>JASWHV010000013.1:72762184-77562184 GCA_030760725.1 Neostapfia colusana
GTATGATTCAATATGGGTCATTATTGATCGGCTAACCAAGGTAGCTCATTTCATCCCTGTGAAAGAAAGCTACAGTGGATCCAAATTGGCAGAATTGTACATGTCAAGGATTGTGTGTTACCATGGAGTGCCAAAGAAGATAGTGTCGGACCGAGGGACACAGTTCACTTCGAGGTTTTGGCAAAAGTTGCATGAAACCATGGGAACCCATCTGAACTTCAGTTCTGCCTATCATCCCCAAACTGACGGGCAGACGGAGAGAACCAATCAGATTCTTGAAGACATGTTGAGGGCATGTGCACTCAAAAACAATAGGAGTTGGGACAAGAACCTACCGTATGCGGAGTTTTCCTATAACAACAGTTATCAAGCTAGTATGAAGATGTCACCGTTTGAAGCTTTGTATGGAAGGAAGTGCAGAACTCCCCTATTTTGGAACCAAACAGGAGAAAGTAAAGTGTTTGGTCCCGAAGTGCTACAAGAAGCCGAGGCGAAGGTGAGGGAGATTCGCAACAATTTGAGGATAGCACAAACACGCCAAAAGAGCTATGCCGATGTACGAAGAAGAGAACTCGTTTTCAACGTGGGAGACTATGATTATCTCAAGGTGTCCCCTATCAGAGGACTTCGTCGGTTCAAAGTAAAAGGGAAGTTGTCACCTCGATACATCGGACCCTTTCAAGTTTTGGAAAGAAAAGGCGAAGTGGCGTACCAACTAGAGTTGCCGGTACATCTGTCGGACGTGCACGATGTGTTCCATGTGTCGCAACTCAAGAAATGTCTGAGGACGCCTGAGGAGGTGTTACCCATGAACGAAGTGGATGTAGCTGAGGATTTGTCTTATGCCGAGCAACCATACAAGATTTTGGAGACAATGGAACGTATCACCAGAAATAAGAGAATCAGAATGTGCAAGGTACAGTGGAAGCATCACTCAGAGGAGGAAGCCACCTGGGAACGGGAAGATGAGCTTAAGGCACAATTTCCGGAATTATTTTCTTAGAAACACCAATCTCGAGGACGAGATTTCTTTTAAGGGGGGTAGAGCTGTAACACCCCAAATTTTTAGTCAAGATTCAAATCTTTGGATTTAGAACCATAAAACATGTTCAGAGGGGAATTTAGAAATTTTTGGACGTATTGCATGTTTTGCAAAAATTCAAATTCAAACTGGAATTCAAATTATACTCAAAACAGAAAAGAAATGAAAAAGAAAAAGGAAAACCGGAAAAAAACTGGCCAGTGGGCCGAAACCCCAGCCGGCCCAGCAACCTCCCGCGCAGCCCGCCCCCGCGCGCGCCGCGCTGCCCCTCGCTGACGGGTGGGACCCGCCTGTCATCCCTAACCCCGCGACTCCGGACTCTTCTCCGCGCGCGCGCGATCGCAACCGATCGGGAAACCGCGCTCCGCAGCAGAATTCTGGACCCTGAGGACTCTAACTCGATCACAACAGAACCACCGCCCTCCCCCGGCTATAAAAACAACCGATCCGATCAGTTTTTCGCACGCGATCGCCGATTTTCACTCCGGTGAGCACCGAGACTTCGCCGGTGAATTCTGGCCGATCTAAGCTCGGAAACTCTGATCTAACTCGTTGGTCTTGATCCACCGCCTCCGGGGAACTTTGCAGGTGCAGAAAACCCGAAGATATACGGTGCAAATCCAGCTCCGACGAGCTTCGCCGTGGTTTTGCCTCGGACCTCGCCGCAGAGCACTTTCCAGGACCCCCGAGCTCGAGAAAACCCCCGAGGTGAGATCCCTGACCTCCCCTCTACCGATCTAGGCCATAAGATCACAGTTCTAGGCAGAATTCTCGAGGATCCGAAAGTTTCCGGCGAGATCGCCGCTTCCCGCCGCCGTGCGCCGCCGGCAGCGCCGCCCGCGCTCGATCAGAGCGACGTGGCCGCTTGTGCGCCGTTTATTTTAAATCGCACGGTAGACTTTAAAACCCCGCGTACCGGTTCGATGTTATAATCTCAGCCGTCGGTTTAAAATCAGACGGTCCACGTCAGCCCCGCGTTATAAAGACTGGAATTCTTACGTGCTACCCCCTGGGGTTCTCTAGAATTGAGAGCTAGCCCCGGAAACTTCAGATCTAGCCCCTGGAACTCCAGAAAATCATGTAAATTCATTTAAAAATCAGTTTTAGCCCCTGGACTTCATAGAAATTAGGAAAAACACCTCTGACAAGTGTAGCTAGACCCCTGGAAATTATGAAAATAATATTATAGACCCTGTAATGAGGTGAATTCATTATTTTAGCTCTGTTTAGTATTTAATTTAGAAAATTGAATATGTAACTAGTGTTTAAATATTAAAAAGGGGGACAAACCTAATTGTCAAAATTATTAAAAACTTTCTCAGTACTTAGAAAACTTTGGAGTGAGATAAAAATATATTTTTGGGCTGAAATAAATCTGTTTCATTTATTATTCACATTTAATAGTGTAGGGACACATTTTTAAGTAAAGAATAGTTAAAGAAAAATAGGGAAAATAATTATGAAATAGTATACATCAGAAGCCAAGGTCAAAATATGATCTTAAATTATTTAGGACCAGAACCTAATCTGTTTAGGTAGTGTGTACTACTAATTTAATAATAAAATGCACAATTATGCATAAGAATATAAATCTGAAAATATAGAAACTAGTAAATGATAAATGGAGTTTCTAAAGTATAAAGAATTCAGTTTAGGGTTGATAGAAATTATGAAGGCACATATGGAGAAGAAAAATACTTTTCATACATACTTGGTAGTTTAATATATAAGGAATTTATTTAAAACTGAAACACACATATATATATGTATATATATATATATAGTATGTGAGTATAAATATGAACACCAAAGTAGGAATCCTACACATGTAAATGAAAGTGTATGCAAGCCCCAAATCAACACACATAGAGTATCCACAACACATAAAATGGTAAAGAAACTTTCATAAATGTGAATGTGTGGTTTGTATGAAGTAGAAGTGTGAACTATGTCTTATGATTGTTGTTTTTCTTTTGCTATGTGTGATGGTATGAAGTAGAACCTGCTCAAGAACAAGTTATTCAATTCCAAGACCAAGACTACCCATTTCAAGAGCAGCAAGAAGGAGGCAAGTGTCCTTGACCACTTTGATCCTATGCTAGGATGTGTAGATAGAATTATTTGCATTGTCAAATGAAATATGAAACCCATGCTAGGAAAGTTTCCCTAGAATTGCATTACCTTGTTTCCTTGTAGCTTGGGTTGGGATTTATTTTACCATGTCATTTATACACATGCATATGCTTAGCCATGCTTAGAATGGGATATTTGGGATATGAGATCATCAGTTTATATTACCATACTCTTGAATGAGACATTGTGAGTTATGTAGAGGTAGGGATCAAGGCAAGTTGGATGTTTTGGTTGTGTGCTGGGTGCACGAGACTTGGGTTTGTGTTCAGTACTTGCCTGGATCCTAAGGACCGGTTCATGGAGCATGTAACCCGGCTTTACAGTGCCAACCACATGCTGAGATGGGGCAGCTTAGCCAATTAATTAGGTGTATCCCCGGCGTAGTATGGGTGTGTTGGATGGTGCGGGGAATAGGAGTCAGCTGGACTGCCATATGAACCGCAAGGCTCAAGAGGGGGCCACTGCAGCGGGGTTGGAGCCTCTTGTATGCTGTTAGGGGTGAAACCTCAGTGGGCCCACGCTCGTCGGGAATCCCTTTGTAAAGGCTTCGTAGTGATCTCTTGGCCACACACCTGGGAAGTGTGAATGTGGTTCGTAGCCACTGGCATAATGGAGGTTCTTTTAGTCCACCCGGCAACGGGGGATGAAATCACTACTTGTGGGTACAGTGGTACAAACTCTGCAGAGTTAAAAACTGTCTTGACAGCCGTGCTCACGGTTAAGAGCGGCCTGGACTTATTCATGATTAGAGGAATGATGGTTTTGGATGTTAAGCGGGGAGCTTAACATTGGAATGATGTTATGGTTATTTGGTTATGATGATGGGATGGGAGATTGGGACCATTTCACCCGTGTAGTAATGTTGGTGCTTAATAAGCTAAGGTGATAGGTATTAATTGCGTAGTGCTTTAACCATGAGTTCAACCTCTCCTTGTTCTAGCCATGCATGATATAATTTTCCCACACTTGCTGAGTACCATTGGTACTCAACCTTGCATATTTGTTGGTTTATATTGCTGCCCAGGTCAAGATAATGAGATGGTGTATAATGACCAAGATTTTGGACCCGAGGAAGGTTTCTAGGTTCATGAAGACCCCCGGGCAACACCTGTGATGGAGCCCTAAAGAATAATATTCCGCTGCTAGTTTATTTACTTGTGATGAAGCATTAGTGTTCATTGAGACATTTGTGATGTAAAACTTATTTATATTCGACACCTGGCTTGTAATAAATGATGCTTCACTATTTGTCATCACATGTATGAGAAAATGATCCTGGCATACATGTGATATTCACTTGGTTGTTCTTCGGAAAAACCGGGTGTGACAAAATGTGGACGTGGTAATGGTCTCGACTCAAGATCTAGATCAAACCGATCAACATGTGATCTGACAAAGAAAAGGCTTCTATTTTGAAGGGATCGAAGAACAGATGCAAAGAAAGTGATGTCGTCGTAAGGTGGTAATGGAAACCTACCTTACGTTTTTCAGGACCTCCCTCCTAGCAACGCAGATCGTCGGGGCTCCTCCGGCGATGCCGATCGTGTCTGGACTCGTCGGCGGTCTCTCCGGTGGTCAAACTCCAGCGAAGGGGTTTAGCTCGGCGAGTTTGGGGACTAGGGCTTCTAAGTTGTCGGCTTAGAAAAGATGTTACAACCAAGGGGTTTTTTCGGTTCTATTTATAATCGGGAAAAGAAGAGTCCTAATATGTTTAGATTTCGAATAAGAGTCCTATTAAAAAAAATTGAATCTTAACAAGTTATCTTCAATTGATTTGGTGCGGTAGCAACGTGGAATTCGTGTCGGTTTCCTTAGTACCGGGGATTCCCACGCGTACAGAAGAAAAACCGCTTCAAATCTCTTTACCTTCGCGGTGGTGAGCTTCGGAAGCTCCACGTGTCCTGCGGGGGCCTGGCTCCCCTTTTCCGCAGAGGCGAGCTCCGGTTGTGCCGCGTGTCAGGCGGGCGAGGCCTCCCTCTCCTCAGAGCTGAGCTCCGCGTGCGCCACGTGTCCTGGCGGGCGGGACCTCCCTCTATCCAGAGGTGACTGGCCTCGCTCCTCCGCAGAGGCTAGCTCCGGGGGCAACACTTGTCCCACGGGGTCAGACCTTTCCCCTTCGTGGGGATGAGCCCCGAGCCTGCCACGTAGCTAGTTTTGCGGCGGACCTCTCCCCCTTTGCGGGGATGAGCCCCGAAAGCGCCATGTGGCCAGCGGCCCGCGGGAGTTGTCTTCAGCGCTCTCGGTGAAATAGAATTTGCTCTTTTTGGCTATCTTTTTTATTCTTTCTCGGTTTCAACTTATTTTAAAAATGTTTTTCTACAGAAAATATGAATGTATGCAGAAATCAAAAATGAGGGTGTGACATCGAAATTCAAGAGGATCTGACCTACGCGGAGCACCCCGTCAAAATTTTGGACGTGAAGGAAAGGATCACGAGGAACAAAGTGATCCGTTGGTGCAAGGTACAATGGAGCCATCACACGGAAGCCGAAACCACATTGGAGCGTGAGGAACATCTCAAGGCAGAATTCCCTCATCTATTCTCCTCTCTATCGAATCTCGAGGGCGAGATTCAGTTTAAGATGGGTAGGTTTGTAACACCCTCAAATTCATTTCCATGCATTCCATACATTTTTCATGTAGAGAAAATTATAAAAGAAGTAGAAATGGAGAAAGAACTACAGAAATGGAGAAAGAACCATAGAAATGGAGAAAGAACCATTGAAATGGAGAAAGAACCATTGAAATGGAGGAAGGAACCATAGAAATGGAGAAATAACCATAGAAATGTAGGAAGGAACCATACAAATGGGGGAAAACCACAGAAATGGAGAAGGGAATATAGAAATGGAGAATGGGGCATAGAAATGGAGAAAGGCAATATAGAAATGGAGAATGGGACATAGAAATGGAGAGAGGAATGTAGAAATGGAGAATGGGACATAGAAATGGAGAGGGGAATGTAGAAATGGAGAATGGGACATAGAAATGGAGAGGGGAATGTAGAAATGGAGCAAGTGACATAGAAATGGTGAGGAATGGGAAAAATATAGCTAAAATGAGCCATTCCCAAATTTACCCCAAAATTTCTAAATTCCCCAATTCCCAAAAAAGAGAATTTTCCCCACATTTTGGGGATAAAATCCTCAAGGCTGCAGCACCACAAGAGATAAGTTTGTTAAGATCCAAAAAAATTGAACATGACTCTTATTTGAGCTCCAATTGTAGTAGGACTCTCCTTTTCCCCCTTATAAATATAACCCTCGCCCCCTTGGCCGACCCCTCTCTCTTTTGGTCGCCCCCCCTGCTGCCAAGCCCCATTCCTTGCTGCCAAGTCGCCAAGTCCCCCCCTCGCTGGAATTTTACCGCCGTCGAGCCCTGTCGAGCCCCGCCGTCGCCGAAGAAGAAGCCCGACGATCTGTCCTACCAAAATTTTCCATAGAAAAATTTACTACTGCTGCCATTGCTAGGAGGAAGGCCCTGCCACCAAAAGGAAGTGAGGTAGGTACCCATTACCCATCTTACAACGTCGCCGCTGTTTCTACGCATCCGTTTTCTTCGCCCCCTTCGAGTAGAAACTTTTACGTGTGGACAGACCGTGTTTTGATCGATTTTTGACGGTGGAATTGATCTAGATATTGAGTAAAGATCATGACCACGTCCACACTTGATCCCTACACCCTTTTTCATCATAAAACCCCATGAAAGCCCGTTAAAACATGCAAGAACATGTGCAAACTGGTTTAATAAAACAGCACCATAGGATTTGCATTCATCTACCCCATCGCATCTTGAGTAAAGTTTGTGCATGATGATTGATTGTTGTGAATTTTGTATGTGCGTGATTGTGAGTAGAAGAACAAGCTCAAGAGGCCATCTATGAGGAACTACAGCACCAAGACTTCGAGACGCTTGAACAACAAGAACCACGGGAGCAAGGCAAGTGCCCCTTGACCATATTGATCCCATGTTTTGAAACTGTTTTGTTTGCGAAAACTCGTATGCTTGGGCCAACTTGATGGGACACCCTTTTATAGGAGTTTACTAGTTTTGTTAACCATCCTTGTCGCCGGGAAAGTCGATGAGTTGGGTATGGTCGTTTTTCCTTTTTGCTTCGCTTAATTCACAGGATACGGGAAACTGAAATAAAACATGTCTAGCTACTGCACTCATATGAATAATGATGATGAGATCTTGATGATGTTAATGGGCATGGAATCGGGGAGATCTAGGCAAGCTTGGTTCATGAAATGTTGCTGGATGAGATGGTGGTACTTGCCGTAGATCTAAGGACAGATTCATGCGAGAATATGCCAGGAAAACAGTGCCACCACAAGGCCAAGTATGGGTGCGGCTTAGCTGATTATTTAGGTGTGTTGCTAGCTTGTTATGGACCGTGGATGGCGCGGGGAATGGGAGTCGAGAGAGGACAGCCCTGGGAACTGCATGGCACAAGAGGGGGCCCGTGGATGGGAGAATGGTGATTCGAGCCTGCCGGTAGAACCTTAGTGAGTCCATACATCTAGTAGCCCCTTTGTAAAGGCTATTTTGTGATCTCTTGGCCATACACCGACGGTTGTGTACTGGTATAAGGAGGTTCTGCAGTCGCCGACGGGTGACAAAATCATGAACTTGTGGGTAAAGTGGTGCCACATCTGCAGAGTGTAGAACTATCATGATAGCCGTGCTTCCGGTCACAAGCACCTGGCCAACTTCCATGATTAGAGGGAAAACTTGGGATGGTTATTCGGTATGGTTATGGTATGGTCATTGGGAATGGTTTTGGGACTGTTTTAAGTCATGACAATGAGTTTGGCTTTGGTTATATGAATATGAGATGGTTATGAATATTATGAGCATGAGATGAAGTTGAGAAAGATTAATGGCTGGTTGAGACATGATTAGTGGTGAAGTATGATGAAGGAATGTTGCTGTTATAACATGGTTATGATGGGATTAAACTCACTTAGAAATAGTTGCTCTTTTTATCATGTTTGTGAAACAAAATTTGCTTGCTGCAATGAGCCTTTTTATTCCTACCTTGTTGTAAGCTACATGTCATACTTTTCCCGCACTTGCTGAGTACGACATGTACTCACCCTTGCATTATCACATAAACATCAGCAACAGGAGAAGAGTACTTCGAGGACCATGTGGAGTACTAGGCGTGCGAACTACCGTCAACATGCCTGTGGAGTTGAAGATAGAGCCTGCTGCTATTTAGTTATTTCTGATGTCGTTTAGAGACTTCCGCTGCAAGAATAAGTTAGAGATTCATGAGTGAGACAATGAGTCGATGTAATAAAGTATTTAAACACTATTTATTCATGGTTATATTCTGAATTCATTTTGTGGATTACATGGTTATGTGTGATGAACATCCTGGGCACACATATGCATTAACTTGGTTCTGTTTTCGGAACCTGGTTTCACATAAAACTCCAGCAATATCAACACTAGTAATAATTGGGAAGTTTTTAGTGGGTTATTTTGTAACACCCTCAAATTCATTTCCATGCATTGCATACATTTTTCATATAGAGAAACATTATAAAAGAAGAGGAAATGGAGAAAGCATCATAAAAATTGTGGGGGATGGGAAAAAGATAGCTGAAATGAGCCAATTCCAATTTGTCGAAGTGCGCTGTGGACACTTCCCCCGGCCTCGCTGGACACGTGGCGCTCTCGAAGGTCACCCCTGCGGAGGGGGTGAGGTCCGGCACCACTGGACACGTGGCGCTCTCGGAGCTCACCCCTGCGGAGGGGGTGAGGTCCGGCACCGCTGGACACGTGGCGCCCTCGGAGCTCGCCTCTGAGGAGAAGGGAGGCCCGGACCCGCTGGACACGTGGCGCCCTCAGAGCTCGCCCCTGAGGAGAAGGGAGGCCCAGCCCCGCTGGACACGTGGCGCCCTCGGAGATTGCCCCTGCAGAGGGGGCGAGGCCCGACTCTACTGGCCGCGTGGCAGGCCCAGGGCTCGTCTTTGAGGAGAGGGGAGGCCCGGCCCCGCTGGACACGTGGCGCCTTCGGAGCTCACCCTGCGGAGGGGGCGAGGTCCTTAGGTGGTTTTTCTCCTGTGCGCGGGGGTACCCGGTACTTAGGGTACTGACACAATTTCCCAAAATTTTCCCCACATTGCTGCCGCACCTAACTGAAAAGATAAGTTTGTTGAGATCCAAAATTGAGTAGGACTCTTATTTGAGCTCCAATTGGAGTAGGACTCTTTTTTTCTCTTAAAAATAGAACCCAACCCTCCCTTTTGCCGTAACCTTTTCCCTTTTTCTTCCTCCCAAGTCAGCGACTTGGAGACCCTAGCCCCCAACTCGCCGAGTCAAACAAACCCCTCGCCAAAATTAAGTCGCCGGTGAGCCCCCGCTGCTGCCATTGCTAGGAGGAAGACCCTGCCACCAAAGGGAAGTGAGGTAAGTCTTCGTTACCCATCTTACAACGTCGTCGCTGTTTCTACGCATCCGTTTTCTTCGCTCCCTTCGAACCGAAACTTTTTCATGTGGACAGATCACGTTTTGATCGGTTGTTGACGGTGGGATTGATCTAGATCTTGAGTCAAGATCATCACCACGTCCACACTTGATCCCTACACCCTTGTTCGTCATAAAACCCCATGAAAGCCTATTAAAACATGCAAGAACACGTACAAACTGGTTTAATAAAACAGCACCATAGGATTTGCATTCATCTACACCATTGCATCTTGAGTAAAGTTTGTGCATGATGTTTGATTGCTGTAAATTTTGTATGTGCGTGGTCGTGAGTAGAAGGACAAGCTCAGGAAGCCATCTACGAAGAACTACTCGGACAACAAGAACCATGGGAGCAAGGCAAGTGCCCCTTGACCATATTGACCCCATATTTTGAAACTGTTTTGTTTGCGAAAATATGTACGCTTGAGTTAACTTGATGGGACACCCTTTTATAGGAGTTTACTAGTTTTGTTAACCATCCTTGTCGTTGGGAAAGTTAGTGAGTCGGGTATTGATGTGGACATCACTCCTGCAGATATACACAACACTCACATGGTATACATGCAAGGTCCAATTACTAGAGCTCGAGCACGACAATTGAATTTAGAGGTGAGCTCGTTCCTGAACAATTCTTTATATGTGAATTTTGAGAGTATGTTGCTACCTAATGGATTAATTGTGATTAGGAACCATTGATAGGACATAGAGATATATGGAGAGGGGTTTGGAGGCGTGGAGGACCAGAAAATAAGCCAACAGGAAGTTAGAGACCGAGCCCAACTCAATCTCTAGTCCAACTCGGGCCCAGGAGCAGTCCACCTTAAAATGGATGCACAGGAGGCATACAGACTCCATTTTTGATGTTCTACGTATGCACAGAAAGCTGAGAGGATAAACTTTCCAATGGAACTGGCCCCACATCAAAATTCCGTCGGAGTGGACGGGAAACTTCGAAACAATATAAAGTTTAGAGTCTGTCAGGGTGTTGCATCATCTAGTTGGGCCATTGGGCCTTGTATCGAGTCCAAGTCCATTATGTACGTGTCTTAGTGTTAGGTCACGACCCCAGCACCCCCCTGGTCGTCCTCCACCTCCTTTATACCCCCTAGCCGCCGTCACAAACAGCTAGGTTTGGCTTAGTTACAATCTGTCATTGAACAGTGTCACCGATCATCGGTTGTGATACCCCAAATTCGTGATCAATTCAGTTTTGATTGCAACTTCTCTGTTCTTGCTTGTGTTCTTGATTGCGCTTGCAGGGATAAGCCTTCGTGGCGAGGTCATTCGTGTGACACGGGTGATAACCAACGGAGCAGTGGTGTAGTGATTGCGGGGTTTCGTTCGTTCGGAGCCTTGGATCATCAATGTTGAGATCTCCACCAAATCAAGTTTACCCTACCTCCCGGAAGATCGGGACTCATCCTCCTATCAGGTATGGTCGTTTTTTCTTTTTGCTTCGCTTAATCTACAGGATACGGGAAGCTGAATTAAAACATAGTTAGCTACTGCACTCATACAAATAATGATAATGATAACTTGATGATGTTAATGAGCATGGAATCTGGGGAGATCTAGGTAAGATTGGTTCACGGATGTTGCTGAATGAGAAGGTGGTTTACTTGCCATAGATCTAAGTTCCGGTTCATGCCAACACATGCCAGGAAAACAGTGCCACCACAAGGCCAAATATGGGTGCGGCTTAGCTGACTAATTAGGTGTGTTGCTAGCTTGTTATGGACCGTGGATGGCGTGGGGAATGGGAGTCGAGAGGGACTGCCCTGGGAGCTGCATGGCACAAGAGGGGGCCCGTGGGTGGAAGAATGGTGATTCGAGCCTGCCGGTGGAACCTCAGTGAGTCCATACATCTAGTAGCCCCTTTGTAAAGGCTATTTTGTGATCTCTTGGCCATACACCGACGGTTGTGTACTGGTATAATGGAGGTTCTGCAGTCGCCGACGGGTGATAAAATCACAAACTTGTGGGTAAAGTGGTGACACCTCTGCAGAGTGTAAAACTATCATGATAGTCGTGCTTCCGGTCACAAGCACCTGGCCAACTCACTGGATTAGAGGGAAAACATGGGATGGATGTTCAGTATGGTTATGGTATGGTCATTGGGGTTGGTTTTGGGACTGTTTTGAGTCCTGAAAATAAGTTTGGCTTCGGTTATATGAATATGAGATGGCTATGAACATTTCTGAGTATGAGATGAACTTGAGAAAGATTATTGGCTGGTTGAGACTTGATAAATGGTGAATTATGATGAAAGAATGTTGTTGATTACTTGGTTATATTGGGATTTAATTCATCTAGACTTAGTTGCTGTTTTTATCATGTTTGTGAAATAAAATTTGCTTGCTGCAATGAGCCTTTTTGTTTCCATACCTTGTTATAAGCTACATGTCATACTTTTCCTGCACTTGCTGAGTACGTCATGTACTCACCCTTGCATTATCACATAAACATCAGCAACAGGAGAAGAGTACTTCGAGGACCATGCGGAGTACTAGGCGTGCGAACTATCATCAACATGCCTGTGGAGTTGAAGATGGAGCCTGCTGCTATTTAGTTATTTCCGCTGTTGTTTAGAGACTTCCGCTGCAAGAATAAGTTAGAGATTCACGAGTGAGACAATTAGTCGATGTAATAAAGTACTTAAACACTATTTATTCATGGTTATATTCTGAATTCAGTTTGTGGATTACATGTGTATGTGTGATAAACATCCTGGGCACACATATGCATAAACTTGGTTCTGTTTTCGGACCGGGTGTCACAGATTGGTATCAGTGCCATGTTGACCATAGGACGCAAGCCTAGGTAGAATGGACACTCTAAACACATAGGGACACCCCTCTAAACTGCTATTTTCGAAAATTTGCTTGCTGCTGCATTTTTCTTGTCAATTCAGCCACCGCAAAGTGCTATTTTCAGCCCCTCTTTTCTCTTCTTTTGGACAACAACACTTTTGCTTTCTTACTTCATAGCTTCTGGAGTTTTGAAGTACTTTCTTCCTTCTCTAAAGTTTCTCATGTCCTATTTATAGATGCCGGTGATTCAGAGCACGACACGCATAAGTACTCGTTCACCACCACATGGGAGTGCACTTAACCCCATTGAGGTGTCCGATGGACCACCCCCGTCACACGCGGGAACAGCACAAATTCACATGCTTAAGTTTAGAATTCCCATTGAATAAGCTGTAATAGGAACGTTTAAATCGTATTAGCGTGAATAGGAGTGGTGTGTTGAACTTTTGTGATGATTGCTTGTGTATGTGTGCTAGTGTGAGTTGTGGGACGCTTCTACGAAAGTCTACATCCACACATAGTAGAGAAATGTGAGATGCTTCGGCATGTGTTCACATCCGCATATAGGCTGAAATTAATAAAAGAAGATATTTAGTTCATACCCTTGATGCATATAGTTGGGGGATCAATCTAAACTTCTATTCTCTATTCTACTCAACTCTCTCTCACGGATGGTGAGGGAAAAAGCCAGCCGTCAAAGGAGGAACGTTCGTGGCAACCATGAACCACAAGAGGATGGCAACATTGAAGTTCCTGAAAATGCTAACCCCGGGGTTGATGCAAACAACCTTGAACGGTTGATGGCTATGCAGAACCAGCTCATGCAAACTATGATACAAACTTTGGGACAGCTGCAAGCCAACAGCAACTACAATCCTAACCCCGTTCCTGCACCCCCACTACCGCCGGCCCACAACAGATTGGGAGAGTTCATGAGTACTCGACCGCCTACTTTTGCACAATCTAATGATCCCATGGAGGCTAATGATTGGTTGAAATCCATAGAAAAGAAGCTTGCTATTGTTCAGTGCGATGATCGGGAGAAAGTTCTCTTCGCATCGCACCAACTCATGGGAGCAGCCGCTGACTGGTGGGACACTCTCTGCAATGCTCATGACAACCAGGAGACAATCACTTGGGCTGAATTCAAGGAGAGTTTCCGCTCTCATTACGTCCATGCTGGAGTCATGATGCTTAAAAGGCAAGAGTTCGAAGGTCTCCGCCAAGGAAAGAAGAGCATGAATGAGTACCTCAACAAGTTCATGCAGCTGTCAAGGTATGCTCCCGAAGACGTCAACTCGGATCAAGGGAAGCAATACTTGTTCATGAGAGGATTGAACAATGAGATCCAAGTACAACTGCTCAACAATGATTATGCAAACTTCCAGAAGCTCGTTGACAAAGCTATAGTGGTTGAGAGCAAGATCCGTGAGATCGAGCAAGAGGGCAAGAGGAAGATGCCATACCAGCCACAAGGGAGCAATGTACGTCCCCGTTTCATGCCCCCAGCTACACCACAGTATGGCTCGTCCGCTTCTACTTTCCGCCCTGCAAATCCACATCGCCCTAATCAGCCACCGCAGCAACGTCCTGTTATGCAAGCACCTCGTATGCCTTTACCTACTGCACCCTGTCCCAACATAGTCGCCTATGCTCAAAACCAGACTCGCCCCAACATTCCTGCTGTTTTGGGCAACAAATCATGCTTTTCATGCGGAGAGGCAGGACACTTTGCAAGTCAATGCCCAAAGAAAGGCCTTGGACAGCCAAACAACGCGCCCAAGCAGAACCCACGGCCGAACGGAGGAGCTAATCAAGGTAATCGTGGGCAGAAGAACTACCCTAGTGGCAACGTGAATCATGTCTCCGCTGAGGAAGCACAACAAGCTGAGGATGTCGTGATTGATATGTTCCTTGCCAACTCCAACCCAACCACTATTTTATTTGATTCCGGAGCATCGCATTCATTCATATCATCCAAGTATGTTTCCAAGTATAATCTGCGCATATCACACATGAAACACACTATGTTGGTTAATTCTCCTGGTGGAGAGATGAGGACTAATATAGTATGTCCGAAAGTAAACCTTAAAATAAGGGGGGTAGACTTTCTTGCCAACCTTATTGTCTTAGATTCCCAAGGGATTGATATAATACTTGGAATAGATTGGTTAAGCAAGCACAACGGAGTAATTCAATGTGCTGAGAGGAGCGTGCAGTTGACAAATGAGCACGGTACTCGTATTGAGTTCGAGTCAGCCCAACAGGCAACCGAGAAGGCAGCGTTGAACCATGTCGAAGAAACAACATTAGAAAGCATTCCGGTGGTTCAAAAATGTTCAGATGTGTTCCCGGAAGAACTTTCAGGTATGCCACCTGACCGGGACATTGAATTTGCCATTGATTTAGTACCTGGAACTGCATCTATAGCGAAGAGGCCATATAGGATGCCCGTTAATGAACTAGTCGAACTTAAGAAGCAAATTGAGGAGCAGCTAGAAAAGGGTTTTATACGCCCAAGCTAGTCTCCGTGGGGAGCCCCCGTGCTCTTCGTAGACAAGAAGGATGGGACCTAAAGGATATGTGTGGATTATAGGTCTCTCAATGAGGTGACGATCAAGAATAAATACCCGCTGCCCCATATAGAGAACCTATTCGACCAAATGAAAGGTGCCCGAATTTTCTCCAAGATTGATCTTCGGTCGGGATACTTCCAGCTGAAGATTAAGCCCTCTGACATACCCAAGACTGAATTTCAAGCATGGTATGGTTCGTATGAATATACCGTTATGTATTTTGGGTTAACAAATGCACCCGCATATTTTATGTACCTCATGGATAAGGTCTTCATGGAGTACTTGGACAAGTTCGTCGTGGTTTTCATTGACGATATCATGGTGTATTCAAAAAGCGAGGAAGAACATGAAGAACATTTGAGATTGACATTGCAGAAACTGCGAGCATCAGTTGTATGCCAAGTTCAGAAAGTATCAATTTTGGCTAAAGGAGATATCATTCCTAGGCCAAATCATCTCCGAGAGAGGAGTATCGGTTGATCCCGGAAAAGTGGGAGATGTTCTGAGGTGGAACCAACCGCAGAATGTGAGAGAAATTCGGAGTTTCCTTGGAAGCTGGATACTACCGACGATTCATCAAGGATTTCCCCAAAATAGCGAAGCCTATGACTGAATTTCTAATGAAGGGAAAAGCATTTCAGTGGACACTAGTGTGCCAAGAAAGCTTTGAGGAGCTCAAGAGAAGACTAACCACAGTGCCGGTTTTGGTATTGTAAGGGCCTCAGTTTTTGACACATGTTTGAAGTGTCATCACCACACACACACCTCATTTTGAAGCAAGTTGATAAACACATTTGAAGAGCAAGTAACCACCATCAACATGCTCATTAGGGAACAAACTCACATATTGCAAAAGTGGTATTTTCCCACATGTGATATACAGGGGCTGGGCATATGAAAACTCCTACATAGTGCTAGGAATGTCCAGGCCAAGTTTCACCCAAATTCAAAACCTTTTTGAGGTCATTTTGGGTATGGCTAGAAAGAGGGCAGTTTGAACTCAAATTCAAATTCAAACTGTTTTGATCCCATAAATTCAAAAGTGGGAGGCATATTCTTACTCAGCACATTTTTGTGAGCTCACACACCAATTTTCACTCCCTTTGGAGTTGATCTTGACATGAGCTAAGTGGGGCAAATTCAAACTTTATTTGAATTTCAAACTGAACATGTGCTGAAATTCATTCAAACCAAACCCAATTTGAATTCTAGCCAATTCAAATGGTTCAAGGGTAGATAATTCAAATCACCAGGGGCTTTGTGGGAACTACTGTTTACAACAGTGAATGGAAGTTAATCTCAGAGGTTAAAAATGAAAATGGGACCCACATGTCAGCCACTGGGATGATTCAACCGACCGAGACTTTCTCACTCGGGTTCCCGAGCTTCAGCTGCATTCGCCACCGAGGGAGGCTGGCGCGCCAGCAGCTGCTTGGCCACGCGCGGGCACGAGTCGGTTCAGAGCCTTCTTAAGGCGCCCCCCCCCCTCCTCGGCCGAAGCCCTCGCCATTTTCTCCCCGCAAGAACACAGCGCCGGGAAACTTTCTTCCGCCGCTCAGAACCGATCGGAGAGCTCCGATCACAGCCTCCCCGTCTCCTTCAGAGCTACGGCAAGGTACTAGGAACCCTCCTCGTTCTTCCCCGTTGCTAGAATTCAGCTGAAACCTGTCGATCTCGGCTATACCGAGAGTTCAATTCGGTGACCTAAAACCGCCGCACTTCGGGCTCCCGTGGATAGCCCAACCGGGAGGTTGTCACGCCTGAGCCAAGGCACCCTTGGACGCGCTGGTGACCGGTGCTGCTCACCCCCGAGCCACAGCCCGAGTGCTTGCTCACCGGCGGTGAATTTCCAGTTTTCCCCTTTCTGGGTACAGACCGACCTTCGGTGCGGTTCTGTCGAATCCATACTCTAGGAAGGATCTGATGTGCTGGCGCGCAAAAACCCTGTAGGCCTCAGTTTGCTGTCGCCTCCACGCCCAACACGTGTCCCCGTGGGCCCCCGGCAGATTTAAACTTTTCCCCGATTTTCAGATTTCATTCAAACTTCAAATCCTCATAACTTTGTCTAGGAAGATCCAAATCGAGTGAACCAAACTTTTGTTGGATTCAGCTCTCTGAGCACTTTCCAGAAAATCAAGTTTCACTTCATGAAAATCCTTAATTCTCCAGAATTAATTCCTCAAAATTTAAACTGTTTGGAATTTTAACTGCAGAATCCTTTGGAGGAAAATTCTGAAATTTTGCTGGGATGTTCACCATAATATCCCTGAACTATCATAAAAATTTCATGTCCATTTGAGCTCATTTGATCCACCTAATGGTGTGATTAGTGAAACTGTTTCAGAGAAAATAGAAAATGTTCAGAAACATTTTCAGAATTTTCTCTGAAATGGTGTGGCTCATATCTTTAGCTAGGAACCTCCAAATTAAATGAGACCAACTCGATTAGAACCCTATGAAAATCTAGTTTTCATAAAGTCATAGCTTGTTCCATGAGAATCCTTAGAACACCCTAAAGCCTCCAATTAAGGTCAAGGACATAATTATTTGTGGAGGGCTCAAATGAGCTTTGCTGCAACTAAAACTTGACCACATCTGTGCTTAGGTGGTAACCAAGCCACAGTAAAAGTTTCACAGTCATTGAGTCTGTCTAGTGGGACTTATAAACTTCACAAGTTTAAGCTCAATGCAAATGCATTACAATTAATACATGTACTTCTTATATCATGTAGTCATGTCAGCGTTGGTATCAGAGCTTGCTTGAGGCTTAACGCACTAAAAAGGTCATCTTTTTCAAAAATCCAGTGAGGAACGAGTTAGTAGCCCATATAAGGATGTTATTAGTGTATAGAAAGTGGCATACTAACCTATTTGCTTATGTCGTAAAATCGTGCACCTCAGGACGCTTTATGTCTTGGGGGTGCACGTAAGCGCTGTCCACCAGTGCGCACAAGCTGAAGGGTGTTGCCCCACGGGTGGCAGGTAACCCGACCCGCTTTAGTATCCTCTACGACTCTTCTTGTCATTTGGGGTATTCGAGCAACGTCTGTCCCTGGCGTGCGTGGTGCAATTTGGGAGACCCCGTCACGTGGTCTGAAACGTGAACACGTAACTCAAGGCGTGTTTGGCTTGAGAACATCCAGGCGACTGATGACGGCCAGGTGTACGGACTGTATGGATACCGGGCTCGGTGTGCAGCCGAGTCTGACGATTGTTTGAGTTTTCTGCAGGTAGTCTGACCACGAAACGGTAGGCGTGTAGCATCCGTGTGCGAGTGACGTTTAGTGCCACTGAACTAACGAAGCCGGCTAAGTCCGGTATAGGTTTTTCTTTGTGAGGACGTAGTACCGACATGATCTGGTGACGCATCGACGTCACACCCCACTAAATGAACAACTTCATTTAAAACTTGAAGGTTTTGATCCAAAGTAGTAAAACTTGAGGTAACTCCTTCCCTTAACCAGGAGATTCAAAGTTAACAAGTTTTCAACTTATAGGTTGTTAAGGACAGAGCACTCTGTTTTCAGCTGAATTAAGGCTGAAGTTAATCAGAGGTTAGAGACTGAGTTATTTCGAGGTTGGGGTCATATGACATATTTCTGGAAAGCTCTGGAAGAGCTTTACAACTCTTCTGTTGAAGTCCAGAGGTGTTTCATCCCTTAACCAATCGAAAAATGCAGTAGAGTTGAAACTGTCCAGAAAATAGGGCAGAGCAAAGACTCTCTGTAAACTCTCTGTAAATTGAGCATAACTTCCTGCATAAAATTATAAAAATAGAAAATGAGGTAGTTCTGGAAATCTTATGAGATGGGTTACCACTTTGTAACAGAAAGTTTTGTCAGATTGGGAGCAGAATTAACTGGAATTCTTGGATCAAATCAGTACCTAAAGCAGGGAGGTGCTGTCCAATTTTCTCCAGAAATTCTGTTAACTTTGACCTCTCATAACTTTTGAACCAGGACAGATCTTAGAACAAGCAAACACTTTCTGGAGAGCTATGGAAGTTAGCTTTAACTTTGATGTTGAGATCCAGAATTGGTTTTGCCTTTAGCATGGCCTAAATCAGGTTGAAATGGAAACTGGTCAGGGATGTCATGCAGACAGCAGATCAGCAGTCAAATTTGTTTAAATTTGAACTATATTTCCAAGTTTTATGGGTTCAATGACATGTCTTATGTTAGGACTCAATGGTTTACTGTTTAAATAAATATTTGGCATTTCTCAAATATATTTTTACAGATGACAGCAGATAAACAGTTGGAGAACGGGTGGGTGGTGTCCCACTGTTCTCACCGCAGCGGCTATCCGGAAGCATTGAGGCAGATGCTTCAATTTTTCGGGTACAACCAGATGCCGCAGTACTTCGCAAGGGAAGAAGGCGAGGAGGGGAACAAGACGTGGACAATCCATGTCGAGGTCCCTGCAGGACCTACGCCACCCGGGTGGGCGCCGTTCACCGTCACGGTGAGAGGTAGACAACCCGAGGGGATGTGGCAAGTGGCAGCCCGTAACACCATGTCACGTTTCTGCCAACTACACGTGAAGGCTATGGAGGGCACTCCATACGCGCTCGTTCCGGTGGAGGGACGGGCTCATCATGTGTGGGAAGGGAGGTACCGGGAGGCAACCAATCCGGGTTGCCCAAGGTACAGCCCTGCGGAGGCAAACCTTAGCCTCCAGATGAGGGCGGGAAACGCCGTGATGGACAGCCAAACTGTTCATACGGAGAATCTCGCTGCAAAGCTCAAGGAGAGTACAAGCCGTGGAGACCATTTCGAGAGTGCTCACAGTGCACTCCGCAATGTGCTCCTTCCGACGATCAAGCGACTGAACGAACAGCATAATCAGTTGCATCGTCTGAAGAAGGCGAAGAAGAAAAGCCGTGTCGACATCACGGCGTTACAAGAGTTGGTGCAGACTTTAACCCAGCAGAATGAGGACCTTACTCAAGAGCGGGACAACGCTATTGAGGAAGGGCAAGGCTGGGAAGAAGACTACAACCAGGCCATGGACGAGGTGCATGCAGTGCAGGACCTTGTACCTCCGGTATTGGGCATACCAGTGGTCTTGGGCCTTCCAGCAATGGGAGAACCCGAGATGGGAGAAGAGGTGGTAGATCCAGAGCCACCAGCAGAGGTACTGGAGGAGGACGACCCGCAGGAGGTCGAGTTCTACTCTGAGTAGGGGGTTACAGTTGCCAAGTAGGGCAGCTAGAGTAGTGTAACCCAACTTTTGTAATCGGTGACATGTCGTGTAGGCAGTAGCGTATGTATAGGTAGTGACGACATGAGCACGACTTCTCGGAGACCCGAGAATAATGTATCTTGTATAAAGTTTATGCTTTATCAATATATGTGAATGTTGTGCAAATTATTCATGTGTCACTTCAATACCTACTGTTGCATATGGAATTTTAAGTATGACATGTGCTAATCGCTGTTGTTTTGAATTTCAGAATGACTTGTACTCATGCCAACCCGGACGTTGGGGGTACTAGCCAAGGGGGAGAGACCTCCCAACCGCCTCCCGAGGACTCCTCGGGACAGCAGCAGCAACAGCAAACACCACCACCGCCACTGCCAACGGTTACATTGGCCGACATCGTGGCGGCAATGGCGGGTTCTCATCAGCAGCACACGGAATTGCTGCAGACTCTCATCGCCAATACGTCTCGCCCAGAGAGACGTCAAGACTGTGAGGAGCGTCAACAGAGCTCCTACTCCGACTTCCTAGCGACTCATCCCTCGGTATTCTCAAGGGCGGATGAACCTCTCGACGCGGACAACTGGCTCTGCGCAATAGAGATGAAGTTCGGGCTGCTCCAGATAAGTGAGCAGCGCAAGACTCAGTTCGTGGTCCAGCAGCTCCAAGGATCCACGAGCGTGTGGTGGACAAACTTCTGTGCTTCACAGCCCACCGACCGAGTTATGACCTGGGCGGAGTTCCGGACGGCCTTCAGGGCCTATCACATACCGCCAGGTCTGATGAAGAGGAAGACGCAGGAATTTTTACACCTTCAACAAGGGAGCCGGAACACACTGGAATATTCCAGGGCGCAACGATCTCGCGCTCTATGCATCGTATCACGCCGATACCGACGAGAAGCGACGGGACCACTTTTACCAGGGGCTTAACCCGCTCCTGAAGGACAAGTTGGTGATGTTCAATCGCGGCAGCCTCAATGACATCATTGATGCTGCGATTGTCCAGGAGGACTCCGGCAAGGAGTTAGCGGCGGCGGAGAGAAAGTGAAGCACGCCACAAAGCAGCGGAGAAGGAGGCGTTCCTTCTCAGAAGTTTCGGATGGTGAATCTCCCACCATCCGGTCCATGCAGGCAGCCACCACAGAGGTCGATGCCGTTCCGCAGTCGGCCGTACTCTTCACCGGCATTCAGGCCGGCACTGCCAGTACCACCTCCGCAATAACAACAGCAGCAGCGGATGATGCCGCATGCGTATGCACCTCAGCAACGCATGCCGGGCTTTCGTCCCCCGAGCACCGCACAAGCAGCAGACACATGTTACAAGTGTGGTTGTCCAGGACACTTCGCCAGCAGTTGCCCGGAGAGGCAAGGCGGCGGAGTTGCACCACCGTTTCTGGGGAGGAATCAACCCCGGAACCCTACTAATGCTCTGCGGGCAAACCCTAGGCCCGGCATTGTCCACCAGCTTGCCATAGAGGACGTGCCGGAGGGTGAGCCAATCCTTGCGGGTATGTTCCAACTCCACCAGCATCCCGCCATAGTGTTGTTCGATTCAGGTGCCATGCATAATTTTATCAGCCAAGCTTTCATTGCTAAACATAGCTTGCAAATACTACCCACCGATAGTCCATATTTAATTTGTTCACCGGGTGGAAGATTTCAGCAAGCGTAATGGTTTCCAATGCACCGTTATGCTTAGCGGGAAGAGTCTACCCTACGTCCCTCATAATCTTAGAGGGACAAAAGGTCGACGTCATCCTAGGGATGTCATGGTTAACCCGCCACGGCGCTGTTTTAGACACCGTCCTTCGAGTCGTGCACTTAAACTCAGAAGTGCACGGATCTCACTCCTTATTTCTGGAAAGTCCAGAAATAAAACTTCCAAGTGTCTATCAAGCCACAACTATCAGATTGGAAGATATTTGTGGGGACCACCCAGTGGTTCACCCACTCCAGGATCGCATAGGGTGGTGCCTTGCGATGCGGCACCCAACAGCACACACGAAAAGAATAAAGAACAACATACAAACATTTATTTGATATAAAACAGCGGAAGTCTTTTTACAAAACTTATTTATACAGCGGAAGTAATATACATATGTAGCCTCTCATCCTAACTATGCAAAAGTGCAGCCGTCCAGCCCGGGGACGCTACACACTAGCAGCATGGAACCGGAGAATCACGGCGGCGTGCAGGGCTCCAGCTCGGCCGTGTACCCCGACGGGGGCATCGCCTCGTCCTCGGAACCTTCCTCATAACTCTCACCTGCACACAGATCAAATATTGCAACCGTGAGCATGAAGGCTCATCAAGTCTTAACCGTCAACCCTAAGCATGGAACTCTACGTTCATGGATGTGTAAGGTAGGAAAGGACTTTGCAATAAAGACACGCCTATAAGTTGATCCTTACTTTCAGTTTTATAGCAGCAGTTTAATGAGCCTTAGGCAGCCCCCACATCGAAAGTCCACAATCAAACAAGAAACGCTTTCCTCCGATGTGGTGATGCCCAAAGTGGAATATAAACTTAATTAGCTCTATAACTATAGCAATCAAGGTATTCAAGACATTAATAGATCAATACAGCATTTTCAGTTGGCTTATTTCACTTCTTACTACGTCACAGCGCAGTGAACAAGCGAGTACTCAAATAACCGCGAGGGACGGTGATTCCAATCAAGACACACCCGGATAACACGTCACATACACCCACTTTCAGAAGCGTGATTCCACACCCCTTCCTACTCTGTTGTATGCAACAACCTTTCAAAGGCAACCCAAATGCCGAACCGGTCCATCCGTAACGGGCAGGAGGTCCCCGCGTGGAGCGTGACTGTGCCCACCGGCAGATTTACACCTTGCTACCCTCAACCCACTCCTATTTACGGTTGGGTAAGCCTCGACACCCAGGTTAACCAATTACATCGGTTTCCTGGTTCCCATATGACAGTATGCATCCGGTACTGTTCGATACTTGTCCAGCAGGGCCACACACGGACGGTCCTCAACCGACACCAACAGGGCTACGCACGTGAGACCTCTGCTCACTGCTTCCTATACCCTGCTGGGTCTCATTTTCATATCTTAAGCCATTTGCTACCTCTTTTCATCCCATGTAATAAGTACTATCTCGCGAGTAGACTCCAACCACTCGACTTCTACCGAGATCCTAAATATTAGCATGGCATTCTCTACTCGTCGAGTCTGTAAACTACCCAACCCACCATAGGAGTCAAGAGGCTATGCAATTGGGGTTTCAATCACCCTAACTCTAATGCATACATTTCAACCTAGACATAAGTGATACAAATGAAAAACTTTATAAAAGGTACTTAAGTGCAAACCGGGGCTTGCCTGGTTGCGAGTTAAACGGAAAGTCAGCTTCTGGTGGCAGGACGTCCAAAGGCTCCGGCGTATCCTCAACTTCGGTCACTATTATGAAATGTAATAAAATACATGTATAAGTATTAAGGCGTTATAAGAATTGAACTACTATTCATAGCTATTGCTATTTAGGATTCTTAATTGGCTTTGGAAATTTTACAGTGGATACTAGACTCTCTAAGGATGACTTGAGCCAAATTTGGAGACATGTCATTGCACAATGTAGTCTTTAAAATTCCTACAAGTACAATGCTTCTCTGAAATTTGAGCCCAATTCAATAGCTTTGACATAGCTAGAAATGAAAGATCTGAATAGGGCAAGTCTCCATGGTTCTAACAAAATTTGTTTCACCATTTTTGGAGCTACCAACAGAGAGATATGAATTTTTGAAGTTTGGACAGAAGTGCTGAACAGTTTCTGTTTAAATTTGAATTTCCAAATAAAGGGTGAACTTGAGAAGGTAATTTGACCTAGCAAATGACCTCCAATGAAGCCCAAGTTTTTACTGGAGATCAGTATGAAGAGGATTTGCTGCCCAAATTTGGGAATATTTCATAAAGAATTGCTCCTGTAATAAATCCCTAAAGGATTTACTAAAAACAATTCTACAGAAATTCCTGGGCATTTTCATAGCCAAAAATTGGTTTCTCTGTGAAGTACTCCTCATGAGGATTCTAACAAAATTGGTCTCACTCCTTTTGGAGTTTTCTACACAAAGTTATGGGCTTGTAAAGATCAGCTAATTCCTGGAATTATTTCTCTAATAGAAACTTCAAATAATTGGGCTGGGCCCACTGCTTTAAATCGGACCAGTGAAATTTCGGCAACACCTGGGGCTACGGGGTTATTCCTGCGCAGCCGCACTGGATCCGGCGCCACAAGCCGATCCTCGCGTGAACCCGGAGGCTGACCGGTGGGACCGGCCCTCCTTCGTCTTCCTCGCGCTGTCCGTGCCTCCCGCGGCGGCGCACGCCCGTGAGGCTCGCCGGGACGGGGTTCCTGTGGTCTAAACTTCGTCAAACTCGCCGCTCCCCCATTTTTAACCGCGCTGAACACTGTGGGAGGGTCGCCGGCGGCCGTGGCTCACCGGAAACCATCGCGCACCGGTGGCAGCAAAGTTTTGAACTCCAGCGAGGTCGGGAACCCTTATTCCTCCATCATACGATCGATTTTCGGGCTCTAGAGCATCAGTGAATGATGTAGGAGCCCGTAAGGGTCCGGGCCGCCGGTGAAACAACCGACAACCGAGGGCTCCACGGCGACCCAAGGTGCTTTTGCACCGGCGACTAAGAAAACAGCTATGGCTCCCTCGTTTCTTGATATTTGTTCTTGGTTCTTCGTCGAGGAGAGGCACTAGGAAGTAGAGAAGCTATGTGCAAGCTTACTCGAGGTCTAAAGTATCGTGCACCACGAATTTTTGGCTAGACCGAGCACTACCCGTCGGTGTACCGTTTGGGGAAACAGTGAAATTCTCGCCGCCGGTTCAAGCAATCGCTAAACGGCTTCCGGCTACACGATCAGGACATGTCCACACACCTTTCTTGTATAGGAAGTCGGGGGAGAGGGTGGCCAGGTGCTGCTGTCGACGGAGAGCCGAAACGGCGAGGTCCGGCACCTTGAAGCTTTGGTGCCAATCCGCGTTTCTCGAGCAGTTCGGACCGGCAAACCTCGAAGGGGCTTTGGCGAGGGCTAGAGCACGTCCAGGTGCTACTTTTTGCTATGGATGTCCCGAGCAACCGAGCTCAGCAGGCGGTGGTCGATCGGGAGAGAAGGCTATTGGTGGTGCTCGTTGTGAACAAAGCAGCCGCGGCAACCGAGCTGAGGAGGAGGAGAAGTAGTGCTGGGGTACTCAAGAGGCCGCTCTTATCACCCACGCGCGCGCGCCGACGTCAGCCAGCGAGAACCAGCTCGGTGGCTCGGTGAGGACGTCGGGTGGAGCGCTTTTCCGGGAGCTGTCGCGCCGCGATCAACCGGGAACAGAGAGAGAGGAAAAAAACAGTCGGTTTGTTTGCTTTAGGTGGCTGACAATCGGGCCCCACCTCCCCCTTTGTTTAGTCAAACTTTTCTGATATTTTTCCCTCCAGCAACTCAACATTAAAAGCTTTACTTCATCCCAAAGTTAAGTTTGAATTTGCAGAATTCAAATGGTTTGAATTCTGATGTAGAATTTGAATGGGGTTTGATCATTTGAATTTGAAAAGGAGTTTGAATTCTCCTTTGTATTGCCTCAAAAATATAGCAATTCAGCTCCAAAATTTCCAATTTTTGGCATGGCTGCTCATTCAAAGGTGGAGAACACATTTGTGAAACCCAATTTTCAAATTGAGGGAATTGGAATTTGAAACTGAATTTGAAATTCAGATTAGAGGGCTTTTCCTTTTAATCCCAAATAAATATTGAAACTCCTCCAAATGAGCTGAAATTTGGAAGGTTGAATATTTGGACTATGAAGATCCAAGCTGTGCATTTAGATCTCCATGTTTGGAAGTTGTGGGAAGTCTAAACCCTCACTTTGAACTTACACTATTATAATTAAAAGTTTTAATTTCCCTCATTTTTCATAAGTGTATATGAGCTGAAATTTCTTGCTACCACTTTTTGGGGATTTTACATCCCTCCCCCCTTAAAAAGAATCTCGTCCCGAGATTCCAAAGGAAACGCAAAGTGGGGAAAACTTTACCGGATATATGATGATAGCAAGTCCGTATAATACGTTCGTAGATAATCCTCGCTTTCCCATGTCGCCTCATCAGCGGTATGGTTTCTCCACAAGACCTTGTAGAACCCTAAGGTCCGGTTTCTTGTGGCACGAGTCTTTTCATCGACGATCCGGATTGGATACTCCATGTACGTGAGGTCCGGTTGAAGAACTTCTATGTCTTCCTGCGGATTTCAGCGGAGGGTTTGAGGCACTTCCTCAGCTGAGAAATGTGGAAGACATTGTGAATTTCTGCGAGCGACGCTGGTAACTCTAGGCGATAGGCCACGGGTCCGCATCTTTCAATGACAGCGAACGGGCCAATGAATCGCGGCGCAAGTTTACCCTTCACTCCGAAACGGTGAACTCCCTTCATCGGAGACACACGGACATAAACATGGTCCGCGATGTCGAAGTGGAGAGGGCGGCGTCTTTTATCCGCATAGCTTTTCTGACGAGATTGAGCAGCCTTGAGATTGGCTTGTATTACTCGCACTCGTTCTTCAGCTTCATTCACAAGTTCAATGCCGTAGATGACTCGCTTGCCGGACTCGCACCAGTTGAGAGGTGTGTGACATTTCCGGCCGTAGAGAGCTTCATACGGCGCCATCTTGATGCTAGCTTGATAGCCATAGTTGTAAGAAAACTCCGCCAATGGCAAATGATCGTCCCAATTCTTGCCGTGGTGGATGGCACAAGCGTGTAGATCTCTTCAAGCACTTGATTCACCCGTTCAGTTTGACCATCTGTCTGCGGGTGATACGCAGAGCTTCGGATCAGTTTGGTCCCCAACGATGCGTGCAGCTGTTCCCAAAATCGAGAGACGAACAGCGCACCGCGATCTGAAATGATGGAGCGGGGAACACCATGCAAACATAAGATCTTTGCAATGTACAGCTCCGCATATTGCTTGGCCACGTACTTTGTATGTACGGTGATAAAATGAGCCGACTTGGTTAGTCGATTGACTATCACCCAAATCGAGTCATGTTTGTGAGATGTGAGAGGTAAACCAACAATGAAGTCCATGCTGATATCCTCCCACTTCCACGCCGGAATGTTCAATGGTTGCACCTGTCCGGCTTTACGCATATGGTCGGCTTTCACCCGCCGACACGTATCACATTTGGATACGTATTTTGCGATCTCTCTCTTCATCCGTGTCCACCAAAACCTGGTTTTCAGATCCTGGTACATCTTGTTGCTGCCCGGATGAATAGAATACTTGGACAAATGAGCCTCGTCCAAGATTTTCTTCCGAAGCTTCATGTCACGGGGTACCACTATACGGTCTTTAAACCATAGCGTGTCGTGTTCATCTCTTCAGAAGCATTTCATTTCGCCATTCTCCATCCTTCTCCGAATGTGCGACATTCCCATGTCCTTCCTCTGAGCTTCCATAATCTCCTCTCTTATGGTTGGGATGAGAGCAAGATTATATAACGCCCCATATGGAACCAAGTACAGACTCGGCTCCTCCTCTTCATGTGGGGTGATGGACAGATTGTTGACATGGGATTTGCGGCTTAAGGCATCGGCAACCATGTTTGCCTTACCGGGATGGTAGTGAATCTCGATCTCATAGTCTTTGATCAGTTCTAGCCATCTCCATTGCCGCATATTCAACTCCTTTTGAGTGAAGATATACTTCAAACTCTTGTGGTCAGTGTAGAGGTGCACTAAGTTCCCAAGCAAATAGTGCCTCCACATCTTCAAGGCCAATACCACAGCAGCAAACTCGAGATCATGAGTCGGATAGTGCTGCTCGTGGTTACGGAGTTGACGTGAGCTATAGGCGACCACTCTTCCTCCTTGCATCAATACACAGCCAAGCCCGATACCGGACGCATCACAATATACGTCGAAGGGCTTGGTTGTATCCTGTTGAGCTAACACCGGGGCTGTTGTAAGATGCTTCACTAATGTTTGAAAAGCTTCTTCGCAAGCTGAGCTCCAAACATATTTGATCCCCTTCTTCAACAGTTCAGTCATCGGCTTAGCAAGCTTGGAGAAATTTGGTATGAATCTCCGATAATATCCTGCTAACCGGAGGAAACTTCTGACTTCGTGGACTGATGTGGGGGACTTCCATTTCAGCACTTGTTCGATTTTGCTTGGATCAACTGCAATGCCTTCTGCAGAAATAATGTGACCAAGGAATGGCACTTGGCTGATCCAAAATTCGCACTTGCTGAACTTGGCATAAAGCTTATGGTCTCTTAATCGTTGGAGCATGATATGCAAGTGCTTGGCGTGTTCCTCTTCAGACTTGGAGTAGACCAAGATGTCATCTATGAACACCACCACAAACTTGTCCAACTCCGGCATGAATACTGAGTTCATGAGATACATGAAGTGTGTCGGGGCGTTGGTGAGACCAAAGGACATGACAAGGTATTCATACAACCCATATCTCGTCGAGAAGGCCGTCTTTGGAATATCTTCCGCTCGGATCTTGATTTGATGATACCCTGAGCGAAGATCCATCTTTGAAAACACACTTGCACCCACAAGTTGATCGAATAATATATCGATGCGGGGCAGTGGATATTTATTCTTGATGGTGATGGCGTTGAGAGGTCGGTAGTCCACACACAACCTCAAGGTTTCATCCTTTTTCTTCACAAACAGCGCCGAGCATCCCCATGGTGAGGAACTCGGTCGAATGAAACCCTTCTTCATTAAGTCATTGAGCTGCTCCTTCAATTCAGCCATCTCATTCAGAGCCATCTTGTACGGTCTCCGTGAGATCGGTGTCGTCCCGGGTACAAGTTCAATCTTGAACTCGACATCCCTTTCAGGTGGCATGCCAGGGAGATCATCCGGAAAGACATCCGGGTATTCACGGACCACACGAATATCCTCAAGTTTTGTGGCTTCCGTGTTATAGGTGGCTGGAGCTTCTTGAACCGAACGGTCAAGAATAAGAACATGTGGTTCATGAAGTGGAGAGTTCAAACGAACCACACGTGGAATGATGTCAAGAACAGCACCATGGCGATGTAGCCATGACATTCCTAAAATGACATCAAGTTTTTGACTTTCTAACATGATTAGAGAAGTCGGATATAGATTCCCACCCAACTGCAATGGTGCTTTATAGACCATTCTATCAGCTGTTATTTTCCCACCCGGAGAACATATCAAGTATGAATTATTTGTGGGAATGATAGGCAGTTGATATTTAATAACATAAGACTGACTTATGAAATTATGGGTGCCACCGGAGTCAAAAAGTATGACTACGGGATGATCTAGGTAAGAGAACGTACCCGCGAGGATGGGTTCGCCTTCTGGCACGTCTTCGATAGCTAAGTGGTGGACGTTGCTGGGTTTTGGTGCAGGTTTCTTGGGCTGATTGCGGGGCTGATTAGCACCCTGATATGGTGCTGCACCCCTGCCCTGTCGCGGCTCGGGACAGTCCCTCGAAATGTGCCCGACACGGCCACACGTATAGCACGTGTAAGGTGTCGCTGTCCCGCCGTCTTGAGGACGGAATCCTGGTGCACGCTGCTGAAACGGAGGTGCACGCGGAACCATCCTTTGCTGCCGCTGTTGCTGTGCTGGATACGTCGGTCGGAAGCCCGGCGCACTATATTGCCGACCGCGAAACTGAGGCGGTCGCGCCGGTGGCTGCCATCTCTGACCGGATGGTGAGCGATACACCACGCGGTATTTCTGTGGCGTCCCACCACTGCTGCTCATCAGCGCGCTGCATTTCCTCTTGTCAGACCCGCGCTCGCGCTGAGCATTCTCTTGTAGAATCGCGGCATTAACGAGGTCGTTGAATGTGCCGCAATTGCTTTGGGCGAGATGGACCTTCATCTTGGAATTCAGGCCCCGGAAGAAAGCATTACGCTTGTTGTCTTCCGTCCCCACAAATCCTGGCGCATACTGCGCCAGCCGGTTGAACAACCTGGAGTACTCATGAGCACTCCTCTCGCCTTGTCTAGCGCCAGGAACTCCTGGAGCTTCATTTCCATCACACCGGGAGGTATGTGATAGGCGCGGAACGCCTCCCGGAACTCCGTCCATGTGACGGCATGGCCAGCCGGTGAGGAGGCGGTGTAGTTCCCCCACCAGGTACCGGCTTCTCCTTGAAGCTGTTGCGCTGCGCACAGCGCCTTCTGATGTTCGGTGCATCGTAGCAGCCCGAACTTTGCCTCCAGAGTGCGGATAAAGCTGTCCGCCTCCAAAGGTTCTTCGGCCTCCGTGAAGACCGGTGGATGGGTCGCCATGAATTCTGAATACGAGCTTTGTTGGGGCTGGCGTTGCCCATTGTCTTGGCGTCCTCCCTGATGGGACGCATTCTGCTGCACTAGCATCCGCAGCAGCTCGGTTTGCTCATCACGCGAGCCGAGCACTGCGGCGAGAACCTCCGCCAGGTTTCTTGGAAGTTCTGGCGGTGGAGGAGGTGGTTGCTGCGGCGTCGTGGTTTGCTCCGGAGGTGGAGACTCATCACCACGAACCTGACTCGGACCTCCCTCCTCTTGCGTTGAGCGTGTCCGCACCATTCTGCATTCAGATCATTCAAATGATCAGCACATGTTTGTTTACTTCATCCAGTCTATACAATAGTATTGCGAGAATGGGATAAACAATGCGCATAACAATCACACATATGGATAAAGTATAAACTTTATGCAACATATACATCCCTGGACCGTGTCACACGATCGAATTTCAAAGTATTGAACTTTATGGGCTTAAAAGTTCATTTCGACCATCGGGGTCACCACGGGATGTTAAGTGTGTTAGCATGCGTAATTCCTCTCTATTGTATTGGACCCAAACATGTACTAACTCGAAGTGATGTATCAAATGCATAAACCCTTCGACTCCAACTCGCTGTTTTACAACAGCCACTGGACGTCGTACGGTGATACTAAGTATTTTGGTCGAAATACAGAAAATTCCAAAGAGCTTTTGGTCTGCCCTGTTTCTGGACAGTACCTACTCATCTGAGATTTTCATCCATTTGGAGGGAGATTTTGTTCTGGATCTCTACAGAAAAGTTGTAGAGGACTTCAATACCTTTCCAGAATGGTATCCCACACCTCCATTGGTTCAACCAATCTAAGTTATGCCCTGTTCAAGTTCAGAAAAAAATTGCTGCCAAAAACAGGGAAGATTGTTCCTAAGTTTTTGAGATTGAACCTATACTCCCAATTGACTCTTAGTTCAATATAGGAGTTTACTAACCCTTAAATGAATTCCTATACTTCATTGTGACTCTTTTCTTTGAAAATAAACTTTTATGCAGTCGGTACTACGTTTCCTCACCAAAGAAAAATCCTAAACCGGTATTCCGGCATATACGTGTCACATGGTGGAACTAAAGACGTCACTCACAAACGGTTTCTACACGTCATGCACTAACGTGGTTAATGTACCTGCAGAAGAACACACAATAATGGTGCACGCAAAGGTTTTTGGCATTTCAGGCAATTCCATATCATAATAAAAACATACGGTCCGTATCATTGCCATACGGATCGTCCTTGAGTCAAGCCACGTCTCAAGGTACATGGTCGTGTTTTCACACCACACGACGGGGAACCCGAGTAGAGCGCGAACGGGTCGTCACGGTTGGGAATTTTATCAACCCAACGGATACCACCTACTGCCTCATGACCGTTGAGGCACACCGATGGCGAGCGCTGCGTATGGCCCTTTGAACATTGAACGTTCAAGAGTTGCATACTATCGTGTTGCTTACCACACGATGGGGTATTCTCACTTTTGCCTAAAGCACGCTGGAGATCAGCGTTTTCATATGCTCTCAGAACCATTAAGAGGTTCAGAGACTCATATTCACTACCGTGCCAAGCCACGGTATATCCTTCTATACTATTATTCGTATGGGGAGTTACCGCAATTGATCCGCCTGCGGTGGCGTACCTTACCTCTTACCTGACGTCGGAGCGTCGTTACAGAATGTATAACAAATATGTTAGCTTTCCACCATCATAACTAGTACTATCATAGACCTTATGTGGGATTAATGACTAATCCTCACTCGACTACTTCTAAGTTTTCAAAATAAGCTCTTTTCGAGCGTGCTATTCCCAATGCGGTTCTGATACCACGACTGTGGGGACCACCCCGTGGTTCACCCACTCCAGGATCGCATAGGGTGGTGCCGTGCGATGCGGCACCCAACAGCACACACGAAAAGAATAAAGAACAACATACAAACTTTTATTTGATATAAAACTGCGGAAGTCTTTTTACAAAACTTATTTATACAGCGGAAGTAATAATACATATGTAGCCTCTCATCCTAACTATGCAAAAGTGCAGCCGTCCAGCCCGGGGACGCTACACACTAGCAGCATGGAACCGGAGAATCACGGCGGCGTGCAGGGCTCCAGCTCGGCCGTGTACCCCGACGGGGGCATCGCCTCGTCCTCGGAACCTTCCTCATAACTCTCACCTGCACACAGCTCAAATATTGCAACCGTGAGCACGAAGGCTCATCAAGTCTTAACCGTCAACCCTAAGCATGGAACTCTACGTTCATGGATGTGTAAGGTAGAAAAGGACTTTGCAATAAAGACACGCCTATAAGTTGATCCGTACTTTCAGTTTTATAGCAGCAGTTTAATGAGCCTTAGGCAGCCCCCACATCGAAAGTCCACAATCAAACAAGAAACGCTTTCCTCCGATGTGGTGATGCCCAAAGTGGAATATAAACTTAATTAGCTCTATAACTATAGCAATCAAGGTATTCAAGATATTAATAGATCAATACAGCATTTTCAGTTGGCTTATTTCACTTCTTACTACGTCACAGCGCAGTGAACAAGCGGGTACTCAAATAACCGCGAGGGACGGTGATTGCAATCAAGACACACCCGGATAACACGTCACATACACCCACTTTCAGAAGCGTGATTCCACACCCCTTCCTACTCTGTTGTATGCAACAACCTTTCAAAGGCAACCCAAATGCCGAACCGGTCCATCCGTAACGGGCAGGAGGTCCCCGCGTGGAGCGTGACTGTGCCCACCGGCAGATTTACACCTTGCTACCCTCAACCCACTCCTATTTACGGTTGGGTAAGCCTCGGCACCCAGGTTAACCAATTACATCGGTTTCCTGGTTCCCATATGCCAGTATGCATCCGGTACTGTTCGATACTTGTCCAGCAGGGCCGCACACGGACGGTCCTCAACCGACACCAACAGGGCTACGCACGTGAGACCTCTGCTCACTGCTTCCTATCCCCCTGCTGGGTCTCATTTTCATATCTTAAGCCATTTGCTACCTCTTTTCATCCCGTGTAATAAGTACTATCTCGCGAGTAGACTCCAACCACTCGACTTCTACCGAGATCCTAAACATTAGCATGGCATTCTCTACTCGTCGAGTCTGTAAACTACCCAACCCACCATAGGAGTCGAGAGGCTATGCAATTGGGGTTTCAATCACCCTAACTCTAATGCATACATTTCAACCTAGACATAAGTGATACAAATGAAAAACTTTATAAAAGGTACTTAAGTGCAAACCGGGGCTTGCCTGGTTGCGAGTTAAACGAAAAGTCAGCTTCTGGTGGCAGGACGTCCAAAGGCTCCGGCGTATCCTCAACTTCGGTCACTATTATGAAATGTAATAAAATACATGTATAAGTATTAAGGCGTTATGAGAATTGAACTACTATTCATAGCTATTGCTATTTAGGATTCTTAATTGGCTTTGAAATATTACAGTGGATACTAGACTCTCTAAGGATGACTTGAGCCAAATTTGGAGACATGTCATTGCACAATGTAGTCTTTAAAATTCCTACAAGTACAATGCTTGTTTGAAATTTGAGCCCAATTCAAGAGCTTTGACATAGCTAGAAATGAAAGATCTGAGTAGGGCAAGTCTCCATGGTTCTAACAAAATTTGTTTCACCATTTTTGGAGCTACCAGCAGAGAGATATGAATTTTTGAAGTTTGGACAGAAGTGCTGAACAGTTTCTGTTTAAATTTGAATTTCCAAATAAAGGCTGAACTTGAGAAGGTAATTTGACCTAGCAAATGACCTCCAATGAAGCCCAAATTTTTACTGGAGATCAGTATGAAGAGGATTTGCTGCCCAAATTTGGGAATATTTCATAAAGAATTGCTCCTGTAATAAATCCCTAAAGGATTTACTAAAAACAATTCTACAGAAATTCCTGGGCATTTTCATAGCCAAAAATTGGTTTCTCTGTGAAGTACTCCTCATGAGGATTCTAACAAAATTGGTCTCACTCCTTTTGAAGTTTTCTACACAAAGTTATGGGCTTGTAAAGATCAGCTAATTTCTGGAATTATTTCTCTAATAGAAACTTCAAATAATTGGGCTGGGCCCACTGCTTTAAAACGGACCAGTGAAATTTTGGCAACACCAGGGGCTACGGGGTTATTCCCGCGCAGCCGCACTGGATCCGGTGCCACAAGCCGATCCTCGCGCGAACCCGGAGGCTGACCGGTGGGACCGGCCCTCCTTCGTCTTCCTCGCGCTGTCCGTGCCTCCCGCGGCGGCGCACGCCGGCAAGGCTCGCCAGGACGGGGTTCCCGTGGTCTAAACTTCGTCAAACTCGCCGCTCCCCCATTTTTAACCGCGCTGAACACTGTGGGAGGGTCGCCGACGTCCGTGGCTCACCGGAAACCATCGCGCACCGGTGGCAGCAAAGTTTTGAACTACGGCGAGGTCGGGAACCCTTATTCCTCCATCATACGATCGATTTTCGGGCTCTAGAGCATCAGTGAATGATGTAGGAGCCCGTAAGGGTCCGGGCCGTCGGTGAAACAACCGACAACCGAGGGCTCCACGGCGACCCGAGGTGCTTTTGCACCGGCGACTAAGAAAACAGCTGGGGCTCCCTCATTTCTTGATATTTTTGCTTGGTTCTTCGTCGAGGAGAGGCGCTAGAAAGTAGAGAAGCTCTGTGCAAGCTTACTCGAGGTATAAAGGATCGTGCACCACGAATTTTTGGCTAGACCGAGCACTACCCGTCGATGTACCATTTGGGGAAATAGTGAAATTCTCGCTCCGGTTCTAGCAATCGCTAAACGGCTTCCGGCTACACGATCAGGACATGTCCACGCACCTTTCTTGTATAGGAAGTCGGGGGAGAGGGTGGCCGGGTGCTGCTGTCCACGGAGAGCCGAAACGGCGAGGTCCGGCACCTTGAAGCTTTGGCGCCAATCCGCGTTTCTCGAGCAGTTCGGACCGGCAAACCTCGAAGGGGCTTTGGCGAGGGCTAGAGCACGTCCAGGCGCTACTTTTTGCTATGGATGGCCTGAGCAACCGAGCTCAGCAGGCGGTGGTCGATCGGGAGAGAAGGCTATCGGTGGTGCTCGTTGTGAACAAAGCAGCCGCGGCAACCGAGCTGAGGAGGAGGAGAAGTAGCGCTGGGGTACTCGAGCGGCCGCTCTCATCGCCCACGCGCGCGCGCCGACGTCGGCCAGCAAGAACCAGCTCGGTGGCTCGGTGAGGACGTCGGGTGGAGCGCTTTTCCGGGAGCTGTCGCGCCGTGATCAACCGGGAACAGAGAGAGAGAAAAAAAACAGTTGGTTTGTTTGCTTTAGGTGGCTGACAATTGGGCCCCACCTCCCCCTTTTTTTAGTCAAACTTTTCTGATATTTTTCCCTCCAGCAACTCAACATTAAAAGCTTTACATCATCCCAAAGTTAAGTTTGAATTTGCAGAATTCAAATGGTTTGAATTCTGATGTAGAATTTGAATGGGGTTTGATCATTTGAATTTGAAAAGGAGTTTGAATTCTCCTTTGTATTGCCTCAAAAATGTAGCAAACCAGCTCCAAAATTTCCAATTTTTGGCATGGCTGCTCATTCAAAGGTGGAGAACACATTTGTGAAACCCAATTTTTAAATTGAGGGAATTGGAATTTGAAACTGAATTTGAAATTCAGATTAGAGGGCTTTTCCTTTTAATCCCAAACAAATATTGAAACTCCTCCAAATGAGCTGAAATTTGGAAGGTTGAATATTTGGACTATGAAGATCCAAGCTGTGCATTTAGATCTCCATGTTTGGAAGTTGTGGGAAGTCTAAACCCTCACTTTGAACTTACACTATTATAATTCAAAGTTTTAATTCCCCTCATTTTTCATAAGTGTATATGAGCTGAATTTTCTTGCTACCACTTTTTGGGGATTTTACAATATCCCTGTAGTCCGAGAGTTCCCTGACGTGTTCCCGGATGATTTACCGGGGATGCCGCCCGATAGAGAGGTGGAGTTCAAGATTGAACTTGCACCGGGAACCATGCCAATATCCTGAAGGCCGTACAAGATGGCGCCCAAGGAATTGGCTGAGCTGAAGACTCAGCTAACAGACCTGCTGGAGAAGGGTTTTATTAGGCCGAGCTCCTCGCCATGGGGCTGTTCGGCATTATTTGTAAAGAAGAAGGATGAGACGTTGCGGCTTTGCGTGGACTATCGTCCATTAAATGCCGTAACCATCAAGAACAAGTACCTGTTGCCACGGATCGACATGTTGTTTGATCAGTTGGTCGAAGCAAAGATCTTTTCCAAGATGGACTTAAGATCCGGGTACCATCAGATTAAGATAAGGGCTGAGGATATTCCGAAGACGGCTTTCTCGACGAGGTATGAACTTTATGAGTACCTGGTCATGTCCTTCGGCCTCACCAACGCTCTGGCTCACTTCATGTATTTAATGAATTCGGTATTTATGCCGGAGCTGGACAAGTTTGTCGTTGTAACACCCCAAAACCTGTTAAGAGGGGAATTTAAAAAAATTTGGACGTATTGCATGTGGTGCAGAAATTCAAATTCAAATTGGAATTCAAATTCAACTCAAAACAGAAAAGAAAAAGAAAAAGAAAAAACAAACCCCCCCGGCCAGTGGGCCGAAACCCACCAGCCGGCCCACCTCGCCCCCGCGCCAGCCCGCAGCCGCGCGCCCCGTTTTCCTCTCACTGACATGTGGGGCCCGCCGTCTTCTTCCTCCTCGCGCGCGCGCTCGGCCGACCCGGGACTCCTCTCTCCCCCGAATCGAAACCACCCTGGATACCCGTGTATCCCAGCAGAATTTCGGTTCTGGACGACTGCAGCTCGATCCCAACCGAACGCCGCACTCCCCCAGCTATATAAACACCGGCATCGTCCCGTTTTTCACCCGCGATCGGCTGTTTTTCCTCCCGGTGAGAACCGAGGCTCCGATCACCGTTTTCTCTCGATCTTTGCTCGGGTTCTCTGATCTAACGCGCCGATCGTGTTCCACCTCCTCCGGGGAATCACGCAGGTGCAGAAAACTCGGTGGTTTGCGCTTCAGACACAGCGCCGACGAGCATCGCCGTGAATTCACCTCGGACCTCGTCGCCGACCGCCTTCCAGGACCTCCGAGCTCAAGAAAAACCCCGAGGTGAGATCCCCGACCTCCCCTCCAGCGATCTATGCCATGAAATCCCAGTTTTAGGAAGAATAGACGAAGATCCGAAGTTTTCCGGCGAGATCGCCGCCTCCCGCCGCCGTGCGCCACCGGGCAGCGCCGCCCGCGCTCGGTCAGAGCGACGTGGCCGCTTGTGCGCCGTCTATTTTAAATCACACGGTGGAATTAAAACCCGCGCGTACCGGTTCGGCGATCTAATCTGAGCCGTCTGTTTTAAATCGGACGGTCCACGTCGGCCCCGCATTATAAAGACCGGGATTCTTACGCGCTACCCCCTGGGGATCTCGAAAAATATGAGCTAGCCCCGGAAACTTCTGATCTAGCCCCTGGAACTTCAGAAATTCATGTAAATTCAATTAAAAATCAGTTTTAGCCCCTGGACTTAATAAAAATTAGCAAAACCCCTCTGTTATGCATAGTTAGGCCCCTGGAAATTCTTAAAATAATAAATTAGACCCTGTAGTAGAGTGAACTTACCTTTTTAACCCTATATGATATTCAATTTAGAATTTGAATGTGGGACTAGGATTTAAATTTAAAAGGAAATACAAACACATTGTAAATTCAAGTTTAAACTCTACTAACACTTGGAAAACTTTAGAATGAACTAAAAATAAATTTTAGGCTGAAATGAAATCTGTTTGGGTGTGTTCATGTTTATTAGTTCTAGGAACACATTTTTAGGTTAATAAATAATTTTGAAAATGGGTAAAATAGATTTAAATTAGTTCACATCAGAGGAGAAGTTCAAAAATATACTATTTAATATTTTATATCAGAACCTAATCTGTTTAGATGAGGTATCTTACTATTTTCATAATAAAGTTCACATTTAGGCATAGGAAATAAATCTGAAAATATAGCAACTAGGTATGCATAACTAGAAAATGATAAATAAAGTTTCCAAATACAAAGATTTCAGTTTAGGATTTGGTAGAAGATCTGAAAACCCATTTGGAGTAGGAAATTACCTTCCATGCAAACTTGGTAGCTAAAGAGGGTATTAAAGAATTTGTTTAAATTGGAAATTCATATATAGTGTGCAAACAGAATTTGAATACAAAAGTTAGAAATAATATACATATTAAAAGTGCATGTAGGCTAAAAATCAACACACATAGAGTAACCACAACCCTTAGAAGTGTGAATGACTTTCATAGGTGTGAATGTGTGGTTTGTATGAAGTGAAAGTGTGAACTATGTCTTATGGATTGTTGTTTTCTTTTGCTATGTGTGATGGTATGAGTAGAACCTGCCCCAGAGCAAGTTCTTCCCTTCCAAGAACAAGACTTTCCATTCCCAGAGCAGCAGGAAGAAGGCAAGTGTCCTTGACCACTTTGATCCTATGCTAGGATGTGTAGATAGAATTATTTGCATTGTCAATTAAAATATGAAACCCATGCTAGGAAGTTTCCCTAGAATTGCATTATCTTGTTTCCTTGTAGCTTGGGTTGGGATTTGTTTTATTATGTCATTCATTCATATTACTTAGCCATGCTTAGAATGGGATAAGTGGGATATGATATCATCAACTTGTTTACCTTACACTTGAATGAGATATTATGAGTTATGTAGAGGTAGGGATCGAGGCAAGTTGGATGATTTGGTTGGTGCTGGGTGCACGAGACTCGGGTTTGTGTTTAGTACTTGCCTGGATCCTAAGGACCGGTTCATGGAGCATGTAACCTGGCTTTACCGTGCCAACCACATGCTGAGATGGGGCAGCTTGGCCAATTAATTAGGTGTATCCCCGGCATAGTATGGATGTGTTGGATGGTGCGGGGAATAGGTGTCAGCTGGACTACCATATGAACCGCAAGGCTCAAGAGGGGGCCACTGCAGCGGGGTTGGAGCCTCTTGTATGCTGTTAGGGGTGAAACCTCAGTGGGCCCATGCTCGTCGGGAATCCCTTTGTAAAGGCTTTGTAGTGATCTCCTGGCTACACACCTGGGAAGTTTGAATGTGGTTCGTAGCCACTGGCATAATGGAGGTTCTTTTAGTCCACCCGGCAACGGGGGATGAAATCACTACATGTGGGTATAGTGGTGCAAACTCTGCAGAGTCAAAACTGTCATGACAGCCGTGCTCACGGTCAAGAGCGGCTTGGACTTATTCATGATTAGAGGATGATGACTTTGGAAGTTGTGGATGTTAAGCGGGGAGCTTAACATTGGAAATGATGTTATGGTTATTTGATTATGATGATGGGATGGGAGATTGGGACCATTTCACTTGTGTAGTAATGTAGGTGCTTAATAAGCTAAGGTGATAGGTATTAATTGCGTAGTGCTTTAACCATGAGTTCAACCTCTCCTTGTTCTAGCCATGCATGACATAACCTTCCCCCACTTGCTAAGTACCAATGGTACTCAACCTTGCATATTTGTTGGTTTATATTGCTGCTCAGGTCAAGAGAATGATGTGGTGTTCAATGACCAAGACTTCGGACCCGAAGAAGGATTCTAGGTTCATGGAGTCCCCTGGGCAACGCCTGTGAAGGAGCCCACAAGAATAAATTTTCCGCTGCTATTTTATTTACATGTTATGAACTTATTATCGTCCATCGAGACATATGCTATGTAAGACTTATTTATATTCGACACCTGGCTTGTAATAAATGATGCTTCACTATTTGTCATCACATGTATGAGAAAATGATCCTGGCATACATGTGATATTCACTCGGTTGTTCTTCGGAGAAACCGGGTGTGACAGTCGTGGTCTTCATCGACGACATACTGGTATATTCCAAGTCGGAGGAAGATCACACGAAGCATCTGCGTATAGTCTTGCAACGGCTGCGGGATCATAAACTATACGCGAAATTCAGCAAGGCGAATTCTGGATATTGCAAGTGCCTTTCCTCGGGCATATCATCTCAGCGGAGGGTATCGCTGTGGACCCGAGCAAGATCACTCAAGTGCTGAATTGGAAATCCCCGAGGACTGTTCACGAGGTACGGAGTTTCCTCGGACTCGCGGCATATTATCGGAGATTCATTCCGGACTTCTCGAAGATTGCCAAGCCTATGACGGAGCTTCTGAAGAAGGCTACCAAATATGTTTGGAGTCCAGCATGTGAAGCAGCATTCAAGGCTTTAGTCAAGCACCTGACATCAGCACCGGTTTTGGCGCAGCCAGACACAACAAAACCGTTCGATGTGTACTGCGATGCATCCGGCATTGGGCTCGGATGTGTGCTGATGCAAGACCGAAGAGTGGTCGCGTATGGATCACGGCAGCTTAGAAACCATAAGCAAGATTTTTCAACCCATGACTTGGAGCTCGCTGCCGTGGTACTTGCACTGAAAATGTGGGGGCATTACCTACTCGGTAACCTCGTACATTTATATACCGACCACAAGAGACTCAAGTACATATTCACTCAGAAGGAGCTGAACATGAGGCAGCGAAGATGGTTAGAACTGATAAAGGATTACGAAATAGAGATCCATTATCACCCGGGCAAGGCAAACGTAGTGGCAGATGCGCTGAGCCGCAAGTCACACGTCAACAATCTGACCATCACACCGTTGGAAGAGAGCGAACCACCACTGCATGTGATTCCACATGGAGCTCTCTACAACCTAGCTTTGATCCCCACCATCCGTGAAGAGATAGCGGAAGCTCAGAAACATGACAAGGGAATGTCGCATTTGCGGAGACGTGTAGACAGTGGGGAGTTGAAATGTTTCCGGAAGGACGGAGACGGCGTCCTATGGTTCAAGGACCGGATCGTCGTACCCCGTAACCCAGAGTTACGGAAGAAAATTTTTGATGAGGCTCACTTATCAAAATTTTCTATTCACCCCGGCAGTAACAAAATGTATCAAGAACTCAGAAGCAAGTTTTGGTGGACGCGGATGAAGCGGGAGATCGCGAAGTACGTGTCCGAGTGTGATACATGTCGAAGGGTGAAAGCATATCATATGCGGAAACCGGGACTGCTACAACCACTGGGCGTTCCTGCCTGGAAGTGGGAGGATGTGAGCATGGACTTCATCGTCGATTTACCCATCACTCTTCAAAAGCATGATTCTGTGTGGGTGATCGTCGATCGGCTCATCAATGTCGCCCATTTCATCCCGGTCAACACCAACTACAATGCCAAGAAGTACGCTGAACTGTACATCTCACGGATCCTATGCTTGTACGGCGTACCCCGTACCATCATATCGGATCGGGGAACTTTATTTGTGTCCCGTTTTTGGGAGCAGCTGCACACTGCATTGGGGACGAAGATGATCCGTAGTTCAGCGTACCACCCGCAAACAGACGGGCAAACCGAGCGGGTAAATCAGATCTTAGAAGACATGCTACGAGCTTGCGCTATCAACCACGGCAAGAATTGGGATGATCACTTGCCGTTAGCCGAGTTCTCGTACAACAATGGGTACCAAGCCAGCATCAAGATGGCGCCTTACGAGGCGCTATACGGGAGGAAATGCCGCACACCGCTGAATTGGTGTGAGTCTGACGAAAGGGTTACCTTCGGGATTGACCTTGTCAACAACGCGGAAGAAAAGGTTCGACTGATTCAAGCAAACCTAAAAGCCGCCCAATCCCGTCAGAAACAGTATGCGGACCGGAGAAGACGCCTATTACAATTCGAAGTCGGGGATCACGTATATCTACGTGTGTCTCCAATGAAGGACGTAAACAGATTTGGGGTGAGAGGAAAGTTGGCACCCCAATTCATCGGTCCATTCCAGATTACCGAAAGATGTGGATCAGTAGCATACCGGCTGAGATTACCAGAAGCACTTTCCTGTGTGCACGACGTCTTTCACATTTCCCAGCTGAGGAAATGTCTTAAGCTATCAACTACCGTTCAGCTGGAGGACATTGAAGAATTGCAACCGGATCTCACCTATCGGGAGGAACCGGTTCAGATCATTGACGAAAAGGCCCGAACCACACGCAACCGCATGTTGTGGTTCTACAAAGTTCTATGGACTAATCACTCCGTGGACGAAGCGACATGGGAGAGCTAAGGATTTCTTCGCACTAACTACCCCGACTTTTTCACGTCGCATATCCGGTAAATTTCCACCGTCCTCTCTCTCATTTTCACCTTATAATCTCGGGACGAGATTCTTTTAAGGGGGGAGGAATGTAAGGGCCTCAGTTTTTGACACATGTTTGAAGTGTCATCACCACACACACACACCTCATTTTGAAGCAAGTTGATAAACACATTTGAAGAGCAAGTAACCACCATCAACATGCTCATTAGGGAACAAACTCACATATTGCAAAAGTGGTATTTCCCACATGTGATATACAGGGGCTGGGCATATGAAAACTCCTACATAGTGCTAGGAATGTCCAGGCCAAGTTTCACCCAAATTCAAAACCATTTTGAGGTCATTTTGGGTATGGCTAGAAAGAGGGCAGTTTGAACTCAAATTCAAATTCAAACTGTTTTGATCCCATAAATTCAAAAGTGGGAGGCATATTCTTACTCAGCACATTTTTGTGAGCTCACACACCAATTTTCACTCCCTTTGGAGTTGATCTTGACATGAGCTAAGTGGGGCAAATTCAAACTTTATTTGAATTTCAAACTGAACATGTGCTGAAATTCATTCAAACCAAACCCAATTTGAATTCTAGCCAATTCAAATGGTTCAAGGGTAGATAATTCAAATCACCAGGGGCTTTGTGGGAACTACTGTTTACAACAGTGAATAGGAGTTAATCTCAGAGGTTAAAAATGAAAATGGGACCCACATGTCAGCCACTGGGATGATTCAACCGACTGAGACTTTCTCACTCGGATCCCCGAGCTTCAGCTGCGTTCGCCACCGAGGGAGGCCGCTGCGCCAGCAGCTGCTTGGCCACGCGGGGGCACGAGTCGGTTCAGAGCCTTCTTAAGGCGCCCCCCCTCCTCAGCCGAAGCCCTCGCCATTTTCTCCCCGCAAAAACACAGCGCCGGGAAACTTTCTTCCGCCGCTCAGAACCGATCGGAGAGCTCCGATCACAGCCTCCCCGTCTCCTTCAGAGCTACGGCAAGGTACTAGGAACCCTCCTCGTTCTTCCCCGTTGCTAGAATTCAGCTGAAACCTGTCGATCTCGGCTATACCGAGAGTTCAATTCGGTGACCTAAAACCGCCGCACTTCGGGCTCCCGTGGATAGCCCAACCGGGAGGTTGTCATGCCCGAGCCAAGGCACCCTTGGACGCGCTGGTGACCGGTGCTGCTCTCCCCCGAGCCACAGCCCGAGTGCTTGCTCACCGGCGGCGAATTTCCAGTTTTCCCCTTTCTGGGTACAGACCGACCTTCGGGTGCGGTTCTGTCGAATCCATACTCTAGGAAGGATTAGAGGGCCTCAATTCGCTCCCACACAAACTAGACACGGTAGCGCACAAGTTGCCTTCACAACCTTTGGCCTGAGAACCTCTGTAACCGGCGTATTTTGAAGTTTACCGACGGCGGAGAAGGTGGGAAGCATCGGGCGCACGGTGAGGGACTACTTCGGACCTCTCCCGAGCTGCCTTGAGCCCATGCCAAGGTTCCTGAGGTACCACTGATGCTTTCCAGCCGTTTGCTCGGTCAGTTGGGGTGCTAGGGAAGTCGGCCGACACGGCCGAAGTCTTTCCGAAGCTGCCGCTCGTCGCCGACCATGTACCGGCCATTTTCATGACGAGCTGAGCCCAGAATCCTGTTCCCCGAGTGAAAGTAGGCAGGGGCGGCCAAAATCGTGAAGTTTGGAGCTCCACAGAAGCTGCCGGCGAGCTCTCCAGCGAGGTATCGCGGCGGCAGAGCGCGGGCGGCGAGAGGTAGACGAAGGGGGTGGACCCCAGCTATCAGCGGCAGATATTTTAAATCGGGATCGGGCTGCGGCTGGGATCTGATGTGCTGGCACGCAAAAACCATGTAGGCCTCAGTTTGCTGTCGCCTCCGCGCCCAACACGTGTCCCCGTGGGCCCCCGGCAGATTTAAACTTTTCCCCGATTTTCAGATTTCTTTCAAACTTCAAATCCTCATAACTTTGGCTAGGAAGATCCAAATCGAGTGAACCAAATTTTTGTTGGATTCAGCTCTCTGAGCACTTTCCAGCAAATCAAGTTTCACTTCATGAAAATCCTTAATTCTCCAGAATTAATTCCTCAAAATTTAAAGTGTTTGGAATTTTAACTGCAGAATCCTTTTGAGGAAAATTCTGAAATTTTGCTGGGATGTTCACCAAAATATCCCTGAACTACAATAAAAATTTCAGGTCCATTTGAGCTCATTTGATCCACCTAATGGTGTCATTAGTGAAACTGTTTCAGAGAAAATAGAAAATGTTCAGAAACATTTTCAGAATTTTCTCTGAAATGGTGTGGCTCATATCTTTAGCTAGGAACCTCCAAATTAAATGAGACCAACTCCATTAGAACCCTATGAAAATCTAGTTTTCATAAAGTCATAGCTTGTTACATGAGAATCCTTAGAACACCCTAAAGCCTCCAATTAAGGTCAAGGACATAATTATTTGTGGAGGGCTCAAATGAGCTTTGCTGCAACTAAAACTTGACCAAGTCTGTGTTTAGGTTGTAACCAAGCCACAGTAAAACTTTCACAGTCATTGAGTCTGTCTAGTGGGACTTATAAACTTCACAAGTTTAAGCTCAATGCAAATGCATTACAATTAATATATGTACTTCTTATATCATGTAGTCGCTAAGGTCGAGGAGGAACCCGAAGTCCTAGACTTTGTTACTCCGGAGGAGCAGCTAGCCTACGACCAAGAGCAGCAAGGCAAGCCCCGGTTTGCATTAATCTTTTTACAAAATTTTATTGTTTTGAGCACTTACTTGAGTATGATTACTTCTTGCATTGGAGTCTTGTTTGAAAACCCAAGTGCATAGCCAAGAGAACTGCAAACCCCGTTAGCTACTGCAAAGCTAAGATAGTGTAGGATTCGGTACAAGTCGAGTAGTTGGAACTACTCACGAGCATAGGCTAGAGGCACTCGACTCGGGTAGAGATAGCACATGATACACATGGCAAGAAAAATGAGACCGAGCGGAGAGTAAGGGCAGCAGGACTTTGGGGCCTGTGTGCTATAGCTCCGCTTGTGTCGATTGAGGACCGAGCCGTGTGCGGGCCTGTTGAACAAGCTAGAACAGTACCTCTTGCTCGGGACGATGGGACCGGTTCAATATTTGGCTGACGGACGAAAGGTGGTTGCGTACGGCGTCCATGATGGTTGTTGTAGGCAACATCGAGTACAGGCGTACGTGACGGGTTGTTCGGGTAACCCTGCAGGTGTAAATCGATTATAATCGCCGTCCCTCGCGGTCAGTGAGTACCACTTGTTCACTGTACCGTGACGTAGAAAGAACAGGCTAGTTACATGTTAAAATGTTGCTGATTGAAAGATGGACTTTGATTGTTAATGAATTGTTGTAGTTTAGAGCTAACTAAATTTCTTTTCAACTTTGGGCAAAGTACATGAGAGAAATGCGTTTCTTGTTTGATTGCGGCTCTCTCATGTGCCTTAGCGTAAGGTTATCCACAACCTGCTGCTAAAACTTGAAAGTAAGGTTCCACAAATTAGGCGAGTCCTTTGCAACTGGTTTTTATCTCCTGTACCCATCATCCCTCATGTAGAAGTTCCATGTTTAGGAGAGACGGGTCAGTCTTGCTGAGCCTTCGTGCTCACTGCTTGTGTTTGAAGCTTTTGCAGGGTCTATGAGGCAGGAACTCCCGAGGAGGATACGGAAGCCTAGGAGGGGAACCCCATCGAGTGGGAGTCGTGCACACCGCCGTGTTAGTGTGCGTGTGTGCTAGCAAGGACACGTTCAAGGGCTGAACGTGAACTTGATGCTTAGTCTACGCCCGTGAGTGTGGACTGGACCTATTTTGATGTAAAAATGTTCATAAACCACTTTATGTAATAAAAGTTTTGCTTCCGCTTTGTACCTTTGATGTGTGTTATCCGGTGCTGTGCAATGCAGCACCCCTCAGCGTAATCCTGGCTCGACAAGATCGTGGGGTCGTGTCAGGTATTGCCGGATGTGAGCAAGAGTTTCGATATATATTGTGATGCATCAAGACAAGAGCTTGGATGTGTGCTCATGCAAGAAGTACAAGTGGTAGCATATGCGTCGAGGCAACTCAAATAAACATGTGCTGAATTACCCCACACATGACCTTGGAGGCATTATATTTGGAGGCATTATATCCTTGGCCACCGATGTGAGAATTACCCCAAACATGTGCAAGAAGATTTGGAGGCATTATATCCTTGGCCACCGATGTGAGATCTACACGGATCACAAAAGCCTCAAGTATATGTTCACGCAAACGGATCTGAATTTGAGGCAACGTCGATGGTTGGAACTCATCAAGGATTATGATGTTGGAATCAATTATCACCCCGGAAAGGCCAATGTAGTAGCTGATGCGTTGAGTCGAAAGGGAGTATGTCACCAACTCACGGTTCGGGAGCTACCGCCCGAGCTGCGCAAGGAGTTCGAACGGTTACATCTCGGGTTCTTGAACGAGATGAAAGTGATAGAACTCAACTCTTCGCTGGAACAAGAGATACAAGATGGCCAAGCAACGGATGAGGAAATCAAGGAAAGAATCCGACAAGGCATAGAAAAGGATTTCAAGGAAGACGAGAAAGGCACGCTTTGGTTAGGGAAAAGGGTTTGTGTGTCTAACGTGAATCACATCCGTGACACGATATTAAAGGAGGCACATGACTCACCTTATTCCATACATCCCGGCTGTACAAAGATGTACAAGGACCTGAAAACTTGCTATTGGTGGGATGGTATGAAAAGGGAGGTGAATATGTTGCCTTATGCGACACGTGCCTACGGGTGAAGGCCGAACATCAAAGACCCGCTGGACTGTTGCAGCCATTGAAAGTACCCGAGTGGAACTGGGAAGACATCAGCATGGATTTCATTGTCGGATTGCCACATACTCGGATGGATTATGACTCCATTTGGGTTATTGTGGACCGATTGACGAAAACAGCCCATTTCTTCCTGTTAGAACCACGTACCACGTCGCAGAACTAGCCGAGCTGTATATGGAGCAGATCGTGTGTCGCCATAGAGTTCCAAAGAGGATAGTTTCAGATCGGGGTTCTCAATTTACCTCTAGGTTCTGGAAGAAGCTGCATGAAACCATGGGTACACGGCTGAATTTCAGCTCCGCTTATCACCCGCAAACTGACGGGCAAACTGAGAGGACAAATCAAATTTTGGAAGACATGTTGAGAGCTTGTGCCTTGAAACATGGGCACAGTTGGGATAGGAGCTTGCCGTATGCTGAATTCTCCTACAACAACAGCTATCAAGCCAGCTTGAAGATTTCACCTTTCGGAGCATTGTATGGTAGATGGTGTAGAACGCCGCTGTTCTGGAATGAGACCGGAGAGAGCCAAGTGTTTGGACCCGAAGTGCTGCAAGACGCTGAAAAGCAAGTCCAAACGATACGAGAAAATTTGAAGGCTGCTCAGTCACGACAAAAAGGTTATGCGGACAATAGGCGAAGAAGATTGACCTTCGAAGTAGGAGACTTCGTGTACCTTAAGGTATCGCCTATCCGAGGCCAACGACGGTTCAATGTCAAGGGCAAATTAGCACCTCACTACATCAGGCCATTTAAGATTTTGGGCAAGCGAGGAGAAGTAGTGACACGACCCCACTGGTCCTGTCGAGCCAGGATCACGCTGAGGGGTGCTGCGTTGCACAGCACCGTATAACACACGTCAAAGGTACAAAGCGGAAGCGGAAGCTTTATTACATAAACAAGTTTATCAACATGTTTACATCCAAAATAAGTTTAGTCCACACTTGCGGGCGTAGACTAAGCATCAAGTACACGTTCAGCCCTTGAACGTGCCCTTGCTAGCACACACACACACTAACTCTGCGGCGTGCACGACTCCCACTCGACGGGGTTCCCCTCCTGGGGTTCCGTCTCCTCTTCGGGAGTCCCTTCCTCATAAAACCCTGCAAAAGCTTCAAACACAAGCAGTGAGCACGAAGGCTCAGCAAGTCTGACCCGTCTCACCTAAACATGGAACTTCTACATGAGGGTAATGGGTTGCATGAGGTAAAAATCATTTGCAAGGACTCGCCTAATTAGTAGAACCTTACTTTCAAGTTTTAGCAGCAGGTTGTGGAGAACTTTACGCTAAAGCACATGAGAGAGCCGCAATCAAACAAGAAACGCATTTTTCTCATGTACCTTGCCCAAAGTTGAAAAGAACTTTAGTTAGCACTAAACTACAGCATATCATTAACAAACAATGTCCAGCTTTCAATCAGCAACATTTTAACATGTAACTAGCCCGTTCTTTCTACGTCACGGTACAGTGAACAAGTGGTACTCACTGACCGCGAGGGACGGCGATTATAATCGATTTACACCTACAGGGATTACCCGAACAACCCGTCACGTACGCCCGTACTCGATGTTGCCTACAACAACCATCACGGACGCCGTACGCGACTACCTTTCACCCGTTAGCCAAATATTGAACCGGTCCCATCGTCCCGAGCAAGAGGTCCCTGCACGCGCATCCCTGTGCCGCCAGCTGATTTACACCTCGAGCTCTCAACCTACCCTCTGAACGACGGGCAATGCCTCAATACCCAGCTACCCGAGTTACATCAGTTTCCCGGTTCCCATATAGCCGGTAGGTCTTCGGTACTGTTCTAGCTTGTTCAACAGGCCCGCACACGGCTCGGTCCTCAATCGACACAAGCGGAGCTACAGCACACAGGCCCCAAAGTCCTGCTGCCCTTACTCTCCGCTCTGTCTCATTTTCTTGCCATGTGTTTCATGTGCTATCTCTACCCGAGCGATGTGCCTCTAGCCTATTCTCGCGAGTAGTTCCAACTACTCGACTTGTACCGAATCCTACTCTATTCTAGCAATGCAGTGGCTAACGAGGTTTTCAATCCTAAACCCAACCCATGGTTTTTCTTGGCTGTGCAGTTGGGTTTCCAATCAAGACTCTAATGCAAAGCACAAAGGAAACAAGTATGTGCTCAAAACAATAAAAATTTGTAAAAAGGTTAATGCAAACCGGGGCTTGCCTTGCTGCTCTTGGTCGTAGGCTAGCTGTTCCTCCGGAGTAACGAAGTCTAGGACTTCGGGTTCCTCCTCGACCTTAGCGACTACATGATAAAAACAATGTATGTATTAATTTAAATGTACTTGTATTCATTTTGAAGTTGTGAAGTCTGTAACCCTTGCTAGACAGACCTAATGACTGTGAAACTTTTACTGTGGCTTGGTTACAACCTAAACAAGGAATTGGTCGAGTTTTAGTTGCAGCAAAGCTCATTTGAGCCCTCCACAATTAATTATGTCCTTGACCTTAATTAAAGGCTTTTAGGGTGTTCTAAGGATTTTCATGAAACAAACTATGTCTTTCTGAAAACTAGATTTTCAGAGGGTTCTAATGGAGTTGGTCTCACTTAATTTGGAAGTCCCTAACTAAAGATATGAGCTAAACAATTTCAGAGAGAATTCTGAAAATGTTTCTGAACATTTTCTATTTTCTCTGGAACAGTTTTACTAATCACACCCTTAGGTGGACTAAATGAGCTCAAATGGATCTGAAATTTTTATGGTAGCTCAAGGATATTTTGGTGAACATCTCAGCAAAATTTCAGATTTTTCCTCCAAAGGATTCTCCAGTTAAAATTCCTAACAGTTTAAACTTTAAGGAATTAATTCTGGAGAATTAAAGAATTTCATGAAGTGAAACTTGATTTTCTGGAAAGTACTCGGAGAGCTGAATCCAGCAAAATTCGGTTCACTCAATTTGGAGCTTTCTAGCCAAAGTTATAAGGATTTGAAGTTTGAAGGAAATCTGAAAATCGGGGAAAAGTTTAAACTCGCGCGTGGGCCCAGGGGACACGCGTCGCACGCCGAAGCGACAGCACACCGCGGCCCACAAGGCTTTTGCGCGCCAGCACACCCGATCCCGGCCGCAGCCGGATCCCGATTCAAAATATCGGCCGCTGACAGCTGGGGTCCACCCCCTTCTTCAACCTCGCGACACCCGCGCTCCGCCGCCGAGGGATCTCGCCGGAGAGCTCGCCGCTGGCTGCTGTACAGCTCCAAACTTCTTGATTCTGGCCGCCCCTGCCTACTTTTACTCGAGGAACATGATTCTAGGGTTAGCTGCTCATGACAATGGCCGGAGCGTGGTCGGCGACGAGCCGCCATATCGGAACGACTTCGGCCATGTCGACTAACTCTCCTAGTACCTCAGCTACTTGGGAAATCGGTCGGGGAGCATCAGTGGACCTCAGAGAAGGTCGACATGAACTCGGGGCAGCTCGGGGAAGGCCCGAAATAGGTCCTCACCGTGCGCCCGATAACCCCCGTGCGTTCCGCCATTAGTAGACCTTGAATTACGCCGGGCACAGAGGTTCTCCGGCCCAGAGTTGTGAAGGCAACTTGTGCGTCACCGTGTCTAGCTCGTGTAGGAGTGGCCTGAGGCCCTCCAATCCTTTCTAGAGCACGAATTACACAGAATCGTACCCGAAGGTCGTTCTGCACACAGAAAGGGGAAAAGTGGAAATTCGCCGCCGGTGAGCAACCACTCGAGCTATAGCTCGGGGGTGAGCAGCACCGGTCACCTGCGCGTCCAAGGGTGCCTTGGGTTGGGCGTGACAACGCCCAGGTTGGGCTGTCCACGAGAGCCCGAGGTGCGGCGGTTTCCAGTTCCGAGTTTGATCTTTCGGCACAGCCGATATCACTCGGTTTCAATCGATTTCTAGCCATGGGAAGGATGGAGGATGGTTGCTAGTACCTTGCTGGGACCCTGGAGTGGAAGGAAGGAGCTGCGATCGGCTTGATCGAGCAAGAACTCGAGCGCCGGTGATGGCAGTGGAGAAATGGATCGTGCACGTCGGCAGCTTGGGAGGTGAGTGATCGGAGCACGCCGGGGAGGGAATAAATAGCCCCGGTGGCTGGCCTCCGGCTTGGGGCGCGCAGCAGGAGCTGGCGCCGGCTGCCTCCTTCGGTGGCGCGCGCGCACAGCTGCCGGGAACCGACTGAACTGTGGTTCAGTCGGTTTGTTTTGAGGCAGAGGCTGACAGATGGGTCCCACTCCTCTTTTAACCTCTGAAATTTACTCCTAACAGCTGTGGTAAACAGTGAACCCTATTCTACCCTTGGCCATTCAAATTATTCACCCAAGAGCCATTTGAATTGATCAAAGTTCAAATGAGGTTTGGTTTGAATGAATTTCAGCACAAGTTCAGTTTGAAATTCAAATAAAGTTTGAATTTCTCCCCCTTAGCTCATGTCAAGATCAACTCCAAATGGAGTGAAAATTGGTGTGTGAGCTCACAAAAATGTGCTGAGTGAGAATATGCCTTCCACTTTTAAATTCAGTGGTTGAAAACAGTTTGAATTTGAATATGGTTTCAAACTGCCCTCTTCCTAACTATACCCAAAATGACCTCAACAAGGTTTTGAATTTGGGTGAAACTTGGCATGGACATCCTTAGCAAAGTGTAGGAGTTTTCATATGTCCAGCCCATCTATATCACATGTGGGAAATACCACTTTTGCAATGTGTGAGTTTGTTCTCTAATGAGCATGTTGATAGTTGTTACTTGCTCTTCATTTGTGTTCATCATTCTTGCTCAAATGAGGTGTGTGGTGTGGTGATGAGCACTGCAAATGGTTGTTAAAACTGAGGCCCTTACATTCCTCCCCCCTTAAAAGAATCTCGTCCCGAGATTATAAGGTGAAAATGAGAGAGAGGACGGTGGAAAATTACCGGATGTGCGACGTGAAAAAGTCGGGGTAGTTAGTGCGAAGGAATTCTTCGCTCTCCCATGTCGCTTCGTCCATGGAGTGATTACTCCATAGAACCTTGTAGAACCACAACGTACGGTTGCGTGTGGTTCGGGCCTTTTCATCAATAACCTGCACCGGTTCCTCCCGATAGGTGAGATCCGGTTGCAGTTCTTCAATGTCTTCCAGCTGAACGGTAGTTGATAGCTTGAGACACTTCCTCAGCTGGGAAACGTGAAAGACGTCGTGCACACCGGAAAGTGCTTCTGGTAATTTCAGCCGGTATGCTACCGATCCACATCTTTCGGTAATCTGGAATGGACCGATGAATCGGGGTGCCAACTTTCCTCGCACCCCAAATCTGTTTACGCCCTTCATTGGAGACACCCGTAGATATACGTGGTCCCCAACTTCGAATTGTAATGGGCGCCTTCTCCGGTCCGCATACTGTTTCTGACGGGATTGAGCGGCTTTTAGGTTCGCTTGAATTAGTCGAACCTTTTCTTCCGCGTGGTTGACAAGGTCAATCCCGAAGGTAACCCTCTCGCCAGACTCACACCAGTTCAGTGGTGTGCGGCATTTCCTGCCGTATAGCGCCTCGTAGGGCGCCATCTTGATGCTGGCTTGGTACCCATTGTTGTACGAGAACTCGGCTAATGGCAAGTGATCATCCCAATTCTTGCCGTGGTTGATAGCGCAAGCTCGTAGCATGTCTTCTAAAATTTGATTCACCCGCTCAGTTTGTCCATCCGTCTGCGGGTGGTAGGCTGAACTACGGATCAGCTTCGTCCCCAAGGCAGCGTGCAGCTGCTCCCAAAAACGGGACACAAATAAAGTGCCCCGGTCCGATACGATGGTACGGGGTACGCCGTATAAGCATAAGATCCGTGAAATGTACAGTTCAGCGTACTTCTTGGCGTTGTAGTTGGTGTTGACCGGGATGAAATGGGCAACTTTGGTGAGCCGATCGACGATCACCCACACAGAATCATGTTTCTGTAAGGTGGTGGGTAAACCGACGACGAAATCCATGCTCACGTCCTCCCACTTCCAGGCAGGAATGCCCAGTGGTTGCAGCAGTCCCGGTTTCCGCATGTGGTCTGCCTTCACCCTTCGACATGTATCACACTCGGACACGTATTTTGCAGTCTCTCGCTTCATCCGTGTCCACCAAAACTTTCTTCTGAGTTCTTGATACATCTTGTTGCTGCCGGGGTGAATAGAAAACTTTGATAAGTGAGCCTCATCAAAGATTTTCTTCCGTAATTCCGGGTTTCGGGGTACGACAATCCGGTCCTTGAACCATAGGACGCCGTCTCCGTCCTTCCGGAAACATTTCAACTCCCCACTGTCTACACGTCTCCGCAAATGTGACATGCCCTTGTCATTCTTCTGGGCTGCCGCTATCTCTTCACGGATGGTGGGGATCAAAGCTAAGTTGTAGAGAGCTCCGTGTGGAATCACATGTAGTGGTGGTTTGCTCTCTTCCAACGGTGTGATGGTTAGATTATTAACGTGTGACTTGCGGCTCAGCGCATCTGCCACAACGTTTGCCTTGCCTGGATGATAATGGATCTCTATTTCGTAATCCTTTATCAGTTCCAACCATCTTCGTTGCCTCATGTTCAACTCCTTCTGAGTGAATATGTACTTGAGGCTTTTGTGGTCGGTATATAAATGTACGAGGTTACCGAGTAGGTAGTGCCTCCACATCTTCAGTGCAAGTACCACGGCAGCGAGCTCCAAATCGTGAGTTGGATAATTTTGCTCATGGTTCCTAAGCTGCCGTGATCCATACGCGACCACTCTTCGGTCTTGCATCAGCACACATCCAAGCCCAATGCCGGATGCATCGCAGTACACATCGAACGGTTTTGTTGTGTCTGGCTGTGCCAAAACCGGTGCTGATGTCAGGTGCTTGACTAAAGCCTTGAATGCTGCTTCACATGCTGGACTCCAAACATACTTGGTAGCCTTCTTCAGCAGCTCTGTCATTGGCTTGGCAATCTTCGAGAAGTTCGGAATGAACCTCCGATAATATCCCGCGAGTCCGAGGAAACTCCGCACCTCGTGAACAGTTCTCGGGGATTTCCAATTCAGCACTTGCGTGATCTTGCTCGGGTCCACAGCGATACCCTCCGCTGAGATGATATGCCCGAGGAAAGGCACTTGCGATATCCAAAACTCGCATTTGCTGAACTTTGCGTATAACTTGTGATCCCGCAGCCGTTGCAAGACTATACGCAGATGTTTCTTGTGATCTTCCTCCGACTTGGAGTATACTAGGATGTCGTCGATGAAGACCACGACAAACTTGTCCAGCTCCGGCATGAACACCGAGTTCATTAAGTACATGAAGTGAGCTGGAGCATTGGTGAGGCCGAAGGACATGACCAGGTACTCATAAAGTCCGTACCTTGTCGAGAAAGCTGTCTTTGGAATGTCCTCCGCCCTTATCTTAATCTGATGGTACCCGGATCTTAAATCCATCTTGGAAAAGATCTTTGCTTCGACCAACTGATCAAACAACATGTCGATCCGTGGCAACGGGTACTTGTTCTTGATGGTTACGGCGTTTAATGGACGGTAGTCCACGCAAAGCCGTAACGTTTCATCCTTCTTTTTGACAAATAATGCCGAACAACCCCATGGCGAGGAGCTCGGCCTAATAAAACCCTTCTCCAGAAGGTCCGTGAGCTGAGTCTTCAGTTCAGCCAACTCCTTGGGTGCCATCTTGTACGGCCTTCGGGATATTGGCATGGTTCCCGGTGCAAGTTCAATCTTGAACTCCACCTCTCTATCGGGTGGCATCCCCGGCAAATCGTCCGGGAATACATCCGGGAACTCTCGGACCACTGGAATGTCTTCCAATCTGATGGTGGTGGCTTGATAGACACTTCGAAGTTTTATTTCTGGACTGTCCAGAAATAATGAGTGAGAACCGTGCACCTCTGAGTTCAAGTGCACGACTCGAAGGACGGTGTCTAACACAGCGCCGTGGCGGGTTAACCACGACATCCCTAGGATGACATCGACCTTCTGTCCCTCTAAAATAATGAGAGACGTGGGGTACACTCTACCCGCTAAGCATAATGGTGCTTTGGAGACCATTACGCTTGCTGAAATCCTCCCACCCGGTGAACAAATTAAATATGGACTATCGGTGGGTAGTATTGGCAAGCTGTGTTTAGCAATGAAAGCTTGGCTAATAAAATTATGTGTGGCGCCTGAATCAAATAGTACTATAGCGGGATGCTGGTGGAGTTGGAACATACCCGCAAGGATTGGCTCGCCCTCCGGCACGTCCTCAATGGCAAGCTGGTGGACAGTGCCGGGCCTAGGGTTTGCCCGCCGCGCATTAGTAGGGTTCCGGGGTTGATTCCTCCCCGGAAACTGTGGTGCCACTCCGCCGCCTTGCCTCTCCGGGCAACTGCTCGCGAAGTGTCCTGGACGACCACACTTGTAACACGTGGCCGCTGCTGGTGGAGTACTCGGGGGACGAAAGCCCGGCATGCGTTGCGGAGGTGCAAACGCACGCGGCATCGCCCGCTGCTGTTGCTGTTGTTGCGGTGGTGCTGGCAGTGCCGGCCGGAATGCCGGTGAAGAATACGGCCGACCGCGGAACGGCATCGACCGCTGTGGTGGCTGCCAGCGCGGACCTGATGGTGGGCGATTCACCATCCGAAACTTCTGAGAAGGACTGCCTCCTTCTCCGCTGCTCTGCGGCGCGCTCCGCTTTCGCTCTGCCGCCGCCAACTCCTTGCCGGAGTCTTCCTGAACAATCGCAGCATCAATTATGTCGTTGAGGCTGCCGCGATTGAACATCGCCAGCTTGTCCTTCAGGAGCGGGTTAAGCCCCTGGTAAAAATGGTCCCGCCGCTTCTCGTCCGTATCTGCGTGATACGACGCGTAGAGCGCGAGATCATTGAACGCCCTGGAATATTCCAGCGCGTTTCGGCTCCCTTGTTGCAGGTGTAGAAACTCCTGCGTCTTCCTCTTCATCAAACCGGGCGGTATATGATAGGCCCTGAAGGCCGTCCGGAACTCCGCCCAGGTCATCACTCGGTCGGTGGGTTGTGAAGCACAAAAGTTGGCCCACCACGCGCTCGCGGATCCTTGGAGCTGCTGGACCGCGAACTGAGTCTTGCGCTGCTCGCTGATTTGGAGCAGCCCGAACTTCATCTCTATGGCGCGGAGCCAGTTGTCCGCGTCAAGTGGTTCATCCGCCCTTGAGAATACAGGGGGATGAGTCGCCAGAAAGTCGGAGTAGGAGCTTTGTTGGCGCTCCTCGCGATCTTGACGTCTCTCTGGGCGAGACGTATTCGCAATTAACGTTTGCAGCAGCTCTGTATGCTGCTGATGTGAACCCGCCATTGCCGCGACAATGTCGGCCAATGTAACCGTTGGCAGTGGCGGTGGCGGTGTTTGCTGTTGCTGTTGCTGCTGCTGTCCCGAGGAGTCCTCAGGAGGCGGTTGGGAGGTCTCTCCCCCTTGGCTAGTACCTCCAACATCAGGGTTGGCACGAGTACGCGTCATTCTGAAATTCAACACCGCAGCAATTAGCACATGTCTTACTCAAAATTCCATAACAGCAGTAAGTATTGAAGCGACGCATGATTAACTTGCACAACATTCACATATATTGATAAAGCATAAACTTTATACAAGATACATTATTCTCGGATCTCCGAGAAGTCGTGCTCATGTCGTCACTACCTATACATAAGCTACTGTCTACACGACATGTCACCGATTACAAAAGTTGGGTTACGCTACCCTAGCTGCCCTACTTGGCAACCGTAACCCCCTACTCGGAGTAGACCTCGACCTCCTGTGGGTCGTCCTCCTCCGGTACCTCGGCTGGTGGTTCGGGATCTACCACCTCTTCTCCCATTCCGGGTTCTCCCATGGCTGGAAGACCCAAAACTACCGGTACGCCCAATACCGGGGGCACGAGGTCCTGCAATGCATGCACCTCGTCCATAGCCTGGTTGTAGTCCTCTTCCCAGCCTTGTCCTTCCTCAATAGCGTCGTCCCGCTCTTGAGCAAGGTCCGCATTCTGCTGGGTTAGGGTCTGCACCAGTTCTTGCAACGCCGCGATATCGACACGGCTCTTCTTCTTTGCCTTCTTCAGACGACGCAACTGATTGTGTTGTTCATTCAGTCGCTTAATCGTCGGAAGGAGCACATTGCGGAGTGCGCTGTGAGCACTCTCGAAATGATCTCCACGGCTGGTGCTCTCCTTGAGCTTAATGGCGAGATGCTCCGTATGAACAGCTTGGCTGTCCATCACAGCATTTCCCGCCCTCATTTGGAGGCTGAGGTTTGCCTCCGCGGGGTTGTACCTTGGGCAGGTCGGGTCTGTTGCCTCCAGGTACCTCTCTTCCCACACATGCTGAGCTCGTCCCTCCACCGGAACGAGTGCGTATGGAGTTCCCTCCATAGCCTGCACGTGTAGTTGGCAGAAACGTGACATGGTATCACGGGCTACCACTTGCCACATCCCTTCCGGTTGTCTTCCTCTCACCGTGACGGTGAATGGCACCCAACCGGGTGGCGTAGGCCCTGCAGGAACCTCGACATGGATCGTCCACGTCTTGTTCCCCTCTTCGCCTTCTTCCTTGGCGAAGTACTGCGGCATCTGGTTGTACCCGAAATATTGGAGCATTTGCCACAATGCTTCCGGGTAGCCGCTACGGTCAGAGCAGTGGGAAACTACCCACCCGTTCTCCAACCGTTTATCTGCTGCCATCTGTAAAAATATATTTGAGAAATGTCAAATATTTATTTGAACAGTAAACCATTGAGTTATAACATAAGATATGTCATTGAACCCATAACACTTGGAAACATAGTTCAAATTTTTAAACAAATTTGACTGCTGATCTGCTGTTCCCATGACAGCCCTGACCAGTTTCCATATCAATCTGATTTAGGCCAGGTTAAAAGCAAAACCAGTCCTGGAGTTCAACATCAAAGTTGAAGCTAACTTCAGTAGCTTTCCAGCCAGTACTTGCTTGGCCTAAGATCTGTCCTGGTTCAAAAGTTATGAGATGTCAAAGTTAACAGAATTTCTGGAGAAAATTGGACAGCACCTCCCTGCTTTAGGTACTGCTTTGATCCAAGAATCCCAGTTAATTCTATTCCTAACCTGACAAAACTTTCTGTTACAAAGTTGTAACCCATCTCATAAGATTTCCAGAACTACCTTAGTTTCTATTTTTGGATTTTTAAGCAGGAAGTTATGCTTAATTTACAGAGAGTTTACAGAGAGTCTTTGCTCTGTCCTGTTTTCTGGACCGTTTCAACTCTACTGCATTTTTCGAGTGGTTAAGGGATGAAACACCTCTGGACCTCAACAGAAAAGTTGTAAACCTCTTCCAAAGCTTTCCAGAAATGTATCATACGACTCCAACCTCGAAAGAACTCGACCTCTAGCCTCTGATTAACTTCAGCCTTGATTCAGCTGAAAGCAGAGTGCTCTGTCCTTAACATCCTATAAGTTGAAAACTTGTTAACTTTGAATATCCTGTTCAAGGGAAGGAGTTACATCAAGTTTTACTACTTTGGATCAAAACCTTCAAGTTTTTAAATGAAGTTGTTCATTTAGTTGGATGTGACGTCGATGCGTCACCAGATTATGTCGGTACTACGTCCTCACAAAGGAAAACCCTATACCGGACTTAGCCGGCTTCGTTAGTTCAGTGGCACTACTCGTCACTCGCACACGGATGCTACACGTCTACCGTTTCGTGGTAAGGCTACCTGCAGAAATTCAACCAATCATCAGACTCGGCTGCACACCGAGCCCGGAATCCATACAGTTTGTACACCCGGCCGTCATCACTCGCCCGGATGTTCTCAAGCCAAACACGCCTTGAGTTACGTGTTCACGTTTTAGACCACGTGACGGGGTCTCCCATGTTGCACCACGCACGCCAGGGACAGACGTTGCTCGAATACCCCAAACGACATGAAGAGTCGTAGAGGATATCAAAGCGGGTCGGGTTACCTGCCACCCGTGGGGCTCCACCCTTCAGCTTGTGCGCACTGGTGGACAGCGCTTACGTGCACCCCCCAAGACATGAACGTCCCGAGATGCACGATTTTCCGATATAACAAATAGGTTAATAAGCCACTTTCTATATACTAATAACATCCTTATACGGGCTACTAACTCGTTCCTCACTGGATTTTTGAAAAAGAAGACCTTTATACTGTGTTAAACCTCAAGCGAGCTCTGATACCACGCTGACACGACCCCACTGGTCCTGTCGAGCCAGGATCACGCTGAGGGGTGCTGCGTTGCACAGCACCGTATAACACACGTCAAAGGTACAAAGCGGAAGCGGAAGCTTTATTACATAAACAAGTTTATCAACATGTTTACATCCAAAATAAGTTTAGTCCACACTTGCGGGCGTAGACTAAGCATCAAGTACACGTTCAGCCCTTGAACGTGCCCTTGCTAGCACACACACACACTAACTCTGCGGCGTGCACGACTCCCACTCGACGGGGTTCCCCTCCTGGGGTTCCGTCTCCTCTTCGGGAGTCCCTTCCTCATAAAACCCTGCAAAAGCTTCAAACACAAGCAGTGAGCACGAAGGCTCAGCAAGTCTGACCCGTCTCACCTAAACATGGAACTTCTACATGAGGGTAATGGGTTGCATGAGGTAAAAATCATTTGCAAGGACTCGCCTAATTAGTAGAACCTTACTTTCAAGTTTTAGCAGCAGGTTGTGGAGAACTTTACGCTAAAGCACATGAGAGAGCCGCAATCAAACAAGAAATGCATTTTTCTCATGTACCTTGCCCAAAGTTGAAAAGAACTTTAGTTAGCACTAAACTACAGCATATCATTAACAAACAATGTCCAGCTTTCAATCAGCAACATTTTAACATGTAACTAGCCCGTTCTTTCTACGTCACGGTACAGTGAACAAGTGGTACTCACTGACCGCGAGGGACGGCGATTATAATCGATTTACACCTGCAGGGATTACCCGAACAACCCGTCACGTACGCCCGTACTCGATGTTGCCTACAACAACCATCACGGACGCCGTACGCGACTACCTTTCACCCGTTAGCCAAATATTGAACCGGTCCCATCGTCCCGAGCAAGAGGTCCCTGCACGCGCATCCCTGTGCCGCCAGCTGATTTACACCTCGAGCTCTCAACCTACCCTCTGAACGACGGGCAATGCCTCAATACCCAGCTACCCGAGTTACATCAGTTTCCTGGTTCCCATATAGCCGGTAGGTCTTCGGTACTGTTCTAGCTTGTTCAACAGGCCCGCACACGGCTCGGTCCTCAATCGACACAAGCGGAGCTACAGCACACAGGCCCCAAAGTCCTGCTGCCCTTACTCTCCGCTCTGTCTCATTTTCTTGCCATGTGTTTCATGTGCTATCTCTACCCGAGCGATGTGCCTCTAGCCTATTCTCGCGAGTAGTTCCAACTACTCGACTTGTACCGAATCCTACTCTATTCTAGCAATGCAGTGGCTAACGAGGTTTTCAATCCTAAACCCAACCCATGGTTTTTCTTGGCTGTGCAGTTGGGTTTCCAATCAAGACTCTAATGCAAAGCACAAAGGAAACAAGTATGTGCTCAAAACAATAAAAATTTGTAAAAAGGTTAATGCAAACCGGGGCTTGCCTTGCTGCTCTTGGTCGTAGGCTAGCTGTTCCTCCGGAGTAACGAAGTCTAGGACTTCGGGTTCCTCCTCGACCTTAGCGACTACATGATAAAAACAATGTATGTATTAATTTAAATGTACTTGTATTCATTTTGAAGTTGTGAAGTCTGTAACCCTTGCTAGACAGACCTAATGACTGTGAAACTTTTACTGTGGCTTGGTTACAACCTAAACAAGGAATTGGTCGAGTTTTAGTTGCAGCAAAGCTCATTTGAGCCCTCCACAATTAATTATGTCCTTGACCTTAATTAAAGGCTTTTAGGGTGTTCTAAGGATTTTCATGAAACAAACTATGTCTTTCTGAAAACTAGATTTTCAGAGGGTTCTAATGGAGTTGGTCTCACTTAATTTGGAAGTCCCTAACTAAAGATATGAGCTAAACAATTTCAGAGAGAATTCTGAAAATGTTTCTGAACATTTTCTATTTTCTCTGGAACAGTTTTACTAATCACACCCTTAGGTGGACTAAATGAGCTCAAATGGATCTGAAATTTTTATGGTAGCTCAAGGATATTTTGGTGAACATCTCAGCAAAATTTCAGATTTTTCCTCCAAAGGATTCTCCAGTTAAAATTCCTAACAGTTTAAACTTTAAGGAATTAATTCTGGAGAATTAAAGAATTTCATGAAGTGAAACTTGATTTTCTGGAAAGTACTCGGAGAGCTGAATCCAGCAAAATTCGGTTCACTCAATTTGGAGCTTTCTAGCCAAAGTTATAAGGATTTGAAGTTTGAAGGAAATCTGAAAATCGGGGAAAAGTTTAAACTCGCGCGTGGGCCCAGGGGACACGCGTCGCACGCCGAAGCGACAGCACACCGCGGCCCACAAGGCTTTTGCGCGCCAGCACACCCGATCCCGGCCGCAGCCGGATCCCGATTCAAAATATCGGCCGCTGACAGCTGGGGTCCACCCCCTTCTTCAACCTCGCGACACCCGCGCTCCGCCGCCGAGGGATCTCGCCGGAGAGCTCGCCGCTGGCTGCTGTACAGCTCCAAACTTCTTGATTCTGGCCGCCCCTGCCTACTTTTACTCGAGGAACATGATTCTAGGGTTAGCTGCTCATGACAATGGCCGGAGCATGGTCGGCGACGAGCCGCCATATCGGAACGACTTCGGCCATGTCGGCTAACTCTCCTAGTACCTCAGCTACTTGGGAAATCGGTCGGGGAGCATCAGTGGACCTCAGAGAAGGTCGACATGAACTCGGGGCAGCTCGGGGAAGGCCCGAAATAGGTCGTCACCGTGCGCCCGATAACCCCCGTGCGTTCCGCCATTAGTAGACCTTGAATTACGCCGGGCACAGAGGTTCTCCGGCCCAGAGTTGTGAAGGCAACTTGTGCGTCACCGTGTCTAGCTCGTGTAGGAGTGGCCTGAGGCCCTCCAATCCTTTCTAGAGCACGAATTACACAGAATCGTACCCGAAGGTCGTTCTGCACACAGAAAGGGGAAAAGTGGAAATTCGCCGCCGGTGAGCAACCACTCGAGCTATAGCTCGGGGGTGAGCAGCACCGGTCACCTGCGCGTCCAAGGGTGCCTTGGGTTGGGCGTGACAACGCCCAGGTTGGGCTGTCCACGAGAGCCCGAGGTGCGGCGGTTTCCAGTTCCGAGTTTGATCTTTCGGCACAGCCGATATCACTCGGTTTCAATCGATTTCTAGCCATGGGAAGGATGGAGGATGGTTGCTAGTACCTTGCTGGGACCCTGGAGTGGAAGGAAGGAGCTGCGATCGGCTTGATCGAGCAAGAACTCGAGCGCCGGTGATGGCAGTGGAGAAATGGATCGTGCACGTCGGCAGCTTGGGAGGTGAGTGATCGGAGCACGCCGGGGAGGGAATAAATAGCCCCGGTGGCTGGCCTCCGGCTTGGGGCGCGCAGCAGGAGCTGGCGCCGGCTGCCTCCTTCGGTGGCGCGCGCGCACAGCTGCCGGGAACCGACTGAACTGTGGTTCAGTCGGTTTGTTTTGAGGCAGAGGCTGACAGATGGGTCCCACTCCTCTTTTAACCTCTGAAATTTACTCCTAACAGCTGTGGTAAACAGTGAACCCTATTCTACCCTTGGCCATTCAAATTATTCACCCAAGAGCCATTTGAATTGATCAAAGTTCAAATGAGGTTTGGTTTGAATGAATTTCAGCACAAGTTCAGTTTGAAATTCAAATAAAGTTTGAATTTCTCCCCCTTAGCTCATGTCAAGATCAACTCCAAATGGAGTGAAAATTGGTGTGTGAGCTCACAAAAATGTGCTGAGTGAGAATATGCCTTCCACTTTTAAATTCAGTGGTTGAAAACAGTTTGAATTTGAATATGGTTTCAAACTGCCCTCTTCCTAACTATACCCAAAATGACCTCAACAAGGTTTTGAATTTGGGTGAAACTTGGCATGGACATCCTTAGCAAAGTGTAGGAGTTTTCATATGTCCAGCCCATCTATATCACATGTGGGAAATACCACTTTTGCAATGTGTGAGTTTGTTCTCTAATGAGCATGTTGATAGTTGTTACTTGCTCTTCATTTGTGTTCATCATTCTTGCTCAAATGAGGTGTGTGGTGTGGTGATGAGCACTGCAAATGGTTGTTAAAACTGAGGCCCTTACAAGTAGCCTATCAACTAGAGCTGCCAACACACCTCTCTGACGTACATGACGTGTTTAACGTATCCCAACTCAAGAAGTGCTTAAGAGTACCGGAAGAACAAGTACCGATGGATGAGCTCGAGCTTCAAGAGGATCTGACCTATGTGGAGCACCCCGTCCAAATTTTGGACGTGAAGGAAAGGGTCATGAGGAACAAAGTGATCCGTTGGTGCAAGGTACAGTGGAGCCATCACACGGAAGCCGAAACTACATGGGAGCGTGAGGAATACCTCAAGGCAGAATTCCCTCATCTATTCTCTACTCTATCGAATCTCGAGGGCGAGATTCAGTCTAAGGGGGGTAGGTTTGTAACACCCTCAAATTCATTTCCATGCATTGCATACATTTTTCATATAGAGAAACATTATAAAAGAAGTAGAAATGGAGAAAGAATAAAAACAAATGGTGGGGGTGGGAAAAAGATAGCTGAAATGAGCCAATTCCAATTTGTCGAAGTGCGCTGTCGACACTTCTCCCGGCCTCGCTGGACACGTGGCTCTCTCGGAGCTCACCCCTGTGGAGGGGATGAGGTCCGGCACCGCTGGACATGTGGCGCCCTCGGAGCTCGCCTCTGAGGAGAAGGGAGGCCCAACCCCGCTGGACACATGGCACCCTCGGAGCTCATCCCTGGAGAGGGGGCGAGGCCCAGCTCTACTGGCGGCGTGGCAGGCCGGGGCTCACCTCTGAGGAGAGGGGAGGCCCGGCCCTGCTGGACACGTGGCGCCTTCGTAGGTCACCCTGCGGATGGGGCGAGGTCCATAGGTGGTTTTCTCCTGTGCGCGGGGTATCCAATACTTAGGGTACCGACACAATTTCCCCAATTTTTCCCCACATTGCTACTGCACCTAACTGAAAAGATAAGTTTGTTGAGATCCAAAATTGAGTAGGACTCTTATTTGAGCTCCAATTGGAGTAGGACTCTTTTTCCCTTATAAATAGAACCCAAACCCCCCCCTTTTGCCACAACCTTTTCCCTTTTTCTTCCTCCCAAGTCGGCGACTTGGAGGCCCTAGCCCCCAACACGCCGAGTCAAACCCCCCCTCACCGGAGTTCAGTCGCTGGTGATCCCCCACTGCTGACATTGCTTGGAGGAAGACCCAGCCACCAAAGGGAAGTGAGGTAGGTCTTCGTTACCCATCTTACGATGTCGTCGCTGTTTCTACGCATCCGTTTTCTTCGCTCAATTCGAATCGAAACATTTTCATGTGGACAGATCACGTTTTGATCGGTTTTTTACGGTGGAATTGATCTAGATCTTGAGTAAAGATCATCACCACATCCACACTTGATCCCTACACCCTTGTTCGTCATAAAACCCCATGAACTCCCATTAAAACATGCAAGAACACGTACAAATTGGCTTAATAAAACAGCACCATAGGATTTGCATTCATCTACACCATTGCATCTTGAGTAAAGTTTGTGCATGATGTTTGATTGCTGTAAATTTTGTATGTGCGTGGTCGTGAGTTGAAGGACAAGCTCAGGAAGCCATCTACGAAGAACTACAGCACCAAGACTTCGAGACACTCGGACAACAAGAAACACGGGAGCAAGGCAAGTGCCCCTTGACCATATTTATCCCATGTTTTGAAACTGTTTTGTTTGCGAAAACACGTACACTTGAGTTAACTTGATGGAACACCCTTTTATTGGAGTTTAAGTTTTGTTAACCATCCTTGTCGCCGGGAAAGTTAATGAGTCGGGTATGATCATTTTTCCTTTTTGCTTCGCTTAATCTACGGGATACGGGAAGCTGAATTAAAACATGGTTAGCTACTGCACTCATACGGATAATGATAATGATAACTTGATGGTGTTAATGAGCATGGAATCGGGGGAGATCTAGGCAAGCTTGGTTTGTGGATGTTGTTGAATGAGAAGGTGATTTACTTGCCGTAGATCTAAGGACCGGTTCATGCAAGCACATGCCAGGAAAACAGTGTCACCACAAGGCCAAATATGGGTGCGGCTTAGCTGACTAATTAGGTGTGTTGCTAGCTTGTTATGGACTGTGGATGGCGCGGGGAATGGGAGTCGAGAGGGACTGCCCTGGGAACTGCATGGCACAAGAGGGGGCCCGTGGGTGGGAGAATGGTGATTCGAGCCTGCTGGTGAAACCTCAGTGAGTCCATACATATAGTAGCCCTTGAAAAGGCTATTTTGTGATCTCTTGGCTATACACCGACGGTTGTGTACTGGTATAATGGAGGTTCTGCAGTCGCCGACGGGTGACGAAATCACAAACTTGTGGGTAAAGTGGTGCCACCTCTGCAAAGTGTAAAATATCATGATAGCCGTGCTTCCGGTCACAAGCACCTGACCAACTCACATGATTAGAGGGAAAACATGGGATGGATGTTCAGTATGGTTATGGTATGGTCATTGGGGTTGGTTTTGGGACTTTTTTGAGTCATGAAAATAAGTTTGGCTTCGGTTATATGAATATGAGATGCCTATGAATATTTCTGAGTATGAGATGAACTTGAGAAAGAATATTGGCTGGTTGAGACTTGATAAATGGTGAATTATGATGAAAGAATGTTGCTGATTACTTGGTTATACTGGGATTTAATTCATCTAGACTTAGTTGCTGTTTTTATCATGTTTGTGAAATAAAATTTGCTACCTGCAATGAGCCTTTTTGTTTCCATACCTTGTTATATAAGCTACATGTCATACTTTTCCTGCACTTGCTGAGTACGTCATGTACTCACCCTTGCATTATCACATAAACATCAGCTACAGGAGAAGAGTACTTCGAGGACCATGCGGAGTACTAGGCGTGCGAACTACCGTGAACATGCCTGTGGAGTTGAAGATGAAACCTGCTTCTATTTAGTTATTTCCGCTGTCGTTTAGAGACTTCCGCTGCAAGAATAAGTTAGAGATTCACGAGTGAGACAATTAGTCGATGTAATAAAGTACTTAAACACTATTTATTCATGGTTATATTCTGAATTCAGTTTGTGGATTACATGTGGATGTGTGATGAACTTCCTGGGCACACATATGCATTAACTTGGTTCTGTTTTCGGACCGGGTCTCACAGATTTCTTATTTTTAGAGTTTATATATGGTTTCCTTAGTTCTTTGGTTGTTTAAACGATTATCACAATTTATCTTGAATATATATCATTGTATTGTGTCCTAGAGGTCAAGTAACATTTTAAAGGTTTTTTATTACAACTATTTAGGTGATGTTGTCACTTTAAATGTCATCCACTAACTTTTACTCAATTTTCTTAGTTAATTAAGTGAGTTAGGGCAATTAATCAGCAATTAGTAAATTTTATAGAATTTATCTAGGCTATTTTTCCATCCCCTACACTCTAATAGTCTAATTTTTAGGGATTTTTCTAGAATTTTTCTGAACTGAAAAATGTATTTTGTGGAGTCTTGTGTACACTAAGGTGTGGTTGTAGCATTTCTGTGTGGTTCCAGTGGTTGACAGGTGGGCCAGGGGATCTGTGTGTGTGTGTCTTTGGTTCATGTGGACCGGGTTTACAGAACTGTTTTCCTTTGATCCCTATGGACCATGACGATGTGGCAACCGAATAGGGTGACACATGGGCAGGATGGCTGAGGTGGCTGCCACCTCACCTGCCACACGTGCAAGGTGCTTGACCGACTGAGTTGGTGCTGACTGAGTGGCCAATTATACAGGGAAGCTGATGTGTGCTGCCACCTAGGCAACATGTAGTTGCACATAGGCTCACAAGGGTGACATGGCGTCCGGCCGGTGAGGCTCGCCAGCGGCTAGCCGGAGAATCGACTTCTTCTTCGCGCTACCTTACAAACTGCTTGCCGGTGGTCTATGCGACATGGGTAATCTAATGGCTGATGTCGGGCCTAGAATGTTATTGTTTCGCAGGTGATGCCTCACTGGAGTTGGCGGCGAAGGCGGTTCATCATGGAACCACGCGCGCACCTGATTCCTTGTGTTTTAATAGTTGGGAGCGTGCTTTGGGGGTTGTGGAAGGGTGTGGGGCGCCTGGCTTGGCTGGGAGAAGCTCCAAGACGGCCGTCGGCGAGGACTTGTGATGGTTCTCGCCGGAGTTGCGAGACCCCATGTGCTCCCTTGTTCTATCTGTTTTGGTCGCCCTTAGAGGAAATAGTGGGGTGTTAGGAGCGTACCAGGTGGACGGGCCAAACCTGTGCTTGTTAGGGTGCCCTGGCAACAGGCGCACACAGCGGCTTGGGGAGGGCTACGGCGCCGTACAGTGCTAAATGTCACTTGAACGCATGTGCAATCGGTAGTGTGTGTGCGTGTGGTGCTGCGCGTGAAAGGAATTGGAGTGCAAGGGCTCACCGGATATGGATTCGGTTTCGCCAGACTTGGGGAAGAAAAAGGGAAAAACTTCAATTCAGGTGCCTAATTGGATGACTTCAGTGCGAATAAGGCTCCAAAGGGTGCGGGAAGTTTGATGGAGGTGTTTGCGACTGAGTTCAGGGAAGAGGGGAGGCTTAAATAGTGGAAGAAGGCGGTGGCGAGGCAAAGGTGGCCGACCGAACTTATTGTCGCATGGCAAGGCGGCTGGGATTCCCACGATGTGACAGAGGCGGTCAGGACAAGAGGGGGGTGTCATGCGCGGCACGGCCGACGGGACGGCGAGATGGCGAAGGGACTGGTACCGGTGTGTTTTCTGGAAGGAGGCGGTGGCTGGAGGTAGAAGATGATGGGGGCGGTGGAGCCTTGGGCTGATTTGGGCTGGGCCGCACGCAGGGAAGGGAAAAGGGACTGGGCCAACCAGTGGAAGGAGGGGAAAATGGGCTCAGCTCAGAAAGGAGAGAAGCCTTTATTATTTACAGAATTTGGGTTTTGATTTCAAATTTGGTTTGCTTTGAGTAATTCACTAATAATCTGCTTTAATATTCATCATAATTGATTTTGTTACAAAATTTAGACTAGAGGATATATATATATATATATATATATATATATATATATATATATGTTCATGTGTGTAATTATAGATGTGCCATCGGGGTTAATATCTCCTTACTTGATTTATTTGTTTTATTTTGGATTAACTATTGGCACATATACATGTATATATACACATATATACAAACTTTACCCAATGAATTTATTCATTCTAATCAATTTATTAACTGGTGATATACATGTATATGACACTTTATTACTATTTCAACTTTTGCATTTAAATGGTTGCCATTAGGTTTTTTAGGTTTTGTGTTGATGTATATGTTGATTTTCTTTTCGCATTTTATTAGAGTTTACTTGCACTAAATTTTCTAGTTGAATTTAGTTTGTAATGGCCAACATACATACGTATATATACACATATATGTCACCATTAATTCTCTTTCGAGTTTGGTTATTAAAATATACTAAGTGGTTTGAATTGCACATGTGTATATGTTGTTTTAAATTAGTTTTGGTTCAAGATTTGATTTCATACTATTGTTCATTGTTTAATGGTAAATCTCTATAGCTGGCACACGCATATACCTACATATATACGCCTCAGCTTTAATTAGAAATTAATATATGATCAAGATTCTCTAAAATTTTTAGTTTGCACCGATTTTCATTTGGTTTCAAAATTCGGGCTGCGACACATCTACCCCACTTAAATTGAATCTCGTTCTTGAGATTCTGACAGCTCCTTTTAATAGCTTGGGAAGGCATCGTTGACAATTTGCCAAACATATGTATGGGTATCCACGTTTCATTGGTACTTTAGTTCTAGGGATGTAGCTTCCAAACTCCACACTGTAGATCCCATTTTTGTGCTTGTGTGGCTGGCAAATGACTGTTGTTGCATAATGATTTGTTGTGGTTGCCTTGCGGTTAGCATGTGATATACTTTCCTTAACTGGGTACCAATTAATTTGTTATGAGGATAACGCATATACCAACAGACTTACGGACTATTTGGTCCGCTAAAAATCTCTATCCCACTAAAATAGGATTTTACCCCCTATGCTTCCAATTTGATACTTTATAGTCACTGTCGTTGATTTGGTTACCTAATATGGAGCTTTTAGTGCAAACTTCCAACAGTGAGCCCGTAGTACCAACTGTGAGGTGATAACGCATGCAAAGCTCTGAAGTTAGACAGGTCTGCGGCAAGAGTGGGGTTGGCTAGTTACTGGTTAAGTCGTTCGGTGACTCTTCAACCCATTGTGTGCCAATATGGTCGATGCGACCTCGTCCAAATGGTTTGGCCCTACTCCGCTGACCAGATACTGAAGGTGTACGTCATAAAGTTCCACATCCAATTATTCTTGCTTCCAAGTGAGCAGGTGTGCATCGGTCGACCTCTTGTCTTGTGGGAAATTTGCTATTAGATGACCTGGGTTCCGATAGTTGAATCATGTCTTGACGGTCTTTGTGTCACACTATTACTGCCATGTTGTGATTGATTGGTGCTCTACTGATAAAACGATTGTGTCGGTAGATTGGTCTTAGAGGTGCGGTATGCATGGTTGGCTGGTACTTAGGTGTCTATGGGTGGTTGGAGCTAGACCTCTGAAATTGATTTTGCAACTTAATCTCCTGGTAGTGGAACTTCCTCTTTTGTTCTCCATCCATGTAGGAGCGAGCATCCTCCAATAGTATGGCTCGGTTCATGAGGGTATTGAAATCCGGGTAGATGTGAGTGTCTAGTTGCATCCTGATCATAGCGTTGAGACCCTTTCTAAACTGATCTTGTTTCATCTTATATGTACTAACCTCGTCAGGTGCATATCGAGCCAAGTTCATGAAATTATTAATATATTGATTGATTGTCATGGCACCTGTTGGAAGTAAAAAATGGTTGTGAGTTTTGCAGGTTGTAGGAGCCAAAAAACAAGGTGGAAAGGGCATTTTATCTTGAGAATTCAAGATACAGAAGGCTTCATGAAGGAACCTACCCAAGATTGGAGAAAATACGTGCGAGAAGCCTGTTTTACCTCAAAAACTTAAGATACAAGTGTCTTGGTGGGAACTCGACCCGAGAAGACCAGATTACCTTGCGGCTGCAAGATAAACCGGCTAAAACGCAAGATAAAAGGCCGAAGGGACTTAAGTGTTCTCGTCAGAGTTCAAAACTTTGTACTGTCGTGTTCTAGAAGGTCTAGCATGACATTGGTCCATGCATTTATGTAAAAGTCCCAAAAATGTGTATGAATAAAAACTATGGTTTGAGTTCATATGTGTGGCAATGATAGGAAAAAAAAAAGGGACTTGCTAAAACTTTTCTTCATGCAAAGTAATACATGGATGAACATCCAACATGAGGTTCACCTTTTTACTTAAAAGGGTTGGACCAATAAGGAGTTAAATACCTCTTTGCATGGGAGTTTAAAATTCAGATTTGAAAATTCAAAGTTCACACATATGGTGACCCAAAAACTTTGAATTAACATGCAGCCATATAGTTGAGTTTTTAGGGAAAAGGTTATCACCAACTTTTCAATTTTAGGGTGGGCTCAAAAAGAAGTTAAAGAGGAGAATTTGCAAACTTAAACCAAATTCAGATTTAGTCTTGCAAATTCAAACTGAATTTGAAGAATTCAAATTCTAGCTCACCTTTTTAAATTTTAGCATTCTGGGGATTAAAAAGATCAGCTTGAATAGATATTTGGGAGGTACATGTTGAGTGGGACCCACATGTCATAGAGCTGAAAGAGGAGACTTACTCACTAAGTTTTGCTCTCAGTGGGAAATTTTACCGAACAGCTCGCGAGCGCCACCGAGCAGCTTGCAACGCCAGCTCCTGCTGCCGGTCTCCACGCGTTGGCGCCCCAGGGTGGGTTCTCACCGCTTCAGCAACGTTATCTCCCCCTCCTCGGACCAAGCCAACAGCAGTTGCTCCTCTCCTCACGATCAGCAGGGCGCTGTTTTTTCTTCACCGGCGCTGCTCCATTGCCCCTGTCTCCCGGCCAGTCCAGCGCCTCTCCGGCAGGCTCAAGAAGTCACAGAGGTGCGCCAGGAGGTACTGATCATCATCCCGTCGTCCTCTTGCCCTCCCCCGACGCCGGCTCGCCGGAATTCCAGTTTTGGCACCAGTGCACGTGTAGAACAGCATGTGTGTAATTCGGGAAATTCTCCCAAACCGATTGATCACACCTCCCACAATTCAAACCACAGCAACTAGATGCCCTAGCGCCCTCCCACGCCGAAAACCAAGGGAAACCGACCCTCCTGTGCCCCGGGCGACGAGAAATCGTCGCCGGCGGCCAAAACTGCCATGGTCCACGGTGAGGACTAGGTTGCAGCCACTTTCTGCATGATCTGATCCACGTTCCGTGTTCCTAGAACCATAGGGATGCTGTAGGACATCATAGCTCGCCGGGAGATGCCTTGGACACGCGGGAACGCGTCCATGTCGAGCTCCCGAGCCGCCCCACCGGTGCCGACCCACCTACAGCCATTTTCATGCGGGAAAACCTTGCCCGGCAGCTGCGCCACATTCCCAGGAGCATGTAGGGCGAAACCGGAGCTCATTTGGTGGAGAAATGGGGGAGAACGAGCCATGCCAAGTTTTCTGCTGGTGTGCACCCGCGGGCTCTGGCGGGAGGTTGAAGAAGCACCTGACCCGTGGGCCCCACACGCGACTGTGCTGTTTAAAATCAAACAGAGAGTTGTACAAACTTGTAAAATACATAACTTGGTGTAGGAAGCTCCAAAAATAGTGAGATAAATTTTGTTGGATTCCACTAAGAGAGTACTATCCAGAGGTACAACCTAATTTGTATGAAACGAATTATTTAATTCTGGAAAATTCTTGGAAGGTTTTCTGAAAAAGAATTATAGAGGGAGTTTGGTTTATCCAAAAATACCCAAATTTTGCCAGAATATTCTTTAGCATATTGTTGACCTCATAGCAAATTTTTAGCTCATTTGAAGATCATTTGAGTAGGGATTTGCTAAAAACAATCTGCTGTGTTCATAAGAGTCCAGAAACATTTTCAGAAAATGTTTCCCACTTCAAAAATCTGTTCTGAGCAATCCTTAGCTCCAAAAATCATAGGAAAATTTAGGCAAGCTCTATGGGACATACTTGGAATTGTAGTTCACTTAGTTGGGCATGAAAATGCACATTACTACAGAATTAATTCTATTGAGTACAAATGCTTAAAGAATTGTTCTGGGAGAACTACCCAAGTAAAAGGGCTGAATTTTGGACCAGATGACTCTCATGTGATCAAAAACTCACATGTAAATTATAAGCCCAAGATGAGTCCTGGAACTCCCTGTTCTTATTCTCCATACTTATGTATAAGGGAAAAATACATAAGAGATATTGTGAGAATTATGGAGGACACAATATGACTCCACATTAGCTGCAATTTGGCAAGCTAAATCCTTAGGTAGTATAGAACCTGCTGTAAAAGTTTTGAGGCCATTGGAGTTCTTGTTCTTCAGTTGCACTCAAATCTTTTCAGCTTATCTATTATGTTCATTAGAGAAAAGGGTTAGTGTATAGCTAAGGACCTTAAGGTCAAATTAGTTTAATTCTGTTCTTTGCACAACAGAGGCAAACCAAGCCATGCTTGGCTTTTCCACACAACCTCTGTTCTTAAGAAAGTAATTCTATAACTTCTTTCCATTACATTCCATGAAACATATGCATATACATTTCAATAGGAACCACAACGAAGGGGACTCAAAGGAGTGATTCATCAAAGTGGATCAAGCTCCGGAGAGTCAAGGGTGGATCTGCAAGGATACTAACTGCTTATATACGACTACCCTGCAAAACAGGCAAGCTCCGGTTTGCATTTAGCAGCTGTTAAGTTTTTATTTTGTACTCACTTTCGGTCAAGATATGAACTGTGCATTAGGTCTAGTGATTGATACTCCTCTTGCATAGCCAAATGACCCATGGAGTAATGGGTAGGTGTCTTTCACCGTGTAGAACTGCCATGCTTAAGTACGGTTCGGTAGAAGTCGAGTGGTGAGATGCTACTCGCAGATTTAGGAACAACAGGGACATACGGGATTGGTTCGTAATTGAATTAGCAAGTTAAAGTTGAGACCGGAAGGTTGTAGGAGCAGCAGGACATAGGGGCCTGGGTGCTGTAGACCTGTCCGTGTCGGTCAAGGACCGATCCGTATGCGGCCCTGTTGAACAAGTTTGAGTTGTGTACCGGACTCATGCTGGCTATATGGGACCCAGTAAACCGATGTACCTCGGGAAGCTGTCGTTGGGACTTTTCGGGTCGCCTCAGGCGGACGGCCGGTGTGCAGTATGTGGGGAATATTCTCATGACATCTCACGTCGGAAGGTGCACCATGAGAGTAGCTACTGTGCGGGGCGACTTGATCGATTCAGCGGGGGTGAAACGGGGGAAAGGCTGCCACGTACGACGTCAGTGATGGTTGTTGTAGGCAACGTCGAGTACGGGCGTACGTGTCGTGTAGTCCGGGTGTTATTGATTCGAATCACCGTCGCTCGCGGAATGGACCGAGCATACTTGTTCTCACAGTCGTGACGTAGTAAGGACTTGCATGAGAAAGGAACTAATCATATTGATGTGAAGTATTATTCTACCTTGTATTGGAGCTTGATGAATAGGCTAGTGCAAACTCGATTCTCTTATGCCATGAGCAATTTACATCGGGGGAAAGCGTTTCTTGTTTGATTGTGGACTCCCGATGTGGCGTGCCCAGGGTTACTTAAAATGCTGCAATTAATACTTGAAAGTAAGGATTCACTTTTAGGCGAGTTAATTATGCTTATGTCATCCTATGTTAGGTTCATAACCTCACTTAGAGTTTCATGTTTAGGGTGACGGTTAAGTCTTGCTGAGCGTTATGCTCACGGATGCTATCCGAGTTGTTTTGCAGGTAATTGACTCGCTGATTATGAGAAGGGGTGCCGATGAGACTCGGGAACCTCCGAGTGCTTACTCTAAGAGCATCCTCGCCGCTGCAGATTGTCTTTGTGTTGCTAGTAAGAAACGTCCGCGGGCTGGACCGTTTCTTTGTTGCTAGTTTAGATATGAGTCGTGAGAGTGATAGTCTTCCGCTGTAGTTTACTCTGATATACTTATTTGTAAAAATATTCTTGTACGCTTCCGCAAACTATTTATGTAATATGATGTATGTTCATCGACCCGTGTGCTGTTGGGTGCCGCATAACACGGCACCACCCGACGAGGTCCCGTGGGGCCGTCTCAGCGTGGTATCAGAGCTGCGTTGGGAGCAGGGCACGGATTGAGCATCATATTATGTCAAAAACTTAGGATACGGTGAGATAACGGTAATAGGCCCACATAAGGACTACTATTATTAGCATATAATGAAGGTGGCAAGCTAACTTATTTGTTATGTCGGAAAAATCGTGCATCTCGGGACGGTTTATGTCTTGGGGGGTGCACGTATGCGCTGTCCACCAGTGCGCACAAGCTGAAGGGTGGAGCCCCACGGGTGGCAGGTAACCCGACCCGCTCTAGTATCCTCTCCGACTCTTCATGTCGTTTGGGGTATTCGAGCAACGTCTTCCCTGGCGTGCGTGGTGCAATTTGGGAGACCCCGTCACGTGGTCAGTAACGTGAACACGTAGCTCAAGGCGTGTTTGGCTTGAGAACACCTGGGCGAGTGATGACGGCCGGGTGTACCAACTGTTATGGATACCGGGTTCGGTGTGCAGCCGAACCTGATGATTGAGTGTGTTTTATGTAGGTACTAACCACGAAAACCTTAGTACGTGTAGAACATGTTTGCGAGTGATCGTTTTAGTGCCACCTAATGATACGTATATGCCGGTGTAATCCGGTTAGGTTTTTCTTTGGTGAGGCAACGTAGTACCGTCATATGTCTTACGGTGCATCGTCACCGTACTACACTGGATAGTATTCTTACCTATGAAGAAATCATTCATGACTAACTTTCAAACTAAAAATGGATGTGATAAAGCACATATTAGTTACTGAACTCTTCATTTGAACTAAGTTTCAAAGAAGAGAATTACTAGGCTTCTTTTGATCTCAAAAACAGAGTGCTCTGTTCTGGCAGAAGTTTTGCCGAACTTTAACAGAGCGTAACTCTGATTAGTTTGACCCAATGGAGGTGTTTGATACGGTTCTGGAAAGTTTATTAAGTGCTCTACAACTTTTCTGTATAACTCCAGAGCCAAATCCGACACCCACTTGGTTGAACGTCCAGATGAATGCAAACTGTTCAGAAAACAGAGCAGCTGCAGACTTCTCTGGATGTTGCTGTAAATTAGCCGTCACAGTCTGTAGAAAAATTTCTAAGGGTCATATGATACACCGTTAGAAAGGTTAGGAAATTTGCAACGATTTTGTAGTTCATAGTTTGTTCAGAATTGTACTTCATTTGTATGTAAAACTGTGATGAAAACAGCCACATACAAAGGAGGTGCTGGCAAATTTTAGCCAGAAATTCTTTCAACTTTGAACAATCCTAACTTCTGTTCCAGAAATGATCTAGGGGCATGTGAGTACTCGTTGAAAATATACTGAAGTTAACTTTAACTTTGGTATTCAACTTGAGTTATGAAAATGCTGGTAACTGGATCCAAATCTGGATTAAGTACAGAAAGGTCGGTTCTGTACAGCAAATGGGGATTGTTTTTGTTGGCTTTGGAAAGATATGTAAACATGAAGTATTGTTATGCTTTCATAAAGTTTTAGCATGTTCATGTTTTACATACTTTCACATACTGCTAGATCAAATTGTGACTCCCCTCAAAATTATGCTTTTGCAGTATGGTGCGTACTCATTCTCCGAGTAGGACTGAAGGTTCTCATCGAGACGGTGATGACTCGACTCCACCAGGGGCACCGCCATCAACGGTATGGGCGGATATCATGGCTCAGATGGTCGAGTCAAGTCAAGAGAACACAAGACTACTCCAAGCCTTGGTACAACAGGGCTTACTCCAGCGTGCACAATCGGACGTTCCACCTCGGAACGCCTACTTGGATTTCTTGGCGACACAACCGCCAATCTTCACGGAAGCCCATGAACCAGTGGAAGCTGATCAGTGGCTTCGAGTTATGGAGTCCAAGTTTGGAGTGTTTGAGTGCGACGAGTACCAGAAGACATCATTTGCAGCTCAACAGCTCCATGGAGCCGCCGGAAATTGGTGGTTTGCGTATCTCGCCACCGTTCCGGAAGGCCATCAAGTGGAATGGACGGAATTTCGTGAAGCATTCCGTGCTCGTCACATTCCTATGGGTTTTATCAAGGCCCAACAGCAAGAATTCAGAAACTTGAAGCAGGGGGACATGAGTGTCCTCGATTATGTCAGACGATTCAATCTTCTAGCACAATACGCTCCTGCTTATGCGACGAGCGAAGCTGCAATGTGTGACTACTTTTTCTATGGCTTGAGTGCCATACTAAAAGAGAAGTTAGCTTTGTTCAATCAAGGCAGTTACACCGAGTTGATCAGTGCTGCTCTGCTGCAAGAACAAGCGACACTTGAGTGTCAAGCAGAGAAGAGGGACCGGGAGGATGTGCAAGAAGACACACCAATCGTTCCTCGTAAATACCGTGTGGTGTATCACGCACCATCCGAGGAGATATGGCAAGCACCAGGGAGATCAACTCCGTACAGATTTCCTGCTCAAGAATCTTATCTTGAAGCAGCGCCATTTCCGCAGCAACGAATGATACCTGTTGCATCATTGCTGCAGCCAAGTGCCTCAACTTCTCAACCACCAGTCAACGAAGAACCGGGGAAACCTCCGTGTTCTTATTGCCACCGTTTTGGGCATTTTAGGCAGGAATGCCGGGAGAAGTTGGTAAACACCAGACAGCCATCATCATCAGGTGGTATGCCGCCACCTGCTCCAGTCAACATAACAGCATTGCAATCCGGGAGTGTGCAACATCTTGCGATTGAGGATGTCCCGGAGGGAGCACCGGTGTTAGCGGGCATGTTTACTCTCAAGGACGTGCCCGTATTGGTACTTTTTGATTCAGGTGCAACCCACAATTTTATCAGCAAAACATGCGTGGATCAGCACCAATTATCCACCAATACTCCCACAACGAATTTTCTCATACGTTCACCGGGAGGAAATATCTCTGCCAATCAGATTGTGTCCCGAGCAGCTTTGTGTTTGGGCGGAAAAATATACCCAACAGCCCTGATTATGTTGGATAGGCAGAAGATAGACATTATATTGGGGATGTCTTGGTTAAATCGTCACGGTGCCGTTCTCAATATCGGTAACCGGACTATCCAGATTGACTCGCCGATTCACGGACAGCACACGCTGTTTTTAGACAGCGAAGATCCAGATAGGGTAGAGGCCTACCACACGGAAGCGCTGAAGATTGAAGATATTCCGGTGGTACGTGATTATCCCGACGTATTTCCCGATGACTTACCGGGCATGCCGCCCGAACGGGACGTCGAGTTCAAAATTGAACTGGCACCGGGAACGACGCCTATTTCACGAAGGCCTTACAAGATGGCACCTAACGAGCTAGCGGAGTTGAAAGAGCAACTGAATGAACTCATGAGCAAGGGTTTCATACGACCAAGTTCTTCACCTTGGGGTTGCTCAGCGCTGTTCGTTAAGAAGAAGGACGAAACACTACGGCTATGTGTTGATTATCGTCCTCTCAATGCTGTCACGATCAAGAACAAGTATCCTTTGCCCCGCATTGACATTCTGTTTGATCAACTTGTGGGTGCAAAGGTATTTTCGAAGATGGATCTTCGGTCGGGCTATCATCAAATCAAGATCCGACCGGAGGACATACCGAAGACAGCTTTCTCGACGAGATACGGACTCTACGAGTACCTCGTCATGTCATTTGGGCTAACCAACGCTCCGGCACACTTTATGTATTTGATGAATTCTGTGTTCATGCCGGAACTAGACAAGTTCGTCGTGGTATTCATCGACGACATATTGGTTTACTCCAAATCTGAAGAAGAGCATGCTGAACATCTGCGCATTGTGCTACAACGGTTGCGGGAGCACCAATTATATGCCAAGTTCAGCAAGTGCGAATTTTGGATTGATCAAGTGCCTTTCCTAGGCCATATCATTTCAGCAGAGGGCATTGCCGTGGATCCCAGCAAAATTGAACAAGTGCTGAAGTGGGAATCTCCCAAATCTATCCACGAGGTCCGAAGTTTCCTAGGTTTAGCGGGTTATTATCGGAGGTTTATTCCGAGCTTCTCAAAGATTGCTAAACCAATGACGGAGCTGCTGAAGAAGGGTACTAAATACCTGTGGAATGCAGCCTGTGAAGCCGCATTCAAAACTTTGGTGAAACATCTCACAACGGCTCCAGTTCTTGCTCAGCCGGACACGACGAAGCCATTTGATGTATACTGCGATGCATCCGGCATCGGTCTCGGCTGCGTTCTGATGCAAGAAGGGCGTGTAGTCGCCTATGGGTCTCGTCAACTGCGAAACCACGAGCAGCATTATCCAACTCACGATCTTGAGCTTGCTGCAGTGGTGTTGGCATTGAAGATGTGGAGGCATTACCTACTGGGTAATCTTGTTCACCTCTACACCGACCATAAGAGCCTGAAGTACATCTTCACGCAGAAGGAGCTGAATATGAGACAACGGAGATGGTTGGAGCTTATAAAAGATTATGAAATTGAGATCCACTATCACCCGGGAAAAGCAAACGTGGTTGCCGACGCGCTTAGTCGGAAAGCCCACGTTCACAACTTAGCGGTTGCTGAGTTGGAAGATGAAGAACCCAGCCTCCGTGTCATTCCGTATGGCGCGCTTTATAATCTCGCGCTCATTCCAACAATCCGTGAAGAGATTGTTGAGGTTCAAAGAAGAGACAGAGGTATGTCACACATACGGAGAAGACTCGACAACGGAGAGATGAAATGCTTCCGGAAGGATGGGAACGGTACGATATGGTTTAAAGACCGTATAGTGGTACCGCGTAATATGAAACTCCGGAAGAAGATCTTGGATGAAGCCCACCTGTCTAAGTTTTCCATTCATCCTGGAAGTAACAAGATGTACCAAGATTTGAAACAGAAATTTTGGTGGACGAGGATGAAGAGGGAGATTGCTAAATACGTATCCGAGTGTGATACGTGTAGACGGGTCAAGGCTGATCATATGCGGAAAGCCGGACCGCTACAACCTTTGAAGATACCGGCATGGAAATGGGAGGATGTGAGTATGGACTTCATCGTCGGATTACCGCTCACATCCAAGAAGCATGACTCGATATGGGTGATCGTCGACCGGTTGACAAAGTCGGCTCATTTCATACCGGTGAACACTCATTATCGAGCAAGGCAATATGCGGAGTTATTCATCTCCAGAATTATATGTTCACATGGTGTCCCGAAGACCATCATCTCAGATCGAGGTGCGTTGTTCGTTGCTCGGTTTTGGGAGCAGCTGCATGCCTCGTTGGGCACCAAGCTAATTAGAAGCTCCGCATATCACCCTCAAACCGATGGACAAACTGAGAGGGTGAATCAAGTGCTCGAGGACATGTTGAGAGCATGTGCCATCCACCACGGTAGGAATTGGGACGATCACCTACCGCTGGCGGAGTTTTCATACAACAACGGTTATCAAGCGAGTATTAGAATGGCACCGTATGAAGCTCTCTATGGCCGGAAGTGTCGCACACCACTGAATTGGTGCGAGTCCGGCGAAAGAGTTCTGTTTGGGATTGATCTTGTCAACGAAGCCGAAGACCGAGTTCGGTTGATACAAGAGAACTTAAAGGCTGCCCAATCCCGACAGAAGAGCTACGCCGATCAAAGGCGTAGGCCGTTACTTTTTGACGTCGGAGAGCACGTATATCTTCGTGTATCTCCGATGAAGGGAATTCACCGGTTCGGTGTAAAGGGGAAACTCGCTCCCCGTTTTATTGGTCCTTTTGCTATCACGGAGAAGTGCGGACCCGTAGCCTACCGGCTGGAGTTACCAGCAAGTCTAGCGGGTATTCATGATGTATTTCATGTATCACAGCTGCGGAAGTGCCTCAAATTCACCGCTGCTGTTCGCACTGAGGACATCGATGAATTGAAACCGGACTTGACCTACACCGAGCGACCGGTCCAGATTTTGGATGAAAAGACCCGGGTAACCCGGAACCGGGCGATCCGATTTTTCAAGGTACTGTGGAGTAATCACATCGCGGAAGAGGCGACGTGGGAAAGTGAAGATTATCTCCGCACCAACTACCCGGAACTTTTATCTTTGTACAGTTTGTAATTACCTCTCCCGTCGCGTTCCTCTTTTGTAATCTCGGGACGAGATTCTTTTAAGGGGGGAGGAATGTAAAAGTCCCAAAAATGTGTATGAATAAAAACTATGGTTTGAGTTCATATGTGTGGCAATGATAGGAAAAAAAAAAGGGACTTGCTAAAACTTTTCTTCATGCAAAGTAATACATGGATGAACATCCAACATGAGGTTCACCTTTTTACTTAAAAGGGTTGGACCAATAAGGAGTTAAATACCTCTTTGCATGGGAGTTTAAAATTCAGATTTGAAAATTCAAAGTTCACACATATGGTGACCCAAAAACTTTGAATTAACATGCAGCCATATAGTTGAGTTTTTAGGGAAAAGGTTATCACCAACTTTTCAATTTTAGGGTGGGCTCAAAAAGAAGTTAAAGAGGAGAATTTGCAAACTTAAACCAAATTCAGATTTAGTCTTGCAAATTCAAACTGAATTTGAAGAATTCAAATTCTAGCTCACCTTTTTAAATTTTAGCATTCTGGGGATTAAAAAGATCAGCTTGAATAGATATTTGGGAGGTACATGTTGAGTGGGACCCACATGTCATAGAGCTGAAAGAGGAGACTTACTCACTAAGTTTTGCTCTCAGTGGGAAATTTTACCGAACAGCTCGCGAGCGCCACCGAGCAGCTTGCAACGCCAGCTCCTGCTGCCGGTCTCCACGCGTTGGCGCCCCAGGGTGGGTTCTCACCGCTTCAGCAACGTTATCTCCCCCTCCTCGGACCAAGCCAACAGCAGTTGCTCCTCTCCTCACGATCAGCAGGGCGCTGTTTTTTCTTCACCGGCGCTGCTCCATTGCCCCTGTCTCCCGGCCAGTCCAGCGCCTCTCCGGCAGGCTCAAGAAGTCACAGAGGTGCGCCAGGAGGTACTGATCATCATCCCGTCGTCCTCTTGCCCTCCCCCGACGCCGGCTCGCCGGAATTCCAGTTTTGGCACCAGTGCACGTGTAGAACAGCATGTGTGTAATTCGGGAAATTCTCCCAAACCGATTGATCACACCTCCCACAATTCAAACCACAGCAACTAGATGCCCTAGCGCCCTCCCACGCCGAAAACCAAGGGAAACCGACCCTCCTGTGCCCCGGGCGACGAGAAATCGTCGCCGGCGGCCAAAACTGCCATGGTCCACGGTGAGGACTAGGTTGCAGCCACTTTCTGCATGATCTGATCCACGTTCCGTGTTCCTAGAACCATAGGGATGCTGTAGGACATCATAGCTCGCCGGGAGATGCCTTGGACACGCGGGAACGCGTCCATGTCGAGCTCCCGAGCCGCCCCACCGGTGCCGACCCACCTACAGCCATTTTCATGCGGGAAAACCTTGCCCGGCAGCTGCGCCACATTCCCAGGAGCATGTAGGGCGAAACCGGAGCTCATTTGGTGGAGAAATGGGGGAGAACGAGCCATGCCAAGTTTTCTGCTGGTGTGCACCCGCGGGCTCTGGCGGGAGGTTGAAGAAGCACCTGACCCGTGGGCCCCACACGCGACTGTGCTGTTTAAAATCAAACAGAGAGTTGTACAAACTTGTAAAATACATAACTTGGTGTAGGAAGCTCCAAAAATAGTGAGATAAATTTTGTTGGATTCCACTAAGAGAGTACTATCCAGAGGTACAAACTAATTTGTATGAAACGAATTATTTAATTCTGGAAAATTCTTGGAAGGTTTTCTGAAAAAGAATTATAGAGGGAGTTTGGTTTATCCAAAAATACCCAAATTTTGCCAGAATATTCTTTAGCATATTTTTGACCTCATAGCAAATTTTTAGCTCATTTGAAGATCATTTGAGTAGGGATTTGCTAAAAACAATCTGCTGTGTTCATAAGAGTCCAGAAACATTTTCAGAAAATGTTTCCCACTTCAAAAATCTGTTCTGAGCAATCCATAGCTCCAAAAATCATAGGAAAATTTAGGCAAGCTCTATGGGACATACTTGGAATTGTAGTTCACTTAGTTGGGCATGAAAATGCACATTACTACAGAATTAATTCTATTGAGTACAAATGCTTAAAGAATTGTTCTGGGAGAACTACCCAAGTAAAAGGGCTGAATTTTGGACCAGATGACTCTCATGTGATCAAAAACTCACATGTAAATTATAAGCCCAAGATGAGTCCTGGAACTCCCTGTTCTTATTCTCCATACTTATGTATAAGGGAAAAATACATAAGAGATATTGTGAGAATTATGGAGGACACAATATGACTCCACATTAGCTGCAATTTGGCAAGCTAAATCCTTAGGTAGTATAGAACCTGCTGTAAAAGTTTTGAGGCCATTGGAGTTCTTGTTCTTCAGTTGCACTCAAATCTTTTCAGCTTATCTATTATGTTCATTAGAGAAAAGGGTTAGTGTATAGCTAAGGACCTTAAGGTCAAATTAGTTTAATTCTGTTCTTTGCACAACAGAGGCAAACCAAGCCATGCTTGGCTTTTCCACACAACCTCTGTTCTTAAGAAAGTAATTCTATAACTTCTTTCCATTACATTCCATGAAACATATGCATATACATTTCAATAGGAACCACAACGAAGGGGACTCAAAGGAGTGATTCATCAAAGTGGATCAAGCTCCGGAGAGTCAAGGGTGGATCTGCAAGGATACTAACTGCTTATATACGACTACCCTGCAAAACAGGCAAGCTCCGGTTTGCATTTAACAGCTGTTAAGTTTTTATTTTGTACTCACTTTCGGTCAAGATATGAACTGTGCATTAGGTCTAGTGATTGATACTCCTCTTGCATAGCCAAATGACCCATGGAGTAATGGGTAGGTGTCTTTCACCGTGTAGAACTGCCATGCTTAAGTACGGTTCGGTAGAAGTCGAGTGGTGAGATGCTACTCGCAGATTTAGGAACAACAGGGACATACGGGATTGGTTCGTAATTGAATTAGCAAGTTAAAGTTGAGACCGGAAGGTTGTAGGAGCAGCAGGACATAGGGGCCTGGGTGCTGTAGACCTGTCCGTGTCGGTCAAGGACCGATCCGTATGCGGCCCTGTTGAACAAGTTTGAGTTGTGTACCGGACTCATGCTGGCTATATGGGACCCAGTAAACCGATGTACCTCGGGAAGCTGTCGTTGGGACTTTTCGGGTCGCCTCAGGCGGACGGCCGGTGTGCAGTATGTGGGGAATATTCTCATGACATCTCACGTCGGAAGGTGCACCATGAGAGTAGCTACTGTGCGGGGCGACTTGATCGATTCAGCGGGGGTGAAACGGGGGAAAGGCTGCCACGTACGACGTCAGTGATGGTTGTTGTAGGCAACGTCGAGTACGGGCGTACGTGTCGTGTAGTCCGGGTGTTATTGATTCGAATCACCATCGCTCGCGGAATGGACCGAGCATACTTGTTCTCACAGTCGTGACGTAGTAAGGACTTGCATGAGAAAGGAACTAATCATATTGATGTGAAGTATTATTCTACCTTGTATTGGAGCTTGATGAATAGGCTAGTGCAAACTCGATTCTCTTATGCCATGAGCAATTTACATCGGGGGAAAGCGTTTCTTGTTTGATTGTGGACTCCCGATGTGGCGTGCCCAGGGTTACTTAAAATGCTGCAATTAATACTTGAAAGTAAGGATTCACTTTTAGGCGAGTTAATTATGCTTATGCCATCCTATGTTAGGTTCATAACCTCACTTAGAGTTTCATGTTTAGGGTGACGGTTAAGTCTTGCTGAGCGTTATGCTCACGGATGCTATCCGAGTTGTTTTGCAGGTAATTGACTCGCTGATTATGAGAAGGGGTGCCGATGAGACTCGGGAACCTCCGAGTGCTTACTCTAAGAGCATCCTCGCCGCTGCAGATTGTCTTTGTGTTGCTAGTAAGAAACGTCCGCGGGCTGGACCGTTTCTTTGTTGCTAGTTTAGATATGAGTCGTGAGAGTGATAGTCTTCCGCTGTAGTTTACTCTGATATACTTATTTGTAAAAATATTCTTGTACGCTTCCGCAAACTATTTATGTAATATGATGTATGTTCATCGACCCGTGTGCTGTTGGGTGCCGCATAACACGGCACCACCCGACGAGGTCCCGTGGGGCCGTCTCAATTTAGATAAGGTTGAGTCCTAGAGATTAGATGAGTTTAGTTTAAACATAGAAGATTAGATCTTTTCGGATGTAATCAGGTTCTATATACAGGAAGCCGTCTGCCAAAACATGTAGCCAAGCTCAAATCAATACAATCAACTTTTCGTTCATCTTTTTGTTCTTCTTTCATTTTTGTAGATCATAGCTTAGATTGTAGCTTCTTTGTTGCTTTGCTGAGGAAAGCATCCGGCTCTCTTCAAGTAAGTGAGACGTACCACATTATTGGTCAACAAGAACATCATCCTATCTTGGTTTCGGTGAGCTAATGCCGAGATTTCTTGAAGTGTAGGTGGCTTATACCATCAGCTGGTGACTCCATGCTACTGAACTCTCTGTTTCATGAATAGAATAGGCGACTACACTGAGGAGAGGCATCATTCACGTCGATCAAATGCATCTACAATGTGATCAGAACACATTTGTACCTATTGCATCTAGAGAAGGCATGGCCAACTCGTCATGGAGGAAGGTCGACGGCAAAACCGTTGATGCGAGCAACGTCGTCGACGTCTAGCTCGATGATCTTTTGCAGGAGGAACGCAAACGCATCCAGGAAGAGGTTGAGCGAGAGATCCAGGAGGGAAAGATGGCACGACTTCAAGCCAAGCTTACTTTCTTCCACAAAACGCGAGGAGGCATCATCTAGAAGGCCGACACTAGCGAAGCAACCGCTCGCAAGGTAAATTCACCGATATCACTCGAAGAACTCGTGCAACTCGTAGATTATCGGTCACTTTGAAGTATAGCGCCGATCTAGAGCATATGGCATCGTCGGTAGTTGATAGGCTCAAGAATTAGTTAGCACATTCAAAACTGACATAGAAAACACGATAGATCAGAACCTTCACCGGCAGATCCGATCTACCGTGCAGCAAATGCAAGATTAGGCAGTAAGCAAACGTGTAGAAGCTAACTCGAGCAGTGCATTAGGGAACTCAGCTAGTGCTCCACCACCTTGCATGCCATCTACGTACACGCAAGCCAGGAAGCCTACCACGAGTGTGCAGCAGCCATACTACCAAACGGTGGCATATGGACCTGCCATTCCACCCACAGGGAACGGTGTACCGCTCGAGCCGGTACCCGACACGTACTTCCTTCCAATACCCCCACAAGTTGCACCGCGCAACTTGCTTGAGCCTCCGATGCAACTAAATCAAGCACCACACTTAGAGAACAAGTGACTAGAATGCTTAGAGAACTCTGGGTGACGACGAGAATAACGGTTAGAAACTACCTAAGGCCTTACCCCAATCACTATGACAATGTCCCAAATCCCAGACACTTTAGAGTGCCGGATTTCACTAAGTTTAGTGGGGAGGACTCTAAAACAAATCAAGAACACGTAGGCCAATTCTTGATCCCGTGCAACGACGTGGGAATCACGGATGTTCACCGAGTCAGATTGTTCCGCTTGCCCCTAACCGACACGGCCTTTAGCTGGTTTACATCCTTATCACCCAATTCTGTCCTAACTTGGTCGTCTTTAGAATAAAAGTTCCATGATTACTTCTTCACCGACGAGGTAAAGCTAATATTGTTCCATCTAACCGTGGTGAGGCAAAGACATAATAAACTTGTGGCTGAATACATCAAACGGTTTAGGGAAACACAAAACAAGTGTTTTATCCTAACCATAGGGGAAAAAGATTTGACCGATCTAGCGTTTGCAGGGACGTTACCTTATCTCAAGGATAAGATGGACATCGTTGGGTTTGGGGACGTCAACCAGGTACTGCAACGCGCTGTGGCACACGAGAACCGAGCCAAAGAGGCTAAGGCACATGACTGATTCAAGGAGATCAACCAAAGGGATCGGGAGAGGCAACACATCAACCAACTCAGAGAGAATTCGACCAGTGACAAAGATATGGAAGTATGTGTGGCGGAATGGGTTGAAAACCACAAGAACAAGCCTCTGGCTTGCACTTTCTTGAAGCCCAACCCCAGAAAGAAGGAGGAGATGAAGTTCACCTTCGGTGTAACAAAGTGTGACAAGATTTTTGATGTGCTCCTACAAAACAAAGTGATCAAGTTGAAAAATGGCCATGTTATCCCTTCACCTGAGCAGCTGGCCAACAAAAAGTGTTGTAAGTGGGATGAATCCTTCTCTCATTCAACTAACAAGTGCAACTTCTTCCGTCGACGGGTGCAATCGGCTTTGAACGATGGCCGGTTTTCTCTAGGTGATGGACAATGCATGAAGTTGAACACGGATCCTTTCCCTGTCAATATGGTGAGCCTAGGAGTGAAGAAGATCCTTGTGAGGACCGATCAAGCATCGACATCTAAAGGTAAGAACGTGATCGTGTCCGATGACCTATGAAAGAAGATGATCAAGCCTCAAAACCCTGAGGTCCAAAAATGGAAGCTCAATGAACCAAGGAAACAACTCAGTTCAAGCCGACCTCTGAGTATTTGATCACCAAATACATCAGGAAGAAGCAGGCAAGAAGTGTCTTCCACAGGCTGAAGGACTACAAGTGTGACGGGTCGAAGATATTCACCAACACCAGCCTTGGTAGCACTCTCGGGAAAACCGGGTTCAGGAGGCCTCGTTATCATGGAAATCCGATGATTTTCCATGATAAATAGACTTCCCGACAGGCTCGGGACGCACGGCCTGAAGACAAGCATTACCTCGGGAAATCGCTGAGTTTCCGAGGTGAAACACCTCCCGGAGCGACTCGGGAACCTCGAGCGTGGGAGCATCACCTGGGAAGGCTAGGAACCAGCGGTGTAACATGGAAATCGAAGCAAAACATGCAGAAAAGCGCTGGTTTCCTCACAACATCTCAGTTACATAGTGGGAAGGCTCAGCCCGAAGACAACACGAGCTTGGGTCGACAAGTGCTGATGATCGGATCAGTACCTTGTGGGATTCAAGATAAACTGGCCTCTAGTAGATCAGAAGGTGCAAGCCAGTCTATGAAGCAAGGTCTTGCCAAACGATCGGGGGGTGGTAGCTCTAGCACTGGTCCGAGCAAAGCTCAGAAACTGAACATCAACCTAAGGCTCTCTAGCAAACATCCTCGGCTGATATCTCCAGAAGGGAGGATCATTGTTGGGCCATGCATCACACTAGCTCCCAAACACGAATTATCAAGGCCGTATGAACGTGCACAAGCCAAGACATTAATCTGTCGACCCAAGACAACTCCACAACGGCTCAGCAGATGGGATATGAAGCCAGAACCCCAATGGTGTCCCACATCGATCAACAAGACGCAATAGAGATGTGTACAAAGGTTGAAGGCTCTGGATCTTGCTGAGAAAACAAAGAAGGAGCAGAGGGATCCTTGGTTAAACCAAGCACGACCAATGATCACCAAGAAGACTTGGAAAGAGAAGAGAATTGCCCGGGAAGAAGCTGAAGATGATGAGAACGAAGAAAACCCCACGCGTAAGGATGAAAACCAAGTCGAGGTAAACATGGTGTTCCATTTGCCCTCTGAGTGTCTTCTGGATGTTGAGGTGGCCGAGCTTGATCTAGGAGCTAAAAATGTGGTTTTTGAGAATCCAGAACAGCTCGGCCAACACATGAAACCATTGTACATCCGAGGACATGTCAGTGGAACACCAGTAGGAAGAATGTTGGTTGATGGAGGAGCAGGTGTTAACATCTTGCCAACATCCATGTTTTAGAAGCTTGGATGCCGAGAGAGTGACCTCATCGAGACCAACACAACCTTGAGCGGTTTTGCTAGAGATTGAACCAAAGCTAAAGGGATATTACCTGTAGAACTCACGGTTCGAAGCAAGACACTCCCCACGGCATTCTTCGTCGTCAACGTAAGGAGTCGGTACAATGTGCTCCTTGGGCGAGATTGGATCCATGCCAATGGATGTGTATCGTCCACACTTCACTAAAGTTTGGTCCAGTGGGTTGGCGACGAGGTAGAGGCGGTTGAGGCTGATAATTTGGCTTGTGTAGCAATGGCCGAGTAATCTAATCTTCAACACGAGGATATTAGGTGTCTCACAGGTCGGAACTTAATCGACTATGACTTTGTGAGCATAGGAAGGGACGAGTTTGTACCCGTTTGTGTAAAGCCGACTGATTTCACTCGGCTCAGTAATGTAACATGAAAATGCAAGGTAAATGAGGTCATTTAACTTGGCTGCTGGAGGTAAACAAGCAATATCGTTTAGATAGAAACGATATGGGCGAGTTAGTGGAGAACTTCGATGACTTGGGAAAGCTCGAGCAAGGGTTTTCCTCAGTGGATGAGCTAAAGGAGATCAAGTTCGGGGATGGATCGGCACACGGCAAACATTCATCAACAAAAACTTGGAGCACTCTCAAAAGAAAGAGGTAAGCCGTTTACTTAACGAGTACATGGATTTCTTTGCATGGGAATACACCGATGCCATGTCATAGCCAAGAACTCGTGGAACACAAGCTGCCGATCAAGCCAGGTTTCAGGACTCACAAGCAACCATTTAGGCCATTCAACCCGGCTATCCATGACAAAATGAAGGAAGAAGTGAATCGTCTACTCCAAGCTAATTTCATTCGGCCCTGCAGGTATGCCGAATGGGTGTCCCATATAGTTCTGGTAGAGAAGAAGAAGAAAACGGGGAAATTTAGGGTTTGCATAGACTTTCGGGACTTAAACCGAGCAACACCGAAGGATGAGTATCCAATGCCTATCATCGAGGTATTGATCAACAATGCTTCAGGGCATAAAGTGATCAGTTTCTTGGACGGTAATGCTGGATATAATCAGATTTTCATGGTCGAGGAAGACACGTCGAAGCAGCATTTTGTTGCCCCGGGTTTGTTGGCTTGTTTGAGTGGGTTGTCATGACCTTTGGGTTGAAGAACGCCGGGGCAAAATATCAAAGAGCCATGAATCTGATCTTCCACGACATGTTGGGGGACATTTTTGAGGTATACATTGATGATCTCGTGGTGAAGTTGGCTGAGTTCCAGGACCATATGGCTGACTTAAGGATGTCTTTCGATAGGATGAGGAAGTATGGTCTTAAGATGAACCCTCTCAAATGTGCATCTGGTGTGTCGGTTGGACGCTTTCTAGGTTTTATCGTGCATGAACACAGCATAGAGGTCGATTCTAAGAAAGTTGAAGCCATCAAGAGGATAGGAGAGCTGACATGCAAGAAAGACTTGCAAACCTTATTGGGAGAGGTTAATTACCCTAGGAGGTTCATTGCTAGCTTGGCTGGGAAGATTGGAACCTTCATGCCACTCTTGAAACTCAAACACGAGCAGGAGTTTACTTGGGGGGCAGAACAGAAGGAGGCTTTCGAGAACATCGAAGAATACTTGATGAAGCCACCAGTTTTGCGTGCACCACAGATGAGGAAGCCGCTCTGGCTCTACATAGCTGCACAAAGCCAAGTTATTGGGGCTGTTTTAACTCAAGAAAGCCAAGGTAAAGAACATCCTGTGGCTTACTTGATGCCGGAACCAGGTACACGTTCATTGAGAAACTTTGTTTGTCTTTGTATTCTTCGTATTCCAAGCTTCGGCACTATCTCCTTCCTAGTATGTGCTTCGTGACATGTCAACACGACATCATCAAGCATATGTCGCAACAACCAATTTTGAGTGGCAGGATAGGTAAATGGGCGTACTCATTGGTGGAGTATGATCTGGTGTTGGAGCCTCTCCGGAGCATGAAGGGCCACGTCATGGCAGATGTCATTGTGGAACATGATGTACAGCTCGAACAAGTGTGGATGGTCGAGGTACACCGTTGAAGATTACTTTTTGATGGACCGATTTGCAACAAGGGTCAAGGAGTTGGTTATGTTTTGATTTCACCCATCGACGAGGTCTATAAGTTCTCTATTCGGCTAAATTTCATGTGCACCAACAATCAAGCCGAGTATGAGGCACTGCTGAATGGTTTAGAACATTTGGTCGACATGGGGATCAAGAACATCGAAGTTTATAGTGATTCCAAACTTGTCATCCAGCAGGTCAGTGGAGAAAGCCAATGTTATGATGGTATCTTGAATGATTATCATGAAAGATGTTTAGATATCATCAAAATCTTGGATACTTTTTGTGCCAAACATATACCAAGGGAAGAAAACTTGAGGGCAAATGACTTGGCACAGCAAGCTTCAGGATATGAGGTGAAAAGAGGAAGATTTCACGTAAAAACAAGGCTGACATTGTCAAAGAGTAATGAAAACATGATAAGGCACAACCATTCGTCCGATTTTGATGTGTTGAACATAGAAGATTGGAGGCCAAGGATCATACAATGTATCAAGAACCCAAGCACGTGCAAAGACAGGAAGGTTCGGCGTCAAGCATTGCGGCACACCTTGATCAATGATGAATTATATCGCTGAACCTTGGATGGGCTCTTGTTGAAGTGTTTGGACAAAGAACAAGCAAAGGAGGCCATGGGAGAGGTGCACGATGGTCTTTGTGGCATGCATCATTCAGCTCATAAGATGAGATGGATGCTTAAGAGAGCTGGTTTCTGTTGGCCGACTATGCACGGAGATTGTTTGAAGTATTATAGAGTATGTGAAGCTTCTCAAAGGTTTGAAGATCTCAAAAAAGCACCGGCAAGCGTTCTTCACCCCATTGTGAAGCCTTGGCCCTTTCGAGGATGGAGTTTAGACTTCATTGAAGAGATCCATCCAGCATCATCAAAGAAACATAAGTTTGTTTTAATTTCCACGTACTACTTCACCAAATGGACAGAAGCTTTGCCACTCAAAAACAACACGTACAAAGAGGTAAAAGTCTTTTTCTTGAGCATACTATTCATAGATTCGGTGTTCCACAAAGCTTAACCACAGATCAAGGAGGAGCCTTCATATCCTCACAATTCAGGGAGTTCGCCGAGTCTTTTAGGATAAAGTTGTTGAATTCTTCTCCCTATTATGCTCAAACCAACGGACAAGCTGAGTTTAGCAATAAAATACTTATCAAGCTCATGAAAAAAAAAGAAGATTAGGGAGAATCCTAGACGTTGGCATCAGACTCTGAGTGAAGCCTTATGGGCTCATCGAGTATTAAGACACGGTGCTACCAAAGTTACCCCATTTGAACTTGTATATGGACAAGAGGCTATGTTACCTGTTGAGCTTCGCATTAAAGCTTGTCGAGTGGATCAGCCAGATAACCTTTTGGCTGTGGATTATGAAGACTTGGTGACGGATAACTTGGATGGAATCACAGAGAGCCAAATGGAAGCTTTGAAGGAGATAGAGAAGGAAAAGCTCAAGGTGGCCAAGTATTACAACAAAAGAGTTCAAGAAAAATCATTCCAGGTTGGGGACTTGGTTTGGAGAATGATTTTACCCTTAGGAACTGGAGACAAGAAAACTCAGGAAAAGCCACCCGTGGGAGATACTTAAAACGATTCTATCCGAGTGTATGGCAAGAGGGCTGAGTTATCTAAGCTTTGCAAGGTAAAACAACCGATTTATCTAATAAATTCTGGCATTGGAGGTGTTTTTGGCATACCATGTGTGCCCAAAAATAGGGGGGCATGTGATGGAAGTAAAAAATGGTTGTGAGTTTTGCAGATTGCAGGAGCCAAAAACCAAGGTGGAAAGAGCTTTTTATCTTGAGAATTCAAGGTACAGAAGGCTTCGTCAAGGAACCTACCCAGGATTGGAGAAAATACGTGTGGGAAGCCTCTTTTACCTAAATAACTCAAGGTACAAGTGTCCCGGTGGAAACTCGCCCCGGGAAGACCAGATTACCTTGCGGGTGCAAGATAAACCGGCTAAAACGCAAGATAAAAGGCCGAAGGGACTTAAGTGTTCTCAATAGAGTTCAAAACTTTGTACAAATTGTAAGTTATCATGTCAAGTGTTCTAAAAGGTCTAGCACGACATTCGTCCGTGCATTTAGTTAAGACTGAGTCCTAGAGATTAGATGAATTTAGTTTAAACTTAGAAGATCATATCTTTTCGAATGTAATCAGGTTCTATATAAAAGCAGCCGTCTGCCGAAACATGTAACCAAGCTCAAATCATTACAATGAACTTTTTGTTCATCCTTTTGTTCTTCTTTCATTTTCATAGAACATAGCTTAGATTGTAGCTTCTTTGTTGCTTTTTCGAGGAAAGCATCTGACTCTCTCCATGTAAGTGAGACGTACCACATTCTTGATCAACAAGACACTCATCCTATCTTGGTTTCGGCAAACTAACGTCGAGATTTCTCGAAATGTAGGTGGCTTAGACCATCTGCTGGCGACTCCACGCTACTGAACTCTCTGTTCCACGAACAACACCTTGCATCAAAGACCTTAATTCATCAGCTTTCATTTCCATTACTCCTTCCGGTATGTGGTAGTCAGGGAATGCCTGCTGGAACTCTACCCAGCTGATGGCATCCGGCTCCGTGGCTGCTTCTTGGTAATTATCCCACCACTCTCTAGCTGCTCCGGTCAGCTGGTGGGAAGCCAACAAAACTCGCTCTTGGTATGTTGTTGCAGCTATGTTGGGATTTTTATTTATGTTTCGTAGCCAGTCATATGCTACTAACGGATCTTCATTGGTACCGTCGAAAATTGGCAGCCTGAGCCTTATGAATTCGGACATCTTGGACGGAGGCTGTATTTCTGGGGCATGTTGTCTCTGCAACCCTTGGGATATGGTTTGCACTAATTGTGTCTGCATAGCCAGTACGTCAGCCAAGGTTGCGGGTGGAGGTGGTGGCATCACCTCTTCTTCATGAGCCATGTGATCTTCCTGATTTACTTCTCCAGTCCCTTCTTGGGGGTCCATTACTCCGAACAGATTGTTGACCTCTGCTACTGTTGCTCATGGAGTCCTACTGCGGCAGCTAGCGGCTCTGCCTCTAGGGTTTTTTTGCCCCTAGGAGCATGTTCATCCTGAATGTGATCCTCTCCTTCCTGTAGCGGTACGTTCACGATGAGCTCGAACGCGGGCAGATCTCTTGAGGGCCATACATAGATTGTGAGAGATTTTTAGTTAGTTTGTTTTTGTGTATGCACACACACACACACACACACACACACACACACACACACATATATATATATATATATATTCTTTTTATTATTGCCTGTATATGTGTATATATGATTCAAATTTTATATTGTATATTTACACTTTTCATAGGTGGCTTTTATCTGATATAGATATAGGTATACGTCTATATATACATACATGTTCCTGGTATGTATTTATTTTATTAAGAACACAACTTATTTCTTTCCTATGGTTATTGGTATGTATGTGAATTAAAGCACACAATTTACAACTCAACATAAGAGCCAAATAAAACTAATGAATCACATCAATCATTTCTAGATTACAATCTCCCACATACTATGTTACCGAGCGCACTTCTTGTTAATCACGCTAGCTTATGACATAAGATAGGCTATGGTCATACTACTGTTCTACTACTACGGCTGAGACATGCTAATATCTGCACAGTCCTCCATGTTGTGATCTGTCATCACTTCTGGTGGAGGTTGATGATGTCCTTGAGTAGATTCTATAGAATTGCTGATCGTCCGGTGCGATTGAATTCATTGAAAGGGCTGGTGCAGGTGTTTTAGGAATCTAGCCCCATGAAAACTATCGATGACTATCAGTGTGTGTTGTCCATATGCTGGGGTAGATTTAGAAAATTTTGGTGGCCTTACTAGGTAAACAGAGTTTTATCATAAAATGGGATAAGGAGAGCAGAAACATAAAGGAGAGAAAGACATTTTCATAAACGGGTATGTATTTTTGTAAAACATGCATTCAAAAGTGTGAGATAACACTAAGGTTTCGTCCTACAGCCAAGTATGACTCTGATACCACTCTGTGGGGACCCGACTTTACCGGGGTCCACTTATATTTCCCGTATCAATCCCTGGATCAGTAGTTGACACGCACAACAGAATGTATCGGGTCCCATACAATGATGTAATCCAAATAGGACAATATGGTCTTAGAATCATGTCTTAGATTACATCTATGTGGTCTGCAAGGCACTCAAAACAAAAGAGTTGAATAATAGTGTAATAGGCGACACCCTGCCCCTCAGTCAGCCTTGGGCATAGGACAAGACCTACTCGTCATCAATTCGTGCCTCGCCTCCTTCGACCTCTTCTTCATTTTCCTCTGAGGGTCATAAATTATGCAAGAGTGAGTATGGAAGGTACTCAACAAGCCCTAACACTACACAAGGTGGAAGTGTTTCATGCGAGGTGGTTGTAGCAAGGTTTGGTCATACAACATAGAGTTGCCCAAAAGCATTTTAGGCAGGGTTCTCTTTGAAAGAGGTTTGCAAAAGAGCAAGGGGTAGGTGAATCATGATTTAGTTGGTGGGATCTAGGGAAGTTGAACTCCATCCTGCTAGTTCCCTAAGTTTTATTCGAGCGTTCAGGCCCCATGGCCCTACTAACCTTGGCACACATTGCCATAATATCCAAAGCATGGCGGTAACTGCCACACGATTCCAATCAAGGAGACATGCTAAGAATAATCAACAGGATCTCATGACATAGTTTGTAAATGACCGTGACAAATGTTATCCGGATAGTAACACTCTAGAGGTTGTACACTTTACCCATAGGTCATGCACTCCTTGCAAGGAAGCAACGTAATGCTCACCTCATCTTCTCCGAGTGACCCCACAATCACACCTCGGGGTGCACCCAAGGGCTATTCGGGCGATGATTTTCCCAGTCGGATCATGGATAATGACTCCCCCGTGTCTTTTTGTGGTCTCCCGTGCCCTACTGCCGCCAGATTGCTCATGAGGAAGTCACCAAAAGGGTAGAGGGAGTCCTGCCCATACAGCTTCTGTGGTTGTACGAAGTCACTATGATGAGGTCATATGAACTGGCCCTTATATCGGTGAGACGGCTCCATCGAGTCCACGACAGGTGGACTACATCGAAGCACACAACTACTCATTCACCATATCCCGCGTCAGCCATCCCAACCCCAGTTCACTTGAAACCAGTTGTTTGGCACAATTCCCTCATCCCACTTCCTAAATCACACCACCAAGACACTTTTTAACACTTTTTTGCAAATTCGGTGAGTAGTTGTAGTAGGTCGCGATGCGACATCGTAGGGTTTCCTAAGCACTTTACTATCAAGGGAGCACTCGCTCATCACCTATAGTGTGACGACGGGGTTATAGGTTATCAAGAAGGTAGTGTCATCAAGGTCAAGTTGGGGTTTGTGGTATTTCACGTTTTCATCATGTGACTATCATTTTGTCAAGCATCTGGCTTGGGCGATGAGAATATGACATGTTACTTGCTAGTATAATGGCTAGCCGATGACAAGATCTGTTTGACCGATAATGACATCAAGCTATGTTATTCCAGAGCAAGTAACCACCGTTAATATCAAATCATCATTATGAAGTTATAAAACTAACTCAACGGCCAGGTTACTAACATAATGATGCTACCACTAGGCAAGTGGGCCTTAGCTACAACGATATTTGATATAGTCAAGAAATCATGCATGGTAAACCAGGCTATAGGAGCAATTGCAAAATTATAGAATCAACATAATAAGGGGGTCAGAGCTTGCCTTTCACAAGCTTCTAGAAGTTTCTCGTAATCCGTGTCTTCAGATTCCTTGATGAATTTCTCATTTGCTATTGTAAGTAATTTGCTCCGATAAGTGCTAAATCCAAAAGAACCTCCAGAAATCCATGTAAAACTCCAGCAATATCAACACTAAAAATAATTGGGAAGTTTTTAGTGAGGAATTTCTTATTTTAGAGTTTATACATGATTTCTTTTAGTTTTATGGTTGTTCAAACAATTATCACAATTTATCTTGAGGATATATCACTTGTATTGTGTCCTAGAGGTCAAGTACCATTTTAAAGGTTTTTATTACAACTATTGAGGTGATATTGTCACTTTAGATGCCATCCACTAACTTTTCCTCAATTTTCCTAGTTAATTAAGTTAGTTAGGGCAATTAATCAGCAATCAGTAAATTTTATAGAAATTATCTAGGCTATTTTTCTATGCCCGTACACTCTAATAGTATATTTATATTTTTAGGGATTTTTCTGCACTGAAAAATGTATTTTGTGAAGTCTTGTGTACGCTAAGGTGTGGCTGTAGCATTTCTGTGTTGTTCCAAATATGTGTGTGTGTTTGTGTGTCTTTGGTTCATGTGGACTGGGTTTACAAACCTGTTTTCCTTTGATCCCAATGGACCATGACGATGTGGCAGCTGACTGGGATGACCCATGGGCACGACGTCTAAGGTAGCTGCCACCTCACCTGCCATGCGTGCAAGGTGCTTGACCGACTGAATTGGCGCTGACTGGGTGGCCAATTATACAGGGATTTTGTAATGGCCAACATATATACATATATATACAAATATACTTGAACATTAATTCTCTTTCAAGTTTGGTCACTAAAATATACTAAGTGGTTTGAATCGCACATGTGTATATGTTGTTTTTAAATTAGTTTTAGTTCAAGAGTTGATTCCATACTCATGTTCTCTGTTTAATGGTAAATCTCTATAGCTGACACACGTATATACCAACATAGATACGCCTCAGCTTTAATTAGAAATTAATATATGGTCAAGATTCTCTAAAAATTTTAGATTGGACCGTTTTTTGTTTGGTTTCAAAATTTGGGCTGTGACATTACTTGAGCCGTGTCGGTGTTTCTGATTATCGACTAGTAGTCGAATGTATCATGCGTTCTATCTCGAGGTGGCCTAGCTAAGAACACGAGAAGGATTATCTTGGTTCGTGCAAGAATGTCCTACGTCCAGCCGGGATGTCAAGCTTGTTCTTACTCAAGAATGGAGGTTGTTCTTACAAGTACGAGAGTCTGTCCCTTCGAATCGGCAGGTCTCTCCTATTTATACTCTCTTTCTCTCACTCTCTCTGTATCGTTATGGGGAGGCAAGTCGTGGGTACAGGAGTGACTTGTCCCCTTGTACCTTCGACAGGGTACTCGATGGAGTTGCTGTATCCGTAGCCTGCTACTGCAGCTGCTCCCATCTCATCGTCAGGGGGTAGTCCATACCGAGGCGCACGCACGTCGCGCGTTCCACTCCTCTTCGGTCCTGTGGAGGTGACGGGCATTTAATACCTTAGCCAGGGGGGGTACTCCATTTAATACTTTACCCTTCCACTCAGCCGAGGCAGCGTCTGCTCCGCATTGAAGGCCACCTGCTTTGCTCCTTCCAGAGGTCGGGCTCGGGTCCTCCTTTATAGGCTTGGACTGCCTTCGGGACCACCTTGAAGGTAGGTCTTGCATCCTGCTCAGGGGTCAGCCCCGGGCTCCTCGTGCCGCCTTCTCCCGAGCTCGGGCTCGGGCCTGCGCCATAGTCCTTCGTGGGATGCCCTCGTGCTTTCTCCCTGGGGGTCTGAATACAGAACCCCGTCAGTAGCACCTGAGCCCCTGGCTGACCTTGGTGACCGGTCAGGGGATAAACCTTAATTGGCCTCGCTCCTGCAGAATCAAAACAACAAACAAAAAGAGTCATTAGTACTTGGTTTATTTAGATAGACGCGACACGTGAACCTCCAGTGGCTGGTCACGACTGTTGGTCATCCCCGCTGTGGTCCTTCGGCGAGCCCCCAGGTCCCTCTTTCGAGATCCCGGGTTGTCGTTCATGGCGAGTTCACCTCGCCCCCATCTGCGAGATGTTCGTGGTTTGGAGGGGTCGGGTCGATCAGGGGCTGGCCTCATTGGCCGAGCTTCTGAGCCTTGTGAGCTGCCTAACAGGTGGAGCCAAGTGAAACCCATTCATCCTGTTCATTTTGGACAGACAGAACCATTGGCCCTGCTTCGCGCCAATTGGCTTTCTGGTCGAGGCTGTGTTGCTCGCGTTTCATTAATTCCAATGTTGAGGCATGCGCGTGGTTCCCGAGCTCTTCGCTGGCTGGGCGCCTCGCTGCCGACCCTTCGGGGGGCTGCATCGGCGCTTGCGGTGTTGGGACTCGGCTACAAGCTTAGAAGTGTCTGGGGATTCATCCCACCCAAAATTGTCTTTTTCATGGACTGCTTCGCGTCGCTTGCCCCTCACTCGGGATCTCCCCGAGTGGCTCGTAAGCCATCCGCTGGCTGGCCTTCGAACCCGGGACTTTCGAGCCCATTAATGTGGGCTGGAGACTTACCTTCCTTCAGTGGTCATGTCGCCTTTTGTGTCCTCCGATTTCATCGGGGTTGAGGAGGGGCTGCTCGACTCAAACCCTGTCCCGCATTCGTGGTTTCAGATCATAGTGACCAACGGTTATGGCCTGGTGGACCCCTTGCACCTTTTGGGCGCCGCTCAACTTGGTTCCTTTGCAATACATTCGGTTTTAATCCGGGGGTTGATTGACGTTACGGTGGCGGTTCCCTCGAGGATGTGGCAGTAATGAGGGGCCACATGCCACCTGACGGTTGTTAGCCCAAAGATGTTGTCCTGCCCACCTTATTTTTCTTGGCCCCCGGATTTTTTCCGCATTCCCCTGCTTTGCGTTCGCCAACCTTTCCTCTTCGCCTTTCCATCTTGCGCAGCACCAATCTTCTTACTGCCTCCTTCGTCTCTGCCCCGCCATCGCCCCTTTCTCTTGGTGTCTCCGCCGTAGGGTAAAAGGGAAAGTTATGCTCCCTCTTGCACGGCGCATTCTCCCATCTCGCCTAGCAATGCCTTCATGGTTGAAGTCAGAGTTCCGGCAGGGCCGCATCGCTGCTCTCCGGAAGATGGGGATGTTGTCGGAGCATGATGCCCGCGACATCCGCGTCCCCGAGGAGGAACAATTTCCCATTCCGCAGGCCAGCGAGGTTGTGTTGCTGGGAGCATTTCACCTGCGCGGGCTGGGTTTACCGGTGCAGCATTTCTTTCGCGGCTTGCTGCATGAGTACGGGCTGGAGCTCCATCATTTGACACCGGGCAGCGTTCTTCAAGTGTCGCTCTTCATCGTCTTGTGCAAAGCATACTTGGGATGACTCCTCACATCGGATTGTGGAGATTCTTCTTCCATGTGTGGCTGTCGTCTGATCAAGCCCCGCTCCCGTCCGTGGGAGGCGCTGTCATCGAGCCGTGCCGTGGGCGATCAGACTTTGTCTACGTGTGCCTGCCTCCTCCCCAGATCAGATGGGAGCGCCAGTGGTTGTACATCAAGAACGACGCTCCCTCCCTTCTGCCTTTCTCGGGCAGGTCTCCTCGTGAGCAAGATTCTTGGAAGTGGGGGACCCCGAGGATGGATATGTGGAGGCTCGGCCCGATTCTTCAACAAGTCCAGCAGCTGAAGAGGAGGGGCCTCTCAGGCGCCCATCTTGTTCAGACCTTCATTCGGCAAAGAGTGTGTAAAAGCCCAAGATTTTACTTGCTAAAGTGATCATCACCTCACCACAAAACAGCTCATTTTGTGGAAGTCTCATGAACATTTGTAAAGAGCAAGTAATCACCATCAAGAGGATAATTAGAGGAAAAGCTCACAAATGCAAAGTAGGGTATCATAACTATAAACATGAGGGGATGAGCTCTCCATTAGACCCTAAACCTTCTTGGGAATGCTCAGGCCAAGTTTCATGTAAATACAAACCATTTTGAGGCACTTTTGGATATAAATGCAAAAAGGGCTAACTTGAATGCAAATTGAAATTTCAGCCACTTTCATCAATTGGATTCAAAAGTTGACTTCATATTCCAACTCAAGACATTTTTCTGAGTTGGTCCACCGATTTTCATCCTCATTGGAGTTCATATTGTCGGGAGCTATATTTGGATTAATTCAAAAACTGAATTTGAATTTCAAATTCAAATGTGAATAAAATGTAGCCAAACAAACTCCAATTTGAAGAATTCAAATTCATTCCCTGACTTGGTGGCTAAGTCTATCATTTAAGTGTGAGTAGCTGAGATCTTCGCAGCAAGAAATGGAAAAGAATTAGAGGGGAGAGGTGGGACCCACTGATCAGTGACTGAGTTCACACTGAACCGACTCAAACAGAGGAAGCACACGCGGGCGACCGTCGATCGCTCAGGGAATGCCAGCTCGCTCGGTTAGATCCACCTCACGGTGAAAAAATCGGCTTAAAGTCCAGCACATAAGCTGCTCAGCCCGTTCTCGTCATCCCCGAGAGAAACCAGCTCACACCACGCCGTGCGTTTGCTCCCGCTCGCAAATATCTTTCCACCTCTCTCTGATCACCGGCGACCGGCCGATCCCGACCGGTTCACGCACCGCCCCCAGAGAGGAAAAGGTGCGCTTGCTTGTGCTGAGGCTGTAGGAGCAAGCCGTGCTCCGTTTCATGCGGTGTAGAGCGAGAATTTCGAGTTTGTTTCCACGGGGCGCGATAGGGTTAGGAATCGGTCGACGGTGAAATTTGTTGCACAGAAGCAACCGCCGCTTGAGATGCAGCCCACACACGTTCTAGAGGTCCTTGCGCTTCTTCTCGATGAAGAACCAGCAAGAAAGACCCACCGGAACCCTAGTTTCACCGAGGAACAGTTTGGCAGAAGAGGGGGTCGCCGTTGAGGTCTGGTTTGCCGGCGGTTTGGTTCCCAACGGAGGTCATGTTGAGCTTCCCGAGGCTTCCCTTGACGTGGTGACGAGATTAGCGCACGAAGGGGGTGGTCAGAATGACGGGAACATATTGCCGAGGGGGCACAGTGGCATAGCGCTCGTTGCTGGTAAGCTACGGCGATTAGCTGGTGGCAGCAAAGTGTCCAGCATGTTCAGCGTCCGATGTTAGGTGTGGGCAGTGAGTTTCACCGTCGCCGGCGAGCTAGGTCGCTGGAAACGCCGACCTCGCCGGAGCTCCGGCGGCTTGGGCGGCGGCGTCATGAGGTAGACGAAGGGACGGGTCCCATGTGTCAGCCACAGCTCTAAGCGCGCGCGGTTAGTTTAAATTAAATGCGCGGGCCCCGCAGTCAGTCGCTGTTAAGGCGTGGGAAGGGATTTTCTTTAGGAAAATAATTCAGGAATCAGCCCAAACTTTAGAAATTCATAACTTTGTGTAGAATTGTCCAGATTTAGTGAACCATATTTTTTGTTGGATTCAGCTCTTCGATTAATATCCAGAAAAATAAGTTTCAGTTGATGAAGCTTATTATTTTTCCAGAATTAATTCCCTAAATTTTAAAATGTTGGGAATTTTAGCTGGAGAATTCCTTTATAGAAAATTCTGAAATTTGGCTAGGCTGTTCATTTGAAAATCCTTGAGTCACAGGAAAAATTTCAGATCCATCCAAGTTTGGTTAGTCCCCCTAATGGTGTGATTAAGTGAACTGCCCTGAGAAAATAGAAAAATGTACAGAAACATTTTCAGAATTTTCTCAAATCTTAATTAGGGTAGAACTTTCTCTAGGATTCTTCAAATTACATGAAACCAACTCCATTAGAACCCTCTCAAACCCTAGTTTCCAGAAAGTAATAGTTTGATCCATGAGAATCTTTGGACATCTTTGGAAGCTCTAGTAATGACCATCTAGACTTTTATTTGTACATGGCTCAAATTAGCTTTGTTCCAAATGAAATTTGGTCAAGTCTCTGGTTAGGTTATTACCAAGCCACAGTAAAAAATTCAAAGCCAAAGGGGATGTCTAGCTAGAGTTATGGTCTTTATATACTAAATTCAAGACATTGCATCTAAATTGACATGTCGTTAAATTGCTTATGTGTAGTCGCTGAACGCAAGGAGACCCCGGAGGTTTTGGACTTCATACTTATGGAGAAGATATTAACCCCTGACCAGCAGCAAAAAGGCAAGCCCCGGTTTGCATTTAACAAGTTTTATAAAGTTTTGCTTTATATTCACTTAGCATGAAGTATGTGTGTGCATTAGGTGTAGGATGGATGAAACCCAAAATTCATAACCAGATTATTCCAAAAGGAGTGAGGGTAGTGTCTAAGTCATCAAGTAGATCATGCTTTGCTTAATGTTTATAGACTTTGGTACAAGTCGAGTAGTTAGAAACTACTCGCGAGTATAGGAGTTGCCACATACGGGATTGGTTCAAGAGGTGAGACAACTTTAGAAAGAAAATGAGACTAGACAGGGGCTAGGACGCAGCAAGAGGAAGTCTTGTGGGCGTAGCCCTGTCCGTGTCGATTGAGGACCGATCCGTGTGCAGCCCCGCTGAACAAGTTTGAATGTACCGAAGGCATATCGGATATATGGGGTCCGATAAACTGATGTAACCTATACCTCCGGGCGTCAAGGCATAACGCACCGATTTATAGGTGTAGGTTGAGGGCAGCAAGGTGGAAATACGCTAACAGGCATAGAGAGATGCTCCGTGTAGGGAACCTCCTTGAATGTGGCCTACAGGGGGTGAATAGGCCTTATAGAGTTTCCTGCACACTTAAAGTAGTTGTCAAAAACTTGATTGACCGGACTAGTCCGGTTGTCTGAGCGGACTAGTCCGGTGTGGCTGAAGTGTGTAGATTGTATAAGTGTTGTGCAGCAGAATTAAATTGTTTAGCAGCGGAAATAAGAACAACAATTATTCTATTTTGATTTTATAATGTGAGGTGTGATTATGCCCATGAATAAGACTTAGCAACTCAAATTATGAAGTTTAGCAACTAGATGTTATAATCAACAAAAAACAAGGAGGCATGCGAGACACAATTTTTACCGAGGTTCCATCTCACCAAGAGATCTACGTCCTCGTTGAGGAAGCTCACACAGAGCCGGGTCTCTAACCCTTTCCCTCTTCAAGTCACCACACAAGGCCGACTTGACTCCACTAGCACGGGTAATCACCGAGTTTGTGGGGCAACCTCACACGTTGAGGGCTCCCACAAGAATTACAATGGGAAAGCGATCAAATACACTCAAAAAGATTACAATGCAGAATATGAGTGTAGAGAGATCAAACCCCAAGAGCTCACAACAAAGGAACGACGATCTCCCAATCCCAAATCCAAGTGTTTGATTGATTTTCACCTTTTTGCACCTTAGATGTGTGGGAAGATGTGTTTTTGGGCTCTTGGGACAGGTGGCGGCGCTAGGGTTTGAGTTTTTAGCAGTATGAGTCGTGTACTCTTGTTGGAAGGCTGTGGATCACCCATTTATATGGTTTCCAAAAAGGTTATCGTTATAAAACCTAATACCGGACTAGTCCGGTATATGATTGGACTTGTCCGGTCTACTTCCAGTGGGTTAACCGGACTAGTCCGGTCTAAAACCGGACTTGTCCGGTGCTATGTGAAGTGGGGTTCCAGAAAGTTTAGTGGACTAGTCCTATCGTATGGATGGACTAGTCCGCAGTCCTCTAAAGAGGACAACAGAGACATGAGCGGACTAGTCAGGTCTAAAACTAGACTTGTCCGGTTGCATTCCAGTAAGCTGACCGGACTAGTCCGGTCTATGAACGGACTAGTCCGGTGTCCAGCGGATTTTAGTTGATTATTAACCCCTTACCCTTACGAAAAGTCATGAGCTCTTGGGATGTGTCTCTCACACACACCCTATACATTTACATCTAATTTTCTCTTCTAAATTCCACTAAAGTCTTCCTTTTCGGGCAGCACTTTATTTTTCACCTTTTTGTGTGCACCGAGCTAGTTCACTTTGTTTGTCCTGCAATCATTTCATTAGGATCTTATATGCTTGTCATCAATTCGCCAAAACCCACAAGGGATACCCTAGATGCACTTTCAATCTCCCCCTTTTTGGTGATTGATGACAACCATTTGAGATATCACAATTAAGAGAAAAAATTGATTTTTCATAATGTGTGCATATATGAGAATAATGAATAACTTACAAGAAAAACTTCTCTCATATACACACACCTTATGGTGGGGTGCCTAACAAATGTGTGATCAACAAAAATGTGATGAACGAGGATAAAAGATAACAACCATAGATGTAAGCATCACACATAAGGTAAATAGTCAAATTACAATAGTTTTAAAAATAAGTACAAGTCCTCGATCACAAGTCCTTAATAACTTATCCTAGATAATCTCTCCCCCTTTGGCATCAAGGCACCAAAAAGGGAAAAATCGAGTGGAATCACTCATCGCCATTCCCACTTTCACTCTCAGTCCTATCTTCATCTTCATCTTCCTCTCCACCTTGATCTTCATCATCTTGACCATGTAGAGGGTTAGCAGCTGAACCACTACCAAACCCAAGGGAGCTCAACTCTTGGTCAGTGAAGGTTGGCATTTCAGTGAAGTCTTCAGCTGAGTCCTCAGAAACCTCAAGTGACCCTTGTGGCTCAATTTCCAGTTTGGCACAGATGGCTTGGATGTTGGCTTTTACATATCTTTGATGCTTCTTCCTAGCCAATCTCTATTCATGTTGCTTAACTTCAATTTTGCGGCAAGAGGCAAAGATAGAAGATAGCATCTTGAAGATGCCACTTGAGGATTCCCGAGTAGAGGAGGTTGCATGAGTGGTAGCTGCAGCCTCAGATCTTGGCTCCTCTTGAGCTCTCTTGGATCTTCTTTCTTCTCCGGGTGAGGCAGGAGCGGAAGGAGCAGAATATATAGTGGGCTTCTGGGGCCTAAGTCTAGTGTGAGCCACATCCTTTACGAACTCCAGTCCTGTCACTTTCTCAATCATGAACATTATGTAGGGTTCATAGCCGCAAGACCGGATGGGATTGATAGAGATATTGACAATGTCATTGTAGATGTACTCAAACACATTGAATTTTCTCTTCTTGCTTATGACCTTCATCAAGGTTCTGAGGGTGCCCTGAACAGTCCCTGCATCTTCCTCTTTGGGAGCTATAGTCTTCCTCAATATCCGATTGAGGACTACAAAGAAGGGCTTCATGTATTTGGTGGTGGGAGGCTTGAATGGCATCCGTGTATCATAGAGAAAGTCCAGCTGATCTTTCTCCAGTGGTTTCAGGTTGTGAATCACAAGTTCATTGTCTAAGGTGTCCTCAAGATGAAGGATCCTTGCAAATTCTTCATATGTGACACTGTACTGAGACCCATGTGTCATCCAAACCATCCTGTCGTTGTCATCACGAGCGAAGTAGAGAGTGGAGTAGAATTGCGTGATGACTTCGTCATTCCAGTCACACTGGAAGGAGAATAGTTCTTTTAGTCCATGAAGCTCGAGGGCTGTCACAACCTCCTGATAAGCTTGACATCTCTTGGACTGTAGATAATCAATATCAACCCACTGACTTTCGACAACGAGATGCTTCATCTTCCGATACACATGTTCATAGTAATCAGCATGAAAATTACTCCAAAATCTGGGGTCATCTGACTCTCTGGGCTGATTATACATTTCTGCTTTTCTGAACTTGTCAGCTAGTTCACCCCCTTTTCTAGTGTAATCATTATTTGAAGGTTGTGTGTTGCGATGAACGGGATTTTTCATTTTCAAAGGCCCAATGGGGCCACTAGCAAGCCCCTTTCCTTTATTGAGAGTCCTCTTAGGTCCTGAGGAGCTCTCGTCCATAGCCTTCCCTCGAGGCTTCTTCACAATTACTTTCCTCTTCTTAGGCAAATTTTCATCGGAAGGTGAAGAGAGGACATTGACATCATGTCTTTTCTTCATCACTCTCTCCTTATCTCTCCTCACTCTTTCACGTTGAACTTCTTCGTCAAGGTGAAAAGAGCCGTCATATGAGCCTGAAGACATGGTGCCTGATAAGGAGTTCAAGGATTAGATGCGAATGGACTCATTATCGACTTCAAATGGGAATGTAGGGGTTCAACTGTCAGAGACCGGACTTGTCCGGTTTCAGAGTGCGGACTTGTCCGGTGGACCGGACTTGTCCGCATCTGTGCGCCGGACTAGTCCGGCCTGGCATAAGAACCCTAATGTTTCATTTGAATCAAATCTCCTATCTAAGGACACAAAGGCAGGAAAGTGGTAGGAATGCATCTATTGAGGCAATGTACATCCTTTTGAAATAAAAGGAAACTAGCTAGAACTAGAAAAGTTGAGATTTTGGTTTTAGGGGGGAATTTACCAAGATTTGAAGATTCGCGTTGAAGGAGCAAGAGTCTATCCGGATGAGTCTGGAGAGTAGAATCCACTCGTCGAGGAGAGGCTTTTTCACGGAGAAAACTCCGAGTTTGAGGGCTCAACTCGAAAATCACTTTGGGAGCTAGGGTTTAGTAGAGGGGGTGAGACAAAGTGCTTATGAGTGGAGAGGGAGGGGTTTGGTCGGCCAACTGCTTCTATATGCGACTAACCGGACTAGTCCGGTCATGGTAGCGGACTAGTCCGGTGCCCCTAAATTAACCTAATTGTCGTCTGTCCGGACAAGTCCGGTCGACAACTGGACAAGTCCGGTTCCAACAGACTTGATGCAGATAGTAGAGTTTAGAGGTGATCCAAGGACACTAATTTTTGCAAATAATCTTGGTAATTACGACCAGTAGGCAAGCAACAATCAAAAAATGGTCATATTTCGCAAGATTTCTTCATTAAAATAGTTTTCTTAGAAGAAAAAAGAGATGAGGAGCGGTTTTTACAATAAAATGTAACATTTGAGGTTGCAATCAGGTATGCAACGTTTCAAGCCACATTTCGAGAGTCAAGAATATTAAGTTCATTTCTAAGCTCACAAAACCTTTTCTCATCTAATGGTTTCGTAAAAATATCTGCTAGTTGTTTTTCAGTTCTAACATGTGAAATTTCAATGTCGCCTTTTAATGAGTGATCTCTAAGAAAGTAATGACGAATATCTATGTGCTAAGTTCTTGAGTGCTCTACTAGGTTGTGTGCAATTTTTATCGCGCTTTCATTATCACATAGAAGCGGGATATGATTTAGATTGTAGCCGTAGTCTCTAAGAGTCTGTCGCATCCAAAGTAGTTGTGCACAACAACTTCCTGCTGCAACATACTCTACTTCTGCTGTTGAAAGAGTAATAGAGTTTTGCTTTTTAGATGACCAAGAAACTAGAGATCTGCCAAGAAATTGACAGGTCCCTGAAGTGCTCTTTCTATCGACTTTGCATCCTGCATAGTCGGCATCGGAATAACCTATCAAGTTAAACTTGGATGCTTTGGGATACCAAAGGCCCAAGTTTGGTGTGTGCACAAGATACCTTAGGATTCTTTTTACAGCAATTAAGTGACACTCTTTAGGTGCGGCTTGAAACCTTGCACACATGCATACGTTAAGCATAATATCTGGCCTAGATGCACATAAGTAAAGTAAGGAGCCAATCATTGACCTATATACCTTTTGGTCCACATTTGGACCTTCTTCATTGAGATCGAGATGTCCGTTGATTGCCATGGGTGTCTTGATGGGCTTGGCTTTGTCCATATTGAATTTCTTGAGGATGTCCTGTGTGTATTTGGTTTGGCTTATAAATGTGCCTTCTCTCAGTTGCTTCACTTGGAATCCCAAGAAGAACTTCAATTCGCCCATCATCGACATCTCGAACCTATCTTTCATAATCTTGCTAAATTCCTCACAGAAAGACTTGTTAGTGGATCCAAAGATAATATCATCAACGTAAATTTGACATACAAATAGATGATCATCAAAATGTTTAGTGAATCCAATTCCAATATCTTGATTTCGAGCAGCAATGCATCGTGAACCGATATATATATCGTCTGCTAATACACGACCAATTAGTGTTTGGGCAAAAAGTTTTTCTGTCATCCCATTTTGAGGACTCACAGAAATACCTCGGTGCGTAGTCAACTTTACCAATTTTGAATCCATTTTGAGTTAGAAAATCTCTAAGGCACTCGTACCAAGCTCGAGGAGCTTGTTTGAGGCCATAGAGAGCCTTACGCAGTTTATAGACATGGTTAGGATACTCTTGGTCTTCGAATCCTGGTGGCTGCTCCACATAAACTTCCTCCTTTATCGGACCGTTGAGGAAGGCACTATTGACGTCCATTTGATACAACTTGAAATTATGGTGAGTAGCATATGCCAATAAAATACGAATGGACTCAAGTCTAGCTACGGGAGCGAAAGTTTCGTCGAAGTCCAAACCTTCGACCTGAGAATAACCCTTGGCCACCAGCCTCGCTTTATTTCTTGTTACTACTCCATGTTCATCTTGCTTGTTCCGAAAGACCCATTTAGTTCCAACGATGTTCTCCCTTGGTCTTTCCACCAGCTCCCACACTTCATTTCTTTCGAAGTTGTTCAATTCTTCTTGCATTGCCATCACCCAGTCTGGATCCCTTAAGGCTTCGTCTACCCTGTATGGTTCCAGAAAAGAGACAAAAGAATAGTATTCACAAAAATTTGCAACGCGAGATCTAGTAGTTACTCCCTTAGCAATATCAACAATGATATTGTTGACAGGATGGTCTCTTTGTACACTCTGATGTACTCTTGGGTGAGGAACTTGTGTAGCTGCTTGTTCTTCATCATCTTCATGTTCATTGTCTCCCCCTAGATCATTGCTTCCATGATTATCTTGATCTTCTTGATCTTCCTCCACTTGATCTTGTGTGAAAGCTCCCCCTTGATCATTGCTTCCTCGTTGAGGTTCACCTTGTGCATTTGAGTCTTGCATTTGCTCTTGTGGTAGAATATCACCAAGTGCCATTTTCTTTAGCGCTTCACGTGGAGGTTCCTCTTTATCTAGCATACACTTATCGACTTGCTCCACTTGTGAGCCGTTAGTTTCATCGAACACTACGTCACGTGCTACTTCAACAAGGCCGGGAACCTTGTTGAAGACACGATAGGCGTAGGCATTCAATTCATAGCTGAGCAAGAACCCTTCATTGGACTTCGAAGCAAACTTCGAAGCCCTCGGTTTCTTGTTCAGAATAAAACATTTACAACCAAAAACTTTGAAATAAGAAACATTAGGCTTTTTACCGGTAAGGAGCTCATATGGAGTTTTCTTCACTAGTCGGTGAAGGTACAGCCGATTTGTGGCATGACAAGCAGTGTTCACCGCTTCTGCCCAAAATCGATCTGATGTCTTGTATTCGTCCAACATTGTTCTTGCCATTTCAATCAATGTTCTGTTTTTCCTTTCGGCCACCCCTTTTTGTTGAGGAGAGTAGGGTGCCGAGAACTCATGCTTTATCCCTTCTTCATCGAGATACTCTTTAACTTGTGTATTCTTGAATTCTGTCCCGTTGTCACTTCTGATGTTCTTTACGGTTGATGAGAATTTGTTCTGGGCTCCTTTCAGGAACTTCTTAAGGATTCCCTGAGTTTCTGATTTATCATACAAGAAAAATACCCAGGTAAATCTTGAAAAATCATCAACAATTACTAAACCATATTTATTACGGCCGATACTTATGTAAGAAATTGGACCAAATAGATCCATATGAAGAAGTTCCAGTGGTCTTGTAGTGGTCATTATGTTCTTGGCGGGGTGTGGTGCTCCGACTTGTTTTCCCGCCTGGCAAGCGCTGCACGGCCTGTCTTTCTCAAAAACCACATCCTTTAGACCTCAGATGTGACCACCTTTTAGAAGTTTCTGCAGATTTCTCATCCCAACATGGGCTAGCCGTCTATGCCACAGCCATCCCATGTTGGTTTTAGCAACCAAGCAAGTGTTGAATTCGGCTTTATCTTTGTTGAAATCAACAAGATAAAGCTTTCCCTTCAACATTCCCTTGAATGCAATCGAGCCATCGCTTCTTCTAAAAATGGTCACACCCTCATTAGTGAATAAACAGTTATAACCTTTGTCGCATAGTTGAGATATTGACAAAAGGTTATAATCTAGGGAGTCTACATGTAAAACATTAGATAAAGTGTGTTGAGGAGATATTTCAATGTTACCGCTACCAAGGACCTTTCCTTGGCTGTTGTCTCCAAAGTATATGCCTTCACTTGGATTCTCGTTGTACTCATACTCCACAAACATATCTCTCTCTTCGGTCATGTGACTTGTGCATCCGCTATCTAGCACCGACTTAGATCCACCGGAGGAGTAAGCCTGCAAAACAGAATTATTCCTTGGTTTTAGGTACCCAAGCTTGTTTGGGTCCTCTCAGGTTAGTCACAAGAGTCTTGGGCACCCACACACAAGTTTTCGAGTTCCTGTGGCGTGGCCCTGTGTATTTAGCAATAACTTTTCCATATTTGTTTTTCATAAGAACATAGGAAACATCAAATGTACGAACCAATATTTGTAAATTAGATTCATGTGATTTTTCCTTAACAAAGGTGATTCTTTTCTTTTCATGATTAAGAGTGGATATGTGTTTGTTCCTGTCAAACCCAAGACCATCTTTGACGTTGGGAGGTCTAGTGACTATATATGCGCTACGTGCATATTTGATCTTCTCCTTATCAAAGATGCTGATTTGGGAAGGATGCACATCATGAGAAGTTGAAGTATTAGAAATGCTATTTTTCTTACTAGAGCATGTGCAGGTTCCAATTGTTGTCAAACTCATATCTTTGGAGGAAGATGAGTCACTTTGCTTTAGCAACTCAACTTGCACCTCTAGGATCTTGTTAACTCTTGACAAGTTAGCAAGCTCATCCTCGATTGCAATATGTGAGTCCTCTAGCTTTGAGTAAGTCTCCTTACTCAAGGCTAGCTCAACCTCAAGTGACTTGTTCTTCTCTCTTTCAAGCTCAAGAAGTTTTTCAACCTCTTGATATCTCTTCCTTTCACGGATGAGCATATCTTCTTGTCGGTTGACAAGTTCCTCCTTTTCAAAGATTTCGTTCGACAACATTTCCATTTTCTTTAAAGAAGTTTTACTTAATCCTCTAAACATTTCTTCATTATCACTAGAGCTATCAAAGTCATCAATAGAGGTATTTAACGCAGGAGAAGTAAGTCGAACCTTTTTCTTGCCTTCTTTAGCCATAAGACAAGTATGGTTGTTCATATCCCATCCTCCCATGTTTGGGAAGAGTGCAGCTCTCATGGTGGGTTTCTTAACGGCAATGGTGGCCATCTCCTCTTCTTCATCGGAGGAGGACTCATCGTTTGAGTCCCACTCCTTGCCAATGTGAGCCTGATGAGCTTGTCTCCTTTTTCTAAAATTTTTCTTCTCATGTGCTTTTGTTTCCTTCTTCTTCTTGTTTTCTTCATAAGTATAGTCCACCATGAAGTGACCGTACTCTCCACAATTATAGCAAGTACGTCGAGCCTTGGATTTTCCTTTATCCTTGCTTTTCCCTTCATTTGAGTTTTTGCCATGTCTTCTCCTCATCATGCGCTTGAACTTTTTGATAAAGAGTACCATTTCCTCATCATCTAGGTCGGTACTCACGTCGCTTGTATCTCCATCATCTTGGTCTTCACGGGTTTCTTTGAGTTTGGGTCTGCACGTTGCTTTGAGAGCAACTTCTTTCTTTTTGGAAGAGGTGAGCTCGGCTAAGTCTTTGACGTATTGAGCCTCCTTCTCCATCATTTCATGATTTATGATCTTCCCCAATAACTCATCGGGAGTCATTTGTGAAACCTGGGGCTTTCTCTAATCATTGAGCAAAGTGTGACGTTTCTTGGCATGAAGGCTCTTATCATCCTTTTGACCACCTCGTGATCAGTCCATTTCTTACTTCCATAGGCATGGATTTTGTTGATGAGTGCCTTCATCCGGTTGTACATGTCTTGAGGTGATTCCCTTCTTCAATAGCAAATATCCCCAACTCTCCTTCAAGCATCTTAATTTTGGCTTCACGTACAGACCTATTTCCTTCATGAGCTGTTTTGAGTGTATCCTAGATTTCTTTCGCACTCTCTAGTCCATCGATCTTGGTGAATTCTTCTAGGCTCAGTGACGATGTGATTACTGCAACGGCTTGTGCATTTCTGTGAATCTCTTGTTCTTGTTCCGGAGTGAGTTCTTCATCCGTGTCTGGGATATCTATTCCTGTGCAGACAATATGCCAAAGGCTGGGATTCAAGGATATTAGATGCATTTTCATGTTGTACTTCCACATGGTATAGTCACTTCCATCAAACTGCAGGGGCCTTCCCATAGGAATGGAGAGATAATGATTATTTGAATTGAGACGGTTGTAGTTGTAAGGATATCGGGAGTAGTCGTGATGACCACTCCCCATCGTCTTTTCTTCCTCTTTTCCCTTTTGTGCCATTAATTTCTTTCTCAGTAGTGCCTTTAGCTATCTCACTTATTCATCGTCATGTGGACTTTCTTTCAGCACATCGAAGGCTTTGGCTTCTTGCTCCTCATCGTTGTTGTTCGTCTTCGGGATATCGTTGTTCTTCTCAGAGGCCATTGATCTCTCCGAGATGTGAGTCTCGTTGATGGAGAACTTGGCTCTGATACCAATTGAATGTGGCCTAGAGGGGGGGTGAATAGGCCTTATAGAGTTTCCTGCACACTTAAAGTAGTCGTCAAAAACTTGATTGACCGGACTAGTCCGGTTGTCTGAGCGGACTAGTCCGGTGTGGCTGAAGTGTGTAGATTGTATAAGTGTTGTGCAGGAGAATTAACTTGTTTAGCAGCGGAAATAAGAACAACAATTATTCTATTTTGATTTTATAATGTGAGGTGTGGTTATGCCCGTGAATGAGACTTAGCAACTCAAATTATGAAGTTTAGCAACTAGATGTTATAATCAACAAAAAACAAGGAGGCATGCGAGACACAATTTTTACCGAGGTTCGATCTCACCAAGAGATCTACGTCCTCGTTGAGGAAGCTCACACAGAGTCGGGTCTCTAACCCTTTCCCTCTTCAAGTCACCACACAAGGCCGACTTGACTCCACTAGCACGGGTAATCACCGAGTTTGTGGGGCAACCTCACACGTTGAGGGCTCCCACAAGACTTACAATGGGAAAGCGATCAAATACACTCAAAAAGATTACAATGCAGAATATGAGTGTAGAGAGATCAAACCCCAAGAGCTCACAACGAAGGAACGACGATCTCCAAATTCCAAATCCAAGTGTTTGATTGTTTTTCACCTTTTTGCACCTTAGATGTGTGGGGAGATGTGTTTTTGGGCTCTTGGGACAGGTGGCGGCGCTAGGGTTTGAGTTTTTAGCAGTATGAGTCGTGTACTCTTGTTGGAAGGCCGTGGATCACCCATTTATATGGTTTCGAAAAAGGTTATCGTTATAAAACCTAATACCGGACTAGTCCGGTATATGATCGGACTTGTCCGGTCTACTTCCAGTGGGTTAACCGGACTAGTCCGGTCTAAAACCGGACTTGTCCGGTGCTATGTGAAGTGGGGTTCCAGAAAGTTTAGCGGACTAGTCCTGTCACATGGATGGACTAGTCCGCAGTCCTCTAAAGAGGACAACAGAGACATGAGCGGACTAGTCCGGTCTAAAACAGGACTTGTCCGATTGCATTCCAGTAAGCTGACCGGACTAGTCCGGTCCATGAACGGACTAGTCCGGTGTCCATTGGATTTTAGTTGATTATTAACCCCTTACCCTTACAAAAAGTCATGAGCTCTTGGGATGTGTCTCTCACACACACCCTATACATTTACATCTAATTTGCTCTTCTAAATTCCACTAAAGTCTTCCTTTTCGGGCAGCACTTTATTTTTCACCTTTTTGTGTGCACCGAGCTAGTTCACTTTGTTTGTCCTGCAATCATTTCATTAGGATCTCATATGCTTGTCATCAATTCTCCAAAACCCACAAGGGATACCCTAGATGCACTTTCACTCCTGTCCGTTTCGGTGCGACCAGTTCGTTGGGCTCTTTGGTAAAAGGTTGTTCCGTACGACATCGAGTGAGTTTGCTGTGTGCAGCTCCGAGTATGGGCGTAGGTGACGTGCTATTCGGGTATCCCTGCAGGTGTACAACGAGTCGATTCGCCGTCTCTCACGGTTATGAGTACCGCTTGTTCACTGTGTCGTGACGTAGGTTAACATATGGAATGTTATGATTCAATATTGCTGATATGAATAACTTGTATTATTACATGTATGCCACCAAATATTGCTTAAAATTTCAGCTTCATGAGCCGTTAACTTGTGGCTAAAAGATGAACTAAGGATGAACTTGTACGCGTGTCTGTTTGTTGCAAATTATCATCCCATGTTTGGTAAGACCTGCATGTAGAGTTGCATGTGTAGGAGAGTCGGTTAAGACTTGCTGAGCCATCGTGCTCAAGGTTGCTGCTATAAGTGTTTGTAGGTGAGGAGTATCCCACGGACTCAGAGTACAAGTCCACCGGCGAGTGCTACCCTCCGTCAGGACTACGGCTGAGTGGGAGCCGTACACGCCGCGCTGAGGCTGATTGGAGCTAGGGTGGGTTGTCCATAGGGCTGGACAACCAACTTTTGCTAGTTAGGTGTTGGCGTGAGTTGTATAAATAGCTTCCGCTGTAGTAGACTCTGTACACGAGTTGTAACTGAAGAGTGTACTACTTTTGTACATATTCAGCATGTTTTCAATGTAATACAATGGTTTCCTTATGATGTGTGCTGTCGGGTATCGCATCGTGCGGCACCACCCTCTGATATCCTGGGATGTACAGATTTCGGTCTGTCTCAGGCTGGCATCAGAGCTGCTTAGGGGATAGCACACTAAATAAGGACAGTATTACGGGAAAACTTAGGATTACGGTGAGGAATCACTAGTATGCCCAAATAAGGATTATATTAGTATAGTTACTTAAAGTGGCATGGCTAACATACTTGTCATAATTCTGAATTTTGATTATGTAATGACACACCTACGCTCAGGTAAGCATGGTAAGGAACGCCACCGAAAGCGGTTCAATTTCGGTTAGCTCCCCTGACGAGGAAAGTGGTTCAGGGTATAGGACTCACAGCTTGGTGTGAGACGTCAATATGAAACTCTTGAACTCTTCATGTTCCTGAGTTCATATGAAATGCTGGTCACTAGCGTGCATTAGGCAAGAAAGTAGAAACCCCATCGTGTGGTCGGTAACGCAATAGTGTGTTCTTCTTGAAATAGCCTAGGAGGACATACGCAGCGCTTGCCATCGGCGTGTCCTGCAGGGTAGTAGGTGGTATCCATTGGGTTGATAAAATTCCCAACCGTGACGACCCGTTCGCGCTCTACTCGTGTTCCCTGTCGTGTGGTGTGAAAACGCGACCACGCACCTTGAGACATGACTCGACTCAAAGACGGTCATATGACAATGATACGGGCATATGTTTTTATTATGATATGGACCTGCCTGCAATGACAACAAACCTTTGATTGCATAATTATTGTGTGTTCTTCGCAGGGACTAACCATGTACGTATCCCGTGTAGTACACGTTTGCGAGAGACCGTTTTTAGTGCCACAGTTGAGACGTATATGCCGGTATAATCCACTTAGGATTTTCCATTTTGTGAGGAACGTAGTACCGACATGTAATAATCATGATTGCATTAAAAATAAGTTTAAAAAGTAACTAAGATAACCATGTTTAATAGTTAGGATTCTGGTTTTGAAGAGAAATTCCAAAAACTTAGCAGTTCAGCCCAAGAGACTGGAAAAACAGAGTGCTCTGTTTGGGTAGCAAGTTTGCTGAACTCTAACGGAGCCTAACTCACAGGTTACTTAGCCAATGGAGGTGTGGGAACTTTGTTGTAGACTTCCAGAACAGAATCACACATCAAATTGGTGGAAATTCCAGATGATTGTAAACTGTCCAGAACCAGGACAGATTAAAAACTCTCTGGACTGTTCTGTTATTCAAGCATAACTCTCTGTAGAGAAATAAAAAATAATCATATGATATATTTTTGGAAATCTTAGGAGATTTTTTACATCTTTGTAATTCAAAGTTTTTGCAGTAGAAGCACGGAATTCAGTGGAATTTTGAGTTGAAAACAGCAACTCCCAAAGGAGGTGCTGTTGAAATTCTTCCAGAAATTCTGTGAATTTAAATTATTGTAACTTTTTAACCAGAGCTGATCTCGGGGCAAATAAATACTCGTTGGAAAGACACTGAAGTTAAGTTTAACTTTGGTATTCAACTTGAGTCCTGAAAAGTCCATGTACCAGGTCAAAATCTGGGATAAGTAGAATCTGGTCATTCTGGGCAGAGGAATGAACAGTTGAACTCATTTGAGAGATTGTTGTGCCTAGTGGGGTTTTATTACTTCCAATGGGTAGAACATACTCATGAGTAGTTATATTCAACTAGTGAAAGGGTTGAATACATTACTTACTCAAGTTCTTTTACTAGTGACCATGTTTGTGTCGTATTAAAGATAAGGAGTAGTATACGTGATGACAAAGCGATATTAACGTCTCGTAGTGACCAAATCTAGTTGAGTTGAACTTCCAAAGAGGAAGTCCGTTAATTTGGATTTCACTAATTTGTATTTGGTTTGGTAATGGTGTAGCTTGTGCAAAGTTATTACATTATCCATGTACAAGATATATCGCATGTTTACCGTCATAACGTTTTACTCCTATTTTATGGACTGCATGGAGTATGTTGTGGGACTGATTCGTATGGTTGCATATGGTTTGTACCCGGACCCTGCACGAGGTCGGGGGCTCCAGTCAGCAGGGAGGTGATGACTCCCAGCCACCTGCCTACGACAATACCCCGCAGCAACAACCACCACCGCCACCTCCGCTTACACTAGCGGATGTGATTTTGGCGCTGGTGGGCTCTCGTGAGGAGCAGACCGACCTGCTCCGCACGATTGTCCAGAATACGTCCCAGGCGGGGACGCGTCAAGAGAGGGGGCCTCGGGAGCCCCACATCACGATGTACTCGGATTTCATGAGTACGCATCCTCTGGTGTTCAACGAAGCGGCAGAACCACTGGAGGCCAATAACTGGCTGCGGACGATCGAGTCCAAGTTTGGGCTGCTCCAATGCACGGAGCAGCAGAAGACTCTCTTCGCAGTGCAGCAGCTTCACGGTGCCGCCGGTGCATGGTGGGCGAACTATGTCGCCTCACTACCTGATGGCACGCTGCCGAATGGCAGGAGTTCCGGGAGGCGTTCCGCGCCTATCATATATCTCTCAGGATGATGAAGAGGAAGTTCCAAGAGTTCTTGGAACTGAAGCAAGGTGGGAGGAGTGCCCATGACTACTACCGTGTGTTCAACCATCTGGTGCAGTATGCATCGGATTACATCTCCACCGAGGAGAAGAAGCGTGAGCAGTTCTATCGGGGCTTAAACCCCGAGATGAAGACTCACCTCGTGCAGTGTAATCGTGGAACCTTCAACGATCTCGTCAATGCCGCGATTATGCAAGAGGATGCTCAGCGGGAATTTGCGGCTGAGCAGCGGAAGCGAAGCGCTCCACCAAGCAGCGGGGGTGGAGCTCCTCAAAAATACCGCATGGTGTATCGGACACCAGCCGGTCAGCAGTGGCATCCACCGGTACGACCTCAACAGTTTGGGGATCGTTCTTTTCAGCCACCCCCGTTCCGACCGCCGATGCTACCACCGTGACCGCAACAAAAGAAACAGCAGCAAATGGTACCCCTGGCGTTTTTACCGCATAACGCGCCCCAGGATTCCGTCTGCCGGTCAGCAGAGGACCGCCTCGCTACACATGTTATACGTGTGGCCAGGCGGGTCATTTCTCCAAGGACAGTCCATAGGGGCAGCAAAGAAGCGGGCAAGCCCAATATCAGGGAAGTGCTCAAGGCCAACCACCGGTGAAGAAGGGAGGTCAGCGAACCGGGGGCGTTCGTTACATCGACAATGAGGACACCCCGGAAGGAGAGAACGTGCTGGCGGGTACGTTCACTCTCAACGACTGTGCAATCATCATCTTGTTTGATTCGGGTACAACCCGTAGTTTTATAATGCATCATATGTGGCTAAGCATCAACTGCAAGTCTTCCCAACCGATTATTCATATGTGATTTTCTCACCGGGAGGGAAGATTTCAGCGAATATGATGATTCCAAAAGCACCACTGTGCTTAGGTGGGAAGATATATCCCACTACTTTGATTATCCTTACGGGGCAAAAGATTGATGCAATCTTAGGAATGTCACGGTTACTCTACCATGGCGCTGTCCTGGAAACTCTATCACGGATGGTTCATTTGAATTCTCCATTCCACCGTCCGCATTCAATCTTATTAGACAATCCTGTCCGAAGTTTCAGCAACCTATAATACTGAAGCTCCCAAGTTAGAGGACATCCCCGTAGTCCGAGAATACCCCGACGTGTTCCCGGATGATCTTCCGGGCATGCCACCTGAACGGGATGTGGAGTTCAAGATTGAACTTGCACCCTGGACTACACCAATATCGCGGAGACCGTATAAGATGGCTCCGAATGAGCTGGCTGAGTTGAAGGAACAGCTCAATGACTTGTTGAGCAAGGGTTTCATTAGGCCGAGTTCCTCGCCATGGGGATGCTCGGTGCTGTTCGTCAAAAAGAAAGATAAAACCTTGAGTTTGTGTGTGGATTACCGACCGCTCAATGCCGTCACTATCCAGAATAAATATTCACTGCCCGCATTGACATCTTGTTCGATCAACTTGTGGGTGCGAGTGTCTTTTCAAAGATGGACCTTCGCTCCGGGTATCATCAAATAATGATCCGGGCGGAGGATATCCCGAAGACAGCATTCTCGACGAGATATGGACTATATGAATATCTCATCATGTCTTTTGGTCTCACCAACGCTCCGGCACATTGCATGTACCTCATGAACTCGGTGTTCATGCCAGAGTTGGACAAGTTCGGGGTGGTGTTCATTGATGATATCTTGGTTTACTCCAAGTCAGAAGAAGAACACGCTGAACACTTGCTAATCGTCCTTCAACGATTGCGGGACCATAAACTCTATGCCAAGTTCAGCAAATGTGAGTTTTGGATCAATCAAGTGCCATTTTTGGGACACATCATCTCAGCGTAAAGCATTGCGGTTGATCCAAGTAAAATTTAACAAGTGCTGAAATGGAAAGCCCCCACTTCTGTCCATGAAGTCAGAAGTTTCCTCGGTTAAGCGGGATATTACCGGAGGTTCATCCCAAGATTCTCCAAGCTTTCTAAGCCAATGAATGAACTATTGAAGAAGGGGACGAAATATGTTTGGAACTCAGCGTGTGAAGGAGCGTTCCAAGCATTGGAGCATCTCACAACAGCCCCAGTCTTAGCTCAACCGGATATGCCTAAGCCTTTCGACGTGTATTGTGATGCGTCCGGTATCGGTCTTGGCTGTGTGTTGATGCAAAAAGGACGTGTGGTCGCGTATGGCTTACGCTAACTTCGAAACCACGAGCAGCACTATCCGACTCATGAACTTGAGCTCGCTGCTGTGGTATTTGCGCTGAAAATGTGGAGGCACTATCTCCTGGAGAATTTGGTGCATCTCTACACCGATCACAAGAGCTTAAAATATATCTTCACCCAGAAAGAGCGGAATATGAGGCAAAGGAGGTGGTTAGAATTAATCAAATACTATGAGATTGAGATTCATTACCAACCCAGCAAGGCGAATGTGGTTGTCAACGCATTGAGTCGGAAATCACATGTCCATAACCTTACCATTACACTGATGGAAGAGGAAGAACCGAGTTTATACTTCCATATGGATCACACTACAACCTTGCTCTCATCCCTACTATTAGGGAGGATATTATTGCAGCTCAGAAGATTGATAAGGACATGGCACATCTCCGGAAATGGATAGACAGCGGTGATATCAAATGTTTCCGGAAGAATGATGAGGGGACGCCATGGTTCAATGACCGCATAGTCGTACCCCCGAATATGGAGCTGAGAAAGAAGGTCCTTGATGAGGCTCACTTGTCTAAGTTCTCCATTCATCCGGACAGCAATAAAATGTACCAAGATTTGAAGAGTAAATTTTGGTGGACACGGATGAAGCGGGAAATTGCAAAATATGTATCCGAATGTGATACGTGTAGATGAGTGAAGGAGGATCACATGAGAAGATCAGGGCTGTTGCAACCCCTGAAAATTCCAGCATGGAAACGGGAAGATGTGAGCATGGATTTCATTGTGGGATTACCCATGACTTTTAACAAGCATGATCCCATTTGAGTAATCGTTGACCGGTTAACCAAGTCGGCTCACTTCATTACGGTGCATACCAATTACCATGCTAGCAAGTATGTGGAGTTGTACATTGCAAAGATCTTGTGCTTGCACGGGGTACCCAGGACCATAATCTCAGATCGAGGGGCACTGTTTGTAGCTCGTTTCTGGGAGCAGATGCACGCTGCATTGGGTACCAAAACTGATTAGAAGCTCCGCTTATCACCCTCAGACTGATGGGCAAACTGAAAGGATGAATCAAGTGTTAGAAGACATGTTGAGAGCGTGTGCCATCCACCACGGTAGAAATGGGATCATCATCTACCGTTGGCAGAATTCCCGTACAACAATGGCTATCAAGCGAGTATCAAGATGGTGCCATATGAAGCTCTCTACGGTCGCAAATGCCGCACCCCATTGAACTTGTGCGAGTCCGGTGAAAGGGTCACGTTTGGGATTGACTTAGTGAACGATGCCGAAGAGCGTTTCATATGATTCAAGCAAACTTGAAGGCCACCCAATTCCGACAGAAGAGTTACACTGATAAGAGGCGTAGGCCGCTGCATTTTAACGTCGGGGAACACGTGTACCTCCGTGTGTCTCTGATGAAAGGTGTGCACCGATTCGGCGTGAAGGGAAACTCGCTCCCCGATTTATTAGACCCTATGCTATCACCGAGAAGTGCGGACCAGTGGCGTATCGACGGGAACTACCGGCATCTCTCGCTGGTGTTCACAACGTTTTTCATGTTTCACAACTCTGGAAATGTCTGAAGTATACGGCTTCTGTTCCCACCGATGACATTGGCGAGTTGCAACCGGATCTGACTTATGCTTAGTATCCGGTAGAGATTATTGATGAGAAGGCTCGGACCACGCATAACCGAACGATGTGGTTCTACAAGATATGGTGGAGCAACCACACCGTTGAGGAAGCGACATGGGAGAGCGAAGATTTCCTTCGCTCAAACTACCCGGATTTCATGGCGTCTCATCACGGGTAATTCCTCTTACATCTTCATATCTTTTTTTGTAATCTCGTGACGAGATTATTTTAAGGGGGTGTAAAAGACCAAGATTTTACTTGATAAAGTGATCATCACCTCACCACAAAACAGCTCATTTTGTGGAAGTCTCATGAACATTTGTGAAGAGCAAGTAATCACCATCAAGAGGATAATTAGAGGAAAAGCTCACAAATTTAAAGTAGGGTCTCATAACTATGAACATGAGGGGCTGAGCTCTCCAATAGTCCCTAAACCTTATTTGGAATGCTCAGGCCAAGTTTCATGTAAATACAAACCATTTTGAGGCACTTTTGGATATAACTGCAAAAAGGGCTAATTTGAATGCAAATTCATATTTCAGCCACTTCCGTCACTTGGATTCAAAAGCTGACTTCATATTCCAACTCAGCACATTTTTCTGAGTTAGTCCAATTTTCATCCTCATTGGAGTTCATCTTGTCGGGGGCTATATTTGGATTAATTCAAAAACTTAATTTGAATTTCAAATTCAAATGTGAATCAAATGTAGCCAAACAAACTCCAATTTGAAGAATTCAAATTCATTCCCTGACTTGGTGGCTAAGTCTATCATTTAAGTGTGAGTAGCTGAGATCTTTGCAGCAAGAAATGGAAAAGAATTAGAGGGGAGAGGTAGGACCCACTGGTCAGTGGCTGAGTTCACACTGAACCGACTCAAACAGAGGGAAGCACACGCAGGCGACCGTCGAGCACTCGGGGGCAGCCAGCTCGCTCGGTTAGCTCCACCTCACGGTGAAAATTTCGGCTTAAAGTCCAGCACATAAGCTGCTCAGCCCGTTCTCGTCATCCCCAAGTGAAACCAGCTCACACCCACACCACGCCGTGCGTTTGCTCCTGCTCGCAGATCTCTTTCCACCTCTCTCTGATCACTGGCGACTGGCCAATCCCGGTCGATTCACGCACCGCCCCCAGAGAGGAAAAGGTGCACTTGCTTGTGCTGAGGCTGTAGGAGCGAGCCGTGCTCCGTTTCATGCGGTGTAGAGCGGGAATTTCGAGTTTCTTTCCACGGGGTGTGTTAGGGTTAGGAATCGGTCGACGGCGAAATTTGTTGCACAGAAGCAACCGCCGCTTGAGCTGCAGACCACACACGTTCTAGAGGTCCTTACGCTTCTTCTCGACCAAGAACCAGCAAGAAAGACCCACCGGAACCCTAGTTTCACTGAAGAACAGTTCAGCAGAAGAGGGGGGTCGCCGGTGAGGTCCGGTTTGCCGGCGGTTTGGGTCCCAACCGAGGTCATGCCGAGCTTCCTGAGGCTGCCCTTGACGTGGTGATGAGATTAGCGTGCGAAGGGGGTGGTCAGAATGACGGGAACATATTGCCGAGGGGGCACAGTGGCATAGCGCTCGTTGCTGGTGAGCTACGGCGATTAGCTGGTGGCAGCAAAGTGTCCAGCATGTTCAGCGTCCGATGTTAGGTGTGGGCAGCGAGTTTCACTGTCGCCGGTGAGCTAGGTCGCCGGGGACGCTGACCGCGCTAGAGCTCAGGCGGCTCGGGCGGCGGCGTCGTGAGGTCGACGGTGAAATTTGTTGCACAGAAGCAACCGCCGCTCGAGCTGCAGCCCACACAAGTTCTAGATGTCCTTGTGCTTCTTCTCGACCAAGAACTAGCAAGAAAGACCCACCGGAACCCTAGTTTCACCGAGGAACAGTTCGGCAGAAGAGGGGGTCGCCGGTGAGGTCTGGTTTGCCAGCGGTTTGGGTCCCAACCGAGGTCATGCCGAGCTTCCCGAGGCTGCGCTGGACGTGGTGACGTAATTAGCGCGCGAAGGGGGTGGTCAGAATGACGGGAACATATTGCCGAGGGGGCACAGTGGCATAGCGCTCATCGCCAGCAAGCTACAGTGGTTATCTGGTGGCAGCAAGGTGTCCAGCGTGTTCAGCGTCCGAAGTTTGGTCGGGGTGGCGAGTTTCACCGTCACCGGCGAGCTAGCTCGCCGGGAACACTAACCTCGCCGGAGCTCCGGCGGCTCGGGGTGGCGGCGTCGCGATATAGACGAAGGGCCGGGTCCTGCTTGTCAGCCACAGCGCTAAACGCGCACGGGCCCCGCTGTCGGTCGCTGTTAAGGCGCGGGAAGGGATTTTCTTTAGGAAAATAATTCAGGAATGAGCCCAAACTTTAGAAATTCATAATTTGTGTAGAATTGTCCAAATTTAGTATATCAAATTTTGTTAGATTCAGCTCTTCGAGTAATATCCAGCAAAACAAGTTTCAGTTCTTGAAACTTATTATTTTCCCAGAATTAATTTCCTAAAGTTTAAAGTGTTGTGAATTTTAGTTGGAGAATTCCTTTATGGAAAATTCTGAAATTTGGCTAGGATGTTCATTTGAATATCCTTGAGTCACTGGGAAAATTTCATATCCATACAAGTTTATTTAGTCCCCCTAATGGTGTGATTAAATGAACTGCCCTGAGAAAATAGAAAAATGTACAGAAACATTTTCAGAATTTTCTCAAATCTTGATTAGGGAATAACTTTCTCTAGGATTCTTCGAATTAAATGAAACCAACTCCATTAGAACCCTCTCGAACCCTAGTTTCCAGGAAGTAATGGTTTGATCCATGACAATCCATGGACATCTTTGGAAGCTCTAGTAATGACCCGTTAGACTTTTATTTGTACAGGGATCAAATGAGCTTTGTTCCAAATGAAATTTGGTCAAGTCTCAGGTTCTTACCAAGCCACAGTAAAAATTTCAGAGCCAAAGGGGATGTCTAGCTAGAGTTATGGTCTTTATATACTAAAATCAAGACATTGCATCTAAATTGACATGTCATTAAATTGCTTACGTGTAGTCGCCGAACGCAAGGAGACCCCAGAGGTTTTAGACTTCATACTTCCGGAGGAGACGCTAACCCCTGACCAGCAGCAACAAGGCAAGCCCCGGTTTGCATTTAATAAGTTTTATAAAGTTTTTCTTTATATTCACTTAGCGTGAAGTATGTGTGTGCATTAGGTGTAGGATGGATGAAACCCCAAATGCATAACCAGATTATTCCAAAAGGAGTGATGGTAGTGTCTAAGTCATCGAGTATATCATGCTTTGCGTAATGTTTATAGACTTTGGTACAGGAGTTGTAACTGAAGAGTGTACTACTTTTGTACATATTCAGCATGTTTTCGATGTAATACAATGGTTTCCTTATGATGTGTGCTGTCGGGTGTCGCATCGTGCGGCACCACCCTCTGAGATCCTGGGATGTACGGATTTCGGTACGTGTCAGGGTGCTACCTATCCGGGTTCGCCCCCATACTCTGAACTTCTACAGAGGTCGGACGATGTTGAGTACTTCTGGAGGTTTAATCAGAGTTTAGTTTCCTTATGTTTCAAGGAAATAAAGCACACATGACAAGAACCAGGGGTGTGTCCTGAGTCACATGTGTTGCACCGAGTCCTAGTGTGTGTGAGGGTGTTTTTGTTATGTTTCAAAACAACCCGGGGTTTTGGGCCATACGTGCATGGCACATGCATGTGCTGCATGCTTTTCAAATTTGTATGGTGTAAAACCCGGGCTGATGTTGTTGAAAACGTGTGGCTTCCAGCTAATAAAAGGAGGGGAATGCACTGGTGTTTGTTGAGCGCCGCCACAACTCATCCGAGCCATTTTCATTCGGTTCTCCACTTGTGTTTTGGATCTACACCACACCTCTAGACTTCCAACATGATTTGCATCTCAAATCAGTGAGAGTTCAGTGAGGAAAACACCCAACAATTGGCATCAGAGCCGATTACGTTGCCTGGAACCGTGACACGGCCATTGAGTGGGCGCTGATGTCACGGAGGAGATCTTCATCGCCAGCCCGACGTTCATGGAGAGACGTCACACCGCCGGGAGGCACCAGCAGGGCAGGAGGAGGATCAGGGGCATTGGTGATTCATCGCATCATGAAGGAAGTCAGCAGTGGTGGTACGTATCCGATGCTCACAAAGACAAACTATCATGATCGGTCAGCACTTATGCGGGTGATGTTGCAAGCGTGAGGCTTGTGGACTGCTGTGAGCCTTGGCACCGATGATTACATTGAAGATCGGATGGCTTTGGAAGCTCTCACCAAGGCTGTGCCACCAGAAATGATAGGGATCATTGCCGGGAATGAGTCGGCCAAGATTGCATGGGATGCGATCAAGTTGCGCAACGTTGGAGCCGAACGTGTGCCCAAGGCCAGGGCAAGCACATTGGATCGGGAGTTTGATGCACTCAGATTCCACGATGGTGAAACGGTTGATGAGTTTGGTGTGCGTATGAGCCGGATCACATCTCAACTTGCGGCACTTGGGAGTGAAAGTTCGGAGGAGGAGATTGTCCAGAAGATCCTTCAGGCGGTACCACAAAAGTTTGAGCAGATTGCGGCCTCCATCAAGACTTTGCTTGACTTAAGTGATATGTCCGTTGATGAGTTGATTGGTAGACTCAAGGCTGCAGAAGAAAGGCTTGGTGCAAGCACTTGGGAGGGCAACACACATGAGAAGTTGCATCTGAGTGAAGAAGAGTTGCTTGCAAGGTTGTCGACACGTCTCAAGATGTCCGGGGGAACTGGACAGGAACGGCACAAAGACTCATTTGCACCGAGGAAAGATCATGGTCGAGGACGTGGCCGTGGTCGAGGTAACCGTGGTGGTGGAAACTCAGGCTGTGGAGTGGCCAAAGATGAGTGCCGCTACTGTGGTAAGAAAGGTCATTGCGCTAGAGAGTGCAGGAAGAAAAAGAAGGATGAAGAGGTGAACACAGCTCAAGTTGATCATGAGTTTGAATCCAGCCTCTTGGTGGTGTGTGCCAACACCAAGGCTGATCAAGACATGTCCCTGGAGGAGGTATGCCTCAACTATGATATGTTACACGTTCAAGTTGGAGACTTGGAGGGAGGAGGCAGTACCCGGTGGATCCTGGACTCCGGTGCAACAAATCACATGACCGGGAAACGGGATGTGATCACAAAACTTGATAACACGGTGCATGGTACTGTGCGTTTGGGAGATGGCTCATTGACAGAGATTGATGGCCAAGGAACTGTGGTGTTCCAAGGTAAGAGAGGTGGTCGAAAGGAGTTGTCTGGGGTCTACCTTATTCCTCAGCTCAAGGCAAACATCATCAGTCTTGGACAGCTTGAGGAGGAGGGACACCGAATCTTGATGGTGAATGGTTATGTCAAGATTTGGGATAAAGATGGAACCCCTGTGGCAATGGTGAAACGGGGAGTGAACCGGTTGTACACCATTGATCTTAAGGTAGTGCAACCAAGGTGTCTCATGGCACAAGGGTGCAATGCAACATGGATGTGGCATGCAAGGATGGGGCACTTAAACTTTCGGAGTCTCAGAAGACTTGCCGAAGAGCAACTTGTGTATGGATTGCCAACCATCACTCAAACTGAGAAGTGTGATAGCTGTTTGGCTGGGAAACAAAGACGTCAACCATTCCCATGCATGGCAAAGTACCGAGCTGAGAAGAAACTTGAACTTGTGCATGGGGACCTCTGTGGACCAGTAAAGCCAGCAACTCCAAGAGGCAGCAGTTTTTTCTTTCTTCTTGTGGATGATCTCAGTAGATACATGTGGGTGTTTTTTATCAGCACAAAGGATCAAGCTATGAGTACTTTCATGGGTTTTCAATCAAGTGTTGAAGCTGAGGCAGGGAGGAAGATTGGAACTTTTCGCACAGATCGTGGTGGAGAGTTCACAGCTCGGGCTTTTGTTGAGTATTGCACCAAGGAGGGTGTTCAACGTCACTTTACAGCTCCATATTCTCCTGAGCAAAATGGTGTGGTTGAGAGAAGGAACCAAACTGTTATGGGAATGGCAAGAAGCATGTTGAAAGCAATGAATATGCCCGGTTGGTTCTAGGGGGAGGCAGTAACCACAGCAGTGTATGTGTTGAACTGTTCTCCTACTCGGAGTGTTGAGAGAAAGACTCCATATGAGGTATGGCATGACAAGAAACCTAGTGTACATCATTTGCGCACTTTCGGTTGTGTGGCACACGTGAAACAGGGAAGCAAACGCCTTGGCAAACTTGAAGATCGAAGTATACCAATGGTCTTCATTGGATATGAGCAAGGAAGCAAGGCATGGAGGTTTTACAATCCAAACACGGAGAGTGTTCACGTGTCACGTGATGCTGTGTTTGGAGAAAACCGCCCATGGAAGTGGGATGCAGCTGAGTCAAGTGAAATGGTGAATGATGAAGGCATCTTTCAGGTAGAATACATCTTTCGTGATGAGAACCCTGGTGGAGTGAGTTCTTCCTCTTGTGACACAGGTCAAGGTGACAAAACCCCAGCTGAGGGAGTGTCTTCTATGACACAACTGAAGCAACAAGCATCCAAGGATGTGGAGTTTGTGTCACCTCCTTCCATGTCACCAGAAATGGATAGTGAGCTAAAAGAAGCACCACTTCGTTATCGTTCCATGAGAAATATTCTTGAGGAGGTGCCAAATTGTGAACCAGAAGAAGGAGGAGTAGATGAACTTCTTGTTGTCATAGGTGAAGAGCCATGCACAGCAGAAGAGGCCTTGAGGGTCAAGGAGTGGCGCATTGCCATGATTGAGGAGCTCACATCCATTGAAGAGAATAAAACATGGTCATTGGTGCAACTTCCGGAGGGTTATCGTGCCATTGGCTTGAAATGGGTTTTCAAGTTGAAGAAAGATGAACATGGGAATGTCATACGTCACAAAGCAAGGCTAGTTGCAAAGGGGTATGTGCAGAAGCAAGGAGTTGATTTTGAAGAAGTTTTTGCACCAGTTGCCAGGATGGAGTCTGTGAGGATTGTGTTAGCTGTTGCAGCTCATTTTGGGTGGCATGTTCATCACATGGATGTGAAGTCAGCCTTCTTGAATGGGAGTCTAGAAGAGGAGATCTATGTCACTCAACCTCCGGGTTTCATAGCTGAAGGCAAGGAGAAGTGGGTTTTAAGACTTCACAAGGCATTGTATGGCTTGAGACAAGCTCCTCGAGCATGGAACTGCAAACTTGATGAAAGTCTCAAGCAACTCGGTTTCACACGGTGCAAATCAGAACATGGCTTGTACACTAAGTTTGGAGGTGAGGCAAGGCTCATTGTGGGTGTGTATGTTGATGACTTACTGATTGTGGGAGAAAACATGGAGGAAATCAGTCGGTTCAAGGAGAAAATGAAGAAGTTTTGCTTGAGTGACTTAGGAAGCTTGTCTTACTATCTTGGTATTGAAGTAAAGCAAGGAAGACATGGTATTGACTTGTGTCAAGGAGCCTATGCTGCAAAGTTGCTGGAAAGAAGTGGGATGATAAATTGTAATGGGTGTGCCACTCCCATCGAATCCCGGTTGAAGCTTACCAAGAGAAGTACAGCTCCACTCACTGATCCAACCACTTATCGCAGCATAATTGGTGGACTCAGGTATCTTTTACATACTCGGCCTGATCTCAGTTTTGGTGTTGGGTACTTAAGTAGGTTCATGTCAGAACCTCAAGAAGAACACATGGTGGCTTTGAAACATTTACTTCGGTATGTGGCAGCTACAATGAGGTATGGCTTGTCTTACAACCGAGGTGAAGGAGGTCTTGAGTTAAGAGGATATAGTGATAGTGATTTTGGGGGAGATGTGGATGACAGGAGAAGCACAACAGGAGTCATATTCTTCCTGAGTGAAAACCATATCAGCTGGTTATCCCATAAGCAAAAGGCTGCGGCAAAGTCCACATGTGAAGCTGAGTATGTGGCTGGAGCAGCTGCAGCAAGTCAGGCTGTTTGGCTCAGGCATGTGTTAGAAGAAGTAACAAGAATTCAAGTACCTCCACCAGTGATTAAGATGGATAACACAGCAGCAATTGCTTTGGCAAAGAATCCAGTTTTGCATGATAGAAGTAAACACATTGACATCAAGTTTCACTTTGTCAGAGAATGTGTTGATAGAGGAGAAGTCATCTTGGAGCATGTTGGGACAAAAGATGAGCTTGCTGATATCCTCACAAAGCCACTGGGACGTACACATTTTCAGGAACTTCGTGAGAAGATTGGAGTTCAGGAGATCAAACCTCAGAAGTAGGGGGAGATTGTTGAGTACTTCTGGAGGTTTAATCAGAGTTTAGTTTCCTTATGTTTCAAGGAAATAAAGCACACATGACAAGAACCAGGGGTGTGTCCTGAGTCACATGTGTTGCACCGAGTCCTAGTGTGTGTGAGGGTGTTTTTGTTATGTTTCAAAACAACCCGGGGTTTTGGGCCATACGTGCATGGCACATGCATGTGCTGCATGCTTTTCAAATTTGTATGGTGTAAAACCCGGGCTGAAGTTGTTGAAAACGTGTGGCTTCCGGCTAATAAAAGGAGGGGAATGCACTGGTGTTTGTTGAGCGCCGCCACAACTCATCCGAGCCATTTTCATTCGGTTCTCCACTTGTGTTTTGGATCTACACCACACCTCTAGACTTCCAACACGATTTGCATCTCAAATCAGTGAGAGTTCAGTGAGGAAAACACCCAACAGACGTGTGACACCCTCATCTCGGGTGTCAGCATATGTTTATGTTTTATGAAGAGGAAACACTTTAAGAAAAGTAGGGACAGAGAAAAATATCAAAAGAACAGCCAATAAGAGCCGAATCCAGCTCTCAGAAAGCTCCGAAGATGTGAGGACCCCGCCGTCCCGATCACTCACGGGGACGGGGCACCTCGCCCGGGAATCGCATTGAGTGGTGTCGTGCGATGCGGCACCCAACAGCACACATAATAAAGCATCATATTACATAGCGGAAGCTTACAAAGTGTTGATTTTACAAATACTTCTCAAAAATAGGCTACAGCGGAAGACTATTACAACTCACGTCTCATACCTATGCTAAGAAACAGAGAAGGTGTCCAGCCCGCAGACCCTTCTCGCTAGCAACACTATCACAATAGCAGCGGCAAGGGTTGCCATGAGTTCACCGCTCGGAGAGCTCCTAGTCTCATCGGGCACCCGATCATATCAGCGCACAGTTATTACCTGCAAAACAACTTATGCAGTATCTGTGAGCACGAAGCTCAGCAAGACTGACCCGTCACCCTAGTCATGAAACTCTACATGATGAAATTAGAGGGCTGCTTATAGAAGTTTGCATAAACGATGAATTTGAGCTAAAGGAGTGTCCTTACTTCAAATTTTAGGTAACTTTTATAGCCCTCGTGCAACTTACATCGAGACTTCACAATCAAACAAGAAACGCTTCATCTCGATGTCACTTGCCCGAGGTGAAAGTAACTTTAGTGAGCTATCCTAGACTCATACAGACCTTGCGCCATTACCGTCGAGAAGCCACAATCAAACAAGAAACGCTTTGCCTCGACGTTACTAGCCCAAGGTGGAAATTAAATTTAGTGAAGTGTTGATCGTTCCTCATCTCCATTATGAGGGTTACTCACGAAGCATATTAACTGTTTTCCCGGTTTATTACTACGTCACGACGCAGAGAACAAGTATGCTCACTACCGCGAGCGACGGTGATTGCAATCAAAAACACCCGGCTGACACGACACGTATGCCCGTACTCGACGTTGCACACAGCAACCGTCACTGACGTCGTACGTGGCCATCATTCACACGACACCCAAATGTCAAACCGGTCCCACCGACTGGGATTAAGTCTCTCTACGGCAAACCCTTATAGAGCAGACTTCTCTATCCTTTCAGCATCGGCATCAGATGGTGAGGTATGCCTCGACACCCAGGTTAACATGTTACATCGGTTTCCTGGGTCCCATATAGCCAGTATGCATCCGGTACACAACTCAAACTTGCCCAACGGGCCGCACACGAGAACGGGCCTTAATCAACTCAGACATAGACTAGGCTCACAGGACCACGTCCTTGACCTTCCATCCACTGCCCGGTCTCCATTCCCAACTATGAGGATCAATTCTCAACTCTTCCGATTGATCCCCCTAAATCCCTGTTCACGAGTAGGAACCTGCCCACTCGAGTTTTGCTTCTTTTAATCCACTTTTGTTGAGAGCAGCAGTTATAATTAATTGATATCATATCCTACATTAAACTCCAGGGTTTTCTGGGTCATGCATTTGGAGTTTCATACCATCTAGACGTAATGCAATAAATACAATGCTAGACGTATGAAGTGAATACAAATAAAAACTTGTAAATTCGATGCAAATCGAAGCTTTCCTTTGTTTTGCAGGTGACTTATAGATATATGCAGTTAGTGAAGACCACGTGACTTGGTCTCTTGCCTCCTTCCTTTGATCTCTTCCAATGGCTTCAAGTTCTTCACGTAGATGCTACACGTAGTGAATATGCACATATATTTATTTGTAAAGATTTTGCTACAAGTTCTAATGACAAGTTTACACAAACTGGAACTCTGTTTAAGAATTTAAAATGACACAGGTGCTAGTGGTTTAGGTTTGGTTCTAAACACATGATTAAAGCTAGGTGGTTTCTCCCTCTCCTATATTAATCACCTTAAGAGGTTAAGCAGCACTGGGGTGATCCAGAGCTCCAATGGAGCTGAGAATTTTCAGGTGAGTTCCTTGTCACAAGAAAACACTCTGGCCCAATACTTGGGATTATCTAATGAGTGGATTACTCAGAATAATTCCTTAAGCCTTTAGGCAAAAAGGAATTAATTCTGAATAAGCTTGCATGTTCATGCCAAACTTAGTGAAGTACAATTTCAATTATAGTTTATAGGACTTGCATGAATTTTCCTAGATTTTTGGAGCTACTATTTGCCCAGAACTGATTTTTCCAAGTCTTGGAAAATTCTCTGAAAAAGGTTTCTGCATTCAATTGAACACAGCATCTTCAAAGCTGATTTGCTCTGATCAAATCATTTCCAAATGGTCTGAAATTTTTACAGGGGTTCACTAATATCCTAAATACTATTATGGCAAAATTTGAGGATTTTTGGATTTGCCAAACTCCCTCTAAAATTCTTTTGCTGAAAGCTTTAAAGAATTTTCCAGAATTAAATAATGGGTTTCATACAAATTGAATTGTAGATTTGGACAGAGCTATTCAATAGGAATCCAACCCAATTTGAATCACTAAATTTGGGGCTTCCTAGCAAGATCTATGAGGTTCTAAAGTTTGGGGGAAAATTTTGAAATTGAACTCTGTTTATTTTCCCAATCTTCAGAGACATAAGGAATTAACACAACATTTGGTCAAGCAAATGAGGTCCAATGATTCTGAAAATTTTACTGGAGTCCAGGCATTTTTGGAGGAATCTCCTTCCCAAAATTTGGAATTTTCCAATACACAGATCTCCTGGAAAAATTCCTACAAAATTTTCCTTATATGAATTAATGAGCCAAAACCAGGGATTTTCATAATTATTTGGCTGTACCACTGGATAGTACTCTCTTAGTGGAATCCAACAAAATTTATCTCACTATTTTTGGAGCTTTCTACACCGAGTTATGCATTTTACAAGTTTGCACAACTCTCTGTTTGATTTTTAAACAGCACAGTCACACATGGGGCCCACGGGTCAGGTGCTTCTTCAACCTCCCGCCAGAGCCCGCGGGTGCACGCCGGAAGAAAACTTGGCATGGCTCGTTCTCTCTCATTTCTCCACCAAATGAGCTCCGGTTTCGCCCTACATGCTCCTAGGAACGTGGCGCAGCTGCCGGGCAAGGTTTCCCGCGTGAAAACGGCTGTAGGTGGGTCGGCACCGGCGGGGCAGCTCGGGAGCTCGACATGGACGCGTTCCTGCGTGTCCAAGGCATCTCCCGGCGAGCTACGATGTCCTACAGCATCCGTATGGTCCTAGGAACATGGAACGGGGATCAAATCGTGCAGAAAATGGCTGCAACCTAGTCGTCACCGTGGACCATGGCAGTTTTGGCCACCGCCGGCGATTTCTCATCGCCCGGGGCATAGGAGGGTCGGTTTTCTTTGGTTCTCGGCGTGGAAGGGCGCTAGGGCATGTAGTTGCTGTGGTTTGAATTGTAGGAGGGATGATCAATCGGTTTGGGCGAATTTCAAGATTTACCAATGGTCTGTTTTATACGTGCGCCGGTGCCAAAATTCAAATTCCTGCGAGCCGGCGTCGGGGGAGAGCAGGGGGACGAAGGGAGGAGTACCTAGACTGCTTGGCGCACCTCTGTGAGCTTTGGAGCACGTCGGGGAGGCTTGGAGACGGCCGGACGTCGTGGAGGCGCCATGGCTCTGTTTTGTCGGGAGAACATGGCTCAGCAGCAACGGGGAACGGCCGGGGACGAGCTGAGACACGTTGAGGACGTCAGGAACTCGTCGGCGCAGCCTCTGAGCTTCTCAGCCGGGCGCCCAACTGGTGGGAACCGCTCAGCAGCGATCAACCGAGGCGCCGATGGTGTGCTTGCTGTTTTCAGTGCGAGGAGGAAACGAAAATCGTTCTGCTCGGTCTGTGCAAGGAGGATCACGCTGAGCGCACGAGGGAGCCTTCACTCGGTCTCCAGCACGAGAGGAATCAAACGAGGAGGTGGCAGCAGCAGCTCGGTGTCTCATGCGAGAAGCTCCTCGTGGGGTTGCAAACAGAGAGCAATACTTAGTGTGTAAGTCACAAATTTCAGCTCAATGACATGTGGGGTCCACTGCCCCTTCTTATCCCCTCTCATTTTTTTTTCTCACAAATATCTCCACACTTTAGGAAATGCTGGAAATCAAATGGTGAGAATTCAAATCTGAAATGTTTGTGGACATTTGGATAAGTTTCATCCAAATTCAAATGTATATTTGAATTCATTGCAATTTAAGTCCATTTAGAAAATGGATAGCAAATATCTTCCAAAATTCATGAGACTTTGCCTACCCCCTAATTTGGACCTAAGGAATTCAAATATGAACTCTGATATTTGATTTGGCTGCTGCAAATGAGGTTTTTAATACAACAGTTTGAAAACCATTGAGTTACTCATTTGAATTTTTTTTTGAGTGGAACAAATTGTTCCAAAATCTGACTTTAGCCTTTATCCCACATATAGGAACTTCCCAACTTGGTTTTTGATCCCTCTTGGTTTCCAAGTCTTCAAATAAATATTTGAACTTGGTGAAGAAAGCTCTCATGTATATTATCTCATGTGGAAAAAGTTTTAACAAGTCCCATTTTTCATACATGTGAAACCAACTTTGTGCAAACAAGAGTTTCTTTGTATGCATATTTTGGGACCTTTACAGAAGACAACTTACCGCGGCCGCTGGCCACGTGGCGTGTTCGGAGCTCATCCCTGCGAAGTGGGGAGAGACCGCCGCCAAGCTGGCTACGTGGCAGGCTCGGGGCTCGTCTCCGCAAAGGGGAGAGGTCCGATCCTGTGGGACACGTGTTGCCCACGGAGCTAGCCTCTGCGGAAAAAGCAAAGGCATTTCCGCAGGACACGTGTCATCCTCGGAGCTAGTCCTCGCGGAAATCAGAGGACCAGTCGCGCGGGATACGTGTCGATCTTGGAGCCCACCTCCGAGAGGTCCTGTTCTATTGGACACGCGTCGTCACCGGAGCTTATCTCCGGGAGGTCTGTCGCTACTGGACACGTGTCGACCTCGGGGCATGTCCCTGAAGAAAGAAGAGAGGAAAGACCGGTGCCAACACGTGGCGTGCGTGGAGCTGACCTCCAAAGGAGGGGGAGGTCTCGCTCGTTGACACGCGGCACAACCGCAGCTCGTCTCTGCGGAGAAGGAGATACCAGGCCCCGGAAGGACATGTGGAGCCTACGGAGCTCATCGCCGCGAAGGTAACGAGTTCTGGAGCGGCTGTTACGCGTAAGAATATCGGTACGTAATGGAAACCGACCTGAATTCCACAACGTTACCGCACCAAATCAACTAAAGATAAGATGATAGGATCCAACGACGATCTGAATAAGACTCTTATTCAGGATACAATCAGATTAGGACTCTTCTCTTCCCGATTATAAATAGAACCCAGAACCTCTGGCCGAAACCACAAACTTCTTTTCCAACTCCTTAGCCGACGACTTAGAGCCCTAGCCCCAACTCGCCGAGAAAGCCATCGCCGGAGCGCGGCAAGGGAGATCATCGGAGGAGAACCGAGCGGTCTGAGGAGGACCTCGAAGACCGAGAGGAACGTAAGGTCGGCCCCAATACCACCTTACGATATCGTTGTGTTTTCTTTGCATCTGTTCTTTGATTCCTTTCGAACAGAAGCCTTCTCGTGGACAGATCACTTGATGATCAGGTTGATCTAAAGACAAGATCATTGCCACGTCCACCTTTCATCCGAACACCTCTGTCCATGCAAGCCATGCAAGAACGCACCAATCTAATAAAAAGATCATAGGACAGCATGCATGTGCATCATTGCATCTAGTTTAAGGTTTGTGTATGATATTGATTGCTGTGAATCTTGTATACACGTGATCCTACCTAGCAGGACAAGCTCAGGGAGCTGTCTACGACAAACTGCAGCAACAAGGTTTTGGGATTCAAGAACAACCGGAACCGCAAGAACAAGGCAAGTGCTCCTTGACCATATTGATCCTATGTTTTGGGTAAAACTGTTTTGTTTTGCGAAAAGGTGTGCGTACTGAGTCAAACATGATGGGAAACCCTTTTATAGGAGTTTATCAGCTTTGGTTAAACCACCCTTGTCGCCAGGGAAGTTTATGAGTCGGGTATGGTTTTTGCTTTATGCTTCGCTGAGTCCATGGGATTGGGAAGCGAGATAGATGTGTCTAGCTAACTACACTCGTAACGATAATGAGAAACTGATGCTAATAATGAACATGGATTGGAGGGAGATCTAGGCAAGACTGGGTTTGTGAATGAGGTAGCATGAGATGGTGGTTTACTTGCCATAGATCTAAGGACTGGTTCATGCATGCACATGCCAGAATAACAGTGCCACCACAAGGCCAAGTATGGGTGCGGCTTAGCTGAGTAATTAGGTAAGTTGCTAGAGTGTTATGGACTGTGCAAGGCGCGGGGAATGGGAGTCGAGTGAGGACTGCCCTGGGAACTGCATGGCACAAGAGGGGGCCCGTGGGTCGGAGAATTGGAGATTCTAGCCTGCAGGTGAAACCTTAGTGAGTCCATACATCTAGTAACCCCTTTGTAAAGGCTATTTTGTGATCTCTTGACCATACACCGATGGTTGTGTACTGGTATAATGGAGGTTCTGCAGTCGCCGATGGGTGACGAAATCACAAACTTGTGGGTAAAGAGGTGCAAACTCTGCAGAGTTACTAAAACTATCATGATGGCCGAGCTTACAGTCACGAGCACCTGGCTAAACTGCCATGATTAGTTGGGATGGTTATTGGGAAGGTTTTTAGTTATGGTTATTGATTTGGTTATGGTTTGGTTGTTGGGACTGTTGAGTCCGGGTGATATGATGGTTGCATGACTGTTGAGTCATGGCAACGAGTTTGGTCTCAGTGTGAGACGGAGTTGTTTTAAGATGGTAGCGAATACGAGGAGGTATTCGTGAGTAAGAATGAGGTTGGTTAATGTTCGGGTGGAATATGGAAAGCGATGGAGGTATGTTGGTAATTTGATACATGCTGGGATTACATTCATCTAAAGTTAAGTTGCTGTTTTATCATGGTTTTATAAATCTGCTTTTCTGCAAATAAGACTTTTTATACCTACCTTGTTTATGAGCTACATATCATGTGTTTTTCCCGCACTTGCTGAGTACATCATTGTACTCAAACTTGCATTATTTCATCATCAACAACAGGAGAAGATTTCTATGAGAAACGAGTGGAGCATTAAGGCGTGTGATCTGTTCTCAACCCTGCCTGTGGGATGGAGTAGAGATGAAGTCACCGCTGCTTAGATTTGCTTCCGCATTAGTTAGAATTGCTTCCGCTACGTAGAAATAAGACTTCCGCTGTGAGCATGAGTCCAAGGCTCATGAGATATTGTAATAAACTCTGTTATTCGTGGTAATATATAATATGAATTCAGTTTGTGGAACGTATGTGTATGTGTGATGAACATCCTGGGCACACATATGCATTAGTTCTCGGTTCCGTGGTTTTCCCACAGAATTGAGGGTGTCACAAGACGATCCATGCCGGTAGTCGGTTGGGGAAATTTCCCAGAAGGAGGTGTCTGGCCGTTTCCAAGTGATCTTAGGGTTTAGAGCCAGCGATCCCTGTTCCCCCGGGCCATCTCCTCTCAGCGCGGCTTCTCCGAATCCTTACAGGCTATGGGGCATCTTCAGCCTGCACAAAGTCCCCGAAGACCGGGAGAGGCAGGCGTCGCGGGCCACCTTATAGGCTGCCAAGAAGCAGAAGAGGGACGAGGCCGAAACTTGCCAGATCCAAAGCGAGAAGCGAAGGCGTGCAGTGCGTGTGGCCGATGAGTCTACTCCTGAGTCGTCAACGGAGGACAACACCGGATTGATGGAGAGCGGGAGTAGCTCGGCTGAGGGTCCAGCCCCTGCCGCTCAAGCGGGGTTGGAGTGGGCGCCCAAACCCACTCGTGATCAGCAGTGGAAGGGTGGGGCGAACGTCGACCCTGCCGAGCGTCCCTGCATGGGGCCTGACGCCAGCCTTTCGGGGGCCCGTGCACTGGGTGCTTGGCTCGTTGAGGGCCTTTGCCCTTTGAGCGATCACGGTATATGGGTGTCGAGCGTTGGAGGAGGGTCGACCGGGTGCTGAGCCCAGACCGGTGGCTCCCGTCGAGCGTGGCACTACTTCCTCGGGTGCTCGAAGGCCGAAAGCGGCAACTCTGACTTTCGCTCTGCTGGCCATTGTTCCTCATTCCCGGACAGCGCATCCTCATTGTGTGGGTCATGCGCCATTCGACAGTGGGAGAGGTACTACCCTTTTCCTCTTGTTGTATTATATTTCTCCCGATTCAGCTTTTTGATCCGTGTCTTTGCGCAGGAGGTCCATCCGTGCGGGAAAGGCTCTCCCGAGAGCCGTGGCCCCTCCTGAGGACCCGGCGAAGGGGCCCGCCTTTCTGATGCCTGAACCGACCAGGGGCAAACCTTCCCCGGCCTCCGTTTTGGCAGCTGTCCCGGGCCCCGCTATAGCTAGAGGTGAAGTGGCTGCGGGTGCCGTTTCCCGACCGCCAAAGCCGATGGCGCCCCGGGGCTGGATGAGTGGGGGCGAGAAGTGGATCTGAGCGGCCTGTGCTCCCAACTTGTCGGCATCTAGTTGGGTCTCTTGATGGAGCGCGGTCGTCTGGACGCCGTGCTTGGGAAACTACGGGAGGTGGCTCCGAGTGGTCTGGTGAGCCTTCTTCATTCCTTGCCGTTGAGGATTCTTGGGTTCTGACGAGAGGTCTCTCCTTCATCGCTAGGAGCTCTTTCACCAATCTGCTGACGACTCCTGGCATATTCGTGGAAGTGAGGATCATCGCAGCCGCGCGAAGGATGAGCTGGCAGAGGTGCAGGCCGAGCTAAAAAGGGCTCATGCTGTTGCGAAGGAAACAGCTCGGGAGACTAAGGCCGTGATCAAGGGGGCATCGTCTTCTTTCGCGGAGCTCGCCCGCCTCCACACGGTCGGCGAGACCATGCAAGGGGGCATGTCTCAGGCCGTGGAGGAGCTGTTGGCCTACAGCCGGGAGATCCAGGAAGCCCTGGTTGTCGTGGAGAGGATGAGGGACCAAATCGCGGGTTTGTACCTTCTTCTCCTTCTTCTTTTGACTTTCCGCATCCGTGCCGACTAAACATCTTCATGGTACATCTTGTTGCAGAGACGCAGGGGCACATTACCATCACTGAGGATTTGGATGAAGCTTGGAAGGAGGATGTCAAGAGTCTTCGTTCTTGTCTCTCTATTGAGGAGCGAGCATTGGAGAAGGATCGGTGCCTGATGGCGGTGACTTGCGACAGGATGTTAAGTCCGATGCTAGCCACTACCTCGCCGGACGTCACCTCCCTGGAGTCGCAGCTCCGGCAAGTCACCCAGCGCTTCACGACGCTTTAGTCGGAGCTCGCCAGCCTCTGGGGCGCCGGGCGGTCGATATGTGACTTAGTGCTCGGCGACTGCACTACAGGAAACTAGTAAATTAACGAGGGGGTAATTATTTACGATGATGCCGTCGTTAATAAGTATATTAACGATGGTGAAAAGACACCATCGTTAATAAGGCCATTATTTACGACGGTTTAACCTACCGACGTAAATAATCTACTTATTTACGACGGTTACTGGGCACCATCGTTAATAACGGCCTTATTAACGACGGTTGACCTAACCGTCGTAAATAAGTAGCTTATTTGCGACGGTACCCGGAACCGTCGTAAATAAGCTTATAAATATACAGTCACGCGAGCGGGAGGGGAGCGGTTCGCTCCCCTCCCGCGCGCGACCTCCGCCCCCGACGCCTCGCCGCCGCCGACCACCGCCTCCGCCCCCGACGCCGCACCGCCGCCCGCTCCAGGCCGGCCTAGGCCGCCACAGCCGCCCCGCCGGCCCCAGCCGCTCCCAACAGCTCCCGGTCGGCCCCGGCCGCCCCAGCCGCCCCCGGCCACCTCCCGGCCGCCCCCTGCCACCGCCCGGCCCCTGCCTATATAGTAAGGTTAGTTTGTCATTAGTTTTGATTTAATTAGGTATTTAGTTTTGTTTGTAAAAAGCTTAAATTTAATAGTTTATTCTAGTTTCTAATTGTGTAGTACTTAGATTATAATTAGATTGTAATTAGTTTGTTGAATTAGATAAGATTTTTTAAATAGTTTTAAATTGTTTACTTAGATCGTAATTGTTTAATTAGGTTATTTAATTAGTTTAAATTGTTTAATTAGTTATTTAGTTTAGTTTGTAATTAGTTTGTTTAACTATTATATAATTGTTTAATTATTTTTTTATTGTTCAATTAGTGTCATAAGTTTATTAGTTTGAAGTATTTAATTGTTGATTTAGTTTTAAAATGTTCAGTTAGTTTTGAATTAGTTAATTAATTGATTGTGAGTGTTTACTTATTATACGTATATTAACGGGTTTTGGGCCGACCCGGCACGGCCCAACCCGCCATAGCACGGCCCAACTCGGCGCGGCCCGACCCGGCACGGCCAAATCCGGCAGCACGGCAGGGCCCGACGCGGCACATGGCCAACCCCCAGCATGGCACGGCCTGAACCGTCACAGCCCAACCCAGCACGGCGTGACCAGGCACGGCACGACCCAACCCTGCACGGCCCAACCCGACACGGCCCGATCCGGCAGCACGGCACGGCCCGACCCGGCACACGGCCCAACCCCTAGCACGGCATGGCTCGACGACCCGGCACGACTCGACCCTGCACGACCCAACCCGTCACGACACGACACGCCCCGACCCAGCATGGCCCGACCCGCGGCCCGACCCGGCAAGATCTGGCCTGACCCGACACGACACGGCACGGTCCGACCCGGCATAGGCCCTTTGAACTTTCAACTCTAACCAACTTTCCTCCTCTTTCTCGTTCTTTCCTCTATCTTAAATGATTGGAAGATGGAAATATTTAACGTAACCTATAGTAATTGATTACCCGTTTCAAATCTGCACGTTTCACATGCGATAGGCATGTGAAGCGTGCAGGTTCAGAATTGTCCCTTTTTGGACAGCCTGAGAGTGATCGAGGACGTGCTTATGACGAGCTAGGTACGGGGTCTGGGTCCGGATGAGATTTTGACATCATAACCTGTTGTTCTCTGCTGCATCATTTTTGGGTGTGCAGTGGAGAACAGTGGGGTTATGCTGCCGAAATTTTGTTCGGATTCAGTCTCCGTGTCTCCTCATAAGCACGTTGTCTCGATCACTCTTGGGTGGGTTTAGAACCTATCAGCCTAGGTATAGAAGTTGCCACATTAAATAAAAAATGAACTTATAATGATGTGTCTGCTTTGAAGGTATAACCTGAATCATGGCTGAAGAACGCACATGGATGTACTCGGGTTGGAAAAAGAATGGGCAACACTCAGATGAGTGGTTCACCAAGACTGATGCTTTTATACAACAAGCTTTTTCGTTGTCCAACAACAGTAAGGCGCGGTGCCCATGTATGAAATTTCAGAATGCAAAGTTTTTCGACAAAGTGACTTTGACGTTTCACGTGTGTCAAAACAGTTTCATGAAAAATTATGCGGTCTGGTACTTTCATGGTGAGACACGTTCTCGAGCTGCTAAAGAAGTGGTGTCTGATAACACGGGGTTGATATGATGGATGAGATGCTTGAAGCCATAGATCCTAAGTTGACGGAGGATGCTCCTATAACGGAAGTTGAAACGTTCTTCAAGCTCCTCAAAGCATCAGAAGAGCCTCTGCATGAACACACAAAAGTGACTCTTCTTAGTTTCTTGACCCGACTTATGGCAATTAAGTCTAAATATTCATGCTCCAATAACTGTTACAACGATCTCATCAAATTGATCTGCGGTATCCTGCCACAACCTCATAAAGTGCCGAAAGATATGTACCAGTCTAAGAAATTGCTATCTGGTCTTGGTATTAAATATGAGAAGATTGATGTGTGCCCAGACAACTCACGGCAACTACCAGGAGGCTGTATGGTCTGACTTCATGGTAAGCATATCAAATGTAGTCTATAATACGTTAAATACAATTACTTATAAATTTGTTATGCAAGGCACAGTACCGTTTGGAGGACGAGGGCGCGGTAGTCTTCCACCACAACGCCAGGAAGCTCGTGATTCAGGCCCTTTCGAGCGCCCGGATTAAAGCTACCAACAAATATTTCAAGCTACATCCGGGCGAGCAAGAGTTGGGCCACTTCAGGTCGGCGTCTTCGACTTACCTCACTACGGAGCAATACATGGAGGTAAATTATGAATTTTATTTTGTTCAATTATCTCTTTCTATTTAAAGTGCTTTCAACTAATAAGACATTTGTGTAGGGTCGTGGAGGAGTCCAATGGCTAGAAGGCAGGTCGGAGGCGTACGAGGCCCTTTCTTACGTTGGGGGAGTGAGGATTTACAGGCCCTCTCCCGCAGTCGTTGAGAAAGCAGAGGGACGGACCCGTCTCACTTTTTTGGTGCTGATGAGTATTTGCGGTCCAAAAAACGTCTTGTAAGTGTAACTTACCTAGTATAATGTTTGTTTTTGTTTCATATTTTCATTGTGATGACACGTGCATCCATAGGAGCACGCAACTGGTCAGGAGCCCCCACCGATTGAGGTGTGGAAGAGAGGTCACAGAGAAAGTGATCCGTCACAGCCCGACCAACACTGCTCTCAGTCGGCGACAGAGGCACTTGTGAGTTGTCTCATCACATGTATTGAATTCTCTTAATCAAACTAGCTAATATTCTTTTGTTTTCTTATTTATAGACCAGGTATGGGCAGGAGGCACGGAGGCTTTGCGGCGAGGAGTATGATTGGTAGAACGCGCCAACAATCATCACAGAAGCCGCTTACGCAAGTGGACGCGGAAAACCTCACGGCCGGTGAGTTTTCATCTTCTATAATTACTATGTACGACTTTGTTGGAGTGGTCGATGAAAGTCTAATAAACTTTCATCTTTATGTAGGTTCGGCATCTTCCAAGGAGTGGTCGACTCCAGGTAGGCACGACCCTCCAGGTCCTCTTCCTCTCAGCAAGCTAGCTCTTCCAGCTGGTCTAGCTTGCTGGAGCTCCAGAGTGTCCAGGACTAGCTCCGTTGGACACAGGAGGAGCTCCGGAGAGAGAGAGAGAGAGAGAGAGAGAGGACTCAGGAGGAGCTCCGACTAGAGCGAGAGCGACAGGCCGCAGCCACTAGAGCCAGAGACGAGTATCTCAACTCGTACATGCTACAGTTTCAGGCGGCAATGGCGGTAAGTAATTGTCGTTCAAATATGTATATGTTTCAAAATTATGAATGCAAAAATGTGCTAATAGTTTGTATTCGCAGGCTATGACGGCTGGACAGCAGGTTGAGCTTCCACGGCGGGAGCCACCACCAGTGGTCGAGCCAGAGCAGCCACAGGTGCCAACTACAGGAGCTCAGGTAAAAACGAACCTCTCTTGAATTTATTTAGGCATACTTGGTCAATTATAACTAAACTTACTCAAATATAACTAAACTAAGTTAACATTGTTCTATTATAGACAACATAGTTGAACTTTATCAAATAGAACCAAAACACTTTGAACTTGCTCAAATATAGTCTTATATAGTTAAACTTGCTAAAATGAAGTCAAAACTAGTTCAACTTGCTAAATTCTAATAATATGTGCTAAAACATGACAGGCATCAGGGATGGAGGCTCGCATCCATCGCTGCACGTGCCAGGAGTGAGTAGAGGGCTTGAGGATGATTTTGCAGGCTCCGGAGGTAGCGGCCGTGGTAGTAATGTGTAGCTTTGTTTGTATCGTGTCTTGTGATGGACTTGTAATATAATTTCTATGATTAATATCGTGCGATATATACTTTATATATGGATTTCTGACTGTTTGTGTTGTTGGCCATCGAGCCAGTGGACTGGCCATAGAGCCAGCGGTCAGCATTTTCTGTTTTAAAAAAAAAACAAAAAAACTTATTTACGACGGTTTATACAGTACCGTCGTAAATAATGTTTCTATTATTTACGACGGTACAGCCACCCGTCGTAAATAATGCCCCTGTTATTTACGACGGGGTGGCTGTACCGTCGTAAATAATGCCCCTGTTATTTACGTGTTATTTATGATGGTACAGCCACCCCGTCGTAAATAAGTTTCCCGCCGTTCCACGCGGCGCGTGGACTTATTCACGACGGCTAAAATTAGCCGTCCTAAATAAGCTTATTTACATCGGTAACCGTCATAAATAAGCTTATTTATGTCGACTTATTTTTGACGGCTAAAACCCTCGTAAATAAGTAAATATCGTCGCAAATAGCTTATTTACGAGGGTAATGTGCTTATTTACGACGGTTTTTCACCCTTGTTAATTGCTATATTTCCTATAGTGCCGGTCTGGAGTAGGGCTCTCCGGTCGGCTGGCCAAGGCGCTCTGCGGGGCACGAGTGGTGTTAGAGACCTTGCTGTCTCACTACCGCGCCCTTGATCTTCATCTCCTTCGCGGCTTTAAGTGAGCTGGTGGTGGATCGTGAAGGGGCTAGGTGTAAGTGCATCTAGGATATCCCTTGTGGGTTTTAGCTAATTGATGACGAACATATGAGATCCTAATGAAACTATTAAGATGATTGCAGGATAAACAAAGTGAACTGGCTCGGCACACACAAAAAGATGAAAAATAGAGTGATGCCCGAAAAGGAAGACGTTAGTGGAATTTAGAGGAGCAAAGTTGATATAAATGTATAGGTTGTGTGTGAGAGAGACACATCCCAAGAGCTCATGACTTTGCGTAAGGGTAAGGGGTTTAAAAATCAACTAAAATCCACTGAAAACCGGACTAGTCCATTCATGGACCAGACTAGTCCGTTTAACTTTCTGAAAGACGCAAACATAGTGCACCGGACTAGTCCGCCTTGTGAACCGGACTAGTCCGGTCAGCTCACTGGAATGCAACCGGACAAGTCCGGTTTTAGACCGGACTAGTCCGGTCATGTCTCTGTTGTCCTCTTTAGAGGACTACGAACTAGTCCATCCAAGCGACAGGACTAGTCCGCTGAAGTTTCTGAAACCCCATCTCACATAGCACCGGACAAGTCCGGTTTGTGGACCGGACTAGTCCGGTTAACCCACTGGAAGTAGACCGGACAAGTTCGATCATATACCGGACTAGTCCGGTAGTAGGTTTAACAACGGTAACTTTTTGGGAAAAGCCTATAAAAAGAGGTCCTTCGTCTTTTCCCTCAAGAGACACGACTCATACTATCAAAAACTGAAACCCTAGCGCCACCACCTGTCCCAAGAGCCCAAAAACACGTCTCCCCACACATCTAAGGTGCAAAAAGGTGAAGATCAATAAAATACTTGGATTTGGGATTGGGAGATCGTCGTTCCTTCGTTGTGAGCTCTTGGGGTTTGATCTCTCTACACTCATATTCTGCATTGTAATCTTTTTGAGTGTATTTGATCAACTTCTAATTGTAATTCTTGTGGGAGCCCTCAACGTGTGAGGTTGCCCCATAAACATGGTGATTACACTTGATAGTGAAGTCAAGTCGGCCTGTGTCGTGACTTGAAGAGGGAAAGGGTTGGGAACCCGGCTCTGTGTGAGCTTCCTCAACGAGGACGTAGATCTCTTGGTGAGATCGAACCTCGGTAAAAATTCGTGTCTTTTGTCTCTCATTTGTTTTACATCTTGACACATTAGATCACTAGTTTGCTAGTCATCGTTTGAGTTCCTTACAAGTTTGCACGTGCATCCATACAATACATTTAAGTTATAAAAACTGTTGTTCTTATTCCGCTGCTATAAGATTAAATTTGTGAGACACACTTAATCAACTCAAATAATTCAGCACACCGGACTAGTCCGCCCACACAACCGGACTAGTCCGGTCAGTCAAGTTTCTGATAACTTTATTAAGTGTGCAGGAATTCTTTAAAGGCCTATTCACCCCCCCTCTCTAGGCCACATTCAATTGGTATCAGAGCCAAGTTCTCCATCAACGAGACTCACATCTCGGAGAGATCAATGGCCTCTGAGAAGAACAACGATATCCCGAAGACGAGCAACAACGATGAGGAGCAAGAAGCCAAAGCCTTCGATGTGCTGAAAGAAAGTCCACATGAAGATGAAGAAGTGAGGCAGCTAAAAGCACTCCTGAGAAAGAAACTGCTGGCACAAAAAGGAAAAGAGGAAGAAAAGACGATGGGGAGTGGTCATCACGACTACTCCCGGTATCCTTACAACTACAACCGTCTCAATTCAAATAATCATTATCTCTCTATCCCTATGGGAAGGCCCCCACAGTTTGACGGAAGTGACTACACCATGTGGAAGTACAACATGAAGATGCATCTGATATCCCTGAACCCTAGTCTGTGGCACATTGTTTGCACAGGCATCGATATTACGGACACGGATGATGAACTCACCCCAGAACAAGAACAGGAGATTCACAGAAACGCACAAGCCGTCGCCGTGATCACATCATCACCAATCAGAGAGGAATTCACCAAGATCGATGGGTTAGAAAGTGCAAAAGAAATCTGGGGTACCCTCAAGACAGCTCATTAAGGAAATAGGTCAGTTCGTGAAGCCAAAATCGAAATGCTTGAAGGAGAGTTGGGGAGATTTGCTATTGAAGAAGGCGAATCACCTCAAGACATGTACAACCGGATGAAAGCACTCATCAACAGAATTCGTGCTTATGGAAGTAATGAATGGACAGATCACGAAGTGGTCAAAAGAATGATTAGAGCCTTCATGCCAAGAAACGTCACACTTTGCTCCATGATTAGAGAAAGCCTCGGGTTTCACAAAATGACTCTAGATGAGTTATTGGGAAAGATCATAAATCATGAAATGATGGAGAAAGAGGCTCAATACGTCAAAGACTTAGCCGAGCCCACCTCTTCTAAAAAGAAAGAAGTTGCCCTCAAAGCAACGTGCAGACCCAAACTCAAAGAAACTCGTGAAGACAAAGACGGTGGAGATACAAGCGACGAAAGCACCGATCTTGATGACGAAGAAATGGTACTCTTCATTAAAAAGTTCAAACACATGATGAAGAGAAGACACGGCAACAATTCACATGAAGACAAAAGCAAGGATAAAGGAAAATCCAAGGCTCGACGCACTTGCTACAACTGCGGAGAGTATGGTCACTTCATGGTGGACTGTACTTATGAGGAAAACAAAAAGAAGGAAACAAGATCTCAAGAAAAGAAAAAGTTCAGAAAAAGAAGACAAGCCCATCAAGCTCACATTGGGAAGGAGTGGGACTCAAACGACGAGTCCTCCTCCGATGAAGAAGAAGAGATGGCCACTTTCGCAGTCAAGAAACCAACTATGAGAGCCACACTCTTTCCGAACATGGGAGGACGGGACATGAACAACCACACTTGTCTTATGGCTAAGGAAGGCAAGAAAAAGGTTCGACTTACTCCTCCTGTGCTAATTTCCTCCATTGATGACTTTGATAGCTCTAGTGATAATGAAGAATTGTTCAGAGGGCTAAGTAAAATTGCTTTAAAGAAAATGGAAATGTTGTCAAATGAAATCTTTGAAAAGGAGGAACTTGTCAACCGACAAGAAGATATGCTCATCCGTGAGAGGAAGAGATATCAAGAAGTTGAAAAGCTTCTTGAGCTTGAAAGAGAGAAGAATGAGTCACTTGAGTTAAAGCTAGCCTTGAGTAAGGAAACTTACTCAAAGTTAGAGGACTCACACATTGCAATCAAGGAAGAACTTGCTAACTTGTCAAAAGTTAACAAAATCCTTGAGGTGCAAGTTGAGTCGCTCAAACAAAGTGACTCCTCTTCCTCCAAGAGCTCTTCCTCCAAAGACATGAGCTTGACAACAGTAAGAACCTGCACTTGCTCTAGTAAGAAGAATGTAATTTCTAATGCTTCAACCCCACATGACATGCATTCTTCTCAAAACGGCATCTTTGATAAGGAGAAGATCAAATATGCACGAAGTGCATATATGATCACTAGACCTCCCAATGTCAAAGATGGTCTTGGCTTCGACAGGAATAAACACATGTCTACTTCTAATCATGCTAAGAATAGGATCATTTTTGTTAAAGAAAAATCCCATGAATCTGAGCTACAAACACTGTTCCATACATTTGATGCTTCTTATGTTCTCATGAAAAACAAGTATGGAAAAGTCATTGCTAAATATACAGGGCCACGCCACAAGAACTTGAAAACTTGTGTGTGGGTGCCCAAGACTCTTGTGACTAACCTGAGAGGACCCAAGCAAGCTTGGGTACCTAAAACCCAGAAATAATTCTATTTTGCAGGCTTACTCCTCCGGTGGATCTAAGTGGGTGCTAGATTGCGGATGCACAAATCATATGACCGGAGAGAGAAGTATGTTTGTGGAATACGAGTGCAACAAGGATCCAAGTGAAGGTATATACTTTGGAGATAACAGCCAAGGAAAGGTCCTTGGTAGTGGTAACATTGAAATATCCTCTCAACACACCTTATCTAATGTTTTACATGTAGACTCTCTAGATTATAATCTCTTATCAATATCTCAACTATGCGACAAAGGTTACAATTGTTTATTCACTAATGAGGGTGTGACCGTCTTTAGAAGAAGCGATGGCTCGATTGCATTCAAGGGATTGTTGAAGGGAAAGCTTTATCTTGTTGACTTCAACAAAGATAAAGCCGAACTCAACACTTGCTTGGTTGCTAAGACTAACATGGGATGGCTGTGGCATATACGGCTAGCTCATGTTGGAATGAGAAATCTGCAGAAACTTCTAAAAGGTGGTCACATCCGTGGTCTTAAGGATGTGGTTTTTGAAAAAGACAGGCCGTGCAGCGCTTGTCAAGCAGGAAAACAGGTTGGAGCACCACACCCCGCCAAGAATGTGATGACCACCGCTAAACCGCTGGAACTTATCCACATGGATCTCTTTGGTCCAATTGCGTACATCAGCATCGACGGTAACAAATACGGTTTAGTAATTGTTGATGATTTTTCAAGATTCACCTGGGTATTTTTCTTGTATGATAAATCAGAAACTCAAGGAATCCTCAAGAAGTTCTTGAAAAGAGCTCAAAATGAATTCTCATCAACCGTAAAGAATATCAGAAGTGACAATGGGACAGAATTCAAGAACACCCAAGTTGAAGAATATCTCAATGAAGAAGGTATAAAGCATGAATTCTCGGCACCCTATTCTCCTCAACAGAACGGGGTGGCCGAAAGGAAGAACAGAACATTGATAGAAATGGCGAGAACAATGTTGGATGAATACAAGACGTCAGACCGATTTTGGGCAGAAGCGGTGAACACCGCTTGTCATGCCACAAATCGGTTGTACCTTCATCGACTTCTGAAGAAAACTCCATACGAGCTTCTCACGGGTAAAAAGCCTAACGTTTCCTATTTCAAAGTTTTTGGTTGCAAATGTGTTATTTTGAACAAGAAACTAAGGGCCTCGAAGTTTGCTTCGAAGTCCGATGAAGGATTCTTGCTCGGATATGAATCAAACGCCTACGCCTATCGTGTCTTCAACAAGGTGTCCGGCCTTGTTGAAGTAGCGCGTGACGTAGTGTTCGATGAAACTAACGGCTCACAAGTGGAGCAAGTCGATAAGTCTATGCTAGATAAGGAGGAAGCTCCATGTGAAGCGCTGAAGAAAATGGCACTTGGTGATATCCTACCACGAGAGGAGACACAAGATGAATTTCAACAGGGAAGCAATGATCAAGGGGGAGCTCCTACACAAGATCAAGTTGAGGAAGATCAAGAAAATCAAGATGATCATGGAAGCAATGATCTAGGGGGAGACATGACACATGAAGACAATGAAGAACAAACAGCTATACAAATTCCACACCCAAGAGTACATCAGTGTGTGCAAAGGGACTATCCGGTCAACAATATCATTAGAGATATTGCTAAGGGAGTAACTACTAGATCTCAAATTGCAAATTTTTGTGAACATTATTCTTTTGTGTCTTTTCTGGAGCCATACAGGGTAGAAGAAGCCTTAAGGGATCCAGACTGGGTGATTGCGATGCAAGAGGAGCTGAACAACTTCAAAAGAAATGAAGTGTGGGAGCTGGTCGAAAGACCAAGGGCGAACATCGTTGGAACCAAATGGGTCTTTCGGAACAAGCAAGATGAACATGGAGTAGTGACAAGAAATAAAGCAAGGAGGAAGTCTATGTGGAGCAGCCACCGGGGTTCGAAGATCAGAAGTATCCCAACCATGTCTATAAACTGCGTAAGGCTCTCTATGGCCTCAAACAGGCTCCTCGAGCCTGGTATGAGTGCCTTAGAGATTTTCTGATTCAAAATGGATTCAAAATTGGTAAAGCTGACTATACACTCTTTACTAAACATTTTGATGATCATTTATTCGTATGTCCAATTTATGTTGATGACATTATCTTTGGATCCACTAACAAGTCCTTCTGTGAAGAATTTAGCAAAATAATGACAGACAGGTTCGAGATGTCAATGATGGGTGAATTGAAGTTCTTCTTGGGATTTCAAGTGAAGCAACTGAGAGAAGGTACATTTATAAGCCAAACTAAATATACACAAGACATTCTCAAGAAATTCAATATGGACAAAGCCAAGCCCATCAAGACACCCATGGCCATCAACGGACATCTCGACCTCAATGAAGACGGTCCAAATGAGGACCAAAAGGTATATCGGTCCATGATTGGCTCCTTACTATACTTATGTGCATCTAGGCCAGATATTATGCTTAGTGTTTGCATGTGTGCAAGGTTTCAAGCCGCACCTAAAGAGTGTCACTTAATTGCTGTAAAAAGAATCCTAAGGTACCTTGTGCACACACCCAACTTGGGCCTTTGGTTTCCCAAAGGATCCAAGTTTAACTTGATAGGGTATTCCGACGCCGACTATGCAGGATGCAAAGTCGATAGAAAGAGCACGTCAGGGACTTGTCAATTTCTTGGTAGGTCCCTAGTTTCTTGGTCATCTAAAAAGCAAAACTCCATTGCTCTTTCCACAGCGGAAGCAGAGTATGTTGCAGCCGGTAGTTGCTGTGCGCAACTGCTTTGGATGCAACAAACTCTTAGGGACTACGACTACAATCTAAGTCATATCCCGCTTCTATGCGATAATGAAAGTGCTATAAAGATTGCACACAACCCTGTAGAGCACTCAAGAACTAAGCACATAGACATCCGTCATCACTTTCTTAGAGATCATTCATTAAAAGGTGACATAGCTATTTCACATGTTAGGACTGAAAAACAACTTGCAGATATTTTTACCAAACCATTAGATGAGAAAAGGTTCTGTGAACTAAGAAATGAGCTAAATATTCTTGACTCTCGAAATGTGGCTTGAAACATTGCATACCTGGTTGCAACTTAAATTGTTCCTCCGTATTGTCAAAAAATGCTCCTCCTCTTCTTTCTACTCAGAAAACTATTTTTAATGGAGAAATCTTGTGGATTATGACCATTGTTTGATTGCTGATTGCCTACTGGTCGTAATCACCAAGACTATTTGTAAAATTGTTGTCCTTGGATCACTATTAATTATCTATATATGTATCAAGTCTGTTGGAAACGGACTAGTCCGATTTCCAACCGGACTAGTCCGGACATACAACAATTAGATTAACTCAGGGGTACCGGACTAGTCCGCTACCATGACCGGACTAGTCCGGTCAGTCGCATATAGAAGCAGTTAGCCGGACCAAACGCCTCCCTCTCCACTCATAAGCACTTTGTCTCACCCTCTCTCCTAAACCCTAGCTCTCAAAGTGATTTTCGAGTTGAGCCCTCAAACTCGGAGTTTTCTCCGTGAAAAAGCCTCTTCTCGACGAGGGGGTCCTACTTTCCGGACTCATCCGGACTGATTTCCACTCCTTCAACGCGAATCTTCAAATCTTGGTAAATCCCCCCAAAACTAAAATCTCAATTTTTCTAGCTCTAGCTAGTTTCCTTTGATTTCAAAAGGATGTACATTGCATAAATAGATGTATTCCTACCACCTTCCTACCCTTGTGTCCTAGATTTGCTTCAAATGAAACATTCAATTTAGGGTTCTTATGCTAGGCCGGACTAGTCCGGCGTTCAGATGCGGACAAGTCCGGTCCACCGGACTAGTCCGCACTCTGAAACCGGACAAGTCTGGTCTCTGATAGTTGAACCCCTACATTCCCATTTGAAGTCGATAATGCGTCCGTTTGCATCTAATCCTTAAACTACTTATCAGGCATCATGTCTTCAGGATCAGATGACGGCTCTTTTCACATTGACGAAGAAGTTCAACGTGAAAGAGTGAGGAGAGCTAAGGAGGGAGTGATGAAGAAGAGACATGATGTCAATGCTCACTCTCCACCCTCCGACGACAATCCACCTAAGAAGAGGAAAGTCATTATCAAAAGGCCTCAAAGGAAAGATGCTGCTGAGGGCTCGTCAGGGCCAAGAAGTGTTCTTAATAAAGGGAAGGGACTTGCTAGTGGCCCCATTGGGCCTCTGAAATTGAAAAATCCCGTTCACCGCAACAGGCAGCCTTCAAGTGAGGATTTCACTGGAAAAGGGAATGAGCTAGCTGATAACTTCAGGAAGATTGAAGTGTATGGCCGACCTAAATAATGTTCTGATCCTAGGTTCTGGAGCAACTTCCATGCAGACTACTACGAGCATGTGTACATGAAGATGAAGAATCCCGTAGTAGAGAGTCAATGGCTAAATGTTGAATACCTGAAGTCGAAGAGGTATCCTGCCTTTCGTGAGATGGTGGAGGCCTTAGAGAGGCACAGTCTGACGGACCTGCTATCCTTTGAGTATGACTGGAACAATGAAGTCATTACCCAGTTTTACTCCACTCTCTACTTTGCTCGGGATGATGGAGACAGTCTTACTTGGATGACTCGTGGTTCAAGGTAAGTGTCACATATGATGAATTTGCTATGATTCTTCACCTCCAAAACACTTTGGATCATGAACTGGTCATCCATAATCGGAAACCCCTGGAGAAGGAAGAGCTTGAGTTTCTCTATGACACAAGGATGCCATATGTTCCTCCCACCATCAAATATCTAAAGCCCTTCTTTGTGGTCCTAAATAGAGTCTTGAGAAAGACGATAGCTCCGAAGGATGGAGATGCAGGAACTATACAAGGAACCTTGAGGACTCTCATGAAGGTCATTAGTGGGAGGAGACCATTCAATGTCTTTGAGTATATCTACAACGACATTGTGAACATCTCAATTACCCCCAATAGGTCATGTGGATACGCACCGTATATCATGTACATGATTGAGAAAGTGACGGGACTCGAGTTTGTCAAGGATGTCAAGCATACGGGGTTGAAGCCGCAAAAACCCATCGAGTACACTCTCCCTCCGGCTCCAACTGCCCCGTCCTCTCCACCAGTGGAGAGGAGATCAAAGCAAGCTCATGATGACACTAGGTCTGCAGCTGCTCCTCCTGGTTCTCCACCTGTCCAAGAATCATCTAGCGGCATCCTCAAGATGCTCTCCTCCATCTTTGCCTGCTGCCGTAAGATCGAAGACAGGCAACGCAAAGAAAAGCTTGCAAGGAAGAGACATCAACAGTACGTCAATGCAAATATCAAGTCTATCTGTGCAAAGCTTGAGATTGAGCCTGTTGGATCACCGCCCGCCTCCGAGGACTCAGAGGAAGATCCTGCTCCCGTGGATGCTGAAGATGAAGATCAGACTGAGACTGACGGAGGAGGCAGCGATGAGTGATACCCCTCAATTTTTCCCTTTTTGGTGTCTTGATGCCAAAGGGGTAGAGATTGAGATGAGATTAGACTTGGATTTTTTCTATCTAGTATTAGTCATTAAGATCTTTTGTGATCAAGGACATGTACCTATTTTTAAAATCTTGTAATGCACTATTTCTTTCCTTATGTGTGATGTACTATGCTCTAATGCCCACTTACATGTTCACTACTGTTTGTCTTTAATTTATCACATTTTGTTTATCACACACCTGTGAGGCACCCCACCATAAAGTGTGTGCACATGTGAGAAGCTTTTTGTGAATTCCTTATTGTTGTCATATGTGCACACCTTATGAAAATCAACCTTTTATTCTCAATTGTGATATCTCAAATGGTTGTCATCAATCACCAAAAAGGGGGAGATTGTAAGTGCATCTAGGATATCCCTTGTGGGTTTTGGCTAATTGATGACGAACATATGAGATCCTAATGAAACTATTAAGATGATTGCAGGATAAACAAAGTGAACTGGCTCGGCACACACAAAAAGATGAAAAATAGAGTGATGCCCGAAAAGGAAGACGTTAGTGGAATTTAGAGGAGCAAAGTTGATATAAATGTATAGGTTGTGTGTGAGAGAGACACATCCCAAGAGCTCATGACTTTGCGTAAGGGTAAGGGGTTTAAAAATCAACTAAAGTCCACTGAAAACCGGACTAGTCCGTTCATGGACCGGACTAGTCCGTTTAACTTTCTGAAAGACGCAAACATAGTGCACCGGACTAGTCCGCCTTGTGAACCGGACTAGTCCGGTCAGCTCACTGGAATGCAACCGGACAAGTACAGTTTTAGACCGGACTAGTCCGGTCATGTCTCTGTTGTCCTCTTTAGAGGACTATGGACTAGTCCATCAAAGCGACAGGACTAGTCCGCTGAAGTTTCTGAAACCCCATCTCACATAGCACCGGACAAGTCCGGTTTGTGGACCGGACTAGTCCGGTTAACCCACTGGAAGTAGACCGGACAAGTCCGATCATATACCGGACTAGTCCGGTAGTAGGTTTAACAACGGTAACTTTTTGGGAAAAGCCTATAAAAAGAGGTCCTTCGTCTTTTCCCTCAAGAGACACGACTCATACTATCAAAAACTGAAACCCTAGCGCCGCCACCTGTCCCAAGAGCCCAAAAGCACGTCTCCCCACACATCTAAGGTGCAAAAAGGTGAAGATCAATAAAATACTTGGATTTGGGATTGGGAGATCGTCGTTCCTTCGTTGTGAGCTCTTGGGGTTTGATCTCTCTACACTCATATTCTGCATTGTAATCTTTTTGAGTGTATTTGATCACCTTCTCATTGTAATTCTTGTGGGAGCCCTCAACGTGTGAGGTTGCCCCATAAACATGGTGATTACACTTGATAGTGAAGTCAAGTCGGCCTGTGTGGTGACTTGAAGAGGGAAAGGGTTGGGAACCCGGCTCTGTGTGAGCTTCCTCAACGAGGACGTAGATCTCTTGGTGAGATCGAACCTCGGTAAAAATTCGTGTCTTTTGTCTCTCATTTGTTTTACATCTTGACACATTAGATCACTAGTTTGCTAGTCATCGTTTAAGTTCCTTACAAGTTTGCACGTGCATCCATACAATACATTTAAGTTATAAAAACTGTTGTTCTTATTCCGCTGCTATAAGATTAAATTTGTGAGACACACTTAATCAACTCAAATAATTCAGCACACCGGACTAGTCCACCCACACAACCGGACTAGTCCGGTCAGTCAAGTTTCTGATAACTTTATTAAGTGTGCAGGAATTCTTTAAAGGCCTATTCACCCCCCCTCTAGGCCACATTCACTAGGGCTGCGGTTACTCCGGCTGCACTCTTCTTAGCCGAGCTCGTCCTAGAGGAGGCAATCAAGGATGAGGCAGACAAGAAGCGAAGGATGAATCGTCTCTCCTTGTAGTTAGGTATCCTCCTCGGATTTTTGTTTCACTTTTCTAATTGGTGGGGGATACTGGCTCACCTTTTGTGAAATGAACAGAAAATTTTAGTGTTATGGCTATGTTTGAATCTCTGGTGGATGGGTAGCCCTCGAGCACCGTGCAAGGGTTGGTCTGCTCCTTCCGTCACGCGGTGCTTCTTCATGTGTATACTTCTTTTTTGTTGGTAGTCTACTGGTCGACCCGTTTGTCATCTAACGGGGGTGCCGAAGTCATCTACAGGGCTCAAATGGCTCTCGCCATGGCGCTATCGCTCTTATCCTGGGGTCGTCCTTGTGGTTGTTTGGGAAGGGCTTCGCCGACGGTCCATCTGATGCAGACTCGAGAGAGCTCCTTAGTCAGGTCGTCTCGGTGGCCCGAGCCATAGTCCCTTCTTATCCATTGCGCCTCGTTCAGACTATGGCTTCACTATGGGTTGTCGTTGTCCCTTGGCCATAGGTCGCACGGCTCAGCTTGGGAAGGAAGGAGTCCGTGTATTTTTTTCGTTGTGCCTCGTTTAGACCATGGCTTCGCTCAGGGTTGTCATTGTCCCTTCGCTCAGGGTTGTCGTTGTCCCTTAGCCATAGGTCGTGCGGCTCGGTTTTGAGAGGAAAGTGGGCTCGGGCTCTTTGTCCGTTGTGCCTCATTCAGACTATGGCTTCACTTGGGGTTGTTGTTGTCCCTTCGCTCAAAGTTGTCGTTGTCCATTAGCCATAGGTCGCGCGGCTCAGTTTTGAGAGCGAAAGGGGGCCCGGGCACTTTGTCCGCTGCGCCTCACTAGGACCATGGCTCCGCTCAGGATTGTCGGTGTCCCTACGCTCAGGGTTGTCATTGTCCCTTAGCCATAGGTCGCGTGATTCAGGAGGAAAACATCATTTCAATGCAAGCCCCCGAGGCTTTACGCGGGGGCTGAGTGGTGCCGGAGGTTGGGTCCGGCTTTGTTGTGAGGGGAAAAGGCGTCTGATCGCTAAGAGTTTAAACTGTAAAAGATGGATAAGCCGCGTCCCAACTAAGGGGGTTTTTACAAGTACAATTTTAGTGGCGCCTATCCTATGCTTCTGTGGTGAGCGGCGCCCCTCTTCTAGTTGCTGGGTGGTGGATGTTGTCCGTGCCGCCTTCGCCGAGCCCCAGGGGTGGACGTCGGCCATCCTCTTGTCCTTCAGAGGACCGGCTGAGGGCTGGACAGGAGACGTTCTTGCTGTTGCTCGACAAGCTATGTTGGGTGCCCCTGCTACGGCGGCAGCTGCAGCCTGTTCGCAACCATGTTGCTCGCACAGAAGGGCATGCAAGAACTTCGCCTCCACCATGATGACACCCCTGGGGCTGGGCATCTTCAGCTTGAGGTATGTGTAGTTCGGGATGGCTAGAATCTTTGCGTAAACCGGCCTTCCTGGATGGCGTGATAAACGCCATCGAAGTTGGGGACCTCAAAGGTGAGTGTATCGGTGTGGAAGTTGGACTCGTCCCCAAAAAGTGACGGAGAGGTTGATCTTCCCTAACAGCGTGGCTTGTTGGCCGGGGATGATCCCGTGGAAGGGGGCTCGGGTCAGATGGAAGCTCATGCGTGGGATCCCTATAGCGTCGAGGGCCCCAACATAAAGTATGTTGAGTCCACTTCCTCCATCCATCAGTACAATGGTCAAGTGCTTTGTGCCTACGACCGGGTCCACAACCAGGGGGAAGCAGCCGGGTTGTGGAATGAGGTTGAGGTGGTCCGATCGGTCAAATGTGACCGCCGATTCAGACCATCATAAGAAGGTCGGGATGGCGGGAGAAACTATACTGACCTCTCGGGTCGTCAGCTTCTGTCTGCGGCGGCTCTCGTAGGCCTGATTCCTGCCGAACATCATGATGCAGCCCTCCGTCGTGGGGAAGCTTGGTACGTCGGGCTCGGGGCTTGCCTCAAAGGGTGCAGTGTTTTAGCAGGGCATCCCTTGACCTTGTCTACCGCCGCATCCATCTCCGTGTTGACGAAATGTTTTAGCAGGGCGCAGTGTTTGGGGAGGTGCCTTACCAGGTAGGCATAGTTGGTGCATGGCTTCTCGACCTCTCGAAGTTGTCGCTCTGCCCCGAGGCTGGTCTCTTGCCTTCGCGATGTTCTACGGCCACGATGAGGTCTGAACCGCTGTTGGCCGGGAATGGACACCTACCGTTGTTCGTTCGCCTCCTCTTGTCGCCCTTATGGGGTGGCTCTTTGCTCCCCATATTGGGGTTCTTCGTCTTTCACTTATCGAAGATGGCCTCAACCGCCTCCTCACCGGAGGCGTGGTTTGTGGCGATGTCGAGGAGGTCCCTCGTGCTTCTTCGCTTAACATAACCAAGCTTATGTACGAGGAACTCACAGGTCGTCCTTGATAGGAAGGCTGCGACGATGTATGCATCGACGACGCCGGGGAGCTCGTATGCATCGACGACCCGTGGACTCTTCTCGCTAGCAACACGAAGTCATACGACAGCGGCCGGGTTCTCCATGTGTAAAACGACTCGGAAGTCTCCGAGTCTCACTGGAAAACTTCCTCATAAGCACCGATGTTAACCTGCAAAGCCACTGTGAGACCTACATGTGCTGAATACATTGGCTTTGACGATAAAAGTTTTGAATACTACCAAAACACCTTTTTAACAAGGTCCGACTCTAGGTCCGAGCTCCTGCAAGGTCCGACGATATGTCTGACTTGTTTTGGGTAGCTCCGGCAAGGTCCGACGCAAGGTCCGACTTGCTTTGTCTAGGTCTGACTTATTTTGGCTAGGTCTGACTTGTTTTTGCTAGCGCCGGTGCTAGGTCTGACTAGCTTTGGTAAGTTCCGTGCTAGGTCCGACTAAGCTTTAGTAAGCTCCGGCGCTGGGTCCGACTAGCTTTGGTAAGCTCCGGTTCAAGGTCCGGTTAGCTTTGGTAAGGTTTGGAGCTTGATTGCAATGGTTCTGCTTTTAACTTGCAATGTTTCAAACTTGCTTTACTCTTATGGAAAGTTTGCTTAGTATTATTTTACTAAGTTTTTGGTGTGTTTTGATGGTTATGGCTGATATCATTTTGCTATGGTTTACAACATGCTTATGTGAGGTGCTCACGTAAGATGTTGTAGTTTCGGAACTAACGAGAGTCAAGTCGAGGACTTGTGCTCGGAAGTATTGGTTATTTATTCATGTGCAGGTGTTGCTTGAGTTCAAGACATGGCTGGTGACGGGATCCATTGAACTAGTCTTAGGGAGAAGATGAGGTTCAACAACCAAGTTCGGGAGGAATTGTGGTTGAGTTGATCGGGAGGTTGCGCAGTATGTTTGAATCAAGAACAATGCATATGACCGTATATTGGACGTCGTTGGAAGATGTTTGCACGTGTGCAAGGATTGCATGGACGTGGCTGCATGGTTCCAAGGCGTGATGAAGAGATGTGGACGTAAAGAATTGGTCGGAAAGGTCCAACCGACTAGGTTATGGACTCAGGCTGTGGCTGAGTCGTGTTTGACTCAAATATGGAAAGGTTTGAGTTAGTTATGATAGGATTTCGTGTGGGTCACGAATTTGAGTTATTTTAGGAATGTGGGATACGTTCCTAAGTTGTTTGGAAGTCTTAAGATTGCTTCTATCTGCGTATAGAAGAGTCCTAAGCAGTATTGGAAAGTTACGAGTTTGAATCCAAGTAGGAGTAGGAGTCCTAGTTTGAGTTGAGTTAGCCTTCGGGCTGGTTATATAAGCAAGGGAGGTCAGAGCTTGTGGTGCACGACTTTGGGGCTGTTCCTCTTGTGTTTTGATAAATAAAATTCGTATTCTAAAGGAACTTTTGTGCCTTGTTCGTCCGACTGTTTCGGACAAGTTTTTCTCGTCGAGTTTCTGTTCAGCACTACCTTGCTTCGGTGGTTTTATCATAACTCGAGTTTTACAGATCCAATTGATGTGATTCTTTTTGGGTTGTCTTCACAACTTGATTATCTATCATCTGTGAAAAATTTTACGGTCATTGAATTTGTGGTTTCTGATCTACACGAGTTTCTTTGCAGTATTCCAGAACTGTTTTTCTCGCGTAGGACAGATTGACCTTTGTTCGATCTTTCGATCGTAACTTGAGTTTCTCTCAACGGATTTTCATGATTATTGTTGTGACGTCTTTGTGACTTTATTCTCTACAATCTATAATAGTTTTGTCACAGTTGAACACGTTTAGATTAGTCGCACACACGGTTTCTTTAACAGATCAGTTTTCTGCTGAGGGGTGTTTTGTTGCTTCCGCTGAAAAGTTTTTATCTACCATTCACCCCCCCCTCTGGTAGCTTTACACGTGTACTTCGATCCTACAACCACTCATATAGGAAGCGTGAAAACATAGGCTCAGCAAGACTGACCCGTCTCACTTAAACATGTAACTCTACATGCTAGAATTGCAGTGTATAATAGGAAAGTAAGTTGCAAAATACACGCCTATTTAGTTGGTTCTTATTTTCAAGTTTTAGCAGCAAGTGTGTGAAAAACCTCGTGCTAAGTCACATAAGAAAGCCGCAATCAAACACGGAACACATTTCTCTTATGTTCTTTGCCTAAGGTCGAAAAGAACTTTAATTAGCTCTAAACTAAAGTAATTCATTTACAAACAAAGTAAAGCTTTCAATCAGCAATCTTTTAACATGAGACTAGCCTATTCTTCCTACGTCACGGTGCAGTGAACAAGTGGTACTCACTGACCGTGAGGGACAACGATTATAATCGATTTACACCTGCAGGGTTACCCGAATAACCCGTCACGTACGCTCGTACTCGATGTCGCCTACAGCAACCACCACAGACGTCGTACGCAACCACCTTTAATCCGTCAGCCAAGTGTTGAACCGGTCCTATCGTCCCGAGTAGGTGGTCACTGCACGGAGCATCCGCAGTGCCTGTCAGCCGATTTACACCTCGCTGCTCTCAATCTACCCTCAGTACGACAAGCAATGCCTCAAAAGATCGCTACCCGAATTACATCGGTTTCCCGGTTCTCATATATCCGTTAGGTCTTTGTACTGTTCTAGCTTGTTCAACAGGCCCGCACACGGCTCGGTCCTCAATCGACACAAGTGGAGCTATGGTACCCAGGCCCCAAAGTCCTGCTGCCCTTACTTTCCGCTCGGTCTCATTTTTCTTGCCATTTGATTCATTTGCTATCTCTAACCGAGTTGTGTGCCTCTAGCCTCTTCTCACGAGTAGTTCCAACTACTCGACTTGTACCGAATCCTACACCAATTTAGCATTGCTGTGGCTACTCGAGGTTCAAATCCTAACCCAAAATCCATGGTTCTCTTGGCTATGCATGTGGATTTCCATTCAAGACTCTAATGCAATACATAATACTTGCATAAGCTAAGTGATTTAAACATAAGACTTTAAAAACAAGTTAATGCAAACCGGAGCTTTCCTGTTTTGCAGGGTAGTAATATATATAAGCAGTTAGTGATCTTTGCTCCCTTGATCCTCCTAAGCTCTTATAAAGAGATCCACACTTCACGGGATGACTCCGTTGAAGTCCTTCGTCATGAACACTATCGACATAAATATGCATAAGTTGTTATAATGCAATTTAGAGAATTTAAAGACATGAATTTCTTAAGAACATAGGCTGTGTGGAAATTCCAAGGATGGCTTTGTCGCCTCTGTTGTGCAAAGAAACATCAAGAAAACAAATATGCCTGAGGAGTTTAATTATATCCATAGCTAAGTTCCTAATGGACATAAGAGATGAGCTAACATGATTTGGACATAACTAAAGATCCTGATCTCCAATGACTTCGAAATTTTTACAGGAAGTCATACACTACACAGAGACTTAGCTTGCCAAATTGCAGCTAATGTGGATGGAAATTGTGTCTCCTATAATTTCCCACCATAATTCCCTATGTTTTTCTCTCATACATAAGCATGGAGAACAAGGACAGTGAGATCTAAGGCTCAACTTGAGCTTAACATTTGAATGTAAGTTTCTGGTCACATGAAAGTATTTTGATCCAAAATTCATGCCTTTTACTTGAGTAGTTCCTCCAGAATAATTCCTTAAGTAGTTCAACTTAAAAGAATTAATTCTGAAGTAATGTGCATTTTCATGCCCAATCAAGTGAACTAGAATTTCAAGTATGACTCAGAGAATTCCTGGATTTGCTCATGATTTCTGAAGCTATTAATTGCCTAGAATGGATTTTACAAGTTAGAAACCTTTTTTGAAAAAGTTTCTGGACCACTTTGAACTCTGCAGTTTGTGTTTAGCAAATTCCTACTCAATTCAACTCCGAATGATCTGAAAGTTTGCTAGGAGGTCAATAATATCCTAAAGAATATTCTGGAAAATTTTGAGGATTTTTGGATGAACCAAACTCCCTCAATAATTCTTTTTCAGAAAAAATTTCAAACATTTTCCAGAATTTATTATTGACTTTCATACAAATTGGGGTTCATATTTAGATAGATCATTGCAAAATGAATCCAACCCAATTTGAACCACTCAATTTGGAGGTTCCTACACAAAGATACGATTTTCCAAAAGTTGTGGCACAATCTGGAATTGTTTTGCTACTGGAAATTGATTGGGCCCATGTTTTATAAACTACAGCCACTGAGATTCGAGCCGCACCAAAGCTACACGGTTTTAGCATGCAGCCACAGCGGATCCCGAGCGACAACCGATCTGAAATTTTAAACTCCAGTCGCTGACAGCTGGGCCCAGCCATTTCTTCCTCCTCCCGCTCACCTTCTCTCGCACGCGCCGCTAGCTCGCCGGACCGCCCCTGGAGCTCGCCGTAGTGCAGCTCCCAACCACCTCTCGGTCTAAATCTCACCGCCTGTGAGTTTGGGAGGGTGAGGAACTTGTCTGTGGTGCGAGCTAGAGCTACCGGCAGCCGGAACACCGGCGGCGGCGTGCGGCGGCTTCGGTACACCTTCGGTGCCGTCGGCCGACCTTTCTAGCCCGCCGAAAGCTCGGCCAACATGCTCTACAGCACCAGGGGACTACTAGGAAGATCGGCATGGCCTCAAAATTGCTCAGGAAGGGCTCCAAGTAGGTTGTCACCGTGCGCCCCACCCGTGCCGCCATGGAAGTGCTCGCAAAACCCGATAATTGGGTGGTCTATGTGCTGTTTAAAGCTAGGGTTGCAAAGAGCATATGATCGCCTGGCTAGTCCAGCCCCTGTGTGCAAGATTTGGTGATCTAAAAACGAATAGGGAGGGAGAATTTGGAGTTCCCGTACCGGAACGTCGATTTGTGCACGCCGGAGTGAAATTCCGAATTCGCCGGTGACGATCCACGGCTTGATCAACCGGTTGGGCAGAAGCAGCGCTGTGGTCTAGCGCCCCTCTGAGCGTCCTTGCTTGGGCGTGGAAGTCCTCCGGTTGGGCTGTCCACGTGCGCCCGATCGCTGGTTGTGCTAGGTCGCCGCGGAGGAAGTGGCGTTCTCGGTTTAGGGAAGCTGGAGCTGGCTAGTTTTCGTGCCGAGGAGGTGAAGAATGAGCACACTGTGCCATTTTGCAGCTCAGAGGGGGGTTGCACACACGGTTTCACGTTTTCCCGGTTGGACCCAAGGCAGCGGCGGTGAGGTGCTTTGCATTTCTGTTTTCGCTCGCACGGAGGAAGCAAAGAAGCATTGGCTTTGTCTGTGAGGAAGTGGATCCCGCCGAGAGCTGTGGAAGCTCACACACTGGTTGCCAGCACGAGGAAACACCGGGAGGTGGCTCGGTTCCCAGCCCTCGGTGGCGCTCGGAGAGAGCTCGGGTGGTCCGAGTGCAACAGAGACAAAAGCCTTTGGGTGCAAGTCATTGTGTACCAATGACAGGTGGGGCCCATCAATTTTTCCCTCCTTATCTTCCCCACGAATATCTAAATTCTTAGCAGGTGACCAATTAAAATGTGGGGAGCTCAAATTTGAATTCCATTTAGAGAATTGACAATGTTTCCTCTCAATTCAATTTTGAATTTGAATTCTCATGCAATATATAGCCCTTTTAGAAAATGGGTAGCAAAACATCTTCAAAAATTCATGAAACTTTGCATACCCACTAATTTGGACCTAAGAATTCAAATATGAAATCTGATTTTCAATTTAGCTGCTGCAAATGAGAGTTTGAACACAACAGTTTGGATTTCCATTGTGTTTTTCCCATTTGAATTTTTAGTTGAACAATGTTAGTTCAAAAGGTGAATTTAAACTTCCTATTACACATGAGGGCACTACACATGGTGTTAAATCCACTTTGGTTCCAAGCATCCCAATAAACATTAGAGCTTGTGTGGTTGAACATCCATGTGTATCATCACATGTATAAAGTTTAAATAAGTCCCAATTTTCACAAACTTGAAACCAAATGGTGTTCAAACTTCAGTCCATTTGTATTCAAAATTTTGGGACCTTTACATTCCTCCCCCCTCTTAAAAGAATCTCGTCCTGAGATTATAAGGTAAAAATGAGAGAGAGGATGGTGAAAAATTACTGGATGTGCAACGTCTAAAAAAATCCGGGTAGTTGGCGCGAAGAAATCCTTCGCTCTCCCATGTCGCTTCATCCTTGGATTGATTACTCCATAAGACTTTATAGAACCATACCGTATGGTTGCTTGTGGTTTGGCCTTTTCATCGATGATCTGAACCGGCTCCTCTCGATACATGAGATCGAGTTTCAGTTCCTCGATATATCCCAGCTGAACGGTGGTTGAAAACTTGAGGCACTTCCTTAGCTGAGAAATGGGGAAGATGTCGTGCACACCGGAGAGTGTGATTGGTAAATCCGGTCGATATACAACGGATCCACATCTTTCCAGAATCTGGAAGGGACCAATGAATCGGGGTGTGAACTTTCCTCTGACCCCGAATCTGTTCACGCTCTTCATTGGAGACACACGTAGATACACGTGATCCCCGACTTCAAATTGGAGAGGGCGTCTTCTCCGGTATGCATACTGTTTTTGTCGAGATTGGGCGGCTTTTAAGTTCGCTTGAATCAGCCGAACTTTTTCTTCCGCGTTGTTGACAAGATTAATCCTGAAGGTGACCCTTTCGCCAGACTCACACCAATTCAGCAGTGTGTGACATTTCCTTCCGTATAGCGCCTCATAGGACACCATTTTGATGCTGGCTTGGTACCCATTATTGTACGAGAACTCGGCTAACGGTAAGTAATCATCCCAATTCTCACCGTGTTGATAGCACAAGCTCGTAACATGTCTTCTAATATTTGATTTACCGGCTCGGTTTGCCCGTCCGTCTGCGGTGGTACGCTGAACTACGGATCAGCTTCGTCCCCAAAGCAGCATGTAATTGCTCCCAAAAATGAGACACAAATAAAGTGCCCCGATCCGAGATGATAATGTGGAGTACGCCATATAAGCAAAGGATCCGTGAGATGTATAGTTCAGCATACTTTTTGGCGTTGTAGTTGGTATTGACCGGGATAAAATGGGCAACCTTTGTGAGCCGGTCGAGATTACCCACACTGAATCATGTTTCTGAAATGTGGTGGGTAAACCAACGATGAAGTCCATGCTCACATCCTCCCACTTCCAGACAGGAATGCCGAGCGGTTGCAACAGTCCCGGTTTCTTCATATGGTCAGCCTTCACCCTTCGGCATGTATCACACTCGGACACGTATTTCACGATATCCCGCTTCATCGGTGTCCACCAAAATTTTCTTCTGAGCTCGTGATACATCTTGTTGCTGCCGGGGTGAATAGAAAACTTTGACAAGTGAGCCTCGTCAAAAGTTTTCTTCCTCAATTCCGGGTTACGCAGTACGACGATCCTGTCCTTGAACCACATCACGCCGTCTCCGTCTTTTCGGAAACACTTCAATTCCCCACTGTCTACACGTCTCCGCAAATGCGACATACCCTTGTCAAGTTTCTGGACTGCCACTATCTCTTCACGGATGGTGCGGATAAGAGCTAAGTTGTAGAGAGCTCCATGAGGAACCACATGCAATGGTGGCTCGCTCTCTTCCAATGGAGTGATGGTCAGATTATATACGTGTGACTTGCGACTCAGCGCATCTGCCACCACGTTTTCTTTGCCGGGGTGATAATGGATCTCTATTTCATAATCCTTTATCAATTCTAACCATCTCCTCTACCTCATGTTCAACTCCTTCTGAGTGAATATGTACTTGAGGCTCTCGTGATCAGTATATAAATGTATGAGGTTACCGAGTAGGTAGTGCCTCCACATTTTGAGTGCAAGTACCACGGCAGCGAGCTCTAAGTCATGAGTTGGATAATTTTGTTCATGATTCCTGAGCTATCGTGATCCATACGCGACCACCCTTCGGTCTTGCATCAGCACACATTCGAGCCCAATGCCGGATGCATCGCAGTACACATCGAACGGTTTTGTTGTGTCTGGTTGCGCCAAAACCGGTGCTGATGTTAGGTGTTTCACTAATGCCTTGAACGCTGCTTCACATGCTGGACTCTAAACATATTTGGTAGCCTTCTTCAGCAGCTCTGTCATAGGCTTGGTAATCTTCGAGAAGTTTGGAATGAACCTCTGATCGTGAGTCCGAGGAAACTCCGTACCTCGTGAACAGCCCTCGGGGACTTCCAATTCAGCACTTGTGTAATCTTTCTCAGGTCTGCAGCGATGCCCTCTGCTAAGATAATATGCCCGAGGAAAGGTACTTGCGATATCCAGAATTCGCGCTTGCTGAAATTTTCGCGTATAGCTTGTGATCCCGCAGCCGTTGCAAGACTATATGCAGGTGCTTCTCATGTTCTTCCTCTGACTTGGAATAAACCAATATGTCATCGATGAATACCACAACAAACTTGTCCAGCTCCGGCATGAATACCAGTTCATCAAGTACATGAACTGAGCTGGAGCGTTGGTGAGGCCGAGGAACATGACAAGTTACTCATAAAGCCCGTACCTCGTCGAAAACCTATCTTCGGAATATCCTTAGCCCGTACCTTAATCTGATGGTACCCTGATCTTAAGTCCATCTTGGAAAAGACCTTTGCATCGACCAACTGATCAAACAAAATGTTGATCCGTGGCAACGGGTACTTGTTCTTGATTGTTACAGTGTTAAGAGGACGATAATCAACACAAAGCCATAGTGTTTCGTCCTTCTTCTTTACAAATAGTACTGAACAACCCCAAGGTGACGAACTCAGTCATATAAAACCTTTGCTCATAAGGTCATTCAGCGGTGTCTTCCACTCTGCCCATTCATTGGGTTCCATTTTGTACGGCCTTCACGAACTCAATGATGTTCCCGGTGCAAGTTCAATCTTGAACTCTACGTCCCGTTCGGGCAGCATGTCCGGTAAATAATTGGGAAACACATCCGGATATTCACATACCACGGGAATGTCCTCTATCTTAACAGTTTCCTAGCGGTTCAATGTTGCAATCTGTTGCCGCCTGGTGTCCAGAACTAATGTATGAAGACCGTGATGTGGGGAGTTGAGCTTAACGGTTTGAGAACTGATGTTGAGAACCGCATTGTGATAATTCAACCACGACATCCCCAAAATAATGTCGATCTTCAGACCTCCAAGAATAATGAGGGTCATGGGTTATAATCTAACCCCCAAACAAAGAGGTGCTCAGAAGACAACATCACTTGCTGTAATGCTGCCCCGGGCGAAGATATGAGGTATTAACTCTTTGTAAAGTGATTTGGAGCTGATGTTGAGCCACAAAAGATTGGCTAACACAATTATGTGTGGCACCGGAGTCAAAGAAAATTAATACCAGTAGCTGATTCAGAGAAAACATCCCTGCTAACGCGGCTTCTCCTTCCGGAACATCCTCAATCACTGTGTAGTGAATGTTGCCCTTTGTCTGCCCTCTTTTCTGCAGATATAGGTACGGGTCTGAATATTGAAAATATGATGACCCGCAGCCTTGAATTCCCTCCAGACAATACCTAGCATAATGGCCCCTCCGACCACAAGTGAAGCACGGATGTCTCTCTGGTTCTTCGCTAACTTGTGGTTGGAAGCTAGGTACATATGGCTGCAGCGATGGAGCACAAACCACCGTCTAATGCTGCTGCTGTGGAGGTGGTGCAAGTTGTGGTACATGACCAGCAATCAACCTCTAAGAAGTTGATCATACAGGGGCCTCCATATTTCACTAGATGGCATTCGGTACACCAACCTGTACTTTTGGGGCACATAACTTGTGCTAGCTTGCACGATATCACTCATTTTCTTCTTCTCTGTACAGAACAGACCTTGATGCACTAAATCCAGATTTTGATCCGGTTAAAAGCTTTTTCATAACTCAGGTTGAATACCAAAGTTAATGTTAACTTCAATATATTTCCAACGAGTATTCATATGCCTCCAGATCATTTCTGTATAAAAAGTTATGATTTTCCAAAGTTGACAGAGTTTCTGGATAAAATTTGCCAGCCTATCCTTTGTATGTGGCTGTTTTTATCACAGTTGTATCTGAATATACAATATTAATCTGAACAAACTTTAAAATGCAAAATTGTTGCACATTTCATAAACTTTCCAATGGTGTATCATATGACCCTTAGGGATTTTTCTATAAAAAGTTATAAGTATTATACAGAAACATCCAGAGAGGTTTGCATCTGTCCTGTTTTCTGAACAGTTTGCATTCAACTGGATATTCAACGAATTTAGCGTGTGATTTTACTCTGGAGGTCTGTCTACGAAGAAGTTGTAGAGCACTTAAAAACCTTTCCAGAAATGTATCATACACCTCCATTTGGTAAAGATACTCAGAGTTAGGCTCTGTCAAACTCCAGCAAAAATTTCTGCCAGAATAGAGTACTCTGTTTTTGAGAAACATAGATGCCTATCAATTCTCCACTTTGAAGCTTAGTAACTAATATGTGTTTTCCAACTTCCATTTTTAGTTGAAAGTTAGTCATGAATGATTTATTAATAGAAAAGAAGTTATAAAGTGTAGTACGGTGGCGATGCACCATAACACATATGACGGTACTACGTTGCCTCACAAAAAAATCCTAACCGGCTTACACAGGCATATACGTATCCTTAGATGGCACTAATACGATTACTTGCAAACATGTTCTACTTGGACTACAGTTTGTTAGGATCGAAGAGCACATGAAAAGCTACCAGAGGGGGGTGAATGGTAGATTTAAACTTTTTATCGGAAGCAACATAAACCCCCTCGGCAGAAAATTGATCTGTTAAAGAAACTATGTATGCGATTGATCTAAATGTGTTCGACAGTGACAAAAGTGGTATATATTACAGAGAATCAAGTCACAAAGAAACAACAACAAGAATCACGGAAATCCATCAAGAAAAACTCAAGTTATGATCGAAAGATCAAATGAGGGTCAATCTGTTCTACTCGAGTAAAAACCAGATCTGCAATACTGCAAAGAAACTCGTGTAAATCAGAAACTACAAATCCAATGACTTTGAAATTTTCACAAATGATGGATAATCAAGTTTTAAAGACAACCCAAAAATGATCACGTCAATTGGACCTGCAAAACTCGAGTTATGATCAAAACACCGAAGCACTGTCGTGTTGTCCAGAAACTCGACGAGAAAGACTTGACAAAAACAAGGCACAAAAGCTCCTCTAAATTATGAATTTTATTGATCAAAACATAAGAGTACTAGCCCAAGGTCGTCTTGCCACGATCTCTGGCATCCCTTGCTTATATAACCAGCCCGAAGGCCAACCCAATTCAAACTAGGACTCTAATCCTACTCAGTTTCGGAATCGAAACTTTCCATAACTGCTCAAGACTCTTCTATACGCAGATAGAAGCAATCTTAAGACTTCCAAACACCTTAGGAACGTATCCCACATTTCTAAAACAACTCAACTTTGTGTTCCACACGAAATCCTATCATAACCAACTCAAATCTTTCCATATTTGAGCCATAACCGACTCAGCCGCAGCCTGAGTCCATAGTCCAACCGGTTGGACCTTTCCTACCAATTCTTTACATCCACATCTCTTCATCATGCCTTGGAACCATGCCACGTCCATGCACTTCTTGCACACGTGCAAACACCTTCCAACAATGTCGACGATACCTTCATGTGCATTGTTCTTGATCCGAACATGCTGCGCGACCTCCCGATCAACTCAACCACAATTCCTCCCAAACTTGGTTGTTGAACCTCATCTTCTCCCTAAGACTAGTTCAATGGATCCCGTCACCAGCCATATCTTAAACTCAAGCAACACCTGCACATGAATAAACAACCAATACTTTCGAGCACAAGTACGTGACTTGACGCACGTTTGTTCCGAAAACCACAACACCTTACGTGAACACCTCACATAAGCATGTTGCAAACCATAACAAAATGTTAACCACCGTAAAAAGCCATAACACTTAAAAAACTTAGTAAAATAATACTAAGCAAACTTTCCATAGATGTAAAGAAAGTTCGAAACATTTGCATGGTAAAACAGAACCATTGCAATTTAGCTCCGGACCTTGCCAAAGCTAACCGGACCTTGAGCTGGAGCTTACCAAAGCTAGCAGAACCTAGCACCGGAACATACCAAAGCTAGTCGGACCTACCGCCAGAGCTAACCAAACACATGTCGGACCTAGCCATAGCAAGTCCGACCTTACGTCGGATCTTGTCAGAGCTCAGACCTAGAGTCGGACCTTGACAAAAAGAGTATTTTTGGCAGAATTCAAAACTTTTATCGTCATAGCCAATGTGTTCAGCACACATAGGTCTCACAATCTCCCCCTTGATGAATGCAATGAGAAGAAAAACAAAAATTATCCCCCTATACATATTTCTCCCCCTTTGTAAATCAGAAATAAAATGAGAAGAAAAACAAAAAATCTCCTCCTGAGAAGAATCGTGCCAAAACACTTGTGAATCGTGCAAGTGCGATCAATTTCTCCCCCTTTGACAATGTATTCAGCAAGGTTCAAAAGAGAAATTTTAATTGTTATGAGCATATTTATAATATATACATATAAAACAAAGCTCATTCAAGCCATACTATCAAGTAACTTACACTATCACATCAATAACATACATAAAGTAGTGTAAGCCATGCTAGAGATCATGTGTAATTTTCAATTTAAGCAAGTCATGATCTCACAAACTTAACTGACCTGAAAGCATGGCACTTGTTGCTGCATTTTAATTATTTTTCAAAGCACAAATTCAGGTCATATGACATTTGCAAGAGATTATATGCCGCATCAGCCTTATTCTAACCAATCAAGCCAAGCCTATGTCATTTGACAATCAGAAGTGCAAGGACATGGTTTTAGTCATACACAACTTCTTCCAAGTTCATATCTAAGTGCAATGATAAGCCATCTCAAAAGAAGAAGTACGATGCATGCATATTCTCTTGATCTTTTTTTCAATTTTTCATTTGGACATAAAAGCTCAACATGTGAATAGTTGATTGATTATTTTTCCATTATTAAAAGCACTTGTGAGCATGCAACAAGTTTAAAACAGCAAGAAAGTTCAGTCATGACCAGATTTAGTGTAAATAATTATTCCAATTACTAGTCATGGCAAAAACTACAAAATGTATAACATGAGTAATGTAGTAAGAACTTTCAGCATATAAAAGGAATCACAAAGTCATATATGTATGAAATACTATGCTCATATTATTTTAAATTCAGATTCACACATAGATTCCCAAGTTTCAAAACTCCCCCTCAATTTAAGCCATGAGGATGCATAACCCCTATTTCACTACGAATGAAAAAACGAGTAAATTCCAAAGGTTTTGTATAAATGTCAGCCAATTGTTATTCGGTATCTATATGGTGAAGCACAATGTTTCCTTTTTCAACATTATCACAGAGAAAGTGATACCTAATGTCAATGTGTTTTGTTCTCGAATGTTGCACGGGGTTTTTAGCAATGTAAATGGTACTAGTGTTATCACAAAATAGTGGAACACTATCTAGATCAACCCCATAGTCCTTAAGTGTTTGAACAATCCAAAGAATTTGTGAGCAAGCGCTAGCAGCAGCTACATATTCAGATTCGGTTGTGGATTGTGCAACTGAATTTTGTTTTCTAGAGGACCAAGCAACAAGTGAATTACCAAGAAAACGACAAGCACCCGAAGTACTTTTCCTATCAATTCTACAACCCCCAAAATCAGCATCCGAAAAAGCTTTCAAAGTAACGGTTGAGGAAGAAGGAAGAAAAATCCCAAATTATTGAGTTTCATGTAAGTACCTGAGAATTCTTTTGACGGCTTGACAATGTGAAGCACGTGGGGAAGCTTGAAATCATGCACAAAGACATACGCTGAATTGTATGTCCGGTCTTGATGCCGTGAAATACAAAAATGATCCAATCATACTTCTATATTCTTTTTGATCCATGGGTTCACCATCTTCATCAAGTTCAAGTGTCATTGATGTACCCATTGGTGTCCTAAGAGACTTCCTTTTGTCCATATTGAAGCGCTTAAGAAGGTCTCTTGTATACTTTGTTTGATGCACAAAAGTACCCTCCTTGGTTTGCTTGATTTGTAGCCCCAAAAAGTATGTGAGTTCCCCCATCATACTCATCTCAAATTCTGAACTCATCATAGCTGAAAACTTGGACACAAGATCATGAGAAGCACAACCAATGATAATATCATCCACATACACTTGAACAAAAAATGAGTCATTGCCATGTTTAAGCACAAAAAGAGTTTTATCAACCTTGCCCATGGTAAACCCCTTTTCAAGTAAGAATGTTTTTGACCTATCATACCATGCTCTAGGGGCTTGTTTAAGACCATACAAAGCTTTGGACAGTTTGTAAACATGATTAGAAAAATTTGGATTTTCAGAACCCGGTGGTTGCTTGACATAAACCTCCTCATCTATGTAGCCATTAAGAAAAGCACTTTTAACATCCATTTGATATAACTTGAAACCTTTAGATGCAGAAAATTCTAACAAAATTCCTATGGCTTCTACTCTAGCAACAGGAGCAAAAGTTTCATCAAAATCTAGTCCTTCAACTTGTGTGAAACCTTGAGCAACCAACCTAGCCTTATTCCTAACCACAAACCCATCCTCACTTTGTTTATTTTTAAACACCCATTTAGTTCCGATTAGAGTGTGACCTTGAGGTGGAGGTACAAGTTTCCAAACATTATTTCTTTCAAAATTTTCTAACTCTTCTTGCATGAAAATAATCCAAGATTCATTAGTGAGTGTGTGTGATATATCTTTGGGTTCAAAAGAAGCAACAAATGCTGAATGAACATGAAATTTTGGATCACAAAACCTGGACCGTGTGACTCGTTCGTACTGGCTTCCAATCATTTGTTGTGGAGGATGACTTTTGAGGACCCGGAGGGGAGTAGACAATTCACAAGCTCCTTCTTCTTCATGTTCATCACAAATTGAAGAACTTGTGACTTAAGGACGATCTGGACCAGCAATGGTGGTCGTCGGTGCTTGTTGTGAATCAAAATCAGGAGATGGAACAATGTCATTAGTTCCTGAATTTTCAGGCAGCAGCATCTCTTCTTCATCTTCTTTGATGAAAATACTCTCCCCATGCAGATATGGGTCTGGTCCTGCAATATTAGAGCTAGTACTTGGGCTAGCTTCATCAAAAGAAACCTCACAAGTCTCCACAATTTTTAGTGTCATGTAAAAGCACACGGTAGCCTCTAGTATGAGATGGGTAACCAAGAAACATGCTATCAACAGATCTAGGTTCAAATTTATCGAGATTACCATGTTTCTTAACAAAGCATCTTCAACTAAAGACCCGAAAGTGTGTGACACTAGGCCTATGTCCAAACCGAAGTTCATATGGTGTTTTACCTAGCTTAGCATGCAAGAAAACAAGATTTGAGACATAACAAGCATTTGCAATTGCATCAGCCCAAAATTTTCTAGGAGTTTGATATGCATCAAGCATAGTCCTAGCCATCTCAACTAAGGTTCTGTTCTTTCTCTCTACATCACCGTTTTGTTGAGGTACATATGGTGAAGAAAATTGATGATCTATTCCATTTTCAGCACAAAAGTGATCAAACGATTGATTTTTAAATTCGGTTCCGTTATCACTTCTAATTGCTTTTAAAGATCCTGGGAGATCAATTGATAATCTAAGAAATAAGGTTCTAAAGTGACTAAATGTTTCATTCTTAGATGCCATAAAATAAACCCAAGAGTATCTAGAATAGTCGTCAACAATCACACGAACATGTCATTTAGCTCCGAAGGATTGAACACGTGAAGGTCCTATGGTGTCAAGGTGCAAAAGTTGACCCGGTTCAGTTGTCATGGTCATTGTGAGAGGAGCATGTTAACCTGCAACCATCTTAGCATGTCTACAAGGAGAGCACATAATTTTATTGTCCCCTTTAAGCTTAGGCAGCCCATGTATGCAATCAAGAGTACTAACACGTGTGAGATGATTAAAGCCTACGTGACCAAGTCTACGATGCTAAAAATATAAATCTTTTAAATCATTATCAACAAGACATCTATGCTTAGAGGATGACATATTAAAATCAGCTTTAAAAACTCTTCCAAACCGAGACATATTAAAAATGAACTCACTATTTGAATCTACAACCTTGCAACAATTTTTTAGTGAAAATAATTTCCAGATTTTCATCTAGCAATTGTGAAACAGAAAGCAAGTTGTATTTCAAATTTTTAACAAGTGCCACATCTTTTAAAGTGTAGTGATTATTTACTCTAACCTAACCCTTAGCAATTATAGGAGTTGAAGAATTATCGGCAAAAGTAACATTTTCTACATGTGACACAAAAGAGAGGGAGGAGAACCATTCTTTGTTACCGGTCATGTGGCGTGAGCATCCTGAATTCATAATCCAAATGTTATCCTTCCTCAAGTGTGTAACCTACATAGAAGTACAATACGTCGATGACTCAATACTGGGTTAGTCAAAAGGCATTTAGGAATCTAGTACTGAGTCACACGACGTCCAGCAGAAGTAACACGCAAAGGCTGAGATAAAACAGTAGGTTTATGAGCCAAAGCTTGAGGATTTTTGTGCCCAACTACTGACCTATGAGGTGTTACATGAGTAGCACTAAAAACAGTAGGTCCGGAAGCAAACTTTGCATGTTTTTGACTCATAACAGCAGGGTGCATATTCCTAACATTCGGTTCAGCACACGCAACAGGTTTTGCACAGTTGTTATGTGATCTAGCAATCATTCTTTCCTTTTTCTGTTGCTTAACTAGTCTATAACAAAAATCTATGACATGACCATCTCTACTGTGGGGGACCCCAGCCTGTGTCACGGGGCCAAGCCACTCGCCTGGGAATCACATTGGGTGGTGCCGTGTTGTGCGGCACCCAACAACACACATATAAGGAAAATTGTATTACATAAATCAAAAGCGGAAGCTTACAAATGTTCTTTGTAAATAATTTACATAAATTAGTTACAGCAGAAGACTACAAACAACTCATGTTGAATAACTAATGAGCACTCGAGAAGAGGTCCAGCCCGTGGACTCCTCTCGCTAGCAACACGATGTCACACCCGGTTTTTCCGAAGAACAACCAAGTGAATATCACATGTATGCCAGGATCATTTTCTCATACATGTGATGACAAATAGTGAAGCATCATTTATTACAAGCATGGTGTCGAATATAAGTAAGTCTTACAAAGTAAATGTCTCGATGGACAATAATAAGTTCATCACAAGTAAATAAACTAGCAGCGGAATATTATTCTTTAGGGCTCCATCACAGGCATTGCCCGGGGGTCTTCATGAACCTAAAATCCTTCCTCGGGTCCAAAGTCTTGGTCATTATACACCACCTCATTATCTTGACCTGAGCAGCAATATAAACCAACAAATATGCAAGGTTGAGTACCAATGGTACTCAGCAAGTGTGGGAAAATTATATCATGCAAGGCTAGAACAAGGAGAGGTTGAACTCATGGTTAAAGCACTACGCAATTAATACCTATCACCTTAGCTTATTAAGCACCTACATTACTACACAGGTGAAATGGTCCCAATCTCCCATCCCATCATCATAACCAAATAACCATAACATCATTTTCAATGTTAAGCTCCCCGCTTAACTTCCAAAACCATCATTCCTCTAATCATGAATAAGTCCAGGCCGCTCTTAACCGTGAGCACGGCTGTCAAGACAGTTTTGACTCTGCAGAGTTTGTACCACTGTACCCACAAGTAGTGATTTCATCCCCCGTTGCCGGGTGGACTAAAAGAACCTCCATTATGCCAGTGGCTACGTTCCACATTCACACTTCCCAGGTGTGCGGCCAAGAGATCACTACGAAGCCTTTACAAAGGGATTCCCGACGAGCGTGGGCCCACTGAGGTTTCACCCCTAACAGCATACAAGAGGCTCCAACCCCGCTGCAGTGGCCCCCTCTTGAGCCTTGCGGTTCATATGGTAGTCCAGCTGACACCTACTCCCCGCACCATCCAACACACCCATACTACGCCGGGGATACACCTAATTAATTGGCCAAGCTGCCCCATCTCAGCATGTGGTTGGCACTGTAAAGCCGGGTTACATGCTCCATGAACCGGTCCTTAGGATCTAGGCAAGTACTAAACACAAACCCAAGTCTCGTGCACCCAGCACACAACCAAAACATCCAACTTGCCTTGATCCCTACCTCTACATAATTCACAATGTCTCATTCAAGAGTATGGTAAAATAAACTGATGATCTCATATCCCATATATCCCATTCTAAGCATGGCTAAGCATATGCATGTAAATAAATGACATGACAAAATAAATCCCAACCCAAGCTTCAAGGAAACAAGGTAATGCAATTCTAGGGAAACTTCCTAGCATGGGTTTCATATTTTATTTGACAATGCAAATAATTCTATCTACACATCCTAGCATAGGATCAAAGTGGTCAAGGACACTTGCCTCCTTCTTGCTGCTCTTGAAATGGGTATTCCTGGTCTTGGAAATGAATAACTTGTTCTTGAACAGGTTCTACTTCATACCATCACACATAGCAAAAGAAAAACAACAATCCATAAGACATAATTCACACTTACACTTCATACAAACCACACATTCACATTTATGAAAGTTCTTTACCATTATATGTGTGGTGGTTACTTTATGTGTGTTAAGTTGTGGCTTGCATGCACTTTTAACCATGTATATATATGATTCCTACTTTTGTGTCCACATTTATACTTGCATACAATGTGCCTTCACAATTTCTATCAACCCTAAACTGAATTATTTGTATTTTAGAAACTCCATTTATCATTTACTAGTTGCTATATTTTCAGATTTATATTCCTATGCATAATTGTATATTTTATTAGTAATACACATCACCTAAACAGATTAGGTTCTGGTCCTAAATAATTTAAAATCATATTTTGACCATGGCTTATGATGTATACTATTTCATAATTATTTTCCCTATTTTTCTTTAACTATTCTTTACTTAAAAATGTGTCCCTATACTAATAAATGTGAATAACAGATAAAACAGATTTATTTCAGCCCAAAAATATACTTTTATCTCACTCCAAAATTTTCTAAGTACTGAGAAAGTTTTTAATTAATTTTGACAATTATGTTTGTCCCCCTTTTTATTTTTTTTAAACACTAGTTACATATTCAATTTTCTAAATTAAATACTAAACAGGGTTAAAAAGTAAACTCACCCCATTACAGGGTCTATAATATTATTTTCATAATTTCCAGGGGTCTAGCTACACTTATCAGAGGTGTTTTTCTTAATTTCTATTAAGTCCAGGGGCTAAAACTGATTTTTAAATGAATTTACATGATTTTCTGGAGTTCCAGGGGCTAGATCTGAAGTTTCCGGGGCTAGCTCTCAATTCCAGAGAACCCCAGGGGGTAGCACGTAAGAATTCCAGTCTTTATAACGCGGGGCTGACGTGGTCCGTCCGATTTTAAACCGACGGCTGAGATTATAAGATCGAACCGGTACGCGGGGTTTTAAAGTCTACCGTGCGATTTGAAATAAACGGCGCACAAGCGGCCACGTCGCTCCGACCGAGCGCGGGCGGCGCTGCTGGCGGCGCACGGCGGCGGGAAGCGGCGATCTCGCCGGAAAGTTTCGGATCCTCGAGAATTCTGCCTAGAACTGTGATCTTATGGCCTAGATCGGTAGAGGGGAGGTCAGGGATCTCACCTCGGGGGTTTTCTCGAGCTCGGGGGTCCTGGAAAGTGATCGGCGGCGAGGTCCGAGGCAAAACCACGGCGAAGCTCGTCGGCGCTGCGTTTACACCGTAACTCTCCGAGTTTTCTGCACCTGCAAAGTTCCCCGGAGGCGGTGGATCAAAACCAGCGAGTTAGATCAGAGTTTCCGAGCTTAGATCGGCCAGAATTCACCGGCGAAGTCTCGGTGCTCACCGGAGTGAAAATCGGCGATCGCGTGAGGAAAACTGATCGGATCGGGGGTTTTTATAGCCGGGGGAGGGCGGTGGGTCTGTTGTGATCGAGTTGGAGTCCTCTGGGACCAGAATTCGGCTGCGGGACATGCTTTTCCCGGTCGGTTGCGATTTCGCGCGCTCGGGAGAAAATTCCGGGGTCACGGGGCTCGGGGTTAGGGATGACAGGTGGGTCCCACCCGTCGGTGAGAGGCAGCGCGGCGCGCGCGGGGGCGGGCTGGCGCGGGGGAAGCTGAGCCGGCTGGCGGTTTCGGCCCACTGGCCAGTTTTTTCCCGTTTTCCTTTTTCTTTTTTCCATTTCTTTTCTGTTTTGAGTATAATCTGAATTCCAGTTTGAATTTGAATTTTTGCAAAACATGCAACACGTCCAAAAATTTTTAAATTCCCCTCTGAACATGGTTTTGGGTTTTAAATCAAAATTTGGGGTGTTACAGCTCTACCCCCCTTAAAAGAAATCTCGTCCTCGAGATTGTTGTTTCTAAGAAAACAATTCCGGAAATTGTGCCTTGAGCTCATCTTCCCGTTCCCAGGTGGCTTCCTCTTCTGAGTGATGCTTCCACTGCACCTTGCACATCCGGATTCTCTTGTTTCTGGTGAGGCGTTCCATCGTCTCCAAAATTTTGTAAGGTTGCTCGGCATAAGACAAATCTTCAGCTACATCCACTTCATTCATGGGTAACACCTCCTCAGGCGTCCTCAGACATTTCTTGAGTTGTGACACATGGAATACATCGTGCACATCCGATAGATGAACCGGTAACTCTAGTTGGTACGCCACTTCGCCTTTTCTTTCCAAAACTTGAAAGGGTCCGATGTATCGAGGTGACAACTTCCCTTTCACCTTGAACCGACGAAGTCCTCTGATAGGGGACACCTTGAGATAAACATAGTCTCCCACGTTGAAAACGAGTTCTCTTCTTCGTACATCAGCATAACTCTTCTGGCGTGTTTGTGCTATCCTCAAGTTGTTGCGAATCTCCCTCACCTTCGCCTCGGCTTCTTGTAGCACTTCTGGACCAAACACTTTACTTTCTCCTGTTTGGTTCCAAAATAGGGGAGTTCTGCACTTCCTTCCATACAAAGCTTCAAACGGTGACATCTTCATACTAGCTTGATAGCTGTTGTTATAGGAAAACTCCGCATACGGTAAGTTCTTGTCCCAACTCCTATTGTTTTTGAGTGCACATGCTCTTAACATATCTTCAAGGATCTGATTGGTTCTTTCCGTCTGCTCGTCAGTTTGGGGATGATAGGCAGAGCTGAAGTTCAGATGGGTTCCCATGGTTTCATGCAACTTTTGCCAAAACCTCGAGGTGAACTGTGTCCCTCGGTCCGACACTATCTTCTTTGGCACTCCATGGTAACACACAATCCTTGACATGTACAATTCTGCCAATTTGGATCCGCTGTAGCTTTCTTTCACAGGGATGAAATGAGCTACCTTGGTTAGCCTATCAATAATGACCCGTATTGAATCATATCCGGATTGGGTCCTAGGCAATCCCACGATAAAATCCATGCTGATTTCTTCCCACTTCCATTCAGGCACTTTGAGTGGTTGCAATAATCCCGCGGGTCGTTGATGTTCAGCTTTCACCAACTGACATGTGTCACATAGGGCAACATGTTCCGCGACATCTCGCTTCATGCCATACCACCAATACCTGCTTTTGAGGTCCTGGTACATCTTCGTACTCCCAGGATGAATGGAATAGTCAGAATCATGAGCCTCCTTCAAAATTAATTCACGGATCTCTTTTACTTCTGGCACACAGATCCTTTTCCCGTGCCACACCGTTCCCTGTTCATCCTCTCTAAAACCAGGAGCTTTATTTTCCTTAATGAGTTGTCTGATCTCTTGTATCTTCTCATCATTCTTTTGGCCCTCGCGTATGTCTTGCTCGAGTGTGGAGTCCACTTCCATGGCGATGGCTTCACCACTATTTACTAGACATAGATTGAGCCTTATAACCTCGTCCTTCAATTCTGCAGGCATGTCCTTCAAGCTCAACTTATTGACCTGCACTTTCCGACTCAAAGCATCGGCCACGACGTTTGCTTTCCCGGGATGATAGTTGATGCCTATATCAAAGTCATTAATTAGCTCTAACCATCTCCTTTGTCTGAGGTTGAGATCTGGTTGTGTGAATATGTACTTCAAACTCTTATGATCCGTATATATCTCTGTCCTCTTCCCCATCAAATAGTGCCGCCAAATTTTCAACGCGTGTACCACTGCAGCTAGTTCTAGATCATGTGTAGGATAGTTCTTCTCGTGCTTCCGAAGCTGCCGGGATGCATATGCCACGACATGTCCTTCTTGCATGAGAACACATCCCAACCCATTTCCAGAGGCATCGCAGTACACTGTGAAATTCTTCTGCATATCTGGCATAACCAGCACTGGGGCTGTTGTCAATCTCTTCTTTAGCTCCTGCAAGCTTGTATCGCACTGTGGCGTCCAGGTGAATGTGATTCCCTTTTCCAACAATTTGGTGAGAGGTCTCGAGATCTTGGAGAATCCCTCAATAAACCGTCGATAGTATCCAGCCAATCCCAAAAAGCTTCGAACTTCCCCGACATTTTCAGGGGTTTTCCACTTCTGGATATCCTCGATTTTGGCGGGATCTACGGAGATTCCTCCCTCCGAGATTATATGTCCTAAAAAGGGAACTCTCTTCAGCCAAAACTCACACTTGCTCAACTTGGCATATAGTTGGTGTTCTCTCAGCCTCTGTAACACCAACCTTAGATGTTTCTCATGTTCTTCTTCATTTTTGGAGAAGACGAGAATATCATCTATGAAAACCACCACAAATTTGTCCAGATATTCCATGAATACCTTGTTCATGAGGTACATGAAATATGCCGGGGCATTGGTTAGCCCAAAAGGCATGACAGTGTATTCATACAGTCTGTACCGAGATACGAAAGCTGTCTTGGGAATATCTGATTGCCTTATCTTGAGTTGGTGGTACCCCGACCTGAGATCAATTTTCGAGAACACACAAGCTCCCCTCAACTGATCAAACAAGTCTTCAATGCGGGGTAATGGGTACTTGTTTTTGATGGTTACCTCATTCAAGGCACGGTAATCCACGCATAACCTTTGGGTTCCGTCTTTCTTGGGCACGAATATCACCGGAGCTCCCCATGGCGAGGAACTAGGGCGAATATACCCCTTCTCCGTCAATTCTCTCAAATGATCCTTGAGCTCTCCTAGCTGATTGGAGTCCATTCGATAAGGTCTCTTGTATATCGGGGCTGTTCCCGGTACTAGCTCAATTGCGAATTCCACATCACGGTCGGGAGGCATACCTGGTAACTCCTCCGGAAAAACATCTGGATAATCCCTGATGGTCCTGATTTCCTCAACTTTCACCTCCACTTGATTTAATTTAATGTCCCTCCTAGGCTCGTGTATCGTTATGAACTTTACTCTTGTGCCATTGGGGTGAGTTAGTTCCACCGTTCTGGTCGAACAATGGATGATTCCTTTATGTTTGGTCAACCAATCCATACCCAAAATAATATCTATCCCTTGTGAATCTATCACTATGAGGTTAGCAGTAAATACTACCCCATTAATGTCTAGGCTCACTTTGGGACACACTTGTCTTGTCCTTATTTCTCCACCTGGAGAGTTTACGGCTAGCATATGGTTCATTTGTGTGGTTGCTAGGTCATGCTTCTTAACAAACCCTTGAGCAATGAACGAGTGGGTAGCACCAGAATCAAACAGCAGAGTTGCAAGGTGTAAATTGGCAGGAAACTTACCAACTACCACGTCGGGGGCCTCTTGTGCTTCCTCCATAGTGACGTGGTTCACCCGTCCTCTCACTACATTCTGCTGTTGTGGCGGCGCAGGCTTCTTCTTAGGGCACTTATGGGCGTAGTGCCCCACTTCACCGCAGCTAAAACATTGCACCCCAACCTTAGGTGCTTGGCCTTTGTTGTCTTGGGGTTGGTTCGGGGGTCCTTGCACTGCTGGTCGAGGTGGATATGCGGGGCGAGGCTGCTGCACAAACTGACGTTGCGGCTGTGCTGGTGCTGCGGGTGGCCTGTAGTTTGGGTTGTACCCTCTTGGTGCTGAATAGGGTACCGCAGCACGGCTCATCTGCCCCGTAGGTTGCTGCATCATACGTGGGCGGGTGTTGCTCCCTGAGGCCTGATGTGACCACCCCGCCTTCCTCTTATTCTCATTTTCCAGGGCCTTTAGCTTCCTTTCCACCACAAATGCTCTGTCCACCATCTTTTGGAAGCTTTCATACTCATTTGAGGACATTGCACACTGCATCTCTGCGGTAAGTCCTTCCACGAAACAATCTTGTTTCTGCTCATCAGTCTCTATGTCTCGGGGAGCATAACGGGATAGTTGAGTAAATTTAGTGAGGTACTCCCTCACCGTCATGTTTCCCTGCTGCAGTCCCAGAAACTCTTTCCTCTTGTTTTTGAGTTCCCCTCTTGGGATATAGTGGTTGTGGAAGCTACGCTTGAACTCGTCCCAAGTGATGTTCTCAGGGTCATGATGGGCGGCCACGTAGGCGGTCCACCAATCAGCAGCAGGTCCATTCAATTGATGAGAGGCAAACAGCACCCTCTCATACCCTTGGCACTGTATGATCCTCATCTTACTTTCAATGGTCTTCAGCCAATCATCAGCCTCCAGAGGTTCAGCAGCACTTGCAAACTTTGGAGGTTGAGTTCCTAGAAACTCACTCAACCTTGGTTGGCGTGGTGCAGCTTGTGGAGGTTGAACTTGATGCAAGTTGGCCACCACTTGAGTCAAGTTCTGGATAAGCTGATTTTGATTCTCCAGCATTTGGTGGAGAGGATCAACTTCTTCACGGCGACCACCCCTGTCCTGGCCTCCAGAAAGATGAAGGTTGCATGCCTCATCGTTGTTGTTGGCGGGGTTAGCAGCGCGTCCTTTTCCTCTTCCGGCCATCTGGCAGAATCAACCAATGTCAATTTGAAATCATTTAGTATCATCTTACTACTTTCATTTGTTTGTACTTTGAAGTGTTGAGGCTTTGTTATACTTTTACGAGGGTTCATATCTCACACCAAATAAATGTACTATTATTTCCTGTGGGTTCACACACCAAAGCAAAACAATCTGAAGACGAGGATGTGGACAATTGCTCATGGCTTCCACAACTCACGTCACACACCAATCATTATCACACCATTAACTACGTAACGACTCAACTACTCGACCTCTTGCTAGCTAAGGGAAAGACTCTACACTACTCGTCCTCTTGAGCTGGCTCCTCGGGATCTTCCTCCTCATTTTGGCTACCTTCTGACTCTGCTTTGGGTGGGGAGGCGGCTGGTGGAGAAGTGCGACGACGCCTGATCGCTCGGCGATCCGGGGAGTCAGGAGTCCATGGATCACTCACGGTGACACACAGTTCATTCCCATCTCCTCTTTCTCTCGCCTTTAAGCAAGCTCGCAGTAACGCCTCCGTTTCCCTCAGGGTGTCTCAAACATCCTGAAGCTCTTGTTGACACTCCTGCAGTCGAGTGCTGAGCATAGCAGCATCCTCCAAGCACAAGTCCATGTGCTCATGGGAAGTCCCTTGCTGCACCGGTGGGTACTTGTACTCCGTGGTACCACTCTCACGTTGGAGGACATACATGTACTCAGTTTTGTCCAAGTGGCGACGATAGATGTGACTCTGGCAGGTGATGGCCTCCCAGGTGACATCTTTCTCCGCGTCAACTTGTGTTGCTCGACAAGCTGGGGAGTGGTGAATCTTAAGCAGTTGATTCTCGTGTATAATCCTCATCTCCAAACTCCATTCTTCCCTCTTCTCACGGATGGTCCTGGTGGAGTTATAGTGGATGATTAGCTTGCCCGTATTGCCGCCGGCTTCGAGCATACGCCGAAGACGGCGCAACAAATCTCCTACTGCCAATACGTAGGAAAGGTACGTCACTGGGCAACTCTCCTCTCTTTCGGCAAGGGCAACTACGGGAACTCTCCCTCCTGTGGACTTACGAGCGGTGCGAATCATGCGAACCATCTAAAACAAAAGAATTTAAAATTAGGTTAGATAAATTCTCAAACAAAAATCCTATTTTGAATGAAAGTTGGGGTAAGATGAAGAAAATGACTCCTTTAATAACACTTTTCCACCCACACCTTAGAAAATAGTTTTTAAGAAAATAGGGCCCTTAAATACGTCCATTTCTACCTAGGTCCACGTTCCTACGGGCAACCTTGGCTCTGATACCACCTCTGTCACACCCGGTTTTTCCGAAGAACAACCAAGTGAATATCACATGTATGCCAGGATCATTTTCTCATACATGTGATGACAAATAGTGAAGCATCATTTATTACAAGCCAGGTGTCGAATATAAGTAAGTCTTACAAAGTAAATGTCTCGATGGACAATAATAAGTTCATCACAAGTAAATAAACTAGCAGCGGAATATTATTCTTTAGGGCTCCATCACAGGCGTTGCCCGGGGGTCTTCATGAACCTAAAATCCTTCCTCGGGTCCAAAGTCTTGGTCATTATACACCACCTCATTATCTTGACCTGAGCAGCAATATAAACCAACAAATATGCAAGGTTGAGTACCAATGGTACTCAACAAGTGTGGGAAAATTATATCATGCATGGCTAGAACAAGGAGAGGTTGAACTCATGGTTAAAGCACTACGCAATTAATACCTATCACCTTAGCTTATTAAGCACCTACATTACTACACAGGTGAAATGGTCCCAATCTCCCATCCCATCATCATAACCAAATAACCATAACATCATTTCCAATGTTAAGCTCCCCGCTTAACTTCCAAAACCATCATTCCTCTAATCATGAATAAGTCCAGGCCGCTCTTAACCGTGAGCACGGCTGTCAAGACAGTTTTGACTCTGCAGAGTTTGTACCACTGTACCCACAAGTAGTGATTTCATCCCCCGTTGCCGGGTGGACTAAAAGAACCTCCATTATGCCAGTGGCTACGTTCCACATTCACACTTCCCAGGTGTGCGGCCAAGAGATCACTACGAAGCCTTTACAAAGGGATTCCCGACGAGCATGGGCCCACTGAGGTTTCACCCCTAACAGCATACAAGAGGCTCCAACCCCGCTGCAGTGGCCCCCTCTTGAGCCTTACGGTTCATATGGTAGTCCAGCTGACACCTACTCCCCGCACCATCCAACACACCCATACTACGCCGGGGATACACCTAATTAATTGGCCAAGCTGCCCCATCTCAGCATGTGGTTGGCACTGTAAAGCCGGGTTACATGCTCCATGAACCGGTCCTTAGGGTCTAGGCAAGTACTAAACACAAACCCAAGTCTCGTGCACCCAGCACACAACCAAAACATCCAACTTGCCTTGATCCCTACCTCTACATAATTCACAATGTCTCATTCAAGAGTATGGTAAAATAAACTGATGATCTCATATCCCATATATCCCATTCTAAGCATGGCTAAGCATATGCATGTAAATAAATGACATGACAAAATAAATCCCAACCCAAGCTTCAAGGAAACAAGGTAATGCAATTCTAGGGAAACTTCCTAGCATGGGTTTATATTTCATTTGACAATGCAAATAATTCTATCTACACATCCTAGCATAGGATCAAAGTGGTCAAGGACACTTGCCTCCTTCTTGCTGCTCTTGAAATGGGTATTCCTGGTCTTGGAAATGAATAACTTGTTCTTGAACAGGTTCTACTTCATACCATCACACATAGCAAAAGAAAAACAACAATCCATAAGACATAATTCACACTTACACTTCATACAAACCACACATTCACATTTATGAAAGTTCTTTACCATTATATGTGTGGTGGTTACTTTATGTGTGTTAAGTTGTGGCTTGCATGCACTTTTAACCATGTATATATATGATTCCTACTTTTGTGTCCACATTTATACTTGCATACAATGTGCCTTCACAATTTCTATCAACCCTAAACTGAATTCTTTGTATTTTAGAAACTCCATTTATCATTTACTAGTTGCTATATTTTCAGATTTATATTCCTATGCATAATTGTGTATTTTATTAGTAATACACATCACCTAAACAGATTAGGTTCTGGTCCTAAATAATTTAAAATCATATTTTGACCATGGCTTATGATGTATACTATTTCATAATTATTTTCCCTATTTTTCTTTAACTATTCTTTACTTAAAAATGTGTCCCTATACTAATAAATGTGAATAATAGATAAAACAGATTTATTTCAGCCCAAAAATATACTTTTATCTCACTCCAAAATTTTCTAAGTACTGAGAAAGTTTTTAATTAATTTTGACAATTATGTTTGTCCCCCTTTTTATTTTTTTTAAACACTAGTTACATATTCAATTTTCTAAATTAAATACTAAACAGGGTTAAAAAGTAAACTCACCCCATTACAGGGTCTATAATATTATTTTCATAATTTCCAGGGGTCTAGCTACACTTATGAGAGGTGTTTTTCTTAATTTCTATTAAGTCCAGGGGCTAAAACTGATTTTTAAATGAATTTACATGATTTTCTGGAGTTCCAGGGGCTAGATCTGAAGTTTCCGGGGCTAGCTCTCAATTCCAGAGAACCCCAGGGGGTAGCACGTAAGAATTCCAGTCTTTATAACGCGGGGCTGACGTGGTCCGTCCGATTTTAAACCGACGGCTGAGATTATAAGATCGAACCGGTACGCGGGGTTTTAAAGTCTACCGTGCGATTTGAAATAAACGGCGCACAAGCGGCCACGTCGCTCCGACCGAGCGCGGGCGGCGCTGCCGGCGGCGCACAGCGGCGGGAAGCGGCGATCTCGCCGGAAAGTTTCGGATCCTCGAGAATTCTGTCTAGAACTGTGATCTTATGGCCTAGATCGGTAGAGGGGAGGTCAGGGATCTCACCTCGGGGGTTTTCTCGAGCTCGGGGGTCCTGGAAAGTGATCGGCGGCGAGGTCCGAGGCAAAACCACGGCGAAGCTCGTCGGCGCTGCGTTTACACCGTAACTCTCCGAGTTTTCTGCACCTGCAAAGTTCCCCGGAGGCGGTGGATCAAAACCAGCGAGTTAGATCAGAGTTTCCGAGCTTAGATCGGCCAGAATTCACCGGCGAAGTCTCGGCGCTCACCGGAGTGAAAATCGGCGATCGCGTGAGGAAAACTGATCGGATCGGGGGTTTTTATAGCCAGGGGAGGGCGGTGGGTCTGTTGTGATCGAGTTGGAGTCCTCTGGGACCAGAATTCGGCTGCGGGACGGGCTTTTCCCGGTCGGTTGCGATTTCGCGCGCTCGGGAGAAAAGTCCGGGGTCGCGGGGCTCGGGGTTAGGGATGACAGGTGGGTCCCACCCGTCGGTGAGAGGCAGCGCGGCGCGCGCGGGGGCGGGCTGGCGCGGGGGAAGCTGGGCCGGCTGGCGGTTTCGGCCCACTGGCCAGTTTTTTCCCGTTTTCCTTTTTCTTTTTTCCATTTCTTTTCTGTTTTGAGTATAATTTGAATTCCAGTTTGAATTTGAATTTTTGCAAAACATGCAACACGTCCAAAAAATTTTAAATTCCCCTCTGAACATGGTTTTGGGTTTTGAATCAAAATTTGGGGTGTTACACACGAAGATCTGGCAGCGGCTGGGTTCTCCATGTGTTATATGACTCGGAAGTCTCCGAGTCTCACCGGACAACCTTCTTTATAAGCGTCGATGTTAACCTGCAAAACCACTCACATAGCAAGAGTGAGCACATAGGCTCAGCAAGACTTAACCGTCTCTCCTAAAGCATGCAACTCTACATGAAAGTAACTTAAGACCTAAACCTGTAATTTTCAAAAAGACTCGCCTATGAGTTCATCCTTAACTTTCAGATTTTAGCCATCATAGTCGTACCTTGCACGCAGCAACATTGGAACTCCACAATCAAACAAGAAACGCTTCATTCCAATGTTACTTGTCCCAAGGTGGAAAATAACTTTAGCTTGCTCTATCTCTACTTCAAACATGGTTTTCATGCAATTTACAATAATCATAGCAGCAATTAAAACTTTGCAAACTGTTCTCACACAACTTGCTTACTACGTCACAACACAGTGATCAAGCGGTACTCAATGACCGCGAGGGACGGTGATTCGAATCAAACACTTCCTGGATAACTCGACACATACGCCCGCCTCTGAAGACCCAAATCTGGCGTCCTTCATTACGTCGTATGTGGCAACCTTTCGCAGGACACTCGACTGTAGAACCGGTCGTGCCATCTCGGGCTCATAGGTCTAACGAGACGATGTGGTATGCCTCTACAATCCAGTTAACCTGGTACATCGGTTTCCTAGTTCTCATATAGAAGTAAGCATCCGGTACACAACTCAATACTTGCTCACGGGTGCCGCACATGCATCGGTCCTTAACCGACAGAGGCAGAGCTACTCGACCAAGACCTCGTCTTGTCGCTGCCTAACCCTCTTGCCCGGTCTCATCTTTAGAAATATAAACTTTAGTTTGCTTCTTTTCCAACTACACCCATGTAATCCCGACTATAACTCGTGAGTAGATTCCAACTACTCGACTTCTACCGGATGTCCTAAGCTATTTAGCACGACATTATTCTACAGCGGTGACACTTTTCTACCCTTGACTCCAGGGTCCATTTTGGTCATGCAAGTGGAGTATAAAACATTCCTGACCTAATGCACATACAAACTTTAACCCATAGTAGTGAACAAAGTAAAAACTTTATAAAACAACTTAAATGCAAACCGGAGCTTCCCTTGGTTTTGCAGGTGACTAAAGTCAGATAATTATGAAGTTAGTTGCTGATGACTTGAAGCTTAATCACTGCCCTTCTTGCTCCTTGATCCAAGCTTCACTTCTCTTCCACTTTTCCACGGTTAATCACTACATGTTATGAATATTCGAATATGTTTAATTGTAAAGCTTTTGCTAACAAGTTCTATCGACAAGTTTAAAACTGGAACTCTGTTTAAGAATTTAAAATGACACTGGTGCTAGTGGTTTGGGTTTGGGTTTAATTACTATGATCAAGTGATAAGTGTGTTTCATCACTTGTGTGTCGATCACCTAATGAGGTTGAACAGAACAGTACTGATCCAGGGCTCCAATGGAGCTGAAACTTTTCATGTGAGTTCCTTGTCACAAGAAAGTCATCCGGACCAAAAATTTGGAATTTTTCAATGAGTAGATCACTCAGAACAATTCCCTAAGCATTTAGGTAAAAAGGAATTAATTCTGAATAAATTTGCATTTTCATGCAGATTCAAGTGAACCAAAATTTCAAACATAGCTCAGAGAGCATGCATGAATTTTCCTAGGATTTTTGGAACTAGAAATTGCCCAGAACTGAATTTCCAAGTTTTGGAAATTCTCTGAAATTGTTTCTGTATTCATTGGAACACAGAAACTTGGAATCAGAATTCTCCTAAGAAAACCAACTCCAAATGAGCTGATATTTTAACAGGAGTTAACTAACATCCTAACGAAGATTCTGGCAAAATTTGAGGATTTTTGGATGAAGCAAACTCCCTCTAAAATTCTTTTGCTGAAAAGCTTTAAAGAATTTTCCAGAATTTAATAATGGTTTTCGTACAAATTGGGTTGCATATTTGGATTCTCAATCTGAATCCAACCCAATTTGAATCACTAAATTTGGAGCTTCCTAGCAAAATTTATGAGGTTCTAAAGTTTGGACTGAATTTGGGAATTCAAATAAACTGGGAAATGTTTAAACTCTGACCGTGGGCCCCATGTGACGTGTCAGCTCCTCAGTGCAGCCACACCGCGGTCCACAGAAAATTTTGCTGTAGCCACAAACGATCAAATGGCCACAGCAAATCCCAGCCTACTGTTAACGGTCACTGACCGGTGGGGTCGGAGCCTTCTTCTTTCTCCCGAGCCCCCCTTTCCCGCGCGCGTCTTCCCCCTCGCCGGCGCGGCGGTGACCTCGCCGGACTCGACTTCCCGGCTATCTCAAGGCCTGATACTCGCTGCCTGGGGGTTTTCGGGGATGGGAAACTCATCTAGGGGGTCGGCCCAAGCTATCTATGGCCGGAACTAGGTCGGCGGCGCACAAAGGCTTCGATGAAGCTTCGGCTCTGCGGTCCGACCTCTCTATCCTTCCAAACACGGTGATACTTGGCCCTATAGCATCCATGGATCCTAGAAAAGATCGGCATGAATGCCACAAAGCTCAGGGAGGCCTCTACGTAGGTTGTCACCGTGCGCCACCTAGGTGCGGCGACGTTTGCTCTCGGGAAACCTTGAAATTCGTCGTCTTCATGTGTTCTCAAGCTAGGGTTGCGTAGGGGAAACGATGCCTAGATAGTCTAGTTCTCGTGTGCCAGCTTTAGGGACTTAAAAACGACAATGGAGGTGGAATTCAACTATTTCGTACCGGAAGTCAGGTTACCACGCGCCGGAAGAAAAACTCCGAATTGGAGCTCGACAATCCTCGGCTTGAGCTGAAACTCGGCGAGGAGCAGCTCGGGTAGTCGGCGCGTCCTTGAGTGCCTTCGGTTAAGCGTGAATCCCCTCGTGTGATGCTGTCCACGTGAGCTCGGTTCTTGGTTGTTTTAGGTCGCCGCCCGAGAAAACTGTTCTAGGGTGGAGAACGCCGGCAGTTGCTGGTTTGTTGTGTGGAGGAGGTGAAGGACGATCAACCTTGCCATTTTTGCGGTTGGTAGGGGTGCTGTGCGCTTGGGTGCATGTTTTCCCGGTTGGAACCGAGGCGGCGGTGAGCTCAGCGTTGATCGGTTGCGAGAAGGAAATGAAACACGGGCAGCTCGGTCCAGAGAAGAAAAGATCACGCTGAGTTGCAGAAGGCCCACGAGCAGCTCTCTAGCGCTGCTCAATTCAGTGAGGAGGTGGCTCGGCAGCAGCCCTCGGTGGCACGCGTGAAGTAGCCGGCTGAGCGAGTGGGAAACAGAGCCTCTGTTTTGCTTCTTGTGCAAGTCTAATCCTTATGACATGTAGGCCCCACTGCTCTTCTCCCCCTTATCCTCTCCAAAATCTCTCAAATTTGGCACAGTGCAAACTTCAACCATGAGGAACTCAAATTCAAAAGCCATTTGGCAATTTTGACAAGTTTTACCTCAGTTTAAATCTTGAATCAAATTTCAAGGAAATTCATAAGCCCCTTCGATATTCATATCAAAGCGACTCTAAACTTTCTCAAAATTTGTCTTCCTCATAATTTGGACCTGAAGAATTTGAATATGCCATCTGATTTTTGAGTTAGCCGCTGCAAATAAGAATTTTGAACCAACAGTTTGGAACTCTATTTTTGAAATGGCCACCTTATGATTGAAGTGAACAATTTAGTTCAAAGACTGATTTAAACTCCTTTTGCACAGGACCACATTCACATGTTTATCAAAGTTTTTGCAAGTCCCAATTCTTGAAATTGAACTCAACTTTATTCAAAATCAAGTTTTGCATTTACAAGTTTTTGGGACTTTTACATCTACCACAGTAGGTACAATTAAATTTAACTTTATGTTCATGTCTATATGAGCAGACAACATATTTATTTGAAACCGAATGAGACAACACTCCTGCAGATTTAAAAACCACTTCTTTTTTGTTTAGGAACTGTTTTCATCATACCACTTCATAATGACTTTACAATTTTAGGTGGATGTGCTTTAGTATGACCATGGGAATCAAAATATAAACCAGTTTTATCACTGCAAGATTTAAAGAATTCAACAGCAAGTTCAGATTCTTATTCCCATTATAAAACCGCTCTAGTGTCCTATTCATGTCATCAAGTTTCTTAGACATGTCTAGGCAGTTTTGACATGAAGTTTTTCCTTTTAGTTTGCAATTGGAACAATACTTAACTTCATGAGAACGTAAAGCATTGTTCAATATAGAAATTTCATTAATAGCATCTTGTAGTTTCTTATTAAGATCATCACAAATAGAACAATGCAAATCAATTGTAGAACAGCAAGCATCTTTCAAGTTTTTATCATTAAGTGCAGCAAGCTCTCTGTTCTTTTTAATCTCTAACTCAAGTTTATCAAGTGTGGAGGTATGTGCACTTCTTAGAGAGGACAATTTTGCATATATTAAATCATATGAGGAACAAGAATCATCACTAGGAATCAAAGATTTCAAATGATTAATTTCATATTATAGTGACTCAATTTTAACAGCATTGTCCCTAAGCTTTTTGTCCTTTTTCTTAACTATAATAGTGGCACGAGAAATAGCATCACACATTTCTTCGCAAGTAGGACATACCTCTTCATTGTCGATGTTGTGTTCTGCCTCCTCCATACTTAAACTTGACTTGCCCGCCATGAAGCATAAGTTTGCCAAATCATCTTCATCTTCGTCACTGCCGATGTCCACATCGCTCGAGCCAAGTTCTTGAAATGCGGAGATAAAACTATTTACCAATTGGCGTCCTATAAAACCTTCTTCTTTTTCTTATTGTTTGCAGAAGAGTGCTTCGTTCTAGTTTGCTTTTCATCACAGGAAGTAGGACCTGAAAGGTTAGGGCAATCCGTACGAAAATGTCCTGGCTTACCACATTCGAAGCATTATTGAGGTCCGACACTTCCTCTCCTTCTAGTTCTCACATTTTGCAATGCTTTTGAGAATCGAGTAGAGATGAGTGCGAGTTCTTCCTATGGAAAATCTTCAATCTGTTCAAGGGTTAGAGAGGACAACAAAGAAAGTGTACCACAAAATGAAGATTGCCTAGAGCTAGGCATGTCATGTTGTGAAACAAATGCAAGAGACTTGTTGGGGTTCTTACGTGATATTATGTCAATTTCATGAGTTTTAAATTAGAATATATCAGATCTAATGTAAGTGTACTCATGACAGTAGATTCACGAATAGATGTAACTTTCATCTCCCAAATTGACATGTCTAATGCACTTAGTAATTGCCTAGCATTTTCAGCATCTGAAAGATTAACGTTGACACTACGCAAGTTGCTGAGAATTTTATTGAAGCGAGCAAAGAGGTCATCAATTGACTCACCGGGTTGCATCTCGAAGCGCATGTGTTCTTTCTTGAACATATCTTGTCTTATCTCCTTGATCGTGTTGGATCCTTCGTGGTAGTCACAAAGTGGTTTCCATACATTGTATGCAGATCAAAGGTGTGCAACACGGTCGAAGTCACTTTGAGATAATCCTTGTATGATCAAGTTCCATGCTTTGTTGTTGATGTCGACATCTCTCATGTTCGTAGCCATGACTTGATCGTTTGGTGGCACATCATAAGTCTTGTACACCTTTTCCCATATTGCGAAGCCTTGCGGCTAGATGAAAGCCTCCATTCGTGCCTTACAAATCTGAAAATCAATGCCACTGAACACACAAGGTTTTGCGGAGTATTTCTCCATGATGATTAGTCAAAACACGTGCAAATCACAAAGATTAAAGCATTGTGGCTCTGATATTAATTGTAGGATCGAAGAGCACATGAAAAACTACCAGAGGGGGTGAATGGTAGATTTTAACTTTTTAGTGGAAGCAACAAAAACCCCCAAAATTGATCTGTTAAATAAACCATGTATGTGACTGATCTAAATGTGTTCAACCATGACAAAAGTGGTATATATTATATATAATCAAGTCATGAAGACACGACAACAAGAATCACAGAAATCCGTTAAGAAAAACTCAAGTTATGATCGAAAGATCAAACGAGGGTCAATCTGTTCTACTCGAGTAAAAACCAGATCTGCAACATTGCAAAGAAACTTGTGTAGATCAGAAATTACAAATCCAATGATTGTGAAATATTAAAAGATGATATATAATCAAGTTTTAAAGACAACCCAAAAAGAATCACGTCAATTGGATCTTTAAACTCGAGTTATGATCAAAACACCGAAGCACTGTCGTGTTGTCCAGAAACTCGACGAGAAAGACTTGACAAAAACAAGTCGGACGAACAAGGCACAAAAGCTCCTCTAAATTACGAATTTTATTGATCAAAACATAAGAGGAACATCCCAAGGTCATCTTGCCACGAGCTCTGGCCTCCCTTGCTTATATAACCAGCCCGGAGGCCAACCCAATTCAAACTAGCACTCTAATCCTACTCAGTTTCTGAATTGAAACTTTCCATAACTGATCAAGACTCTTCTATACGCAGATAGAAGCAATCTTAAGACTTCCAAACACCTTAGGAACGTATCCCACATTCCTAAAAAACTCAACTTCGTGTCCCACACGAAATCCTATCATAACCAACTCATATCTTTCCATATTTGAGCGATAACCGACTCAGCCGCAGCCTGAGTCCATAATCCAGCCGGTTGGACCTTTCCTACCAATTCTTTACGCCCACATCTCTTCATCACGCTTTGGAACCATGTTTCCACGTCCATGCACTCCTTGCACACGTGCAAACACCTTTCAACGATGTCCATGATACCTTCATATGCATTGTTCTTGATCCAAACATGTTGCGCGACCTCCCGATCAACTCAACCACAATTCCTCCCGAACTTGGTTGTTGAACCTCATCTTCTCCCTAAGACTAGTTCAATGGATCCCGTCACCAGCCATATCTTGAACTCAAGCAACACCTGCATATGAATAAACAACCAATACTTTCGAGCACAAGTCCGTGACTTGACTCATGTTAGTTCCGAAAACCACAACACCTTATGTGAACACCTCATATAAGTATGTTGCAAACCATAGCAAAATGTTAACCACCATAAACAGTCATAACACTTCAAAAACTCAGTAAAAGAATACTAAGCAAATTTTCCATAGATGTAAAGCAAGTTCAAAACATTTCTATGGTAAAAACAGAACCATTGCGATTTAGCTCCGGACCTTGCCAAAGCTAACCGGACCTTGAGCCGGAGCTTACCAAAGCTACCAAAACCTAGCACCGGAACTTATCAAAGCTAGCCGGACCTACCGCCGGAGCTAACCAAACACATGTCAGACCTAGCCATAGCAAGTTGGACTTTACGTCGGATCTTGTCGGAGCTCGAACCTAGAGTCGGACCTTGATAAAAGAGTATTTTGGCAGAATTCAATACTTTTATCGTCATAGCCAATGTATTCAGCACACATAGGTCTCACAGGTTTCATGATTAGCACCTGCATAAGTTACACACAATCATCAGGTCCGGCTTCACACCAAACCTGGTCCCAATACAGTTCCATACACCCGTCCGTCATCACTCGCACGGGTGTTGTCAAGCCAAACACTCCTTGAGCTACGTGTTCACGTTACTAACCACGTGACGGGATCTCCCATACTTGCCTGTAGCACGTCAGGGAAGGGCGTTGCTCGAATGCCCCAAACGACATGAAGAGTCGTAGAGGATACTAAAGCTGGTCGGGTTACCTGCCTCCCGTGAGGCACCACCCTTAAGCTTGTGTGCACTGGTGGACAGCGCTTACATGTACCCCCCCCCCCAAGACATATGAAGTCCTGAGATGCATGATTTTCTGACATAACACATAAGTTAGGTTGACACCTTCATATTAGGCTAATATAGTAGTTCTTATGTGGGCCTAGTACCGTTTTCTCACCGTATCCTAAGTTTTTATTGTAATATGATCCTTATTCCGTGCGCTATTACCAATGCGGCTCTGATACCACGCTATGAGGGCCCAACCCGATCACAGGGTCATACCGCTTGCCCGGGAATCGCATTGGGTGGTGTCGTGCGGTGTGGCGCCCAATAGCACACATATTGTAACAACCTCAATTTCACTACCATGTATTGCATACAATTTTCATATAGAGAAGCATTTAAAAAAGAAGAAATAAAGAGAGGAATATAGAAGCAAATAAAATAATAAAAGGAAATAGAAATGGAAATAATGAGAATAAATAGAAAAGGAAAAGAAATAAAAAAGAAAAAGAAAAATAAATAAAATAGCAAAATTGGGCCACCCCAATTTTTCCCCAAATTCCCCAATTTTCCACTTAATTCCCCTCTCTCCAAATTTTCCAAAAAAATTTCAAATTGTTCCCAGTTTTCCTAATTTTCCCCTATTTTGGCCGCACCAAATTAGGGGGACCCTAATTGGGCCCCACGCCCCTTGGTCGCAGCCCATTAGGGGGGAAACCCTAGCCGCCCCCCCCTTTGGACTCTTTTGGGCTTTTATTTTCTAGTTAAATCCTAGCCATTGGATGAAAATAAATAATAAAACCCCAGCCCCTATCTCCCACCTCTTTTAAAATTAAATCTCAGCCATTGGATATTTGATTTGCTAAAATCCTAGCCACACTAGCTCTTTTCCCCCTTATAAACATAACTCCCCCCTAGCCGCCCACCCCTTTTTCTTTTTTTGGCCGCCGCCCCCCTGCTACCAAGTCGCGCCCCCCTTGCTGCCAAGTCGCCCCCCCCCTGCCAGAATTTGGCCGCCGTCGATCTCCGTCACGCCTCACCGTCGCCGGAGAAGAAGCCCCGACGTTCTGCCCTATCCGCAGCCTCATAATTCTCTCTAAAAAAAATCTCCCAGTGCTGCCATTGCAAGGATGGAGGCCCTGCCGCAAGGAAGAAGTGAGGTGGGTCTCCATTACCCCTCTTACAATGTTGCCGCTGTTTCTACGCACCCGTTTTCTTCATCCCCTGCGAGCAGAAAATGCAGCGTGTGGACAGACCGTATTTTGGTCAATTTTAGACGGTGGAATTGATCTACACATTGTGTCAAGATCATAACCACATCCACACTTGATCCTAGCAACCCTTGATCATCATAAAACCCCATGAAAGCCTACTAAAACATGCAAGGACACATGCAAACTGATTTTATAAAATTGCACCATAGGAATTGTATTCATTCACCTCATCGCATCTTGAGTAAAGTTTGTGCATGATAACTGATTGATGTAAATTTTGTATGTGCGTGGTCGTGAGTAGAAGGACAAGCTCAAGAGGCCGTCTACGAGGAGCTACAGCACCAAGACTTTGAGACACTTGAGCAACACGAGCCAAGGAAGCAAGGCAAGTGCTCCTTGACCATATCGATCCTATGTTTTCGAAACTGTTTTGCTTGCGAAAACTCGTATGCTTGTGTCAACTTGATGGGACACCCTTTTTATAGGAGTTTACTAGTTTTGTTAACCATCCTTGTCGCCGGGAAAGTTGATGAGTCGGGTATGGTCGTTTTTTCTTTTGCTTTGCTCAACTTACGGGATACGGGAAGCTAAAATAGAACTTGTTAGCTACTGCACTCATAAGAATAAAGATGATGAGAACTTGATGATGTTAATGAGCATGGAATCGGGGAGATCTTGGCAAGCTTGGTTCATGGATGCTGCTGAATGAGATGGCGGTATTCTTGCCGTAGATCTAAGGACCGGTTCATGCGAGCACATGCCAGGAAAACAGTGCCACCACAAGGCCAAATATGGGTGCGGCTTAGCTGACTAATTAGGTTTGTTGTTAGCTTGTTATGTACTGTTGGATGGTGTGGGAATGGGAGTCGAGAGGGACTGCCCTGGGAACTTCATGTCATAAGAGGGGACCCGTGGGTGGGAGAATGGAGATTCGAGCCTACCGGTGAAACCTCAGTGGGTCCGTACATCCTAGCAACTCCTTTGTAGAGGCTATTTTGTGATCTCTTGGCCATACACCTACAGTTGTGTACTGGTATAATGGCGGTTCTTTCTAGTCGCCGACGGGTGACGAAATCACAAACTTGCGGGTAAAGTGGTGCCACCTCTGCAGAATGTAAAACTATCATGATAGCCGTGCTTCTGGTCACAAGCACCTGGCCAACTTCCATGGTTAGAGGCAAAACTTGGGATGTTTATTCGGGTGTGGTTGTGGTATAGTCATTGGGACTGTTTTGGGTCATGACAATGAGTTTGGTTTCGGTTATTTGAAAATGAGATGGTTACTAATATTTATGAGTATGAGATAAACTTGAGAATGAGTAATGACTGGTTGAGACTTGATAAATGGTGAATTATGGTAAGGAATGTTGCTGAATTACTTGGTTATGATGGGATTAAACTCACCTAGAAGCAGTTTCTGTTTTTACCATGTTTGTGAAATAAAATTTGCTTGCTGCAATGAACCTTTTTATTGCCTACCTTGTTGTAAGCTGCATGTCATACTTTTCCCGCACTTGCTGAGTACGACATGTACTCACCCTTGCATTCCCACATATACATCAGCTACAGGAGAAGAATATTTCGAGGAACAAGTGGAGTTCTAGGCGTGCGCACTATCGTCAACATGCCTGTGGAGTTGAAGTTGGAGCCTGACGTCTTAGTCTTTTCCGCTGTCGTTTAGAGTCTTCCGCTGCAAGAATAAGTTATATGTTCATGAGTGAGACATTGAGTCAATGTAATAAAGTACTTAAACATTATTCGTATGTGGTTATATTCTGAATTTCAGTTTGTGGAATACATGTGTATGTGTGATAAAAATCCTGGGCAGACATGCATTCACTTGGTTCATTTTTGAAACCGGGTGTGACACATATAAGGAACATGAATCACATAAATCAAATGCAGAAGCTTACAAGTATTCTTTGTAAATAATTTACATCAAGTAACTAAAACGGATGACTAGTTTAGCTCACATTTCATATCTGCTAAGCACTTGAGAAGATGTCCAGCCCACGGACTCTTCTCGCTAGCAACACGAAGTCATACAGCAGCGGCCGGGTTCTCCATGTGTAAAATGACTCGGAAGTCTCCGAGTCTCACCGGACAACCTCCTCATAAGCACCGAAGTTAACCTGCAAAACCACTCATATACCAAGCGTGAGCACATAGGCTCAGCAAGACTGATCCGTCTCACCTAAACATGTAACTCTACATGCTAGAATTGCAGTGCATAATAGGAAAGTAAGTTGCAAAAAACATGCCTATTTAGTTGGTTCTTATTTTCAAGTTTTAGCAGCAAGTGTGTGGAAAACCTCGCCCTAAGTCACATAAGAAAGCTGCAATCAAACACGAAACGCATTTCTCTTATTTGCTTTGCCTATGGTCGAAAATAACTTTAATTAGCTCTAAACGAAAGCAATTCATTAACAAACAAAGTAAAGCTTTCAATCAGCAATCTTTTAACATGACACTAGGCTATTCTTTCTACGTCATGGTACAGTGAACAAGTGGTACTCACTGACCGTGAGAGACGGTGATTATAATCGATTTACACCTGCAGGGTTACCCGAATAACCTGTCATGTACGCCCATACTCGATGTTGCCTACAGCAACCACCACGGACGTCGTACGCAGCCACCTTTCATCCATCAGCCAAGTGTTGAACGGTCCTATCGTCCCGAGCAGGAGGTCTCTGCGCGAAGCATCCGCAGTGCCCGCCAGCCAATGTACACCTCGCTGCTCTCAACCTACCCTCTGGAAGACAAGCAATGCCTCAACAGATCGATACCCGAATTACATTGGTTTCCCGGTTCCCATATATCCAGTAGATCTTCGGTACTGTTCTAGCTTGTTCAACAGGCCCGCACACGGCTCAGTCTATAATCGACACAAGCGGAGCTATGGCACCCAGACCCCAAAGTCCTGCTGCCCTTACTCTCCGCTCGGTCTCATTTTTCTTGCCATGTGATTCATTTGCTATCTCTAACCGAGTTGTGTGCCTCTAGCATATTCTCGCGAGTAGTTCCAACTACTCGACTTGTACCGAATACTACACCAATATAGCATTGCTGTGGCTACTCGAGGTTCAAATCCTAACCCAAAATCCCTGGTTCTCTTGGCTATGCATGTGGATTTCCATTCAAGACTCTAATGCAATACATAATACTTGCATAAGCTAAGTGATTTAAACATAAGACTTTAAAAACAGGTTAATGCAAACCGGAGCTTGCCTGTATTGCAGGGTAGTAATATATATAATCAGTTAGTGATCTTTGCTCCATTGATCCTCATAAGATCTGATCAAGAGATCCACACTTCACGGGATAACTCCGTTGAAGTCCTTCGTCGTGAACACTATCGACATGAATATGCATAAGTTATTACAATACAATTTAGAGAATTTAAAGACTTGAATTTCTTAAGAACATAGGCTGTGTGGAAATGACAAGTATGGCTTTGTTGCCTCTGTTGTGCAAAAAAACATCAAGAAAACCAATCTGCCTTAGGAGTTTAATTATATCCGTAGCTAAGTTCCTAATGGACATAAGAGATGAGCTAACATGATTTGGACATAACTAAAGATCCTGGTCTCCAATTAATTCGAAATTTTTACAGGAATTCATACACTACACATAGACTTAGATTGCCAAATTGCAGCTAATGTGGATGGAAATTGTGTCTCCCATAGTTTCCCACTATAATTCCCTATGTTTTTCTCTCATACATAAGCATGGAGAACAAGGACAGGGATATCTAAGGATCAAATTGAGCTGAAAATTTGCATGTGAGTTCCTGGTCACATGAAAGTATTTTGGTACAAAATTCATGCCTTTTACTTGAGTATTTCCTCCAGAATAATTCCTTAAGCAGTTATATTTAAAAGAATTAATTCTGAAGTAATGTGCAATTTCATGCCCAATCAAGTGAACTACAATTTCTAGTATGACTCATAGAGCATGCGTGAATTTTTGCATGATTTTTGGAGCTATGAATTGCCTAGAATGGATTTTACAAGTTAGAAACCTTTTCTTGAAAAGTTTCTGGACCACTTTGAATACAGAAGTTTGTATTTAGTAAATTTCTACACAATTCAACTCCAAATGAGCTGAAAGTTTGTTAGGAAGTCAATGATATCCTAAACAATATTCTTGCAAAATTTGAAGATTTTTGGATGAACCAAACTTCCTCAATAATTTTTTCAGAAAACCTTTCAAGAATTTTCTGCAATTTATTATTGATTTTCATACAAATTGGGGTTCATATTTGGTTGATCTTTGCAAAATGAATCCAAACCAATTTGAACCACTCAATTTGGAGGTTCCTACACAAAGATATAATTTTCTAAAGTTGTGGCAAAATCTGGTATTGTTTCGCTACTGGAAATTGATTGTGCCCATGTTTTTTAAACTACAGCCACTGAAATTTGAGCCACACCGGGGCTACACGGTTTTGGCACGCAGCCACAGAAGATCCCGAGCCACAACCGATCCGAAATTTTGAACTCCGGTCGCTGACAGCTGGGCCTGGCCCTTTCTTCCTCCTCCTGCTCACCTTCTCACGCGCGCGCGCCGCTAGATCGCCTGACAGCCCCTGGAGCTCGCCGGAGTGCAGCTCCCGACCACCTCTCAGTCTAAATCTCGCCGCCTGTGAGTTTGGGAGGGTGAGGAACTCATCTGTGGTGCGAGCTAGAGCTACCGGCGGCCGGAACACCGTCGGCGGCGTGTGGCGGCTTCGGTACGCCTTCGGCGCCGTCGGCCGACCTTTCTAGCCCGCCAAAAGCTCGGCCAACATGCTCTACAGCACCAGGGGACTACTAGAAAGATCGACATGGCCTCAAAACAGCTCCAAGTAGATTTTCACCGTGCGCCCCACCCGTGCCGTCATGGGAGCGCTCGGAAAACCCAAAAATTGGGCGGTTTACGTGTCGTTTAAAGCAAGGGTTGCAAAGAGAAAATGATCGCCGGCTAGTCTAGCCCCTGTGTGCAAGATTTGGTGATCTAAAAACAAATAGGGAGGGAGAATATGGAGTTCCCATACCAGAATGTTGATTTGTGCACGCCGGAGCGAAATTCCCGAATTCACCGGCGACGATCCACGGCTTGATCAACCGGTTGGGCAGAAGCAGCGCTGTGGTCCAGAACCCATCTGAGCATCCTTGCATGGGCGTGAAAGTACTCCGGTTGGGCTGTTCACGTGCGCCCGATTGCCGGTTGTGCTAGGTCGCCGCGGAGGAAGTGGGCGTTCTCGGTTGAGAGAAGCCAGAGCTGGCTAGTTTTCGCACTGAGGAGGTGGAGAATGAGCACACCATGCCATTTTGCAGCTCGTAGGGGGGATTGCACGCACGGTTTCACGTCTTCCCGGTTGGACCCGAGGCAGCAGCGGTGAGGTGCTTTGCGGTTCTGTTTTCACTTGCACGGAGGAAGCAAAGGAGTATTGGCTTGGTCTGTGAGGAAGTGGATCATGCCGAGAGCTGTGGAAGCTCACACACTGGTCGCCAGCACGAGGAAACACCGGGAGGTGGCTCGGTTCCCAGCCCTCGGTGGCGCTCGGAGAGAGCTCGGGTGGTCCGAGTGCAACAGAGACAAAATCCTTTCAGTGCAAGTCATTGTGTACCAATGACAGGTGGGGACCACCCATTTTTTCCTCCTTATCTTCCCCACAAATATCTAAATTCTTGGCAGGTGACCAACTCAAATGTGGGGAGCTCAAATTTGAATTCCATTTAGAGAATTGACAATGTTTCCTCTCAATTCAAATTTGAATTTGAATTCTCATGCAATATATAGCCCTTTTAGAAAATGGGTAGCAAAACATCTTCAAAAATTCATTAAACTTTTCATACCCACTAATTTGGACCTAAGAAATTCAAATATTAAATCTGATTTTCAATTTAGTTGGTGCAAATGAGAGTTTGAACACAACAGTTTGCATTTCCATTGTGTTTTTCCCGTTTGAAATTTAAGTTGAACAAAGTTAGTTCAAAAGCTGAATTTAAACTTCCTCTTACACATGAGGGCACTACAAATGGTGTTAAATACACTTTGGTTCCAATCATCGCTATAAACATTAGAGCTTGTGTGGTTGAACATCCATGTGCATCATCACATGTATAAAGTTTAAACAAGTCCCAATTTTCACAAACTTGAAACCAAATGGTGTTCAAACTTCAGTCCATTTGTATTCAAAATTTTGGGACCTTTGCATCTGCCGGTAACCCTTTGTAAAAGCCCAAGAAAAGGGAATTGCAAAAACTTTTTATCACCACACAACACCACAGTTTTGTTGTAGATAGATTGTGAAAAAGTGTGAAGAGCAAGTAACCTCCATCAAAAGAGTGATTAGAGGGGAAAGCCTACATTTTCACAAAGTGGGAATTTTACTCATGAACATGAGAGGTTGAGCTCACCCCTAGAACATGAAAAGTTTTGGGAGGGTTCAAGCCAAGTTTCATGCAAGTCCAACACTTTTAGGCATTTTTTGAGATATTTGAAAAGAAGGCCAATTTGAATGAAAATTCAAATTGCAGCAACTTTCATTACTCAAATTCAAAAGTTAGCTTCATATTCAAACTCAGCACATTTTTCTGAGTTAGCCCACCAATTTTCACCCCTATTGGAGTTCATCTTGTCGGGAGCTAAATTTGCAATAATTCAAAAACTGAATTTGAATTTCAGTTTAAACATGAAGCAAATTTAACCAAACAAAGTTTGAATTTGAGAATTCAAATTCAAACCAAGACTTGGGGACTAAGTCTCTCATTCAATGTATAGTTGCTGGGATATTTACAAAAGAAATTGAGAAGAGAGGATTAGGGGGAAGGTGGGGCCCACAGGTCAGTGGGAGGGAGGTGCAACACCGGACAGCTCTCTGTTTTCTCGCCGAAGCAACCTTCCTCCGTGCGCCAGCGAGCTGCTTCCCCGATCGCCACCTCCCGAGCGCCAGCCCACAGCGCGCGCCGACGAAGCGGTCGCCCGACGATATCTCCTCCTGAACCGACCCCAGTCGCGGTCGTGATTGGTCCCCAAAACCCTCAACGAAGAAACACCGCCGCACAACCGAAAACTTTCGGTGCTCTGGAGTCCTCCCGTCCCAGCAGCTAGCAAGCGAGTCCGATCTCTCCCCGAGCTTCGCCGAGGCGTCCTCGACGCGATAGACACGATACCCCGGCGCCCCATCCACGGTAAGCTACCCCCGAGCTCCTGGTTTCCCTTCCACACCGGGTAGAGCCGCCGCGACCGAAAACTCCCAGCCCAGCCGCTAGGCTTGATCCCCCGTCAAGTGAGCTGGCCAGGAGGTTCGCCTGGAAGGGTGCTCTCTGTCCAACAACGCCGGCCGCATGCCATGAGGTGTGCTGGCCGGAATTTCAGTTCTTGCGAAAGCATGTGATATAGCCCGGTTCGGGTAAATCGGCAAATTCGCCTCACACACCGAAACACTCTTCCCCCAGACCTAGAAACCCAGTTGTAGACATCCGTGCAGGCACGTGAGATCAAGAACTAGGAAGAGCCATCGAGGAAACCCTCAGTTCTTCGAGTTTTTCCAGTTTTCCCCGAAAACGCCCTAGGTCGCACGGTGAGCCCCTAGTTGCCGACGTTTCTCGCAGGATCAGAGCTCTGGACGTTGCTCCTTAGGTCACGGCGGAGCTGTAGGAGCAAACCGCTTAAGAAATAAGGCCCGGAGTAGCCTGGGCGACGTCGCCGGAGTAGGGGGAGGCTCTGTCACCGTCGCGGGCATAGTTCCGGCCATTGCCAAACTCCGGTGAGGGCACCAGTGTGTTCTCCGAGTCGAGGTAGGCATGGGCGGCAAGTTTCGTCGAAGGTCGGGCGGTGAAACGCTCGGTGGCGAGCGCTCCGGCGAAGCGCCGCCGCGGGAGCTGCGGGAGAGCGCGAGGTAGACGAAGGGGGGGCCGGGTCCACCGGTCAGCCTCCGATCTCACGCGGGGATCGGTTTGTGGCCGGGATTCGGTGCGGCAGCGTGGGTAAGACCCCGTGGGCTGCGGTGTGGCCGCATTCTGAGTGGGCCCGCTCGAGGAGTGGGTCCCACCCGCAGGATTTAAACATTTTTGGAATTTCCAGTTTTAGTTCAAACTTCAAATGCATAGAACTTTTGCTAGGAAACTCCAAATTCGATGAACCAAATTTTGCTGAACTCAGAATTATGAGTACTTTCCAGCAATACCAAATTCAGCCCCTGAAAGTGAATAGTTCTCCAGAATTAAATCCCTAAAATTTAAACTGTTGGGAATTTTATCTGGAGAACTACTTTATGAAAAATTCTGAAATTTGGCTGAGAGGTTATTTAGAAAATCCCTGAATCCCAGTATAATTTTCAGACTCATCCAAGTTCATTTAGTTACCCTAATGGGGTGATTAAGAGGACTGCCCTGAGAAAATAGAAAAATGTACAGAAACATTTTTCAGATTTTCTCCAATCTTAATTAGGGCATAACTTTCAGTAGAATTCTTCAAATAACATGAAACCAATTCCATTAGAACCATCTTAAAGTGTAGTTTCCAGAAAGTAATGGTTGGAGCCATGAAAACCCCTGGAATTATTCAGAGGCTCCAATATTGACCAAATAGGCTTTTATTTGTATAAGGTTCAGATGAACTTTGTTTCAAATGAAACTTGGTCAAGACTCTGGTTAGGACTCTACCAAGCCACAATAAAAATTTCAGAACCAAATGGGAGGGCTAGATAGAGTTATTAGTAGTTAAGTGTTCAAGTTACACAGTGCATTTAAATTTACATGTCGTATTTCATTACACGTGTAGTCACTGAAGAAGAGACTCCGGAAGTGCTGGACTTCCTCCTTCCAGAAGAAGAGCTAACTACTGACCAGCAGCAACAAGGCAAGCCCCGGTTTGCATTAACCTTTTATCAGTCTTACTTTGTTTACATGTGCCATATGAAGTAGGATTGTGCATTAGGTATAGGATGGATGGAACCCCACTTGCATAACCAGAATTTTTCCCTATGAGTGAGGGTAGTGTCTAAGACCTCGAGTAGACAGGCTACGCTTAAATGTTTCATAGGACTTCGGTACAAGTCGAGTAGTTGGAATCTACTCGCGAGATAGGCTTGGGACACACGGGTTCGGTGGAGTGATGTGAGATCACTTTAGTAATGAAAATGAGACTTGGCAGGGGTTAGGGCGCAGCAAGAGAGAGTCTTGTGTGCGCGGCCCTGCCCGTGTCTATTGAGGACCGATCCGTGTGCGGCCCACGCTGATCAAGTTTGAACGTACCGAAGGCATATCGGATATATGGGCCCCGATAAACCGATGTAGCCTAAACCTCCGGGCGTCGAGGCATAGCACACCGATTTATAGGTGTAGGTTGAGGGCAGCAAGGTGGAAATCTGCCAACGGGCATAGAGAGATGCTCCGTGTGGGGAACCTCCTGCTCGTTTCGGTGCGACCGGTTCGACGTTTGGGCTGTTGGGTGAAAGGTTGTCCCGTACGACATCGAGTGAGCGTGCTGTGCAGCTCCACGGATGGGCGTACGTGACGTGCTCTTTGGGTTTCCCTGCAGGTGTATATCGAGTCGATTCACCGTCCCTCGCGGTGAAGAGTACCACTTGGTCACTGAGTCGTGACGTAGATTAATGTATGAAATATGGTGATTCAATACTGCTGATATGATATAATATTGTATTGCTACATGTTTGCCACCAAATATTGCTTACTAAATTTCAGCTTCCTGAACTGTTATCTTGTTGCTAAAAGTTGAACTAAGGATGAACTTGTAGGTGAGTCCATTTGTTGCAGTATGACTATCCTATGTCATTGTACACCTCATGTAGAGTTTCATGTTTAGGTGAGTCGGTTAAGCCTTGTTGAGCCTTCGTGCTCACGGTTGCTGCTTAAGTGTTTTCCAGGGGAGGAGCCACCCACGGACTCGGAGTACGAGTCCACCGGCGAGGGTTACCCTCCATCGGGGACCACGGCTGAGTGGGAGCCGTACACGCCGCGCTGAGCTGAGGAGTGCAGCTAGTGTGGGTTGCCCTAGGGCCGGGCAACCACTTTTGCTAGATAGGCGGGCGTGAGTTGTATAAAAGAAACTTCCGCTGTGTAATAAAGACCCTAGTTTGTAACTGAGAAGTGTACTACTTTGTACATTCAGATTGTTTTTTTCCCATGTAATATAATGTGTTCTTATGGCGTGTGCTGTCGGGTGTCGCATCGCGCGGCACCACCCTCTGGGATCCTGGATGAGCGGATTCCGGTCCGCCACAGCCTGGTATCAGAGCTGCAGTGGGGATAGCACAGTACTTAAGGACTGCATTATGGGAAAAACTTAGGTATACGGTGAGGATTCGGTAGTTGCCCAAGTAAGGACTATACTAGCATAGTTACTTAAAGTGGCAAAGACTAACTTATGTGTTATAATTCTGAATTTCAATTATGTAATGATGCACCTACGCTCTGGTAAGTATGGTAAGGAACGCCACCGAAAGCGGTTCAATTTCGGTTAGCTCCCCCTGACGAGGAACGTGGTTCAGGGATTGATCTCACAGCTTGGTGTGAGATGTCAATATGAAACTCTTGGACTCTTCATGTCCCTGAGTTCATATGAAACGCTGATCCCTAGCGTGCATTAGGCAAGTAAGTGGAGACCCCATCGCGTGGTCAGTAACGCGAGAGTGTGTTCATCTGGAAATAGCCCAGGAGGACATACGTAGCGCTTGCCATCGGCGTGCCCTGCCGGGCAGTAGGTGGTATCTGTTGGGCTGATAACATTCCCAACCGTGACGACCCGTTCATGACATACTCGGGTTCCCCGTCGTGTGGTGTTGAAACAAGATCACGTACCTTGAGACGTGACCTAACTCAAGGACGGCCGTATGGCAATGATACGGCCGTTTGTATTTACTTTTAAATATGAATCCTGCCTGAAATGAAAACAACCTTTGAGTGCATCACTATTGTTTCATCTTCTGCAGGTACTAACCACGTTGTATTCGTGTAGTAAACGTGTGTGAGAGACCGTTTAGTGTTGAGACGTATATACCGGTATGATCCGGTTAGGATTTTCTTTTGTGAGGAACGTAGTACCGATATATTGTAGGCATATGCATGAAGATAATGATAACAAGGAATTAAAATCACTAGGTTCAACATTTAGGACCCTGGTTGGGTAGACAAATTGAAAGGGGATGAGTGTAGTTCCAAAAGACTGAAAAAACAAAGTGCTCTGTTTTGGACAGCAAGTTGCTGATCTTCAACAGGGCATAACTCACTGATATTTTAGCCCAGGGAGGTGTGGGATATAGTTATGGAAAGGTATTGAAGTACTCTACAACTTTGTTGTAGACTTCCAGAGCTGAAACTCACCTTAAGATAGCTTAAATCCCAGAGGAGTGTAAACTGTCCAGAACCAGGACAGAGTAAAACATTCTCTGAACTGTTCTGTTTTTCAAACATAACTCCCAGTAGAAAAATCTAAAATTGTCATATAATACATCCTTAGAAAGAGTAGAAGATGTGTGACATCTTTGCAATTCAAAGTTTCTGAAATTTCAGCACAGATTTCAGTGGAAACCAGGGTTGAAAACAGCCACTTCCGAGGGAGGTGCTGTTAAAATTCTTCCAGAAATTCTGCTGACTTTGAATTAGCATAACTTTTTAACCAAAGCTGATATGGGGGCAAATGAATACTCGTTGGAAAGATACTGAAGTTAACTTTAACTTTGGTGTTCAGCTTGAGTCATGAAAATGCCCAGAACCAGATCAAAACTTGGAATAGGTAGAAACTGGTCATTCTGACAGAAGAATGACAGTTTAACTCATTGGAGAGGGTGTTGTACCCTAAGGGGGGTATACGTGATGACAAAGCGATAGTAATATCTCATAGTGACCAAACCTATTTATGGTGAGCTTCCAAAGTGGAGGTTCATCAAGTTGGATTAAACTAGCTTGTGTTTGGTCTGGTAATGGTGTAGCTTGTGCAAAGTTATTACATTATCTACTTACGAGATGTATCGCATGTTTTTATTGTCATTATGTTGTTACGCCTATTGTTATTGGACTGCATACAATCTGTTGCGGGACTGATGTTATTGTCGTATGGTTGCAGATGGTTCGCACTAGGACCACGCACGAGGTTGGTGGCTCTAGCCAAGGGGGAGGCGATGACTCCCAGCCACCGGCCTACGACAGCACCCCGCAGCAGCAGTCACCACCGCCGCCTCCGCTTACTCTAGCGGATGTGATAGCGGCACTGGTGGGAGGTCATGAGGAGCAGACCGATCTGCTCCGCACGATCGTGCAGAATACGTCCCAGGCGGGGGAACGTCAAGAGCGAGGGCCTCGTGAGCCCCGGGAAGTGTCGTACTCGGACTTCATGAGTACGCACCTCCAGTGTTCACCGAAGCCGAAGAACCACTGGAGGCGGACAACTGGCTGCGGACCATCGAGTCCAAGTTTGGGCTGCTCCAATGCACGGAGCGGCAAAAGACCTTGTTCACAGCGCAACAACTTCACGGTGCCGCTGGTGCGTGGTGGGCGAATTATGCCGTCTCACGTCCGGCTGGCCATGCTGTGGAATGGCAAGAGTTCCGGGAGGCGTTCCGCGCCTACCACATCCCTCCCGGAATAATGAAGAGGAAGTTCCAAGAATTCTTGGAGCTGAAGCAGGGCGGGAGGAGTGCCCATGACTACTCCCGTGCCTTCAATCATCTGGCGCAGTATGCATCAGACTACATCTCCACTGAAGAGAAGAAACGGGAACATTTCTATCGGGGGTTACACCCCGAAATGAAGACACATCTCGTTCAGTGGAATCGTGGCACTTTCAATGACCTAGTCAACGCCGCGATTATGCAAGAGGATGCTCAGTGGGAGTTGGCAGCTGAGCAGAGGAAGCGCAGCGCTCCACCTAGCAGCGGTGGTGGCGCGCCTCAGAAGTACCGTATGGTGTATCGGACACCATCCGGGCAGCAGTGGCATCCACCAGCGCGACCTCAACGGTTCGGGGGATGTCCATTTCAGTCACCGCCGTTCCGTCCGCCGATGCCACCACCAAGACAGCAGCAGCAACAGCAGCAGCAGACGGTACCCCGGGCGTTTCCACCGCCACAACGTGCCCCGGGTTTCCGTCCACCGATCAGCGGGGGACCGCCCCGTTTCACCTGCTTCACGTGTGGCCAGGCGGGCCACTTCGCGAAGGACTGTCCCCAGGGGCAGCAGAGCAGCGGGCAAGCCCAGTTCCAGGGCGGTGCTCGAGGCCGACCTCCGGTGAAGAAGGTTGGTCAGCGGACTGGGGGCGTCCGCAACCTCGACAATGAGGACGCCCCAGAGGGAGACAACGTGCTGGCGGGTACGTTTACTCTCAACCATCAAGCCATCGTCATATTGTTTGATTCTGGTGCAACCCACAGCTTTATAAGTGCATCCTATGTGGCTAAGCATCAAATGCAAGTCTTCCCAACCGACTGCACTTATATGATCTGCTCACCGGGAGGGAAGATTTCAGCTAATATGATGATTCCAAAAGCACCTCTGTGCTTAGGTGGGAAACTATATCCCACCACCTTGATAATCCTAATGGGACAAAAGATTGATGCAATCTTAGGGATGCCATGGCTACAATACCATGGCGCTGTCCTAGAGACTCGGACACGGACGGTTCACTTAAATTCTCCATTCCACCGTCCGCATTCCATGGTGTTAGACACGCCAGTCCAGAAAGTTTTAGCAATTAATAATGCTGAAGCTCTCAAGTTAGAAGACATCCCCGTAGTCCGGGAGTACCCCGACGTGTTTCCGGATGATCTTCCGGGCATGCCACCTGAGCGGGATGTCGAGTTCAAGATTGAACTTGCACCCGGGACTACGCCCATATCACGGAGACCATATAAAATGGCTCCAAATGAGCTGGCGGAACTGAAAGAACAGCTCAATGATCTGTTGAGCAAGGGTTTCATTAGGCCGAGTTCCTCGCCTTGGGGATGCTCGGCGCTGTTCGTGAAGAAGGATGAAACCTTAAGGCTGTGTGTGGACTACCAGCCGCTCAACGCCGTCACCATCAAGAATAAGTATCCACTGCCCCGTATTGACATTTTGTTTGATCAGCTTGTTGGGGCAAGTGTGTTCTCCAAGATGGACCTTCGCTCTGGATATCATCAGATAAAGATCCGGGTGGAGGATATCCCGAAGACGGCGTTCTCGACGAGATACGGCTTATACGAATATCTCATCATGTCCTTTGGTCTCACAAACGCTCCAGCCCATTTCATGTATCTCATGAACTCGGTGTTCATGCCGGAGCTGGACAAGTTCGTGGTAGTGTTCATCGACGATATCTTGGTGTACTCTAAGACAGAAGCCGAACATGCCGAACACTTACGAATCGTTCTTCAACGATTGCGAGACCATAAGCTCTACGCCAAGTTCAGTAAATGCGAGTTTTGGATCAGCCAAGTGCCATTCTTGGGACATATCATATCAGCAGAAGGCATTGCGGTTGACCCAAGCAAAATAGAGCAAGTGCTGAAATGGAAAGCTCCCACTTCAGTCCATGAAGTCAGAAGTTTCCTCGGGTTAGCGGGATACTATCGGAGATTCATTCCAAGCTTCTCCAAGCTCGCTAAGCCGATGACAGAATTGCTGAAGAAAGGGACGAAATATGTTTGGAACACGGCGTGTGAAGGAGCATTCCAAACATTGGTGAAGCATCTCACCACAGCCCCGGTCTTAGCTCAGCCGGATACAACAAAGCCCTTCGACGTGTATTGTGATGCGTCTGGTATTGGGCTTGGCTGCGTGTTAATGTAGGAAGGACGTGTGGTCGCCTATGGTTCACGCCAACTTCGGAACCATGAGCAGCATTATCCCACTCATGATCTTGAGCTTGCTGCAGTGGTTTTGGCGCTAAAAATGTGGAGGCACTATCTCCTGGGGAATTTGGTGCATCTCTACACCGACCACAAGAGCTTGAAATACATTTTCATCCAGGAGGAGCTGAACATGAGGCAAAGGAGGTAGTTAGAATTAATCAAGCACTATGAAATTGAGACTCACTACCACCCCGGCAAGGCGAATGTGGTTGCCGACGCGCTGAGTCGGAAGTCACATGTCCATCACCTCACCATTACACCGGTGGAGGAGGAAGAGCCAAGTTTATACTTGGTTCCTTATGGATTGCTGTACAACCTTGCCCTCATCCCTACTATTAGGGAGGACATCATTGCAGCTCAGAAGACTGATAAAGGCATGGCACATCTCCGGAGACGGATTGACAACGGGGAGATCAAGTGTTTCCGGAAAGATGATGAGGGGACGATGTGGTTCAATGACCGCATAGTCGTACCCCGGGATATGGAGCTGAGGAAGAAGATCCTCGATGAAGCCCACTTGTCTAAATACTCCATTCATCCGGGCAGCAACAAAATGTACCAAGATTTGAAGAAGAAATTTTGGTGGACACGGATGAAGCGGGAGGTAGCTAAGTACGTATCCGAGTGCGATACGTGCCGACGAGTGAAAGCTGATCACATGAAGAAATCAGGTCTGTTGCAACCCCTGAAGATCCCGGCATGGAAATGGGATGATGTGAGCATGGATTTCATTGTGGTATTACCCTTAACATCCAACAAACATGATTCCATTTGGGTGATTGTTGACCGACTGACCAAGTCAGCTCACTTCATCCCTGTACATACACATTTCCATGCCAACAGATATGCGGAGTTATATATCGCCAGGATCCTATGTTTGCATGGCGTACCCAAGACCATAGTCTCAGACCGAGGTGCATTGTTTGTATCTCGCTTTTGGGAGCAGTTGCATGCTGCTTTGGGTACTAAACTGATTAGAAGCTCCGCTTACCACCCTCAGACAGATGGCCAGACAGAGAGGGTGAATCAAGTTTTGGAAGACATGTTGAGAGCATGTGCCATCCACCATGGTAGGAACTGGGATGATCACCTACCATTGGCGGAATTCTCATACAACAATGGCTATCAGGCGAGTATCAAGATGGCACCCTACGAAGCTCTTTACGGTCGTAAATGCCGCACCCCATTAAACTGGTGCGAGTCCGATGAAAGGGTCACATTCGGGGTTGATGTGGTGAATGACGCCGAAGAGCGCGTTCGGACAATTCAAGCCAATTTGAAGGCCGCTCAATCCTGGCAGAAGAGCTACGCTGATAAGAGGCGTAGACTGTTGCACTTCGACGTCGGTGAACACGTGTACCTCCGCGTGTCTCCGATGAAGGGCGTGCACCGGTTCGGTGTGAAGGGGAAGCTCGCTCCCCGTTTCATTGGACCCTATGCTATCACTGAGAAGTGTGGACTAGCAGTGTATCGATTGGAACTACCAGCATCCCTTGCTGGTGTCCATGATGTTTTCCATGTTTCGCAACTGCGAAAAGTTTGAAGCATACAGCTGCTGTTCCTACCGAAGACATTGGCGAGTTGAAACCGGATTTAACATATGATGAGTATCCGGCGGAAATTCTTGATGAGAAAGCCCGAACCACGCGTAGCAGAACGTTGTGGTTCTACAAAATACTCTGGAGCAACGACACCGCCGAAGAAGCGACGTGGGAGAGCGAGGAATTTCTTCGCTCAAATTACCCGGAGTTCATGGCATCTCCGCACGAGTAAGTCCCTAGTACATCGCTATCTCTTCTTTTATAATCTCGGGACGAGATTCTTTTAAGGGGGGAGGGATGTAAAAGCCCAAGAAAAGGGACTTGCAAAAACTTTTTATCACCACACAACAACACAGTTTTGTTGTAGATAGATTGTGAAAAAGTGTGAAGAGCAAGTAACGTCCATCAAAAGAGTGAATAGAGGGGAAAGCCTACATTTTCACAAAGTGGGAATTTTACTCATGAACATGAGAGGTTGAGCTCACCCCTAGAACTTGAAAAGTTTTGGGAGGGTTCAAGCCAAGTTTCATGCAAGTCCAACACTTTTAGGCATTTTTTTGAGGTATTTGAAAAGAAGGCCAATTTGAATGAAAATTCAAATTGCAGCAACTTTCATTACTCAAATTCAAAAGTTAGCTTCATATTCAAACTCAGCACATTTTTCTGAGTTAGCCCACCAATTTTCATCCCTATTGGAGTTCATCTTGTTGGGAGCTAAATTTGCAATAATTCAAAAACTGAATTTGAATAGCAGTTTAAACATGAAGCAAATTTAACCAAACAAAGTTTGAATTTGAGAATTCAAATTCAAACCAAGACTTGGGGACTAAGTCTCTCATTCAACGTGTAGTTGCTGGGATATTTACAAAAGAAATTGAGAAGAGAGGATCAGGGGGGAAGGTGGGCCCACAGGTCAGTGGGAGGGAGGTGCAACACCGGACAGCTCTCTGTTTTCTCGCCGAGGCAACCTTCCTCCGTGCGCCAGCGAGCTGCTTCCCCGATCGCCACCTCCCGAGCGCCAGCCCACAGCGCGCGCCGACGAAGCGGTCGCCCGACGATATCTCCTCCTGAACCGACCCCAGTCGCGGTCGTGATTGGTCCCCAAAACCCTCAACGAAGAAACACCGCCGCACAACCGAAAACTTTCGGTGCTCCGGCGTCCTCCCGTCCCAGCAGCTAGCAAGCGAGTCCGAGCTCTCCCCGAGCTTCGCCAAGGCGTCCTCGACACGATAGACACGATACCCCGGCGCCCCATCCACGGTAAGCTACCCCCGAGCTCCTGGTTTCCCTTCCACACCGGGTAGATCCGCCGCGACTGAAAACTCCCAGCCCGGCCGCTAGGCTTGATCACCCGTCAAGTGAGCTGGCCAGGAGGTTTGCCTGGAAGGGTGCTCTCTGTCCAACAACGCCGGCCGCATGCCATGAGGTGTGCTGGCCGGAATTTCAGTTCTTGCGAAAGCATGTGATATAGCCCGGTTCGGGTAAATCGGCAAATTCGCCTCACACACCGAACCACTCTTCCCCCAGACCTAGAAACCCAGTTGTAGACATCCGTGCGGGCACGTGGGATCAAGAACTAGGAAGAGCCATCGAGGAAACTCTCAGTTCTTCGAGTTTTTCCAGTTTTCCCCGAAAACGCCCTAGGTCGCACGGGGAGCCCCTAGTTGCCGACGTTTCTCGCGGGATCAGAGCTCTGGACGTTGCTCCTTAGGTCACGGCGGATCTGTAGGAGCAAACCGCTTGAGAAATAAGGCCCGGAGTAGCCTGGGCGACGTCGCCGGAGTAGGGGAAGGCTCTGTCACCGTCACGGGCATAGTTCCGGCCATTACCGAACTCCGGTGAGGGCACCAGTGTGTTCTCCGAGTCGAGGTAGGCATGGGCGGCAAGTTTTGTCGAAGGTCGGGCGGTGAAACGCCCGGCGCGAGCGTTCCGGCGAAGCGCCGCCGCGGGAGCTGCGGGAGAGCGCGAGGTAGACGAAGGGGGGCGGGTCCACTGGTCAGCCTCTGATCTCGCGCGGGGATCGGTTTGTGGCCAGGATTCGGTGCGGCAGCGCGGGTAAGACCCCGGGGCTGCGGTGTGGCCGCATTCTGAGTGGGCCGGCTCGAGGAGTGGGTCCCACCCGCAGGATTTAAACATTTTTGGAATTTCCAGTTTTAGTTCAAACTTCAAATGCATAGAACTTTTGCTAGGAAACTCCAAATTTGGTGAACCAAAATTTTCTGAACTCAGAATTCTGAGTACTCTCCAGCAATACCAAATTCAGCCCCTGAAAGTGAATAGTTCTCCAGAATTAAATCCCTAAACTTTAAACTGTTGGGAATTTTATCTGGAGAACTACTTTATGAAAAATTCTGAAATTTGGCTGAGAGGTTCTTTAGAAAATCACTGAATCCCAGTAAAATTTTCAGACTCATCCAAGTTCATTTAGTTACCCTAATGGGGTGATTAATAGGACTGCCCTGAGAAAATAGAAAAATGTACAGAAACATTTTTCAGATTTTCTCCAATCTTAATTAGGGCATAACTTTCAGTAGAATTCTTCAAATAACATGAAACCAATCCCATTAGAACCATCTTAAAGTCTAGTTTCCAGAAAGTAATGGTTGGAGCCATGAAAACCCCTGGAATTATTCAGAGGCTCAAATATTGACCAAATAGGCTTTTATTTGTATAAGGTTCAGATGAACTTTGTTTCAAATGAAACTTGGTCAAGACTCTGGTTAGGACTCTACCAAGCCACAATAAAAATTTCAGAACTAAATGGGAGGTCTAGCTAGAGTTATTAGTAGTTAAGTGTTCAAGTTACACAGTGCATTTAAATTTACATGTCGTATTTCATTACACGTGTAATCACTGAAGAAGAGACTCCGGAAGTGCTGGACTTCCTCCTTCCGGAAGAAGAGCTAACTACTGACCAGCAGCAACAAGGCAAGTCCCGGTTTGCATTAACCTTTTATCAGTCTTACTTTGTTTACATGTGCCATATGAAGTAGGATTGTGCATTAGGTATAGGATGGATGGAACCCCACTTGCATAACCAGAATTTTTCCCTAAGAGTGAGGGTAGTGTCTAAGACCTCGAGTAGACAGGCTACGCTTAAATGTTTCATAGGACTTCGGTACAAGTCGAGTAGTTGGAATCTACTCGCGAGATAGGCTTGGGACACACGGGTTCGGTGGAGTGATGTGAGATCACTTTAGTAATGAGAATGAGACTTGGCAGGGGTTAGGGCGCAGCAAGAGAGAGTCTTGTGTGCGCGGCCCTGCCCGTGTCGATTGAGGGCCGATCCGTGTGCAGCCCACGCTGATCAAGTTTGAACGTACCGAAGGCATATCGGATATATGGGCCCCGATAAACCGATGTAGCCTAAACCTCCAGGCGTCGAGGCATAGCACACCGATTTATAGGTGTAGGTTGAGGGCAGCAAGGTGGAAATCTGCCAACGGGCATAGAGAGATGCTCCGTGTGGGGAACCTCCTGCTCGTTTCGGTGCGACCGGTTCGATGTTTGGTCTGTTGGGTGAAAGGTTGTCCCGTACGACATCGAGTGAGCGTGCTGTGCAGCTCCACGGATGGGCGTACGTGACGTGCTCTTTGGGTTTCCCTGCAGGTGTATATCGAGTCGATTCACCGTCTCTCACGGTGAAGAGTACCACTTGGTCACTGAGTCGTGACGTAGATTAATGTATGAAATATGGTGATTCAATACTGCTGATATGATATAATATTATATTGCTACATGTTTGCCACCAAATATTGCTTACTAAATTTCAGCTTCCTGAACTGTTAACTTGTTGCTAAAAGTTGAACTAAGGATGAACTTGTAGGCGAGTCCATTTGTTGCAGTATGACTATCCTATGTCATTGTACACCTCATGTAGAGTTTCATGTTTAGGTGAGTCGGTTAAGCCTTGTTGAGCCTTCGTGCTCACGGTTGCTGCTTAAGTGTTTTTCAGGGGAGGAGCCACCCACGGACTCGGAGTACGAGTCCACCAGCGAGGGTTACCCTTCGTTGGGGACCACGGCTGAGTGGGAGCCGTACACGCCGCGCTGAGCTGAGGGGTGCAGCTAGTGTGGGTTGCCCTAGGGCTGGGCAACCACTTTTGCTAGATAGGCGGGCGTGAGTTGTATAAAAGAAACTTCCGCTGTGTAATAAAGACCCTAGTTTGTAACTGAGAAGTGTACTACTTTGTACATTCAGGTTGTTTTTTTCCCATGTAACATAACGTGTTCTTATGGCGTGTGCTGTCGGGTGTCGCATCGCGCGGCACCACCCTCTGCGATCCTGGATGAGCGGATTCCGGTCCGCCACAGCCTGGTATCAGAGCTGCAAGGGGGATAGCACAGTACTTAAGGACTGCATTATGGGAAAAACTTAGGTATACGGTGAGGATTCGGTAGTTGCCCAAGTAAGGACTATACTAGCATAGTTACTTAAAGTGGCAAAGACTAACTTATATGTTATAATTCTGAATTTCAATTATGTAACGACGCACCTACGCTCTGGTAAGTATGGTAAGGAACGCCACTGAAAGCGGTTCAATTTCGGTTAGCTCCCCATGAGAGGAACGTGGTTCAGGGATTGATCTCACAGCTTGGTGTGAGATGTCAATATGAAACTCTTGGACTCTTCATGTCCCTGAGTTCATATGAAACGTTGATCCCTAGCGTGCATTAGGCAAGTAAGTGGAGACCCCATCGCGTGGTCAGTAACGCGAGAGTGTGTTCATCTGGAAATAGCCCAGGAGGACATACGCAACGCTTGCCATCGGCGTGCCCTGCCGGGCAGTAGGTGGTATCTGTTGGGCTGATAACATTCCCAACCGTGATGACCCGTTCATGACATACTCGGGTTCCCCGTCGTGTGGTGTTGAAACACGATCACGTACCATGAGACGTGACCTAACTCAAGGACGGCCGTATGGCAATGATACGGGCGTTTGTATTTATTTTTAAATATGAATCCTGTCTGAAATGAAAACAACCTTTGAGTGCATCACTATTGTGTGGTCTTCTGCAGGTACTAACCACGTTGTATTCGTGTAGTAAACGTGTGCGAGAGACCGTTTAGTGCCACACTTGAGACGTATATACCGGTATGATCCGGTTAGGATTTTCTTTTGTGAGGAACGTAGTACCAAGATATTGTAGGCATATGCATGAAGATAATGATAACAAGGAATTAAAATCATTAGGTTCAACATTTAGGACCCTGGTTGGGTAGACAAATTGAAAGGGGATGAGTGTAGTTCCAAAAGACTGAAAAACAGAGTGCTCTGTTTTGGACAGCAAGTTGCTGATCTTCAACAGGGCATAACTCACTGATATTTTAGCCCAGGGAGGTGTGTGATATAGTTCTGGAAAGGTATTTAAGTACTCTACAACTTTGTTGTAGACTTCCAGAGCTGAAACTCACCTTAAGATGGCTTAAATCCCAGAGGAATGTAAACTGTCCAGAACCAGGACAGAGTAAAACATTCTCTGAACTGTTCTGTTTTTCAAACATAACTCCCAGTAGAAAAATCTAAAATTGTCATATAATACATCCTTAGAAAGAGTAGAAGATGTGTGACATCTTTGCAATTCAAAGTTTCTGAAATTTCAGCACAGATTTCAGTGGAAACCAGGGTTGAAAACAGCCACTTCCGAGGGAGGTGCTGTTAAAATTCTTCCAGAAATTCTGCTGACTTTGAATTAGCATAACTTTGTAACCAAAGCTGATCTGGGGGCAAATGAATACTCGTTGGAAAGATACTGAAGTTAACTTTAACTTTGGTGTTCAGCTTGAGTCATGAAAATGCCCAGAACCAGATCAAAACTTGGAATAGGTAGAAACTGGTCATTCTGACAGAAGAATGACAGTTGAACTCATTGGAGAGGGTGTTGTACCCTAAGGGGGGTATACGTGATGACAAAGCGATTGTAATATCTCATAGTGACCAAACCTAGTTATGGTGAGCTTCCAAAGTGGAGGTTCATCAAGTTGGATTAAACTAGCTTGTGTTTGGTCTGGTAATGGTGTAGCTTGTGCAAAGTTATTACATTGTCTACTTACGAGATGTATCGCATGTTTTTATTGTCATTATGTTGTTACGCCTATTGTTATTGGACTGCATACAATCTGTTGCGGGACTGATGTTATTGTCGTATGATTGCAGATGGTTCGCACTAGGACCACGCACGAGGTTGGTGGCTCTAGCCAAGGGGGAGGCGATGACTCCCAGCCACCGGCCTACGACAGCACCCCGCAGCAGCAGCCACCACCGCCGCCTCCGCTTACTCTAGCGGATGTGATAGCGGCACTGGTGGGAGGTCGTGAGGAGCAGACCGATCTGCTCCGCACGATCGTGCAGAATACGTCCCAGGCGGGGGAACGTCAAGAGCGAGGGCCTCGTGAGCCCCGGGAAGTGTCGTACTCGGACTTCATGAGTACGCACCCTCCAGTGTTCACCGAAGCCGAAGAACCACTGGAGGCAGACAACTGGCAGCGGACCATCGAGTCCAAGTTTGGGCTGCTCCAATGCACGGAGCGGCAAAAGACCTTGTTCGCAGCACAACAACTTCACGGTACCGCTGGTGCGTGGTGGGCGAATTATGTCGCCTCACGTCCGGCTGGCCATGCCGTGGAATGGCAAGAGTTCCGGGAGGTGTTCCGCGCCTACCACATCCCTCCCGGAATAATGAAGATGAAGCTCCAAGAATTGAAGCAGGGCGGGAGGAGTGCCCATGACTACTCCCGTGCCTTCAATCATCTGGCGCATTATGCATCAGACTACATCTCCACTGAAGAGAAGAAACGGGAACATTTTTATCGGGGGTTACACCCCGAAATAAAGACACATCTCGTTCAGTGGAATCGCGGCACTTTCAGTGACCTAGTCAACGCCGCGATTATGCAAGAGGATGCTCAGCGGGAGTTGGCAGCTGAGCAGAGGAAGCGCAGCGCTCCACCTAGCAGCGGTGGTGGCGCGCCTCAGAAGTACCGTATGGTGTATCGGACACCATCCGGGCAGCAGTGGCATCCACCGGCGCGACCTCAACGGTTCGGGGGACGTCCTTTTCAGTCACCTCCGTTCCGTCCGCCGATGCCACCACCAAGACAGCAGCAGCAACAGCAGCAGCAGACGGTACCCCGGGCGCTCCCACCGCCACAACGCGCCCCGGGTTTCCGTCCACCGATCAGCGGGGGACCGCCCCGTTTCACCTGCTTCACGTGTGGCCAGGCGGGCCACTTCGTGAAGGACTGTCCCCAGGGGCAGCAGAGCAGCGGGCAAGCCCAGTTCTAGGGCGGTGCTCGAGGCCGACCTCCGGTGAAGAAGGTTGGTCAGCGGACTGGGGGCGTCCGCAACCTCGACAATGAGGACGCTCCAGAGGGAGACAACGTGCTGGCGGGTACGTTTACTCTCAACCATCAAGCCATCGTCATATTGTTTGATTCTGGTGCAACCCACAGCTTTATAAGTGCATCCTATGTGGCTAAGCATCAAATGTAAGTCTTCCCAACCGACTGCACTTATATGATCTGCTCACCGGGAGGGAAGATTTCAGCTAATATGATGATTCCAAAAGCACCTCTGTTCTTAGGTGGGAAACTATATCCCATCACCTTGATAATCCTAATGGGACAAAAGATTGATGCAATCTTAGGGATGTCATGGCTACAATACCATGGCGCTGTCCTAGAGACTCGGACACGTACGGTTCATTTAAATTCTCCATTCCACCGTCCGCATTCCATGGTGTTAGACACGCCAGTCCGGGAAGTTTTAGCAATTAATAATGCTGAAGCTCTCAAGTTAGAAGACATCCCCGTAGTCCGGGAGTACCCCGACGTGTTTCCGGATGATCTTCCGGGCATGCCACCTCAGCGGGATGTCGAGTTCAAGATTGAACTTGCACCCGGGACTACGCCCATATCACGGAGACCATATAAAATGGCTCCAAATGAGCTGGCGGAACTGAAAGAACAGCTCAATGATCTGTTGATCAAGGGTTTCATTAGGCCGAGTTCCTCGACTTGGGGATGCTCGGCGCTGTTCGTGAAGAAGAAGGATGAAACCTTAAGGCTGTGTGTGGACTACCGGCCGCTCAACGCCGTCACCATCAAGAATAAGTATCCACTGCCCCGTATTGACATTTTGTTTGATCAGCTTGTTGGGGCAAGTGTGTTCTCCAAGATGGACCTTTGCTCTGGATATCATCAGATAAAGATCCGGGCGGAGGATATCCCGAAGACGGCGTTCTCGACGAGATACGGCTTATACGAATATCTCGTGATGTCCTTTGGTCTCACAAACGCTCCAGCCCATTTCATGTATCTCATGAACTCGGTGTTCATGCCGGAGCTGGACAAGTTCGTGGTAGTGTTCATCGATGATATCTTGGTGTACTCCAAGGCAGAAGCCAAACATGCCGAACACTTACGAATCGTTCTTCAACAATTGCGAGACCATAAGCTCTACGCCAAGTTCAGTAAATGCGAGTTTTGGATCAGCCAAGTGCCATTCTTGGGACATATCATATCAGCAGAAGGCATTGCGGTTGGCCCAAGCAAAATAGAGCAAGTGCTGAAATGGGAAGCTCCCACTTCAGTCCATGAAGTCAGAAGTTTCCTCGGGTTAGCGGGATACTATCGGAGATTCATTCCAAGCTTCTCCAAGCTCGCTAAGCCGATGACAGAATTGCTGAAGAAAGGGACGAAATATGTTTGGAACACGGCGTGTGAAGGAGCATTCCAAACATTGGTGAAGCATCTCACCACAGCCTAAGTAGATGGGGAGGTACTAAATGATGCAGCCATCATCCTCCACTCCGCCGGCTCAGCACGCGAGGCGGTAGTCCTCCAACCATACGTCGGGGTTGGTTTCTCCATCGTATTTCCCGATGTCGGATAGGGCCCGGAATCTTTGGGGAAAGGGAGCATTGTGTATCGCCTTCTCGAAGGCTTTTGGGCCTAGGGGTCCGGGGCTTAGGCTACGTCCTCTCCCACGGCCATGGTGGCTTACTTGTCGAGGCCTTTGGGGCCGAGAGTTAGAAGGCGACCTCGAGGGGCCATCCCGAGTTCGCAGCCTGGCTTCGAGATGTCCAGTGGAGGTCGGAAGCTCCCATACGCTCATGCACCGAGTTGCATGAGGGTGTTGACGACCCGGCACTTTCGGGTCAGGTTGCTTGGCTTGGCGTGTGGGTTTCGGTGCGATTCGTCCCGCGCCGGTTGAAACTTCGACTCTGGCTGGGGGCTGACGAGCCCCGGGCTCAGATGAGGGAGCTCTCATCCTACTAGGCGGCGGCTGAACCCAAGAGCGCCTGAAGGTCTAAATGAGCCCTCCGAGTTTTGGGGTCGGCAGGCTTTGGCATGCCGCGTAGTATGGCAGCGGCAGCTGCCACATTTTGGCTGGCCCTTTGGAAGTGCGGGGCCTGACGATCGCTGATGATGTCGGCCTGGACCTGTCGAGCATGGAGGCGTGCTGCGTTCGAACCCAAGCTGAGACCAAGTCGTGCATTGTGGGCCCTTGAGGCGGCGCTTTGCGCCGCGAGCTGGTCGGCCAACTCGCGGTGTCGTGCCTCCGATGACTCAGGGTCGCTCCAGGGGCTCGCATGGGTCAGTGTTGCCAGCTGCGAGGTGTCAGCCATTTCAGCGACGTGGCACTCGCGGGAGGGGTGCTCGCCACCTTCGGAGTCATCGCTGGAGCTTGGGTTGAATTCCAGGATGTGGTGAAGGGCATCAGGGCATGCCTGATCATCCCCACGAACACTGACGCCAGAGCGTCGAACGCGGCACCCGAGTTGGTGGAGAGTCGGAGGGTGTCGAAGCTGTTGGTGAAGAAATCTAGGCTCCCGAAACGAAGGGCCTAGTGGGTGAGGGCGAAGTCGGGTGCTCCCTCGCCGCCTGCAGTGGCAGTGAACTCAAAGTCACCGAAGAACATCGTCACGCCTGGTGCGAGAGCTGGCAGTGGGGAAGCCATCGAGGTAGTGGAAACGGAACGCGTGGTAGTCCCCCTACCTGGCGCGCCAACTGTTGGTGTTTCGGATTTCTGACTAGTAATCGAATGTATCACGCATTCTACCTCGAGGTGGCCTAGCTAAGAACACGAGAAGGATTATACTGGTATGGGCAAGAATGCCCTACGTCCAGGCGGGGTGTCTCGCTTGTTCTTACTCAATAATAGGGGTTGTTCTTACAAGTGCGACAACCTGTCCCTTCGAATCCGCAGGTCTCTCTTATTTATACTCTCTTCTTCTCACACTCTATGTATCGTGATGGGGAGGCAAGTCTTGGGCGCAAGAGTGGCTTGTCCCGTCGTGTGGCAGCTCTCTAGAATCATATACTAGCCCCACAGACCACCGCTAGTCTTTTCTGCGCACTTTTTGTCCTCACTCGTGCGTATCCGGGAAGACTTCCCGGTCACTCACCCATCCCTAAATTTTTCTGAGCCAAGCACGCTTAACCTCGGAGTTCTTTGCAGGTGGGCTTCCGGAAAATAAGGTATACCTTGGTGGTATGAGTATTCTATCAATCATATTAAGCCTTGAGTCAATATTTCACAATCCACCCCCCTTAGAGGACTGATGCCCTTGTCGGTCAACCCCAAGACAAGAATGTCCCATCTTAGTCACGTTCGTATGTTCAGTACTGGCATACGCATACAATACGTCCTCTTAGCAGCATACATACCATACCGCGTGTGACGCCCTCAATTCTGTGGAAAACCACGGAACCGAGAACTGATGCATATGTGTGCCAAGGATGTTCATCACACATACACATATCATCCACAAACTGAATTTTAGAATATATATAACCACAAATAACAGGGTTTATTACAAAGTTTCATGAGTCTTGGACTCATGCTGGCAGCGGAAGTCTAATCTTAGCAGCGGGAGTCTAAATCTAGCAACAGAAGTCTTTATTCTAGTGCGGAAGCAATCTAAGCAGCAGCAGAGGCTCCATCTCCATCCATCCGCACAGGCAAGGTTGAGGACAGATTACACGCCTAATGCTCCACTTGGTCTTCATAGTATTTCTCTCCTGTTGCTGATGATGAAGTAATAATGCAAGTTTGAGTACAATGATGTACTCAGCAAGTGTGGGAAAATATGATATGTAGCTTACAACAAGGCAGGTATAAAAAGGCTCATTGCAGAAAGCAAAGTTTATTTCTCAAAACACGATAAAAACAGCAACTTAGCTTTTAGTGAATGTAATCCCAACATGTATTAAAATACCAACATACCTCCATTATGTTTCATCACTTTCCATGTCTCAACCAGACATTAAACTTTTTCATCTTTGCTCACAAATACCTTCTCGTATTCGCTACCATCTCACGAATACCATCTCGTATTCGCTACCATTTCATCTCATAAACAATTCCGTCTCACACCGAGACCAATCTCGTTGCCATGACTCAACAGTCATGCAACCAATCTTATCACCCGGACTCAACAGTCCCAAAAACCAAACCATAACCAAAAAATAACCAAAATCCATAACCAAAACCATAACCAAAATCCATCCCAACTAATCATGTGGGTTGTCCAGGCACTCGTGACCGTAAGCTCGGCTATCATGATAGTTTTAAGAACTCTGTAGAGTTTGTACCACTTTACCCACAAGTTTGCGATTTCATCACCCATCGGCGACTGCAGAACCTCCATTATACCAGTAAACAACCCTCGGTGTATGGTGAAGAGATCATAAAATAGCATTTACAAAGGGGCTTCTATATGTATGGACTCACTAAGGTTTCACCGGCAGGCTAGAAACTCCAATTCTCCCACCCACGGGCCCCCTCTTATGCCATGCAGTTCCCAGGGCAGTCCTCACTCGACTCCCATTCCCCGCGCCTTCCACGGTCCATAACAATCTAGTAACTTACACTACAGGAATCGCAACAATAGACGACGGCCAGATTTATTGACGACGGGGCTGTCGTCAATAAACTTATCGACGACGGCTAGAAAACACTGTTGTCAATTAATCATTTATTGACGACAGTTAGGCCGTCGTTTATAAGTTCTCGGGACTTATAGACGATGGTACACCGTCGACAATTAAGGCCCGGGGTTTATAGACGACGGTGTGAATGCACCGTCGTCTTTAAGGCCCGATATACTCAGCGTCGCGGCTCTCTCCCACTCGCGCCCCCGCTCTGTCTCACGACTCCACCGCCGCCGGAGCCGACCGCCGACCGCCGCCGGAGCCGACGCCGACGGAGCCGATCGCCGACCCCGCCATCGCCGCTGACCAACGAGTACGCCACCTCCCTCCCCCCTCCCCTCCTCCACCGCAGCGCCGGCCACCGATGCCCCGCCGGCCGTCGCCTCCCGTACGCCCCCGCCGGCCGCCGCCGCCCCGCCGGCCCCGCCATGGACGACCCGCATGCGAGAGCTTTGAGCTGTTGCTCCAGATGTATAGAACAACTAGGTATCAGTACATGAGGGAGATGTTGGGCTTGCACGGGGCACATGCGAGTTGAGTACTGGAGAATTCCTCCTGACAGATATGTTATTATGTAGTGGTAGGTTATCTAGCCAATTTCCCGAATTACTGAATTGCTGGCCAGATTGGCATCATTCAGAGTATGACCTTCTACTGTGCGCTGATTGCTCTGTTAAATTAAGGTTTGTAGCGGAAGGTAGGACGGGCAGTTGGGTTGGCTGATAAGAAAATGGCGCAGCTGGCGGTTGTGCCGGCGATGCAGTGCCAGGTTGGGGGTGCGGGGCAAGGCTGCCGTCCGCGCGAGGTCGACTGGCGCCGGCGGTAAGGTGTGGGGCGCCATAGCTGCAGTTAGTACACTCTGAACCATCGCTTCTGAATCCTGATTAATCAGTAGAAGGAAGCGCGGCAGAATCTAACAGGGCACCGGCAGATCAGGTCATGAACAAACATGCTCTGTTGCGGCCTCGTGACATCTCTCTCTCTCTCTCTCTCTCTCTCTCTCTCTGTCTCTCTCTCTCGTGACATCATGCGAGGGCAGAGGCACCGCAACAGAAGCAGCGGAGCCTATCATGATATAAGACACGATTAACAACATAAGTAGCTACATACGTACATAATAATCTTATATGAAACTCCTATGGCTTGGGGTGCTTGTGCTTGGGCAGAGAGCCAGCATGCATGGCCACCCCCTCGTAGTCCGCACTGTAGATCAGCCCCTTCTCTTTGCCGTTCTCACTTTGATCCATCCGGCCGACCTCCTCTGCTGGTTTACTCACCTCCACGACCACTTCCTGGACACCAAGACGATGTGATGGGACGTCAAGATTCATTGTAAGCCGCTGAACATGCTTACTGAACATATCATGTTGTCAAAAGGAGACAGACAACTAATGGATTCAGCCTTCAGGCGCCGATAACTACTTTCTTTGGTGGATAAACGGATTGGTAATCAAACGAGTTCATCGGGCGTGTATGCATGAACCAACCCGTACACGAGCCAGGAGGCCGCCAGTGCCGCCTCCCGACTCGATCGCGCCGGCCGTCCCCGCCGCCGCCGCCCGTCTCCGGCCCGAGGTAAGTCCCCCTCCCCCTCTGTCCTCTCCCCCGCTTTCCTCGCCCCCCCGGCCGCGCTGCCGGCCACCGGCTGTCCGGCCTCACTGTCCTCCCCCCCCCCCCCCCCCCCCCCGTCCCCCTCCGGCCCGGCCCCTCCCCCCGCCCTGTAGTGTTCTCGTTTTGGGCAACAATCTTGGTGTTATTTGTGTTAGCTAGCATAGTAGCCTCATGTGTAAATCTTAGTCAGAGTAGATTACACTGTTTAGGCAGTATATAATTTTGACCAATATCAACATGTAATCTAGAGAGGAAAGCATCCACCTGTCAATGACCTTCACACTTGCAATAATGCCTCAACTATGTGAAGAGGATGCAGCCGCCGACGCAACAGACGGGGCTATCCCCTTGTAGCACGACGTTGTTGCTCTTGCTGAATTGTAGGTGAAGAGACAATAGGAACTAATTACTGCACAGCACCAATAAATGGAAAACGCTTAGCTGCAGCATCTTGAGACCTACCCCAGCAAAAGAGGTACTAGATTGCTGCTGGTTCTAAGAAAGTGAGATAGATTGACCATCATAGGATCGACTACGTCCTTCTTGCTGAATTTTTCTCTCAATGCACATAGCATGATCCAGAAGATTTCGTGATCATGATATGAAAACATCTCACCAATCAAAAAATTCATTATTGAGACTATGCAAAAATATTGTCATCAACTGATTTGGAGCCTTGTCTCAATTGCCGCGCCCCGCCCCGAGCCCCGCTCTGCTGTGCCGCCTGACCCCGCCCCAAGCCCCGCCCTGCCGCGCCACCCGACCTTAGTTGTAATTGTTTAATTAGTATTGTAATTGATTATTGTTTAAATAATATTTTGATTGATTGCGTGATTAGTTACTATATGTAAATAAATGGGTTTCGGCCCGGTCCGGCCTGACACGACCCATTTAGGGTCTATCACGGCCCATTTATTGGTAATGTATTAGTCGAGACAGGCACGGAGGACGGCAAGCTCCCGCGCGTGGACGGCGGGCCCCGACGGTGCGGTTTCATCTTTGACCCACATACGACGGGGCATAACGTACGACGGCTAACCCTAAAGGCGTCGTAAGATAATGGCAGGCCCCAGCGGGGCATAACTTAGGACGGCTGACCCACTTCTCTGTCTCTCTCTCGTTCTTTCCTTCTCTCTCGTTCTTTCCTCTCTCTCTTTTAAATGACTCAAAAATGAAAGATTGACGTTAACCTATACAACATGCGTCACCCATTTCGAACCGGCCCTTCTCACATGTGTTACGCATGTGAGGCGTGTACGTTCGGAACTGTCCCTTTTTGGACAGCCTAGGAGTGACCGAGGGGGCGTGGCTTGTGATGAGACGCGGGTTTAGATCTAGACGAGATTTCGATGGCATAACCCTGTTGTTCTCTGCTGCACCATTTTCGGGCGTGCAGTGGAGAACAGCGGGGTTATGCTGCTGAAATTTTGTTCGGATCCAGACCACGTGTCTCGTCATGAGCACGCTCCGCTCGGTCACTCTTGGGTGGGTTTAGGACCCATCCTTTCCAATAGATGTAGGGCTGTGACATAAATAAATTATAAAGTAACTATAATTTCTTTGACATTAAACTGCAGATTCAAACATGGGTGAGGACCGTAGTTGGATGTATACCGGTTGGAAGAACAGTTCTGGTGCTCACTCGGATGAGTGATTCGCCAAGACAGATGCTTTTGTAGATCGAGCTTTTTAATTGTCAATGATCGATAAGGTGCGGTGCCCATGTACGAAATGTTAGGGTGCAAAGGGTTAGGACAAAGTGAATTTGGCGTTTCACTTGTGTCGATACTGTTTCATGCAAGATTATGAGTTGTGGACCTTTTACGGTGAGACATCTTCTCAACCCTTACAAGTTTCAGATGAGGATGACAACACGGGGGTCGATAGGATGGACGAGATGCTTGATGCCATACCTGAATTGATGGAGGATACTCCTACAACGGAGGTTGAAGCGTTTTTCACTCTTCTCAAAGCTTCAGAAGAGCCATTGCATGAACACACCGAAGTGATGCTCCTTACTTTCATGACTAGATTTATGGCCATTAAGTCTAAGTATTTCTTTTCCAATAACTGCTACAACAATCTCATCAAATTGATCAGCGATATCCTTCCACAACCACATAAAGTGACTAAAGATATGTATCAGTCTAAGAAGTTGATTTCTGGTCTGGGTATGAAATATGAGAAGATTGATATGTGTCTAGACAATTGCATGCTTTTTTGGAGAGAGCATGCCAACGAGAACAAGTGCTTAAAATGTGGTAAAGCGAGATTTGTCGAAGTTGGTAATGACGACGGTTCAAAAGTAATGACCCAAGTCGCACAGAAGCAGCTTCCCTACTTGCCTGTCACACCTAGGTTCAAGTGTTTGTTTCTATCTAAAAAAATAGCTAGACACATGAGGTGGCATAAAGAAGGTGTATGTGAGAACAACGGCATGATGGTGCACCCGTCGGACGGTGAGGAATGGAAGGCGCTTGACCGCTTCGATCCAGATTTCGCCAATGACGCGAGAAATATTCGCTTTGGGTTGGCGACAGATGGCTTCTCACCGTTTAGTACAAACGACAGATGGAGCTCCAGAGTGTCGAGGAGGAGCTCCAGAGGACGCAGGAAGCACTGAGGCTCGCGAACGAGAGGCAGGCAGCCGAGCTCAGAGCTAGGGACGAGAGACAGGCAACCGAGCTACGGGTTAGGGACGAGTATCAACACTCGTACATGCTACAGCTGCAAGCTGCCATGCAGGTAAGTTCAGATCATTGTACTCAACGTTTCTAATATATGAATGACATGTATAATAATTTACTTCATATTTGTAGGCTATGGCCGCAGGATAGCCGGCTGTCTTTCCTCAGTGGGCGCCGCCACTGATACAACTACCACAGGGGCCGACGTCAGGAGAACAGGTACAAAATTTCCCATAATAGCTGCAACTAGTTAAACTTGCTCAAATTTAGTTGAATTTGATCAAACCTACTCAAACTTAGGGAAAACTAGTTAAACATCCTCAAATTAAGTAAAATATGGTACAACTTACTCAACCATAGTCAAATATGAGCAAACTTACTCAAAAATAGCCAAAACTAGTTGAACTAGCTCAAACACAAACACTACTAGTCCATACTTCTCAAACTTAGTAAAATATGAGCAAACTTACTCAAACATAGACATATCTAGCTAACTTGCTCAATTCTAACTTGTAATGAGTTTATTTAGTCCTATACACATTTGTGAACTTCTAATTTATAACTATACATGTACATCATAGGGATCGGCGGCGCGGGCTCATGAAACTCCATCCCCTCAGCATTCGGCGTTTGAACGAGCGCGCGACGACTTCCTGGACTCCGGTGGCAGCGGTCGGGGTAGCGTAGGGTAGTGTGGCGTGCGTATAGTGTTTTTGTGCCTGCATGTGATGTATGTTTTGATTGCATGTGATCTGGCCATCGAGCCAGGGCTGGCCTCGAAGCCAGGGCAGGATTTTCCGTTTTAAAAAAATGCAAAGCTTATTGACGACAGTTTCTGGTACTTGGCAATCGTCAATAAGCCATTAGTATTGACGACAGTCAGGTACCAGAAACCGTCTTCAATAACTATACATGTACATCATAGGGATCGGCGGCGCGGGCTCATGAAACTCCATCCCCTCAGCATTCGGCGTTTGAACGAGCGCGCGACGACTTCCTGGACTCCGGTGGCAGCGGTCGGGGTAGCGTAGGGTAGTGTGGCGTGCGTATAGTGTTTTTGTGCCTGCATGTGATGTATGTTTTGATTGCATGTGATCTGGCCATCGAGCCAGGGCTGGCCTCGAAGCCAGGGCAGGATTTTCCGTTTTAAAAAAATGCAAAGCTTATTGACGACAGTTTCTGGTACTTGGCCGTCGTCAATAAGCCAATAGTAAGACGACGGCCAGGTACCAAAAACCGTCGTCAATAAGCCATTGTTATTGACGACGGTACAAACCCTGGCCATCGTCAATAAGCTAGCTTATTGATGAGAGCCAAACCCTGGTCGTCGTCAATAAGCTGCTGTAGCTTATTGATGACAGCCAGCTTTAGCTGTCGTCAATAAGCTTATTGACGACTAATAATTGACGACAGCCATAAACCGTCGTCTATAACATTTTACCGTTGTCAATAAGTTATTGACGATGGTATTGTGCTTATTGATGACGGTTTTTGGCCGTCGTCTATTGTTCGGATTCCTGTAGTGTTACCTAATTAGTCAGCTAAGCTGCACCCATACTTGGCCTTGTGGTGGCACTGTTATCCTGGCATGGCATGAACCGGTACTTAGATCTACGGCAAATAACCACCATCTCAACCTACCTCATTCACAAACCCAGGCTTGCCTAGATCTCCCTCCGATTTATGATCATTAACAACATCAGTTTCTCATTATTCTTACGAGTGCAGTTAGCTAGACACATCTATCTCGCTTCTCGTATCCCATGGAGTCAGTGAAGCATAAAAGCAAAAACCATACCCGACTCAATAAACTTCCCGATGAAAAGGGTGGCTAACAAAACTAGTAAACTCCTATGAAAGGGTTTCCCATCATGTTTGACTCAAGCACACACACCTTTTCGCAAACAAAACAGTTTTCCCAAAACATAGGATCAATATGGTCAAGGGGCACTTGCCTTGTTCTTGCGGTTCCGGTTGCTCTTGCATCTCGAAACCTTGTTGTTGCATCTCATCGTAGACAGATAAGCGATCACGCACATACAAGATTCATAGCAATCAATACCATGCACAAACTCTACTTTTAGATGCAATGATGCATATGCATGTTAATCCTATGATCAGTTTTTATTAGATCGGTTTGTACGTGTTCTAGCATGGATTGCATGGGTTTTACGATAAACAGAGGTGTTCGAATCAAATGCGGACGTGGTGATGATCTTGACTTTAGATCAAACTGATCAACACGTGATCTGTCCATGAAAAAGCTCCTGTTCGAAAGGAATCGAAGAACGGATGCAAAGAAAACACGATGATGTCGTAAGGTGGTATTGGAGACCTACCTTACGTTCTTCTTGGTCTCGGGGTCCTTCTCCTAGCAAGACAGATCGTCGGGGCTTGACGACGGTCTCTTCGGCGATCAAACTCCGGTGAAGGGGTTTACTCGGCGTGCTGGGGCTAGGGCTCTAAGTTGTCGGCTTAGGAGGTGGAAAAGAAGTACGTGGTTGCGGCCAAAGGTTTTCGGTTCTATTTATAATCGGGAAGAGAAGAGTCCTAATCTGTTTGGATTTCGAATAAGAGTCCTATTCAAATCGTTTTTGAATCTTAACAACTTATCTTTAGTTGATTTGGTTGCAGTATTCAGCGTAGAAGAGTTTGTGTCGGTTTCCTCCTTGGCGGGCACTCGTGCACGGGAGAAAAACCGCTTCAGAATCGCGTCCCTACGCGGTGATGAGCTCCGGAGGCTCCACGTGTCCTGCGGGAACCTAGGCTCCCCTTTCCGCAGAGGCGAGCTCCGGTTATGCCGCGTGTCAGGCAAGCGAGACCTCCCTCTCCTCAGAGGCGAGCTCCGCGTGCGCCACGCGTCCTGGCGGGCGAGACCTTCCTCTCTCCAGAGGCGAGCTCCGCATGCGCCACGTGTCTGGTGGGTCGGGACCTTCCCTCTCAACAGAGGTGAGCTCCGAGAACGCCACGTGTTAGTTCCGGACCTCCCCCTCTCTTCGGAGGCGGCTCCGAGTGTGCCATGTGTCAATTCCGGACCTCCCCTATCTTCGGAGGTGAGCTCTGATAGTGCCACACGTCAAGTAGCGTCGGACTTCCTTTCTGCTCGGAGGTGAGCTCCGAGGTTGACACGTGTCCATTAGTGACGGACCTCTCGGAGATGATCTCCGGAGGTGACACGTGTCCAATAGGACCGGACCTCTCGGAGGTGAGCTCCGAGAGCGACACGTGTCCCGCACGACTGGTTCACTCTTTTTCGTGGTGACTAGCACCACAGCCGACACGTGTCCTTCGGGACTGTCCTCGCTCCCCTGCAGAGGCAATCTCCGGGGCAACACGTGTCCCATGGGGTCGGACCTCTCCCCCTTTGCGAGTATGAGCCCCGAGTCTGGCACATAGCCAGTTTAGCGGCGGACCTCTCCCCCTTTGCGGAGATGAGCTCCGAACACGCCACGTGGCCACGTGCCGCGGGAGTTGTCTTCAGCGCTCTCGGTGAACTGGAATTGGCTCTTTTTGGCTATCTTTTTTATTATTTCTCCGTTTCAACTTATTTAAAAATGTTTTTCTACACGAAACATGAATACATGCAGAAATCGAAAATGAGGGTGTCACACCGTGTCCTTCACAGAGGACCCACGCGTCATGCGTACGTACCCACGTCCCTGACCCGTACGCTACTGTATCCTTCTCGACTGACCAATACACACCCGTGAAACTGTGAGGGTCGGCTCTGATATCATTTTTGTGGCAGCTCTCTAGGATCATAGACTAGCCCCACAGACCAACACTAGTCTTTTCTGCGCACTTTTGGTCCTCACTTGTGTGTCCCGGGAAGACTTCCCGTTCGGTCAACCATCCCTAAATTTCTCCAGGCCAAGCATGCTTAACCCCGGAGTTATTTCCAGGTGGGCTTCCAGAAAAGAAGCTATACCTTGGTGGTATGAGTATTCTATCAATCCTATTAAGCCTTGAGCCATGATGTCACACGTCGTACGTTCGACAGTGTACTCGATGGAGTCGCCATATCCGTAGTCTGCCGCTGCACCTGCTCCCGTTTCTTTGTTGGGGGTAGTCCATACCGAGGCGCATGTGCGCCCCGCCTTCCACTCCTCTTCGGTTCCATCGGAGGTGACGGACATTCAATACCAGAGCTAGGGGGTACTCGATTACCCTTTCACTCAAGCGATGTGACGCCCTCAATTCCGTGGAAAAACCACGGAACCGAGAACTGATGGATATGTGTGCCCAGGATGTTCATCACACATATACACATCATCAACAAACTGAATTTTAGAATATATATGACTACGAATAACAGAGTTTATTACATTGTCTCATGAGTCTTGGACTCATGATCACAGCGGAAGTCTTAATCTAATAGTGGAAGACTTTAATTCTATGCAGCGGAAGTTTTCTAACTAGTGCGGAAGAAATCTAAGCAGTAGCAGCTCCGTCTCTACTCCATACCCACAGGCAAGGTTGAGGACAGATTACACGCCTAATGCTCCACCTGGTCTTCATAGTAATCTTCTCCTGTTGCTGATGATGAAATAATAATGCAAGTTTGAGTACAATGATGTACTCAGCAAGTGCGGGAAAATATGATATGTAGCTCACAACAAGGTAGGTATAAAAAAGGCTCATTGTAGAAAGCAAAATTATTTATCAAAACCTTGATAAAACAGCAACTTATCTTTACGCGAATGTAGTCCCAACATGTACTAAAATACCAATCATACCTCCGTTATGTTCATTACCATCCATGTCCCAACCAGACATTTATCAACCTCATTTTGATCATGAATACCTTCTCGTATTCGCTAACATCTCACGAATACCATCTCGTATTCGCTACCACTTCATTTCATAAACAATTCCGTCACACCGAGACCAATCTCGTTGCCATGACTCAACAGTCATGCAACCCATCTTATCACCCGGACTCAACAGTCCCGAAAGCCAAACCATAACCAATAACCATAACCATCCCAACTAATCATGGAAGTTGGCCAGGCGCTCATGACCGTAAGCTCGGCTATCATGATAGTTTTAGACTCTGCGGAGGTTGTACCACTTTACCCACAAGTTTGTGATTTCATCACCCGTCGGCGACTGCAGAATCTCCATTATACCAGTACACAACCATCGGTGTATGGCCAAGAGATCACAAAATAGCCTTTACAAAGGGGTTACTAGATGTATGGACTCACTAAGGTTTCACCGGTAGACTAGAATCTCCAATTCTCCCACCCACGGGCCCCGTCTTGTGCCATGCAGTTCCCAGGGCAGTCCTCACTCGACTCCCATTCCCCGCGCCTTCCACGGTCCATAACAATCTAGCAACTTACCTAATTACTCAGCTAAGACGCACCCATACTTAGCCTTGTGGTGGCACTGTTATCCTGGCACGTGCTCGCATGAACTGGTCCTTAGATCTACGACAAGTAAACCACCATCTCTTTCTACCTCATTTACAAACCCAGGCTTGCCTAGATCTCCATCCGATCTATGTTCATTAACAACATCAGTTTCTCATAAATCTTACGAGTGCAGTTAGCTAGACACATCTATCTTGCTTCCCGTAATCCCATGGACTCAGCGAACCATAAAAGTAAAAACCATACCCGACTCATAAACTTCCCTGGCAACAAGGGCGGTTTAACCAAAACTAGTAAAGTCCTATAAAAAGGGTTTCCCATCATGTTTGACTCAGCACGCACACCTTTTCGCAAACAAAATAGTTTTTCCAAAACATAGGATCAATATGGTCAAGGGGCACTTGCCTTGTCTTGCGGTTCTGGTTGCTCTTGGATCTCGAAACCTTGTTGTGGCAGCTCGTCGTAAACGGCCCCCTGAGCTTGTCCTTCTATACGCGATCACGCACATACAAGATTCACAACAATCAATATCATGCACAAACTTTAACTAGATGCGATGATGCATATGCATGCTATCCTATGATCAGTTTTTATTAGATCAGTTTGTATGTGTTCTCGCATGGTTTGTATGGGTTTTATGATGAACAGGGGGGTTCGGATCAAATGTGGACGTGGCGATGATCTTGACTCTAGATCAGACCGATCAACATGTGATTTGTCCATGAAAAGCTTCTGTTTGAAAGGAATCAAAGAACAGATGCAAAGAAAATGGGACGATGTCGTAAGGTGGTATTGGAGACCTACCTTACGTTCTTCTTGGTCTCGGGGTCCTTCTCTTAGCAAGACAGATTGTTGGGGCCCTCTTTCGGCGATCTCTCTCGACTAAACTCCGGCGAAGGGTTTATTCGGCGAGTTGGGGCTAGGGCTCTAAGCCGTTGGCTCTGGAGTTGGAAAAGAAGTTTGTGGTTTCGGCCAAAGGTTCTGGGTTCTATTTATAATCGGGAAGAAAGAGTTCTAATCTGATTGTACTTCGAATAAGAGTCTTATTCAACTTGTCATTGAATCTTAACAACTTATTTTTAGTTGATTTGGTGCGGTAACATTGTGGAATTCGTGTCGGTTTCCTCCCGTACCGGTATTCCCATGCGTACAGAAGCAAAAACCGCTCCAGAATTTGTTACCTCCACGGTGATGAGCTCCGGAAGCTCCACGTGTCCATCGGGGCCTGGTCTCCCCCTTTCCGCAGAGACGAGCTCCGGTTGTGCCGCGTGTCAAGCGAGCGATACCTCCCTCTCCTTTGGAGGTGAGCTCCGCGTGCGCCACGTATCCTGGTGGTCGGGACCTCCCCTCTATTCGGAGGTGGTTCCGCGCAGGCCACGTGTCAGTGCCGGACCTTCCCTCTCTTCGGAGGTGGCTCCAGGTGTGCCACGTGTCCTAACAGCGCCAGACTTCCTTTCTTCTCAGAGACGAGCTCCGAGGTTGACACGTGTCCAACAGTGATGGACCTCTCGGAGGTAAGCTCCGGTGGCGACACGTGACCAATAGAACCGGACTCCTCGGAGGTGAGCTCCGAGATCGACACGTATCCCGCGCGACTGGTCCTCTGATTTCCGCGGTGACTAGCTCCGAGGTGACACGTGTCCTGCGGGACTGGCCTCGCTTCTCCGTAGAGGCTAGCTCCGGGGGCAACACGTGTTCCACAGGGTCAGGCTTCTCCCCATTTGCGGGGATGAGCCCCGAGCCTGCCACGTAGCCAGTTTAGCGGTGGACCTCTCCCCATTTGCGGAGATGAGCTCCGAAGGCGCCACGTGGCCAGCGGGCCATGGGAGTTGTCTTCGGCGCTCTTGGTGAACTGGATTTTGCTCTTTTTGGCTATCTTTTTGATTCTTTCTCTGTTCCCACTTCTTTTAAAATGTTTTCTCTACATGAAACTTGAATACATGCAGAAGCCAAAAATGAGGGTGTCACAAATCTACCCCCCTTAAATTGAATCTCGCCCTCGAGATTCATTAGTAGAGAATAGATGAGGGAATTCTGCCTTGATGTCTTCTTCACGCTCCCATGTGGCTTCAGCTTCGATGTGATGGCTCCATTGTACCATGCACCATCGGATCGCTTTGTTCCTTGTGACCCTTTCCCTTACGTCCAAAATTCGGACAGGGTGCTCCGCATAAGTCAGGTCCTCTTGAAGTTCAAGCTCTTCCATTGGTACTTGCTCCTCTGGTACTCTCAAGCACTTCTTGAGCTGGGATACATGAAACACGTCATGTACGTCGGAGAGATATGTTGGGAGCTCTAGTTTATAAGCTACTTCTCCTTGCTTGTCAAAAATCTTAAATGGTCCGATGTAGCGAGGTGCTAGCTTGCCTTTGACGTTGAAACGTCGTTGGCCTCGGATAGGCGATACTTAATGTATACGAACGCTCCTACTTCGAAAGTCAACTTCTTCGCCTATTGTCCGCATAGCCTTTCTGTCGTGACTGAGTAGCTTTTAAATTCTCCTGTATCGTTTGGACTTGCTTTTCAGCTTCTTGTAGCACTTCGGGTCCAAACACCTGGTTCTCTCCGGTATCGTTCCAGAACAGCGGCATTCTACACCGTCTACCATACAATGCTTCGAAAGGCGACATCTTCAAGCTAGCTTGATAGCTGTTGTTATAGGAGAATTTGGCGTAGGTAAACTCCTATCCCAACTACGCCCATGTTTCAAGGCGCAAGCTCTCAACATGTCCTCTAAAATTTGGTTTGTCCTTTCGGTTTGTCCATCGGTTTGTGGGTGGTAGGCAGAGCTAAAATCCATTCGTGTACCCATAGCTTTCTGCAGCTTCCTCCAAAATCTAGAGGTAAACTGGGAACCCGATCTGAGACTATCCTCCTCGGGACTCCATGACGGCACACGATCTTCTCCATGTACAACTCGGCTAATTGTGCAACGTTGTACTTGGCCCTTACAGGGAGAAAATGGGTTGTTTTCATCAATCGGTCCACGATCACCCAGATGGAGTCATAACCCGATTGAGTACGTGGCAATCCGACGATGAAATCTATACTGATATCCTCCCACTTCCACTCGGGTACCTTCAAGGGTTGCAACAATCCAGCGGGTCTTTGATGTTCGGCCTTCACCCGTTGGCATGTGTCGCATAGGGCAATATATTCGGCTATGTCCCTTTTCATACCATCCCACCAATAACAAGTATTCAAGTCCTTGTACATTTTGGTACTTCCGGGATGTATGGAATAAGGTGAATCATGTGCCTCTTTTAATATCATGTCGCGGATGTTCTTTACGTTAGGCACACAAATCATTTTTCTTAGCCAAAGCGTACCCTTCTCATCTTCTTTGAAATCCTTCTCTATTCCTTGTCGGATCCTTTCCTTGATCTCCTTGATCTCCTCATCCGTTGCTTGGCCATCTCTTATCTCTTGCTCCAATGAAGAGTGGAGCTCCATCACTTCCATCTTGTTCAAGAATCCGAGGTGTAACCGTTCGAACTCCTTACGTAGTTTGGGTGGTAGCTCTCGTACCGTGAGTTGGTGACATGCTCCCTTCCAGCTCAATGCATCAGCTACTTCATTGGCCCTTCCAGGGTGGAAGTTGATTCCAACATCGTAGTCCTTGATGAGTTCCAACCATCGACGTTGCCTCAAATTCAAGTCCGTTTGTGTAAATATGTACTTGAGGCTTTTATGATCCGTATAGATCTCACATCGATGACCAAGGATATAATGTCTCCAAATCTTCAATGCATGCACTATTGCTGCTAGCTCCAAGTCATGTGTAGGATAATTAAGCTTGTGCTTCTTTAATTGTCGTGAGGCATAGGCTACCACTTGTCCTTCTTGCATGAGCACACATCCGAGCCCTTGTCTGGATGCGTCACAATATATGTCAAAGCTCTTGCTTACGTCCGGCAATACCAAAACCGGCGTTGTGGTTAGCCTTTTCTTAAGTTCCTCAAAGCTCTCTTGGCATGCTGATGTCCACTGGAACGCTTTTCCCTTCGTTAGCAACTCCGTCATAGGTTTTGCTATTTAGAGAAGTCCTTGATGAAGCGTCAGTAGTATCCAGCCATCCCAAGAAAACTCTGAAATTCCCTCACGTTTTGCGGTTGGTTCCACTTCAGAACATCTCCTACTTTTTCGGGATCAACCGATACTCCTTCCTTGGAGATAATGTGGCCTAGGAACGATATCTCCTTTAGCCAAAATTGACACTTGTTAATCTTGGCATACAATTGATGCTCGCGCATTTTCTGCAAGGTCAATCTCAAATGTTCTTCATACTCCTCCTCACCTTTTGAATACACCATAATGTTGTCGATAAAAACCACGACGAACTTATCCATATACTCCATAAAAACCTTGTTCATAAGGTACATGAAGTATGCGGGTGCATTTGTTAACCCAAAATATATGACGGTATATTCATATGAACCATATCGTGTTTGAAAGGCAGTCTTGGGTATATCAGAGGGCTTAATCTTCAGCTGGAAGTATCCCGATCGAAGATCAATCTTGGAGAACACTCGGGCTCCTTTCATTTAGTCGAATAGGTCTTCTATACGGGGTAGAGGGTATTTGTTCTTAATTGTCACCTCGTTGAGAGACCTATAGTCCACGCACATCCTTTGGGTCCCGTCCTTTCTATCTACGAAGAGCACGGGGGCTCCCCATGGTGATGAGCTGGGACGTATAAAACCCTGCTCCAACTGCTCCTGAAGTTGCTTCTTGAGTTCCACTAGTTCATTGGTGGGCATCCTATAGGGTCTCTTTGCTATGGGTGCAGTCCGGGGTACCAAATCAATGGAAAACTCAATGTCCCGGTCAGGTGGCATACCTGGAAGCTCTTCCGGAAACACGTCCGAGAATTCTTCAACCACTAGAATGGTGTCCAATGTTGCTCCTTCGACGTGTTTCAAAATTGTCTTCTTGGTTGTTTGTTGGGCTGACTCAATCTCGATACGAATACCGTGCTCATTTATCAACTGCACGCTCCTCTCAGCACATTGGATTACTCCGTTGTGCTTGCTTAACTAATCCATCCCGAGTATTATGTCAAGCCCTTGGGAATCCAATACAATGAGGTTGGCAAGGAAGTCTACCCCCCTTATTTTAAGGCTTACTTTCGGACATACTATATTAGTTCTCATCTCTCCACCGGGAGAATTAACTAACATAGCACATTTTACGTGTGATATGGGTAGATCATGCTTGGCAACATACTTGGATGATATGAAAGGATGCGATGCTCCAGAATCAAATAAAATGGTGGCTGGGTTGGAATTGGCAAGGAACATACCAATTATGACGTCCTCGGTATGTTGTGCTTCCTCAGCAGAGACATGGTTCACGTTGCTGCGAGCATAGTACTGTTATCCACGGTTTGCTTGATTGTCCCCTCCGTTTGGTCGCGGGTTCTGCTTGGGCACGTTGCCTAGCTTTCTAGGGCCTCTTCTCGGGCATTGGCTCGCGAAGTGTCCTGTTTCCCCGCATGCAAAGCATGCCCTGTTGCCTACGGCAGCAGGTACGTTGGGGCGGGGATTTTGAGCAGGAGCGCCCATGTTGGGTTGGGGCACAGGAGGCAAAGGCACACGAGGTGCTTGTGCAACGGGTCATTGCTGTGGTTGCTGATTAGGGCGGTATGCAGGGGCGGTCGATCCATACTGCGGTGCAGGTGGGGGCATGTACCGAGGTCGTGCGTTGCTCCCTTGAGGCTGGTATGGCATCTTCCTCTTGCACTCTCGCTCGATCTCTCCGATCTTGCTTTCAACCAATATAGCCTTGTCAACCAGCTTCTGGAAGCTCGAGTAATCATTGTTGAGGAGCTGAACCTGGATCTCATTGTTCAACCCTCTCATGAACAGGTACTGCTTCCGTTGGTCCGAGTTGACATCTTCGGGGGCATACCGGGACAGTTGCGTGAACTTGTTGAGATACTCATTCACGCTCCTCTGTCCTTGGCGGAGACCTTCAAACTCCTGTCTCTTGAGCATCATTACACCAGCATGGATGTAATGAGAGCGGAAACTCTCCTTGAACTCAGTTCAAGTGATCCTCTCCGGGTCGACACGAGCGTTGCATAAGGCATCCCACCAGTCAGCGGCAGCTCCCATGAGTTGGTGCGACGCAAAAAGAACCTTCTCTTGGTCATTGCACTGCACTATGGCAAGATTCTTCTCCATGGATTTCAACCAGTCGTCGGCCTCCATGGGGTCATTAGCTTGAGCAAAGGTGGGTGGTCGAGTCCTCATGAACTCTCCCAGTCTGTTATGAGCCTGCGGTGGTGGTGGTGGTGGCGGTGGTGCCGGAACGGGGTTGTTGCTGTTGGCCTGCAACTGACCCAAAGTTTGGATCATGGTTTGCATAAGTTGATTCTGCATGGCCATCAGCTGTTCGAGGTTGTTCTCACCAGCTCCAGGGTTAACAGGAACTTCATCGTGGCCATCCCCTTGGTTGTCACGGACGTTCCTTCGGCCGGCGTTTCCTCTCACTATCTGTGAGAGAGAACAAAATAGAATAGAAGGTTAGAAGGTTAGATGGATCCCCCTAACTATATGCATCAAGGTGGATTGGACTATATATATATTAGCACATATGAGGATGTGAACAAGTGCCGAGACATCTCACACCTCTTTCTACTTATGTGTGGATATGGACAACGCTTTGAGACATCCCACAACTCACACTAAGCACACAATCACAAACAATCATCACAAAGGCTCACACAACTCCTATTTAAGGCTTGTTCAATAGGGGTCCTATATGGCTTAGGGTGTTGCCAATCTGTGATCCAACTATGGCCTTTCCTAGGCTTGTATCCTATGTCAAGGTAGTTTCAAGGCCAATCTATGCATCCTGGGCTTGCATCCTGGGCTTAGGGTGTTGCCAATCTGTGATCCAACTATGGCCTTTCCTAGGCTTGTATCCTATGTCAAGGTAGTTTTAAGGCCAATCTATGCATCCTGGGCTTGCATCCTATAGTCAGCGTGGCTTAGCTACCAATCTGTGTTTGATACCAATTTGTGTTCTATCTAAGCGTGTAACCTACCGTCAACTCGTGGCTCTGATACCAATCTGTGACGCCCTCAATTCTGTGGAAAAACCACGGAACCGAGAATTGATGCATATGTGTGCCCACGATGTTCATCACACATATACACATCATCCACAAACTGAATTTCAGAATATATATGACAACGAATAACAGAGTTTATTACAATGTCTCATGAGTCTTGGACTCATGCTCACAGCGGAAGTCTTTAATTCTATGCAGCGGAAGTTTTCTAACTAGTGCAGAAGCAATCTAAGCAGTAGCAGCTCCATCTCTACTCCATCCCCACAGGCAAGGTTGAGGACAGATTACACGCCTAATGCTCCACCTGGTCTTCATAGTAATCTTCTCCTGTTGCTGATGATGAAATAATAATGCAAATTTGAGTACAATGATGTACTCAGCAAGTGCGGGAAAATATGATATGTAGCTCACAACAAGGTAGGTATAAAAAGGCTCATTGCAGAAAGCAAAATTATTTATCAAAACCTTGATAAAACAACAACTTATCTTTATGCGAATGTAATCCCAACATGTACTAAAATACCAATCATACCTCCGTTATGTTCATTACCTTCCATGTCCCAACCAGACATTTATCAACCTCATTCTTGTTCACGAATACCTTCTCGTATTCGCTACCATCTCACGAATACCATCTCGTATTTGCTACCACTTCATTTCATAAACAATTCCGTCTCACCGAGACCAATCTCGTTGCCATGACTCAACAGTCATGCAACCCATCTTATCACCCGGACTCAACAGTCCCGAAAGCCAAACCAAAACCATAACCAATAACCATAACACAATAACCAGAACCATCCCAACTAATCATGGAAGTTGGCCAAGCGCTCGTGACCGTAAGCTCGGCTATCATGATAGTTTTAGACTCTGCAGAGGTTGTACCAATTTACCCACAAGTTTGTGATTTCGTCACCCGTCGGCGACTGCAGAACCTCCATTATACCAGTACACAACCGTCGGTGTATGGCCAAGAGATTACAAAATAGCCTTTACAAAGGTGTTACTAGATGTATGGACTCACTAAGGTTTCACCGGCAGACTAGAATCTCCAATTCTCCCACCCACGGGCCCCGTCTTGTGCCATGCAGTTCCCAGGACAGTCCTCACTCGACTCCCATTCCCCGCGCCTTCCACGGTCCATAACAATCTAGCAACTTACCTAATTACTCAGCTAAGCCGCACCCATACTTAGCCTTGTGGTGGCACTGTTATCCTGGCATGTGCTCGCATGAACCGGTCCTTAGATCTACGACAAGTAAACCACCATCTCTTTCTACCTCATTCACAAACCCAGGCTTGCCTAGATCTTCTTCCAATCCATGTTCATTAACAACATCAGTTTCTCATAAATCTTACGAGTGCAGTTAGCTAGACACATCTATCTTGCTTCCCGTAATCCCATGGACTCAGCGAAGCATAAAAGTAAAAAATCATACCCGACTCATAAACTTCCCTGGTGACAAGGGTGGTTTAACCAAAACTAGTAAACTCCTATAAAAAGGGTTTCCCATCATGTTTGACTCAGCACGCACACCTTTTCGCAAGTAAAATAGTTTTTCCAAAACATAGGATCAATATGGTCAAGGGGCACTTGCCTTGTTCTTGCGGTTCCGGTTGCTTTTGGATCTCGAAACCTTGTTGTGGCAGCTCGTCATAAACGGCCCCCTGAGCTTGTCCTTCTATACGCGATCACACACATACAAGATTCACAACAATCAATATCATGCACAAACTTTAACTAGATGCGATGATGCATATGCATGCTATCCTATGATCAGTTTTTATTAGATCAGTTTGTACGTGTTCTCGCATGGTTTGTATGGGTTTTATGATGAACAGGGGGGTTCGGATCAAATGTGGACGTGGCGATGATCTTGACTCTAGATCAGACCGATCAACACGTGATTTGTCCATGAAAAGCTTCTGTTTGAAAGGAATCAAAGAACAGATGCAAAGAAAACGCGACGATGTCGTAAGGTGGTATTGGAGACCTACCTTACGTTCTTCTTGGTCTCGGGGTCCTTCTCTTAGCAAGACAGATTGTTGGGGCCCTCATCCGGCGATCTCTCTCGACTGAACTCCAGCGAAGGGTTTATTCGGCGAGTTGGGGCTAGGGCTCTAAGTCATCGGCTCAGGAGTTGGAAAAGAAGTTCGTGGTTTCGGCCAAAGGTTCTGGGTTCTATTTATAATCGGGAAGAAAGAGTTCTAATCTGATTGGACTCCGAATAAGAGTCTTATTCAACTTGTCGTTAAATCTTAATAACTTATTTTTAGTTGATTTGGTGCGGTAACATTGTGGAATTCGTATCGGTTTCCTCCCGTACCGGTATTCCCACGCGTACAGAAGCAAAAACCGCTCCAGAATTCGTTACCTCCGCGGTGATGAGCTCCGGAAGCTCCACGTGTCCACCGGGCCTGGTCTCCCCCTTTCCGCAGAGACGAGCTCCGGTTGTGCCACGTGTCAAGCAAGCGAGACCTCCCTATCCTTCGGAGGTGAGCTCCGTGTGTGCCACGTATCCTGGTGGTCGGGACCTCCTCTCTATTCGGAGGTGGCTCCGCGCACGCCACGTGTCAGTGCCGGACCTTCCCTCTCTTCAGAGGTGGCTCCGGGTGTGCCACGTGTCCTAACAGCGCCAGACTTCCTTTCTTCTCAGAGACGAGCTCCGAGGTTGACACGTGTCCAACAGTGACGGACCTCCCGGAAGTAAGCTCCGGTGGCGACACGTGTCCAATAGAACCGGACTTCTCGGAGGTGAGCTCCGAGATCGACACGTATCTCGCGCGACTAGTCCTCTGATTTCTGCGCTGACTAGCTCCGAAGGTGACACGTGTCCTGCGGGACTGGCCTAGCTTCTCCGTAGAGGCTAGCTCTGGGGGCAACACGTGTCCCACAGGGTCGGGCTTCTCCACCTTTGCGGGGATGAGCCCCGAGCCTGCCACGTAGCCAGTTTAGCGGTGGACCTCTCCCCATTTGCAGAGATGAGCTCCGAAGGTGCCACGTGGCCAGCGGGCCGCGGGAGTTGTCTTCGACGCTCTTGGTGAACTAGATTTTGCTCTTTTTGGCTATCTTTTTTATTCTTTCTCTGTTCCCACTTCTTTTAAAATGTTTTCTCTACATGAAACATGAATGCATGCAGAAGCCAAAAATGAGGGTGTCACAGGCGAGGCGGCGCCTGCTCCACATTGAAAGCCACCTGCTTCGCTCCTACCCGAGGTCAGGCTCGCGTCCTCCTTTCGAGGCTTGGACTCCCTTCAGGACCGCCTTGAAGGCTGGTTTTGCATCCTGCCCAGGGGTCGGCCCCGCGCTCCTCGTGTCGCCTTCTCCCGAGCTCGGGCTCGGGCCTACGCCGTCGTCCTTCGTGGGATGCCCTCGTGCTTTCTCCTTGGGGTCTTAATACAGAACCCGTCAAGCCGAAACAACAAGTCGGCATAGTATCAGTATCAGTTCCAGTTAAGAATCAGTTTAGAATTTTACTGATATTAGTACCACTTTTTAACTAGAACCGCTACAAAAAGCATGACTAGTATCACAACTGATGCCTGTTAAGAACCAAATCTTATTTGTATTGATATTAGTATCGGTTTTTATCTGGAACCGGTACAGAAATAAGCATATGTATCAGTATCGGATCATGTGTTAGAACCGGTATTGATAATTTTTTGAACCGAGTCCAGATCAACAGGTTCTGGCGTGGTTGTAAGAATGCTTGTTTCTGTTATAGTGGAGCGGAGCTCTAAGAGACGATGCACACAAAGGAACTAAGAGACGATGCACACAAAGGAACTTGCCCGAACGTGAGGAAGAAAGGAAATCGAGAAAATCAACCTGCTGTGAAATTTATTTATAAAACAGTCCGCTACAACCTAACACATGCGAGTTCGACTTTATTTTTAAATACCTTTGAGAGCTTTTGACCCATCAATACGGATTTTGAATGTCCTTCAACATTATTTTAGTGTAATTATAGCTTAACATGGAGTTTGCACCGCCTAGTTTAGCATTATTTTCACTAGCGGTACTAAAACCTAGCTACGACACTATGTGCAGAGTGGAGAGAGAAAAAACTGAGATTATAATATATATTGATTGACACCTGGGTTATCCCAAACGGTATTAAACGATCGTTTAAACGTGTTTAAACGGTAAACAGATATTTGCTGTGTAGTTTAGCCCCTAAACGGACATTTAAATGATTGACCCGTTTAAACGGGTCAACGGCCGTTTAAACAGTATAAACGAACTAAACAAAACGGTTTCTATTCGTGTTTAAACGTGTTTTGACCCGTTTAGGCGAAGTGAAAATGTTAGAACTAGGTTCTTTCAACCCATTAAGATGCACGCTGTCGAAGACTCCTATTGATTCCGCTGACATGGGTCTCTTGTAGTCTTCGATCTATCGACAATCCGTTGCCACCAGATACGCCCCCGCCCCCTTGGCTCGCAACCGAAGTAGCCCACCATCGTCCACTTCCCACAGGTAGCTTGGTCGCCCTCTCCGCCCACCCCCGTGCCACACGCCCCCACCTCGTGCACCCCGAGCCCCTGTGCGGCGCACGCAGCTCCTTCTCCCCGCACATGCTCCGAGCTCAGGAACATAGAATATACATATGACACATGTGAGTTGCATCTTTTGTTAGATTTTTTATTTTATATCTTGCTAGATGTTCATGTTTTAGGTTACAGGATAGTTGAAACTCAATAGAGTATGGGATTCTAATTTATCTAAATAACCTCCATATGATTCAATGCAAGTTATGTACTTTATGTTGTGAAGACGAGAATTTATAAATTAAAGTTACATATTTTACTTGCTGCAACAGTGTAGCTACAGTACAATCCGTTTAATCCGTTTAAACACCATTTAGACATACTAAATGATAAACAGATATCCACCGACTGTCTACCGTTTTACGTTTAAGATAACACTGATTGACACGATATCAAAAATACCTAGTTTATGATAGGCTATTCAACCTATAGTTAAGGTTGGTCAAGGTCCACTTTGATATATGAAGGCAATGATGGATGCATTATATACTCCAAAAATTGATGCAAACAACCAAGATTGGAGACGGGGGTTTTTGTGGAACCTATAAACTACCCCCAACTGTCGGGCCAATTATCTATTATATTATCTAGTTGGATTTGAACGTATCATACAAATGACTTAGTCAAAATGGGAATTCAGGAAAGTAGACACTTGAAGTGAATGTATCATACAAATCACATAAGATTCTAAAGAAGAATCTTATGTGATTTTTTGAATAGTTTTGCCAAGAGTAAAGGCTTTATTATAAGGAAGGGAAGGTCAAGCGCCTAGCCATCCGAGGTGAGGAGTGTATTAGGCCCGATATTCTGAAAGATAAGTTGATTGAAGTGAAAATATCGATGTTGATGATAGGAGGCTCAAAACAGAACTCGAACCACCTCTGTAATCATTATACCACCGCACTATTGGTTATCAACCATGTGCACACGATACACCTCATCAAGAATGCTAATCCCTACAAGTGTAACCAAGAACACGAGTGAGAAATAAAATTAGATAATCTGAAATCATTGAAGTTGGGGTTCCACAAAACTAATAACAACGAAACTGTATATAACAGATTAATCTAAGCAAAACCTCACGTACTTTGATCGATGACTGCTGCATTTATAGCCTAGGATTTAGCCATAAGACTTCTAGACGTAGACTCGGACTTGATACAAGACCCAATGACACAAGGACAACGACGCAACATACTGACAAATTCTGGACTTACTTTGTTTCGATGATTCTTATTGAATCGTGTGGAATTTGGACGCAGAACTGATAACATTGGAAAAGATATCTTCTCATCTTTTCTTGCGTATCTAGAACATCTTAAATAGAGTTTGTATGCATACTGAGCATCCATTTAAAGATGAACTACTCATGGGCTCTGAATGAGAATCGAAGTTGAGTTGGACTTGGCCTCCAACTTGTTGTGTACGTCCTTGCTTACCCTCCACGTCCCCAAGCCTTCCTCCAAGTACTTCTTGATTCCATTCATAGATTCTAATCATAATTAAAATCAGCTCAGCTGATTATTTAGTTGACGTGCTCTTGCTCTTGTGGTTGGTCCTTTTATATCAATAGAAGAAACGTTGTATCCAGTGTAGTGGTGTCCTCATCATCCTCCCCCTCTTAAATTAGAGTCGTCCTTGACTCAAACTCATCTTTCTATCCAAATATGGTCGCAAATCTTACTTGTTAAATGTAAGACTAACCTCAAATTTAGAAGGCAACTTAAGCTTATATGCATTATTATTAATGTTTTCAAGAATCTTAAAAGTACCAGCAGCTCGTGGCATTAGTTTAAATTTTCTCATATCAGATAATTGATATTTTCTAAATGTAACTACAGTAAATCTCTCGGTTCAAGTTTTACTTCCTTCGTACCTTTACAACAAGCAATATTATATATCTCATTTACCTTTTAAATACTTTTCTTTGTAGTTTCATGCATTTTTAGAATAAATTCAGATTATTGTGTAGCATCCAGTTTTTTTAGGCGGAGGTAAAATAGCAAATAAATTGGAGCACAACTATTAAAACCATATACTAACTCGACTAGACTAACATTTATAGTAGAATGAAGTACTTGTTGTAAGCAAACTCTATATATGGTAAAGACTACTATCACAACATCAAATTTGTTTTTCCAAATTACCCGCAACATAAATTACGATTAACTACTTTAGTTTGCCCATCAGTTTGTGGGTGACATGTAGTGAAAAATACCAATTTTGTTTCCAATTTATATCATAAGGTTCTTCAAAAATGACTTAAGAATTTTGATTCACGATTAGAAACAATAGTATTTGATACTCCATTGTAACACCCCAAAATCTTGTTAAGACCCTAAATCCTGTTAAGAGGGGAATTTAAAAATTTTTGGACGTGTTGCATGTTTTGCAACAATTTAAATTCAAACTGGAATTCAATTTAAACTCAAAACAGAAAAGAAAAAGAAAAAGAAAAACAGAAAAAACCGGCCAGTGGGCCGAAACCCACCAGCCGGCCCACTCTGATCCGCGCCAGCCCGCAGCCGCGTGCGCCCCCTTCCTCCCACTGACAGGCGGGACCCGCTAGCCTTCTTCTTCCTCGCGCCGCCCCGCGATCGGCCGGGACTCTCTCACCCGAATCAAAACCGATCAGGAATTCTCGCGTATCCCAGCCGATTTCCGGACCCCGAAGACTCCAGCTCGATCTAAACCAACCCGTCGCGCTCCCCCGTCTATAAAAACCCCGGTCTCGTTCTGTTTTTCCCACGCGATCCGCCGTTTTTACTCCGGTGAGAACCCGAGCCTCTCCGGCGAATTCTGGCCGATCTAAGCTCGGAAATTCCGATCTAACTCGCTGGTCTTGATCCACCGCCTTCGGGGAACCTTGCAGGTGCAGAAAACTCGGTGACTTGCGGTTCAAACACAGCGCCGACGAGCCTCGCCGTGAATTCATCTCGGACCTCGTCGCCGACTGATTTCCAGGACCTCCGAGCTCAAGAAAACCCCCGAGGTGAGATCCCCGACCTCCCCTCCACCGATCTATGCCATAAAATCACAGTTCTAGGAAGAATTTACGAAGATCCGAAACTCTCCGGCGAGATCGCCGCTTCCCGCCGCCGTGCGCCGTCGGGCAGCGCCGCCCGTGCTCGATCAGAGCGACGTGGCCGCTTGTGCGCCGTCTATTTTAAATCGCACGGTAGACTTTAAATCCCCGCGTACCGGTTCGGCGTTATAATCTCAGCCGTTTGTTTTAAATCGGACGGTCCACGTCAGCCCCGCGTTATAAAGACTGGAAGTCTTACGTGCTACCCCCTGGGGTTCTCGGGAAATAAGAGCTAGCCCCGGAAACTTCTGATCTAGCCCCTGGAACTTCAGAAAATCATGTAAATTCATTTAAAAATCAGTTTTAGCCCCTGTACTTAATAAAAATTAGGAAAAACTCCTCTGTTATGAGTAGCTAGATCCCTGAAAATTGTTAAAATAATATTATAGACCCTGTAGTGGGGTGAGTTTACCTTTTTAACCCTGTTTGATATTTAATTTAGGAAATTGAATAGGTGGCTAGTATTTAAAATTTAAAAAGTGGGACAAACATATTGTCAAAATTGAATTTAAAACTTTCTCAGTACTTAGAAAAACTTTGGAGTGAGATAAAAATATATTTTGGGCTGAAATGAATCTGTTTAATTTATTATTCATATTTATTAGTTATAGGGACACATTTTTAAGTAAAGAATAGTTCTGAAAATAGGAAAAATAAATGTAAAATAGTTTACATCAGAGGAAAAGGTCAAAATATATCTAGTAAATATTTTAGATCAGGACCTATTCTGTTTAGATGATGTGTCTTGTTATTTTTATAATAAAGTTCACATTTAGGCATAGGAAATAAATCTGAAAATATAGCAACTAGTAAATGATAAATGGAGTTTCTAAAATCCAAATAATTCAGTTTAGTGTTGGTAGAAATTCTGAAGACACATATCGAGTAGGAAAATACCTTTTATGCATACTTGGTAGCTAAAAGGTGTAGTAATTAAATATAAGGAATTTATTTAAATTGGAAACTCATATATAAAGTATGCAAGCATAAATGTGAATACTAAAGTAGGAATCATATACACATGATTAAAAGTGCATGTAAGCCACAAATCAACACACATAGAGTAACCACAACACATATAATTGTGAATGACTTTCATAAATGTGAATGTGTGGTTTGTATGAAGTGGAAGTGTGAACTATGTCTTATGGATTGTTGTTTTTCTTTTGCTATGTGTGATGGTTTGATGTAGAACCTGCTCCAGAGCAAGTTCTTCCTTTCCAAGATCAGGACTACCCATTTCAAGAGCAGCAGGAAGGAGGCAAGTGTCCTTGACCACTTTGATCCTATACTAGGATGTTTAGATAGAATTATTTGCATTGTCAAATGAAATATGAAACCCATGCTAGGAAGTTTCCCTAGAATTGCATTACCTTATTTCCTTGTAGCTTGGGATTGGGATTTATTTTATTATGTCATTTACTATTATGCATATGCTTAGCCATGCTTAGAATGGGATATTTGGGATATGAGATCATCAGTTTATTTTACCATACTCTTGAATGAGATATTGTGAGTTATGTAGAGGTAGGGATCAAGGCAAGTTGGATGTTTTGGTTGTGTGTTGGGTGCACGAGACTCGGGTTTGTGTTTAGTACTTGCCTGGATCCTAAGGACCGGTTCATGGAGCATGTAACCTGGCTTTACCGTGTCAACCACATGCTGAGATGGGGCAGCTTGGCCAATTAATTAGGTGTATCCCCGGCGTAGTATGGGTGTGTTGGATGGTGCGGGGAATAGGTGTCAGCTGGACTACCATGTGAACCGCAAGGCTCAAGAGGGGGCCACTGCAGCGGGGTAGGAGCCTCTTGTATGCTGTTAGGGGTGAAACCTCAGTGGGTCCACGCTCGTCGGGAATCCCTTTGTAAAGGCTTCGTAGTGATCTCCTGGCTACACACCTGGGAAGTGTGAATGTGGTTCGTGGCCACTGGCATAATGGAGGTTCTTTTAGTCCACCCGGCAACGGGGGATGAAATCACTACATGTGGGTACAGTGGTGCAAACTCTGCAGAGTCAAAACTGTCATGACAGTCGTGCTCACGGTCAAGAGCGGCTTGGACTTATTCATGATTAGAGAATGATGACCTTGGAGGTTGTGGATGTTAAGCGGGGAGCTTAACATTGGAAATGATGTTATGGTTATTTGGTTATGATGAAGGGATGGGAGATTGGGACCATTTCACCTGTGTAGTAATGTAGGTGCTTAATAAGCTAAGGTGACAGGTATTAATTTCATAGTGCTTTAACCATGAGTTCAACCTCTCCTTGTTCTAGCCATGCATGATATAACTTTCCTACACTTGCTGAGTACCATCGGTACTCAACCTTGCATATTTGTTGCTTTATATTGCTGCTCAGGTCAAGATAATGAGGTGGTGTATAATGACCAAGATTTTGGATCCAAAGAAGGTTTCTAGGTTCATGGAGACCCCGGGCAACGCCTGTGACGGAGCCCTCAAGAATAATATTCCGCTGCTAGTTTATTTACTTGTGATGAACTTATTATTGTCCATCGAGACATTTGCTATGTAAGACTTATTTATATTCGACACCTGGCTTGTAATAAATGATGCTTCACTATTTGTCATCACATGTATGAGAAAATGATCCTGGCATACATGTGATATTCACTTGGTTGTTCTTCGGAAAAAACCGGGTGTAACAGAAGTGGTATCAGAGCCAAGGTTGCCCGTAGGAACGTGGACCTAGGTAGAAATGGACGTATTTAAGGGCCTTATTTTCTTAAAAACTATTTTTACAAGGTGTGTGTCGAAAAGTGTTATTTAATAAGTCACTTTCTTCATCTTACCCCAATTTTCATTCAAAATAGGATTTTTGTTTAAAAAGTTTATCTAACCTAAGTTTAAATGCTTTTTGTTTTAGATGGTTCGCATGATTCCACCGCTCGCAAGTCCACGGGAGGGAGAGTTCCCGTAGTTGCTCTTGCCGAAAGAGAGGAGAGCCGTCCGGTGACGTACCTTTCCTACGGATTGGCAGTAGGAGGCTTGTTGCGCCGTCTTCGACGTATGCTCGAAGCCGCCGGCAATACGGGCAAGCTAATCATCCACTATAACTCCACCAGGACCATCCGTGAGAAGAGGGAGGAATGGAGTTCAGAGATGAGGATTATACACGAAAATCAGTTGCTTAAGATCCACCGCTCTCCAGCCTGTAGAGCGACACAGGTCGATGCGGAGAAGGATGTCACCTAGGAGGCCATCACCTGCCAGAGTCACATCTATCATTGACACCTGGACAGGACTGAGTACATGTATGTCCTCCAGCGTGAGAGTGGTACCACGGAGTACAAGTACCCGCCAGTGCAGCAAGGGACTTCCCATGAGCACATGGACTTGTGCTTGGAGGATGCTGCTATGCTCAGCACTCGACTGCAGGAGTGCCAGCAGGAGCTTCAGGATGTTCGTGACACCCTGAAGGAAACCGAGGCGTTGCTTCGAGCCTGCTTGAGGGCGAGAGAAAGAGGAGATGGGAATGAACTGTGTGTCACCGTGAATGATACATGGACTCCTGACTCCCCAGATCGCCGAGCGATCAGGCGTCGTCGCACTTCTCCACCAGCAGCCTCCCCACCCAAAGCAGAGTCAGAAGGCATCCGAAATGATGAGGAAGATCCCGATGAGCCAGCTCAAGAAAACGAGTAGCGTAGAGCCTTTCCCTTAAATTAGAAGGATGTCGAGTAGTCGAGTCGTTACGTTAGTTAATGGTGTGTTAATGCTTGGTGTGTGACGTGAGTTGTGGAAGCCATGAGCAATTGTCCACAGCCTCGTCTTCAGATTGTTTTGCTTTGGTGTGTGAACCTACATGAAATAATATTGCATTTATTTTTGTGTGAGAAATGAACCCTCAGAAAAGTATAACAAAGCCTCAACACTTCAAAGTACAAACAAGTGAAAGTAATAAGATGATACGAAATGCGTTCAAATTAACATTGGTTGATTCTGCCAGATGGCCGGAAGAGGAAAAGGACGTGCTGCCAACCCCGCCACCAACAACAATGAGGCCTGCAACCCTCATCTTTCAGGAGGCCAAGACAGGGGTGGTCACCGTGAAGGAGTTGATCCCCTTCACCAAATGCCGGAGAATCAAAATCAGCTCGTCCAGAACTTGACTCAAGTGGTGGCCAACTTGCATCAAGTTCCAACTCCACAAGCTGCACCACGCCAACCAAGGTTGAGTGAGTTTCCAGGAACCCAACCTCCAAAGTTTGCAAGTGCTGCTGAACCTCTGGAGGCAGATGATTAGCTTAAGACCATTGAGAGCAAGATGAGGATCATACAGTGCCAAGGGTATGAGAGGGTGCTGTTTGCCTCTCATCAATTGCATGGACCTGCTGCTGATTGGTGGACTGCCTACGTGGCCGCCCATCATGACCCTGAGAACATCACTTGGGAAGAGTTCAAGCGTAGCTTCCGCAACCATTACATCCCAAGAGGTGAACTCAAAAACAAGAGGAAGGAGTTCTTGGGACTGCAGCAGGGAAACATGACGGTGAGGGAATACCTCACTAAATTTACTCAACTATCCCGTTATGCCCCACGGGACATAGAGACTGATGAGCAGAAACAAGATTGTTTCGTGGAGGGACTTACCGCAGAAATGCAAGGTGCAATGTCCTCAAATGAGTATGAAAGCTTCCAAAAGATGGTGGACAGAGCATTTGTGGTAGAAAGGAAGCTAAAGGCCTTGGAAAATGAGAATAAGAGGAAGGCCGGGTGGTCACATCAAGCCTTAGGGAGCAACACCCGCCCACGTCTGATGCAGCAACCTGCAGGGCAGACGAACCGTGCTGCGGTACCCTACTCAGCACCAAGAGGGTACAACCTGAACTACAGGCCTCCCACAGCACCAGCACAGCCACAACGTCAGTTTGTACAGCAGCCTCTCCCCGCATATCCACCTCGACCAGCAGTGCAAGGACCCCCAAACCAACCCCAAGACAACAAAGGCCAGGCACCTAAGGTTGGGGTGCAATGTTTTAGCTGTGGTGAAGTGGGGCACTACGCCCATAAGTGCATAAAGAAGAAGCCCACGCAGCCACAACAGTAGAATGTAATGAGAGGACGGGTGAACCACGTCACTATGGAGGAAGCACAAGAGGCACCCAACGTGGTAGTTGGTAAGTTTCCTGCTAATTTACACATTGCAACCCTGTTGTTTGATTCTGGTGCTACCCACTCGTTCATTGCTCAAGGGTTTGTTAAGAAGCATGACCTAGCAACAACACAAATGAACCATATGCTAGCTGTAAACTCTCCAGGTGGAGAAATAAGGACAAGACAAGTGTGTCCCAAAGTGAACCTAGACATTAATGGGGTAGTATTTACTGCTAACCTCATAGTGATAGATTCACAAGGGATAGATATTATTTTGGGTATGGATTGGTTGACCAAACATAAAGGAATCATCCATTGTTCGACCAGAACGGTGGAACTAACTCACCCTAGTGGCACAAGAGTAAAGTTCATAACAATACACGAGCCTAGGAAGGACATTAAATTAAATCAAGTTGAGGTGAAAGTTGAGGAGATCAGGACCATCAGGGAATATCCAGATGTTTTTCCGGAGGATTTGCCAGGTATGCCTCCCGATCGTGAAGTGGAATTCGCAATTGAGCTAGTGCCTGGAACAGCTCCGATATACAAGAGACCTTATCGGATGGACTCCAAGCAGCTAGAAGAACTCAAGGATCATTTGAGAGAATTGACGGAGAAGGGGTATATTCGCCCTAGTTCCTCACCATGGGGAGCTCCGGTGATATTTGTGCCCAAGAAGGATGGAACCCAAAGGTTATGCGTGGACTACCGTGCCTTGAATGAGGTAACCATCAAGAATAAGTACCCATTACCCCGTATTGAAGACTTGTTTGATCAGTTGAGGGGAGCTTGTGTGTTCTCGAAAATTGATCTCAGGTCGGGATACCACCAACTCAAGATAAGGCAATCTGATATTCCCAAGACAGCTTTCGTATCTCGGTACAGACTGTATGAATACACTGTCATGCCTTTCGGGCTAACTAATGCCCCGGCATACTTCATGTATCTCATGAACAAGGTATTCCTGGAATATCTGGACAAATTTGTGGTGGTTTTCATAGATGACATTCTCGTCTTCTCCAAAGATGAAGAAGAACATGAGAAACATCTAAGGTTGGTGTTGCAGAGGCTGAGAGAACACCAACTATATGCCAAGTTGAGCAAGTGTGAGTTTTGGCTGAAGAGAGTTCCCTTCTTAGGACATATAATCTCAGAGGGAGGAATCTCCGTAGATCCCGCCAAAATCGAGGATATACAAAAGTGGAAGACCCCTGAAAATGTCGGGGAAGTTCGAAGCTTTTTGGGATTGGCTGGATACTATCGACGGTTTATTGAGGGATTCTCTAAGATCTCGAGACCCATTACCAAACTGTTGGAGAAGGGAATCACATTCACATGGACGCCACAGTGCGAAACGAGTTTTCAGGAGTTAAAGAAAAGATTGACAACAGCCCCAGTGCTAGTTATGCCAGATGTGCAGAAGAACTTTACGGTGTACTGCGATGCCTCTGGAAACGGGTTGGGATGTGTTCTCATGCAAGAAGGGCATGTCGTGGCATATGCATCCCGGCAACTCCGGAAGCACGAGAAAAACTATCCTACACATGACCTAGAACTAGGCGCAGTGGTACACACGTTGAAAATTTGGCGACACTATTTGATGGGGAAGAGGACAGAGATATATACGAATCATAAGAGTTTGAAGTACATTTTCACACAGCCAGATCTCAACCTCAGACAAAGGAGATGGTTAGAGCTAATCAATGACTTTGATGTGGGCATCAGCTATCATCCTGGGAAAGCAAACGTCGTAGCCGATGCTTTGAGTCGGAAAGTGCAGGTCAATAAGTTGAGCTTGAAGGACATGCCTGCAGAATTGAAGGACGAGGTTATAAGGCTCAATCTATGCCTGGTAAATAGTGGTGAAGCCATCGCCATGGAAGTGGACTCCACACTCGAGCGAGACATCCGCGAGGGTCAAAAGAAAGACGAGAAGATACAAGAGATCAGACAACTCATCAAGGAAAATAAAGCTCCTGTTTTAGAGAGGATGAACAAGGAACGGTGTGGCACGGGAAAAGAATCTGTATGCCAGAAGTAAAGGAGATCCATGAATTGATTTTGAAGGAGGCTCATGATTCTGACTATTTCATTCATCCTGGGAGTACGAAGATGTACCAGGACCTCAAAAGCAGGTATATGAAGCGAGATGTCGCGGAACATGTTGCACTATGTGACACATGTCAATTGGTGAAAGTAGAACATCAACGACCCGCGGGATTATTGCAACCACTCAAAGTGCCTGAATGGAAATGGGAAGAAATCGGCATGGATTTTATCGTGGGATTACCTAGGACCCAATCAGGATATGATTCGATATGGGTCATCATCGACAGGCTAACCAAGGTAGCTCATTTCATCCCCGTGAAAGAAAGCTACAGCAGATCCAAATTGGCAGAGTTGTACATGTCAAGGATCGTGTGTTACCATAGAGTGCCAAAGAAGATAGTGTCGGATCGAGGGACACAGTTCACCTCAAGGTTCTGGCAGAAGTTGCATGAAACCATGGGAACCCATCTGAACTTTAGTTCTGCCTATCATCCCCAAACTGATGGGCAGACGGAAAGAACCAATCAGATTCTTGAAGATATGCTGAGGGCATGTGCACTCAAAAACAATCGGAGTTGGGATAAGAACTTACCGTATGCGGAGTTCTCCTATAACAACAGCTATCAGGCTAGTATGAAGATGTCACCATTTGAGGCTTTGTATGGGAGGAAGTGCAGAACTCCCCTATTTTGGAACCAAACGGGGGAAAGTAAAGTGTTTGGACCCGAGGTACTACAAGAAGCCGAGGCGAAAGTGAGGGAAATTCGCAACAACCTGAGGATAGCGCAGACCCGACAAAAGAGCTATGCCGATGTATGGAGAAGAGAGCTCGTTTTCAACGTGGGGGACTATGTCTATCTCAAGGTGTCCCCTATCCGAGGACTTCGTCGGTTCAAGGTGAAAGGGAAGTTATCACCTCGACACATCGGACCCTTTCAGATTCTAGAGAGGAAGGGTGAAGTGGCGTATCAACTAGAATTACCGGCTCGCCTATCGGATGTGCACGATGTATTCCATGTGTCACAACTCAAGAAATGCTTGAGAACGCCTGAAGAGGTGTTACCCATGAATGAAGTGGACGTAGCTGAGGATTTGTCTTATACCGAGCAACCATACAAGATTTTGGAGACAATGGAACGCCTTACCAGAAATAAAAGAATCCGGATGTGCAAGGTGCAATGGAAGCATCACTCACAAGAAGAAGCCACCTGGGAACGGGAAGATGAACTCAAGGCCCAATTTCCGGAATTGTTTTCTTAGAACCACAAATCTCGAGGACGAGATTTCTTTTAAGGGGGGTAGAGCTGTAACACCCCAAAATCTTGTTAAGACCCTAAATCCTGTTAAGAGGGGAATTTAAAAATTTTTGGACGTGTTGCATGTTTTGCAACAATTTAAATTCAAACTGTAATTCAATTTAAACTCAAAACAGAAAAAAAAAATAGAAAAAGAAAAAGGAAAACAGAAAAAAAACCGGCCAGTGGGCCGAAACCCACCAGCCGGCCCACTCTGATCCGTGCCAGCCCGCAGCCGCGTGCGCCCCCTTCCTCCCACTGATAGGCGGGGCCCGCCAGCCTTCTTCTTCCTCGCGCCGCGCCGCGATCGGCCGGGACTCTCTCACCCGAATAAAAACCGATCGGGAATTCTCGCGTATCCCAGCCGATTTCCGGACCCCGAAGACTCCAGCTCGATCTAAACCAACCCGCCGCCCTCCCCCGTCTATAAAAACCCCGACCTCGTTCTGTTTTTCCCACGCGATCCGCCGTTTTTACTCCGGTGAGAACCCGAGCCTCTCCGGGGAATTCTGGCCGATCTAAGCTCGGAAATTCCGATCTAACTCGCTGGTCTTGATCCACCGCCTCCGAGAAACCTTGCAGGTGCAAGAAACTCGGTGACTTGCGGTTCAAACACAGCGCCGACGAGCCTCGCCGTTAATTCATCTCGGACCTCATCGCCGACGGATTTCCAGGACCTCCGAGCTCAAGAAAACCCCCGAGGTGAGATCCCCGACCTCCCCTCCACCGATCTATGCCATAAAATCACAGTTCTAGGAAGAATTTACGAAGATCCGAAACTCTCCAGCGAGATCACCGCTTCCCGCCGCTGTGCGCCGCCGGGCAGCGTCGCCCGCGCTCGATCAGAGCGACGTGGCCGCTTGTGCGCCGTCTATTTTAAATCGCACGGTAGACTTTAAATCCCCGCGTACCGGTTCGACGTTATAATCTCAGCCGTTTGTTTTAAATCGGACGGTCCACGTCAGCCCCGCGTTATAAAGACTGGAAAATCTTACGTGCTACCCCCTGGGGTTCTCGGGAAATAAGAGCTAGCCACGAAAACTTCTGATCTAGCCCCTCGAACTTCAAAAAATCATGTAAATTCATTTAAAAATCAGTTTTAGCCACTGGACTTAATAAAAATTAGGAAAAACTTCTCTGTTAAGAGTAGCTAGACCCCTGAAAATTGTTAAAATAATATTATAGACCCTGTAGTGGGGTGAGTTTACCTTTTTAACCCTGTTTGATATTTAATTTAGGAAATTGAATAGGTGGCTAGTATTTAAAATTTAAAAAGTGGGACAAACATATTGTCAAAATTAAATTTAAAACTTTCTCAGTACTTTCTCAGTACATATCCAACGGAGACCTCCAGAAGCACCGGTTAACAGTGGGATTTTAAGAGGTAGAGAAAGTATTAGGAGGGGTAGAGGACGACCAAGGTTGACCTGGGAGGAGGCGGTAAAACGAGATTTGAGAGATTGGAATGTATCCAGAGACTTAGCTCATGATAGGACCGCATGGAAAGTAGCAATCCATGTGCCAGAATCGTAGTCTTGTTTTTTCTTTTTTTCTTTTTTTCTTTTCTCTTTTCTCTTTTCTTTTTTTCTTTTTTCTTTTCTCTTTTTCTTTTCTCTTTTCTCTTTTTTCTTTTTTTTCTTTTTTTCTTTTTTCCTTTTTTTTCTTTTCTTTTTTCCTTGTTCTTATAACTCTTTCTCTCTTTTACTTCATTGATATTGGGTTTCATGTCTAGCCGACCCCAACAGGCTTGGGATAAAGGCTTGGTTGTTGTTGTTGTTGTTGTGTCAGTACTTAGAAAAACTTTGGAGTGAGATAAAAATATATTTTGGGCTGAAATGAATCTATTTAATTTATTATTCACATTTATTAGTTATAGGGACACATTTTTAAGTAAAGAATAGTTCTGAAAATAGGGAAAATAAATGTAAAATAGTTTACATCAGAGGAAAATGTCAAAATATATTAGTAAATATTTTAGATCAGAACCTATTCTGTTTAGATGATGTGTCTTGTTATTTTCATAATAAAGTTCGCATTTAGGCATAGGAAATAAATCTGAAAATATAGCAACTAGTAAATGATAAATGGAGTTTCTAAAATCCAAAGAATTCAGTTTAGGGTTGGTAGAAATTCTGAAGACACATATCGAGTAGGAAAATACCTTTTATGCATACTTGGTAGCTAAAAGGTGTAGTAATTAAATATAAGGAATTTATTTAAATTGGAAACTCATATATAAAGTATGCAAGCATAAATGTGAATACTAAAGTAGGAATCATATACACATGATTAAAAGTGCATGTAAGCCACAAATCAACACACATAGAGTAACCACAACACATATAATTGTGAATGACTTTCATAAATGTGAATGTGTGGTTTGTATTAAGTGGAAGTGTGAACTATGTCTTATGGATTGTTGTTTTTCTTTTGCTATGTGTGATGGTATGATGTAGAGCCTGCTCCAGAGCAAGTTCTTCCTTTCCAAGATCAGGACTACCCATTTCAAGAGCAGCAGGAAGGAGGCAAGTGTACTTGACCACTTTAATCCTATACTAGGATGTTTAGATAGAATTATTTGCATTGTCAAATGAAATATGAAACCCATGCTAGGAAGTTTCCCTAGAATTGCATTACCTTGTTTCCTTGTAGCTTGGGATTGGGATTTATTTTATCATGTCATTTACTATTATGCATATGCTTAGCCATGCTTAGAATGGGATATTTGGGATATGAGATCATCAGTTTATTTTACCATACTCTTGAATGAGTTATTGTGAGTTATGTAGAGGTAGGGATCAAGGCAAGTTGGATGTTTTGGTTGTGTGCTGGGTGCACGAGACTCGGGTTTGTGTTTAGTACTTGCCTGGATCCTAAGGACCGGTTCATGGAGCATGTAACCTGGCTTTACGGTGCCAACCACATGCTGAGATGGGGCAGCTTGGCCAATTAATTAGGTGTATCTCCGGCGTAGTATGGGTGTGTTGGATGGTGCGAGGAATAGGTGTTAGCTGGACTACCATATGAACCGCAAGGCTCAAGAGGGGGCCACTGCAGCGGGGTTGGAGCCTCTTGTATGCTGTTAGGAGTGAAACCTCAGTGGGCCCACGCTCGTCGGGAATCCCTTTGTAAAGGCTTCATAGTGATCTCCTGGCTACACACCTGGGAAGTGTGAATGTGGTTCGTAGCTACTGGCATAATGGAGGTTCTTTTAGTCCACCCGACAACGGGGGATGAAATCACTACATGTGGGTACAGTGGTGCAAACTCTGCAGAGTCAAAACTGTCATGACAGCCGTGCTCACGGTCAAGAGCGGCTTGGACTTATTCATGATTAGAGAATGATGACCTTGGAGGTTGTGGATGTTAAGCGGGGAGCTTAACATTGGAAATTATGTTATGGTTATTTGATTATGATGAAAGGATGGGAGATTGGGACCATTTCACCTGTGTAGTAATGTAGGTGCTTAATAAGCTAAGGTGATAGGTATTAATTGCATAGTGCTTTAACCATGAGTTCAACCTCTCCTTGTTCTAGCCATGCATGATATAACTTTTCCACACTTGCTGAGTACCATCGGTACTCAACCTTGCATATTTGTTGGTTTATATTGCTGCTCAGGTCAAGATAATGAGGTGGTGTATAATGACCAAGATTTTGGACCCGAAGAAGGTTTCTAGGTTCATGGAGACCCCGGGCAACGCCTGTGACGGAGCCCTCAAGAATAATATTCCGCTGCTAGTTTATTTACTTGTGATGAACTTATTATTGTCCATCGAGATATTTGCTATGTAAGACTTATTTATATTCGACACCTGGCTTGTAATAAATGATGCTTCACTATTTGTCATCACATGTATGAGAAAATGATTCTGGCATACATGTGATATTCACTTGGTTGTTCTTCGGAAAAAACGGGTGTGACATCCATGTAAACGAAACAATCTATATCACAAACAAATCAGCAATACAAGAAACATTGTCGCACTTGTGACACGGTATAAAATATGTCATTTTAGATAAATAATTGACAACCATAAAAATAATATTTCTCCCCCTCTTAGTCCTAGGCAATCACAAAAAAAGTCCTTGAAAATACCCTCCCAAGATACAGGAATATGATGAAGCATACACACACCTTTTAGGTTAATTTGATACTTAAATTTGTTGCAAGTAATGCATCATGACACGTAGTGTTTAAGTCGAATGAGTATTAAATATATGAAATGTTTATTGGTCAAACATGTGTTCTAGGACTAGCACGGCAAAATGAATTAAAAACACGAGTGAATATACAAAGAGATAACCAACTACAATATAAATCAGGGTTATTCACTTTTTATGCTGTTCCTTTAAATTTTGATGTTTTGTTTTATTTTTATTAGAATTAGGAGAAATAAAATAGGAACCACACAAATTTTCAACTCAATTGGATATAAGATGAGACATGTAGAAAACTAAGATGACTATTTATAATTCATTTTGAAATTTGGAGCGTAAACAAAGATTTTTCTATTCTGAATTTGATCAAAATACATTTTCTGTATATGCCAGTGAAAATTTTTTGTCCGATTTTGAGTTTATATGTGAAAGTTATGACCATTTCACTAAATGACCTCCGAATATGTGTTTTTGAAAAGCGTTTCAATTTGAATTTTGAGATATTTATTGGAATTGAATGTGAAAAATAGACATATGAATATGATGATTGTTAGTATGGTGCATGATAATGAGAGGACTGACACAAAAGGTTTGTGACCTATCTAGGGTTGGTGATGTGGGAATTCATGCAAGGTAACTCGCTAGGGTAAACTGATGAACAAGAAGGATCGACTTGTTTTTTGGATGGTGGAATTAGGATAGAGATGAACACATAAGCGAAAGCGATAAACTAAGGCCCTGTTTGGCACAGCTTCTGAACCAGCTTTTTTATAAAAATAAGCTGCGGGTGTACCAAACAGTCAGCTTCTCCAGCAGCTTATTAGTTCAGCTGCTTCTCAGAATGAACTAAAAGCAGGATATATGTTTAAGCTGTTGTTCACCAGCTTTTCAGACAAGCTGCTTTTTCAACAAGTTGAAGTCGTGCCAAACAGGGCCTAAGACCTAAAACATAAGGCTAAACCAATAATAAGGCTCCATTGCACAAAAACCTACTTAACAACACCTATTGAAAATGAAATTGGAGACATTGAGAGCTATAAGACATCGAAACAGTAAATTATTTTTTGTTTTTTGTGAACTCTTGGTATAAAGACAAAGCTAATCTAAAGGAGGACAAAGTTAACTAACGGATAACCTAAAATCTGATACCACTTGATAAGTAGATTAGGATCAATCTCTTGGAAGATAAGTCAATTAACGTGAACATATTGATGTTGATGATCCAAGACTCCGAGTAGAACATCAAAACTTATTGCAGTCACTACACCACTACGACATTTGTTATCAACTGCTCACACACGATCAATCTCTCCAGGAAAACTAATTTCTACAAATGCAACGGAGAACACCAGCAAGAACAAAGAAAAAGAAATGTGAATCGTATTGCTGAAGTTAGGTTCCCAAACCATATATGGCGAAGCTTGTATAACAAATTAATCTAAGCAAAATTCATGTAAGATGGTCGATGACTACTGAATATATATTCTAGGGTTCGACCAATACCCCACAGACGTGTCCCTAGTGGAATCCGATTTGATACATGACCCAACAACGTAAAATACGGTAACACCACATGACAGATTGATGGTGGATACAGATGCCTGAAAGGCTATCGAAGAGAATGAGTGCTATCGGAATTGGCATCATGATTCAAGCACAACTAATAATGTTAAAGTATAAAAAGGATAAGAAAGATTCTATGCAATTGTGAGTGAACGAGGTGGGCGTATTATGAGTTATATGAGAGACTAGAGATAAAATAAAGCTTAAAAGACATATACAGGTTGTCAAAAATTCTCGAGAGAAATATCACAAATATTATCTAAGTTAAATAAATTAAGAATGAGACAAACTAGATCCTAGTGAAGCATGAAAACATTAAAAACATATAGGACTACTTTGATGGGTCATTCAATGATAGAGAGCACTATGCCCGGGTTGAATGACTTATTTGCTGATACCATCACATCAGTTTGTGCGGAGGATATAAGAGCTTGAGTTTAAGTATACCCTAAAAATGAAAGGAAGAAAGGCTCTTGGCTCTAAACATGGTCCTGATGATGTCCCTACTGAGGTGTGGAGATACTTTTGAGACATGACAATAGTATAGCTAACTAAACTATCCAACTATATTTTTAGTCAAATAAGATTCCTAAAGAGTAGACAAAAATATATTAGTACTTATCTTCAAGAATAAAGAAGATATTCAAGGTTATACTAATTACTGAGGAATTAAGCTTACAAGCTATACTATAAAGTTTTGGAAGAGAGTGGGTGAGCATTGCTAGAGAAGAGTATTGAATATCACTAAAAACTAATTTGGTTTTATACCAGAAAGACCCATATGTGGTTTTCATTTATTTGAGAAGACGTCTGACAAGATATCAAGGGCAATCATATGATAGGCGTGAGAGAAATATAAGTCTCAACGAAATATATTACCCTTATCAGAGATATGTAAGATAATGTTGTGATAAGTGTCCGTACAAGTGCTAGTGAGACCAATGGCTTTTCGATCACAATAGGACTATATTAAGGGCCAATTATTAGCCCATACATTTTTTACTTAGTGATGGATGGGATGTTGAATAATCTAGAATGAGATATTCCTTATTGTATGCTCTTTGCAATTCATGTGATTCTGGTAGATGAAATTAGTGATGTCGTTAACAAAAAATTAGAGCTATGGAGGCAAACTTTAGAATTAAAAGGGTTTAAACTTAGTAGTACCAATACCAAATATATGAGGTATGACTTTAGTAAGGTTAGACGTGGAGAGGAAAATGTATGTCTAGACAGACAAATGGTGTTTAAGAGGGACTCCATCCAAACGATGGTGATATCGACAAAGATTTTTGCCATAGAATCAAGGTAGAGTGGATAAAGTGACAGTAGACATATGAAATCCTATGCGGCAAGAAGGCCCCATAAAAAAGCTATGATTTATAGTAAGATGATTAAACCTGTGGTGCTATATAAGAGAAAATGTTGACCAACTAAAATACAACATAGCTAACAAATGATTGTACGGAGATACACATGAAACAGTGGATGTGCGGTCACACAAGAAAAGATTGAAATAAAAATAAGTTAATTACTGATAGGTTAGGGTCAACATAGGCAAAATTAACTGAAACCGAAAACCAAAACCGAAATAACCAAAACCGAAATAACCGAACTAACCAAAATCGATAAAACCAGACAATATTTATGTTACTATTCCGTAAAAACCAAACATTTTTTGATTTCGGTTTTTCTTTCGATTAATCAAGTTAACTGAAATCGGCCCAATGCCTAACTAGCCCAACCCAACAAACGTCATCCTAAATTAACTGAGTCTTACTCCCAGCTATGTTTTGTTATGAAACCATGTTAACTTTATTACTATTTTTATATTTAAGTTCAACTATATATTTAAACATCCGTTTTCTATTATGTGTTGAATATGTTGAATAAAACTACCGTTTGATAAATTTTTTCTGTTGAAGTTCAGTTTGCCGGTTAACCGAATATCAAAACCAAAATATCCGGTTAACCAGAAAACTGTTTTTACTTTTAAATGAACTATTTCGGTTTTTGCTTTCTAAAAACCGAACTTAAAAAACCAAAAAACCAAACCAATTTGTTTCGGTTAACCGGTTGCCGGCTGAGGTTAGGATGACATCGATTGAAGAGAATATAGTCTAACACTGACTAAGATGGTTTAGATATATCCAGAGAAAACTTCTACAAACACCGGTTAATAGCGAGATCATAAAGGGTAGGAAAATATTAGAATGGGTAAATTACGATCAAAGTTGATATGTGGGGAAGCGGTAAAATAGGACTTTAGAGATTGAAATGTATCTAAAAATTTAACTCTTGACAGAACTACATGAAAATCAATAATTCATATGTCGTAATATAAGTTTATTCATACCCTGTATACTCTTTCCTTTCTTTATTTTACTTTCATAGTTATATCAATCCTACTCCAACATATTTTGCACAAAACCTTATTATCATTATTGTTGTATATGATTGACTATATACCCAGAGGAAATGAGAGAGCCATTAAATCTAATAATTTCATTTTAATTATTTTTTGTTAGCTAAGATTCATTTCTTATCCACCCAGGGTGCAATAGAAATTAGTGTCTCACTAAGCCTTGGGATCCTCTTTAACCTCCTATTTTAAATAATAATAATAGTTCTATTTAAAAATAAATTAAAATTATAATATTAATGATAATTTTTTTAAAATAATGTGCATGAAAAAACAGAAACTCAGCAGATACTATTTGTATATCACTTATGTTCTTGGGCAGACTTACCACCAGACCTCCGAAACAAAGACTTTGCCTGGGAGTTTTTTCAACAAAAAAGCGGCGTGGTGAGGTTGCCATGCGTGACCCACCAACCAGCAGAATGATCCGATTTCTCTTTCTCGACCATCGTCGGAGAGCAGAGGTAGCCCACGTCGGCCGTGATCCAATTCCTCCCTTCCCCACATCCTCTCGACAATAAAAATCCGTCTCCCGCAGCCAGCAGAGTCGTGCGCCTGCAGCCAGCTCTCGTGTCCGTCTACATCCGACAAGGAATAGTCCGATGGGATCGCTCACCAAGGCGGCGGGGGACGAGAGGGCGGCCGTGGAGGGTGAGGATGAGTGGTCTGATGAGGCGGTCATCTACGTCAATGGCATCCGCCGCGTGCTCCCCGACGGCCTCGCCCACCTCACCCTTCTCCAGTACCTCAGAGGTCGCTCTTGCTATCCTCTGTTCCTTTTTTTTTTTGCGTTTATGGAGACTTGCGGAGGAGCGTATTGTACGGTGTGCTTTGCTCGGTACGAGGTTTGCACAGTTGCCGGATGCGGTCATTAGTGCATCTCTCCTTTCCAATCTATCAGAAAGAATTGCTTCGATGCGCTTTTGGCTGGTTCTCGATTGGGATCGGGTTCCCGTGGAATCTCTCAGCTTTTTTTGTCCTCTATATATGAATATATCTATCTCTCTGTTGAAAAAGAGCTACACTTAGAAATTAGAATCGGAATGGCCTTGACGTGAGACCTGAAATGGCTAATGGCCTGCAGCCGGCAAGTTAACCAGGAAACAGAATGGTTTTAGTTCGGTTGTTTGATGCCTAATCTCATACCGAACTTCATTTCAAACCTGGTTACCAGGTGACGCATGAACCTAGTTCTAATGAAAGTCACATACTCTCATGGCCCCGCTGTTCACTCAAACCATAGGCCGATTTAGCATCAAGTGTGCTCTTCTTGCTCTCTTCCAACCAAGGCGTTATGGAGCTATGCAATATTCCATGGATTGGATTCATGGGAATGTTGGGTACCTCCATCCACGTTTGGAAGGAACTTGATGTGATTAAGTTACATATACAAGAAGGCAACCCCTGTTTGGTGTTGCTTGATCGTGGATCACATCGTTTTTCCTTTTTGTTGTCTGCGTGTGGGTGTGGGTGTTGGGAAATAGGCGATGCACTACTCTAGCAATTCGACCGTATCACCCAGGAAACATGCGAGTGAGAAGGTCATGGATCGTTACCACTAGACGCGCAGCGCAGCGGATCGTAGATGCGCGCCGTAGCCGATCAGCGCAGCAGTAACAGCAGCGCCTCCACGGAGTCCACACGTACAGGGAGGAACGCCGTGCGTCGGTGTGCTAGCACCGTGCGCGCGGCAGGGGTTTCGGCGGCTGACCTGTGAGGGGCGGCGGCTGGGACTGCTATCTGGTGGAGAAATCTGTCCGTAACCCTACCCCTCATTTTTATAGGCGCGCTAATGGGCTTTTAGGTCACAGGCCCATTAGTACCCTAATTTCTTATGGATCAAATATCCATCAGGCCTTTATCCGAATTGTTATGATTGCCTCTTGGGCATATCACCAACAGTGGGTGGGTCGGTGGGTGGAGGGAGGGGGGCATCCTAACTCATTGTATCTTATGGAGTCGGACAAACTCTAAACTGTTACGTGGACCTTTGGAATTTGACGTTTTTTTGCAAGGGAAGGCACATCATTTTGCTTGAATGCTTATTTGAACCGAATTCATGCCCCTTAATAGCTGGTACAGGTGGTAATGTTGACCACAAAGAGTTGGTCCGGGCCACATCTGTCCATTAGCTATAGAAGGAAGGCTAGAGAGGGCCACCCTTGCTGTTCCTATTGCGGCTGCGGTGACAGCGGCTGGAGATGGTGCCGTCCGTTGGAGTGACGTTTTCAGAGGAGCCGTGCGACCTATCAGTCGACGGAGGCAACCCTGGGCTCATCCATGGGGGTGTCCTAGGAATCCTAGGTCTTGGCAGACACATTGGCAACGGTCCCCTCATGATTTGCTGTGGCGGTACCCCTGTGAAAGGAGTGGAGGGGGTGGCTCAGACGGGCGTTAAAACCACATCGGCATCTGCTGTGGCAGCATCCCAACATGCATGGGTAGAACCCCCTAAGGCAGGCAGGCGCATAATCTGCGGTTAGGTCATCGATGCCGTCAAGAGGTTGGGCAGTAGTGGCCGTCATGCCTGGAGCGGTCTATGGTGTTAGATATAATACTGTTTTTCTAGAGTAATTAGTGTTAGAGACAGAGTCCAAGTCAAGTAAGAGTAGGAGTCTAGCTAATATTAGATTAGGACTCTGTAATTTGGGGCTTTATATACACTCCCCTATTAAGAATAAAATCAAGAGAAAAGATTAGAGCAAATTAACCCAAGGATTTCTAACAATTGGAATCAGAGCCGGTTGAGACTTAGGGTAAGAACTCGCACCTCAGCAGGTCGGGTCGCGCAACTCCGTCGAGCAGCCCTTGAAACCCTAGGCACGCGAGAGGGGAACTTCGGTGGGGACGGGCGTGAGACTCGGCGGAGACCCGGCCGAGAAGAGGCATGAGACTGGGCAGACGACTTCTTTGACGAGGACTGGGGCCACCCAGCTATCCGTCTGGAGCTGGACTTCATCGAGCCGGACGACCAAATGACTTGGTGGCTTCGAGATTTTGGTCGGAGCTAGCAGAGGCGGCCAGTGACCACAGCTCAGAGGGTCGTGCACCACCGAGAGCTGAGCAAGCAGGTGGCAGCGCTCGTTCTCGACCTCGAGGTGCTCGGCGGCTGTTGCGGGGCGGCGCAGGTGGCGGCGGCGGCTCCATGGAGAAGGCGGCGCTAGGGTTTTTGAGAAGAGGAGGAGAGGCTGCTATCGCTCGGTTGGAGGCGCGAAAGGTTAGAGGCAGTGGGCTGGGCCTGCTTGGTGAGGTGGCCACGTGGGCTGCGCTGAGGAACTGTCTGAGTTGCTGGTGTGATTTGCTAAAGCCACCCGAAGTGCACCAGAGGTTGTCTTTTGATTTACTGCACGCACATAGGAAGTGTACGCGATATGGAGGAAAAATCAATGGCTTTACAATATCCCATATTAATGAAGATCAACTATACAGCATGGGCTATAAAGATGAAGGTTTTCTTCAAGGCGCAAGGGGTATGGGAAGCTGTTGAGTAGACAAAGAGCAATGTTAATCCAAAGCAAGATCAATTGGCTCTTGCGGCCATCTATCATGCTATTGACGAAGACACTCTCATGCGAATTTCTGAGAAAGGAGACAACAAGAGAAGCGTGGGAGTTGATTAAGGTCAAGTTCTTGGGTGAAGAACACGTGATGGAAGCAAGGATCCAAACTCTTCAAAATGAGTTTGACCTAATGCGCATGAATGATGGAGACTCCATCGACGACTTTGCCACAATAGTGATGATCATTATTACAAAGATTCGTGGTCTTGGAGGAAGAGTTGAAGAAAGCTACATCGTGAAGAAATTGTTGCGAGCTCTACCTTCAAAATTTCTTCACATTGCATCCACCATTGAGCAATTTGTGGGCTTAAAGGCAATGATTGTGGAGGAACTCGTCGATAGGCTCAAGGCACATGAGGAACGTGTACATGGCTTCAACAACCAAGATCATGAAGAAAGACTCATTTTAACAAGAGAGGAGTGGAGAGCAAGAGAAGCAAAGGGTGGAGAGAAGCTTCTTTTGACAAGAAAAGAGTGGAAGGCTCAAGAGAGTGATCAAAAGAAGAACAAGAAATTTGACAAATCGAAGATTCGATGCTTCAATTGTCAAAGACTTGTTCACTTTGCTAAAGAATGCTCTAAGAACGAGAAGTAAGATTTGATGGCACTTCTTGCGTCAGAAGGTACTTTATTTTGATCTCACAAGTAAGGTGTGCTCGAGATGAAGATGTGACCATCTCGAATGTGTAAGTGTGTGATCGGATTGAAGATGCGTCCATTCTGAGATGAAGATGAGCCCATCCTGTGGTTGAAGATGTGACCAACTCGAATGCGTGTGCAGGGTGAAGATGTGACCATCCTGGGGGTGTAGTGGTGTCCATCCCAAAATTGAGTTGTGCAGGATGTAGATGTGACCATCCTGGTGGTGCAGTTGTGTCCATCCCGCAAGTGTGTTTAGGGTGGAAGTGTGTCTCCATCCTAATTAGTGTGAGCGTGATCTAGAAAAACGAGATTAGGAGGTAATTGTTTGATATAATCCCGTTTTTCTAGAGTAATTAGTGTTAGAGATAGAGTCCAAGTCAAGTAAGAGTAGGAGTGTAGCTAAGATTAGATTAGGACTCTGTAATTTAGGGCTTTATATACAGGCATACAACCCCCCTATTGAGAATAAAATCAAGAGAAAAGATTGGATGAAATTAACCCACGGATTTCAACATAGGGAGCATTGGACTGGTGGGAAGAGACCGAATAAGGAATGAGGTGATTCGTGATAGGGTAGGGGTGGCGCCGATTGAAGAGAAGTTAGTCCAACATCGACTAAGGTGGTTTGAACATATCCAGCGGAGACCTCCAGAAGCACTGGTTAACAGTGGGATTTTAAGAGGTAGAGAAAATATCAGGAGGGGTAGAGGACGACCAAGGTTGACCTGGGAGGAGGCGGTAAAACGAGATTTGAGAGATTGGAATGTATTCAGAGATTTAGCTCATGATAGGACCGCATGGAAAGTAGCAATTCATGTGCCAGAATTTTAGTCTCGTTTTTTTCATTGTTCTTATATCTCTTCCTCTCACTTACTTCATTGGTATATATATATATATATATATATATATATATATATATAAATATAATTATTGAGTTTCATGTCTAGCCGACCCCAACATGCTTGGGATAAAGCCTTGGTTGTTGTTGTTGTTGTTGGAGCATTGGACTGGTGGCGTGCCCGACTATCGGGCCGGCGAGTGCTCCCACCGCTGCGCCGACCTTGGCATGAAACTTGTCGGGTGCAAGCTTCATTCATACAATCATGGAGACGACATCCTTGCCGTGGAGCAGGGGAAGGCCAAGCTTGCGACGCTCCTTGCGGTCGCTGGAGGAGTTATTGGAGGATTTGGAAGGTGAGAGGCGATGAAACTCCTCGCAGCCGTGCGTGGCCTCCAAGCGAAGCCGGGTGCGCTGGGCCTATAAATCATGGGTGGCGGCATCCTTCCTTGCTTGGGTGACGGCAGCATCTGCTACTTCATCAGCCCATGTCATCTAAATGCCTAAGGTGGTGCAGGCATCAGAAGTAGTAGTGTCGATCACTCCAGATGGTGGAGGATCGGACATGGAAGAGTCGTTGTTGGCCATGGCAGCAGCACACTGTTTCAACAGAGAAAAGAAGTAGAAGTTAGGTCACATGATCGCGATGTCTCTGTATACCATGATAGAATTAGAATTAGATGGTTGTATTCCACACATAGGGGTCAAATATACAGGGGTGTCAGCATAGGAGCCACACCCTATTAGGACTCCTACTAGGATTCTAACAAGTATGACAAAGGATGCCAAATATGAAATATGTATCTGAAGCGGTGTTTTAATAATTTTAGACTTAGACTAGGTGACACATTAAGCAAGCTTAAAGTCCCAAATTTGCACTTTGAGAGTTTGAGAACCTAGTGGACAACCCGGGCCAAGTTTAGGCAATGTTTAAAAAAGCAGTGGAGAAAACTGGGCAGAGGAGCTCCGCCTAGGACACCTAGGCGTTTCGCAAAACGTGGAGTCAAAACTATATATGTATATATGTAAATTTTAAATTTGACAAGAATGAATACTTTAATATTTAATCAGTGAAATTAAAACAACAACAAATGCCTCAGAGATCCAAGCAACCCTGCGCAGAAAGGCAAAAACACATGCAAATGCCTCAACTCAAAGTAACTAGTAGAAGTAAATCATCTGGAGGCACTCGGATCTGACGTGTGCCACACTTGTTCTGGGGGCAGTTAAGGGAGATGTGTCTGTTTCACCGCAGTTGTAGCTGTCGTGGCCCACCGCCACCGTGGGTGCAGTCCCTGCCGGCAGGGGATGATGGTCGCGGGTTGGCGAGCTTGATCTAGGATGGCACAGGTCAAATCGCGGAGGTGCGACTGATATCGGGGAGGGCACGTACGGGGCAGGCAATCACCAGTGGGATCGGTTGGGATCGTTAGGTCAAGCTACTCCTTTTCCATGCCAGAGAAAGCAGAACAAAACAGAGAAAAGGGGACAAGTGAAAAAGGGAAAAAGCTCACCGACCGCTTAATCCCCATCGCCTAGCCAAAAGCAAAGCGTTTTGCTGCCGTGCAGTGCCTAGGCGGTTGAAGCGGCTTCTTTTTTAAACACTTTGTTTAGGGAGTGCAGGAGTATTTTACTTTCCTTTTTTCCAATCTGATCTTAAAGGAGCACCATAACAGCTTTTCAGAATAAAGGGATGTGTTGCCAGAACTTATAACACTATCAGGTCTGCTACAGTTGTTTATCTGTCTAAACTCTTCTAACTATGCATGTTAGATATTGGCCTTCGAGGAACAAAGCTTGGATGTGGTGAAGGTGGTTGCGGAGCCTGTACTGTCATGGTCTCGTGCTATGACAGGACTATGAAGAAGTCACAGTGAGAATTATATTGCTCAGTCATGTACTCGTGTTATGCACTTTCTTTTTATATATTATAAAAAATAAGTGGTAGGCGATAAAAAATGTTGCAGTTTATATCCCTGCTTCCCAAAATAGATCAAACGTTCTTTTGTTTCCTCTTTCCTGTAAGACTGTTACTGGTTTTATGCAACTATTTTCATACATAGAAATGTTAAAATCCTGTATTCCACATGATATGTTTGTATTATTTGTTCTATATGATTCAATTTTTCAAAAATTCAAGCTTCAGTTGTGATAAATAATAGGGTAATTTGTGTGGTCGTCCCAAATTTGGTCTTTAACTGTATGCTTGCCCTCACTTTTTCAACTTGCCATGTTTGCCCATACGTTTTAGAAGCAAGCATGCCAAGTTGAAAAAACGAGGGCAAACATAAGATCAAAACAGGAGCATAGAAGCAGTTATCTCTAAATAATTTAATTCATCCAGGCATTTTGCAATCAATGCATGCTTGGCTCCACTTTATTCCATTGAAGGAATGCACATAATCACAGTTGAGGGAATTGGAGATCGCCGGAGAGGTCTGCACCCGGTTCAGGTGATGCACTCTTCTTGCTGGCATGTTGATATCCATGTGGCAGCTGCTTGTATTACCTGTCTGAGCATGTTTGAGCTAGACATTTTCTTTTATTTCATTTTCTACCAACACCTTCTATCAAAAACGTCTTCAAAGTTTTGTCTCTCATTTGGTTAGCTCTTAAGATTGGAGATTGAGGAACAATGCTGGTATTGGTTCCAGCAGCTCCTTCCCTACGCATAAATATTTCCTTTTTGAGGGTATACCATGTGTCTTCTTCTCTCATGGTTTTACATCCCTTGTAGGAATCTTTAGCCAATGCACATGGCTCTCAGTGTGGATTCTGCACCCCTGGTTTTGTGATGTCTATGTATGCACTGTTGAGATCAAGCAAACAGCCTCCTACTGAAGACCAGATTGAAGACAGCATTGCAGGCAACTTGTGTCGCTGTACTGGTTACAGACCAATAATTGACGCCTTCCGCGTATTTGCAAAAACAGATAATTCAGTATATACCAACTCATCTTCAGAAACTACAAATGGCCAAACTATTTGCCCTTCAACGGGGAAGCCTTGTTCCTGCACAAATGAGGTGGAAGTCGATGCCAAAGGGTCTTCATTATCATTGCCAATGAAAAGGTATTCATCTTGGTCATACAATGAAATTGATGGAAATGCATATCATGAGAGAGAACTCATCTTCCCCCCAGAGCTTCAGCTGAGAAAAGTTACACCACTTAAATTGAATGGCTTTAATGGGATCATGTGGTATAGACCTCTGAAACTAAAGCAGGTACTACACCTGAAATCTTGCTACCCGGATGCAAAGCTCATCATTGGTAACTCCGAAGTGGGTGTTGAAACAAAGTTCAAGAATGCTCAATATAAGGTTGTGATCTCAGTTACTCATGTTCCAGAGCTTAATATTCTTGAAGTGAAAGAAGATGGCATACAAATTGGTTCTTCTGTAAGACTTGCACAACTTCAAATTTTCTTTAAAAAGATTATTGCGGAACGTGAATCGCATGAAACTTCATCTTGCGAGGCAATACTACGGCAGTTGAAATGGTTTGCAGGAACACAAATTAGGAATGTTGCTTCTGTTGGTGGTAATATTTGTACAGCTAGTCCAATATCAGACCTGAATCCACTTTGGATGGCTACATGTGCTAGATTCCAGATAATTGACATGAGAGGCAATGTTAGAAGTACCCTGGCAAAAGATTTCTTTCTTGGTTACCGTAAAGTTGATTTAAAGCCTGATGAAATGTTCCTTTCTGTTATACTACCATGGACAAGGCCTTTGGAGTACGTCAAAGAATTTAAACAGGCACATAGGAGGGAGGATGACATTGCTTTAGTGAATGCTGGAATGCGTGTATATTTAAGAAAAGCTGAAGGGAATCAGATAATATCTGATGTTTCCATTGTGTATGGAGGGGTTGCTGCAGTTCCACTTAGGGCTTCAAAAACTGAAAGGTTTCTTACTGGAAAGAAATGGGATTCTGGATTGTTGCATGATGCTTTCAATTTTTTGAAAGAAGACATCCTTCTATTAGAGAATGCACCTGGTGGAATGATTGAATTTCGCAGATCGCTTACTTTGAGTTTCTTTTTCAAATTTTTCCTTTCTGTTACCCATGACATGAACAGAAAAGGATTGTTAAAGGACGAATTGCATGAATCTCATCTATCAGCTGTACAGGCTCACAGTAGGCCTGCTACTTTTGGGACTCAAGGTTATGAATTGGTCAGACAAGGAACTTCTGTGGGCCAGCCAATGGTTCATATGTCAGCCATGCTTCAGGTACTGTTAATGTACAATCATTGTACACAATCCAAATTTTGATGCCATTCCGTTTTGGTTCACATTAAGTAATTAACATTAAGTCATTAATGTTGGAAATCCGGGGTTAATTTCCTCTAAACTGTTCTCTTCTTCTATTCTCAATGGGGGGCTGTATATATAGCCCCAAATTACAGAGTCCTTATCTAATACTAACTCCTACTCTTATTGGACTAGGACTCTATCTCTAACACCAATTATTTAGAAAAACGGGATTATATCTAACAATCACCCCCTAATCTCGTTTTTTCTAGATCACACTCACACTAATTAGGATGGAGACACACTTCCACCCTAAACACACTTTCGGGATGGACACAACTGCACCCCCAGGATGGTCACATCTACACCCTGCACAACTCAATTTTGGGATGGGCACGTCTTCATCCTCAGGATGGCCGCATCTTCATCCTGCACACAAATTTGGGTTGGTCACATCTTCAACCCCAGGATGGGCTCATCTTCATCCTGCACACGCATTCAGGTTGGTCACATCTTCAACCTCAGGATGGACTCATCTTCATCCTGCATTTGATCTCGGAATGGACACATCTTCATTCCGACCACATACTCGAGATGGTCACATCTTCATCTCGAGCACACCTCGCATTGGCCCGCTTTTCCTCACGCGACAAAGCACCCAATATTCTACTTCTTCACCTTCATCGTCGTGGCGATAGCACCTTGGATCAGTGATCTCGTACTCCTCCAAGATCCATCCTGTGCTACGACGCTTCCCAAGTTCTCCACACATGTAGAAACAGAACTTGACCAAACGCCACTGCACCACGACTCCCATGTTGGAAATCGATCGTGCAAATTTGGTAGCGCTATGTTTCCAGATGCCGCCGCCACGGGACCGCTGTACTCGAGGCTTGCTCCGCCTGCGCAACGTGAAGAAATATCCCAAGTCACGCAGGTCGTAGTTCGCCAAGAGGTCCCACGACGTCATATCATAGAAGTCCGCTTCTATCACAATGTCCGCCTCACGCGGTGGAAAACCACGCAGCTGTGGTCGGAGAAAGTGAAGCACCAGCTCGTCCTCCGTTGGCCTGAACTTCGAACCATGTGCCATGTTCTGCAGACACCTCCTTGGTTGTGAACTGGCACTTGACCAACACAAGAATACGCAGTCCAGCCCAGCCCAGTCCAGATCCTCTTGACATCCTCTGGACCACCTCAGCCCAGTCGGCCCAACTAAGCACACTTGGCCCAACAGGCCTCAACCTTGGTCTGTATCACAAGAACCAGCAGCACACTTGGCCCAACAGGCCTCAGCCTTGATCTGTATCACAAGAACCAGCTCAAGCCCACGAGGCCCAGCTAGCCCAGGGCGCTTATCCTCTTCACTAAAACCCTAGCAGCAGAAGCTTTCTCCCTGGAGCCGCCTCCACCGCTACCTGCGCCGCTGGGCTCGTCGATCTCTTCTCGCTTCGGGGCGTCAGCGGCTCCTCGCTAGCACAGCCGCCGCCGAGTACCCCTCCATGCACTTCTCCCACGCCACGAACTCCTTAGCACGTCGATCTGAGCCACATCGCCCGGGATTTGCCTCGATCCGCGTCGGGAGCCCCTCAATCTCTCCGCTCCGCGCGCGACGCCGGCCTACTGCACGCACGCCTGCATCGCCCTTCCTCCTCGCCGGCTGCGTCCCTCGTGCCCTTGGCCTCCCGCTGCGGTAGCCCTTCGGCGCCACACAGTGCAGACGCCGCCGGCGGCGGCAGCGACCACCGCCGCCTGCCCCTTGCTGTTGCCTTCTTGGGCCGGGACGAGTTGGCGGCTTCCGTCGTTGCCGCGACCGCCCCCTTCTTCGGCGGGGTGACTTGGCCGCCTCCGAAGCCGCCGCAGCTGCAGCCTCTTCCGATGCGCGCGACCTGGAGAGCTGGGCCGCCGGCGCGTTCCTGGTCAGCGGAGACGGCCTGGCGATCTCGGCCGCCGATGCAGAAGCATCCTCCTCATCAGCCACTGACGCGTGGAACCCTAGTTGTGCGTTTCTCATCTTGCGCCCCCCCGGGAGTACGTCCTCCCGGGGGCAGCGGTTGATCCGAAACCTAGGCTCTGATACCAAATGTTGAAAATCTGGGGTTAATTTCCTCTAAACTGTTCTCTTCTTCTATTCTCAATGGGGGGGGGGCTGTATATATAGCCCCAAATTACAGAGTCCTTATCTAATACTAACTCCTACTCTTATTGGACTAGGACTCTATCTCTAACACCAATTATTTAGAAAAACGGGATTATATCTAACAATTAACAGTTGAAGCTATTAGAATAGTAAATGTGGCTATATTAGATGGATGATAATGCTGAGGTACAGGGCTGATTATACAGAGGGATTAGGAGGGGAAAAAGGACTAAACTACCCCTAACCCTAATCCCTCTCTAATGACTAATATGCCCCTGTGACACACATTTAATTACAGTGTCTAACACCCCCCCCCCCCCGCGGTCACAACATCTAGCCAATGCAGATGTTGAGACTGGACCGAAACTCAGAGAACAGCGACGACGGGAGGCCCTTCGTGAAGATGTCGGCAAACTGCATCGTTGTCGGGACATAGTGTACCCGAACCTCGCCGCGTGCAACCCGCTTACGAACAAAATGGAGGTCGATCTCCACATGCTTCATGCGCTGATGCTGGACCGGGTTGGTGGAGAGGTACACGGCGCTGCCGTTGTCGCAGTAGATGAGGGTGCTCCTGGCGACGGGAGTGTGGAGCTCCTGAAGTAGCTGCTGAAGCTAGGAGGCCTCAGCCACGGCGTGATACTCCACCTCAGCACTTGAGCGCGACATCACGGGCTGTCGCTTCGAGGACCAGGAGACGAGGTTGCCGCCCAGGAAGACGACGTACCCAGAAGTAGAACGTCGTGTGTCCGGGCAGCCTGCCCAGTCAGCGTCAGTGTACATGACCAGCTCAGAGGCTGTGTCACGCCGAAGGAGGAGGCCGTAGTTGAGGGTACCTCGTAGATACCGAAGAATCCGCTTCACAGCATGCATGTGGAGGCACACCTGCTGAACCGCATACGGGATATCCGGCCTGGTGAAGGTGAGGTATGAAGAGCACCTGCAAGACTCCTGTAAGAAGTGCGGTCAGAGACGGGTGTCCTGTCAGTAGCGGAGAGCTTCGCCTGAGTATCCACTGGAGTGGAGCACGGCTTGCACTCAGCCATGCCCGCTTGCTGGAGGATATCCAGGCAGTACTGTCGCTGGTGAAGGAATAGGCCGCCTGGTCGATCCTCGACCGTAATACCTAGGAAGTGGTGGAGGCGGCGCAGGTCCTTCATAGCGAACTCCTGCTGCAAAGCAGAATTGGTTCGCCGAAGCAGAGCCGGACTAGATGCTGTCAGTACAATGTCATCGACGTACAGTAGGAGGTAAGCAGTGTCACTGCCCCGTCGATAGACAAAAAGCGAAGTGTCCGACTTAGCTTCGACAAACCCCTGTGAGACCAAGAAGGAGGCGAACCGGCTATACCAGGCTCGCAGTGACTGCTTCAGTCCGTACAGGGATTTGTTTAGCTTACAGACCATGTCTGGGTGAGCTGAATCTACAAACCCTGCCGGCTGACTGCAGTACACCGTCTCGGTCAGTGTACCGTGGAGGAAGACGTTCTTGACGTCCAACTGGTGGACAAGCCAAGAACGCGAGAGAGCCAGCGACAGTACAATACGAACTGTCGCCGGCTTCACCACCGGGCTGAAAGTCTCGTCGTAGTTGACTCCAGGGCGCCGAGTGAAACCCCGGAGTACCCAACGAGCCTTGTACCTCTCCAAGGTACCATCCACCTTCTTCTTATGCGTGAATACCCACTTGCCCGTGACAACATTGCCACGACTGGGACGGGGAACCAGGTCCCAGGTCCGGTTGGCAAGTAGGGCCTCATACTCTTCCTCCATAGCGCGGCGCCAGTGAGGGTCGGCGAGGGCGCTACACACGGAAGTAGGTACGGGTGAGATCGAAGAAGGCTCGGTCGGTGGAGATGTCGTCGACGAGAAAGCAGTCCCGTCGAACCGCTCAACTGGCTGAAGACTCCCGGACGCACGTCGAGTCACCATAGGGTGGACGTGACCAGGATCCCTGTGAAGGAGAGGGGGGTTGTACACCGGCCGATCGGGTACAACCATCTTCTCTCGTCGTGGGTAGACGAGAGTGGGTCTCGAGGCCGCGCGTGGCACAGCTAGCACCCCCCCTGCGCTCGTCGCTGGTAGACAAGTATGGGGTCAGTAAAGCGAGAAGTCGTCGTCGGTGCCGCGCGTGGCGTAGCTGGTGGCGTCGTGCTCGCTGCAGGTGACGTCGGGGAGGCAGCTGGTGATGCCGCAGACGCCGATGCCGAACGTGGTGCAGCAGGTGACGCCAGAGGCGTCGATGCCGCACGTGGTGCAGCTGATGACACCGGGGGCACCTGAGGTACAACAGGTGACATCGGGGAAGCCGAGGCCGCGCGTGGCGCAGCGGGTGATGCCGGAGGCGTCGATGCCGCACGGGGTGCAGCGGGTGACGCCGGAGGCGTCGATACTGCACGAGGTGCAGCAGTCGGCGCCGGGGGCACCTGAGGCGTAGCTCGTGTCGATCCTGCAGAAGAAAGAGGCCAAGGCAGCTAGCAGACAGCCTCGGGGTCAGTAGGAAAAAGGGAGTCCAGCTCTGTGGTGGAATCGGAAGAGGTGGTGGAGAAAGGAAAGGATGACTCGTCGAAGACGACGTGCCGAGAGATCAAAAGACGGTGAGTAGTGAGATCTAAGCACCGGTAACCCTTATGATCAAGGGAATACCCGAGAAAAACACACCGTGTCGAGCGGGGCGCAAACTTACGTGGGCCAGTGGCGGAAAAGTTAGGGTAGCAAGCGCACCCGAAAACTCGAAGGTGATCGTAAAGAGGATCGGTGCCATATAGAGCAAAGTACGGGGTGGAGGCACGAATTGTCTTGGTGGGAAGACGATTAATCAGAAGTGTGGCAGTATGAAGAGCCTCCACCCAGTATCGGGCTGAAATAGATGACTGGAACATCAGGGAGCGCATGACATCATTGGTGGTACGAATCATGCGCTTGTGGGCTGATCTGCCCCTGGCCCAGGGCGGCCAGAACTGGGCCAAGTGGGCTGGTCAGCCCTGGCCCAGGCCGGGCCCCCTTTCTGGAAGGAATCTGAGTTTAATCTTCTTAGAGATAGACTAAAAGATCCTTTTGTAATAGATTAAGACTCTTGTAAGGGGGGGCTATATATATAAGCCAAAACACCCCAAATTGTGAGAGAGTTGAAATAAAGAAATTTTCCTCCACTTTTCTGCCCTAGCCGCCTCTCCCCCCTGCTGCAGCCGCCGCCCCCTCTCATCTCTCCCAGGTCGGCGCCTTCCTCTCTCTAGTCGCCACCACCAGGAGGCCAAACCCTAGCTGCCGCCCCTCCCTGATCTCCCTGCTCTGCTCTGCGCCTTACATCAAGAACAGAGCAGGCGGCTCATCTAGTTTCTCCCCTGTTCAGATCATCCTGATCAGCACCTGGCGTGGCTGCTTATCCCTGTGATCTGATCTGTCCTGCATAGGATCAGAAGCATAGAACATCACAAATCTCCTCTGTTCTTCTCCCAAATCATCTCTGATCTTCTCTGTTCAGAAAAGACGTGCTGTACTGATTTTCAGATAAGTTTAGGCGGCTGAAACAGGAACTCAGAGACAGTTTTGGGACTGGAATTGCAGCATTCGTGGCATCAGAGCTGGTTTCAACCCTAGGCTGAATTCTACAAGATGTCGTCTACACCTACAAGCAGCGACAGCGCCATCAGCCATGGGACACCCTCACCGGCAGCTCGTGAGGTGAACACCGGGACGGGGTTCCCCGTGCTCACCAAGACCAACTACGCGGAGTGGGCTGTCATGATGAAGATCAAGCTGAAGGCATGGCTGCTTTGGAAGGCCGTGGAGGAGGGGAACGTGAGCGAGCATGAAGACATGATGGCGCTTGACATCTTGGTCAGCGCTGTCCCGCCGGAGATGATCACGACGATCGGAGAAAAGAGGACGGCGAAGGAGGCATGGGACACGATCGCCATCATGCGGGTCGGGGCCGACCGCGTGAGGAAGACAACAGCACAGCAACTCCGGAAGGAGTTCGAAGACGCTGTCTTCAAGGATGGCGAAAGCGTGGAGGACTTCTCCCTCCGCCTGAGCGGCATTGCTATCACGACTTGCGTCGCTAGGGGAGGAGATAGGAGAAGAGAGGGCCGTAGAGAAGCTCCTGCGAAGCGTTCCAGAACGCTTCCAACAGATCGTGGTGGCGATCACGACACTGCTGGACGTGTCGACCCTCACCTTGTCGGAGGTGACGGGGCGTCTCAGGGCGGCTGAGAACGCTTTCGACTCGACGCAGCGGAAGGGAGGAGTACACAACGGCCAGCTGTACCTCACTCGGGAGGAGTGGGAGGCACAGCGGAAGGAGGAGCGGTCTACCCAGTCCGCGGGTTCTTCTAAGAGGGGCGGCCGAAAGGGCCCGCCCAAGAAGAACGGAGGCAAGAAGGGAGGTTCCGGAAAGGATATTCCGCGGGACCAGTGCAGGAAGTGCGGGAAGAAGGGCCACTGGGCCAGGGAGTGTCGGTCGAAGCCTAAGGAGGAGCCGCAGCAGCAGGCTTTCGTGGCAAAGGCGGAGGAGGAGGGCGCCTTGTTTATGACAAGGGTGGCCTCAGTACAGGAGGAGCCTGTACAGGAACGTCCTATGCACCCACTGGAGATAGTGGAGGGACGTGTCTTCGCTCACCGCAGCAACGACGATGACTTTGACGACACTCGTTGGTACCTCGACACGGGCGCGACCAACCACATGACGGGTTCGCGCGCCGTCTTCTCCGAGCTCGACGAAAACGTCGTCGGAACCATCAAGTTCGGCGATAATTCCGTCATGCGTATCCAGGGGAAGGGTACGGTCCTATTCGCCGCCAAGATGGGTGAGCACAGGAGGCTCACCAGCGTCTACCTCATCCCACGCCTCACCACCAACCTCATCAGCGTCGGCCAGCTGGATGAGGATGGCTACAACATCACGGTGCAAGGAGGAGTGATGCACATACGGGATGAGCAGCAGCGTCTCACACGAGTTCAACGCGACGACAACAAGCTGTACTTCATCAGGCTCAACATCACACGTCCGGTTTGCCTAACCGCGAGGCGTGATGATGTTGCGTGGCGTTGGCACGAACGCTACGGACACGTCGGCTTCCAGGCGCTTCGGAAGTTGGCACGAGAGGAGATGGTGCTCGGGCTTCCGCAAATTGATCATGTCGATCAATTGTGCGAAGCTTGCTTGGTCGGGAAGCAGAGGCGCTCCAACTTCCCCAAGCAAGCTCGGCGGCGCGCAGAGGGCGCGCTCGACCTTGTCCACGACGACATCTGCGGGCCTATCACGCCGACGACTCCAGGTGGCAAGAAGATGTTCTTGTTGCTTGTGGATGACATGAGCCGCTATATGTGGCTCTATCTTCTAGCAACCAAGGACAAGGCGAATTCAAGGCGACAGCTGAATTAGAGTCCGGGAGGAGGCTGAAGCTATTCCGTACTGATCGCGGAGGGGAGTTCACCTCACAGGAGTTCGGCGAGTACTGCGCTCAGCACGGAGTACAACGTCAGCTCACAGCCCCGTATACGCCGCAGCAAAACGGGGTTATGGAGCGGCGCAACCAGACGGTGGTCGGCATGGCGAGGAGCATGTTGAAGGCGAAGGGTATGCCCGGGATATTTTGGGGTGAGGCAGTTATCACGGCTGTCTATATCCTGAATCGATCCCCTACCCGCGGTCTCGACGGGAAGACGCCATATGAAGCTTGGCATGGAGAGCGACCAACCGTCAATTATTTCCGAACTTTTGGGTGCGTGGGGCATGTCAAGAACACGTGCCTCCACCTGAAAAAGTTGGAAGACCGGAGTACTCCGATGATTTTTCTTGGCTATGCTGCAGGGACGAAGGGCTATCGGATGTATAATCCGGCTGATGGGCGCACACACATATCACGTGACGTGATATTCGATGAGGCGGCCAAGTGGGACTGGGGAGAAGGAGCAGGAGAAGAGGACTACACCACCTTCCACGTTGACTCCTTAGATGCAGCAGGTCCTGGACATGCTGTTTCAGCACCTGGAGAGGTGCTGCAGGGTTCGGAGGGGCCGAACAGCACCCCTGCAGTGCCCAGGAGGGGCACAGAAGGGTCTGTACAGACCCTAGGAGTTCCTGCGCCAGCCTCCAGACCTGCTGGAGAGAGTCCAGCACCTGCAACGTCGCCCCAAGGGCCCCTGCAGGGGCTGTCCAGCGCAAATCAGGGCTGGGACAGTCCTGCACGGGTCAGCAGCAGCGGGGGATTTCGGACTTGAAGATTCCAGCACCTTCGTCACGCCCCGGAATCCTCCACGGCACATCTGCTTCGCCTCACCGCTGTCGGACCCCGGCAGCAATGTTGTCGACGCCTACTACGATGACGGCGCGAAACTACGGTTTCGCACGATGAGCAACATACTCGGAACCCTCACCCCTCCTCGTCGGGATGAGCGCCCATCAAGCTTGGAGGAGGGGGAGCTTATGTTCACCACCGCGGAGGAGCCCACGTCCTTCGCCGATGCTGAGGAACACCCATGCTGGAGACGGGCCATGCTCGAGGAGATGGAGTCCATAGAAGAAAACAAGACTAGGCAACTTGTTGATCTTCCTGCAGGACACAAGCCCATTGGCCTCAAATGGGTGTTTAAGGTGAAGAAGGACGAGCATGGGGAGGTGGTGAAGCACAAGGCTCGATTGGTGGCAAAAGGCTATGTCCAACGGCAAGGAATAGATTTTGACGAGGTATTTGCTCCTGTAGCTCGTCTCGAATCTGTTCGCTTGCTCCTTGCAGTTGCTGCACACAAGGGGTGGGAGGTACACCACATGGACGTGAAGAGCGCCTTCCTGAACGGCGACTTGATGGAGGAGGTGTACGTCTCCCAACCCGCTGGCTTCATCATCGACGGAGCCGAACACAAGGTGTATCGGCTCAAGAAAGCTTTATATGGACTTCGTCAGGCGCCCAGGGCCCGGAATGCCAAGCTCAACGATAGCTTGCTATCGCTTGGTTTCCAGAAGAGTACGAGCGAGCACGAGATTTATTTCCGTGGGGCTGAAGATGAGAAGCTCATCGTCGGCGTGTACGTCGACGATCTTGTGATCACAGGAGGAGGCGATCTCAAGAAGTTCAAAGGGGAGATGATGAAGAGGTTCAAGATGAGCGACTTGGGTCTCTTGTCATATTATCTTGGCCTGGAGGTGCGGCAAACTGATGCAGGGATAAGCATTGGGCAGGCGGCCTACGCTTCCAAACTTGTCTCTAAAGCTGGCCTGGAAGGATGCGATCCCTGTGCATTTCCCATGGAGCAAGGCCTCAAGCTTTGCAAGACAAGTGATAGCCCGTTGGTGCATGCAACGGACTATAGGAGCTTGGTTGGAGGGCTGCGATACTTGGTGAACACACGCCCCGATCTTGCCTACTCGGTTGGGTACGTGAGTCGGTTTCTGGAGGAGCCCAAGGAGGATCACTTTGCTGCAGTCAAACGCATTGTACGCTACATAGCGGGTACAATCAACTATGGAGTCTTTTATGCAAGAGGAGGAGACATGGAGCTTATTGGGTACTCGTATAGTGACTATGCGGGAGACGTGGAGGACCGCAAGAGCACAAGCGGAGTGCTGTTTTGTCTTGGAAACAACCCCGTTTCATGGCAGTCCTGCAAGCAGAAGGGGGTGGCCTTGTCCTCATGTGAAGCAGAGTATATTGCAGCAGCTCAAGGGGCATGTCAAGGAGCATGGATGGCACGGCTGATGGAGGACTTAGCTGAAAAATCGAAGGCGCCGGTGCTGCGGGTTGATAACAAGTCAGCTATAAACTTGAGCAAGAATCCGGTACACCATGACAGGAGCAAGCACATCGACGTCAAGTACCACCACATACGGGAGTGTGTGGACAGCGGTACTATTGTGCTTGAGCAAATCTCCACTCAAGACCAGAAGGCGGACATCTTGACCAAGACTCTTGGAAGACAGAAGTTTGTGGAGATGAGGAGAAGGATCGGGATCCTAGATATGGGCCAGTGTCAGGATCAGGAGGAGAATGTGGGCTGATCTGCCCCTGGCCCAGGGCGGCCAGAACTGGGCCAAGTGGGCTGGTCAGCCCTGGCCCAGGCCGGACCCCCTTTCTAGAAGGAATCTGAGTTTAATCTTCTTAGAGATAGACTAAAAGATCCTTTTGTAATAGATTAGGACTCATGTAAGGGGGGGGGGCTATATATACAAGCCAAAAACACCCCAAATTGTGAGAGAGTTGAAATAAAGAAATTTTCCTCTACTTTTCTGCCCTAGCCGCCTCTCTCCCCTGCTGCAGCCGCTGCCCCCTCTCATCTCTCCTAGGTCGGCGCCTTCCTCTCTCTAGCCGCCACCACCAGGGGGCCAAACCCTAGCTGCCGCCCCTCCCTGATCTCCGTGCTCTGCTCTGCGTCTCAAATCAAGAACAGAGCAGGCGGCTCATGTAGTTTCTCCCCTGTTCAGATCATCCTGATCAGCACCTGGCATTTTCTCCCTGTGATCTGATCTGTCCTGCACAGGATCAGAAGCACAGAACATCACAAATCTCCTCTGTTCTTCTCCTAAATCATCTCTGATCTTCTCTGTTCAGAAAAGGCGTGCTGTACTGATTTTCAGATCAGTCTAGGCGGCTGGAACAGGAACTCAGAGACAGTTTTGGGACTGGAATTGCAACAGCGCTCTGCCTTGCCGTTTTGAGGAGAGGTATACGGACAGCTGTACCCCATGTGTGGAGAGAAAATTACGAAACACAGAGTTATCAAACTCGCGCTCGTTATCACACTAGACAGCTCGGATGGTGCGCCCAAACTCAGTAGAAATCCAAACGAAGAAGTGAGAAAGAGTGACGAAAGTCTCAGACTTCAATCGTAATGGAAAAGTCCAGTAAAAGTGAGAAAAATCATTAATGATCACCAAGTAATAATTAAAGCCCGATATACTGGTAATGGGAGATGTCCACAAATCACAGTGTATAAGATCAAATGTGTGCTCAACATGAGTCACAGAAGTGGGAAAAAGAAGCCGAACATGGCGACCAAGCAGACAGGCATGTCATAAGGAGTCATGTGTGCCCCTAGAACACGAGATAACTGAACTACTGAACAACTTCGACATAACATTTGCACCAGGGTGGCCAAGCCGGCGATGCTAGATGGTGGATGAAGCTGTCGTAGTCAAAGCAAACAGCGGTGATGCAGCGGAAGTAGGAAGCCGAAGTGTGTATAGGGGCCCCGAGCTATCACATCGAAAAAGAGGTCGCCGAGTGGAAAGATCCTTTACAGACAAACCAAAAGGATCAAATTCAATGAAAACATTGTTGTCAGTGGTAAAACGGCGAACAGAAAGCAAGTTTTGAATGATATCCGGAGCGACAAGAATGTTTTTATGCTGAAAAGAACCCGGGAGACCGGAATCACCTACTGAGGTGACCGGAAGAACGAACCCATTTCCAACAACGATAGATGAAGGAAAAGAGAGATTGGGAGGATGGGTTGAAGAGAGTATACCGGGATTAGGAGTGGTATGGTATGACGCTCCGGAATCGACTACCCAGTCGGCACCTGGTGGAGTAAGGTGCATGGTGCTGAAGGAAGAATCCAACGACTGTCGATCCCACGTCGACGGTGGCTCCTGGAGAGGTGCCGATGGCTCCGAGTACCCAACAGGATAGTCAGTGCCTCCGTAGGTCGAGGCTGATTGTCCGCAGAGGAGTATCCAGGCCCACCATAAGCCTGAGCTGTCGGCACACCAGCACTGTAGGATGGTCCACTGTAGCTCGGGGTGGCCGCGAACGCCGGCTGGGGACGTGGTGGTCGTGGAAGCTGAGAACCCGGGGACGGCCTAGGCCACATGTAGATCTGGCCAGTCCACGGGTTGTAGCGTGTGGGCCAGGGTGCGCCTCCCCGGCCGGTACCACCACTACCACCAGTAGTCGAAGTCGTGGGTATGGGAGTGCCGCCTGCACTGCTACCACCACGGCCGCCGTTCTTTCCTCGGCGACGACGGTTTCCACCTCCTGTACTGGCAGGAGTGCCTGGAGTGGAAGGTGGTCGTGACAGTGGTCCACCAGCAGCTGGTAAGGGTGGATGAGGGGACTGCCCAGAGCCATAGAAGGCTGTGGCAGATCCGGAGCCAGTAGAGCCTCCTGCAGTGATCTCCTCTAGTTCAAGATCAGACCATACCTTCTCGAAGGTAGGTAGTGGCTCCAGTCGGAGTAGCCACGTCCGTAGGTGACAATAGCGCTCATTCAGGCCCTGAAGGACCCGAAGAACAAGGGCGCTATCGGTGACCGGCTCACCAAGGTCACGTAGGGCATCTGGCATGCCCTTCATCTCCCAACAGTAGGTGGAGATAGAACGATCACCCTGGACGGTGTTCTAGAACCGAGTGCTGACGTGGAGGGCTCGAGTCGCGCGGTTCCCTAGAAGCCGCTGCTCAAGGACCAGCCAGGCCCGTCGAGCAGTGCTGCCACCGCGCTGCCTGACGATGTCCTGTAGCTCCTCCGTCAAGGAGCCAAGGATCCAGGATAGGACCAGACTGTCCATGCTGATCCAGGACACCAGTAGTTAAGAATCGTCCCGGAGGACGTGGTCGTCGAGGCAATAACGTCTCAGCGTGAGGAGCACCATATCACGCCACTGGGCATATGAGGTGGACTCGGCGCTGAGAACAACCGACACGAGCGTCCGGATGTTCTGAATCCTTGCGGCCTACGCATGAAGAGCGGTCACAAGTGAAGCCGAGTACGTACCAGCGTCCGAGGGAGGCTCGTGGGCAGCACTCGTCGATCGGTGAGCACTCTCCTCGAGCTGGTGAGATAGCGATGCCACGGAGGCACGCTCCTGCTCTAGGGCAAGAGTGAGTGCCCGCTCGCGAGAGGCAGCCAGTGCTGCGGCGATGTCGGAGGTATCCGCAGTGTCGGTGCCGTAGGAAAAAGAAGTTGCGTTCTCAGCAGCGACTGGGAACGGAATCGGCGGGACAGCAGTCGTGGTGCTCCCATCGATGTCAAGGCCGGTCGAGTCCCGTAGCCCGGAAGTACCTGCCATGAAAGTGACACCGGTGGCGGGGTTGCCGATGGTACCTACGAGGGGTCCACCGGCAGCCGGACCAATTTTCAAAGAGAAAGAAGGGGCGGCAGCACCTCTAGGAACCGAAAACACGGGTGGTCGAGCGGGCGGCGGCCCTTCCAGAGGCGGCGGCGGCCCCTCCAGAGGCGACGGGCCAGGGGGCTGCGGCCCCTCCAGAGGTGGCGGCGGCCCCTCCAGAGGTGGCAGCCCCTCCAGTCGGCGGGCCAGGGGGCGGTGGCCCCTCCAGAGGCGGCGGCGGCCCCCCTGTGCACGCATGGTCCCCATCCGGGTGGAGGTGGCCCGAATCCAGGTGGAGCCGCCCCGATCCAGGGCGCGGCGGCGGCGGCGGATGGGGCGCTGGTGGCGGTGGCGCCAGCGGCGGGCGGCACGGCTGTGCGTAGGCGCGGCGGCTCCGGCGGGCGGCTGCTCCGGCGGGCGGCGCGCCAGCGAAGGCGGCGGCTGAGTCATTAGGGTTAGGGTTAAGCCCTAATCCTAATTAAAACCTAGCTGATACCATATTAGAGTAGTAATTGTGGCTGTATTAGATGGATGATAATGCTGAGGTACAGGGATGATTATATAGAGGGATTAGGAGGGGGAAAATGACTAAGCTACCCCTAACCCTAATCCCTCTCTAATGATTAATATGCTCCTGTGACACACACTTAATTACAGTGTCTAACAGAAGCAATAATTCTTGTGAATTTGCTTCCCTAAGGAGTACAACTATGCCCACGCCATATTATAAAGCAATGGAGGTTCTTTGACCTATTCTTTTAGACATCCCAATAGAAAAGAACAAATTGGCACCAGGCAAATTTCAACGTGTGCCAGTACATTTTTGAATTCAATGTCAATTCATCTGTACCGTGGAGAATAGGAAACGGCAAACGATGAAACAATACTATACAAGTTGCGTAGTCATTTTGTTCTCTGTATTGTAGATGCATCTGGAGAAGTGCAACACTAGGACCTATCTGATCAGGTGTTCTATTTATTCATTTCCTTTAAATGACAATTTATATCTTGTTTCCTTCTTGGCCTATGTAATGCCTACAGTGAATAAGCCTGAATGGTCCCTGTCTTTCTTCATTTTTTTATCTGGTGCGCTAATAGCCAAATAAGTTTCACCCCCCTTTATTTTTAAGACTAAGGGTATGTTTAACTTTTCTTTATATTTTTATAGCCTAGCTGTGCTAGTAGAAAAGAAATCCATGCTAGTGGAGAGCCAATAAAAATCACTTCCAACTCACAACCCAGTAAATTTTGGGCACGGTAGGCAAGAGTAGCAAACCTGTCTATAACTGTTGGGCCCTGCAACATTCTTATGACATTGCTATAAAGTTTTGTTGATAATGTTCTCCATATGATATGTATGTTGTGTCCTCCCATTTGATTTTTCCTTGTTTGAAATATTGTCCATCATGCCAGGTCACTGGTGAGGCTGAATACACTGATGATACACCGATACCCCCCAATACTTTGCATGCTGCTCTGGTGCTGAGTAAGAAGGCTCATGCCCGCATATTATTGGTTGATGATTCCCTTGCCAAATCGTCGCCTGGGTTTGCTGGTCTGTTCCTTTCAAAAGACGTGCCTGGTGCGAACCATATTGGACCAATTATACATGATGAGGAGGTTTTTGCATCAGACGTTGTTACTTGTGTTGGCCAGGTACCTTCTTGATTTTTTTTATGTATCTTCACACTGATTTTGGTGTTTCATAGTAGCCGATTACATCTTTTTCTTGTTGACAGATTATTGGAATTGTTGTAGCTGACACCCATGATAATGCGAAAAATGCCGCCAACAAAGTACACATTGAGTACTCAGAGCTACCAGCAATCTTGTCGATAGACGAAGCTGTCAAAACTGGCAGTTTTCATCCAAATACCAAGAGATGCCTTGTAAAAGGCGATATTCAAAAATGCTTTCTTTCTGGTGCATGCGACAGAATTATATTAGGAGAAGTTCGAGTTGGAGGTCAAGAGCATTTCTATATGGAACCTCAAGGCACTCTTGTCTGGCCAGTTGATTCTGGAAATGAAATTCATATGGTCTCATCCACTCAAGTATGTTCTGCACATTAGATATTTAAGTTCACATGTGGGACATAGATGAAAATGTGTATGCATTTCCAAATAATGAGTTTTTTATAACCTAGATAGAAAAGAATATCAAAATCAGATGACAATGTGGTTGCACTTTCAAATAAAGAGCTTTTTATAAAAGTAACTTGGATAGAAATGAATACCAAAATCAATCTCCTATCTATAGATGTTAGGAAAGTAACTTTATAGTGGACTGTGGCTGTCTGCACAGTTTGCACCTATACCCATGTCACCTGTTACTGTTTGAATAGCTGCTGGCTAAGAGTCAGGGATTTTGGGCTGTATACCGTCAAACTAGCTAAACTATGACAACTATTTTTTGTTTTTTGAAGCTAAAGATTTGAAAGTGATACGAGTGAATTTGTCTCAAAACCTAGTTTCACAATGTTGTAACTTTGTTAAACATATACATTAAAATACTAATGAGTGGTCCATGTTGCATTTTGGCGAAGATGCAATTTCAAAATGACACTTATTTTCGTGGCTGTGAAGGAAAAAGGGAGTAATTACTTTTTCATGTTGTGCCGTTCGCTCGGTTATACCATGAAAATTTCAGAGTTAGCTAAGAATACGAGATGCAGCATAGATTTATGTGTAAAGGCAGTCCAATGCACGTAGCTCCTGCTTGCGCAGGGTTCGAGGAAGGGTCCGACTCACTTTGAGACTTGCAAGAGCCTATTTCTAGGACTTGAACCTGTGATCTCATGGTCACGAGGCAACAGTTTTACCGCTGCACCAGTAGGTTTGTGTGTAAAGGGCAAAACAATATTACGTAAGGCAAGTATCACATTAATATGGTGGAGAAGTGGAGAACCACAGAAATTTTTCATACTGTAAGTGCATAGTAAGGTCAACACAAAACGTTGTGATTTAAGTTAGTTCTTTAGTTGGTGATACACTATGTTTGCTGCCATAAACCCTATATCTGTGTGTCTATTTGGGCTACTTGTCTCACAGCCTCAGAAATGAAGAGCTGTTGGGAATGTTAGTTCTTTTATGCTGCTACCAGTTTCTCGTGTCGTGATTTTCTACAAGATTAACTTACAATCAGTTTATTTTGACATTTTTTCTTTGTGTCAAGGCTCCCCAGAAGCATCAGAAGTATGTTGCCAATGTTCTTGGTCTTCCAATGTCAAAAGTTGTTTGCAAAACTAAACGTATTGGTGGTGGATTTGGTGGAAAAGAAACCAGATCAGCAATATATGCTGCAGCAGTAGCTGTGCCCTCTTATTGTTTGAGAAGGCCAGTAAAGCTTATTTTGGACAGAGATATTGACATGGTAACTTCTGGACAGAGGCACAGTTTCCTGGGGAAATATAAGGTAGCAATTCATGTGCCAAATCTTAGTTTTCTTATAGTTTGTTACTTTTATCTCTCTTTTTCTCTTTTACTTCATTTTTTTTAAAAAATTATTGGGTTTCATGTCTAGCCTACCCCAACGTGCTTGGGACAAAGGCTTTGTTGTTGTTGTAACCTTAAGTAACATATGCATTCGGAGAGCCGTCTCAATAATTTGGTCTTTGGTGGACCAAATGGTTTCATATATATGCCATTCCTTGCGACGTCAATTGTGAATGCTGTTAAGAGTATATTAGTTATAGAAGTCTTATTGTAGAGTCAGTTTTTTACTTTAGTATTGAGTCATGTAATGTCTTCAGCTATTATTCAATACAAGTCATATTTGTCACATGGTTTAGGGTAAGGTTTAGGGTTAATGTTATTACCACTATCCACCCTAGCATCAGGTTGCCATCGTGATCCTTTTCTTTTTCTGGTCGGCTGTTGCCGCTGCCATCTGAGTCCCCATCACCGTTGGGGCCACTCGTTGTGTTCCATTGGCTGCGTCGCGGCGACATCCCGTCCGCTGTCCCAGCTACCATCCAACCTGCAGTATCGGCCTCAGGCGCCTGGACGCCCAGGCGCCCGCCTAGTCGCCTGGCTAGGTGGCAGCAGAGGCGGGCGAGCGGCAACAGATGCGGGCGGCGGCGGGTGGGTGGGTGACGCCGGCAGTGGCAGAGGCGGCGAGCGGGTGGGCGGGCGGTGTGGCAGAGGCGGGCGGGCGGGCAGCGGCTGGTGGGCGCGGGTGGAGGGGGAGCTGAAGACTCTGGGCCTCACACTATTTTGGCCCAAACTAATGTGAATCGGTCCTCATTTTAGATTGGGTTATAAAAACCTACTCACTCTAACCCTAACCACTTCTCCCTCAACCCTCTCTTCTCTACTGGTGTGAGCGGCGGCGGCGGCAGCTAGCAGCAAAACTGGCGAGGCGGCGGCGACAGCGAGTGTCAGTCGTCAGCAACGGCAAGGCGGCGGCGGCGCTAGGAGGCGGGCGGCGGCGGTGCTAGGCGGGCGGCAGCGATGGCGGAAGCGGCGATAGGTGGGCATCAGCGATGGTGGCCCGGCCATGGCGTCCGGGCCGGAGCACCTGGACGCCTAGTCGCCGACTAGGCGTCGCCTTGGCGATGACTTGAAAACGCTGATCGGCCCCTGTCCAAGCAGCCATCATTTTTACACCGCAGCCTCTCATCAAGTCCCATTTGCAGCATATCATAATCAATGATCCTTTTCGTCGTCATCTTTATATAGTTCCACTACTTGCGATTTGTAGTAGTGTTTTATCTAATATCTCCTTGAGAGTTAGATTTTAGATGTACTCCCTCCGGTGCACAAAAAATTGTCGTTTTGGACATGTTCTCATATACCAAGGAAATATTAAATAAACTTTCTTTTCATTACTATCTAGTCCCTTTAATAGCTTGACTGGTCTACTTCACTAGTTTCCAGGCCTCTCATGCAGATTCAATTCCTAGCCACACACATTACCACGCGTTTATTACGTTTTTCCACGAGACAAACTTCTCGATTCTGCTTCAACATCAATTTTTTGTGCACTCATGGCTTTTATGTAGAACGATAATTTTTTTGTGCACCGGAGGGAGTATTATTTATGTAATAAGTCTAAGATTAGTGTTTAGTTTAAACTCTTCAAATGCAACACTATTGTATATGCCTTGCATTTGAGGTTGGGTGTTAAGGGTATAGTAATCGTATAGGAGTCTTATTGTACAATCCTTCCATTTTCCTATTCTAGTATAAAGTCATGTAATTGCCCCCATGGGGGTATTATTCAATACGTCATATTCATAACTAATGCTTAACACTAACTAGTGAATACTTTGCACAGCTGTCATGTAACCAGTAAATGCCCATGTATCGACAATACTTTTTTTCCTCATGCTCATTTTACTTTGGTATTGCTTAACTCATTTTACTTTGATATTGCTTAACTTCCATTTTATCTTTTAGGTGGGGTTTACCAATGATGGGAAGATACTGGCTGTAGACCTTGAAATTTATAACAATGGTGGCAATTCCCTTGATTTGTCCCTGGCAGTCCTAGAACGTGCTATGTTTCATTCAGAAAATGTATATGATATATCAAACATCAGCGTCATTGGGCAAGTATGCTTTACAAACTTCCCAAGTAACACTGCTTTCCGAGGTTTTGGTGGTCCACAAGGAATGTTGATTGCAGAGAATTGGATCCACCACATGGCAACAGAACTGCAACGAAGTCCCGAGGAAATAAAAGTAAGTATATACATTTGCTGGTAATGGTAATAGCCTTTTCATATTATTAGGGTATTAACTGAGCTTTACAGGAACTTAACTTTCACGATGATGGAGTTGTACTGCATTATGGCCAGTTACTCCAGAATTGTAGAATAAGTTCAGTGTGGAATGAACTAAAAGTATCTTGTAATTTTGTGGAAGCTCGCAAAGCAATGTATACTTTTAATGCTAATAATCGTTGGAGAAAACGAGGAATTGCTATGGTTCCTACGAAATTTGGTATATCCTTCACTTCAAAATTCATGAATCAGGTGAAGAATGTTCCATCCTGAACTATGAAGTTATGTTATTTCCCTATCACTGAATAAAGAGATCAGGTCTATTCAGTTATTGTAGTTTTGAATATTTGATGCTCAGGAATCTTAAACGTGGGATTTAAGTGAGACCTGCTATTGATCCTTTAACTTAGGGTACATTACACATTCCACGTTTATATTCCAGTTGCAATTGCCATAAACCATGGTGGCTGTTTTTGCTCTTAAAGTTATTTTCTTGTTTTATGTTCACGTGATCATCATTGGTCTGTCGTTATGGCTTAATCGTTGTTGCCATGAATGCTTGGATATAATACCAGAAGACCTGAAACACTGTTGTTTTTACTAGGAATTCTATTGAACTATCATGTCGGAAGGGCAGGGTACCGGTCACTATGACCCAGTGTCATTTGCTGGCACTAGTTCTAGAAGGAAAAACTTTCTAGCTGTTATACCTCGCTTACTATGGATATGGCGTAGTGAATAGTGATGTCGCTTTTATACCAGTTATTACCATATCTGTCGCACACCTGTCAATTGGTGGTGGCTGGGAGTGGAAACGGAGAGGGTAGTGGTGATTCACAGGGGGGCGCATCCCTGGATCTCGCCAGCATGGAGGAGCCGTGATCGGCTCATCGCATCAACGAGGCAGGGGAAGATGAGAGAGAGTAGGCGAACTTTCTGCTTGCTTAATTCCAATTCGCCTGACCCTTTTTATAACTAAGGGTGGGCTCAATTCAATAACAGAGTCTCAACAACTCAATCTTATCTAATTGAAATGATAAAAACTGAAATTAATTGATCTTATCTAACAAAACAAAGCTAACTGAATTGCAAGCAGTTGGTTCTGTGGGCTTGTAGGTGATGCCCACCATAACATATTGTACCCCAAAAGTCCAGTATCACCCCAATTTGGGAACTCGTATTTGGATCATAGATTTTCCAGAAGAGAAACATCAAAGACGTAAACATATATATGAGTCCTATTCAAATTCTTCATTTGATAGTCACTATTTAATGTACCAAAGTTTTGGTGGATGAACGATGCAGGCTGGCGCTCTTGTGCAAGTTTACACTGATGGAACTGTCTTGGTAACACATGGTGGTGTTGAGATGGGACAGGGTTTGCACACGAAGGTAGCCCAAGTCGCTGCATCATTATTCAACATCCCTCTTAGCTCTGTATTTATCTCGGAGACAAGTACTGATAAGGTAAAGTCTGCCACATGCTCATGCTCTAAATGTACTGGTATTTTTTAGTTCTAACTATACAATCTGAGAATTCTTAACATTAACAGGGTGATAACACAAACATTTCATATTCTTAGGTTCCAAATGCATCACCGACAGCAGCCTCTGCAAGTTCAGATTTGTATGGAGCTGCAGTTTTGGATGCCTGTCAACAGATCAAGGCTCGGATGGAACCCGTTGCTAGTAGAGGAATCCACAACTCATTTGCTGAGGTAATGCCATCAATAATTTAGCCTCTGTTACACAACAGTGTTGATTTTAATGTGAATTACCTTAGATATGTGAGAATTCTCACTTTCATGCTATTTCAAGTTTTGAACTTTAACTACTTCATGCATTTGTATGCTATGATCTTTAGAGGTATTGTAGATTTATCAGTGTAGTACTTAGACCAACAGCTTTATTCGGATGGGTGGCAGCATTACAATGTGTTCACTTTGGTATTACTGGGGGTTATTAGCTTAGGGCCGAGACAAACAGCAATGTAGCCGGTACATGTACTGCAGTAGCCAATGGACTGAAATTATCGACTCTGTAACTCAGTTTTGCGAAAGGGGTCTTAGCATAGCGGTTAAGGAGTCTTACTAGCACTTCTCTGGTCCTGGTCCTGGGTATAGGTTCGACTCCCCGTGGGAGCGATGACTGTAAGCCTAGTGCTTCTGTCGAATAAGACTGTTTCTGTTATTTTCTTTCTTCCAGTTTAGGCGAAGGGATAAGGCTTGTTAGTTGTTAGTTACCCTAGTCATTAGTGTTATATATAATCCCTTTTTCTAGAGTAATTAGTGTTAGAGATAGAGTCCAAGTCAAATAAGAGTAGGAGTCTAGGTAGTATTAGATTAGGACTCTGTATTTGGGGCTATATATTCCCCCCCCCATTGAGAATAAAAAAGAGAGAAATTTAGAAGAAATGAACCCCGGATTTTCAACAATTTGCATCAGAGCTAGTGTTTAAGATCCTGCCCCGGGAGGACTAACTCTTGGGGGGCGGCCAACAACACGGATATAGGAGGGACCCAGGTCGTCGGCGCTCAGGCTCGGTGCGGCGCAGCAGCGCGGTCAGGCGCGACCACGGCTGCTAGCGACGGATGGTGCTATCCGCTGTGAGCAGGGCGAGGGGCCCCAAGGGCGACGTCGGCGGGAGGCACGGGCGCAGGCAGGCGGGCGACGAGCCGACGACAGCGGGACGGCGGCGTTGCCCAAGGAGGCAAGACGAGGCGGACATCTTCTAGATCGACGGTGGATGGGCACGGGCTGGGCGCTCTGCTGGTGAGCGTCCGCATCCTCAAGGATCTCGCGGCGCATCGTCGAAAGAAGGGAAGAGACCAAGGGCCGCCGGCAGGGAGGAGGCCAAGGGTCGTCGCACCTCTCCTCCCACACGGTGGGCGGCGGATCCGATGCCACCGAAGGGAAATCGGGCGCTCGTCCTAGCGGGAAGAGGTTGATGTTGCTGGCTCGTGCGACGTGAGCTCGCTAAAAGAGAAGGCGAGGTGAGCAGAGGAAGGAGGCGGCGGTGGTTTAGGGTTTGCCGGACTTGAGCTGTGCGCACAGAGCAGTGGGTCGGACTTTGAGCTGGGCTGGGTCTGCTTGATGAGGTGGCCACGTGGGAGTAACTATTCATTGCTAAGGACACCCAAAGAAGTACAATTGTTGGTGTTATTTGCTAAAGCCACCCGAAGTGGACCAGAGGAAGTCAAGTGCTAGCCCACGACCAAGGAGGTGTCTGCAGAACATGGCACATGATTCGAAGTTCAAGCCAACGGAGGACGAGCTGATGTTTCTCTTTCTCCAACCACAACTGCGTGGTTTTTCACCGCGTGATGCAGACATTGTGATAGAAACAGACTTCTATGATGTGACGCCATGGGACCTCTTGGCGAACTACGGCCTGTGTGACTTGGCATACTTCTTCATGTTACGCAGGCGGAGCAAGCCTCGAGTACAGCGGTCCGGCAGCGGCATCTGTAAGCATAGCGTGATCAAGTGCGCACAGTCGATTTCCAACATGGGAGTTGTGGTGCAGTGGCGTTTGGTCAAGTTTTGTTTCTACATGCGTGGAGAACTCGGGAAGCGGCGTAGCACGGGATGGATCTTGGAGGAGTACGAAATCACTGACCCAAGGTGTTATCGCCACGACGATGAAGGTGAAGAAGAAGAATATTGGGTGCTCTGTCGCGTGAGGAAGGGCAGGCCAATGCGAGGTGTGCTCGAGATGAAGATGTGACCATCTCGAGTATGTGGTCGGAATGAAGAGGCATCCATTTCGAGATCAAGTGCAGGATGAAGATGAGTCCATCCTGCGGTTGAAGATGTGACCAACCTGAATGCGTGTGCAGGATGAAGATGAGCCCATTCTGGGGTTGAAGATGTGACCAACCTGAATTTGTGTGCAGGATGAAGATGCGACCATCCTGGGGATGAACACGTGCCCATCCCAAAATTAAGTGTTCGAGGTGTAGTGCCCACTCCAGGGTTGTAGTGCCCAACCCAAATTCGTGTCCGGGATGTTACCCCATCTCGGGGGGGGGGGGGGGCGTAGTGCCCATCCTCTAGTGTGTGCAGGGTGAAGTGACCATCCTGGGGGTGTAGTGTCTACCCCAAATGTGTGTAGGGTGGAAGTGTGTTTCCATCCTAAGTAGTGTGAGCGTGATTTAGAAAAACGAGATTAGGGGGTGATTGTTAGATATAATCCTATTTTTCTAGAGTAATTAATGTTAGAGATAGAGTCCAAGTCAAATAAGAGTAGGAGTGTAGGTAGTATTAGATTAGGACTCTGTAATTTGGGGCTATATATACAGCCCCCTCCCCCCCACACATTGAGAATAAAAGAAAATTAACCCCGGATTTCCAACAATTAGTTGGACCTGTTATTCAGGGTAGTTAGTCAAGATCCTGTAATCCAGGTGGTTACCCGATCTATAATCCGGTACCATCATTCACTATAAATAATGGATAGCACTAAGAACTAAAGTTGCACCATTAGCAGCACATATCTCAGAGTCTAAGTGAGATCAGAGGACTCACCAGTGATGTCTGCGTGAGAAGGTCTTCTTCTTAAAGAAAAATGCTCGGGGGCTGTCATACCCCTGCAGATCTGTTAGACACTGTAATTAGTGGTGTGTCACAGGGGTATATTAGTCATTAGAGAGGGATTAGGGTTAGGGGTAGTTTAGTCTTTTCTCCCCTCTTAATCCCTCTATATAATCACACCTGTACCCCAGCTTTTCTATTATCTCAATACAGCTATCATTAGCTCTCTTTCATGGTATCATTAGCTAGGAATAATTAGGATTAGGGCTAAACCTAATCCTAATGGCTTAGCCGCCGCCACAACAGCCCTGGGCGCACGCCGCCGCCGCCACCCCACCTTGGGCCGCCGCCGTCAGAGCCACCGCCGCCCGCCGCCGCCGGGGCGCCGCCAGCCGCTGGATCGGGGCCGCGCACGCAGGGGGGCGCCGCCTCCTCTGGAGGACAGCGCGCGCAGGAAGGGGCTGCCGCCACCCCATCCTGGACGCGGGGAGGGGCCGCCGCCGCCGCCGCCGCCACTTCCGGATCCGGGGCCGCCGCGCCCTGGATCGGGGCGGCTCCGCCCGGATTCGGGCCGCCCCCACCCGGATGGGGGCCGCGCGCGCACGGGGGGGGGGGGCACCTCCCCTTGAAGGGCCGCTGCCGCCCCTGGGGGGTCCGCCGGCCCCCCTGGAGGGGCCGCCACCCTCTCCTTCTCGAGAACCGGTCCAGCCGCCGGTGGACCCCTCGTCGGTACCACCAGAAACCCCGCCACTGCTGTCACCTTCATGGCAGGTACTTCCGTGCTACGGGACTCGACTGGCCTCGACATCGACGGGAGCACCACGGCGATCCCGCCGATTCCGTTCCCAGCCGCCGGCGCTACTGCTGAGAATACAGCTTCTTCCTACGGCACCGACACTGCGGAGACCTCTGACATCGCCGCAGCACTGGCCGCCTCTCGCGAACACGAGTGGGCACTCGCCCTTGCCCTAGAGCAGGAGCGTGCCTCCGTGGCGTCACTATCCCACCAACTCAAGGAGAGTGCTCGCCGATCGACGAGTGCTGTCCACGAGCCTCCCTCGGACGCTGGTACGTACTCGATTTCACTTGTGGCCGCTCTTCATGCACAGGCCGCAGGGATTCAGAACATCCGGACGCTCGTGCCGGTTGTTCTCAGCTCCGAGTCCACCTCATATGCCCGGTGGCGTGATATGGTGTTCCTCACGCTGAGGCGCTACTGCCTCGATGACCACGTCCTCCAGGACGAGTCTTCAGTACATGTGTCCTGGATCAGCATGGACAGCCTGGTACTATCCTGGATCCTTGGCTCCCTGACAGAGGAGCTACAGGACATCGTCAGGCAGCGCGGTGGCGGTACTGCTCGACAGGCCTGGCTAGTCCTCGAGCAACGGTTTCTAGGGAACCGCGCAACTCGAGCCCTCCACATCAGCACTCAGTTCTAGAACACCGTCCAGGATGATCGTTCTATCTCCACCTACTGTCGGGAGATGAAGGGCATGGCGGATGCCCTACGTGACCTTGTTGAGCCGGTCATCGACAGCGCTCTTGTTCTTCGGGTCCTTCAGGGCCTGAACGAGCGCTATTGTTACCTACGGCCGTGGCTACTTCGACTGGAGCCATTATCTACCTTCGAGAAGGTATGGTCTGATCTTGAACTTGAAGAGATCACTGCAGGAGGCTCTACTGGCTCTGGATCTGCCACAGCCTTCTATGGCTCCGGGCAGTCCCCTCGTCCACCCTTATCAGCTGCTGGTGGACCACCGTCACGTCCACCTTCTACTCCTACCAGTACAGGAGGTGGAAACCGTCGTCGCCGAGGAAAGAACGGTGGTCGTGGTGGCAGCAGTGCAGGCAACACCCCCATGGCTTCGACTACTGGTGGTAGTGGTGGTACCGACCAGGGAGGTGCACCCTGGCCCACACAACCCGTGGACTGGCCAGATCTACATGTGGCCTGGGCCGTCCCCGGGTTCTCAGCCTCCACGACCACCACGTCCTCAGCCGGCGTTCACGGCTACCCCCGGCTACAGTGGACCAGCCCACAGTGCTGGTGGGCCGACAGCTCAGGCCTATAGTGGGCCTGGATACTCCTCTGGCGGACAGTCAGCCCGACCTATGGAGGCACTGACTACCCTGTTGGGAACTCGGAGCCATCGGCACCTCTCCAGGAGCCACCGTCGACGTGGGATCGAAAGTCGCGTGCTTCCTCCTTCAGCACCATGCACCTTACTCCACCAGGTGCCGACTGGGTAGTTGATTCCGGAGCATCATATCATACCACTCCTAATTCCGGTATACTCTCTTCCACCCATCCTCCCAATCTCTCTTTTCCTTCATCTATCGTTGTTGGGAATGGGTACGTTCTTCCGGTCACCTCAGTAGGTGATTCCGGTCTTCCAGGTACTTTCCAGCTTAAAAACATTCTTGTTGCTCCGGATATCATTCAAAACTTACTTTCTGTTTGCGTTTTACCACTGACAACAATGTTTCCATTGAATTTGATCATTTTGGTTTGTCTGTGAAGGATCTTTCCACCCGGCGACCTCTTTTCCGATGTGATAGCTCGGGGCCCCTATACACACTTCGGCTTCCTACTTCCGCTGCATCACCGCCATTTGCTTTGACTACGACAGCTTCATCCACCATTTGGCATCGCCGGCTTGGCCACCCTGGTGCAGATGCTATGTCAAAGCTGTTCAGTAGCTCAGTTATCTCGTGTTCTAGGGGTACACATGACTCCCTATGTCATGCCTGTCAGCTTGGTCGCCATGTTCGCTTCCCTTTTCCCACATCCGTGACTCATGTTGAGCACCCATTCGATCTTATACATTGTGATTTGTGGACATCTCCCATTTCTAGTATATCGGGCTTTAATTATTATTTGGTGATAATTGATGATTTTTCTCACTTCTCCTGGACTTTTCCATTACGATTGAAGTCTGAGACTTTCGTCACTCTTTCTCACTTCTTCGTTTGGATTTCTACTCAATTTGGGCGCACCATTCGAGCTGTCCAGTGCGATAACGGACGCGAGTTTGATAACTCTGTGTTTCGTAATTTTCTCTCCGCACATGGGGTACAGCTACGCATGTCTTGTCCGTATACCTCTCCTCAAAACGGCAAGGCAGAGCGCATGATTCGCACCATCAATGATGTCATACGCTCTCTGATGTTCCAGGCATCTATTCCAGCCCGATACTGGGTGGAGGCTCTTCATATTGCCACACTTCTGATCAATCGTCTTCCCACCAAGGCGATTCGTGCCTCCACCCCCTACTTTGCTCTATATGGCACTGATCCTCTTTATGATCACCTTCGAGTTTTCAGATGCGCTTGCTACCCTAATGTTTCCGCCACCGCCCCACATAAGCTTGCGCCCCGCTTGACACGGTGTGTTTTTCTCGAGCATTCCCTTGATCATAAGGGTTACCGGTGCTTAGATCTCCCTACCCACCGTCTTTTGATCTCTCGGCACGTCGTCTTCGACGAGTCATCTTTTCCTTTTTCCACCACCTCTTCTGATTCCAACACAGAGTTGGACTCTCTTTTTCCTATTGACCCCGAGGCTGCCTCCCAGTTGCCTTGGCCTATTTCTTCTGCAGGATCGACACGAGCTACGTCCCAGATGCCCTCGACACCGATTGCTGCACCTCGTGTGACATCGACGTCTCAGGCGTCACCCGCTGCACCCCGTGTGGCATCGATGCCTCCGACGTCACCTGCTACGCCACGCGCGGCCTCGGCTTCCCCGACGCCACGTACTGTACCTCAGGTGCCCCCGGCGTCACCAGCTGTACCACGTACGACACCAGCGGCATCACCAGCTGCCTCCCCGACGTCACCTACAGCGAGCACAACGCCACCAGCCGCGCCACGCGCGGCACCGACGACGACTTCTCGTTTTGCTGACCCCGCACTTGTCTACCAGCGACGAGCGCGGGGAGAGGCTCCTGCTCCAGCGACGCCACGCGCGGCCTCGAGACCCACTCTTGTCTACCCACGACGAGAGAAGATGGTTGTACCCGAACGGCCGGTGTACAACCCCCCTCTACTTCACAGGGATCCTGGTCACGTCCACCCGATGGTGACTCGACATGCGTCCGGGAGTCTTCAGCCAGTGGAGCGGTTCAATAGTGCCGCTTTCTCGTCGACGACATCTCCACCGACCGAGCCTTCTTCGATCTCGCCCATACCTACTTCTGTGCGTAGCACCCTCGCCGACCCTAACTGGCACCGCGCTATGGAGGAAGAGTATGAGGCCCTGCTTGCCAACCGAACCTGGGACTTGGTTCCCCGTTCTGGTCGTGGCAATGTTGTCACGAGCAAGTGGGTTTTCACGCATAAAAAGAAGACGGATGGCACCTTGGAGAGATACAAGGCTCGTTGGGTACTCCGGGGTTTCACTCAGCGCCCCGGAGTTGACTATGATGAGACTTTCAACCCGGTGGTGAAGTCGGCGACAGTTCGTACCGTACTGTCGCTAGCTCTTTCACGTTCTTGGCATGTCCACCAGCTGGACGTCAAGAACGCCTTCCTTCACAGTACACTGACCGAGACGGTGTACTGCAGTCAGCCGGCAGGATTTGTAGATTCAGCTCACCCAGACATGGTCTGTAAGCTGAACAAATCCCTGTACGGACTGAAGCAGGCACCGCGAGCCTGGTACAGCCGGTTCACCTCTTTCTTGGTTTCACAGGGGTTTGTTGAAGCTAAGTCGGACACTTCGCTGTTTGTCTATCGACGGGGCAGTGACACAGCTTACCTCCTACTGTACGTCGATGACATTGTACTAACAGCTTCTAGTCCGGCTCTACTTCAGCGAACCATTTCTGCCTTGCAGCAGGAGTTCGCTATGAAGGACCTGGGCCGTCTCCACCACTTCCTCGGTATTACGGTCGAGGACTGACCAGGCGGCCTATTCCTTCACCAGCGACAGTACTGTCTGGATATCCTCCAGCGAGCGAGCATGGCTGATTGCAAACCGTGCTCCACTCCAGTGGATACTCAGGCGAAGCTCTCCGTTACCGATGGGACACCCGTCTCTGACCCCACTTCTTACAGGAGCCTTGCAGGTGCTCTCCAGTACCTCACCTTCACCAGGCTGGATATCTCATATGCGGTTCAGCAGGTGTGCCTCCACATGCATGACCCGAGGGAACCGCACCTCACCGCTGTCAAGCGGATCCTTCGGTACCTACGAGGCACCCTCGACTACGGCCTCCTTCTTCGGCGTGACACGGCCTCCGAGCTGGTCGTGTACACAGACGCTGACTGGGCAGGCTGCCCGGACACACGACACTCTACTTCTGGGTACGCCGTCTTCCTGGGCGACAACCTCGTCTCCTAGTCCTCGAAGCGACAGCCCGTAGTGTCGCGCTCGAGTGCTAAGGCGGAGTATCGCGCCGTGGCTAACGGCGTGTCTGAGGTCTCCTGGCTTCAGCAGCTACTTCAGGAGCTCCACACTCCCGTCATCAAGAGCACCCTCATCTGCTGCGACAACGTCAGTGCCATGTACCTCTCCACCAACCCGGTTCAGCATCAGCGCACGAAGCATGTGGAGATCGACCTTCATTTTATTCGTGAGCGGGTTGCACGGGGCGAGGTTCGGGTACATCATGTCCCGACGACAACGCAGTTCGCCGACATCTTCACGAAGGGCCTCCCGTTGTCGCTGTTCTCCGAGTTTCGGTCCAGTCTCAACATCTGCAGCGGCTAGATGTTGTGACTGCGGGGGGGGTGTTAGACACTGTAATTAGTGGTGTGTCACAGGGGTATATTAGTCATTAGAGAGGGATTAGGGTTAGGGGTAATTTGGTCTTTTCTCCCCTCCTAATCCCTCTATATAATCACACCTGTACCCCAGCTTTTCTATTATCTCAATACAGCTATCATTAGCCCTCTTTCAAGATCGATTTTTTTTTTGTAATTCAGGGTAGTCAATGGACTACTGGAGCATAAACACATAAAATAGTCTTAAACATTAGATATGTGTTGCTTATCTCTTATAACAAACCATGAAATCTGTTCCTGTGCAGTCTAAAATCAGGTTCAAATAGGATCCTGGATGGTGGTCAAATTATTTTTACTTCTGATAAATTAAGTGGTAAATCTTGATCTCCTGCTAGTTTCACATGTTGCTACTGGTAGACAGGGTCAACAATTCTCACTGTAATTGCGTTTTCATAGTTTCCGAAAACCAGTGACATTTGCACCTGCTCGATAACAATGGTGTGGTGCTGGTCCCAATCACACATGGTGTCTGCGCAAAAAAAAAATCCATCTATCATCTCTGACTGCCAGCATCACTACAAAACAGTAGCAATAGAAGGTGTAATCTAATTACAATTACAAAGAACTGTGATTAATCACAGTTGGATAGCCTGTCCTATAAACAACAGATCATAATAAGCTTCAGAGTAAACAGTTGTACGAAGATCACACCTTTTATTTGCCACCGGATCTGGGTTACACAATCCAATTCGAATTGCATAAAAAAGGCGCAAACTGCCTAGATGCACAACGATCCATAGTTACTCACCACTGGTGACAACACCAGAGCTGTGAAGACCGATGGGCATGTGCATGAGAGCGACGGGGGTTTGTTAATTATTCCTATTCCCCATGCTGTCTGCGCATGGTCCTAAGGGAGGATGGCATGACATTGTCGACACTTGGGGCCGAAGGAGGTTGATTTTGGCGCCTGAGGGGGTGTGGCGTGGCGTCCCTTTGCATTTGAAGACCGAAGAACACAAACCAAAAGTGGACTGCCATGGTGTGGTGGCGAATCCGGCTTTGGCATCTAGGTAGCGGAAATCACTTAGTGGCTAGCAGAATCCAGGGTGGAGAGGAGCGTGGCTCGATCGAGATGGAGAGGGCCCATCTTGCTGTTAGACAGGTGTTAGTTCAGGCACACGACTGGTTCGTTGTCGAAGAGGTCCCTGAGGGGTAGGTTGGTGTGGTGGCGAGATTGAGTTGGAGTTTCTGGTCTGTGATGACAGCACATAAGAAAGGGTGTGGGAGAAGGGCAAGCATGAAGTAGCATTTGTTTGGATGAGTCGTGGTATATTGGTGCGGATTGTTGTTGTACATGTGCTTTAGAAAGTTTTATAGCCGCAAGAAGGGGAAGTCTCAGCTGAAAGTGGTTGACTAGTAGTCTGTTAGGACTCTAATTATATTGCTTGCTATAGATAGATTTGTAATCTGAGTTGGTGTCAATAATATTTAGAGTCGGGTTAGGAGTTTTGATCCTAGTAGAATTGTAACTAAGAGGGCCTCAGCTATATAAGGTTGGGTCAATTGAGAGGGGCTGCTCTAACACTGCAGAAATTGTTGTTGGTCAGGACAAGGGTGGTGATGGGGATGATTTATTGGATGTGAGAAGATGGATAATGAGGGTAGGACGGTCTGATCTTTCGATTAGAGGGATAACTCTAATTCAAACATTCACGATCTGACTACAACCATATAAAGATGCTGCGAATTAGTGAAGATACATCAACTCTAGTGATTGTTCATGATCTGGTGAAGTATGATCAACCAAACCACTAGGATAATTTTTGGATCCAATCTAAAAACTAGCAAGAACAAGATAAAGAAGCAACTCAATTGCGAATTTTGAAATTGGAACCAATCTGAAACCACAAGTTGGTGTTATGAACCAAGTAGAACGGATGGTCTAGCCAACACACGCATTTATAAGGAAGTTGCTGGGACTAATCTTACATCTACGCAAAAATCATGTTGCTAGCGGCGGCCAAGAGGTATGATACGTGGAAGGACGACCACAAGGGTGTTGAGACTGTGCTCCAATCCTAGGATGCACACTTAATGGACTTAACTTGATATATGACTCATTGGGTCAAAATAGGATGACACAACACCGTGGACAAAAACAGGTGTCGGCAGTAAATTAACGATTATGGCCGACTCCGAACAGACATGGACGTGTGATTGGATCCGTTTGAAAGTAAACTTGATAAGATTTTCATGAAGTACTTAAACACCCAAATTGGAGTTCGTATGAGGTCGTGGCAGCCGTAACAAGTTGGCGTTGTCCTGCAGTCCGAATCTAACATCAAAGACGTGTTGGATTTGACCTCTTTGTTTTCTTGGGCTAAAAGTGACATGGTGGACTAATAGGGAACGTTTGAAATATTTGAACTTGGGTCCCCAATCAACTTTTGTGGTCCTCTATACCTTTCATGTGTATTCGACACTTTGTTCGATCCATATATGTAGTTATGAAAATGAAAATGTACACACTTTATGGTGCAACATCAGTCTATCGCATATATCAAAGATAATCTAAATATAGAATTGTTTCACCTTTGAGTCAAAAGCCGTTAACATGGTCATATCTGAGCTGGTGATATTCTCATCAATGGATGAAGGGGCATTGGGAGGGGACAGCTATGGGGCTGCCACAATGTGGTTCAGGGCAGTGGCATGTGCCGGTTGCGAAGCGGGAATGGGCAGTCAAACCCAGTGCTTTGAAACACATCTTTTCAACGTAGTATATTTGGTGCAGAAACTTCAGTTCCCTGTGAAAAAAATTAAACCACGGGTAGCTACAGCGCATGTTCCACTGGCCACCAAATACTTTTTTATTCTAATATTACCTTGCTTTTCGCACCAATTCATATAGCAAAGTATTAGCAAAGGTTTTAAGTTAAATTAATTGTATGTGACCTTATTACGTTTCCAGTTGGCTCAAGCATGCTATCTCGAGCGGGTGGATCTCTCTGCTCATGGTTTTTATGCCACACCTAACATTGGGTTTGATTGGACGACTGGCAAGGGGTCTCCATTCCTATACTTCACCTATGGAGCTGCATTTGCAGAAGTTGAGATTGACACACTAACTGGGGATTTTCACACCAGAACAGCTGATATTGTAATGGATCTTAGTTTTTCAATTAATCCAGCAATTGATATTGGCCAGGTATATTCCCAACAATGAGAAAGAATATATATATATACACACTACAATGTCATTTATTCCCTTTTTGGCGCCTTCTTTAACTAATGGTACTGTATTTCAGATTGAAGGAGCTTTCATCCAAGGTTTGGGTTGGGTAGCCTTGGAAGAGCTGAAATGGGGGGATGACGACCACAAATGGATCCGACCGGGCCATCTTTTCACCTGCGGTCCTGGCTCTTACAAAATACCCTCTGTAAATGATATACCTCTAAACTTTAATGTTTCACTATTGAAGGTAAAAATTCATTTGTTTTTATGCGAATCACTGAGATCCACATTTCTTTTTCTATAGGAAAATGAAACCTGACGAAATCTATAAATTACTATGTAGCTAAACAACGTTGTAGCTCTTGCCGTTTGTTGATTTCAAAAACCGTACATATGCTCTTGTAAGCTACAGGATTGACAAGTTGCTGCAGGATTGTACTAATGCTCTTGTAAAATAATGTGTTATTATCTCCCTACGTTTGGTTCTATTGGTTCTATTGGTTGATTGTGCGTTATTTGATTGCAGGGTGTTCCGAATCCAAATGTCATTCATTCTTCCAAAGCTGTAGGTGAGCCACCATTTTTCCTCGGGTCAGCTGTCTTGTTCGCGATAAAAGATGCAATATTTGCTGCAAGGACTGAAGAGGGCTATTCGGACTGGTTCCCTCTTGACAACCCGGTGACACCAGAAAGAATAAGGATGGCCTGTGTCGATTTCATTACAAAGAAATTTGCTGATGTGTATTTCCGGCCCAAGCTTAGTATATAGTGGTTGATAGATGCCGTTGTGGATCATAATTGTGGATAGTTGTGTTAGGAAAATAAAGGCTCGTTATAGGGTTAATGGATGTCACTGTCGGGAAAGTAAAGGCGCTTATAGGGTTAATGAATATTTACTGTCAGGAAAATGAAGGCTCGTTCAAGGGGAAACAATATAATTTGGCGATTCTGGATTTACGTCAGATGTGCAGGGTAGTAAATGCATTATTTTCGCAGTTAACTTTTTTTGTTCAAAACACACTACAGTCTGTTGGAGGTCCTGGCGTGATAGGACGCTGGAAAACAGCACCCCGCAGTAACAGATGCGAAACAGAGAAGCTATGTTTTCTTGGCGCTGGTTTATTGTCCAGCTTTTCATGTATACTGCTATGCATATATAGGTCTATAAAAACAGTCTAACTAGGATTTGATCACCCGTCTGACTAGGACTTATTATTTCTGTTTTATTAGAACTCAACTATAAACCGGACTTTTAAGTACTAATCGACAAGGACTTTGAACCAGAATATAAAATTACTAACAACATTCTCCTCCAAATTTTGATGGAAAGTGACGACTCAATGCACACACAATTTCTTTAACTTCACCGTTCTAGTACCTTTGTTGTCTTCTTCCCTGTATTCTTTGTCTAGGTTCGTGGCTCATTAGCATGTCACGCTACAACCTCGTTCTTTCCCTGGACACAACGACCATGAGCGTGTGCGCCCTCTCGGCATCCTTGCTCCTGTCCAATTCTCGGCGTTGCTTTCGGACGCCCCCACGACAGATCAGCCTTGCACTGGTCCTCGCTTCATATGGTTGCACAGTACACGCGCCGCGTCTGCCGCTGTCACAACGGGTTCAGGTCCACCGTCGGCGGATCGTGGTGACGACCATGGTCCTCTCGAGGTGCCTAGTGGTGAAGTTACTGACATCGATGGCCCTAACGAGCCCGAGCCTCTAGCACTCCATGGCACGCCAAATGCCCTCGAAGTCGAACAGGAGCGATCCTTCCTCTTGGTCAAGAACCCCGACGGCACGGACCCCATGTGCACCGTGTCTAGTGGATCAGGTACATGTATCTCCTTCAGTAGGTTTTGCATGGTCTCGTAGAGTTGACAGTGGCACAAGGTACGGATGCCACTACGTGCACCACAGCTGGGACGTCACCAACACCTCCTTTGGGACTGGATGAGCCCTTCGGGCATCTCCTCTACCATGATGTCGCCGAGTGGTTTCTTCGTGCGGTACATGGAGGCAGTATCAAAGTGATGCCAGCCCACCTCGATGGCCGCCACCACCGCATTCTTGGTGTCCCCGTGCACAACTAGGAACACCGTCGTGCCCATGCCCAACGCCAGCATCCAGCATCCGCCACTCACTGTCAGATAGTAGTGCATGCCACCTTCGGCACCATTAGCTGCGAAAATGGACAGGAAAATCACATCCTGTCCTGTATACCTTTTTTTAGTTTGTTTTCAAATTATTTAGAAATTATTTAGAATCGGTATGGAAAGGGTCGCTGGGATCGAAAACGGCTTATGTGTTTTTCTGACCATTTTTTCGTTTCCATTTTTAATTCAAGACAATCGGATTTTTTGTCCCATTTTGCTCGTATTCGGTATTATGTCCATTAATTTATTAATTATAAGTTCAAGTCTCATACACCCAAAAAAACCCTAACTCTTCACTCTCTACTCGTCGAAACACCCGAAGCCCCAAACTCCCCAGCCGCAGCCTCCAGAGCGGATGCCGCCACCGTGCCGCGATCCTCACCACAGCGCTCCTGCACCGCCTGCCCGTCGCTCGCCACCTCGTCCGCTCACCCGTGTGTCGCTCGCTGCCTGCACCTCACTCACCCCCTCGTCAACTTAAGATGGGGGGCAAGGGAAACCCCCCCAAAAAAAATAAAAGTGGCTTGTCGCTTCTCACTCATAGCCGTGATTCTCCACCACCCTTCTCATTCGATTTTGAATTCTATCCGTGCTGAGCTTCCAATTTCAATCCACCTAAGTGATTGAGCAAAATTAGTAGATCATTTCCTGCTAGTCTTGATAGAATTTGGTGGTGAATCTGGTGGCAACCAACACGTCCTCCACTTCCGGCACCGATTTTTCAACCCACCACTAATGTGGGGTCAAAAGTTCACAGAAACCCATCCAGAGCAACAGGTTCAGCAACTCAGGCTACTGTAACTGCACTAGATCAATTTTCTAAGGTAGAATGGGGTGCGGTCACAAATAAACTAGAGGTCTGCCCAAGAGGCAACACAAGAGACTTTGCAAAATCAAAAAGTCCAACTCTCGGCGTATTAGGAACAGAATTCTTAGTAGCCGTCATCAAGAAGGAATGACATGCGAGCCCTACAACCATAAAAGTCCACACTCCCGCACCCCCCCCCTCGCCCCCAACCTGACTTTGCGACGCTGCCTCTAACCTGCTTATTGCTGGTCGGGGTTGGTGTCGCTATTATCCCATGGTACCGAAGGAAGTATTCATAGTGGGGCAGAGGATGAGCTGGCATATCCTTGTGCAGAGACTCGATGTACCAACGAAGTAAAATCACTGCCCCGCCATACCCTTGAGGAGTGGCCAGACAAGACAATTGGTATGACAATACACTCCCACTACCCCCACGTATGGGAAACTAGATAGCCACACCTACCACTATAGCAAGTGTAAGCAAAAGGTCGAGTTACAGATCTTCTCACGGACCCCTGCTTCCCTCTAACCACCTTTAATGCGGATGCAACAGGTGCAGGTGCTCGTGCCTAACAACCGCCAAAAGTTGCACCGTGCGGCACGGAACGTGACGGCTTCACTAAACTCTTGAAGATGGCCCAACCTCGACAAGACAGGGAACAAATGCAATTATTTCTCCCTTTTACCGAACATCCGTTGTAAAGGCCCCCTTAGGGTATAAAAGGGGTAACTTTAGGTCGAAAAAAGGGATCACTCCGTAATGAACACTGTTAGAGAGGGTGTAATACCCTCAATTTCACTACCATGCATTGCATACATTTTTCATGTAGAGAAGCATTTAAAAAGAAGTAGAAATAGAGAAAGAACCGTAGAAATGGAGAAAGAACCATGGAAATGGAGAAAGAACCATAGAAATGAAGAAAGAACCATAGAAATGGAAAAGGGAATATAGAAATGGAGAAAGGGACATATAAATGGAGAGAAATGGAAATAAGATAGCTGAATTGAGCCATTTTAAATTTTTCCAAAATTCCAAATCTTCTCCAAATTCCCCAAAGGGGGGATTTGCCCCCAAATTGGCCGCAGGCTTGAGGGGGGGATTTTCCCCCAAATTGGCCAAATTGGCCGCAGCCCTAAAGGGGGGAAAGACCCTATGACTCTTTGGGATGAGTTCCATCTTGATAGGACTCTTTGGTTGAGTCCCAACTTGATTAGGACTCTTCTTTTTCCCCCTTTTAAATACAACCCCCTAGCCCCCCTACACCTTTGGCCGCAGCCCCCCCCCCAAACTCGCCGAGTTGAGCCCCCCCCCCCCTGCTGGAGTTTGGTCGTCGGCAAGCCCCGCCGACGAGCCCCGTCGTCGAGCCCCGCCGTCGAGCCCCGTCACGCCTCGCCGTCGCCGGAGAAGAAGCCCGACGATCTGCCCTACCATAATTCTCTACAGAAAATCCCCCGCTGCGGCCGTTGCTAGGAGGAAGGCCCTGCCACAAGGAGGAAGTGAGTTAGGTCTTCATTACCCATCTTACGACGTCGCCTCTGTTTCTACGTATCCGTTTTCTTCGCCCCCTTCGAGCAGAAACTTTCGCGTGTGGACAGATCATGTTTTGATCGATTTTTGACGATGGAATTGATCTACATCTTGTGTTAAGATTATCACCACGTCCACACTTGATGCCAGCACCCTTGTTCATCATAAAACCCCATGAAAGCCCATTAAAACATGCAAGAACACGTACAAACTGGTTTTATAAAACTGCACTATAGGATTTGCATTCATCTACTCCATTGCATCTTGAGTAAAGTTTGTGCATGATGATTGATTGCTGTAAATTTTGTATGTGCGTGGTTGTGAGTAGAAGGACAAGATCAAGAGGCCGTCTACGAGGAACTACAGCACCAAGACTTCGAGACGCTTGAGCAACACGAGCCACAAGAGCAAGGCAAGTGCCCCTTGACCATATTGATCCCATGTTTTAAAACTGTTTTGTTTACGAAAACTCGTATGCTTGAGTCAACTTGATGGGATACCCTTTTTATAGGAGTTCACTAGTTTTCTTAACCATCCTTGTCACCGGGAAAGTTGATGAGTCGGGTATTGTCATTTTTCCTTTTTGCTTCGCTTAACTTACGGGATACGGGAAGCTGAAATAAAACATGGTTAGCTACTGCACTCATAAGATTTTACATGATGAGAACTTGATGATGTTAATGATCATAGAATTGGGGAGATCTAGGAAAGCTTGGTTCGTGGATGTTGCTGAATGAGATGGTGGTTTACTTGCCGTAGATCTAAGGACCGGTTCATGCGAGCACATGCCAGGAAAACAGTGCCACCACAAGGCCAAATATGGGTGCGGCTTAGCTAACTAATTAGGTGTGTTGCTAGCTTGTTATGGACCGTTGGATTGCGCGGGGAATGGGAGTCGAGAGGGACTGCCCTGGGAACTGCATGGCACAAGAGGGGGCCCGTGGGTGGGAGAATGGAGATTCGAGCCTGCCGGTGAAACCTCAGTGGGTCCGTACATCCTAGTAGCCCCTTTTAAAGGCTATTTTATGATCTCTTGGCCATACACTGACGGTTGTGTACTGGTATAATGGATGTTCTTTCTAGTCGCCGATGGGTGACGAAATCCCAAACTTGTGGGTAAAGTGGTGTCATCTCTGCAGAGCGTAAAACTATCATGATATTTGTGCTTCCGGTAACAAGCACCTGGACAACTTCCATGATTAGAGGCAAAACTTGGGATGGATGCTTGGGTATGGTCATTGGGATTGGTTTCGGGACTGTTTTGAGTCATGACAATGAATTTTGTTTCGGTTATATGAAATGAGATGGTTATGAATATTTATGAGTATGAGATGAAATTGAGAAAGATTAATGGCTGGTTGAGACATGATAAATGGTGAATTATGATGAAGGAATGTTGCTGATTTAACTTGGTTATGGTGGGATTAAACTCACTTAGAAATAGTTATTGTTTTTACCATGTTTGTGAAATAAAATTTGCTTGCTGCAATGAGCCTTTTTATTTCCCTACCTTGTTGTAAGCTACATGTCATACTTTTCCCACACTTGTTGAGTACGACATGTACTCACCCTTGCATTACCACATATACATCAGCTACAGGAGAAGAGTACTTCGAGGAACATGTGGGGTACTAGGCGTGCGCACTACCGTCAACATGCCTGTGGAGTTGAAGTTGGATCCTGGTGTCTTTATTGATTTTCTGCTGTCATTTAGTATCTTCCATTGCAAGAATAAGTTAGATATTCATGAGTTAGACATTGAGTCAATGTAATAAAGTACTTAAACATTATTTGTACGTGGTTATATTCTGAATTCAGTTTGTGGAGTACATGTGTATGTGTGATGAACATTCTGGGGACACATATGCATTCACTTGGCTCTATTCTCGGAACCGTGTGTCACAAATTGGTATCAGAGCCACGTTGACCATAGGACGTAAGCCTAGGTAATAGACACTCTAAAACACATAGAACACCCCTCTAAACTGCTATTTAAAAAAAAATCCTTGCTGCTGCACTTTACTTGTCAATTCAGCCACCGCAAGGTGCTATTTTCAGCCCCTCCTTTTTCTTTCCTTTTGGACAGCAACACTTTTGTTTTCTTGCTTCATAAGTTTTGGAGTTATTTTCTTCTTCTCTAAAGTTTCTTATGTCTTATTTATAGATGCCGGTGACTAGGAGCACAACACGCATAAGGTCTCGTCCACCACCACGTGGGAGTGCACTTAACCCCATTGAGGTGTCCGATGGACCATATTGGGAGGAAGTGAAGATGGAACCTCATGATGAAGATGAAGTCAATAGCTCTATGCATGAGGAAGAGTATCCGGAAGAGGTGGAACCATTCGAAGATGACATGGAAGATGATCCACAAGAACGGCATTGGTACGCACCTTAGGAGGACTTTCACGCGGGCTTACACCCCGTAGAGCCTCATGAAGCTATGTCGGAAGGAGATGAATCCGAAGAGGAACCACCCCTTGCTGAGGCCGAGAATGAAGGTGATGAACGGGCCAACCGTTCAGTTCAAGAATTCCGGTCGGACGGAATGGAAGGAGGACACATGTCCAAGGAGCTCAAAGAATTTCTGGATTGTTGCAGCTTATACCCGGGATGTCTTCTCAAGAAAGTCCCTCGTCTCGGACATGAAGAGTGGAAGGCTAAGGTAACCATACTATCTAACGGTAGGGTTGTCATCTGGTACTTTGCACCCACATGGAGAGCTACAAGGACAGAAGCTACCAATGATGTCGCATGGGATGCGCTCACCGGACTGTGCTACGCCTTCCGTCAACAGCTTGAGAACACTACTTTTAAGCTGCACCCGTATCGAAAGAGTGGTACAAGGGATATCATTGGACCCTATGGAGGAGCTCTTTCCAACCCACAAACTGCTGACAAGTCTCAGAGGTTGCTCGTGGAGTTAGGAAACCGCTATGCAAGTGCACAAGAAGAGATCTGTTACCTCCGCAAGAAGCTATATTTGCTGGAGAAACAAGAGGAGACTCGTGCCAACGCGGGAGCAAATGGAGCACCAGTGTCATCTATCCCTACATGGACTGCCGACTCAACATGGCGTGCGCCCATATATGGACCACCCCCGTCACATGGCGAGAACAGTACCGGTTCTCACGATTAAGTTTAGGTTTCCCATTGAATAAAGCTATAATAGGAACGTTTAGATCGTAGTAGCTTGAATAAGAGTGGTGTGCTGAAATTTTTGTGATGATTGTTTGGTTTGTGTGCTGATGTGAGTTGTGGGACGCTTCGGCGGATGTCCACATCCACACATAGTGGAGAGATGTGAGATGCTTCGGCACGTGTTCACATCCTCATATAGGCTAAAATTAATAAAAGAAGATAGTTCATACACCTTGATGCATATAGTTGCGGGGATCAATCTAAATTTCTATTTTCTATTCTACTCTACTCTATCACATAGATGGTGAGGGAAAACTCCAACCGTCAAAGGAGGAACGCTCGTCGTAACAACGAACTACAAGAGGATGTCAATGTTGAAGTTCCTGAAAATGCTAACTAAATGTAGCCTAGAGGGGGTGAATAGACTCTTTGAATTTATTTATTTTTATGATTCCCTGAAACACATAGCGAATAGATCAAATCCAGGTAGGCCGGACTAGTCCGATATGGTGCGGACTAGTCCAGTATGAGCGTAATTAAAAAGTTAAATTTAGACTTATTCTTACTTCAAGTATTTATGCAGCGGAAAGTAAATGACAAATTGAGTGTAATATGATAATGAAGTAAGAAATAGCAACTATCCAGTTTAACATAAGATATCAATGTAAATCAAATGAGTACTAGCAAACCCTAATTGATAATTGAAAGAAGAATAAGAAGACACGAGATAAGGTTTTTATCCCGAGGTTCAATTCCACCCAGGAATCTACGTCCTCGTTGAGAAGTCCACCAAGGACCGGGTCTTCACCAACCATTCCCTCGTTGAATCGCCACAAAGGCCGATTCGAATCCACTAACCACACACAGGGGTAAATAATCGTACGTGGGGTGTTCTCACAATTTGGGTGCTCCCACAAGATTACAATGAGTTAGACTATCTCCCACGCACACAGAGAGAACAATGATCAGCAGTTGTGTGAGAGAAAACAAACCAAGAGCTCAATATCGAGAAGAACGATTCTCTCCTTGATCTAATCCCTAATCCTCAAAGATTTGATCTTTTTAGGCTTAGAATGAGTGTAGAGAAGTGTTTTTATGCTCTTGGAATGTGTGACAGCGCTAGGGTTCGTGTGTTTTTAAATGTATGGCCGTGCACCTCTATTTATACAAAGATTCCAAAAGTTATAGTTAAAGTTTTCTGGCGGCCGGACTAGTCTGCTCTATTGATCAGACTAGTCTGGTGTGCTGTGTACAATTCACGTGAGGCATGCGGCACAGTGGAAACCCTAATTTAAAGTGGTTATAGAAAGTTGAACGGACTAGTCCGGTGCAAGGTGAATGGGCGGTTCTAGAGAGTTGAACGGACTAGTCCGGTGCGTGAGCGGACTAGTCCAGTTCCTTGTGTTAAGTCGGTTCCAGAGAGTTGAATGGACTAGTCCGGTCCACGAGCAGACTAGTCCGGTGCACTTTGTAAAAGCGGTTCCAGAGAGTTGAACAGACTAGTCCGGTCCATGAGTGGACTAGTCCGATGCATAGTGTTGTGAAGCAACAGAGAGTTGAACGGACTAGTCCGGTTTCTGAGCGGATTAGTTCGATGCACAGTGGGTGATTAGGATATGTTTTAAGCCCTTACCCCTACGCTAAGATTTTGAGTTCTTGGGATGTGTCTCTCACACATATCCTATACAAGTAAGTCTACATTGCGCTTTGTTCATGGATCGGTCCTTTTCTTTTTTCTTCATCACTTCATTTTTCTTATTTCGAGTGCACCGGTCCTACCTTACACGAGTTAATCTGCATTCATCTCAACAAGTTCGTTAGGATCTCAATTCGTTTGTCATAAATCGTCCAAAATTCACAAGGGAATGCCTAGATGCACTTTCAATCTCCCCCTTTTTGGTGATTGATGACAACCAACTGAGATTACATGATTAATAATAAAATTTGATTTTTCATAAAGTGTGCATATATGAGAATGATAAATGAGTAACAAGAACTTCTCACATATATGCACCCTTTATGGTAGGATGCCTAAAGAGTGTGTGGTAAAATAAAGTGGCATGCCACAAGATAAGAACATATCAATAATAAAGGTAATCATCACTAAAATGTCGATTAAACATCACACATCCAAATGAGTTTGAAATAAAAAGTACATGAAACCTATAATACATGTCCATGATCACTAGTCCTTAAGGCTCACAACAAGATAAAGCAAATAAGACTAATCTCAATCTCTCCCCCTTTGGCATCAAGGCACCAAAACGGGAAAAATTGAGTGGAACCATTCATCGCCACTCCCTCCCTCACTCTTGGTCCTATCTTCATCTTCATCTTCGTTTTCATGACCATGCTGAGGAGGAGGAGCGGAGACACCTGCAAGCCCAAAAGAACTAAACTCTTGTTCAGTGAGTGGAGCCATCTCAGTGAACTTTTCTTCAGAGTCTTTCGAAACCTGTGGTGATCCAACTGGCTCAATTTCTAGCTTCTCACAGATGGCTTTGATGTTGGCCTTCATGTATCTTTGATGTCTCTTCCGGGCCAAGCTCATTTTCCAAGGTATGTTCAAGGTGAAGTATCTTGGCAAATTCCTAATAGGTGACACTTTATTTGGATCCATGTGTCATCCAAGTCATCTCATCCCCATCATCGCGGACAAAGTAAAGAGTTGAGTAGAACTGTGTGATGACCTCATTGTTCCAGTCATATTGGAAGGATAGAAGATCCTTCAAGCCATGCCTCTCTAATGCCTCTAGGACCTCATGATAGGCCTGGCATCTCTTAGACTGCAAGTAAACAATGTTGAGCCACTGACTCTGAACAACAGTATTCTTCATCTTCATGTATACATGCTCATAGTAGTCAGCATGGAAGTTGCTCCAAAATCTTGGGTCAGCATATTGCTTTGGCTGCTCATAAAATTGAATTTTTATGAACTTTTTAGCAAGTTCACTCCCCCTTCCAGTAAAGTCATCACTGGTTGGCGCAGGTATAGACTTTTTAAACCTGGACATACGGACTAGTCTGGCGTAGGACCGGACAAGTCCGGTATGGCAGCTCTGTCCGTACTAGTCTGAGGGAGCGGACCAGTCCGGTGACATTGGACTAGTCCAGGTCAACTGGACAGATAAGAGTAGAAATCATGGAAATATTGGGAATTTGATCTAATAGTGATCTAAGGACATAATTTTCACAAATAATCTTGATGAACATGCCCAGTAAGCAATCAACAATCAGACAATGGTTATTATTCATCAAGATTCACTAATTTAAATAGTTTTCAAGAGAAAATCAAGATAAGGGATAGTTTTAGGTAAGATTTTGAGGATTCAAGCAAGTATGTAGTGTTTCAAGCCACGTTCCGAGAGTCAAGTATATTTAGTTATTCCTGAGCTCACAAAAGCGTTTTTCATCAAGTGGCTTGGTGAAGATATCGGCTAGTTGTTCCTCGGTTTTGACATGAGAAATGGCTATGTCTCCTTTGATTGAATGGTCTCTCAAAAAATGATGTTGGATATCAATATGTTTGGTCCTAGAGTGCTCAATAAGGTTATGTGCAATCTTAATCGCACTCTCATTGTCACAAAGCACCGGAATATGATTCATATTGTAACCGTAGTCACTTAGAGTTTGTCGCATCCAAAGGAGTTGTACACAACAACTCCTGGCTGCAACATACCTCGCTTCGTTGTGGACAAGGCAATTGAGTTTTGCTTCTTGGAGGACCAAGAAACTAGGGACCTACCCAAGAATTGGCAAGTCCCGGAGGTACTTTTTCTATCCACTTTGCATCCGGCATAATATGCATCAGAGTATCTAATGAGATTGAACTTTGAACCTTTAGGATACCAAAGGCCTAGGTTGGGTGTATGAACTAAATATTGCAAGATCCTCTTTAAGGCTGTCAAATGAGATTCCTTAGGATTGGCTTGAAACCTTGCACACATACAAACACTCAACATAATATCAGTTCTAGATGCACAAAGATAAAGTAGAGAGCCAATCATGGAACAATATACCTTTTGATCCACGTTAGGTCCATCTTCATTAAGGTCTAAATGTCCATTTGTTGCCATGGGAGTCTTTATGGGCTTTGCTTTGTCCATGCCGAATTTCTTGAGAATCTATTGGGTGTACTTTGTTTGGCTTATGAACGTTCCTTCTTTTAGTTGTTTCACTTGGAATCTCAAAAAGTATCTCAACTCTCCCATCATGGACATCTCGAATCTATCTATCATGATTTTACTAAACTCTTGACAAAAGGATTTGTTAGTTGAACCGAATATGATATCATCAACATAGATTTGACAAATGAATAGATCATCAGTAAAGTGTTTGGTAAACAAGGTGTAATCAACTTTACCAATTTTGAAGCCATTTTCAATTGGAAAATCTCTAAGACACTCATATCATGCTCTAGGAGCTTGTTTGAGGCCATAGAGAGCCTTACGCAGTTTGAACACTTGGTCGGGATACTCTTGATCTTCAAACCTAGGGGGTTGCTCCACGTACACCTCCTCCTTGATAGGTCCGTTGAGGAAGGCGCTTTTGACGTCCATTTGATACAGCTTGAAATCATGGTGAGTAGCATATGCAAGTAATATACGAATTGATTCAAGCCTAGCTACGAGAGCAAAAGTCTCGTCGAAATCCAAACCTTTGACTTGTGAGTAACCTTTAGCCACAAGTCGTGCCTTGTTTCTTGTTACCACTCCGTGTTCGTCTTGCTTGTTGCGAAAGACCCATTTAGTGCCGATGATGTTGGACTTTGGTATTTCAACAAGTTCCCATACTTCGTTCCTCTTGAAGTTGTTCAATTCTTCTTGCATCGCCATCACCCAGTCCGGATGTCTTAGTGCATATTCAACCCTGTATGGTTCTAAAGAGGATACAAAAGAATGGTATTCACAAAAATTAGCTATACGAGATCAAGTTGTCACTCTCTTTTGGATATCACCAATTATGTTGTCGACGGGGTGATCTCTTTGTATGCTTTGGTGTACTCTTAGATGTGGCACTTGTGGTGTTGAATTCTCATGATCATCATCTTCTTCGGCTCCCCTGGATCGTTGCCATCATTAATGCTTTGATCATCTTGTTGATCTTCATGATCTTGATTTTGTGCATGAGCTCCCCCTTGATCATAGCTCTCCTGTTGAGGTTCATCTTGAGCACTTGATTCTTGTGATTGTTCTTGAGGTCGAATATCACCAAGTGTCATTCTCCTCAATGTTTGACATGGGGCTTCTTTTTGATCTAGCACACACTTATCAACTTGCTCCGCTTGGGAGCAATTAGTTTCATCGAACAATACGTCACGTGCCACTTCAACAAGTCTGGAGACCATATTGAAGACACGATAAGCGTAGGAGTTCAAATCATAACCAAGCAAGAAACCCTCATCGGACTTTGAAGCGAACTTCGAGGTCCTAGGCTTCTTATTTATAATATAACATTTTTAACCAAAAACTCGAAAGTATAAAATATTTGGTTTGTTACCGGTGAGTAGTTCATATGAGGTTTTCTTGAGTAGGCGATGAAGGTACAATCAGTTTATTGCATGACAAGCGGTGTTGATAGCTTCAGCCCAAAATCGGTCACAGGTCTTGTATTCGTCAAGCATTGTCCTTGCCATCTCAATGAGCGTTCAGTTCTTCCTTTCGTCTACCCCGTTTTGTTGTGGGGAGTAGGGTTCCCAAAGTTCATGCTTTATTCCTTCTTCATCTAGATATTCATTGACTTGTGTATTCTTGAATTCAGTTCCATTGTCACTTCTTATGTTCTTGATCGTCAATGAGAATTCATTTTGGGCTCGCCTGAGAAACTTCTTGAGTGTTCCTTTAGTTTCTGACTTATCATGCTGACGGGACCCCGCCCGCCCCGATCACGTCACGGGGACGGGGCACCTTGCCCGGGAATCGCATTGGGTGGTGCCGTGTTATGCGGCACCCAACAGCACACATATAAGGAACAATGTATTACATAAATCAAAGCGGAAGCTTACAACTGTTCTTTGTAAATAATTTACATAAAATAGCTATAGCGGAAGTCTATAAACAGCTCGCGTTGACTATCTAAGAAGCACTCGAGAAGGGGTCCAGCCCGCGGACTCCTCTCGCTGGCAACACGAAGACATGGCAGCGGCTAGGTTCTCCATGTGTGACATGACTCGGAAGTTTCCAAGTCTCACCGGACAACCTTCTTTATAGCGTCGATGTGTACCTGCAAAACCACTTATATAGCAAGAGTGAGCACAAAGGCTCAGCAAGACTTAACGTCTCTTCTAAATCATGCAACTCTACATGAGGGTAACTTAAGACCTGATCCTGTAATTTGCGAAAAGACTCGCCTATGAGTTCCTCCTTAACTTTCACATTTTTAGCCATAATAGTAGTAACCTTGCGCCCAGCAACATTAGAACTCCACAATCAAACAAGAAGCGCTTCATTCCAATGTTACTTGTCCCAAGGTGGAAAAATAACTTTAGTTTGCTCTATCTCTACTTCAAACAGGGTTTTCATGCAACTTAACATAATCATAGCAGCAATTCCACTTTTGCAAACTGTTTCCACACAAGTTGATTACTACGTCACAACATGGGAGCAAACGATACTCAATAACCACGAGGGACGGTGATTCGAATCAAACACTACCCGGATAACTCGACACATACGCCCGCTTCTGAAGAACCAACTCTGGCGTCCTTCATTACGTCGTATGTGGCAACCTTTCTCAGGACACTAAACTGTAGAACTGGTCGCGCCGTCTTGGGCCCATAGGTCTAACGAGACGATGTGGTATGCCTCTACAATCCAGTGAACCTGGTACACCGGTTTCCTGGTTCCCATATATCAGTAAGCATCTGGTACACAACTCAATATTTGCTCCTGGACGTGGCACACGCATCGGTCCTTAACCGACACAGGCAGAGCTACTCGACCAAGACCTCGTCTTGTCGCTGCCTAACCCCTTTGCCCGGTATCGTCTTTAGAAATGTAAACTTTAGTTTGCTTCCTTTCCCAACCACGCTTATGATATTCTAAACTATAGCTCGCGAGTAGATTCCAACTACTCGTCTTCTACCGGATGCCCTAGTCTATTTAGCATGGCCTTATTCTACAGCGATGACACAATGCTACCCTTGACCTCAGGGTTCATGTTTAGTTATGCAAGTGGAGTATAAAACATCCTTGACCTAATGCACGTACAAACTTTGACCCATAGTAGTGAACAAATGAAAAACTTTATAAAATAGCTTAAATGCAAACCGGGGCTTGCCTTGGTTTTGCAGGTGACTAAAGTCAGAGAGGTATGAAGTTAGTTTCTGCTGACTTGAAGCTCAATCCCTGCCCTTCTTGCTCCTTGATCCAAGCTCAACTTCTCCTTCTTCACTTTCCACGTATATTCACTACACGTTATGAATATGCATACATGGTTAATTATAAAACTTTTGCTAACAAGTGCTAAAGACAAGTTTAAAACTGGAACTTTGTTTAAGAGTTTAAAATGACACTGGGGGTGGTGGTTTGGGTGTGTGTCTAAGCACTATCATCAAGTGAGAAGTGAGGTTCATCACTTGGGTGGTGATCACCTAATTGGTTGAACAGAACACTAATGATCTAGGGCTCCAATGGAGCTGGAAATTTTCTTGTGAGTTCCTTGTCACAAGAAATTCCTCTGGACCAAAATTTAGAATATTTCACTAAGCAGATCACCCAGAACAATTCCTTAAGAATTTAGGCAAAAAGGAATTAATTCTGAAAATATTTGCACTTTCATGCCAATTCAAGTGAACTACAATTTCATACATAGCTCAGGGATCATGCATGAATTTTCCTAGGATTTTTGGAGCTAAGGAATGCCTAGAACTGAATTTCCAAGTTTTGGAAATTCTCTGAAAATGTACAGAAACTTGAAATCTGAATTACCCCAAATAAATCAACTCCAAATGATCTGAAACTTTTACAGGAGTTTCCTAATATCCTAAAGAATATTCTAGCCAAATTTGGGAATTTTTAGATAAACTAAACTCCCTCTAAAATTCTTTTTCTGAAAAGCTTTAAAGAATTTTCCAGAATTTCCTATTGGTTTTCATACAAATTGGGTTGCATATTTGGATATAGATTTTCATCCTGAATCCAACCCAATTTGAATCACTAAATTTTGAGTTTCCTAGCAAAAGTTATGGGGTTCTAAAGTTTAAACTGAATTTGGATTTCAAATTAAACAAAGAATTATTTAAACTCTGACTGCGGGCCCCTCGTACACGTGTCAACTGCGGGAACCCTGCCACACGGGGTCACAGACTCCTGCCCGCGTTGTCACAGTTTGATCCGAGGCCACAGAGGATCCCGTATGTTTAACTTCAGCCGCTGACAGGTGGGACCGACCACCTTCGTCTTCCTCCGGCTCCCGCGCGACCCCCGCCGCCAGAGCTCGCCGGAGAACTTCGGAACCCGGTCTTCCGTTCACTTCCCGTGCTCAAACTTGCCGTCAGCTCCTAATTTCTTGCGCTGAACACGGGGAGAGGGTTTCCCCACACTGACGTCGGCCCTAACTGAGCTCGCGACGGTGTGGCGGCTTAACCGAGCTTCAGCGACGTAGCGCCGCCGTTCTAGCTCGCCAAAAACACGAAGGATTAGCGCTAAAGCATCATTGGAAGGTGTATCTCATCGACGTGTGCCCAATTTTGCTTGGAGAGGCCGCTAGCTATGCTGTCACCGTGCGCCCGAGGTGGTTTTTGCGGCGATAGAGTAAAAACTGGGCTTTCTTCGGCTAGGGTTGATGGAATCGTGCGCTGTTTGGTCGAGGAGGTCCGTAGGAGGCTGAGGATCATGACACCAGCACACAACTGGAAGCCCTCACACCTCGGGGGAGAATTTCCCGGTCTGGAGCCGGCGACCCGAAGAAACCGCCGTGAGTAAAACTCAAATTCCGGCTATGTGGTCCCATGAAATGACCCCCAGCTCGGTGGACAGCAAGGAGAGGTGGTAACCAACCTTATTCGTGGCTTTGTTGGGCGTGAAACACCGGAGAGGCTTGGTTTGAAGTCAAGTCGCCGAGGTTGGTCCGCCGGGGAAGAACCGGCTCGCCGAGGCAATTGCAGCCCGCTGCACCCTCGGAACTGGCTTTGACGGCTTCAGGGAGCGTGGGCGACGCTGCTTCCGAGCTCGTCCGAGTGTCCACGGCTCGGGGAGAGGGTTGACGACGGGAGCCCGAGCGTGTGGGTGCGGCGGCGGCAAAAGCTCCTGGAAACGGCGCTGTGGCGAGGAGGGGGCGTGGCTCGGACGTGGGCTCGTTGTTGTGAAGTGTGCACTCGGTGGGAGACCAATAAGGGCGCGGGGGAACCGACGTTGAAGCAGCTCGGGATCTGGCTGCGTCGTCGCCTCGGTGGCGCGCGCGTGGGCGTCGGCTGTTCGGCGCCTTCGAGCGAAAAGCAGGAAACCGGTTGAGTGAGTCTGAACAGAGAGCAATTTGCTTAAGTGCTAAGTCTTTCCCTCTCCTCAATGACCATTGGGACCCACAGTCCATCTCCCAAATATCTCCAAACTTTGACACCTTGTAAATTCAGCTGTGAGGGATCCAAATTCAAAGGCCATTTTGCCATTTGACAATTTGTGCCACAGTTTCAAGTTTAAATTCAAATTTGGGTGAAATTTACAAGTCCTTTGGATATTTCTATCAAAGCCCCTCCAAATTTGCTCAAAACTTGGCTCCCTCATAATTTGGATCTGAGGACTTCAAATATGTCCTCTGATCTTTGAATTGGCTACTGCAACTACAACTTCTCAAACAACAGTTTGAATTCCCTCTTTTGAAAATGCCCTTCTTACTTTTGAAGTGACCCTCTTAATTCAAACTGAATTCAAAGTTTTATTGCACCTGCCAACACTTTCATGAGTAACACAAAAGTTTTTGTAAGTCCCATTTCTTGCATATAAACTCAACTTTTATTCATAGCTCAAGTTTTCTATTTACATGTTTTGGGACTTTTACATTCCCCCCCCCCTTAAAAAGAATCCCGTCCCGAGATTCATGATTAAGGACAAAATGGAGAGGGCAACTACTAAATATAAGCCTCTAACAACTCCGGATGATTGCGTTGCAAATACTCCTCGCTTTCCCATGTAGCTTCCTCGGACGTGTGATTTTCCCATAGCACTTTGAAAAATCGCAACGTCCGATTTCTTGTTTCGCGAGTCTTCTCATCAATTATCCGGGTTGGTCGCTCAACATAAGTGAGGTCCGGCTTCAAATCTGCTATGTCTCCCGTGAGAACCTCCGTTGGAACTTTCAAATACTTCCGCAACTGAGATATGTGGAAGACGTCATGAACTCCGGTTAAGGCTGCCGGTAGCTCCAAACGGTATGCCACGGGTCCGCATCTTTCAATGACGATGAAGGGACCGATAAAACATGGAGTTAATTGTCCTTTCACTCCAAATCGGTGAATGCCCTTCATAGGAGATACGCGGAGGTATACTTGGTCCCCAACACGGAAGTCTAGAGGACGACGCCTCCTATCCGCATAGCTCTTTTGTCTGGACTGAGCGGCTTTAAGATTTGCTTGAATAAGCCGTACCCGCTCTTCCGCTTCATTTACGAGATCAATCCCGTAAGTTACCCTCTCGCCAGATTCACACCAGTTCAAGGGTGTGCGGCACTTCCGGCCATAGAGAGCTTCATAAGGTGCCATTTTTATGCTCGTTTGATAACCATTGTTATACGAGAACTCTGCCAACGGTAAGTGATCATCCCAGCTCCTACTGTGGTGGATGGCACACGCCCTTAGCATATCTTCAAGGATTTGATTCACCCTTTCAGTTTGCCCATCAGTTTGAGGGTGATACGCGGAGCTTCGAATCAGTTTAGTTCCCAAGGATGCGTGTAGTTGTTCCTAGAAACGGGATACGAACAGCGATCCTCTGTCGGAGACAATGGTACGGGGAACTCCATGCAAGCATAAGATTCGTGCTATGTATAACTCCGCATACTGCTTGGCGCTGTAGTTGGTATGCACCGGAATGAAACGTGCCGATTTAGTTAATCGGTCAACGATTACCCAAATCGAATCATGGTGGTGGGAGGTCATCGGCAACCCAACGATGAAATACATACTCAAGTCTTCCCACTTCCATGTCGGTATTTGTAGCGGTTGCAGCAGGCCCGACTTCTTCACATGGTCGGCCTTAACTCTTTGACACGTATCACATTCTGAAACGTATTTGCAACTTCACGTTTCATACGTGTCCACCAAAACTTCTTCCGTAGGTCTTGGTACATTTTATTGCTGCCAGGATGAATAGAAAATTTGGATAAGTGAGCCTCATCCAAAATCTTCTCCCGCAGCATCATATCACGGGGTACGACTATCCGGTCCTTGAACCACAAGGTATCTTCATCATCTAACCGGAAACATTTCATCTCCCCGTTCTTCAACCTCCTTCTGATATGAGTCATGCCCTTGTCTTTCTTTTGAGCTTCCATAACCTCCTCTCTTATTGTGGGTATGAGAGCTAGATTATGTAGAGCTCCATATGGAACCAAGTAGAGACTTGGTCCTTCCTCTTCTATCGGCGCAATGGTTAAGTTATGAATATGAGACTTCCGGCTGAGTGCATCGGCAACCACATTTGCCTTGCCCGGATGATAATGAATTTCAATCTCATAGTCCTTGATCAGCTCCAAGCATCGCCGTTGTCGCATATTCAACTCTTTCTGAGTGAATATGTACTTCAAACTTTTGTGGTCGGTGTAGAGATGAACCAGATTTCCCAATAGGTAATGTCTCCACATCTTCAAAGCTAGTACCACGGCAGCAAGCTCGAGATCATGAGTTGGATAATGTTGTTCATGATTCCGTAATTGCCGTGATCCATATGCAACCACATGTCCTCCTTGCATGAGTACACAACCAAGCCCGATGCGGGACGCATCACAATAAACATCAAAAGGCTTGGTTGTATCCGGTTGAGCTAGAACCGGGGCTGTTGTGAGGTGTTTCACCAACGCTTGAAAAGCTTCCTCACATGGCTTGCTCCAATCATATTTGATGCCCTTTTTCAGTGGCTCAGTCATAGGTTTGGAGATTTTTGAGAAGCCCGGGATGAACCTCCGATAACATCCCGCCAAACCCAAGAAGCTACGAACTTCATGGACTGATGTTGGAGACTTCCACTTCAGCACTTGCTCAATCTTGCTTGGATCAACAGCAATGCCTTCCGCTGAAATAATATGTCCGAGAAATGACACTTGGTTGATCCAGAATTCACATTTACTAAACTTTGCATAGAGTTTGTGATCTCTCAGTCGTCGGAGCACAAATATGCAAATGTTTAGCGTGTTCCTCTTCAGATTTGGAATAGACCAGGATGTCGTTGATGAATACCACGACGAACTGGTCCAGCTCCGGCATGAATACCGAGTTCATAAGGTACATAAAGTGAGCCGGAGCATTGGTCAACCCAAATGACATGACAAGATACTCATAGAGTCCATATCTTGTCGAGAATGCTGTTTTTGGGATATCTTCCGCGCAAATCTTGATTTGATGATATCCCGACCTTAAGTCCATCTTGGAGAAGACTTTAGCACCCACTAGTTGATCAAAGAGGATATCAATTCGTGGTAGTGGATACTTGTTCTTTATTGTCACAGCATTTAAAGGACGATAATCGACGCATAGCCTCAGCGTCTCATCCTTCTTCACAAACAAAGCTGAGCAACCCCATGGTGATGAACTTGGACGAATAAACCCCTTGTCCATCAGATCTTTGAGTTGCTCCTTCAGCTCAGCTAATTCATTCGGAGCCATTTTGTATGGTCTCCGAGAGATCGGCGTAGTTCCCGACATCAATTCTATTCTGAATTCCACCTCGCGCTCAGGTGGTAAGCCTGGAAGATCTTTGAGAAACACGTCCGGATATTCACGGACTACCGGAATGTCTTCTAACTTGCAAGCCTCGGCATTACATACTTCCGGTTCTTTGGAAACCGCTTCACCGAGGTACAACGTTTGACGCCCGTGAAGTGGAGAGTCCAAGTGGACACTCTTGTTCTCGATGTCCAGAACAACCTTATGGAAGGTCAGCCATGATATTCCCAATATGGCATTGATTCCCTTGTCTTCGAGAATGATGAGGGTGGTAGGATAAATTTTTCCACCCAAGAAAAGTGGTGCTCGAGAGACGACTCCATTAGTTGATATGTCTCCACCTGGCGAATGAATAAGGTATGAACCTTTGGTGATAGTGGTGGATATCTGATCTCGGATCACCGTCACCCTGCTAATGAAGTTATGTGTTGCACCAGAGTCGAATAAAATGACAACAGGCTTGTCATTTAAGGTGAACCTGCCGGCAAGAACATGTCCTCCCTTTGGCAGATCATCGACTGACACATAATTTACTATCCCTACTTGACCTTCTCCTTGTCAAATATGCCACTTTGGGAGGGACGCTTGTCTTTTATCAAGTTTGACTTTTCTTTCAAGTTGGTGTCATTTTTAGCACATGTACAAATTATGAGAGTTTTGGATTCAACATGTTGAAAAGGTGAGCTTAAAGAGGATGAAGAACCACTTTGCTTGAGTGGCTCAACTTGCGCCTCAAGAATCTTGTTAACCTTGGTTAAGTTAGCAAATTCATCCTTGAGTGCAACGTTTGAGTCTTTTAGCTTAAAGTAAGTCTCCTTGCTTGAAGCTAACTCAAGCTCGAGTGATTTTCTTCACTCATTTTCAATCAAGAAGCCGTTTAATCTCAAGATATTTCTCCTTTTGGAGAATGATCATATCTTCTTAGCGATTGACTAGCTCCTCCTTATCAACAATCTCATCCATTAAAATTTTCATTTCAGCCATAGTATTTTTATCTAAACCTCTAAGCATGTCTTCATCATAACTAGAATTATCAATATCACTAGTAAAGGAGTGCAAGGAGGAAGATTTAGTTTTAACCTTTCTTTTTCCTTCCTTGACCATTAGGCGTGTGTGGTTGGTGTCCTTCCATGCTCTCATGGTAGGCTTCTTGATAGCTATAGTGGCCATCTCCTCTTCTTCTTCAGATGAGGACTCAACATTGGAGTCACATTCCTTCCCTAGATGTGCTTGGCCATATTACTTCCTTTCCTTGAATATTTTCTTTTGTTGAGGCTTGTTGTCTTTACTCTTCCTCTTATTGTCTTCATGTGGACAATCCACCATGAAATAATCATATTCTCCACAATTGTAGCATGCACGCCTCGTCTTGGATCTTTGTCTGTCCTTATATGTTCTTTCATTTGAGTTGCCACCCTTTCTTCTTCTCATCATTTTTTGAAGTTTTTGATGAACAGTATCATGTCTTCATCATTGATATCAGTGCTTTCATCATCACCATCATCGTCCTCGGGAGCTTCTCGAGTTTTTTTTATGTTGGCTTACATGTTGCCTTTAGTGCAACTCCTCTCTTCTTTGCTGAGGTAAGGTCGACAAGTTCCTTGACGTGCTTGGCTTCCTTCTCCATCATTTCAAGGTTGATGATCTTGCCAAGAATCTCGTCCGGGGTCATTTTGTGAGACCGGGACTTTCTCTAATCATGGAGGAGAGTGTCAAGTTTCAAGGCATAAATGCTCTAATAATCAATTTGACCACTTTATGATCCGTCCACTTCTTGCTACCATAGGCTTGGACCTTATTGATGAGAGATTTTAATCGATTGTACATCTCTTGGGGTGATTCACCTTCTTCGCTAGCAAACCTTCCCAATTCATCTTCTATCATTTCGATCTTAGCTTCACGCACATGACGATCACCTTCAAGTGCGGTTTTGAGAGTGTCCCATATTTCCTTAGCAATTTCGAGTCCATCCACCTTGGTGAACTCGTCTCGGCTCAATGATGAGGTGATTACTGCTGCGGCTTGAGCATTCCGATGAATAGCTTGTTCTTGATCCAGGGTTAGCTCTTCATCATCATCAGGTATATCAAGACCTGTACACACTATATGCCAAAGACTTGGGTTAAGAGATATAAGGTGTATTTTCATGTTTTGTTTCCACATTGTATAATCATTTCCATCAAAATAAGGTGGTTTGTCTAATGGAATTGACAAGTAATGATTATTTGAATTTAAACACTCATAGTTAAAAGGATATCAGGAGTAGTCTTTGTGACTACCCCCTTTTTGCTTTTTGTCTTCAATCTTCTTCCCTTTGGGGGAGAGTGCCTTCTTCCACATAAGTGCCTTTAGTTGGAGCTTATCGTCATCATCATCCTCACAGTCCTGAATGGCATTGAGGAGCTTCTCCAAATTTTGGTTTCCTTCGTCACCACCATTTTCATGGTTGAAGCCCTTGGGTTCACCCTTGATTTCCAACATCGTCTCTTCGAGCGGTGATTCTCTTTTGAAGAGTTAGGCTCTAATACCAATTGAATGTAGCCTAGAGGGGGTGAATAGGCTATTTGAATTTTTTTATGATTCCTTGAAACACTTAGCGAACAGAACAAATCCAAGTAGGCCGGACTAGTTCGGTATGAGCGTAATTAAAAAGTTAAATTTAGACTTATTCTTACTTCAAGTATTTATTCAGCAAAAAGTAAATGGCAACTTGAGTGTAATATGATAATGAAGTAAGAAACAACAACTATCAAGTTTAACACAAGATAACGATGTGAATCAAATGAGTACTAGCAAACCCTAATTGATAATTGAAAGAAGAATAAGAAGACACGAGACAAGCTTTTTATCCCGAGGTTCGATCCACCCAGGAATCTACATCCTCGTTGAGGAGTCCACTAAGAACCGGGTCTTCACCAACCCTTCCCTCGTTGATCGCTACAAAGGCTGATTCGAATCCACTAACCACACACAGGGATAAATAATCGTACGTGGGACGTTCTCACAATTTGAGTGCTCCCATAAGATTACAATGAGTAACACTATCTCCCACACACACACAGAGAACAATGATCAGCAGTCGTGTGAGAGAAACAAACCAAGAGCTCAATATCGAGAAGAACGATTCTCTCCTTGATCCAATCCCTAATCCTCAAAGATTTGATCTTTTTAGACTTAGAATGAGTGGAGAGAAGTGTTTTTGTGCTCTTGGAATGTGTGATGGCGCTAGGGTTCGTGTGTTTTTATATATGTGGTCGTGCACCTCTATTTATACAAAGATTCCAAAAGTTACCATTAAAGTTTCCTCGCGGCCACACTAGTCCGCTCTGTTGACCGGACTAGTCCGGTGTGCTATGTACAATTCACTTGAGGCATGCAGCACAGTGGAAACCCTAATTTAAAGTAGTTATAGAAAGTTGAACGGACTAGTCCAGTCCACGAGCGGACTAGTCCGGTGCAAGGTGAATGGCAGGTTCCAGAGAGTTGAACAGACTAGTCCGGTGCGTGAGCGGACTAGTCCAGTTCCTTGTGTTAAGCTGGTTCCATAGAGTTGAACGGACTAATCCAGTCCACGAGCGGACTAGTCCGGTGCGCTGTGTAAAAGCGGTTCCAGAGAGTTGAACGGACTAGTCCGGTCCACGAGCGTACTAGTCTGGTGCACAGTGTTGTGAAGCAACAGAGAGTTGAACGGACTAGTCCGGTTTCTGAGCGAACTAGTCCGGTGCACAGTGAGTGATTAGGATATGTTTTAAGCCTTTACCCTACGCAAATATTTTGAGCTCTTGGGATGTGTCTCTCATACACATCCTATACAAGTAAGTCTACATTGCGCTTTGTTCATGGACCGGTCCTTTTCCTTTTTCTTCATCACTTCATTTTTCACTTTTTGAGTGCACCAATCCTACCTTACACGAGTTAATATTCATTCATCTCCACAAGTTCATTAGGATCTCAATTTGTTTGTCATCAATCGTCCAAAACCCACAAGAGAATGCCTAGACGCACTTTCACCAACCCCAGGGCTGATGCAAACAATCTTGAATGGTTGATGGCTATGCAGAACCAGCTCATGCAAACTATGATACAAACGTTGGGTCAGCTGCAGGCCAACAACAACAATCCTAACTCCGTTCCTGCACCCCCACCGCCGCCACCGCCACCACCGCTGGCTCACAACAAATTGGGAGAGTTCATGAGTACTAGGCCGCCTACTTTTGCACAAGCCAATGATCCTATGGAGGCTGATGATTGGCTGAAGTCTATGGAAAAGAAGCTTGCTATTGTTCAGTGCAATGATTGGGAGAAAGTTCTCTTCGCATCGCACCAACTTATGGGAGCAACCGCTGATTGATGGGACGCTCTTTGCAATGCTCATGTCAATCAGGAGACTATCACTTGGGCTGAATTCAAGGAGAGTTTCCGCTCTCATTATGTCCCTGCAGGAGTCATGATGCTTAAAAGGCAAGAGTTTGAAGGTCTCCGCCAAGGAAGGAAGAGCGTGAATGAGTACCTCAACAAGTTTACGCAGCTGTCAAGGTATGCTCCAGAAGATGTCAACTCGGATCAAAGAAAGCAATACTTGTTCATGAGAGGATTGAACAATGAGATCCAAGTTCAGCTGCTCAACAATGACTATGCAAACTTCCAAAAGCGCGTTGACAAAGCTATAGTGGTTGAGAGCAAGATTCGTGAGATCGAGCAAGAGGGCAAGAGGAATATGCCATATCAAGGACAGCCACAAGGAAGCAATGTACGTCCCCATTTCATGCCACCAGCTGCACCACATTATGGTTCGTCCGCTTCTACCATCCGCCCTGCAAACCCACCTCGCCCTAATCAGCCACCGCAGCAACGTCCTGTTATGCAAGCGCCTCGTGTGCCTATGCCTGTTGCGCCTCGTCCTAACATGGGCGCCTATGCTCAAAACTAGCCTCGCCCCAACATTCCTGCTGTTATGGGCGACAAGGCATGTTTTTCATGTGGAGAGGCAGGACACTTTGCAAGTCAGTGCCCGAAGAAAGGCCTTGGACAGCCGAGCAACGCACTGAAGTAGAACTCACAGCCGAATGGAGGAGCTAATAAAGGTAACCGTGGACAGCAGAACTATGCTCGTGGCAATATGAATCACGTCTCCACTGAGGAAGCACAACAATCTGAGGACGTCGTGATTGGTACGTTTCTCGCCAACTCCAACCCAGCCACTGTTTTATTTGATTCTGGCGCATCGCATTCATTCATATCATCCAAGTATGTTGCCAAGTATAACCTTCCCATATCTCATATGAAACAAACTATGTTGATTATTTCTCCCGGTGGAGAGATGAGGACTAATATAGTATGTCCGAAAGTGAGCCTTAAAATAAGGGGGTAGACTTTCTTGCCAACCTTATTGTCTTGGATTCTCAAGGGATTGACATAATACTTGGAAAGGATTGGTTAAGCAAGCACAATGGAGTGATTAATTGTGCTCAGAGGATCGTGGAGTTGACGAGTGAGCACGGTACTCGTATTAAGTTCGAGGCAGCCCAACCTACAACGGAGAAAGCAGTGTTGAACCACGTCGAAGAAGAGACATTGGAAAACATTCCGGTGGTTCAAGAATATTCAGATGTGTTCCCGGAAGAACTTCCAGGCATGCCACCTGACCGGGACATTGAATTCGCCATCGATTTAGTACCCGGAACTGCACCTATAGCGAAGAGGCTATATAGGATGCCCGCTAATGAATTAGTGGAGCTCAAGAAACAAATTCAGGAGCAGCTAGAAAAGGGTTTTATACGCCCAAGCTCGTCACCGTGGGGAGCCCCCGTGCTCTTTGTAGACAAGAAATATGGAACCCAAAGGATGTGTGTGGACTATAGGTCTCTCAACGAGGTGACGATCAAGAATAAATACCCACTGCCCCGCATAGAGGACATGTTCGATCAAATGAAAGGTGCCCGAATTTTCTCCAAGATTGATCTTCGGTTGGGATACTTCCAGCTGAAGATTAAGCCCTCCAACATACCCAAGACTGCATTTCGAACATGATATGGTTTGTATGAGTATACCGTTATGTCTTTTGGGTTAACGAATGCACCCGCATACTTTATGTACCTCATGAATAAGGTCTTCATGGAGTACTTGGACAAGTTCGTCGTGGTTTTCATCGATGATATCATGGTGCATTCAAAAAACGAGAAATAACATGAAGAACACTTGAGGTTGACGTTGCAGAAACTGCGAGAGCATCAATTATATGCCAAGTTCAGCAAGTGTCAATTTTGGCTAAAGGAGATATCGTTCCTAGGCCACATCATATCCGAAGGAGGAGTATCGGTTGATCCCAAAAAAGTGAGAGATGTTTTGAAGTGGAACCAACCGCAAAATGTGAGGGATATTTGGAGTTTCCTTGGAATGGCTGGATACTACCGCCGGTTCATCAAGGATTTCTCCAAAATAGCGAAGCCTATGACTGAGTTGCTCATGAAAGGGAAAGTGTTTCAGTGGACACAAGCGTGTCAAGACAGCTTTGAGGAGCTAAAGAAGAGATTAACAACAGCGCCGGTTTTGGTATTGCCGGACGTGAGCAAGAGTTTCGATATATATTGTGACGCATCAAGACAAGGGCTTGGATGTGTGCTTATGCAAGGAGGACAAGTGGTATCCTATGCATCGAGGCAATTAAAGAAACATGAGCTGAATTACCCCACACATGACCTGGAACTTGCGACCGTGGTACATGCCTTGAAGATTTGGAGGCATTATATCCTCGGTCATCGATGTGAAATCTATACGGATCACAAAAGCCTCAAGTATATATTCACGCAAATGGATCTGAATTTGAGGCAACCTCGATGGTTGGAACTCATCAAGAATTATGATGTTGGAATCAACTATCACCCTGGAAAGGCCAATGTAGTAGCTGATGCGTTGAGCCGAAATGGAGCACTGTCATCAACTCACGGTTCGGAAGCTGCCACCCGAGCTGCATAAGGAGTTTAAACAGTTGCATCTCGGATTCTTGAACGAGATGGAGGTAATCGAACTAAACTCAACGTTGGAACAAGAGATACGAGATGGCCAAGCAACGGATGAGGAAATCAAAGAAATCAAGGAAAGAATCCGACAATGCATAGAGAAGGATTTCAAGGAAGAGATAAAGGCATGCTTTGGTTAGGGAAAAGGATTTGTGTGCCTAACGTGAAGCACATCCGCGACACGATACTAAAGGAGGCACATGACTCACCTTATTCCATACATCCCGGCTGTACAAAGATGTACAAGGACCTGAAAACATGCTATTGGTGGGATGGTATGAAAAGGGATATTGCTGAATATGTTGCCCTATGTGACACGTGCCAACGAGTGAAGGCCGAACATCAAAGACCTGCTGGATTGTTGCAGCAATTAAAAGTACCCGAGTGGAAGTGGGAAGACATCAACATGGATTTCATTGTCGGATTGCCACGTACTCAGTCTGGCTACTGAAAGCATCTAGGCCCCCGTGAGGTATGGTTTCAGTGATTAATGACAACCGTTCGTTATTACTAATGAGTTTGTGGATGCGAGGTTTCACGTATATCACATCAAACGTTAATGAACTATCTATTCACACCATCTACTGCTCATTGGATACAAATGGAGACCCCTCAACGATCTATTCTAAGGGGTTATTCGATACTCATGAAGACTAAATGAAGAACTCATACAACGACTCTATTCTATCAAAATTGGCAACACAAGAAGCTTACACTTCATCAAAATATCATTTCAAACAAGTGTCAAAGAGGTCACTCAAGAAGATTCCAAAAGATCAACTCAAAACAACTCGAAGCAAACAAGTTGCACTCACCGGATCATCCGATGTCTTGCAAAATGACTACATCGGTCGAGTTTGAGTTGGCAGAAGAAGAAGACCTCAGAGCCCAGTACACACCGGATCATCCGATGTGAAGGAAGTGGCACATCGGTTGATTTCAACAGAAGGATGATTTCTGAGTTATTCTGAAGAAGTACACACCGGATCATCCGATGATGAAGTAAGTGTACATCGGTCAATTTCAACAGAGACATTATTTCTGAACCAATTCTGAAGATCAACTCACCGGATCATCCGATGATGAAGTTGAAGTAACATCGGTCGATTAAACAGTCAGATCCAACGGTTATATCCAACGGTCACATCTGACACATGACATCAGCTAATTTGGAATTCGACCGATGCTCAAATAAAGGGGTGCATCGGATGATCCGATGTTCACAGAAAAAGTCTGCCTACTTTTCCAACGGCTATCTCGTGTGGGCTGGCTATAAATACCCCTCCAACCGGCCATTTCGTCAAGTCTTGATCACCAGAGCCTCACTACACATCCTCAAGCATTCAAGACTAAGAGCTACCACTTCCACACCTCAAAACCTCTTGTACTCCAACTATAGGCTAGATCTAGCTAGAGAGAAGCTTATGTGCGTCCATTCTTGGTGATTGGAATCTCTAGGCTACTGAGAGAGAGTGTCTTGGTGACTTCTCCCACCTTGTAAAAGTTGGAGGAAGAAGAGATCGCTCCGGAGCTTACCAAGGCGTTTGTGGAAGCCCGGATGATCACCATTGTACAAGGCTTGAGCTCCACCTTGTCAGAGATGGCGAACAAAGAAAGATAGTGGATTCCCTTGTCTTGGTGACTTGGGAGTGGCTATACCCTTTGGTGGGTACCACAACGTGGACGTAGGTAGATCTTTGTGATCTTACCGAACCACGGGAAAAATCGCCGTGTCTCCGAGTCTCCGCGGGAGTTTGCATCTCTCTCCTCACCCTCTTACTATTACGCATTTACTATTCTGCACTTAATACTCTTGCTTGCGTAGTTAGTTCGCATAGGGAATTGGGCTTCAACCATTAAGTTTTAAAATGCTCTAAAATTTGAAAAAGCCCAATTCACCCCCCCTCTTGGGCGTTTCGATCCTTACAATTGGTATCAGAGCAAGGTTGCTCATTGGATCATTCTAGCTTCACCGCTAGAGAGCGAAAATGGCCAAGAATGGGGGTTCGGTTCCTACCTTCGAGGGCAAGAATTTTGCTTATTGGAAAGCACGCATGCGCGCTTACCTTGAGGCAATTGCTCCCGAAGTGTGGGAAGCGACCCATGCGGGGTTTGGAAATCTTGACAATGTTGGTGACCAATTAAAATGGGATGCTAAGGCTAGAAATGCCATATATGAATGCATTAGTCAAGATGTATTTGCTAGGATTGCTAGTAAGGAAAAAGCATGTGAAATTTGGGCATGTCTAATTGAAATACATGAGGGCTCATCTCGTGTTAAAGAACTCAAATATCACATGCTTAAATCAAAATATGATGAATTTAAGATGTTTCCTCATGAGAATGTTAACCAAATGTTTTCTCGTTTAAATGTGCTCATTGAGGAAATTAACGCACTTGACATTGCTTCTCTTGGCAAGGGACTTATCAATCGCAAGATTCTCATGCTTCTACCCAAGCCCAAGTACAACATTATCAATTCAATGCTCCAAAAAGAGTCACTTGACAACATTGAAGTTTCGGAGCTCATTGGAGAAATCCATGCTCATGAGATGAGCGTACTTGGAATGATGGAGGAGTCATCATCAAAAACCATTGCTCTCAAGGCTTCAACCAAGAAGACAACTCCCAAGAAGAAGAAAGTGGTTGAGCCTAGCTCAAGTGAAGAAGAGCAAGAAACAAGCGAAGATGATGATGATGAGCTTGCTTTGATGATGAGAAAATTCTCACGCCTCAACTCCAAGATTGCAAAGAAGGGATACTCTTATGATCCCAAGAAGAAAGTCTTCTTGCCAAGAAAAGATGAAAACAAGACGTGCTACAATTATGGTGATCTAGGCCACATATCATATGATTGTCCAAGACCGGACAAAAGGAAGGACAATGGCAAGCATCACAAGCTAGAAGAAAGTGATGATGAAGAGGAGGTCAAGCCCAAGCGCTCTTTTGGAAAGAAGAAATTTGACAAAGGCAAGAAAACCAAGCTCTTTCCAAAGAAGAGAAGAGGGCCTCAAAAGGTCTTCATGTGTGAAGCCAATGAGTGGATCACGGATGAAGAGTCAAGCGACGAAGATAGTGAAGATGAAGAAAACTTGGCGGGCCTCGCCATCGTCAACAAGGATGACTCACCTCTTCGTCCACCTCCTATGTGCCTAATGGCGAAAGGTAACTCAAAGGTGAACTACAAAGCCGGAGGAAAGCATTGGGTACTCGATAGTGGGTGCACTCAACATATGACCGGCAATGATGGTATGTTCACCTCCATAGAGAACCCCGGCAATCATGAACAAGTCACCTTTGGTGATAACTCAAAGGGGAAGGTAATTGGTTTGGGTAAAATTGCTATTTCTCATGATTTGTCTATCTCTAATGTGCTTTACGTTAAGTCTCTTAGTTTCAATTTACTTTCTATTGCACAATTATGTGATCTTGGACTAACGTGCACATTTGACAAGAATGGTGTTGTGGTGACTAGTGAATCAAGCAAAGAACTAATATTCAAAGGTTTTCGGCATGGACATCTTTACTTGGTGGACTTCTCCAACAAGGATGCTAGCTTGGCCACTTGTCTTTTCACCAAGACAAGTTTGGGATGGCTATGGCATCGGCGCATTGCTCACATTGGGATGAGCAAGCTCAAGAAGTCGTTCAAGCTTGGGATGGTGACCGGCGTGAAGGATGTCACATTTGAGAAGAACAAGCTTTGTAGCGCATGTCAAGACGGGAAGCAAGTTGCCTCACACCATCCGATGAAGACAATGGTGTCAACCTCCAAGCCACTTGAACTACTTCACATGGACCTCTTCGGACCGTCCACATACCAAAGCCTTAGCGGTAACCTCTATTGTCTTGTTATTGTTGATGACTACTCTCGCTATGCTTGGACATTGTTTCTAGGTGACAAGGGTGAAACTCCGGAAATCTTCAAGACCTTCGCTAAACGAGCTCAAAGGGAATTTCAACTTCCCATCATCAAGGTCCGGAGTGACAACGGCACCGAGTTCAAGAACTACAACATTGGGGAGTGGTGTGATCGTGAAGGCGTGAAGCACGAGTTTTCGGCCACATACACCCCTCAACAAAATGGTGTCGTTGAAAGGAAGAACAAGACTCTCATCACCCTTGCAAGAGCAATGCTTGATGACTATGGCACGTCGGAGAAGTTTTTGGGCTGAAGCAATCAACACAGCGTGCCATGCCGCAAATAGGGTCTATCTTCATCGACTACTTCAAAAGACCCCATATGAGCTCCTCATTGGGAGAAAGCCCAACATCTCCTACTTCTGAGTCTTCGGGTGCAAGTGCTACATCTACCGCAAGAAAAGGCTCGGTAAGTTTGAAACAAGGTGTGATGTTGGTATCTTTCTTGGTTATGCGTCAAACTCAAAAGCATATCGAGTATTCAACCAAACCTCCGGGTTAGTTGAAGAAAGTTGTGATGTTGAGTTTGATGAGACTAATGGCTCCCAAGAGGAGAGTTTTGGTCATGATGATATAGATGATGAGCCTCTACGAGAAGCTATGAAGAACATAACCATAGGAGACATCAAGCCCGAAGTTGAGGAGAGCCATGATCAAGGGGGAGCCTCAAGTTCCAACATCAACACCTCCATGGCGCCTCAAATTGATGAAGAAGAAGAGAAAGATGATCCATTGCCAATGCAAGATTCACATGCCACACAACACCAAGAAGAAGAAGAAGTCCAAGGTCAAGTCCAACCACAAGACGAGCGAGATGCCTCACCACCGCCAAGTGCCTCACAACCTCTTATGAGGCATGGGCGCATCTCCAAGGCACATCCGATGGATCAAATCATCGGAAGTCCGTCACGGGGAGTAAGTACTCGTTCTCGCCATGTTGCTTCATTTTGTGAGCACTACTCTTTTGTTTCGTGTGTAGAACCCACAAATATTGAGGAAGCACTCCAAGATCCCAATTGGGTGATGGCTATGCAAGAAGAACTCAACAACTTCACCCGCAATGAAGTTTGGGTATTGGAGGAGCGACCTAAGGACAAGAACGTCATCGGAACGAAGTGGGTGTACCGCAACAAGCAAGACGAGAATGGCGTGGTGGTCCGCAACAAGGCAAGGATTGTGGCCAAGGGTTTTTCACAAGTTGAAGGACTAGATTTTGGAGAGACATTCGCCCCGGTCGCACGGTTAGAAGCTATTCGCATACTCCTTGCTTTTGCTTCGCATCACAATATTATGCTTTATCAAATGGATGTTAAAAGTGCCTTCCTCAATGGTTATATTAACGAACTTGTTTTCGTTGAGCAACCTCCCGGGTTTGAAGATCCGAGGAATCCTAACCATGTGTATAGGTTACACAAGGCGCTCTACGGGCTCAAGCAAGCACCTAGGGCATGGTATGAACGTCTAAGGGATTTCCTAGTCATGCAAGGATTCAAGATCGGGAGGGTGGATACCACACTTTTCACCAAGGATATCAACGGGGATTTATTTCTTTGTCAAATTTACGTTGATGACATTATTTTTGGCTCAACTAACAAATCTCTTAGCCTTGAGTTTGGCACCATGATGTCTAGGGAGTTCGAGATGTCAATGATTGGAGAACTCAATTTCTTCCTAGGATTTCAAATCAAGCAACTTCAAGAGGGGATTTTCATCTACCAAGAGAAGTACACCAAGGACCTCTTGAAGAAGTTTGAAATGGAAGATTGTAGCTCAAGAAGTACTCCAATGGCGACAAATTGTCATCTCGACGCGGACATGGACGGTAAACCTATTGATCAATCTCATTACCGTTCCATGATTGGTTCATTGTTATATCTTACCGCATCTAGGCCCGATATCATGTTTAGTGTGTGCTTGTGTGCTCGCTTTCAAGCGGCACCTAAAGAATCGCATCGTAAGGCGGTCTTTAGGATACTTAGGTATCTCAAGCATACCCCAAGTGTAGGTTTGTGGTACCCCAAGAACGCTAGTTTCCATCTCATGGGTTACTCGGATTCGGACTTTGCCGGATGCCGTGTGGATCGCAAGAGTACCTCCGGTGGGTGCCACTTACTTGGGCGTTCCCTAGTATCTTGGTCGAGCAAAAAGCAAAACTCCGTGGCTTTGTCCACCGCGGAGGCAGAGTATATAGCGGCCGGTGCATGTTGTGCCCAAATTCTATATATGAAGCAAACCCTTTTGGACTTTGGAATTAAATTTGATTGTGTGCCTCTCCTTTGTGACAATGAAAGTGCGGTTAAGATAGCTAGAAACCCCGTTCAACACTCCCGCACTAAGCACATTAATATTCGCCATCACTTCTTGCGGGACCATGAGGCTAAAGGAGACATCTCTTTGCAAGGTGTTAGGTCCGAAGAACAATTGGCGGATATCTTCACTAAACCACTTGATGAGAAAACTTTTTCTAGACTTAGAAGTGAATTAAATGTGCTAGATGCATCTAACGTCATGTAAGTTGCCATGTTCATGTAAGGTTGCATATCAAATAGGTCTTGTCTAACTCCCAAAGGATAGGGGCGAGCTAGAAATAGTTTTCCCTGAGGAAGCCTTTGGAAGGTTTAAACTTGGCAAGATAGATTTACATTATGCTTTGCATGATTCCTGCCATATAGACTTGCACTCATTTAATATCTTGCATTATTTTGTTTGGCATTGCACACGGTAGATTGTCACAAAGGGGAACCCACATCATGAGAAGGAGACTTGTTCAAAATGCAATATCTCAACTCATATAATGTGGATAGAGCAAAATTCTAAAGGTACATGCTTTAAAGAGATAGAAGTTTTCCATACTCTAGCTCACAAAGCATGGGCCTTACATTTTCGTGGTTTCCCTCCTAACCTTGTGTGTTCTCTTTGCTTAAGGGCTTAGCCAATATGTGGCACTATATTTGAAGCCTTCTATTAGAGGTTAGGAGTTGCCCAAAAAGTCCTAGGACCCATCCTTATCTTTGTGTGTTTAAGTCCAAGGACACATATGGGCAGTCTTAGGTTTTCTGTAGTCATCGGATTATCCGATGCTAGGGCCAGCAGATCATCGGATCAATTGGTGCTTCAGTTCAGTGCTCAGATCAAGACAGATGTCACAAATCAACCGATGAGTTCATTTCAGAAGACATCGGAGCATCCGGTGTTCAGTTTTCTGGTGCCCTGCAGAAATCGACCGATGATCGACACCTCAACGTCGGCTCATCCGGTGTTCAAAGAGAGTTTTTGGAACAACTCTCTGTTGAACTCGACCGATGCATCCTCCGATGATCATCGGTCCATCCGGTGTTTTGTGCGCGGCTAGGGTTTTCCCGTACGGTTTAAATAGCGGTTCGGCCACCTCTTTCGTTTTTCTTCCCCGACCTCCGCCGCCGCCCGCTTCTCTCGACGCCCGTCGCCCTCGCCGCCGTCCTCGCGCCCTCCGGCCACCTCCGGTCGCCGCCGTCGCCTCCCAGGCGCCGCCGCCACCGCCTCCCAGGCACCGCCGCCGCCGCCCTTCGGCCGCCGCCGCCTAGGCGCCGCCCGTGCCCGCGCCGCCGCCTCTCCCTTGCGCGCCGCCGCCGTTCCACCGCGCCGCCGCAGCTCCCTCCTCCGCCGCGCCTCCCTCGCCGTCTCCCCTCCACCACCAGCCGCACCACCACTCGCCGCCGGCTTCCACCACCGTGCATCACCCTCTCCGCTAGGGTTTCGCTGTGCTTCGCCGTTCGTCGCTAAGGTTTGCTCCGTGCCGCGCGACGTCCTTCGTTGTTGTTTCGTCGTTCATCTTCATCGTCGCTAACCCTAGCTCTCAATTGCATCAAGATGGGTCGCGATCGCAAAGGAAAGGGCAAGGCTATTGAGGACGCTCGTCGTGCGGAGTTGGCCGTTCGCGCCGCCGAGGAGCATGAGCGCGGCCATCGCGGTTCCTTACGGATCCGCGAGTCCCGGCAGAGGCAGGAGCAGCCTCCGGTCCAGCCGGTGCCTCCCGAGGGCTCCGACGAGGAGGAGACCGAGGTGCCGCCTCTCATCCGCCGGTGCACCCAGAGGACTCGTGGGGGTGGACAGACTCCTACGGCGAGTCGGCGCCCCTCTGCGGCTGACCACGCCGAGGACAGAGAGGCCCAAAGGGCCATCCACCTAATGAACACAGCAGTCCGTGTTGCCAAGGATGTCAGACTCACCGACTACAGGAAGATGAAGGCAAGGCAACTGAAGAAGCTCAAATGGTCAGCGATGCCTGAGGAGTGGTTCCCGCGGCCTAGGGACGCTCGAGTTGACTCCCGCTTCTGGACCCTGACACAGGCGTCCCTGTACGAGACTTACAGGCGTCGGGGCCACAAGCTCTTCCAGCATAACAGCATCGACTGGGATCAGCTTGCAGTGGCAGCAGGACACGGGATCAGGCCACTCTTTGAGAGATACAGAGGACTTGTGGACTTGCTCTCGCACCAGAGGAGTGCCTACGTCGAGGAGTGGGTCAGGGTGTTCTACGCGACACTCTACGTCTCTGAGGGCCGTCGCTCGATTCACTTCATGTTCATGGGGCAGATCCACGATGTGTCTCGAGACTTGTTGGGTAGACTGCTTGGTGTGGAGCTCTCTACTACGTGCCTGCACCAGATAGTCTACGGAGACGCAGACCCGCCGAGGAGGCCACTGACTGGAGGAGTGGCACCGCCTTTCGAAGAGATCAGAGGTCTGTTTACTCAGCCGTTCACTCCTGACCAGCCGAGGGTGCCAGCGCTTCTCACCCCAGCAGCTCGGACAGTTCACCACGTCCTCAGGCGTACCCTACTACCAAGGTCTGGCTACTTGGAGGGCTTCACGAGCCTTCAGCAGACCATCCTGTTCTATGTGATGAACGGGATGGAGTTCGACATCGTGGATATTCTGATCTGCGAGATGGAGGACGTGATCACCGACGGAGTTGGGATGCTTCGACAGTTGGTCTTCGGTCACTGGATCTGTCACCTTCTCCACCAGTTGGTTCCAGAGGACACTCCAGGAGTTTCTCAGCTGACGGAGATGCACGTGACCCGGTTCAGCCACTACCGAGTCCCCACTCCGGGAGACCGCCGCCTTGGCCGTCCCGTCGAGCGTGAGGTTCGAGCCAGACTGTCAGAGGAGGACTGGGCAGAGCTGACTCAAGAGGACGCAGAGCTGGCACAGGCAGAGGCTCAGGGAGGAGACCTACAGCATATATGGTCGGACAGCGACACCAGCGACAGTGTCGAGGAGTACTTCCCTACTGCTCCTCCTTCACCGAGGCAGCACGACGCAGAGGCAGGAGGCTCAGCAGCTCCACCACCTACACCTCCTCCAGTGTCAGAGGCTCAGGTGACTCAGCCGTCAGAGCTCACTGCTTTACTTCAGCGGATGGCTCAGCAGCAGGAGCAGTAGACAGCTCGACAGGAGCAGCTTCAGAGGCAGCAGCAGGAGATGCAGCTGGAGATCGCCCGTCAGAGGCGAGAGGACATCGACAGGTACACCAACCTTGTCGACCAGATGACGAGACGCACTCTGGACCAGCAGCAGCAGACTCAGCAGATGTTGTTGGGCGTCCTGGGGTTGGTCACCAACCTCTACCAGCAGACGGGAGTCGCCCTTCCACCTCAGCACTCGGGACTCAGTCAGGCTCCAGGTGCACCCCCACTGGCACCAGCTCCAGCACCGTCCTCGTCGATCCCCAGCTTCAGTATACCACCTCTGCTCGCCTCGACAGCGCCCGTTCACTCGACAGTACTGCCGCCGACGTCGTTCCAGTTCTCACCTCTTCCGGCAGTACCTTCTCCACCGGCGCCAGCAGTCTCAGCGGATCCCCCAGCAGCTCCAACTCCAGCGCCAGCAACCTCCACCTCCAGCAGCTCCGGCGACAGCACCGTCGACGCTGACCGCTTCACCATCGCCAGGAGCGCGCCTGAGTCATAGGCACTCGACTTCCCTTTTTGGTGTCTTGATGCCAAAGGGGGAGAAGAGTTAGAGTCAGGGGGAAGGTTAGCTCAGTTCTAGGGGGAGTTATTGGTTTTAGGGGGAGTGTCTATCCTTTTGCTACTTATTGTTATCTATTTGAGATTGCCTGTTATTATTATTTGCTATTATTGTACTCCGAGTGCTACTTTGTGCTCTTGCGCTTTATTGTTTATTATTTGAGCCTTCGAGCCACTTGTGTTGCAATTTGTACTTGTTATATTTCTTTTTTGAGCATTGCGTTTTAATTCCATTAATTCTATGCTCTACTCGTTGTGTTGTCATCAATCACCAAAAAGGGGGAGATTGAAAGCATCTAGGCCCCCGTGAGGTATGGTTTCGGTGATTAATGACAACCGTTCGTTATTACTAATGAGTTTGTGGATGCGAGGTTTCACGTATATCACATCAAACGTTAATGAACTATCTATTCACACCATCTACTGCTCATTGGATACAAATGGAGACCCCTCAACGATCTATTCTAAGGGGTTATTCGATACTCATGAAGACTAAATGAAGAACTCATACAACGACTCTATTCTATCAAAATTGGCAACACAAGAAGCTTACACTTCATCAAAATATCATTTCAAACAAGTGTCAAAGAGGTCACTCAAGAAGATTCCAAAAGATCAACTCAAAACAACTCGAAGCAAACAAGTTGCACTCACCGGATCATCCGATGTCTTGCAAAATGACTACATCGGTCGAGTTTGAGTTGGCAGAAGAAGAAGACCTCAGAGCCCAGTACACACCGGATCATCCGATGTGAAGGAAGTGGCACATCGGTTGATTTCAACAGAAGGATGATTTCTGAGTTATTCTGAAGAAGTACACACCGGATCATCCGATGATGAAGTAAGTGTACATCGGTCAATTTCAACAGAGACATTATTTCTGAACCAATTCTAAAGATCAACTCACCGGATCATCCGATGATGAAGTTGAAGTAACATCGGTCGATTAAACAGTCAGATCCAACGGTTATATCCAACGGTCACATCTGACACATGACATCAGCTAATTTGGAATTCGACCGATGCTCAAATAAAGGGGTGCATCGGATGATCCGATGTTCACAGAAAAAGTCTGCCTACTTTTCCAACGGCTATCTCGTGTGGGCTGGCTATAAATACCCCTCCAACCGGCCATTTCGTCAAGTCTTGATCACCAGAGCCTCACTACACATCCTCAAGCATTCAAGACCAAGAGCTACCACCTCCACACCTCAAAACCTCTTGTACTCCAACTATAGGCTAGATCTAGCTAGAGAGAAGCTTGTGTGCGTCCATTCTTGGTGATTGAAATCTCTAGGCTAGTGAGAGAGAGTGTCTTGGTGACTTCTCCCACCTTGTAAAAGTTGGAGGAAGAAGAGATCGCTCCGGAGCTTACCAAGGCGTTTGTGGAAGCCCGGAGGATCACCACTGTACAAGGCTTGAGCTCCACCTTTTCGGAGATGGCGAACGAAGAAAGATAGTGGATTCCCTTGTCTTGGTGACTTGGGAGTGGCTATACCCTTTGGTGGGTGCTACAACGTGGACGTAGGTAGATCTTTGTGATCTTATCGAACCAATGGAAAAATCGCCGTGTGTCCGAGTCTCCGCGGGAGTTTGCATCTCTCTCCTCACCCTCTTACTATTACGCATTTACTATTCCGCACTTAATACTCTTGCTTGCGTAGTTAGTTCGCATAGGGAATTGGGCTTCAACCATTAAGTTTTAAAATGCTCTAAAATTTGAAAAAGCCCAATTCACTCCCCCCCCCTCTTGGGCGTTTCGATCCTTACAGCTACGACTCCATTTGGGTTATCGTGGACCGATTGACAAAAACAGCTCATTTCCTTCCTGTTAGAACCAAGTACACCATCGCACAACTAGCCAAGTTGTATATGGAGCAAATCGTGTGTTGTCATGGAGTTCCAAAGAGGATAGTTTCAGATCGAGGTTCTCAATTTACCTCTAGGTTCAGGAAGAAGCTGCATGAAGCCATGGGTACACGGTTGAATTTCAGCTCTGCATATCACCATGCATTGCATACATTTTTCATATAAAGAAGCATTTAAAAAGAAGTAGAAATAGGGAAAGAACCATAGAAATGGAGAAAGAACCATAGAAATGGAGAAGGGAATATAGAAATGGAAAAAGGGACATAGAAATGGAGAGAAATGAAAATAAGATATCTGAATTGCGCCATTTTAAATTTTCCCAAAATTCCAAATCTTCCCCAAATTCCCCAAAGGGGGGATTTCCCCGACATTTGGGGGATTTGCCCCCAAATTGGCCGCAGCCTTGAGGGGGGGGGGAGATTTTCCCCTAAATTAGCCAAATTGGCCGCAGCTCTAGGGAGGTGGGGAGACCCTAGGACTCTTTGGGATGAGTCCCATCTTGCTATAACTCTTTGGTTGAGTCCCAACTTGATTAGGACTCTTCTTTTTCCCCCTTATAAATACAACCCTCCAGCCCCCCCTACACCTTTGGCCGCAGCCCCCCCCAACTTGCCGAGTTGAGTCCACCCCCCTTGCCAGAGTTTGGTCGCCGGCGAGCCCCGCCCACGAGCCTCTTCGACGAGCCCTGCCGTCGAGCCCCGCCGTCGAGACCCGCCGTCAAGCCCCGTCACGCCTCGCTGTCGCCGAAGAAGAAGCCCGACGATCTGCCCTACCATAATCCCCACAGAAAACCCCCCGATGTTGCCGTTGCTAGGAGGAAGGCCCTGCCACAAGGAGGAAATGAGATAGGTCTTCATTACCCATCTTACGACGTCGCTGCTGTTTCTACGCATCCGTTTTCTTCGCCCTCTTCGAGCAGAAACTTTCGCGTGTGGACAGATCATGTTTTGATCGATTTTTTATGGTGGAATTGATCTACATCTTGTGTTAAGATCATCACCAAGTTCACACTTGATCCCAGCACCCTTGTTCATCATAAAACCCCATGAAAGCCCATTAAAACATGCAAGAACACGTACAAACTGGTTTTATAAAACTGCACTATAGGATTTGCATTGATCTACTCCATTGCATCTTGAGTAAAATTTATGCATGATGATTGATTGCTGTAAATTTTGTATGTGTGTGGTCGTGAGTAGAAGGACAAGCTCAAGAGGCTGTCTACGAGGAACTACAGAACCAAGACTTCAAGACGCTTGAGCAACACGAGCCACGGGAGCAAGGCAAGTGCCCCTTGACCATATTGATCCCATGTTTTGAAATTGTTTTGTTTGCGAAAACTTCTATGCTTGAGTCAACTTGATGGGACACCCTTTTATAGGAGTTTACTTGTTTTCTAACCATCCTTGTCTCCGAGAAAGTTGATGAGTCGGGTATGTTCATTTTTCCTTTTTGCTTTGCTTACGGGATACGGGAAGCTGAAATAAAACATGGTTAACTACTGCACTCATAAGATTTTACATGATGAGAACTTGATGATGTTAATGAGCATGGAATTGGGGAGATCTAGGCAAGCTTGGTTCATGGATGTTGCTGAATGAGATGGTGGTTTACTTGCTGTAAATCTAAGGACCGGTTCATGCAAGCACATGCCAGAAAACAGTGCCACCACAAGGCCAAATATGGGTGCGGCTTAGCTGACTAATTAGGTGTGTTGCTAGCTTGTTATGGACCATTGGATGGCACGGGGAATGGGAATCAAGAGGGACTGCTCTGAGAACTGCATGGCACAAGAGGGGGCCTGTGGGTGGGAAAATGGAGATTCGAGCCTGCCGGTGAAACCTCAGTGGGTCTGTACATCCTAGTAGCCCCTTTTTAAATGCTATTTTGTGATCTCTTGGCCATACATCGACGGTTGTGTACTGGTATAATGGAGGTTTTCTCTAGTCGCTGACAAGTGAAATAACAAACTTGTGGGTAAAGTGGTGCCACCTCTGCAGAGCGTAAAACTATCATGATAGCCGTGCTTCCGTTCACAAGCACCTGGCCAACTTCCATGATTAGAGGCAAAACTTGGGATGGATGTTTGGGTATGGTCATTGGGATTGGTTTCGGGACTGTTTTGAGTCATGACAATGAATTTGGTTTCGGTTATATGAAAATGAGATGGTTATGAATATTTATGAGTATGAGATGAACTTGAGAAAGATTATTGGCTGGTTGAGACATGATAAATGGTTAATTATGATAAAGGAATATTGCTGATTTAACTTGGTTACGATGGGATTAAACTCACTTAGAAATAGTTGCTGTTTTTACCATATTTTTGAAATAAAATTTGCTTGCTGCAATGAGCCTTTTTATTTCCCTACCTTGTTGGAAGCTACATGTCATACTTTTCCCGCACTTGCTATGTATGATATGTACTCACCCTTGCATTACCACATATAAATCAGCTATAGGAGAAGAGTACTTTGAGGAACATGTGGAGTACTAGGCGTGCTCACTACCGTCAACATGCCTGTGGAGTTGAAGTTGGAGCCTGCTGTCTTTATTGATTTTCCGCTATCGTTTAGAGTCTTCCGCTGCAAGAATAAGTTAGATATTCATGACTGAGACATTGAGTCAATGTAATAAAGTACTTAAATATTATTTGTATGTGGTTATATTCTAAATTTAGTTTGTGGAGTACATGTGTATGTGTGATGAACATCCTAGGCACACATATGCATTCACTTGGTTCTATTTTCGGAACCGGGTGTCACAGAGGGGCACTCCCATTGTAACAAAAGAAACCACCCAGTACAAACACAAAGCAGGACATAGTGCTATTAGCCTTCTAGAGGCCCAAACCTAGGTAAACCACCCGGGTGCTATCACTGTTCCCACCGCCTAAGCCGTCTCTCTCGCAGCACAATCAACTTGTTACGCCCGGGCCGAATTCACAAGGTGTGATCTGATAGGTCCCCCAAATCTCGATACCACACATTGACATTTGGCACACCAGGTTGGGGGTGTCAAGTTCCTTGCTCATTGAGATCTGTAGTTTCTCGACGATGGAGCATATTGGTCATCCACGCTCCCAATTCCACGAAGGCCCGCCTTGGGAGAACCTCCCACGGCCTGTAGCTATCGATTATTTGATTCATACGGACTCGACTCCACCCATGGATCCTTTGGTGCCGATGCAGGGACATACTTGTAGGATCGAAGGATAGGAGATTAGCTATTACAAGGGGGTGAACGATAGATGATGCAAAATTTTCAGCGGAAGACTCGACCCCTCAACCAAAATCTGATATGTTTAAAAACACGTGTGTGTGTGTGTGTGTGTGTGTGAGTAGTTTCTTCAACAGAAAACGTGATAAAACATTGTGTAGTGTATATAAATTAGTTAAGAAACCAAACAAACAAGAATCACGTTATAAGTTGAGAATAAGTTATGATAAAAAAATATGTGCGCAAAGGTAAGTCTAATTTACACTAGCATAAAACCAATCTGATAAGTTGCAAAAGCTCATGTGTGACTTGTAATCAGTGACCCCCTCAACCAAAAACTGATCTGTCTAAAAACACGCGTGTGTGTGAGTAGGTTCTTCAATAGAAAACGTGATCAAAACTTTGTAGATTATATATAAACGAGTTAAGAAACTAAAAAATAATCACGTGAATAAGTTGAGTAAAACTGAGGTTGTAATAAAAAACATGAGCAAAGGTCATTCTGATCTACATGAGAAAAGAACCAGTCTGATAAGTTAAAAAACTCGTGTGTGACTTGTAAACAGTAACTCCAATGACCTTCAAATATAGATGATAGAAAATCAAGTTGTGAAACCAACATATGAATAATTACGTCAATTGGATGGGTAGAATGAATGTTATGACTCAAAATAAGATCAAAGGTCGGCTAAAATAAACGGACGCGGGAAACAGAATATATATGAAGAAAAACTTCGTCCGAATAACTAAAAACAAAGTTTTCGGATAATGATTCAAAAACTTGACACAAAAGACGACTTTTACTTCAAAACACATGAAATCTAGCTGCAGGGTTGCCTCCCTCGCAGCCATGTTATCCCTACTTATATCTACGGCCCCCAGGCCAACATAACAAACTAGGACACCTCCAAGTGAGTCTTGTTGTACTAGTACACCTCTTAACCTACTATGATTGTATCTATTGGCACATAGATCAGAATTGTAACCTTCCAAAACTTTTTATGCGCAGCCACAAGAGTTATAAACACAAATAAGTTAAAATTTGACACTAAAATGGACTCTCCTGCCCGAACTCGCAGCCAAAACAGCCTGATTTTGAAAGAAAACACACGTCTGAATCCACCACATTCAGACTCCAATTCGGATTCACGTCTGAACCTATCTTAAACCAAAATTTTCACGTCCAAATGTGCTGGAATCGTGCTACAAACTTGTGTCAACCTCCACACAAATTCAAACACCTTCACCACGCCTTGCAACCAATTTTCCACGTACATGCACTCCTTGCACATGTGAACACCTTTCGAACACGTTCAACCTTCACTTTTTATCATACAAACATATTATAATCACGACATAACCTCGTGCCACACCTGCACTTGTGCCCATGATTTTCTCACACATTTGAAACACCACTTGACATGTCTCAAGTATCTTTATATGCATCGGTCTTCATCGAAATATGTTGCATGACATCTTTGATTGCCTCAACCACAATTCCTCCTTAGTTTGGTTGTTGAACCTCAACTTCTCCCCAAGTTTAGTTCAAGGATCACCATCACCAGCCATGTCTTGACCTAAAGCAACACCTGCACATGAGCAAACAACCAATCAATGCGAGCCCAAAGCCTAGACTTGACTATTGTTCGTCGAAAAAGCACAACATCTTGTGTGAGAGACTCACACAAGCTTGTTGCACATGTCAACCAGTCATGAACCACCAAAAGACATTAACAACTCATTCCATACACACCACACACATTGCATACGTCCTATGTTCACTCACATAAGCCTACACGTCAAAACCATGCCATGTATGACCAAAACTTTACATGAAACCTCGCTTGAACACTCCTCTGCAAATGTATTCAACACCTAGGTCTTATAGATGTTCTAGTATGTGGTGGAACTCCACTTCCATGCCACCACTAACTTGGTGGAGTATGAAGGCCTTCTGGCCGGTCTTTGGATTGCGACTAGCTTTGCATCAGGAGTCCGTCAGCGAAAGGTGACTATCAGGTAGTCATTAATCAAGTCAGGAAGGGATACTAATGCTCTGGCCCGCAGTGGCAACTTACCTAGCCGAAGTCCACAAGTTGGAGAAGAACTTTTGAGAAGGTATAACTACATCGCCGATGAGCTGTCCAGACTAGCTTCTCAAAGAAGGCCAGCGCCAAGAGGAACCTTTGAGGAAAGACTTCTGCAACCCCCTACTCAGGTCCCTGACCAGAGCAGTGAAGCAATATTGTCATCCCGTGAAACTTAGGTGTTGAATACATTAACAAATAGGTTAAAAAGTGAGGGTTTAAATTAGATGTTTTGAGAATTCTTAAGAAACTCAATTTGGACTGTTCGAACTTAGTGAAAAGTGAGGGTTTAAAGGAAAAGTTTTGAGAATTCTTAACACACTCAGTTTGGACTATCCAAACTTAGTGAATTGTATTGCGGGAACCTAGTTCGGATTGTCAAAACTAAGCTCACGTGAGCTACGCGTGACATTCAGATCGAAGTGTCTGATTTCTTCTTTTGAAACAGGGGGAGGTTATTTTGGACTGTCTGATCTGAGCGGTCATACTGCCTGATCTGAGCGGTCGGACTATTAGATATAAATGTTGCTTTAATAATCACACGGCTGCTTTAATATTCATTGTTTCGGTTCTGCAGTTTTGTTTTTCACTTGTTTGGATGATTTTCATTTATGGAAAAGTATGCTTGGTATTTACATACTAAGTTCTTGGTGGATATTTTTGGTTTGAAGTATACAACATACTTTTACTTTTGGAAAGGTTGGTTAGTATTTTTTATACTGAGTCTTGATGTGTTTTGGCTGATCATGGTGGACAATATCTTGCTATATTTTGCAACATGCTTATGTAAGGTGCTCACATGAGGTGTTGTGGTTTTCGGACTGATAAGAGTCAAGTTGAGAACTTGTGCTCAGAAGAATTGGTTGCTTGTTCGTGTGCAGATGTTGCTTGATGTCAAGACGTGGCTGATGACGGTGATCCATTGAACTAGTATTAGGGAGAAGATGAGGTTCAACAACCAAGTTTGGGAGGAATAATGGTTGAGTCGGTCCGGGAGGTCACATAGCATGTTCGAGTCAAGAACAGTGCATATGAAAGTATCGTGGACGTTTTGGAAAGTTTTTGCACGTGTGCAAGGGGTGCATGGACGTGACATTCCAAAAGGTGTTTGTGAATCTTAGGATTGCTTCTATCTACGTATGGAAGAGTTTTAAGCAGTTATAGAAAGTTTTGGTTGAATCCAAATAGGAGTAGGGAGTCCTAGCTAGTTGGATGTGGAGTGGAATGACTTGAAGCCGCCTCTCTTATGTTTTGATAAGTAAAATTCATAGTTTGTGAGGAGATTTTGTGCCTTGGTCGTCCGGCTTGTTTTCTTCAACCTTTTTTCAGCAAGTCTCTGTGCAGCCTGATGTAGGAACGGTATTGCAATCATAACTCACGTTTTGCATATCAAATTGTCGTGATTCTTTTTATTTTGCCTTTAAAACTAGATTATCCATCATCTGTGAGAATTTCACGGTCATTGGTTTCGTGATGTTTGAGTTACAACAGTTTCTTTGCAGCGTATCAGATCTGTTTTTCACTTGAGTAGAACAGATTGACCTTTGCCCAATCTTTTGATCATAACTTGAGTTCTACTCACTGTTTTCATTTTATTCTTGTTGCATTATCTTTGTGACTTGATTATCTACAATCATTACTAGTTTTGTCACAGTTTAACACGTGTAGAATAATCGCACACACAGTTTTCTTCATTGGATTGATTTTCTGTCGAGGGGGTTTTGTTGCTTCTGTATAAAAGTTATTAATCTACCATTCACCCCCGTCTGGTAGCTTTTCACTTGCTCTTCGATCCTACAATTGGTATCAGATCCACGATGCTCTAATCTCCTTGATTTTCACGTGTTTTTACTCCTGAAATACTTCGGAAAACATTGTGTGTTTGATGGCATTGTTTTCAGGTTTGGAAGGCTCGTATGGAGGCTTACATACAGGTGTAATGCTCGCTATATGGGAAAAGGTGTACAAGTACTTTAATGTGCTGCCAAACGATCAAGTCACGGCTGCCAACATGAAAGATGTATACAACAACAACAACAAGGCAAGAAATCTAATCATCCAAGGATTGACTCAAAGCGACTTTGATCATGTTGCACACCTCTGATCTGCGTACGGTGTATGGAAAGCACTATGTGATTATCATGAAGGGTCCAACACTGTCACCAAGGTAAGACAAGATGTGTTCAAGAAAGAGTATAGGTGTTTTATGATGCAACCGGTTGAGTCAATTGATGATTTTTTGCTCGCTTTAATAAAATTCTCAGTAACTTGCGCAGTATTAATGCCAATTATTCAGATGTTGAGAATGCTAGACAATTATTAAGTGCATTAGACATGTCAACTTAGGAGATGAAAATTATATTTATTTGTGAATCCACTGTCATGATTACACTTACTTAAATGAGTTGTATTCTAAATTAAAAACTCATGTACTTCATATAATATCCCGTAGAAACCCCAATATGACTCTTGCATTTGTTTCACAGTGTGACATGCCTAGTTCTAGCCAACCTTCATCATGTGGCACACTTCCTTTACTTTCCTCTCTAACCTTCAAAAAGATTGAGGAGTTTCAGAAGAGGAGCTTGCACTTCTCTCTACTCGGTTCTCGAAAGCATTGCAAAATGTGAGAACCAGGAGGAGGGAAAGTGGTGGTTCATAAAGATGTTTTGAATGCGGTAAGACGGGACATTTTCGTATAGATTACCCTAACATTTCAGGTCCTTTTCCCCGTGAAGAAAAGCAGTGTAAGTTCAAGCCCTCCTCTGCAAACACAACAAGAAAAAAAGGAATTCATCAATGTGCAAAGCGATGCATAGCTTTCTCTCAACATTGCAAGAATATAGCTCAAGCGATGTGGACTATGGGAGTGAAGAAGATGAAGACACCTTGGCAAATATGTGCTTTATAGCGAGCAACTCAAGTTTAAGCATGGAGGAGGCCGAATTTAATAGCGACAATGATGAGGTATGTCCCTCATATGAACAACTGTGTGATGCTATTTCTATGCCACTACTGTACTTAATAAAAAGGACAAGAAACTTAGGAAAAATAGTGCTAAAATTGACACTAGAATCTGGAATTAATCGACTAAAATCCTTGATTTTTGGTGATGATTCTTGTTCCTCTTGTGAATTGATATATGTACTTCTGTTCAGTAAATAGCTTAGTCAATTATGTACATACAAGCATTCATACTTGAAAGGAGATTGGTGCTGCCTAGGGGCTGGGGTTGTTGAATAGGTATTCCTAAAAATCTAATCAAAACTTAGAGTGGAATTAGAGACTGCTGAAACTGAAACTTTCCATTTGGCAAACCGAAACTTCTCAATTTACTAGAAGAGATAAATGAAAAAAATTGAATATTTCTCCCATCAAGTTATAGATCAAATAAATGCTACTAGAGTACGTAAATAAGCTATAGCATATTGATGTACAAATAATCTACACTCAAATACTTATATATGACCTAGTAGATCAATATTAACACATAAATAAGCAATAGCTAAAAGAATGCAAACCAAATGGTGCACCCAAGGATTTGTTTGCTAAAGTTCAACAACTTCCACGGAAGTTGGCTATACGTCTCTGTTGAGGAAGCTCACAAGAGAGTTGGGTCTATTTGAACGACCTCCCTCATTTCACTACCTTTGCTTCTTTCCTTACGGAGGCAAAGATGATCTTCACAAACTTTTCCGAGGCTCACCATGAGCTTGAGAGCTCATCGGATGACACTTGGTCGTCTACAAGGCTTCACTTCCAAAAGTAACAGATGTTTCAGGGGTTTGTGGCAAAGCACTCAAGTGCCCAAGAATTAGATTGCTCCCTTGTGCTCTGAAATTCAAATCTCTTAAGCCAACACTTAGGATTTCTCACAAACCTTGTAAAGAAGGGTTGGGGCAAGTTTTTGGACACTTTGGCTTAGATCTATTCATGGGCAAAGTCAGCAGTAACCAAGAGAGGGGGTGAGTGGATATTTATAGCCATGCCCCAAAAACTAGTTGCTACAGCAAACCATTCAAAATTTGAACTTCCAGCCTATGAAACTGGGACTTCTACTTTTCCTAGAAAACTAGTTGTTAGACATACATGTAAATAAATTATCAGACACTCCAACCAGTGACAAGAAGATACTTTGATAGACTTGCTTCTCAACCGTAGAGAACCCTTGTCGGTGACTCTGGCTAAGCACTAGACTCCAACCAAGTTTTCAGACAATCACTTAAAACCCCTAAAATTGAATTTTTTTGTACTCATGTGGTTTTTTGTCTCTCCCTTCTCACTTACGTTCTTGAGCACTAAGACTTATTAGTTATCCATGTATCATCTCTCTTGATAGAGCGACACATCTATACTCAAGATTAATTATAAAAATCGTTTCTACAACTTGAGCATGAATAAATATTGATCTTGCCACTTTTTATCTACTTCACTTCCTAGGTTATGACATGTGCTTTTTATCGAGCATATCAACCTTGAGTTTGTGACTTGAAAGATTTCAAAACATATCATAACATTCAATTATATTACAAAATAATTGTTGCCTAGACGGGAGGTGTGAATAGGACATACCTAGTGTTGAAGCCTCCCACACATAATAGGGTGTGGGGAAATGTTATTTTTAAACATCCTTACTACTGTTTTTGTACAGAGGATGATTTTAACGGGGGTGTAAATAGCCAGTCTAAAAATTACTGAGAAAAATAACTTACAAAATATTTAGATGTCAGTTTTTATCTGGCACTGGACTGTTCGATTGCTAGTCCAATAGAAGATGGAATAAATTGCAAGTATTGAATCTATAAAATTCTAAGCAATTTTGTTGAATAGAAATATGATAATAAACAAAACTAAGTACTTATATAAAATACATTTAGCTAGATACGAGTATACAAGTAAATCGAAGCAAGTACATGAATCAATAAGAAAAATGAGTATGAATCCTAGAAAGAATTGAAAGAATATGGAGATAAAGATTTGTCTCTTGAAGTTTGAGTCCACAAAAACTCTACGTCTCTGTTGGGAAGTCCACAGAGGACCATGTATCTTTCAACCATAATTCTCACTCCAAGCAACCACAAAGATCAAACTCGAGTTTTCTTTACTAGCCGAGGGCAATGCAAACTTCTCGAGGCATCACAATACAATTTGGATGCTCCATGGGAACTAATAGCCATCTAGAAGCAAAATCTCCAAGAGTAACAAATGCAAATCATCATATCTTCAATGTAAAGAGTGATCAAGAGTGGGATTGATGCTCTCACAACAAGTGTTTATAATCTACTCAATGAGCTCCTGAGAGGGGACTAATCCATACAAGTTTGCCCAAACAACCAAAATAAACCAAAGGGGCAACCAAAAGGCATCCCACGATCACATGCGATTGTTTCTGAAGTACAAGTAAACAAATAGCACTAGCGAGATCTCACCTACATAGTCACACGTACAAACAAATCCACAAACATGGGCTTCACAAACAATAAACTAGAGAGAAATCCACTCCAAATATGAAAATGGCTAATTGGAACCATGCTGGGTTAGCCCAATTCTTCAACACAACAATACATTCGGAATGCTGGATGTAATGCAGCTTACAGGCATGTGACAGAAATTATATTTTGTTTATATCACCTCAACAACACATTATCTTCTTAGTTTTCTGTCATTAACCCAAAAAATAACTAGACAAACTAAATGCACTTTAAGAAAGTTACTTCACATATTTATGACAACAATTTTTTGCAGTTGGCAACATATGACTCCTCATAGCTTTAATTGGTCCATCAAAATTAAGCTTCACTTACCCTTCACCATTTTTGCTACCTTGAATCACATATCACTTTGTATCATCAATATGCACTCACTTGAAGTTCTTCATTAATTTGTTGATCAAGTAGCCCCAATAAACCTTCCTTGACACATATAGACCTTGATCATTCTTCATCTTAATCATGAACAAGCAACTCTATTAGAGACAAAAACCTATCACTTTAATCCATGTCTTGTCTTATTTTCACAATTTGCAAGTCATGGTTCTTGTACCTAGGACCATTTATTTGTTTACTTCACGCTTTTGAGCTCATGGGTCCTTTACTTCAAACATTGTAATTCCACAATAATTTTTATGCGACTAACAATCTACTCATATACTTATTACATAACATTAGTCTCTTAGGGTGTGCTTGGTTTAGTTGTGGATGTCTAAAAATTAGACTCTAGCTCTGAGCTGTGAGAAAACTACGGTGAGCTGAGAGCTGTGGGGAAGCTGAAATCTATTTGTTTGGAAATAACTATCAACTATGCATTTTGCAAGAATGTGTGTTATAAAAAATAATATTTTGGGTTGTGTAATCAGTGGCATGGTGGGTAATTTATGTGAAATTTGAAAGAGAAATCTAAGAAATCGGGGTCCTGGCAAATTTTAATTTACACTAAGAAAATGAAACTGGTTCTCATGGTAATCTTTTTTATTTAGATTTCTGACTTTTTTGTAGAGAATCTGGTTGGTGCAGCTGAACCAAAGGGACCCTTAGTCATGTTATTCAATGCATCAAACTCACTAGGAGCCTATATGCACTCTTAATACTTAATCATTCAGTTTTGTCTTGAAGTACTGTTGAATTTAAAATTCAGAATTGGAGGAAGAATTATACAAGTAATGTGGTACTTAATATCTTATCTAATGAAGGGGCAAATTTTTGCCTAACTAAATATGTTTCTGATAAGTTCTATGTCAGGCTCTACTTGGATTAACAATTAGTAGAGTGAGAATTTTATTTTGACTAAGTCCGTATTTAGAAATGTTCATGCCCACATTGTAATCCTGTTACGTACTGTAAGAATTGTCACATGAACATCAAGTTGAAATCAGTCAAGCAAGATACCATCAACATCATATAACAGCTCTTCAAACTGAGAAGTATACAGAGAGAGAAAAACCGGTTACTAACTGCCAGTCAATTCATAGAGCTAATATTGAACAAAAAGGAAACACAGGTCAATGATTCTATTCTTAAACTGTTTCATCAGTGAGTATTTACCCTGGTTAATTTGCATGTTTAAACACTTTCATTTGAAAACATGTAACCCAGGTTCATTACATGAGGAAGTTTACTAGCACTTGCAACAAAAGAAAAATTACAAGTACAGATAAGAAACATGTGCCATTATAATCTAGCTGCAATTTAGCACAATACATTTTATTATCATGTAACAAACTGTAGATTCAACACTGGTTATGTCTAAAATACATTATTCATGCCCCTTCATGATCAAATTTTGTTATTCAGTATGTGGCACGGCTAATGGGTCAGACAATACTTTGAAGTTATATACTTTAGGTCCTTTACGCAGAATTGTACTTCGTTGGAGAAAAAACACAATCCCTCCAAACGCATATAAAGATTTTCTGAGACCCAGGTTTAGAAACTCTATCCTGCCATTGATAAAAAAAACTAAACCAAAAAATCCCAAGAATGTTGGATAACAATTTTTTCAAAAGAAAATATTTGCAATATTTCAGCCTTGCGTCAATAATCAATGCATGTAGCTATGTCAGATGCAATTGCACTATAAAAATGCAATATATTAATTTAAATAGAAACTGAGTAAAAAATTGTGCACTTAAAGATTGAAAACATCAGAGCAAATGTAATATAGTAATTTGAAAATGGGCATGAAAACACAATATATCTTTTCAAAACCGTGAAGGCTAGCACATCCGATACCATTTCTGCCAACAAAAGACAAAAGCTCAACCAAGAACCAATATATCAATATGCTGATGCACGTTAACTATAACTCGGTATAAGCATCCAAGCAATTTGCCTCAAGTCAGAGTTCAATTTGAACTCTCCAAAATGTTCTGAATTGATAGCTTTAGATGTGCAGTCGAATGAAGCTGAAATAAGTTAAACATGATTTAGATGTTAATGTAATACTGCACCCTAACATGTTTTCTTTTGTTGGTGCTGCAAAAAAGTAGATAACCGATGAGATGGGTAACGGCTAAGAATATTGATAAGTTCTATGCCAAGTTCTGCTTCCAATAACAATCATCAGTAAGAGTGATAATGGCATGGATCGGTGAATAAAAAGTAGTACGCCAGAACAATGTTGGCCTGTTACTCGATGGAACTATCACGCAGGCAGATTGGCACAAGCAAAATACTGCAATCAACCGTATGAAAAACACTTAACAGAGTAAGGATGCAGATATAGGGAAACATTGATGGATAACTGCCACACAGGCGATTCACAGAGAGACTAACGTTGAGCAATACATAAACATTAATCAGTTAATGGCTCCATGCTTAATTCTTTAATAGCTCGTCCCAGGTTCATTTAATAGCATGCCGAAACAGAACGGGCCATTTTTAGGAAACTGAATCGATTTAAGAAAAACTGGACTACCGAGAAGAGTCAGGTATAGAATGGTGCACGGTTCACCCTACCATTGACAGACAAAACAGAGACTTCAGGGGACGATTTTATTAGCCTTCATCTTCCCGATCCATGTAGCAAAGGACCGCACCGTGTTCCGGAAGCCAAGGAATCCATGCTCCTTGATCTTGTTCATGGTGTCCAGTTGCTCCTTGTCGACGTTGATCACGGCGTCCACGAACCACCAGGTGGTGATGTCAACTAGCCCTGTCTCTACGAGCCCGTTCTCCCTGACAATCTCAGCCCACACCACCTCCTTCCCGGCCATGGCTTCCTCGAGCTTGAATCGCTGGTCCTCCCCGAGGTACCCGACATACTGCACCCCGAAATGGTTAGCCAGAGTCGGCCAGAGCTGCTTCCACTTGTAGAAGTCCCCGTTGGTACAGTTGAACGGCTCGTTCTTGCCAGCGGGCTCCAGGGCGGCCCAGAGCGCGTGCTCTGCGACGAGTTCTGCGTCGGAGGCGTCGCTGAGTCCATCCCAGCCGACGAGCGACCCAGGCCAGCGCAGCGGGACGCCCTCCTTGCGGCAGATAGCGGCGTAGACGCAGAGGCTAGCGACGACATTCCTGGCGCTCCGCGGTGAGAACCCGAAGATGGTGGTGGGGCGGTGGACGGACCAGGTGACGTCGCCGTCGCGGCTAGCGATCCCGTCGAGGAGGACGTTCTCGAGGTCGGGGAACTCCATACGGGGGAGGTCCTCGGAGTAGGGACGCAACGCAGCGGGGACGCTGCTCAAGGGCTCGAACGGGTCGATGAAGTGCTTGCGGTCTGTCTGGAGGCAGACGTGGACGAGTGTGGGGCAGTTCGGGACGACCACGGAGAGGACGTTGCGGAGCATGGCGCAGTTGGCCTCACGGGCCTCGTCCGCCGTCGGGCGCGGAGACCAGGCGACGTAGAAGACGTGGGTGATGTCGGTGAGGGGCCCGAGGGCGTCGGCGACGGCGGCGCGGTCGGCGAGGTCGAGGTAGAGGTCGACGACCGCGGGGGTGGTGGCCGCGGACCAGGGCGGGAGTGGGCGGCGGGAGAGCGCGTAGACCTTCCAGGGCCTGGCGGGCTTGGCAGGATGTCGAGGAGGGCGGCGCCGACGATGCCGGTCGAACCGACGACGAGGGCTACGTTGTTGAACGCTGGCGCCTTAGCCACCGCGCGCTCCTCCTGTTTCCTCTTGATCGCGCCGTACACGCCCGTCCACCACCACTGCATCATGGTTGCCGGCGGTGAAGCGGCTCGAGGTGGTGGCGATAGGCAGAGAAGAGTAGGTGGCTATTGGGGTTCTTGGTTTTGTGAGCAGGGAGAATGGCGAAGGAAGCCTGCGGCAGTGCGGCTGCTGCTTTATGGACATCTGGATCCTCTGTCGTGTCGTTTCGGCTTTACCTGTACCACTAACCACGCACGCGGTAAAAACTTGGTTCTTATTTTGCTCGTCTTGCAATGCTGCGGTAATTTTTAAAGAAATTGGCTGATCTAAAACATGACCTGGGCTCCAAAAAATATTCACGAAAGCCCATACAGAAAATTTTGGAATTTGGTCCAGCTAGAAATGACATCTTAACCAAATCTAAAATCAACGGCGTGGAATATTAAATTTAAAATAAAATGGTTGGATTCATGGATAAAAGAAAGAGAAAAAAACCGTTGCATCCTATCTAGAATAAGGGAGTACATGTCAAGTGACCATATTTTTGTCTTAATTTTTAAAATATAACGTAGGTAATTTTGTAATTTGGTCCAGCCAGAAATAACATCTTGACCCAATTCTCCCCTCAAGAAAAAATATCTTAAAACCAAAATTAAGACCAACCGCTTGGAATGTGACACCCTGACTTCAGAATCATAGAATTTCAAATTTGAAATAAATAGTAAATAAATGTTAGGCCATAAATTATTTTTAGTAAAACAGAAAACTAAAAATATGCATCATCATGCATCTTGCTATGCATATGCATACATATATTGGGTGGTAAAAATTATTTGGACAAAACCAGAATTTATCTGGAATAGGAAAAAGAAATAGGAGAAGAAAATTGAAATTAGAAAAAAGAAAAGAGCAGGACTCGCCCACATGGTTAAGATCTTTTTTTCGTACCATTTTATTGGTTTCCTTCCTTTCCCCATCGGTCTATTTTCTCCTCTCCCTTCTTCCGGCCTCCAAACCAGCTCAACACCCGCGTGTGTCACCCCGACTCGACATATGCATCATTGGTCTGTCAGTTTGCGAGCCCTGTATATAGTGCCACCCTCCCCTTTTTCACACTTGTGCTGCAAACCCTAGTCGCCATCTGCGCCACACGTCTGAGCAATGTTGTCGTCACAACACTGTCGCTCAACGTCGTTGCCTCACAGTGCCACCATGGCGTCGAGCTTCCGCGATCCCCATCGCGCCCGCACGTTCCAGCACCATCACCGGCACCATTGAGCGCATGTCTCCACTTGTCCGCCTCTGGTGCGTGACCGTGTGTGAGTTCCGCGCGTTATTCTCTTGCTCTCCATTTTTTCATGACGAATTGTGCACCGTAGCCGAGTTTAGCCAATTACGTCGCTCTCTGGCCATTGACACCACCGTCCACAATTTTTCACTCAACGGTCATAGCCTTTAGATATAGATTTAATAGCTACAACATACACTTTTTCTATAATCAATACATAATTCTATAAACTAAAAAAATAATAATAACAAAAGCGTAGAAATCTTAAAATGGGCCAGACAACTTGTAATTATTAGTGAAATGACTCTATATTTCAGTCAACTAAAAATTAGCCTGTTATAATATATATTTTTGGTTGATCAGAAAAATTGCCATGAAGATCAAGCTCCCCCACACATGGTAAAGTTGGACACAGAAAGCTTCGTACTCATGGAGCGGTAAATCAGTGAAACAGCAAAAAGAAAAAAAGTCGTTTGCACGGTTCAAACGTGTAGTCCTGGAGGACCCGGTCAGCACCGCCTGACGTGCTTCCGTCTACGATTCCTTTGCGGTGCAGGCGCAACAAACTCGCTGTCCTTTTTCTAAACAAAAACTCGCTGCCAGCTGTCGAGGTTGTTGGTACAGACTAGGGATGGCAACGGGTGCCCATTACCCGTTTACCCGCGGATATCCGACCCGATGGGTACGGATTCGGGTATAAGTTCAGATCCATGGCTACGGGTTCGGGTAACGGGTTGAATCCAACGGGTATTTCTTATCGGGTAAAAAAATCCATACCCATATCTGTACACCCGAACCCGTTCTGACATATGGGCCAATATACCATTATAATAGTTCTAGCTTCTAGGGTTTGCTTTTTCTTTTCTTTCCAACTCCCTTGCTTGGCTGCTCGATGTTAAACTGTTCCATAAATCTATATGCAATGTATTTTTTATTAAAGGTTTTCGGGTAACGGATATACCCGCGGGTAAAAAATATCCGCGGGTAACGGATACGGATAATGTTTTATACCCGCTGCGGGTAACGGGTACGGATTCAGGTATGGATTTTATTCAGCGGGTACGGGTAACCCAGAGTGATATCCGCGGATTTTTTACCCGTTGCCATCCCTAGTACAGACGCTCGAGGCGTTGCTCGAGTTTCGTTTTTTTCTCTCCTTTGATTTGAAGTACTAATGCAACGGCTGAATACAACGCAGAGGATTTCGCTGCAGGGCGCAAATAATGGTGATCCACCGCGCGTGCGATCGCCTCGCACGCCCCTGCATGCGCGTGACGAGTTGCGTGGTGATGTGGTGGTGTGTTTTCTTGTTTGGAAAAAAATACTAACAGGTACACAACCCATGGTTGGTATGTGGCGAAATGTTTTGTGACGAGTATCAATATAGTTCCTCCACTTCAAATTATTTGACTTAACTTCACATAAACTTCTGCACATTTCCTAGGTATAATGGGTTGTGTGGGGCGAGTTTACAACGGATGGCACTGTTCCACCTGTAGCTGCCTGCTCATGGTCATGACCTGTCCGGGCCACGCTGCGCGCGGTGCATTGGTTGCGCATCTGGAGTATAGCGAAGAGTTGTTTAATTGCAGACCGCGCAGAAAGGCTACATGGCTTGATTGGACGGGCTGGGCTTGCAGCTGAATCTGTTGTGCTACTTGATGGATGGGCCGATTGGTTTTAACTAAGCCGAAAATGCAAAGTATCTTGTATTACAGACTTTTGATGCGTCAACGGCCTAAGTTTCTCTTTATATACAATGAAAACCTGCTAGTATCTTCTTTGCAAACATGAAAACCTGCTAATATGACATAACAATAACATGAATCAATAAAAAATATTGGTCGAGACCAGTGGTCAAAATCGTCTAGTCAAGGTGTGCAGTGAACGTCGCTCACGCGATGGGTCGAGCCTAGGGAATCCCACCTGCGGGTGCGGATGTGATTTTTCACCCGCAGATCTAACCCGCACCCGATCTGACTTATCGCGTGTATGGGTGCGGGTTCTATTTTGCACCAGCGGGTACCCGACATGCACCGAAAATAATTTATGTTTATAGTTTTAAATTCAAATGTAATTATTTTATATAATTTAATTATTTCATCTTACTTATCACAACCTATATTTACAAATCCTTATAAGCAAATTAATATTTTTTTTGTTGTATTGCCATTCAAAATGTATAATTTGTTAGACTTATTTATTAAACATTATAGAATGTTTATAAAAAAGTAAAACTCAACGGGCACTCGAAACCCGCACGAAACCCGATGGGTGCAGGTGCGGGTCTCAAATTTCACCCGCGACCTCTTTTGTTTCGGGCACGTTTTTGCTCCACCCGACCCATTGCCATCCCTAGTCGAGCCTCATCAAGAGCAAGGAGGAAACCGCCCGTTAAAAAAAGTTAGATATGTCAATCTGCCCATCAACATTTTAGCTTTGATCCCTCTTGTTTATTTTAGTGGGTGATCTAATTTTTTGCCACGGGGATACCACTGACTAAAGGCATGTTTGACATTGCCTCTACTCCATAACAGAGCAAAACTTTGCTCAAAAAGTTCAGCGTAAAACAACTCTGATGTGAAGTTAGAGGTGTTTGTAGTAGTGTATGGCTAGAAAATTATCCACAACTGCGGGAAAAGATAGTTTTAAGGGTCAATGCTATTCCTGGCCTTGGTTAGACTGACTGTATGTATATTGAGGATAATGAAGTGTATGTAATTATTTCTATTTAATAAAATTATAGACTATTTATTATAATTAAAATTTTACATTTTTAAAAATGAGATTTTCTCATTTAACAATAATAAAGTGTACATAACTATTTTTTCACTATTTTCTTTTAAAATCCTTCAGGCAACGATAATGATGTATATTAACTATTTTTTCATCACAAAATAGATTATCTTCGAGAAAGTTAAAATATTGAACCATATATAAATAATAAAATGGAAGCATATTACATTCTCATTGTCTTCATTCAAATCTCTTGAAAGTGAGTCTATTATCTCTGATTATTACAGAAACAATACACACTAATTCTATGCAAGAGAAAGAGATGTCGTCACACTATCACTGAAATACATCTATTGTAACAAATTTTGGTTCGGAAGTTGAATTACAACATATTTGTTGTACATATCCGAAATTATAGGCACAAAATCATGATCTCGAGCTTTTTTCCACCACTTATCATCCATAACAACGGTGCCCTTTATAGGACACCAATTGTTTCAAGTTTGTCTCAACATAAGTTTTCTCCATGCCTTACAATCTTTCTTCAACCTGTCCCATATGTTTTTTATTTGTTGCTTGGTTGCCACTATGTTGATTCTATATTTTAATCCTTTTTCAACTTCGGCATAACCAACCAGTTTTAAATATGTGTTAGAATGATTCTCTTTTGCACCTTGCTCCGTAAATAATTAGCATAGGACACAAGTGGACTCAACATTCTAATCAATTTTCACGATCTAAAACAGCTCGAATTTGAACATGGAACAAGCAATGCAATAGGGAACTAGAGGATACAGAAAGGATTACCTTGCAGTGATTGTTACAGGACGAAGCTTCCCATCTGCACATTCCACTTCGCTGATCTAGCAAGTACATAAAGAATTCTGTGAATTCACTATCTCCGTTCATTGTTGATATCAAAATGATTGCTTTACCTCGGAAATTCTCTACTCCCACTTGCTACATTTACCATATGTGACCTCTGAAATTCACTACCTCAGCTCATGACAAAGTGCAATTTGCATTCAAAATGATTGCTGGTTTATAACTTTATAACAAGATGCATATTACTTGAAATCTGTATGGTTTGCTGCTGCTCTCTGTTAATATTCCAGAACAATTTTGCCCTTATCATGCTAAATGATTTATTTTTCACGGCAGAAATCTGATGGCAAAACAAGATATGTCTGTTTTGAAAGGAATGGCAAACTGGAGACAGCTAAAGAAAACATACCTATTTGCATTCTGACTTAGATTTTCTATATTCATTATGCAAGTTCATCATCCAAGAAATCAAAAACAGCTACAGTACTATCAAACAATTCTATGTTCAAGGAATGTAGCTACAGTACTATCGCACATGCTTTCAAAAACGAAATCCGCCGCGGCATGTCATGAGCTTAAATGCTGAAGGCACGATACTATCACATGATTAGCAAGAGCAAAAATAAACAACCACGGTATGATTAGCATGAGGTCGAGCCACAACAATAGTACTATCACACCTTCACGTCGAGCAGCAGCTGTAGAGAGCACGGGCGATACAGCGACTCTGAACGGACCATCGGCGAATCACACGGAATGTCGCATGGAGCGTCAGACTTAGATGGCAACTTGCACGGACGTCGAGCGGCGGCTGCGGGCGCCAAAGGCCGGTGCAGCAAGGCAGGCATCGAGCGGCAGCGAGGCGGTCTGGCGGGGGCTAAGGGTTGGCCCACCGCTGGAAGACTTCGAGCCAAGGGAAGAAAAAAACAAAAACGAATCGTTTTTTGCGTAACCCGTGGTAATTGCAGTTAAATACTGTCAACTTCATGTCTATTTGCATATTAACTAGTTTCAGAACTGGAAAGAGGTACTTCAGAAAAATAAACTGGAGCTCCTCCAAATCCGTGCATTTGGGCCATTTCTTTTTCACCAATTTTCAGAGTTGGGTATTTGGCTGAATTTTTTAGCTCCCTACTGGAGTTCGATTATTAAGTCATGCCAATCACGTCCTAACAGTATATATTTTTTCTACATTTATGGTCATTTATAAATAAAAATGACATACCGATCAGTTGTTGCTGCTTGCTTTGCTTCTTGTGTTGAGCAAGAGCCAGGTATCACGCTCTCATCTACATCGCTCGGCTGCGTTGGTAGTTCTTAGTTCTAACATGTTTCTAAGAAAATTGAGATCAGTGCAACAAAGAAAGCAGATTAGAACGCACTGAGCAATATATGGAGAAGAGTTTTAATAGGGGATTCAATAGCATGAAATAGAAGAAGTCGGTTCAAGTCACCGACTGATAATTTAATGTTAATTTTCAGACGTGTGAAAATTAGCATTTTGTTTCAACCTACCACTGAATAATTAGATTTATTTCAAGATTTGTGTGTTTGTAATCGGTTAATTTTGTAACATTATGTATTGTTTATAAAAAATGTTGGTATATTTACTACAGAACCAACGACTTAGAGCATATATTAAAATGAGATATTAATGTTAGGTTAATCTCCAACCAGGTTTAGTTAATGTGACCAAATCCGACCCATTAGAAGCCCTGATCGGGGCACTTACCTTATAATAGTTGTGGTCCCCTCTCACCCTGCGTATTATATAAGGGAGGCAATGCCACTAACGTGGCGTCTCATCCAAACTCATTCTAAATCGATCACTCAGACGCAACAGTGAGGAGAAGACCCAAGCACCACTACGTCCTTCACCGTCACCTTCACGTCGACTCGTCACTCGTCAATCCATCGCTGCATCGATCTTGTCGCTGCAACAACTGTCATCATCATCGACTCCAAAGGTACAATTAAGATCAAACCAATTTATACCACGAGAACCCACTAGGTCAGTCCATTAACAATTCAGATTTACAATAATGGCATCATGAGCCAGGTTTAATGGCTAATCTAGTTGGGGGGAGAATTAGATCGAGATTACATTAAGTTGCTGGCGGCGACGCTGTCGTCTACACTTGCGCGCCTCGGTGTCGCTGTTGCCCGCTCCTCTCAGCCTACAGTGCGAGCTCGTCCGCGCCCTCAAACAGCGCCAGCGCCGCGTGTCCTCGGCCTCCGGTGCGTCCACGCTCTGCGCGTGCCACCACGAAGCTCAGCGCGCGCAGCCGGCCTTGAGCCATGGGCATCATCTCTGCGCTGTAAGACCCTGCGCCGCTCAGCACATTGGGATGTCAGCCCTCAAGCCTGAAAAGCCTGAACTGGCCGCACGCCACGCACACCAGCGTGGCCTTCGGCCTCGCTACACGGCGGCCTCGGGGGAGCTGCCTCTCCTCAGTACGCGCGCCGGCAGCAAGCGAGCAAATCAATCTTGAGCCAAGGTGCAAAGGATTCCAAATTCACGTTGCCTGCCGTTCCTAACAGCAGCGACGCCCACGCGAGCACTCTCGCCGCTGATGTGCTTGCAGCCTGATCTGAGTGCCACAACGTGTATCCGTTGAAACCGGATCGGCACCGCCCGGCGCCATCGGTTACGCGAGTAACCCGCTCTCGAGCGCGACTTCCGGCCCGCTCGCCCACACGTTTGGCCTGCTGCACGTAGTCCGAGCGATGCGCGTCCTCAGCGCCACGAGTGCCCTGGGTTGTAGACCTCGAGCACGCCGAAGGCTAACGCCGCTCCCGGTGCAGCGTGCCTGATTCAGACTCCGGGTGAACCGGATCGTGAGCGTAGACCACGCGCCACACGCCGGCCATTGCACCCCTGAGAGATCCGCTCGCTCGACCGCCGCCTCTCGCCTCTGGCCGGTTGGATCTTTTTAGGTTACGGGCAACGAATCTCAGCCATTCGTTTAGATTAACGACTAAGATCAAAACTAACGTAGTAAGTGGGCTGCAAAGATAAATGGGCCGGTCGCACTTTAGTTCTCTCCTCTCATTTTTTACTATAATAATGAGTAGGTTAAATCTCTTTTAGGCCGTGGGCCATAATTGCTTCTGGGCCGTTCAGCCAGTTTAGAAAAATCAATGGAATTAAGGGTTGAATCGTAAATAATTCTATACAGAATCATTTTTAAGTATTACTCCATAAATTTCCAACGATTTGGAAATTTACTAAATACATAGATTTCCAACGATTTGGAAATATACTAAGTACACAGATTTCCAACGATTTGGAAAAATGGGCATTAAGAATGAGTAAGTTTCCCTAAAAAAATCAGATTACTAACTTTGAAAATTAGTACTACGTATGAGGCATTTACTGAGCTTAGTAATGTTTCCGTTGTACTTCTTAGTTATTTATGATTAAATTTTTATCAACGTGAAATTTGATTAAAATAATTATTAAGCATTGATTTAGTATAGTAATTTTATCCTCTGACCAACGATGAAAAAGTTTATTATGACTTAATGAGTTATTAAGTTAATTTAAGCATTTTTCTGTTCAACGGTGATATATAACTAATGCTTAGTTAAGTTATTCTGTACTAATTATTGCCTTATAAGATGATTTTTTATTAAATCAGAACCAACGGGGAGATTTTATTAGAAAATTAGTTAATTAGCCATGATGATGAAATCATCATGATTAACGTTAGTAAGCTATGATTAAATTTTGGATGTTCATAATGTGCATATACATGATTTTAGTATAATTATGAGTACCACAAAGTATTATATATGTTATGAGATTACTGAGTTATTAAGTGTAGCAAATTATTAGTAAGCTTCTGCTATTCTAAGTTATCATATTAAGTATTATTTTAATTGGATCTAACGTGAAAGTTTAATTAAAAGAATAATTAAGCAAGCATGATAATTGTTTTGGCATAGAAAACTTTGTCAAGCATGATAATTAAAACTGAAAATTATCGACTCACACAATTGAATCCTGAAGTTTCTCAAACTTGAAACTCAAATATTTGCGCCAATTAGTTGCGCCCCTCGCCATGTGTAGTCCATATGTGTAAGTTTTGAGTCGCCGTGACATGCCACACATACCACGCCCTGTCCTGTGAGTCACCAATGACAAACCGTAACACAACATTTCCATCTCGCAACGGAACTACCATGGTAGTTGCCTAGTTGGGTCCGCGGTTCTTCAACCAAAACCGTTTCGGCATCTCCACGCCTGGCCTATCGATCGGTTCGCTGTTGCAGACGTTGGTCGGGAGCAGGAGCAGATCCTTGAGCAGCTCGGTTTATCTTAAAAACAATTAAGCACCTCGGCACACAAGCAAGACAATCTCGCCGCAGAGCACGCAGGCCACGCACGCCAGGTGGCATGACAACTGACACGTCTTGCCCAGGCAATCAACACGAGGACCTCCAATAATTGACCCAGCTCGGCAGGCACAGCACATATGCGAGCCCGCACGACATCATCAACCTGCTCTGCTCCTTCCACCGATTCGATCGATCGATCCATCCCCAATCTCCTTCCTCGATCTCTGTCTCTCTCGTTTCTCCCTTTCCGTCGCCGTCGCCGCCGATCGAGCAGCGCCGCCATGAGCTGGTGGTGGACGGGCGCGATCGGCGCGGTCAAGAAGCGCCAGGACGAGCAGGCCGCGGCCGTGGAGCCGTCCTACCAGAGCGTGGCGCTCGTCGTCGGGTCCACCGGCATCGTCGGCACCTCCCTTCTCGACATCCTCCCGCTCGCCGACACCCCAGGCGGCCCCTGGAAGGTCTACGCCATCTCGCGCCGCCCGCTCCCGCCCTGGTCCCCGGCGCCCTCCCCCGCCGTCACCCATCTCCACCTCGACCTCGCCGACGCCGCTGCCGTCGCCGACGCCCTCAAGCCCCTCACAGACATCACACACGTCTTCTACGTCGCCTGGTCCAGCCACCCCACCGAGGCGCAGAACCGGGAGGTTAACGCCGCCATGCTCCGCAACGTCCTCGCCGTCGTCGTACCCAACTGCCCCGCGCTCGTCCACGTCTGCCTCCAGACCGGCCGCAGGCACTACACCGGACCGTTCGAGGCCGTCGGCAGGATCCCGGCTCCGGACCCGCCCTTCACCGAGGACATGCCGCGCCTAGACTGCCCTAACTTCTACTACGACCTTGAGGACATCCTCTTCGGCGAGGTCTCCCGCCGGGACGGCGCCGTCAGCTGGTCCGTGCACCGCCCAACCACCGTCTTCGGCTACTCCCCGCGGAGCGCCATGAACGTCGTGGGCAGCATCTGCGTCTACGCCGCCATCTGCCGCATGGAGGGCGCCACGCTGCGGTGGCCCGGGTGCCGTGTAGCTTGGGAGGGGTTCAGCGACGCCTCCGATGCGGATCTCATCGCCGAGCACGAGATCTGGGCTGCCGTGGATCCCTTCGCCAAGAACGAGACCTTCAATTGCAGCAATGGTGATATCTTCAAGTGGAAGCAGTTGTGGCCGTTGTTGGCTGAACATTTCGGGGTGGAGTGGGCCGGCTATGAAGGGGAGGGGAGCAGGTTCAAGCTTTCGGAGGCCATGGCAGGGAAGGAGGCGGTGTGGCAAGATATTGTCAGGGAGAACGAGCTTGTAGGAACAGAGCTTGAGGAGATCACAAATTGGTGGTTCGTCGATACCATGTTCAACATCGACACCGAGCATTTGGATAGCATGAACAAGAGCAAGGAGCATGGCTTCCTCGGCTTCAGGAACACGGTCAACTCCTTCAATACATGGATTGAGAAGATGAAGGTTTTCAAGATTGTACCTTAATGCCTGCAATTTATTAGTTGGTACCTGCTTTTTATATCATGCTGCATCTTATTATCTTGCTCATTTACAAAGTTCCATTTATCTTGAGATTTAGTCTCATTTTATATATTGTCGTCTTCCAAAAGGTTTCATGATGTATAATTCTGTACTAGGGCAAAATAAATATCAGAAAATTGTGAATGATTTGTTCTTTCCCAGCATCAGTTTCGTTGAAATCATTATTATTCAAATGTTTTCATAATGGGCACTGCCTTATTCTCTGAATTGGTTGTTGAAGCCATCGAGTTTTCTCCATATGTGTATTATTGTATGGCTGTAGTGATAATTCTCTGTTACGAATTGTTTTCATTGTGTACAAGCCACCAGAGCTCTTGCTTTCATATCGGGGGTTAACAGACTAGAACTGGAAGTAGGTCTCTCTACCAAACATTTCCATTAAGCTGGTCTCTCAAGCAACAATGTTACATTATCACAACTACGCGAGACTGTTATGGGGTCCGATGTTCCATATACTTCATGCGGTTATAAATTTTCCTGTATTGGAAAAAAACTAGTGGCAGCTTTATTCCAGTCATTAATTGCTTGCACATTTTTATTGGTCTTCTATGTTTCACGACGTTTTCGAGAGGTCCAAAATTGGCTATCTAATTGAAAGGGAGGGGATGCACTTCTTTATTTGCGCTCGCTCCTGAATGGTTGTTGGAAGCATCTTTGACCGTTCTCACCGATTAGCTCTAGAAATCTGATTTGAGATCGAGTTTTGTGTCTGACAAAGCACGCAACAGCTAGGCTGCTCTTCAATGATGGAAGTCGATCTTTTTGTTCATCAATAATCTATTCTGCGACAAAAACTTGTGTTGCCTGCTTGCGGTTTTCCTTCTTGTGGATAGAGACGAGCGATGCAGATGAAGTTGAGGGGTTTGGGGGTTTTGAAATGAAAACGGTTCACGGTAAAAAATGGATAGATTGTTTTTTTACTTTTACATACCAATTTTAGAATTGGAGTCAGAGACGACAGACGATATAGTTAGAAATGCATTCGGTATCGGATATGTCGGAAGTATTGAAACGAATCTGATAGATCGAAAACAGATCGATATCGACTTGACCTAAAAATTTATTTTGAAAACAACTCTTGACATGTCGGTCACAATAAAATATTATATCTATGGCAAACCACTTATCATATCATCAAAAAAGGATGGCACTAAATATACCTCTATATCCCTCCACTTCAAAACTAATACCTGTCTTTTTACACACAGCATAGGGCACTGATCACAACATCAAATTAGTATATGTTCACAACAGAAGATGGATCCAATGTGACAAATTCATATGTTCATTGGATATGATTGAAAAGAGTGACCTTAAAAGCTATAACGACTCTTAGCATTGTAAACACTTCTTTCTCAATCCAACTCCATCTATAGAAAATATCGCCTCCACTCTAATAATGCACATAAGTACCAGTACGTACGGTCACAAGGACAAAAAAATCCCAAGTGATCCTAAATTTTTTTGCACTAACGAACAACGAAAAATAAATCTCTGATTTTAAACCAGGAAGGTCTCACAGTCGTGTACTCTCCCTAGGAGCGATCTTTATAATTTGCTATCCTTATGAAATTTTGCTCATATTTTGTCATCTTAGTGCAATGTAGGCGTTCTAAATCATTTTTTTCATTGTAATTACGTGATAGACATATAGTATATTGACACTTGTGCCCTTTAATCCAAATTCCGATAACTAATTGTGTTTTCTCAGCTAATGATCAATCTGTCGGTTAGTTTTAGGTAACACATTTATCTAATCATTATTCATTACAATATAATCATAATTATGTTAGATAACTAATCATTATGATTCCTGTTTTGCTCAGTTTACAACTGTTGCAGCGGCCCATCTTGCTTTTCCTCATCAAAATGTGAGGAGATAAAGGCACTAGAAAAATCTGTGGTTAGTTTGAAGAAAGGCAGGAACAAGTTTGTCGGTAACTAGATTGTTTTTTGGGTGTTCTGCAGTTACAAGGCGTCAAGTCAACTTTCTCCATGCCACCATCACTCTGTTGTATCCCCAGTTAAATCATTTCTTTGCCTGACTAATTCATTATATTGATGCACTGATAGCTACTTTGTGTTGTTAGTAGCTGAACTCTTACTCTCATTGAGGAAGAGGATGACACTAGGAGTTGGGGCAATTTCTCTAGTTTATTCCTCACACAATATCATACCCAATGAAGGGTTGGGGTTACCTATTTATAGCTGACTCGAGACAACCAAATATATGCCAAGATGCTAGTCTAAGATGCTTTCCTTAAGATGTTGTCCTAGAAGATGTTAGTCTAAGATGTCGTCCTTAAGATGTTGTCCTTAAAATATCCTAGAAGATGATTAGTCTAAGATGCTATCCTTAAGATGTTGTCCTAGAAGAACAGGACGCCATCCTAGTTGGGGCCACTCCATCATTCAGTATAAGACTTATTCCATCATTCTCCCCCTAAGTCTTGTGTGTCGTCTTGTGGGAAGGTTGGACCACCCCGATCCTAGAGCAAAGCTCAAGTAACTTGATCCTCCCAATAGGCTTGGTGAGCAGGCCCGCAAGCTAGTCCTTGGCATTGATGTAGCGCTCCTTGGTGCTCCCTTCCTCCAAGTAGCCTTGGATGAAGTGATACCTCACCTGTATGTGCTTGCTCCGTTCATGGAAAACGGGGTTCTTTGCTAGGGCTAGAGCAAAATTGTTATCCACCCTGAGTTCCACTGCTCCAGTGTCTCTGTCGAGGAGATCACCAAGTAATCGAACAAGCCAAAGCGCCTGAGTCGAAGAGGTGGAGGCCGCTATGTACTCAGCCTCACAGCTGGACATGACCACCAACTGCTGCTTGACTGAGTGCCAGCTAACGAGGCACTTGTTGAAGAAGAAGAGAATCCCGCTCAAGGTCTTGATGGTGTCGATGTCACTGGCGTGGTCGCTGTCACTATACCCGACAAGGTGTGCCTCTCCATGGCACCTCGGGTAGTAGACGCCATGGTCAAGAGTCCCCGCAACATAGAGGATGATCCTCTTCAGAGCTTGCTAGTGCTCCGTCGTTGGTCGCTGCATGAATCGACTAACGTAGCCGATAGAGATTTCCAGGTCCGGTCGTGTGTAGGCGAGGTAGCAAAGGCTCCCCACGAGACGCCGATACTGCATAGCGTCCACCTCCTCCGTCGTGCTATCGCGGCTCAGCTTCAACCTTTCCTCCATCGGAGTGAGAGTGAGAGCTAGGTTGCAGTCTGTAAGCCCAGCTAGCTCAACAACGCACTTGGCATAGGCGGTCTGTTGAAGCATGATCGTGGAGTCTGCCTGATTCACCTCGATCCCTAGGTAGAAGGAGAGAGAGCCCATGTCACTCATCTAGAAGGTGTCTTTCATCTCTTCCTTGAACGCTGCCACCTTCATATCCTTGGTGCCAGTGATCACCAAGTCATCAACATAGACACCCACCAGCAGGGAGTTTCCTCCATTGTCCCACCTATAGATGGCCGCCTCATGCGGGCTTTGCCGGAAGCCCATCCCCTTTAGCGTGGAGTCCAACTTGGTATTCCACGCTCTTGGTGCCTGTCGCAAGCCATAGAGGGCCTTGCGCAGATGCAACACCTTGCCCTCCTTGCGAGGGATTACAAATCCCGGTGGCTGGTGCACGTGGACCTCCTCCTTCAGATCTCTGTTAAGGAACGCCGACTTGACGTCCATGTGTTGAACACGCCAGCCTTCCTGGGCGGCCAGCGCGAGGAGTCGCACAGATTCCATCCATGCCACGAAAGCGACGACATCGTCGAAGTTGACCCCCTCCTGCTGCACAAAACCGCGTGCCACCAAGCGAGCCTTGTGCTTGACGATGGCGCCGGCTTCATCCCTCTTTAGCTTGAACACCCACTTAAGTGTGATCGCATGGTGACTATGAGGGAGGTCAGCAAGCTCCCAAGTGTGGTTCCTCTCCACTGCGTCCGTCTTCGATTGCATCGCGGCATGCTATGCCGCGTGTCCCTCAGCCTCCGTAAAAGACCGAGGTTCGCCGTCGTCGCACACAAGATGCAACTGCGCCTCCAGATCATGAGGGGCTAGTCTCGATACCTTCTGGTCGCGGAGAAGGTCCTCCACCGTATGATGCCGCAATGGCTCGCCGTCGTGGTACGCGTCAATGTGCTCCTTGTCGTGGGAGACCGGAGTAGCGAACTTTACCGGGTGGTGCTCGACACTACCTGGTGTTGGAGTGGATGTGCCCGGAGGGGTGTCCGTCAGTGCTGGAGTGTGTGGGGTCGCCGACTGTGGTGGTGGTGGTGAAGAACTCGTTGCAGCCGAGGTCATGGCTGGAGAGCGTGGCGCTGAAGTGGGTGGAAGCTCGGGGACTGGGGTAGATATGCTCGGTGGAAGATAGTTGCCTACTCCCCCAGTTCCCTTGAAGTAGACGTACTCGACCGTGAAGTTGTCGTACGCCGGAGTTGAGCCGTTGTCTACCACCTTGTCTCATGCCCATCCTCGCCCTTCGTTTAACACTACATCGTGCACCGTGCGGACATGCTGTGTCCTTAGGTCTAGAATGTGGTAGGCCTTCGAGCCCACGATGTAGCCGATGAACACCCCCGGGGTGCTCCTGTCGTCAAGCTTGTCAATGTGGCTAAACTCCTTGGCGAACGCGAGGCAGCCAAAGAACCGTAGTTGAGAGACCACCGACTTGCTCCCATGCCAAGCCTTGTACGGTGTTCTGTCGTGGAGAGCCTTGGCGGGTGAGGGGTTGAGAATGTAGACAGCCGTCACCACCGCCTCTCCCCAGAAGACAGTCGGCATTCCCCTCTGCTTGAGGAGGGCCCGAGCCATTCCCACAACCGTATGTTACGATGCCATTTTGCTGCGAGTTGTAAGGGGAGGAGTAGTGGCGCTGAACATCCTCATCCGCGCAGTATGATGCGAACTCAGCCGCCGTGAATTCACCGCTGTTGTCGGCGCGCAATGCATGCATCTTGCAGCCGCACTCCGCCTCCGCAGTGGCCTACGCGCGCCTGATGGTGTTCGCAGCCTCTCCCTTGCTGCCGATGATCATCACGCACATGTAGCGGGAGAGGTCGTTGACGAGTAAAAGAGAGTAGCGTCGTCCTCCCGGTATAGCCGGTGTCACCGGGCCACACAAATTCCCATGCATGAGCTCGAGCCGCTCCTTGGCTCAAAAGCTCAACTGCGGAGAAAGAACGCCTCTGCTTCGTCAACACGCAGATGTCACAGAACTTCTCCACATGGTCAATAAAAGGGAGACCTCATATCATCTCCTTGGCACTGGCCACTTCAGGGCCTCGAAGTGAAGGCGCCCGAAGCGCTCGTGCCACTGCCATGCTTTGTCGTCTTGTTGAGCAGCAAGGCAGAGGGGTTGTGCTACCTGCACGTTAGAGTCGATTGGTGCCTCTGGTTACCTTGGAAAGAAGACGATGATGGCGATCCCAAATTCTCATGACTCTGTCTTTAATCTCCACGCATGAACCATTCTCATTCAGCTGTCCCAGGCTGATGATAGAGTTTCTCAACGCGGGGATACAGTAGACTCTGATGAGCAGATGGTGCTCACCAGATTCGGCAGTGAAGACGATGGAGCCAATGCACTTGATCTCCATGCCGGAGGCATCCCAAAACTTGACGGAGCCTCGTACATTGGGATCAAACTCATTGAATAACTCCCGTCGACCGGTCAATCTTGTCGTTGCTGGAGCCGTTACAGAGAAAGGCGTGGGCTCTCAGCTCATCAAGGTGGAGGAGAACCACTGCGGTAGATGCCGCTGGGGGTAGCTCGATGCTTGTATGTGCCATAAGCAAAGCCGACTCCTCCTCCTCCACCTGCATGACGTGGGCCTGGCCGAGTCAGGGCTGTCTACACTCCTTGGACTAATGACCAAGCTTGCCACAGTTGTGCAGTTGTTGTCTCGTGTCGGCTTCTTGTTACCGACAGCACCACCCTGGGCGCCTCTGCGGGCGCCACCCTCGGCATGTCCTTGCGCGCTGGCTTGGGCACCTCCGTGCACCTTGCGTGGCTTGCCGCGCTTACGGCCGCCTGTTGAGGTAGATGACTCCCCCTTCTTCCCGTCACCCTAGCAGGCCTCCCGCTGCTCTCGAGTGAGATGTAGTTTCCCACTGATGGTGATAGGCCCCAAGAGATGATGTGGTTCGTCGTTGTCGATGACCTTGAGGCGACCTATCGCTTCTTCGATCGACATCGTGGAGAGGTCCAACAGAGACTCGATCGAGCGAGCGATGTACTTGTACTTCTCGGGGATGCAATGAAAGAGTTTCTCGACGACTCTCTCCTCGTCGTATGTATTGTCACCGAACTGCACCACCTTATGCAACAGAGTGTTGTGACGGAGAGCAAAGTCATCAACTTCCTCACTTGGCTTGAAGGCTAGGTTCTCCCACTCCTTGTGAAGTGCCTGCAGTGTGGTCTTGCGGGCACGGTCACTTCCAATGCGTGTCGCAGCAATGGCATCCCAGACCTCCTTGGCAGTCTGCTTCTTGGAAATCAAAACTGCATCTCGGGTGGAACTGCAGCAATGAGAGCAACCAATGCACGTCGATCCTCATAGTAGTCTACATCGCCGTACCGATCTGCTTCCCACATGTGCCGCACCTGGAGCCATATCCTCATCACCACGGCCCACTCGACGTAGTTGGTCTTGGTGAGGGTAGGCCACCCACCGTCGGGACAAACGTCTTTGACAATGGTCTGGACCCCGTGATGACCATGGTACCTGTCCGAAGAGAGAGAGACGCGCCGCCTGTAAAGGCCGCAATCTCCGTCAACCTGACCACCACCGCCGGGAATTCTGCCGGCGCGTCCGCGCCTGTCTAGGCTCCCGCCGTTGTGCCCATGGGGGTGTGCGGCTGCCTACTGCGCCTCCTTCGCTAGCGCTGCCTTCCTCGCTAGCTTGAGCTCATAGTTGATGCCGCCGTCGGCAGAAACAGAGCCACTGGTTCTACTGTCGCGTAGAGCCTCGTGCTCTGCTGCCTCCGCATGCGCTGCATCCACCGCCGCTGCTTCTTCTACTTCCACCCTCACTACTGCTAGTTTCACCACCGCCAGTCTTGCTGCCCTTACCGCCGTCGCTGCAGTCTCTGCCGCTGCTCGCTCACATCTGCTGCGGGCGACCTTGACCTCCTGCTGATGCCGCGCGCTGGAGGCAACCGAGCGCAGAGACTTTTCTTCGGACATGGCGCGCTAGTGGAGTGTGCTGTGTGGGAAAGAGGCTTTCTCAGACAAGCTGTTGCTCGTCTATGCAGGAGGAAGGTATAAGCTGGAACCACTTGTATTGCTACCGCCGGCTGAGGATGGAAAAAGACGTGGGAAGGAGATGAACAAGAGATGCTTAGGCTGCAGGATAGAACGGCTCTGATACCACTTGTTAGTAGCTGAACCCTTACTCCCATTGAGGAAGAGGATGACACTAGGAGTTGGGGCAATATTTCCGGTTTATTCCTCACACAATGCCATACCCAATGAAGGGTTGGGGTTACATATTTATAGCTGGCTCAAGACAGCCAAGCATATGTCAAAATGCTAGTCTAAGATATTGTTCTTAAGATGTTGACCTTAAGATGTTATTCTAGAAGATGCTTAGTCTAAGATGTTATCCTTAAGATGCTGTATTAGAATATGCTTAGTCTAAGATGCTGTCCTAGAAAAACAGGACACCATCCTAGTTGGGGCCACTCCATCATTCTGTACAAGACTTATTCCATCATGTTTTACCCGTGTCACACACTGGTGGATCTCTGCTTAATTACTTAATCAATGTTTATGCTTCCGTAGTTTTTTTATATAAATCATGTTTATTGACTGGTCTGATGATTGGACCATCTAGATAGTATTTTTGTTGTTTGATTAGTACTTACACTACAATCCGCTAGACTTATGTTTATAAAAAAGGCTTCTTGTGTAACTTGGCATGTCATTTAATATCAAATTTTCGCTAGCTGCTTGTTTGCTTTGTTCTACCAAACACACTTTAATTAGCTGAGGCTCTCTCTGTTAATCACTGCATAAGGCTTCTTAGCTAGTTAATTTAATTTTGCACGTCTCGTTCTTTTGCCGCAAATAGCTAGTTTCTTTTGTTAATGTTTCAGTACTTATAGTGTTGTATGGTACTTATAATTAGTAATACACATGTCATCAGCTTTGTAATTCCATAACATATTTTTCTTTCAATCTTTCATCATAATGTCTCCAGTAACCTCTGCAAACCTATAACTATGCAAAATTGCCTGTTATATACTTCTAGACACTCTAGTCTTATGTCCACTATAAAAAATAAGAATTGCTTGTCATATACGTCTAGACACTCAAGTCTCATGCCCACTGTAAAAATTCTACTTTATTGGATATCATACCTAAATTTACTCTTCAAATTTCGGTGCTTCTTGGATATCATGCCTGCCGCATTCCTCTATATTTGTTGTGATTCTGGCAGGTTGTGGCGAGTGAAGCTGTAACATGTCACCTAAACTGTTCCAAAGTAACAACAGCAACAACACCTGAACCTCATGCTAATGCAACACCTTCAGTTCTGTGAGTATTCTCTAGCATACTTCATTCATCGTCAACAATAGCTAAATCTTCACCAACATCGTCAACACTATCCGAAGATGATGAATTAGTTCCAGCAGCTACTAGTGGTCCACCTCCGCTAAGTGTTGACCCAATATTAATGTATGACAAAGGTGTAGATTGGAGTGAGCTCATAATAGATCCATTGCTATATGAAGATGTTGATGCACCTATGGCTGCTGATGAGAACAAGGTGTATGAAGGACTTGGGCTAAAGGTTGAGGATCCAAGAGCAGACATGGTAGGTGCACATAGAGCTGAAGCAAAAGAAAAAAAATCAAAGATGCATCTATTCCCGTGGATGATGAAATTTTTGATGAGCCAATTGACAACTCGGACAAAGACAATCGAAATGTGGAAGTAGGCACATATTACCCCACTATGTCAGATTTCAGAATGGCTGTCAGGCAGCGTGCTAGTATAGGGAATTTGGATTGGGCACTGTCGGTACCCTCAATACGGGGTACCCCCGCGCACAGGGAAAATGCCTAAGGACCTCGCCCTTCTCCGCAGGGAGAGCTCCGAAGGCGCCATGTGTCCAGCGGGGCCGGACCTCCCTCTCCTTAGAGGAGACTCCAGACCCGCCACGTGGCCAACTGGGCCAGACCTCCCCCCTCCGCGGGGAGAGCTCCGGAGGCTCCACGTGTCCTGCGGGGCCGGACCTCCCTCTCCTCAGAGGAGAGCTCCAGGCCTGCCACGTGGTCAGCAGAAGCCGGACCTCCCCCCTCCGCGGGGAGAGCACCGAAGGCTCCACGTGTTCCGCGGGGCCGGACCTCCCTCTCCTCAGAGGAGAGCTCCGGGCCCACCACGTTGCCAGCAGAGCAGCGCCGCCTGCCCCCGCGCGGTAGGCAGCAAGAGTAAAGACGCGCCGTACCTTGCCCGTACAAGGTATTCAAGACCTGCGCCTTCCCAAGGCGCGGAGACGCGGAACACGCCTCTGTCAGGTGTCTTTGCGCCCAGTCACATCGCATACTGGCGCACCGTGTCAGAGCCTGCCCGCCCATAAACACAGCGACAAGACATCCCCTGCCGCCCCTGCCATCATCAACCACTACGACTAGCTTGCGGCATGGCCAGGGCGGCAGAACGAAGACTCGGAAGCCCTCACCAGAGACAACTACCGGAGTAACTGCGGATACGGTAGATGGCAGGCAATCTCCCCGGGACCACCTATCGGGTCCCGGGCCCACCTTGTAAGCCGCTCAAGCCTTGGACTATAAAAGGCTCGGGTAGGCAACGTTAGCAAGGGTTCATCTCTTACGCACCCTCGCACTCTAGCCATTCGACATATTACACCCTCAAGCTCAGGACTCCGGTTCTGAGCAGCAAGCAATACAACGAGCAACTCTGCTCACCGTGGACGTAGGGTTTTACGCTCCGGCGGCCTGAACCACATAAAAATCCCTGTGTCAAGCTTCTCCCTCAATCGTCCCTAACGCTGAAGCTCTCCGTGAGTGACAAGCCCCACCGAAAAAGAACCTCCGCGGGCTGCCCAGAGCAGGCCCGGGGGAAGTGTCGGCTACACACTTCAACATTTGGCGTGCCAGGAAGGGGCCTTTTCCCTTGCGCGACGAGTTTCTGCCGACGAAGATGACGAAGCTCCCTTCAGCGGCAAGCTCTCCCCGCCCACGTTCACGACGAACGGTGACCAGCATGGACTATGTCTCGACACACTCAGGACGAAGTGTGTCGGCGCAAGCTGGAAGCCAGCAGCCGACTCCGGCAGCGCAGGCTCCAGCAAGCGTGAGACCCTCTGCAGCGCTGAGCGTCTCCCACGGGGGCGCACTAGCTGCAGCAAGAGTGCTACTGTGCAATCCACCTGCTGGGGACGCGCCTCAGTCAGCGACCCAGCAGTGGATTCGCGACGTAGACCGTCTCGTCGTCGCCGCCGCCAACCCTCGACTTCGGCGGGGACGACGCCCCAGTCAACCGGCTGTGTCGCTGACGCGCACGCCAACGGTTGATGGGCAGACGGCCGATTCCCGCTTCACCAGGCTCCCGTCGGCGGACCTGAGGTCGAAGCTGGAACGATGCCACTTGGGCAAAGATGCCCGAGTGCTCATTGAGCGACGGCGAGAAAGGCGTCGCAACCAGGAGGCCGGCGACAGCATGTCGACCGCCTCGACCCAGCCTGAGGCGCAGACGTTCGCCACGCGATCTCTGCTCCAGGCATACGCCACGCAACATATGCCCCGGTCATATGCCCTGCAAATGGTGCCCCCGGTTTATGGCGCATCCTTGCCCGTACCGGGGTACACAGTGCCTGCAGCGAACCAAGCATTCGCGGCACCAACGCCTGCAGCAACAGGAGCAGGATGTGCGGCCCTGGCGCCACACCTTCGCTTCGCGAAGTGGCCGCGTAAGTTCCGGCCGCACCTGCCCGAGAAGTACGATGGCAGCGTCAACCCGGCGGAGTTCCTCCAGATCTACTCCACCGCCATCCTTGCTGCAGGAGGGGACGAGGCCGTCATGGCCAACTACTTCCATGTCGCCTTTACTGGCCCAGCCCGGTCTTGGCTCATGAATATCCCCCAGGGTTCCATAACCTCTTGGGGAGAGCTCTGCCGGCAGTTCACTGCTAACTTCGGCAGCTCTTACACCCGGCCTGGCACGGAGCTCGACCTCCACGCCATCCAGCAACAACCTGGAGAGACGCTGCGCTCCTTCATCCAGCGGTTCTCCCAGGTGCGCAACACCATCCCGCATATTCAAAATGCTTCTGTGGTGGTGGCGTTCCGGCAGGGTGTACGGGACAAGAAGATGCTTGAGAAGCTCGCGACCAGAGAGGTTTGCGACGTCTCAGAGCTCTTCAGCCTGGCGGACAAGTGCGCCAGGGCAGCAGAAGGGCGGAATTGGCACTCACTACCAGCCTCCGAGTCAGGAGGGCAGCCCGGATCTGGTGACACGACCCCATTGGTCTTGTCGAGCCAGGATCACGCTGAGGGGTGCTGCGTTGCACAACACCGGATAACACACGTCAAAGGTACAAAGCGGTGCGAAATTTTATTACATAAACAAGTTTATGAACATGTTTACATCAAAATAAGTTCAGTCCACGCTCACGGGCGTAGACTAAGCATCAAGTGCACGTTCAGCCCTTGAACGTGTCCTTGCTAGCACACACGCACACTAACTCTGCGGCGTGCACGACTCCCACTCGACGGGGTTCCCCTCCTGGGGTTCCGTCTCCTCTTCGGGAGTCCCTTCCTCATAGAACCCTGCAAAAGCTTCAAACACAAGCAGTGAGCACGAAGGCTCAGCAAGTCTGACCCGTCTCACCTAAACATGGAACTTCTAAATGAGGGGTGGTGGGTTACATGAGGTGAAAATCATTTGCAAGGACTCGCCTAATTAGTAGAACCTTACTTTCAAGTTTTAGCAGCAGGTTGTGGAGAACCTTACGCTAAGGCATATGAGAGAGCCGCAATCAAACAAGAAACACATTTCTCTCATGTACTGACACGACCCCATTGGTTCTGTCGAGCCAGGATCACGCTGAGGGGTGCTGCGTTGCACAGCACCGTATAACACACGTCAAAGGTACAAAGCGGAAGCGGAAATTTTATTACATAAACAAGTTTATGAACATGTTTACATCAAAATAAGTTCAGTCTACACTCGCGGGCGTAGACTAAGCATCAAGTGCACGTTCAGCCCTCGAACGTGTCCTTGCTAGCACACACGCACACTAACTCTGCGGCGTGCACGACTCCCACTCGACGGGGTTCCCCTCCTGGGGTTCCGTCTCCTCTTCGGGAGTCCCTTCCTCATAGAACCCTGCAAAAGCTTCAAACACAAGCAGTGAGCACGAAGGCTCAGCAAGTCTGACCCGTCTCACCTAAACATGGAACTTCTACATGAGGGTAATGGGTTACATGAGGTAAAAATCAGTTGCAAGGACTCGCCTAATTAGTAGAACCTTACTTTCAAGTTTTAGCAGCAGGTTGTGGAGAACCTTACGCTAAGGTACATGAGAGAGCCGCAATCAAACAAGAAACGCATTTCTCTCATGTACTTTGCCCAAAGTTGAAAAGAACTTTAGTTAGCTCTAAGCTACAGCATATCATTAACAATCAATGTCCAGCTTTCAATCAGCAACATTTTAACATGTGACTAGCCTGTTCTTTCTACGTCACGGTACAGTGAACAAGTGGTACTCACTGACCGCGAGGGACGGCGATTATAATCGATTTACACCTGCAGGGTTACCCGAACAACCCGTCACGTACGCCCGTACTCGATGTTGCCTACAACAACCATCACGGACGCCGTACGCGACTACCTTTCACCCGTTAGCCAAATGTTGAACCGGTCCAATCGTCCCGAGCAAGAGGTCTCTGCACGCGCATCTCCGTGCCGCCAACCGATTTACACCTCGAGCTCTCAACCTACCCTCTGAACGACCAACTATGTCTCAACACCCAGCTACCCGAGTTACATCAGTTTCCCGGTTCCCATATAGCCGGTAGGTCTTCGGTACTGTTCTAGCTTGTTCAACAGGCCCGCACACAGCTCGGTCCTCAATCGACACAAGCGGAGCTACAGCACACAGGCCCCAAAGTCCTGCTGCCCTTACCCTCCGCTTGGTCTCATTTTCTTGCCATGTGTGTCATGTGCTATCTCTACCCGAGCAATGTGCCTCTAGCCTATTCTCGCGAGTAGTTCCAACTACTCGACTTGTACCGAATCCTACTCTATCCTAGCAATGCAGTAGCTAACGGGGTTTGCAATCCTAAACCCAACCCATGGTTCTCTTGGCTATGCAGTGGGGCTTCCAAACAAGACTCTAATGCACAGAATAAAGGAAACAAGTATGTGCTCAAAACAATAAAAATTTGTAAAAAAGTTAATGCTAACCGGAGCTTGCCTTGCTGCTCTTGGTCGTAGGCTAGCTGTTCCTCCGGAGTAACGAAGTCTAGGACTTCGGGTTCCTCCTCGACCTTAGCGACTACATGATAGAAAAAATACATGTATTAATTTAATGCATTTGTATTAACTTTGAAGTTGTGAAGTCTATAACCCTTGCTAGACAGACCTAATGACTGTGAAACTTTTACTGTGGCTTGGTTACAACCTAAACAGAGACTTGGTCAAGTTTTAGTTGCAGCAAAGCTCATTTGAGCCCTCCACAATTAATTATGTCCTTGACCTTAATTGGAACTCTTAGGGTGTTCTAGGAATTTTCATGAAGCAAACTATGACTTTCTGAAAACTAGATTTTCAGAGGGTTCTAATGGAATTGGTCTCACTTAATTTGAAGGTTCCTAGCTAAATATATGAGCTAAACAATTTCAGAGAAAATTCAGAAAATGTTTCTGAACATTTTTTTTATTTTCTCTTGAACAGTTTCACTAATCACACCATTAGGTGGATCAGATGAGCTCAAATGGATCTGAAATTTTTATGGTAGTTCAGGGATATTTTGGTGAACATCCCAGCAAAATTTCAGGATTTTCCTCCAAAGGATTCTCCAGTTAAAATTCCTAACAGTTTAAATTTTGAGGAATTAATTATGGAAAATTAAGGATTTTCATGAAGTGAAACTTGATTTGCTGGAAAGTACTCGGAGAGCTGAATCCAGCAAAATTTGGTTCACTCAATTTGGAGCTTTCTAGCCAAAGTTATGAGGATTTGAAGTTTGAAGGAAATCTGAAAATCGGGGAAAAGTTTAAACTCACGCGTGGGCCCAGGGGACACGCGTCGCACGCCGAGGCGACAGCACACCGCGGCCCACAATGATTTTTGCGCGCCAGCACACCCGATCCCGGCCGCAGCCGGATCCCGATTCAAAATATCTCCCGCTGACAGCTGGGGTCCACCCCTTCTTCAACCTCGCGACGCCCGCGCTCCGCCGCCGAGGGACCTCGCCGGAGAGCTCGCCGCCGGCTGCTGTACAGCTCCAAACTTCTCAATTCTGGCCGCCCCTGACTACTTTTACTCGGGGAACATGATTCTAGGGTCAGCTTCTCATGACAATGGCCGGAGCATGGTCGGCGATGAGCTGCCACCTCGGAACGACTCCGGCCATGTCGGCTGACTTCCCTAGCACCTCAACTACTTGGGAAAACGGTCAGGGAGCATCAGTGGACCTCAGAGAAGGTCGACATGAGCTCGAGACAGTTCGGGGAAGGCCCAAAATAGGTCCTCACCGTGCGTCCGATGCCGCCCGTTCATTCCGCCCTCGGTAGACCTCAAATTACGCCGGGTACAGAGGTTCTCCGGCCCAGAGTTGTGAAGGCAACTTGTGCGTTACCGTGTCTAGCTCGTGTGAGAGCGGCTTGAGGCCCTCTAATCCTCTCTAGAGCATGAATTAAACAGAATCATACCCGAAGGTCATTCTGCACACAGAAAGGGGAAAAGTGGAAATTCGCCGCCGGTGAGCAACCACTCGAGCTGTGGCTCAGGAATGAGCAGCACCGGTCACCAGCGCGTCCAAGGGTGCCTTGGCTCGGGCGTGACAACGCCCTGGTTGGGCTGTCCACGAGCGCCCGAGGTGCGGCGGTTCCAAGTCTCGAATTTGATCTTTCGGCACAGCCGATATCAATCGGTTTCAACCGAATTCTAGCAACGGGGAGGACGGAGGAAGGTCTCTAGTACCTTGCTGGGGCTCTGGAGTGGACGGAGGGAGCTGCGATCGGCGTTCTCCGATTGATTCCGAGCTGCGGAATTTTTCGGCCGGCGCTGAGTTCTTGCGGGGAAGAACGGCAGTGCCTCGGCCGAGGAGGGGGGCAGGCGCCTTAAGAAGGCTCTGCACCGCCTCGCACGCGGGCGTGGGCAAGCAGCTGCTGGCGCGGCGGCTGCCCTCGGTGGCGATCACCGCTGCGGCTCGGCGACCCGAGTGAAAAAGTCTCAGTCGGTTTGATCTGAGCAGTGGCTGACATGTGGGTCCCACTTCCAGTTTTAACCTCTGAAATTTACTCCTAATCACTGTTGTAAACAGTGAACCCCATACTACCCTTGGTAATTCAAATTATTCACCCATGAGCCATTTGAATTGATCAAAGTTCAAATGAGGTTTGGTTTGAATGAATTTCAGCACAAGTTCAGTTTGAAATTCAAATAAAGTTTGAATTTCTCCCACTTAGCTCATGTCAAGATCAACTCCAAATGGACTGAAAATTGGTGTGTGAGCTCACAAAAATGTGCTGAGTAAGAATATGCCTCCCACTTTTAAATTCATGGGATAAAAACAGTTTGAATTTGAATATGGTTTCAAACTGCCCTCTTCCTAACTATACCCAAAATGACCTCAAAAAGGTTTTGAATTTGGGTGAAACTTGGCATGGACATCCTTAGTAAAGTGTAGGAGTTTTCATATGTCCAGCCCATCTATATCACATGTGGGAGATACCACTCTTGCAATGTGTGAGTTTGTTCTCTAATGAGCATGTTGATAATTGTTACTTGCTCTTCATTTGTGTTCATCATCCTTCCTCAAATGAGGTGTGTGGTGTGGTGATGAACACTGCAAATGTGTGTCGAAAACTGAGGCCCTTACATGTACTTTGCCCAAAGTTGAAAAAGAACTTTAGTTAGCTCTAAACTACAGCATATCATTAACAATCAATGTCCATAATTCAATCAGCAATATTTTATCATGTGACTAGCCTGTTCTTTCTACGTCACGGTACAGTGAACAAGTGGTACTCACTGACCGCGAGGGACATCGATTATAATCGATTTACACCTGCAGGGTTACCCAAACAATCCGTCACGTACGCCCGTACTCGATGTTGCCTACAACAACCATCACGGACGCCGTACGCAACCACCTTTCACCCGTCAGCCAAATATTGAACCGGTCCCATCGTCCCGAGCAAGAGGTCTCTGCATGCGCATCTACGTGCCGCCAGCCGATTTACACCTCAAGCTCTCAACCTACCCTCTGAACTATGGGCAATGCCTCAATACCCAGCTACCCGAGTTACATCAGTTTCCCGGTTCCCATATAGCCGGTAGGTCTTCGGTACTGTTCTAGCTTGTTCAACAAGCCCGCACATGGCTCGGTCCTCAATCGACACAAGCGGAGCTACAGCACACAGGCCCCAAAGTCCTGCTGCCCTTGCCCTCCGCTTGGTCTCATTTTCTTGCCATGTGTTTCATGTGCTATCACTACCCGAGTCGAGTGCCTCTAGCCTATGCTCACGAGTGGTTCCAACTACTCGACTTGTACCGAATCCTACTCTATCATAGCAATGCAGTAGCTAACGGGGTTTGCAATCCTAAATCCAACCCATGGTTCTCTTGGCTATGCAGTGGGGCTTCCAAACAAGACCCTAATGCAAAGAATAAAGTAAACAAGTATGTGCTCAAAACAATAAAAAATTGTAAAAAGGTTAATGCAAACCGGAGCTTGCCTTGCTGCTCTTGATCGTAGGCTAACTGCTCCTCCGGAGTAATGAAGTCTAGGACTTCGGGTTCCTCCTCGACCTTAGCGACTACATGTTAGAAGAAACATATGTATCAATTTAAATGTGTTTGTATTAAGTTTTAAACTTGTGAAGCTTATAAATCCCACTAGACAGACTCTAGGACTGTGAAACTTTTACTGTGGCTTGGTTACAACCTAAATAGAGACATGGTCAATTTTTAGTTGCAGCAAAGCTCATTTGAGCCCTCCACAATTAATTATGTCCTTGACCTCAATTGGAACTCTTAGGGTGCTCTAAGGATTTTCATGAAACAAACTATGACTTTCTGAAAACTAGATTTTCAGAGGGTTCGAATGGAGTTGGTCTCACTTAATTTGAAGGATCCTAGATAAAGATATGAGCTAAACAATTTCAGAGAAAATTCTGAAAATGTCTCTGAATATTTTCTATTTTCTCTGGAACAGTTTCACTAATCACACCATTAGGTGGATCAAATGAGCTCAAATGGATCTGAAATTTTTATGGTAGTTCAGGGACATTTTGGTGAACATCCCAGCAAACTTTCAGGATTGTCCTCCAAAGGATTCTCCAGATAAAATTCCAAACATTTTAAATATTGAGGAATTAATTCTGGAAAAATAAGGAATTTCATGAAGTGAAACTTGATTTGCTGGAAAGTGCTCAGAGAGCTGAATCCAGCAAAATTTGGTTCACTCAATTTGGAGCTTTCTAGCCAAAGTTAAGAGGATTTGAAGTTTGAAGGAAATCTGAAAATCGAGGAAAAGTTTAAACTCGCGAGTGGGCCCCGGGGACACGCGTCGCACGCCGAGGCGACAGCACACCGCAGCCCACAAGGATTTTGCGCGCCAGCACACTCGATCCCGGCCGCAGTCCGATCCCGATTCAAAATATCGGCCGCTGACAGCTGGGGTCCACCCCCTTCTTCAACCTCGTGACGCCCGCGCTCCGCCGCCGAGGGACCTCGCCGGAGAGCTCGCCGCCGGCTTCTGTACAGCTCCAAACTTCACGATTTTGGCCGCCCCTGCCTACTTTCACTCGGGGAACAGGATTCCGGGGTCAGCTGCTCATGACAATGGCCGGTGCATGGTCGGTGACGAGCCGCCACCTCGGGAAGACTTCGGCCATGTCGGCTGACTACCCTAGCACCTCAACTACTCGAGGAACCGGTCGGGAAGCATCAGTGGACCTCAGGGAAGGTCGACATGAGCTCGAGGCAGCTTGGGGAAGTCCCAAAGTAGGTCCTCACCGTGCGCCCGATGCCTCCCGTTTACTCCGCCATTTGTAAACCTCGAATTACGCCGGGTACAGAGGTTCTCCGGCCAAGGGTTGTGAAGGAAACTTGTGCGTTACCGTGTCTAGTTTGTGTGAGAGCGGATTGAGACCCTCTAATCCTTTCTAGAGCACGAATTCGACAGAATCGCACCCGAGGGTCGTGCTGCACACAGAAAGGGGAAAATTGGAAATTCGCCGCCGGTGAGCAACCACTCGAGCTGTGGCTCAGGGGTGAGCAGCACCGGTCACCAGTGCGTCCAAGAGTGCCTTGGTTCGGGCGTGACAACGCCCTGGCTGGGCTGTCCACGGAAGCCCGAGGTGCGGCGGGTTCTAAGTCACCGAATTGATCTTTCGGCACAGCCGATATCAATCGGTTCCAACTGAATTTCAGCAGCGGGGAAGATGGAGGAAGGTCTCTACTACCTTGCTGGGGCTCTGGAGGGGACGGAGGAAGCTGTGATCGGCGCTCTCCGGTCGATTCCGAGCTTCGGAAAACTTCGGCCGGCGCTGAGTTCTTGCGGGGAAGAAACGGCGATGCCTCGGCCGAGGAGGGGGGCAGGCGCCTTAAGAAGGCTCTGCACTGCCTCACGCCCGCGCGTGGGCAAGCAGCTGCTGGCGCGGCGGCTGCCCTTGGTGGCGATCGCAGCGGCGGCTCGGTTAACCGAGTGAGAGAATTTCAGTCAGTTTGAGTTGAAGTGGTGGCTGACATGTGGGTCCCACTTCCAGTTTTAACCTCTGAAATTTACTCCTAATCACTGTTGTAAACAGTGAGCCCCATAGTACCCCTGGTAATTCAAATTATACACCCATGAACCATTTGAATTGATCAAAGTTCAAATGAGGTTTGGTTTGAATGAATTTCAGCACAAGTTCAGTTTGAAATTCAAATAAAGTTTGAATTTCCCCCACTTAGCTCATGTTAAGATCAACTCCAAATGGAGTGAAAATTGGTGTGTGAGCTCACAAAAATGTGCTGAGTAAGAATATGCCTCCCACTTTTAAATTCATGGGATAAAAACAGTTTGAATTTGAATATGGTTTCAAACTGCCCTCTTTCTAACTATACCCAAAATGACCTCAAAAAGGTTTGGAATTTGGGTGAAACTTGGCATGGACATCCTTAGCAAAGTGTAGGAGTTTTCATATGTCCAGCCCACCTATATCACATGTGGGAAATACCACTTTTGTAATGTGTGAGTTTGTTCTCTAATGAGCATGTTGATGGTGGTTACTTGCTCTTCATTTGTGTTCATCATCTTTCCTCAAATGAGGTGTGTGGTGTGGTGATGAACACTTTAATTATGTGTCAAAAACTGAGGCCCTTACATCTGGCGCTGCTTCCCATGGAAGCGGCAAGAAGATCAAGAACCGGGGCGGTGGCAAGATGAAGCCACCGACCGCAGCCCCCGTTGCTGCAGCAGCAGCAGCAGCAGCAGCACCCAGTGGAGCTCGGGGGCCACGCCCCGACAAGAGGCAGCGACAGTCACCAGCTCCAGATGGTGACCAAGGCGAGCCATGCCCCGTGCACAACACCAGTTACCATACTGCTGCTGAGTGCCGGGAGATTCAGAAGCTCGCGGAGCGCTTCCGCAAGGGGAAGCAACTGTGAGCTGATGCCCCTCCCTTCCGTCAAAGGGAGGGCAAGCAGAAGGTCGATACCCAAGACAATGTCGACCACCAGGTGGGGTTCTAGGAGCCTCAGCGCGCCGTAAAGGCGGTACACAACTATGAGGGCTCCATCTCCAGTGACGACGAGTCAGGGCGGTAGCCGACTACGGCTGCCCCAAATGATCTGTGGAGATTGCACTGCTGCGGTATCAGCCTTGGAGAAGCTCCAAGCAGTTGCATCAGCCCAAGCACCAGCCCCTGGCGGTGCAGAACCGGGCCAGCTCTACCCGAGAGCACGTCTCTGTGCCTCGGCCTCACCTCCCGGGGGTCGCCCAGGATCCGTCAACCTCCTGTCAGCCTGAGCCAATGGAAGAAGACATCCCGGGTCTCCCAAGAAGAGTCCGGGTCCTCCTACCTCTGGTCGGCCTGAGCCAATAGGGGAAGGTACCCCGGGGCTCCCAGGAGAAGCCGCGCAGGACCCGCTCCAGCGTGAAGATATTGACCTCGTCGACGAGGCATGATTGCAGGCAACACCCCACAACGCACGGCCCCGGCTGGTGCTCTGACACTACCGCCAAAGGACCAAGCGCGTCTGGGAGCTACGAGAAGGCGACCTGGTGCCGCGGCGCACACTTTCCCGTGAAGGACCTATAAACTCTCCCCCAGCTGGGAAGGTCCCTTCCGAGTCACAGAAGTTGCCGTCCCAGGTACATACGCCTCTCCACCAAGGATGGGATCCGCTCCCAAACCCTTGGAGCACAGAACATCACAGTAAGTTCTATCTCCTGAGCATTAGTAGAACATGCCTTTTCCTTTCTGTAATAGCCCCCATAGGCTCCAGGAACAGTGCTCGGAGCAGCTAAGCCTCAGGGGACGGTCCAGGACTATGTTCAGCTTGGCCTGGTTCCGACCCCAAGCGCGTAGAGTCTTGCTTCCCTTCTTAATGGGGCGGGTCGTTGCCTCCATGTTCAGCGTGTCTTCCTCCTATGTGCATTTACACAAAAACCTGTTCTACCACGCTCTTACTTATGTGCTCATTTAAATTACGCATTAATTTTTATGACCGCACTTTCTATGTATGCTCACCTTACATTTAGCTCCCCTTTTCCGCTCTCATCCTTAGTCAGCATTTGCTACCCTACCGAAGGCGGTTGCGCTTGAAGCACCTGCCGATGGCCAGGGGGCCTTTCAGGCCTCCCCCAGTCAGGTGTTGCGGCGCCAGTTGGTCACCTCCAGGAAAGGCCTGCGTTGTGCATGGGGGGTCCAGGGTGCGTAACCTGCTTTGCCGGTTCCGACCCAAAGCGTGCGTGCCCTGCCCTTCAGAGGTCCAGGGGAGTACCGCCGCTTTGCCTGGTTCCGTACCAAAAGCCTGTGCACTCTTCTTCCCCGGCGTACGGTTCGGTACTAGGGGTCGGACGATCGTACCCTGACCTCGGAGGGAGCCGGAGCCCCGGTGCCTCGCGCATAGAATTGCCCAAGCCCCGTATACCGGACTAGGACCGTAAGCCAAATAAGACTAAGAGACGGGGAGGGGAGAACCCCCCGAGGAGAATTACGCTTCCTCTACCTGTGTGCAGGATCTCCAGGTTTTAGCTACGGGGACCGCATGAAGGGGGGCAAAGAGCCATCGACTACTCCAGCGCAAGACCGGAGGATCCGGGTTTCGCCCTTTCTGCAGGAGCGAGCCCCAAAGGCCCCACGTGTCCAGCGGGGCCAGAGCTCCCCTCTCCTCAGGTGGAGCTCCGGGCCCGCCACGTGGCCGGTAGAGCCAAGCCTCGCTCCCTCCACGGGGGTGAGCCCCGAAGGCCCCACGTGTCCAGCGGGGCCGGACCTCCATCTTCTCAAAGGAGAGCTCCAGGCCCGCCACATGGTCGGCAGATCCGGACCTCCCCGTTCTCACGGGGCAAGTTCCGGAGACCTCTCGGGCCCTTAACACAATAAGGAACCGGGGAAGGTGTCTGTGCAGGGCTCCAAGATTGGTGAAGACCTCTGAGTACCTTGCGGAGCTAAGGGCTCGGCCGGGCCAAGCCAAGAAGAAGACAAAAGCACACAGACACGGAAAATAACAAGAGTCTATTCATTCAAGGCTCCACGAGCTGGACTACAGACTCAATGAAAAAAAAGGAAAAGATACAAGTCCTAGGATTCCCCTGGCTCGCGCCGGAACCTAGAGGCTACAAGGGCAGCCACGTCCCTGACTTCATCCCTGGCGGCTTCCTCCCGCTCCGCGGCGGGGCCCTGTCTCGCTGGCTCTAGTGAGAAGGAAGGATCCTGGCTCCGGAAGCACGCCAACACGTGCGTGGCAACCTCCATTCCCAGGCCCCGTCCCTCTGCCTCGAGCTCACCGGCGACCACCGCATCTAGCCTGTTCATCTTGGCGCCGATAGACTCGAGCGCGGGGATCACCTCGGCCATCTTCAGCGCAGGGGCCGCTGTCTTCACTGCGCTGAAGCCAAGGGGGACCAGGGCGGACCCTGCCTGGTCGACGAAGATCGAGACCGCACGGGCCTCGGAGGACCGCGAAGTCAGGAGCTCCTCCACCTCGCGGCGGGCTGCCAGCAAGGCGTCGAGGCTCCCCTCAGAGAATTCCTTCTCCTTGGCTGTCAGAGAGCTTTCCCGAAGCTGGAGAGTCTGGGCAAGCTGCTCCAACTCTGAAGCCCGAAAGTCGGCTGCCAGCTCCCGATCCAGGATCGCCTGGCGCTCCCGGGAGACCTGCTCCTCCCTCGCGACCAGGTCTGCCTTCCGGGTCTCTAGCTCCGTAGCCTGGGCCCGTAGGTCGCGCTCGCCTGCCGCCAGCCGCGCGGTGACTTTCTCCACCTCGGCCGCCACGGAGCGCTCCTGGTCCGCGATGGCGCGCTCACGGCGCGCCATCCTGTGCCGCACCTCCTCCAAAGCAGAGAAATTCTCCTCGGCCTGCGCATGCGCCTCGAGGGCCTTTTTGTGGAGCCGCCGCGTCTCGGAGTCCAGACGGCCGACGACCCTCTTCTGACGATCGAGGAGCACCTCCATGACATTGAGCGACGCCTACCTAGAGTCAAGCTGCTCCTTGACCTCCTCGGTCCGCTCCCTCAAAAGGCGCCCCCAGGTGAGGAGGCGATCCCTCTCACCTACCTGCTCCTCCCGCTCGCGACCGAGCGGGCCAAAACCTGCCGGACGCTCGTCTGGGCGAGCACGAGGGCGTCTGCCAGGGGCAGCGGGGCTGCAGAGGCCGGAGCGGCGCCACTGACCTCCTCCATCACGTCGTCTTCGGGAGAAGTCGACGCTCCGGCAACCGGGATAAGGCGTCGATCAAGAGAAGCCGACACTGGAACGGGATCGCTCCCGGTGCGCCCTGGTTCGCTGCCCGCCGTAAGGCCCGTGGCAGTTCCTCCCGCACCAGCAACAGGGGGCGGGACATCGACAGCCGGTCCCGCTGAAGCCTCAGCGACAGCCGGCTCCCGAGCCGGTGAAGAGGGACGAGTGGGAGGAGTCGCCGCTGCCGCAGGAGCCGGGCTGACCGGCGCAGAAGGAACTTGCACTGGCTTCGGGGCCGCTGCGGCCGTTTTGGCTTCCGAGCGCCGCGGCGTTGATCCCCCGTCAGTCGGGGATGGCTGGGAAACGGGAGCGTTACCGGCACTCAGGGAGTCCCTACAAACATGGGAAACTCCTGAGTTAGGAAAAGAAGAAGACAATACAGGCTCTAGAATCCGGTAGGCGTTTCTTACCGAGAGACACGAGCGCTCCAACAGGATCTGAACCCTGGCTTCCGAGCCGGAGTAGGTCCACTAGAGCCCGCCATCGCCGCCGACGTCTGCCCCGCAGTCGCCCGGGCTGGCGGAGCAGGGGATGCTTCTGAAGCCCCCCTGGACGCCGACCCGGCCCCTAAAGCTCGGGGCGCCTGAGTTCTTGGCTCACCCGTGGGCATCGAAGCACCAGCACTTCCCCTCGAGGCTCCACCGCCTGAGGAGGGAGGACGCGACGCCCGGGAACATTCAGCCCATCGTCGCTCAAGAGGAGTCCCGTCTGGATGATGAGCCCGAGGCCTCTTGGAGTCGCCACCGGATGGGGCACCATCTCCAGAAGCAGGGCGCGCAGGCGCCCTGGATCCCTGACTCGGCACGAACGCCGCCGCCGGAGGAGACCGGACGTGCTTCTTCTCCGGAGGCGGGTTGGAAGCCATGGCAGGAGGAAGCTCAAGGACAGGGAAAACAAGGGCGCAAGAACTCAAGGAAGATGCAAGCGCTGGGAAGTGCAAAGGGAAGCCGCGATGCGGGTAACATCCCATTTTAAACTTCCCAGGTGCGATTCAAAGTGATTCGAAACTCTTCGAATACGCCGCTTGGGCAACCGCTTCGGCTCCAAGACCAAGCGTCGATGACAAGTGGACCCAAGCCGTCCAGCTGAAGTGGTGGGCCAAGAAGTCAGTCTCCCAAGGAGACGAGCCGGCAAGACGCTTCGGTGGTCCCCAAAAAAGTGCTGCAACATGCAGAAGTGGCAGCGTTGGGAACCGCCGCAGTAAAAGCAGCCATCAAGTGGGGCACACGCTCCCACGATCCCGCGACTGTTCGTGGTCTGGCAATGGTCAATGTGGGTCTTAGAGAATGTGCGCGGAGTGGAAGAGACGGGGGCCCCACCTCGGGCTCGCTATCTCCCCAGAGATGGGCCTGGGGGCCACTGTCGATACCCTCAATACGGGGTACCCCCGCGCACAGGGGAAAATGCCTAAGGACCTCGCCCTTCTCCGCAGGGAGAGCTCCGAAGGTGCCATGTGTCCAGCGGGGCCAGACCTCCCTCTCCTCAGAGGAGAGCTCCGGACCCGCCACGTGGCCAACTGAGCCGGACCTCCCACCTCTGCGGGGAGAGCTCCGGAGGCTTCACGTGTCCTGCGGGGCCGGACCTCCCTCTCCTCAGAGGAGAGCTCCGGGCCTGCCACATGGTCAGCAGAAGCCAGACCTCCCCCTCCACGGGGAGAGCTCCGAAGGCTCCACGTGTTCCGTGGGGCCGGACCTCCCTCTCCTCAGAGGAGAGCTCCGGGCCCGCCACGTGGCCAGCAGAGCAGCGCTGTCGGCCCCCGCGCGGTAGGCAACAAGAGTAAAGACGTGCCATACCTTGCCCGTACAAGGTATTCAAGACCCATGCCTTCCCAAGGCGCGGAGAAGTGAAACACGCCTCTGTCAGGTGCCGTTGCGCCCAGTCACATCGCAGACTGGCACACTGCATCAGAGCCTGCCTGCCCATAAACACAGCGACAAGACATCCCCTGCCACCCCTGCCATCATCAACCACTACGACTAGATTGTGGCATGGGCAGGGCGGCAGAAGAAGACTCGGAAGCCCTCGCCAGAGACAACTACCGGCGTAACTGCGGATACAGTAGATGGCAGGCAATCTCCCTGGGACCACCTATCGGGTCCCGAGCCCACCTTGTAAGCCGCTCGAGCCTTGGACTATAAAAGGCTCGGGTAGGCAACGTTAGCAAGGGTTCGCCTCTTAGGCACCCTCGCACTCTAGCCATTCGACATCTTACACCCTCAAGCTCAGGACTCCGATTCTGAGAAGCAAGCAATACAACGAGCAACTCTGCTCACCGTGAACGTAGGGTTTTACGCTCTGGCGGTCTGAACCACGTAAAAATCCCTGTGTCAAGATTCTCCCTCAATCGTCCCTAACGCTGAAGCTCTCCGTGAGTACTAGCCCCACCGAAAAAGAACCTCCGCGGGCTGCCCAGAGCAGGCCCGGGGGAAGTGTCGGCTACACACTTCGACAGGCACTGAAAAAAAATCAAACAAACGTAGGTTCAGAGGGTTTTGTTGTGCAAAAGGATGCCCTTGGAGGGTTGTTGAAATAACTCAGCATAACAAGACAATTAGGGTACATGAAGATTCAATTTATAGTTTCCAAATTTTTACTTATGTTTAAATTTTTATATATGTTTAAACCTAAACATTTAAATCTAATATATATGATGCAGGTACAGATAAATAATTATGTTCTTCAACACTCCGAGCATCTAGGATGGTAACACAAGCACGGGTGGCATCAAGAGTGTCTGCAGATCTTAAAAATAAGTCAAATATTAGGGCAAGGGAGCTTCAAAAGCTGCTTCTAGACAGATACGGGATATATATCCCATATGGCACTATTTGGGAAGGTAGTCAAATGGCTTCTGATAAGTGATTTGGCACCTATGATAAAAGTTCTGATTGGCTTTTCGTATTTAAGGCCCAGGTAGAATTAAGTTGCCCTAATATTATAGTGGAGGTAGACACAGAGCAAGATGAAGATCAAGTTCAATTTAAAAGGTTTTTTTGTTGCTTCCAACCATGCAGGGAGGGATATCTCTATGGATGTAGACCATACGTTAGTACTGATTCCACTGCACTCATTGGTCGACGAAATGATCATTTAGCAGCAGCAAATGCTTTAGATGGTCATATTTGTATGTACCCCGTGGCATTTGCTTTCATTGATTCAGAAACCAAAGATAATTGGACATGGTTTATGAAGAAGCTGAGAAGGTCCATTAGTGAACCAGAACAACTAGTCATATCTACAAATGCATGTAAGATACTTAAGCTAGCTATGAAGCAAGTATTTCCTAATGCGGAACATAGGGAATGCTTCAGGCATTTGATGGAGAATCTCTTGAAGAGATGGAATGCGGATATATTTAGGCACACGATAAAGCTACAAGGGCTTACACAACTCAAAAACATGATAAACACTTAAATATAGTGCTAGAAGGTTGCCCTAACCTTGATGCTTGGTTGAAGGAATATCACTCTCTACTGTGGGCTAGAAGCAAGTTCTCTGATAAAATAAAGTGCAATTTTATAAATAATAACTTATCTGAGTCCTGGAATGCATGGGTCAAGGGCTCGAAGGATTTGCCAATTAATGCCTTAGCTGATGCTTACAGAGAGATGTTATTTGGTACAAGAGGAAGAGAATAGCTAAAAGGTTACCAAAGGGTGGGTTACTTTCAGCAGTGGAACATCAATTGAATGAAGGAACCATAGGTATGAAACATATGAGGGTGGTCAAAGGGTCTGATGAGACCGCCAAAGTGATAGAGCTACATGACAATGAAGAATTAGTAAAACATGTTGTCAGTTTCAAAACACAAGAATGCAGATGTAGGAAGTCGCAAATTACAGGCAAACCTTGCAAGCATGCTTTAGCGTTTATCTCATCTTTGAGGCAACCACTTATGGCTCACGATTATGACTTGTGGTTTATTGTTTACTTCAACCAAATTACTTATGATGGTGAAATCTTAGCACTATTTGAAAAAAAACAGTGGTCAATTATTGACAAGGGGTTTTATTGTCTGCCCCTAGTAATGAAAAAAGAGATCAGCTGGTAGGCAAAAGAAGAACAAATATCCTTCATGGCTTAGGAAGGGCAAGACAAAGCCCAAAAGACAATTCAAATGTAGAGTGTGTGGTGAACACAACCACAGACAAGACCGTGTAAATTGCCAATACGCAGGAGCGAAGATAAGGTAAATGACAAAAAAGGAAAATTATTTTGCTTTAATGTGTCATGGTTGTATGATATTATATTATGCACCCTGTTCGTGGAACAGAGGATTCATTAGCATGGAGTCGCCAGCAGATGGTCTAAACCACCTACACTTCAAAAAATCTCGGCATTCTTGTTGATCAAGAACATGGTACGTCTCACTTACGTGGAGAGAGTCGGATCCTTTCCTCGACAAAGCAACAAAGAGACCACAATCTAGGCTACGATCTATGAAAATAAAAGAAGAACAAAAAGATGAACGAAAAGTTGATTGTATTGATCTGAGCTTGGCTATTTGTTTTGGCAAATGGCTGCATCTATATAGACTCTGATTTTAACCGAAAAGATTTTATCTTCTAAGTTTAAACTAAACTCATCTAATCTCTAGGACTCAATTTTATCTAAATGCACGGACGAATATGGTGCTAGACCTTCTAGAACACTTGACACGATAAAATCTAATTTGTACAAAGTTTTGAACTCTACCGAGAACACCTAAGTTCATCCGGCCTTTTATCTTGCGTTTTAGCCGATTTATCTTGCAACCGCAAGGTAATCTGGTCTTCTCGGGTCAAGTTCCCACTGGGGCACTTGTATCTTGAGTTTTTGAGGTAAAACAGGCTTCCGTACGTATTTTCTCTATTTTTGTGTAGGTTCTTTGCTGAAGCCTCCTGCACCTTGAATTCTCGAGATAAAAGGCCCTTTCCACCTCGTTTTTGTCTCTTGCATCCTGCAAAACTCAACCATTTTTTACCTCCAACACATGTCCCCCTATTTTTGGGCAAACATTGTATGCCAAAAAACATCTCCGGAGCCACGATTTATTAGATAAACCAGCTGTTTTACCTTACAAAGCTTAGGTAACTTAGCCCTCTTGTCATACACTCGGATAGAATCATTTTAAGTATCTCCCATTGATGGCATTGCCCAAGTTTTCTCCTTGCAAGTTCTCTACAAAGTATGCATTTTCAGGGACAATACCCATAATCTTGTAAGGCCCCTCCCAGCTTGGTGACCACTTGCCAAACTTCTTGTCTTGAGTTCCTAAGGGTAAAATATTCTCCAAACCAAGTCTCCAACCTGGAACGATTTTTCTCAAACTCTTCTGTTGTAATACTTGGCCACCTTGAGCTTTTGCTTCTCTATCTCCTTCAAAGCTTCCATTCAGTTCTCTGTGATTCCATCCAAGTTATCCATCATCAAGTCTTGATAATCCACAGCCAAAAGGTTATCCGCTGATCGACTCGACAAGCTTTCATGTGAATCTCAACAGGTAACATAGCCTCTTGTCCATATACAAGCTCAAATGGAGTTACTTTGGTAGGACCGTGTCTTGACACTCTATGAGCCCATAAGTCTTTCCTCAGAGTCTCATACCAACGTATAGGATTTTTCCTGATCTTCTTTTTAATGAGCTTGATAAGTATCTTATTTGCTAGACTCAGCTTGTCCATTAGTTTGAGCATAATAGGGAGAAGAATTCAAGAACTTTATCCTAAAAGACTCGGTGAACTCGCTGAATTGTGAGGATATGAAGGCCCCTCCTTGATCTGTGGTTAAGGTTTGTGAAACACCAAATCTATGGATAATATGATCAAGAACAAAACTGGTTACCTCTTTGTACGTGTTGTTTTTGAGTGGCACAACTTCCGTCCATTTGGTGAAGTAGTCCGTGGCAACCAAAACAAACTTATGTTTCTTTGATGATGCTGGATGGATGTCCCCAATGAAGTCTAAACCCATCCTCGAAAGGGCCAAGGCTTCACAATGGGGTGAAGCATGCTTGCCGGTGCTTGTTGGATACTTCCAAATATTTGACAAGCTTCACATCCTCTATAATATTTGAAACAATCTTCCTGCATAGTCGGCCAATAAAAACCAGCTCTTTTAAGCATCCATCTCATCTTATTAGCTGACTGATGCGTGCCACAAAGACCATCGTGCACCTCTCCCATAGCCTCCTTTGCTTGTTCTTTGTCCAAACACTTCAACAAGAGCCCGTCCAAGGTTCGGCGATATAATTTATCATTGATCAAGGTGTACCGCAATGCTTGATGCTGAACCTTCCTGTCTTTGCACGTGCTTGGATCTTTGATACATTCTATGATCGTTGGCCTCCAATCTTCTACGTTTAACACATCAAAATTGGCCGAATTGTTGTGTTTTATCATGTCTTCATTACTCTTGGACAATGCTGGCCTTGTTTTTACGTGAAATCTTCCTATTTTCACCTCATATCCCGAAGCTTGCTGTGCTAAGTCATTTGCCCCCCGGTTTTCTTCCCTTGGTATATGTTTGGCACAGAAAGTATCCAAGGTTTTGATGATATCTAAACATCTTTCACGATAATCATTCAACATACCATCATAACATTGGCTTTCTCCACTAACCTGTCGGATGACAAGCTTGGAATAACCATAAACTTCGATGTTCTTGATCCCCATATCAACCAAATGTTCCATACCGTTCAGCAGGGCCTCGTACTCAGATTGATTGTTGGTGCACACGAAATTTAGCCAAATAGAGAACTCATAGACTTCATCGGTGGGTGAAATCAATACATACAAAACTCCTTGACCCTTGCTGCAATCCTATCCATCAAAAAGTCGTATCCAAGGACGTACCTCGACCATGCACTCTTCTTCAAGATGTACATCATGTTCCACGATGAAATCTTCCACGACCTAGCCCTTCGTGCTTTGGAGAGGCTCAAACACCAGATCATACTCCACAACGAGTACACCCATTTACCTATCCTGCCACTCAAAATCGATTGTTGCAACATGTGCTTGATGATGTCGTGTTGACATGTCACGAAGCACGCATTGGGAAGGAGATAGTGCCGAAGCTTGGAACACGCAAAATACAAGATAAACAAAGTTTTCCAACGAACGTGTACTGGTTTCGACATCTATAAGTCTTCTGCTCAAGTAAGCCACGTGATGTTCTTTACCTTGGCTTTCTTGAGTTAACACAGCCCCGATAACTTGGCTTTGTGCAGCTATGTAGAGCCGGAACGACTTCCTCATCTGTGGTGCATGTAATACCGGTGGCTTCAATAAGTATTCTTTGATCTTCTCAAAATACTCCTTCTGTTCTGCCGCCCAAGTAAACTTCTGCTCGTGTTTGAGTTTCAAGAGTGGAATGAAAGTTCCAATCTTCCCAGGCAAGTTAGCAATGAACCTCCTAAGGTAATTGATCTTTTCCAACAAGCTTTGCACGCCTTTCTTGCATGTCAACTCCGCTATCCTCTTGATGGCTTCAACTTTCTTAGGGTCGACTTCTATGTCGTGTTCATGCACGATAAAACCCAGAAAGCGTCCAACCAACACACCAAATGCAAATTTGAGAGGGTTCATCTTAAGACCATACTTCCTCATCCTCTCAAAAGACATCCTTAAGTCGACATATGGTCCTGAAACTCAGCCGACTTCACCATGAGATCATCAATGTACACATCAAGAATGTCCCCCCAACATGTCGTGGAAGATCAAATTCGTGGCTCTTTGATATGTTGCCCCAGCATTCTTCAACCTAAAGGTCATGACAACCCACTCAAACAAGCCAACAAACCCGGAGCAACAAAACACTGTCTTCGACGTGTCTTCCTTGGCCATGAAAATCTGATTATATCCAGTGTTACCATCCAAAAAACTAATCACTTTATACCCTGAAGCACTGTTGATCAATACCTCGGCGATATGCATTGGATACTCATCCTTCGGTGTTGCTCGATTGAAGTCCTGGAACTCTATGCAAATCCTCAATTTTCCCGTGTTCTTCTTCTCTACTGGAACTATATTGGACACCCACTCGGCATATCTACAAGGCCGAATGAACTTAGCTTGGAGTAGACGATTCACTTCTTCCTTGATCTTTTCATGAATAGCCGGTTTGAATTGCCTAAACGGTTGCTTGTGAGGCCTGAAACCTGGATTGATCGGCAGCTTGTGTTCCAAGAGTTCTCGGCTAAGACCTGACAACTCGGTGTATTCCCATGCAAAGCAATCCATATACTCGTAAAGTAAACGGCTTACCTCTTGCTTTTGAGAATGCTCCAAGTTTTTATTGATGAAAGTTGGCCGGTGTGCTGATCCATCCACACCGTCGCTGACCTCTTTCCGAGCTCTTCGGGTTCAAGAAAATCCCCTAGGTGAGTTTCACTTCTCCCCCTCTGTAGATCTAGGCAAAGAAATCCGAGTTTTAGGATTGTTAGACGTGTTTGCGTGAAATTCCAGCGAGATCGCCGCTCCCCACCGCCGCACGCTGCATTTCTCTCCGGTCAGAGCGACGTGGCGCATTGTGGCGCGTTCATTTTAAATCCCACGGCCGAAGATAGAACCCCTGCGTACCCCTTCGCAATCTAATCGGGACTGCACGTTTATAGTCCAACGGCCCACATCCATCCGCATTATAACAGGAGAGATTGCGGACTACCCCCTGGAGTTTCGGAAAAAGGGAATCTAGCCTAGGGATTTTCTGTTCTACCCACTACGGTTTCTAGAAACTGCGCAAACCTGTAAAACTATTCATTTTGGCCCCTAGACTTCTTTGTATTTAGGGAATAGAGTATGAAAATGTTGAAATAGCCCCTATAGTTCTCTGGAATTAGGAAAATTATTATAAAAATGTGGAATTGGCCTCTGGAATCCATTCTAATTGGAGATTTGACACTGAATTAAGACATTAGGTTCCTGAAAATTTTGGAAAATACACTTTTGACCCTGCAGCAGTGCATATTTAGGATTTAGACCCTGTACAATATTTAATTCATGCATTTGGCCATTTAAATTTTATTTGAATTCATTAGAAATGCAAACCATCATGTGAAATTCATTCTAAATTGATTTAGCACCTAGAAAACCTTTAGAACAAATTGAAATTTGGTTTTAGATGGAAAATAAATTCTCAAAATATAATTTAAGTTTTGTTTATTGCTGAAAATCCAGTTTTAGGCATAAAAACAAATCTGAATATATGTAAAACAATAAACACTTTAGGAAATGCTCATATAAGGTTTTAAGTATAAAATTTAGGTTTGAAAGTTTAGGAAAAGGTATAAAGTTCTGTTTAGATAGGAAATATCATCTTTTATGCAACTCTCATGGCTAAAAATGGTAGTATGTAATGTAGAAATTGATTTAAATTGAGAATTCAGTTTAGGTGTAGGTTTAATACCTGAATTCAAACTGAGGAACAACATATATGTTCAAAGTGTGTGTGTATGTGTCGGTACCCTCGATATGGGGTACCCCCGCGCACAGGGGAAAATGACTAAGGATCTCGCCCTTCTCCGCAGGGAGAGCTCCAAAGGCGCCACGCGTCCAGCTGGGCCGGACCTCCCTCTCCTCAGAGGAGAGCTCCGGGCCCACCACGTGGCATACAGAAGCCGGACCTCCCCCTCCGTGGGAGAGAGGTCCGAAGGTGCCGCGTGTCCGGAGAGCTCCGGGCTCACCGCGTTGCCAACAGAAGCCGAACCTCCCCCTCCGCGGGGAGAGGTCCGAAGGCTAAATGTGTCCTGCGGGGCCGGACCCCCTCTCTTCTGAGGAGGGCTCCGGGCCCGCCACGTGGCCAGCAGAACGGCGCTGCCTGCCCCCGAGCGATAGGCAGCGGGCGTAAAGACGCCCCATACCTTGCCCGTACAAGGTATTCAAGGCCCGCGCCTTCCCAAGACGCGGAGACGCGGAGCACTCCTCTGTCAGGTGCCGTTGCGCCCAGTCGCATCACAGACTGTCGCGCAGTGTCAGAGGCTGCCAGCCAATAAACGTAGCGACAAGACATCCCATGCTGCTCCCGCCGTCATCATCCACTACGACTAGCATGCGGCATGGGCCGAGCTACAAGACGAACTCTCAGAAGCCTTCGGCAGAGACAACTACCGACATAACTGCAGATACGGTAGATATCAGTCAATCTCCTCGGGACCACCTGTCGGGTCCCGGCCCCCCTTGTAAGCCACCTGAGTCTTGGACTATAAAAGGCTCGGGTAGGCGACGTTAGCAGGGGTGGGGACTCTAGCCATCCGCACCCCTGGGTTCGCACTTTGCAACTCATACGCTAGCCATACACTCTCAAGCTGTAACTCACCCCCAGCTCAGGCCTCCGGCCCCGAGCAGCAAGAAATACAGCGAGCTCCATAGCTCGCCGTGGACGTAGGGTTTTACGCTCTGGCGGCCTGAACCACGTAAAACTCGCCGTGTCAAGCTCTTACTAACTCGTCCATCTGCGCAAGCTCTCCACTAGAGACTAGCCCCACCGAAAAAAGAACCTCTGCGGGCTGCCCAGTGCAGGCCCGGGGGAAGTGTCGACTGAACACTTCGACATTTGGCGCGCCAGGTAGGGGCTTTTCCCTTGCGCGACGAGTTTCCGCCGACGAAGATGACCAAGCTTCCTTCAGCGGCGAACTCTCCCCCCTCGCCTCTGCGGCCAACCGTGACCAGGGGGGAGTACATGTCGACACACTCGGGACGGAGTGTGTCAGTACAAGCTGGGAGCCAGCAACAGGCTCTGGCAGCGCCGACCCCGGCAATGCAGGCTCCAACCAGCATCAAGTCTTCAGTAGCGCTGGGCGTACCCAGTGGGGGTGCGCTAGCTGCAGCGAGAGCGCTACTGTACAATCCGCCCGCTGGGGACGCGCCTCAGGCAGTGACCCGGCAGTGGATCCGCGAGGTAGACCGTCTCGTCGTCGTCGCCGCAAACCCTCGACTTCGGCGGGGACGACGCTCTGGCCAACCGGTCATGTCGCTGATGCGCGCACCATTGGTTGACGAGCAGACGGCAGACTCCAGCTCTACCAAGCCCCAATCGACAGATCTGAGGACAGAGCTGGAGCGGTGTCGCCTGGGTCAAGATGCCCGGGCATACCTCGAGCAGCACCGAGAAAGGCGCCGCTACCAAGAGGCTGACGACAGCATGACGTCGGCCTCGACCCAGCCTGAAGAGCAGACCTTCGCCACGCGATATCTGCCCCAGGCCTACGCCGTGCAGAATATGCCACAGTCATATGTCCTGCAGATGGCACTAGCAGCAGCAAGGGCGCTACTGCACAATCCTCCTGCTGGGGATGCGCCTCAGGCAGCAACCCAGCAGTGGATTCGCGAGGTAGACCGTCTTGTCGTTGCCGCCGCAAACCATTGACTTCGGCGGGGACGACGCTCCGGCCAACCGGCTGTGTCGCTGACACGCACGCCAACGGTTGACGGGCAGACGACAGGTTCCAGCTCCACCAAACTTCCATCGACGGACCTGAGGACAGAGCTGTAACGGTGCCACTTGGGCCAAGATGCCCGAGTGTTCCTCGAGTGACGTCGAGAAAGGCGTCGCACTCAAGAGGCTGGCGACAACATGACGTCGGCCTCGACCCAGCCTGGAGGGCAGACCTTCGCTACGCGAGCTCTGCCATAGGCGTACGCCGCACAACATAAGCCACAACCATGTGCTCTGCAAGCGGCATCCCCAGCCTATGGCGCAACCTTGCCCATACCGGGGTAAACTGTGCCAGGCGCAACCAAGCGTTCACGGCACCAGTACCTGCACTGGGAGCCAGCAACCGGCTCTGGCAGCGTCGACCCCGGCAATGCAGGCTCCAACCAGCGTCAGGTCTTCAGTAGCGCTGGGCGTACCCGGCGGGGGTGCGCTGGCCGCAACAAGAGCGCTACTGCACAATCCGCCTGCTGGGGACGCGCCTCAGGCAGCGACCCAGCAGTGGATTCGCGAGGTAGACCGTCTTGTCGTCGCCGCCGCAAACCCTTTTCTTCGGCGGAGACGACGCCCCGGCCAACTGGCTGTGTCGCTGACGCGCACGCCAACGGTTGACGGATAGACGGCGGATTCCAGCTCCACCAGGCTTCCGTCGACGGACCTGAGGACTGAGCTGGAACGATGCCACCTGGGCTAAGACGCCCTAATGTTCCTCGAGCGGCGATGAGAAAGGCGTCGCAGCCAAGAGGCCGGCGTCAGCATGACGACTGCCTCAACCCTGCCTGAGGCACAGACTTTCGCCACGCGAACTCTGCCCCAGACATACGCCACGCAGCATATGCCACAGCCATATGTCCTGCAAACGGCGCCCCCAGTCTATGGCGCAGCCTTGCCCATACCGGGGTACACTGTGCCAGCGGCGAACCAAGCGTTCGCGGCACCAACACCTGCAGCAACAGGGGCAGGATGTACGGCCCTGGAGCCCCACCTCCGCTTCACGAGGTGGCCGCGCAAGTTTCGGCCGCTCCTGCCCGAGAAGTACGACGGCAGCGTCAACCCGGCGGGGTCCCTCCAGATCTACTCCACCGCCGTACTCGCTGCAGGAGGGGATGAGGCCGTCATGGCCAAACTACTTCCCCGTCGCCTTGACCGGCCCAGCCCGGTCTTGGCTAATGAACCTCCCTCAGGGTTCCATAACTTCCTGGGGAGAGCTCTGCCGGTAGTTCATCGCCAACTTCGGCAGCTCATACACCCGTCCCGGCATGGAGCTTGACCTCCAAGCCATCAAGCAACAACCTGGGGAGTCGCTGCGCTCCTTCATCCAGCGGTTCTCCCAGGTACGCAACACCATTCCGCATATTCAAAGTGCTTCTGTGGTGGCGGCACTTCGACAGTGTCCAAGACAAGAAGATGCTTGGGAGGCTTGCAACCAGAGAGGTCTGCGATGCCTCCGAGCCCTTCAGCCTGGCGGACAAGTGCGCCGGAGCAGCCGGAGGGCGGAGCTGGCACTCACTGCCAGCTTCCGAAGCCAGAAGACAGCCCGAAGATGGCGGAGTTCAAGCTGAGCTCCCGACCACGTCAGACAGCCAAGAGCCAAGCACTGGCTGACTTCGTGGCTGAGTGGACGCCAATGAAGGCTGACCTAGAGGGCCGCAAAGACGGTGAACCAAAGTAGTGAGCTCCGGTCTTCACCGGGCCTCACTGGACGCTCTTCTTCGACAGCCCCTCGCGAAAGCAGGGGGCCGGTGCCGGCGTACTGCTTCTCATGCCATTGGGGGAGTAGTCTGGGTACATGGTGCGTCTCAATTCCAAGGCAACCAACAACTTGGCAGAGTATGAAGCACTCATCTTTGGCCTAAAAGACAGTCCTGTCTCTGGGCGCTCGCCAGTTGTTGGCGCAGGGCGATTCCCAGCTAGTTATCAAGCAAGTTAAGGGTGAGTGCCCCTGCAATGACCCACAGCTAGCTGCTTATTTGCTTCACGTACGGATGTTGGAGAAAGAATTCCTCGCGTTGGACCTGCGCCATGTACCGCGCGCTTGCACGGCCGCAGCTGACGACCTCTCAACGAAAGCCTCCATCGGAGCCCCTGCGCATGAAGGAGTCTTCGAGAGGACGTTGCTGCGGTCCACAGCCCGGCCCGCCGAGCCGGGCAAAGGGGGCTGAACCAGTGCCTCGAAGCTAGGCAGTCCCGGCGGCCCTGGATGCCGCCAAAGGATCGTAAGAGTCACTGGGGACTCCGTGCAACCCAGCGCTCAAGATCTAGAAGCTCAAGTAGTCCCGATGCATGGACCACGGAGGTCCGGGACTCCTTGAAGGACATCCTTCCTGATGAACGTGCATCCGCTGAACGGGTGGTGCGGATGGCTAAGTGCTACGCGCTGGTATCTTTACTGGCGTGGCGCCACGACATCCTATTGCGGTGCATAACCCAGGAGGAAGGCTGCGATTAGCTCGCAGTAGTCCAAGGAGGCGAGTGCTGGGAACGCTCATCGTCCCGCACGTTGGTCGGTTAAGCCACCCGGCATGGCTCCTACTGACCGAGAGCCACCTGGACGCCGTCAAACCGGTTAGGGATGCAATGCGTGCCAGGTCCACGCTAAGCATACCCACACAACCGGTGCAGACGCGCACCCAGAGCCGTCGGGGGATACCAGCTCCTCCATGTCGAGGACCAGCCGGACTTCCTAGGGCCGAGCCACGGGAACTACCCTTCCACATGGTATGCGGGGCCGAAGCCATGCTTCCCCCTGATATAGCCATGGGGGTCCCCCCGTGTCCGGCGTACGACGAAGCCACGCATGACCCGCTCTGCGTGAAGACAGGCGCTCTGACGCTACCCAGTAAGTTCACCATGCTTACTTAGGTGTTTATTTAAATTACGCATTAATTTATATGAACACCTCCCCACGCTCTAGACAGTGTGTGTCCATTGTACACTCGGCTCCTCTTTCCGGTTCTCATGCATAGTCGATATTTGCCGTCCTGCCGAAGGCGGTAGTGCTTGGGGTACCTGCCAGAGGTCCGGTGGCCTTTTGGATCTCCCCCTATAAGGGTACTGCACCGCCAGTTGGTCTCCTCCGAGAAAAGACCTACGCTAGAACGGGGGGTCAGGAGCCTTGCTTTGCCCGGTCTTGCACCCAAAGCATGCGCACTCTGCCTCCCGGCGCTACGGTCTGAGTACCAGGGGGCCGGGCGGTTACACCCTGACTGGGGCTGGGGCCAGACCTCCAGGACCAAGTGCACTGGATTACCCAAGCCCCGTATTCCGGCCTGGGACAGTAAGCCAAATGAGACTAGGGGATAGGAAAGGGGGGACCACTGAGCAGTTCCGGACCTCCGCCCCCACAGCTGGGCCGAGCTCCGAGACCAGCCCTCGCCCTCCTTTCAGAGGAGAATGCTGATGCCGGACCTCACGCCCTTCGCTGGCCTGAGCTCCGATGACTTCCGGACTCCGCCTCCACAGCCAGGCCGAGCTCCGAGGCCAGCCCTCGCCCTCCTTTCAGAGGCGAGCGCTGATGCCGGACCTCACGCCCTTTGCTGGCCTGAGCTCCGATGACTTCCGGACTCCGCCCCCATAGCTGGGCCGAGCTCCGAGGCCAGCCCTCGCCCTCCTTTCAGAGGCGAGCGCTGATGCCGAATCTCACGCCCTTCGCTGGCTTGAGCTCCGATGACCTCCGGACCTCACGCCCTTCACTGGCCTGAGCCCCGATGACTTCCGGACTCCGCCCCCATAGCTGGGCTGAGCTCCAAGGCCAGCCCTCGCCCTCCTTTCAGAGGCGAGCGCTGACGCCGGACCTCACGCCCTTCGCTGGCCTGAGCTCCGATGACTTCCGGACTCCGCCTCCACAGCCAGACCGAGCTCCGAGGCCAGCCCTCGCCCTCCTTTCAGAGGCGAGCGCTGACGCCGGACCTCACGCCCTTCGCTGGCCTGAGCTCCGATGACTTCCGGACCTCCGCCCCCACAGCCGGGCCGACCTCCGATGCCAGGCTTCACCCTCTCCTAAGAGGCTGGACACCGAAGCCGTCAAGACCCTGCCAGCACAGGGAGTACTCAAGACAAGAAAGTGCACGGATCAGAAGAGACGAAGGTCCCACCTCGGGCTCGCTATCTCCCCCGAGATGGGCCCGGGGGCCACTGTCGGTACCCTCGATATGGGGTACCCCCGCGCACAGGGGAAAATGCCTAAGGATCTCGCCCTTCTCCGCAGGGAGAGCTCCGAAGGCGCCACGCGTCCAGCGGGGACGGACCTCCCTCTCCTCAGAGGAGAGCTCCGAGCCCACCACGTGGCATACAGAAGCCGGACCTCCCCCTCCGCGGGAGAGAGGTCTCTCTCCGAAGGTGCCGCGTGTCCGAAGAGCTCCGGGCTCGCCGCGTGGCCAACAGAAGCCAAACCTCCCCCTCCGCGGGGAGAGGTCCGAAGGCTCCATGTGTCCTGCGGGGCCGGACCCCCTCTCTTCTGAGGAGGGCTCTGGGCCCGCCACGTGGCCAGCAGAACGGCGCTGCCTGCCCCCGAGCGATAGGCAGCGGGCGTAAAGACGCCCCATACCTTGCCCGTACAAGGTATTCAAGGCCCGCGCCTTCCCAAGACGCGGAGACGCGGAGCACTCCTCTGTCAGGTGCCGTTGCGCCCAGTCGCATCACAGACTGGCGCGCAGTGTCAGAGGCTGCCAGCCAATAATCGCAGCGACAAGACATCCCATGCCGCTCCCGCCGTCATCATCCACTACGACTAGCATGCGGCATGGGCAGAGCTACAAGACGAAGACTCAGAAGCCTTCGGCAGAGACAACTACCGGCATAACTGCAGATACGGTAGATATCAGTCAATCACCCCGAGACCACCTGTCGGGTCCCGGCCCCCCTTGTAAGCCACCTGAGTCTTGGACTATAAAAGGCTCGGGTAGGCGACGTTAGCAGGGGTGGGGACTCTAGCCATCCGCACCCCTGGGTTCGCACTTTGCAACTCATACGCTAGCCATACACTCTCAAGCTGTAACTCACCCCCCAGCTCAGGCCTCCGGCCCCGAGCAGCAAGAAATACAGCGAGCTCCATAGCTCGCCGTGGACGTAGGGTTTTACGCTCCGGCGGCCTGAACCATGTAAAACTCGCCTTGTCAAGCTCTTACTAACTCGTCCATCTGCGCAAGCTCTCCGCTAGAGACTAGCCCCACCAAAAAAAGAACCTCCGCGGGCTGCCCAGTGCAGGCCCGGGGGAAGTGTCGACTGAACACTTCGACAGTATGCATAGCTAAAAATTTATGTATTGAAGAAATGTGGCTCAAAGTAAAGTTAAAATACAATAGATATGCACATATATGCATCAAAATTTAGTATAGGTATTATATGATGTTGGAAGTGAGGATTTAGTCATAAGAAACTCAAATTGAAGACATATATGAAAACTTTAGTGCTTTTATGCTAAAACCTAAAATGAAACTGTGTATTTATGCATGATTGACTTACATGAGTTGATTTTGTGGATGAACTCTTATGCAATGTTGTTTGCTTTTATGCTATGTATGTTTGCACGAGTAGAACCAGCGCCAGAGTCGGTTCTAAACTTCCAAGAGCAAGACTTTCCACTTCCCGAGCAGCAAGAAGAAGGCAAAAGTCCTTGACCACTTTGTACCTAAGCTAGGATGTTTAGTTAGAGTTATTTGCATTGAATTATGAATTATGAAAACCCATGTTAGGATGTCTCCCCTTGCTTTTCATGACTTACTCCTTGTAACCAGAGTGGGAATTACTTAGTATGTATATTACTTATACTCTTTATGCTTAGCCATGCTTAGAATTGGGATACTTGGGATATGAGATGCAACTTTGACTATTTACCGTTGAATGAAACTTGATGACATGTTGTAGAGATAGGAATCTACGCAAGCTAGATGTTTTGATTGGTGTTGTGTGCACGAGAAATTGGGTTAGTGTTTAGTGCTTGCCTGGGTTCTAAGGACCGGTTCATGGAGCATTTAACCTGGCTTTACCGTGCCACCACATGCTGAGATGGGGCAGCTTGGCGAATTAATTAGGTGTATTACCGACGTAGTGTTGGTGTTTGGAAGGTGCGGGGAATGGGAGTCAGCTAGACTACCTTGGTAACCGCAACACTCAAGAGGGGGCACTGCAGCGGAGATCGGAGCCTCCTGGATGCTGTTAGGGGTGAAACCTCAGTGGGCTCATGCTCGTCGGGAATTCCTTTGTAAATGCCTTGTAGTGATCTCCTAGCTACACACGTGGGAAGTGGGAACGTGGTACGCGACCACATGCAAAATGGAGGCTCTTTAGCCCACCCGGCAACGGGGATGAAATAACTACTTGTGAGTAAAGAGGTACACACTCTGCAGAGTTTGAAACTGTCATGACAGTCGTGCTCACGGTCAAGAGCGGTTTGGACTTCTTCATGATTAGTGGATGATGAAGTGAGAGGTTGGGAATGTTAAGCTAGAAGCATAACAATGGCAATGAGGTTATGGGATTTGGATTATCCCACTTATGTAGTAATATAGGTGCTTAATAAGCTAAGGTGCTAGGAATTAACGCGTATTGCAATAACCATGACCTAAGCCTTTCCTTGTCTTAGCCTGCATATCATTACTTTCCCGCACTTGCTGAGTACCTTTGGTACTGAAGCTTGCTTTTTGTTGGCTTTGATTGCCGCTCAGGCCATGGTGAATGTGTGGAGTACAACGATGACAACTTTGATCGTGAAGATGTAATCAAGGCTTGAGGAATCCCTCGAGCAATGCCTGTGATGGAGTTCCACAAGACTTCATTTCCACTACGTTGTTTTGGACTGTATGTGACATTTAATTAGTCTATTAAAACATTTATGTAAGACTTTATGTACTTGTTAAACTTGGCTTGTACTAAATGATGTTTCACTATTATCGTCACATGTATGAGCAAACATATCGTGGCATACATGTGTGTATTCATTTGGTTTGTCTTCAAGAAAACTAGGTGTGATAGAAGTGGTATCAGAGCCAAGGTTGCCCGTAGTAACGTGAACCAAGTTAGAAACAGACGTATTAAGAACATTATGTTCTTAAAAACTATTTTACAAAAGTGTGTGGCGTTAATATGTTATTTAATAATCATTCTCTTATTTATTTGTTATGTCATCTTACCTATGTTCAAATTAGAGTATTTATTTGCTTTATATCTCACTTGATTTTTAAATATTTTATGTTTTAGATGGTTCACAAGCTTCGCACCGCCCACAAGTCCAACGGAGGACGAGTTCCTATAGCTGCACCCGCCTGGAAGGAAGTGAATAACCTTGTGACCTACCACTCTCCATGACACCCCGCCGCCACCCCGGTGCCGCCGTCCCTCGGTGCCCCGGCGCGGCCGCTTCGCATCTCCCTGCGCCGCGCCGGCCCCGCCGCCGTCGCTCAGCCCCAAGCCCGCCCCGTTTTGCCGCTTCATGGTACATTTTATTTAGTAATTAATTTAGTTAATTTAGTTCGTTTAGTAATTAATTTAATTTATATAGTTTATTTAGTAATTAATTTAGTTTGTTTAGTAATTAATTTAGTTTATTCAGTTCATTTAATAATTAATTTAGTTCATTTAGTAATTAATTTAGTTAACTTAGTAAGTAATTTAGTTCATTTAGTAATTAACTTAATTCATTTAGTTCATAATTTTTTATTAATTAGTTTAGTCAATGATACAATTTACTACTTAAATAGATTAATTAATTTTGGTTTAGTTGACTATTAAATTAGTTCAATATTTCTTTTAACATTTTGAGTAGGTTGATTATTAAGTTACAAATTTTAATTTAATGTGATTGCTTGATATCGATATATAGATAAACGGGCTTCAGGCCGGCTCCGCCCGGCCCAACACATATGGCCCGACACGACCCATTTAAAGGTCAATGGTCATGGCCATGGCCGTCGCCGAGACAACCATCGAGAACCATCTGGTTTCGATCAAGAAGCGCCGTTGGTGCCATGCCATGGTCGCCGTCGCCGTAGCCAACTAGTTTAGCGCTTCTTAGATTTTTGTGAAGCCAACCGATCATGTCCCAACATTTTTGTCCATTTGTGTCGGAGAACAAGATCGTTAGAGTTCCTTCGCCGCCCGACGCCGTCGCCGAGTACTGTCCGGCTATTTTTAGCCCTAATCGCCCTCGTTCTTTCCTCCTCTCTCTCATTCTTACCTCTCTCTTGTCACCCGTTTCGGACCGGCCCGTCTCACATGCGATACGCGTATGAGGCGTGTAGGTTCAGAATTGTTCCTTTTTTAGACAGCCTGAGAGTGACCGAGGGGGCATGCTTATGACGAGACGCGGGGTATGGATTCAGACGAGATTTCGATGAAGTAACCTTAATGTTCTCCTTTGCACCATTATCGGGTGTGCCGTTGGAGAACAACGGGGTTATGCTGCCAAAATTTCGTCTGGATCCAGATCCCACGTCTCCTTATAAGCACGCTCCTCTCGGTCACTCTTGGGTGGATTTAGGACCTATCCCTTTCAATAGATGTAAAGTGAACGTAATTTCTCTAGCTTTATACTGCAGATTAAAACATGGGTGAAGAGCTCAGTTGGATGTATACTGGTTGGAACATCAGATCTGGTGGCCACTCAGATGAGTGGTTCACCAAGACAGATGCTTTTGTAGATTGAGCATTTTCATTGTCAAATACCGATAAGGTGCGGTGCCCATGTACGAAATGCCGGAACACCAAGTTTTTGGACAAAGCGAAACTTTTGATACATTTGTGTCGAAACGGTTACACGCCATGTTATGAGGTCTTGACCTTTCACGGCGAGACAACTTCTAAAGTTGTATAAGAAGTGAAAGAGGACAATGATGATAACACGGGGGATGATAGGATGGATGAGATGCTAGAAGCTATACAACACAACCTTACGGAGGATCCATCTTAAACGGAGGTTGAAGCGTTCGTTGAGCTTCTCAAAGCTTCAGAACAGCCGCTGCATGAACACACGGTAGTGACCCTCCTCACTGTCATGACTATACTTATGACAATTAAGTCTAATTACTTCTTTTCTAATAATTATTGCAAAGACCTCATCAAATTGATCAGCGATATACTTCCATGGCCCCATAAAGTGCCTAAAGATATGTATCACACGAAGAAATTACTTTCGGGTCTCGGTATGAAATATGAGAAGATTGATGTGTGTCCTGACAACTGCATGCTTTTCTAGAAAGAACATTCCAAAGAGAAGAAATGTTCAAAATATGGTGAATCGAGGTATGTCGAAGTCGTTAATGAATATGGTGAAAATGTGACGACAAAAGTCGCACGTAAGCAGCATCGATACTTACCTGTGACACCTCGGTTGAAGCGTTTGTTTCTTAAAAAAAATTCAGACACATGAGATGGCACAAAAAAGTGTATGTCAGAACAAAGAAGTCATGACGCATCAGTCCGATGGTGAGGCATGGAAAGCGTTGGACCGGTTTGATCCAGATTTTGGCTGTGATGCGAGAAATGTTCGGATTGAGTTGGCGACACATGGATTCTCGCCGTTAAGTACAAACGCTTCACTATACTCCTGTTGGCCTATCTTTGTCATTCTGTACAATTTACCACTGGCCCTCTGTATGAAGTATGAGTTCATGTTCCTTAGCCTCATTATACCTGGGCCGAATCATCTTGGGTCACGTCTCAACGTGATGTTGAAACCGCTGATCAAAGAATTCAAATGTACAGGATTCAAAGTGTACGACAATTACAAGAATCAGAGATTCAATCTTCGAGCTGCTTATTTGTGGTCGGTCTATGATTTTTCGGTGTATGGCATGTTTTCTGGATGGAGCACTCACGGTCATTTGACTTGTCCGATATGTGCTTTTGACACTGATTGTTTTCGACTTATTCATGGAGGAAAGATATGTTACTTCGATTGTCACAGACATTGGCTTCTTTCGAATCACATGTTTAGGAAACAGAGGAATGGATTCAAAAAGCACACCGTTGTCACTAAAGGTCCACCGAAACTTCTTAAAGGATCGGAAATATCTGATATGTTGGATAAACTTTTGCCAGATAAATATCATCCTGGATATTTTCTCGATTTCGGAGATGATCACAATTGGACTCATATATGTGACTATGGGAGGTACCATATGTGAAGTTGTTGATACTAATGCACAACATTGATGTCATGTATCAAAAGCGTAACATGGAGGAATGTATCATAAGCACATGCATAAACATGACGGGCAAAACGAAAGACAATATAAAGGCTCGAAAGGATCAGGCTGAGTTTTATAACCGTCCAACTCTTGAGCTTTCTGAAAGTGGTGGTAAACCACGTGTTTTCTTCTGTCTTCGACCCAAAGAAAAGAAACAAGTTCTCGAATGGTTGAAAAGTTTAAAATTCCCAGATGGTTACACAGCTAGTCTGAAACGAGTTGTGAATGTGAAGACGGGAAAACTCACTGGGTTGAAGAGTCATGATTATCACATAATCATGGAAAGACTTCTAGCTGTTATATTTCGGGGCTATTTTGATGATGTGGTGTAGAAGGTGCTAGCCGATCTTAGCCAGTTCTATAGACAACTCTGTGCTAAAAAAATCATGATAGAGATGATGAGTAAGTTGGAGAAGGAGATACCGGTATTATTATGTAAGATGGAAAAGATTTTTCCTCCAGACTTCTTCAATCCAATGTAACATCTCCTTATTCATCTTTCATATGAAGCTAAAGTGGGCGATCCCGTGCAATATAGGTGGATGTATCATATTGAAAGAGCGATAGGATATCTGAAACTATTGGTTCAGAACAGGGCAAGGGTAGAAGTGATGTGGACATCACTCCTGCAGATATACACAACACTCACATGGTAGACATGCAAGGTCCAATTACTAGAGCTCGAGCACGAAAATTGAATTTAGAGGTGAGCTCGTTTATGAACAATTCTTTATGTGTGAATTTTGAGAGTATGTTGCTACCTAATGGATTAATTATGATTAGGAACCATGGAGAGGACATGGAGATACATGGAAAGGGGTTTGGAGGCATGGAGGACCAGAAAATACGCCAACAAGAAGTTAGAGACCGAGCCCAACTCAAACTCGAGTCCAACTCGGGCCCAGGAGCAGTCCACCTTAAAATGGATGCACAGGAGGCATGCGGACTCCGTTTTTGACGTTCTACATATGCACGGGAAAGCTGAGAGGATAAACTTTCCAATGGAACTGGCCCCACATCAAAATTCCCTCGGAGTCGACAAGAAACTTTGAAATAATATAAAGTTTAGAGTCTGTCAGGGTGTTGCATCACCTAGTTGGGCCATTGGGCCTTGTATCGAGTCCAAGTCCATTATGTACGTATCTTAGGGTTAGGTCACGACCCCAGCACCCCCCTGGTCGTCCTCCACCTCCTTTATACCCCCTAGCCGCCGTCACAAACAGGTGGGTTTTGCTTAGTTACAATCTGTCATTGAACAGTGTCGCCGATCATCGGTTGTGAGACCCCAAATTCGTGATCAATTCAGTTTTGATTGCAACTTCTCTATTCTTGCTTGTGTTCTTGATTGCGCTTGCAGGGATAATCCTTCGTGGCAAGGTCATTTCGTGTGACACGGGTGATAACCAATGGAGCAGTGGTGTAGTGATTGCGGGGTTCGTTCGTTCGGAGCCTTGGATCATGAACGTCGAGATCACCCAATCAAGTTTACCCTACCTCTCGGAAGATCGGGACTCATCCTCCTATCAAGAAGGGTGCATCACCGAAGATTCTACTCTTAAGAAAGTAGGATATTTTTCAAGTGTTTACTTTGTAGAGGAACACAATGTCAATACTTCGATAATGTTGTACAATATGGATGAGCAACCTCCTTGTAGCGATCTCTCCATTTTTGCAACAAGAGGTATTACTGTTGGTAGTTGCAATTCCTACAAATCTACCGCAAAAGAAAGTAATGTTGCTTTCCTCTACATGTATGCTAATATAGATAAGATGGACATATATTTCGAGTAAGTGTTTGTCCTACATTTATGCTACTCGTCATAAATGCAACAGATCTGTTCTAATTTTTTTATTTTCGTACAAAGAGTTTCACAAACAGAATTGGACACATAAACATCAACTGACGAGCAAACAAGTAGAAGCGATGCGACGAGATGGAATAAACGGAAGACCTAACTCCGTATCCTGGTTTCATGATCATGTAACATTTTCTTATAACTTAGTAGTATTTATAAATTTTTCTTACAACTTACAAGTATTTACAATTTTTTCTTATAACTTCATATTTCGGACAGTGCATGAAAGATGCCAACGTCCATGACGACTTGCGACAACTATCCTATGGATTGGTTAAAGTTAGAAGTTACGGTCGATATGACGTCAATGACTTCCGATTCTGCACAACTCAATTTGAATCTCATCATCCACTCGCGGCAACATCAAATACCGGAGTTATGATGAGGGCAATCGACTCTCAAGGATGTAAAACTAATTACTATAGGATCATTAAAAAAATTCTTGAATTTGCTTTCGTCAGTAATAAGGATCTTCGAGCAGTATTCTTTGACTGTGATTCGTTTGATAACAATCATGGAATTCGACAAAACCAATTTGGCATGGTGGAAGTCAAACACAAGGAACGACTATGAGGATACGATTCATTTGTTCTTGCTCACCAAGTGGAGCAAGTGTATTACCTACCTTATCCATACAAAAAGTCGATGCTTGGTGGGTAGTACATAAGGTGAATCCTCGTGAGCGGTTATATATCCCAGGAGATGATGGATACCATGATACTAATGATATTGATGAGGTTTACCAAGAAGAAGAGTTATTAGACTCATTCATCGTCAAGCCTAGTGTAGGACTCGATGACTTGGTTGGAGATGCTCAAGATGTCGAGACTTATGATATGCGGAAATGAAAACGAAAACAAAATCTAGCCTAGACTCTCAGAAAAGAAGATCGATGTTCTGGTTTCAGGAGTAGGGTACATGATCGTGCCATTGATGAATTTTGAAATTGATGAAGTAATATTTTCTTCACTAATTTATCTTGAATTTTGTATATTATATTAGTATATTTATCAACTACTTCTTACATTAGGATGTCATCAAACGGAAAGGGGAAGGGGAGGAAGGGGATGAGAGGGTTCCTCACCCAGCCCCGGGACATGGTCTTCTTAGGTACCTCGTCAGGTGCGAGCAAACGCTCTCAGCTGATAAGGCACCTTCGAGACTTTTCGGACCGAGTTCAGTCCTTTCAATGCACGGCGGTAAATTTCAGTTGCCAATCACGTTATATGAAATTCCATTTATCAATTATTTTTTCTTATGAATCATTTATTTTTACAGTCCGACTCAGAGTCTTCTGTGTCAGAGCCAGAGGTTGGGGCTACCCAGCCCTCGGAGCCAGCTATGCAACCCTCGGAGCCGGCGACCGTGGATCCTTCGGCCTCCAGTGCTGACCAGCCGTCCGGGTCACCGGACGTGGTGCCGCCGAAGAGGCGACGGATGAGTAGGACCCACATTACTGCTCCCCCTCCTGTTCTTCGTGAGCAGATCACCATTCGTCCACTCAGAGACATGTAAACAAATTGTATAGTGTTAAATATTGGATGTTGTCTGCTGATACATAACACGTTAACAAATTTTGCAGATCTTGGAACGAAAGTTCGTTCGTGGGCCAGGGACACCACAGGAAGGTTAATGGTGTCATCGGGGCTTTAATGCGGTTGCACTATCCCGGTGTCATCGACGGTGTCGTTGCTTTGTCGTGGGACGACTACGCTTGTGTCCCTCACGAGGTTTACGACACCCTTCAGGGGGCCGTGTGGAATGATTTTATGGTAAATTTAAATGTTTGCATTTTTCCACTCATTTAAATTGTTAATGCAGATTAATAAAATTTTTGTTTTCTTAAAGCTGTGGTACTAGCTAGAGGACTCGAGCGAGAGCATGATGGAGCACACGACTGCCACGTTCCACAACAATGCTCGGAAGCTCGTGGTGCAGGCGTTGTCGTACGCTCGCAACCAGGCCATCAACGAGTATAACAAACGGTATCAGCAGCAGCAGCAAGGGGGTCCGTATAGAAAGGACTCTGACACGTATTTGACCAAGGAGTAGTACACGGTGGTAAGTTATTATTGTTAACTATTTGCAATAATTACTTATGTTAACAGTATTGATGAAATACTAAATATGTGCAGGATTGTATTAGCTGGTTAGAGATCCAACCCGATGCATTCCGAGCTCTTTGTCGGTACTGGGCTATCCAGGACTTCATCAGTAAGTCCACGAGGGCTGGAGCCTGCTGAGGGACAGACGGCCAGCACAACTACGATGATGATGGCCACGTGCGTATGGCTAAACGCGTGGTAAGTATATTTTAAGTTCGTTTATGTGTTCATAATATATTTCTTAAACTAACACATATCTACAGGAGCGAGAGACCAGTCAGGAGCCGACACCGACCTTGGTCTGGAAGAGAGGTCACAGGGGAAGTGACCCTTCCTAGCCTAGACAGTGTAGTTAGGTCGCGGCCGACCGATTGATATGTTTTCAAAAATCATCAATTTAATTATAAATAATACTAGTACTGACACACTTACATTATTTCTTTATTTTTAGGAAAAGTACGCGCAGGAGATGAAGAAGATACACGACAAAGGCTACGATTGGGAAAACGCGCCAATCGAGCCTAGAGCCGTGTACGCAAGCGGCGATGGGTAGGTCCATGGACGGTGAGTTGGTCAACTGTTTCATTTTTTATACTTCCTTCTTCTACTTATTATTTTTCTATCTTTTATAGGTTTGCCATTTTCGATGGAGTTGTCGACTCAAGGGTGGCGCAACCTTCGAGAGGCACTACATCGATGGAGGCTTCGTCCGTTGGGCCTACAGTGATCGTCTCTCATAGAGGGACTTGGAGTTCCGTGCCATGGAAGATAGGATTGTGCGGACCCAAGAGGAGCTCGACAGTACGAGGGTCGTCTAGGAGTACCAGACCATCCTCATGGCCCGGATGCACGCAGCGGTGGAGGTAAGTAATCTAAATTACTGTATTCTAAATTTTTAGCATTTCAAGAATAAACATGTGTTCTAATATGTTGCAATGACAGGCCTTAGCTCGATAGAGTGGCCAGGAGCTCGCATTTCCTGCGTGGCCACAACCACAACAGGCGCCCTCGTCACAACCGCCCCCATCGTAGATAGCCCCATCACTGTGTAAATCCTTAATACTATTTAATACAGGGAGGGAGATAAAAGAGATGGAGAGAGGGGGAGAGATAGTGAAAGAGATAGAGGGATGGGGAGAGGGAGAGATAGTGAAAGAGATAGAGGGATGGGGAGAGGGAGAGATAGTGAAAGAGATAGAGGGATGGGGAGAGGGAGAGAGAGAGAGTGGGGGAGAGAGGGAGAGAGGGAAAGAGAGAGAGTGTGTGAGAGTGAAAGATGGGAGAGAGAGGGGCGAGATAGTGAAAGAGAGAGAGAGAGGGGTGGGGAGAGAGTGAAAGAGGAGTAGAGAGAGTGAAATAGAGAGAGGGAGAAGGGAGAAGGGGATGGGGAGAGGGACAAAGAGAGCGAGAGAGAGAATGAGGGAGAGAGAGAGAAGGGAGAGGCGGATGGGGTGAGGGACAACGAGAGCGAGAGAGAGAGAGAGAGAGAGTGAGTGAAGAGGAGTATTAAGAGTGAAAGAGAGAGAGAGAATGAGGGAGAGAGAAAGAAGGGATAGGCGGATGGGGCGAGGGACAACGAGATCGAGAGAAAGAGGGGGGTGGTAAGAGGGATATAGGGAGGGAAAGAGAGGAATAGGAAGGGAGAGAGACATGTCTAACTTTTATTTACTTTGTAGGGTTCACCGACGGAGATGCAGACTCCATCTCCACAACTACCGGTGACGGGAGGGACGCGCGAAGACGACGTTCATGGCTCTAGAGGTAGTCGTGAGGGGAGTGTGTATACGTTAGGTGTTTTTAGATTTCTTTGGACTTTATGAATGAACCGTCGATTGTGTATTGTGTTGTTTGTCTGTGTTATATAGCTGTGTGATTTGTCTCGGCTCGCAACTGTGCCAGGGCAGCTAGTTTCTATTTTTTTAAATTAAAACCATAACTTATGACGGCTGCTGTAGCCGTCGTAAGTAAGCCCAAGTAACTTACGATGGCCGGGTTCAGGCCATCGTAAGTCGTAAGGCCCAGCTCACCACGTGGCCCAGGCGCTTACATACGACGGCTACGGGCTGCCGTCGTAAGTTGCATAACTTATGATGGTGGCCGTCATAAGTAACATAACTTACAACCAAATCCTGACGACGGCTACAAACCGTCATAATTAGGCGTAAACGACCATAATTAAGCTAATTATGATGGTTTAGACCTTACTTACGATGGCATTGGCCGTCGTAAGTGAGTCGTATTGCTGTAGTGACTCACCAGCATGGAGAGCAACTATGGCGGAGGCAGAGAAAGATGCCACCTGGGTGGCGATCACTTGTCAGAGCTACATCAACTGTGGTCATCTAGACGGAACCAAGTACATGTATACTATTCAGCAAGAGAGTGGCACGACTGAGTTCAAGTATGTGGCGGTCCAAGAGGGGTGTACAGGCGAGCAGATGGAGGATGGAGTTCACCTCAACACTAGACTGCAGGACTGCCAGCAGGAGCTTCAGGATGTACGTGATATCCTAAAGAGGACAGAGGCTATACTTCGTGGCTACCTAAGGATGAGGGAAGGAGAGCAAAACGAGCTCTGTGTGTCAGAGGATGACACCTGGACTCCCGACTCTCCAGACCGCAGGGCGCACAAGCGCTGTCGCACTTCCCCACCACGCACTGAGCAACCCAGAGGCTAGTCAGGGGTTAGCAACCCGGAAGATGAAGACCCTCAGGAGCCGGAGCAGTGACATGAGTCGTTTAGAGATTGTTTCCCTTAATTTAGTATTCCATCGAGTAGTAGCATCATAAACTCATTTGCGTTAGTTTGCTTATGCATGATTGGTGTGTGATGTGAGTTGTGGAAGCCATGATCACTTGTCCACAACCTCGTCGTTATGTTTGGATTTGCTCTCATTATGGAGTTTTGTGATGATTAGATGATTGATGCGTTGTGTGATATTTCAAATCCTCTAAATTTTTGTTATCCAAAATTAAATTTATGCATAACACCCTGCGAGCTACATAGAGAAGCTGATATGTTATGATTAAATTGGTCTTTGGTTGATCATGATAGATGACCGGCAAAGGAAGAGGCCGTGGTGCCAACAACAACAACAACAACAACAACAACGAGGTGCCAACTTCCCTATCCCTAGATGGCATGGCAGGGGTGGTCGCCGAGGAGCGGCTGACCCGATACACCAGATGATCAACACCCAGAACCAGATCATTCAGGACCTAACGCAAATGGTGACCAACATGCATCAAGCTCCATCCCCACCGGATGCACCACGCCAGCCGAGGTTGAGTGAGTTTCTAGGCACTCAACCTCGAAAGTTTGCAAGTGCCATCGAACCCTTGGAGGCAGACGACTGGTTGAAGACCATAGAGAACATGATGAAGATCATTCAGTGTTAGGGGCATGAGAGGGTGTTGTTTGCCTCTCACCAGCTGGACGGACCCGCAGCCGACTGGTGGACTGCCTACGTTGCAGCCCACGAGGATCCCGAGAACATCTCTTGGGAAGAATTCAAGCATATCTTCCGCAACCACTATGTCCTAGCAGGAGAAATCAAGAACAATAGGAAGGAGTTCCTCTCTCTGAAGCAAGGAAGCACGACAGTTAGGGAATACCTCACCAAGTTCACGCAACTGTCCAGTTATGCACCAAGGGACATAGACACTGACGAGAAGAAGCAAGACTGCTTCATGGAAGGACTCACCATGGATATGTAGTGTGCTATGACCTCCAATGAGTATGCTAGCTTCCAAAAGATGGTGGACATGGCATTCATAGTGGAGAAAAAGAGGAGGGCCCTGGAGGAAGAACGTAAGAGGAAGATGAACTGGCAGGGCCAATCCTCGAGCAGCAACACTCGGCCACGTTTTGCACAGCAGCCCGCGGGAAAGTGAGCCGTCCTATGATGCTCTACCGAGCGCAGAAGAGCTACAATCCTAACTTCAGGCCTTCCCCATCGCAAGTTCAGCCGCAGTGCCAGCAACTGCAGCAGCCACGTCCTGCTTTTCCACCTAGGCCAGCAGGACAAGTTCAGCAAAATCCACCCCAAGGCAACCAAGGTCAGGCACCTAAGGTTGAGGTGCAGTGCTTCAACTGTGGCGAGGTAGGAAACTATGCCCACAAGTGTCCTAAGAAGAAGCCTACGCAGCCACAACAATAGAATCTGGTGCATGGAAGGGTGAATCACATGACCAAGGAGGAAGCACATGAGGGACCAGATGTGGTGATTGGTACGTTTCCTGCAATTTCCCACATTGTGTCAATTTTATTTGATTCTGGTGCTACCCATTCATTCATTGCTCAAGAATTTGTTACAAAACATGATCTAGCATCCACAGAAATGAACCATATGCTACCAGTGAATTCCCCAGGGGAGAAATAAGAACGAGACAAGTATGCCCTAGGGAGAGTCCAGACATTAATGGGGTAGTGTTTTCTGCAAACCTCATAGTGATAAACTCGCAAGGGATAGATATTATTCTGGGAATGGACTGGCTGACCAAGCATGAGGGTGTTATCCATTGTTCGACAAGAATGGTGGAGTTAACTCATACGAGTGGCATCAAGGTCAAGTTCATAGCCATCCAAGGACCGAGGAAGGACATTAAACTCAATCAAGTGGAAACGACGATTGAAGAAATAAGAGTAATAAAGGAGTTTTTGGATATCCTTCCAGAGGAATTACTAGGAATGCCCCCCCAATCGAGAAGTAGAATTCGCGATCAAATTAGCACTTGGAACGACCCAGATATATAAGAGGCCCTATAGGATGGATTCCAAGCAGCTAGAAGAGATCAAGGAACATATTCGGGAGAAGTAGATGGATCCCCGCTCCCGCTCGGCGCCTGCCTCCCCCTCGCTCGCCCTCGTTCTCACCCCGAGGACCGTCTCCACCAGCGCTCGCACTCCTTGCCGCTCCCCCGCAGCCACTCGCCGTGTCCTCTCTCATCGCCTCGACGCCGCGCTCCAGTCACTCCACGACAACCCAAGGAGAAGGTCACCCCGTGCAGGTCGTCTTCCCCGCGCGCACTTCACGACCGCCGCCCCAACGAGGTGACACCCTTGCTGCCCTTCCCCGACTGCTCCCTTCCTCACAAGGTTCACGCACAACCCTGAATCTCGGCTTTTCGCCCGATGTTGGATGTTCGCGAAGATGCGGCAGCTCAAGAGCGAGGTCGGCGCTGTTCGAGATGGGTTGTGTCCGCGTCAAAGACCGCCGCTTGCTCCGTCCTCTTTCCGCCAGCCACCGAGGCCCAACAGCAGGAGCAGTTGCTGCAGCAGCAGCATCAGGAGGAGTTTACGCTCCTCGCTGGTAAACTTCTCGCCGTCAACCCACTCGAGCTCCACACAGACTTCAACCATTACTTGTTTGAGTCTCTGGCAGCAGTGGTTGTCCGGGCTGGTGAGTAGGACCCAGCTCTTGTCCCTTTGTTTGAGGTCAGCCTTTTCCCTGTGCTTCAGAGGATATTTGTTGAGGACATCGCAGAGTTCTGGCCTCATGCTTTTCAGATATTTGCGCAACTTATCAACCTGAGCCGACCTCTCTCCCAGAACTACATGCAGCTATTTGGTGTCCTCCTCAGCAATGCCACTTGGGACCGACCACCTAGTGTTTCTGCCTTGGTCCTTTTGCTGTGAGTGTTCCTTAGAAAGATTTCAAATGAGCTAAACCAAGAGGGTAGGCTGCCAAGTATCTTAGTAATATTCCACAGTCTCCTTTCACGAAGCAGTACTGAAGATTCTACATTCTACAGGCTCAACACATTAGTGGAAAATGTTGGGTTTGATATCATGAGTCCTCATATAAGTGAGATATGGAGTGCTTTGTTTACTCGGCTACAGACTAGACAGACAGTGAAGTTTGTGACTTCGCTTGTGCTTTTCATGTCCTTAGTGCTGGTCAAATATGGGTCAGGTGTTCTTGTTAGTTCCATTGATACAATTCAGCCAAACTCTTTCACACAAATCTTTCAGCGTTTTTGAACTCCCAAGCTCAAGTTGATTAAAGGGGCTCTTGAAGTTAAGCTAACATCAGTTGCTTCAACAAGGGTAAATTGCGAGTCTGCACTGTTGTTGGGTGCTGCTGCAGCACAGTGGTGGGGCAAATTGCTTGACAGTACAGTTGCTCCATTGTCAAGAACCGATCAAGGAGGAGCACAGCAAAAGCAAAATGATGGTGCTGATGCAGTGGATGTTCAGAGAACATCAGGTTATTCAGGTCTCATTTGTATGCCTTCAATATGCTGGGAGACGTGAGGATGATCTGTTGAAAGAAGTAAATGACCCAAGAGAGTTTCTGGTCACATCCTTGACCACACTTTCTGCACAGTCCGCCGGGAGTCCCCGGTAGCTCAGGCTCCTCGTCTGCAGCCCGCTGGAGAAGACCTCAGTCCGCGTGCCGCCCCTCTACATCGGCGGGCGCATGATGGCGACAAGATGCTACTAGGTACACCCTTCCTCTTGGGTTGTCGGAAAGCTCTTCTGGAAGTTCCCCGGCGCGGATCGGCGTTGGAACCCCAACTCCGACAAGCTCCGGTGAGGTTTTTCACCCTTCACGATGTTCCACCGATTTCGTTCGGTTTTTCCTTTGCGCTAACCACCTCGACACCTTTGCCTTACTCTACAACGCGTCTCGGACCCGAAGAACGTGCGGGAAGGACATCTCAACGGTGATCCTGATAATGTCCAAAGAACGTCGCCACTCTTCCACGCCGTGAGCCGTTATCCTCTCCTTCTCGGCCCGCACAAACCCTCTTGTGTATACGTGTACGTGTGATGATCAAGAAACAAAGCAAAGACTTTGAAGATAAAGAGTTCAACCACTGGACTGAGCAACGATATAAGAAAAAGGCAAGTGTCCTTGACCACTTTGATCCTAAGGTAGGATGGTTAGTTAGAATTAATTGCATTGAGTTATGAATTAGGAAACCCATGCTAGGATGTTTCCCTAGTTTTTCATGCCTTATCCCTTGTAGCCTGGGTTAGGAATTTTTCATTATGTTATTTGTTTATATTATTCATGCTTAGCCATGCTTAGAGTGGGATAATTGGGATATGAGCTTCACAACCTTGATTATTTACCTTTGAATGGAATATGATGAATTATGATAGTGATAGGAATCTAGGAAAGCTGAATGTTTTGGTTGGTGCTGCGTGCACGAGACTCGGGTTCGTGTTTAGTGCTTGCCTGGGTTCTAAGGACCGGTTCATGGAGCATGTAACTTGGTTTACCGTGCCAACCACATGCTAAGATGGGACAGCTAGCCCAATTAATTAGGTGTATTTCCGACGTGGTGTGCGTGTTTGGATGGTGCGGGGAATAGGTGTCAGCCGGACTACCATAGGAGCTGCAAGGCTCAAGAGGGGGCCGCTGCAGCGGCGGTTGGAGCCTCATGGATGCTGTTAGGGGTGAAACCTCAGTGGGCTCACGCTCATTGGCAATCCATTTGTAAAGGCCTCGTACTAATCTCCTGGCTACACACCTGGGAAGTGTGAACATGGTTCGCGGCCACATGCATAACGGAGGTTCTTAGTCCATCCGGCAATAGGGGGTTAAATCACTACATGTCAGTAAAGTGGTGCAAACTCTGCAGAGTCAAAACTGTCATGATAGCCGTGCTCACGGTCAAGAGCAGTTTGGACTTATTCGTAATTATAGAATGATGAAGTGAGAGGTTGAGGATGTTAAGCGGGGAGCTTAACATTGACAAAATGAAGTTATGGGATTGAGACTACTTTACTCATGTAGTAAAATAGGTGCTTAATAAGCTAAGGTAATAGTATTTAATTGCGTAGTGCATTAACCATGATTTCAGCCTTTCCTTGTTGAGTGCCTGCATGTCATCAATTTCCCACACTTGTTGAGTACTTTATGTACTCATGCACTTTCCTTTTTCCTTTATTATAAATATTGCTCAGTGAAAAGAGGATCAGATGAAGACGGTGTGAAGGTCACGTTGTTGCCAGTCGATTTGCCCTGTGGACGGCCGTACAAGATTTCCCTCTTTCGCTACTATTCGAAACTCATTTAAGGTATAAATGGCATTTATATTCGATATAGAACTGTTTATCACTAATTGTCCTACAAGTATGATTAAACTGGTCTTGGCATACATGTAGATTACGGTCGGTTTTAATTTATGTAAAACTGGGCGTGACATATGTACTGGTGGTATGGCATGAAGCAAGATGTCGCAGAACACGTGGCTTTGCGTGACACATGTCAGTTGTTGAAAGCAAAGCACCAAAGACCTGCGAGATTGTTGCAACCACTTAAAGTACCAGAATGTAAATGAGAAGAGATAAGCATGGATTTCATAGTAGTGCTGCCTAGAACCCAGTCATGATATAATTCTATATGGGTAATAGTCGACCGACTAACCAAGGTAGCTCACTTTATTCCTTAAAAGAACACTACAATGGTTCCAAGTTGTCCGAATTGTATATGTACAGAATCGTGTGTTTACACGAAGTGCCAAAGAAGATAGTGTCAGATCAAGGAACACAATTTACCTCAAGATTCTGGCAAAAATTGCATGAAACCATGGGGACCCATCTCAATTTCAGTTCTGCATATCACCCGTAGACCGACTGGCAGACAGAAAGAACCAATCAGATCCTCGAGGACATGCTAAGAGCTTGTGCACTCAAGAACAGTAGAAGTTGGGACAAGAACTTACCATATATCGAGTTCTCCTATAATAACAACTACTAGACCAGCATGAAGATGTCTCCGTTTGAGGCGTTATATGGGAGAAAATGCAGAACTCCTTGTTCTAGGATCAAATGGGAGAGAGTCAAGTATTTGGGCCAGAAGTGTTACGAGATGCCGAGAGAAAAGTGAAAGAAATCCGCAACAACTTGAAGATAGATCAGACCCGACAAAACAGCTATGCAGATACAAGACGAAGAGAACTCATCTTTGAAGTAGGGGACTACGTATATCTCAAGGTGTCTCCTATAAGAGGACTTCGTTGATTTAAAATGAAGAGAAAACTAGCACCTCGGTATATCAGACCTTTCCAGATCCTAGAGCGAAAAGAAGAAGTTGCATACCAGTTGGAGTTACCTTCCGGCTTATCCGATGTGCATGATGTGTTCCATGTGTCACAACTCAAGAAGTGTTAGAGAACACCCAAGGAGAGGTTGCCAATGAATGAGTTGTATGTCCAAGAAGACCTTTCATCTACCGAGTACCCTGTTAAAATTCTCGAGATGATGGAACGTATCACAAGGAACAAGAGAGTTCGTATGTGCAAAGTGCAGTGGAAGCATCACTCAGAAGAAGAAGCCACGTGGGAAAGAGAAGACGAACTCAGGGCACAGTTTCTAGACCTATTCCCCTAAGAGTTACCGAATCTCGAGGACAAGATTCCTTTTAAGGGGGGTAGAGTTGTAACATCCAAAAATTTGTAAATTCGAATTTCAAGCAAATGGACGTTGTGCATGTTTAAAATTTTGAATATTTGAAACTGAACTCGAAAGAAGAGGGCGTATGGGCCGAATCTCCCGCGCGGCCCAGCAGCCAGCCTAGCCTCTCCCCCACTCCTCCTCTCGCTGCCAACCCGACCCCGCCTGTCAGTTATTCCTTCTTCAATCACCCGCGCCCTTCTAGCGCCCGATCGCCGCACCGCACTTCCGAATTCCACGTCCACGCCGCACGATCCCGGACTCTACCCGTGCCGTCCTGCACGATTGCAACCAACTCCACCTCAGCACTATTTAAACCCCCCTCGGGTCCCAACTTTCTCCTCCTCGCACACAAAAAAAAACAACGACACCGGTAAGCCGCCGCCATACTTCAAAATTCATCGCATCTATCGCCGTTCTCGTCTTGCTAACACGTCGTAGTGCATCACAGGAAGGCCCACGACTCATTTTCCTTCATCTCGGGAAGAAATTCATGTCGGGAAGCTCGACCCCGACGCGCGTCGGTGAGTAACCTCCGCACTTCACCGTCGTCTCGTCAACACCCTCCCCTTCTCCCCTATTTGATCACCGAGATCGCCTTGTTGTGTCACAGTGTCACTCTCGGACGAGAAAACTTCCAGAGATCATGCACGTAGATGCCCCGCGACGATCGCCGGTGACCGTCGCTGCCGAACGCTGTCGCCGACCCCTTTCCGAGCTCTTGGGTTCAAGAAAATCCCCTAGGTGAGTTCCACTTCTCCCCCTCTGTCGACCTAGGCAAAGAAATCTGAGTTTTAGGGTTGTTAGACGCGTTTGCGCGAAATTCCGGCAAGATTGCCGCTCCCCGCCGCCGCGCGCTGCGTTTCTCTCCGGCCGGAGCGACGTGGTGGATTCATTTTAAATCCCACAGTTGAAGGTAAAACCCCCGCGCACCCCTTCGCAATCTAATCGGGACCGCACGTTTAAAATCGAACAGCACACATCCATCCCGCATTATAACAGGAAAGATTGCGGGCTAACCCCTAGAGTTTCTAGAAAAGGGAATCTAGCCCCGGGATTTTCTGTTCTACCCCCTAGGGTTTCCAGAAACTGTGCAAAGTCGTATAACTATTCATTTTGGCCCCTGGACTTCTCTGGATTTAGGGCATTGAGTATGAAAATGTGGAAATAGCCCATGTAGTTTTATGTAATTAGGAAAATTATTATAAAAATGTGGAATTAGCCCCCGGAATCCATTTTAATCAGAGATTTAGAAGTGAATTAGGACATTAGGTCCCTAATAATTTTGGAAAATACACTTTTGACCCTGCAGCAATGTATATTTAGGATTTAGACCCTGTACAATATTTAATTCATGCATTTGGTCATTTATTTTATTTGAATTCATTAGAAATGCAAACCACAATGTGAAATTCATTCTAAATTGATTTAGCACCTAGAAAACCTTTAGCACAATCTGAAATTTGGTTTTAGATGTAAAATAAATTCTGAAAACATAATTTAAATTCTGTTTATTGCTGAAAATCCAGTTTTAGGCATAAAAACAAATCTGAATATATGTAAAAATAATAAACACTTTAGGAAATGCTCATAGAAGGTTTTGAGTATAAAATTTAGGTTTGAAAGTTGAAAAAGGTATAAAATTCTGTTTAGATAGGAAATACCTTCTTTTATGCAATTCTCATGGCTAAAAATGGTAGTATGTAATGTAGAAATTGATTTAAATTGAGAATTCAGTTTAGGTGTAGGTTTAAGATCTGAATTCAAACTGAGGAAACAACATATATGTTCAAAGTGTGTGCGTTTGCATAGTTAAAAATTTATGTATTGAAGAAATGTGGCTCAAAGTAAAGTTAAAATACAATAGATATGCACATATACACATCAAAGTTTAGTATAGGTATTATATGATGTTGGAAGTGAGGATTTAGTCATAAGAAACTCAAATTGAGACATATGTAAAAACTTTAGTGCTTTTAGGCTAAAACCTAAAATGAAACTATGTATTTATGCATGATTAACTTGCATGAGTTGATTTTTTGGATGAGCTCTTATGCAATGTTGTTTGCTTTTATGCTATGTATGTTTGCACGAGTAGAACCAGCGCTAGAGCCGGTTCAAAACTTCCAAGAGCAAGACTTTCCACTTCGCGAGCAGCAAGAAGAAGGCAAGTGTCCTTGACCACTTTGTACCTAAGCTAGGATGTTTAGTTAGAGTTATTTGCATTGAGTTATGAATTATGAAAACCCATGTTAGGATGTTTCCCCTAGCTTTTCATGACTTACTCCTTGTAACCAGGGTGGGAATTACGTAGTATGTCTATTACTTATACTCTTTATGCTTAGCCATGCTTAGAATTGGGATACTTGGGATATGAGATGCAACTTTGACTATTTACTACTGAATGAAACTTGATGACATGTTGTAGAGATAGGAACCTAGGCAAGCTCGATGTTTTGGTTGGTGTTGTGTGCACAAGAAACTGGGTTAGTATTTAGTGCTTGCCTGGGTTCTAAGGACCGGTTCATGAAGCATTTAACCTGACTTAACCGTGCCACCACATGCTGAGATGGGGCAGCTTGACCAATTAATTAGGTGTATTATCGATGTAGTGTGGGTGTTTGGAAGGTGAGTGGAAGAGTCAGTTGGTCTACCTTGGAAACTGCAAGGCTCAAGAGGGGACCATTGCAGCGGAGGTTGGAGCCTCCTGGATGCTGTTAGGGGTGAAACCTCAGTGGACTCATGCTCGTCGGGAATCCCTTTGTAAAGGCCTCATAGTGATCTCCTGGCTACACACCTGGGAACTGTGAACGTGGTGCGTGGCCACAGGCAAAATGGAGGTTCTTTAGTCCACCCGACAACGTGGGATGAAATCACTACTTGTGAGTAAAGAGGTACACAATCTGCAGAGTTGGAAACTGTCATGACAGCCGTGCTCATGGTCAAGAGCGGCTTGGACTTCTTCATGATTAGTGGATGATGAAGTGAGAGGTTGGGAATGTTAAGCGGGAATATTAACAATGGCAATGAGGTTATGGGATTTCAATTACCCCAATTATGTAGTAATAGAGGTGCTTAATAAGCTCAGGAGGAAAACACCATTCTCAAATCACGTTTTACAAAGGAGGAGGTTAAAAATGCTATCTTTCAAATGGAACATAATAAGGCACCAGGACTAGATGGTTTGCCTGTGAAATTTTATCAAGTTTTTTGGGAACTCGTTAAGGGATATTTAATGTAACTCTTTAATTAATTCCATAAGGGTAGCCTCAACCTTTATAGTCTTAACTTTGGGGTTATCACTCTTACTTCCTTAACAAAAGGAAGTTACAAAAATTCAGCAATTTAGACTAATTTGCCTTTTAAACGTCAGCTTTAAAATTTTCACAAAAGTAATAACCAATAGAATAGCTCTAGTAGCTCAAAAGGTAATTAAACCTACGCAAACAACTTTTTTGACCGGGCGGAACATAACGGAAGCAGTGGCGATACAACATGAGACTATTCATGGGATGCATAGGAAAAAGTTGGATGGAGTTATCCTAAAATTAGATTTTGAAAAAGCATATGATAAAGTGACTTGGTCCTTTCTCCAACAAACTTTGAGGATGAAAGGATTTTCGTCGCATTTTTGTAAATGGATAGATCAAATAGTTTGTGGAGGGAGTGTTGCTATAAAAGTTAATGATCATATGGGTCATTGTTTTCAACCCAAGAAAGGGCTTCGGCAAGATGATCCTCTCTCACCTATCCTTTCTAATTTACTGGCAGATATGCTAGCCATCTTAATTGAAAGGGCCAAGGAAAATGGGAATTTTTGTGGAGTAGTTCCTCAATTAGTGGATGAGAGACTATCTATTTTGCAATATGCGGATGACACCATCCTTTTTATGAAACATCATCTTATACAAGCCAAGGATCTAAAGCTAGTTTTAAGTATCTTTGAGCTATTGTCTGTATTAAAAATAAATTTTCATAAAAGTGAGCTCTTTTGCTACGGCAAAGCCAAGGATTTTGAACATGATTATGCTCAACTCTTTGGTTGTAAGAGTGGGGGTCTCCCGTTCAAATATCTTGGTTTACCTATGTAGCACAAACAATTATCAAATAAAGATTGGATCACAATTGAAGTGAAGTTTCAGAAAAAACTTAGCAGTTGGAAAGGAAAGCTCATGCCTGTGGGGGGAAGACTAGTGTTGATCAACTCAGTCTTGACTAGCTTAGCAATGTATATGCTCTCCTTTTTTGAAATCCCTAGAGGAGTTCTTCAAAATTAGATTATTACCGTTCTCGATTCTTTTTGGCAAAATGGTGATCATAAGAAGAAGTATAGACTTACAAGGTGGAGTGTGGTTTGTAGGCCTAGGGATTCGGTGGTCTTGGTATTAAAATTCTTGACATCCAAAATAAGGGTCTTTTAAGCAAATGGTTGTTTAAATTTATAAACGAGGAGGGTGTTTGGATAAATCTACTAAGAAAGAAATATTTGTCCAACAAAACTTTGACCCAGGTGGATAGAAAACCAGGGGACTCACATTTTTGGTCTGGTCTAATGAAGGTTAAAAACCAATTCTTAGCGGGTGGTTCTTTTTCAATTCAAAGTGGTACCCAAATCAGATTTTGGGAAGATACTTGAATCAGAAATCTCCCCTTTGGAAAAATGTACCCTTCTCTTTACAACATTGTACGAAAGAAAGGTGGCACATGTACTAAGTACTAGTCCACTCAATGTTTCTTTTAGGAGAGCATTGGTAGATGACAATTTGAGAATTTGGCATAAATTAGTAGCAACGGTTGCCTTTGTTAATCGTAGTGAGGGCAAAGACACTTTTAGATAGGAATTGAATAAGAGTGGTATTTTCTCAGTTCGTTCTATGTATTGGGCTACGATTCAAGAGGGAGTGGTTCCTAACAAAAGTCCGCTTTGGAGAATTAAAGTGCCATTGAAAATGAAAATTTTCCTTTGGTACTTAGAAAAAGGTGTCACACTCACAAAAGATAATCTTGCAAAGAGGAATTGGCAAGGGAGCACTAAGTATTGTTCTTGTAGTTCGTTAGAAACTATACAACATTTGTTCTTTGATTGTCATTTCTCAAGACTTATTTGGAACACTGTGCATATCACTTTTGGCATTCAACCACCGGATAGTATCATACACATGTTTGGTTCTTGGCTTCGTGGTGTAACACCAAAGCTCAAAAATCAGATTTTAGTAGGTGCTGCAGCCCTATGTTGGGCAATTTGGTTGAATAGAAATGATATGGTGTTCAATAGTTCTAAACAAATATCTTTCTTGCTAGTGATTCTCAGGGCAATTCATTGGATTCGATGGTGGTCCTTGATGCATAAGGACAAGGAGAGAACTAACTTGATACTTGGAAGTCGTCTTTTGGAGACCGTGGTTATGGAGGTCTTGTTAAGTATGGTTGGCGTTTTAGGAATAGAATCTATGGCTAGCCTTGATTCTATTTGTGCTTGTTTGTGTCGGTGGTTGTTATGGTGTATGAACCATTTTTGTTGTCAGTGAGCTGAGAGCTCTTATCTGTACCAAATGTAGGGATGAAAACGGGACGGGAAAATCCCGTCCCGTCCCGTACCGTATACCGATTTACACCCGTTCGTTTTCAAATTTTTCGGGAATTATTCGGTTTCGGTACGAAAACAGGTCGGAGACGATCGGGATCGGTATTGAAAACGGTTGGGTAGTTTTCCCGATCGTTTTTGCGGTTCCTGTTTTTAATTCGGGATATCCCGTTTTCATCCCGTTTTCTACCAATTCGATATGGAGCCCAAACAGAAACAGCCCACCAGAAAGTCTAGAATAGAAGGCCCAGTGGCCCATGAAATGAAACCCTTGGTGAACAACTGAGACGTATCCACCGCCACGGTACGCGTGAGCCCGAGTGCCCGACCCCGCCCGAATCCTCCTGTCGACCTGTCCTCGGTCCTCCTCCTCCAGCTCCAGAATCGCCTCGCCACCGCGGCGCCGCGAGCCGCCCCCGGCCAACCGGCGACCTCTCCCTGTTCTCGCCACCCTGCCCGGCCAGCGGCCACCCTCTCTCCGTTCTCGCCGCCCCACCCGGCCGCCCTCTCTTTGTTCTCGCCGCCCCGCTCGACAGCCCTCTCTCCGTTCTCGGTTCTCGCCGCCCTCTCTCCGTTCTCACCGAGTCGCCGCCCCGCCCGGCCGCCCTCTCTCCATTCTCGGTTCTCGCCGCCCCACCTGCCGCCTATGGTGCTCCCGATCTGGTAAGCACCGCCGTGCTCCAGTTCACCGGCGCCGCCTAGTCAAGAGTCCATACGCTGCAGTCCAGTCACCGCACTCTAGTCGCTGGTAATTTCTTACTTGTCTCATTGCCTCACTTGAAGTTTAAATGTTAGATTAATACAAGTTTATTTGCTACTCATATGTAGTTGCTGACTTGCTGTTGCACATCTCAATATGGGACAACCCTCTGAAGAAGAAAGATCCATCGTTGCTCGCTTGTTATTTGGACCAGCACCTTCGCAACCAAACGTTGGTAGTAGCAGAATGAAGAACAAAGATTGCTGCATCTACTTCACTAGGTACGGAATATATGTCCTCATTTTTTACTGTGTTCATTTAGCTGTGTTGCAGTTGCAGTAGCATGCAGTTGCATTGCACTCCAATAAGCTTGTGTTGATGTCACTTGTTAGGTTGTAAGAGTAAAAGAAGCAAGGATGCATCGTCTTCAGCATCTGTTGCTAGAAGTGTTGCTGTTCCTGTCGGCACAGATGACAGTGGCACTGGCACACAAGCTCAGGAGCAGAACAATGATGATGCTGCAGCAACCAATGAAGATGATGCTATTGAACTTGATGACAACCATAAGCCAAAAAAGAAAAAGAAGCGCACATCTATGGTATGGCAATACTTTGATAAGAGGAAAATTGAGGTTGAAGTGGACGGAAAGATTTATAAGCAACATTGGGCTTTTTGCACTTTCCCTAAATGCAAGAGTAAGTACAGATGTGAAGGCAGGTATGGAACTACTGGATTTCTAAATCATTTGAGATCAGCACATAGCATTGTTAAAGGGCAGCAACAACTCAGTTTGGTAAAGAATCATGAAAAGGATATTGCTGTAGTGGAGCCCTACAAGTATGACCAAGCTGTTAGTTTAAGAAAGTTTTATTTGGCAATAATAATGCACGAGTATCCCTTTAGTATAGTTGAACATGAGTACCTTGTTAATTTTATCAAATCATTGCACCCCAACTTTCCTATAAAGTCCAGTATAACCGCTAGAAAAGATATCATGGACATATATTTGGAATAGAAGGAAATATTGTATGACCGTTTAAAAAATGCTCATTGTCGCTTTAGTACAACCATGGACATGTGGACCTCATGTCAGAACAAGTCTTACATGTGTGTTACCCTTCACTGGATAGATGATCAATGGCATATGCAAAAGAGGATTGTAGGCTTCTTCCATGTAGAAGGCATCCATACAGGTAAAAGGTTGTCACAAACCTTTACCGAATTGATGGTTAAATGGTATGTTGAGAAAAGATTATTTTCCTTAACTTTAGACAATGCAAGTGCAAATGAAGTGGCAGTTCATGACATAATTGCTGAATTGAATGATGACCATGCTTCTTTAGTATGTGATGGTCTATTTTTTCATGTGAGATGCTCATGTCACATACTCAATTTGGTCGCTAGAGATGGCATGGTTGTAATTTCAGGAACTATTGAGAAAGTCAAAAAGATTGTATTGACTGTAAAGGGATCTCCACTGCAATGGGAGGAGCTCATGAAGTGTGCCAAGGAGTGTGGGCTGGATACATCAAAGGGGTTGTCACTTGATGTTTCAACTAGATGGAATTCGACATATCCGATGTTGAGAGACGCCTTGTATTACAAAACTTCCTTTATGAGGCTCAAATCATCTAACAGTCGTAAGTATGACAGCATAACTCCTCATGAAGAATGGGACATGGCTCTAAAACTTTTTCAGTTTCTGAAAAATTTCTATGATCTTACTGAAATTCTCTCTGGTAGTTCTTACACAACTGCAAATCAGTTTTATAGAGGTTTTTGTGATATAAAAGAATTGATTGATAGATGGTGGTGCAGTGATGATCTTATTATTAGCAAAATGGCAGCTGCAATGAGTGAAAATTTTGAAAAGTATTAGAAAAATCTAGTTATGCTCTTGCTGTAGCATGTTTTCTTGATCTGAGGTACAAGAAAAGGCTCATAGAGTACTACATGAACAAATTTTATGTTGTTATGGCTCAAAAAAAACTTGATGATTTTATTAACATCATAAAGAAATTATACAAATGTTATGTTAGTTCAGTTTCGACACTATCAAAGGCAAATGTTAGTGCAGCTGAAACTTTTAGCACAAATGATCTGCTAATGGAATCTCAGGATGATGAGCTGGATTGTTTTTTATATCACTCAAGTGGCGCTGATTTGGACGAGTTAAATGAAGTGGAAAAGTATATGACAACACCTCTTCTGAAGCATAGTGGTGGTCAGTTCGGTATTTTGTCTTGGTGGCAGGATCAGAAAAGAGAATATCCTATTCTTTCACAAATTGCTCGTGATCTGTTGGCTATACAAGTGTCAACAGTTGCTTTTGAGTCCTCTTTTAGTGCTGGTGGTCGTGTCATTGATCCTTACCGTAGTCGCCTTGATCTAGAGATGGTACAAGCACTAATTTGTACTAAAGATTAGATCGCTGCAGAAAGAAAAGGTATTTTTAAATCCGTTATTACTTACAATTTTACAAAAATGTCTCTTATACTCTTTGTAATGCATGTGCCTTTGTATATTCAGATTCTAAGCATATTACTTCTCTCATGGCTGATGCTGACATTCTAGAGAGCTTTGCCACATATTTGAAGTCTGAGAATGAAGAGATATGCGTATATAATTACACAGTTACATGTTTACAATATGAGTCTTGCCTTTTATATTTGTATCTTTTTTCTTGCTGTTATAGGTGGATGAAGAAGAGAAGGATGCAACTGATCCGGATGACATGAATGATGAGGAAGAGCTTTTTGGATGACTAATATAATTTTTTTGATTATGTAGCTGAAGAAAAATGTGTTGCAAAGTGGATGCTACTTTTATTAAATGTATTTTGTTGGCATAATTGACAATATTAATTTATTTATGATGTATTATTGATATTATTATGATGTATGACTAAGTATGATCTATGACTACGTATGAAAATGTCATATGTAACTACGTATGGTTATATTAAGTCTAAGTTTGCTTTTATCGTTATCCCGAATTGAATTCTTGTTTCCGATCGTTTTCGATACAATTTCATTCCGACTTGTTCGTTTTCGAATAACCGACAATCCCGATTTCGCATCCCGACCGTATTTTTTTCGGTTTCGTTTTCGTTTTCGTACCGACAAAAAAATTTGAAAACAAAACGGATGTTTTTTCGACCGTTTTCATCCCTAACCAAACGGCTTTGTACATCCCGCTGAGGACATTATTATAATTGCTTTTCCAGCAATCTACATTATTATGTGGTGTCTCTCATTTCAGCGGCTATAGCAAGATGCCTAGCACTTGCGACCAGTGGCGGATCCAGACAGAAATTATTGGGAGGGGGGGCTGAACCACTTAGTCTAGTAAACATATGCTGAAATGCTATCACATATAAATTTAAAATTTAGATATTCAAAGCAACTTCATGCATACAGATAAAGTATCACATACACAAGGTCTTCTTCAACCTCCAGCCATCTCGATCTTCTCTTTCATGGCTGAAAAATCAAGGAGGGGCTCCACTGTGCAATGTGCAGAGCCCCCTGCTGCCCCGTTGGATCCGCCCCTGCCTGTGACCATCCAAATTTTAGTCTCTTTTTGAGCCCATCAATGAGTTGCCTAATGGATTTCTCCTTATCTTCGATAATACGAGATACACTCTTTCAATACCGCCAAACATACTAACAAAATCAGAGAACGTGTACCCTTCTCTTTTGGTGTTCGGCCTTCAGAAGATAAATTGTATAACCATGATTTGAGCCCTCTCTGTTTCTGCCAGGATGCAGGGTGCAGTGCTGGGACTTGTAACCAGTTGGAGGACCATAACCATACAGCTTCGGTGATACGACACTCCATGAAGAGATGAGACGTTGTTTCCAGGTTACAACGACACATTTGCACAAAAGTATTGATTTGGCCATTCCCGTAGCTGCAAGCGCGCTGCCATCCAAATTTTGTCCTGGACGAGGAGCCAAGCGAAAAACTTACATTTAGCCGATGCCCAGACTCTTTATATCTTCTTGGGGAACCAAGAGCTCACACCTCCTTAAAACTGAAGTTTGTATGCTGTCTTTGTTGTGTATTCGTCATGGGTAGTCAATTTCCATGTAATCTCGTCGGCCTGCTCATCTGATGGGTCGAAACAGGCAGGATGTTGGATGGAGTCCTATAGCAAGACATAGTCGGATAGCAGTTCTAAACTAAGGTCATGTGTGATGTCTCTGATCCAAAAATTGTTTGAGTGCTTCAGCTACGGAGCGTTTCTTCCTCTTGCTGTGTTTGAACAGCCGCGAAAACAACACTGCAGGGGAGGAACCATCAAGCCAACTAGATGTCCAAAACTTTGCTTTCATGCCATTATGCACCGTGACCTTGGTTGCCGCTGCAAAAGGAGTTCATCAGTGCTGTTGAGTGGGAGTTCTGATCCAAACCAAGGCTTGTGAGGAGCTGTCCATCGAAACCATAGCCAGCGGAGTCGAAGAGCGCGGCTGAACATGGCCATGTCTATAATTCCGAGGCCACCCCTCTCAACAGGCTGACATACTCTTTTCCAATTCACTTTGCACTTGCCTCACTGAAGTTATTTATTCCCAGCCCATAGAAAATGTCGAGGAACTTTGTCGATATCACCGAGCAACTGCTTCGGAACCTTTAGAGTGGTTAGCGCATACGTAGGTAGGGAGGTTAGTACCGATCTCACTAGTTCACATTGACCTCCGAGGGTGAGAAGTTTCACTTGCCAACCTGCGAGCCTGGAGAGAACTATGTCTTTGATTTTCTGCAGATGGACCATCTTGACTCTGTTGAATGATAATGGTATCCGAGATAAGTGATCAGGCATTGTTGCCGGTTCCCATCAAAGTTTTGTAGTATTTGATCTAGATTTAATCTTTCACAGCCGAATGGCTGTAACGGTGCTCTTATTAGTATTGACCCTCAGTCCCATGGCGGTTCCGAATCTTTCTGAGATAGCCATGATCGCATCGACCTCGGTCTGAACTGGGTTGATTAGAAGCACCACGTCATCAGCATAGAGAGAAATTCTGAGTGAGGCTGCCCTGTCTTGAAGTGGTGATAACAGTCCCTGTTGTGTAGCCAAATCGAAGACCCTCTGGAGCGTGGCAAAGGCAAGAATGAAGAGATAAGTTGACATAAGGTCACCCTGCCTGAGTCCTCGCTTGTGCTGAATTTTTTGTCCCAGTATTACATTGAGTTTCACAGCAGATGAGGATTAGGAGAAGTTAGGGAAATCCAATTCCTCCATCTAAGCCGAAATCCTTTATTCCATTAGTTCAAATAAAAATTCTCATGAGACTGAATCGAACGCCTTAGATATATCCAACTTCATTAGTAGTACCGGCTGATGTTTGCAATGGTATGTTCGGGCTATGTTCCTCACATAAAGAAAATTGTCTTGATACATTGCTTCCGTATGAATGCACTCTGGGAATTTGAGATGAGATGGACCATGTGGTCAAGTAGCCGTAGTGCCAGCACCTTGGTGATTAGTTATGCAAACAAACAAGCTGATCGCCCTAAAATCACCTGGCTTGTTTGGCTCATCTTTTTTTTTGAAAAGGCCTGTATCCGGTGTTTAATTATAAGGTGAATAAGGAAAATAGTGTACAAGATGTACATTCCAAAGCATCATAAATGCTAATCGCTCACACGACTAGGTTCCAAAATAGCCAGATGTTTCGCACCAGCTACACAACATAATTTGACCTCATCTTTCATCATAGTGACTAAATTTTCTATCGTGCGCTCCATGGACCTAAATATCCTAGCATTTCGCTCAGTCCAGATGGTCCATATGACCAGCATAGCCAATGTTATTGTTGGACTGTACGTGATTAGGGGGCAGGGGCATTTTAGTCCTTTGTATTAGGGTTGCTTAGCCCTTAAGCTGTCCCCCTATATATGTACCTTCTTGGCAGGCTGTTAATCATCTAATCACTCTTTTCCTAATCTAATTTGGTATCAGATTGCCTCTTTCTCTCTCCCGGCGGCTGCTTTTCGCCCGCCGCCACGCTGCCCTCGTCGCCCGGCCGCACCGCCGCCGCGCCCTCCCGGCCACCGCGCCCGCCCGACCGCCGCGCGCGCGAGCCCTCCATGCGGCGCCCTCCCGGCCGCCGCGCTCGCCTGACCGCGCGCGCGCCCTCCAGGCGGCGCCCTCCCGGCCGCCGCGCTCGCCTGACCGCGCGCGCGCCCTCCAGGCGGCGCCCTCCCGGCCGCCGCGCTCGCCTGACCGCGCGCGCGCCCTCCAGGCGGCGCCCTCCCGGCCGCCGCGCTCGCCTGACCCCGGCCGTCGCGCCGCCTCCCGGCCGCCGCGCCCGCTCGGCTGCCGCGATTTCCCGGCTGCTGCGCCCCCCCCCAGCCGCTGCGCGTGCACCCTCCCAGCTGCCGCGCGCGCGCCCTCCCGGCTGCGCGCTCCGCGGCGCGCTAGTGCCCTCCGCAAGATTTTTGGACCGCGGCGCGGCGACCTTCTCCTTCCGCGGCGTCCTCCCCGCCCTCTTCTCCTGGGGGGGATCCTCGCCACGATCCTCAACCTCCCTGGTCAGGGCCTCTCCCCGACGCCGCCTGCCCCGTGGCTTGCCAGCACCCCGGGCAGCCCCACCTGCGCCGGCTGCCTCAACCTCCACGATGTCCTCCGCCGACGACCTCTTCTGCAGCGGCCAGATCTGGCCCGTCCGCCTCGAGCGCGGCCTCCATGCGGCTGACCAGGGCCGCCCGCGTCTCGGCGGCCAGTGCAGCGAGGACGCCCACTTCCGGAGGACTGATGTTGGTGTTCATCCCGCCGCCAACTCCGTAGCGCCACCCTGGGCCACCGCTGCCCCACCAGCTATGCCGCCGTCCGTCTGGGCCACGCCGCTACCGGACACTTGGGCTGGGCTGCCTCCCTCGGCCGTTGTCTCCTCGCCTCGGCCGTCACCATCGGCCTACATCCAGTCATCACCGACTCTGACCTGGCAGCCGACACCACCTTACGCGTTGCCTTCCTTCCCGGCGCCACCACCGCCGGGGCATGTAGCGACCCGTTCTACACCGTCGGTCTACCTATGAGGTCTTACGCCGTCTGGCCCCGACTGGGTGGTGGACTCCGGTGCCTCATACCACACCACCCCTGACGTCGGTATCCTCTCTTCTACCCGCCCTTCCCGTCCCTCTGATCCTTCATCTATCGTTGTTGGGAATGGGACGACTCTTCCAGTCACCTCAGTAGGTGATTTGGGTTCACCGGATTCGTTTCAGCTACGTGATGTTCTTGTTGCTCCTAACATCATTCAGCACCTTCTTTCCGTTCGTCGTTTTACTACTGACAACCATGTTTCCCTTGAGTTTGATCCTTATGGTGTAACTGTGAAGGATCTCACTACTCGACGCGTTCTCTTTCGTTGTGATAGCACGGGTCCCCTGTATACGATGCGTCTTCCTGCTTCCGCTCCGCCTCTTGCCTTGACTATGACAGCTTCTTCGACTATTTGGCATCGTCGGCTTGGCCACCCTGGTGTTGATGCTATGTCGAAGTTGTCTGGTAGTTCAGCGATTCCGTGTACTCGGGGTACTCATGAGTCTCTTTGCCATGCTTGTCAGTTGGGTCGCCACGTTCGACTTCCCTTTCCGCACTTTGTCACTCGTGTCGAGCGCATCTTTGATTTGATTCATTGTGATCTTTGGACTTTACCTATTCTCAGTGTTTCTGGATATAAGTATTATTTGGTGGTCGTTGATGATTTTTCGCACTATTCATGGACTTTTCCCTTGCGGCAGAAGTCTGATACGTTCGGCACTCTTTCTCACTTCTTCGCTTGGGTGTCTACCCAGTTTGAGCGCACGATCCGTGCGGTCCAGTGCGATAACGGGCGCGAGTTTGACAACTTTGCGTTCCGTGACTTTCTGCTTTCTCGCGGCGTTCAGTTACGCATGTCTTGCCCATACACTTCCCCCCAGAACGGCAAGGCTGAGCGCATGATTCAGACCACCAACAATGTTATGCGCTCTCTGATGTTTCAGGCTTCTATCCCTGCTCGTTACTGGGCGGAGGCGCTTCACACCGCCACCTACCTCATTAATCGCCTTCCTACTAAGGCGATTAGTGCTCCCACCCCTCACTTCGCTTTGTTCGGCACCCCTCCTCTCTACGACCACCTTCGAGTGTTCGGGTGCACTTGCTACCCAAACCTCTCCGCCACAGCTTCCCATAAGCTTGCGCCTCGCTCGACTCGGTGTGTTTTCCTTGGGTACTCCCCAGACCACAAGGGGTACCGGTGCCTTGACCCTACCACCCGTCGTATCTTGATCTCCCGACACGTCGTCTTCGACGAGTCTTCCTTTCCTTTTTCCACCCCGTCTTCTGACTCCGTCGCTGAGTTGGATTCCCTCTTCTCCACTGACCCCGGGACGGCTCCTGTATCACGACCTTGTCCTTTACCTCTTGCAGGTTACCCTCTTGCTGCGCCACGCACAGCTTCGGCGTCCCTGACGCCACCTGCTGCGCCACGCGCGGCCCCGGCGTCCCTGACGCCACCTGCTGCGCCACGCGCGGCCCCGGCGTCCCTGACGCCACCTGCTGCGCCACGCGCGGCCCCGGCGTCCCTGACGCCATCTGTTGCGCCACGCGCGGCACCGGCATCTCTAACGCTGCCAGCTGCGCCACGCGCGGCCCCAGTGTCCCCAGCGTCGACCGCTGCGCCACGCGCGGACCCGACGACACCTGCTGCGCCCCGCGCGGTACCAGTGTCCCCGGCGTCGTCTGCTGCGCCACACGCGGTCCCGACGACACCTGCTGCGCCACGCGCGGCCCCGACGACACCTGCTGCGCCATGCGCGGCTCCGACGACACCTGCTGCGCCATGCGCGGCTCCAACGACACCTGCTGTGCCACGCGCGACCCCGACGACACCTGCTGCGCCACGCGCGGCCCGGACGACACCTGCTGCGCCGAGCGTAGATCCGGCGTCCCTGCCGACGCCTGCTGCGCAGAGCGCGGCCTCAGCGTCCCCGACACCAGCAGTTGCGCCGTGCGCGGCCTCGACGTCCCCGACTTCGACTACTGTACCACGCGTGGCTCCTGCAGCACGGTACGCCGACCCCGCTCTTGTCTATCAGCGACGAGCGCGGGATGGTGGATCATCCTCTTCGCGCCCTGAGGATCTGGTATATCACCCTCCGCTGCTTCACCGGGACCCTCGTCACGTTCACCCGATGGTGACTCGACGGGCCGCCGGCGTTCTTCGTCCTGTGGAGCGTTTCTCCGGGGTCGTTCTCTCGTCGTCGAACCCCCCCGGAGCCTGCCTCGTCACCCATCTCGCCTATCCCCTCTTCTGTCCGTAGCGCCCTCGCCGATCCTCATTGGCGTCGGGCTATGGAAGAAGAGTATGCGGCCCTACTTGCCAACCGGACCTGGGACCTCGTTCCCCGTCCTGGTCGTGGCAATGTTGTCACGGGCAAGTGGGTGTTCACGCATAAGAGGAGGGCGGATGGGTCTCTAGAGAGGTACAAGGCACGGTGGGTGCTTCGCGGTTTCACGCAGCGTCCCGGCATCGACTACGACGAGACCTTCAGCCCGGTGGTGAAGCCGGCGACAGTTTGTACCGTTCTGTCGCTGGCTCTGTCGCGTTCTTGGCCTGTCCACCAGCTGGATGTCAAGAACGCCTTTCTCCATGGGACGTTGATGGAGACGGTGTACTGTAGTCAGCCGACAGGGTTTGTTGATTCAGCCCGTCGAGACATGGTCTGTCGGCTGAACAAGTCCCTGTACGGGCTGAAGCAGGCGCCTCGGGCCTGGTACAGCCGATTCGCCTCCTTCCTGGCCTCGCTCGGCTTTGTCGAGGCCAAGTCGGACACTTCGCTCTTCATCTACAGGCGTGAGGGTGACACTATCTACCTCCTCCTGTACGTGGACGATATTGTCCTCACGGCGTCCAGCTCGGCTCTTCTTCAGCGCACGATCTCCGCCCTGCAGCGCGAGTTTGCGATGAAGGATCTCGGCCAGCTCCACCACTTCCTGGGCGTTGCGGTCGAGCACCGACCGGGTGCTCTGTTTCTCCACCAGCGGCAGTACTGCCTGGATATCCTCGAGCGAGCGGGCATGGCTGATTGCAAGCCGTGCTCCACTTCCGTGGACACCCAGGCAAAGGTATCTTTGGCCGACGGCGCCCCGGTCGCCGACCCCACCACTTACAGGAGTCTTGCAGGTGCACTGCAGTACCTCACCTTCACCAGGTCGGACATCTCCTACGCGGTTCAGCAGGTGTGTCTCCACATGCATGATCCGCAGGAGCCATATCTCACGGCGGTGAAGCGGATCCTTCGATACCTGCGTGGCACTCACGACTACGGCCTTCTTCTACGGCGCGACTCTGCCTCCGAGCTGATTGTCTACACCGATGCTGACTGGGCGGGCTGCCCGGACACCCGTCGGTCCACCTCCAGCTACGCCGTCTTCCTAGGCGGCAACCTCGTCTCCTGGTCCTCGAAGCGGCAGCACGTGGTGTCCCGCTCGAGTGCCGAGGCGGAATACCGCGCCGTGGCCAACGGCGTGGCCGAGTCCTCCTGGCTTCAGCAGCTACTTCAGGAGCTCCACTCTCCCCTCGCCCGGAGTACGTTGGTCTACTGCGACAACGTCAGCGCCATCTACCTCTCCACCAACCCAGTACAGCATCAGCGCACGAAGCACGTAGAGATCGACCTTCACTTTGTTCGTGAGCGGGTGGCTCTCGGGGAGGTGCGAGTCCTGCACGTTCCGACGTCGTCGCAGTTCGCCGATATCTTCACCAAGGGACTCCCTTCGACGGTGTTCACCGAGTTTCGGTCCAGTCTCAACATCTGTCGTAGCTAGATGTTGGGACTGCGGGGGGGTGTTGGACTGTACGTGATTAGGGGGCAGGGGCATTTTAGTCCTTTGTATTAGGGTTGCTTAGCCCTTAAGCTGTCCCCCTATATATGTACCTTCTTGACAGGCTGTTAATCATCTAATCACTCTTTTCCTAATCTAATTGTTATGATACCTTTTGCGCGGCAAGTACTTGAGTTATCTGAAAGTCCATCCAACCAGTCGACGATCGAGTCCCTAGGGTTCCAGTTACTCAGGTGCATTCGTGGTTCTGCTATCAACTCGCTAGCTACAGTCCAAAGGTTCCTGGTCGTGGAACAAGTGGAGAAAAGGCGCATCGCCGTCTCTAAGTTTCGGTAACATAGTGGACAAAAATAGTTGTTTGGCCATTTTCTCTCTTGAAGGTCATCCACAGTCCACACTCGTTTCTGCAAAAAGATACACATGAAAATCTTGCACCGTGAAGGTGACCAAACTTTTCATTCCTTGATGGGGAAAGAGGATCTGATGCCACCTTCAAATTGCATGAGGTAGGCGTATCTCGCCGAATATGCCCCTGAAATCGTACGTGTCCACCTAATTTCATCTCTGTCAGACGGTGTCGATTGCAAAATCAACTGCATATCCTCGATGAATGTCCATAACCTGATGAAGTCCACAAGAAGGTTGACCGACAAGATTAGGAGTAGATCCTTAATACATTGTCCATCGCAGAGGGCATCTTCCACCGATCGTCTCCTCCCCTTGTCGTGCACATACAACTTAGGACAAAAGGAAGTTGGAGCTTTGCCGTGCAGCTAGAGAGCCAAAAGATTTTCAATTGACCATTCCTCACCGTGATCAACGTTGTGGATGTAATAAGGTAATGTCTGTGGCATCCATGAGCAATTCCATGTTGTTCCAGGGGCGGGCGATGAAGGGAAATAAGCGGGATAATACTCGCTAGCACATAATAAAATTACCAGCGTAAAACAGGAACGCTTGGATGTGGATTATCATAGATATACCTTCCTGTTGAGTGCCACAGCGGAAGACTCGTAGACGATGGAGGGGTAGTCGTTCAACCAGACAAAGTGCACAAAACAGCAACACCTCTACGAACATCCACACGTACGGAAAGACGAACCCCACGCCAGAACGCGCTAGCGTTCCATGGCACGGATCTGGATTCTGCGATCAACCTTTGATGCGGAAGGAGACGTGGAGATCCTCCTTGCAGCAGCAACCTCACGCGTCTCACGCATGAGGGGCAGCAACTTGTGTGTGGTGGCTGTTGTGAAGGAGGCTCTCTTCTAATTAGGTTTAGGGGGTATCCATCTATTACTATAGAGTAAATAATGGGCCTTCCCACATGGGTCTTTGTTCAACTTCTTATGCAGACCTAACAATCACCCACTTGCACTAGAGTTGAACGATGTGTTTGAAAGCTCTCATGTTTTGGACACAATTCAATTGATCTAGTTAACTCCTTGATTGTCTCTCCTTAAGTGTGTGACCCTCATAGGTTCATGCAACCAATAACCATGATTCATGAACCACTTCTGAAGGTTCACGAAGATCATATCTTGCATAACCTGTAACACTTGCCAATACTATGTCCTTCTGCCACACGACACCTAGACAAATATGAGGCGAGTGAAGTGCTACCCTTACCAACTTAGCCTTATCTCACTTCGTGCATGGAATATTCTGACGATTAACCTTTAATCGAGGCATGGCCTTGCACTTTAATTCCAAACACATCAAGAAGGCCTGGAGGAGTCTCACTCTAATAAGAGGGGCAGATTTCATCTTGACTTGACGCACCGAACGACTAGCTACAGTTATACTCAAAAGCTACTTTTATAACTACCCAGTTATAGAATAGCATTTGGCAACCCCAAAGTTTGACTTCCGCAATCTGGTACTCTTCGCCAATCTCAGGTCAGAGGACCCAAGTATGCGTGTTATTCAGAGACCACCAATAGCACTGCATATTCACGGTGTGTCATGGTGGGTCAGATCCAGCCCCTTGTTCCTAACACGTGCCTGCATTGTTGGTGCAATATCTCATATTTTATGATCCGTGAAACATGATCATCCACCTAACACATGCACCAGCTTATCTCTACATCACAGTTCCACATGATGGATAGAAGTTGAGGATCACATTTAGCATAATGTCATTTTATATCGTGTAGTTTCACTAACAAATCACATATTCATCAATACACGAAATGACAAAGTCATGGATCATATCACTAAACATGCATGTCACAAATGTTGACATGATGTCATCATCCTATGACTACCAATAAGGTACACATCATCATCATAAACTCCCAATCACACAAATCAATCCAGCATCCTATGCCCATTAATCTTGTGTGTGTTTCATGCTTTACTTGTGGAAGTGGCTTGGTCAACGGATCTGCTATGTTCAGGTCGGTGTGCACTTTGCATATCTTCACATCACCTCGATCGATGATATCTCGAATCAGGTGATAGCATTGCAGTATGTGTTTAGACTTTTGATGCGACCTGGGCTCCTTTGCTTGTGCGATTGCACCACAATTATCACAATAGAGGTCAATCGGACTGAAGCAGCTAGGGACCACGACTAATTCAGAAACAAATTTTCTGATCCATATAGCTTCCTTTGCAGCTTCTGAGGCTGCAATGTACTCGGCTTCTGTTGTTGAGTCCACAACTGTCTCTTGCTTAGAACTCTTCCAGCTCACCGCCCCACTGTTGAGATAGAAGACATATCCCGACTGTGATTTTTTATCGTCCTTGTCGGTTTGGAAACTAGCATCGGTGTAACCATTTATAACGAGTTCTTCCGAACCTCCATGATCTAGGAACATATCCTTAATTCTTCGTGAGTACTTAAGGATATTCTTAACTGCTACCCAGTGACCATCACCTGGGTTTGATTGGTAGCTGCTTGTAACACTTAGAGCGTACGGGACATCTGGGAGTGTACACAATATGACATACATGATAGATCCAATAGTCGAAGCGTATGGGATTCTTTTCATCCTTTCTTGCTCATCAGGTGATACTACACACTGATTCTTGCTCAAAGATATTCCATGTGACATAGGTATGAATCCTTTCTTGGAGTCATTCATGTTGAACTTATTCAACACCTTATCAATGTACATACTTTGTCTTAATCCCACTAAACGTTTAGATCTATCTCTATATATTTTTATGCCCAGAATATAGGGTGCATCTCCAAGGTCCTTCGTAGAGAAACTTTTTTCAGTGGAGCCTTTACATCCTCCATAAACGGGATATCTTTCCCGATCAGTAGTATGCCATTCACATACAAGATCACAAATATGAGTGTGCTCCCACTAGCCTTCTTATACACACAAGGATCTTCTACATTCTCTGAGAAACCAAACGATTTGACTACCTCATAAAAACGGAGATTCCATCTTCGAGATGCTTGTTTTAGCCTGTATATAGACTTTCTAAGTCTACACACTTTTTGTCATTTTTTAGTCAGCAAAACCTTTAGGTTGTGTCATATACACATCCTCACTTATGTTTCCGTAAAGGAAAGCCGTTTTGATGTCCATTTACCATATTTTGTAATCATAGTATGCGGCAATTGCTAGAAGGATCCGAAAAGACTTCAGCATTGTGACAGGTGAAAATGTTTTGTCATAACCAACACCTTGAATCTGATGAAAACCATTCGCTACTAGTCATGCTTTATAGATGTGAACTTTTCCATCAACATCGGTCTTTTTCTTGAAGATCCATTTACACTCAATTGGTCTCACACCATTGGATGGATCAATCAGGTTCCAAACCTAATTTTCTTTCAAGGATTCCAAATTCAGATTGCATGTTCTCAAGCCATCTCTAAGATTCTGGTCCCATCATTGCCTCCGCATAAGTTCTCGGCTCATTATTGTCCAACAACAATATGTCACGTTGTCCTGTGGTGAGTAACGTGTACTTCACTGTTGGACGACGAGGTCGTATTGATCTTTGTGGTTGAGGTTCATAATTTTGATAAGTGACCATCATTGGCTCATCATGTTGTGCCTCATCAGTGAAGATTGGAACATCTTCATGTGCTTCTCGAACTTCTTCGAGTCACACTGTTCTCCCACTAACTTCTTTCAAGAGACACTCTTTCTCAAGAAACACCAAATTTTGAGCAAAAAGCACTTTGTTCACTTGTCGGTTACAAAAATATATCTTTTAGTTTACTTTGGAAATCTCACAAAGACACACTTATCAGATTTGGGCTCATGCTTAGTTGGCGTCAAACGCTTCAAATAAGCATCGCAACCCCAAACTAGGATGCTTCACAATCCATATCTCATATGGCGTTCTCTCCATGAATTTAGATGGAACACGGTTTAGTGTGAACGCAGCCGTCTCTAGCGCATAACCCCGAAAGTACAATGGAAGATTTACATGACTCATCATCGACCTCACCATGTCCAACAAGATTTGGTTTCTCCGCTCAGACACACCATTCCACTGTGGTGTTTCAGGTGGAGTAAGTTGTGGAACAATTCCATAACTTTTCAGATGATCGCTACACTCATGGCTCAAATATTCTCCACCACGATCAGATCGCGGTAATTTAATTGTCTTGCCGCTCTGATTTTGTATTTTATTTTAGAATTCCTTGAACCTTTCAAAGGACTCTGCCTTATTTCTTATTAAATAGATATAACCATATCTACTTAAATCATCGATAAAGGTAATGAAATATTGATAACCACCTCTTGCGACAGAATTCATTGGACCACATACATTAAGATGTATTAGTCCCAACAACTCACTTGCTCTCTTATTTGTCCAACAAAGGGAGCCGTAGTTCTTTTACCAAGAAGGCATGACTCGCACGCCTCAACTGATTCATAATCGAAGAGTCGAGAAAACCATATTTATGAAGTTTCTCTATGCGTTTCTTGCCTATGTGGCCTAAACAGCAATGTCACACGTATGTAGGATTTGAGTCATTAGCGTGCATTATCTTAGTATTCACATTATTGATTTCAGAACTCTCCAAATTAATAACATAAAGCCTGCTCACAATGGGGCAACTACCATAATACGTCCCATTCATAAAAATACAACAACATTTGTTCCTTATTATGAAATCATTTGTTTCAACCATGAAGAAGAAATAATGTTCTTATTGAGTGTGAGAACACAATAAAATTATTTAATTCTAGCACCAATCCAGGGGTAATACGAGTGGGTAAACGCCAACGGCCAATGCAGCAACCTTTGCTCCGTTTCCAACGCGTATGTCTGTCTCGTCTCTCAGAAGTCGTCTAATTTTTTTCAGTGTCTGCAACGATTTGCAAGTGTGTCATAGCACCAGTATCAAATACCCATGCTTCATTAGAACAAGTTACAATATTAATTTCAATAATATTAATACCTTGAGCAGAGGTCCCACCTCTCTTTTTCTTGATTCCTTCCAAGTATTGCTCTCACGATTCCTCGACCAATGTCCACAAGCATTGCAATGCTAACATACATCGTTAGGAGAGGGGACAGCCTTTTTCTTGGCCTTAAACAATTGCCCGGAAATCTTACTTTCGGCGGTCTTAGCCTTGGCTGAGCGCTTAAGCTTTTTACCCTTCTGTAAGGCGTACCATCATCACATGACTAGGAGCCTTCCTAAGACTCTCCTCTACTGTATTTAGCATCTCATGCAGTTCAGTTAGTGTCTTTTTCAATCTATTCTTGTGATAGTTCAATGTGAAAGGCTTGAAACTAGCCAGCAAAGACTGCAGTATCACATCAACGGCAAGCTCTTTGTTGAGTGGAAAACACAGTCTCTGCAAGCTCTCAATGTAAGCAATCATTTTGATTACATGAGACTAACTGGAGCGCCTTCAGCAAGCTTGCAACCAAACAGGGCATTTGAGGTGTTAAATCTGTCAAGACTCGCTTGGTTCTCGAACATGCCACACAATCCCACAATCATATCGTATGGATTGGTGCTCTCATATTGCTTATTTAGCTCAGAGTTCATGCAAGCAAGCATCAGACATTGCACATCCATTGCATCATCGGTGTGCTTCACATAAGCACGATATATATTGGAGTTGTGCCCGACATCCTGAGGCTCATCGGGGTAAGGCGTATCGAGAACATACTCTTTCTTTTTCTGTCTGAGAACAATTCTCAGATTTCAGTTCTAGTTCCATTTAGCTTTTCTTTGTCTAGTATTGATTGTAGGTTAAAATTCAAGAAGCTTGACATTTTCTATAACAACAGAGATATGCAATAGTTAGCACTACTTTCATTAAAAATTTTAATGAAAGTAACCCCACTATGTTTTGCTAATGTACCTCCGCCGTTGCACAGTAGGACGAGATATAATGTTTGCTATGAAACTAGTGAGCTTTGGCATCATCGCTAGCATCATAGCCAACAAGGAAGGCAACCTTTGCCAATTGCATCCTATTCGACTCTCGTTTGTTGGGTGACATCCTATGTCCCGGCTCCGAACGTTTACGCCTAGAGCCCAAATCCGACTTGATATCTTTGTCAAACAAATCAATACAATGTTGTGGTGTCCGACACCACCCTATAGGCCAAGGTAGAAATTACACCCTTCTTTGTCAGATCCATCATCAACTAACATGACCAAATAGGTCCAGGTATTGGAAGGGCAACCAAAACTTAATTTTTTGTGAGGGATTTTTCACATTCATCACAGACAGTGCATAAATATGAATATCATAAATAATTCTTGTGACAGCATGGCCTTTCTTCGTCCAACGAAAATCAGCACATGAAGACATCTGCAACATAGTTGTGTACTCCTTAGATGTCAATGTTCGTCTGGTGGTAGTCATGCCGTCTCGCGCTCGCCTCATGTCGATGAATTACATCATTTAATCAGCTATTACACACTAATAGTAATTAAAATAAATAAAATTACATCGCATGGGCACTCCACAGATCGGCACGCAGGCCGAATACAATATGCGAACAACCTCAATCTGGTTGTATTAACTTGTGTCACGTAGGACACATAAATAATTACACGGATCATCTCACATAATTTTAAGGCCATACTGTCACACCATTCTCTAAAAAAACAAGTTAGGTATTTTTATTGAATGCATATGACACGTATTTTCGTAAAACACGCGTTTAGCCCCGTCAACCGGTGACGGATAGAACAGACTGCTCACATATTATTATACGCTCACAGGTATGACATTGTCACACCCGGTTTTTCCGAAGAACAACCGAGTGAACACATGTATGTCAGGATCATTTTCTCATACATGTGATGACAAATAGTGAAGCATCATTTATTACAAGCCAGGTGTCGAATATAAATAAGTCTTACATAGCATATGTCTCGATGGACAATAAGAAGTTCATCACAAGTAAATAAACTAGCAGCGGAATATTATTCTTAAGGGCTCCATCACAGGCGTTGCCCGGGGGTCTCCATGAACCTAGAAACCTTCTTCGGGTCCAAAGTCTTGGTCATTATACACCACCTCATTATCTTGACCTGAGCAGCAATATAAACCAACAAACATGCAAGGTTGAGTACCAATGGTACTCAGCAAGTGTGGGAAAATTATATCATGCATGGCTAAAACAAGGAGAGGTTGAACTCATGGTTAAAGCACTACGCAATTAAATACCTATCACCTTAGCTTATTAAGCACCTACATTATGACACAGGTGAAATGGTCCCAATCTCCCATCCCATCATCATAACCCAATAACCATAACATCATTTCCAATGTTAAGCTCCCCGCTTAACATCCTTAACTTCCAAAACCACCACTCCTCTAATCATGAATAAGTCCAAGCCGCTCTTGACCGTGAGCACGGCTGTCATGACAGTTTTGACTCTACAGAGTTTGTACCACTGTACCCACATGTAGTGATTTCATCCCCCGTTGCCGGGTGGACTAAAAGAACCTCCATTTTGCCAGTGGCTACGAACCACATTCACACTTCCCAGGTGTGTAGCCAGGAGATCACTACGAAGCCTTTGCAAAGGGATTCCCGATGAGTGTGGGCCCACTGAGGTTTCACCCCTAACAGCATACAAGAGGCTCCAACCCCGCTGCAGTGGCCCCTCTTGAGCCTTGCGGTTCATATGGTAGTCCAGCTGACACCTATTCCCCACACCATCCAACACACCCATACTACGCCGGGGATACACCTAATTAATTGGCCAAGCTGCCCCATCTCAGCATGTGGTTGGCACTGTAGAGCCAGGTTACATGCTCCATGAACCGGTCCTTAGGATCCAGGCAAGTACTAAACACAAACCCGAGTCTCGTGCACCCAGCACACAACCAAAACATCCAACTTGCCTTGATCCCTACCTCTACATAATTCATAATATCTCATTCAAGAGTATGGTAGAAATAAATTGATGATCTCATATCCTAAATATCCCATTCTAAGCATGGCTAAGCATATGCATAATAATAAATGACATGATAAAATAAATCCCAACCCAAGCTACAAGGACACAAGGTGATGCAATTCTAGGGAAACTTCCTAGCATGGGTTTCATATTTAACTTGACAATGCAAATAATTCTATCTACACATCCTAGCATAGGATCAAAGTGGTCAAGGACACTTGCCTCCTTCTTGCTGCTCTTGAAATGGGTAGTCCTGGTCTTGGAAAGGAATAACTTGCTCTTGAGCAGGTTCTACATCATACCATCACACATAACAAAAGAAAAACAACAATCATAAGACATAGTTCACACTTCTACTTCATACAAACCACACATTCACATTTATGAAAGTTCTTTACCATTATATGTGTTGTGGTTACTTTATGTGTGTTGAGTTGTGGCTTGTATGCACTTTTAACCATGTGTATATGATTCCTACTTTTGTGTCCACATTTATACTTACATACTATATATATGAGTTTCCAATAAATTTCTTATATTCAACTACTACACCTTTTCACTACCAAGTGTGTATGAAAAGTATTTTTCTTCCCCATATATGCCTTCATAATTTCTACCAACCCTAAACTGAACTCTTTGGATTTTAAAAACTCCATTTATCATTTACTAGTTGCTATATTTTCAGATTTATATTCCCATGCATAATTGTGTATTTTATTATGAAATTAGTAATACACATCATCTAAACATAATAGGTTCTGGTCCTAAATAATTTAATAACATATTTTGACCTTTGCCTCTGATGTAAACTATTTAATAATTATTTTCCCTATTTTCTAAAACTATTCATTACTTAAAAATGTGTCCCTAAATGTGAATAATAAATTAAACAGATTCAATTCAGCCCAAAATATGTTTTTATCTCACCCCAAAGTTTTCTAAATACTGAGAAAGTTTTTAATTTAATTATGACAATATGTTTGTCCCACTTTTTAATTTTTAAACACTAGCCACATATTCAATTTCCTAATTTAAATACTAAACAGGGCTAAAAAGGTAAACTCACCCCATTACAGGGTCTATAATATTATTTTCAGAATTTTCAGGGGTCTAGCTACACTTATCAGAGATGTTTTTCCTAATTTTTATTAAGTCCAGGGGCTAAAACTGATTTTTAAATGAATTTACATGATTTTCTGGAGTTCCAGGGGCTAGATCAGAAGTTTCTGGGGCTAGCTCTTATTTCCCGAGAACCCCAGGGGGTAGCACGTAAGATTTCCAGTCTTTATAACGCGGGGTTGACGTGGACCGTCCGATTTTAAACCGACGGCCGAGATTATAACATTGAAGCGGTACGCGGGGGTTTAAACCCTACCGTGCGATTTAAAATAAACGGCGCACAAGCGGCCACGTCGCTCTGATCGAGCGCGGGCGGCGCTGCCGGCGGCGCACGGCGGCGGGAAGCGGCGATCTCGCCGGAAACTTTCGGACCCTCGAGAATTCTGCCTAGAACTGTGATCTTATGGCATAGATCGGTAGAGGGGAGGTCAGGGATCTCACCTAGGGGGTTTTCTTGAGCTCGGAGGTCCTGGAAGGTGATCGGCGGCGAGGTCCGAGGCAAAACCACGGCGAAGCTCGTCGGCGCTGTGTTTACACCGCAAGTCACCGAGTTTTCTGCACCTTCAAGGTTCCCCGGAGGCGGTGGATCAAGACCAGCGAGTTAGATCGGAGTTTCCGAGCTTAGATCGGCCGGAATTCACCGGAGAAGTCTCGGTTCTCACCGGAGTAAAAATCGGCGATCGCGTGGGAAAAACAGAACGGGGCCGGGGTTTTTATAGACGAGAGAGGGCGGCGGGGTGGTTTAGATCATGTCCGTTTCCTCCTCGAGCGAGATTCGGCTGCGATCCGCAGCAGTTTTGATCGGTTTGGATTCGGTGAGAGAGAGTCCGGCGCGGCGCGAGGTGGAAGACGAAGCCCGGGTGGGTCCCGCCTGTCAGCGTGAGAAAACGCGGGCGCGCGGCTGCGGGCTGGCGCGGGGTAAGTTGGGCCGGCTGGTGGGTTTCGGCCCACTGGCCGGTTTTTTCTGTTTTCTCTTTTTCTTTTTCCATTTCTTTTCTGATTTGAGTTTAATTTGAATTCCAGTTTGAATTTGAATTTTTGCAAAACATGCAACACGTCCAAAAAAATTTTAAATTCCCCTCTTAACATGATTTAAGGTTTTGAATCAAAATTTTTGGGGTGTTACAGCTCTACCCCCCTTAAAAGGAATCTCGTCCTCGAGATTGGTGTTTCTAAGAAAACAATTCCGGAAATTGTGCCTTGAGCTCATCTTCCCGCTCCCAGGTGGCTTCCTCTTCTGAGTGATGCTTCCACTGCACCTTGCACATCCGGATTCTTTTATTTCTGATGAGGCGTTCCATTGTCTCCAAAATCTTGTATGGTTGCTCGGCATAAGACAAATCCTCAGCTACATCCACTTCATTCATGGGTAACACCTCTTTAGGCGTCCTCAGACATTTCTTGAGTTGTGACACATGGAATACATCGTGCACATCCGATAGATGAACCGGTAACTCTCGTTGATACGCCACTTCGCCTTTCCTTTCCAAAACTTGAAAGGGTCTGATGTATCGAGGTGACAACTTCCCTTTCACCTTGAACCGACGAAGTCCTCTGATAGGGGACACCTTGAGATAAACATAGTCTCCCACGTTGAAAACAAGCTCTCTTCTTCGTACATCGGCATAGCTCTTTTGGCGTGTCTGTGCTATCCTCAAGTTGTTGCGAATCTCCCTCACCTTCGCCTCGGCTTCTTGTAGCACTTCTGGACCAAACACTTTACTTTCTCCTGTTTGGTTCCAAAATAGGGGAGTTCTGCACTTCCTTCCATACAAAGCTTCAAACGGTGACATCTTCATACTAGCTTGATAGCTGTTGTTATAGGAAAACTCCGCATACGGTAAGTTCTTGTCCCAACTCCTATTGTTTTTTAGTGCACATGCTCTTAACATATCTTCAAGGATCTGATTGGTTCTTTCCGTCTGCCCGTCAGTTTGGGGATGATAGGCAGAGCTGAAGTTCAGATGGGTTCCCATGGTTTCATGCAACTCTCATCTTTCTGGAGGCCAGAACCGGGGTGGTCGCCGTGAAGAAGTTGATCCTCTCCACCAAATGCTGGAGAATCAAAATCAGCTCATCCAGAACTTGACTCAAGTAGTGGCCAACTTGCATCAAGTTCCACCTCCACAAGCTGCACCACGCCAACCAAGGTTGAGTGAGTTTCTAGGAACTCAACCTCCAAAGTTTGCAAGTGCTGCTGAACCTCTGGAGGCAGATGATTGGCTGAAGACCATTGAAAGTAAGATGAGGATCATACAATGCCAAGGGTATGAGAGGGTGCTGTTTGCCTCTCATCAATTGCAAGGACCTGCTGCTGATTGGTGGACCGCCTACGTGGCCGCCCATCATGACCCGGAGAGCATCACTTGGGAAGAGTTCAAGCGTAGCTTCCGCAACCATTACATCCCAAGAGGTGAACTCAAAAACAAGAGGAAGGAGTTTTTGGGACTGCAGCAGGGAAACATGACGGTGAGGGAATACCTCACTAAATTTACTCAACTATCCCGTTATGCTCCACGAGACATAGAGACTGATGAGCAGAATCAAGATTGTTTCGTGGAAGGACTTACCGCAAAGATGCAGTGTGCAATGTCCTCAAATGAGTATGAGAGCTTTCAAAAGATGGTGGACAGAGCATTTGTGGTGGAAAGGAAGTTAAAGGCCCTTGAAAATGAGAATAAGAGGAAGGCTGGGTGGTCACATCAAGCCTCAGGGAGCAACACCCGCCCACGTATGATGCAGCAACCTACGGGGCAGACGAGCCGTGCTGCGGTACCCTATTCAGCACCAAGAGGGTACAACCCAAACTACAGGCCTCCCGCAGCACCAGCACAGCCGCAACGTCAGTTTGTACAGCAGCCTCGCCCCGCATATCCACCTCGACCAGCAGTGCAAGGACCCCCAAACCAACCCCAAGACAACAAGGGCCAAGCATCTAAGATTGGGGTGCAATGTTTCAGCTGTGGTGAAGTGGGGCACTACGCCCATAAGTGTCCAAAGAAGAAGCCCACGCAGCCACAGCAGCAGAACGTAATGAGAGGACGGGTGAACCACGTTACTATGGAGGAAGCACAAGAGGCACCCGACGTGGTAGTTGGTAAGTTTCCTGCCAATTTACACCTTGCAACTCTGCTGTTTGATTCTAGTGCTACCCATTCGTTCATTGCTCAAGGGTTTGTTAAGAAGCATGACCTAGCAACCACACAAATGAACCATATGCTAGCGGTAAATTCTCCAGGTGGAGAAATAAGGACAAGACAAGTGTGTCCCAAAGTGAACCTAGACATTAATGGGGTAGTATTTACCGCTAACCTCATAGTGATCGATTCACAAGGGATAGATATTATTTTGGGTATGGATTGGTTGACCAAACATAATGGAATCATCCATTGTTCGACCAGAACGGTGGAACTAACTCACCCTAGTGGCACAAGAGTAAAGTTCATAACGATACACGAGCCTAGGAGGGACATTAAATTAAATCAAGTGGAGGTGAAAGTTGAGGAAATCAGGACTATCAGGGAATATCCAGATGTTTTTCCGGAGGAGTTGCCAGGAATGCCTCCCGACCGTGACGTGGAATTCGCGATTGAGCTAGTACCGGGAACAGCCCCGATATACAAGAGACCTTATCGAATGGACTCCAAGCAGCTAGAAGAGCTCAAGGATCATTTGAGAGAATTGACGGAAAAGGGGTATGTTCGCCCTAGTTCCTCACCATGGGGAGCTCCGGTGATATTTGTGCCTAAGAAAGATGGAACCCAAAGGTTATGCGTGGATTACCGTGCCTTGAATGAGGTAACCATCAAGAACAAGTACCCATTACCCCGCATTGAAGACTTGTTTGATCAGTTGAGGGGAGCTTGTGTGTTCTCGAAAATTGATCTCAGGTCGGGATACCACCAACTCAAGATAAGGCAATCTGATATTCCCAAGACAGCTTTCGTATCTCGGTACGGACTGTATGAATACACTGTCATGCCTTTCGGGCTAACCAATGCCCCGGCATATTTCATGTACCTCATGAACAAGGTATTCATGGAATATCTGGACAAATTTGTGGTGGTTTTCATAGATGATATTCTCGTCTTCTCCAAAGATGAAGAAGAACATGAGAAACATCTAAGGTTGGTGTTACAGAGGCTGAGAAAGCACCAACTATATGCTAAGTTGAGCAAGTGTGAGTTTTGGCTGAAGAGAGTTCCCTTTTTAGGACATATAATCTCGGAGAGAGGAATCTCCGTAGATCCCGCCAAAATCGAAGATATCCAGAAGTGGAAAACCCCTGAAAATGTCGGGGAAGTTCGAAGCTTTTTGGGATTGGCTGGATACTATCGACGGTTTATTGAGGGATTCTCCAAGATCTCGAGACCTCTCACCAAACTGTTGGAAAAGGGAATCACATTCACCTGGACGCCACAGTGCGATACAAGCTTTCAGGAGCTAAAGAAGAGATTGACAACAGCCCCCGTGTTGGTTATGCCAGATATGCAGAAGAATTTCACGGTGTACTGCGATGCCTCTGGAAACGGGTTGGGATGTGTTCTCATGCAAGAGGGACATGTCGTGGCATATGCATCCCGGCAGCTTCGGAAGCACGAGAAGAACTATCCTACACATGACTTAGAACTAGCTGCAGTGGTACACGCGTTGAAAATTTGGCGGCACTATTTGATGGGGAAGAGGACAGAGATATATACGGATCATAAGAGTTTGAAGTACATATTCACACAGCCAGATCTCAACCTTAGACAAAGGAGATGGTTAGAGCTAATCAATGACTTTGATGTAGGCATCAACTATCATCCCGGGAAAGCAAACGTCGTGGCCGATGCTTTGAGTCGGAAAGTGCAGGTCAATAAGTTGAGCTTGAAGGACATGCCTGCAGAATTGAAAGACGAGGTTATAAGGCTCAATCTATGTCTAGTAAATAGTGGTGAAGCCATCGCCATGGAAGTGGACTCCACACTTGAGCGAGACATACGCGAGGGACAAAAGAATGATGAGAAGATACAAGAGATCAGACAGCTCATCAAGGAAAATAAAGCTCCTGTTTTTATAGAGGATGAACAAGGAACGGTGTGGCACGGGAAAAGGATCTGTGTGCCAGAAGTAAAGGAGATTCGTAAATTAATTTTGAAGGAGGCTCACGATTCCGACTATTCCATTCATCCTGGGAGTACGAAGATGTACCAGGACCTTAAAAGCAGGTATTGGTGGTATGGCATGAAGCGAGATGTCGCGGAACATGTTGCCCTATGTGACACATGTCAGTTGGTGAAAGCAGAACATCAACGACCCGCGGGATTGCTGCAACCACTCAAAGTGCCTGAATGGAAGTGGGAAGAAATCAGCATGGATTTTGTCGTGGGATTGCCTAGGACCCAATCCGGGTATGATTCAATATGGGTCATTATTGATAGGCTAACCAAAGTAGCTCATTTCGTTCCGGTGAAAGAAAGCTACAGCGGATCCAAATTGGCAGAATTGTACATGTCAAGGATTGTGTGTGGCCATGGAGTGCCAAAGAAGATAGTGTCGGACCGAGGGACACAGTTCACCTCGAGGTTTTGGCAAAAGTTGCATGAAACCATGGGAACCCATCTGAATTTCAGTTCTGCCTATCATCCCCAAACTGACGGACAGACGGAGAGAACCAATCAGATCCTTGAAGATATGTTAAGGGCATGTGCACTCAAAAACAATAGGAGTTGGTACAAGAACCTACCGTATGCGGAGTTTTCCTATAACAACAGTTATCAAGCTAGTATGAAGATGTCACCGTTTGAAGCTTTGTATGGAAGGAAATGCAGAACTCCCCTATTTTGGAACCAAACAGGAGAAAGTAAAGTGTTTGGTCCAGAAGTGCTACAAGAAGCCGAGGCAAAGGTGAGGGAGATTCGCAACAACTTGAGGATAGCACAGACACGCCAGAAGAGTTATGCTGATGTACGAAGAAGAGAGCTCGTTTTCAACGTGGGAGACTATGTTTATCTCAAGGTGTCCCCTATCAGAGGACTTCGTCGGTTCAAGGTGAAAGGGAAGTTGTCACCTCGATACATCGGACCCTTTCAAGTTTTGGAAAGAAAAGGCGAAGTGGCGTACCAACTAGAGTTGCCGGTTCATCTGTCGGACGTGCACGATGTGTTCCATGTGTCGCAACACAAGAAATGTCTGAGGACGCCTGAGGAGGTGTTACCCATGAATGAAGTGGATGTAGCTGAGGATTTGTCTTATGCCGAGCAACCATACAAGATTTTGGAGACAACGGAACGCCTCACCAGAAATAAGAGAATCAGGATGTGCAAGGTGCAGTGAAAGCATCACTCAGAAGAGGAAGCCACCTGGGAACGGGAAGATGAGCTTAAGGCACAATTTCCGGAATTGTTTTCTTAGAAACACCAATCTTGAGGACGAGATTTCTTTTAAGGGGGGTAGAGCTGTAACACCCCAAGTTTTTAGTCAAAACTCAAATTTTGATTTAGAACCATAAACCATGTTCAGAGGGGAATTTAGAAATTTTTGGACGTGTTGCATGTTTTGCAAAAAATTCAAATTCAAACTGGAATTCAAATTAGACTCAAAACAGAAAAGAAATGGAAAAAGAAAAAGGAAAACCGGAAAAAAAAACTGGCCAGTGGGCCGAAACCCCAGCCGGCCCAGCAAACCCCCGCGCAGCCCGCGCGCGCCGCGCTGCCCCTCGCTGACGGGTGGGACCCGCCTGTCATCCCTAACCCCGCGACCCCGGACTTCTCCCCCGCGCGCGCGATCGCAACCGATCGGGAAACCGTGTCCCGCAGCCGAATTCTGGACCCTGAGGACTCTAACTCGATCACAACAGAACCACCGCCCTCCCCCGGCTATAAAAACCACCGATCCGATCAGTTTTTCTCACGCGATCGCCGATTTTCACGCCGGTGAGCACAGAGACTTCGCCGGTGAATTCTGGCCGATCTAAGCTCGGAAACTCTGATCTAACTCGTTGGTCTTGATCCACCGCCTCCGGGGAACTTTGCAGGTGCAGAAAACCCGAAGACTTACGGTGCAAATCCAGCTCCGACGAGCTTCGCCGTGGTTTTGCCTCGGACCTCGCCGCCGAGCACTTTCCAGGACCCCCGAGCTCGAGAAAACCCCCGAGGTGAGATCCCTGACCTCCCCTCTACCGATCTAGGCCATAAGATCACAGTTCTAGGCAGAATTCTCGAGGATCCGAAAGTTTCCGGCGAAATCGCCGCTTCCCGCCGCCGTGCGCCGCCGGCAGCGCCGCCCGCGCTCGATCAGAGCGACGTGGCCGCTTGTGCGCCGTTTATTTTAAATCGCACGGTAGACTTTAAAACCCCGCGTACCGGTTCGATCTTATAATCTCAGCCGTCGGTTTAAAATCAGACGGTCCACGTCAGCCCCGCGTTATAAAGACTGGAATTCTTACGTGCTACCCCCTGGGGTTCTCTGGAATTGAGAGCTAGCCCCGGAAACTTCAGATCTAGCCCCTGGAACTCCAGAAAATCATGTAAATTCATTTAAAAATCAGTTTTAGCCCCTAGACTTAATAGAAATTAAGAAAAACACCTCTGAAAAGTGTAGCTAGACCCCTGGAAATTATGAAAATAATATTATAGACCCTGTAATGGGGTGAATTCATTATTTTAGCCCTGTTTAGTATTTAATTTAGAAAATTGAATATGTAACTAGTGTTAAATATTAAAAAGGGGGACAAACATAATTGTCAAAATTATTAAAAACTTTCTCAGTACTTAGAAAACTTTGGAGTGAGATAAAAATATATTTTGGGCTGAAATAAATCTGTTTCGTCTATTATTCACATTTAATAGTATAGGGACACATTTTTAAGTAAAGAATAGTTAAAGAAAAATAGGGAAAATAATTATGAAATAGTATACATCAGAAGCCAAGGTCAAAATATGATCTTAAATTATTTAGGACCAGAACCTAATCTGTTTAGGTAGTGTGTATTACTAATTTAATAATAAAATGCACAATTATGCATAAGAATATAAATCTAAAAATATAGAAACTAGTAAATGATAAATGGAGTTTCTAAAATACAAAGAATTCAGTTTAGGGTTGATAGAAATTATGAAGGCACATATGGAGAAGAAAAATACTTTTCATACATACTTGGTAGTTTAATATATAAGGAATTTATTTAAAACTGAAACACACATATATACATGTATATATATATATAGTATGTGAGTATAAATATGAACACCAAAGTAGGAATCATACACATGTAAATAAAAGTGTATGCAAGCCCCAAATCAACACACATAGAGTATCCACAACACATAAAATGGTAAAGAAACTTTCATAAATGTGAATGTGTGGTTTGTATGAAGTAGAAGTGTGAACTATGTCTTATGATTGTTGTTTTCCTTTTGCTATGTGTGATGGTATGAAGTAGAACCTGTTCAAGAGCAAGCTATCAGTTTCCAAGATCAGGACTACCCATTTCAAGAGCAGCAAGAAGGAGGCAAGTGTCCTTGACCACTTTGATCCTATGCTAGGATGTGTAGATAGAATTATTTGCATTGTCAAATGAAATATGAAACCCATGCTAGGAAAGTTTTCCCTAGAATTGCATTACCTTGTTTCCTTGAAGCTTGGGTTGGGATTTATTTTGTCATGTCATTTATTTACATGCATATGCTTAGCCATGCTTAGAATGGGATATTTGGGATATGAAAGCATCAGTTTATTATACCATACTCTTGAATGAGCTATTGTGAGTTATGTAGAGGTAGGGATCGAGGCAAGTTGGATGTTTTGGTTGTGTGCTGGGTGCACGAGACTTGGGTTTGTGTTTAGTACTTGCCTGGATCCTAAGGACCGGTTCATGGAGCATGTAACCCGGCTTTACAGTGCCAACCACATGCTGAGATGGGGCAGCTTGGCCAATTAATTAGGTGTATCCCCGGCGTAGTATGGGTGTGTTGGATGGTGCGGGGAGTAGGTGTCAGCTGGACTACCATATGAACCGCAAGGCTCAAGAGGGGGCCACTGCAGCGGGGTTGGAGCCTCTTGTATGCTGTTAGGGGTGAAACCTCAGTGGGCCCACGCTCGTCGGGAATCCCTTTGTAAAGGCTTCGTAGTGATCTCTTGGCCACACACCTGGGAAGTGTGAATGTGGTTCGTAGCCACTGGCATAATGGAGGTTCTTTTAGTCCACCCGGCAACGGGGGATGAAATCACTACTTGTGGGTACAGTGGTACAAACTCTGCAGAGTCAAAACTGTCTTGACAGCCGTGCTCATGGTTAAGAGCGGCCTGGACTTATTCATGATTAGAGGACTGATGGTTGTGAATGTTAAGCGGGGAGCTTAACATTGGAAATGATGTTATGGTTATTGGATTATGATGATGGGATGGGAGATTGGAACCATTTCACCTGTGTAGTAATGTAGGTGCTTAATAAGCTAAGGTGATAGGTATTAATTGCGTAGTGCTTTAACCATGAGTTCAACCTCTCCTTGTTCTAGCCATGCATGATATAATTTTTCCCACACTTGCTGAGTACCATTGGTACTCAACCTTGCATATTTGTTGGTTTATATTGCTGCTCAGGTCAAGATAATGAGGTGGTGTATAATGACCAAGACTTTGGACCCGAAGAAGGTTTTTAGGTTCATGAAGACCCCCGGGCAACGCCTGTGATGGAGCCCTAAAGAATAATATTCCGCTGCTAGTTTATTTACTTGTGATGAAGCATTAGTGTCCATTGAGACATTTGTGATGTAAGACTTACTTATATTCGACACCTGGCTTGTAATAAATGATGCTTCACTATTTGTCATCACATGTATGAGAAAATGATCCTGGCATACATGTGATATTCACTTGGTTGTTCTTCGGAAAAACCGGGTGTGACAGGTGTGTGGCCTTTGTTATCTTGGGGTTGGTTTGGGGGTCCTTGCACTGCTGGTCGAGGTGGATATGCGGGGCGAGGCTGCTGCACAAACTGACGTTGCGGCTGTGCTGGTGCTGCCGGAGGCCTGTAGTTTGGGTTGTACCCTCTTGGTGCTGAATAGGGTACCGCAGCACGGCTCGTCTGCCCCGTAGGTTGCTGCATCATACGTGGGTGGGTGTTGCTCCCTGAGGCTTGATGTGACCACCCGGCCTTCCTCTTATTCTCATTTTCCAGGGCCTTTAGCTTCCTTTCTACCACAAATGCTCTGTCCACCATCTTTTGGAAGCTTTCATACTCATTTGAGGACATTGCACACTGCATCTCTGCGGTAAGTCCTTCCACGAAACAATCTTGTTTCTGCTCATCAGTCTCTATGTCTCGTGGGGCATAACGGGATAGTTGAGTAAATTTAGTGAGGTATTCCCTCACCGTCATGTTTCCCTGCTGCAGTCCCAAAAACTCCTTCCTCTTGTTTTTGAGTTCACCTCTTGGGATGTAATGGTTGCGGAAGCTACGTTTGAACTCTTCCCAAGTGATGTTCTTAGGGTCATGATGGGCGGCCACGTAGGCGGTCCACCAATCAGCAGCAGGTCCATGCAATTGATGAGAGGCAAACAGCACCCTCTCATACCCTTGGCATTGTATGATCCTCATCTTACTTTCAATGGTCTTCAGCCAATCATCTGCCTCCAGTGGTTCAGCAGCACTTGCAAACTTTGGAGGTTGAGTTCCTAGAAACACACTCAACCTTGGTTGGCGTGGTGCAGCTTGTGGAGGTGGAACTTGATGCAAGTTGGCCACTACTTGAGTCAAGTTCTGGATGAGCTGATTCTGATTCTCCAGCATCTGGTGGAGGGGATCAACTCCTTCACGGCGACCACCCCGGTCCTGGCCTCCAGAAAGATGAGGGTTGCATGCCTCATCGTTGTTGTTGGCGGGGTTGGCAGCACGTCCTTTTCCTCTTCCGGCCATCTGGCAGAATCAACCAATGTTAATTTGAAAGCATTTAGTATCATCTTACTACTTTCATTTGTTTGTACTTTGAAGTGTTGAGGCTTTGTTATACTTTTACAATGGTTCATATCTCACACCAAATAGATGCACTATGATTTCATGTGGGTTCACACACCAAAGCAAAACAATCTAAAGACGAGGCTGTGGACAATTGCTCATGGCTTCCACAACTCACGTCACACACCAAGCATTAACACACCATTAACTACGTAACGACTCGACTACTCGACATCCTTCTAATTTAAGGGAAAGGCTCTACGCTACTCGTTTTCTTGAGCTGGCTCCTCAGGATCTTCCTCATCATTTCAGCTGCCTTCTGACTCTGCTTTGGGTGGGGAGGCTGCTGGTGGAGAAGTGCGACGACGCCTGATCGCTCGGCGATCTGGGGAGTCAGGAGTCCATGTATCATTCACGGTGACACACAGTTCATTCCCATCTCCTCTTTCTCTCTCCTTTAAGCAGGCTCGCAGCAACGCCTCCGTTTCCTTCAGGGTGTCCCGGACATCCTGAAGCTCTTGTTGACACTCCTGCAGTCGAGTGCTGAGCATAGCAGCATCCTCCAAGCACAAGTCCATGTGCTCATGAGAAGTCCCTTGCTGCACTGGTGGGTGCTTGTACTCCGTGGTACCACTCTCACGTTGGAGGACATACATGTACTCAGTTTTGTCCAAGTGGCGACGATAGATGTGACTCTGGCAGGTGATAGCCTCCCAGGTGACATCTTTCTCCGCATCTACTTGTGTCGCTCTACAAGCTGGAGAGTGGTGAATCTTAAGCAGCTGATTTTCGTGTATTATCCTCATCTCTGAACTCCATTCTTCCCTCTCCTCACGGATGGTCCTGGTGGAGTTATAGTGGATGATTAGCTTGCCCGTGTTGCCGGCGGCTTCGAGCATACGCCGAAGACGGCGCAATAAGCCTCCTACTGCCAATCCGTAGGAAAGGTACGTCACCGGACGGCTCTCCTCTCTCTCGGCAAGGACAACTACGGGAACTCTCCCTCCTATGGACTTGCGAGCGGTACGAATCATGCGAACCATCTAAAACAAAAAGAATTTAAAATTAGGTTAGATAAACTCTCAAACAAAAATCCTATTTTGAATGAAAGTTGGGGTAAGATGAAGAAAATGACTCCTTAAATAACACTTTTCAACCCACACCTTGGAAAATAGTTTTTAAGAAAATAGGGCACTTAAATACGTCCATTTCTACCTAGGTCCACGTTCCTACGGGCAACCTTGGCTCTGATACCACCTCTGTCACACCCGGTTTTTCCGAAGAACAACCGAGTGAATATCACATGTATGCCAGGATCATTTTCTCATACATGTGATGACAAATAGTGAAGCATCATTTATTACAAGCCAGGTGTCGAATATAAATAAGTCTTACATAGCATATGTCTCGATGGACAATAAGAAGTTCATCACAAGTAAATAAACTAGCAGCAAAATATTATTCTTAAGGGCCCCATCACAGGCGTTGTCCGGAGGTCTCCATGAACCTAGAAACCTTCTTCGGGTCTAAAGTCTTGGTCATTATACACCACCTCATTATCTTGACCTGAGCAGCAATATAAACCAACAAACATGCAAGGTTGAGTACCAATGGTACTCAGCAAGTGTAGGAAAATTATATCATGCATGGCTAGAACAAGGAGAGGTTGAACTCATGGTTAAAGCACTACGCAATTAAATACCTATCACCTTAGCTTATTAAGCACCTATTATGACACAGGTGAAATGGTCCCAATCTCCCATCCCATCATCATAACCCAATAACCATAACATCATTTCCAATGTTAAGCTCCCCGCTTAACATCCTTAACTTCCAAAACCACCACTCCTCTAATCATGAATAAGTCCAAGCCGCTCTTGACCGTGAGCACGGCTGTCATGACAGTTTTGACTCTGCAGAGTTTGTACCACTGTACCCACATGTAGTGATTTCATCTCCTGTTGCCGGGTGGACTAAAAGAACCTCCATTTTGCCAGTGGCTACGAACCACATTCACACTTCCCAGGTGTGTAGCCAGGAGATCACTACGAAGCCTTTACAAAGGGATTCCCAACGAGCGTGGGCCCACTGAGGTTTCACCCCTAACAGCATACAAGAGGCTCCAACCCCGCTGCAGTGGCCCCCTCTTGAGCCTTGCGGTTCATATGGTAGTCCAGCTGACACCTATTCCCCGCACCATCCAACACACCCATACTACGCCGGGGATACACCTAATTAATTGGCCAAGCTGCCCCATCTCAGCATGTGGTTGGTACTGTAGAGCCAGGTTACATGCTCCATGAACCGGTCCTTAGGATCCAGGCAAGTACTAAACACAAACTCGAGTCTCGTGCACCCAGCACACAACCAAAACATCCAACTTGCCTTGATCCCTACCTCTACATAATTCATAATATCTCATTCAAGAGTATGGTAGAAATAAATTGATGATCTCATATCCCAAATATCCCATTCTAAGCATGGCTAAGCATATGCATAATAATAAATGACATGATAAAATAAATCACAACCCAAGCTACAAGGACACAAGGTGATGCAATTCTAGGGAAACTTCCTAGCATGGGTTTCATATTTAACTTGACAATGCAAATAATTCTATCTACACATCCTAGCATAGGATCAAAGTGGTCAAGGACACTTGCCTCCTTCTTGCTGCTCTTGAAATGGGTAGTCCTGGTCTTGGAAAGGAATAACTTGCTCTTGAGCAGGTTCTACATCATACCATCACACATAACAAAAGAAAAACAACAATCATAAGACATAGTTCACACTTCTACTTCATACAAACCACACATTCACATTTATGAAAGTTCTTTACCATTATATGTGTTGTGGTTACTTTATGTGTGTTGAGTTGTGGCTTGTATGCACTTTTAACCATGTGTATATGATTCCTACTTTTATGTCCACATTTATACTTACATACTATATATATGAGTTTCCAATAAATTTCTTATATTCAACTACTACACCTTTTCACTACCAAGTGTGTATGAAAAGTATTTTTCTTCCCCATATATGCCTTCATAATTTCTACCAACCCTAAACTGAACTCTTTGGATTTTAAAAACTCCATTTATCATTTACTAGTTGCTATATTTTCAGATTTATATTCCGATGCATAATTGTGTATTTTATTATGAAATTAGTAATACACATCATCTAAACATAATAGGTTCTGGTCCTAAATAATTTAATAACATATTTTGACCTTTGCCTCTGATGTAAACTATTTCATAATTATTTTCCCTATTTTCTAAAACTATTCATTACTTAAAAATGTGTCCCTAAATGTGAATAATAAATTAAACAGATTCAATTCAGCCCAAAATATGTTTTTATCTCACCCCAAAGTTTTCTAAATACTGAGAAAGTTTTTAATTTAATTATGACAATATGTTTGTCCCACTTTTTAATTTTTAAACACTAGCCACATATTCAATTTCCTAATTTAAATACTAAACAGGGCTAAAAAGGTAAACTCACCCCATTACAGGGTCTATAATATTATTTTCAGAATTTCCAGGGGTCTAGCTACACTTATCAGAGGTGTTTTTCCTAATTTTTATTAAGTCCAGGGGCTAAAACTGATTTTTAAATGAATTTACATGATTTTCTAGAGTTCCAGGGGCTAGATCAGAAGTTTCCGGGGCTAGCTCTTATTTCCCGAGAACCCCAGGGGGTAGCACGTAAGATTTCCAGTCTTTATAACGCGGGGCTGACGTGGACCGTCCGATTTTAAACCGACGGCCGAGATTATAACATCGAACCGGTACGCGGGGGTTTAAACCCTACCGTGCGATTTAAAATAAACGGCGCACAAGCGGCCACATCGCTCTGATCGAGCGCGGGCGGCGCTGCCGGCGGCGCACGGCGGCGGGAAGCGGCGATCTCGCCGGAAACTTTCGGACCCTCGAGAATTCTGCCTAGAACTGTGATCTTATGGCATAGATCGGTAGAGGGGAGGTCAGGGATCTCACCTAGGGGGTTTTCTTGAGCTCGGAGGTCCTAGAAGGTGATCGGCGGCGAGGTCCGAGGCAAAACCACGGCGAAGCTCGTCGGCGCTGTGTTTACACCGCAAGTCACCGAGTTTTCTGCACCTGCAAGGTTCCCCGGAGGCGGTGGATCAAGACCAGCGAGTTAGATCGGAGTTTCCGAGCTTAGATCGGCCGGAATTCACCGGAGAAGTCTCGGTTCTCACCGGAGTAAAAATCGGCGATCGCATGGGAAAAACAGAACGGGGCCGGGGTTTTTATAGACGAGAGAGGGCGGCGGGGTGGTTTAGATCATGTTCGTTTCCTCCTCGAGCGAAATTCGGCTGCGATCCGCAGCAGTTCTGATCGGTTTGGATTCGGTGAGAGAGAGTCCGGCGCGGCGCGAGGTGGAAGACGAAGCCCGGGTGGGTCCCGCCTGTCAGCGTGAGAAAACGCGGGCGCGCGGCTGCGGGCTGGCGCGGGGTAAGTTGGGCCGGCTGGTGGGTTTCGGCCCACTGGCCGGTTTTTTCTGTTTTCTCTTTTTCTTTTTCCATTTCTTTTCTGATTTGAGTTTAATTTGAATTCCAGTTTGAATTTGAATTTTTGCAAAACATGCAACACGTCAAAAAAAATTTAAATTCCCCTCTTAACATGATTTAAGGTTTTGAATCAAAATTTTTGGGGTGTTACAGACATTTTAAATGATATAGAAGATCATGCCCTGCATTAGACTAATTTACTCAACGCACTAGCAACCTCCTGGTCAGCCGTGCGTAACGCTCACGTGTCGTCATAATGACGGCCATTTAGTCAGTCATTTAATGAGGAGGCAAGAACGGAATAAAATAATCTGACTTACGCGTAATGCTATACATCAAAACAATCCGTTCTATAGCCAAACACGCAATTTTACTCTGGACCAAAAATCAAGCACGGTTCTTGATGCCACTGAAGGGAAATACGCGGGATGCTACTCGCTAACACGCAACAAAATTATTGCGTAAAATCGGAACACTTGGATGTGGATGATCATAAATATACCTTCTTCTCGAGCGGCGCAGCAGAAGACCTGTAGCCGATGGGGGGTAGTCGTCCGGCCTGACGAAGTGGGCAACACAGCAGCACCTCTACGAACGTCCAAGTGTACAGAAAGACAAACCCCACGCCGGAACGTGCTAGCATTCCGTGGCACGGATGCGGATTCCGCGGTCAACCTTTGATGCGGGAGGAATCATGGAGCATATCCTCCTTGCAACAGCATCCTCACGCGTCTCAAGCGTGAGGGGCAACAACTTGTGTGCGGCGGCTGGTGTGGTAGAGGCTCTCTTCTAATTAGGGTTAGAAGGCAACCATCTATCATTTATAGAGTAAATAATGAGCCTTCCTACATAGGCCTTTGTTCAACTTCTTGGTCAAACCTAACAGTTGGGACATGTTCAACTTATCCAAAGCCAACGTAGTCTCAAAGCTCGGCTAAACCTCTCAAGATCAATTATTCCAAAGCCTCCAAGGTACAAGGGGCGACAAACACGGTTGCAATTTACTTTACATTTGCCACCTTAAATTTGCTGGCTGCCAATCCATAAGAAACGGCGTCTTGTCCAAATCTTTGTAGAATTTATTTAGCGGTTTGAGAGAAGACAAGAGGTATGTTGACAGAAAACTAAGTACGGTGGGCACTAGTTCCCTGTAACCTCCAAAACTGAGCAATCGTCCCTGCCAATCCGCAAGCTTCACAAGCGCACAATTTTGTATTCCTTGGAGATGAGATAAGCGAAGGCGACAAAGTGTCAGGGGCATACCCAGGTACATCATGGGAAAGGAGGTGAACAGTCCGTCGAAGTATGTGATCCATGCTCCATTCAATAACCGAAGGGGTCCAGCCGTTTGATTGTAGGTTCAGGCTAAGGCAGCCAGGATATGTTCTTTAATGATCGGCCAGCAGATCTTGTAGAATTTCCCCGTAAATCCATCCAGCCCTGGGGCCTTTTCAAAAGGTAAATCCATGATACCTTGTTTGATTTCCTCCTCACAGAAGGGGGAGTCTAGCTGGTGGTCAGATAATTTGGGAAGGTCAAGTGCTTCCCAATTGAATGTGGCTGATCTGTGTACCTTGTATCCTAGCACGTTCAGAAAATGTTGGTAGATGACTTGTTCTTCCCCTTCCTGAGAACAGACATATTGGTCAGTCACCGTTTGCAATTTGGGTATGAATGATTTCCTGTGGCACATATTGGTCCGAAGATGAAAGAACCTAGTGCAGGTGTCACCTGCATTGAGCCAGGTCATTGGTGATGCTTGTCTTTAACGAGCGCGTTATGCTGCAGCCAATCTAAGGACCCGGCTCTTAAGGTCCCTTAGTAGGGAGATCTCATCCTCTGTTAGTGTCTGACTCTCCGTGCCAATTCAGATCGGTTGATCACTTTGTTTACCATATATAGTTGCATACATGCGCCACGAAATAGGTTCCTACTCCATTGACGTAAGGTTCTACCCGTGTTCTGTAGTTTGTAGTGGAGGGTTAACAGTGGGGATTGACCTGGGCCAGTGGAATCCCAAGCCATTTTCACAAACATCTGTGAGCCCTGACACTCTTGTCAAAAATGATTCAAATCTGAACTTTTCTTTCCTCCGCGGCTTCTGCATCTTGCTAAGGAGTAATGGGCAGTTATCGGAGAGGGATGAGGACCACGGTTGGAGGCCAAATCCCGAATAAAGGAGGTCCCATTCCTTGTGAAAAAAGACACGATCGATTCGCAGTTTGACTGTACTCTGACGATTAATACTCGTGCACCTTTTATGTCCTCATTGCTGTTGCTTTACCCTTTATTTCTTGAAAATGCAATAATAAGCCCTTTTTTAACGATCGGATTATTTCATTTTGGGTAGAGATTGTGAGCAAGGTCTAGCTAAAATTGGCCCAACAAGTCTGAGTATGGGCTCAGTTGATTAGCCGAGTTGCCTGCGGTATCTTTTCCCAATCAATCTGTGTTCAAAAGAAAACAGCAGTTTTTCTTTTTGATTTTTTGTAAATAGGATATTTTAATATATATATATATATATATATTTAAAATGGAGACGGTTTCAAACAATTACGAAGATAGGCAAAAAAGTCCTCCCTGGGTTGGCGATTCGACCATTCATTGCTCTAAGGTTTTTTTTGCAATTTTTTACTTTACGGGAAACTTGCAATGAGGCTCCTGAAGATAAACCGCCCACCGGATGATTTTTATCAACAGTGGATGGATTGTCCGATTGGAGGGTGTCTTTTATATACAGTACCTGTAATATCTATATAAGCATCCCATGTCTCGAATATTTCACAAAAAATCATCTAAAATTTATTTTAAAAAGGGAGGAGGTGAGACTTACAAGTACTGGTTTGGTTGATCTGTAATTTCTTAGTTTAGTTCTTAGGTTACAGTTCATATTGTATTTTTTTAGAAAAGGGAAATTTATTAATACCAAAATAGTTACATTGAGGTGATAATACAACTATTTTGACAAAATACTCCCGCCCTCTGCATTATGTAATGCACCCAGCCTCATACAAAAGAAAATTAAATGAAACAGACACACTAGTAGTAATCAATCCTAAGACTAGATCGCCAATGTGCCTAGGAAAAAAAGTCTATAACCATCCGCTCCAACAGTCGACAAGTATCTGGAATCATATCTCGTAGCATGGGCTTCTGCAATACAGCCCATGTACGAAACCATTGGGTAGCCAATACAATAGTCTGCGATGGAGAAATCATGAATTTTTGATCAAAAATAATATCATTTTGACAGTGCTATATAGCCCAACAAATAGCTGCCGCCCCTAATAATGCAAGTGGCGTAAACTCCTTGCTAATTCCCCTTAGCCAGCTATAAAAAATGCATGATACACTAATAGGGCTAACATAGTTTGTTACCACATGTACAATATTTCATATAGCCCTCGCAAACTGGCACTTGAAGAACATGTGCTGGATTGTTTCTTTTTTATAGCAAAAGCAACATGCCACATTACCTTTCCAGCTGCGTCTAGCCATATTATCCTTTGTAAGTATTACACTGTCGGTACCTGAGATATGGGGTACCCCCGCGCACAGGGGGAAATGCCTAAGGAACTCGCCCTTCTCCGCAGGGAGAGCTCCGAACGTGCCACGCGTCCGGCGGGGCCGAACCTCCCTCTCCTTGGAGGAGATCTCCGGGCCCGCCACGTGGCATACAGAAGCCGGACCTCCCCCTCCGCGGGAGAGAGGTCCGAAGGCGCCACGCGTCCAGCGGGGCCGAACCTCCCTCTCCTCAGAGGAGAGCTCCGGGCCCGCCACGTGGCCGATAGAAGCCGAGCCTCCCCCTCCGCGGGGAGAGGTCCGGAGGCTCCACGTGCCCCGTGGACCGGGCCCTCCTCTCCTCTGAGAAGGGCTCCGGGCCCGCCACGTGGCAGCAGAACGGCGCTGCCTGCCCCCGAGCGATAGGCAGCGGGCGTAAAGACGCCCCATACCTTGCCTGTACAAGGTATTCAAGGCCCGCGTCTTCCCAAGACGCGGAGCACGCCTCTGTCAGGTGCCGTTGCGCCCAGTCGCATCACAGACTGGCGCGCGGTGTCAGGACCTGTCAGCCAATAAACAACGCGACAAGACATCCCATGCCGTCTGCGCCGTCATCAACCACTACGACTAGCATGCGGCATGGGCAGGGCGGCAAGATGAAGACTCAGAAGCCTTCGACCAGAGACAACTACCGGCATAACTGCAGATACGGTAGATAATAGACAATCTTCCCGGGACCACCTGTCGGGTCCCGGCCCCCCTTGTAAGCTGCCCGAGTCTTGGACTATAATAGGCTCGGGTAGGCGACGATAGCAGGGGTTCGCACTTTGCAACTCATACGCTAGCCATACACTCCCAAGTTGTAACTCACCCCCAAGCTCAGGACTCCGGCCCTGAGCAGCAAGCAATACAGCGAGCTCCATAGCTCGCCGTGGACGTAGGGTTTTACGCTCCGGCGGCCTGAACCACGTAAAACTCACCGTGTCAAGCTCTTACTAACTCGTCCATCCGCGCAAGCTCTCCGCAAGGGACTAGCCCCACCGAAAAAAGAACCTCCGCGGGCTGCCCAGTGCAGGCCCGGGGGAAGTGTCGACCGAACACTTCGACATTTGGCGCGCCAGGTAGGGGGCTTTTCTCCTAGCGCGATGAGTTTCCGCCGACGAAGATGACCAAGCTTCCATTAGCGGCGAACTCTCCCCCCTCGCCTCTGCGGGAAACCGCGACCAGGGAGGAGTACATGTCGACACACTCGGGACGGAGTGTGTCGGTACAAGCTGGGAGCCAGCAACCGGCTCTGGCAGCGCTGACCCCGGCAATGCAGGCTCCAACCAGCATCAAGTCTTTAGTAGCGCTGGGCGTAGCCAGTGGGGGTGCGCTAGCTGCAGCGAGAGCGCTACTATACAACCCGCCCGCTGGGGACGCGCCTCGGGCAGTGACCCAGCAGTGGATCCGCGAGGTAGACTGTCTCGTCGTCGCCGCCGCAAACCCTCGACTTCGGCGGGGACGACGCTCTGGCCAACCGGTCGTGTCGCTGATGCGCGCACCATTGGTTAACGAGCAGACGGCAGACTCCAGCTCTACCAGGCTCCAATCGACAGATCTGAGGACAGAGCTGGAGCGGTGTCGCCTGGGTCAAGATGCCCGGGTATACCTCGAGCAGCGCCGAGAAAGGCGTCGCTACCAAGAGGCTGACGACAGCATGACGTCGGCCTCGACCCAGCCTGAAGAGCAGACCTTCGCCACGCGATCTCTGCCCCAGGCCTGCGCCGTGCAGAATATGCCACAGTCATATGTCCTGCAGATGGTGCCCCCGGCCTATGGTGCAGCCTTGCCCGTACCGGGGTACGCGGTGCTCAGTGCGAACCAAGCGTTCGCGGCACCAGAACCTGCGGTGACAGAAGCAGGGTGTGCGGCCCTCGCGCCCCACCTTCGCTTCGCGAAGTGGCCGCGCAAGTTTCGGCCGCACCTGGCCGAGAAGTACGACGGCAGCGTCAACCCGGCGGAGTTCCTCCAGATCTACTCCACCGCCGTACTTGCCGCATGAGGGAATGAAGCCTTCATGGCCAATTACCTCCCTGTCGCCTTGACTGGCCCAGCCCGGTCTTGGCTCATGAACCTCCCCCAGGGTTCCGTAACTTCCTGGGGAGAGCTTTGCCGGCAGTTCATAGCCAACTTCGGCAGTTCCTACACCCGGCCTGGCACGGAGCTCGACCTCCACGCCATCCAGCAACCTGGGGAGTCGCTGCGCTCTTTCATCCAGCGGTTCTCCCAGGTGTGGAACACCATACCACACATTCAAAATGCTTCTGTGGTGGTGGCGTTCCGGCAAGGCGTCCGGGACAAGAAGATGCTCGAGAAGCTCGCGACCAGGGAGGTCCGCGATGCCTCAGAGCTCTTCAGCTTGGCAGACAAGTGCGCTAGAGCAGCCGAAGGACGGAACTGGCACTCACAGCCGTCCTCCGAATCAGGAGGACTGCCCGGATCTGGTCCTACTCCCTATGGAGGCAGCAGGAAGACCAAGAGCCGAGGCAGAAACAAGATAAGATCACCGGCCGCAGCCCCAGTCGTCACTGCAGCGACGCTCAGTGGGGCTCGGGGGCCGCGCCCCGACAAGAGGCAGCGAAGATCACCAATCCCAGAAGGTAATCAAGATAATATGTGCCCCATGCACGGCAGCTGTCGCCACACTACTGCCGAGTGCCGGGAGATCCGAAGGCTCGCAGAGCGCTTCCGCAAGGGGAAGCGGCAGCGGGCTGATGCCCCGCCCTTCCGTCCAAAGGAAGACGAACAGAGGGTGGATGTTCCAGACAGCATCGACCACCCAGAGGAGATCCAGGAGCCTCAGCGTGTCGTGAAGGCGGCACGCAATCATGAGGACTCCAGCTCCAGTGACGATGAGCGTCGAAAGAAGCTCTACGTCATATACGGCGGGTCCGCCGACCCCTCGTCCCGAAGCGCAGTCAAGACTCTGCGCCGAGCGGTAGCGTCGGTGGCGCCACTCCCAAGTGCTGCACCGCACCTTAAGTGGATGGGGACCCCCATCAGCTTTGACGCCACCGACTGCCCCATGAACATGGCTGGGGCCGGCCAACTACCGCTCTTGGTATCCCCTACCATCGCCAACGTGAGAATGTACCACGTTTTGGTAGATGGAGGAGCTGGGTTGAACCTCATCAGCCGTGCAGCTTTCCAGAAGCTGCAGATCCCGATGGCCAAGCTCACCCCGTCGAGCCCGTTCTCAGGGGTAGGGCCGGGACAGGTCATTCCCTACGGCAACATCAGCCTCCCAGTGACCTTCGGGGCCCCGGACAGCTATCGGACAGAGTACATTATGTTCGACGTAGCGGAGATAGACCTCCCCTTCAACGCCATAATCGGCAGGCCAGCCCTGTACCGGTTCATGGCAGTAGCCCACTACGGCTACCTCGTCCTGAAGATGCCAACACCGACGGGCGTCCTCAGGATTCGTGGGGACCGCACTGCTGCAGTGTCGGCCCTAGAGAAGCTCCAAGCGCTCACAACAGTTGGGGCATCAGCCCCCGGCAATACAGAGCCGGACCAGCTCCGCCCGAGCGCACGTCACCGTGCTTCCGCCACAGCACCCCGCGTGCAACCTCTCGACGAGGGCGGCGTCCCCTTAAAGGTCGTCCAAGTCGGCGCCGAAGCCACCCAGACCACCCGGGTAGCCAGGGGCCTGGATAGCAAATAGGAAGGCGCGCTCGTCACCTTCCTCCGGCACAACGTCGACGTGTTTGCATGGCAGCCGTCACAGATGCCGGGGATCTCCAGGGAGGTGATCGAGCACCACTTGAAAGTCTTCCCCGACACCCGGCCGGTTCAACAGAAGCCCCGCAAGCAGTCCATCGAGCGGCAAAACTTCATCCGTGAAGAAGTCAAGAAGCTGCTCGACGCTAGCTTCATACGGGAGGTCCACCACCCCCGGTGGTTGGCGAACCCCGTTGTTGTCCCGAAGGCCGGCGGGAAGCTCCGTATGTGCATCGACTACACCAGTCTCAATAAGGCATGTCCCAAAGATCCATTCCCTCTCCCTAGAATAGATCAAATAGTAGACTCAACGTCAGGCTGTGATATGCTGTGCTTCCTAGACGCCTACTCGGGTTTCCATCAGATCCCCATGTCTAGGGAGGACGAGGAGCACACCTCCTTCATCACAGTAGACGGCCTTTATTGCTATGTGTCTATGCCTTACGGCCTAAAGAATGCACTCCCCACCTTTGTGCGAGCGATGCACAAAACCTTTGGGGAGTTAATAAGAGACCTAGTTGAGGTGTACGTCGATGATATAGTTGTCAAGGTCAAGCAGGGTTCATCTTTGCTAGATAACCTAGCCTTAGTCTTTGACAAGTTGCGCTCTACGTGCACCAAACTGAACCCAGATAAATGTGTGTTCGGTGTGTCCTCTGGGAAGCTCTTAGGGTTCCTCGTCTCGCACCGAGGGATTGAGGCCAACCTAGAGAAGATCAAGGCCATCGACTTGATGCGGCCCCCTGCCCGCGTCAAGGATGTTCAGAAACTCACGGGATGTCTAGCTGCATTGAGTCGGTTTATACCGAGGCTAGCAGAGCGGGCACTCCCTTTCTTTAAGCTCCTGCGCAAGTCAGGCCCCTTTGCCTGGACTGACGAAGCAGAAGAGGCTTTCCAGGAGTTGAAGCGACTGCTGACGACCCTACCTATCATGGTAGCCCCTGAGCCCGGGGAGCACCTGCTGCTCTACATCGCGGCGACGACTGAAGTGGTGAGTATGGTCCTCGTCGCAGAGCGGCCAGACCCCTCACCTTCGCAACCTGCTCCGGTAGCAGAAGACAAACGCCAGGGGGCCCCGCAGGGCCAAGGCGGTCTCCCGGACTCCCTAGAGGTCCAGGTCGACCTCCCGGAGGTCCAGGGCGGTCTCCCGGACCCCCAAGATAAATCCCCGGGGGCCAATTGGGACCTCCCGGAGGTCCCTCAAGACCCCCCGGAGCTCCCGGATAATCAAGATAGCTTAAGGGCCTCTAGGTCCCAGCTCCCGGAGGCCCCCGTGGGTCCACTCACCTCCAACAGGCCAGGGCCAATGGACGAGGACCTCCCAAGTCTAAGAGAGAGGGTTCGAACCATACAGAGGCCTGTCTACTACATCAGCGAAGTACTTCATGATGCCAAGACAAGGTACCTAGAAGTCCACAAGCTGCTGTATGCGGTGCTCGTGGCCTCCAGGAAGCTCCGCCATTACTTCCAGGCCCACCGGGTCTCGGTAGTCAACTCGTATCCGCTGAAGACAATTCTTCACAGCCCCCATGCGACTGGCAACGTTGCTAAATGGGCGGCGGAGCTGGCGGAGTTTGAGCTGGACTTCCTCCCACGCCATGCAGTCAAGAGCCAGGCACTGGCTGACTTTGTGGCGGAGTGGACACCAACGAAGACTGACCCAGGGGGCCATGAAGGCGGTGAGCCAGAGCACCAAGCTCCGGTCTTCACCGAACCCCACTGGACACTTTTCTTCGACGGCTCCTCACGAAAGCAGGGGGCCGGTGTCGGCGTACTGCTCCTCATGCCATAGGGGGAACAGTTTGGGTATATGGTGCGTCTCAATTTCAAGGCAACCAACAACATGGCGGAGTATGAAGCACTCATCTTTGGCCTGCAGACAACCTTGTCTTTAGGCGCTCGCCAGTTGTTGGCACAGGGCGACTCCCAACTGGTCATCAAGCAAGTCAAGGGCGAATGCTACTGCAATGACCCACAGCTAGCTGCGTATCTGCTTCACGTGCAGATCTTGGAGAAAGAATTCCTCGCCTTGGACCTGCATCACGTACCGCGCGCTGGTAATGCCACAGCTGACAACCTTTCAACGAAGGCTTCCACCGGAGCCCCTGCGCCCGAAGGAGTTTTCGAGAGGACGTTGCTGCGGCCTACAGTCGGGCCGCCGAGCCGGGCGAAGGGGGCTTGACCAGCACCTCGAAGCTGGCGGTCCCGGCGGCCCTACAGCCATGGATGCCGCCAAGGATCGTAAGCATCACTGGGGACTCCGTGCAACCCAGCGCTCAAGATCCAGAAGCTCAAGTCAGACCCGATGCATGGATCACGAAGATCCGGGACTACTTGAAGGACAATATCCTCCCTGATGAACATGCAACCGCTGAACGGATTGTGCGTATGGCTAAGAAATACGCGCTGGTAGAGGGGGATCTCTACCGGCGTGGCGCCAACCACATCCTATTGCGGTGCATAACCCAGGGGGAACGCTGCGACTTGCTCGCTGAGATCCATGGAGGCGAATATGGAAGTCACTCTTCCTCACGCACGCTTGTCGGTAAAGCCTTCCGGCATGGCTTCTACTGTCCGACAGCACTCCAGGATGCCGTCAAGCTGGTCGAGAGCTGCAAGGCGTGCCAGTTCCACGCCAAGCAGATCCATACACCGGCTCAGGCGGTACAGATGATCCCGCCCTCGTGGCCATTTGCCGTATGGGGGCTGGACATTTTGGGACCATTTCCCAGAACCGTCGGAGGATTCCGGTACCTCTATGTCGCCATCGATAAGTTCACCAAGTGGCCGGAAGCTACACCAGTTGTCACCATCAACAAACAATCTGCAGTAAAGTTCATCAAGTCTATTGTCTGTCGGTTCGGGGTCCCAAACAGAATCATCACCGACAACGGAACCCAGTTCACCAGCGCAGCATTCCAAGACTACTGCGAGGACCTTGGTATTCAGGTGTGCTACGCCTCTGTCGCCCACCCAAGGAGCAATGGGCAAGTTGAGAGGGCCAACGCGGAGATTCTCCGGGGTCTTAAGACTCGCACCTTCGCCAGCCTGAAGAAACATGGTGCCAACTGGGTAGATGAGCTTCCGAGCACACTATGGGCTAACCGGACATCCCAGAGCCGGGCCACCGGGGAGACACCCTTCTTCATGGTGTATGGGGCCGAAGCTGTACTTCCCCCAGAAATCACCATGAAGTCTCACCGTGTCCGGGCTTACGACGAAGCCGCGCAGGACAACCTCCGGCGTGGAGAAATCGACCTCGTCGACGAGGTCCGATTACATGCAGCACTCCGTAACGCGCGGTACAGACAAGCGCTTCGGCGCTACCACCAGAGATCTGTGCGTGCCCGGGAGCTGCAGGAAGGTGACCTGGTGTTGCGGCGCATACTTTCTCGCGAAGGGGCCCACAAACTTTCCCCTAGTTGGGAAGGCCCCTTCCGAGTCGCGAAAGTATGCCGCCCCAGGTGTGTGCGCCTTTCCACCGAGGATGGGGACCTGCTCCCAAACCCTTGGAACATAGAACACCTCCGTAAGTTCTACCCCTAGAGCAAAAATAGGATAGTACATTCTTTTCGTAATAAACTCCATAGAGTCCAGGAGCAGCGCTCGGAGCAGCTAAGCCCCAGGGGACGGTACAGGACTACGTTCAGCTTTGCCTGGTTCCGACCCCAAGCGCGTAGAGTCTTGCTTCCCCTCTTAATGGGGCGGGTCGTGGCCTCCATGTTTAGCCTGCCTTCCTCCTGTGGAAAGTTGTACGAAAAGAAACCTGCTCTACTTTGCTCTTTCCTCGTACTCATTTAAATTGTGTATTAAGTTTTTTAGCCACCCTTGCAGTGCATGGTTGCCATGTGCTCAGCTCCCCCTCCTTACAGTCCCCAAGCACCAAGCATATGGTTAGGGGCTATAAGTCAAATAAGACTATGAGATAAGGGAGGGGGAGCCCATAAGGAGAATCACGTTTCCTCTACCTGTGTGCAGGACCTCCAGGTTATGGCAACAAGGACTACATAAAGCGGGGGGAAAGGAGCTATCAACAGCACCGGCCCAGGACTGGAAGGACCGGGCCCCGCCCCTTCAGCAGGGGCGAGGCCCGAAGGCCCCACGCGTCCAGCAGGTCCGGAGCTCCCGCCTCCCATGAGAGGGGCTCCGGGCTCGCCACGTGGCAGGCAGAAACCGGACCTCCCCCCCCCCCCCCCCCCCCGGTGGGAGGGCTCCGAAAGCCCTACGTGTCCAGCATGGCCGGAGCTCTCGCCTCCTAAGGAGGGGCTCCGGACCCACCACGTGGCAGGCAGATTTGGAGCTCCCCATAGGGCGAGATCCGGAGACCCCCGGGGACCCCTAACACGGTTAGGACCCGGGGAAGGTGTCTACGCAGAGCTCCGAGATTGGAGATGGCCTCTGAGTACCTTGCGGAGCTAAGGACTCAGACAGGCAAAGCCAAGAAGGAGAGAAAGAGCGTCACAAACACAAATATCTAAAAGAGTTAAACTATGCGAGGCTCCTTGAGCTGGACTACAGACTCGATAAAAAGAAAGAAACAAGCCCCAAGGGTCTCCTGACATGACCAGAATCTAGAAGTTGCAAGGACGGCCGCATCACCAGGCTTCAGCCCTGGCGGCACTCTCCCGCTCCATGACCCGAGCGCAGGAATCGCCTCCCTCATCACCGGCGCAAAAGCCGGTGTCACCAAGGGAGCTTGTGGGGCCCCCTCCGCAGTATTCAGCGGTCTTCCTAGAGACTCTGCCATCTGGGATCCTCCATGGTGCATTGGCGACTTCCTTCTCCTGAAGTTCCCTCATCACCGGCGCAAAAGCCGGTGTCATCAAGGGTGCCCATGGAGCCTCCTTCCCTCATCACCTGCACAAAAGCCGGTGCCATCAAGGGTGCTCCTGAAGCCCCCTCTCCGCAGCTTCAGCGGCCTTCTCGGAGACTCTGCCGCCTGGGATTCTCCTCGGTGCTTCAGCGGTTTCTTTGAAGACTCCACCACCTGAGAAGGGACGCAACGCCAAGGAGCTTTCTGCCTGCCGTCACCAAGGAAGGGCCCCGTCGGGAGGACGAACCAGAGACCCCTTGGTGGCGCCACCCTAATAGGCAAGGCAGGCAGGCTCCCTGAGTCCCAGGCTTGGTGCAGACGCCATCGCTGGAGGAAATCGAGAGCGATTCTCCCCCCATAAGGCGGGTTAAGAGCCATGGAAGAAGACAAGACTGCAGAGACTCGAGGGAAGCATAGGGGCTGGAAGCCTTATAAGGGGAGCGTACCCACATGGGGGTTTCATTTCACACCTCCTCGGGTGCAATCCCAAGCGATGCGGAACTCTTCGAATACACTGCATCGGCAACCGCTTTGGCTCCTAAACCGAGTGCCGATGACGGTTGGACCCAAGCCGCCCAACTGAAGCGGTGGGTCAAGGAGTCAGTCTCCTGAGAAGATGAGCCGGCAAGGCACTTCGGCGGTTCCCGAAGAAAGCGCCGCAACGTGCAGAAGTGGCAGTCTGGGGAACCGCCGCAGTAAAAGCAACCATCAAGTGAGCGCACGCTCCCACGATACCGCGGTCGTTCGTGCTCCGGCAGCGGTCAATTCGGGACTTAGAGAAAGTGCGCGGATCGGAAGAGACGGAGGTCCCACCTCGGGCTCGCTATCTCCCCCGAGATGGGCCCGGGGGCCACTGTCGGTACCTGAGATATGGGGTACCCCCGCGCACAGGGGAAAATGCCTAAGGAACTCGCCCTTCTCCGCAGGGAGAGCTCCGAAGGCGCCACGCGTCCGGCGGGGCCGGACCTCCCTCTCCTCGAAGGAGAGCTCCGGGCCCGCCACGTGGCATACAGAAGCCGGACCTCCCCCTCCGCGGGAGAGAGGTCCGAAGGCGCCACGCGTCCAGCGGGGCCGGACCTCCCTCTCCTCAGAGGAGAGCTCCGGGCCTACCACGTGGCCGACAGAAGCCGAGCCTCCCCCTCCGCGGGGAGAGGTCCGGAGGCTCCACATGCCCCGCGGACCGGGCCCTCCTCTCCTCTGAGAATGGCTCCGGGCCCGCCACGTGGCAGCAGAACGGCGCTGCCTGCCCCCGAGCGATAGGCAGCGGGCATAAAGACGCCTCATACCTTGCCCGTACAAGGTATTCAAGGCCCGCGTCTTCCCAAGACGCGGAGACGCGGAGCACGCCTCTGTCAGGTGCCGTTGCGCCCAGTCGCATCACAGACTGGCGCGCGGTGTCAGAACCTGTCAGCCAATAAACACCGCGACAAGACATCCCAGGCCGCCTGCGCCGTCATCAACCACTACGAATAGCATGCGGCATGGGCAGGGCGGCAAGATGAAGACTCAGAAGCCTTCGACCAGAGACAACTACCGGCATAACTGCAGATACGGTAGATAATAGACAATCTTCCCGGGACCACCTGTCGGGTCCCGGCCCCCCTTGTAAGCTGCCCGAGTCTTGGACTATAAAAGGCTCGGGTAGGCGACGATAGCAGGGGTTCGCACTTTGCAACTCATACGCTAGCCATACACTCCCAAGCTGTAACTCACCCACAAGCTCAGGACTCCGGCCCTGAGCAGCAAGCAATACAGTGAGCTCCATAGCTCGCCGTGGACGTAGGGTTTTACGCTCCGGCGGCCTGAACCACGTAAAACTCACCGCGTCAAGCTCTTACTAACTCGTCCATCCGCGCAAGCTCTCCGCAAGGGACTAGCCCCACCGAAAAAAGAACCTCCGCGGGCTGCCCAGTGCAGGCCCGGGGGAAGTGTCGATCGAACACTTCGACATACACCTTTACGTAAATACCAAAGGAAAATCTTAATCTTTAAAGGGGCTTTTAATCTCCATATTCTTTTGTTAAGGTTAGGCACATATGCATTTATAAGCGCAAGATAATGTGATTTCACTGAGAATTGTCCACTAGGGACTAAATTTAAAAAAAATCATTCTTCTCTTGCACTAAACTTATATGAGCGAGTTTCTCTTTAACTTCATTCCAAACTATTATTTTTGAACCTACGAGGTCCCTACGCCATGATACATTCATATGTGGACTAGAAAAGACATCCGCCACTGTAACATGTTTATGACGTGTAATATGATATAAACAAGGATATTGATCACACAATGTAGAAGGACCCAACCACTTATCTTCCGAAAACCTCACTTGTGTGCCATTCTTAATAATGAAGGTACCATATTGGAGAAAATTCAGCTTCACCTTCATTAGACCAGCCCAAAAGTGAGAGTCTCCTGATTTCCAATACACTTGAGAGATTGGTTTTGAACCCATATATTTGTTATACAATAGTTATTGCTAAGTATCCTCTGTTGTTAGTAGCTTATAAAGCCATTTACTTAAAAGAACCTGATATTGAAGTTCTAAATCTAGGGTCCCTAGGCCACCTTGATCCTTTGGTTGACATAATATTCCATTTAGCAAGCGGTATTTCCGTTTATTCTCCTGATGCCAGAAGAATCGTGATATGAAATAATCTAACTTATTCAAAACACCTTTTGGAATCGGAAAGAAAGACATCATATACATTGGAAGGCCAGTAAGCACTGAATTAACAATGTCAATCTACCTCCCGGGGATAATTGTTTTCCTTTCCAACTACTAAGTCTCTTTTCAAAACGTTCATCTACATGTTTCCAATTATCATTCTTTAGTTTCCGATGGTGTATCGGGATTCCTAAATATTTTATCGGAAGATCACCCGATTTACACCCAAATATCTTTGTATATTGATGCACAACATTCCGAGCTTCACCAAAATAAAATAGTTCATTTTTATGGAAATTAATTTTAAGACCAGATACTTGCTCAAATACACATAACAAAAGTTTCATATTCCGAGCTTTGTCCTGATCATGATTCATAAAAATAATTATTTCATCAGCATATTGTAATATTGATAATCCGTCATCTACCAGATGAGGGATCACTCCAGCAATCTGTGCATCCTCTTGTGCACTTTTGAAAAGAATGGGAAGCATATCTGTTACAATGTTAAATAGAATTGGCGATATTGGATCTCCTTGTCGAAGACCCTTTTTCGTTTGGAAAAAAAATCCGACATCATCATTAACATTTACACCAACACTTCCACCTATGACAAATGATTTGATCCAAGAGATCCATTTGTCTGAAAATCCTTTCATTTTCAACACCTAAAACAAAAAAGGCCATTTAACTTTATCATAAGCCTTTTTAAAGTCAATTTTAAGGATGCTCCCATCCAACTTTTTATGATTTAACTCATGCATAGTCTCATGTAGAATGATGACTCCTTCAAGAATATTTCTTCCACGCATAAAGGTTGATTGGGTTGTGCTGATAATATAATCTGCCACTAAGTTCATCCTGTTTGTGGCTACCTTGGTGAAGATTTTATAAATAACATTCAACAAACATATTGATCTATATTGTTGAATTCTATTGTTTTCGTGTGCTTTTGGAATCAAGGTGAGGACTCCAAAATTCAAACTATGCAGCAGGAGATTACCAATATTTAATTCTTGGAACATCCTAATGAATTCGTATTTGATTACATCCCAGAATTTTTTTATAAAATTCCGCTGGAAAGCCATCAGGACCCGGTGCTTTGTTGTGTCCCATTTCAAATACTGCTTTTTTAATTTCTTCTTCTGTAAATGGTGCAATCGGAATGCCATTTTCTTCTTCCGTAACTTGCACAATATCATCCTTCTATTTGGATCCATCAAAAAAGAATTTGTTTCTGATTCACCAAAATATCCCTTATAATATTTGTAATATACTGCTCTAGGTTTGTTCGGCCCTCACTTCTGCCATCCCCATGATCCAAGAAAAAAATTCTTTTTTTCTTTGTTGCCCATTTGCAATTAACTGAAAATACTTAGTATTAGTATCTCCAAACAAAGTGTCTGTCACTTCGGCTCTAGTATCTAATTTCTTCTTCTTTTGCAAGTTGATCCCGAGCATGTGAAAGTTCTTGTCTCTCTAATGCCGTAAGATCACGATTTTCAGAAGTAATATCTAAACTATGAATAATATTTTGGAATTTTATCTTTTTTATATATATAACACTGTTGTTTTCTGCCCATCCTCTCAAGTTTCTACGAAGAGCACTCAGTCTGTTATTCCATTTTTTAACCAAATTTCTTCCTTTAATTGGTTTATTCAATATCTCTATAACCCTGTTATAGAAGTCCTCACGATGGAACCAACTAAGTTCCATTCTGAATGGCCTATTGATTCTCATGGCGACTATAGAATCAGTATTTAACAGCAATGGTGTGTGATCGGATACACCTCGATCTAAAGCATGTACAGAAACCATGGGAAATTTGAATTCCCACTCCGCTGTAATTAAAACTCTATCTAGTTTCTCATAAGTTGGGTTGGAAAGAGAATTTGCCCAAGTGAACTGACGACCAGACAACTTTATTTCTCAAAGATCAAGGCTGTCAATTACAGCATTGAACAAGAAAGGCCATCTATCATTAAATATATTATTGTTCTTTTCTTTACTGCTCCTCATGATGTTAAAATCACCCCCTATCAATATTGGTTGCTCATTTTGATAACAAGCTGGCATTAGTTCTGCTAGAAATTGCGATTTATAAGTGACTTGTGCAGGTCCATAAACCGCAATTAGTGTCCACTTAAAATTATCGATCCTACTACAGAGATGGAGTTTTAATAAAAAATCCCTTCTGTAATTTGCAATAACTGTAATGTGGACTCATTAACTCCTATAATTATTCACCCGACCGACCTCGAGGAGGAAGGCAGTGCCATAAGAAATCAACTCCTCCCGAAAGTCGATTACAAAGAGTATTAGACATATCCTGTTTTCTGGTTTCCAAAATTGCTAGTGTGTCCAACTTATATTCTTTTATAGTTTCAGCTATGTACCTATACTTAGCCAAGTCCGAAAGACCTCTGCTATTCCAAAATAACCCTTTCATTTGACACATGATTTATTTTTCCTATCATTCTTACCCGAAGATCTTGATTTTCTCTTCGACACCCTAAGGTCACAAGTTTTTGTGTACAGGTTGTCGTCTTCATCGAAACAAACTTCCGAAATATCCTGGACTAGGTGAGCGAGTAGGGCACTGTTTATGTCAGCATCCTTGTCTTCACTCGGTTCAAGATTGTCTGTCTCTATACCTTGTTCTTCCTTGCTTTTATCTTTTAATCTATGCTCTTTAATTCTATCTTTATCTATTCTTTTGAGTGTCTGGACAGCTAAAACATTTTATTTTGGAGAACTACCGATGATAAAACCTAATTTATGCAAATTATTGATACATTTATCATCAGGTATAGCATCATAAGACAAGGAGTTTCAAAACTTACTAGTATTCATCAATGGCGAAGTTGGAGGAGTCAGCTTGCGCTCCTCTACACCGTCAAGATTCTTCGAAGCTGCTCTCCTCATTGATTTTTGCATTATATCCTCATCTGCTAATGTAATACTTTTTTCAGAAAAAAGTACTGTTTAAATGAATACTACGACGAATCTCAACATTAATATTTCAGACTCACGTGAATAATGATTATCTCCTAACAATGGCATCAACTGCTGCTGTCCATCAGAAGATACCTCCACATCATTAGAGATCAGGTCTGTTTTAGCTTCTCCTGTTACTCTTTTCTCCTGCCCGCCATTTTCTTGATTAGTGTTCTCTTTGCTACCATCCACTTCAATACTAGAACCTGCTGAATTATGCCACAGCTCATCTTTCGAGATCTGTTTCACTGAATAATCAGCACACCCCTGCTCTGGGTTCTTTGGAACACTCTGCACATAAGCCATAACATTTTGTACCATTGTTGGCATGTGGCTGATACTTCCATAAGTAAATGTTTTTTTAGATACCACAGCTTTCGGGTCCTTCAAAATTCTCATCTTCCGATCCTGCAATACTTTCATGACATCCATGTTCCTTGGGAAAGGAATGAGAGCAATCAGCATCGGTGTCGACCCCAATGAATTAATATTAGATGATTGTCCCTCTTCCTTGTTTTGCTTCTTCACCAAATTTTCTACACTATCATTTTGTTCACGGTCCTTTTCTTCGTTGCCATAATCATCCTGGGATCTGTGATCTTCCACTAATTCATCTGCTGGTACAAAATCTTCCGCTTGAGGAAAGTGACCAATGTCACTAAAAACCAGTTTGGTTTTATGCCTGGGAGGTCTACAATGGAGGTGATTTTCTTGCTTCGTCACCTTATGAAGAGATATAGGGAGTAGAAGAAGCACTTGCATATGGTGTTCATTGATTTGGAGAAGGCGTACGACAAGATACTAAGGTCAGTCATGTGGTGGGCACTAGAGAAACATAAAGTGCCAACAAACTATATTACCCTTATCAAGGATATGTATAATAATGTTAGAACAAGTGTGCGCGTAAGTGATAGTGAGACTGATGCATTTCCTATCACGGTAGGACTACATCAAGGATCAGTTTTGGGCCCATACATCTTTTCCTTGGTGATGGATGAGGTGTCGAAGGATATACAAGGGGATATCCCTTGGTGCATGCTCTTTACCGATGATGTAGTGCTGGTAGATGAAACTAGAGATGGTGTTGATAAGAAATTAGAGTTATGGAGACAAACCTTAGAGTACAAGGGGTTTAGACTTAGTAGGACCAAGACTGAGTATATGAGGTATGACTTTAGTGGTGTTGCTCGTGAAGAGGGAAATGTTAGTCTACAAGGACAAATAGTACCTATAAGGGACTCTTTCCGATACTTAGGATCAATGTTACAAAGCAATGGCGATATTGATGAAGATGTTTGCCACAGGATCAAGGTAGGGTGGATGAAATGGCGATAAACCTCTAGAATCCTATGTGATAGGAAGGTTCCACAAAAGCTAAAAGGGAAGTTCTATAGGACGGTGATCAGACATGCGATGCTTTATGGGGCGGAATGTTGGCCAACTAAACGGTAACATGTCCAACAAATGAGTGTCGCAGAGATGCGCATGCTACGGTGGATGTGCGGGCACACAAGAAGAGACCGAATAATGAATGAAGCAATTCGTGATAAGTTAGGGATGGTGCCGATTGAAGAGGAGTTAGTCCAACATCGACTTAGGTGGTTTGGACATATCCAGCGGAGGCATACAGAAGCACCAGTTAACAGTGAGATTTTAAGAGGTAGAGAAAATATTAAGAGGGGTAGAGGACGACCAAGGTTGACCTGGGAGGAGGCGGTAAACCGAGATTTGAGAGATTGGAATGTATCCAGAGACTTAGCTCATAATAGGACCACATGGAAAGTAGCAATTCATGTGCCAAAACCTTAGTCTTGTTTCTTTTTCTTTTTTTTCTCTTTTTCTCTTTTTTTCTTTTTTTCTTTTTCTTTTTTTTACTTGTTCTTATGTCTCTTCCTCTCTTTTACTTCATTGATATTGGGTTTCATGTCTAGCCGACCCCAACATGCTTGGGATAAAGCCTTGGTTGTTGTTGTTGTTGTTGTACAAAATCTTCCGCCTCTAATGAATATGTAATCTGGAATCCCTATTTGTCAAATACAAGATCTGTGGTGTACGGAAATATATCTCTCTTAAGTACCCGACCTGAACACGAACCGCCCCCTTTTGTCTGAAGGTGTACATGTTGACCTTCTTAGTATAACCGATCACTGATCCCAATGCCCAAAAACCAAGGTAATGTCTCCAAGCATGTGGAATACCTGTAATGTGCACCCAAACTACATCAAGCTCATAAGATGGGATAGCCTCACCTCCTTCTATCCATTCTGAAAATGTCAAAATCACCACAAAATTTTTCAATCTAAACTCCACATCATTCATCCTTCGCAGTTCATCTTCTGAAGGAAACGGAACTAAGAACGAGTCGTCATCATTAGGTAAAACTTCCCAGCTCCAATCAAGTCGTATAAGCTTGGCCAATTCAGATTGTAATACCTGTGCAGATAGCTTTCCTCCTGTGACTGTAACCAAAGCCGTGGGTGTAGGGTGAGGAGTTTCTAGTTTGTAATCAAATTTTGGTATTTGTAAGAAGCTAAAGTCACTCTTCCCTGTTCCAAACAGATTAACTGGAGGCTTTGCCATCTTGACAATCGGACATTTTCTGGACAGATGGGAATCCTTCTTGTTACATACAACACAGTCTAGCTTTGCCATACATTCTTCAGCCACAAGTCCATTGCATTTACAACGAAAATAATGTGGGATTCTCGGCTTCTTAGCTTTTTGTGATGACTCAAACCATCTGCTGCTGTTGATCTTGCAATGTATCAAAAGTTTTACCTCTATTTGTCTGTTCTGAACGATCAGAAGCTTTCAGTGCAGCAAGGTCTTCGTTCCTCCCAGGATGAAACGTTTGTCTGTTCGCCGGTCTCCATGTATACCGATGCTGTTGGTTTGAAAAATTCGAACCAGCCGGTCTTGACATCTCCCCAGTCTGCACATGGCTTGGCCTTGCTCTTCCAGTCGCATCACGATCTGTCAATCCTTGTCCATGCCGAGGTGGAAGACCCCGCATACCTGCCGGTGGAGGACAAGCTGCCATCTCAGCGTATGAAGGCTGTCGAGGCGATTGGCACCCCGATCGAATCTGTTGTACAGTTGACTGGTTTGTTGGCCGTGATGATCCAGTTTGTGGTGGCGGCTGTGGTATGCTAGGTGGCGGCCAAGATTGGTATGGCGGCCAAATTTGAGGTGTGCGTATCTGCTTTGGTACTACTTCTGTTCCCTGGATAGTGGGCTTTAGGGTTTTGTTTATTCTTTTCCACCGGAACAAGTTCAAGTCCAGTTTAGGCCTTGCATACTTTTTGGCCTGTTGAATCAAATCGACATAACTCTGCTGATTTCCTGAGGGACTTTGGCCCATGATCGAACTGCTGGGTCCTTTGTTTTGTTGCCTTATGTAATTTTTTGGGCACAAAACAGAGATAGATGTAGAGGTGGGAGTCGGGCCGGGCCGGGCCGGCACGGCCCGAAATTTTCGTGCTTCGGGCCGATTCGGCCCGCGGACCGAAAGCACGCCGGGCCTTTTCGGGCCGGGCCGGCCGGCCCGAATTAACAAACCGGCGGCCCGAGCACGGCACGCGGCCCGGCGGGCCTATTTCGGGCCGGGCCCGGCCCAAGCACGGCCCGATAACAGAAAAATTCAAATAATTCAAAAAAATCTGTAAAATCGAAAAAATTTCAAAAAAATCTGTAAAACCGAAAAAAAAATAAAAAATCCATAAAAAATCAGGAAAATTCCAAAACAAATTCTAAATAAATCTAAAAAACCAAAAAAATACAGAGAAAATTCCAAAAAATTTGGATTTTTCAGACATTTCGGGCCAATTTCGGGCTGATGGGCCTTTTCGGGCCGATGGGCCAATTTCGGGCCGGGCCGGCCCGAGCACGGCCCGAAACTCAATTTCGAGCCGGGCCGCCCGAAGCCTCCAAACCTGGGCACGGCACGGCCCGGCCCGAATCTATTTCGGGCCATTTTCGTGCCTAGGCCGTGCCGGCCCGTCGGGCTTCGGCCCGCCCGAATTTGGCCCGGCCCATCTCCCACCTCTAGATAGATGCAGGGCACGGTCGACGCAAGGGTACTTTACAAGGCCAGATAAGAACTCCCTTTCGTTTGTACCACATTTGAGACGCCGGGATAGTGATCCCGAATCACAAAATAAAGTGACGATGATCTTAGCAAGATCCATCCTTTCATCTGTATTCATTACTAGAGCTTTCATAGAACTCCTTGCCACATCTTTAACTAGAATTTCCTCATTCTCTAAATTACTATCGATAATGGCAGATTTTTGTTTGGATCGAAATGAGAGTGAGGTTCATGTCTATTTGGACCACCTAACATCATATCGATCTTCGAACCAGCAGAATCATCATTTGCAAAAGAAATCTCAGAGTGTAAAAACATACCTTGTCGACTACCCGGCCAGACGATCGCTTCACTGACGTTAATTATTCCATCAAGAGCTCCCTGGTCTAAAGTAAGCCTCTTACTTAGTACAGGAAGCGTAAAAGATAAGTTATTTATGATGGCTAGCTGTCGTAAGCAACCTAACTTACGACGGTCGCTTTGGACCGTCGTAAGTAAACTAACTTACGACGGCCATATGCCTAAGGCCGTCGTAAGTTACACGTACTTACGACGGTCGTATCCCTAGGTCGTCGTAAGTTAAAGCACCGTCGTAAACTAAACCTAACTTACGACGGCTTAGGTTAAAGCCATCGTAAGATGCGGGTTTTAACCGCTGCCCTGGTTCGGGCTCGAGCCCAGCCCAAGCCCGAGCCCGCTGCCGCGCCGCGCCTCTGCCCCGCGCCGCTGCCGCCGCCCCCAGCGCCGCTGCTGCCACCGCCCCCAGCACCACCGCCGAGGTCCCTCGCCCCCCGCGTCGCCACTGCTCCGCGCCGCCCCGAGGTCCCCAGGTCTCTCCACGCCGCCCCGCCGTTTGCGCCGCCTCACGCTCCCCTGGCCACGCCGCCGCCCGGGCGCCGCCGCCGCGCGCCTCCCCGCCGCCGCCGCTAGGCCCGAAGCCCGCCCCGCTTCGCCTCCACTTCGAGGTACGTTTTATTTAGTAATTAATTTAGTTAATTTAGTTTGTTTAGGAATTAATTTAATTAATTTAGTTTATTTAGTAATTAATTTAGTTCGTAGTAATTAATTTAGTTTATTTAGTTCATTTACTAAGTAATTTAGTTCATTCTGTTTCATTTAGTAATTAATTTAGTTAATTTAGTAAGTAATTTAGTTCATTTAGTTTTTTTATTAATTATTTTAGTTAATAATTTAATTTATACTTAATTAGATTACTTAAATTTTGTTTAGTTGAGTATTAAGTTAGTTTTATATTTTTTTTAAATTTTGAGTTAGTTGATTATTAAGTTAATAATTTTAGTTTAATTTGATTGTTTGAGTGTATATATATATATATATATATAGGTTTCGGGCCGACTCAGCCCGACACAGCCCATATACATATGGTCTGACATGGGTCATTTAAAGGTCAAAAAGTGCCGTTGGTACGACGGTCAGAACCTTAGCCGACGGAATTTAATGTATAACTTACGATGGTGGGAACCTTGGCTATCGTAAGTAAGTAAACCGTTGAAATTTAATCACTATTTACGATAGGAGCCAGGAGGAGCTCGAGAGGACGAGGGCCATCCAGGAGTAACAAGCCACCTACATGACCCAGATGCAGACAGTGATGGAGGTAACCAATTTAAATTACTGTAGTTTACTTTTATAGCATTTAAGTAATATATATATATATATATTCTAATATTTTGCAATTATAGGCCTTAGCTCGATAGAACGGCCAGCAGATCGCGATTTCTGCGTGGCAGCCACCACAGGCGACCCTGTCACAGGAGCCCGCAGCACAGGTGCCTCCGGTACAGGTAATAAACTCTTTAATGTTGTATTATTCATTTAACATAGGAGAGAGGGAGATATAGAGAGAGATAGAGTGGTACAAAAGGGAGAGAGAGGGAGTGTGAGAGAGGGTGAGAGCGAGATGGAGAGGCGGAGTGTTACAATAGAGGTAGAGAGAGAATGCGAGAGAGAGGGTGAGAGTGAGTGACAAGAAAAGGGGATGGATGGTACAGAGATAGAGGAACAGAGTGAGAGAGAAGATGAAAAGTACAGAGAGATGAAGAGAGTGAGAAAAAAGAGATTGATATGGATATTTGAATCCAAAATAGCAGGGTTCGGCGACGGAGTCTTCGACTCCATTGCCACAGCTACCGGTTCCGGGAGGGACGCGCGGAGACGGTTTATTTGGCTCCGGAGATAGTCGAGCTGATAGTGTGTAACCCTATAACTATATATTTTCCGGAGATAGTCGAGCTGATAGTGTGTAACCCTATAACTATATATTTTCTATATTGTCGGTTTCTTCGGCTTCGAAGACTGTTTAGCTGTTATGACTATATATTTTATCTATATTGTATGTTCTGTAAGCTGGCCATCGAGCCAGGTTAGTCAGTTTCTGTATTTTTTTTACAATACAAACATAAGTTACGACGACCACTACCCAGAAGTCGTCGTAAGTTAGTCTATGCTACTTACGACGGTCACTAGAACCATCGTAAGTTAGCCTCAGTTACTTACGATGGCACTGAGCAGGCCGTCGTAAGTAAAGTGGCTTGGGCCACCATGTGGCCTGGGCCGTTACTTACGACGAATGCGCGACATCGTCATAAGTTACTTAACTTACGACGGTAGCCGTCGTAAGTTAGCTTATTTATGACAAAATAAGTACTTCGACTCGTCACCGTTGTAAGTAAAGAAATATCGTCGTAAGTTAGCTACTTACGACGGTTTTTAACTTACGACAGTTCCGACCGTTATAAGTCCGTCGTATCTCTGTAGTGATTATGATGTTATTCATCCAGAGCCTTCGTCACGTGCCCCTCATCCAATGTTGTCGAAGCAATGCTACTTACTTGGTGTTGTTCTAAACCGTGGGGGAACATGAAATCTGCATGTTGACTACCACTTGAATCAATCTTCTCATCTTGGATGATGATGTTGGTGGCGACCTCCGGTATACCACAGGATCCTCTCTTGGACCCCGCGCTTCTAGCCGAAGAAGGTGTTGTGGCAGAGTTCCCCTCGAGCGCATTGCCCTCCTCCCAACGACTGGCACCGCTGTGAGCGTACGTCCACACCGGCATCCCGAACCGTCCTCTTTCATCTCGATCACTGTGTTCACCACGGTATAACCAGGCACTGGTCTCGGCCCCGCCGCCCCAACTGCCACCGGATTCGGTATAGCTGCAGGTGTACCGGGCGTCGACGGTGACGACAACGAGGACGTCTCGCTCCCAGATCCCAAGCCTCTGGCGGCGGCGGTTGCGTCGGAGTCGGACTCCGTCGTCACTCGTGGCTACCGATCATCGGCAGCGTCGTGGGAGCTGAGATCAATTAAGCACAAACAACGCCGCCTGTCAGGCCACGATTGAGCTCCAGCAACTTCAATACCCTTTATGAAACACCAGCCAGAAGCAAGACTAGCCCATCAGCCAGCAGACCAACTCCGACGAACTTTTTCGGGCGATTTCCACATCAGCGATCGTGACTTCGCCAAGAGATCGCCTCTCCAAGAAAACAGGAGTTCAAAAAGAAAACTCCAGCCACTGTCACCGAGGAACAGTCCACAACATAGGAACAACGGGGAACATATCGTTATATGCAGACGACGTAGCCATCATCTCAAACCCCTCAAGAACAGACCTAGAGGCAATCAAGGGCATCCTCAACATCTTTGGGAAATCCTCAGGTCTGAATATCAACCTTGAAAAAACATAACTACATCCGATCAATGTGCCGGAGGGGGTGCTATGTGACTTAAAAACAATAATCCCAGGCAAAGTGGGGATATTCCCATGTAAATACTTGGGGTTACCGCTTAAGTACAAGAATCTAAAGAAAGAAGACTATCAGCCACTTATTGAAAAGACTACGGCCAAGCTGCAAAGATGGAAAGGAAGACTGCTCTCAAAGGGAGGAAGAGTGACCCTTGCAAAATCGGTCCTCTCTAGCACGATCACATATTTCGCAAGGGTCTTCACATTGCCAAAATGGGTAATAAAAAAGATCGACAATATCAGAAGACAATTCATATGGAGTGGTCAATACCATGAGGGCACACAAAGAGGAACATGTTTGGTGAAGTGGAGCATGGTCTGCCAGCCAAAAGAAATTGGAGGGCTGGGAGTGCTTGATCTATATAAATTCACCACGGTCTTGAAGCTATGATGGTTATGGAAAGCATGGGCACCGGGAAGCAGACTGTGGACAGGACATAACCCCCCATGCACAGAAAAGGATAGGCTCATATGTGCGGCATCGGTAGAGATCACAATGGGGGATGGAACAAAGGCACGGTTTTGGCATGACATGGAGGGGAAACTTGTCATTCAAGGACGCGGCACCGCAACTCTTTTCCCTAGCCAAACACAAAAACAGGACAGTGGCCACGGAGCTAGCAAACCATAATTGGATCAGGTCGCTAAGGCAGGTATCAACAGTGCAGCAGTGCGAACAGCTAATAACAACTTGGAATGTGGTTAAAGATGTAAACCTAGACATCGAATCCAGTGATAGTATAAAATGGAAATGAACTCGAGAGGCCGAATACACTACAAAGACAGCTTTTAGAATCCAGTTCGTAGGAGCCACAAGGCCTTTCCAATCAACCAAACCGTGGAAGGCAATAGCGGAACCTAAAGTGCTCATTTTCGGATGGACTCTAATGCATGAGAAAGTACTCACGGCGGATAACCTGGAAAAGAGAGGATGGGACAACAATGTAGTTTGCCCGCTATGCCTAGGTGTAAGGGCCTCAGTTTTTGACACACATTTGCAGTGTTCATCACCACACCACACACCTCATTTGAGGAAGAATGATGAACACAAATGAAGAGCAAGTAACAATTATCAACATGCTCATTAGGGAACAAACTTACACATTGCAAGAGTGGTATTTCCCACATGTGATATGGATGGGCTGGACATATGAAAACTCCTACACTTTACTAGGGATGTCCATGTCAAGTTTCACCCAAATTCAAAACCTTTTTGAGGTCATTTTGGGTATAGTTAGGAAGAGGGCAGTTTGAGATCATATTCAAATTCAAACTGTTTTTATCCAATGAATTTAAAAGTGGGGGGCATATTCTTACTCAGCACATTTTTGTGAGCTCACACACCAATTTTCACTCCATTTGGAGTTGATCTTGACATGAGCTAAGTGGGAGAAATTCAAACTTTATTTGAATTTCAAACTGAACTTGTGCTGAAATTCATTCAAACCAAACCTCATTTGAACTTTGATCAATTCAAATGGCTCATGGGTGAATAATTTGAATTGCCAAGGGTAGTATGGGGTTCACTGTTTACAACAGTGATTAGGAGTAAATTTCAGAGGTTAAAACTGGAGGTGGGACCCACATGTCAGCCACTGCTCAGATCAAACCGACTGAGACTTTCTCACTCGGGTCGCCGAGCCGCAGCGGTGATCGCCACCGAGGCCAGCCGCCACGCCACCAGCTGCTTGCCCACGCGCGGGCATGAGGCGGTGCAGAGCCTTCTTAAGGCGCCTGCCCCCTCCTCGGCCGAGGCACCACCGTTCTTCCCCGCAAGAACTCAGCGCCGGCCGAAAACTTCCGCAGCTCGGACTTGATCGGGGAACGCCGATCGCAGCTCCCTCCTTCCACTCCAGAGCCCCAGCAAGGTACTAGAGACCTTCCTCCATCCTCCCCGTGGCTAGAATTCGGTTGAAACCGAGTGATATCGGCTGTGCCGAAAGGTCAAATTCGGGACTTGGAACCGCCGCACCTCGGGCTCTCGTGGACAGCCCAACCAGGGCGTTGTCACGCCCGAGCCAAGGCACCCTTGGACGCGCGGGTGACCGGTGCTGCTCATCCCCGAGCCACAGCTCGAGTGGTTGCTCACCGGCGGCGAATTTCCATTTTTCCCCTTTCTGTGTGCAGAACGACCTTCGGGTACGATTCTGTTTAATTCGTGCTCTAGAAAGGATTAGAAGGCCTCAAGACGCTCTCACACGAGCTAGACACGGTAACGCACAAGTTGCCTTCATAACTCTGGGCCGGGGAACCTTTGTGCCCGGCGTAATTTGAGGTCTACTACTGGCGGAACGCACGGGCGGCATCGGGCGCACGGTGAAGACCTATTTCGGGCCTTCCCTGAGCTGCCTCGAGCTCATGTCGACCTTCTCTGAGGTCCACTGATGCTCCCCGACAGATTTCCCAAGTAGCTGAGGTGCTAGGGTAGTCAGTCGACATGGCCGAAATCGTTCTGAGGTGGCGGCTCGTCGCCGACCATGCTCCGGCCATTGTCATGAGCAGCTAACCCTAGAATCCTGTTCCCCGAGTAAAAGTAGGCAGGGGCGGCCAGAATCGAGAAGTTTGGAGCTGTACAGCAGCCGGCGGCGAGCTCTCCGGCGAGATCCCTCGGCGGCGGGGCGCGGGTGTCGCGAGGTTGAAGAAGGGGGTGGACCCCAGCTGTCAGCGGCCGATATTTTGAATCGGGATCCGGCTGCGGCCAGGATCGGGTGTGCTGGCGCGCAAAATCCTTGTGGGCCGCGATGTGCCATCGCCTAGGCGTGCGACGCGTGTCCCCTGGGCCCACGCGCGAGTTTAAACTTTTCCCCGATTTTCAGATTTCCTTCAAACTTCAAATCCTTATAACTTTGGCTAGAAAGCTCCAAATTGAGTGAACCAAATTTTGCTGGATTCAGCTCTCTGAGTACTTTCCATAAAATCAAGTTTCACTTCATGAAATTTCTTATTTCTCCAGAATTAATTCCTCAAAGTTTAAACTGTTAGGAATTTTAACTGGAGAATCCTTTAGAGGAAAATCCTGAAATTTTGCTGAGATGTTCACCAAAATATCCTTGAACTACCATAAAAATTTCAGATCCATTTGAGCTAATTTAATCCATCTAATGGTGTTATTAGTGAAACTGTTCCAGAGAAAATAGAAAATGTTCAGAAACATTTTCAGAATTTTTCTCTGAAATTGTTTAGCTCATATCTCTAGTTAGAGACTTCCAAATTAAGTGATACCAACTCCATTAGAACCCTCTGAAAATCTAGTTTTCAGAAAGTCATAGTTTGTTTCATGAAAATTCCTAGAACACCCTAAGAGTTCCAATTAAGGTCAAGGACATAATTATTTGTGGAGGGCTCAAATGAGCTTTGCTGCAACTAAAACTTGACCAGGTCTCTGTTTAGGTTGTAACCAAGCCACAGTAAAAGTTTCACAGTCATTAGGTCTATCTAGCAAAGGTTATAGACTTCACAACTTCAAACTTAATACAAATGCATTAAATTAATACATGTATTGTTTCTATCATGTAGTCGCTAAGGTCGAGGAGGAACCCGAAGTCCTAGACTTCGTTACTCCGGAGGAACAGCTAGCCTACGATCAAGAGCAGCAAGGCAAGCTCCGGTTTACATTAACCCTTTTACAAATGTTTATTGTTTTGAGCACATCTTTGAATAGTGTTCGTTGCATTAAAGTCTTGATTGGAAACCCAACTGCATAGCCAAGAAAACCATGGGTTGGGGTTAGGATTGAAAACCCCGTTAGCTACTGCATTGCTAGGATAGCGTAGGATTCGGTACAAGTCGAGTAGTTGGAACTACTCGCGAGAATAGGCTAGAGGCACATTGCTCGGGTAGAGATAGCACATGATACACATGGCAAGAAAATGAGACCGAGCGGAGAGTAAGGGCAGCAGGACTTTGGGGCATGTGTGCTGTAGCTCCGCTTGTGTCGGTTGAGGACCGAGCCGTGTGCGGGCCTGTTGAACAAGCTAGAACAGTACCGAAGACCTACCGGCTATATGGGAACCGGGAAACTGATGTAACTCGGGTAGCTGGGTATTGAGGCATTGCCCGTCGTTCAGAGGGTAGGTTGAGAGCTCGAGGTGTAAATCGGCTGGCGGCACAGAGATGCGCGTGCAGAGACCTCTTGCTCGGGACGATGGGACCGGTTCAATATTTGGCTAACGGGTGAAAGGTAGTCGCGTACGGCGTCCGTGATGGTTGTTGTAGGCAACATCGAGTACGGGCGTACGTGACGGGTTGTTCGGGTAACCCTGCAGGTGTAAATCGATTATAATCGCCGTCCCTCGCGGTCAGTGAGTACAACATGTTCACTGTACCGTGACGTAGAAAGAACAGGCTAGTTACATGTTAAAATGTTGCTGATTGAAATCTGGACATTGATTGTTAATAATATGTTGTAGCTTAGAGCTAATTAAAGTTCTTTTCAACTTTGGGCAAAGTACATGAGAGAAATGCGTTTCTTGTTTGATTGCGGCTCTCTCATGTGCCTTAGCGTAAGGTTCTCCACAACCTGCTGCTAAAACTTGAAAGTAAGGTTCTACTAATTAGGCGAGTCCTTGCAAATGATTTTTACCTCATGCAACCCATTACCCTCATGTAGAAGTTCCATGTTTAGGTGAGACGGGTCAGACTTGCTGAGCCTTCGTGCTCACTGCTTGTGTTTGAAGCTTTTGCAGGGTTCTATGAGGAAGGGACTCCCGAAGAGGAGACGGAACCCCAGGAGGGGAACCCCGTCGAGTGGGAGTCGTGCACGCCGCAGAGTTAGTGTGCGTGTGTGCTAGCAAGGACACGTTCGAGGGCTGAACGTGCACTTGATGCTTAGTCTACGCCCGCGAGTGTAGACTGAACTTATTTTGATGTAAACATGTTCATAAACTTGTTTATGTAATAAAACTTCCGCTTCCGCTTTGCACCTTTGACGTGTGTTATACGGTACTGTGCAACGCAGCACCCCTCAGCGTGATCCTGGCTCGACAGGACCAATGGGGTCGTGTCAGAGTGGTATCAGAGCTCGCTTGAGGTTTAACACAGTACAAAGGTCTTCTTTTTCAAAAATCCAGTGAGGAACGAGTTAGTAGCCCGTATAAGGATGTTATTAGTATATAGAAAGTGGCTTATTAACCTATTTGTTATGTCGAAAAATCGTGCATCTCGAGACGTTCATGTCTTGGGGGGTGCACGTAAGCGCTGTCCACCAGTGCGCACAAGCTGAAGGGTGGAGCCCCACGGGTGGCAGGTAACCCGACCCGCTTTAGTATCCTCTACGACTCTTCATGTCGTTTGGGGTATTCGAGCAACGTCTGTCCCTGGCGTGCGTGGTGCAACATGGGAGACCCCGTCACGTGGTCTGAAACATGAACACGTAACTCAAGGCGTGTTTGGCTTGAGAACATCCGGACGAGTGATGACGGCCGGGTGTACGAACTGTATGGATTCCGGGCTCGGTGTGCAGCCGAGTCTGATGATTGTTTGAGTTTCTGCAGGTAGCCTTACCATGAAACGGTAGACGTGTAGCATCCGTGTGCGAGTGACGAGTAGTGCCACTGAACTAACGAAGCCGGCTAAGTCCGGTATAGGTTTTTCCTTTGTGAGGACGTAGTACCGACATAATCTGGTGACGCATCGACGTCACACCCAACTAAATGAACAACTTCATTTAAAAATTTGAAGGTTTTGATCCAAAGTAGTAAAACTTGATGTAACTCCTTCCCTTGAACTGGATATTCAAAGTTAACAAGCTTTCAACTTATAGGATGTTAAGGACAGAGCACTCTGTTTTCAGCTGAATCAAGGCTGAAGTTAATCAGAGGTTAGAGGTTGAGTTCTTTCGAGGTTGGGGTCGTATGATACATTTCTGGAAAGCGTTGGAAGAGCTTTACAACTCTTCTGTTGAGGTCCAGAGGTGTTTCATCCCTTAACCACTCGAAAAATGCAGTAGAGTTGAAACTGTCCAGAAAACAGGACAGAGCAAAGACTCTCTGTAAACTCTCTGTAAATTAAGCATAACTTCCTGCTTAAAAATCCAAAAAAATAGGAAATGAGGTACTTCTGGAAAGCTTATGAGATGGGTTACGACTTTGTAACAGAAAGTTTTGTCAGATTGGGAACAGAATTAACTGGGATTCTTGGATCAATTCAGTACCTAAAGCAGGGAGGTGCTGTCCAATTGATTCCAGACATTCTGTTAACTTTGACATCTCATAACTTTTGAACCAGGACAGATCTTAGGCCAACCAAATACTTTCTGGAAAGCTATTGAAGTTAACTTTAACTTTGATGTTGAGCTCCAGAATTGGTTTGCCTTTAACATGGCCTAAATCAGGTTGATATTGAAACTGGTCAAGGCTGTCATGGGAACAGCAGATCAGCAGTCAAATTTGTTTAAAATTTGAACTATGTTTCCAAGTTTTATGGGTTCAATGACATGTCTTATGTTATAGCTCAGAAGTTTACTGTAAATAAATATTTGACATTTCTCAAATATATTTTTATAGATGACAGCAGATAAACAGTTGGAGAACGGGTGGGTGGTTTCCCACTATTCTGACCGTAGCGGCTACCCGGAAGCATTGTGGCAAATGCTCCAATATTTCGGGTACAACCAGATGCCGCAATACTTCGCCAAGGAAGAAGGCGAAGAGGGGAACAAGACGTGGACGATCCATGTCGAGGTTCCCGCAGGACCTATGCCACCCGGTTGGGTGCCATTCACCGTCACGGTGAGAGGAAGACAACCGGAAGGAATGTGGCAAGTGGCAGCCCGTGACACTATGTCACGTTTCTGCCAACTACACGTGCAGGCTATGGAGGGTACTCCATACGCACTCGTTCCGGTGGAGGGACGAGCTCAGCATGTGTGGGAAGAGAGGTACCTGGAGGCAACAGACCCGAGTTGCCCAAGGTACAACCCCGCGGAGGCAAACCTCAGCCTCCAAATGAGGGCGGGAAACGCTGTGATGGACAGCCAAGCTGTTCATACGGAGCATCTCGCCACCAAGCTCAAGGAGAGCACAAGCCGTGGAGATCATTTCGAGAGTGCTCACAGCGCACTTCGCAATGTGCTTCTTCCGACGATCAAGCGACTGAATGAACAACACAATCAGTTGCGTCGTTTGAAGAAGGCAAAGAAGAAGAGCCGTGTTGACATCGCGGCGTTGCAAGAGCTGGTGCAGACCCTAACCCAGCAGAATGAGGACCTTTCTCAAGAGCGGGACGACGCTATTGAGGAAGGACAAGGCTGGGAAGAGGACTACAACCAGGCTATGGATGAGGTGCATGCATTGCAGGACCTCGTGCCCCCGGTATTGGGCATACCGGTAGTCTTGGGTCTTCCAGCCATGGGAGAACCCGGAATGGGAGAAGAGGTGGTAGACCCCGAGCCACCAGCAGAGGTACCGGAGGAGGACGACCCACAGGAGGTCGAGTTCTACTCCGAGTAGGGGGTTACGGTTGCCAAGTAGGGCAGCTAGGGTAGCGTAACCCAACTTTTGGTAATCGGTGACATGTCGTGTAGACAGTAGCGTATGTATAGGTAGTGACGACATGAGCACGACTTCTCGGAGATCCGAGAATAATGTATCTTGTATAAAGTTTATGCTTTATCAATATATGTGAATGTTGTGCAAGTTAATCATGCGTCGCTTCAATACCTACTGCTGTTTATGGAATTTTGAGTAAGACATGTGCTAATTGCTGCTGTGTTGAATTTCAGAATGACGCGTACTCGTGCCAACCCTAATGTTGGAGGTACTAGCCAAGGGGGAGAGACCTCCCAACCACCTCCCGAGGACTCCTCAGGACAGCAGCAGCAACAGCAACAGCAAACACCGCCACCGCCACTGCCAACGGTTACATTGGCCGACATTGTCGCGGCAATGGCGGGCTCGCATCAGCAGCACACAGAGTTGCTGCAGACTCTCATCGCCAATACGTCTCGCCCAGAGAGACATCAAGAGCGTGAGGAGCGCCAACAGACCTCCTACTCCGACTTCCTGGCGACTCATCCCCCTGTATTCTCAAGGGCGGATGAACCACTTGACGCGGACAACTGGCTCCGCGCCATAGAGATGAAGTTCGGGCTGCTCCAAATCAGCGAGCAGCGCAAGACTCAGTTCGCGGTCCAGCAGCTCCAAGGATCCGCGAGCGCGTGGTGGGCCAACTTCTGTGCTTCCCAGCCCACCGACCGAGTGATGACCTGGGCGGAGTTCCGGACGGCCTTCAGGGCCTATCATATACCGCCCGGTTTGATGAAGAGGAAGACGCAGGAGTTCCTACACCTGCAACAAGGGAGCCGGAACGCGCTGGAATACTCCAGAGCGTTCAACGATCTCGCGCTCTACGCGTCGTATCACGCGGATACAGACGAGAAGCGGCGAGACCATTTTTACCAGGGGCTTAACCCGCTCCTGAAGGACAAGTTGGCGATGTTCAATCGCGGCAGCCTCAACGACATCATTGATGCTGCGATTGTTCAGGAGGACTCCGGCAAGGAGTTGGCGGCGGCAGAGCAAAAGCGAAGCGCGCCGCAGAGCAGCGGAGAAGGAGGCGGTCCTTCTCAGAAGTTTCGGATGGTGAATCGCCCACCATCAGGCCCACGCTGGCAACCACCACAGCGGTCGATGCCGTTCCGCAGTCGGCCGTACTCTTCACCGGCATTCTGGCCGGTACTACCAGTACCACCGCAACAACAACAGCAGCAGCGGGCGATGTCGCGTGCGTTTGCACCTCCGCAACGCATGCCGGGCTTTCGTCCACCGAGTACTCCACCAGCAGCGGCCACATGTTACAAGTGTGGTCGTCCAGGACACTTCGCGAGCAGTTGCCCGGAGAGGCAAGGCGGCGGAGTGGCACCACAGTTTCCGGGGAGGAATCAACCCCGGAACCCTACTAATGCGCGGCGGGCAAACCCTAGGCCCGGTACTGTCCACCAGCTTGCCATTGAGGACGTGCCGGAGGGCGAGCCAATCCTTGCGGGTATGTTCCAACTCCACCAGCATCCCGCTATAGTACTGTTTGATTCAGGCGCCACGCATAATTTTATTAGCCAAGCTTTCATTGCTAAACACAGTTTGCCAATACTACCCACCGATAGTCCATATTTAATTTGCTCACCGGGTGGGAAGATTTTAGCAAGCGTAATGGTCTCCAAAGCACCATTATGCTTAGCGGGTAGAGTGTACCCCACGTCTCTCATTATCTTAGAGGGACAGAAGGTCGATGTCATCCTAGGGATGTCGTGGTTAACCCGCCACGGCGCTGTTTTAGACACCGTCCTTCGAGTCGTGCACTTAAACTCAGAGGTGCACGGTTCTCACTCATTATTTCTGGACAGTCCAGAAATAAAACTTCCAAGTGTCTATCAAGCCACGACCATCAGATTGGAAGATATTCCGGTGGTCCGAGAGTTCCCTGATGTATTCCCGGATGATTTGCCGGGGATGCCACCCGATAGAGAGGTGGAGTTCAAGATTGAACTTGCACCGGGAACCATGCCAATATCCCGAAGGCCGTACAAGATGGCTCCCAAGGAGTTGGCTGAACTGAAAACTCAGCTCACGGATCTTCTGGAGAAGGGTTTTATTAGGCCGAGCTCCTCGCCATGGGGCTGTTCGGCATTATTTGTCAAAAAGAAGGATGAAACGTTGCGGCTTTGCGTGGACTACCGTCCATTAAATGCCGTAACCATCAAGAACAAGTACCCGTTGCCACGGATCGACATGTTGTTTGATCAGTTGGTCGAAGCGAAGATCTTTTCCAAGATGGATTTAAGATCCGGGTACCATCAGATTAAGATAAGGGCGGAGGACATTCCAAAGACAGCTTTCTCGACAAGGTATGGACTTTATGAGTACCTGGTCATGTCCTTCGGCCTCACTAATGCTCCAGCTCACTTCATGTACTTAATGAACTAGGTGTTCATGCCGGAGCTGGACAAGTTTGTCGTGGTCTTTATCGACGACATCCTGGTATATTCCAAGTCGGAGGAAGATCACAAGAAACATCTGCGTATAGTCTTGCAACGGCTGCGGGACCATAAATTATACGCAAAGTTCAGCAAATGCGAATTTTGGATATCGCAAGTGCCTTTCCTCGGGCATATCATCTCAACGGAGGGTATCGCTGTGGACCCGAGCAAGATCACGCAAGTGCTGAATTGGAAATCCCCGAGAACTGTTCATGAGGTACGGAGTTTCCTCGGACTCGCGGGATATTATCGGAGGTTCATTCCGAACTTCTCGAAGATTGCCAAGCCAATGATAGAGCTGCTGAAGAAGGCTACCAAATATGTTTGGAGTCCAGCATGTGAAGCAGCATTCAAGGCTTTAGTCAAGCACATGACATCAGCACCGGTTTTGGCGCAGCCAGACACAACAAAACCGTTCGATGTGTACTGCGACGCATCCGGCATTGGGCTCGGATGTGTGCTGATGCAAGACCGAAGAGTGGTCGCGTATGGATCACGGCAGCTTAGGAACCATGAGCAGAATTATCCAACTCATGACTTGGAGCTCGCTGCCGTGGTACTTGCACTGAAGATGTGGAGGCACTACCTACTCGGTAACCTCGTACATTTATATACCGACCACAAAAGCCTCAAGTACATATTCACTCAGAAGGAGCTGAACATGAGGCAACGAAGATGGTTAGAACTGATAAAGGATTACGAGATAGAGATCCATTATCATCCGGGCAAGACAAACGTTGTGGCAGATGCGCTGAGCCGCAAGTCACACGTCAATAATCTGACCATCACACCGTTGGGAGAGAGCGAACCACCACTCCATGTGATTCCACACGGAGCTCTCTACAACCTAGCTTTGATCCCCACCATCCGTGAAGAGATAGCGGCAGCCCAGAAGAATGACAAGGGCATGTCACATTTACGGAGACGTGTAGACAGTGGGGAGTTGAAATGTTTCCGGAAGGACGGAGACGGCGTCCTATGGTTCAAGGACCGGATCGTCGTACCCCGAAACCCGGAGTTACGGAAGAAAATATTTGATGAGGCTCACTTATCAAAATTTTCTATTCACCCCGGCAGCAACAAGATGTATCAAGAACTCAGAAGAAAGTTTTGGTGGACACAGATGAAGCGAGAGACTGCAAAATACGTGTCCGAGTGTGATACATGTCGAAGGGTGAAGGCAGACCACATGCGGAAACCGGGACTGCTGCAACCACTGGGCATTCCTGCCTGGAAGTGGGAGGACGTGAGCATGGATTTCGTCGTCGGTTTACCCACCACCTTACAGAAACATGATTCGGTGTGGGTGATCGTCGATCGGCTCACCAAAGTTGCCCATTTCATCCCGGTCAACACCAACTACAACGCCAAGAAGTACGCTGAACTGTACATCTCACGGATCCTATGCTTATACGGCGTACCCCGTACCATCATATCGGACCGGGGCACTTTATTTGTGTCCCGTTTTTGGGAGCAGCTACACGCTGCCTTGGGGACGAAGCTGATCCGTAGTTCAGCCTACCACCCGCAGACGGATGGGCAAACCGAGCGGGTAAATCAAATCCTAGAAGACATGCTACGAGCTTGCGCTATCAACCACGGCAAGAATTGGGATGATCACTTGCCGTTAGCCGAGTTCTCGTACAACAATGGGTACCAAGCCAGCATCAAGATGGCGCCCTACGAGGCGCTATACGGGAGAAAATGCCGCACACCATTGAACTGGTGTGAGTCTGGCGAAAGGGTTACCTTCGGGATTGACCTTGTCAACAACGCGAAAGAAAAGGTTCGACTAATTCAAGCGAACCTAAAAGTCGCTCAATCCCGTCAGAAACAGTATGCGGACCGGAGAAGGCGTCCATTACAATTCGAAGTTGGGGACCACGTATATCTACGGGTGTCTCCAATGAAGGGTGTAAATAGATTTGGGGTGAGGGGAAAGTTAGCACCCCGCTTCATCGGTCCATTCCAGATTACCGAAAGATGTGGATCGGTGGCATACCGGCTGAAATTACCAGAAGCACTTTCCGGTGTGCACGACGTCTTTCATATTTCCCAACTGAGGAAGTGTCTCAAGCTATCAACTACCGTTCAGCTGGAAGACATTGAAGAACTGCAACCGGATCTCACCTATCGGGAGGAACCGGTGCAGATGATTGATGAAAAGGCCCGAACCACACGCAACCATACGTTGTGGTTCTACAAGGTTCTATGGAGTAATCACTCCATGGACGAAGCGACATGGGAGAGCGAAGAATTCCTTCGCACTAACTACCCCGACTTTTCCACGTCGCATATCCGGTAATTTTCCACCGTCCTCTCTCTCATTTTCACCTTATAATCTCGGGACGAGATTCTTTTAAGGGGGGAGGAATGTAAGGGCCTCAGTTTTTGACACACATTTGCAGTGTTCATCACCACAACACACACCTCATTTGAGGAAGAACGATGAACACAAATGAAGAGCAAGTAACAATTATCAACATGCTCATTAGGGAACAAACTTACACATTGCAAGAGTGGTATTTCCCACATGTGATATGGATGGGCTGGACATATGAAAACTCCTACACTTTACTAAGGATGTCCATGCCAAGTTTCACCCAAATTCAAAACCTTTTTGAGGTCATTTTGGGTATAGTTAGGAAGAGGGCAGTTTGAGATCATATTCAAATTCAAACTGTTTTTATCCAATGAATTTAAAAGTGGGGGGCATATTCTTACTCAGCACATTTTTGTGAGCTCACACACCAATTTTCACTCCATTTGGAGTTGATCTTGACATGAGCTAAGTGGGAGAAATTCAAACTTTATTTGAATTTCAAACTGAACTTGTGCTGAAATTCATTCAAACCAAACCTCATTTGAACTTTGATCAATTCAAATGGCTCATGGGTGAATAATTTGAATTGCCAAGGGTAGTATGGGGTTCACTGTTTACAACAGTGATTAGGAGTAAATTTCAGAGGTTAAAACTGGAGGTGGGACCACAATGTCAGCCACTGCTCAGATCAAACCGACTGAGACTTTCTCACTCGGGTCGCCGAGCCGCAGCGGTGATCGCCACCGAGGCCAGCCGCCGCGCCACCAGCTGCTTGCCCACGCGCGGGCATGAGGCGGTGCAGAGCCTTCTTAAGGCGCCTGCCCCCTCCTCGGCCGAGGCACCACCGTTCTTCCCCGCAAGAACTCAGCGCCGGCCGAAAACTTCCGCAGCTCGGACTTGATCGGGGAACGCCGATCGCAGCTCCCTCCTTCCACTCCAGAGCCCCAGCAAGGTACTAGAGACCTTCCTCCATCCTCCCCGTGGCTAGAATTCGGTTGAAACCGAGTGATATCGGCTGTGCCGAAAGGTCAAATTCGGGACTTGGAACCGCCGCACCTCGGGCTCTCGTGGACAGCCCAACCAGGGCGTTGTCACGCCCGAGCCAAGGCACCCTTGGACGCGCGGGTGACCGGTGCTGCTCATCCCCGAGCCACAGCTCGAGTGGTTGCTCACCGGCGGCGAATTTCCACTTTTCCCCTTTCTGTGTGCAGAACGACCTTCGGGTACGATTCTGTTTAATTCGTGCTCTAGAAAGGATTAGAAGGCCTCAAGCCACTCTCACACGAGCTAGACACGGTAACGCACAAGTTGCCTTCATAACTCTGGGCCGGGGAACCTTTGTGCCCGGCGTAATTTGAGGTCTACTACTGGCGGAACGAACGGGCGGCATCGGGCGCACGGTGAAGACCTATTTTGGGCCTTCCCCGAGCTGACTCGAGCTCATGTCGACCTTCTCTGAGGTCCACTGATGCTCCCCGACCAATTTCCCAAGTAGCTGAGGTGCTAGGGTAGTCAGCCGACGTGGCCGAAATCGTTCTGAGGTGGCGGCTCGTCGCCGACCATGCTCCGGCCATTGTCATGAGCAGCTAACCCTAGAATCCTGTTCCCCGAGTAAAAGTAGGCAGGGGCGGCCAGAATCGAGAAGTTTGGAGCTGTACAGCAGCCGGCGGCGAGCTCTCCGGCGAGATCCCTCGGCGGCGGGGCGTGGGTGTCGCGAGGTTGAAGAAGGGGGTGGACCCCAGCTGTCAGCGGCCGATATTTTGAATCGGGATCCGGCTGCGGCCAGGATCGGGTGTGCTGGCGCGCAAAATCCTTGTGGGCCGCGATGTGCCATCGCCTAGGCGTGCGACGCGTGTCCCCTAGCCCACGCGCGAGTTTAAACTTTTCCCCGATTTTCAGATTTCCTTCAAACTTCAAATCCTTATAACTTTAGCTAGAAAGCTCCAAATTGAGTGAACCAAATTTTGCTGGATTCAGTTCTCTGAGTACTTTCCAGAAAATCAAGTTTCACTTCATGAAATTCTTTATTTCTCCAGAATTAATTCCTCAAAGTTTAAACTGTTAGGAATTTTAACTAGAGAATCCTTTAGAGGAAAATCCTGAAATTTTGCTGAGATGTTCACCAAAATATCCTTGAACTACCATAAAAATTTCAGATCCATTTGAGCTTATTTAATCCACCTAATGGTGTGATTAGTGAAACTGTTCCAGAGAAAATAGAAAATGTTCAGAAACATTTTCAGAATTTTCTCTGAAATTGTTTAGCTCATATCTCTAGTTAGAGACTTCCAAATTAAGTGATACCAACTCCATTAGAACCCTCTGAAAATCTAGTTTTCAGAAAGTCATAGTTTGTTTCATGAAAATTCCTAGAACACCCTAAGAGTTCCAATTAAGGTCAAGGACATAATTATTTGTGGAGGGCTCAAATGAGCTTTGCTGCAACTAAAACTTGACCAGGTCTCTGTTTAGGTTGTAACCAAGCCACAGTAAAAGTTTCACAGTCATTAGGTCTATCTAGCAAAGGTTGTAGACTTCACAACTTCAAACTTAATACAAATGCATTAAATTAATACATGTATTGTTTCTATCATGTAGTCGCTAAGGTCGAGGAGGAACCCGAAGTTCTAGACTTCGTTACTCCGGAGGAACAGCTAGCCTACGACCAAGAGCAGCAAGGCAAGCTCCGGTTTGCATTAACCCTTTTACAAATGTTTATTGTTTTGAGCACATCTTTGAATAGTGTTCGTTGCATTAAAGTCTTGATTGGAAACCCAACTGCATAGCCAAGAAAACCATGGGTTGGGGTTAGGATTGAAAACCCCGTTAGCTACTGCATTGCTAGGATAGCGTAGGATTCGGTACAAGTCGAGTAGTTGGAACTACTCGCGAGAATAGGCTAGAGGCACATTGCTCGGGTAGAGATAGCACATGATACACATGGCAAGAAAATGAGACCGAGCGGAGAGTAAGGGCAGCAGGACTTTGGGGCCTGTGTGTTGTAGCTCCGCTTGTGTCGGTTGAGGACCGAGCCGTGTGCGGGCCTGTTGAACAAGCTAGAACAGTACCGAAGACCTACCGGCTATATGGGAACCGGGAAACTGATGTAACTCGGGTAGCTGGGTATTGAGGCATTGCCCGTCGTTCAGAGGGTAGGTTGAGAGCTCGAGGTGTAAATCGGCTGGCGGCACAGAGATGCGCGTGCAGAGACCTCTTGCTCGGGACGATGGGACCGGTTCAATATTTGGCTAACGGGTGAAAGGTAGTCGCGTACGGCGTCCGTGATGGTTGTTGTAGGCAACATCGAGTACGGGCGTACGTGACGGGTTGTTCGGGTAACCCTGCAGGTGTAAATCGATTATAATCGCCGTCCCTCGCGGTCAGTGAGTACAACTTGTTCACTGTACCGTGACGTAGAAAGAACAGGCTAGTTACATGTTAAAATGTTGCTGATTGAAAGCTGGACATTGATTGTTAATAATATGCTGTAGCTTAGAGCTAATTAAAGTTCTTTTCAACTTTGGGCAAAGTACATGAGAGAAATGCGTTTCTTGTTTGATTGCGGCTCTCTCATGTGCCTTAGCGTAAGGTTCTCCACAACCTGCTGCTAAAACTTGAAAGTAAGGTTCTACTAATTAGGCGAGTCCTTGCAAATGATTTTTACCTCATGCAACCCATTACCCTCATGTAGAAGTTCCATGTTTAGGTGAGACGGGTCAGACTTGCTGAGCCTTCGTGCTCACTGCTTGTGTTTGAAGCTTTTGCAGGGTTCTATGAGGAAGGGACTCCCGAAGAGGAGACGGAACCCCAGGAGGGGAACCCCGTCGAGTGGGAGTCGTGCACGCCGCAGAGTTAGTGTGCGTGTGTGCTAGCAAGGACACGTTCGAGGGCTGAACGTGCACTTGATGCTTAGTCTACGCCCGCGAGTGTAGACTGAACTTATTTTGATGTAAACATGTTCATAAACTTGTCTATGTAATAAAACTTCCGCTTCCGCTTTGCACCTTTGACGTGTGTTATACGGTGTTGTGCAACGCAGCACCCCTCAGCGTGATCCTGGCTCGACAGGACCAATGGGGTCGTGTCACTAGGCCAAGCAGAGATAGTGAGGCACTTATTCACAGAATACGAATATATGGTGCAGGTAGTAAACTGGATGGAAACATGGTTCCAAACCCGCTCACCCTTGCCCACCCTATCAATGCCGCCCGTGCTGGGTAAAAGCATTGACGTCTCGTTCACCAGCATGCTTAATGTGAAGCTCCAGGGAACGAAACGTAAACTAGCAGGGTGGATGTTGTACACATGGAGGAACTTTTGGAAAGAAAGAAAGAAATAGAAGGATCTTCCATGGAACTGAAAAAAAAAACCATGGCAACGGCACTTTTGACAAAGGAGGATTTCGACTGGGCGATGATGGCGCTAAAATCAGGATGTTAGCATATAGTAGGAGCACGTTTGTTTTCTCCCAGATATCTACGGTGCCTACTCAGACAACATAAGCTGCCTTTCTTGTACTTCTCTTCAGACCGTGTTTTTCTTCCTGCTATAATGAAAAGGCATAACACCTGCCACCTTTCTTCAAAAAAAAAAAAAGAAAACTCCAGAGCTATTCAGTGGTATGTGGTGACAGTTAGTTGTATCATGATCTTTTCTCTTGTTCTTCATCCTCTGAGACAGATCAGTTGTGCAATATGTTGTTAAGTATGACGCTATTGACACAACTGTGTCCAGCGTCAGAGGCCTCATTCGGTTCCTCATTGGAATAATCCTAATCGCATTCCAAGGAAAGTGAAGGACGGGCTGACTTCTATAGACGAACTTGTTGAAGAGCTTGACCATTTCGCCATCCAGTGTGAAGAGGTCACAAAAGTACCACCTAATCCATCGTTCACAAATAACGAGAAGGTTCCAGATAATAACAAGGCCCCTTTTCACTAGTCTCCGCCTAATCCAAAGCTCAGATTTGTGTTGGACCACGATGACTCCTCGGCTTAATCTAACATTTCGTAATGTAATGAACAGGTAGTATCATAGTATCATGTGTCGTAGCTAGTGAAATAAAAATTGCAAAAAAAACTAGAGCGATGAATCGACCGGTGAATTAATTGTTATGATGAATCGTTCCCATGGAGCAATCTGTGTCTATTTTTGTAATTGTTTGAAACGGTCTTGTATTTAATATTTAGATATTAAAATATCCTATTCGAAAAAAACTCAAAAAATAACTGAATACTTCAAGTATATTCTAAAATTGTTAAACAAAATCAGTATAGAATGTTGTTTAAGAAGTTAGGCACTAAAACTAAAAAGAGATGAAAAAAATACAAAGTGCACATAAGCACGAGTAGGTTGTAGGAGGAGAAAAATAAAAAGATAGTTGTAGTGAGAAGCAAAAATGTCACTCTTTGTAAGACAAATTTTAGATTTTACAACAACATTCTTTGTACGACGGACGGAGTGCATCCATATTTTTAACCTATACTATGCTATTGCAGATACTCCCTCCGTTCTGAATTAATTGACGCTTAGGACAAAAAAATAGTTTAATTTGAACTAGATTAGTTGTCCTAAACGTCAATTAATTCAGAACGGAAGGAGTATAATATCAATCGGTTTTTAGTATGGAACAGTACACTAAACTGTTCACTCATCGGCATGGCAAAATATGCATTCAGATATGCATATTAAAATGCACCAAAACAACCATAACAGTAGCAGTGTTTCTGCTACTCCCTCTGTCGCTGAAAAAGTGTCGTTCTAACTGATTAAGCAGAACCCAAGGCGACGGGTGAAACCCACACTAATCATCGGACAAGCCGCGCAGCTCCCTGTCCCCCCTCTGCGCTGCTCGTTTTCGCCTGCTAGACGGCACGGCGCGGCCGAACGGGGTGGCCTCGAGCCTTCGTGCTGGTCGCGGCGGTCTGGATGAGGCCGACGGGCGAGGCGTGAATGCTTTCCTAAAACGACGGCGACGCTCCTATCGGGACGGAGCGAGTAGCTCGTATAATCCCTTGTGCATGAATGCTAGGGCCGGTACCTCATTAGAGTGAAAGAAGCATTCAAGCATTTGGGGAAGTCAGAGTCCATCAGTAAGAAAACGGCTACAACCTGACATTAGCTGCGAATCCTTCAGGGAATCCAGCTAGACCATTAACCTATTTGCTGGAACACTACGTAAGCTAAAGCTGGTCCCCCCCGTGAATAAAACAAGACACCTCCAGCTCAAGGTTGGCATTGCCTGTGCCAGTGTTCTAGGAGCCACATAGTTTTCACCAACCCTTTTGTTTCTCTCCTGAGAAAATTAGTACAATACGGACATTACAAATCTCAAGTGTGTGTGTGTGTGTTTTAAAAAAAAAACTGATACCCTAGATGCCAAACTAAAGCAGGCCCTGACAAAAAGGAACTCTACAAACCGACAGGTTGGATAGCTAACCAAAGCCAGGAAGATCAAGATCTCTACCTTTTCTCTTTGTTAATAGTATAAGGAAACAAAGGAGCATGAAAAGAGCAAACGTATCAACAGGAACGGGTCGATCTGATCATCATCATACCGATACACTGAAAGCCGCAATGCATGATAACTAATTGGGACCGAGACACTTGCCATGATCGATTCTTGGAAGACTTAAGAGCACAAATATTTGTTATCGAACGGGAAACTATCAAGTATGTTGGTAGTACTTTCATGTACTAAGAGTTCATATAATATTTTGTTTTGCAAAATACCTGTGATGTTTTGGCTAAACGGCATGGTTCAGTTCTCAAAGTTATACCTCAGGGGAGCTAACGGTAGCATTACAATGGACCCCCATTACGGTTGGTATTTCTGTTCTGCATCTTTAGAGGTGAACTACAATCAATTGGGCTGCACCGTATGGTTTCTTCTCATTGGACGTGATGATAAGCATTGGATCAAGCACATATGCTCTTTTTTCCTTTCTCGAGTGAAGTAATTAAAAGTATACAAGATGGTAAAGAGGTAAAGTGTGCGATCCATTCGAAGCAATGCACGAGGGTATCAAAAGCAGAATAGCACTACCGGAAGAATAAAAAAACAGGACAGTACGCTGCATTGAGAGACGGATCGATCCGAGTTACACCAAGTTATCAAAAGAAGAACCTAACCTTGAGGAGGATACGAGACGGAAGATGAAGCTAAAATACTCCTAAAGGCCGTGGTGATGGCTTTAGTAATTGAACCTAGTTGTTAGACACTGTGATTACGTGTGTGTCAGGGGCATATTAGTCATTAGTGAGAGATTAGAGTTAGAGGTAGTTTAGTCCTTTTTACCCTCCTAATCCTTCTATATAATCAGACATGTACCTCAGTATTATTATCATCTAATACAGCCACCATTAGCCCTCTAATATAGTATCAGCTAGGAACTAATTAAGATTAGCGCCTAACCCTAATGACCCAGGCCCAGCCGCCGCCGCTGCAGTGGCCCTGCGCCGCCGCCGCCACCGGTGCCCCGCATGCCTGCGCTGCCGCCGGCGTGCCGGCCGCCGGAGCGGCCGCTGCCGCTGCTCAGGCGCCGCGCGCCTGCGCTGCCGCCGCCGCTGCTGAGGCGTCGCGCCGCCTGCACCCGAGCGACCCCCACACCACCCCAGCTCGCCCCCTCGCCGCCCCGAGCCCTGTTGGTCTGCCACACGAGGTGCCCCAGTCGCCACCGCCGCTGCAGCGCCTCTCGCCCACGCATTCGCGCCGCCCGGCGGGGCCGCCGCCGCCGGCGCGTCTCCAGCCCGCGCAGCCGCGCCCTGGGCCGCAGCACCCTGGGCTGCCGCCGGATCTGCGCCCGGGCCGCCCGATTTCGGGCAGAGCCGGCGTGCGCCCGGGCCGCCCGGATCTGGGCTTGAATAGCAGGCGCCCAAGGGCGCCGCCACCGCCTCGGGGAGGGCTGGCGTGGCCGCCACCGCCCCCTGGCCAGATGCGGCCGCGTCACCACCCTGGGCCACCGCGCAGCCACATCTGGCATCCGCCGGTGCTCTTGCAGCCCCCACCGCCCATCCAGCCCCCAGCGCTGCCACCCCTCGAGCCGGGCTCGCTGCTGCCGTCTGGCCCGCCGCCGTCGCCTCTGCAGCACCCCACGACAGCGCCGCTGCTTGGCCCGCAGCAGCTGCAGCCGCCCCTTGGGCCGCCGGCCCTGCAGCCCCCCACAACGGCGCCGCCTGGCCCGCAGCCGCCGCCGGCCCCTGGCCCACAGCCTCTGGTGTACTTGGATCGGATGTTGCCTACTCGCTTGGCACGACCGTCGAGGGTCCACGCGTGTTGTATTCCTTCCCGGCACCGCCACCGCTGGGGCATGTCGCGACCCGTTCAACACCGTCGGTCTACCTGCGGGGTCTCACGCCGTCTAGCCCTGACTGGGTGGTGGACTCCGGTGCCTCGTACCACACCACCCCTGACGTCGGTATCCTCTCCTCTACCCGCCCTTCCCGTCCCTCTGATCCTTCATCTATCGTTGTTGGGAATGGGTCGACTCTCCGAGTCACCTCAGTAGGTGACTCGGGTTCGCCGGATTCGTTTCAGCTACGTGATGTTCTTGTTGCCCCTGACATCATTCATCATCTTCTTTCCGTTCGTCGTTTTACTACTGACAACCATGTTTCCCTTGAGTTTGATCCTTATGGTGTAACTGTGAAGGATCTTACTACCCAACGCTTTCTTTTTCGCTGTGATAGTACGGGTCCCCTGTACACGCTACGTCTTCCTGCTTCCGCTTCGCCTCTTGCGCTGACTACGACAACATCTTCGACCATTTGGCATCGTCGGCTTGGCCACCCCGGTGTTGATGCTATGTCGAAGTTGTCTGGTAGTTCAGCGATTTCGTGTACTCGGGGTACTCATGAGTCTCTTTGCCATGCTTGTCAGTTGGGTCGCCATGTTCGACTTCCTTTTCCGCACTCTGTCACTCGTGTCGAGCACACATTTGATTTGATTCATTGTGATCTTTGGACTTCACCTGTTCTTAGTGTCTCTGGATGCAAGTATTACTTGGTGGTCGTGGATGTTTTTTCGCACTATTCGTGGACTTTTTCCTTGCGACAGAAGTCTGATACTTTCGGTACTCTTTCTCACTTCTTCGCTTGGGTGTCCACCCAGTTTGGGCGCACGATTCGTGCGGTCCAGTGCGACAACGGGCGAGAGTTTGACAACTCTACGTTCCGTGACTTTCTGCTTTCTCGCGGTGTTCAGTTACGCATGTCATGTCCGTACACTTCCCCCCAGAATGGCAAGGCTGAGCGCATGATTCGGACCACCAACGATGTCATGCGCTCCCCGATGTTTCAGGCTTCTACCCCTACTCTCTACTGGGCGGAGGCGCTTCACACTGCCACCTACTTCATTAATCGCCTTCCTACTAAGGCGATTAGTGCTCCCACCTCTCACTTCGCTTTGTTCGGCACCCACCCTCTTTACGACCATCTTCGGGTCTTCGGGTGCGCTTGCTACCCGAACCTCTCTGCCACAGCTCCCCATAAGATTGCGCCTCGCTCGACTCAGTGTGTTTTCCTTGGGTACTCCCCTGACCATAAGGGGTACAGGTGCCTTGACCCCACCACCCGTCGTATCTTGATCTCCCGACACGTCGTATTCGACGAGTCTTCCTTTCCCTTTTCCACCCTATCCTCTGACTCCGTCGCTGAGTTGGATTCCCTCTTCTCTACTGACCCCGAGGCCGCTCCTGTACAGCGACCTTGTCGGTTACCTCTTGCAGGTTACCCACCCGCTACGCCACACACGACTTCGGTGTCTTCCACGCCACCTGCTGTGCCTTACGTGGCCACGGCGTCCTTGACGCCACTTGCTGCGCCACGCGCGGCACCGGCGTCCCTGACGCCACCGGCTGCACCACACGCGGCACCGACGTCCCTGACGCCACCGGCTACGCCACGCGCGGCCTCAGCGCCCCCGACGTCACCCACTGCACCACGCGCGGCCCCGGTGTACCCGACAACGCCTGCTGCGCCAAGTGCGGCCTCTGCGTCCCCGACGTCGACTACTGCGCCACGCGCGGCCTCAGCTTCCCCGACATCACATGCAGCAAGCCCGACGTCACCAGGCGCACTAGGAGCAGCACCGACGACGACTTCTCGCTTTGCCGACCCCGTACTGGCGACGAGCACGGGGGGGGGGGGGGGGGGGGGGGGGGGCTACTCCAGCTGCACCACGTGTGGCCCCGAGTCGAGAGAAGGTCGTTGTACCCGAGCGCCCGGTGTACAACCCTCCTCTTCTCCACAGGGATCCTGGTCACGTCCACCCGATGGTGACTCGACGTGCATCCGGGAGTCTTCGTCCAGTTGAGCGCTTCACCGGAGCTGCCTTCTTGTCGACGACTTCTCCACCGACCGACTCTTCTTCGATATCACCCATACCTACTTCCGTGCGTAGCGCCCTCGCCGACCCTCACTGGCGCCGCGCTATGGAGGAAGAGTATGAGGCTCTGCTTGCCAACCGGACCTGGGACCTGGTTCCCCGTCCTGGTCGTGGCAATGTTGTCACGGGCAAGTGGGTGTTCACGCACAAGAAGAAGGCGGACGGTACCTTGGAGGGGTACAAGGCTCGGTGGGTACTCTGGGGTTTCACTCAGCGCCCTGGAGTCGACTACGACGAGACCTTCAGCCCGGTGGTAAAGCCGACGATGGTTCGTACCGTTCTGTCGCTGGCTCTCTCACGTTCTTGGCCTGTCCACTAGTTGGACGTCAAGAATGCCTTCCTCCACGGTACACTGACCGAGACGGTGTACTGCAGTCAGCCGGCAGGGTTTGTTAATTCAGCTCACCCAGACATGGTCTGTAAGCTGAACAAATCCCTATACGGACTGAAGCAGGCACCGCGAGCCTGGTATAGCCGGTTCGCCTTCTTCTTGGTCTCACAGGGGTTCGTCGAAGCTAAGTCGGACACTTCGCTGTTTGTCTATCGACGTGGCAGTGACACTGCTTACCTCCTACTGTACGTCGATGACATTGTACTAACTGCGTCTAGTCCGGCTCTGCTTCGGCGCACCATTTCTGCTTTACAGCAGGAGTTCGCTATGAAGGACCTGGGCCGTCTTCACCACTTCCTGGGCATTGCGGTCGAGGACCGACCAGGTGGCTTATTCCTTCACCAGCGACAGTACTGCCTGGATATCCTCCAGCGGGCGGGCATGACTGAGTGCAAGCCTTGCTCCACTCCAGTGGATACTCAGGCGAAGCTCTCCACTACCGACAGGACACCCGTCTCTGACCCCACTACTTACAGGAGTCTTGCAGGTGCTCTTCAGTACCTCACCTTCACTAGGTCGGATATCTCGTATGCAGTTGAGCAGGTGTGCCTCCACATGCATGACCCGAGGGAGCCGCACCTCACCGCTGTGAAGCGGATTCTTCGGTACCTACGAGGTACTCTCGACTACGACCTCCTCCTTCGACATGACACGACCTCCGAGCTGGTCGTGTACACCGATGCTGACTGGGCAGGCTGCTCGGACACACGATGTTCTACTTCTGGGTACGTCGTCTTCCTGGGCGGTAACCTCGTCTCCTGGTCCTCGAAGCGACAACCCATGGTGTCGCGTTCGAGTGCTGAGGCGGAGTATCGCGCCGTGGCTAACGGCGTAGCTAAGGCCTTATGGCTCCAGCAGTTGCTTCAGGAGCTCCACACTTTCGTCGCCAGGAGCACCCTCATCTACTGCGACAACGTCAGCGCCGTGTACCTCTCCACCAACCCGGTCCAGCATCAGCGCACGAAACATGTGGAGATCGACCTCCACTTCGTTCGTGAGCGGGTTGCACGCGGCGAGATTCGGGTACACCATGTCCCGACGACGACGCAGTTCGCCGACATCTTCACGAAGGGCCCCCCGTCGTCGCTGTTCTCCGAGTTTCGGTCCAGTCTCAACATCTGCAGTGGCTAGATGTTGTGACTGCGAGGGGTGTTAGACACTGTGATTATGTGTGTGTCACAGGGGCATATTAGTCATTAGTGAGGGATTAGGGTTAGGGGTAGTTTAGTCCTTTTTCCCTCCTAATCCCTCTATATAATCAGATCTGTACCTCAGTATTATTATCATCTAATACAGCCACCATTAGCCCTCTAATACTAGTGATACCTCTTCTTTTTTTAGACGTTAAAATACCTCTTCTTTTTTACTTGACTAGATATCTGAACAAGAACCTTTTACGTGTAGTTCTATTATTTTTCAAGTTATTCATGTAATCTGGATTGGAGATGTACGTTCTGTGGGCTTCATTTTAATATAATCCTCTTACTTTTGTAAAAGAAGAAAAACAAAAGATGAATATATACACTAATAGCTGGTTGGGTGCACACCATAAGATGGTGTTCAGGAGTGGAACGTTTTCGACTCCTTCGAAGACCAAATTGTTCCTCATGAAATTTCCCTGATGTCTCGTGAAATTCCAGCAACCTCGGAATTGATGCCGGCCGGACAGGCTGCTCTGCTCCGAGGCCACGGACCACGGCAATGTTTCCTGTCCAACCCTAGCATCAGCCATGTGAAGAATAGGTGTTGTTTCTGTAGGTGGTTTCTTTAGATGACTTGTAAATAAATTTCAGCACCTGTATGGGACCTTGAGATCAGATATTCATACTAGTATCTGGTCTTTCGAAAAAAAATCATGCTAGGATTTCAAACACGCAGTATGTTTAATCCTTGTACAATCAGATCATCAGGTACACGCATCACACGCATCACGAGTTTCAGCAAGGAACGACTACGGAACAGAAATGGAAACATCAGCAGTTGCTATAACAAGGCCGCATTGCATCAGATTTTCATCCACGAGACGGCCATCCATGACCACAGACACTGCAGCTCTGCGGAGGTCGTTGGTCAATAAAGGCAAACACATAAAAATGCTGCTCCTGCAAGTCAGAGGCCAATGGCACACTCTCAGCTCTGTTGACGGGTGGGAGGTTGTCATGCCAGTGAGCACGCAGGTCACCTGACCTCAGCATCCAATGCTACTGCTAGTTGTACTACTACTGTGCTGAGTGTGACATTTTGGTTGTTGATATACAGTACAAAAAATTATTTTTGGCATAGCAATAGCAAGCTTGGTTAACTTCTAAGCAATTGTTTGTAGCCACCACCACAAGGAATGTGAGAAGTAACTCTCACAGGTACCTGGAAAGAGAGGTAAGATACTTTGGTTAGTTTCTAAGTAAACCTGGCAACCAGAACATGTGTGTACAATTCCATCTGTTCTTTCCCTGCCAGCAAGGGAACCAAAGAAATAACGAAAGCTGAACATGCCTACCACCTCCTTGGAATCCCAAGTATCGACCTATTGTGACGCGGAAGTAAGAGAGAGAGTGTACAATTTGTACATCCCATAGTTATGCGCAAGTTGTGAACACTTGTGTCGAGAAGTTCTAGAAAATGTTGCAGTACAACTGAACATGGGAAAAGAGGAGACCCTTGCTCATCTGTACAGCATACAAGCCACTAGATAGAACGAAGTTAGTATTTGACGGGATTTGATTTCTAGACAAACTATGAACATATTGGATTGGTGGTTGAATTCTATCTAGCCTGCTGCTTAACTAATCATATTTCTTAGGCGAGTAATCCTCCCCGTTCTCAGCCTTGGATTCTCCAGTGAATCTTGTCGCCGGCTGCGTTGCGCCGCGGGTGCTCATACATGCGCGGGGTGTACGGCGCCGGCCTTGACGCGTGGCGGAAGCTCGCAGGGCTCGCCGACGGAGCTGCGCCGGATGTCCGCGGGCGGGATGAAGCAGTCGGTGCACAGCCCCGGCACGTTGAACGCAGCCTCGTCGATGGTCCATGCCTCCTCCATGCGCGTCCTAGTGTGGTTCTTGGCCATCTCACCGAACCGGAACAGCGTGACAGCGGAGCGGCCGGCGTGCGCGATCATGATGCCGTCCACGGGGCGGTAGTCCTCGAGGAAGGAGCTGATGGTGGTCTCCCAGTAGACTGCGTCCCCGCCGGTGTGCGGCTGGATGCGAGTGAGGTGCGAGTCCTCGAGGTGGACCAGCAGGCCCGTGCGCTGGCTGAAGTAGCCGAACAGCACGTGCCGGATGATCTCCGCCGGCCCCTCGCTCCGCTGTCGCAGCGTCTCCGCGTCCGCCGACAGCTTTAGGATGAAGCAATCCTCGTCGCTTACCTTCTTCTCGCCCACGCACCGCGCCTCTGCGAACAGCCCCGTCGTAGTCAGAGGGTCGAGTCCCTGCAATAGCATGTCAAATTGTCGCCACGAATTCGCACCATCAGGGAACGGCAATGTGGATGGAGCTCAGTAGATCATGAAGTGGCTATGATGGTGATGGGAATGGGACCTGGAGAGCGCGGCGGAGAGGCCGGACGGGGCCCTTGGCAACGTGGGCGCCGAGCCAGGGCGTGTGGCGCCAGACGAGGTGGCCATTGCAGCCGGCGCGAACCTTGCTGCCACCGACGGCGAGCTCGATGTACCACATGTCCGGGTACATCTGCCAGAGCACGAATCCGCCGTGCTCCACGGCGGCAGCGGCGCCGGAACCGGAGCCGCGAGTCTTGACGACCCGCGTGGCCGTTTCGAACTCCGACGCGACCATCCGCAGCTTTCCCATTGCGTAAGCGTTCCGCACCGAGCGCAGCAGCTTCGCGCCTCCGGACGCCGCCACGTACTGCTGCAGGATGTACTGCGCCGACGAGGACTCCTGCAGTAACCACAGATCGAGCACCACCGGCGGCGTCAGAACTCAAAAAATTCCCGCATTTGCGGAAGCGAAATGAAGCAGTGGATTATGATACGAACAATGGGGGTGCTCTTGACGGGGAGGTGAGGCAGCAGCTCGCCAGAAGATGCTGGGACGGGCGCCAGCGGCGCGCCCATGACGCCGAGGAGAAGGCGGAGGTCAGAACGACGAAACGACCCACCGCCGCCATCGCCTCCGCCGGCCATGGACAGGTGGCCGCGGACCCACTGTCCGAACCCATCTCGCCGGCCGGGCTCTTCAGCAATGATCTCACCGTTGGCTATGTCAGGTCCCTCCATGAGCGGCGCCAGGACCTCGCCGCCCGGCCGGAGGCTGCCGGAACGGGGGATGTGTGGATCCGGCATATACTGGCCGAGCTGCTCGGGCGACCCCTCCACCGCCTCCGCCGCCGCAGTCCTGCGGCTTCGTGGAAGCAGCATCCGAGCTGGCGACTCCCCCCGAGACCTTGCCGGCGAGAGTCCCCGCACCACCTCCCCCTTGAGCGCCGAGAAGAACCCACGCTTCCTCTCCTCCATTGCTCCGATCCGGAATAAAATGTCAGTTAATCAGTGCAAATGGGAGATTTATTTGATTCAATATGAGCGTGGGGAGTGGAGTGCAAGTTGGGGAAGAAGCTGAAACAAAGTGCAGTGGAAGAAGCGACGGGGAGTCGGTAGCTGGAAGAAGAGAACAAAAGATAAAGCAGGGGAAGCCACTTGGGGGCGAGCGGGGAGTGAGATCACAGGGCGAAAGCGAGAGGTGCGTGGTAGGATGTCGGGATGCCCGGATAACAGCAAAGATCAGAGGCTGCTTCCAACAGCCCAGTATTACTTGGGCGCCCATAGAATTTCCATTGGGATCTACTACCATTGAGGGCTGTGAGGTACAATTTACCTGTTTACTTGATTTCAAGGGTCACTTGCCTCTATAATTAGCATTAGCTATTGAAATGAGTAAATTTGGCTGCGGGGTCCAAAAATTCAGTGTCTTAGAAAAATACATTGTGAAGTGCGAGAGTATTAGAGTATATCCAAATCTGCCCAAATCTTGACTACTATAGCTCCCGGCACCGGCGGCCTGTAAACGGGCCGGGCCACCGAATGTAGCGGTGCAGAACTTCTCGCCATCCGCAGTGGCAACAGTAAAGGTGCCGCTATTTCCCATACTGCTACAGGGCAGCTCCAAATGCAGAGGCGCTCTGTAGCACCGTTAGAAGAGAAAAAAAGAGAGAAAGAAAAAGAGGAGGAGGAAAGGAAAAAAAGAAAAGAAGAGAAGTAATTAAAAGGGAAAGGAAAAAAAGAAGTGAGGGGAAAAGAAGAAAAGAAAGAAAAAAGAAAAAATAAGAAGAAAGGAGAGAAAAGTAAGCAAGAATTTGGTGATTTTTTATAAGTTATAAGTATAATATTATTAACATGAAATTAGTTATATGCAATAATATAAAATATGAGTTGGTTATGTTATATAATAGAAAATAGATGTTAGTTGATATAGAGATCTGATTTAGAGGTGAACGAGTGCATAGACTGAACTATAAAGGTAGCAATCTTTTAAAGGTGACTGTAAAAGGCTAAGAATATTATTTTAGAGATTCGGTATAGAGATGCACGAGTGAGAGCAGTCTTAGATTATAGCGATAAAAAAATATCACGACAAAAAATCCCTTCATGCGCAATACTTAGAATTCCGCCGACCGATCAACGAAGGTATTCAAATCTAGATTAGTTTGGCTCTACTTTATAGTCTGCCAAAGATTTTTTAACCAAATCTAACACAAGCACAAAAACTCACGAATCTCACTCGGCATGCACACCTAGCTCCATGTGTGCATGCCAGCTCTCCACTCGGCGCCCCTGTTAATTTTTTCTATAGCAATCAACTCACATGGCCCATTTTTTCTTTCTAGTCACCTTAAACTATTTTCTTATTTTGTTCTTCCTCCTCCACACCGCCGCAGACGGTACTTTAATCACCAGTCGCGCTGGCGGAGGAGCCCGTGCCACCATCGCAGGAGCTCGGGAGAGTGTGCCCAAATCCTATTTGTTTTTTTTTTGAAACTTCTATCTGAGTTGAAACTTTCTGCAATTGAGTTGAAACTTTCAAATCTAACTAGAAACTTCTCAAAATCGAGTCAAAACTTCTTGAATCCAAGATGAAAGTTTCCAAATTCGAGTTCAAATTCCATCAAATTGAATTAAAATTCTCTTTGAATTGAAACTTCTTGAGTATACTTAAAACTTTTAAATTCATGATGAAACTTCTAAAAATTAACTTAAACTTAATTTTACGGTGATTATCTGGGCACATAGTAACTTCTGGTGCCCGGGTTCTTATCAGTTGCTCCCTACAACCAACCTATATAAACATCAAATACAAGATCGATAGATCTTTGAGGTTGATAATGCTACCAAGGTGCTCCACTACGATGTGAATGCCACTTTGTAGGATCAAAGGATACGAGATCAACTACCTCTCTAGTGGATGGTAGATGAAACAAAAATTTAGCGGAAAACTTAACCCCTCAACAAAAGCAGTGCCCGAACGGTGAAAAGCGAAGTTTTTGGATCACAATGCAAAAGCTTGGCACAAGAGATTACTTTTATTCCAAAACACATGAAAGCCACCTGTAAGTGATGCCTCCCTCGTAGCCAAGTTCTTTCTATTTATATCCCCAACTCTAAGGCTAACAAAACAAACTAGAACACCTCCAAAGAAGTCCTATTCAACTAGAACACCTCATAATCTACTTGAACTCTATCCGTCGGCACAAAATCAGAGTCTTAACCTTCTAAAACTCTTTTGACGTAGACACAAGAGTTTTTTGACAAAAAACTAAAAATCTGACCTTAACTTGGACTCTCGAGCCCGGACTTGCAACCAATTTGGAATCGGCCATTTTCTGGCCAAAACAGCTTGATATCAAACACAGGTCCGAACCCAATTCCAACTACAACTCGGATTCACGTCCCAACCTATCTTAAACCAACTTTCTCATGTCCGAACATGCTGGAATCACGCCACAAACTTGTGAGAACCTCCACACACGTTCAAATACCTTCACAACGCCTTGGAACCATGTTGTCATATCTATATACTCCTTGCACACGTACACACATTTCAAACACATTAACGCTTCACTCTTCATCATCAAAACACGTTGGAATCACGTCACAACCTCATACCATCCCTGCACATGTGCCCATGACTTCCACACATGTTTGCAACACCAATTAACATGTCCCAAACACCTTCATATGCATCGTTCTTGATCCAAACATGTTGCATGACGTTTTTGATCGTCTCAACCATAATTCCTCCCAAATTTGCTTGTTGAACCTCAGCTTCTCCCTAAGTTTAGTTCAATGATCACCATCACCAGCCACGTCATGACCTCAAGCAACACCTGCATATGAGCAAACAACGAATTCCTTGCGATCCCAACGATGCCCGAAGAGCGTCTCCGCTCCTCCACGCCGCAAGCCGTCTTCCTCTCCTTCCCGGGCCACACGAACCCTCTTGGGTAGGCGTGTACAAGTGACGATCAAGAAACAACGCGAAGAGTTCGACCAGTGGACTAAGCAACGCTATAAGAAAAAGACAATTGTCCTTGACCACTTTGCATCTAAGTTAGGATGTGTAGTTAGAATTATTTGCATTATCATATGAATTATGAAACCCATGCTAGGAAGTTTCCCTAGATTTTCATATCTTATTTCCTTGTAGCCTGGGTTGGGAGTTATTTAGTATGTTTCTTCATGGATATTCGTTTATGCTTAGCAATGCTTAGAATTAGGATTGGATATGAGATGCAAACCTTGATTATTTACTCTTGATGATATATGATGAATCATGTTAGAGATAGTAATCTTAGCAAGCTGGATGCTTTGGTTGGTGCTGCGTGCACGAGACTCGAGTTCGTGTTTAGTGCTTGCATGGGTTCTAAGGACCGCTTCATGGAGCATGTGACCTGGCTTTACTGTACCAACCACATGCTGAGATGGGGTAGCCTGACCAATTAATTAGGTGTAATTTCCGACGTGGTGTGGGTGTTTGGATGGTGCAGGGAATAGGTGTCAACTGGACTACCATAGAAACCGCAAGGCTAAAGAGGGGACCACTGCAGCGGGGGTTGGAGCCTCCTGGATGCTGTTAGGGGTAAAACCTCAGTGGGCTCATACTCGTCAGGAATCCCTTTGTAAAGGCCTCGTAGTGATCTCTTGGCTACACACCTGGAAAGTATGAACGTGGTTTGCGGCCACAGGCATAATGGAAGTTCTTAGTCCACCCGACAAGAGGGGTGAAATTAGTACATGTGGGTAAAGTGGTGCAAACTCTGCAGAGTCAAAATTGTCATGACAGCAGTGCTCACGGTCAATAGCGGTATGAACTTATTCATGATTAGAGGATGATGAATTGAGAAGTTAAGGACGTTAAGCAGGGAGCTTAACAATGGAAATGAGGTTATGGGATTGGGACTACTTCACTTATGTAGTAATATAGGTGCTTAAGAAGCTAATATGATAGGAATTAATGGCACAGTGCTTTAACCATGAGTTAAGCCTTTCCTTATTCTAGCCTGCATAACATTACTTTCCCACACTTGTTGAGTACTTTATGTACTCATGCGTTTTTCTTTTTCCTTTATTATAAATGTTGCTCAGTGAAAAGAAGATCAAATAAAGACGGTGTGAAGGTCATGTTGCCGCTAGTCGATTTGTCCTGTGGACGACTCTACAAGATTTTTCCTCTTCCGCTGCTATTTAAAACTCATTTGAGGTATAAATGTTGTTTATATTTGATATAGAACTGTTTATCACTATTTGTCCTACATGTATGATTAAACCGATCCTGGCATACATGTAGATTTCGACCGGTTTTACTTTATATAAAACCAGGCGTGACATTTTGCAGGCTACGAAACGACTGGGAACACATTTAGGCCTCTGTTGGAAAATTTATTTATTTTTCTCGAGATCCAAAATTAGCTTTTAGAAATAGGTTTTATTATTGGTGGTGCTATTAGTTGTAAAGCCCCTAGAAGATGGCTTGGCATGGCTTGGGAGGCACTGGTGCTTGATAACCGGTGGGGATCGAGACAATCCACAAAGGGGCTAGGACTCCTTTAAGCGGTAGGGTAACTTGATGGGGGGTCGACAACAATTCTTTACTCTCATACTACTTGTGTATGGTGAAAATGGCCAACTTAAAATAGTTGGATGTGCTCCACTATCTGGCAAATATGTAAATGAGAGAATAAGGAAGAAAACAGGGGGTAGTAGGGTGGTGTAGGCGATGGGCGCCAGCTCACAAACCTATGAGAATAGTTTGTCCAAAGGTGACACAAAGTCTTGCATACATGCGGATTTCTTTTCCAATTTCCAGTACATTTTTACATGAAAATTAATGCGGTGGCAAGAGCTCTAAAACCCTCACGATTCTGTTCATATGTGACTTCCATTGCAATATACATCACTGATATCAAAACACTCATATTTTGCCCCTTCTTATATTGCACCATACATGTAGTCTACTCCATCCTGATAACCAGTATATAGGAGAGCAGTGTCCGAAAACCCTCATTCTCTGAGATCATGCAAAAAGATTGGACAGATAAGTTTCTGATGAAACATCTTTTTTTTAGAAAAGCTCGGCTGTTGGCCGGTATATATTAAGCAGAATAGAAAAGTGTTTTTTACAAGGGTGGAGCTCCTTTTAGAGCTCGATATCCTATACAGCTGCAATTTCATACGTGTTCGGGTCAGTTTATCGACCACCTGCTTGCTCAAACATTTGCTGCCCCTTGTGTTATCAGGAGGCTCTGAATTAGATCCTTTGCTCCGGCTTAGCCCCAACATATGGGTTGTTCCTTGATGTCCTGCACTATACCATCCTTCGTTCTCTTCTTGTTTTGAAAAATTCTTGCTTTCCTCTCTCGCCAAATTGTCCAGCATGTTAGAATTGCCACTGAACATGCTACTTTCTTGGTTACCTTTGGCCCTGCTGCAAGCCTCATAAACCATTTGTCTGAGCTCTTGCGATGTTGTCCAGTTTCTTGGGTTGAAGGTGAGGAAGCCCGTCCAGTTGGATATGTCTTCCCATATATCTTTTGCCAACCTGCATTCAATGAATAAGTGCCAAATGTAGAGAAATAGGCGATGCACTACTCTAGCAATTCGACCGTATCACCCAGGAAATATGCGAGTAAGAAGGTTATGGATCGTTACCACTAGACGCGCAGCGCAGCAGATCGTAGATGCGCGTCGGTGTAGGAGAAGTAGACGATCATGTTTGTCTCCTCCTGACTCCTCGTCACAGGAACGTCGTCACGTCACCGTAGCCGATCAACGTAGCAGTAATAGCAGCGCCTCCACGGAGTCCACACGTACAGGGAGGAACGCCGTGCGTCGGTGTGCTAGCACCGCGCGCGCGACAGAGGTTTCGGCGTGTGGCCTGTAAGGGGCGGCGGCTAGGGCTGTTCTGTGGTGGAGTGATCTGCCCCTAACCCTACCCCTCATATTTATAGGCGCGCTAATGGACTTTTAGGTCACAGGCCCATTAGTACCCTAATTTCTTATGGATCAAATATTCATCAGGCCTTTATCCGAATTGTTATGATTGACTCTTGGGCATATCACCAACAATCTCCCACTTGCACTAGAGACAATCATATAGCCAAGTTTTTCAATATTCCATCCCCTTAAGTGTGTGACCCGTTAGGTTCATGTACAGTCGGTTATGAATGAAAACCGTTTTCAAACATAAGTCAGTAGAGGTACCTAGCAGGACATACTGACTCCCGAATGTACATAAAGATCATATCGGCTGAACCTAGATACATTCACATGCTAATTCCTTTGCCACACAATACCAGTCAAGCTCAATGTGAGATATGTGCCATCCTTGTGATAGCTCGACCATTCACTCGATCAAATAGTGGTTCAATCTATGACTAACTTTTAGTCATAATAATTAACTCCTTAATCACTTTTGCATGGCCATGCACTTTCCAATCCAACTATCTCGAGGGGCCTAGAGATATCTCTCATGTTATTTAGAAGGGGCAAATCCCATCTTGATCCGCGCTCATCTCATTCCATGCTTCATCATGTAACTGAAGACTATTTTTATGACCACCTAGTTACGGAGTAGCGTTTGATAGTTTCAAAATGCACAAGTACACATAGTGAGAAACAATGGCGATCTCAGGTCTAAGAATCTAGCAGGTGTATCACTCAAGACCAACTGATGACACATATGTAAATAACAATCCCAACAGTGTCTCGGAATGGGTCTATCCAACACCATGTTCACTAACATGTGTTCACACTATTAATTTGATATCTCCATATCTATGATCCGTGAAACGTTATCATCAATTAATACATATGCTGGTCTGCGTACTATCATTATCTCATATAACGATGTAGACTAGGGATCATTTTGAGTAACATTATAATTAACAAAGAGTCTCACGAACAAGTCACATACTTGATGATCAATGTGAATAATAGTTACTCAAATAGTACATAAATATAGCTATAACACAAGTCTCCCACGTACACACTAGGATCACTGATGTAAGTATCTAATACCCATAGATCTCATGTGCGCCTCATGCTTTGATTGTGGAAGAGGCTTTGTCAATGGATCTGCCACATTCAAATCCGTATGCACCTTGCATATATTCACATCACCTCGGTCGATAATCTCTCAAATGAGGTGATAGCGTCGTAGTATATGTTTGGATCTTTTGTGTGATCTAGGCTCCTTTGCCTGTGCAATGGCTCCATTATTGTCACAATAGAGATCCACAGGTCCAGACGCACTAGGAACAACACCTAACTCAGAAATAACTTTTCTGATCCAAACAACTTCCTTTGCAGCTTCAGAAGCTGCAATATACTCCGCCTCCGTCATTGAATCTGCTACTGCGTCTTGCTTGGAACTTTTCTAGCTCAGTGCCCCTCCATTGAGGCAGAACACAAAACCGGATTACGATGAGTCATCCTTGTCTGTTTGGAAGCTAGCATCGGTGTAACCTCTTACAACGAGCTCTTCTTCACCTCTAAACACAAGGAACACATCCTTAGTTCTTCTCAAGTACTTAAGAATATTTTTGACAACTGTCCAATGAGCCTCACCATAATCTGATTGATACCTGCTCATAACACTTAGAGCATAGGATACATCCGGACGTGTACACAACATGGCATACATGATAGATCCAATAGCCGAAGCATAAGGAATCGCTCTCATCCTCTTTTGCTCATCAGGCGTCGAAGGACACTGACTTTTGCTTAGAGTGATGCCATGTGACATTGGCAAGAAACCTTTCTTAGAATCTTGCATATTGAACCGATTCAATATTTTATCAATATATATGTCTTGGCTTAATCCAATTAGCCTTTTAGATCTATCTCTATAGATCTTTATGCCCAAAATGTACGCTGCCTCTCGTAAATTCTTCATGAGAAACTTTTCCTTAATGAGGATCTAAGAACATCTAATACTGGAATGTCATTTCCGATCAACAATATGTCATCTACATATAGGACCAGAAATATAAGTGCGCTCCCACTAACCTTCTTGTAAATACAAGGTTCTTCTACGTTCTTGATAAAACCAAACCCTTTGACCACTTCATCAAAACGTAGATTCAAACTCCGAGATGCTTGCTTCAATCAATAGATGGACTTTTGAAGTTTGCATATTTTTCTAGCATTTTTAGGATCGACAAAACCCTCAGGTTGTGTCATGTACACATCCTCAATCACACTCCCATTAAGAAAGGTTGTTTTGACATCCATCTACCATATTTCATAATCAAAATATGCAGCAATTGCTAGGAGAATCCGAACAGACTTTAGCATAGCGACAGGCGAAAATGTTTCATCATAATCCACACCTTGAATTTGTTTGAAACCTTTCGCCACCAATCGTGCTTTATAGATGTGAACTTTTCCATCCATATCAGTCTTTTTCTTGAAAATCCATTTGCAATCGTTCGTTCTCACACCATCGATTGGATCAACCAAGTTCCAAACTTGATTCTCATGCATGGATTCTATTTCGGATTCCATGGCTCCAAGCCATTTCTCAGAGTCGGGTCCCATTATTGCTTCAGTGTAGGTCACAGGCTCATTATTATCTAACAATACCATGTCCTGTTGTTCCGTGGTTAGGAGTGTCAACTTTTCAGTTGCACGACGTACCCTTGTACACCTTCGTGGGGCTGGTGTTTCATCAAGTGGTTGTACAACATCTTGTACATCCTGTATATGATTAGAGGGTGCCGAAACATTTTCAGTTATTTCTTGAATTTCTTCAAGATGAACCTTGCTCCCACTAACTCCTTTTGAGAGAAACTCTTTCTCCAAGAAGACATCATTGCGAGCAGTAAACAATTTACCCTCCATTTTATTATAAAAATAATATCCTTTGGTTTCCCTAGGATATCCCACAAAGAAGCATTTGTCTGATTTGGGAGTAAGTTTGTCTAACGTTAAACGTTTGACAGAAGCATCACATCCCCAAACTTTGAGGAAAGACAATCCGGGACGTTTCCCGGTCCACATCTCATATGGTGTCTTCTCAACAGACTTAGTTGGGACTCTATTTAGTGTAAACGCAGCAGTTTCAAGAGCATAACCCCAAAAGGATAGTGGAAGATCAGTCTGGCTCATCATCGACCTAACCATGTCTAACAAGGTTCGGTTCCTCCGCTCAGACACCCCATTCCATTGAGACATTCCAGGTGGAGTCAACTGTGGAACAATTCCACATTGTTTCAAATGATCATAAAATTCATGGCTCAAATATTCACCCCCACGATCAGATCGTAGAAGTTTAATTGTCTTGCCCAACTGATTTTGTACTTCATTCTGAAATTCTTTGAACTTTTCAAAAGATTCAGACTTGTGCCTCATTAGATAGACATATCCATATCTACTAAAGTCATCGATAAAAGTAATGAAATACTGAAAACCACCTCTAGCTACCGAACTCATTGGTCCACATACATCAGTATGTATAAATCCCAACAAGTCACTTGCCCTCTCACTTTGACCATTGAAGGGTGCTTTGGTCATCTTACCAAGCAAACAAGACTCGCATGTGTCAAGTGATTCAAAATAAAATGAACTTAACAAACCATCTTTATAGAGTTTCTCAATGCGTTTCTCATTTATATGACCTAAGCGACAATGCCAAATAAAACTGGGATTTAGATTATTTCGTCGATCCCTTTTTGTATTAATGTTATAGACTGTTTTATCCTCAAGATCAAAAACATATAATCCATTCACTAATGGACAATGAGCATAGAAAATATTATTATAATAAATAGAACAACATTTGTTCTTTATTATAATCTCATAACCATTAACTTATTCCAAATATGAAGAAGATATAATGTTCTTGCTCAAAGAAGGAATGCAATAACAATTATTTAATTCCAAAACTAATCCTGAAGGTAATGACAAGTGATAAGTTCCGACAGCTATGACAGCAACCTTTGCTCCATTGCTGACCCAAACATCCAACTCGCCTTTTGCAAATGTTCTAGTCTCACTTAGACCCTGCAACGATTTGCAAGTGTGAATCATTGATCCGGTATCAAATACCCATGATTCACTACAAGATGTAGCAATATTGATTTCTATAACATTTATACCTAAAGTGGAAGTCTCACTCCCTTTCTTCTTCTTATCCCCCAATTACTTCTTGCAGTTCCTAGACAAATGCCCCTTAGCATGACAGTGAAAGCATTAATCATTAGGAGAAGGGTCTGATTTACCCTTTGGCTTTGAGCTTGAAGGCTCATTGGGAACCTTTCCCTTGCCTTTAGGATGCGTCACATGCTTCCTCTTTTTATTCTCCTTTTGAACCATCATCACATGAGTGGCGTTTTTCTTAATGCTTTCCTCAGCTGTTTTAAGCATCCCATCGAATTCAGCCAACGTTTTCTCCATGCCATTCATTTGATAATTCAATATAAATGGCTCATAGCTCGGTGGGAGTGACTGGAGAATAACGTCAATAGCCAGGTCATCCTTGAGTTCAGAACCAAGTTTGTCCAAAGTCTCAATGTAACCAATCATCTTGGTTATATGGGGACTGACCGGGCTACCTTCTGCCAGCTTGCATGAGAACAAGGACTTTGAGATGTTGTACCTCTCAGCCCTTGCTTGGTTCTCAAACATTCCACGTAGTCCCTAAATCATAGAATAAGCATCTGTATACTCATACTGTTTCTGTAGATCAGGGGACATTGTGGCAAGCATGAGGCAGCTTGCATTAAGCGCATCATCGCAGTGCTTCTCATAAGTCCTGCGAGTTGAGACATTTGCATCATCGGGGAGGTCATTGGGGTTTGGTTGCTCAAGAACATACTCAATTTTCTCTTGCCTGAGAACAATTCTCAGGTTACGGTACCAATCAATAAAGTTAGCTCCATTGAGCTTTTCTTTCTCATGCACATATCGCAAATTGAAACCGAAATTGTTACTAGCAGACATGATCTACAATAGAAAATAAATATGCAAGGGTTTAGCATTATGTTATGTATCAATCTTTTATTAACAGTTCAATAAAAGACACTACCACTATATGAGCATCGTCCTCCCTCTAACGATATATAGTGGTCCAAGATCCATATTTACTAATTTCTAGTGAGTTTTGACTTCACTGCTAGAAAATTAGTGACATAGGTAAACAACCATTGTTAATCATATCTCTATGTGATTCTTGTTTGTTGGGTGACATCCAATGCCCCGGCTCCCAACACTATGCCATAAAGCCCAAAACCGTTTTGATAGCTTTGTTGAGTAAACCAATACTATGCATGTGAATGTCCAACATTCATCCTATTTATTATGATAGATGACGGTATTTTGCTTTGGCAAACCTACCATACAACGATCAAAACAACATAGGTGCAACTATAGGTAAATGACATTAAATACTCAACTTTTTTGAGGGAAGCTATTCTATCATGACAAAACATCCACCATATGAAAAGCTTGAAAAGAATATTAAAACATCACAGGCATACGATCATATCATATCTGTGAATAGTATGGCCTTTAGGATCATAGTGGTCTCCATCACCATGGTTTCATCATGATCTACACCGCCATGTCTCCCTTCTTATGGTGACACCATCACCATCTTGCTTGAGATTTCTCAATAAATGTAAAAGAAGCTAATACATCTAATAGCTCAAATAAATTACATGAGAGATCAGGCATCACAGGGCGACACGCAGGTCGTTATACAATTATGTGACAACCTCACCCCGGTTGTGTTAAATTTGCAACACGCGGGCTAAACGAATTTTACACACAGATCATCACATCACATTTAGGCCATACCATTCACATCATTCCCTGTAAAAACAAGTTAAGCGTAGAACGATGTCTATCGTGAAAGAACTTAATGATGTAACTATAGCAGACAGCAACGGCGGTCCCGAATTACATACATCGCATCTATGAAATCACTATGAAAATTTCATCGAATTGATCAAATCAACCCGAATGTGAGCCATTCAGAATGCCTCAATTTTCATTGTGACTGGTTATCCACGAGAAGATCGCGACACATGACCGTGATCTGTGGCTCAATCTGTTAGCTATGTACACTATTAGTCCCGATGGTGATTCCAGCCGGTAGGGACAGGTTGCGCACACAACAGAGAAGGAGCACGAACTAATCCTTTAGTCATATGATGGCAATCTACTCTAACCAATTCCAAACCCCAAAAGCCAGACAATAAAAATTCATCATATGAACTTGTCTGTAGTAGATCGCATCTAAGATCCAGACCAAAAACTACGCAAGTCGGCTCTGATGCCACTGTAGGGAAATTGGCGATGCGCTACTCTAGCAATTCGACCGTATCACCTAGGAAACATGCGAGTAAGAAGGTCATGGATCGTTACCACTAGACGCGCAGCGCAGCGGATTGTAGGTGCGCGTCGGTGTAGGAGAAGTAGACGATCACGTTCGTCTCCTCCTGACTCCTCGTCACAGGAACGTCATCACGTCACCGTAGCCGATCAGCGCAGCAGTAACAGCAGCGCCTCCACGAAGTCCACACGTACAGGGAGGAACGCCGTGCGTCGATGTGCTAGCACCGCGCACACGACAGAGGTTTCGGCGTGTGGCCTGTAAGGGGCGGCGGCTAGGGCTGTTCTGTGGTGGAGTGATCTGCCCCTAACCCTACCCCTCATATTTATAGGCGCGCTAATGGGCTTTTAGGTCACATGCCCATTAGTACCCTAATTTCTTATGGATCAAATATCCATCAGGCCTTTATCCGAATTGTTATGATTGCCTCTTGGGCATATCACCAACACCAAACCATTTCCAGATTGCGAAAACAAAGTGGGCAAAAATATGAGTTTGGCCAGCCCCTCTGTTGGAGTCTTGACGCCGTCCATAGTCGGTTCTGCAACATCAGCCATGCGCAGATCTTACAGCGTGAAGGTGCCGAGATATCCCATATAATGTTTCGGAGGGGCCAGGTGGTTGACCCGACAAACTGCAGTAGATATGCCGACTTGGTAGAGAAGTTTCCATTTGGTGAAGCCCTCCATACTATGTCATCTGATTGTTCGTCCCCCGGATTGAAGTTTGTCTCCTGGATCAAGGTCCATAGCTGCACATACTGGTGTATACAGGTCAGGTTCAAATTATGTGAGATGTCCCGAATCCATACTTGATGGTTCAGGCTTGGGCCACCGTCCTATTCTTTCTTCTACTGTTTTCATAGAGCTCGGGGAATTGTTGCGCTGGTGACTTGCCATTCAGCCAACTTGCTTTCCAAAATAGTGTTGTTCTCCCATTGTGCACGGTGACAGATGTTGCTGTGGCAAAGAGGTCGTCGTCTGCCTTGTCCAGAGGAAGACTTGACCCAACCCATGGCTTATTTGACGTTTTCCACTCAAACCATTTCCAACACAGTCTCAGTGCCCGACCAAACCTCGTCAAGTCCATAATACCCAGTCCTCCGTGCTCCAGGGGCCTGCAAACCTCGGACCAGTTTACCTTTGCTTTTCCTCCTTGCAACTCTTGTGTTCCTGCCCAGAGAAATTTCCTTCTCATTTTATCCATTTCCCGGCAGAAGCGCTTTGTCATTTTCATGATGGTTAAAGCACTACAAGAATCCCGATAATAGACGACGGCCAAAAACCGTCGTCTATAAGCACAATACCGTCGTCAATAACTTATTGACGACGGTAAACTGTTATAGACGACGGTTTATGGCTATCGTCAATTATTAGTTGTCAATAAGCTTATTGACGACAGCTAAAGCTGGCTGTCGTCAATAAGCTACAGTAGCTTATTGACGACTGCCAGGGTTTGGCTCTCGTCAATAAGCTAGCTTATTGACGACGTCCAGGGTTTGACTCTCGTCAATAAGCCAACTTATTGACGACGGTATGTTTGCACGGTCATCAATAACGATGGCTTATTGACGACGGTTTCTGGTACCTGGCCGTCGTCAATACTAATGGCTTATTGACGACGGCCAAGTACCAGAAACCGTCGTCAATAAGCTTTGCAATTTTTTTTAAAAAAAAATAAAAAATCATGCCCTGGCTTCGAGGCCAGCCCTGGCTCGATGGCCAGATCACATGCAATCAAAACATACATCACAGGCAGGCACAAAAACACTATACGCACGTCACACTACCCTACGCTACCCTGACCGCTGCCACCGGAGTCCAGGAAGTTGTCGCGCGCTCGTCCAAACGCCAGATGCTGAGGGGATGGAGTTTTTTGAGCCTGCGTCGCCGATCCCTGTGATGTACATGTATAGTTAGACAAAATAGAAGTTCACAAATATGTATATGACTAAATAAACTCATTACAAATTATAATTGAGCAAGTTAGCTAGATTTGGCTATGTTTGAGTAAGTTTGCTCATATTTTACTAAGTTTGAGAAATATGGACTAGTAGTGTTTATGTTTGAGCTAGTTCAACTAGTTTTGGCTATGTTTGAGTAAGTTTGCTCATATTTGACTATGGTTGAGTAAGTTGTACCATATTTTACTCAGTTTGAGGATGTTTAACTAGTTTTTCCTAAGTTTGAGTAAGTTTGATCAAATTCAACTAAATTTGAGCAAGTTTAACTAGTTGCAGCTATTATGAAAAATTTTGTACCTGTGCTCCTGACGTCGGCCCCTATGGTAGCTGTATCGGTGGCGGCGCCCACTGAGGAAAGACAGCCGGCTGTCCTACGACCATAGCCTGCAAATATGAAGTAAATTATTATACATGTCATTCATATATTAGAAACGTTGAGTACAATGATCTGAACTTACCTGCATGGCAGCTTGCAGCTGTAGCATGTACGAGTGTTGATACTCATCCCTAGCCCGGAGCTCGGCTGCCTGTCTCTCGTCCCTAGATCTGAGCTCGGCTTCCTGCCTCTCGTTCGCGAGCCTCAGTGCTTCCTACGTCCTCTAGAGCTCCTCCTGGACACTCTGGAGCTCCAGATCTCGACTGCCACACCTGCTGGATCCACCCTGCGATGAAGAGGCCCTCGAGGAAGACCGCGCATCCCTATAGTCGACTACTCCATTGAAGATTGCCAACCTACACAACGAAGTAAGAGCATTAAAGTTTCGTGTCTCAAAGTTCATGAAAGTAAATGAAAGACATAAAAAAACGAGCAAATGCAAGAAGAAATTTGAAGGAAAAAACGAGCATGAAAAAAATGAAGTTCATGAAAGACTAGAATTTTTTGTTTTAATTAGTCCATCCAAGACTGAACATAAAAAAAGAGCAAATGCAAGAAGGAATTTGAAGGAAAAAAGATCACTTGATTATTCTTCCGCCTTCTTTTCACCCCTTTTCTCTTTTTTGATGTTGTTGATAGAGTTGGTGCCGGATCTCTCGGCGTTTGATTTTACTTTCTCACGTCACCGTTCTTCCTCTCCCTTGCAAGTAACTCAACCTCTCCGACAGCCACTTTAGAGCTTAGATGCGTGCCTACAAGGCTACAGCCCATCACTAACAAACCTACGTAACTAGTGCTCACTCAATAGCATAGCTAAGTAGCATGCCTGTCCAGTGGGAGGGAGGGGGGAGGGGGCGAGACAGGGGCCCGCGCAGCCGGGCGGCCACTGGCCGACGGCTCGGCCGGGAGGGGGGGAGGGGCCTGTCCAGGAGGGGGGATGGGGCGGGACAGGGGCCGGCGCGGCCGCTGGCCAGCGGTCGGCGGCTCGGCCGGAGGGGGGGAGCGGGGGAGGGGCCGGTCCAGTGGGGGGGGGGGAGGGGGCGGGATAGAGGCGGCTGGGTGGCCGGCGGCTCGGCCGCAGGGGGAGCTAGGGAGGGGCCGGTCTAGTGGGGGGGAGGGGGGAGGGGGCGGGACAGAGGCGACCAGGCGGCTGGCGGCTCCGCCGCAGTGGGGAGCGGGGGAGGGGCCGGAGGGGGAAGGGCCGAGCCGGAGGGGGACGGGGGAGGGGCCGGAGAGGCCGGACGGGGGAAGGATGGCGAGGCCGGCCGGCCGGTGGCCGGCGGCGCCGCCGGGGGGCGAGGAACCGGAGAGGGGAGCGGGGGAGAGGCTAGAGGGGGAGGGGAACTTACCTCGGGCCGGGGACGGGCGACTACGGCGGTGGGGACGGGCGGCGGCGATGGGGACGGCCGGCGACGATCGAGCGGCGGCGCAAGTTGGGAGGCGGCACTCTGGCTTAATTTGGAGCTAAGCATAGCGTTTGGACCCCTCTAATGAACAAGCATGCATGAGACCTACCACCACCCTTAGCATGTGCTGCACTTAAAGGGATTTATTTGGACCCTAACAAATTTAGAACCTTGTGCATAGTGTATATGTTAATTAAGATCAACGAAATTTCATGGGGATGAACTCAAAGCTTGGATAGAACTGTAACGCACTACACAACTGCACAATTCTAAATATGCTGATTAGGTGGAGGGCACTGTGAAAGTGCATGTGTTACTAAATGCAGGAGGTGAAAATACTCACACACTTCCAGTAGAGGATGCATGCCAAGTCATATGCTTGCCCAGAATTGGTATATGCTCCACGACCACATATATTATATTTATTATAGCATATTTGAGTCCTCTAGAAACACACAAGCTCACATCCCTTGTGTCGGCACAGGGGGAGGGGGGAGGGGGCGGGACAGGGGCCGGCGCGGGCGAGCGGCCGTTGGCCGGCAGCCGACGGCTCGGCCGGAGGGGGGAGGGGGGCAGGACAGGGGCCGGCGCAGCCGCTAGCCGGAGGCCAGCGGCTCGGCCGGAGGGGGGGAGGGGCCTGTCCAGTGGGGAGGGGGGAGGAGGAGGGACAGGGTCCGGCGCGGCCGGGCGGCCGTTGGCCGGCGGCCGGTGGCTTGGCCGGAGGGGGGAGGGGCCTGTCTAGGAGAGGGGAGGGGGGAGGGGGCGGGACAGGGGCCGGCGCGACCGCTGGCCGGCGGCTCGGCCGGAGGGGGGAGCGGAGGAGAGGCCGGTCCAGTGGGGGGAGGGGGGAGGGGGCGGGACAAAGACGGCCAGGCGGACGGCGGCTCGGCCGCTGGGGGGGAGCGGGGGAGGGGCCGGAGGGGGAGGGGCCACGCCGGAGGGGGACGGGGGAGGGGTCGGAGAGGCCGGACGGGGGGGAGGACGGCGAGGCCGGCAGGCCGGTGGCCGGCGGCGCGGCCGTGGGGCAAGGAACCGGAGAGGGAAGCGGGGGAGAGGCCGGAGGGGGAGGGGGACTTACCTCGGGCCGGGGACGGGCGGCGGCGGCGGGGACGGGCGGCGGCGGCGGGGACGACCGGCGGCGATGGAGCAGAGGCACGAGTCAGGAGGCGGCAGTCGCCGCCTCCCGGCTCGCGTACGAGGTATATGTGCCGTAATTGACGACGGTGCAAGGTCACCGTCGTCAATAAGAAGCTTATTGACGACGGTGATAGGTGACTCCTCAGGTGGGCCTGGATTAAGTTAAAGACGACGGCCCCCGTCGTCAATAATTTATTGACGATGGCTCTCGTCCATTATTGACGATGGCTTCATCTAGCCCTCGTCAATAATATTAAAGACGACGGCCCCGTCGTCAATAAATTTAGCCGTCGTCAATGATCGTTTTTCCTGTAGTGAAGTGTATGTTGGCAGTGCAGTTAGGACTGATCAGACGAGCTCTCTTCGGCCTCCTAGTGTAAGTAATTTCCCTTGCCACCCTACCAAACACTCCTGAGCTTTATCCTTGATATGCTGTAAATCATTTGCTCTAAGCTGTGTCAGTGGTATTGGTAATCTCAGATAATGTAACAGACAGGACCTCGTTGGGTGGTGCCGTGTTATGTGGCACCCAACAGCACACGGGTTGCAGAAACACACATCATATTATATAAATAGTTTAGCGGAAACGCACAAGAATGGTTTACAAATAGTTATATCAGAGTAAACTACAGCGGAAGACTCTCACTCTCACGACTCATATCTAAACTAGCATCAAAGAAACAATCCAGCCCGCGGACGTTTCTTACTAGCAACACGAAGATCAATCTGCAGCGGCGAGGATGCTCTTTGAGTAAGCACTCAGAGGTTCCCGAGTCTCATCGGCATCCCTTCTCATAAGCATCGAGTCAATTACCTGCAAAACAACTCGGATAGCATCCGTGAGCATAACGCTCAGCAAGACTTAACCGTCACCCTAAACATGAAACTTTAAGTGAGGTTATGAACCTAACATAGGATGGCATAAGCATAATTAAACTCGCCTAAAAGTGAATCCTTACTTTCAGGTATTAATTGCAGCATTTTAAGTAACCCTGGGCACGCCACATCGGGAGTCCACAATCAAACAAGAAACGCTTTCCCCCGATGTAAATTGCTCATGGCATAAAAGAATCGAGTTTGCACTAGCCTATTCATCAAGCTCCAATACAAGGTAGGATAATACTTCACATCAAGATGATCAGTTCCTTTCTCATGCAAGTTCTTACTACGTCACGACTGTGAGAACAAGTATGCTCGGTCCATTCTGCGAGCGACGGTGATTCGAATCAATAACACCCGGACTACACGACACGTACGCCCGTACTCGACGTTGCCTACAACAACCATCACTGACGTCATACGTGGCAGCCTTTCCCCCGTTTCACCCCCGCTGAATCGATCAAGTCGCCCCGTACAGTAGCTAGTCTCATGGTGCACCTACCAACATGAGATGTCATGAGAATATTCCCCACATACTGCACACCAGCCGTTTGACTGAGGCGACCCGAAAAGTCCCAGCGACATCTTCCCGAGGTACATCGGTTTACTGGGTCCCATATATCCAGCATGAGTCCGGTACACAACTCAAACTTGTTCAAAAGGGCCGCATACGGATCGGTCCTTGACCAACACGGACAGGTCTACAGCACCCAGGCCCCTATGTCCTGCTGCCCCTACAACCTTCCGGTCTCAACTTTAACTTGCTAATTCATTTATGAACCAATCCCGTATGCCCCTGTTGTTCCTGAACCTGCGAGTAGCATCTCACCACTCGACTTCTACTGAACCGTACTTAAGCATGGCAGTTCTACACGGTGAAAGACACCTACTCAATACTCCATGGGTCATTTGGCTATGCAAGAGGAGTATCAATCACTAGACCTAATGCACAGTTCAATTCTTAATCGAAAGTGAACACAAAACAAAAACTTAACAGTTATTAAATGCAAACCGGAGTTTGCCTGTTTTGCAGGGTAGTCGTATATAACAGTTAGTGTCCTTGCAGATCCACCCTTGATTCTCCGGAGCTTGATCCACTTCAATGAATCACTCCTTTGAATCCCCTTCGTTGTGGTTCCTATTAAAATGCATATGCATATGTTTTATAGAATGTAATGGAAAGAATTTATAGAATTAATCTCTTAGGAACAGAGGTTGTGTGGAAAAGCCAATGTTGTGCAAAGAACAGAAATAAACTAATTTATCCTAAAGGCTTTAGCTATACACTAATCATGTTCCCTAATGAACATAATAGACAAGCTGAAAGGATTTCAGTGCAACTAAAGAACAAGAACTCCAATGGCCTCAAAACTTTTACAGCAGGTTCTATACTACATTAGGATTTAGCTTGCCAAATTGCAGCTAATGTGGTGTCATATTGTGTCCTCCCTAATTCTCACAATATCTCTTATGTATTCCCACATATACACAAGTATGGAGAATAAGAACAGGGAGTTCAAGGACTCATCTTGGGCTGATAATTTACATATGAGTTCTTGATCACATGAGAGTGACCTGGTCCAAAATTTAGCCCTTTTACTTGAGTAGTTCTCCCAGAACAATTCTTTAAGCATTTGTACTCAAAAGAATTAATTCTGTAGTAATGTGCATTTTCATGCCCAACTAAGTGAACTACAATTCCAAGTATGTCTCAGAGAGCTTGCCTAAATTTTTCTATGATTTTTGGAGCTATGGATTGCTCAGAACAGATTTTTGAAGTGGGGAACATTTTCTGAAATGTTTCTGGACTCTTTTGAACATAATAGTTTGCATTTAGCAAATTCCTACACAACTGATCTTCAAATGAGCTGAAAATTTTCTAGTAGGTCAATACTATGCTAAAGAATATTCTGGCAAAATTTCGGGATTTTTGGATAACCCAAACTCCCTCAATAATTCTTTTTTCAGAAAAACTTCCAAGAATTTTCCAGAATATAATATTAACTTTCATACAAATCTGGGTTCATATTTGGATAGAACTCAGAGAGATGAATCCAACCCAAGTGGAATCACTCAATTTGGAGGTTTCTACCGAAAATTATGAATTTCCAAAGTTTGGGCCAACTCTGGAATTGTTTTCCTACAGAAAATCCTATTAGGCCCGTGAAAGCATCTAGGCCCCCGTGAGGTATGGTTTCGGTGATTAATGACAACCGTTCGTTATTACTAATGAGTTTTTGGATGCGAGGTTTCACGTATATCACATCAAACGTTAATGAACTATCTATTCACACCATCTACTGCTCATTGGATAAAAATGGAGACCCCTCAACGATCTATTCTAAGGGGTTATTCGATACTCATGAAGACTAAATGAAGAACTCATACAACGACTCTATTCTATCAAAATTGGCAACACAAGAAGCTTACACTTCATCAAAATATCATTTCAAACAAGTGTCAAAGAGGTCACTTCCCTTTTTGGTGTCTTGATGCCAAAGGGGGAGAAGAGTTAGAGTCAGGGGGAGGGTTAGCTCAGTTCTAGGGGGAGTTGTCTATCCTTTTGCTACTTATTGTTATTTATTTGAGATTGCCTGCTATTATCATTTGCTATTATTGTACTCCGGGTGCTACTTTGTGCTCTTGCGCTTTATTGTTTATTATTTGAGCCTTCGAGCCACTTGTGTTGCAATTTATACCTGTTATATTTCTTTTTTGAGCATTGCATTTTAATTCCATTAACTCTATGCTCTACTCGTTGTGTTGTCATCAATCACCAAAAAGGGGGAGATTGAAAGCATCTAGGCCCCCGTGAGGTATGGTTTCGGTGATTAATGACAACCGTTCGTTATTACTAATGAGTTTGTGGATGCGATGTTTCACGTATATCACATCAAACGTTAATGAACTATCTATTCACACCATCTACTGCTCATTGGATAAAAATGGAGACCCCTCAATGATCTATTCTAAGGGGTTATTCAATACTCATGAAGACTAAATGAAGAACTCATACAACGACTCTATTCTATCAAAATTGGCAACACAAGAAGCTTACACTTCATTAAAATATCATTTCAAACAAGTGTCAAAGAGGTCACTCAAGAAGATTCCAAAAGATCAACTCAAAACAACTCGAAGCAAACAAGTTGCACTCACCGGATCATCCGATGTCTTGCAAAATGACTACATCGGTCGAGTTTGAGTTGGCAGAAGAAGAAGACCTCAGAGCCCAGTACACACCGGATCATCCGATGTGAAGGAAGTGGCACATCGGTTGATTTCAACAGAAGGATGATTTCTGAGTTATTCTGAGGAAGTACACACCGGATCATCCGATGATGAAGTAAGTGTACATCGGTCAATTTCAACAGAGACATTATTTCTAAACCAATTCCGAAGATCAACTCACCGGATCATCCGATGATGAAGTTGAAGTAACATCGGTCGATTAAAAGATCCAACGGTTATATCCAACGGTCACATCTGACACATGACATCAGCTAATTTGGAATTCGACCGATGCTTAAATAAAGGGGTGCATCGGATGATCCGATGTTCACAGAAAAAGTCTGCCTACTTTTCCAACGGCTATCTCGTGTGGGCCGGCTATAAATACCCCTCCAACCGGCCATTTCGTCAAGTATTGATCACCAGAGCCTCACTACACATCCTCAAGCATTCAAGACCAAGAGCTACCACTTCCACACCTCAAAACCTCTTGTACTCCAACTATAGGCTCGATCTAGCTAGAGAGAAGCTTGTGTGCGTCCATTCTTGGTGATTGGAATCTCTAGGCCAGTGAGAGAGAGTGTCTTGGTGACTTCTCTCACCTTGTAAAAGTTGAAGGAAGAAGAGATCGCTCCGGAGCTTACCAAGGCGTTTGTGGAAGCCCGGAGGATCACCATTGTACAAGGCTTGAGCTCCACCTTGCCGGAGATGGCGAACGGAGAAAGATAGTGGATTCCCTTGTCTTGGTGACTTGGGAGTGGCTATACCCTTTGGTGGGTGCCACAACGTGGACGTAGGTAGATCTTTGTGATCTTACCGAACCACGGGAAAAATCGCCGTGTCTCCGAGTCTCCGCGGGAGTTTGCATCTCTCTCCTCACCCTCTTACTATTACGCATTTACTATTCCGCACTTAATACTCTTGCTTGCGTAGTTAGTTCGCATAGGGAATTGGGCTTCAACCATTAAGTTTTAAATTGCTCTAAAATTTGAAAAAGCCCAATTCACCCCCCCTCTTGGGCGTTTCGATCCTTACAATTGGTATCAGAGCAAGGTTGCTCATTGGATCATTCTAGCTTCACCGCTAGAGAGCGAAAATGGCCAAGAATGGGGGTTCGGTTCCTACCTTCGAGGGCAAGAATTTTGCTTATTGGAAAGCACGCATGCGCGCTTACCTTGAGGCAATTGCTCCCGAAGTGTGGGAAGCGACCCATGCGGGGTTTGGAAATCTTGACTATGTTGGTGACCAATTAAAATGGGATGCTAAGGCTAGAAATGCCATATATGAATGCATTAGTCAAGATGTCTTTGCTAGGATTGCTAGTAAGGAAAAAGCATGTGAAATTTGGGCATGTCTAATTGAAATACATGAGGGCTCATCTCGTGTTAAAGAACTCAAACATCACATGCTTAAATCAAAATATGATGAATTTAAGATGTTTCCTCATGAGAATGTTAACCAAATGTTTTCTCGTTTAAATGTGCTCATTGAGGAAATTAACGCACTTGACATTGCTTCTCTTGGCAAGGGACTTATCAGTCGCAAGATCCTCATGCTTCTACCCAAGCCCAAGTACAACATTATCAATTCAATGCTCCAAAAAGAGTCACTAGACAACATTGAAGTTTCGGAGCTCATTGGAGAAATCCATGCTCATGAGATGAGCGTACTTGGAATGATGGAGGAGTCATCATTAAAAACCATTGCTCTCAAGGCTTCAACCAAGAAGACAACTCCCAAGAAGAAGAAAGTGGTTGAGCCTAGCTCAAGTGAAGAAGAGCAAGAAACAAGCGAAGATGATGATGATTAGCTTGCTTTGATGATGAGGAAATTCTCACGCCTCAACTCCAAGATTGCAAAGAAGGGATACTCTTATGATCCCAAGAAGAAAGCCTTCTTGCCAAGAAAAGATGAAAACAAGACGTGCTACAATTATAGTGATCTAGGCCACATATCATATGATTGTCCAAGACCGGACAAAAGGAAGGACAATGGCAAGCATCACAAGCTAGAAGAAAGTGATGATGAAGAGGAGGTCAAGCCCAAGCGCTCTTTTGGAAAGAAGAAATTTGACAAAGGCAAGAAAACCAAGCTCTTTCCAAAGAAGAGAAGAGGGCCTCAAAAGGTCTTCATGTGTGAAGCCAATGAGTGGATCACGGATGAAGAGTCAAGCGACGAAGATAGTGAAGATGAAGAAAACTTGGCGGGCCTCGCCATCGTCAACAAGGATGACTCACCTCTTCGTCCACCTCCTATGTGCCTAATGGCGAAAGGTAACTCAAAGGTATGTGAAGATTCTAGCGATGATGATGATGAGCTTTCACCCGATGAATTAGCATCTATGATTAATGAATATCATGCCATTATAAAAAGGGAAAAGGCTAAGGTTAAGGCTCTTGAGATAGCTCGTGCTAAGCTTGAAAGTGCTAACCTCGATTTGCATGACAAGTATGTAACCATACTTAAAGAGCATGACACGCTCAAATCAAATGTCAAGCAAATCGAGGAGGAGAATGCTCAAATCAAGCTTGAGTATCATGAGCTTGACTTAGCTAACTTAGCACTCTTGGCAAAGCACAATGAGTTGGTTCAAGAACATGAAGTGCTTAACCTTTCTTATGAAGCGATTGAACTTAAATTGAAAAACACAAAGAAAGAAACCCTTGATGGCAAAATATCATCTAATTCACATGCCACTAATATTTTGGATAAGTCTTTGCCTTTGAAAGCAAGCCCTAGGGAGAAGGAGCTAATGGACGAAATTGAAAGTCTTCGCACTAGTGTGGCAAGACTCTCTAAGGGGAGGACAAGCACAAGGAAATCCTCTACCAACAAGCTAAAGGCTTCAACAAGAGGGGACTTGGATCCTTCCCGGTGCCCAACAAAGGAAAGGTGCCCTCACCGGAGCTTAGGACAAGCTTCATCAAGGAAGTTGGTTCCTATTGCCAACATTGTGAGGTCACCGGACATCACACGAGGGAGTGTCCTCTTTCCAACCGTCCTTCTCCCAAATTGCCTCCTAACTACAAATCTACTTTCAATGATTATCACTATCTATTGAGCAAAGTAGGTGGAAAGGTGAAGGCAAGGTTCATCGGCAAAGACATCAAGGGCATGAAGGGGAAGCTCCCCAAGCAACTTTGGGTCCCAAAATCACTTGTATCACACATACAAGGACCTAAGTTGGCTTGGGTTCCTAAACTCAAAAACTAACTTCATGTGTGTAGGTGAACTACAAAGCCGGAGGAAAGCATTGGGTACTCGATAGTGGGTGCACTCAACATATGACCGGCAATGATGGTATGTTCACCTCCATAGAGAACCCCGGCAATCATGAACAAGTCACCTTTGGTGATAACTCAAAGGGGAAGGTAATTGGTTTGGGTAAAATTGCTATTTCTCATGATTTGTCTATCTCTAATGTTCTTTACGTTAAGTCTCTTAGTTTCAATTTACTTTCTATTGCACAATTATGTGATCTTGGACTAACGTGCACATTTGACAAGAATGGTGTTGTGGTGACTAGTGAATCAAGCAAAGAACTAATATTCAAAGGTTTTCGGCATGGACATCTTTACTTGGTGGACTTCTCCAACAAGGATGCTAGCTTGACCACTTGTCTTTTCACCAAGACAAGTTTGGGATGGCTATGGCATCGGCGCATTGCTCACATTGGGATGAGCAAGCTCAAGAAGTCATTCAAGCTTGGGATGGTGACCGGCGTGAAGGATGTCACATTTGAGAAGAACAAGCTTTGTAGCGCGTGTCAAGCCGGGAAGCAAGTTGCCTCACACCATCCGATGAAGACAATGGTGTCAACCTCCAAGCCACTTGAACTACTTCACATGGACCTCTTCGGACCGTCCACATACCAAAGTCTTGGCGGTAATCTCTATTGTCTTGTTATTGTTGATGACTACTCTCGCTATGCTTGGACATTGTTTCTAGGTGACAAGGGTGAAACTCCGGAAATCTTCAAGACCTTCGCTAAACGAGCTCAAAGGGAATTTCAACTTCCCATCATCAAGGTCCGGAGTGACAACGGCACCGAGTTCAAGAACTACAACATTGGGGAGTGGTGTGATCGTGAAGGCGTGAAGCACGAGTTTTCGGCCACATACACCCCTCAACAAAATGGTGTCGTTGAAAGGAAGAACAAGAATCTCATCACCCTTGCAAGAGCAATGCTTGATGACTATGGCACGTCGGAGAAGTTTTGGGCCGAAGCAATCAACACGGCGTGCCATGCCGCAAATAGGGTCTATCTTCATCGACTACTTCAAAAGACCCCATATGAGCTCCTCATTGGGAGAAAGCCCAACATCTCCTACTTCCGAGTCTTCGGGTGCAAGTGCTACATCTACCGCAAGAAATGGCTCGGTAAGTTTGAAAGAAGGTGTGATGTTGGTATCTTTCTTGGTTATGCGTCAAACTCAAAAGCATATCGAGTATTCAACCAAACCTCCGGGTTAGTTGAAGAAAGTTGTGATGTTGAGTTTGATGAGACTAATGGCTCCCAAGAGGAGAGTTTTGGTCATGATGATATAGATGATGAGCCTCTACGAGAAGCTATGAAGAACATGACCATAGGAGACATCAAGCCCGAAGTTGAGGAGAGCCATGATCAAGGGGGAGTCTCAAGTTCCAACATCAACACCTCCATGGCGCCTCAAATTGATGAAGAAGAAGAGAAAGATGATCCATTGCCAATGCAAGATTCACATGCCACACAACACCAAGAATAAGAAGAAGTCCAAGGTCAAGTCCAACCACAAGACGAGCGAGATGCCTCACCACCGCCAAGTGCCTCACAATCTCTTATGAGGCATGGGCGCATCTCCAAGGCACATCCGATGGATCAAATCATCGGAAGTCCGTCACGGGGAGTAAGTACTCGTTCTCGCCATGTTGCTTCATTTTGTGAGCACTACTCTTTTGTTTCGTGTGTAGAACCCACAAATATTGAGGAAGCACTCCAAGATCCCAATTGGGTGATGGCTATGCAAGAAGAACTCAACAACTTCACCCGCAATGAAGTTTGGGTATTGGAGGAGCGACCTAAGGACAAGAACGTCATCGGAACGAAGTGGGTATACCGCAACAAGCAAGACGAGAATGGCGTGGTGGTCCGCAACAAGGCAAGGCTTGTGGCCAAGGGTTTTTCACAAGTTGAAGGACTAGATTTTGGAGAGACATTCGCCCCGGTCGCACGGTTAGAAGCTATTCGCATACTCCTTGCTTTTGCTTCACATCACAATATTATGCTTTATCAAATGGATATTAAAAGTGCCTTCCTCAATGGTTATATTAACGAACTTGTTATCGTTGAGCAACCTCCCGGGTTTGAAGATCCGAGGAATCCTAACCATGTGTATAGGTTACACAAGGCGCTCTACGGGCTCAAGCAAGCACCTAGGGCATGGTATGAACGTCTAAGGGATTTCCTAGTCATGCAAGGATTCAAGATTGGGAGGGTGGATACCACACTTTTCACCAAGGACATCAACGGGGATTTATTTCTTTGTCAAATTTACGTTGATGACATTATTTTTGGCTCAACTAACAAATCTCTTAGCCTTGAGTTTGGCACCATGATGTCTAGGGAGTTCGAGATGTCAATGATTGGAGAACTCAATTTCTTCCTAGGATTTCAAATCAAGCAACTTCAAGAGGGGACTTTCATCTACCAAGAGAAGTACACCAAGGACCTCTTGAAGAAGTTTGAAATGGAAGATTGTAGCTCAAGAAGTACTCCAATGGCGACAAATTGTCATCTCGACGCGGACATGGACGGTAAACCTATTGATCAATCTCATTACCGTTCCATGATTGGTTCATTGTTATATCTTACCGCATCTAGGCCCGATATCATGTTTAGTGTGTGCTTGTGTGCTCGCTTTCAAGCGGCACCTAAAGAATCGCATCGTAAGGCGGTCTTTAGGATACTTAGGTATCTCAAGCATACCCCAAGTGTAGGTTTGTGGTACCCCAAGAACGCTAGTTTCCATCTCTTGGGTTACTCGGATTCGGACTTGGCCGGATGCCGTGTGGATCGCAAGAGTACCTCCGGTGGGTGCCACTTACTTGGGCATTCCCTAGTATCTTGGTCGAGCAAAAAGCAAAACTCCGTGGCTTTGTCCACCGCGGAGGCAGAGTATATAGCGGCCGGTGCATGTTGTGCCCAAATTCTATATATGAAGCAAACCCTTTTGGACTTTGGAATTAAATTCGGTTGTGTGCCTCTCCTTCGTGACAATGAAAGTGCGGTTAAGATAGCTAGAAACCCCGTTCAACACTCCCGCACTAAGCACATTGATATTCGCCATCACTTCTTGCGGGACCATGAGGCTAAAGGAGACATCTCTTTGCAAGGTGTTAGGTCCGAAGAACAATTGGCGGATATCTTCACTAAACCACTTGATGAGAAAACTTTTTTCTAGACTTAGAAGTGAATTAAATGTGCTAGATGCATCTAACGTCATGTAAGTTGCCATGTTCATGTAAGGTTGCATATCAAATTGGTCTTGTCTAACTCCCAAAGGATAGGGGCGAGCTAGAAATAGTTTTCTCTGAGGAAGCCTTTGGAAGGTTTAAACTTGGCAAGATAGATTTACATTATGCTTTGCATGATTCCTGCCATATAGACTTGCACTCATTTAATATCTTGCATTATTTTGTTTGGCATTGCATACGGTAGATTGTCACAAAGGGGAACCCACATCATGAGAAGGAGACTTGTTCAAAATGCAATATCTCAACTCATATGATGTGGATAGAGCAAAATTCTAAAGGTACATGCTTTAAAGAGATAGAAGTTTTCCATACTCTAGCTCACAAAGCATGGGCCTTACATTTTCATGGTTTCCCTCCTAACCTTGTGTGTTCTCTCTGCTTAAGGGCTTAGCCAATATGTGGCACTATATTTGAAGCCTTCTATTAGAGGTTAGGAGTTGCCCAAAAAGTCCTAGGACCCATCCTTATCTTTGTGTGTTTAAGTCCAAGGACACATATGGGCAGTCTTAGGTTTTCTGTAGTCATCGGATTATCCGATGCTAGGGCCAACAGATCATCGGGTCAATTGGTGCTCAGATCAAGTCAGATGTCACAAATCAACCGATGAGTTCATTTCAGAAGACATCGGAGGATCCGGTGTTCAGTTTTCTGGTGCCCTGCCGAAATCGACCGATGATCGACACCTCAACGTCGGCTCATCTGGTGTTCAAAGAGAGTTTTTGGAACAGCTCTCTGTTGAACTCGACCGATGCATCCTCCGATGATCATCGGTCCATCCGGTGTTTTGTGCGCGGCTAGGGTTTGCCCGTACGGTTTAAATAGCGGTTCGGCCGCCCGTGTTTTTCTTCCCCGCCTCTCCGCCGCCGCCCACTTCTCTCGCCGTCCTCGCGCCCTCCGGCCACCTCCAGCCGCCTCTCCGCCGCCGCCCACTTCTCTCGCTGTCCTCGCGCCCTCCGGCCACCTCCGGCCGCCGCCGCCGCCACCCTTCGGTCGCCGCCTCCCAGGCGCCGCCGCCGCCACCTTCCAGGCGCCGCCACCGCCGCCTCCCAGGCGCCGCCGCCGCCGCCTCCCAGGCACCGCCGCCGCCGCCTCCCAGGCACCGCCGCCGCCGCCCTTCGGCCGCCGCCGCCTAGGCGCCACCCGTGCCCACGCCGCCGCCTCTCCCGCGCACGCCGCCGCCGTTCCACCGCGCCGCCGCAGCTCGCCTCCCTCGCCGTCTCCCCTCCACCACCAGCCGCACCACCACTCGCCGCCGGCTTCCACCACCGCGCATCACCCTCTCCGCTAGGGTTTCGCCGTGCTTCGCCGTTCGTCGCTAAGGTTTGCTCCGTGCCGCGCGACGTCCTTCGTTGTTTTTCGTCGTTCATCTTCATCGTCGCTAACCCTAGCTCTCAATTGCATCAAGATGGGTCGTGATCGCAAAGGAAAGGGCAAGGCTATTGAGGAGCCCGCCGCGAAGAAGCGCAAGATGTCCAAGGACGCTCGTCGTGCGGAGTTGGCTGCTCGCGCCGCCGAGGAGCGTGAGCGCGGCCATCGCGGCTCCTTACGGATCCGCGAGTCCCGGCAGAGGCAGGAGCAGCCTCCGGTCCAGCCGGTGCCTCCCGAGGGCTCCGACGAGGAGGAGACCGAGGTGCTGCCTCTCATCCGCTGGCGCACCCCGAGGACTCGTGGGGGTGGACAGACTCCTACGGCGAGTCGGCGCCCCTCTACGGCTGACCGCGCCAAGGACAGAGAGGCCCAAAGGGCCATCCACCTGATGGACACAGCAGTCCGTGTTGCCGAGGATGTCAGACTCACCGACTACAGGAAGATGAAGGCAAGGCAACTAAAGAAGCTCAGATGGTCAGCGATACTTGAGGAGTGGTTCCCACGGCCTAGGGACGCTCGAGTTGACTCCCGCTTCTGGACCCTGACACAGGCGTCCCTGTACGAGACTTACAGGCGTCGGGGCCACAAGCTCTTCCAGCATAACAGCATCGACTGGGATCAGCTTGCAGTGGCAGCAGGACACGGGATCAGGCCACTCTTTGAGAGATACAGAGGACTTGTGGACTTGCTCTCGCACCAGAGGAGTGCCTACGTCGAGGAGTGGGTCAGGGTGTTCTACGCGACACTCTACGTCTCTGAGGGCCGTCGCTCGATTCACTTCATGTTCATGGGGCAGATCCACAACGTGTCTCGAGACTTGTTGGGCAGACTGCTTGGTGTGGAGCTCTCTACTACGTGCCTGCACCAGATAGTCTACGGAGACGCAGACCCGCCGAGGAGGCCACTGACTGGAGGAGTGGCACCGCCTTTCGAGGAGATCAGAGGTCTGTTTACTCAGCCGTTCACTCCTGACCAGCCGAGGGTGCCAGCGCTTCTCACCCCAGCAGCTCGGACAGTTCACCACGTCCTCAGGCGTACCCTACTACCGAGGTCTGGCTACTTGGAGGGCTTCACGAGCCTTCAGCAGACCATCCTGTTCTATGTGATGAACGGGATGAAGTTCGACATTGTGGATATTCTGATCTGCGAGATGGAGGACGTGATCACCGACGGAGTTGGGATGCTTCGACAGTTGGTCTTCGGTCACTTGATCTGTCACCTTCTCCACCAGTTGGTTCCAGAGGACACTCCAGGAGTTTCTCAGCTGACGGAGATGCACGTGACCCGGTTCAGCCACTACCGAGTCCCCACTCCGGGAGACCGCCGCCTTGGCCGTCCCGTCGAGCGTGAGGTTCGAGCCAGACTGTCAGAGGAGGACTGGGCAGAGCTGACTCAGGAGGACGCAGAGCTGGCACAAGCAGAGGCTCAGGGAGGAGACCTACAGCATATATGGTCGGACAGCGACACCAGCGACAGTGTCGAGGAGTACTTCCCTCCTGCTCCTCCTTCACCGAGGCAGCACGACGCAGAGGCAGGAGGCTCAGCAGCTCCACCACCTACACCTCCTCCAGTGTCAGAGGCTCAGGTGACTCAGCCGTCAGAGCTCACTGCTTTACTTCAGCGGATGGCTCAGCAGCAGGAGCAGCAGGCAGCTCGACAGGAGCAGCTTCAGAGGCAGCAGCAGGAGATGCAGCTGGAGATCGCCCGTCAGAGGCGAGAGTACATCGACAGGTACACCAACCTTGTCGACCAGATGACGAGACGCACTCTGGACCAGCAGCAGCAGACTCAACAGATGTTGTTGGGCGTCCTGGTGTTGGTCACCAACCTCTACCAGCAGACGGGAGTCGCCATTCCACCTCAGCACTCGGGACTCAGTCAGGCTCCAGGTGCACCCCCACTGGCACCAGCTCCAGCACCGTCCTCGTCGATCCCCAGCTTCAGTATACCACCTCTGCACGCCTCGACAGCGCCCGTTCACTCGACAGTACTGCCGCCGACGTCGTTCCAGTCCTCACCTCTTCCGGCAGTACCTTCTCCACCGGCGCCAGCAGTCTCAGCGGATCCCCCAGCAGCTCCAGCTCCAGCTCCCCCCGCTCCAGCTCCAGCGCCAGCGACCTCCACCTCCAGCAGCTCCGGCGACAGCACCGTCGACGCCGACCACTTCACCATCGCCAGGAGCGCGCCTGAGTCGTAGGCACTCGACTTCCCTTTTTGGTGTCTTGATGCCAAAGGGGGAGAAGAGTTAGAGTCAGGGGGAGGGTTAGCTCAGTTCTAGGGGGAGTTGTCTATTCTTTTGCTACTTATTGTTATTTATTTGAGATTGCCTGCTATTATCATTTGCTATTATTGTACTCCGGGTGCTACTTTGTGCTCTTGCGCTTTATTGTTTATTATTTAAGCCTTCGAGCCACTTGTGTTGCAATTTATACCTGTTATATTTCTTTTTTTGAGCATTGCATTTTAATTCCATTAACTCTATGCTCTACTCGTTGTGTTGTCATCAATCACCAAAAAGGGGGAGATTGAAAGCATCTAGGCCCCCGTGAGGTATGGTTTCGGTGATTAATGACAACCGTTCGTTATTACTAATGAGTTTGTGGATGCGATGTTTCACGTATATCACATCAAACGTTAATGAACTATCTATTCACACCATCTACTGCTCATTGGATAAAAATGGAGACCCCTCAACGATCTATTCTAAGGGGTTATTCGATACTCATGAAGACTAAATGAAGAACTCATACAACGACTCTATTCTATCAAAATTGGCAACACAAGAAGCTTACACTTCATCAAAATATCATTTCAAACAAGTGTCAAAGAGGTCACTCAAGAAGATTCCAAAAGATCAACTCAAAACAACTCGAAGCAAACAAGTTGCACTCACCGGATCATCCGATGTCTTGCAAAATGACTACATCGGTCGAGTTTGAGTTGGCAGAAGAAGAAGACCTCAGAGCCCAGTACACACCGGATCATCCGATGTGAAGGAAGTGGCACATCGGTTGATTTTAACAGAAGGATGATTTCTAAGTTATTCTGAGGAAGTACACACCGGATCATCCGATGATGAAGTAAGTGTACATCGGTCAATTTCAACAGAGACATTATTTCTGAACCAATTCCGAAGATCAACTCACCAGATCATCCGATGATGAAGTTGAAGTAACATCGGTCGATTAAAAGATCCAATGGTTATATCCAACGGTCACATCTGACACATGACATCAGCTAATTTGGAATTCGACCGATGCTTAAATAAAGGGGTGCATCGGATGATCCGATGTTCACAGAAAAAGTCTGCCTACTTTTCCAACGGCTATCTCGTGTGGGCTGGCTATAAATACCCCTCCAACCGGCCATTTCGTCAAGTCTTGATCACCAGAGCCTCACTACACATCCTCAAGCATTCAAGACCAAGAGCTACCACTTCCACACCTCAAAACCTCTTGTACTCGAACTATAGGCTCGATCTAGCTAGAGAGAAGCTTGTGTGCGTCCATTCTTGGTGATTGGAATCTCTAGGCCAGTGAGAGAGAGTGTCTTGGTGACTTCTCTCACCTTGTAAAAGTTGGAGGAAGAAGAGATCGCTCCGGAGCTTACCAAGGCGTTTGTGGAAGCCCGGAGGATCACCATTGTACAAGGCTTGAGCTCCACCTTGCCGGAGATGGCGAACGGAGAAAGATAGTGGATTCCCTTGTCTTGGTGACTTGGGAGTGGCTATACCCTTTGGTGGGTGCCACAACATGGACGTAGGTAGATCTTTGTGATCTTACCGAACCACGGGAAAAATCGCCGTGTCTCCGAGTCTCCGCGGGAGTTCGCATCTCTCTCCTCACCCTCTTACTATTACGCATTTACTATTCCGCACTTAATACTCTTGCTTGCGTAGTTAGTTCGCATAGGAAATTGGGCTTCAACCATTAAGTTTTAAATTGCTCTAAAATTTGAAAAAGCCCAATTCACCCCCCCTCTTGGGCGTTTCGATCCTTACAGCCCGCTTATTTAAATTCCAACCAATCGGAACTGGGCCACACCGGGGCCACAGATTCTCAGCGCGCCAACACACGGGATCCAACCACACCCGATCACGGGTTTAAATTCTCTGCTGCTGACAGACGGGGCCCACGCCTTCTTCAACCTCCCACTGGCTCCTTCGCGCCCGCACGCCCCCCCCCCTCACCGGAGCACGTCGGTGCTCGCCGGCCCGCCGTTCCCGGTCACCATCCGGACTAGGACTGGCCGCCAGGGGGTTTGCGACGTCGAGGAACACGACTGTGGGGTCTGCTTGGGCTGCCGGCGGCCGGAAATTAGCTCGCGACGTGTAACTGCCTCTGTGGTGGCTCGACAGCGTCGCCCGAGGTCTCTAGCCCTCCAAAAGCTGTGCCGACGAGCCCTACAGCACCAGCGCACCTCTAGGAAGGTCGGCACGACCTTAAAGTAGCTCGGAAATGGCTGTAAATGGGTTGTCGTCGTGCGACCGAATGGGTCCGCCACGAACCACCCAAGAAGAGCTCGAATTCCGTCGGTATGAGGCGTTTTCATGCTATGGATGAAAAAGGGAAAACGATCGCCAGCTAGTCTAGCTTCTCTGTGCCAAATTTGATGACTTAAGGAGATTAAGAGGGCAAGAATTTGAAAGAATCGTACCGGAAGCTCGGAATGAGGTCGCCGGAGCAAAACCTCGAAATTCACCGTCGATAGCTCACGGCACGGCCTGAACTTGGGCTGAGAGCAGCACCGCACCCGTGCACGTCCGTAGCTGTGATCGCTCGGCCGTGAAACCCCCTGTAGAGGGCTGTCCACGAGCGCCCGATCACCTTCTTGAACTCGGTCGCCGCGGCAGCGGTTGTTCTCGGGCACTGGGGGCCGCAGCTCACTTGCTTGCAGGTCAGGGAGGTGGAGGCTGATCTCAGGGAAAGGTTTAGCAGCTCAGGGGAGGGAAGAGCGCGGTGGTTTTGCCGTTCTTCCGATCGGACCGAGAGGCGGAGGGGAGGAGCTTGGTTTGCTCGACGTTCTCGCGAGAGAGGAAGGCAACTGCACTTTGCTTCGGCCAGGGGGCACGTGATCACGTTGAGGGCGCGGTCAGGACCGACCTCGGGGCGCCAGCGCGTGGAGACCGGCAGCAGGAGCTGGCGCGGCAAGCTCCTCGGTGGTTCTCGTGAGCTGCTCGGGAAAATTTCCCACCGAGAGCAAAACTTAGTGAGTAAGGCAGCCTCTTCATCTCTATGACATGTGGGTCCCACTCCACATTTCTTCCCCAAATATCTTCTCAAGCTGATCCTCTCAATCCCCAGAATGCTGAGTTTAAAAAGGGTGGCTAGAATTTGAATTCTTCAAATTCAGTTTGAATTTGCAAGACAAAATCTGAATTTGGTTAGAATTTGCAAATGCTCCTCTTTAACTCCTTTTTGAGCCCACCCTACACATGCAAAGTTGGTGATAAAACTTTTCCCTATAAATCCAACTATATGGCTGCATGTTTATTCAAAGTCCTTGACCACCCCATGTGTGAACTTTGAATTTCAAATCTGAATTTTAAACTTACATGCAAAGAGTATTTAACTCCTTATTGGTTCAACACTTTTAAATAAAAATGTGAGTCTCATTTTGGATGGTCATCCATGTATTACTTTGCATGAAAAAAGTTTTAGCAAGTCCCATTTTTCATGTCTTTGCCACACATATGAACTAAAACCTTGGTTTTTATTCATACACATTTTTGGGACTTTTACAGATAAGTGATGGGAAAATCCAATCTTGTTCACCTGTGTTATCCGTTCGGAGCAGCCAACCGTTGCCGCTAAGAATTTGTGAGTGTTAATTCTTAGTCCCATGGCGTCTCCGTATTTTTCAAGTATCTTCATTACAGCAGACACCTCTTGTTGAACCGTGTTGAGGAAAAGTGCTGAATCGTCGGCATAAAGCGTTATCTGACTTTTTGCCATCCTCTCCTCTAGTGGGGATAAGACACCTTGCTCGGTTGCTATTTGCATGATGTTTTGTATGGTGTCAAATGCCATAATGAACAGAAAGGGTGAGAGGGGGTCCCCCTGCCTTAAGCCCCGGCGGTGTTCGATGCTTGGCCCTGGGACTCCATTAAGTTGCACCGATGATGATGTTGTGGACCATAACAGTGCAATCCAGTTCCTCCATCTCACCGGGAATGATGAAACGTCTTATGTGAATGCTAGGTAGCTTCCTTAACTTGCCGAGTTTTTCATCAAGTTTGACACTCGACTCAATTTACTGGACATAGCGTTGGCATTACCATTCATCGACTATTGTATCTTTGTTGCATCGATAACCAACCCGTATTTATATAGTCTACATGCTTTTTCTCTCACATACTACTCCCTTAGTCGGTCAATATTAGATTTCCTAGCATCTCAGCACAAGCACAAACACACAGAGAAAAGAACTTTATGCCCAAATAAACCAGGCATTTTCTATTGGAATTTTGGTCCATGTGAGAAAGGCCTAAAGAAAATTTAATAAATAAATCTTAAAGACTTACTCTTAAGTGAGAGTGCTCTTTCACTCTCCTCTTACTCGTTCACCATGCCGCGCACGTGTTTCATTAATCAAGCCTCAAGCATACCAACAAATTTTATCTCTGAAGATTGAACTGGCTAATCTCAACCTAACAGATCAACATGATACATGGCATTATATTTGGGGCTCACGTAAATTCACAGCTGATAAGGCTTATAAATCGCTAATAGGTCATATACCCATCCACCCCGCCTTCAGATGGCTCTGGAACTCCAAATGTGAACCAAAACATAAAGTGTTCTTCTGGTTGCTTCTTCAAGATAGATTGAACACAAAAGGGATGCTAAGAACAGGACACATGGAATTAGATTCCTACACCTGTAAAAACTACATACTACAGAAAGAAGAGACTATCACATCTCTTTCTCAGGTGTAACATTTCTAGAGCATGCTGGAACTCGATTGCCATTTCAGCACCAAGAACTATATGCGCACAAAGAGCTGTAAAAAGATTAAAACGGAAACTCCAGGTACCGTTCTTCATGGAAGTGATTATCCTAATGGCATGGAGTATATGGAAATACAGAAATGGGTGGATTTTTGAATCAATTCCTCCGACGGTTGAAGCTGTTCGACTAAACTTCAGAAAAGAAATTCTCCTGGTTATCCATAGGGCTAGAAATAGTCTAGATCCTTTTGTCCAGGAATGGTTGGATCAGTTGTAATTTCTGACTCTTACAACTAACTTTTCTCTCCTTTTTCTTCTACTCCCTCTTAAGTTGTAACCCTTAACTTTTATTTCAATAAAATTAGAGTAGGGGAGTTTCCCTCCTGTTTCCTGTCAAAAAAAACCTCAAGCAAAGCAAATCTTTATTTTTTTTGTTTAGAAAAAATGATTGAGCCGCAGGAAGCGGAATATCACTGTCGAAGTGTATTCCTGCGACACTTCCCCTGGTCCACCTGAGCAGCCCGTGGAGGTTCTTTTTCGGTGGGGCTAGTGGATCTCGAAGGTCAGAACGCAATGGCGAGATGAACACGAGGATTTACGTCGTTCGGGCCGCCGCAGCGTGATACCCTACGTCCACGGGTATGTTTACTGTATTGCTCGCGCGTATGAGTATGTGAGTTGGCTGGGTCGTGAACCCCCTCTATGGTGGCTGCCCCGGTCCTTTTATAGCCCAAGGTCGAGGTAGTTACAATGTGGACCGGGGCTCGACAGGTGGCTCCGCGGCTATCTGTGTCCTATACATGAGCTAGGGTCTTCACTGCTATACGCATTGTCACTGTCGGTGAAGTTAAGGAGCGTCGCCTGTCCCGCCGGGCGCCTCTGACCGGGTAGCAGGTGATAATGTAGTACCCGTCTTGTCGCCGCATCTCCTCGCTCTGCTGGGCAGCTCTGTGCCATTGGGCGGCACTGTCGTGCCGTCATGACTTGCCGCCTTGTCTTTCACTGTAATAATGCGCAGACGGGGAACATGGGCGTGTGCTGTGCGCCATGCTTCTAAGGAAGGCGCGAGCCTTGAATGCTCGGCCTGACAGCGTACCTTCCTCTTTACTCCTTGGCCATCTGCCTGTTGCTCGTCAGTGTGACGGCCGGGTGGCTGTCCCCGGGCCACGTGTCCGCTGGAGCTGTCTTGCGGAGTAGCGGGTGGTCCGGTGTTGTTGGGTACGTGGCAGCTCCGGAGCCCTCCCATACTTGAGGGTGGGTTTGGGTTGCAGGTCACGTGGCACACCCTGGGCCTTCCTCGTGGGGAAGGTATTCTCGGAGCCGTTGCCCACACGGCCGCTACGGTGCCCTCCCATCCTGGAGGTCGGACCCGGGACCGCAGGACACGTGACATCTCCGAAGCTCTCTCTGGCGGAGGGTGCGGCTCGGAGGCTCCGGGCACGTGGCAGCGCCGGAGCCCTTCTTGACGTAAGATGGGGCCTGGTACCACCAGATACGTGGCGGCTCCTGAACCACCCTCGGCCGGTCTTCAGGCTCAGGGCCTAAAGACTTGCGGCAATCCTGGGTCTGCCCGTCGGGCCCAGGGCACGTGGCTTACACTGGGACCCGCCTAACACGGGAACATAGGGCCCAGGTGCTTTCTATCCACTACGTGGGGGTACCCGGTTCGCAGGGCACCAACAATCACAAATAGCAGAGTTAGTTCGTTTTGCTCCTAGGGTCGGTCCGGACTTTCATGTGGTCTACAACGGGCCTCGTTGACTATAAATATAACGAGATAATATGTTAAACATAATTATATTATAAAATCTCCTTACCATTACTTTATTAATTCAAAGAAATTTATAATGTTTGAAACTTGTCTAATGATATAAAAAATACGTCAAAGACTTTGAACTAACACACAATTATTAGGCCTGGTTAGTACACACTCAGATGAGAGAAAAAATAAGACAATCAGTTAGTCTAGTAATATATGTAGATTAATCTTAATCATTGCATAAAGATTATCGGTCTAAAACTAGCATTTAGAAGGCATGAGGGACCGAGTATTGAGTTGTTCATATACAAATCTCGAGCCTTGAGAATACAAGAATATGAGGCATTATGGTCGCAGCAGCTGATAGACAAAAATAAGAGATTTGTTCCTAGTTCCTGCAACCGGCAAATCAAAATTTGAGATCGGATCACGGTCATAGCATCAAACATATGAGAGTACGAGATTATATTCATTGATTGACTTTCAGTTTATGAGTATCCATGAGAGGCGACGTGGAACTGCTCTGCATCTACATGGCCATGGTATTGTTGAGAACTCTTGATTCTAAGTTGGACTGGATTAAATATAAACCTACAGTTGCTATTCTTAGTTAATTAATTATTTGTCAGGCCTAGAATTGCTAATATTGCTGAACAAACTAAAAGACCAAGAAGTGGTAACATTGACGGATGGAGGGAGTATTCTGATGATGCTTTACAATATTAACTTGAATGATAGACTTGCTTGGACTGATCTTTGGTAGACTTGTTCAAATTAGACTCACTATAGAAACGAGTAAAAGGATGTCGGCAGTATAGCTACAGTACTGTTATATTGTTCTTTGGTAGACTTGTTCAAATTAGACTCACTACAGTACTGTTATATTGTCATCTAGTTTATGATTTATTTTTGATTGAACTAGAACTATAAGTACTCTTATTTCTAACAAAATATTTTCTGCAGCATTGGCATGTGGTGCCTGACCTACAAATTTTTCACACGAGTCTGATTGTTGAACTCACGTGCTTGTAGAGCGGTGCTCTCGAACCGGGAGCCCGCGTTGCAGCAGGTATTTGGTTGCGTGTTGTTAGCAACGTGGCGCATGAGGCACCGCACATACTCCTCGCTTCAACGTGAGCGCGTGCACTCTAATCGCGAGAGAAGTGAGAGGATACCACGCAGGCGGACGGCAATTTGATGGCTGAACGCGCGGCCATTTGCTATCAGGTGGTCTCGACCCATACCGTACCTTCAGGGTGGGCATTAGGTTAAACCGAGATCTGCAAGGGGCAAATGCAAGGTGAGTCGGGGAAGAGTAGGCAGACTTACGGACGCTGGGGACTTACTGACCCGCTTCACCAGTCGAGCTCTTAAGCTCACATGGCAATGGCTGCAATGGAAGTGCCCAGACTGATCATGGGTGGGATCGGAACTGCCATTGGATCAAACCGCTGTAGCACTTTTTGCTGTAGCTACGAAAGTCACGGTGGACAATGGGAGAAGGGCTCAGTTTTGGACTTCCAGCTGGATCAATGGTTCCTCGCCAGCATCTATATATCAAGGTTTATTCAAGCATATATAGTAGACGAAAGACAGGATCTGTTGCGGATGCATTTGCCAATGAAAACTAGATCAGCGATGTAGTGCATGATCTTAGGCTGCCCGCAGCGGGCGCCTCTACCAGGGCCTGGCCGCTATACATAGCGATGCCGCTGGTAGGGCAATTCCGCACTGGCGTCCGTTAGGCCCACTGTCAATTCCAGGTTGCTATAGGGCACCTGGGAATTACACGATGGCATGTAGCGCCTCTATCGCACGGACGGAGGAAGAAGAGTGTCGGTACTGTCAGTACCGGGTACCCCCGCGCACACGAGAGAAGTCGCCTAAGGACCTCGCCGCCTCCACAGGGGCGAGCTCCAAAAGCGCCACGTGTCCAGCGGGGCCGGGCCTCCCCTCTCCTCACAGGTGAGCCCCGGGCCTGCCACGTGGCCAACACAGCCGGACCTTGCCCCCTACGCAGAGGCGAGCTCCGAAGGCGCCACGTGTCCAACGGGGCCGGGCCTCCCCTCTCCTCAGAGGCGAGCCTCGGGCTTGCCACGTGGTTAGCAGAGCCGGACCTCGCCCCCTCCGCAGGGGCGAGCTCCGAAGGCACCGCGTGTCCAGCGGGGCCGGGCCTCCCCTCCCCTCAGAGGCGAGCCTCGGGCTTGCCACGTGGCCAGCAGAGCCGGACCTCGCCCCCTCCGCAGGGGCGAGCTCCGAAGGCGCCACGTGTCTAGCGGGGCAGGGCCTCCCCTCTCCTAAGAGGTGAGCCCCAGGCCTGCCACGTGGCCAGCAGTGCCGAACCTCACGCCCTCCGCAGGGGTGAGCTCCGAAGGTACCACGTGTCGTGCTGCCCACCCCGGCTCGGTAGGCAGTAGGCGTAAAGGCACATCATGCCTTGTCCAATCAAGGCATTTAAGACCCGCGCCTTCCCAAGACGCGGAGACACGGCGCACGCCCCTGTCAGGTGGCACAGTGACCAGTCGCGTCACAGTGAAGACAAGACACTCGCTGCCGTCCCTGCCATCATCAACCACTACGCCTAGCTTGCGACACGGGCAGGACGGCAGGTCGACGACCAAGAAGCCATTGCTAGAGACAACTACCAACATTCACTGCAAGATATGGTAGATGGTAGGAAATCTCCCCGGGGCCACCTGTCGGGCCCCGGGGCCCACCTTGTAAGCCACCCGAGCCTTGAAGTATAAAAGACTCGAGTCGGCAACGTTGCAAGGGGTTAGACAGTTCGAACTCTTGGGGGGTTCGGCAGTTAGCTCCCTCTAGCGCCTAGGGCAACTTAGCTCATACAGAACAACCACGTAAAAATCCTGGTGTCAATCCTCTCACAACCAACGCGACCTCTCGACAGGACTAGACCCTCCGAAAAAGAACCTCCGTGGGTTGCTCCTAAAGCACGCCCGGGCGAAGTGTTGACGACACACTTCGACATTTGGCGCGCCACGTAGGGGGCTTTTCTCTCTCGAGACGGGTCTGTGCCAACAAAGATGACCAATCTTCCTTCAAAGGCAAGCTCTTCGCGCTCTCATTCTTGGCGAACGATGACCAGTGAGGGTCATGTCTTGACACGCTCAGGGACGAGTGCGTCAGGACAGGTTGGGGGCCCGCGTAAGACTCCAGCAACGCGGACTCCTACAACCTCAAGATCTGCTGCGGCGCAGGGTGCTACTCAAGCAAGATCACTAGCTGCCGCACGAGCGCTCCTGCATAATCCACCCAGCAGTGGATCCGCAACATCAACCACCTCGTCGCTGCTGGCGTCAACCCTCCGCTGCGGCGGGGACGACGCCCCGGTCAACCAGATGTGTCGTTGTCACGTGCACCAACGGTTGACATGCATACGGCAGACTCCCGTTCCACCAGGCTCCCAACGGCGGACCTGAGGACGGAGCTAGAGCGACGTCGCTTGGGGGAAGATGGTCGTGTGACCATCGAGCGACATCGGGAAAGGCGTTGCAACCACAAGGCCGACTACAGCATGTCGACTGCCTCGACTCAGCGTGGGCCTCAGACGTTCGCCATGCGACCTCTGCCCTAGGCGTACGCCAAGCAGCATATGCAGCAGCCATATGCCTTGCAGTCGGCGCCACCGGTATGTGGTGCACCATTGCCCATGCTGGGGTACACCGTGCCAGCAGCGGACCAAGGGTTCGCGTCACCAGGATCTGCAGCAGCAGGGACGGGGTGTGTGGCCTTGGCGCTCCACCTCCACTTTATAGTGTGGCCACACAAGTTCCGGCCACACCTGCCGCAGAAGTACGACAGAAGCGTCAACCCTGCAGAGTTCGTGCAAATCTACTCTACTGCCATCCTCGCGGCAGGAGGGGATGAGTCCATCATGGACAACTACTTCTTCGTCGCCTTGACCGGCCCAACACGGTCATGGTTCATGAACCTGCCCCAGGGTTCCATAACTTCCTGGGGGGAGCTATGCCGACAGTTCACGGCGAACTTCAGCAGCTCCTACACGTGTCCCAGCACAGAGCTGGACCTCCACGCCGTACGACAACAACAGGGAAAATCACTGCGCTCCTTCATCCAGCGATTCTCCTAGGCACGGAACACCATCCCCCACATCCAGAATGCATCAGTTATGGTTGCATTTCGACGGGGTGTTAGGGACAAGAAGATGCTCGAGAAGTTGGCCACCAGGGAGGTGCGAGACGTCTCGGAGTTCTTCAGTCTGGCGGACAAGTGCACCAGAGCAGCGGAAGGGCGTAACTGGCGCTTGTAGCCAGCCTCTGAAGCAGGAGGGCAGCCCGGAGCTGGACTTCCTACCACGTCATGAAGTCAAGAGCCAAGCACTGGCTGACTTCGTGGGCAAGTGGACGCCATCACCAAGCAACCCAGGGAGCCCTAAAGGTGGAGAACCGGAGCCCCGGGCACTGGTCTTCACCGAGCCTCACTGGACGTTCTACTTCGACGGCTCCTCGCAGAAGCAGGGGGCCGGAGCCGGCGTACTGCTCCTCACACCGACGGGGGAGCAGTTCAGGTACATGGTGTGCCTCAACTTCAAGGCAACCAACAACATGGCCTTGGACCTATGCCATGTTCCACGCGCCGACAACACCGTCGCTAACGACCTGTCAACGAAGGCCTCTGCCGGAGCCCCGGTGCCCGAAGGAGCCTTCGAAAGGACGTTGCCACGACCCACACTCCGGCCTGCCGAACCGGGCGAAGGGGGCGAGACTAGCACCTCGAAGCTGGCGGTCCTGACGTCCCTGCAGCCATGGTGCCCGCCAAGGATGTATGCGCCATGGGGACTCCGTGCTACCCACGCGCCCAAGATCCAGAAGCTCAAGTAAGCCCCGATGCATGGACCACGGAGGTCCGGGACTACTTGAAAGACAACATCCTTCCTGATGAACGTGCATCTGCTGAACGGATTGTGTGGATGGCTAAGAGCTAAACGCTGGTATCTCTACCGCCGTGGCGCCAACGCCATCCTATTGTGGTGCATAACCCAGGAGGAAGGCTGCGACCTGCTCACAGTAATCCACGAAGGCGAGTGCGGGAAATGCGCATCTTCCCGCACGCTGGTCGGTAAGGCCTTCCGGCATGGCCTCTACTGACCGACAGCCTCCTGGATGCCGTCAAGCTGGTTAAGAGATGCAAGGCGTGCCAGTTCCATGCCAAGCAGATCCACACACTGGTGTAGACACTGCACATCCTGGGGTCCTACCCTAGAGCCGTCGGGGGATTCCGGTTCCTCTACGTCGGGGGCCAGCCGGACATCCCAGAGCCGGGCCACGGGAAACACCCTTCTTCATGGTATGCGGGGCCGAAGCCGTGCTTCCCCTGGAGATCACCATGGGGGTCCCCCCGTGTCCGAGCATACGACGAAGCCACGCATGACCCGCTCCTGCGTGAGGACATTGACCTCGTCGACGAGGCAAGATGGCAAGCAACGCTCCAAAACGCACGGTACCGACAGGTGCTCCGACTCTACCACCAGAGGTCCGTGCATGGGAGCTCAAGGCAGGCGCTCCGGCGCTACCTCCGTAAGTTCTACCCTTAGAAAAGTGGTAGGACAGATTTATTCTTTCTGTAACAGACCCATAGAGCCTAGGAGCAGCGCTCGGAGCAACTAAGTCCGAGGGGGTGGTCCAGGACTACGTACGACTTAGCCTGATCCTGTACCCTAAGCGCGTAGGCCCTGCCCCCCTTCACAATGGGGCGGGTCATTGCCTCCATGTACGGCCTGTTTTCCTCCTATGGACTTACATGAATGAAAAGAACCCTGTCCTACCACGCTTACTTATGTGTTCATTTAAATTACGTATTAATTTTTATGATCACCTTACCATGCTTAAGACAGTGTACGTTCATCGTATACTCGTCTCTCCTTTCCCACTCACATGCCTAGTCAGCATTTGCCATCCTGCCGAAGGCGGTTATGCTTGAGGTACCTGCCAAAGGTCCAGGGGCCTCTCGGACCTCCCCCTGTTAGGGTACTGTGACGCCAGTTGGTCTCCTCCAGGAAAAGACCTACGCAGAGGAGGAGGTCTAGGAGACTACTTTGCCTGGTCCTACACCCAAAGCATGCGCACTCTGCCTCCCTAGCGCTACGGTCTAAGTACTAGGGGTCGGACAGTTACACCCTGACCAAGGAGGGAGCCGGGCCTCCGGTACCGAGTGCACTGGATTGCCCAAGCCCCGTATTCCGTCCCAGGACTGTAAGCCAAATAAGACTAGGAGATAGGGAAGGGAGGACCTCTGATCAGGATTACCGTTTCCTACTCGTGTGCAGTGCCGGACCTCTCCCCTCTTCTCAGCAGGCGTGAGCTCCGATGACGGACATCTCCCCTCTCCTCAGAGGTGAGATCCGAAGCCGGATCTCTCCCCTCTTCTTAGCAGGGGTGAGCCCTGATGCCGGACGTCTCCCCTCTCCTCACAGGTGAGCTCCGAAGCCGGACCTCTTCCCTCTTCTCAGCAGGGGTGAGCTCCGATGCCGGACGTCTCCACTCTCCTCAGAGGTGAGCTCCGAAGACGGACCTCTCCCCTCTTCTCAGCAGGGGTGAGCTCCGATGCCGGACGTCTCCTCTCTCCTCAGAGGTGAGCTCCGAAGCCGGACCTCTCCCCTCTTCTCAGCAAGGGTGAGCTCCGATGCCGGACGTCTCCCCTCTCCTCAGAGGTGAGATCTGACGCCGGACCTCTCCCCACTTCTCAGCAGGGGTGAGCTTAGATGTCGGACGTCTCCCCCTCCTCAGAGGTGAGCTCCAAAGCCGGACCTCTCCCCTCTTCTCAGCGGGGGTGAGCTCCGACGCTGGACATCTCCCCTCTCCCCAGAGGTGAGCTCCGAAGCCGGACCTCTCCCCTCTTCTCAGCAGGGGTAAGCTCTGATGCCGGATGTCTCCCCTCTCCTCAGAGGTGAGCTCCGAAGCTAGACCTCTCCCCTCTTCTCAGCAGGGGTGAGCTCCGATGCCGTACGTTTACCCTATCCTCAGAGGTGAGCTCCGAAGCCGGACCTCTCCCCTCGTCTCAGTAGGGGTGAGCTCCGATGCCGAACGTCTCCTCTCTCTTTAGAGGTGAGCTCCGAAACCGAACCTATCCCCTCTTCTCAGCGGGGGTGAGCTCTGATGTCGGACGTCTCCCCTCTCCTCAGAGGTGAGCTCCGAAGCCGGACCTCTCCCCTCTTCTCAGCAGGGGTGAGCTCCGATGCCGGACGTCTCCCCTCTCCTCACAGGTGATCTCCGAAGCAGGACCTCATGCCCTTCGTTGGGCTGAGCTCCGATGCCGGACCTCACCCCCTCCGCAGGGCTGAGCTCCGATGCCGGACCTCACCCCCTCCGCAGGGGTGAGCCCCGAAGGCGTAGAGTCGGACCTCACCCCCTCCGCAGGGGCGAGCTCCGAAGGCGCAGTGCCGGACCTCACGCCCTCCGCAAGGCTGAGCTCCGATGCCGGACCTCACCCCCTCCGCAGGGGCGAGCTCCGAAGGCGCAGTGCCGGACCTCACGCCCTCCGCAAGGCTGAGCTCCGAAGCCGGACCTCACCCTCTCCTCAGAGGTGAGCTCCGATGCTGGACATCACCCCCTCAGCAGGGGTGAGCTTCGATGCCGGACCTCACCCCCTCTGCAGGGCTGAGCTTCGATGCCGGACCTCACCCTCTCCTCAGAGGTGAGCTCCGATGCCGGACATCACCCCCTCAGCAGGGGTGAGCTCTGATGCCGAACCTCACCCCCTCCGCAGGGGTGAGCTTCGATGCCGGACCTCACCCCCTCCGCAGGGCTGAGCTCAGATGCCGGACCTCATCCCCTCCGCAGGGCTGAGCTACGATGCCGGACCTCACCCCTCCGCAGGGCTGAGCTCCGATGCCGGACTCACCCCCTCCGCAGGGCTGAGCTCCGATGCCGTACCTCACCCCCTCTGCAGGGCTGAGCTCCGATGCCGGACCTCACCCCCTCCGCAGGGCTGAGCTCTGATGCCAGACCTCACCCCCTCCGCAGGGCTGAGCTCCGATGCCGGACCTCACCCCCTCCGTAGGGCTGAGCTCCGATGCTGGACGTCACGCCCTCTGCAGGGCTGAGCTCCGATGCCAGACGTCACGCCCTCCGCAGGGCTGAGCTCCGATGCCGGACCTCGCCCCCTCCGCAGGGCTGAGCTCCGATGCCGGACCTCACGCCCCCGCAGGGCAGAGCTCCAATGTCGGATCTCACGCCCTCCGCAGGGCTGAGCTCCGATGCCGGACCTCACCCCCTCCGCAGGGCTGAGCTCCGATGCCGGACCTCGCACCCTCCGCAGGGCGAGCTCCGAAGGCGCCACGTGTCCAGAAGGGCCTGGCCTTCCCTCTCCTCAGAGGCGAGCCCCGGGCCTACCACGTGTGGGCTGCTACCAGCCGAAGATGGCTGAGGGACAGGCGAGTCACCGTCAACCGACAAGACCCTACAAGCACAGGGAACACTCAAGACAAGAAGGTGCGCGGGGTAGAAAAGGTGAAGGCCCCACCCCGGGATCGTTATCTCCCCCGAGGTGGGCCCGGGGGCCACTGTCTCTACTCTCAGTATCGGGTATCCCCGCGCACAAGAGAGAAGCCGCCTAAGGACCTCGCCGCCTCCGCAGGGGCGAGCTCCGAAGGCGCCACATGTCCAGCGGGGCCGGGCCTCTCCTCTCCTCAGAGGCGAGCCCCGGGCCTACCACGTGGCCAGCAGAGCCGGACCTCGCCCCCTCCGCAGGGGCGAGCTCCGAAGGCGCCACGTGTCTAGCGGGGCCGGGCCTCCCCTCTTCTCAGAGGCAAGCTCCGGGCCTGCCACGTGGCCAGCAGAGCCGGACCTCGCCCCCTCCACAGGGGCGAGCTCCGAAGGCACCACGTGTCTAGCCGGGCCGGGCCTCCCCTCTCCTCAGAGGTGAGCCCCGGGCCTGCCATGTGGCCAGCAGTGCCGGATCTCACGCCCTCCACAGGGGTGAGCTCCGAAGGTACCACGTGTCGTGCTGCCCACCCGGCTCGGTAGGCAGCAGGTGTAAAGGCACACCATGCCTTGTCCAATCAAGGAATTCAAGACCCGCGCCTTTCAGAGATGCGGAGATGCGGCGCACGCCCCTGTCAGGTGGCACAATGACCAGTCGCGTCAGAGTGAAGACAAGACACTCCCTGCTGTCCCTGCCATCATCAACCACTACGCCTATCTTGCGGCACGGGCAAGACAACAGGTCGATGACCAAGAAGCCATCGGCAAAGACAACTAATAGCATTCACTGCAAGATATGGTAGATAGAAGGAAATCTCCCCGGGGCCACCTGTCGGGCCCCAGAGCCCACCTTGTAAGCCACCTGAGCCTTGAAGTATAAAAGACTCGGGTCGGCAACGTTGCAAGGGGTTAGACAGTTCGAACTCTTGGGGGGTTCGACAGTTAGCTCCCTCTAGCGCCTAGGGAAACTCAGCTCATACAGAATACCAAGCTTAGAACTCCGATTCTAAGCTCCGAGCAATACAACTCCCGTGGACGTAGGGTTTTACGCTCCGGCGGCCCGAACCACATAAAAATCCTGGTGTCAATCCTCTCACAACCAACACGACCTCTCGAGAGGACTAGCCTCTTCCAAAAAGAACCTCCGCGGGTTGCTCCTGAAGCAGGCCCGGGGAAGTGTCTACGGCACACTTCGACAAAGAGAGATAAACAAAGGAGGAAGAAAGCAAAGAAGAAAGGGAAAAACGAAGAGAAAATAAAAAAGAAAAGAAAAAAGAAGAAGGGAGGAAAAGGGGAGAAAAGAAAGAAAAATAGAAGAGAGAAAAAGGGAATAAGAAAGGGAAAATGAAAAATATGAATAAAAGAGGGGAAAAGAAAGCAAAAAGTAAATTTAGTGTTCTATAAATTGTAAATATAATATTAATATAAAAAGAGTTATATGAATTAATATAAAATATAATACAATTATATTATGTAATATAAAATAGGTGGTAGTTGATATAAGGTTTGATTTAGAGGTGAACGAGCACAGAGAATTGAACTGTAAATATAGGAATCTTTTAGAGTCGACTGTAAAAGGCTAAGAATATTCCTTTAGAGATCCGATATAGAGGTTCACGAGTACAAATAGGGTTACACTGCCACTCTTACAGTACTTTGCCTCCCTACGGAGTCTGCTGCAGGACATTGATTTTGATCTTTCGGATGACAGCCGGATGACATCAAATGAACATGTCCAGAAGAGGGTGTATATTCTGCTAGATCAGCGTATAGACTCCAATTTGTGCAGTTTACTTTTCTAGTTCTGTCAAAAATTTGGCTACCGTGGGCTCCTCCCCGGTGCAAAGTCTTTCTTTAGTTGTTTGTGCAAGACCTTGTTTGGACAGCAGCGCGTTTTCAGGTGCGTGGTTGGAAAAATCAATATTGTCTGCCTTGTGTGTGTTCCTAATCACAAGACGGTCATATGCCTCTTTGCTAAGTGTCTGTACACACGCTCCATTTGTCTGAAATTACGGACTGGACTCGGGCCTAGTTCAGCGATTCATGTAGTTAAGCACTCACGCACTAGGGGCTTGAATCTATTACTCTGTAGTATTATGGCACTGCAAAAGGCCTTTCGCAAGAATTGGATCAAGGGTAGTTCTTCTCTAAAGATTACCGCATTTCTGAGTTTCTAAATTTTCTAATCCGCAATGGAGAAAGTTTCCATGAATCCCAAGCGGGGCCATTGTCTCTTCGCCGTTTCTATTGTACGGAATGAAGAAATGAAGGCTATGATTCCACTGTATTCAGATTATTACCCATCACTCTGCACTGAATGGGCACTGGAAGAAGAGGTCATAGGTGAACTCTTCAGTGTTGGCATCACATAGGACACAAGAGTAGTCGTCGTCTTCAATAGCAAAGTTCTTTCTCTTGAGAAGGTTTCTAGAGTTCAGTCGATCAGACATAATAGCCAGTGGAAAATTTTTATTTTCTTGGTCATCTTCACTTTTGTCGGTACCCTCAATACCGGGTATCCCCGCGCACAGGGTGAAACCGCCTAAGGACCTCGCTCCCTCCGCAGGGGTGAGCTCCGAGGGCGCCACGTGTCCGGCAGGGCCGGAGCTCCCCTCTCCTCAGAGGATAGCTCCGGGCCTGCCACGTGGCCCAGAAGGCCGGACCTCTCCCCCTCCTCAGGGGCGAGCTCCGAAGGTGCCACGTGTCCAGTAGGGCCGGAGCTCCCCTCTCCTCAGAGGATAGCTCCGGGCCTGCCACGTGGCACAGAAGGCCGGACCTCGCCCCCTCCGCAGGGGCGAGCTCCGAAGGCTCCACGTGTCCAGTAGGGCCGGAACTCCCCTCTCCTCAGAGGATAGCTCCGGGCCTACCACGTGGCCAGCAGAACCGCGCTGCCCACCTTAGCTCGGTAGGCAGCAGGAGTAAAGGCACGCCATGCCTTTACCTTATAAGGCATTCAAGGCCCGCACCTTCCCAAGACGCGAAGGCACGGCGCACGCCTGTCAGGAGGCACTGTGACCAGTCACAGTCAAGACAGGCGCACAGTGTCAGAAAATTAGACCAATGAATACAGCAACAAGACAAGCCCTGCCGTCCCTGCCATCATCAACCGCTACGCCTAGCTTGCGGCATGGGCAGGGAGGAAGGACGACGACCTCGAAGCCATCGCCAAGACTAGGTAGATGGCAGGAAATCGCCCCGGGGCCACCTGTCGGGCTTCCGCCCCCACATTGTAAGCCGCTCGAGCCTTGAATTATAAAAGGCTCGGGTAGGCAACGTTACAGGGGGTTCGGCAGTTCGCCACCCAGCCACACATCCTCATACACAAAGAAGCAGTGCTCCGAGCACTCCCGTGGACGTAGGGTTTTACGCTCCGGCGGCCCGAACCACGTAAAAATACTTGTGTCAATCCACCTTCATCCTCTCATCTCCTTCAACCAACGCGAGACCCTCCGAGAGAACTAGCCCCTCCGAAAAAGAACCTCCGCGGGCTGCCGAGAAGCAGGCCCGGGGGAAGTGTCGATCGCAGACGCTTTGACATTTGGCGCGCCAGGAAGGCGGCTTTTCGCTCTCGCGACGGGTCTACACCAACGAAGATGTCCAAGCTTCCTTCAACGGCTGGCTCTTTGCGCCATCATTCCTGGCGAACAACAACCTCAAGATTTGCCGCGACGTAGAGTGCCACTCAAGCAAGTGCACTAGCCGCCGCGGAAGCGCTCCTGGACAATCCGCCTGCTGCAGACGCTCCCCATAGGGCCGCCCAGCAGTGGATCCGCGTCAACTACCTTGTCGCTACTGCTGTCAACCCTCCGCTGCGGCGGGGACGACGCCCTGCTCAACCAGGTGTGTCGCTGTCGTGCACACCAATGGTTGACAGGTAGACGGCACACTCCAGTTCTACCAGGCTCTCAATGACAGACCTGAGGATAGATCTGGAGCGACGTCGCTTGGGAGAAGACGCTCGCGTGACCATAGAGCGACAATGACAAAGGCGTCGCATCCAAGAGGCCGACTACAACATGTCGACCGCCTCAACTCAGCCTGGGCCTCAGACTTTCGCCATGCGACCTCTGCCCTAGGCATATGCCATGCAGCATATGCAACAGCCATATGTATTGCAGTCGGCACCCCCGGTATATGGTGCACCATTGCCCATGCCGGGGTACACCGTGCCAGTAGCGGGCCAAGTGCTCGCGGCACTAGGATCTGCAGCAGCAGGGACGGGGTGTGCGGCCCTGGCGCCACACCTCCGCTTCGCAGTGTGGCTACACAAGTTCCGGCCACACCTGCCGGAGAAGTACAACGGCAACGTCAACCCTGCAGAGTTCCTGCAGGTCTACTCCACCGCCATCCTCGCGGCAGGAGGGGATGAGGCCATCATGGCCAACTACTTCCCCGTCGCCTTGGCCGGCCCAACGCGGTCATGGCTCACGAACCTGCCCTAGGGTTCCGTAACTTCCTGGGGGGAGCTATGCCGACAGTTCACGGCGAACTTCAGCAGCTCCTACACACGTCCCGGCACGGAGCTGTACCTTCACGCCGTGCGCCAGCAACCGGGGGAATCGCTACGCTCCTTCATCCAGCGATTCTCCCAAGTACAGAACACCATCCTTCACATCCAGGACGCATTAGTGGTGGTCGTATTCCGACAGGGTGTGAGGGACAAGAAGATGTTCGAGAAGTTGGCCACCAGGGAGGTGTGAGACGTCTCGGAGCTCTTTAGCCTGGCAAACAAGTGCGCCAGAGCAGCAGAAGGGCGTAGCTGGCACTCACGGCCAGCCTTCGAAGCAGGAGGACAGCCCGGAGATGGCGGAGTTCAAACTGAACTTCCTTCCACGTCATGCAGCCAAGAACCAAGCACTGGCTGACTTCGTGGCCAAGTGGACGCCACCACCAAGCAACCCAGGGGGCCCTGAAGGTGGAGAACCGGAGCTCCGAGCACCGGCCTTCACCGAGCCTCACAAGATGTACTACTCCGACGGCCCCTCACGGAAGCAGGGGGCAGGAGCCGGCGCACTGCTCCTCATGCCAACGGGGGAGCGGTTCAGGTACATGGTGCGCCTCAACTTCAAGGCAACCAACGACGTGGCCTTGGACCTGTGCCATGTACCGCGCGCCGATGACACTGTCGTAAACAACCTGACAACGAAGGCCTCTGTCGGAGCCCTAGGGAGCCTTCGAAGGGACGTTGATGCGATCCATAGCCCGGCCTGCCGAACCGGGCAAAGGGGGCAAGACCAGCACCTCGAAGCTAGCAGTCCCGGCGGCCCTGCAGCCATGGTGCCCCGCCAAGGATCATATGCGCCATGGGGACTCCGTGCTACCCAGCGCCCAAGATCCAGAAGCTCAAGTAGCCCCGATGCATGGACCATGGAGGTCTGGGACTTCTTGAAAGACGACATCCTTCCTGATGAACGTGCATCTACTGAACGGATTGTGCGGATGGCTAAGTGCTACGCGCTGGTATCTTTACTGGCGTGGCACCACGTCATCCTATTGCAGTGCATAACCCAGGAGGAAGGCTGTGACCTGCTCACAGCAATTCACGGAGGCGAGTGCGGGAGCCGCGCATCGTCCCGCACGCTGGTCGGTGAAGCCTTTCAACATGGCCTGTACTGACCGACAGCCACCTGGACGGCGTCAAGCCGGTTAGGAGATGCAAGGCGTTCTAGATCCATGTCGAGCACACCCACACAACCGGTGCAGACGCTGCAGATGATCCCACCCTCGAGACCGTTCGCAGTATCGAGGTTGGATGTGCTAGGGCCCTCTTCTCAGAGGCAAGCCCCAGAGCCGTCGGGGGGATACCAACTCCTCTACATCGGGGGCCAGTCGGACATTCCCGAGCCGGGTCATGGGAATTACCCTTCTTCATGGTATGCGGGGACAAAGCCATGCTTCTCCTCGAGATCACCATGGGGGTCCCCCTGTGTCCGAGCGTACAACGAAGCCACGCAAGACCAGCTCCCGCGTGAGGACATCTACCTCGTCGACAAGGCAAGATGGCAAGCAACGCTTCGGATTGCACGGTACCGGCGGGAGCTCCGGCACTACCACCGCGGGTCCGTGCATGGGAGCTCAAGGCAGGCGCTTCGGCGCTACCCTTGTAAGTTCTACCCATAGAACAGTGGTAGGACAGGTTTATTCATTCTGTAACAGATCCCATAGAGCCTAGGAGCAGCGCTCGGAGCAGCTAAGCCCTAGGGGGTGGTCCAGGACTACGTCCGGCTTAGCCTGGTCATGTGCCCTAAGCACGTAGGCTGTGCCTCCCTTACAATGGAGCGGGTCGTTGTCTCCATGTACGGCCTGTTTTCCTCCTATGGACTTGCATGAATGAAAAGAACCCTGTCCTACCACACTTACTTATGTGTTCATCTAAATTACGCATTAATTTATATGGTCACCTCCCCATGCTCTAGGCAGTGTACGCCCATCGTACACCCGCCCTCTCTCCTTCCCCACTCTCATGCTCAGTCATCATTTGCCATCCTGCCGAAGGCGGTTGTGCTTGAGGTACCTGCCAGAGGCCGGGGGGCCTCTCGGACCTCCCCCAGTTAGGGTACTGTGACGCTAGTTGGTCTCCTCCAGGAAAAGACCTATGCCAGAGCGGGAGGTCCAGGAGCCTTGCTTTGCCCGGTCCTACACCCAAAGCATGCGCACTCTGCCTCCCCAGCGCTACGGTCTAAGTACAAGGGGCCGGACGGTTACACCCTGACCTAGGAGGGAGCCGGGCCTCCGGGACCAAGTGCACTGGATTGCCCAAGCCCCGTATACCAGCCTAGGACAGTAAGCCAAATAAGACTAAGAGACAGGGAAAGGAGGACCTCTGAGCAATGCCGGACCTCACCCCCTCAGCAGGGGTGAGCTTCGAAGCCGGACCTCATCTCCCTCTCTTAAGAGGCGAGCTCCGAAGCCAGACCTCGTCTCCCTCTCCTAAGAGGCGAGCCCCGAAGCCGGACCTCGTCTCCCCCTCCTCAGAGGCGAGCTCCAACGCCGGACTTCACCCCTTCCGCAGGGGTGAACTCTGAAGCCAGGCCTCACCCCCTTTGTAGGGGTGAGCTCCGAAGATGGACCTCGTCTACCTCTCCTCAGAGGCGAGCTCCGATGTTGGACCTCTCCCTCTCTTCAGGGATGGGCTCCGAAGACGGACCTTACCCCCTCCGCAGGAATGAGCTCCAAAGGCACCACGTGTCCAGCGATGGCTGGGCCTCCCCTCTCCTCAGAGGCGAGCCCCGGACCTGCCACATGACCAGCAGTACCGGACTTCACCCCCTCCGCAGGGATGAACTCCGAAGCCAGACGTCACCCCCCTCAGCAGGGGTGACCTCTGATGCCGGACCTCCCCCTCTCCTCAGAGGCTAATCTTCGATGCCTGCTGGACCTCCCCCTTCCACAGGGCTGAGCTCCGATGCCGGACCTCACGCCCACTGCAGGCCTAACCTCCGATGCCGGCCCTCGCCCTCTCCTCAGAGGCGACCCTGATGCCGAACCTCACCCTCACCTTAGAGGCTGGGTTCTGATGCCTGCCGGACCTCCCCCTCTCACAGGGCTGAGCTCCGATGCCAGACCTCACCCCCTCAGCAAGGGTGACCTCTGATGCCGGCCCTCGCCCTCTCCTCAGAGGCGAGCCCCGATGCCGGACCTCACCCTCTCCTTAGAGGCTAAGCTCTGATGCCTGCCAGACCTCCCCCTTTCACAGGGCTGAGCTCCGATGCCGGACCTCACGGCCCACTGCAGGGCTGAGCTCCGATGCCAGCCCTCGCCCTCTCCTTAGAAGCGAGCCCTGATGCCGGACCTCACGCCCCACAGCTGGGCTGAGCTCCGATGCCGGCCCTCGCTCTCTTCTTAGAGGCGAGCCCCAATGCCGCACCTCATGCGCCCCTCAGGCCTGAGCTCCGATGCCGGACCTCACCCCCTCAGCAGGGGTGACCTCCGAAGCCAGCCATCACCCCCTTCGTAGGGGTGAACACCGAAGCCGGACTTCTCCCTCTTCTCAGAGGCGATCTCCGATGCCGGACCTCATCCCCTTCGCAGGGCTGAGCTCCGAAGAGGGCTAGACCCTACAAGCACTGGGAGCACCCAAGACAAGAGTGTGCGCGGAGTAGAAAAGGAGAAGGCCCCATCCCGGGATAGTCATCTCCCCCGAGATGGGCCCGGGGGCCATTGTTGGTACCCTCAATACCGGGTACCCCCGTGCACAAGAGAAAACCGCCTAAGGACCTCGCCCCCTCCGCAGGGGCGGGGTCCAAAGGCACCACGTGTCCAGTAGGGCCGGAGCTCCCCTGTTCTCAGAGGATAGCTCCGGGCCTGCCACGTGGCCAGGAGAGCCGGACCTCGCCCCCTCCGCAGGGGCGAGCTCCGTAGGCGCCACATGTCTAGTAGGGCCGGATCTCCCCTCTCCTCAGAGGATAGCTCCGGGTCTGTCACGTGGCCAGAAGAGCCGGACCTCGCCCCCCTCCGCAGGGGCGAGCTCCGAAGGTGCCACGTGTCCAGTAGGGCCGGAGCTCCCCTCTCCTCAGAGGATAGCTCCGAGCCTGCCACGTGGCCGGAAGAACCGGACCTCGCCCCCTCCGTAGGGGCGAGCTCCGAATGCGCCACGTGTCTAGTAGGGCCGGGACTCCCCTCTCCTCAGGGGAGAGATCCGGGCCTGCCACATGGCCACATGCCGTGCTGCCCGTCCCGGCGCGGTAAGCGGCAGGAGTAAAGGCACGCCATGTCTTGTCCGTACGAGGCATTCAAGACCCGCACCTTCCCAAGACGCGGAGGCGCGGCGCATGCCTGTCAGGAGGCACTGTGACCAGTCACAGTCAAGACAGGCGCATAGTGTTAGAAGCTGTAGGCCAATGAATACAGCGACAAGACAAGCCCTGCCGCCCCTGCCATCATCAACCGCTACGCCTAGCTTGCGGCACGACCTCGAAGCCATCGCCAAGACTAGGTAGATGGCAGGAAATTGCCCCGGGGCCACCTATCGGGCTCCGGGGCCCACATTGTAAGCCGCCCGAGCCTTGAACTATAAAAGGCTCGGGTAGGCAACGTTACAGGGGGTTCGGCAGTTCGCCACCCAGCCACACACCCTCATACACAAAGAAGCAGTGCACCGAGCACTCCCGGGGACGTAGGGTTCTACGCTCCGGCGGCACGAACAACGTAAAAATCCTTGTGTCAATCCACCATCATCCTCTCATCTCCTTCAACCAACGCGAGACCCTCCGAGAGAACTAGCCCCTCCGAAAAGAACCTCTGCGGGCTGCCGAGAAGCAGGCCCGGGGGAAGTGTCGACCACAGACGCTTCGACAGCTTTTCGTATCTAGTTAAATGCCTTTGGTGGTAGAATGTGATCAAAATGGTGTTTGTAGATCGTGTTGAACCAGATGGTCGCGAGATGTTGTTATATGTTCACTGGTCCCTGTTGAGTAAACCCTCATTAAGGTTACCCAGGATCACCTGAAGTTGCTGATACCCATAATCGACTAGTTTATTTAGTTATTTGGCCAAATTTCGGTTAATCCAATTAACCAGAAATAAAAATACTGAAACAGAAAAAAATAGTTTTCACATTGTCAAGAATGATTTTATCCGTTTGGGTTAGTTCAGTTTTGATATTCGGTTTTTATGTTTTTCTACCCACCGTGACTGTAGCTGCGACAAATATGGCTAGAGTACCCTAGTATATTAATATTGCAGCTCTACGGAGCTTGAGATGATGCTAATATAAGGTTGGCAGCCCATCATCATCGGTGGGCAAATCACAAAACGATCGGTTTCAGATAATCGAAGAACGAATGACCCGGACCTGCGCGGACGCCGGATGGTGCTGGTTAATTAACTCTAAAGACCTAGTTACAGGTTGGCGTCCCCTTCTATACAACACAACTCAGAACCCGGTGGTCCCACACATGTGGCAGTGAGCGATCAGGAAGTAGATCCATGGATGGATCGATCGGGGCAGGCAGCTCTGCTTGTACGTCCATTTCTGTGCGCTTATGCCCATCGACGCACCACCAAGCTGCTGGCACACCGTGCTCACTGCTGCCAACGTGGGCGTCAGTATCGCTTGCTGCCAGAGTGGGCATACAGGCTATGAGCGAGAGCGAGTGTACTTGAAACGATGTCACTGTACCGCAGGCGCGTCCGTGTACACGCATGCACACACGCTTTCGTTCACGCTGGCATGTGCCTACATGCGTGCACCGACAGACCCAACCCGCATTATTTCTTTGTTGCAGTGGCACTGTTTTACACCGTCACAGGTGTGACATTGTCGTCGTCCAATGCGCGCGAGCACTTATATATATTACCCTACATGCACACGACTGGATCTCTGGTCGTGGTGTCATCTTCGAACGGGCCACCTTTCAAACACACACACGTGGGAGTTTTGTACTTCTGTTCTGTGCGTGCGTGTTGGTCTTGTCGTCGCGGGTGCCGGTACCAGCCGTCCATGAGAGCTGAGCTTCTTTGCTGCAGCCTGCAGATCACATGAGTAACTGAAGAAGTTTGTAAGAGGAGGCATGACAAATTATGTGATTTCCAGAATTGATCGACCGATAGGCAGATCGATATATATGGATATACATCTCGATCGGGCACGCTTTAAATTTGTAATTAGTACACCACTTGCTATTTCGCGTTCGTGTGTTCCTGTCGTGCATAAATACCACATGCCGGTAGCGCTAAACATGGCGCCGAATGCGGCACCAGTCGCTTGCGAGCTTAGTGCTTCATTTAACTCCTTGTCACACTCGTGGGACCTACTCTCTACCAGTTTGCCGCAATACAAAATGAAATAGAACAAAGAAAAACCTATGATCAAATTAATGGTTAAATCTTCGATTTTTTTAATAGCGTGCATTGCACATTTCGCATTAAGATAGAAAAGAGCTTCCAATTGAGTGCGAAAGCATCACTCCACGGACGAATTTGCACGACCGTCAAGATGCAAACACACCGTAACAGAAACGACTTAAAATATACTAAGCAACTACTTGTTCACAAGGGGCACCATCTATAGCTGGACCTACACAACAAGCTATCAATCAGCCCCACACCCTCAAGTTGCTTGCCACCAACGAGCAAGAAGACCCCAAAGTTGCCAAGTTTCATCCTACGCTAACACACCCAGTGATGTGCAACTCCGACTTGCTATAACTGATGACATAATGCACAATCAAACAACAATTCGAGAGCACGAAGGAGAAACCTTAACCGGAAGAAATGTTATCCTTCAAGACGAGCGACGCCTCAAGGAAGGGTGTGGAGCTCAAGTTTCACCATTGTTCGTCCAAGAAATCTTGACTAGGTTTACACATGAAGAACCATGTAGGGTAGGAATGTTAGTTTCTAGGTTGATAGTGCTTAGGCCTAATTGGTGTTAGGGTTTGGACTTAGGCACAAACAGAAAGCAATCATCAAGCATCAAACATCAGGGGTTGAATAGAAGAAGATCAGAGTGTACCTTCCGTTGTAGAGGAAGAAGGCGTAGTCATAGTTGAAGCAGAGAAGCACGGTGAACTCGGCTATGAAGACGATGTCGAACAGGGAAGCCTTCCCGGGACTCCTTCCTCTCAAGCGATCGGTGTTCCTTAGTTCTTAGGCGTTTTTGATCTTAGAATTGGCTTAGCCTTTCGGAGCATTTTGCCTTGCTTTTATAAAACGAGGAAGTGCCCCAGGGGGCCTCCCCAACCGAATCAGTTGGGGTGTGTTCCCGATCAGAACACAGAGAGATCGAGGAGGATTCCGAGTCGATTACGATATGTAATCGATTCCTAAAACCCCGTGTTCATCTTAATTGTGTTCTAACATTCTCCCCCTTGAACACAGGTCTCAAAACTGATTAACTTAGTACATAGACTTTTGATATTATTTCCTCATGCTCAATATAAAGGGAACGGCGCATCAAGGACAACCTACTATGTACTGCTTGACTCGACGACCACATTACATCTCACACTTAGAAACATATCCTAATTCTAAGTTTGGCCCCTAAGTATCTAGAAATCATAGGCTCTCTCTCAAACCCATATCGGTTACGTGTCTCCTGAACACGCAGGGTGGAAGACCTTTAGTTAACGGATCCGCGAGCACATGCTCTGTACTAATATGCTCTAGTCTTATAATATGATCCTGGATTCTGTCTTTTACAACATAAAACTTAATGTCGATGTGTTTGGCAGCACTACTCGACTTATTGTTGTGAGAGTACAATACTGCGGGTTCTTTTTCGCAGTAAAACTTAAGTGGTTTTTCAATGCTGTCTACCACTCTAAGTCCGGGTACAAATTTCTTAAGCCACATAACCTGTCCCGTAGCCTCATAACAAGCAACAAACTCAGTATACATTGTGGATGATGTCATGATGATTTGTTTAGAGCTTTCCATGAAATAGCCCCAATCGCAAGAGTGAATATATAGCCCGACGTGGATTTTCTAGTGTCCACGCACCCTATGAAGTCTAGGTCTGAGTATCCTACTATTTCTAGTGAGTCTGATCTTTGATAAGTCAACATGAGGTTCTTAGTTCTCTGCACATATCTTAGAGCCTTTTTAACTGCTTTCCAGTGATCAAATCCAGGATTAGCCTAATATCTGCCAAGCATCCCGGTAACATAAGCCAAGTCAGGGCGAGTACAAACTTGAGCATATTGTAAACTTCCGACGATAGAAGCATAGGGAACTGTTTTCATTTGATTAGTTTCATACTGATTCTTAGGACATTGAAAGTTCCCAAACTTACCACCCTTGACTATTGGAGCAGGTGTAGGCTTACACTTATGCATACTGTACCTTTTGAGTACATTTTCTAAATATATCTTTTGTGAAAGACCTAATACCCCCTTGGTTCTATCTCGATGAATCTCTATGCCCAAAACATAGGATGCTTCACCTAGATCTTTCATATCAAAATTCGAGGACAAGAACTTCTTAGTTTCTAATAGTAGATTAATATCACTACTTGCAAGCAATATGTCATCTACATAAAGCATGAGAAAGATAAATTTCCCGTTCTTAAATTTAGAGTATATGCAATTGTCCTCTTCATTCTCTTTAAACCCGAATTTTCTAATTGTTTCATCAAACTTGAGATACCATTGTCATGAAGCCTGTTTAAGTCCATGAATGGATTTCCTAAGTCGGCATCCCATGTTCTCCTTACCTTTAGTGACAAAACCTTTCGGTTGTGTTATGTAGACATCCTCATATAGATCCCCATTGAGGAATGCCGTCTTTACATCCATCTGATGTAATTCTAAGTCATAATGCGCCACTAAAGCCATAATGATTCTGAACGAATCCTTAGTTGATACGGGTGAGAACGTCTCATTATAATCAATGCCTTCTCTTTGAGTGAAGGCTTTCACAACAAGTCTGGTCTTATATTTTTTGATGAGTCACACTTAATTTTATAAACCCATTTACAACCTACTGTTTTGGCTCCATTGGGTATCTCGACTAATTCCCAGACTTTGTTTGCATCCATAGACCTCATTTCATCTTCCATGGCTTTACGCCACTCCGATGACTGAGGGCTTCTCATAGCTTGTTCAAATGAGGTGGGATCATCCTCCATTTGAAACTCTTCACTTATGTAGACCTCGTAGTCTTCCGAAATCGTGGACCGTCTGACTCCCTAAGATCTTCTAAGTTGCGTATCATTCTCATGTTGGAGCGGTTGTTGACTTTCGTCATTAGCAACTACTGACTTAGGTTTCTTGGAAGGCTGAGCTGACTCTTGTGGTGTAAGAGTCGTTCCTATCTCAGTTGCTGATGAATGATTAACAACGGTGGTTGCACCATCGTTGTCATGCACTTGTGGTGTAACAACAGTAGGTAGAGTGAGATATGATTCTTTAATCATAGGAGTGGGTACATAGGCCCGCTTCTCATCAAGATCAATTTCACGTCTTACCGTACTCCCCCTGATCATTCAATCCTCTAAGAAGATGGCGTGTCTCGTTTCTATAAACTTAGTGTGCCTGTTGGGACAGTAGAAACAAAAACCCTTACTCTTATCAGGATAGCCAATGAAATGGCAACTAACTATTTTAGGATCCACCTTTCCTAAGTTTTGGTTAAAGATCTTAGCCTCAGCTGGACAACCCCAGATGTGCAAGTATCTAAGTGAGGGCTTACGTCCTGTCCATAACTCATACGGTGTTTTAGGCACCTACTTAGAAGGAACGCGATTAAGCAAATGAAAGGTGGTTTTAATGCCTCCATCCATAAGTTAATCGGCAACTCTGAGTAACTAAGCATGGATCTAACCATATCCATTAGCATACGGTTGCGCCGTTCCGCTACTCCATTTTGGTGAGGCTCACCCGGTGTGGAGTATTGGCCGACTATGCCATGTTCCTGTAGAAACCGTGCAAATGGTCCTGGAACTTGGCCATATGGGGTGTGTCGACCGTAGTATTCACCACCACGATCAGATCTTACCACCTTAATCTTAGTGTTGTGCTGATTTTCTACTTCAGCTTTAAAGATCTTAAATTTATCTAACGCTTCGGAATGCTCCTTTATTGCATAAATATAGCCATAACAAGTATATTCATCCGTGAAGGTGATGAACGAGTCAAAATCATCAATGGAAACTGTGGGAAAGGGGCCACAGATGTCAGTATGTATTAATTCTAAGATTTCCTTACTACATTTGGCGCCTTTCTTAATTGTTTTAGTGAATTTGCCTTTAATACAGTCTATGCATTCATCTAAGTTTGGAAAGTCTAAGTGAGGTATAATCGATTGCTAGACAAGTCTTTCAATTCTGCCCCTTGAAATATGGCCTAAGCGACAGTGCCATAATTTCAAAGACGTTTCATTATCGATTCTTTTGCGCTTGTTAAAGCCTGAGTCGTTATGCGAGGAATTCTGAATGTCGCTTATTTTATTTATAGAATCATGCGTGGACAACATATAAAGTTGATCTTGTCTTAAGGCGAGACCCACAATCTTATTATTAAACTTGATTACACATTTGTCATTACCAATATGGCATATAAATCCATAATCATCTAAGCATGAAACTAAAATTAAATTCCTCCTAACTGAGGGTACATAAAGAATGTTATGAAGCGTAAGTATAAAGCCATTGCTAAGTTCTAAGGGGAGATCTCCAATGGCTTCTACTTGTGCTTCATAACCATTAGCTACTATAATGCTCCTTTTTCCTCTTTTTAGGTTCCTCTTTGTACTCAATCCCTGTAACGAATGAGTAACATGCACAGTGGTACCTGAGTCAATCCACCAAGTGGAAGATGAATAATCTAAGCACAGGGATTCGTCAACTGAAGTCACTAAATTATTACCTCGTTTGTTGCACCATTTCAGAAATCCTATGCAGTCTTTCTGAAAATGACCTTTTTCTTTGCAGAAAAGGCACTGACTTTTGTCAACCTTCTCATTCTTTTTAGAATGTTCTTGAGTGAGCTTAGTATTGCCCTTGTTCTTTTGAGGAGTGTACTTAGTGTTAGGCTTAGAAGAATTGTAATTTCTTCTTGCCTTTTCCTTTTACGTAGTTGATAGAATCAACACCACGAGAGGACTTAATTCTTTCCTCTTCTTGGACACACATGACCATCAATTTTTCTAAGTTCCATTGTTCTGGCATAGAGTTGTAGCTGATGACAAATGGCTCAAATTCTATTGTAAAGAGAGGCAAAAATGAGGTGCACGAGGAACTCATCTTTTACCTCTAAGTCCATACCCTTAAGCTTAGTTGCCATAGTTGTCATCCTTAGTATGTGATCTCGCACACCACCTCTAGTGTACTTCTCAGTGAAGAGCCTTTTTATAAGAGTGCTTGTTGTAGCCTTAGATGAGCCAGTAAACTGACTTTGTACTTTCTGGAGGTATTTTGTGGCAGTCTCGCAATTAGGAATGGATCCTTTAATTGCATCTGATATTGTTCCCTTAATGACCATCAAACATTTCCTGTTTGATGAAGTCCATCTTTTGTGACTCTCGTGGTAAGCTACAAGGTCCTTATGAAAATCATTCATCCTCTCGATGTATGCTTCCTGAGCTTCCTGAGAACCTCTCACAGGAGGTGTCTCAGAAGGTGTGGGACGAGAACTCGTCATAGCAAAGTTTTAAGTCTGAGATTGCTAGAGCAATTTCTAAGCTCTCTCTCCATGATCCATAATTATTTCCATTAATGTGATCAATGGAGGATATGATACTAAGTGCTGAGTTAATGCTTGAGGAACCTTCCATGATTGAAAAGAACAAATAACATTAATGAATGCATAAATATATACTGAAAAGCTACAAAATATCGTGTTTTTGTTTTTCACGTTGGCTACTCCACAAAACACAACAAAAACAACTTATTAAATGTTGATTATTTGTATTTCACGTTGGCTGTAAAAGCCCAAGAAAAGGGACTTGCAAAAACTTTTCTTCACCTCACAACACCACAGTTCTTGTTGTGGATAGATGGTGAAAAAGTGGGAAGAGCAAGTAACCTCCAACAAAAGAGTGGATAGAGGGGAAACCCACACTTTCACAAAGTGGGAATTCTACACATATGATCACACATGAGAGGGTGATTCAAAACTGTTGCACTCAAATTCATGATTGCAGCAGCTAAAACAAGGATCAAAGTGCATAATTGGATTCCTCAGGTCCAAATTAGTGGGGAGGCAAAGTTTCAATAATTTTTGAAAAATTTTGCTACCCATTTTTCCAAAAAGGATCCAAATATGCAAAGAATTCAAATATACATTTGAATTTGAGGGAAATTTGCCAAACCATACCAATGTTGCCCAGTTTGAGACTTCCAACATTTGAATTCATCATTTGTCAAGTTTTGGAGATCTTTTGAGAGGTGGTAGAGCACTGACCAGTGGGGCCCACATGTCATTGGGTGAAATAGACTTAGTCCCCAAGTCTTCTCTCTGTTTCTCAGTCAACCGAGCGCAGCCAGCTGCCGCGCGCGCACTGCCGGCCGAACGGCCACCTCCTGGTTTCCGTCGCTCGCGCTGGCAGCCGGGAAACGGCGCGCCCTCTCCTCTATGTGACCCCCTCGCCAAGCCACCGAAGACGTGCGCGTGCTTCTTTGCAAAACAGCGAGCCCCCGCTCTGCTCGGTCACCGACACCGCTCCCCCGATCCTCCCCTGCACGCCGACGTCCGCTCGGCCTTTGCCCAAGCTCCCAACACAGAAAGGGAGCACCTGTGTGTGCTCTAGCTATCCATCCCACCACCTCGCGGTGTTAGCACCGCACTCGACCATAAATCGACGATCGCCACTGAGAACTCAGGCCACCGGCGGAAAGCCGCGAACTGCTCCCCGTGGACAGCACGCCACGGCCAGTTTCACCGCCGGACTTCTACACGAAAAAGGTGCGCCATGCTCTCTAGATTGTGTAGGTGCAAGCCGTTTAGCTGTTGATTCACCAGGTGAAGAGTATTTCCAATTCTTCCGAAACGTAGTGTGTTCGGGTAGAGCGCGGTCTACCCCGAAATTCTAGCTGCACCGGCCAAACCAGCTCGGGTGAGCCTACACACACCTTCCTCACTTCATAGCGGCCCTCCTCGACCAAGAATAAGGGGAAATGACCCATAAATGGCCAGGTTTGGGTTGTTTTTCGGGCCGCCATAGAATAATAGCTCGGTTCACCGTGGAGCTCTAGGTTGCCGACCTTTTCATGGGGTTTGGCGGCCATTTCCGTCAACCTCGAGCTCCCGCGGTGCTCTCCGACCCTTTGCCGATCATTTTGATGCGCTGTAACGCATTCCCGACCACGCCGGAACCCTAACCGCCGCTGTCACCGTCGGGAGCCCTGTTCTGGTGAGCTACGGCCGCCGGCGACACCACCGACGAGTTCAGCGTCGTGAGTTAGGGCGGAGCGGCAAGTTTGGGGTCGGGAGATGGCCGGGAAAGCAGTTCCGGCGATGCTCGCCGGAGTGCGCCGCCGCGGACCCCTGTTTGACGCGAGGAAGGAGAAGACTGCCGGGTGGGACCCACTGGCAGACATTTAAACATTTTGAAATGTCCAGTTTGTAGTCCAAACTTTGGAGGACCACAACTCGGGGTAGGAGAATCCAAAAATTATGAAACAAATTTTTTTGGATTCCTCTAACTGAGTACAATCCAAATATGAAACCAATTTGTATGAAACCCATTAATTAATTCTGGAAAATTCTTTAAAGCTTTTCAGCAAAAGAATTTTTGAGGGAGTTTGGTGCATCCAAAAATCCCCAAATTTTGCCAGAATGTTCTTTAGGACATTATGAAACCCTGTAAAAGTTTCAGACCATTTGGAGTTGATTTGGTCAGAGCAATTCAAATTTGAAGGTGCTGTATTCATTTGAATACAGAACATTTTCAGAGAATTTCCAAAACTTGGAAATTCAGTTCTGGGCAAATCCTAGCTCCAAAAATGCTAGGAAAATTCATGCAAACTCTATGAGCTATAATTGAAATTGGAGTTCACTAAGTTGAGCATGAACAGGGGTGTTACCTCAGAATTAATTCTTCCTTGCTTAATTGCTAAAAGAATTATTCTGAGCAAACCACTCAGGGAGAAGTGCTAATGTTTGGTCCAGAGGGTTTTCTTGTGACAAAGGACTCACACAAAAATTCTCAGCTCCATTGGAGCTCTGGATCACCCCTGTCCTGTTTAACCACTTGAGGGATTAATATGGAAAAGGGGGCAAACCACTTAATACTTAACCATGTTATTAAGTCTAAGCCAAACCAACAACACCAGTTCATCTTTAAATTCTTGAACAGAGTTCCAGGTGTTAGAGACTGGTTATTAGCACTAATAGCAGTAGTATTACAATAAACTTGTTTGCATATTCATTAACATGTAGTATTCCAATAACGTGTAGTCGCTGAAGGCGAGGAAGCTCCGAAGGTTCTCGACTTCCTGCTTCCAGAGGAAGAACTGACTCCTGACCAGCAGCAACAAGGCAAGCCCCGGTTTGCATTAACCTTTTATAAGTCTTACTTTGTTTACATGTGTCATATGAGGTATGTATGTGCATTAGGTATAGGATGAATGAAACCCCACTTGCATAACCAAAGGTTCCTAAAAGAGTGAGGGTAGTGTCAAGGACCTCGAGTAGACAGGCTATGCTTAATGAGTCATAGGACTTCGGTACAAGTCGAGTAGTTGGGATCTACCCGCGAGATAGGCATTGGGACACACGGGTTCGGTTGAGTGACGCGAGATCACTTTAGTAATGAAAATGAGACTAGGCAGGGGCTAGGGCGCAGCAAGAGGGAGTCTTGTGTGCGCATCCCTGCCCGTGTCGATTGAGGACCGATCCGTGTGCGGCCCTGCTGAACAAGTATTGAACGTACCGAAGGCATATCGGATATATGGGCCCCGATAAACCGATGTAGCCTAAACCTCCGGGCGTCGAGGCATAGCACACCGATTTATAGGTGTAGGTTGAGGGCAGCAAGGTGGAAATCTGCCAACGGGCATAGAGAGATGCTCCGTGTGGGGAACCTCCTGCTCGTTTCGGTGCGACCGGTTCGACGTTTGGGCTGTTGGGTGAAAGGTTGTCCCGTACGACATCGAGTGAGCGTGCTGTGCAGCTCCACAGGTGGGCGTACGTGACGTGCTCTTTGGGTTTCCCTGCAGGTGTATATCGAGTCGATTCGCCGTCCCTCGCGGTGATGAGTACCGCTTGTTCACTGTGTCGTAACGTAGACTAATGGATGAAATGTTATGATTCAATATTGCTGTTATGATATAATTGCATTGCTACATGTGTGCCACCAAATATTGCTTACTAAATTTCAGCTTCATGAACCTTTAACTTGTTGCTAAAAGACGAACTAAGGATGAACTTGTAGGCGTGTCCATTTGCTGCAACATTGCTATCCTATGTCATGGTACACCTCATGTAGAGTTTCATGCTTAGGTGAGTCGGTTAAGCCTTGTTGAGCCATCGTGCTCACAGTTGCTGCTTAAGTGTTTTTCAGGTGAGGAGCCACCCACGGACTCGGAGTACGAGTCCACCGGCGAGGGTTACCCTCCGTCGGGGACCACGGCTGAGTGGGAGCCGTACACGCCGCGCTGAGCTGAGGAGTGCAGCTAGTGTGGGTTGCCCTAGGGCTGGGCAACCACTTTTGCTAGATAGGCGGGCGTGAGTTGTATAAAAGAAACTTCCGCTGTGTAATAAAGACCCTAGTTTGTAACTGACAAGTGTACTACTTTGTACATTCAGTTTGTTTTCCCATGTAATATAATGTGTTCTTATGACATGTGCTGTCGGGTGTCGCATCGCGCGGCACCACCCTCTGCGATCCTGGATGAGCGGATTCCGGTCCGCCACAGCCTGGTATCAGAGCTGTAGTGGGGATAGCACAGTACTTAAGGACTGCATTATGGGGAAAACTTAGGTATACGGTGAGGATTCGGTAGCTGCCCAAGTAAGGACTATACTAGCATAGTTACTTAAAGTGGCAAAGACTAACTTATGTGTTATAATTCTAAATTTCAATTATGTAACGACGCACCTACGCTCTGGTAAGTATGGTAAGGAACGCCACCGAAAGCGGTTCAATTTCGGTTAGCTCCCCCTGACGAGGAACGTGGTTCATGGATTGATCTCACAGCTTGGTGTGAGACGTCAATATGAACCTCTTGGACTCTTCATGTCCCTGAGTTCATATGCAACGCTGATCCCTAGCGTGCATTAGGCAAGTAAGTGGAGACCCCATCGCGTGGTCAGTAATACGAGAGTGTGTTCGTCTGGAAATAGCCCAGGAGGACATACGCAGCGCTTGCCATCGGCGTGCCCTGCAGGGCAGTAGGTGGTATCTGTTGGGTTGATAACATTCCCAACCGTGACGACCCATTCATGACCTACTCGGGTTCCCCGTCGTGTGGTGTTGAAACACGATCACGTACCTTGAGACGTGACCTAACTCAAGGACGGCCGTATGGAAATGATACGGGCGTTTGTATTTACTTTCAAATATGGTACTGCCTAAAATGGAAACAAAACCTTGAGTGCACCATTATTGTGTGATCTTCTGCAGGTACTAACCACGTAAGTATCCGTGTAGTACACGTGTGCGAGAGACCGTGTAGTGCCACACTTGAGACGTATATGCCGGTATAATCCGGTTAGGATTTTCTTTGGTGAGGAACGTAGTACCGAGATATTGTAGGCATATGCATGAAAATATTGAGAACAAGGAACTAAAATCATTAGGTTCAACAATTAAGACCCTGGTTGGGTATAAGAATGGGATAGTGGACCAGGATAGCCAAAGGGATGAAAAACAGAGTGCTCTGTTTTGGGGCAGCACGTTTGCTGATCTTCAACAGGGCATAACTCACAGGTATTTTAGCCAGAGAGGTGTGCTATATAGTTCTGGAAAGGTATTTAAGTACTCTACAACTTTGTTGTAGACTTCCAGAGCTGAAACTTACTTAAGATGGCTTAAATCCCAGAGGAATGTAAACTGTCCAGAACCAGGACAGAGTAAAACATTCTATGAACTGTTCTGTTTTTCAAACATAACTCCCAGTAAAAAAATCTAAAATTTTCATATAATACATCCTTAGAAAGAGTAGAAGATGTGTGACATCTTTGCAATTCAAAGTTTCTGAAATTTCGGAACAGATTTCAGTGGAAACCAGGGTTGAAAACAGTCACTTCCAAGGGAGGTGTTGTTAAAATTCTTCCAGAAATTCTGCTGACTATGAATTAGCATAACTTTTTAACCAAAGCTGATCTGGAGGAAAATGAATACTCGTTGGAAATATACTGAAGTTAACTTTAACTTTCGTCAAGCCAACTTTGCTTTTTGGGAGGTGGTATTCAACTTGAGTCATGAAAATGCCCAGAACCAGATCAAAATTTGGAATAGGCAGAAACTGGTCATTCGGACAGAAGAATGACAGTTGAACTCATTGGAGAGGGTGTTGTACCCTAAGGGTGGTATACGTGATGACAACGCGATGGTAATGTCTCGTAGTGACCAAACCTAGTTATGGTGAGCTTCCAAAGAGGAGGTTCATCAAGTTGGATTAAACTAGCTTGGGTTTGGTCTGGTAATGGTGTAGCTTGTGCAAAGTTATTACATTATCTACTTACGAGATGTATCGCATGTTTTTATTGTCATTATGTCGTTACGCCTATTGTTATTGGACTGCATGCAATCTGTTGCGGGACTTATGTTATTGTCGTATGGTTGCAGATGGTTCGCACTAGGACCACGCACGAGGTTGGTGGCTCTAGCCAAGGGGGAGGCGATGACTCCCAGCCACCGGCCTACGACAGCACCCCGCAGCAGCAGCCACCACCGCCACCTCCGCTTACTCCAGCGGATGTGATAGCGGCATTGGTGGGAGGTCGTGAGGAGCAGACCAACCTGCTCCGCACGATCGTGCAGAATACGTCCCAGGCGGGGGGGGGGGGCGTCAAGATAGAGGGCCTCGTGAGCCCCGTGAAGTGTCGTACTCAGATTCATGAGTACGCACCCTCCAGTGTTCACCGAAGCTGAAGAACCACTGGAGGCTGACAACTGGCTGCGGACCATCGAGTCCAAGTTTGGGCTGCTCCAATGTACGGAGCGGCAGAAGACCCTGTTCGCAGCACAGCAGCTCCACGGTGCCGCTGGTGCGTGGTGGGCGAATTATGTCGCCTCACGTCCGGCTGGCCATGCCGTGGAATGGCAAGAGTTCCGGGAGGCGTTCCACGCCTATCATATTCCTCCCGGGATCATGAAGAGGAAGTTCCAAGAATTTTTGGAACTGAAGCAGGGCGGGAGGAGTGCCCATGATTACTCCCGTGCCTTCAACCATCTGGCGCAGTACGCGTCAGACTATATCTCCACTGAGGAGAAGAAGCGGGAACATTTCTATCGGGGGTTACACCCCGAAATGAAGACCCATCTTGTTCAGTGGAATCGCAGCACATTCAACGATCTAGTCAATGCCGCGATTATGCAAGAGGATGCTCAGCGGGAGTTGGCAGCTGAGCAGCGGAAGCGCAGCGCTCCACCCAGCGGTGGGAGTGGCACTCCCCAGAAGTACCGTATGGTGTATCGGACACAATCCGGGCAGCAGTGGCGTCCACCGGCGCAACCTCAACGGTTCGGGGGACGGTCGTTTCAGTCACCTCCGTTCCGTCCGCCGATGCCACCACCAAGACAGCAGCAGCAGCAGCAGCATATGGTACCCCGGGCGTTTCCACCGCCACAACGCGCCCCGGGATTCCGTCCACCGACCAGCGGGGGACCGCCCCGTTTCACCTGCTTCACGTGTGGCCAGGCGGGCCACTTCGTGAAGGACTGTCCCCAGGGGCAGCAGAGCAGCGGGCAAGCCCAGTTTCAGGGCGGTGCTCGAGGCCGACCTCCGATGAAGAAGGTTGGTCAGCGGACTGGAGGCGTCCGCAACCTTGACAATGAGGACGCCCCAGAGGGAGACAACGTGCTGGCGGGTACGTTTACTCTCAACAATCAATCCATCGTCATATTGTTTGATTCTGGTGCAACCCACAGCATTATAAGTGCATCCTATGTGGCTAAGCATCAAATGCAAGTCTTCCCAACCGACTGCACTTATATGATTTGCTCACCGGGAGGGAAGATTTCAGCTAATATGATGATTCCAAAGGCACCTCTGTGCTTAGGTGGGAAACTATATCCCACCACCTTGATAATCCTTATGGGACAAAAGATTGATGCAATCTTAGGGATGTCATGGCTACAATACCATGGCGCTGTCCTAGAGACTTGGACACGGACGGTTCACTTAAATTCTCCATTCCACCGTCCGCATTCCATGGTGTTAGACACGCCAGTCCGGGAAGTTTTAGCAATTAATAATGCTGAAGCTCTCAAGTTAGAAGACATCCCCGTAGTCCGGGAGTACCCCGACATGTTTCCGGATGATCTTCGGGGCATGCCACCTGAGCGGGATGTCGAGTTCAAGATTGAACTTGCACCCGGGACTACGCCCATATCACGGAGACCATACAAGATGGCTCCAAATGAGCTGGCGGAACTGAAAGAACAGCTCAATGATCTGTTGAGCAAGGGTTTCATTAGGCCGAGTTCCTCGCCTTGGGGATGCTCGGCGCTGTTCGTGAAGAAGAAAGATGAAACCCTGAGGCTGTGTGTAGATTACCGGCCGCTCAACGCCGTCACCATCAAGAATAAGTACCCACTGCCCCGTATTGACATTTTGTTTGATCAACTTGTGGGGGCAAGTGTGTTCTCCAAGATGGACCTTCGCTCTGGATATCACCAGATCAAGATCCGGGCGGAGGATATTCCGAAGACGGCGTTCTCGACGAGATATGGCTTATATGAATATCTCATCATGTCCTTTGGTCTTACAAATTCTCCAGCCCATTTCATGTATCTCATGAACTCGGTGTTCATGCCGGAGCTGGACAAGTTTGTGGTAGTGTTCATCGACGATATCTTGGTTTACTCCAAGACAGAAGCCGAACATGCCGAACACTTGAGAATTGTTCTTCAACGATTGCAAGACCACAAGCTCTACGCCAAGTTCAGCAAATGCGAATTTTGGATCAGCCAAGTGTCATTCTTGGGACATATCATCTCAGCGGAAGGCATTGCGGTGGACCCAAGCAAAATAGAGCAAGTGCTGAAATGGAAAGCTCCCACTTCAGTCCATGAAGTCAAAAGCTTCCTCGGGTTAGCGGGATACTATCGGAGATTCATTCCAATCTTCTCCAAGCTCGCTAAACCAATGACAGAATTGCTGAAGAAAGGGACGAAATATGTTTGGAACACGGCGTGTGAAGGAGCTGAACATGAGGCAAAGGAGGTGGTTAGAGCTGATCAAAGATTATGAGATTGAGATCCATTACCACCCCGGCAAGGCGAATGTGGTTGCCGACGCGCTGAGTCAGAAATCACATGTCCATCACCTCACCATTACACCGGTGGAGGAGGAAGAGCCAAGTTTATACTTGGTTCCTTATGGATCGCTGTACAACCTTGCCCTCATCCCTACTATTAGGAAGGACATCATTGCAGTTCAGAAGACGGATAAAGGCAAGGCACATCTCCGGAGACGGATAGACAATGGAGAGTTCAAATGTTTCCGGAAAGATGAGGAGGGGACGCTATGGTTTAATGACCGCATAGTCGTACCCCGAGATATGGAGTTGAGGAAAAAGATCCTCGATGAAGCTCACTTGTCTAAATACTCCATTCATCCGGGCAGAAACAAAATGTACCAAGATTTGAAAAAGAAATTTTGGTGGACACGGATGAAGCGGGAGGTAGCTAAGTACGTATCCGAGTGCGATACGTGTAGACGAGTGATGGCTGATCACATGAAGAAATCAGGGTTGTTGCAACCCCTGAAGATCCCGGCATGGAAATGGGAAGATGTGAGCATGGATTTCATTGTGGGATTACCCCTAACATCCAACAAGCATGATTACATATGGGTAATCATTGATCGGTTAACCAAGACGGCTCACTTCATCCCGGTGAATACACGTTACAATGCCGGCAAATATGCGGAGCTATACATAGCGAAGATTCTATGCCTATACGGGGTACCCAAGACCATCGTCTCAGATCGGGGTGCATTATTTGTATCTCGCTTTTGGGAGCAGTTGCACGCTGCATTGGGTACTAAGTTGATCAGGAGCTCCGCCTATCACCCTCAGACAGATGGGTAGGCAGAGAGGGTGAATCAAGTTCTGGAAGACATGTTGAGAGCATGTGCCATCCACCATGGTAGGAACTGGGATGATCACCTACCATTGGCGGAATTCTCGTACAACAACGGCTATCAGGCGAGTATCAAGATGGCACCCTACGAAGCTCTCTACGGTCGCAAATGCCGCACCCCATTAAATTGGTGCAAGTCCGGTGAAAGGGTCACATTCGGGGTTGATGTGGTGAACGACACCGAAGAGCGCGTTCGGGCGATTCAAGCTAATTTGAAGGCCGCTCAATCCCGGTAGAAGAGCTACGCTGATAAGAGGCGTAGACCGTTGCACTTCGACGTTGGGGAACACGTGTACCTCCGCGTGTCTCCGATGAAGGGTGTGCACCGGTTCGGTGTGAAGGGGAAGCTCGCTCCCCGTTTTATTGGACCCTACGCTATCACCAAGAAGTGTGGACCAGCAGCGTATAGATTGGAGCTACCGACATCCCTGGCTGGTGTCCATGATGTTTTCCATGTTTCGCAACTGCGAAAATGTTTGAAGCATACAGCTGCTGTTCCTACCGAAGACATCAGCGAGCTGAAACCAGATTTAACATATGATGAGTATCCGGTGGAAATCCTTGATGAGAAAGCCTGAACCACGCGTAACAGAACGTTGTGGTTCTACAAGATCCTCTGGAGTAACCACACCGCAGAAGAAGCGACGTGGGAGAGCGAGGAATTCCTTCGCTCAAATTACCCGGAGTTCATGGCTTCTCAACACGGGTAAGTCCCTACTACATCGCTATCTCTTCTTTTGTAATCTCGGGACGAGATTCTTTTAAGGGGGGAGGGATGTAAAAGCCCAAGAAAAGGGACTTACAAAAACTTTTCTTCACCTCACAACACCACAGTTCTTGTTGTGGATAGATGGTGAAAAAGTGGGAAGAGCAAGTATCCTCCAACAAAATAGTGGATAGAGGGGAAACCTACACTTTCACAAAGTGGGAATTCTACACATATGATCACACATGAGAGGGTGATTCAAAACTGTTGCATTCAAATTCATGATTGCAGCAGCTAAAACAAGGATCAAAGTGCATAATTGGATTCCTCAGGTCCAAATTAGTGGGGAGGCAAAGTTTCAATAATTTTTGAAAAAGTTTGCTACCCATTTTTCCAAAAAGGATCCAAATATGCAAAGAATTCAAATATACATTTGAATTTGAGGGAAATTTGCCAAACCATACCAATGTAGCCCAGTTTGAGACTTCCAACATTTGAATTCATCATTTGTCAAGTTTTGGAGATCTTTTGAGAGGTGGTAGAGCACTGACCAGTGGGGCCCACATGTCATTGGGTGAAATAGACTTAGCCCCCAAGTCTTCTCTCTGTTTCTCAGTCAACCGAGCGCAGCCAGCTGCCGCGCGCGCACCGCCGGCCGAACGGCCACCTCCTGGTTCCGTCGCTCACGCTGGCAGCTGGGAAACGGCGCGCCATCTCCTCTACGTGACCCCCTCGCCAATCCACCGAAGACGTACGCGTGCTTCTTTGCAAAACAGCGAGCCCCCGCTCTGCTCGGTCACCGACGCCGCTCCCCCGATCCTCCCCTGCACGCCGACGTCCGCTCGGCCTTTGCCCGAGCTCCCAACACAGAAAGGGAGCGCCTGTGTGTGCTCTAGCTAGCCATCCCACCACCTCGCGGTTTTAGCACCGCACTCGACCACAAATCGACGATCGCCACTGAGAACTCAGGCCACCGGCGGAAAGCCGCGAACTGCTCCCCGTGGACAGCACGCCACGGCCAGTTTTACCGCCGGACTCCTACACAAAAAAGGTGCGCCATGCTCTCTAGATTGTGTAGGTGTAAGCCGTTTAGCGGTTGATTCACCGGGTGAAGAGTATTTCCAATTCTTCTGAAACGTAGTGTGTTCGGGTAGAGCGCGGTCTACCCCGAAATTCTAGCTGCACCGGCCAAACCAGCTCGGGTGAGCCTACACACACCTTCCTCACTCCCTAGCGGCCCTCCTCGACCAAGAATCAAGGGAAATGACCCAGAAACAGCCAGGTTTGGGTTGTTTTTCGGGCCGCCATAGAATAATAGCTCGGTTCACCGTGGAGCTCTAGGTTGCCGACCTTTTCATGGGGTTTGGCGGCCATTTCCGTCAACCTCGAGCTCCCGCGGTGCTCTCCGACCCTTTGCCGATCATTTTGATGTGTTGTAACGCATTCCCGACCACGCCGGAACCCTAACCGCCGCTGTCCCCGTCGGGAGCCCTATTCCGGTGAGCTACGGCCGCCGGCGACACCACCGACGAGTTCAGCGTCGTGAGTTAGGGCGGAGCGGCAAGTTTGGGGTCGGGAGACGGCCGGGAAAGCAGTTCCGGCGACGCTCGCCGGAGTGCGCTGCCGCGGACCCTTGTTTGGCGCGAGGAAGGAGAAGACTGCCGGGTGGGACCCACTGGCAGACATTTAAACATTTTGAAATGTCCAGTTTGTAGTCCAAACTTTGGAGGACCACAACTCGGGGTAGGATAATCCAAAAATTATGAAACAAATTTTGTTGGATTCCTCTAACTGAGAACAATCAAAATCTGAAACCCAATTTGTATGAAACCCATTAATTAATTCTGGAAAATTCTTTAAAACTTTTCAGAAAAAGAATTTTTGAGGGAGTTTGGTGCATCCAAAAATCCCCAAATTTTGCCAGAATGTTCTTTAGGACATTAGTGAACCCCTGTAAAAGTTTCAGACCATTTGGAGTTTATTTGGTCAGAGCAATTCAAATTTGAAGGTGCTGTGTTCATTTGAATACAGAAACATTTTCAGAGAATTTCCAAAACTTGGAAATTCAGTTCTGGGCAAATCCTAGCTCCAGAAATGCTAGGAAAATTCATGCAAACTCTATGAGCTATAATTGAAATTGGAGTTCACTAAGTTGAGCATGAACAGGGGTGTTACCTCAGAATTAATTCTTCCTTGCTTAATTGCTAAAAGAATTATTCTGAGCAAACCACTCAGGGAGAAGTGCTAATGTTTGGCCCAGAGGGTTTTCTTTTGACAAGGGACTCACACAAAAATTCTCAGCTCCATTGGAGCTCTGGATCACCCCTGTCCTGTTTAACAACTTGAGTGATTAATATAGAAAAGGGGGCAAACCACTTAACACTTAACAATGTGATTAAGTCTAAGCCAAACCACCAACCCCAGTTCATCTTTAAATTCTTAAACAGAGTTCCAGGTGTTAGAGACTGGTTATTAGCACTAATAGCAGTAGTATTACAATAAACTTGTTTGCATATTCATTAACATGTAGTATTCCAATAACGTGTAGTCGCTGAAGGCGAGGAAGCTCCGGAGGTTCTCGACTTCCTGCTTCTAGAGGAAGAACTGACCCCTGACCAGCAGCAACAAGGCAAGCCCCGGTTTGCATTAACCTTTTATAAGTCTTACTTTGTTTACATGTGTCATATGAGGTATGTATGTGCATTAGGTATAGGATGAATGAAACCCCTCTTGCATAACCAAAGGTTCCTAAAAGAGTGAGGGTAGTGTCAAGGACCTCGAGTAGACAGGCTATGCTTAATGAGTCATAGGACTTCGGTACAAGTCGAGTAGTTGGGATCTACTCGCGAGATAGGCATTGGGACACACGGGTTCGGTTGAGTGACGCGAGATCACTTTAGTAATGAAAATGAGACTAGACAGGGGCTAGGGCGCAGCAAGAGGCAGTCTTGTGTGCGCATCCCTGCCCATGTCGATTGAGGACCGATCCGTGTGCGGCCCTGCTGAATAAGTATTGAACGTACCGAAGGCATATCGGATATATGGGCCCCGATAAACCGATGTAGCCTAAACCTCCGGGCGTCGAGGCATAGCACACCGATTTATAGGTGTAGGTTGAGGGCAGCAAGGTGGAAATCTGCCAACGGGCATAGAGAGATGCTCCGTGTGGGGAACCTCCTGCTCGTTTCGGTGCGACCGGTTCGACGTTTGGGCTGTTGGGTGAAAGGTTGTCCCGTACGACATCGAGTGAGCGTGCTGTGCAGCTCCACAGGTGGGCGTACGTGACGTGCTCTTTGGGTTTCCCTGCAGGTGTATATCGAGTCGATTCGCCGTCCCTCGCGGTGATGAGTACCGCTTGTTCACTGTGTCGTAACGTAGACTAATGGATGAAATGTTATGATTCAATATTGCTGTTATGATATAATTGCATTGCTACATGTGTGCCACCAAATATTGCTTACTAAATTTCAGATTCATGAACCGTTAACTTGTTGCTAAAAGACGAACTAAGGATGAACTTGTAGGCGTGTCCATTTGCTGCAACATTGCTATCCTATGTCATGGTACACCTCATGTAGAGTTTCATGCTTAGGTGAGTCGGTTAAGCCTTGTTGAGCCATCGTGCTCACAGTTGCTGCTTAAGTGTTTTTCAGGTGAGGAGCCACCCACGGACTCGGAGTACGAGTCCACCGGCAAGGGTTACCCTCTGTCGGGGACCACGGCTGAGTGGGAGCCGTACACGCCGCGCTGAGCTGAGGAGTGCAGCTAGTGTGGGTTGCCCTAGGGATGGGCAACCACTTTTCACTTTTGCTAGATAGGCGGGCGTGAGTTGTATAAAGGAAACTTCCGCTGTGTAATAAAGACCCTAGTTTGTAACTGACAAGTGTACTACTTTGTACATTCAATTTGTTTTCCCATGTAATATAATGTGTTCTTATGACATGTGCTGTCGGGTGTCGCATCGCGCGGCACCACCCTCTGCGATTCTGGATGAACGGATTCCGGTCCGCCACATTGGCTACATTAAAAATTTTCAACGAGAAACTTAGAACATGATGAATTTGATTTTTCACGTTGGCTACTCAATGAAATCCACATGAAATATTAACTTAAAACATGGTAATTTCATTTTTCACGTTGGTTTCTTTAATAAAATGACCATGAAACTTAGAGCATGACAATAATTTGTTGTTCACGTTGGCTACTTAACAAAGAATTATCATGCAACTTAATTACAGCAGAAGCAAAATTATGACCATTTTTATTGAACTTTAAAAGGTTCTACAACATAACTAAATTAAATGGTGAGATAAATTTACTTAATCATGATAATAATAAAATGTTAAATCATTACATCAATACATTGCAATACACCACACAAAACTTAGGATTTTTCTTCACCATTTTAATTTATCAAGTGGGTCCCACATAAATTATTTGCCCATTTTAAATTTTCTGAAAACAGAAAATTCCTAAAATCATCCACTTCTAAAATTGGTCCAAAATTGTCTAATTTTAAGCCCAGCCTGCTAGGAAATGTTTCTGAATTTTAAAATTGGGGAATGCCCTTCTTCTAATTTTGGCCCACGGCCCAACGCTAAAATTCCCTGGAAATTTTGGAAAAGAAAGAGAAAAAAGAAAAATGGCCTGGAAACTCAGCCCTTTATCCCATTTGGCCCACGGCCTGCTCTTTAATTCGAAGGAAAAATCTGGGAAAAAGTAAAGGGCAGCCCAATTGGCCCATTATCTCCCCCGCCTGGGCCGCTCGGCTTGCTCGTGCGCGTCGCTGAGTCCGAGCCGTCCGGGTCGTTGAATTTTGATCGAACGGCTGAGAGCATTTTGGATGAGGTATTTAAGCGAGTTTCATCAAAAACCTAGCTCATTTGCGCTCTCCCCGTTCCCCTTCGCGAGAGAGAAGAGAGAGAGGCGGCCGAGCCCCGGTAGCCAGCGGGATGAGCTCCGGCTCCACCGCGACCACCGCACCGGCGTGCGAGCTCGCTGTGAGGCAGCTTGCCATCGGGCGGTTTGCTTGCCGGTCGGAGACGGCCGAAAAAAGGGGGGACCCCCACCGCCTAGGGTTAGAGTTTCGATCGGAACTCTAGGGTTCTGACGAGCCCTCCAGCGGCGGGGCTAAGTCCGACGGACCTCTATCGGCCTTCTCGCCGGCGTGCGACACTTCATCATTTGATGAGCGGCCGACGGGGTGTCTTTTGCCGGCCAAGTGCTTCGGCATCTCCGCCACCTTTCCGGAAGACCTCAACGAGGAGGACTCCGGTGGTGGCGCCACCGTCTTCTTCGGCCACAGTGAAGAGAAGAAGACGAGTGACGCCAATTCTAAGATAAGTTTCTAAAATCCCCTTTTCTCTTTTGTTCCGAGTTGATTCTAATTTCGAGTTTCCCTTTTTTGATTTTTTTTGAGTTGATTCAATTCGAGTTTGAACTTGAAATTTGAATCCTAATTTTGGAGATTAGGAACCCTAATCCTTTATTTGATTTCTGATTGGGGATTAGGAACCCTCATCCCCAAATTTGTTTCGATCTTGAGTTATATTTGAAAACCCTGAGCACTTAGTCCAAATCATCTCCTTCTAATTGCTGTAGAATATAAGGGCTTTGTTATCAGTTTTGATCAAACTTAGATGGTCCGAAGCCTAATCCAATTAGAGTGGCTCTGATACCATTGTTAGTTTCTAGGTTGATAGTCTTTAGGCCTAATTGGTATTAGGGTTCGGACTTAGGCACAAGCAGAAAGCAATCATCAAGCATTCAGGGGTTGAATAGAAGAAGATCAGAGCATACCTTCCGCTGTAGAGGAAGAAGTCATAGTCATAGTTGAAGCAGAGAAGCACGGCGAACTCGGCTATGAAGACGATGTCAAACAGGGAAGCCTTCCTGGGACTCCATCCTCTCAAGCGATCAGTGCTCCTTAGTTCTTAGGCGTTTTTGATCTTAGAATTGGCTTAGCCTTTCAGGGCATCTTGCCTTGCTTATATAGAACGAGGAAGTGCCCTAGGGGGCCTCCCCAACCGAATCGGTTGGGGGTGTGTTCCCGATCAGAACACAGGGAGATCGAGGAGGATTCCGAGTCGATTACAATTTGTAATTGATTCCTAAAACCTCGTGTTCATCTTAATTGTGTTCTAACAAGGAAAGCCTCTATACAGGGACACTAGGGGTGTCAACGAACCAAGCCCGAGCGAGCTTGCCCTCTCAAGATCAAACTCGGTTAAAAATCGAGCCGAGCCTGAAATCCACTCGATGTGCATTCAGGCTCGAGCTCAGCTCGATAAGGATCATTAAACAATTAGACTCGGCTGAAATTCGTATAAGCTTGAGTTCGAGCTAAAGAGTCTTGTTTAAACAAAAAATAAATAATATTTAAAGAAAAATAATAACAAATAATGTTTATAATATCAAACTTTTCTAAATGAGCTGTATCGAGCTCAAGCTAGTCACGCTCGCGAGCTTGAACTTAAGCTGAAATTTCGCTCGTTTATTTTTGAGCCAAGCTTGAATCGAATTTTTAAAGAGCCGAACTCGAATAGCTCATGACTCTCAAACTTCATTGATTTCTCTAAGTGACACCACCAAAGCGGAGAACGACACCCCTTTGTCTAGAGTCTTTCCATGTAGTAATTTTTCCTGATTGAGGCTCTAACCCTTCAAGCCACGTAGAACCTTAGCCTCTGTCCATTTCCTCACCCACTACAGGAAACACAACAATTTACGATGGCTAGCTTAATTTATGACGGCTCTAGGGTTGGCCGTCGTAAGTTAAATTAATTACGACGACCAACTCTGGCCGCCATAAATAAGGAGTTATTTACGACGGCTTGACCTACACCATCGTAAATAACAGGTTATTTACGACGGCTAGGGCTTGACCATTGTAAATAAGATATTTACGACGGCCAGACTACGGGCCGTCGTAAATAAGTCTTATATACCCCAAGGGCCTGGGTGGGCATAGGCATTCACGCCCGCGCCGACCCGAGCCCCCACCGCTGTGCTCCAGCCGCCGCCCGCCGCTGCCCGCAGCCGCCCCGGCCGCCGGCCTCCGCCGCCACGGGCCTCCCTCGCTGGCGCCGCCCCGGCCACTGCAAGCCGGCCCAATGCCGGCACCGCCTCCCCGGGCTGCCCCCGAGCTCCCTCGCGCCTTGCCGGAGATCCTAGCGCCACCCCACATCGCCCCCGGCCTCCCCTGTGTGTTGCATCGCCTCTGATCAAGTAAGTGGAGTTTTATGTTTAATTTTGTGCAAATTGTTGGTATGAATTGAATTGAATTAGTATGAATCGAATTGAATTAGTATAAATTGAATTGAATTGAATCACATTAGTATGAATTGAATTGAATCAAATTGAACTGAATGGAATTGAATTGTATGAAATGAATTGAATTAAATCAAATTAGTAGGAATTGAGTTCAATTGAATCAAATTAGTATGAATTAAATTGAATTGTTGAATTGAATTTAGTTGTTTTAGTTTATGTAGATTATTACTATTATTGTATAATTGCATTGTTTTAGTTTATGTAAATTGCTTTTATTAGTGTTGAACTGAATTTTTTTAGTTTATGTCGCCGTCCATATTTTTATTTCATTATATAGTTGAATATTGTGTATAAAATTGAGTGTTTATGCTATGCTCTCATGACGGTTAGGTATATATATACACCGTCGTGAGAGAATGTGGAAAAATGTTAATTACGACGGTTCCGGGTCGGGTTGTCTCGTCGTGACGGCGGCGGGAGCTGGAGGGCCTCGAATCTCCAAATCTTTGAGCACCCAAGGACGCGGAGAGACGCTCGACGAGAGCCGTCGGTCCGGGCTTGGCGCCCGACTGACCTCCATACAATCAACGCCTAACCGGTCATCCGCTGTGACCCATCGCAAAAGGGTTTAAGGACCACCCAACGACCCGTGTCCGGTGTCCAAGCCCCTGAAAGGCCGGTGGGCTTTGACTTCGTCCTTCTCCCATTGTTCTTAAAATACGGACATGCCGAAGAATTAGGTCGCATGGACGTAGACCCACGCGTTGATGGTACCCCTATTCCCCCCTCTCTCTTTCGTTCTTTCCTCCCTCTCTGTCATAAATGACTCAAAAAAGAATGAGTAATATAAACCTTTAGAATACATCACTCGTTTCGAACCGACCCGTCTTACATGCGTTACGCATGTGAGCTGGGTAGGTTTGGAATTGTCTTTTTTTGGACAGCCTGAGATTGACCGAGGGGGCGTGCCTACGACGAGACGCGAGTCTGAAACCGGACAAGATTTCGGCAACGTAACCCTAATGTTCTCTTCTACCCCATTATCGGGCGTGCAGTTGGAGAACAACAGGGTTATGCTGCCGAAATTTTGTCTGGATTCGGACCTGGCGTCTCGTCAGAAGCACGTTCATCTCAGCCACTCTTGGGTGGGTTTAGGACCTATCTGTCCCAATAGAAGTATGAATTAACGATGTTTTCTCCCTCTTTAATCTGTAGCCTCCAACATGGGTGAAGACCGTAGTTGGATGTTGAAAGTGCATCTAGGCTAATTCCCCGTGGGTTTTGATAATTAATGACAACACTTAAGGGATTAATGAGCATTGCAAGTGTGAGTACAGGTGATTAAGAAATCTACAAAGATGGATACACTCAAAAAGAAAAAGAGGAGAAAAAGACAAATGCATAAGAAGAGTAGAATTTAGGGTTTTAAATTCTTTTGTGTTGAGTTTAGCCTTTGAGTATGAATGTGATCATAGAGTAAAGTGTTGAGAATCATCTAAGACCTCTTAGTTCGAGTTTAGGTTGAGTAGAGTGAAGAATTGGGATAGCCCTGGGAATAGGGCCAGACTTGTCCAGACTAGAAGGCCGGACTAGTCTGGTACATCGGACTGATCCGATATAGAATGGAATAAGAGTTTCTGTGTGAGTTCGGACTTGTCCAGGGTGGAAGGCCGGACTAGTCCGAAGAATGGGACTAATCAGATATAGAACGGAACAAGAGTTTCTGTGTGAGTTCGGACTTGTCCGTCTGGGGACGGATTAGTCCGTGGGAAAAGAGTAAGTCCTGAAGGACCGGACTAGTCCGCTCCTTAAGGCCGGACTAGTCCGCTGGCTCAGACCAGTCCATTTCAAACCGGAATAGGAGGTTCTGTGTGAGATCGGACTAGTCCTCTGTGTGTCGGACTAGTCCGTTTGGGACATGGAAATAGTTGAAGGGACTAAGTCTTGGAAGGCCGGACTTGTCCGCCCTTGGAAGCCGGACTAGTCCAGTGGACCAGACTTGTCCGTTCTCAACTAGAACAATGGTTTCTGTGTGAGATCAGACTAGTCCGTTGTGGACCGGACTAATTTGTAGAATGTGACTGTTTAGTTGGTAGAATCTAACCGTTTAGTTGATAGAATCTGAACGTTTAGTATGTTGTGAGACCTATGTGTGCTGAATACATTAGCAATTAGGATAAAAGTTAGCATTAACATTCAAAGTTTTGAATATTGCCAAAACATTCTTCTGTGGCAAGGTCCGACAAGTTCTTTGTTAGGTCCGCCAAGTGTTGGAAAGGTCCGACGCAAGGTCCGGAGAGCTCCTGCAAGGTCCGAAGAGCTTCTGTGAGGTTCGGAGCTTGTTTGTAGGGAGCTCCCGTGAAGTTCAACTCGTAGAACTGCAGCGTCTTGTTTTTGCTTTTAACTCGCAATGTTTCAAACTTGCTTTATGGGAAGGTTTGCTTAGTATTAATTTGCTAAGTTTTTGGTGTGTTTTGATGGTTATGGCTGTTATCATTTGATATGGTTTGCAACATGCTTATGTGACGTGCTCATGTAAGGTGTTGTGGTTTTCAAACTAACGTGAGTCAAGTCAAGGACTTGTGCTCGAAAGAATTGGTTGTTTATTCATGTGCAGGTGTTGCTTGAGTTCAAGACATGGCTGGTGACGGGATCCTTGGACTAGTCTCAAGGAGGAGATGAGGTTCCAACAACCAAGTTCGGGAGGAGCTGTGGTTGAGTTGATCGGGAGGTCGCGCAACATGTTTGGATCAAGGGCAGTGCATATGAAGGTTGCGTGTACGTCGTTGGAAGGTGTTTGCACGTGTGCAAGGAGTGCATGGACGTGGCAACATTGTTCCAAGGCGTGATGAAGAGAAGTGGATGTAAAGAATTGGTCGGAAAGGTCCAACCGGCTGGATTGCGTACTCAGGCTAAGGCTGAGTCGGATATGGCTCAAATATGGAAGATTTGAGTTGGTTATAATAGGATTTCGTGCTAGGCACGAAGTTGAGTTGTTTTAGGAATGTTTAGGACGTTCCTAAGGTGTTTGGAAGTCTCACGATTGCTTCTATCTGTGAATAGGAGAGTCCTGAGCAGTTATGGTAAGTTAGGATACGAGTCCAATTAGGAGTAGGAGTCCTTGATTGGATTGTTTAGCCTGAGGGCTGGCTATAAAAGCAAGGGAGGCCAGAGCTCTCGTGGGTAGAGAACTTTTGGCTGTTCCTCTTGTGTTTCTATTGAATAAAGTTCATAGTTTCGAGGAGTTTTTGTGCCTTGTTCGTCCGACTTGTTTTTCGTCAAGTCTTTCTCGCCGAGTTTCTGGACAGACCGACGTTGCTTTGGTGTTTTGTTCATAACTCGAGTTTTACAGATCCTATTGATGCGATTATTTTTGGATTGTCTTAACAACTCAATTATCTATCATCTGTGAAATTTTCACGAGCTTCGGATCTGTAGTTTTTGAGATACACGAGTTTCTTTGCAGCGTTGCAGATCTGTTTTATATCGGGTAGAACAGATTGATCTTCCTTTAATGTTTTGATCGCATCTCAAGTTTTACTTCGTGTTTTCAAGTGATTCTTGTTGCATTAGATCCGTGACTTGATTCTCTACCTCTCTACTTGATTTTTCACGGTTGAACATATTTGAAAACACTTGCACACACGGTTTCTTTAACCGATTGATTTTTTTCTGAGGGGTTTTTGTTGTTTCCGCTGCGAAAAGTTTTAATCTACCATTCACCCCCCCTCTGGTAGCTTTTTACGTGCTCTTCGATCCTACAATTGGTATCAGAGCCAAGGTGCTCTAATCTTTGTGATTTGCACGTGTTTTGTCTAACCATCATGGAGAAGTACTCCGCAAAACCTTGTGTGTTCAATGGCATCGATTTTCAGGTTTGGAAGGCGCGGATGGAGGCCTACATACAGGCGCAAGGCTTCGCCATATGGGAAAAGGTCTACCGGAACTTCGATGTACCACCCAACGATCAAGTTACGGCTGCGAACATGAGAGATGTTGACAACAACAACAAGGCTCGCAACTTGATCATCCAAGGATTGACTCAAAGCGACTTCGACCGTGTTGCACACCTCCGATCTGCATATGATGTTTGGAAAGCTCTTTGTGACTACCATGAAGGATCCAATACGATCAAGGAGGTAAGGCAAGATATGTTCAAGAAAGAATACATGCGTTTTGAGATGCAACCCGGTGAGTCAATTGACGACCTTTTTGCTCGCTTTAATAAAATTCTCAGCAACTTACGTAGTGTCAATGTTAACTTTTCAGATGCTGAAAATGCTAGACAATTGTTAGGAGCATTAGATATGTCAATTTGGGAGATGAAAGTTACATATATTCATGAATCTACTGTCATGAGTTCTCTTACTTTAGACGTGCTTTATTCTAAATTGAAAACTCATGAAATTGGTATCATCTCACTAAAAACCCCAACAAGTCTATTGCATTTGTTTCGCAACGTGACATGTCTAGTTCTAGTCAATCATCATCTAGTGGTGCACTCTCTTTGCTGTCCTCTCTAACCCTTGAACAGATTGAAGAGTTTCCAGAGGAGGAGCTTGCACTCATCTCTACTCGGTTCTCAAAAGCATTGCAAAATGTGAGAACTAGAAGGAGAGGAAGCTCCAGACCTCAACGATGTTTTGAATGTGGTAAGACAGGACATTTTCGTACGGAGTGCCCTAACCTTTTAGGTCCGACTTCACGTGAAGAAAAGCAAACAATGCCGAAGAAATTGTTTGCAAAGAATAAGAAGAAGAAAGATTTATCAATGCGCAACTTAGTGCATAGTATGATCTCTGCACTTCAAGATTTTGGCTCAAGTGATGTGGACACCGGTAGTGATGAAGATGAAAAAGCTATGGCAAATATGTGCTGCATGGCGAGCAAGTCAAGTTCAAGCTCCGAGGAGGCAGAACACAACAGCGACGATGAAGAGGTATGTCCCACTTGCGAAGAAATGTGTGATGCTATTTCTCGTGCCACTGTTATATTAAAGAAAAAGGATAAAAAACTTAGGAACAATGCTGTTAAAATTGAATCACTAGAATCTGAAATTAATCGTTTAAAAACTTTGATTCCTAGTGATAATTTTTGTTCCTCATGTGATTTGATTTATGAACAATTATCCTCTTTAAGAAGTGCACACGCATCTACACTTGATAAACTTGAACTTGAAATTGAAAAGAACAAAGAGCTTGCTGTACTTAATGATAAAAATTTGAAAGATGCTTGTTGTTCTACAATTGATTTGCATTGTTCTTCATGTGATGATCTGAATAAGAAACTAAATGATGCTATGAATGAGATTTCTATTTTGAACAATGCTTTACGTGTGCATGAAGTTAAATATTGTTCAAATTGCAAACTAAAAGGAAAAACTTCATGTGAAAACTGCTTTGATCTGTCCAATAAACTTGATGACATGCATAGGACACTAGATCGGTTTTCTAATGCAAATAAGAACCTAAACTTGCTGCTGAATTCTTCCAAGTCTTGTAATGATAAAACTGGTTTAGGTTTTAATTCTCATGCTCATGCTAAGGCACACCCACCTAAAGTTGTAAAGTCATTAGTAAGCGGTTTGATTCAAACAGCTCCTTGACAAAAAGAGGTGATTTTCAAATCTGCAGGAGTACTGTCCCATTCGGGTTCTAATAAACGTGTTGCTTGCTCATCTAGACATGATAATAAGGTTATTTTTCATTGTACCTACTGTGGTAGAGATGGTCATGTCATGGATTTTTGTTATAGACTAGCTAAACACGATAAGAAACAAAGAATACTTGCTAGATCACATAACAACCAAGCAAAATCTGCTAGACCGAATGTTCGGAGCTTGCAACCTGCTGTAATGAGTCAAAAACTTGCTCCCGGACCTACTGGTTTTTGTGCTAGATATAACACATCTTCTAAGTCAGTAGTTGGGAACAAAAATTTTCGATGTTTGGCTCATAAACCTGTTGTACCTTCTCAGCTTTCGCGTGTTATTCCTGTTGGACGTCGTGTGACTCAGTACTGGATTCCTAAAAGTCTTTTAACTAACCCCAGTATTGAGTCATCGACGTATTGTGCTGCTGTGTAGGTTTCACGTTTGAGGAAGGAGAACATTTGGATTGTGGATTCAGGTTGCTCACGCCACATGACCGGTAACAAAGAATGGTTCTCCTCTCTCTCTTTTGTGTCACGTGTAGAAAATGTTACTTTCACCGATAACTCTTCTACTCCCATAATTGCTAAAGGTTCAGTTAGAGTAAACAATCTCTACACTTTCAAAGATGTGGCACTTGTTAAAAATTTGAGATACAACTTGCTTTCGGTTTCACAATTGCTAGATGAAAATCTAGAGGTTAGCTTTGCTAAAAATTGTTGCAAGGTTGTAGATTCAAAAGGTGAGCTTTTGTTTAACATGTCTAGGTCTGGAAGAGTTTTTAAAGCTGATTTTGATTTGTCAACTTCTAAGCATCGGTGTCTAGTTGCTAATGATACAAAGGATCTATATTTTTGGGCATCGTAGACTTGGTCACATAGGCTTTGATCATCTCACTCGTGTTAGTGCTCTCGATCGCATACGTGGGCTGCCGAAGCTTAAAAAGGACAATGATATTGTGTGCTCTTCTTGTAGACATGCTAAGTTTGTTGCAGGTTCACATGCTCCTCTCACAATGACCATGACAGCTGAACCGGGACAACTTTTACATCTTGACACAGTAGGTCCGGCACGTGTTCAATCCTTCGGAGGTAAATGGTATGTGCTTATGATTGTTGATGATTATTCCAGATATTCTTGGGTTTATTTTATGGCATCTAAGAATGAAGCTTTTAGTCATTTTAGAATTTTATTTCTTAGATTATCTATTGATCACCCAGGATCATTAAAAGCAATTAGAAGTGATAACAGAACTGAATTTAAAAACCAATCCTTTGATCACTTTTGTGCTAAAAATGGAATAGATCATCAATACTCTTCACCCTATGTACCACAACAAAATGGTGTCGTAGAAAGAAAGAACAGGACCTTAGTTGAGATGGCTAGGACTATGCTTGATGAATATCAAACTCCTAGGAAATTTTGGGCTGATGCAATTACAACCGCTTGTTATGTCTCAAATCATGTTTTCTTGCGTGCTAAGCTTGGAAAAACCCCATATGAGCTCCGGTTTGGACATAGACCTAGTGTTACACACTTTAGGATTTTTGGTTGCAAATGATTTGTTAAGAAACATGGTAATCTTGATAAATTTGAAGCTAGATCTGTTGATGGCATGTTTCTTGGTTATCCATCTCATACTAGAGGCTACCGTGTGCTTTTACTTGACACTAACAAAATTGTGGAGACTTGCGAGGTTTCTTTTGATGAAGCTAGCCCAAGTACTAGCTCTGATATTGCAGGTCCGGATCCATATCCGCAGGGGGGGAGTATTTTTATTGAAGAAGATGAAGAAGTGGTGCTGCTGCCCGAAAACTCAGAAGTAAATAACGATCAAGCTGCTGATTTTGCACCACAACCAGCACCAACAGTCACTACTGCTGGTTCGGACCTTCCTCAATCAACAAGCTCTCCTAATCAAAGGTCCGAACATGAAGAAGAAGGTGCTTGTGAAGTGTCTACTCCCCTCCGAGTACTCAAAAGTCATCCTCCACAACAAATCATTGGAAGCTTGCATGAACGAGTCACTCGGTCCAGGTTTTGCGATCCAAACTCTCATGCTCATTCTGATTTTGTTGCTTCTTTTGAACCCAAGGATATATCACATGCACTCACTAATGAATCTTGGATTAGTGCCATGCAAGAAGAGTTAGAAATTTTTGAAAGAAATAATGTTTGGAAACTTGTACCTCCACCTCAAGGTCACACATTAATTGGAACTAAATGGGTATTTAAAAATAAGCAAAGTGAGGATGGGGTTGTGGTTAGGAATAAAGCTAGGTTGGTTGCTCAAGGTTTCACTTAAATTGAAGGTCTAGATTTTGATGAAACATTTGCTCCTGTTGCTAGATTAGAAGCTATAAGAATTTTATTAGCATTTGCTGCATCTAAAGTTTTCAAGTTATATCAAATGGATGTTAAAAGTGCTTTTCTTAATGGCTACATAGAGGAGGAGGTTTATGTTAAGCAGCCACCGGGTTTTGAAAATCCAAATTTTCCTAATCATGTTTACAAACTGTCCAAAGCCTTGTACGGTCTAAAACAAGCCCCTAGAGCATGGTATGATAGGTTAAAAACATTCTTACTTGAAAAGGAGTTTACCATGGGCAAGGTTCATAAAACTCTTTTTGTACTTAAGCATGGCAATGACTCATTATTCGTTCAAGTGTATGTGGATGATATTATCTTTAGTTGTGCTTCTCATGATCTCGTGTCCAAGTTTTCAGCTATGATGAGTTCAGAATTTGAGATGAGTATGATGGGAGAACTCACATACTTTTTGGGGCTGCAAATCAAGTAAACAAAAGAAGGAACTTTTGTGCATCAAACTAAGTATACAAAGGACCTTCTTAAGCGCTTCAACATGGACAAATGCAAGCCTCTTCGGACACCAATGGGAACAGCAACAACACTTGAACTTGACGAAGATGGTGACCCAGTCGATAAAAAAGAATACAGAAGTATGATTGGATCACTTTTGTATCTCACGGCGTCAAGACCGGACATACAATTCAGCGTATGTCTTTGTGCACGTTTTCAAGCTTCTCCACGTGCTTCACATCGCCAAGCCATCAAAAGGATTCTCAGATACCTACATGGAACTCAAGAATTTGGCATTTTTCTTCCTTCTTCCTCAACCGTTTCTTTGAAAGCTTTTTCGGATTCTGATTTTGGGGGTTGTAGGATTGATAGGAAAAGTACTTCGGGTGCTTGTCATTTTCTTGGTAATTCACTTGTTGCTTGGTCCTCTAGAAAACAAAGTTCAGTTGCACAATCCACGGCCGAATCTGAATATGTAGCTGCGGCTAGCGCTTGCTCACAAATTCTTTGGATTGTTCAAACACTTAAGGACTATGGGGTTGATTTAGATAGTGTTCCACTGTTTTGTGATAACACTAGTGCAATTTGTATTGCTAAAAACCCCGTGAAACACTCTAGAACTAAGCACATTGACATTAGGTATCACTTTCTTCGTGATAATATTGAAAAAGGAAACATTGTGCTTCACCATGTCGATACCGAAAAACAATTGGCTGATATTTTTACAAAACCTTTGGATTTCACTCGTTTTTGTTTCATTCGTAGTGAAATAGGGGTTATGCATCCTCATGGCTTAAATTGAGGGGGAGTTTTTGAAACTTTGAAAGTCTATGTGTGAATCTGAAACTAAAATAATATGAGCATAGTATTTCATACATATATGACTTTGTGATTCCTTTTACAGGCTGAAAGTTCTTACTACATTACTCATGTTATACATTTTGTAGTTTTTGCCATGACTAGTAATTGGAATAATTACTTACACTAAATCTGGTCATGATCAAACTTTCTTGCTGTTTTGAACTTGTTGCGTGCTCACAAGTGCTTTTAATCATAAAAAAATTAATCAAGTGATCAGCTCACATGTTGAGTTTTCAAATAAAAATTTGAGAAAAGATCAAGAGAATATGCAAGCATCACACTTCTTCTTTTGAGATTGCTTATCATTGCACTAAGATATGAACTTGGAAGGAATTGTGTATGTCTAAAACCATGTCCTTAAGCTTCTGATTGTCAAATGACATAGGCTTGGCTTGGTTGGTTAGAATAAGGATGATGCGGCATATAATCTCTTGCAAATATCATATGATCAACTTTGTGCCTTAAATGATTATGAATAATAAAAATGCAGCAACAAGTGTCATGTTTTCAGGTTTTGAAATAGTTGAGTAAGGGAGATCATGACTTGCTTAAACTGAAAAATACATTTGATCTCTAGCATGGCTTACACTACTTTATGTATCTCATTGATGTGATAGTGTAAGTAACCTGATAGTATGACTTGGATGAGCTTTGTTTTGTATGTATATGTTATAATATGCTCATAACATTTAAAAATTTCTCTTTTGAACCTTGCTGAATACATTGTCAAAGGGGGAGAAATATGTATAAGGAGAGATTTTTTTTTACACTTTGCATATGTTATACACTTTCTTCCTTCTCTGACTTTAAAAAATGGGGAGAAATTAATAAAGGGGGAGAAATGAGTTTTCAAAGCTTTTCAAAACTTTTCATAAGCCAATGTTCGGATTTTAATTGGTGTTGCCAATGCATTCATCAAGGGGGAGATTGTGAGACCTATGTGTGCTGAATACATTTGCAATTAGGATAAAAGTTAGCATTAACATTCAAAGTTTTGAATATTGCCAAAACATTCTTCTGTGGCAAGGTCCGACAAGTTCTTTGTTAGGTCCGCCAAGTGTTGGCATGGTCCGACGCAAGGTCCGGAGAGCTCCTGCAAGGTCCGAAGAGCTTCTGTGAGGTCCGGAGCTTGTTTTTAGGGAGCTCCTGTGAAGTTCAACTCGTAGAACTGCAGCGTCTTGTTTTTGCTTTTAACTCGCATTGTTTCGAACTTGCTTTATGGGAAGGTTTTCTTAGTATTAATTTGCTAAGTTTTTGGTGTGTTTTGGTGGTTATGGCTGTTATCATTTGATATGGTTTGCAACATGCTTATGTGACGTGCTCATGTAAGGTGTTGTGGTTTTTGAACTAACGTGAGTCAAGTCAAGGACTTGTGCTCGTAAGAATTGGTTGTTTATTCATGTGCAGGTGTTGCTTGAGTTCAAGACATGGCTGGTGACGGGATCCTTGGACTAGTCTCAGGGAGGAGATGAGGTTCCAACAACCAAGTTCGGGAGGAGCTGTGGTTGAGTTGATCGGGAGGTCGTGCAGCATGTTTGGATCAAGGGCAGTGCATATGAAGGTTGCGTGTACGTCGTTGGAAGGTGTTTGCACGTGTGCAAGGAGTGCATGGACGTGGCAACATTGTTCCAAGGCGTGATGAAGAGAAGTGGACGTAAAAAATTGGTCGGAAAGGTTCAACCGGCTGGATTGCGTACTCAGGCTGAGGCTGAGTCGGATATGGCTCAAATATGGAAGATTTTAGTTGGTTATGATAGGATTTCGTGCTAGGCACGAAGTTGAGTTGTTTTAGGAATGTTTAGGGCGTTCCTAAGGTGTTTGGAAGTCTCACGATTGCTTCTATCTGCGAATAGGAGAGTCCTGAGCAGTTATGGTAAGTTAGGATACGAGTCCAATTAGGAGTAGGTGTCCTAGATTGGATTGTTTATCCTGAGGGCTGGCTATAAAAGCAAGGGAGGCCAGAGCTCTCGTGGGTAGAGAACTTTGGGCTGTTCCTCTTGTGTTTCTATTGAATAAAGTTCATAGTTTTGAGGAGTTTTTGTGCCTTGTTCGTCCGACTTGTTTTTTGTCAAGTCTTTCTCGCCGAGTTTCTGGACAGACCGACGTTGCTTCGGTGTTTCGTTCATAACTCGAGTTTTACAGATCCGATTGACGTGATTCTTTTTGGGTTGTCTTCACAACTCAATTATCTATCATCTGTGAAATGCACGATCTTCGGATCTGTAGTTTTTGAGATACACGAGTTTCTTTGCAGCGTTGCAGATCTGTTTTATATCGGGTAGAACAGATTGATCTTCATTTAATGTTTTGATCGTATCTCAAGTTTTACTTCGTGTTTTCAAGTGATTCTTGTTGCATTAGATCCGTGACTTTATTCTCTACCTATCTACTTGATTTTTCATGGTTGAACACGTTTGAAAACACTTGCACACATGGTTTCTTTAACCGATTGATTTTTTGTTGAGGGGTTTTTGTTGTTTCCGCTGCGAAAAGTTTTAATCTACCATTCACCCCCCCTCTGGTAGCTTTTCACGTGCTCTTCGATCCTACATAGGTGAAGAGTGATGTCACTGGTCCCTGCAGGCCGGACTAGTCTGGGGTCAAAGGACGGACTAGTCCGGACTTTTGCTATTGGCAACGGCTAGTTCCCGGGACCTCTATAAAAGGGGGTTGCCCGAGCCTCAAAGCAAGAGACAAGCACCCTAACACCAAAATATCCTTCCTAGAGCTTTTTTAGTCCCCTCTCTTCAAATTCTTGGAGCCCTAAGTGTGATTCTTGAGGGTTTGTGAGTTTTGGGAAGAGAATAAGAAGGGGTGTGTGCACTAAGAGCTCTTGGTTGATTCTACAGCACTGAGTCTGAAGTGTACTGTTGAGGGTATTGGTTTGTAAGTGCTTTGAGCTGAGTTCTCGTGGGAGCCTCAAGTTGTGAGTTGCCCCACAATTTATTGTGAAGCATTTGTGATATAGTGGAAGAACAAGCCAACCTTGGTGGTGGCTTGGTGAGCAAAAGGTTGAGAGCAACCTGGTCCTTGGTGGACTCCTCAACGTGGACGTAGGCTTCTTTGTGGAGCTGAACCACAGGATAAATCTTGCATTCTTGCCTTGTTGAGTTAAAGTTCTCTGTGACCGGACTAGTCCACACTCTGTGAACTAATCATTTTTATTAAGCCGTATTTCAGATTTTCCGCCTATTCACCCCCCTCTATGCAACTTTCAATTGGTATCAGAGTAACTCTCTTAAAAGCTTAACCGCTTGGAGAGGAGATGGGGGAAAACGGCAAGAAGGACTTACCGTCCGTCGACACCACTGACGATGGCGAGAACAGCACCGACAGCGGTGAAGGTATCAAGTTCTCACCTCACAAGGGCGTCAACCCAATCAAGGACATGCCAAGGCTCCCTCCCTTCGACTTGGAGACCGACGATGATGATGAAGAAGTGAGGCGTCTTGCCTATCTTCTTCAAAAGGCAAGGGATGAAGCTAGAAGAAGGAGAAGACTTGAGAAAGAAAAGAAACTCAAGAAGCCCGAAGAGGACTACACTCGATATCCTTTAAACTATGAGCGTTTAAATTCGCACACAAATTACTTATCTATTCCCTTAGGCAAACCTTCACATTTTGATGGCACAAACTACACAATGTGGAAACACAATATGAAACTACACCTTATTTCTCTCAACCCCACACTTTGTCACATTGTTTGCACAGGTGTAGATATCCCCGTCGATGATGAAGAACTTACACCAGAGCAAGAGTGACTCATCCACTGCAATGCTCAAGCAGCAGCCATAGTCAACTCTTCCTTGAGCCAAGAAAAATTCAACAAGGTGGATGGGTTGGAACAATCCAAAGAAATATGGGATACACTCAAAATTGCGCATGAAGGCAACCGCTCTGTTCGAGAAGCAAAGATTGAGATAATTGAGGGAGAGCTTGGGAGATTTGCCCTGGAAGATGACGAGACCCCTCAAGAGATGTACAACCGACTCAAGACTCTCATAAACATGAGTTGAGCGTACGGTTGTAAGAAGTGGACAGACCATGAGGTAGTCAAAAGTATGATAAGAGTCTTCATGGATCGCAATGTGACGCTTTGCACACTCATCCGAGAGAGTCCAAACTTCCACAAGATGACTCCGGATGAGGTGCTTGGCAAAATCATCAATCATAAGATGATGGAAATGGAAGCACGCCACGTCAACAATCTTGCCAAGGTTACATCCACCAAGAAAAAGGGGATTGCTCTCAAAGTATCACCCAAGGCCAAGAACAAAGAAGTACAAGTCTCAAGTGTTGATGAGGAAAGTGAAGAAGAAAGCACCAATATGGATGATGAGGAGTTGGCCTTCTTCATCAAGAAATTCAGAAGGATAATGAAGAGAAGAAGATGACTAAGCTATGAGAGCAAAGGCAAGGATAAAAGCAAGTCAAAAAACAAGAAAGCATGCTACAACTATGGCGATTATGAGCATTACATTGTTAATTGCCCATATGAAAGGGAAGAAGACAAGAAGAAGAGGAATAAGGATGAAAAGTCATAAGAGAATAGGATATTCAAGAAGAAGAAGAAGACACATGTGCACGCTCACGTTGGCAAAGAATGGGACTCCAATGATGAGTCCTCCTCAGATGATGAAGCGGAGGTGGCAACCGTCGCCATCAAGAAGCCAACAATGAAGAAGACTCTCCTGCCCAACAAGGGAGAATGGAAAAGCTCAAACCACACATGTCTCATGGCAAAGAAGGGAAAACGAAAGTTAAAAACTAAACTCTCCTTGTATTCTATTAAGGATGAAGATTTTGATAGTGATAGTGAAAATGAATATTTGTTGGAAGGATTGAGTAAAAATGCACTATCTAAAATGAAAAAACTATTTGATGAAATATTAGATAAGGAGGAACTTCTTGAGAGATAGGAGGATTTGCTTATCGAGGAGAAGCAAAAGAATCTTGACCTTGAGAAGCTTCTCGAGCCTGAGAGGGAGAAAACATGGCAATTGAACTTGAACTTGCGGAATGCAAGGAGACCTCTTCAAGTCTCAAGAGTTTGAATGTTGTGCTCCAAGTTGAGCTTGTGAGTTTGAACAAAGCTCACAAGAATCTTGAAGCACAATTCGCAATTCTCAAGTCAAATGGTATTCTCTCCCCTCAACAATCTCAAACTTTTCTAAATTAGAGTTAAACACTAAAATCTGTAAATGTGCAAAACCTGAACCAAATTTAAAGAAGGAACTTAACATAGCAAAGAGTACACCTAAGAGTGGCATCTTTGACAAGGATAAGATTAAGTATGCACGTAGTGCGTACTCAATTGCTAGGTCTCCTTTGATCAAAGATGGTCTTGGCTATTCAAGAAAAGCAAAGCAAAATACAAACATATCTAAGAGTGACAAGATGCATATAGCCTTTGTGAAAGAAGGATCATACCAAACTATGAATGAATGTCATATCTATACTTCTACTAAAATGACAAAATTTGATAAATATAATAAAGATACTAGTAATACTAAGAATAACAACATAACGTTGTTCCATGATTTTAATGCATCCTGTGTATTAATGAAAAGCAAATTTGGGTATGTCTATGCAAAATATGTTGGACCACTCCGCAAGAGCCCAAAGCCTTGTATATGGGTGCCCAAAACTCTTGTTACTAACATCAAAGGACCCAACCAAGCTTGGGTACCTAAAACCAAAGCCTAAACTTGTTTTTTAGGCATACTCCTCCGGTGGCACAAAGTGGGTGTTAGATAGTGGATGCACTAACCACATGACCGGAGCGAGAAAAATGTTTATAGAGTATGAAGAAACCAATGATCCAAGTAAAGGTATTTATTTCGGTGACAATAGCCAAGGAAAGGTACTAGGTATGGGTAAAATCTCCATTACTCCACAACACACCATTTCAAATGTCATGCATGTTGAGTCACTAGATTATATTTTTTGTCCATATCTCAATTATGTGTCATGGGTTTTAATTGCTTATTCACTAACGAAGGCGTGATTGTCACTAGAAGAGTAGATAACTCAATTGCCTTCAAAGTTGTGCTCAAAGGAAAGCTTTATCTTGTAGAATTTTCTGCGGATAAAACTTAACTTGACACATGTTTGATGGCAAAAAGTAACATGGGTTGGCTATGGCATCGCATGCTAGCCCATGTTGGTATGAGAAATCTCCAAAAACTTCTAAAAGGTAACCCCGTCTGAGGTCTTAAAAATGTCATTTTTGAGAAAGATAGACCTTGTAGCGCATGTCAAGCCGGGAAATAACTTGGAGTACCTGATCTGGCCAAGAATGTGATGACGACAACAAGATCACTAGAGATGCTTCATATGGATCTCTTTGGTCCCATTGCCTACATAAGTATTGGAGGTAACAAATATGGTCTAGTTATTGTGGATGATTTTTCTCGCTTCAAACTTGGGTATTTTTCTTGCATGATAAGGGTGAAACTCAAGGTGTCCTCAAGAGTTTCCTAAGGAGAGCTCAAAACGAGTTCTCTTTGAGAATCAAGAAGATAAGAAGCGACAACGGCACCGAATTCAAGAACACCCAAGTAGAAGAGTACTTGGACGAGGAGGGCATCAAGCATGAGTTTTCGGCACCATACACACCCGAACAAAATGGAATGGCCAAAAGGAAGAACCGAACTCTAATAGAGATGTCAAGGACAATGCTTGATGAGTACAAGACACCCGACCGGTTTCGGGTGGAAGCGGTGAATACCGCTTTTCATGCCACAAACCATCTCTACCTCCATCGTCTCTTGAAGAAGACTCCCTATGAGCTCCTAACGGGTAACAAACCAAATATCTCCTACTTTAGAGTCTTTGGTAGCAAGTGCTATATTCTTAATAAGAAACCTCGAATTTTGAAGTTTGCCTCAAAATCCGATGAAGGTTTCTTGCTTGGTTATGATTCAAACACTTACGCCTATCATGTATTCAACAAAACCTCCGGTTGTGTTGAAATTGCACGTGACGTAGTGTTTGATGAAACTAATGGCTCCCAAAGGGAGCAAGTTGATCAATGTGCACTAGATGAAGAAGAGGCACCCATCCTCGTCACAAGAAGTGACCCAAACACAAGATCCCCTAAATTAAGAACAAGATCAAGATCACCATGTTCAATACACTGAAGGCAACGATGGTGGCAACGATCAAGGGGGAGATAAAGAGTAAGAAGAAGTTGACTCAAGACCAAGTGTGCCACACCCAAGAGTCCATCAATGTGTACAATGGGATCATCCCGTTGACAATATACTTGGAGATATCTCCAAGGGGGTAATGACTTCCTCTCGTATGCTAACTTTTGCGCTCACTACTCTTTTGTATCTTCTTTGGAGCCTTTCAAGGTTGAATATGCCCTACGAGATCTAGATTGGGTGATGGCGATTCAAGAGGAGCTTAACAACTTCAAAAGAAACAAAATGTGGGAGCTTGTGGAAAGACCAAATGCAAACATATTAGGCACCAAGTGGGTCTTTCTCAACAAGCAAGATGAGCATGGAGTAGTAACAAGAAACAAAGGTAGGCTTGTGGCCATGGGACACTCACAAGTCGAAGGTTTGGACTTCGATGAAACCTTTGCCCCCGTAGCTAGACTTTAATCAATTCATATATTATTAGCCTATGCTACTCACAATAATTTCAAGTTGTACCAAATGGATGTGAAAAGCGCCTTCCTCAATGGACCAATCAAGAAGGAAGTGTATGTGGAGAAACCACCCGGCTTTGAAGACGATAAGTATCCTAACCATGTCTTTAAGCTTCACAAAGCTCTCTATGGCCTCAAACAAGCTCCTAGAGCTTGGTATAAGTGTCTTAGAGATTTTCTCATTGACAATGGTTTTAAGATAGGAAAGCACGACTACACATTTTTCACGAAAAACTTAGACAATGACTTATTTGTGTGCTAATTTTATGTCAATGGCATAATATTTGGTTCTACTAATAAATCTTTTTGTGAAGAGTTTAGCAAAATCATGACGGAGAGGTTTGAGATGTCAACGATGAGAGAACTGAAGTTCTTTTTAGGTTTCCAAGTGAACAGCTAAAGGAAGGCACTTTCATATGTCAAACAAAGTACACTCAAGACATACTTAAGAAGTTTTCCATGGAGAAGGCCAAGCCCATCAAAACGCCAATGGCGACAAACGGACACCTCGACCTCAGTCAAGACAGTCCTAGCGTGGATCAAAAGGTATATCGTTCCATGATTGGATCCCTTCTTTATCTTTGTGCATCTAGGCCTGATATTATGTTAAGTGTATGCATGTGTGCAAGTCTTTTCAAGCCGCACCCAAAGAGTGTCATCTAACAGCCTTAAAGAGAATCTTGTTCTATCTAGTTCATACACCTAACCTAGGGCTGTGGTATCCTATCCAAATTCAATATCATCGGATACTCCGATGCTGAATATGCCGGATGCAAAGTGGATAGGAAAAGTACCTCGGGCACCTGTCAATTCTTGGGCAGGTCCTTAGTGTCATGGTCAACCAAGAAAAAAAATTCCGTTGCCCTATCCACAGCCAAAGCGGAGTACGCCACAGCCGAGAGTTGTTGTGCACAACTTCTTTGGATGAGACAAACTCTAAGAGACTACGGTCTCAATATGAACCATATTCCACTCCTATGCGACAATGAGTGTGCTATTAAGATTGCCCACAACCTTGTTGAACACTCTAGGACCAAACACATTGATATCCGATATCATTTCCTGAGAGATCACTCAATAAAGGGAGACATAGTCATTTCACATGTTAGAACCGAAAAACAGCTAGCCGATATCTTCACCAAACCACTAGATGAAAAACTCTTTTGCGAACTTAGGAATGAGCCGAATATCCTTGACTCCCGAAATGTGGCTTGAGATGTTGTACATCTGGTTGTTATTATCTAATTTCTTCAAAACTGAGCATATTTTTTTAAAAAAACTATCTCTCTCAATTTTCTATCAAATTATTTTTATTATCATGTCCTTGAATCATGACCATTGTATGATTGTTTTTGTGCTCTAATGGTCATGTTCATTGAGAATACATGTGAAAAATTAGTCTATGTGGATCAATTCCTACAAATCTCTTCATATATATAAGAGTGTGATGTCAAGGGCCGGACTAATCCGCCCGATGGGCCGAACAAGTCCAGAGTGCTAGGCAAGTCCGACTGGGTTTAGACAAGTCTACATCGGACTATTCCGCTCCTAACCGGACTAGTCCGCACGGTCAGATAAGTCCGGACCTAGTCCGGCGACCGGACTTGTCCGGTATCTACGACCGGACTAGTATGGACATTTGGGACTTAACCCAACCGCCGGGGGTCGAGACCCACTTGACTCGTCACACATTCAAACACGCGCTCGTGCTCAAAACTCGCCCCCATTGGCAATTTTTGAGGATTTCCACCAAAACGTTCTAAGGATCCGAGTCCTCTGCCCCTTGGGACCTTGGCAAGTCAATCTTCGGACTTCTCCGCACTTCGATCCGACGTTTTCATCGGATTTGAGCAATCAAGGTGTGTTCTTGGGGAAAAACCTAATCTTCTAAAATCTCTCCATTCTAGGATGTTTCTTCCATAAACTAGGATGTATAGTGCTTCATAATCTTCATGCGTCTCATCCCTAGGATTATTGCAAACTATTGAACGAATTTGCAGAAAATCCGCTTAGTTAGGGTTTAACCCTAGGCAGTCTGAACTAGTCCGGACAAAAGGCGAACAAGTCCATTCCTGACCAGACTAGTCCGATCAGGGACCGGACAAGTCCGGCCAAACCTTGAGTTAACCCCTAACTTAGTGTTTTTGCTGCACCTCTGTCGCGATAATCTTTTGCTCTCAACTCATATCCTTGCTCATTCATTCTTCCAGCATGTCTCAAAACGACAACTCTCCACCCCTCTCTGACCTAGAGCGCGAAGCAGCTCAACAAGAGCTTTATTGTCGTCGTGAGGAGGAGGACGCTGCACTTGCGCAAGAGCTTGCTCATCGTGAAGCTCAAACTAAGAAGCGGCATGAAAGAGAGGCAGCTCAACCTCAAGCTAAAGAAGAGTGATCTAGTCGAAGGAAAAGGATAGTTTCCTTAGGTGAAAAGGAAATGGCCCAAGCGGCCGACAACAGAAAGAGACCCATGAATGAAGGAGAAGGGGCAAAGAGAAAAGGCAAACCCCTGGTTCAGAAGGTGCCCGTAAAGAAGGCAACACCAAGGAGAAGGGCACCTTCTAGCGGGGGAATTTTCATACGAGACCGTCCTGTGGGATCAAGTGCTCCCCCACAGGGTCCCATTAGTCCCTTGGTCATGACACCTCCCATGAACAATCCGAACTGACAACCAGAGCTTTCAAGCAACATCTTTCATGGGAAAGGCTCTGAAAAGGCGGGGATATTTAGGGAAAAGGATCCCTACAAGTATGAGAAGGCCACACCGGATCATCGCTTTTTGTGTGACTTAAGGGGCTAATTCCCTGTGGGTTTTGATAATTAATGACAACACTTAAGGGGCTAATGAGCATTACAAGTGTGAGTACAGGTGATTAAGAAATCTACAAAGATGTATACACTCAAAAAGGAAAAGAGGAGAAAAAGGCAAATGAACAAGAAGAGTAGAATTTAGGGTTTTAAATTCTTTTGTGTTGAGTTTAGCCTTTGAGTATGAGTGTGATCATAGAGAAAAGTGCTGAGAATCATCTAAGACCTCATAGTCCGAGTTTAGGTTGAGTAGGATGAAGAATTGGGATAGCCCTGGAAATAGGGCCGGACTAGTCCGGTACATCGGACTGATCCGATATAGAACGGAACAAGAGTTTATGTGTGAGTTCGGACTTGTCCGGGGTGGAAGGTCGGACTATTCCGAAGAATCGGACTAATCCGATATAGAACGGAACAAGAGTTTTTGTGTGAGTTTGGACTTGTCCGTCTGGGGACGGACTAGTTCGTGTAAAAGGAGTAAGTCCTGAAGGACCGGACTAGTCCGCTCTTTGAGGCCGGACTAGTCCGCTGGCTCAGACCAGTCTGTTTCAAACCAGAACAGGAGGTTCTGTGTGAGATTGGACTAGTCCTATGTGTGTCGAACTAGTCCGTTTGGGACATGGAAATAGCTGAAGGGACTAAGTCTTGGATGGACGGACTTGTCTGCCCTTGGAGGCCGGACTAGTCTGGTGGACCAGACTTGTTCGTTCTCAAGAACAATGGTTTCTATGTGAGATCAGACTAGTCCGTTGTGGAACGTACTAGTCCGTATAATGTGACTGTTTAGTTGGTAGAATCTGAGTGTTTAGTTGGTAGAATCTATCCGTTTAGTAGGTGAAGAGTGATGTCATCGGTCCCCGCAGGCCGAACTAGTCCGGGGTCAAAGGGCGAACTAGTCCGGACTTTTGTTGTTGGCAACGGCTAGTTCCCGAGACCTCTATAAAAGGGGATTGCCCCGGGCCTCAAAGCAAGAGACAAGCACCCTAACGCCGAAATAGCCTTCCTAGAGCTTTTCTAGTCCCCTCTCTTCAAATTCTTGGAGCCCTAAGTGTGATTCTTGAGGGTTTGTGAGTTTTGGGAAGAGAAGAAGAAGGGGAGTGTGCACCATAGAGATCTTGGTTGATTCTCTAGCACTCATCCACCGCAATGCTCAAGCAGCAGCCGTACTTAACTCTTCCTTGAGCCAAGAAAAATTCAACAAGGTGGATGGGTTGGAACAAGCCAAAGAAATGTGGGATACACTCAAAATTGCGCATGAAGGTAACCGCTCTGTCCGAGAAGCAAAGATTGAGATGATTAAGGGGGAGCTTGGGAGATTTGCCATGGAAGATGACGAGACCCCTCAAGAGATGTACAACCGACTCAAGACTCTCATAAACAAGAGTCGAGCGTACGGTTGTAAGAAGTGGAGAGACCATGAGGTAGTCAAAAGGATGATAAGAGCCTTCATGCCTTGCAATGAGACACTTTGCACACTCATCCGAGAGAGTCCAAACTTCCACAAAATGACTCCGGATGAGGTGCTTGGCAAAATCATCAATCATGAGATGATAGAAATGGAGGCACGTCACGTCAACAATCTTGCCAAGGTTACATCCACCAAGAAAAAAGGGATTGCTCTCAAAGCATCACCCAAGGCCAAGAGCAAAGAAGTACAAGTCTCAAGTGATGATGAAGAAAGTGAAGAAGAAAACACTGATATGAATGATGAGGAGTTGGCCTTCTTCATCAAGAAATTCAGAAGGATGATGAAGAGAAGAAGAGGACCAAGCTATGAGAGCGGAGGCAAGGATAGAAGCAAGTCAAGAAACAAGAAAGCATGCTACAATTGCGGTGAGTATGGGCATTACATTGTTAATTGACCATATGAAAGGGAAGAAGACAAGAAGAAGAGGAATAAGGATGAAAAGTCACAAGAAAAGATGTTATGCATCAGGAGTGTAACATGGGCGAATGTATAATAAGCACATGCATGGATATGACGGTAAGACGAAAGACAATATAAAGGCTCGAAAGGATCTGGCAGAGCTTTGTAACCGGCAAACTCTTGAGCTCCCCGAAAGTTAGAAGCTATGGCCGATATGACGTCAACGGGTTTCGATTTCGTACAACTGAATTTGAAGCTCTTCGTCCGCTCGCAGCAACATGTAATACTGAAGTTTTGACGAGGGCAATCGACTTTCAAGGCCGCGAAACTAATTATTGTGGGATAATTAACAAAATCTTTAAATTTAGTTTTGCCGGAAATAAGGAACTTCAACTTGTCTTCTTTGATTGTTATTGGTTTGACAACAAACATGGAACATGAAAAAACAAATTTGGCATGGTGGAAGTCAAACACAATGAACGACTACGAGGCTACGATACGTTTGTCCTTGCATACCAAGTGGAGAAAGTGTATTATTTACCTTATCCATGTCAAAAGCTTAATGCTTGCTGGGTGGTACATAAGGTGAATCCTCGTGAGCGGTTGTATACTCCAAGAGATGATGACTACCATGATATCAATGACGTTGATGAGGTTTATTAAAAACAAGAGTTGCCAGACTCGTTTTCCGTCGAGCCTGGTGTCGAACTCGATAACTTGGTCGGCGAAGCTAACAATGAAGAGACTTCTAATATGCGCAAACAAAAACGGAAATAAATTACGAAACAAGATCGATGGTATGGTTTGAGGAGTAGGGTTCGTGATGTCGATGAATTCTGAAACTGACTCCAAGTAACTTTTTTCCTTAAATTATTATAACATTGTATATTTTCCTAGCATATTTATCAATTACTCCTTAAAATAGGATGTCGTCAGAGAAAGGAAAAGGGAAGGGGCTAGGGGCTTCCTCAGGGAGGCACGGGACACCCTTTTCAGGGGTAGTTCCTCAGGTGAGAGTAGATGCTCTCAGCTGTTGAGACACGTCCCACACCTAGCGGGCGTACCTGTGGCCTTACAGCACACGAAGGTAGATTTTCATTGGAAATTACGTTATCTTATATGTCGCTTAGCACTTAACTATTCTTATCAATCCTTCTATTTTGCAATCTGACTCCGAGTCATCTGAGTCAGAGTCAGAGTCAGAGGCTAGGACGTCGCCACAACCTTCGGGGTCGCCTATGGCTGCCACGGGGACGCCTAGCGTGGAGCCTTCGGGCTCCAGTGGTGAGCAGCCTTCCAAGTCACCGGACGTGGTCCCGGAGCAGAGGCGGTGGACGAGGAGGATGCACTTTGTGTCTCCTTCTCCAATTCCTACAGAGCGGGTCACTATTCACCCGGTCAGAGACACGTAAGCAAACTATCAAATAATATTCAACTTTTAGATTATTTTGTTTATGGGCATATTAATAAGTTCACTAAATCCTTGCAGCTCCTGGTACAAGTGCTCGTTCACGGGTCAGGGGCACCACACACAGATGTCCGGTTGCATCGGGTCTTCAGTGCGTCTGCACTATCCGGGTGTGATCGACGGGGTCCCTTCGACGTCGTGGGATGACTACGCTCGTGTCTCCCACGAGGCGCACAGCAACCTTCAGGGGGCTGTGTGGGCAGATTTTATGGTAGGTCTGCTTAATAAAATTTTGTAAATTATTATTCTTCAACTTGATTCAATCGTTAATGCATATCTCCCCAATATTTGTTTTCTTATAGCTGAGGTACCGTTTAGGGGACACGAGCCAGAGCATGTTGGACCATGCTAGAGCCGTGTTCAACAGGAACACACGGAAGCTTGTAACACAAGCGTTATCATACGCTCGTATTCAAGCCGTGAACGAGTACCTCAAGCGGCACCAGGAGTACCAGTCGGGGCCGTTTAGGAGGGTCTCCGACACTTGATAGAGGAGCGGTACGCGGAGGTAAGTTGTTTGTGTTCAATTATTTCAATACTTAGTTATGTAAAAGGTATTTCAATGACATAATAAATATGTGCAGGTCACTATTTCCTGGCTAGAGGGTCGGTCCGAAGCGTACCGAGCTCTCTGCCAGATGTGGACTAGCGATGCTTTCATCACTAAGTCCAGGAGGGCTCGTGGATGTAGAGGTTCAGACTCAAAGCACTCGTATGGCCCCGATGGCCATGTGCGTTTAGCAAAATGCACGGTAAGAATAATAACCCTTATTTGTATGTCTTTATAATATGATTAGCATACTAACACATATCTACAGGAGCGCGAGACCGGTCAGGTACCGACCAACACTGCCGTCTAGAAGCGAGGTCATAAGGACCCATCCCAGCCTAGGGAGTGCAATCAGGTCGCGGCCGATCGATTGGTAAGTTATCAAAACTTATCAATTCAATTGTTACTAATTTGTTGTTACTAATATGCAATTTTACTCCTTTTAAGAAAAGTATGGACGAGAGGCAGTGAGGATACACGGCGAAGGGTACGATTGGGAAAACGCGCCAATTGACCCTTAAACCGTTTACGCTAGCGGAGGCGGGAACGCACATGGGCGGTAAGTTGGTTGTTTTCTTTAATTTTTGTAAAAACTTGCTTCTTCTAATTATTATTCTTTTATTTCTTTGTAGGATTGCCATTTTTGATGGAGTTGTCGACTCGAGGGTAGCGCGATCTTCGATTGTCACTCCATCGACCGAGGGCTCCTTCATTGGGCATACAAGTCGTCGTCCCTCACAGAGCTAGATAGATGAGCTCCTTAGGGAGAGAGAAGAGATCTGGAGAGAGAGGGAGGAGCTCCTGAAGGAGAGGGAGCAGCAGGCCGCCTACATGGCATACTACATGGCTCAGATGCAGGCGGCGATGGAAGTAAGTATTTGAATACAAATTAATTTAAATTTCTAACATTGCGTTAGTTTATTTGTTTTGATATTTTGCAATTACAGGCCTTAGCTCGACGGAGTGGGCTGCAGATCCCGATCCTGACGTGGCAGCCGTCAGATTTTGCCCCGCCACAAGTGCCCCCACCACATGCACATTCAGATGTCCAGGTAATGTGTTTTTTATTTGCCATTTTCTAATCTAAGAAAAACATAGTGTAGTTGAGGGGAGAGAGTGAGAATGAGAGTGAGGGGAGAGGGAGAGAGTGAGAGTAAGAGATAGTGGTAGAGAGGGGGAACGAGAGATAGTGAGAGTGAAAAGGGAAAGTGGGAGGGAGAGAGATGGAGTAGAAGAGATAGGGGGTGTGAGAGAGAGGTAGTCGTAAAGAGAGGGGGAGGGGGAGGGAGAGGGCGAGGGGGAAATTGAGAGTGAGAGGGGGGAGAGGGAGGGAGTGAGAGTAAGAGATTGTGGTAGAGAGGGGGAGGGAGAGGGGGAGAGAGTGAGAGTGAAAAGGGAAAGAGGGAGGGAGAGAGATACGGAGTGGTAGAGATTGGGGGTGAGGGAGAGGGAGTCGTAGAGAGAGGGGGAGGGAGAGGGCGAGGAAGAAAGTGAGGGTGCGGGGGATAGAGAGAGGGAGTGAGAGTAGTGGGGAGAGATCCATATAAGCTCAAACTCACTTTATCTATTTATTTGAATTGCAGAGATCGGCAACGGAGGCTCAAATTCCACCACCACAGCTACCGGCACCGGGAGGAGGTCGCGGAGACGGATTCTTCGGCTCTGGAGCGAGTGGAGGAGCGTCTGGATCCATGAGTGAAAGGGGTAGTGTTTAGCGAGCAGATATCTTTTTTGTTTAATGTTTTGGATGTTTTATGTTTTGGATGTTTATATAAACTGTTCTATGAGCTGACCATCGTGTCAGGTTATCCTAATTCTATTTTTTTTAAATGAAAACTTTATTTACGATGGCCAGCTATACAAGGACGTCGTAAGTTAACCTGATAAACTTACGACCGCCAGGGCAAGGCCGTCGTAAGTTAACCTAACTAACTTACGACGGTCGGTACCCTGGCCGTCGTAAGTAAGGCGCCCAGCCCGCCACATGGCGCGGCAATGGGCGACGGCCATTTACTTACGACGGCCGTTCCCAGCCGTCGTAAGTTAGTTATTTACGACAAAAAACTTGAAACGGCTTGAAACCGTCGTGAATAACGTAAAACCGTCATAAGTTAGTTATTTATGACGGTTTTACATTATTTACGATGGTTTATGGCCGTCGTAAGTGCGCCACTTTCCTGTAGTGAGCCGCAAAGACGGCCACCAGCCATAAACCATTCCCGCATGGCACGACAAGCCATGTCGTCATCCTCTACAACTACCTGCTACATCCGGGAATGAGTTCCCGACTGTACCATGGCCACCTCCGACCACCTGAAGCAATAATGACCACTGGCTGGCCGTCGAATCGAGCCATGGGAGTCCACCTGCACTTTAGTTGGAGTTTGACTCCCACGTGCTGGCTGTAGCCACCAAAACCACACTAGGGAGCCACAGTTACGCACCTCACGCATAGATCTATCCTCCTGGCCACCAGCTGCCACTGTTAGAACCCTCCTTTTTGGAGTCCACTATGATCGTCACATAAGTCCATACATCGAATAACTATTACAATACCAAATAAGATTTACATTCAAATCTTAGGTTACAATACCAAAATGGCGAGTTAGCTAACCACCAGAAAACCAGACTACAAATGAACATGATCGTGCCATGTCCACTAGCAGACTTGATCATAGGACAAAGCCTTAATCTTTAATAACTTGATCTCCTTTTGAATTGATATGTGAAGCAAGGATGAGTACATAAGATACTCAGAAAGCCCTAACACTACTCAAGAGATTATTGTTGCAATCTAGATTTAGCAAGAGAAGGCCATAGGGCTTAGTTTGCAGATAGCAAGTTTACATGGGTTCACTTTATAAAGCAGATAAAAGTACAATCGAGGTGAGAGGACGTTGATGTACTTAAATTAATTTGTTGGCCTTGGGGGAGATTCAATCAATCCTATTAGTTTCCAAGTTTAAGGTGAGCCTTCAAACAAATGGTCCTACGAACTCTGGCGCCTTGCCGACTCCTCCAATTAATACATGGGTGTCCACAGCCCACTCATACAACAAGAAGGCATTTTTAAAAGACTAAACACTAGATATCTAGACCATAATGTTTCCATAACCGTGACAGTGGCTGTCGGTACCCTGAGAACCGGGTACCCCAGCGTGGAGGGTAAAAGACAACCCAGGCCCCGCCTCCCTGCTGAGGCGGGCGCTAGAGAGGCCACGTGTCCCTGGCCCCGGGGTCAGCCCCGAGGATGCCACGTGTGTCTAGACTCTGGAGCAAGCACGTGTCCTTGGCTCTGGGCCCAGACTCCTTACTGAGGTGAGGTCCGGAGCTTCCACGTGTACCCAGGCTCCGAACCTCCTCCCTGCTGAGGAGGGCTCCGGAGCTGCCACGTGCCCTTGGCCGCAGACCTAGCCTTCCTGCTAAGGTAAGGTCCGGAGCTTCCAAGTGTACCTGGGCTCCGAGCCTCCTCCCCGCTGAGGAGGGCTCCGGAGCCGCCACGTGCCCTTGGCCCCGGACCTAGCCTCCCTGCTGAGATGAGATTCGAAGCTGCTACGTGTACTTGGGCTCCAAACCTCCTCCCTGCCGAGGAGGGCTCCGGAGCCGCCACATGCCCTTGGCCCCGGATCTAGCCTCCCTTCTGAGGTGAGGTCCGGAGCTGCCACGTGAGCCCGAGCACTAAAACCTCCTCTCTGCTGAGGAGGGCTCTGGAGCCAACACGTGCCCTAGGCTCCGCCCTAAGCCTCCCCACTAAGGTATGGTCCGGAGCTGCCATGTGTCCCTCGGCTCCAAACCCGTCGATAAGAGCTCCGAAGCTGCCACGTGTTGTACGATCCGTCGTGGACCGTGGGTCGACGAGGTCAAGGAGGAAGTGCATTGTCAAGTCATGCTTTCAAGGCTCGCGCCTTCCCCAGAAGCATGGCACACTACGCCCGCCTCTGTCCTCCGCCTTTTCACCATTACGGTGACAAGACAGGGCAGCGAGGCGTGACAGTGGCACAGTGCCGCCCAACGGCACTTAGTCGTCCAACAGAGCGAGAAGACGCAGCGACAAGACGACGTCTTCATCATCACCTGACACACGGACAGGTGCGTTCAGTGCGTCGGGCGGCGTGACTTAACTCCCCCACCGACTACTCTACTCAGAGTATAAAACCCTAGATCATGTATAGGGTACACATAGCTTCAGAACCACTTGTCGAGCCCCAAGCCACATTGTAACCACCTCGGCTTTGGACTATAAAAGGACCAGGGTGATCACCCAACAAGGGGTTCCGCGTTTGCAACCCAGCAACTCATACACTCGTACGCACGAGCAATACAACAAACTCTCCTGTGGACGTAGGGTATTATGCTCCGACGGCCCAAACCATGTAAATCCTGGTGTTCACCCGCTCTCTCGAGTCGATCGCACGAGAGGCGTCAAGCCCCTCCAATCAAAGAACCTCGGTGGGCTGCTCCTGTAGCATGCCGAAGGGAGTGTCGTAGCTCACACTCCGACATTTGGCGTGCCAGGTAGGGGGCTTTTCGCGCTCTCGACGCGACCATGGTGAGCATCACCGCCCTTGGCGAGCCTTCCCGCCCCACTCACCATCGTCTCCACGCGGAAGACTATGAAGCCACCTCTCGCTCTAGGGTGGGTAGATGCGGCCAGGCCAGTGATCAGACAACCGGTGTACCAGCGGTGCCCACGACACCAAAATCTAACCGAACCAGCGAGCAGATGGTTGGCGTGACTGCAGCAATCAGGGCGCCCAGATCAGGTCGGGCTGGCGACTGCACAGTTGGTGTGCCCTCGGCGCTCACGCCGCCAGTAGCTGCTTCCTCACGGCGGCCCTCTACCCCGACGGTGGTGACTGTACCACCACGACTTTGCCCGGAGAGCGTGATGGCCACAGCACGCACCCTGCTCCGCAACCCTTCGGGCGAGGGCGCCACCCCCGAGGCGGCAGAACATTGGAGGCACGATGTTGACCACCTCGTCGCTGCTGCCATGAACTCTCCTGCCTACAGGAGACAGCAGGCAGAGCCCTCACCGGCCGAGTCACGTATGCCAACAGTGGCCCACGGGACAGAACCCACGCGTGTGATGGCCGCAGTCGACTTCAGAGTCGAGTTAAACCGTCGCCTCGCAAGAGAAGATGGTCGCATCACCATCGAGCGACGTCACGAGAGGCGTTGCAACCTCGAGGCAGAGTACGGCTCCCTGAGCGTTTTACCAGCGGGACACGCCCCGCCTCCACCTGCCTCTCAAGAGCAGCTGGGGGTTGCATGGCGCTAGCCCCGCACCTTTGCATGGTGGTCTGGCCACCCAAGTTCCGGCCACACTTGCCGGAGAAATACGATGGGACGGTCAACCCCGTCGAGTTCCTGCAGTTTTACTCCACCTCCATCCTTGCTGCGGGAGGGGACGATCATGATCCTTCCACCATGCTCCACTCGTCCTAGGAAGAGTTGTGCTGGAGATTCACAACCAACTTCGGGAGTTCCTACACATGCCCCGGCACCAAGCTTGACCTCCACGCCGTGCATCAGCGTGATGGGGAGTTGCTGTGATCCTTTATTCAGCGGTTCTCCCAGGTTAGGAACACCATCCTCTGCTTCTCCAACGCCTCCGTCATCGTCACCTTCCGACAGGGCGCCCGCGACAAGAAGATGCTCGAGAAGCTTGCCACGCACGATGTCCAGGACGTCTCCGAGCTCTTCAGCCTGGCCGACAAATGCGCTAGAGCGGCGGAAGGCTGGGACTCGCACTCTCGACCTGCCTCTGCGGCAAAGAGTGCCAGAGAAGCTGCTGCTCCGCGTAGCAGCAAGAAGAACAAGTCCGTAGACAAGAACAACCCTCTGGCCGGGGCACCCACTGCCACCCTTGCAGCGGCCAGTGGGGGCCGAGCCCCGCGCACCGACAAGTGCCCACGACCGTCGTCTGCCAGCGACGATGGCCAGTGGTGCCCGGTGCACAATTCCAGCAACCATGACGCCAGCGACTGCTGTGAGATCAAGAAGCTTGCGGGGCGCTTTCATAAGCTGCAACAACAGCGGCCGCGGCAAAACGGTGCGCCCTCCTGCCAGCGGGAAGGCAAGCAGAAGACCAAACAAGAGGCCAATGCTGAGCAAGAGATGTAGTATCAAGACACCGAGGGGACGTTGAAAGCTGTGTACGGCCACTCCAACTCCGACTCCAGAACCGACAATGAGCGACGCAAGACGCTCCACGTCTAACAAGACGTCCCCCCCCCCCATCACGCGACAAGGGAAATGCCCTCTTGCACTGGTGTAGGGGGTCGAGGCCGCCCTCCCCCCATAAACCACCATGGGCTCATCCCACGTCCGAACATACGGTGAAGCCATGCAGGATCAGCTTCGGCGTGAATATATTGACCTTGTCGATGAGGAAACGAGGCTAGCGGCTGCTCAAAACATGCTACACAGCCAAACGCTCCATCGATATCAGCAGCGGTACGTGCGGAGTAGACAGCCCAAGGTAAGGTCACCTGCTGCTGGGAGGGTCCCTTCCAAGCAACACAAGTATGCCGCCCTAGGTGCGTTCACCTAGCCACAGAGGATGGGGTACCTCTACCCAATCCACGGAACATAGAACACCTCCATAAGTACTACTCTTAGTGCAGTGGTAGTTTTTTCTCTTTCTTTGTAATGGTATCATAGTGTCAAGGAACAGCGCTTAGAACAGCTAAGCCTCAGAGGAGTCCCACTACTCTTGCCATCCGGGGTGGGTCGCTGCCCTCTTATAGGGCCAGTTTCCTCCTATCATCCGAAGGAAGCCTGAGATGAGAAAATTTTATCCTACCCTACGTACCTTTTTACAGTTTGTGCTCACTCATGCATATAAACTGTAAATGGCATGTTCGGAGCTCGTCCTACATACCTGTACTAGGTCCCGTGGCACTGGAAGGTCTCCTCGTTGAAAGGTTAACGCCCGCGGGAGGTCCAAGATGTGCAACCTGCTTAGCCTGGTTCCATACCCTAAGCCTGCCGCACTGCCTCCCGTGCGCTACAACCAAGTACTCGAGGGCCGGAAGGAACACACCTACGGACAAGAAAAGTAACCGGACCCCGGACATCGCGCGCCCCCTTCTTTTCGTGCTTTCTTGCAATATTGCTCCGTTCGTGTGGCCAGTCACTTTTTCCTGTGTTCAACCATAGTAGGAGTTGTGCCATCCTTCTGCTGGTAGGTCTGCTTGAGGTACCTGTGGCGTACCCGGGATCCTGTGGTTGTCTCATTGCTCAGGGGCCCTATGGCACCGAATGGCTCCTCCCCTAAAAGGCTTACGCCAGCGGGAGATCCAGGGGTGTAGCCTGCTTTGCCTGGTCCTGTACCCCAAGCCTACACACCGTGCCTCTCCAGCGCTATAGCTCAGTACCAGGGAACCGAACGGCTTATACCCCTGAGCAAGATTTTAACCGTAACATGGGGACCTTTGGTTGTCTCATTACCTGGAGGCCTTATGGTGCCGAATGGTCCCTCCCGTGAAAGGCTTACGCTAGCGGGAGGTCCAGGGTGTGTAGCCTGCTTTGCCTGGTCCCGTACCCAAAGCCTACACACTCTGCCTCTCCAGTGCTACATCTCAGTACTGGAGAACTGGACGGCCCATACCCTAAGACCACCCACATCGAATTAACTAGGCCACGTAGCTCAGATGAGGACCGTAAGCCATAGTAAAGCTGACAAACAGGAAAGGGTGACCAGAGAGCACAACTACTCCTTTTTTATGTCATGTCTGGAGGTCCTAACAGGTCCTTGGCGTCCTGGATCTCTCACGGGGTCCGATGCTGATGTCCTGCCTCATCCAGTGGTAGGTGCGCACACAAGGGCCACACCTACAAGGGGCCATCACATTGAACCATGTGGGCAGAGCGCCGGACCACAGCAGCAGCAAGCAGAAGACTCGGAGGGCCAGCTACGACAAGCTGGAGATACTTGGTCGAGGTTCCCTTGGGTCCCTCCACTGCCAAGGACTCGGGAGGATGTGTTAGCCACACTGTCGGAGCGCTCCATGTCCTTACGCTGCTAAGGACCCGGAGGAACAAGCTCGAGACATCGGCAAAAGAGCTATCCACGTCGGCCAAGTCATTCCAGACCTTTGCGCTGCCAAGAGTCCGAAGTCTACACCAACAACACAAGACTTGAAACAAGGAGTCTTTGTTAGCGATGGAGCTCCGGCATACATAGGAGGATACAAGGCGAGCGGGAGACCTAGGAGCTACCCTCGCTGGAAACTAGCAGCTATGAGTCAGGCGACCTCCTCCACGGAAGATTTGGCCGCCCCCGACAACTTTGCACTGTGGCCCTGCGCCACAGGTTCTAGGGAGATGCTTGGGTCGCAGCTCCAAAGGCAGGTTAGCACATGCTCTGACACCAGCTGTGCCAGAGCCTTGCCTTCAACTTCCAGATGCTTCCCCACGACGTTCTCCAGCGCCAGGAGCTTCTCCCCAACCGCGTACAGGGCAGGGACCACCTGGATCACCTTCTGGGCCAGACCACCGGGGCACAAGGAGCTGAAGCCGAAGGGTTCCAGCGCGGCCGCCACGCGGCTGAGGAAATCCAAGACCTTCTCTGTGTTAGCAGCACGAGAAGCCCGGAGATCTTCGACCTCCTTGGTGGAAGAAGCCAGCTCCTCTATCGAACCCCTCCTCGCTAGCTCCTGCTCCCGGGTGGCCAGCTCTTGCTCCGGAGCAACCATGGCCTGCTCCTTGGTGGCCAGCCACCCGGCCCGCTAGTCCAGGTCAGACTCCTGGGCCGCAACGGTGAGCTCCCGGTCATGGACGCCCTAAAGCCACTCCTTCAAACGCCTCTGCTCCTCCTCATGGGCAGCCAAATGGCCAGAGAGCTCCCTCGCCTCCGCCTCCTTCTCCCAACGAAGGAGCGTCTCCCTGACCTCTGTCAGTCACGCGAGACGTGCATCGCGGTAGCATGGAGGTTCTTGGCCTCAGCCATGAGATTCACCACATTCTTGTGGAGGTCGGCGACGACGGCCTCGTTCTCCTCCAGCACCTCCTCCCGAGCCTCAAGCTGCTCCTCCTGAGCCTGAGCCTTCACCCTGGTAGACTGGACCCTCGCCTTCCACAGGTCGTGCCAGTCTCGGAGGTGCTCCCTCTTAGGCCTCAGCTCGGCCCACTTCTGCTCGAGCACGTCCTGTATCTAGTCCATGCTAGATCGTACGGCTCGCATGGTATTGGGGACCAGAATAGCCTTCGGCACCGCCAGGCGAGGTACCGCCTTGACACCCTCCGGCTCTTCATCCTCCAGTGGGGTTACCACCATGGCAACCTGCGAATAAAAAGGAGGAGGGCTGGCAGCCCGCTCAGCAGCAGTCACGCCACTACCTGTGGCGTCCGCGCCCGCCGGTTGGCTGGCCTCGGGGCCCCGGGTGCCAACATCCGGAGCCGCCCTAGGCGCAGGATCAGGCACTGCCACCGGCGTTGGAACTTCGGCGGAGAAGGAGCTCCGACTCCCGGACTACTGCGTAGGAGGAGGAGGAGACGTGCTCTGCTGAGGAGCCCAACAAAAAGAAGGACCAAGCATGAACTACGCCATCTAGCGGCTCAGTACACAGCCCCACAAGGTTGAGCCATATCTGGAGGTCTAGAATTTGCACCCCGCGCAGAGCTTCTTACGTGGAGGGCTCAAGCCACTCGCCCTCGCCGGCGTTGAGGTCGCCTCCGCTGGCTTCGGTGCCGACGGAACCTCAGGGGTATTCGTCGCCGAAGAAAGTGCAGCAGGAGCCTTCCCTGCCGAGGACCTCGACGCCAAAGATACGCTTTGAGCTGGGACTGCCCTCGATGGCTGAGAAGCCGACGACGCTGCTGGAGCCCTCGTCACCGCCGATGTCGCCTCAGGAGTCTTCCTCAACGATGGCTTCCGAGCTCTTAGACGCGTTGGGGGCCCTCCTTGAAGCTCTGGCAGCGCCAGCCACCCTTCCAATTGCCGGCAGGGCTGCTCCAGCAGCAGCATATCTAGAGCTGTGGCCGGCGCTAGTCGCCGAGCCTGGTGCGGGACCGCGGGAAGCCTGGGAACCACCCGCCTGGAAGCTAGAGACGAAGCTTCCGTCAGGACGGACCAACTTCCTCTTTGGTGCCCTGCTCGACTCCATGGCATCCCTGGGTGGCGAATGAGGGCGCGCCGCAGGAGCAAGCCTCCCGGTCAACTCCTTCCCTCTGTTTGGGAGTGAGTTCGGCGCAGGCCCTGCCTGACCACCGGCATCGTCTGCTCCGGGGATCTCGATGCCCCACGAGGGATCATCGATCTGCCGCACTGCGACAACGATGTCGTCCAGTGTCGGCAGTTCCTTCAGTAGCGTCGACCGTGCCTGCGGGTTGAGGTAGACAGGCTGGCAGCTCGCCGGCAGGGTGATGGAGTCGTCGGTGATCGGATCACGGGAGAGCTTGTGCAACATCGTCTCCAGCATCTCCCTTTCTGGCGACGACCCCACTCCACCCACCAACCAGGTCATGTCGCCCTCCCCGGTGTACTGCCAAGCAGCATGGACACGTTGCTGGAGAGGGGCAATACGGCGGGACAGGAAGTCGGCCAGAACCATCAGGACCTTCCTCCGTCAAGTACCTGGTCCTCTTCAGCACCGGTGTGTAGGTGTCCTGCAGTCGGGGATCTCATCCCCAATGGTCGCCTCGGCCTTCGATGGGCCACCTGGCAGCTCCAAGCGGTCGTGGACATCAGTCTGGGCAATCACCCAGTACTCCCTCCAGTGCTCCCACTTCCTGGGAGTGAAGGGCGCGATGTAGGGCTCGGAGTTCCTCCCTCGGTGCTGGAAGTAGTAAGCCCCCAGCTGGCTTGTGCTTCTCCCCGAGGCCCTCAAGGAGAAGAACACCCAGAAGAGCCGCACCAAAGGCCGCACGCACACGAACATCTTGCAGAAGTGGACGAAGACGGCCACTAGTGTGAGGGCCTGCGGCGTAAGGTGCTGGAGCTGGAGCCTATACACCTCTAGCAGGGTGAGGAGGAAGGACGACGCCAGGAGTGCGAACTCGGACAACACGTACGAGGTGTTGAACGTGGCCGACTGCCAGTCGAGCAGGCGCCTCACAAGAGTGATGTCGCCATTGCTTCGAAGCCCGGACAATCGGAGGCCGGAATACATGGTGGCGAGGAAAGGTTGTGAGCGTTGGGGAGTGGAGGCTTCGAGCGCGCAAAAGTCGGAAGGGAACCGTTCTTCTCCGGAATACTTCCTTTTCTACATCTACAACCTATGGCAGGGCAACAGGCGTGACGTTTAGGTTTCCACCATACCTCGCCGTGGGCTACTCGCCTCCCCTAACGATGGGTAGGACCCAGGTCCACCCGTCCGACACTGGGGGCTAGACGGGTAACTCCTTGGGAACGTCCGGCGGTTCCAGAGAAGAGCGACGTGGTGGAACAGCAGCGGACGACCCGAGGGCTGCCGCAGTAAATACCCCAAGGCAACCTATCGAGCACGTCGCCACGACCCATCAGTCGGGAGCTGACACATGTCTGCCACGCTGGTGACGTGCTGCCACTTTGACAGATGGATTCGCCCACTACGCCAAGGTACAACCACGCATCCACTATGCTGAAATCTCGCCACCGCTTCGGTTTCCAAAATACAGGTTCAAAGACACCACGGGGGAAAGATGGAGGCCCCACCCGCGGGCTCGCTATCTCTCCTGAGACGGGCCCGGGGGCCACTGTCAGTACCCTCAGAACCGGGTACCCCTTTGTGGAGGGTAAAAGACAACCCAGGCCCCGCCTCCCTGCTGAGGCGGGCACTAGAGAGGCCACGTGTCCCTGGCCCCAAGGTCAGCCCCGAGGCTGCCACGTGCCTCTAGTCTCCGGAGCAAGCACCTGTCCTTGGCTCCGGGCCCAGCCTCCCTGCTTAGGCAGGGTCCAGAGCTGCCACGTGTACCCGGGCTCCGAACCTCCTCCCTGCTGAGGAGGGCTCTGGAGTCGCCACGTGCCCTTGGCCCCGGACCCAACCTTCCTGCTGAGGTAAGCTCCGGAGCCGCCACGTGTACCTGGGCTCTAAGCCTCCTCCCTGCTGAGAAGGGATCCGGAGCCACCACATGCCCTTGGCCCCGGACCTAGCCTCCCTGTTGAGGTGAGGTCCGGAGCTGTCACGTATACCTGGGCTCCGGAGCCGCCATGTGCCCTTGGCCCCGGACCTAGACTCCCTGCTGAGGCGAGGTCCGGAGCCGCCACGTGTACCCGAGCACTAAAACCTCCTCCCTGCTGAGGAGGGCTTCAGAACCAACACGTGCCCTAGGCTTCGGCCTGAGCCTCCCCGCTGAGGTATGGTTTGAATCTGCCACGTGTGTCTCGGCTCCGAACTCGTCAATAATAGCTCCGAAGCTGCCACGTGCTCCACGATCCGTCGTGGACTGTGGGTCAACGAGGTCAAGGGGGAAGTGTGTTCTCAAGTCGTACATTCAAGGTTTGCGCCTTCCCTAGAAGCATGGCGCACTACGCACACCTCCGTCCTCCACCCGTTCACCGTTGCGGTGACAAGACAGGGCGGCGAGGCGTGACAGCGATACAGTGCCGCCCAACGGCAATGAGTCACCCTACAGAGTGAGAAGACACGACAACAATACGGCGTCTTTATCATCACCTGGCACACGGACTGGGGCGTTCAGCCCATCGGGCGGCGGGACTTAACTCCCCCACTGACTACTCTACTGAGAGTATAAAACCCTAGATCGTGTATAGGGTACACATAGCTTCAGGCCACCTGTCGAGCCCCAAGCCACATTGTAACCACCTCGGCCTTGGACTATAAAAGGACCGGTGTGATCACCCGACAAGGGGTTCCGCGTTTGCAACTCACACACTCATATGCACGAGCAATACAGCAAACTCTCCCGTGCGCGTAGGGTATTATGCTTTGGCGGCCTGAACCATGTAAATCCTGTTGTTCACCCGCTCTCTCCAGTCGGATCACGCGAGAGGCGTCATGCCCCTCCAATCAAAGAACCTCCGCGGGCTGCTCCTGTAGCAGGTCGGGGGGTGGGTGTTGTAGCTCACACTACGACAGTGGCTATCCTTATTACCTTGTAGAGTTTGTACACTATTTGTAACTTATACACTTTTTACAAAGGAATGGCATAACATTCTACCTATATTCTTTGAGTGGCCCCATACTTCCACATCGATACACACCTAGGGGCTTTATGAAGTGGCACTCTCCCATGTCTTCTCTTGGTTCCTCGTTACTTCTACCAGCCTCCAGGTGTCTCATGTGGTAATCAACGAGAAGGTAAATTGAATCCTTCCCATGTGAGATTTTGTGGTGGCATAGAGAAAGCACTAGGCTTGGGGTCCTATGAATTGATCCTTATGTTGCCAAGTGGAGCTTCTTCAATCCATGACAAGTAGACTATACCGAAGCACACAATGTCGCATCATAATACCTGGCCTCAACTACACCATGAAAACCCACCCCACTCATCACAAGTTTCTAATCACCCACCCCACTTTAGTTACTCAGACCACCAACCCATTTTCACACGTTTTCGTAATGCATGGTTATAAGCTAGAGCAATGCCATCTTCGGGGTTTACTAAGTATCTCGTAACAAGGGGGTCCTTCTAGCACTAGTACAGTATAATGGTGGAATGCCTAGGTGTTGGCACACGCTAAACTATACACTACAACAAATTGGCACATTTATGACGATCAAGTTAAATTATGATGGCATTAGGGTTGGCCGTCGTAATTTAACTTGTTTACGATGGCTAGTTCTAGCCTCGTAAATATGAGCTTGCTTATGATGGTCATGCCCCAGACATCATAAATAAAAGATTATTTATGACCGCGAGGCACTAGACGTCGTAAACAAGTCTTCTTTAAGACGGCCAGCACTTGGCCCGCCGCCTCGCCCCCGCCCCCCCCAACACCCCAACCCCCCCCCCCCCCCCCCGCCACCGCCGCCCCCAGCCGCGTCGCCCGCCCCCGAGGCCACGGCGCCCCCGCCGCCCGCTCGCGGCACCGCTGCCCGCCCCGGAGCCGGTCGCCCCCACCCCCGATCCGGCCGCCCCCGCTGCCGCCGGCCACTGCACCACCGTCGACCGTCAGCAAGTAATTTTTTTATTAATTAGTGCTTGTCTTAGATTAAAAATTTTTGTAGCTCATTAAGTAGTTCTGTTTAGGGGATTAAATGCTTAGTGAATTAAGTACTTTATTATGTAGGTACTTTTATTGTTCATTAGTTTAGTTTTTTGTTTATTCAGTTGATTATTTAGTTAGTGAATAAAGTAAGTAAATTATTTAGTAAATTAAGTAAAACGTGTAGTTTATTGTGTAGTTACTTTATTGTTAATTAGTTTAGTTTTTGTTTATTTAGTTGATTATTTAGGTGTTTATTTAGTTGATTATTTAGTTATTTAGTTTAGTTGTTCAATTACTTTATTATTTGTTATAAAAAAATTCTAACAAGTTTATATTCTTGACAGTGTGTAAAAGATGCTGACGTCCATCAAGACTTGCAACAACTATCTTATGGAATATTGAACGTTAGAATCTAAGGTCGATACAACATCAATGGGTTCCGATTCTGTTCGTCCCAATTTTAACCTCTTCGTCTTCTTGCGGCAACGACTAATACCGGAGTTGTGACGAGAGCAATTAGTACGGGAAACTAGTTACCATGCGATCATTAACAAAATCCTTGAATTCAACTTTGTCGGTAATAAGCAACTTAATGTAGTTTTCTTTGACTGATTTGATAACCATTATGTTACCCGTGAAAACCAATTTGGCATGGTTGAAGGTTGCGAGGGTACGACTCTTTTGTCCTTGTAGACCAAGTTGAGCGAGTGTATTATCTACCTTATCCATGCGAGAAGATGAGTGCTTGGTGGGTGGTACACATGGAAATCTTCGTGAACGGTTATATACCCTTGGCGATGTTGGGTGGCATGATACCACGACGTCCGTTAGTGATTACCAAGAAGAAGATATGCTAGTCTCATTTGTCGCTGAGCCTAGTCAAGAGCTCGATGACTTAGTTGGAGATGCCGATGATGTATAGGCTCATGAGAAGGGCAAACAGAAACTAGTCACTAAAATAGTTCGATGGTCTAGTTTAAGGAGTAGAGCAAATGAGACAGATTCTGATGACTTTTAGAAATGAATACAAGTCATATTTTTTTATTTATTGTTTCATATTGTATATTTTATAATATTGTACTTAGCAATGCATTGTTGAAATAATATGTTGTCGGACAATGGTAAGGGGATCAAGAGGACCGTAAAGATGTTTCTCAGCAGTGCGAGCATGATGGCTCACACACGAGACGTGGCGGACACCCTTTTTTAGGGTAGTAGCTCTAGAGAGAGCAGACGGTCTCAGTTGTTGAGACACGTGCCCTCAGAGCAGTCAGGCAGACATGTTACCTATCAGCGGATCGAGGTAGTTTGACCTACCAATCGTATTCTATTATATTATTAATTAATCTATTTGTATTTTTTGAAACTATTATAATATTGCAGGATGACTCAGAGTCCAAGTCATAAGACGAGATCGAGGCGCCTCCAGCCACACCTCCTAAGCCACAGTTGGCTGACCTCCCTTCCGGGTCAGCTGACCACCCTTTCGGGTCGGTGGACCACCCTTCTGGGTCGTCCGAGGACACGGAGACGCAGAGAAGGCGACGGACTAGGAGCTATTATGTGTCTTTTCCTCCGGTTCCTAGAGAAGAAATAACATTGCACGCTATTCGCCTTGTTGGCGATAGGTAAGAAGGCCTTACGTTACAGCTTTAGAAAATTACGTAATTCTAAAATTCTTTCATGCACAATTGTTCTTGCAACGTGGGTGCACACTACCTTCAAGGGTAGAGAACGTCACAGACAGGTCAACGTTGTCTTAGGGAAACTGGTGCATTTGCACTACCCTGGTGAGGTCCCTGGCAACGGTGACGAGCGTATCCTTGCCAAGTCATGGGAAGATTATGCTCGTGCTATTGACCTAACATAGGGGACTGCTCAGGGTACAGTGCGGGTCGACTTTTAGGTAAGTATGTTTAATATATTATTTGAATTTTAATTCTTCAATAACTATAATGTTTAATAACACTTATGTTTGTTTCTTCTTGTAGAGACGGTTCTGTTTGGCGGATCCAGAAGCATAGGCAGTAGGTTGACATTCACTCATGCCAGCCGCCGATGGAGCCACAGGTGTCGGTGAAGCCACAAATGCCTTCTTCAGTGGCACATGTAAGCAACATTTCTTGAAAATCAATATAAATTAGATTACTATAGCAAACTGAGCCAAAATTAGACAAACATAATGAAACTTAGCCATAATTGCCCAAACATAGCCAAACATAGTCATAATTGCTCAAACATAGTTAAACTTAGCCATAATTGCTCAAACATAGTCAAACATAGCTATAATTGCTTAAACTTAGCCAAACTTAGCCATAATTGCTCAAACATAGCCATAATTGCTCTAACTACAATTTTGCGTCACAGAGATCAACGGAATCCATCGCCGCAGCTATCGGGACATGGAGGACGACGCGAGGACGACATTCTAGGATCTGCAGGTAGCGGATGTGGGAATGTGTAGTGTCGTGTCTTATATTTGATACTATTGAATTGTGAACTGCATGTTATGTGATATATATGTTTTTGTATCTGCCGGTGAGTTGGCCATCAATGTCACGTTAGTATTTTTCTTTTTTAAAAAAAATAGTCAAATCTCTTGTTTAGAACGGCCTAGAGGTGGTCATCGTAAATAAGTCTAACTTATTTACGATGGTCTGTTCCTAGCCATCGTAAATAGGCTTCCATAGGGTGCCAGTTGATACGTCTTCAGAAGTTATGATGATCGGTCCATGCCATAATAAATAACGCTATTTAAGACCATGCACTTGTTACACCCGAATGTCGTCGTAAATAAGCCATTACCGTCATAAATAACTTAATTATGACGGTTAATGGCTTAATTACAACGGTTTCGACCATCGTAAATATCCGTGTTTCTTGTAGTAGTGGTAAAAGAGCCAAGAAACATTCTTCTAATGCATTCTACTACAGAGAGGGTCCGCAAGCACACATAAAATATTGTTGTAGCATTTTAACTAGCAATGTTCTCAAGGGTATCATATTTATCCTAAAGGAAGGCGGTGAAGTATGACATAACTACGTGTATGGGTAGTAAAGGACTTTTCTAATGACTTATTTAAGTAGAAGGTTAAATGATGATAATGAGATAGTGTAACACACACTTAAGCACCTACTCTAATTAATATAGTTTTAGTCCTACTGAAAGTTAGACTAAGTGGGACTCGTTCCTATTGTGACTCTAATTTGTATATGCATAGCTCAATAGTGTACATGTGAGCATTCTAGTGATGAGTTCTAGTGTTTAGTGATTCAATAATATTAGGCAAGGACTTACACCTAGTCTGCCAAGTGATTCCTGCTAAGAGCTTGTGGCATAGTCAAACATGGAAGATTACGAAGGACGGAAAAAGCTGTCACCACCTACCGCCTACCCCTACAACCCATGCACTACAAGAAACACGGGAACTAGTGATGGCCAAAGACCTTCATAATTAAGCCATATGTCATTGTAAGCAACTTAGTTATGAAGGTAATGGGTTATTTACAACGGTTACTGACTGTCACAAGTCAAATACCGTAAATAACATGATTTACGAAGCCGACGTTGTAAATAAGTTATTTACGACGGTCTGGCCCGCCCATCGTAGCCTCTGAAGACGTGCCAAGAGGCACCCCGAGAATCTTATTTACGACGGCCTGGTATCGACCGTCATAAACTGTACAGGTGTATTTACAACGGACGGTCTTGGCCGTCGAAAATAGTACAGACTTATTTACGACGGTCCATAATAAGGCCGTTGTAAATAAGGGATTTAATTTTTTTTAAAAAAAACATGAGAACTGCTAACCTGGCACTATTGTCAGCTCGCAGGCAGATACATAACAACATAATAAGATCACAAGTAGTTTAGATAACAATAATATGAAATACAACACACGACACCAGACACTACCCCGTCTACTATTTCAGTAGCCCGAAAAGACATTCTCGCGTCGTGCTCTAGGTCCTGGTAGCTGTGGTGATGGTGTTTGAGCCTCCGGCGCTGATATCTGTGATGTACAAGTGTAGTTAGACAAGTTTTAGCATCAAAAAACTTTGTTTATCACGAGGTACAATTGAGCAATTATGGCTAAGTTTGACTATATTTTGCTAAAATATTCTAGATGTAGCTAAGTTTGTCGATATTTGGCTTTGTTTGACTAATTTTGGCTAAGTTTTTTTATAGTAATCTGATTTATGTTGATTTCAAGAAGTGTTGCTTACCTGTGCCGTTGAAAAAGACATCTGTGGCTCCGCCGGCACCTGTGGCTCTATCAGCAGCTGCCATGAGGGAATGGCAACCAGCTCAAATGTTGCTAGGCTAAGGCCAGTGATAATGAAATGATATAGATATTTAGAATTTTAAGTTCTTACCGATATCGTTGCTTACATCTGTGGCAAGTAGCTAGCTTGATACTCCTTTCAGGCTTTGGTAAGCGCTTTTTTGCTTCTGAGCTTCTACTGTGTCAGGTGTAGCTCCTGCTCGACACTCTGGAGCTCCAGGTCCCTCTGCGACATCTGTCGGCTAGGTCCAGCGGATGAAGATTGCTAGGAGAAGCCACTCGAAGATCCTGCCTCCCTCGAATTAACCACTCCATCGAAAATGGTAAAACTATAAAAAGGATTAAGATTACGATTATTTAGCTCGAAATGATAGAAATAAAAAATAGCTTGGTGCCATCGCTCCATCTCCATCTCACACTTCATGGGCTTTTCTACCACCGCTCGAAAAACGACATTCATGTCGATTGGTGCGTTCTGCTAATCATTGTCTTCGACGTGAATCATCACCCCTTCCTCCCCATACTTCTCCTACAAATACAAGCAAAACATAAAAATGTGTCAATAACAATATTAATTACAAATAACTTAAAGTAAATCAAAGATTCACAACTCGACCTGACGCCACCGGAGTGCACAGCTGGCCGGGCTGTGAAGGGTGACTTGCCCTGTGACCTCTCTTCCACACCTAAACATCACTTGGTCGTTCACCGAGATCGTTTTCCTGCGGGTTACGAGTTAGTAGCATTAATATACTATAAATATGGTTTAGTAGGCATTTTTCCTTACCATTTGTTTAGCCAGACGTATCTGTCCGTCATGACCATACGTTTGGCCTCTGGTAGACCCTCTGCACTACCGGACCCTCTTGGATTTGATGACGAAGTACGCACTGGAACACAGCCGACAGAGGGCCCAGTAAGCCTCCGGATGGTCCTCCAACCAAGAAATCACCACCTGCATGCATTTAGTAATTGATTGAGATAACGTTGACATAAAAAAATAAGAAAGCCATATTTAAAACACTACTAGTTTAGCTCCACGTACTGCTCCTCCGTCAAGTACGTGTCAGAGCCGTCTCTGAATGCCGCTAGATCCTGTCCTACATGCCTCTTCAAATAGTCGTTTGTTGCTTAAATACGGGCATAAGATATCGCTTGCGTAATAAGCTTCCTTGCGTTCTTGTTGAAGATGGCTCTCACGTGCTCAGCATCCGCTGGATCCGTCAAACGGAACCGTCTCTACAAGAAGACAGAAATATAAATATTATTAAATATTCTAGTTATTGAAGAACTAAAATTCAAATAATATATTAAACATACTTACCTAGAAGTCGGCCCATATTGTACCTTGTGTTCCAATGAGAGAGGGAGAGAGGAAAGAAAGAAAGAGAGAGAGAGGAGAAAGATTATAAAATAGTCATGTTCACACCCCAGTGAACGTATGGTGTACAACCCGTGTTCCAACGAGCGCTTGGCGTCCGCACTGGCACCGTTCGTCTCTTTGTCCGGCTCGATGGTTGTCTTATTAATCATTGTCGAACTACTTGCGGCAGCCGTTGTAAATAACATATTATACAAACACTCTCATGACGGTGTATATAGCTAACTAACCGTCATGAACGAAATAATAAACAGTCAATTTTCTAACAATTTTCAACTAAATAATCAAATAAAATAAATAATTAACAAATAAACTAACTAAATGATAAATTGCCTAATGTATCAACTAATTAACACCTAAAGAAATGCTAATTAATAAACTAATGATAAATCTCAACTAAATAATCAAATAAAACAAATAATTCACAACTAAACTAACAAAATGATAAATTACTTAATATAACAGCTAATATATACCTAAAATAATACTAATTAATAAACTAAAGACAATTTACAACTAAATATTCGAATAAAACAAATACTTAACAATTAGACTAACTAAATAATAAATTAGTTAATATAACATGTAATTAACATATAAAACAATACTATACAATAAAATACATACAATTTAAAGCTAATAATCAAATAACACAATACCAATTGAACTAACTAAAGATTGAATTATCTAATATAACTACTAGTTAACAACTAAATTACCCAATACAACTAATTAAACAAAAAATACTTGTGGTAGCGGCAGCGGCCGCGGGCGGGCGGCGGCCGGGGGCGACCGGAGACGGGTGGCCCGGGGGTCGCTGGCCGGACGGCGCGGCCGGGGGTGGGGCCAGGCACGAGCGGGCGACCGGGAACGACCAGGCGGCGGCGCATCCGCACGGCTACGGCACGGGCGGCGGTAACGTGGGCGAGAGGCATGGGCTGGGTTCCTGGGCCGTCGTAACTAAGTTTTATCTTACGACGGCCAGGAAGAGACCGTCGTAATAAGTAAGTATTTATGACGGCTAGTGTTCACCGTCGTAAATAAGGTTACTTACGATGGCTAACCCTAAAACCGTCGTAAATAGATTTAGCTGTCGTAAGTTTAGCTTCGTGTAGTGGTGAGCATACGAGACATCCAAGACTAATGAAGTATCCAAACACCATGTTTACACACTAAGTAGGTATCTTAAAAGCCATGTTACAAATATCATTATAAGGCAATTACTAACCTAAGCATCATTGAACCAATGTTGGATCTAAGCACTAAGTTATTTATACTAACATATTCCTACCTTACATAATTACACTATAGTGGAGGCCTATGATATTTATAATAACATAATAATAGCATTACTATATTATCATAACAACAACTAGTCATACCACATGTATGGAATCAACAATCAAATAAGAAACACTTTATCTAAGCATATGAATAATAAAAAGACTAATATTATTAAATAGCATAAAATCACAAATAAGAAAAAAGATACATGAGTCATACCTTGCCCGAATAGACTTTGGGAACTAGGGAGGCCCCTCTCTACAGCCTAAACTCGACTAAGGACTAGGAGAAGGTATAGAAGAGAGTAATGCTCAAATGGTGTGGGTTCTAATAAGGAGCGACAGGTCCGGTTTATACTAGTTTTAGAGTCAGTTTCCGCTATAATTTGTGTGTCAAGAAGTCATCACCAACTTTAGAGCACCATAGGGAGTCGACACATGGAAGGAGACCGAGTTTGGGGGGAAGAACAGGTCGGCCGAACCCCTGGCTCAGTCGCACCCTCATGTGCTCCGTTTGTCGTGTGCTTTCTCCTGGAGATTGGTAGGTGGACCCTCTGCCATGTACTTTGCCTTTGGATTCCCACGGATACTTCTGAAAGTGGTCCAGTAAATCCATAGACTGCCACATGTCAGCCTGTGATTAATTGGGAGTGTAGTTTTAAGGTTTACTTCTCTGGATTCTCCTCATTTCTGCAGTAAAATACCTGCAAGCACATTTTCTTCTGGTACAAGTGGAAATATATTAAATCTAAAGTTTAGGATCAAAGAGCACGTGAAAAGCTACCAGAGAGGGAGTAAATGGTAGATTAAAAGCTTTTATGCGGAAGCAACAAAAACCCCACAGCAGAAAATCAATCTGATAGAGAAAATTGTGTGTGCGTTATTCTACACGTGTTAAACTATAACAAAACCAATAGTGATTGTTGAGAAGTCATGAAGACAATGCACTAAGAATCACCTGAAAACAGTGAGTAGAACTCCAGATATGATCAAAAGATCGAGCAAAGGTCAATCTGTTCTACGCAAGTGAAAAACATATGTATTATGCTGCAAATAAACTTGTGTAACTCAAACACCGAGGAACCAATGACCGTGAAATTTTCACATATGATAAATAATTGAGTTGTAAAGACAACACAAAAAATCACGGCAATTGGATATGTAAAACGCGAGTTATGACTGAAATACCAAACTAATGTCAAGTTGCGCACAGACTTGCTGGAAAAAGCTTGAAGCAAATAAGTCGAACGACCAAGGCACAAAAGCTCCTCACAAACTATGAATTTTATTGATCAAAAGACAAGAGAGGCAGCAACATGTTGTGCACTCGATGAGCTCTGGCCACCTTACTTATATAACCATCCCTTAGGCAAGTCCAGTCCAACTAGGACTCCCAACTCCTACTTGGATTCAACTGAAACTTTCCATAACTGCATAAGACTCTTCCAAACGTATATAGAAGCAATTCTAAGATTTCCATACACCTTAATAGCGTCCCACACATTCTTAAAACAACTCAACTTCATGCCTCATACGAAATGCTAACATAACCAACTCGAAACTTTCCATAAACACACCATACCCACCACAGCTTCGGCTTGAGCGCGTAATCCAGCCGGTTGGACCATTTCGGCCTTTTCTTCTTGTCCACAACTCTTCATCATGCCTTGGAACAAAGTTTTAATGTCAATGCACCCCTTGCACACGTGCAAACACTTTCCGAATCGTCCATGATACCTTTATATGCACTGTTCTTGACTCAAACATGCCGTGTGACCTCCCGGATCGACTCAATCACAATTCCTCCTGAACTTGATTATTGAACTCTCTTCTCCTTAAAACGAGTCCAATGGATCATCGTCACCCGCCATGCCTTGATATCAGGCAACACCTGCACATGAACAAACAACCAATTCTTTTGAGCACAAGTCCTCGACTTTCATTAGTCCGAAAACCACAACACCTCATGTGAGCACCTCACATAAGAATATTGCAAAACATAGCAACATATTGTCCACCATGATCAGCCAAAACACATCAAAACTCAGTATAAAAATACTAAACAACCTTCCCAAAAGTAGAAACTATGTTGTATACTTCAAACCAAAAATATCCATCAAAATTTAGTATGTAAATACGAAGCATACTTTCCCAAAAATAAGAATGACCGAAACAAGTGAAAAACACAGTTACAGAACCAAACCAATGAATATTAAAGCAGCCCTGCGATTATTAAAGCAACATTGATATCTAAGAGTCTGACCGCTCAGATCAGGCAGTCTGACCACTCAGATCGGATGGTCTGAACTACCTTCCTGTTGTTTCAAAAGAAGATATTAGACACTCCGATCTGAATGTCACGCGTAGCTCACGTGAGATGAGTTCGGATAATCCGAACTGGGTTCCCGCAGTACAATTCACTAAGCTCGGAAAGTCCAAAATGAGTGTCTTATGAATTATCAAAACTTTTCATTTAAACCCTCACTTTTAACCTATTTGTTGATGTATTCAGCAACCTATGTCTCACGTAAAGGTAATGGGTGTAAGAAATATTTACACCTTCACATAACTGAGATAGATTGACAGTCGAAAATGGAACTTAATGACCTTCAACACTAGGTTAGCAATATAATTGTCATCAATATCAAGTTGGGGCTATGGCAACTTACATCAAGTAACCAACATCAATATCAAGCAACTAACATCAATATCAAGCAACTGACATCAATATCAAGTAATTGACATCAATACCAAGCAATTGACGTCACTATCAAGCAACTACATCAATAACAAGTAACTCATATTAACATCAGGTAATTGACATTAATATCATAGAACTGACATCAGTATCTTACTAATATCAACCGGGTTATAACTACCACAAACATCAAAATAAACAAACAAGGATATATAATAACTGCAAAACATAGCTACAAAATGATCAAGGTAGTTTGAGATTCTCTTCACACCCTTCGTTGAGTTCCTCCTTGTAACCCGGGTCTTTCTGCTTTTTCCTGAACTAATTCACTATAGAGTGCGATTACGACTAGCAAGCAACTATCACTAAATAAAATAAAACAAAATAAGTCTCAGGAAATTGAATTAAAACTTGCAAATAAAGAATGATAATTTCTATAATTAAAGAAGGAAATAACTAAACTGGAACTTCTATGGTGTCGGTATCCTGCAGACCGGGTACCCCCGCGTAGTGGGTAAAGGACAGCCTAGGTCCTGCCTCCCTGCTAAGGTGGGCCCAGCATAAGCCGCGTGCCTTTGGACCCATGGTCAGCCTCGGGGCTGCCACGTGTGCTTGAGCTCCGGTGCAGACACGTGCCCTGTGCTCCGGTCCGAGCCTCCCCGCTGAAGTGGGATCCGGAGCTGCTACGTGTCCCCTGGCACCAAGCCCGTCGATAAGAGCTCCAGAGCCGCCACATGCCCCACGATCCGTCGTGGGCCATGGGTTGACGAAGTCAAGAAGGAAGTGCGCTGCTAGGCTTCGTATTCAAGGCTCGCGCCTTCCCTAGAAGCATGGCGCTTTGTGCACGCCTCCGTCCTCTGCCCGTTCGCCATTACGGTGACAAGACACGACGGTAAGGCGTGACAGCAGTACAATGCCGCCCAACGGCACGAAGCTTCCCAAGCAGGGCGAGAAGACACGGCGACAAGATGGCGTCTTCATCATCACCTGACACGTGGTCAGGGGCGCTCAGCGCGCTGGACGGCGGGGCTTAACTCCTCCGCTGGCCACTCTACTCAGAGGACGAAGACTTAGATCATGTATAGGGTTCGCATAGCTTTGGGGCCACCTATCAGGCCCCAAGCCATATTGTAACAACCCCCGCCTTGAACTGTAAAAGGACCGGGCTGACCACCATGCAGAGGGTTCCCGTTTTCGAATTCCAGATCCCACAATGGACAAGCACTCACACTCAAGAAATAGAACAAGCACTACCGTGGACGTAGGGTATTACGCTCCAGCGACCCCAACCACGTAAATCTCGATGTTCATTCGCTCTATCGAGCCCAGGTCCCGTAGGGCGCCAAGCCCCTTCCGGAAAAAAGAACCTCGCAGGCTGCTTCCGAACAGGCCGGGAGGAGTGTCACAGCTCACACTCCGACATTTGGCGCTCCAGGTAGGGGGGGGGGGGGGCTTTCGCACTCTCCTCACAACCATGGTGATCATCAATTCCCAAGGCAATCCTACTCGCTCAGCTCACCGTCGTCTCCAGACGGGAGAACACGAAGCAACCTCCTGCTCTAGAGCGAGCAGATCTAGCCAAGCCGGTGGCCAAGCGGCCGGCACACTCTGCGTGATGTACGGGGGTTCTTCCGATATCTCGTCCAGACGAGCCGTCAAGACCCTCCATCGAGCCGTGGTAGCAGACGCCCCGCTCCCGGGGCCGGCGCCACATCGCAAATGGATGGAGACGCCGATCAGCTTTGACGTCTCCGACTACACCAAGAACATGGCAGGCGCAGGGCAGCTGCCCGTCCTCGTCGCCCTGACCATCTCCAGCGTGAAGCTCTACCACGTGTTGATCGATGGCGGGGCGGCCCTCAGCGTTATCAGTCTTGCAACTTTCAATAAGTTGCAAATCCCTATGTCCCAGCTTACCTCCTCGAGACCATTCTAGGAGGTAGGTCGGGACTCACTCTTCTCGTGTGGTAGCATCTCCCTCTCGGTGACGTTTGGGACGCCTGAGAACTACCGTACGGAGAGCATCGTCTTTGATGTTGTGGAGGTCAGACTCCCCTTCAATGCCATAATCGGCAGACCAGCTCTGTACCGGTTCATGGCAGTAGCCCACTACAGCTACTTAGTTCTTAATATGCCAACCCCGAGTGGCGTCCTTAAGATCCACGGTGATCGCACCCCGGCTGTCTCGGCACTAGAAAAGCTCCAAGCGCTGGCAGCAGCGCAGGAGGCAGCTTCCGGTCACGCTGAAGCTAACCGGCAGCCTCCAAGCACGCGTCAGCGAGGGGTGACATCTGCACCCCGTGTGCAGCACTCATATGGCGGGGACATACCAGTTAAGATCGTGCAAGTCGGTCCTGATGTTGCCCAGACCACCCAAATCGTCGGGGGCCTGGGAGGCAAATAGGAAGACGCGCTTGTCACCTTCCTCCGGGCTAATGTCGACGTGATTGCCTGGCAACCGTCAGAAATGCCCGGGATCCGTAGGGAGGTGATTGAGCACCAACTGAAGATCCATACCGACGCCCGGCCGGTCCAACAGAAGCCTCGTAAGGAATCCGTTAAGTGGCAAGACTTCATATGTGAAGAAATCAAGAAGTTGCTCGATGCTGGCTTCATCCGAGAGGTCCATCATCCACGATGGTTGGCCAACCCTATTGTCGACCCAAGGCTGGTGGGAAGCTACGCATGTGCATCGACTACACCACCCTCAATAAGGCATGTCGGAAGGATCCGTTCCCTCTACCCCGTATAGACCAAATAGTGGATTCCACATTCAGCTGTGATCTACTGTGTTTCCTAGACGCACACTCAGGTTTCCACCAGATACCTATGTCTAGGGAAGATGAAGAACATACCGCCTTCATCACAGTAGATGGTCTATACTGCTATGTGTCCATGCCTTATGGTTTTAAGAATGCCCTTCCCACTTTTGTGCGTGCGATGCACAAGACGTTCAGGAACCTCATTTGGGACTTGGTCGAGGTTATGTCGATGACATCGTAGTGAAGGTTAAGTCGCAAGCATCTCTGCTTGACAACCTAGCCCTAGTCTTCGACAAACTGCGTCCCACACGCACGAAGTTGAACCCATTCAAATGTGTCTTCGGGGTCTCTGTCGGGAATCTGCTCGGTTTATTGGTCTCACATCGAGGGATCTAAGCTAACCCAGAGAAGATTAAGACGATAGAACTGATACGGTCCCCTGACCGCATCAAAGATGTGTAGAAGCTTATCGGATGTCTGGCTGCGCTCAGTCGGTTTATCTATTGACTGGCCGAGTGGGCTCTTCCGTTCTTCAATCTTCTACGCAAGTCTGGTCCATTCGTATGGACCGAGGAGGCAGATGAGGCATTCTAGGAGCTGAAAAATTCCTCACAACACTACCAGTCATGGTGGCCCCTGAACAAGGCGAGACACTGCTCCTCTACATAGCTGCCACAACCGAGGTCATGAGCATGGTTCTGGTCGTGGAGCGACCAAAACCCCGTCACCCTCAAGTCCCAGAAGAAGCTCTTGCCGCTGTTGGTCTAAAGCAGGTGACCAAACAGGTGGATCTGATGATCAATGCATATGTGGGTCCGAGCTCCCAAAATGCAGTCCCGGACCCGGGGGCCTGGGGGCCCGAGTTCCGGACCTCCCCAAGAAGAACCAGTCGGGTCTCAGCCATCTAGACCCGGCAACAGGCTTGCATTTGGGTCCAAGCTCCTAGAGTGCAGTCCCGGACCAGGAGGCTAGAGGCCCCCGGGTCTCGGACCTCACCAAGAAGATCTGGTTGGGCCTCAGTCGCCTAGACCTGACAACTGGTGTGCACCTGGGTCTGAGCTCACAGAGTGCAGTCCGGGGCTCGGGGGCCGAGGGCCCCCGAGTCCCGAACCTCTACAAGAGGACAATTTGGACACCTCCAGGAGGGTTCGAACCATCCAGGGTCCGTTCTACTTCATCAGCGAGGTCCTCCACGATGCCAAGAGCTCTGGTCTTCACTGGGCCCTACTGGACTCTCTTCTTTGATGGCTCCTTGCGGAAGCAAGGTGCCGGAGCGGGGATTCTGCTCAAAACCAACCGGAGAGCAGTTCAAATACATGGTGCGACCTGACTTCAAGGCAAACAACAACATGGCGGAGTATGAGGCTCTCATCTTCGGGTTAAAAAACCGTGTTGTCCCTTGATGTCCATTTGTTGGTCAAGGGTGATTCTCAGCTGATCATCAAGCAAGTCAAGGGATAGTGTAGCTGCAACGACCCACAGCTTGCAGCTTATCTCCTCCAAGTACAGAAGTTGGAGAAGGACTTCTTATCCTTGGACTTGTGCCATGTTCCCCGCGCCCATAACACAATAGCCGATGACTTGACAATGAAGGCTTCCACTTGGGCTCCGTTGCGTGAGGGGGTCTTTGAAATGAAGTTGTTGCGACCTACCGCCTAGCCAGCTGAACCAGGCGAAGAGGGCGGAACCAGCACCTCGAAGCTGGCGGTCTCGGCGGCCATGTTACAATGGCGCCCGCCAAGGATCGTATAAGCGTCACCGGGGACTCCATGCAACCCGGTGCTCAAAATCCAAGTGCTCAAGTAGGTCCCAATGCATGGATCACAGAGATCTGGGACTACTGAAAAGACAATTTCCTTCCTGATGAACGTGTATCCGCTGAACGGATCACTTGGTTGGCCAAGAGATACACGCTGGTAGAAGGGGGTCTCTACTGGCGTGGCGCTAATGGTGTCCTATTGCCTTGCATAACCAGGGAGGAGGGTTGCGACCTGCTCGGCGAGGTCCATGGAGGCGAGTGTGGGAACCATGCATGTTCCCGCACGCTGGTCGATAAAGCCTTCCGGCATGGCTTTTACTAGCCGACAGCTCTCCAGGATGCCGTCGACCTGGTCAAGAGATGCAAAGCGTGCCAGTTCCATGCTAAGCACATCCACACACCAGCGCAGACGCTGCAGGTGATCCCTCCCTCATGGCCCTTCACTGTATGGAGGCTGGACATTCTGGGACCATTCCCCAAGTCAGTCGGAGGGTACCGGTACCTCTACGTCGTCGTAGACAAGTTCACCAAGTGGTCGCAAGCTACCCCTATAGTGACTATCAACAAGCAGTCAGCAGTCAAGTTCATCAAGTCAATTGTCTGCCGGTTCGGAGTCTCGAACAGAATCATCACCAACAATGGGACCAGTTCACCAGTGCAGTATTCCAAGATTGCTGTGAAGACCTCGACATCCAAGTTTGCTATGCTTCTGTTGCTCACCTAGAGAGTAACGGTCAAGCTGAAAGAGCAAACGCCGACATTCTCAAGGGACTCAAGATGCGCACCTACAACAGCTTGAAGAAGCATGGTGCCAATTGGGTTGAAGAGCTTCCGTGTACACTGTGGGCTAGCCGGACGTCCCTTGATCGCTCGACAGGGGAAATACCCTTCTTCCTGGTGTATGGGGTTGAGGCCATCCTCCCCCTAGAAATCACCATGGGCTCATCTCGTGTCCGAGCGTACAACGAAGCCACGCAGAACCAGCTCCGGCGTGAAGATATCAACCTTATCGATGAGCGAAGGTGGCAAGAAGCTGTCCGAAACACGCGATACCGTCAAGCGCTCCGACGTTATCAGCAGCGGTTCGTGCGGAGTAGACATCTCAAGGTGGGCAACCTGGTGGAATGGCAAATACTTTCTCGAGAAGTAGGGAACAAACTCTCCCCCAGCTAGGAGGGCCCCTTTCGAGTGATGCAAGTAAGCCGCCCCGGGTGCGTGCGCCTAGCCACAGAGGATGAGGTACCTCTACCCAATCCATGGAACATAGAACACCTCCGTAAGTTCTATCCTTAGCGCAGTGGTAGGGTTTTACTTTCCCTAAAAGGGTGTCATAGTGTCTAGGAATAGCGCTTAGAACAGCTAAGTCCTGGAGGAGTCCTGCCACTCTCGATATCTGGGATGGGTCTCTGCCTTCTAGTAAGGCATGTTTCCTCCTGTGAGAAAGAGCCTAAAGTGAGAAAGTTCTGCCTTGTACTGTGCACTCACCCTTTACGGTTTGTGCTTCCTAAGGCATATCAACTGTATACGGTCAAGCCGCATGCCCTTGGCCCTAAGGTCAGCCCTGGGGCTGCCACGTGTGCTTGAGTTCTAGAGCCAATGAGTGCCCTGGGCTCTAGTCAAAAGCCTGCCTGCTGAGGTGGAACCCGGAGCCACCACGTATCGCCTAGCTCAGAGCCTCCTCCCCGCTGAGGAAAGCTCCGGGACTCACACGTGCCCTGGGCATCGGTTCAAAGCCTCCCCGCCGAAGTGAGGTCTGGAGCTGACAAGTGTCACCGGGCTCCAGATCCCTCACCCTGGTAGGAAGAAGCTATGGAGCCAACACATGCACTGGGCTCCAGACTGAGTGTCCCCTCTGAGGAAAAGTCCGGAGCTACAATGTGTCTCCCCGGGAGAACAATCTCAAGACATCAGCGGAAAAATATCCACGCCGGCTAAGTTATTCCGGACCCTTGCGCTGCTAAGGGTCCAAAGTCTACATCGACAATACATGACAAAGAAAGACTTGAAACAAGGAAGCTTTCATTAATGACAGAGTTCTAGCATACAAAAGGGGATACAAGATGACTAAGGAACTCGGCAGCTACAAGTCGAGCAATCTCCTGCTCCATGGCATACTTGGTTATCCCCTAAGCCGATCTCTGCGCACAGAGTTGGTCACCTGCTATAAGACCGACGATAGCAGCAACTCATGCTGGAGCGAGGCAACGGTGACATCCAGTGTCGTATGGGCCTATCGGTATCCTGCAGACCGGGTACCCAAGCGTAGTGGGTAAAATAAAGTTTGAGCCCCGCCTCCCCGCTGATACGGGCCCCAGCGTAAGCCACGTGCCCATGGCCCCATGGTTAGCCCTGGGGCCACCACATGCGCATGAACTACGGAGCAAACACGTGCCCTGGGCTCCAGCCCGAACCTCCCCGCTGAGGTAAGATCCAGGGCTGACACGTGTCCCCTTGGCTCCGAGTCGCCTCCCCACTGGGGACAGCTCTGGAGCAGACACGTGCCACGGGCTCCGGCCTGAGCCTCCCCGCTGAGGTGAGGTCCGGGGCTACGACGTGTTCCCTTGCTCCGAGCTGCCTCCCCACTAAGGACAGCTCCGGAGCAGACACGTGCCCTGGGCACCGGCCCAAACCTCCCTTCTGAGGTGAGGTCCGAAGCTGCCACGTGTCCCCTGGCTCTGAGCTGCCTCCCTGCTGAGGACGGCTCTGGTGCAGACACGTGCCCTGGGCTCCGGCCCAAGCCTCCCCGCTGAGGTGAGGTCCGGAGCTACCATGTGTCCCCTGGTACCAAGCCCATCAATAAGAGCTCCAGAGCCACCACGTGCCCCACGATCCGTCATGGACCGTGGGTCGACGAAGTCAAGAAGGAAGTGCGCAGTCAGGCTTCATATTCAAGGCTCACGCCTTCCCCAGAAGCATGGCACACAGCACACGCCTCCGTCCCTTGCCTGTTTGCCATTACGGTTACAAGACAGGACGGCAAGGCGTGACAGCAGCACAGTGCCGCCCAACGACCCAAAGCCGCCCAAGCAGGGCGAGAAGACGCGGCGACAAGACGGCGTCTTCATCATCACCTGACACGCGGTCAGGGGCGCTCAGCACGCCAGACGACGGGACTTAACTCTTCCGTCGACTACTCTACTCAGAGGACGAAGCCCTAGATCGTGTATAGGGTTCACTTAGCTTTGGGGCAACCTTTCGGGCCTCAGGCCTCATTGTAACCACCCCAGCCTTGAGCTATAAAATGACCGAGGTGGCCACCCTGCGGAGGGCCCCCGATTACGCATCCCAGATCCCACAACGCACAAGCACTCACTCAAAAGCAATAGAACAAGAACTCCCGTGGACGTAGGGTATTACGCTCCGGCGGCCCAAACCACGTAAATCTCGGTGTTCATCCGCTCTCTCGAGCCTAGATCGCGTAGGGTGCCAAACCCCTCCGTAAAAAAAACTCGCGGGCTGCTTCCGATCAGGCCAGGAGGAGTGTCGCAGCTCACACTCCGATAGGGCCAAACGCCACCCATGGCGGATTTGGTTGTCCGCAACACTACCTAGAGGAGGCTTGATCACTCTGGACTTAAGCTATTCGCACTCGTGGACCTCTATATCAGACCTCTAAAGGAATATTATTAACCTTTACAGTTGATTCTAAAAGATTTCTACCTTTACAGTTTATTTGTCCTCACTCGTTCACCTCGAAATGAGACCTCTATATCAACTATCAACTATTTTATATTAGATAATACAACTATATCATATTTTATATTATTTCATATAAATACTTATGTTAATAATATTATATTTATAACTTATATAAAATCATTAATTAATTTTTTGTTTCGTTTCCTCTCTTTTTTATTCTTTTCCCTTTCTTTTTCCCTCACTTCTTTTTCCTTTCATTTCTCCCTTTCCCTCCCTTCTTCTTTTTTCTTTCCTTTCTTATTATTTCCTTTATTTTTTTTCTTTTTTCTTTCCTTTCTTCTTCTTCTTCCACTTTTTCCTCCTTCCTTTCTGTCTCTCTTCCTCACTCATCCAAGCGCAACAGTAATCCGGTACATTCCCAGGCCGCCTATAGCGACCTAGGATTTACCGGCGCCTAAAAAGCAGCCGCTGCACGCAGCCGCTATATATAGAGCCGCCGAATTTGCCGGGCAGGCGCGGATAGCGACTGTTGCTGCGCCCAGCCTTAATATTCCTCTGGTTCCGGCAGGTAGCTCTTCTTCGGCGAGGCGCCTAGAGGACATGGCCCACACGACACTGGCATAGGGACTCCCTGCGAGTCGAGGACCCTGTCCCCGATGGCCTCCCTTACCATCGGCATGCCATCAAAATGGCTTGTGATTCTATCCATGACCGTCAGGGAGAGGGATACCTCAAAAGGACGCACTAAATGCCGCACACACACCAACATCTCACAAAAGTGGACGAAGACGGCTACTGGTGTGAGAGCATCTGGTGGACGAGAGTGCTGAGGAGCGGAGACTTCCAGCGTGCAAGAAGAGAACGAAGGCCACATGGTGAGGGAGGGTGCCATTCAACATCGGAAGGCCTCCTTTTATACACATCCGCGACCTTTTGTAGGGCAACAAGCATGATGATTGGGCTTCCACCTCTGCACGCCATGGGTTATTCGCTTCCCCCAACGATAGGTTGGACCCAGGTCCACCCGTCAGGCACTAGGGGTTCGGCGGATAGCCTCTCGGGAACGTTCAGTGGTTCCCGAGGAGAGCAGTGCAACCAACCCATTGGTTGCCGCAGTAAGTGTCCCGAGGCAACCCCTCGGGCACAACGCCTCGATACTCACCTCCCCCTTTGATGGGTAGGACCCAGGTCCACCTGTCAGACACCGGGGGCTAGGCGAGTAACATCTCGAGAACGTCCAACGGTTCTCGAAAAGAGTGGTGCGCTGGTGCTGTGGCGATAAACCCATTTGTTGCCGCAGTAAGTGCACCGAGGCAACCCCTCGAGCACGTCGCCTCGGCACTCGCCCCCCCCCCCATGACAGGTAAGTCCCAGGCCCACCGGTCAGAATTGGAGGTCAAGTGAGTAACGCCTTAAGAATGTCCGGGGGTTCAAGAGGAATGGGTCGCAGGCCTACCGCGAGGCAACCCCTCGAGTGTGTCGTCGTGGCCCATCAATCAAGAGTGAACACGATGACCCACTGCCGCCTTGACTGACAAATACGCCCACTATGCCAAGGATGTGCAGCCATTTCGTCTCCCACGTACAACCACTCGTCCACTACACGAAAATCTCGCCACCGCTTCGGTTTCCAAAGCACATGTACAAAACCACCACGCGGGAGTGATGGGCGCCCCACCTACGGGCTCAATGCTTCCTCGAGATGGGCTCGGGGCCACTGTCAGTATCCTGCAGACCAGGTACCCCGTGTAGTGGGTAAAAGACAGCCTAGGCCCCGCCTCCCTGCTGAGGCGGGCCCTAGCGCAAGACGCATGCCCTTGGCCCCATGGTCAGCCCTGGGGCTGCCACGTGCGCTTGATCTCCAGAGCTGACACGTATCCTAGGCTCCGGTCCGAGCCTCCCCGTTGAGGCGAGGTCCGGGGCTTCCACGTGTCCCCTGGCTCCGAGCCGCCTCCCCGCTGAGGACAGCTCTGGTGCTGACACGTGCCCTGGGCTCCGGTCTGAGTCTCCCCGCTGAGGCGAGGTCCGGAGCTGCCACGTGTCCCCTGGCTCCAAGCCGCCTCCCCGCTGAGGACGGCTCCGGTGCAGACATGTGCCCTGGGCTCCGTTCCGATCCTCCCCACTGAGGTTAGGTCCGGAGTTGCGACGTGTCCCCTGGCACCAAGCCCATCGATTAGAGCTCTAAAGCCGCCACGTGCCTCACGATCCGTCCTAGGCCGTGGATCGACGAAGTCAAGAAGGAAGTGCGTTGTCAGACTTCACATTCAAGGTTCACGCCTTCCCTAGAAGCATGGCACACTGTGCACGCCTCCGTCCTCTACTCGTTCGCCATTATGGTGACAAGATAGGGCGGTAAGGCGTGACAGGAGTACAGTGCCGCCCAACGGCACGAAGCCGCCCATGCAGGGCGAGAAGACGCGGCGACAAGACAACGTCTTCATCATCACCTAACACGCGGTTAGGGCGCTCAGCGCGTAGAACGGCGGGGCTTAACTCCTCCGCCAGCCACTCTACTCGGAGGACGAAGCCTTAGATCATGTATAGGGTTCACATAGCTTTGGGGCCACCTGTCGGCCCCAAGCCTCATTGTAACCGCCCCGGCCTTGAACTATAAAAGGACCGGGGTGACCACTCTGTATAGGGTTCTCGTTTTCGCATTCCATATCCCACAACGCACAAGCACTCACGCTCAAGCAATAGAACAAGCACTCCTGTGGATGTAGGGTATTACGCTCTGGCGGCTCGAACCACGTAAATCTCGGTGTTCATCCGCTCTCTCGAGCCCAGGTCGCGTAGGGCCAGCCCCCTCCAAAAAAAAAGAACCTCGCGGGCTGCTTCCGAGCAGGTCGGGAGGAGTGTTGCAGCTCACACTCCGACATATGGGTAAGTTCCAATTTTAGGAAGAATTAAATGTATATATGAAGATAAGATTGAATTATGAATTTCGAAGACTTGATTCTGCTAGGGAAGAGTTGGAATAGGTCCTAAGGGAAACTTAGTTTTTTAGAAAATATATTTTAATTTTTCTCTAATAGGAAGTAGTTTTAACAAGATTCTCGGTTCACTTGGTTTGTGGACTTAGCAATTTCCCTTGTGCCGAGAGGCTGACAAGTGGGCCCAAAGTGTGATTACCCCTAGGTATACTATGTTGTGAGAGGTATGTGTGTATGTTCCAGTGGTCCACATGGACCCGGTGCATGGGATCGAAGTGAGTGTAGGGTCCAGGGAACCGGGGGTGTGTGCTAATTGGGTAAGGGTCCGAGCCCTCTTGCTTGCATGCCAGTGGGCCAAGGTGAGGTGGAAGCCAGATCAGCTAAAAGGGTTCTCACCGACGGAGTGCTCGATACTCCGGTGTGGTAGTGAGTTACGTATTGGGGCTCTATTTGTGAAGGCGAGCATGGTGGTGGGGTCATGAGATCGAGGCAACGGGCAGAGAGCAGCGTCGTGTCCTCACCGGAGACCAGCAAAATGGTAACTATTTGTGGAAAACATGCGTGCATGCATAGGATACGGTTTGAGGGGTCGGGCTCACGTGCGTGGGTGCGTGCGGAGTACTCGATTAGGCTGGGGACACCGTGGTGGTGATCGATGGTTAGAGGAAGCAACAAATGCTTGGATGCACTCGACGCGCTCGGGTCTACGGCGTCAGGACACACACATGGGGCTCGAGGGGTGAGAGGAAGAGACACCTTGGTGAGACTAGGCGAGTAGGAAGGGGGAAGGGAGGCTCACCGACGATGGATTTGGCGATTATTGTACTAGGTAAAGAAGGGGAACCGAGGAATGGTGGTGCTTGGAGCTTGGTGGGGCTTTTTGGGATGTTGAGGCAGTTGATGCTCGACGAGGTGAGGGAGAGGAAGGGGTGTTGGGCTGATTTAGGCTATTCGCACTCGTGGACCTCTATATCAGAACTCTAAAAAAATATTTTTAGTCTTTTACAGTCGACTCTAAAAGATTCCTGCTTTTACAGTTTAATTCTCCGCACTCGTTCACCTCTAAATCAGACCTCTATATCAACTATCACATATTTTATATTAGATAATACAACTATATAATATTTTGTATTATTTCATATAACTATTTATATACTAGGATTATATTTACAACTTACAAAAAATCACCAAATTTACTTTTTGTTTTTTCCTCTCTTTTCTTCATATTTTTCCTTTTCCTTTTTTTCTATTTTCCATCTCTTCTCCTTTTTCCCTCTCTTCTTCTTTTTCCTTTTTTTTCTCTTCTTTTTTCCTTTTTTCTTTCCTTTCTTCCTCTCTTCTTTTTCTCTTTTTTTTTTCTCATCTCTTTTTTCCCTCTCTTCTTCTTTTTCCTTTTTTTTCTCTTCTTTTTTCCTTTTTTCTTTCCTTTCTTCCTCTCTTTTTTTTCTCTTTTCTTCCTCACTCCCAGCTATACAGGCGCTGTAAATTTACAGATGCTATGTACAAATCTGGAATTTAGAGTGACGCTACCTGCCGCCGCTGCGGACGCGCGCGGTTTGCGCGGTCTCTGTATTTGGCGGACCGGCGGTGGTAGCGGCGCCCACTGCGGGCAGCCTTACAGGCCAAGAATGGCGGTTCATTAGAAATATCCTTACGATGATATTTTGTGGCTTAAACGCGGCGCCGAGGCGGTTGCAGCTTGTGTTCTTGACATTTATGGCACACAGGGAGGAGTGATTGTAAGGGAGTATGGCCTGTTGGCTTTCTGGTCTCGTTAGAGAAGAGAGGTATGGGATGGTGTTAATCGTGGGTCTGTAGGATCAAAGGATAGAAGAATAGCTGGATAGAAGAATAGCTAATAGAGGTGGGTGAATGGTTGATACAACAAAAAATTCAGTGGAAGACTTAACCTTTCAACAAAAAACTGATCTGTATAAAACACGTGTGTGTGAGTAGGTTCTTTAACCTAAACGTGAAAAAAACTTTGTAGAGTGTATATAAATGAGTTAGGAGGCCAGCTTAATAAGAATTATGTTAATAGATTGAGTAAAACTCAAATTATGATTGAAAGTGTGGGCAATGATAAGGCTGATCTACCTGAGCAAAGAACCAATATGATAAGTTGCAAGAACTCATATGTCACTTGTGAACCATGACTCCAATGACATTCAAATCATCACTGATAACAGTACTGAAGTTGTGAAGCCAACACGAAAAAAAAATCATGCCAATTGGATGGGTAGAACGAAAGTTATGACTCAAAACGTGATGAAACATCAGACGAAATTAAACGGATGCGAGAAACAGAATACGTATGAAGAAAAATAGCCGAGCGACCAAAAGCAAAGTTCTAGGACAAAGATACAAAAACATGGTACAAACGATGACTTTTACTTCAAAACACACGAAAGCCAATTGTCTGTGATGTCTCTCTCATAGCCAAGTCCTCTCTATTTATATTCATAGCCCACTGGCCAAAGTAAACAACTAGGAGCTTCTAAAACTATTTGAGCGTAGCTACAAGAGTTATGGACACAAACAACTCAAAATCCGGTCCTAACTTGGACTCTCTAGCCCGAACTCGCAACCAACTCAAAATCATTTACATTCTAGCCAAAACAGTCTGATTTTCTAACAAAACGCGCAACCGAATCCACGCTAGCAGACTCCAACTTGGATTCACGTCCGAACGTACCTTAGACAACCTTTTTCACGTCCGAATGTGTTGTAATCATGCCATAAAGTTGTGCCACCCTTCACACATATTAAAATATCTTCACAGTGCCTTGGAACCATGTTGCCACGTCTATGCACTCCTTGCAAACGTGCACACCTTCTAAACATGTTCAACCTTCACTTTTTTATCATCCAAACATGTTGGAATCACGTCAAAACCTCGTGTCATCCTAGCACTTGTGCTCGTGACTTCCACAAGCATTCGAAACACCACTTCACATGTCTCAAACACCTTCATATGCACCATTCTTGAACCAAACATGTTGCATGACACTTTGGTCGTCTCAACCACAACTCCTTCTGAATTTGGTTGTTGAACCTCAACTTCTTACTAAGTTTAGTTCAAGGATCACCATCACCTGTCATGTTTTAACCTCAAGCAACACCTGCACATGAGAAAACAACTATTTTTTTGGTGAGCACAAGTCCATGACTTGACTCTCGTTAGTCCAAAAACTACAACACCTTGTGTGAGCACCACACACAAGCATGTTGTACACCTCAACCAGCCATGAACTAACAAACACACTAAGAACTCAGTCCATGAGTACAACACCTACTCCACATGTCCCTTGTTCAGCCACACAAGCCTACACATCAAAACCATGCCACGAATGTACAAAATTTTATATGAAACCTCACTTTAACACTCCTTTGTCAATATATTTAACATCTAGGTCTTATGGGGTGTTCAAATTGGTGGAAAAAGAATTTGTGTGTCACTGTGGCTCACTGGGGCTCCCTGTGCCCTCAACCTGCTTGCATGAGGTGAGCTACGGGGCTGGTGTGGTGGGAGGCAACGACGGGATATGGAGTAGGAAGGGAAGGACGGGCGCCAACAAAATCCAAGAGAGTGAGGGGAGGAAGAAGAAGTCATGGGCCAAACTGGGCCGGTTGGAAGAGAGAAAAGGAAGAGAGAGGTGGCCTGCGAGGAGAGAAGAGAAGAGAGAGAGTGAGTGAGTGTGGGTTGGGACGACAGGGAGAAGGAACGTGGGCTCGGCCAGGTGAGGGAGTAAGAGAGAAGAGAGAGATATTTTTTGTTTCTGGAATTTGAGACCCATTCTATTTCAATAGAGTTCAAATTTGAATTGGGAATTAACTCTAAAAGAATCAAACACGAATTCAAATACTTGAGCATGAACTTTTAATATTTTTAAAATTTAACGTCTTGCCTATTTTGAGCTACTTAAAGTAAATTTGTATTTTGGAAATGGTGGTCACATGCTAATTCTCAAAAAATTTAATTGAGATGTATTATTATATTATGGTTTAAATTTGAGAGTCTTACAACCACTGCCCAGATCTGATCGTCACATGTTGTGCCCGCCGCCCGACATGACATGGAGCCGGACCAGTGGTGGCCTAAAAACCCGAACTCGAACAACATACTCGAAAAAATCCAAACCCAAAACCAAAACCGAAGTCGTTTCTCGGATAGGGATTCGCAAAACCCGGAAATAGTTTGTGTATTTTCAAGTAATGATTCGTAAAACCCGAAATACTCGATCCGATTTCTCTAGGGTCTGAGATGTGGTTGGTTCTCTGACCGGATGGCCTTTTCACTTATGTACTAATGGATAAGATTGTCATATTTTAAAAGTTAGCTGGTCAGATTGCAAAATACAGAAGGAAAATATGGCCATCAATTTTATATTTTCTTGTTGTTGCAATTTATTGTTATTTTATTATGTTAATGTTAATGAAATTTTAGTTATTGTCTGCCGGTGCCCTACGTCCATTCTGGTGTCTTGTTGTTATTTGCTGAGAATGGGGGTTGTTCTCTTGCAAGCGAGAGTTGCCCCTCTTGGGGGATGATCGGTCCCTCTTTTATACTCGTTTCCACTGGCTCCCCCTTAACTCTTCGCAAGTGGGGAGGGAGTCGTGGCTACAGGATCGTCCGTCCTATCATACGTCAGCCAGAGTGCTCGACGAGGTCGCCGTATTGACAGGCCACCGTTCCGCCTGCTCTCATCTTGTCGTTGGGGTGAGCCGTACCGGGACGCATGCGTGCTCTGCACACCCCTCTTCCGTTCCATCGGACGTGATGTAGCTTCAAGATGCACGCCAGGGGGAGCACTCGAGTGCTCCCCACTTGGTTGTGGCAGCGTATGTTCCGCGTTGAAGGCTACCGACTTTGTCCTCCTCCACGCTCGGGCTCAGACTTTCTCTTCAGGGCCCACCCATCGCCCGGGCGCCGAGGGGAGAGTCTTCGCTCCCCCTGGAGGTCGGGGTCGGAAACCCTGTCAGTTCTGCTACTGAAATATTAATTTTATTGCCGTTTTGGTTGTTGTATGTTCTAACCGTTTTTAGTTGTTATGTCACTATTCGGATAATATGGTTACCCGAAGCTGAATCTGAATTTTTAGGTAACCGAAAATTTAGATACAACTTCAGATAGTGACTTTAAAAATCTGAACTTTTAAAAGCTAAAATTTTTCTAAACTAAAATTTTAGATAATCCCGAACACCAACCCGTAACCCGGGCAACCACCTACTGCCGGACGACCAGCTCCTGCGAAGAACTGGAGGTCACGGGGCGTCGCCTCTTACTGTCACCAACCGGGACAACTCTCCCGCGATTCCGACCGTCACACTTTCGAAGTGAGGGAGAAAGCCCCGCTGCTGCCATCCGAGCAACCCTCACGGGTTGTGTGCCGACGGCTAGAGTTGCCGCTCATGTCGTCCAACAGAGCAAACGCCCTCTCTTCGAATTTATTGTAATCAAGACAGAAATCTCTCTCCTGACGACCGAAGCTCTCTCCCCAGATAAGATTCAGTGCAGCAGAATTCAAAAGGATTGTCCTCGACTACTCGGCGCGCTGCAGCGCTTCTGCTTTCTTGGAAAATTTCCTTTGGAATATGGTAAAGGGGGTAAAGCCAAACAGCAAAAAGTAGTAAAAGTGAGGAGCCCGAGATCCCAAAAAGAATGGAAGCTCTGGCCAGTAGCCAGCCTTTGTCATGTGTGCCATTCGACCATCTCATCTTCTGAATCTGTGCAGGGACACAATCCGATCGATCGGCTTCCTCTGTGTGTTCCAACTCTGAGATCAGGATTCGTTGTCAATGGCTCCATGCATCTGCTGGCATGCCAGCTGCTCCTGCTGGGATGATCAGTGACCACGTGAAATTCATGTCGTTCTGTTCCACGACTAGTGCAAAAGCTAAAGCAAATTATATAATGTTTTGCTCTGCCCATGGGTCACAGTTTCATTTTACTGTACGATCTGTCCTACCAACGACATGTAAAGCCAATTAGTCAGATATAAAGCCAGCAATGGGATTTTTTCAACCTCAGGCTCCTAAATAAAAAACTTGAACCTAAACTTACATGATAACCGCATGAACTTCCAAACATACCATTATTTAGGCAGAAGTTTAGCTGAAGATGTTGGTATCGAAATTTCATGAACTTTTCCATCCACTTCTCTGGAGATAGATGACAGGTTACCGGCAAAATGCAGAATCCTAAGTGACATCTGCTATCTTTAAGTTCCGCTAACTTAGGATGGATGGACCATCCCTTATTTATTCGTCCTTCATCCTGTACAGTGACCACTTGTTTCCTGGTACCAAACTTCTCATGGTAGAAACGGAGAAGTATGGTAAAGGAATGCCACGTCGGGGTAACGGCTACTTGTCTCCGCAAGAAATCTACAGGATGAAAAACCAAACTGAAATTGTTTTGCATCTTTCACACGAGCGAACCGGGCAGAAGCTGTTGGCAAACACAGCGTGGGGAGAACTCGCAATAACACAGCTCAAATAGCAATGCTCGGTGCGGCCCAGGACGGCCATCGGTGGAAGATAGAAAGCCCATTAATTTGTTTTTGTTGTTATTTTCCCTTCATTTTATTCTTTTTATATTTCTTTTTTCCTTTTAATTTGATATGTGTATATTTTATTTATTGTAGTATCTGTTTGGCACAGCTTTAACTTGTTAAAACAGCAGCTTATTTAAAAAGCTGGTGAAAAGCAATTTAAACTTACATAACCTGCTTTTAGTTTATCTTGAAAAACAACTAAACTAATAAATTGCTAGATAAGCTAGCTGTTTGGTACACTCTCTACTTATTTTTTTAAAATCTAGTACAGAAGCTGTGTCAAATAAGATCTTATTTATGTTTTGTGGAAAAGATTACTATTTCATTGTTCCCATTTTACATTTTCCCGTCTTTTATTTTTGTTAAGCATTGGGCAAACAACATAAATGATGTAATGTAACATTACACTTAAAGTACTCAATAGGATTATTGGCTATATGTCACTACAAATGCGCCTAGTTATTTTTCGCTACCAAACACGTCTCAAATCTTTGATAGCCAATATGGACGTGTAGAGCCCAAGTAATTTTCAACCCAGTTAACTTGGGTGTTTGGAGCCGATGATGCTACTATTAGCTCAGGTGCTTTTCCAGACCTTGACAAAGCAGAACTTGGCACAGGTAGTGTGCTTCTGGAGTACATTTCTACTGTTTTGATAATTCCATCTTCAACAACTAAAAGAGGAAACAGAACTCCGCTATCATAGCATTTTCTGATAAATAAACAAAACTTCGAAGCAATAAACTTGTTTGACTCAAATACAAACTTAAACAAACTTAAATCCATCACGACACAAAAGAAGACTACAAATCAGATTTTTATTTATTCCAGTGATGTGATGCATATTATTTAAAGATAGTGTCTTTTCATAGGTCAACTTCAGATCCACTCTTTTCATTCTATGTCTAGCAATCCTTGATCCATTACCCATCAAATTGGGGCAACTGTCGATAGCCTGATAAAAAGAAAATAATTTAAAATCGGAATAAACATGCACATTAGCTCACATGTCTAACCACTAATTGATGAATTGACATTTTAGAAGAATTTTTGAAATATACCTTGATCTAGATCCGCCTCCAGCCTCGCTAACAGTGACATTCTTGGATCACATTCTTAGACCTTGCCTTGTCCTCAACATCGAGAGTTGAGATTAGTCTTTCAAAAGTATGACCTCTTTCTTGTGTTTAAGACTTGTGAAAAAAACTCCTCCAAGATGGAGGCAGTTTGGAAATGATTCCACCAACCTCGAATTTTTCACACAAGACAATATCAAAATGTACAAGTTCCCCCACCTGAAGTTGGATCTCGTGAGCCTGTTCCACGATAAATCAGTTATCGACCATCTTGTATTCGTGATATTGGTCATTAACATAAAGTTCACGTCCATCATCGAACTCCATACTTGCGGTTTAGCGCCTCTCATAATTTCTTAGTCACGGTGTGGTTCGTGTAAATATCAAAAGCTGGTCCGAAAAGAGTGACAATAGACAACCGAAAAGGGTGGAGTTATCCAACTCATGGTCACGCTCCTTAGTGAGAGGAAGAACAAAGAAAATCACCCTCCAAATCTTCATCAACATGAGCCAGAACTTGACTCGTGTCTACCAGCTCTTAAAGTTGTCACACCCCGCAAATCGCTCAGGTTTTAATACGTCCAAAAGACTAGCCATATTAATTACTTCAGGTTTTTGGACTGTTGAAAAATTAACTGTACATACAATTAATTTAAAAAACCGAAACACACTACGTAAGAACCTCAAATCAGAGACAAAGATCAGAGACGAGCGCAAAGGCGACCGTCTCCGATCTTGACTCGGTTGAGGGTAAAAGGAAACAACCTACTTTAAGGCGTGTCTTAGTTAAGTTAAGTTAATATCCGAGACGCACCCGCTTCTCTGACAAAAGGGAGACGTGCTTTTCTACAGCCCGAATCCTATTATGAAAGAAAAGGAGACACGGGTTCTCGTTCTCTGCTCCTCTCCAATGGTTTTGCAGCCGCAACCATTTTCGGGCTCGGGTCACCGGTGAGAGCATACTTCCGGTGGTTTTCACCCCGATCAGGATCCATTTCCAGGTTAGGCATGTTCCACTGATGCTGTAGAAGCAAACCATAGTGGATTTAGAGCTCTCACGAGCTGTAGCGCCATCGTCGGAGTTGCTTTTGCCGCTGTTGTCATCGCGCGCTATCATCTGGCCATTTCCGGCCTCCGATAGTGTCACGAGGGATCGGAGTTGAGCAGTGTCGTGGGCGCCATCGCGGCCGGGTATACATCAACCACATTTAGCATCAAACAAAAAGACAACAAACCATAATCGATAACAAAAATTCATCATCAAACAAACATTCATTAAAAATAACATATTTACAAACAACAAAAGGAAACAAAACACGATCGCCTAGTCCTCCAGTGACTGAGAAACCTCACACTTGTTGGCGATCGCCTCCACCAACTTTCTGTTGCCTTCCACCCCAAGCATCTCACCGACCGTCTCCCACAACGCGTCAAGACGACCGGCCACTGCGTGTAATCCGAAGAGATAGTGGCCTATGATGTCCATTCTAGTACATTCAGGAAGGGGACCAAGACCCAGAAGCCGCATGGCATCAGATGTACTATTAAGTACATCCTTCGCCATATGATGGTGCAACGGTGTAAGGGTGTCCTCTGCCCTAAGGACAACCAAACTCTCCTCCAGGAAAGCGACTTTCCAAAGCAGGTACACCTCTTATCAGCCCAAGAAGGTGGCGGATGTGTGGTTGGAGCCGGGGACGGAGGTGCAGTTGGAGCCGGGGACGGAGGCATGGCGAGTGGAGAGGATGGTCGAGAGCGCTTAGGTGGTGCCATTGAGACTAGGGCTACGAGTGCGGCGAGGAAGACAGAGACAAGAGGGAAGAGGAAGAGTGTGATAGTGGTGCAGAGAAGGGGAAGGTGCATGTTATAATGGTGCGGAGAAGGAGAGATTAGATCGCTTCGAATTTTGCACGCGAATGGCAACGACTGCATGATTAACTGCGCGTGTTGCGGCTTCATCGGGTTGTGCAGTTAAAAGTCAGAGGATCTCTACGACATGGATCCTCTGACTTAACTACACAACATGACTTGGTCACTGACATGTGGGACCGGACCCCCATGTGAGTGGCCACAGTTTAAGTCAGTACCATATATCCATCATTTGGCTTCATTGGGTTATGCAGTTAATTTAGAGGATCCCTGTGCGCAGGAAGGGGATCTACATGCTGCTATGAAATTATCTGAACTCTAGCAGGCTTAAATGAAGTGGTGGAGTCCAATGGAGCCTACAAAAGTCTTGGAACTGCATTGCTATGGATGTGACGTGCCCTGAACGAAGCAAATGTGAGACACGCCTTTATGAGGCTCATCTCTCATACTTGTAAATGCGAGATGCACCCTTATGAGGCTCGTATCTCATACATGTTGCCCTATGTATTTTAGCTCTCGCGCCCTCTCTCCCAACATTTAGCAAAAATTTTGGCAAATTTTCGACCTCGTGCTCTCTCGCTCTACTGTCGCCATAGAAACCGCCGCACCGGCGCTGCTGCTGCCACCTCGTCCCCGGAGCATGCCGCCGACTTGTCCCTGTCCCCGGAGCAAGCCATCGCCTCGACCCTGCCCTCGTAGCGTGCCACCGCCGTCCCTCTTCCTCAAGCTCTTGGTCATTGTCACGCTGCTGCCGTTGACCTCGACTCCACGCGCCTCGACCCCGACCTCGGTATCAAGCCCTAACTATTTCTGACTATTTATGCGAAATTTGAATGAATTGCAATTCCAACGTCTTTTTCCATCAAACTTCGCATCTCTTAACACCATTACTCTGCGTCCCACAACAAGCTCCGGGCAACATGCGGCTTCCATGTCTGCTTAAGCTTCTATTTGGAGAGCAGCCGAATTGCAATGTATGTGTAAGTGCATTTATTTTACTTTATTATTTTAATCTCTTGCTAATTCTCATTTTTATCGTGTGCCAGGACTACGAAACCGCCTTTAGGAACGCAGTGGTTCTGGTCATTTCTCTAGACTCGAGCACATTAGAGAGAGGCTATGCAAGTTCATCTTTTCTAAAATCATTAATATAGAGGGGGAAATTTTATTACAATATACAGGATTAGATGATAGTTATGATTTTTGTAATTAGTTACTTGGTAAGCAGGACGAACAAGGGGACATTCTTTGTGTAATAGTTATTTGGTAAGCAGGATGAACAGGGGGCATTCTTTATGTAATAGTTACTTGGTAATCACGATAGATACTTTGTTAATATTTGATTTGTCAATGTAATTTAATATGTAATCTCCATTTGGCTAATACATATGTTTTTATATTTGTATGTTGTTGACCCTGGCAATGCGGCTGCCAAATCCTGGCTAGCTCTAGGATGCAACCAGCAACCACGATAAACAGGGGGGCATATAATAGGAGACGTTTAATAGGGTGTGTCTCCTATTAGTACCACAGTGACCCAGCCGGATTCCTTACATAAAGGAGACGGGAAGACTTAAAGAGCGTCTCGGATAAGTCTCCTGTTAGTCTCCTATTTCTTACAAAAAGGAGACGAGCAGCTTAAAACCCCGTCTCGGATTAGTCGTCAAATATGCGACGAGCTGACATAAAGACCGTCTCGGATATCTTACAAAAAGAAGACGGGCAGCCTTAAAGCTCGTCTCGGATTTCTTACAAAAGGAGATGAGACGTCTTAACGACCGTCTCGGATTTTTACAAAAAGGAGGCATGCGGTCTTAAAGCTTGTCTCCCATGTGTACTAATTGGCGACGCGCCCAAAAGCACGTCTTCGGTGGCTCTGTAATGCGAGTTCGTGCGGGCGCATCTCAAATGAGCCTTTCTCACGTAGTGACAAGAAATCAACTAGAACAGAGCTACTAGCAATTAATATAATCAGTGCTAGTAATACACAAAAATGAGTAACTCCATAGAAATAACCATAAGAGAGATCAAAAGAAATATCACCCAACAGAAACATCATAACCTAAAATAAACGTTGATCAAGTGATGCACTTGTAGAGAATCCTGATATGATGTAGAGGATGAAATAATAAACATGATGATGAAGCCGAGATTGATGAAAATGCAGCAAGCGGTCATGCGAGTGCGCTTCTGAGAAATCTGATCGCTAGCCCCCGTGCAGGTCTCAGATCACCGGCATCAGCTTGGAGACATCGTTTTCCTTCAGTTTGCTGCATGGCAAATGAAGGGACAATAGAACGGTAAACGGTGGCGTAGAAAATGATTAAGTTAGAGGCGAGTTTCTATATGTATTCTCTAGTATTCAGTACGTATTTTTTATACTCGAGTCAACCAGCCACCTTAAATTTGATTTGTTATAATCTTAGAAAATCACCGCCTAAAATCCCAACGTGCAACTAATGGGAACAGTAATGAGCCATAATGCATAGTAAACATGTGCATGTACTTAGTCATACTGATGTGGCCGTCTATATGCACTACAGGGATCGCGATAATAGACGACGGTCAGAAACCGTCGTCTATAAGGTCCAAACCGTCGTCTATAGCTTATAGACGACGGTTTACGACCATCTACATTTTTTTGTCATCTATAACGTTATTGATGATGGTAACCGTCGTCCATAAACTATTTGACGACGGCTGAAATTAGCTGTCGTCGATAAGTGACTCCCTCCACGTGGCAGCGGGGGAAGCTTATCGTCGACGGTGCGAGGGCACCGTCGATGATAAGGTACAGTATCAACGACGGTAAAAGGGTACTGTTGTCGATACTGGACACTTATCGACGACGGTGTCCCTGGCACCATCGATGATAACTTGTCAGTATCATCGACGGCCGCCAGAGAATGTCGTTAATAAGTTTTGCAGATTTTTTTTTAAAACAGAAAATGCTGCCCTAGCTTCGAGGCCAGCCCTGGTTCCGATGGCCAGATCACACAAGCAGAAAAACATCACACAATATATTACATCGTACTGCAAAATAAATCACACAATATATTATTGCACAATTCTTCATACATCGATCACACCGCACATACTACACATCACACAAGCCAAGGTTGAGAGGAGGAAACTCAGCTTTATCTCGCAATTGATAAAACTCTTTAGTCCTGCAGGTAGAAGACAATACTTTAGAATGGCATCCTGTAAGAGTACAACATTCAACTTTACAACTTTAAGATTACAACATTCAACTTTACAACATTCAACTTCACATCCTCTAAGTAAACATGTAAACAGATTACAACATTCCATTCGCCTTTGCTTCAAATTTCACTTTAAGATCCCTAAATAGACATATTGAAACAACATAAATCAGCATTTTATTGAACATAACTCATCATTTTATTCAACTTTGCTATCTAATACTTTCTGAACAAGCTATGGACATATTGAAACAACACAACTCACAAGTATGAGTCTAAGGGGGGAAAATCGGCTGACCTGACTATGAGACACTACCCCGTCCGCTGCCATCGGAGTTCGGAAAGTCGTCCTTCTGCAGTCGTCCAAGCGGCGGAATCTGAGGTGATGGAGTTTGAGCCTCCGTTCTCGACGCTTGTGAAGTGCAAGTGTGGTTAGACATGTTACAAGTAAGAAAATGCATATTTTACTAAATTTGAACAAGTTTAACTAGTTTATGTTATTTTGAATAATTTTGTAACTGGGCTGCCGTCATCGGCACCGGCGTCAGCTGTATTGCTGGCGGCGCCCATTGCGGAAAGACAACCGCCTATCCTGCACTCATAGCATGCAAACACAAAGCAAATCATTATACATGTCATTTATATATAAAAAATATTAAATACAACATCTAGAATGGATTACCTACATGGCAGCTTGCATCTGTAACATGAGCGAGTTTTGATACTCATCCCTAGCCCTTTGCGCCTCGTCTCTAGCCCTGATCTCAGCTGCCCGCGCCTCGTCCCTAGCCCTGAGCGCTTCTTGCATCCTCTGGAGCTCCTCGAAGACTTTGAAGCTCCAGATATCGACTAGCACGGCTGCTGTTGGACCCGCCCTAATGCGATGAAGAGGCTCTCAAGGAATCTCGCGTCTGCCTCGAGTCGACCACTCCATCGAAGATGGCTAACCTGCACAAATGAAGTAAGTTATTAATTTTTGTATCTCGAAGTTAGTAAGTTGTACAGAATAGCGAACACGGGCCAACAAGAGTACGGTGTTGTATTTGTACTGAACGGTGAGAAGCCATCTGTCGCCAACCCGATGCGAATATTTCTCGCGTCATTGGCGAAATCTGGATCGAAGCGGTCAAGCGCTTTTCATGCCTCACCGTCAGACGGGTGCACCATCATTCCGTCGTTCTCACGTAGACTTTATTTGTGCCACCTCATGTGTCTGGCAGTTTTTTATTGAGAGAAACAAGCGCTTCAACCTAGGTGTCACAGGCAAGTAGCGAAGCTGTTTCTGTGCGACTTTAGTTATTACTTTTGTACCGTCATCATTAACAACTTCGACAAATCTTGATTTATCATATTTTATACACTTGTTATCATTGGCATGCTCTTTCCAGAAAAGTATGCAGTTGTCTGGGCACATATCAATCTTATCATAGTCCATACCAAGCCCGTTAATCATTTTCTTAGACTGATACATATCTTTAGACAATTTATGAGACTGTGGAAGGACATCGCTGATCAATTTGACGAGTTCATTGTAGCAGTTATTGGAGAAGAAAAACTTAGACTTAATTGCCATAAATCTAGTCATGAAACTGAGGATCGACACTTTGGTGTGTTCATGCACCGGTTGTTCAAAAGCTTCGACAAGCTTGAAGAACGTTTTAACCTCCATTGTAGGAGGATCCTCCGTCAATTCAGGATTTATGGCTTCAAGCATCTCGTCCATCCTATCGACCCCAGTACTGTCATCCTCATCTCGATCTTCTACAACTTGAGAATGTGTCTCGCCGTGAAATGTCCACAACTCATAACGTTGCATGAAACCGTTTCCACACAAGTGATACGTCAACGTCACTTTGTCGAAACACTTCGCATTCTGACATTTCATACATGGGCACCGCACCTCCCTGTTGTTTGACAACGAGAAAGCTCGTTCTATGAAACCATTCGTATTGGTGAACCACTCCTCTGAGTGTCTCTCATCCTTTTTCCAACCAGTATACATCCAAGTGCGGTCTTCAACCATTTTTGAGGGTATACCTTCAAAGCAGACAAATCATTTACGAGATAGGAAAGAACGAGAGAAAGAGAAGAAGGAAAGTTGATCTTAGATGATAATTCCACATCCGAATGCATATATTGCGTGTCGTGTCGGGTCGGGTCGGGTTGTGCCGGACCGGGTCGGCCTGAAACCCCTTTATGTACATTTCATAAATAATAACAATGAAGGGGGGGCGGCACCTACGGTGGGGAGGGGTCGGCGTCGGGAAGGGGTGCTAGAAACGGGGCGCAGGGGTGGCCGGGGGAGGGGGCAGATGAATACCCATATGCTCAATAGGCTGTCCTGTGACAGTTCTACAATGTTGCAGCTTGGTGAGTGCTCATGGTGGGTTAGGGAAAATACCATACTGAATGATCAGCAAGCGGTGAACAAAACTGTACAGGACTTGGAGCAGGAAGCTGAAAGCTTATACCAGGATGAGTGGGTGTTCTTGCGTGAAGAGAAAGGTGGTTCAACAAATGAGACAGTGTATGCACAAGCTGAATGCAGGGTTGTTCAGCAGGGCAACCAAACTATGTATGTCAAGCCAACGACGAGTCTCTAGGTATGCTACAATGGAGGGTGCTGTGGCGGAAAGGGACTGACGTCAGATCTTGAGGGCAAGCTCCATTTCAACGGGGGGCAAATGTCACACCCGATGTTGTGACGTCGGCAATGAAGGGTGTTTGCACAGGAGAAGGAGACGCTTGGGTGAAGAGGGAGTCGTTGACGTGAGTTATATTTTGGTTCAATATTACGGAGTGGGCCGGTGGGCCGTGCGTGTGGGCGAGGCCCTTTGTAACCAGGTTAAGGCCTCGTGCGTGGACACAATCAAAAAGGATCGAACAGAAGAGAGAAAGGGTTGAGGCTATCGCCTTCTTCCTTGCTACCTCGCCTGCCCCGTTCATCGGCGGAGATCATGTCTGAGCTCACGTCGTCGGTCCGGCAAGCCGGCGGCCAAGGGCTGTGACAATTCGAGGGGAGGGGGGCGCGGCCGGCGAGGGCTCAGACCGTCGGGGCGACCGAGGGCCGGCGGGGCGGCGCTGCGGGCGTAGGGGCAGCCGTGGGGGAGGGGCGCGCGGCCGGCGAGGGCTCGGAGCGGTGGGGCGGCCTACGGCCGGCGGGCAACCGACGGCCAGCAGGGCGGCCCCGGGCGGCGCTGCGTTTAGGGGCATCCGGGGGGGGAGGGGGCGCGGCCGGTGAGGGCTCAGGGCAGCGGGGCGGCCCGGGGGGGAGGGGTGCGCGGTCGGCGAGGGGTAGCCCGGGGGGGAGGAGGCGTGGCCGGTGAGGGCTCGGAGCGGTGGGGCGGCGCCGGGCGTGCACGGGCAGAGAAGGGGAGGAGGGAGGGAGGGGCGCGGCGTACCTGACGTTGTCGGCGGTCGCGGCGACGTCGGCGGTGGCGGCGGTGCAGCAAGAGTGAGAAGAGGCGGCGGCGGCGAGAGTGAGAGAGAGAACCGAGGGGCTGGCCCAAGTATATGGGGCCTTAAAGACGGCGGTGGGTTTACACCGTCGATGACAATGTAGGTCAACCGTCGTTTATAAGTTCCCGGAAAGGCCCAGGTTACGACCCATATTGACGAGGGTCATTATTGTCGACGGTGAACCACATCTATAAGGCCGGAGAGCTTATAGACGACGGTACTAGGTCAACCGTCGTCAATTAATGATTTATTGACGACGGTGTTATCCAGCCGTCGTCAATATTTTTATTGACGACGACCCCCTCGTCAATAAATCTGCCTGTCGTCCATTATCGTAATTCATGTAGTGATGTTGATAGGTTAACTCTTTATACGCATTGACCAGCCAGTTCTTGATGTGCACTTTTTTTTAAAAGAAAAAAAAATGTTCCTTGATATGCACTCGTCCGTGCCGTTACCTACTTCCAACGGCAGAAATGTTGCCGTTGGCTGTTGCATCAGCCCATGGTTTTGAGATGCTTTTAAGAACGCCACGGACGGGTGACCTTTGTTTAACAAAGCAGGTACCCCGATTCCCGGTTAATTAAGCGTCAAGTGTCTCAAGTAACTAGTCGTCGTTTGTGAATGTACAGATCGATTCTCTTTCGCTCCAAGAAATAGATTTTTGATGGTGATCACTGCCTACATGCATATAAGTGGCGCCGGCAGCAATATTCTGAATCTCCAAAGCTGTTGTAAGCAACAGTCCACAGCAAATTACATCAAGTAGCCTGCCTAGAGCCCTTCAGCATTATGACGAGGCCCGCTTGCTATCCATCCACTGCTCTGTGGCTAACACGGTTCCTCCTTCGAAACCTCAATTCCGCGCCACAAACCACACCCACCGCTGACTAACTGTACTCATACGCCGCGTCATCACGACCACGTACTACGGCCCCGTTTGGCCAGTTGAATCATTTCAGATTCTGTGTAGAATCAGCAGAAATCGGACCAAACAGGCGAAAAACGAATCGATCCAGGGGCGAATCAGCATGGCTCGATTCCGAAAAAAGAATTGCAGGCGTGAAACGGCGGGAGAGGAGTTCCACCACCGAACCGGTTGTGCACACCGATCTTCCCCTCGTAGTATCTGACTATTTACACATTTTACCACCGCTTCCTCAACCCTACAGCCGAGTCCCCAACGGCAGAACGCCTCCGCGCTGCCAGTTCCGCCGAGCCGTGTGCAGCAGTCGCCGCGCCCTCCGCCGCGTCGCCATGCCCTCCGCCGCGTCGCCGCGCCCTCTGCCACACAACAATCGGCCCGACACGCCTTCCTACGTTTCACCAGCCGCCGCCTCATGACCTTCGACCCCTGCTGCGTCCGTATTTGCTCCGTACAGCTGCCCCGTAGACGCTAGCTAGTTGCCAGGTGCCGCCGGTCGCCGCGCAGCGCATCCCAGCCCATTGCTCGGTCCTCTGACTCCAATCCAACGTGAAGGTACCTCTATTGTCACGAGTATTGTTCGTTCTGCGTTTCCAAATTGTGTGTTTATTGAAAAAGAATCAACAACACATATGAATTATCTCTTTTAGCTGCAAAATAGAGATGCATTTTTTAATACATTGAGGTCTATTTAAGTTGCAATGTAGAGATGAATGTTTGTTGTGTTGAAAGACCATTGCAGATGCAAATTTCTGAGGAATCCTTTTACATTGATTGTATACATAATATTATACTGAATTTTTGTTTGAAGTGGAAAATAGAAATGAACCGAGTTATGCACAGCAAGAAACACTTGTCTTTCTGTGTTCATTTCAAAAAATTGGCATGGCTTTGATAATATTGCGTGTCATGCCATTTATATGTTGAATGCTTGCCATGCCTTCAGTTTAATTTTTTGTGTGATGAATATTTATAGATGGCTGACTCGGCTGATTGGTCAAATGAGCATGTTAGAATTGTTTGTGAGTTGTTTGCTAAACAAGTGAAATGTGGAAATGGTCAAATACCCACCTGAACAATGTAGGGTTTAAAAATGTTATTGAAAAGTTCAAAGAGAAGACCGGTATGCAATACACAAGAATGCAGTTAAAGAACAAGTGTGCTAAACTGAAGGCTGAGTATACTTGTTGGAAGACATTGCTCAAACAAACAGGCCTAGGATGGAATGAGAGGACGCAAAATATTGATATGCCAGAGAGTTGGTGGAAGAAGGCTAGAAAGGGAACTTTCTTGTTGTCAATGATAACTTTTGCTACACTTTTGTTACACTTATCAAAAGATGTCTAAAGATTTTGTTACACTTGATCACAGGACATTCCAGGATGTGGAAAGTTTAAAACTCAGCGAGTTCAAAATGAGGACAACTTGAGGATTATGTTTGAAGATCATTCTTGTGCTTCATCGGATCTAATTCCTGAAGAAAGTCCTCTCAATATAGATGTTGGTGACGATGGCAGTGACGATGATGCTTCTAGTGAAGAAGAGGAAGTGGTCCCTCGGTCCAAAGGTAAGGGAAAGAGGGATGTTGCTGTTGTGGCTGATAACAGTAAAGGAAAGAGAGCTAAGACAAGCAGAGGACTATGGTTGCAAGATCAAGTCAGTAAAATTGTATCTTTCCATGAGAGGTCCGCGACTTCAGTTGAGTCAATGGCAGCACGGCATGAGGAGAACAAGGGTCCGTCCATCAAGGAAGTGATGACCATTGTGAAGGAGTGCGGGGCTGCTCCTGGGACAAAGGAACTTTTTATTGCATTTGAACTGTTTACCAAGAGGGCGGAGAGGGAGATGTTCATGACATTGGACACTCCACTAGAACGCTCTGAGTGGCTTAGTATGAAGCATTTGGTCAAATATGGTCACTAGATTGCGACACATGATGTCCATTGTACCCTTTTTTATTCTCGTGTGACCGTATGGTTTATTCTGTAATAATATGGACATTTATGATGTTATGCTATGGCAAACCTTTTATGCAAATCATTGTTGCTAAAAACTTTTGTATTATTGTTTCATAACATTATTGTCATTTCGTATTAATTTGTTATATAACATTGTTGTCAATGTTTTGTGTAGATGTCTTCTAGTGAAAGCGAAAATGAAAAGGATGTGAGTTCCTCTGATGATGATAACCTATGTGCATCTGATGTACAAGTTTTGAAACAACAATTACATGTCGAAGCTTCATTGATCCCTACAATCAGCATTATTTATGACTACTACATGACATTACGATAATAATCCTCCAAGAACATCACAGCTCAGTGGGTATGCATGGGTAATGGAAACATTGAATACTCCCGGTGAAAGTCATAGAATGTTCAGGATGAATGAAAGGCTATTTATCTAGCTTCATGATCTTTTGGTTAATGACTATGGTCTGAAATCAACCATCAATATGAGTTCATTGGAATCCCTCAGGATGAATGAAAGGCTATTTATCTAGCTTCATGATCTTTTGGTTAATGACTATGGTCTGAAATCAACCATCAATATGAGTTCATTGGAATCCCTTGCTATATTTTTGTGCGTATGTGGACAAAATAGATCAAATATGTCAGTTTAGAACACATTCAAACACTCGGGTGAAACAATTGGTAAAAAATTTGATGAAGTTTTACGGTGCTTAATCAAGATGGCTAAGAATTATATTCGACCTCTAGATCTTAATTTCTCTACTGTACACAGCAGGATCAGAGGTGATCAAATGATGTGGCCTCATTTTAAATATTGTATTGGAGCTATTGATGGCACTCACATTGGTGCAGTGCCAGCTACACGAGATTATGGGAGATACATTGGTAGATCCGGTACTCCAACACAAAATGTCATGGCTGTGGTCGATTTTGATATGCGCTTCATATGCGCATCTGTTGGGCAGCCAAGCTCCATGCATGACACAAGTTTGCTCTTTCATGCAATTGAACATGATACTCTCGCCTTTCCACATCCTCCACATGGTATATATTTATTGAATTCTTTGTTGTAATTTTGCATACTCTTTTGCTATACATTTATACATATTTTTGAATACAGAAAAGTACTACATGGTCGACGCCAGATATCCAAATAGACCGGGATACATGGCACCATACAAGGGTCAAAGGTACCATGTTCCCGATTGGAGGAGGGGTGCTGCTCCTAGTGGCGAACAAGAAACATTCAACTTTTTGCATTCAAGTATTTGTAATGTCGTTGAGCGAACCTTCGGTGTATGGAAGATGAAGTGGAGAATTCTTTTGAAGATGCCAATCTATCCAATGTCCAAGCAAAAAATGATAGTGGCTGCAACTATGTGCCTTCATAACTTCATCCGTGGGAATCATGCACTAGATATGCATTTTCGAAGATATGATCGGAATCTAGAGTATATTTCTATAATACCTCATAGGTATGCAAGACATGTACCACCACAAAATGCATCCAACGCCTCGACGTATTCGGCAAACCATATAAGTAAGGATAGGTTCAGATATGAGATTGCAACTGCAATAATACAATTTAGATCATAGATAAGATATACGGATTATTTTTCCTTGTATTTTAAAAGCACATATGTAATTAGATTACTTTACAAATAATATATTTCATAAGGCTTGATTACATGTTACAAAGTGTCAAAAATAACATAGTTCATCCAAGAGTAAATGGGTCAATTAAATCTGCTACCTCAATTTACTGAAACTGAAACAGAAAATTAACCAAACAGTTTTAAAATAATTCTGTTTCAGTTAAAAATTATTTCTACCTTAAAACTGAATCATGATTCTTCGAAATCTGAAGGGTACTAAACGGGCCCTACATCTCTTGGGTGCGCACCAGTACCACGCGTCCACGCCTAGTAGACTAGCCACATCACATGGACGACGTCTGGCCACGGTTGGCATCCCTGCGTCGTCGTTCTACCGCCGATGGACCGCCGCCCTGGTCCTTCCTTCTCGCCGCATCCCCTGACGGCGCCTGCATCGTCCTGCAGGCCGGCGTCGGCAACGACGATGATGGCGATTCCACACGCGTCGCGTTCGCCCTTGCCATAAACGGCGCAAACGGTGTGGCGCGCGCGCTGTGGACGTCCGAGGGATTCGAGGCATCGTCGCCTGTCGCGTTAAGGGTGCAGCTGCTGGTTCAGCTTCTCGACGAGGCCATCGCGCTCTCGCCGTCCGTCCCTACCTGAGCTCGAATGCTGCTGAACTGGATGAAGACACGGAGGTTGTCTCCAGCGTCGTCAGGGCGTCTGGCACCGATGTCTCCGCACAGGCCGCCGCCGCCTTCTTCTCGCTGGCTCTTCTACTGTGCCTCTTCTGGTGCTGTGCCCTCGACGCCCCAGCAGATTCCGGGTATCTCTTCTTCCGAGTCCTTGGGGCAGAGATCGAGCACACGCTTCGAGAGTGCCGGCCGGCGCTCGGCGTGCTCCTGCGCTCCGTCGGCCCGGACGTCGAGGAACGGTTCATGTGGTCGCTCGGGTACATGCTCGTCAAGTGGTGCTTGTTGCGGGAGATTCAAGAAGCGTGGTCGTCCGAAATCGTCCCACTTCGTCGTCTTGCGCTCCCCGCCGCATGCCTGTCGTACGCCACCGAGGTGCAAGGTCTCTGGGTCCTGAAAGGCTACGCGCCGGTGCTCGTCATGCCGTGCGTCGTCACGGGCGCCGCCGCCTCGTCCGTCGCGGCGTTGCCGCACGAGGTGCCCGAGGAGCCGGCGCTGCGGTACGGCCGCACCAACAGCTGGAGGCCGTGGCTCAGCTGGAGTACGCGGTGCGCGTGCGCGACACGAGGTTCGTGATCGTCTCCGTGCGGGTAGACAACGTCCGGGTACGCGTCGCGGGGCTCGGGTTCCGGAAGGATGATATCGACGAAGAAGCCGACGACGACGTCATGGACGGCGAGCGCCATTTCCCGTCGCGCATTCGCGTCTAGGTCGGGCCTCGGTACGGCGCGTCGTACGCCACAGGCCCAAGCCTCGGCCGCTCGACCGGGAACCCGGAACGTGACGTCGAGGTGACGCGCGTCGTCAAGGGCGCCTTCCCCGGCGCCACCAAGCTCGCCAACTCGCCACCGAGAATGAAGGCCAAGGTGCGGTCGTCCGTGCGGACGCGCAGCCGGAGCTGGCGGTGGGAGCAGGATGCGGAGGGCAGCGCCGGCGTGTTCGAGGGCGTGCTGTGCGACCCGGTCACCGGGACGGAGGTGTCTGCGTGGCGCCCAGCAGGCTTCGGCTGAAAGGGAGGAGCAGCCGACCCACGGAACGGTATGCGGCGGCGGTACGGTGGACCCGGGCGGGCATTCAGCAAGATGCGAGGGCTCGTGGTCGCCGGCGACGAGCTGCCGGAGGAGGTAACGTGGAGGGTGGGCAGAGAGGCGGAACGGAGGACCCTGCAGTGGCGCCTCGGGCTTAAGGCATGGGTGAGCTACCTGCCAAACGAGGTGAGGAGCCGCCACTTCGAGACCAGGTGCATCGAGTGGACGCACGAGGTGGACCTGCCACTCGTGGCCCTTAATCGCGACGAGAGTTAAGGTTACCTTTCCACTCGCCGTCAAGCAGCATGGAATGTCGCGAACAATAAAAATGTTGAATAACTCTGGAATGATTCGTGTTAGTTAGTTGTGTCCGTCCTGGTCAACTTAGTTGTGAGCTTGACAATTGCTTATCTGACGCGTCTAGTGTTCGACGCGCGCGCATCGTTCGCGTAGGAAAGACCGAACGAGTAGTATTCTGCCCGTATCTCACGGCACGAACGACAGCTGCAGCATGGCGCAAGTACGTGGTGGCAGCTTGCGGGTGGACCTGTGCATGGCGTGAGATACGAGCGTATCCATCGTAAAGCTAGGTCTTCATAGGGTGTGTTTGCTTCAGCGGCAGATTCTAGTTGTGACATATGAGAAATCTATTGTGAGCTGCGATGAAGCTGAAATCTATTTAATAGAAACAACTATCAATCTGTAGATTTTGAATAATTTGATTCTCATGTGAACCCTTTTGATTCAAATTTTTTATTTTTTGTAGAGAATCTGATTGGTGCAAATATGCAACCCGCACATTGTTCATTCATTGATCACCTACATATACAAGTGGCCGGTGAATATAATAGCCGATCTGAATGATCCGACCGCCCCTAACGTTAGACATGCGCACGCAGACGTGTAGGGGGCCATGCAATGTACGTGCAACACATGCCCGTATATCTAGCTGTTTCAACACCCCCGTAGTCTGTGCTGCATTAGAAATGATGCACGGATTGTTGCGAACATCCTCAAACAAAGATGTGGGCAATCATTTGGTCATGACGTCGGCGAATTGGAGATGAGTCGGCACGTGAAGGACGCGAAGTTCACCAAGTGCAACTTTATTTTGACAAAGTGGATGTCGAGCTCAACATGTTCTGCGTGAAGTAAACCGCATAGACGTTGTCACAGTACATGATCGTGCCCTTCTTGACTAGACGTGTAGTTCTTGTAGTATCTATGGCACCCAGCAGCATTCAGCGGACGCATTCGCCACTGCTCGATACACTGCCTCGGCGCTGGATCATGAACTGTGGTCTGGCGCTTGGACGACCAAGAGATGAGAGAGTTGTCGAGGAAGATGCAATAGCCCGATGTCGATCGCCAAGTATCGGGGCAGCCAACCCAGTCAGCGTCGGAATATGCACTGAGGGATAAGTCCGGCGAGGAGTGAATCTGAAGGCCGTAGTGCATAGTACCTTTGATATATCGCAGAATTCTTTTGACGAGACTCTAGTGCGCGTCGCGTGGCGCATGCATGTGCAAGCAAACCTGGTTTACTGCATATGCAATATCCGGACATGTCAAGGTCAAGTACTGAAGAGCGGTGATGCTTTGGTAGAACGTTGCATCTGAAGAGATCGTTCCTGCTTCTACAGATACTTTAGACTTCGCGGACTGGAGTGCTTGCTGGCTTTCAATTGAGCATGTCGGCGCGTTCCTCTGCTTGGTTGAGGAAGAAGCCAGAATTGGAGCGCTGCACATGAATGCCGAGGAAGTAGTGTAGCAGTCCAAGATCCTTCATTGCAAATGCCTGACTAAGACATGCAATGAGTTGTTGTAGTAGTGTTGCCGAGGATGCTGTGATTACGATGTCGTCAACATAGAGAAACAAGTAAGCAGTGTCAACTCCGTTACGAAAAGTGAACAGAGAGGAATCGGAGCGGGTGGCCTGGAAGCCGATAGAATGCAGCTTGTTGGCCAAGGTAGTGAACCAAGCTCGCAGCGCCTGTTTGAGCCCGTAGAAAGACTTTGTCAGAAGTAGGGATGGCAATCGCACCCGTGGGTGCGGGTACCCGACGGGTGCGAGTGCGGGTGGGATTTTCTACCCGCGGGTCTAACTCGCACCCGACTCGACTTGTCGCGGGTGCGGATGCGGGTTCTATTTTGCATCCGCGGGTACCCGACGGGCACCCGAAATGATTTATGTTTATAATTTTAAAGTCAAATTCGATTGTGTTATATTATTTAATTATTTCATATTACTTATCAAGACCTATATTTATAATCTTTATAAGTAACTTAATATTTTTTGTTGTATTGTCATTCAAAATGGATGATTTTTTAGACTTATTTTATTAAATGTTTTAGTATGTTTATAAAAAAGTCAAACCCGACGGGCACCTGAAACCCGCCCGAAACCCGACGGGTGCGGGTCTCAAATTCCACCCGCAACCTTTTTTGTTTCGGGCGGGTTTTTGCTTCACCCGATCCAAACCCGACCTATTGCCATCCCTAGTCAGAAGGAAGACATAGTCCGGATGAGTTTTGTCGATGAAGCCGGTTGGCTGCGTGCAATAGAAGCGTTCCGTTAGATCCCCATGCAGGAACGCGTTCTTCACATCGAGTTGATGGACGGGCCAACGCCTTGATGCCGCTATATGAAGTACGGTGCTTATGGTGGCTGGCTTAACAACGGGTGAGAAAGTCTGATCAAAGTCAATCCCGCGTTGTTGCTTGAATCCGCGAACCACCCATCTAGCTTTGTGCCGATCTAGGCTGCCATCGGCATGAGTTTTGTTCTTGAAAATCCACTTGACTGATATGATATTGACCCCTGCAGGTCTTGGAACAAGAATCCAGGTTTTGTTAGCTTGTAATGCTGAGAATTCCTCCTGCATGGCAGGAAGCCATTGGGGATCACACATGGCTGCTCGAACATATGTTGGTGGAGGTGAAGGATGGGTAGTTGCGGTTGCAGCATACTTGGGGTTGGGGAGATGAATACCAGCCCGTGCGCGGGTGATCGTAGGATGACGTCCTGGTTCGGTTTGTTGTGCAGCAATTTCCGGAGAGGTTTGATGAGCAGCAATTTCCGGAGAGGTTGTTGTGTGGGTAGATGGGGTGCACGAAACTGCCGGGGTTTGTTGCTCAAGTTGTTGGCTAGTGGACCTCGTCCGTGGAGAGTTTGTTGCACCAGCGGGAAGAGGTGGTTGTTGCTGAAAAATAGCTGTGGATCGGATCAGGTTATTGGGATGGGTGGGTGTTGATGGATCCAGGAAGTGTGGACGAGGACGTCGTGCAGGAGCTGGTCGCTGCATTCGCAATAAAATAGGATCAGACGAGGCTACCGAGTAATAGATGTTTGCTGGAGGAACCGAGGATACAGGGGTGTCCATAGATGCGGACGGAAATGAATGCTCATCGAAAGTAACATGCCTAGAGGTGATGACACGTTTACTGACTGGGTTGTAGCATCGGTATCCTTTGGACTCAAGAGGATAGCCGATGAAGATGCATTTGGTGGATCGGAAAGCAAGTTTATATGGTGCGGTGGAGGTAGTGTTAGAATAACACAAGCACCCAAAAATGCTTAAATGTGCACAGTCAGGTGGATGGCCTAAGAGAATGTCATGTGGTGTTAGATTTGATCTAACTCGACAAGGTCGACGATTCAAGAGGTATGTGGCAGTCGAGAGAGCGTCTGGCCAGAAAAATAGTGGAGCACTAGCATGAAGAAGTAAAGTGCGCATACTGTCGTTGAGTGTCCGGATGATGCGCTCGGCACGGCCGTTTTGTGGGGAAGTGTATGGACAAGTAAGCTGCAGGGCTATGCCGTGTGACGCAAGAAATGAGTGCGATGCATGGTTCTCGAACTCTTTGCCATTGCCAGTGCGAAGGCAAGAGATAGGGCAGCGAAATTTTGTGAGAACAAATGCATGGAACAAGATAAAAGTTGGAAGGACTTCAGATTTGTTACGAAGAGGAAAAGTTAGAGAAGTCATCCAGGATCACTAGATAAAATTTGAAACCAGAGTTGCTTAGGATGGGCGACGTCCATAAATCGCAATACGGCAATTGGAAAGGAAATATAGAGAACGATGCAGAGTGTTTGAATGGCAGCCGCACATGCTTCCCTATTTGGCAAGAATCACAAGAATGAACATCAGCTTTATTACAACGAAAATGGAAATGAGAAAGTTGACCCCGGAGCTATCCATGTTCTGGATGACCTAGGCGTGCATGCCATACCCCAGAGTCAAGTGTGGCGAGGAGGGTCCGATGAGGACGCTTATTGGGCATATGTTGATGTAGTGGATAAAGGTCACCGGATGAATCACATCGGAGAAGAGTTGTCCCTGTTCGATAATCCTTAATGGAGAAACCAAAAGGGTCAAAGACAACAACAACGTGGTTGTCACGTGTGAGGGCACGAACAGAAGTCAGGTTGCGAACAAGATTAGGAGAAATGAGAACATTCTTGAGATGCAAATCGGATGCATTCGTTGGGATAGTTGTGTGGCCAATGCTATGAACAGGCATTAAAGAACCGTTACCCACGATGATATTGGAGAGATGAGAAGGTGGGGATTGAAAGTTTCCTAGAGGGTGGTGAATATGCTAATTAAAATTTAAAGCACAATTATCAACTGACTTGTTCTGTCAGGTTCGGACAAGTCCAAAAATATTTTGGACAAGTCCAAAATTTTTGGATAAGTCATATGAAATCAGACTTGTCCGAAGTCAGTCGCAGCGGAAATAAATCTAACAAGTTCTAGGTCAAGTGTATAATCAATATGGTCCAGAAGTAGCTCTTAAACAAGTCTAGCAACCTATTAAGCCAACTTGATAATCTAAACACTAAAGTAGTTCAAGGCTATGGTTTGATCAATCACAAGTAAGAGCAATTATATGACAATTGGAGAACAAGTAAATGAGCACAAGTGAACGAGGATTTGTTTACCGAAGTTCAATTCTGCATAGGAATCTACGTCTCCGTTGAGGTGTCCACAAAGGACTGGATCTCTTTCAACCCTAACCCTCACCAAGTGATCACAAAGATCAAACTTGGTTGTTCCACTATCAACTCAAAGTTGATTACAAACTTCTCGGGTCTCACCACAAGTTGGGAGTCACCAGGCGACACCTAGCCGCCTAGGAACAGATCTCGAAGAGTAATAAACATAAACCACGCAGCTTGACGGTGTGCAACTTAGCAAGCTCAACTCTAAGATCTTTTCTCCTTGAATCTCCTCACAAGGCCTCAAATCATCACAAGATTCAAGAATGAAAGCTAGAGGGTGTGAGAGATGTCTAGGAATGCTCAAGAACACCTATGAAAGCTCTGGGGTTGATCACCATTGAAATGGGAACGAGATCCCACCTTTTATAGGGCTCCCAAAACTATGACCTTTGCCAACCACTAAAGTTCGTACACGTCCGAACTCCACTTCGGATATGTCCGAGATTGGGGACCACCAACGGTAAAATGACGTCCTCAACTGACACTAAGTCAGACTGTCCTTTTGGTTCCACTTCGTACATGTCTGAAATATTTCGGACATATCCAGGATGACATATCCGAACCAGTCTTCGAATATCCTCAGACTTCGGACATGTCCGAACTCCATTTCGGACATATCTAACCTAAAACAGAAGGTGCATCTCTGAACTTCTTCACATGTCCGACATTCTAGACTTAGTAAATTTTAGAAACCCTAGACTTCGGACATGTCCAAAGTTCTTCGGATATGTCCTACCGTACACAGAAGGTGCATCTCTGAACTTCTCTGACATGTACGACCTTCTGGACTTAGGTAATTTTAGAAACCCTAGACTTCGAATATGTCCGACCCTAAACAGAAGGTACTTCTCCGAAACCTTCGGACATGTCCGAGTCTATACAGAGAGTACTTTTCCGAATCTCTCTAACATGTCCGAGGTTTTTGACCTAACGACTCCTTTCTACACTAAGGGTTACTTTTATGGGATTGAGCTTGCTTTTCTTTTGCTGTGTGTCGTGTCCCTCTTAATAGTGTGGTGTTCCTACACTCAAAATAAAAACCCTAAGCTTCACGCCGTCTTCTCCATTTCCCTTTTTGAGAAGCCCTCAATCTCTTCTTGCTATGCAACCTATCTGCACACATGCTCATTTAAATTCATTAGCATTTTTATTGTTTGTCATCAATCCTCCAAAACCCACACGGGAACCTAGATGCACTTTCAATCTTCCCCTTTTTGGTGATTGATGACAACCAATTAATATTTCCGATAAGAGAGTAAAATATGAGTTTTGATCATGATGTTTATATGAAAGAACTCCCCCTGTATATATGATTTATGAAAATGGAGTTTCCATATATGTGTCATGGTCGTGGGGTGCCTAAGTGCAATGTGTGATGAAATAACAATTATGTGTGATACGAAATAACAATTATGTGTGATGCGAGAGATATATTCATGAAGATAACGCATACATATCACAATAGCGCATACATATCACAATAGCACATACATATCACAGTAACGGTCATCACACCATAATAATAGTCATTATCTCGCACCATAATAATAGTCATCATCATAGTTTTATACATAAAATAGTCACATATGCCCTTACACATTGCTTAGGAAATGAAAACTAACATAAGAGATGACTACTACTACTCTCTCCCCCTTTGGCATCGAGGCACCAAAAAGGGAAATATAGCAAGGAGAAAGGTGAAGCTAAGCATCGTCATCCTCGTCCTCGTCCTCGTACTCTTCGTCGGCTTCGTCATTGTCTGCAGCAGGAGCGGCTGGAGCAGCACTCGTACTCGCTCCTGTGTCGTCGAAGAAGGCTAACTCATCGGAGGTAAGCTCCAGAAACTCTAGGGGATGTCATCCTCGCTGTCCTCAGAGACAGGGGATCAAGTGGGAAGATCGAGTTTCACCTTGACTTCATTCATATCTCTCCTCAAGCTCTTGATGGCTTTCTCATTCTTTTGTACCTTCACATGGGTACTCATGCAGATAGTAAATATGGAGCGGAGTACCTTAAGCAGGCCACTGGAGGAGGCAGGGGCTCTCTCGGGCTGTGCTGTAGGAGGGGCAGTGGCAGCTGCCGCACGAGCGTGACTAGCAAGAAGCCGGTCAGAGGGGTGGAGCTGAGGTGTAGCTGCCTGAGGTTGTAGCTTCTTATGGGCTACATCCTTCACAAACGTCTTTCTCGACACCTTTTTGATCATCTTCATGATATAGGGTGCATAGATGCACGACCTCGAGTGAGTCTTCGATGTCCAGTAGATCTCCATATAGATGAAGTCAAAGACGTTAAATCATTTTCTGCCTCGCAGCCACTTGAGCAAATTTCTGGAGTTGGAGTTGATTCGAGTGGCTTCTCCATCCTTCGGTGCCAATGTCTTCCTAGTAATCCTGTTGAGCACTTGGAAGAATGGAAGAAGACCCTGGGTGTGAGGAGGGTTGAAGTAAAAATGAGTACCATACAAAAAGTCGATCTCGTTGTTTTTCACGATGGGCTCTTCATGAATCTTGTAATTGAACTTCAACGTGCTCTAGAGTCCAAGAATCTTGGCAAACTCGTCATATGTGATGGTGTACCGCTCACTGTCAGTCATCTAGGTGATTCTTGACTCCCCATCTGGATGGAAGAAGACTGTGGCATAGAATTGACAGATGACTTCTACATTCCACCCATACTCGATGGCCATGAAGTCTTTAATCCCATGGTACTCATAGGCAGCTATGACTTCCTTGAACACTTCATTGTTTCTGTTCTCCATGTATTTCCAATCAGTCCACTGCATGTCGATGACTGGATGCTTTTTGCTCATGAGAACGGAGTGATAGTAGTCCACATGGAAGTCACTCTAAAAGCGGAAATCTGCTTCCATCTTCTCATATTCATACATGTTTTCTCCTGGTTGATCCTGAGCCCCGAAGATATTCCTTCGATAATCCATGAGTGGAGTTGTCCTCCGAGGGTCTCGAATTGGAGCTGCCATGTGCAACGAGCCAAAGTCACCCGGATTTGCTTATTGCGGCTCTTCTAACCCTTCTCGTCTCTCAAGCATAATCCTCATGGCCCTGCCGGTCTCATCGGCAGTCCTTGCCACTTTCCACTAGTTGGACGTATGCATTGACGGCCGGCGGGGATTCTGCACGGTCGTTTCTCTTCTTGCTCTGAATCTCACGTGGAGGAACGTCCAACATGATGCCTGAGTGATATAACAGTTTTGAGATGAGTACAAAGGAATTTGGAATAGAATGGGAGTAGGCAGCAATATATAGTGTTCAATCTGTACAGGTTCAGATATGTCCAAAAAATTTTGGAGATGTCCGAACTGTTCGGACTTGTCCAAGGTCAATCTTGGACATGTCCGTTTTTGTATAGTTTTGAAACCTAAATCAATCAAATCTTGCCTAATCCGAAAGTATTGGGTACAAGACTGTCTAAAAGGGTCCCTATCATCATCATCATCATCATCTAAAAGGTATTCCTTTGCATGGATGTAAGAAAAGGTCAAGGAATTACACGAATCACACAAGAGGGGAAAATACCTTATGAGATACGAAACCCTAGCCGATTTGCATAAAAATTCAGAGAGGAGACCCGGGAGAAGGGTTCACGGCCTTTAAATCTTCAATAATCCATAGAGGAATGAGAGATTTGATGGTTGGAAACCAAAATCGCCTCGGGCGCGATGAAGGGGCAGGCTGTTTGTGAGAGGAGAAAAGAGGGAGAAAGCTATTCGGACTTAGCAGAGGGGTCCATATCCCCCGACGTCGGATATGTCCGACTTCTTCGGATAAGTGTGGATCTCGGACTTTTCCGATTGTTCGGACATGTCCAACTTCAGTTCGGACACGTCTGAATTATTAAGAAAAATGCCCTTAATAGCATTTTGGAGGGGCATATTCATGTATGTATGTATGTATGTATGTATGTATGTATGTATGTATGTATGTATGTATGTATGTATGTATGTATGTATGTATGTATGTATGTATGTATGTATGTATGTATGTATGTATGTATGTATGTATGTATGTATGTATGTATGTATGTATGTATGTATGTATGTATGTATGTATGTATGTATGTATGTATGTATGTATGTATGTATGTATGTATGTATGTATGTATGTATGTATGTATGTATGTATGTATGTATGTATGTATGTATGTATGTATGTATGTATGTATGTATGTATGTATGTATGTATGTATGTATGTATGTATGTATGTATGTATGTATGTATGTATGTACGTATGTATGTATGTATGTATGTATGTATGTATGTATGTATGTATGTATGTATGTATGTATGTATATATATATGCCTATGGTATATAAGATATATAGCACACCAAGCATGACAACATGATTTTCACACATATTCTTACCAGATTTGACTAATTTGCTAACAAGTTTACGATTTTCTCTATGTTAGCCATAAAAATAGCATTTTGCGGAGAAAGACTAAGAGTTTGCTGAAGGTGACATAAAATTCGATTTCAAGCCTTCATTAATCAAGTTTGTCGTTTTCATAGCCTATGTTTAATATATCAAGCTACATTTCTAAAGTCTAGTATGTTTAGCTCATTTCTAAGTTCACAAAAGCATTTTTATCTAGTGGCTTGGTAAATATGTTGGCTAGCTGTTTTTCAGTTCTAACATGAGAGATTGCTATGTCCCCTTTAAGTGAGTGATATCTTAGGAAATGATATTGTATATCTATGTGTTTGGTCCTAGAGTACTCTACGGGGTTATGAGCAATTTTAATAGCACTCCCATTGTCGCAAAGAAGTGGAATATGGGTCATATTGTGACCATAGTCCTTAAGGGTTTGTTTCATCCAAAGAAGTTGTGCACAACAACTTCCGGCTGCGGCATACTCCGCCTCTGCGGTAGAGAGAGCAATGGAGTTTTGTTTCTTTCAGGACCATAACATAAGAGATCTACCTAAAAATTGACAAGTTACAAATGTGTTTTTCCTATCAACTTTACATCCAGCGTAGTCGGCATCGGAATAACCTATTAGAACAAATTTTGATCCTTTAGGATACCATAGTCCTACTTTTGGTGTGTGTACTAGATATCTCAAAATTCTCTTAACAACTCTTAAATGACCTTCTTTAGGGGTAGCTTGAAATCTAGCACATGTACACACACTAAGCATAATATCGGGCCTAGATACACAAAGATAAAGCAAAGAGCCTATCATGGAGCGATATACCTTTTGATCCACACTAGCTCCATCTCATTAAGGTCAAGATGTCCATTTGTTCTCACGGGCATCTTAATGGGTTTGGCCTTGTCCATGTCAAATTTCTTTAGTATGTCTCAGGTATATTTGTTTGACTTATGAACGTTCCATCCTTGAGTTGCTTTACATGAAAATCTAAGAAAAACTTCAACTCCCCCATCATGGACATTTTCAAACCTTTCTGTCATTATCTTGCTAAACTCATCACAAAATGATTTGTTAGTGGAGCCAAATATGATGTCACCGACATATATTTGGCCTACAAATAAATCATCATCGAAATGCTTTGTAAATTGTGTATAATCAACTTTTCCTATCCTAAAGCCGTTTTTAATAAAAAAGTCTCTAAGGCACTCATACCAAGCTCTAGGAGCTTGCTTGAGGCCATTGAGAGCTTTGTGCAACTTGTAAACGTGGTTAGGATATTCTTGATCTTCAAATCCCAGGGGTTGTTCCACATATACTTCCTCCTTGAGTGGTCCGTTTAGAAAGGCACTTTTCACATCCATTTGATAGAGCTTAAAATCATGGTGAGTAGCATAGGCTAATAAAATACAAATTGGTTCAAGCCTAGCTACGGGAGCAAAGGTTTCATTGAAGTCCAAACCTTCGACCTGTGAATATCCTTTGGCCACAAGTCTTGCCTTGTTCCTTGTTACCACTCTATGTTCATCTTGCTTGTTTCGGAACACCCACTTGGTACCTACAATGTTGGCATTTGCTCTCTTCACCAATTCCCAAACTTCGTTCCTCTTGAAGTTGTACAACTCTTCTTGCATGGCCACCACCCAATCCGGATCTTGTAGTGTTTCCTCCACCCTTAGGGGTTCCAAAGAAGAAACAAACGAGTAATGTTCACAAAAGTTCGCTACACGGGATCGAGTGGTTACCCCTCTAGTGATATCACCAAGAATGTTGTCGACGGGATGATCACGTTGAACTCTTTGGTAGACCCTTGCATATGGTAAATAGGGTATTGGGTTAATTTCTTCTTCATCATAGGCTCCCCCTTGATCAATGTCATTATCTTGATCAACTTGGACTTGAGAGTATCGTGGTTGATCACTTTGAGCTTGATATTGTACTTGTGTTGGAGGAGCAGTTTGTGTTGAGGATTGATCCGTTTGACCTTGACTTTTCTCTTCTGGACGCACATCACCAGGGGTCATCCTTCTTAGTGCTATGTAAGGAGCTTCCTCTTCATCTAGCATGGATTGGTCAACTTGCTCTACTTGAGAGCCGTTAGTTTCATCAAACACTACATCACGTGCAATTTCAACACAACCGGAGTTCTTGTTGAAAACATGGTATGCATAAGTGTTTGAGTCATATCCGAGCAAGAATCCTTCATCGGATTTGGATGCAAACTTTGAAGTTCTATGTTTCTTATTAAGAATGAAACATTTGCTACCAAAGACTCTAAAATATGAAACATTGGGCTTGTTACCGGTTAGAAGTTCATATGGTGTTTTCTTCAAGAGTCGATGAAGATAGAGCCGGTTTATGGCACAACAAGCAGTGTTAACCGCTTCAGCGCAAAACCGGTATGAAGTCTTGTATTCATCAAGCATGGTTCTCGTCATCTCGATGAGTGTGCGATTCTTCCTTTCGACGACTCTATTTCGTTGAGGAGAGTATGGAGCTGAAAATTCATGCTTAATTCCTTCTTCATAGAGGTACTCCTCCAATTGAGTGTTCTTAAACTCGGTGCTATTGTCACTTCTAATCTTCTTGATTCTTAAGGAGAATTCATTTTGAGCTCTCCTTAAGAATTTCTTCAACTGTCCTTGTGTTTCACTCTTTTCATATAGAAGAACACACAAGTAAATCGAGAATAATCGTCAACTATAACAAGACCGTATTTGATACTGCCTATGCTTATATAAGCAATGGGACCAAAAAGGTCCATATGAAGTAACTCCAAGGGTCTTGTGGTAGTCATCACATTCTTTGCGGGATGAGGTGCTCCAACTTGCTTTCCGGTTTGGCAAGTGCTACAAGGTCTATCTTTCTCAAACATGACATTTGTTAGTCCTAAGATGTGATCGCCTTTTAGAAGTTTTTGCATGTTCCCCGTACCAACATGGGCTAGTCTCCTATCCCACAACCAACCCAAGTTTATTTTTGCAATTAATCATGTGTCAAGTTGAGCATTATCCATAGAAAAATCTACAAGATAAAGCTTTCCCTTAAGCACACCCTTAAATGCAATTGAGTTATCGCTTCTTCTAAAGACGATCACACCTTCATTAGTGAACAAGCAAATGTATCCTTTTTCACAAAGTTGTGAGACGGATAATAAATTACAATCAAGTGAATCTACATGCAATACATGAGAAATTGAGTGTTGAGAAGAGATAGCTATTTTACCAACACCGAGTACTCTTCCTTGACTATTGTCCCAAAGGAAACGCTTTCACTTGTGATAGGAGGATGAGTCCCGATCTTCCGAGAGGTAGGGTAAACTTGATTGGGTGGAGATCTCGACGTTGATGATCCAAGGCTCCGAATGAACGAAACCCCGCAATCACTACACCACTGCTCCGTTGGTTATCACCCGTGTCACACGAATGACCTCGCCACGAAGGCTTATCCCTGCAAGCACAATCAAGAACATAAGTAAGAACAGAGAAGTTGCAATCAAAACTGAATTGATCATGAATTTGGGGTCTCACAACCGATGATCGGCGAACTGTTCAATGACAGATTGTAACTAAGCAAAACCCAGTTGTTTGTGATGGCGGCTAGGTGGTATAAAGGAGGTGGAGGACGACCAGGGGGGTGCTGGGGTCGTGACCTAACCCTAAGACACATACATAATGGACTTGGACTCGATACAAGGTCCAATGGCCCAACTAGGTGATGCAACATCCTGACAGACTCTAAATTTTCTATTGTTTCGAAGTTTCCCGTCGACTCCGAGTGAATTTTGACGTGGGGCCAGTTCCGTTGGAAAGTTTATCCTCTCAGCTTTCCGTGCATATGTAGAACGTCAAAAACGGAGTCAGTATGCCTCCTGTGCATCCATTTTAAGGTGGACTGCTCCTGGGCCCGAGTTGGACTCGAGTTTGAGTTGGGCTCGGTCTCTAACTTCTTGTTGGTGTATTTTCTGGCCCTACACGCCTCCAAACCCCTCTCCATGTATCTCCATGTCCTCTCCATGGTTCCTAATCATAATTAATCCATTAGGTAGCAACATACTCTCAAAATTCACATATAAAGAATTGTTCAAGAACGAGCTCACCTTTAAATTCAATTTTCGTGCTCGAGCTCTAGTAATTGGACCTTGCATGTCTACCATGCAAGTGTTGTGTATATCTGCAGGAGTGATATCCACATCATCCTCCCCCTCTTGCATTGGAGTCGTCCTCGACTCAAGCTCATCTTCTTCTCCCAAGTATGACTTCAAATATGAAATGTTAAATGTGGGACTAACCCCAAACTCGGGAGGCAACTCAAGTTTATATGCATTGTCATTTATCTTCTTAAGAACCTTAAAAGGTCTAGTAGCACGTGGCATGAGTTTGGACTTTCTCAAATCCGGGAACCTATCTTTTCTCAAATGAACCCACACCAAATCACCGGGTTCCAATTTTACCTCCTTCCTACCTTTACTAGCAGCAATGTGATACTTTTCATTCATTTTTTTCAATTTGTAACATAGTAGTTTCGTGCAACTTAAGAATAAATTCAGAACGTTATGTAGCATCTAAGTTCACAATTTCAGTATGTGGTAAAGGTAGCAAATCAATTGGAGCACGAGGATTCAAACCATAGACTACCATAAACGGACTTAACTTGGTTGTGGAGTGAATAGACCTGTTATAAGCAAACTCAATATGTGGCAAACACTCCTCCCACAACCTCAAATTGTCTTTCAAAACAGCCCGCAACATAGTAGATAAGGTACGATTAACTACCTCCGTTTGCTCATCAGTTTGTGGATGACAAATAGTAGAAAATAGCAAATTTGTTCCCAATTTATACCATAAAGTTCTCCAAAAGTGACTCAAAAACTTAGCATCCCTATCAGAAGCAATAGTATTGAGAACACCATGCAAACGCACAACCTCATTAAAGAACAAATCAGCAACATGTGAAGCATTATCGGTCTTGTGGGAGGGTAGAAAACGAGCCATTTTAGAGAAACGATCAACAACCACAAAGACACTATCCCCTCCCCCTCTTTGTTCTAGGCAATCCTAAAATAAAGTCAATAGAAATATCCTCCCAAGGTGCACTAGGAACCGGAAGAGGCATATAAAGACCATGTGGGTTAAGTCGAGACTTAGCTTTGTTGCATGTCGTGCAACGTGAAACGTAGCGCTCCACATCACGCCTCATTCGTGGCCAAAAGAAATGAGTGGCCAGCACATCCTCTGTCTTTTTAACACCAAAATGTCCCATCAAACCACCTCCATGCGCTTCCTGCAACAACAAAAGACGAACGGAGCTAGCTGGAACACACAGCTTGTTAGCACGGTAGAGAAGGCCTTCACGCAGCAGGAATTTTTGCCACGTTCTTCCCTCCCTACAAATTTCAAAGGCATCTTTAAAGTCCAAATCAGTTGCATATAACCTCTTTATGGTTTCCAAACCAAAGATTTTATGAGAAAGTTGGGATAGTATGGTATAACGTCTAGATAAAGCATTGGCAATCACATTGTCTTTCCCTTTCTTATGTTTAATGATGTAAGAAAATGATTATATGAACTCAATCCATTTAGCATGGCGTTTGTTCAGATTAGCTTGTCCTTTAAGATACATCAAAGACTCATGATCTGAATGTATGACAAATTCTTTAGACCATAGGTAATGTTGCCAAGTTTGCAAGACACGCACTAAAGCATAAAGTTCTTTGTCATATGTAGAATAATTCAGCGAAGGCCCATGCAATTTTTCACTAAAGAAGGAAACAGGTTTACCTCCTTGAATTAGCACTCCTCCAATGCCAATGCCGCTCGCGTCACATTCAAGCTCGAAGGTCTTCTCAAAATTAGGAAGTTGCAGCAATGGTGCTTGTGTGAGCTTCGACTTGAGAACATCAAAAGCTTGTTGTTGTGCTGGTCCCCATCGAAACGACACTCCATGCTTTGTCAACTCGTGTAGAGGTGCCGCAATGGTGCTGAAATTCCGCACGAAACGCCGGTAGAAACCTACGAGACCAAGAAAACTCCGAACTTGCGTGACCGTAGTCGGAAGTGGCCAGCTCGTGATGGCAACAATCTTTGCCTCGTCCACCTCAATGCCCTGCGAAGTAACAACATACCCAAGAAAAGACACACGATCGGTGCAAAAGGTGCACTTCTCAAGGTTACCATATAAACGTGCATCGTGCAAGACATTAAAAACAGCACGCAAATGTTTAAGATGCTCATCATATGACTTGCTGTAAATAAGGATATGATCAAAGTAAACCACCACAAATTTACCAATAAAAGCACGTAAAACCTCATTCATCAACCTCATGAAATTGCTGGGCGCATTAGTTAAATCAAATGGAACCATTCATAAAGTCCGAATTTAGTTTTAAAAACAGTTTTCCATTCATCACCTAAAGCCATACGAATCTGATGATACCCACTACGCAAATCAATCTTGGAGAAAATAACAGAACCACTCAACTCATCAAGCATGTCATCCAATCTAGGAATAGGATAGCGATAACGAATGGTAATGTTATTGATGGCTCTACAATCAACACACATGCGCCAAGTGCCATCTTTTTTTGGAACCAAAAGAACAGGAACAGAACAAGGACTAAGACTCTCACGAATGTACCCGCGGTCCAGAAGATCTTGGACTTGCCACTGAATTTCCTTAGTCTCGTCGGGGTTGGTCGTGTAGGCAGCACGGTTTGGCAAGCTCGCCCCTAGAACCAAATCAATCTTGTGCTCAATGCCTCGCACAGGTGGTAATCCAGGGGTATCTCTGATGGAAAAACATCCATATATTCCTGCAAAAGGTTAGCAACAGCAGGTGGCAAGACAATGGATGTATCCTCAATGGAATATAAAGCATGTTTGCACACTAAAGCATAGCAAGTTCCATTAGAGGCATATAAATCATCAAGATCAGATTTAGTTGCAAGCAAAATAGGATTTTTCAACTTAATAGGTTGCTGAATTTCAGAATTGAAAACACCCTTTTGCTTAGCATTATTCTTTTTCTCTTGCTCAAATTGTACAATTTCAGTGGGACTCATATAAAGCAACACAATTTTCTTACCCTTATGCATGAGAGTATACTTATTAGATCAACCATGGTAAATAGCATCAGTATCAAACTCTCAAGAACGTCCCAACAAAAGAGAACAAGCATCCATAGGTACCACATCAAAATCAGCAAAATCATGATAAGAACCAATGGAAAAATGTATCCTTGCTGTTTGTGTTACCTTAACCTTACCATTGTTGTTAAACCATTGAATGTGATAAGGGTGGGGATGCTCCCGTGTGGTCAAGCCAAGCTTCTTGACCACCTCAACATTCACCAAATTGTTGCAGCTACCACCATCAACGATGGTATGTACACGGCAGTCCTTGACGACGAGAAACATGTTGAAAAGGTTGTGACGTTGGCGGTTGTCGTCCTCTCGAACCGTGGCACTCAAAGCTCGCTGCACAATGAAAGTCCTATAGTTGTTTGTCGCAGATGTACCAAGAACCTCCTCAGCACCATCAAACGAACCTGAAATGTTAGTTACAATAATATTTTCATCTTCAATATCAGAAGCACTAACATACCCACCATCAGCAATGGCAATGATCGCCCGTTTGTTGAGGAAATCTCGTTGCATATGGCCAAGTCCCTAGCAGCAGTGGCACTTGATGTCGGAGTTGCGACTTGTCGAAGTGTTGGGTGCAGCCGCCTTTGCTGCAACACCTGGAGGCATCTGGGACTTGCTGTTATCTTGTCCCCGTGATGTAGAAGGTGCGATGCTGCTGCGTACAACACCCGTGGAGGGTGGTGTAGAAGCACGTACGCTCGAGGAGGGCGCTGCTTTGGATGGCACCGAAAATTGTCGTGGCGTGAAGGTGTTGTTCCGCCGCTGCTGTTGGCGACCCTGCACTTCTTTTTCTGCTAACATAGCAAGTTGAAATAAATGTTGAATAGAATGATATTCCTTGTAGTCAACTATGTCCTGGATCTCACGCCGCAAGCCCCCATAAAACCTAACAATTTGGTCTTCCTGATCCTCAACTACCCCACAACGAAGCATATCTTTCTGCAACTCTTGGTAGTACTCTTGGACAGTCATGTCACCCTGATCAAAGCGTTGCAATTTTTTAAGAAGATCACGTCTATATGAAGGAGGAACAAACCTAGCGCGCATCTCTTCTTTTAACGCAGCCCATGTCTGTGGTGCATTACATGTATTGACAAGTTCATTCCACCAAATTATAGCAAAATCTTTAAACTCACTAGTGGCTTGTCTAACTCTATGTCGCTCAGGAACAAGATGAGAGCTAAATTTTTGTTCTACCGTCATCTCCCAATCCAAGTAAGTCTCAGCATCATAAGATCCATAAAATGTTGGAATAGAAAATTTAATATTAGCATAAGGATCATTATCTTGTTCAGGAGCATGAGGACGAGGTCTACCTCCCATACCTTGACGATTTCGTCGAGGGCGACGGCGCTGTTGTGCATCAACCTCATCGTTATTGAAGTCATCCTCTGTGTCATAGTGAGCATGTGCATCGCCATCAAGGATGATAGAGGGTGTAGCTTGTTGGGGAAGACGAGTCTCCATCTCGTCCAACCGTGTGGTCAGACCAGCAACACTTGTATGGAGCCTCTGAAAGGTGGCTGTTGTAGTGCTCTGGTAATTGTTGAAAGCTTCGGTCATTGCCCGCATCATGTCCTCTAGTTCCATATGGGACACGCACTCATCATCATCCAGAGGTGTAGAACCAGAGGTCTTATCTATAGGCTTCTTTCCTGTCATTGTTAGTACAAAACAGAAACGAAGATAAAAAGATCGTGAAGAACCCTATTACTACGCTCTCCGAAGTGGGTGGAAAATCGATCAGTAAGATGTGTCTTACCCCGCTCTTACAAGTTTCTTACCAGCACTGCAGGTGGCCAACGGTGAAGCAAGCAGAGAGTGGGTGTGATTGCAAAGGTTACCTGTTCTGCTCGAGAGAAGCTGGAGCTTGGAAGGCTCAAATGCAGTATATGTATGTGGCACACAAGTTAGTAACAGATAGCAATGCTGAATAAGTGTCCAAATAATTTCACCTAGTTGCTGGCCTAAGAATGTATTAGAACAGTTGTGGCAACAAATAAGGGCAAGGATGAATGATGATGAACAACAAGGATAATATCAGCAAGTATCCAGCACTCACACTGAAATAGCACAACTAGAAAACTCCTTAGCCTCCTGTTTTTGTCTTGAAGCACTAGTAGAAATCAAAATCTTTTTTCTCTTTATTTTTTTGATATTTTTTCTCAACCAGGAGCACAAGAATAGAAACAGCACCAAGTATTAGCTCAAACCGATGAAAGATGAGATCGGCACAAATTCAAGAGCGATTGGAAAAACTGGTGTTGGAACTTCGGAGTTCGAAACGAGGGCCTTCTTAATTTTTTTGTATTTTTTTTGAAAACACTGTATGTGAACTTTTTCTAGACCTTTCTGGGAAAAAAATGCGCCTCAATCATAGTTACGAGCAAAAAGTTATGCCCGTTTTAAGGAGGATACCCTGAATCAGGTTTTGGTGGTGGTGGAAACTGCAACAGAAACGAATCGGTGGATGGAATTTTTTTGTAGATGGCAGCGGATGGAAGAAACAAAACTGAACCAAAACAAATCTAACGCCAGCAACCAGACTCAACCTAGGACACGAACTCGGAACTACGGACTCCAAAACTAAATTGTGCAAAAGGTTGAGCGGGGGTTGTAGGTTAGGGAAACTAAATTTTTTTGTGGTTTTTTTGTGAACGATAGGACTGAAACAAAATAAATCTAAAGAGCACACAAGTATACCTCACAGTGAAGCTGGAAATCTGATACCAATTGATAGGAGGATGAGTCCCGATCTTCCGAGAGGTAGGGTAAACTTGATTGGGTGGAGATCTCGACGTTGATGATCCAAGGCTCCGAACGAACGAAACCCCGCAATAACTACACCACTGCTCTGTTGGTTATCACACGTGTCACACGAGTGACCTCGCCACGAAGGCTTATCCCTGCAAGCGCAATAAAGAACACAAGCAAGAACAGAGAAGTTGCAATCAAAACTGAATTGATCACGAATTTAGGGTCTCACAACCGATGATCGGCGAACTGTTCAATGACAGATTGTAACTAAGCAAAACCCAGCTGTTTGTGACGGCGGCTAGGGGGTATAAAGGAGGTGGAGGACTACCAGGGGGTGCTGGGGTCGTGACCTAACCCTAAGACACGTACATAATGGACTTGGACTCGATACAAGACCCAATGGCCTAACTAGGTGATGCAACACTCTGACAGACTCTAAACTTTATATTGTTTCGAAGTTTCCCTTCGACTCCGAATGAATTTTGACGTGGGGTCAGTTCCATTGAAAAGTTTATCCTCTCAGCTTTCCGTGCATATGTAGAACGTCAAAAACGGAGTCCGTATGCCTCCCGTGCATCCATTTTAAGGTGGACTGCTCCTGGGCCCGAGTTGGACTCGAGTTTGAGTTGGGCTCGGTCTCTAACTTCTTATTGGTGTATTTTCTGGCCCTCCACGCCTCCAAACCCCTCTCCATGTATCTCCATGTCCTCTCCATGGTTCCTAATCATAATTAATCCATTAGGTAGCAACATACTCTCAAAATTCACATATAAAGAATTGTTCAGGAACGAGCTCACCTCTAAATTCAATTTTCGTGCTCGAGCTCTAGTAATTGGACCTTGCATGTCTACCATGTGAGTGTTGTGTATATCTGTAGGAGTGATGTCCACATCAACTTGGATCATCATTTTCTTCATATGCGATGAACATCTTCTTCTCTCCGATCAGGTGGTTTATCCATCCACTATCAAGTATCCACTTTGATCCACCGGAGGAATATGCCTACAAAACAAATTATGTCTTGGTTTTAGGTACCCAAACTTGTTTGGGTCCTGTCACATTAGTCACAGGAGTTTTGGCCACCCACACACAAGTTTTTAATTTCTTATGGTGTGGTCCAACATGTTTAGCAACAACTCTACTAAATTTGTTTCTCATAAGAACATAAGAAGCATCGAAATCATGAAATGGCATAGTTGAAACTAAATCACCATGATAAGAATTGTTTGAGTGCGCATATTTAGAAGTTCCTTCTTTAACGAAAGTTATGTGTTCCTTGTTATCCTTAATGATTCTAGTGTTTTCTTTCCCACCTCTAACATATCCAAGTCCATCTTTAATTCAAGGGGATCTTGAGTTCAAGTATGCACTTCTAGCATAATCAAGTTTTTATTTATTAAATACTTCTTTCTTAGTTTGTGATTTTCCTTGCGCTGCACAAAGTTGTTCCTTTAGGTTGGTTATCAATTCTGCACACTTGCGGCCTTTTATAGTTGATTGCTTAGTTGATTTAGGTGAATCTCTAAAGGATGAAGTACTAGACTTAAGAGACTCAAATTTTAATTCAAATGATTTTTGAGTTTTTGACAAACTCTCAAATTCGTCTTGAAGCACAACATGTGAGCTTTTGAGACTCGAACAAGTCTCTTTGCTTGATGCAAGTTCTAATTCTCACTTTCTACATTGTTCTTTTTCAAGTTCTAAGAGTTTCTCTAGTTCACGGTTCTTTTCTTTTTCAACAATAAGTAATCCTTCTTGCTTATCAAGAATTGTCTCCATATCAACTACTTGATCCATGAGGTTTTCTATTTTAGCAATAGTCTTCTTACTCATGCCCTTAAACTTGAATTCTATATCACTACCACTACTATCATAAGGACTATCACTAGCAATAGACTTAGTGGAGAATTTTGGGGTTACCCTGCACTTTGTCTCCTTGGCCATGAGACAAGTGTGCTTTTCTTTCCTCCAATCACCTCGGTTGGGCAAAAGCATCTTCTTGCTTGAGGACTTGTCAATGGCAATGTTTGCCACTCCTTCATCTTCGGACAATGAGCTTTCATAATTTGAGTCTCATTATTCTCCTATGTGAGCAGCTCCATGAAATTTCTTCTTCTTGAAGAATTTCTTGTCTTTAGCTTCTTTCTTCTTTTTCTTGTCTTCATCATCTTCCTTCTTCTCATATGGGCAGTTTGCAATGTAGTGGCTATACTTTTCACAATTGTAGCAGACTCGCTTCGTCTTTGAACTTTTCTTGTCCTTGGTTTTGCTCTCATAGCTTGAGTTCTTCTTTTTTCTCATCATTCTCTTGAATTTCCTTACGAAGAGGGCCATTTCTTCATCATCCATAGAGCTCTCATCATCACTTCCCTCACTTGAGCTCTCTTCTTGCACTTCTTTGCCCTTTGACTTCTTGGATGCCTTGAATGCAATGTCATGTCTTTTGGAAGAAGTGATCTTGTGCAGCTCATTTATATGTTTGGCCTCTTTTTCCATCATCTCATGGTTGACAAATTTTCCAAGGACTTCATCGGGAGTCATAGATTCAAAGCGAGGGTTCTCTCCAATCAAAGTGCAAAGAGTGAGGTTACGCACCGTGAATGCCCTTATCATCCTTTTGACCATTTCATGGTCAGTCCACTTCTTGCACCCATAAGATCTACTCTTATTGATGAGTATCGCCGGTTGTACATCTCTTGGGGGGTCTCATTGTATTCGATAGTAAATCTTCCAAGCTTCCACTCAGTCATCTCAATTTTGGATTCACGGATGGATTTTGTGCCTTCATGTGCCACCTTGAGAGTGTCCAAAATATCCTTGGCTATTTCCAACCCATCCACCTTGTGAAACTCTTCTATTGACAACGACGAGATGATGACTGTTACGGCTTGAGTGTTACGATGAATTTGTTGTTCTTGCTACGGAGTGAGCTCTTCATCATTTTCCGGAATTTGTACATATGTACATACAACACTCCAAAGACCGGGGTTAAGAGAGGTAAGATGCAACTTCATGTTATGCCTCAACATCGTGTAGTTTCTACCATCAAGATGGGGAGGCTTGCCAACAGGGATAGAGAGAAAATGTGCATTGTTATTAGTTAAACGCTCATAGTTAAAAGTATATCAGGAGTAATCCTTGGACTCATCCTTCTTCTTCTTCTTTTATTTATTCTTATCTTTTTTTCTCTTCTTGAGCAACGTCATGAGACGCTCCGCTTCTTGATATTCATCACTTGAGGTGACGAGATGACTTCTTCGACCTGCATATTTCTTCCTCATGAAAGGAGTGACTAAATTGATTTCATCATCACTGTCACTTGTGTGAGAGTGATGTAAGTCGTTCTTCTTGCCGTTTCCTTGGGAGCTTTGCTTCTTGCCCTCGTAGTAGGTGCTTGTCTCCCCCATGACATCTCCGAGCAGTTAAGCACTTAAATGAAGAGTTAGGCTCTGATACCAATTGAAAGTTGCCTAGAGTGGGGGTGAGTAGGCTAATTAAAATTTAAAACACAAATATCAACTGACTTATTATGTCAGGTTCGGACAAGTCCGAAAATATTTTGGACAAGTCCGAAATTTTCAGATAAGTCTGATGAAATCAGACTTTTCAAAGTCAGTCGCAGCAGAAATAAATCTAACTAGTTCTAGGTAAAGTGTATAATCAATACGGTCGAGAAGTAGCTCTTAAACAAGTCTAGCAACCTATAAATCAAACTTGATAATCTAAACACTAAAGTAGTTCAAGGCTATGGTTTGATCAATCACAAGTAAGAGCAATTATATGACAATTGGAGAACAAGCAAATGAGCACAAGTGAACACGAGGATTTGTTTACCGAAGTTCAATTCCACACAGGAATCTACGTCTCTGTTGAGATGTCCATAAAGGACCGAGTCTCTTTCAACCCTAACCCTCACCAAGTGATCACAAAGATCAAACTTGGTTGTTCCACTATCAACTCAAATGTGATTACAAACTTCCCATGTCTCACCACAAGTTGGGATTCACCGGGCGATACCTAGCCGCCTAGGAACAGAGCTCCAAGAGTAACAAACACAAACCACACAACTTGACGGTGTGCAACTTAGCAAGCTCAACCCTAAGATCTTTTCTCCTTGAATCTCCTCACAAGGCCTCAAAAGATCACAAGATTCAAGAATGAAAGCTAGAGGGTGTGAGAGAGGTCTAGGAATGCTCAAGAACACCTATGAAAGCTTTGGGGTTGATCACCTTTGAAATGGGGACGAGATCCCTCCTTTTATAGGGCTCCCCAAAATATGACCGTTGCCAACCACTAAAGTTCGCATATTATCCGAACTCCACTTCGGACATGTCTGAGATTGGGGACCACCAACGGTAAAATGACGTCCTCAACTGACACTAAGTTAGTCTGTCCTTTTGATTCCACTTCGGACATGTTCGAGATATTTCGGACATGTCCTGGCTGACATATCCGAACTAGTCCTCGGATATCCTCGGACTTCAAACATGTCTGAACTCCACTTCGGACATGTCCGAGAAGGTGCATCTCCGAACTTATCTGACATGTCCGACCTTCTGGACTTAGGAAATTTCAGAAACCCTAGATTTCGGACATATCCAAATTTCTTCAGATATGTCCGCCCCTACACAGAAGGTGCATCTCCGAACTTATCTAACATATCCGACCTTCTGGACTTAGCAAATTTCAGAAACTCTAGACTTTGGACATGTCCGAATTTCTTCGGATATGTTCGACCCTAAATAAAAAATACTTCTTCGAAACCTTCGGACATGTCCGAGTCTATACAGAGAGTACTTTTCTGAATCTCTCTGACATTTCCGAGGTTTTTGACCTAACGACTCTTTTCTACACTAAGGGTTGCTTTTATGGGATTGAGCTTGCTTTTCTTTTGCTGCGTGTCGTGTCCCTCTTAATAGTGCAGCGTTCCTACACTCAAAAAATAAAAACCCTAACTCTTTTGTGTAGCTTCACGCCGTCTTCTCCATCTCAATTTTTGAGAAGCCCTCAATCTCTTCTTGCTATGCAACCTATCTGCACGCATGCTCATTTAAATTCATTAGCATTTTAATTGTTCGTCATCAATCCTCTAAAACCTACACGAGACCTAGATGCACCTTCAGGGATGAGGAGAGTAATGTTCCAGAATTGTTGGCCATGTGGGAGCTTGCACCCGTATCAAGAACCCATTCGTTCCCGGAGTAGTGGCTTGGTGGAGGGACGTCGTGAAGGGCTGTTAGCAACCCTGCAGGTGCCTGAACATGTTGAGCGCTTGGTGTAGACATGTCAGGGTATGCCCACGTCGTGGATGCATGTAGAGCCTGCTGGTTGTAGCCGGCGGGACGTGATCCAAGGATACCTCGGTGGGGTGTGTGCCAGAGCGGCATTTGCCACGTCTGTAGAACATCTGTCCATGGATTGAACGAAGACGTCCACGGAGGGTGCGAGGCAGACTTTCTTGCGCCCTTGATATTGCTATTTCTAGATGAAGAGCCAGTTTGTTGCTGTTGGCGACTACCGTTTCCCTTACGACGCCGACGCCGGTCACCTCCGAACTTGTTACTGGTGGAGGAATCCGGAGGTGTGGTCGTTCTTGTGTGCAAAGCTAAGGCCATGGAAGAAGGCACAGAGGAGGCTTTGGCCGTCACCAGCAAAGCCATGTTGGCCTCCATCTTTGTGGTATGTGCTTGTCACACCTTGTCCTGCAGAAGATAGTCACGCACGACCAGGAAAGAGGGTAGGGGCTTGGTGGCCGTCAGCACGGAGATGGCATGGCTTAATTTGGAGTTCAGCCCGTGAAGAGCGTTGACCACCATCGAGGAGTCGGAGATGGGGTGACCGACATCGCGAAGGAGATCAGCAAGTTCCTTCAGTTGGCCGAAATACTCGGAGACGTTCATGTCTCCTTGGTAGAGGTCGTGGAACTCCTGGAGGGCATACACGGCGCATTGATCCGCATTGTTAAGGAACAATCCACGGATCATCGTCCAAAGATCAAACGCCAAGGGTTGCAGCCTGTGGATCACCTTCATGAGGTTGGGAGTGATTGAGGGGAACAACCACGTCATGATGCACTGATCAATTTGCAGCCAGTCGGCATTGTGCCACATGACCTGTGCATCGATTGTTCCATTGACGTGATCCAGGAGGCCGAACTTGCGGAACGTCGCATCGAAGAAGGCGCACCATATGGAGAAGTTGGAGTCACCGAAGTCCAAGATGATGGGAACATGATTTTGTATGTTCACGTGTTGAGTCACTGAAACACCCACCATTGGAGAGTCATCTTGGTCGGCGAAGGGATTAAAAGTGGAGGAAGAGCCGAGGATGGAGGGTTGCGGACTCATCAGCATGGCATTATGGCGGAAGGTGGGAGAAAGATCGAGTTAAGCTGATACCATGTAGGGATGCAACCCGCACGTTGTTCATTCAATGATCATGTACATATACAAGTGGTCGGTGAATATAACAGCTGATCTGAAGGATCCGGCCGCCCCTAACGTTAGACGTGCGCACGCAGGCGCGTAGGGGGCCATGCAACGTATGTGCAACAGATGCCCGTATATCTAGCTGTTTCAACAAGTTGCTACGAGTTTAAATAGAATAACAGTCCTGGTGAAGTAGTAAGCTAGTGCCTAGAAAAATCCTCTCTCTCTCTCTCTCGTATGTTTATACAACTGGTATTTTCGACTATTTCTTGTCGGAGGGTGACTGTATTCTACGCTGCTGATTGGTATTCATACTCTTCGTCTATGTTTTGTCCTCAGATTCTTTGCTGTCGGTGAACGTCTCTTTGCCGGAACAATTAGCACACCTGGAACTGTGACACGGCAATTAGGGTAGGCGCTCATGTCGCGACGATGATCGTCTACACTGTCGCGTCACCCTGGATGGTGGAGGGACACCACACCCCCAGGGAGCAGCAACAAGAACGATGATGACGCTGCATCACCAACATGGTCAATGCAGAAGCTCCTTCCCGGTGCTCATGAATATGAACTATCACGACTGATCGCGCTCATGCGCTTGATGTTACAGGCACCGGCCTTGTGTGTTGCGGTGAGCGTAGGCATGGACGACTTCATCGAGGATCGAATAGCGTTGGAGGTCATCTCCAAGGTTGTCCCGCCATAGTTGATAGGACCATCATGGGCAAGGCAACAACCAAGATCGCATGGGACGCAATCAAGATGAGGAGCATCGACATCGAGCGTGTGCGCAAGGCAAAGGCAAGCACACCTCAACAAGAATTCAACAATTTCAAGTTTCATGATGGGGAGATGGTGTACGACTTCAACGTCCGCATCAACAGAATAGTGAATCAACTTGTGACTCTCGAGGCCAGCTACAATAAGGAAGAAATCGTCCGTAGGTTCCTCCAAGCGCTTTCTCCGAGGTTCTCCCTAGTCACCATTTCTATTGAGACCCTGCTTAATCTAAGTGAGGCCTCCGTGGATGAACTGATTGGCCGACTAAAGGTCGTGGAGGAGCGGCATCATCTCGGCAATGACGGTGCTATCGCCAGTATAAACCTCAATGAATATGAGCTCATCGCTCTTCTGTCGTCACGGCTGCAGCTCACTGGAGCAGGAGGCTCTAAGCGCGGCAAGGAGCAGGCAACAAAGTCAAAAGAGAGAACATGGATGAGGGCACAACAAAGCAAGCGCAGAGTGTGGAGGCGCGAAGAGTCGTTGGCGCTACCGTGGCGGGAGATGAGTGTCGATATTGTGGCAATAAGAGTCGTTGGGCTCACGACTGCCGCAAGAAGAAGAAAGACGGGCAGGGTCACACGGTTCAGGTGGTGGATGAAGAGGCGTCTCTCTTGGTGGCCACTATCACAACAAAAAACAGTGGCTCCAATTTGCTTCCGCCTGTGTCAATGCAGTTGTGTGAGCCCTCTACATCAATCCACATGGAGGAGAGTGAGCTCTTCGTCCAGCTCACACAACGGTGGATCCTATACACCGGAGAAACAAATCACATGAGTAGTGCGGATTTTGTGTTCTCCGACCTCAACACAGGGATCTGTGGCATCGTCAAGCTAGGTGATGGCTCCATTGTCAGCATCAAAGGGTGTGGGACTCTGCTCTTCGAGTACAAGAACGAAGAACACTAGGCGTTGACCGAGGTGTATCACATCCCATGCCTCACCACCAACATCATTAGCTTGGGGCAGCTGGAGGAGGATGACTACAAGATTGCCATCGAAAGGGGGTTCCTCCACATTTGGGACCAGCGCCAACACCTGCTCACCAAGGTGCTTCGATCACAGAACCAGTTGTACATGCTGCCTCTCAACGTCAGCAACCTGGTGTGCCTCACGACGCACTACAACAACTCAGCATGGTGCTGGCACGTGACGTACGTCCATCTGATTTTTCGTGCGTTGCGGCTATTGGCACAAGGAGAAATTGTGAGAGGGCTGCCACGACATGATCATGTTGATCAGGTCTGTGACAGTTGTCTACCTGGGAAACAGCCATGCCTATTGTTTCCAAGCTACACAAAGTATCGCGTGCAGCACAAGCTTGAGCTGGTGTATAATGACCTTTGCGGACCTATGACGCCTGAGACACCCAGTGGCATTTCCTTCTCTTCGTCAACGTCCTCAACCGCTATATGTGGCTCATTCTGCTAGATTCCAAGGATCAGCCTATTGTGGCAATCCTACACTTCAAAGGTGTGGCTGAAGCCGAGGCAAGGAGGAAGTTGGGCACACTGCGTACCAATCATGATGAGGAATTCACGGCACGCACATTCACTGAATACTGCACTGAGCACGGTATCAAATGACATTTGATTGCACCGTACACGCCTCAGCGGAACATCTTGGAACGATGTAATTAGACTGTGATGGGGATGTCCAAAAGCATGATGAAGGCCATGGCATTGTAGGACTGGTTTTGGGGGGAGGTGGTCACCGCCACCGTCTTCATCCTGAACCGAGCACGACACAAAGCATTGAAGGGAAGACGCCATACGAGGTGTGGCACAGCTCCAAGCCTCCAGTACATTTTCTCCACACATTTGGTTGTGTCACATGTCAAGACCATTGGTAAGCACCTGTCTAAACTTGATGACTTGAGCATGCCCGTGGTACTTGTTGGTTGTGAGACAGGAACGAAGGCGTACCGTCTCTACAACCCAGCCACACTACGTGTACACATCTCACGTGATGTCATGTTCAAGGAGGAACACAATTGGAATTGAAGCTCGGAGAAGGGAGCTGGACCGGGATGACGATGCAGACCTGTTCCACGTCGAGTTCATCATGTTGTGGACCAGAAGTGGCGTACAACGGGTGGTGGAGTCGCCCTTGATGCCAGCTGCGACACTTCAAATTCCGACTCCACTATCACGACCCAACAATGCCAGCTAGTGCGACAATGCCCACGTGCAGGTCTAAGCCTCGCACATTACTGACAATCCAACACCTGGATCGAGTTCACAACGCCACCAGCGGGTGAACTCGACCTAGATAATGATCATGATGACTCTCCTCCTCGGTTCCATGTAGTGGACAACGTCCTTGGACTGGCATCACCTCTTGGCTTGGCCAAGCGAGAGCTAGTCTAGGAACTATTGGTGGCAATCAAGGATGAACCTGCGACACCAGAGGAGGCGCTGTAGACCAAGGAGTTGCCTGCAGTGATGCTCGAGGAGATGGCATCCATCGAGCTCAACAAAACATGGTCATTGGTGGACCTGCCTGCTGCACAGCGAGCCATCGGGCTAAAACGGGTGTTCCAGCTCAAGTGCAATGAGCATGTTTGATGCCACCAAGTATAAAGCCTGTCTCGTCACCAAGGGGTACATGCAACGCCAAGGAATCGACTATGAAGAGGTCTTTGCGACGGTGGTCAGGATTCAGTCTGTGCGGATGCTCCTAGCTGTTGCTGCTCACCGAGCATGGACAGTGCATCACATGGACGTCAAATCAGTGTTCCTCAATGGTGTCGCAGCCATATGATTTTGTCCCCGCCGGATACGAGCGCAAAGTACTAAAGCTGCACAATGGTCTTTACAGTCTTCGACAAACACCTCGTGCTTGGAATGCCAAGCTCAACACTAGCATGCATGAGCTTGATTTATCTAGCATGGTGCGAGCATGAACTGTACAAGCGTGCTGTTGATCGGTCTCGACTCGTCGTGGGAATCTACGTCGACGATATCATCATCATGTGGGAGTCCAAAGCTGATATCACCATGTTTTAGAAGGAGATTAAGTCGCTTTTCGCATGAGCGATTTGGGGTCTCTATCATACTTCCTAGGCTTGAAAGTCAAGCAAGGATGACACGGCATCGAGCTGTCTCAGGTCGCCTATTCCAAGCAGGTGCTCGAGAAGGTGGGTATGGGTGATGAGATCATGCACATCATCATTGCACATAAAAGCATGGCACAGTGTTTATTTGTTTGGAATCTTGGCTCAAGTGAACATGCACGCTCATTTGATGGAGAACATCTAGATGGTGCATCATCAATGGGGACCTGAAATCCATTTGCGACGCTGATGGAGACAATACTCAAGCTTAGGTGAACGTATTTGAATATCATTCCTTCATCATAAAACATTAGTCACAATGATCTTGTTTTCACCAAAGACAACACAATAGAAGTATCATATAATATGTATAAGATAAGTAACTAGAACTAGCATAAGTACATCACCATGATATAAGATATCAAAGCAAGGTACACATCCATGTCATGGTGAATGATAAGTAAGCATGATCAAATGATATGACATGACAACATGATGAAGTATACATAAATCTAAGTTATGATACAAGGTACCTCCTTGAAGTGTAGATGTTCTCATTCAATCTGTTAACACTTGTGGTGGAATTCATCAATATTCAAGAGTCGAACTTGGTCCACCACCTTCATCACTTGGATCATTGCACTTGAGCACGTCCATGTAGTTGGTTGGCCTCACCCTATCAACTAGGATATTAAGCACCCAAAGCTTCGTGATCTCCCTCTTCTTGGTCGAAGCTCTCATTAACTTCACCTTCACATCTCATGAATAGTGAGTGTTGTCAAGGTAAAGTAAATAATTATATGAAATTGTAGGGGTTTTAGGAACAAGTCAATCCTTTTTTCCATGTCCATCCATGCAACAATGCTTACATGGGTAATCATCCACCACCAAACTTAGGATATCACCATCCTTATCAATCCTCTCCATCTTCGCCAAAGGAGTACTAAGTCCTTTGCGGGTGGTCTTGTTCATTATGTTGTGGGCAAGGGTCTCCCGTAGTAGTTGCCTTTGTTTTGTGAGTTTTGTAGATGCCTCCACCATTGACTCCGCTTTGAGATTGTGATATTTCTTCAAAACTACGCGAATAGCTCTCACAATAGAAGGTTAGACCATGAGATGAGGTAGATGAATTATATTTAGGCTGACCAATTTAAAGTCATTTCAAGACAGTACATATAATCATTGCATATCATTAAGTTATCTCATTTGCAGGTAGCAGATTCATTCATAAGTGTTAGACAAATAGTCCCACATTGCTTCTGTAACCAAGAGAGAACCAAGAGAGATCCTCTGACACTCTTATAAATATGTACCCATCACCAGGGTTTTAATTAATCCAGTCATTATTTTCTCATTTACTTCTATCATGGTATCTCACAGGTTTCATCCCTAGGGATCTTCTTCCATAGCCCTAGCCGCCGTTGTGCCCACGGCCGCTCTCTCTCTCTCCTTTTCCTTACCGCGCTGCCCCACGTGTTCTGATCGCTAGCACACCTGTGGTACTTGTGGCACTCGCCCACGTCGTCCAACTAACACTAGCCGTCTGCTATTCCGAGAGGGCACGTGCGCGCGGTCCCACCACCACCACCAGCAGTCTGATCGCTAGTCCCGACGCGTGGCACTTCTCTAGCGTCATCCACCATACATAACCCTAGCTAACGTCTGCCAGCGTTCCGACCGCCTCCACCTGTGGTCCAACAGACAACCATCCAGATTGCATCTACTGTGATTCAATAGCATTCGTCGGCGCCCACAACAGCAATGGCTCCAACAATAACAACATCTCCGACGTAAAAGAAGACGCTCAAGATGTTGCCTTGGTGACCGAGCTAACTCGGTTGACCGCGGAGGCTGATCGACTAGCCATTGAGACAGCATGTGCACGTGTAGCGGCCGACGAGGCAGGTCGTGCCCTGCTTGTTGCAGCTAACGAGGTTCGTCATGACTTTGCAAGCCACAACCCTCCTCCTCCAGCGTCTGATGATGTTGCTTCACTCCATAGTCAAGCAATCGTTGTCCTCAACAGTAAGACGATAATCTCCATTGTCCTTGACAACAATTCGCCGCACTACAATTGGTGGAATGCCCACTTCCTTAACACTTTTAGCAAGTACGAGCTCTTCGATCATGTTCTCACCTATGTGGATCCCGACGCCGTCAATCCTACTTGGTGCCGCATGGAATGCACCGTCATCTCCTGGCTTCACGACACCATCTCCCCTGATCTCATTGAGATCGTCCCGACGGACATACTCACAGCTCGTTCCGTCTGGCTCGGGCTTCAGGAGCAGTTCATCGGCAACTGGGAGACTCTTGCTATGAATCTCGACGTCGAATTCCACACGTTCATCTAGTGGGACCTCTCCATCATTGACTACTGCCGCCTCAAGTCGATGGACGGCACACTAGGCAACTTGGGCGAGGTCGTCCCAGACCGCAGCCTTGTCCTCACAACAACTTGAGGCCTGAACGAGTGGTTCTCCCACATGGCGCCTCTGCTCAAACAACAACGCCGATTCCCTACCTTCGCTGAGGTCCGCAACGATCTCCAGCTTGAGGAGATTGAGATGAATTCCAAGCCAGAAAACGCCAGTGTCTTGGCTGCCACTTCTTAGTGTAGGATGCACCCCACCACCCGCATCATCCGGTGGTCCTCCTCCATATGCCCCAGCTCCAGTAGCCCCTGCTTTCGGTGTCCCATCGAAACCGGTGCAACCAAGAGAGGTCCCATGACCTCCTTATAAATATGTACCTACCTCGAGAAGTTTTAATTAATCCTATTATTATTTCCTCATTTATTTCTATCAAAAAGCAATTCAGGGCAATACATATATACATTTCAGAAAGTCGTTCACTACATTCATCCAAGACAAAGTAAAGACAGCCACCACATGTTTCAGGTACAAAATTAAGCCAAGCACCACATCTATCGGACAGAAAGTAAGATAATAAATTAAAAAAGACGTACTAAAATTGATGTATCCTGGTGCTTGTTCATGCACATATCTAGGCTGTATTGACAAGTAGCCATTTTAGGTGAGACAGTGACACCTATTATTTTATTGTCAGTTAGGCTTCTCTGGTAGCTTGGTACCTTTTGACATGGGTCAGGTGGTAAGATCTGTTGGGTTAACCATTGCATTTTTTATACATCTTTTGGAGTGAAACCTTTGTGATGGTGATGTAATGCTGTGGGCATTAGCTTGAGCTTTATTTCCAGGCTGCATCCTCATGTTTATTTCAGGCCATGATGTTCTGGTTCTTTATTTCTGCATTGTTTCCTAGCTCTTTGGTTTCTTACATGCTAGTACCGATGATATATATTTGCCTGTGATGACATTGACAACTTGAATTGATGAAGCTTTCCTGTGAGAACAAATTTTTTCCGCCTTTGTTTTTTTGTTCACTATACAATTCGCTTTTCATTGGTACATTTGCATCATGTTTGGTTTCTGTTCAATTGGTCTATGTCATCGCGTTGAATTTCCTACAATTGTACTCCCAAGAAACAAAAGATGAAATTTGTTGCCAATATATCTGAGGCAAATTCAAACAAAACATATGCAGCGTACCAAGGCCGGGATCTGGTGTCTATTCGACTTGGCACACCTACTATGATCAAGTGAAAGGTTTTAAACAAAAAAAGCAAAATAGTCAAATTTATCCCTCAACTTTAGTCATAAGCTCAATTTCACCTTTTAACTTTAAAAGGGGGCAAATCAGTCCCTAAAGTTTACTTTTAAATCCAAATTCATCCCAAAGCTGAGGTAGCGGTCCATATCAGCATGTCCACTCAGCGAGATTTGTCTTCAAGATGTGACAAAACCCACATTTATACTATAATAATAGATTTTTGATACTATTAAAATAAAATCTCCATTAAGATGAAAGTAGAGTAATTATTGAATTGTTATCTTACATATTTTTAGTCATATCTATGAGCCATGTTATTGTCAAATTAATAAAAAATAATAAAAATGTTAGTGAACATGACAATATCTATCCATTTACCATTTACAACAGCGTATATATACTTTTATGCTTGAATAGTTGTGTAGATAACTCAACATACAACAATTTTGATGACTGGACATGCCACATGGACCGCCATCTTAGATCAGGGATGAGTTTAAAATCAAAACCAAAGTTCAAGGACTAATCTTGTCCATTCAAAGCTGAAGGATAAAATTGAGTATTAAACTAAAAATGAGGGATGATGTTGGCTATTTCGCCAAAAAGATTCTACTAGAGCTTTCCATCGCATAAGAAGCCCCTTCAAGCTTACAATGGTTTTTGTGCAAAAAATAAGGTCAAACAAGAGCCAAGGTTTGTTTAAGATGAAGAAGTTGGGGCTAGGTATCTGCTGTCAAGGAAGGATATTGTAATCTGTCTTCTACTAGTAATCACTGTTGTTCTACATATTAAACTAATGTAACACCAATAATACTACATAAATTCTGAAATCTATATGAAGGTTTTCTGCAATTCTAAGTATTTTTGTGTTCAACCTTGCCTATTTTCTTGGATTATGCAAGTGTTGTTGTATTCAAGATTTAGCCACTTCGGAGATGACAACAACGTTTGGCGAGAACGTGTGGCGGGAATAGGTATTGGAAGGAAAGAAAAGTAGAGGTGGGGAGCAAAACTTGGTGCGACAACCATAACCACACGAAACCCCAACCACTATGGCCATATCAAGTCCTCGGTCCATAGGCTCTTTCATAATTTATTTTAGCCCTTATTAAATATTAGGTTAAAAATGAATATGAATTTGAGTCGATCCTAACCTATCATATTCTTTTTGTTATTAGTTCATTTTTTTGGCTCATTGTCAGCCCTAGTCACACATTGTGCCCATGCGAGAATGCGACCCTCCGAACACGAGCTCAGATGATGCAGATGTCAGCCCAAGCTCAAATAAGAAATGAACCAAACACCAAGTCTTAGGCTATTTGCACTATATACTCTAAAAACCTACTCCAAAAGTATATTCTCTATCCTTTTCAGCACACTCTAAAAGATTTCCTAATTGTCAGTACGTAGTGTCGCACTCGTCGTCCTCTAAAATTCTACTCTGTATCTACTCTCATATTTTTTAATATTTATTTCCATCTTCTTTCTTTTTCCTCTCTTCTTTTCATTCTATTTTGTTTCCTTCCTTTTTTATTTTTCTCTCTATTTTCCTTATGTTTCATTTCCTTTTTCCTTCTCTACTTTCCTTTTTCCCTTCTATTTTTTCTTTTTATTTCCTTTCTGTTTTCCTTTTTATTCAATTCTTTTTTTACCTTCTCATCTCCTTTCTTTCCTATCCTTCCGCTTCTCCTCGATACTTCTCCGCATCGCCCTCGCCGCCCCGTCTGCGACTTCCACGCGAGCTAGCTCCGCCCTCCACCTCCACCACCGCTCCCGCACTCCATCCCCGGTGTTGGCCCCGCCACTGACCTCTGCTCCGTCCTCGAATTCTGGCCGTCCTCCTCCGCGCTGGCATCCCCCGCATCACGCCACCCTCCTCTCCGTAGGTCTCGTCCCCATCGCCCGCCTCCTGCACATCGGCCTTCTCCCCCATCGCGCCTCCCTTCGCGTCGTCCTCGCCCCCTCGCGTCGGCCTTCCCTCCTGCTTCTCCACTGCTCACCACCTTCCCTCCTTTCTCGCACGCGCGCGAGAGCCAACTGTCACGCTCATCCCACATAATAATATATTCTTTGCTGAGTAGCTTGTAGCAACCGGACGCTTGACGTAGGTAGTAGGTGCACATAATCTTACATCTATAGTATGGGTCCTACCTGGATACACTCTACTAGAAATGCCAAGCGCCATGCAGGCTGCTGGCTGCCAAACAGAACCCCTATGCCTTTTGCAGCCTCGTGGACAAGCGAACCTAGGTGAGGCTCTCATTCACTCTCCCAACCGTCAGTACCCTATACTAGAGCTGTAGAGAGGCTTAAAAAAACCCAGTCCCCTCCGGCCTCCGCTTTCCGCCGCCACAACCCACCAACCAACCAAGGCTCCGCCGTGCCAAGGACGCCGCGCGCCTCCCTCGTTGCGCGCTCCTCTGGCTGGCCAACTGGCGGGCTCGCCTCGCCCTCGCGGGCGTTGGGTATCTGCGGATTGCCGGTGGGACGGCGTTTCCTTCGCGTAGCAGGTGGTGGGCACGGGTACGAGATTGAGCACGTGGGCGAATAAATATTGAGCACGCGGGCACTCCGCCCGTTGACATGAGATCCCTCCTCGCCGCCGCCGCCCACATCTTTCTCCGCGCCGGTGCTTCCCTTCCGCGGCCGCCCCACTTCTCCTTGCCTTTCCGCCCGGGTCGTACCGGTACTACGCTGAGGGCGGCGAGGTCAGTGTCTGCGGTGGCCCAGTCGAGAGGCGGCGCCGGCAGTGCAGAGATGGAGGCCCGGGCGGCGCAGTCCGGCGAGATCCACGTCATCGTGGGCCCCATGTTCGCCGGCAAGACCACCGCCCTCCTCCGCCGGGTCCAAGCGGAGGCTAGCAATGGAAGGTACGGAACGCCGGCGAGCCCGCCCCATTTCCCTTGCGCTTCTGGTTTCACTGATGGTGTGGGCCCGCCTGCCACTGGCACCACTTTCTTTCCCTTGTTTTGATGAAGACATAGGAAAATGTCTAGGTTTGTCTATGAAGAAAAAGACTTGGGTGAATAAAGTAGTAACATCAGGACGTTGCTGCAATATTTGTCAAAGTCTTCAACTTTATGCTGCGAATTTGTCATCGTCTTTACTATTCGGTGATGACATTGACATGGTCCATAATCTTAGCGTACTTTGCACACAAAGTAGTATAGAACCTGTCAAGAAGGTAGTGGGTATTTGTAAGAATAATTGCTATGAGAAACGGGCTTATCACGAAGGTGTGTTGTTCTAGGGCTTCCCAGTTTTCAGATGCTTGTTCTGTCAATATGTGGGTTAGTTGAAAGTGGGAGTTATTTTGTTAGGTTGACCAGTCTCTGGGGATTTCCTGAAGAGTTTGATATATATCATGCTATATACAGAAAAAGATTTCATGCTCTGGGCCTTTGGCCTGCTGAAATTGGTGATAACATTTATGTTGAAAAGTTGGAAATTGGTTGCCTGGCTGCTTCCTTGTGTTTGAGTAAACTAGTTCCTTTCTGATCCTTTATAGCTGCCATCGTAGGAGTGTGGCTCTCATAAAGTCTGACAAGGACAATCGCTATGGACTGGATTCTGTTGTGACTCATGATGGTACAAAGATGCCGTGCTGGGCCATATCACAGCTGTCAAGTTTCCATGACAAATTAGGAAGTGAGGCGTATGATAAGGTTTGGCTAAACATATTTTCTCTTTCTTTACATGCACGCCCCCCCCACATATATATATATATCCAATTATCATTATATGTTCTAAATAGTTTGGATTGAACTTCAAGCAACTTACATACTGCTAGTATCCATCAGCCTTATTTTTGTTGTACAAGAATTCCTGAGAACGATGACAGAGAGTTGAGCAGGTGATACTTAGGGGAGCACAATATGCACTTGTTTGGAGCAACTTATGACTTAAAACACATAAGCAAGTAATAATAATCACTTATTGCAGCTCAGATTTTTGGTGCAATACTGGGAATTCAAGCCCAGATAAAGAAGGAGGGTTGTGATAGGCTTGGCGAGACAGCATTAAAATCAGCCATTCCTATGGATATGAAACCCAGTTTGGGTTTCACATCTAGCCTACCTCAACGTGCTTGAGACAAATGCTTTGTTGTTGTACTGAGAATTGAAGGGGCCACCAAGAACATGTACCAGATTGCCATGTGATGCTACATCGTCCATTTTAATGCTTTTAGGGAACAATCATGCTTTTAAGAAATGCAATTAGTGTGCTATACAATTGTTTTCTTGTCTTTGTTGACTTGCTGTGGGTAATCCAATATAAGTCAGCTGTTAGAAGGGCGTACTGATTGTAATTCCTGTATATAGCATTTCCATAAAACATGTAAATATTACCATCATGAACCAGAAGAAGTTCATGGCGCAAAAGGTGTCAAGTGGGCCCAACTTGGCAGTCTTGAAGTACCTGCTATGTTTTTAAGGCGGTAAGGCAAAGCGCGGCAAGCCCCCCCTCCCTTCTAGTCACCTAGGAGCTTATGGCCTTGGGTGAGGTGACACCATACACCTAAGCATTAGACCCTTCATTGCATTCGTCATACAATCGCTACTGGCAGCAGGCTTGTTCCTCTCTCACAACAGCGTCCGCTCTGTTAGAATAATCTGTATTTAGGCCTCATTAGTGCTGTCATTAGACCTTACTGCTGTTAATAGGGGCCATTAGTGCTGTCATTAGAGGCTGTCATTAGATCTCATTAGTGTTGTGATTACAGCTATTAGTGCTGTCATTAGAGGGGGCCATTAGTGCTGTGAATACAGCCAACCTTGGGGTGCAAGGCTGCTGCCCTGTATATATATATATATACCCGTCCTCCATCATATCTATCCATCCATTCCTCGGCAGCACACCTTCTATACCTTCTATCACACTCTTTCCCTCCTGCAGTAACCCTTCTACTCCGATCTGTAACCCCTTTGCCATCGTGCCCTACTAGTGGAGGAATCAAGCCAACAAAGGGTGGGAGGCCCATCAAATGAGATGTGGAGGAATCAAGCAGAGTAATAGTGGAATTGAGTGGGCGATGGCTGTTTTGACCTGGGATGGTCAAAATCGAGTGAGCATAGCATGTGTGAAGGCATCGCCATGATGACACATCATTGCCTAAAGGGCACCCGCCACCCGGTGATGCCTTAAAAAACAGAATACCTAATAATGGACACATTTAGATACCTTTTTTCCTCCTCTCTCCCACCCGACGGGCTCTCCTCCCAGCCGGCTATGGCAGGCACCCCTGTCGACGCCCTGCGCCTCCTGCAGGAACAAGAGGAGAAGGCGGCTGCGGCTGCCGTGGCTGCCAAAGCAGCCAAGGAGAAGGACCAGACCGAACTGGAGGTGGCCCTGGCCAAGGCTCGCGAAGCCCTCTCCGCCATCCGCGCCCGTGAGCGTGCAGCCACCCTTGCCTGGAGAGGGAGAAGACTGTCCTCGCCGAGCTCGAGCGCGCCCTGGCCACCGTCGAAAAGGTGGCCACGCCCACCATGGACGACGACGACCGGTCTACTACTGGCAAAGGCAATGGAGGTCACCAACCTCCATGCCCAAGCAGCGGCTGTTTAGGACATCTGCTCCCTTGTGTCCGTCGTGCTTGACCCCCTCTCTTCCCACTACACGAGGTGGCGCGATCTCATGCTCCTCACCCTTTGGCACTATGCTTTGGAGCAGCATGTCCTCAACAACATTGTCCTCGACACTCTCTCCCTCTACCGGTTGGACGGCATCGTCCTCTCGTGGCTCTTTGGCACGATCACCGTCGAGCTCCAGGAGATTGACCGCGAGCCCAACGAGTCGGCGTGCCAAGCTTGGCTCGCAATAGAAGTCCAACTTCTCGGCAATCGTGAGGCTAGGGTGCTTCATCTTGATGCTCAATTTTGTGTCTTTCAGCATGGCGATATCAACGTCAGCGACTATTGTCGACAGATGAAGAACATGGTCGACGCTCTGCGTGCCCTCGGCGAAGACGTGTCTGACCGTGCTCTTGTTCTCAACCTTCTACAAGGCTTGAACAAGAAGTACAACCATCTCAAGACCTTCATCAAGCGGACCACACCCTTCCCCTCCTTCCACGATGTTCGTAATGATCTACTTCTTGAGGAGATCACTCTTGACTCCCCGGGACGCGCCGGCACGACAACCGTGTTCTACGGCTCTTCCTCCAACCACCACCAGCAGCGTGCCTCTGGTACGACATCCTCGAACCCCGGCGCCACCCCACCTGCTACTCAGTCCGCAACGCCCAACATCACCTTAGGCGGCCATGGTGGTGGCGGTGGCCATGGCAAAGGGCGTGGCCGTGGACGCAACGGTGGCGGTGGCAACTCCTCCAGTAGCGGCGGACAGGGCACTTGGCTCTCCTTCTACAACCCTTGGACCGACCACATCACCATATGTCCCGGCCCGACGAACAAGGAGTCCAATAGCCGCGACCTCAGCAGCCGGCTTTCTTCACCGCCCCGGGCGTTGGCAGCGCCCCCGGCAGCCTCGTGGGACCCTCGGCAAGCGCGACAAGCCAAGCAAGGGGTGCGGAGGTGCCCAAGCCGGGGCGCAGAGACATGCCGAGGGTGGTGCCCACGGAGGCGCCTAGGGCGGCGCCGTCGGCAACCGGAAGCCAACATGAGACGACACCTGCCACAACTGAGGCAAGCTTGGTCATTGGGCCAGGGAGTGTCGGCAGCCACGACGCGGCTAGGCCCACGTTGCACAGGTGGAGGAGGAGGAGCCGACTCTGCTCCTGGCACACGCAAGCATCGAGCCACCTCCAGTGGCATCGGCCGCAGCGGCTCTCCTCCACCTCGATGAGCCGAGAGCGCACGCCTTCCTCGGTGATGGCTCCAGCAACGACAAGACTAACGGATGGTGCCTCGACACCGGCGCGACCCATCACATGACCGGTTAACGGGAGTTCTTCACTGAGTTTGATTCCAGTGTCCGAGTCTCCGTCAAGTTTGGGGATGCCTCCGGTGTGGAGATAAAGGGCGTCGGCTCCGTCATCCACTGTCGAGTCTGGTGAGCACAGGCTGCTTATCGGAGTCTACTACATCCCCGCGTTGAGGAACTCTATCATCAGCCTGGGACAGCCGGATGAGAACGGTTCGCGCGTGGAGATCAAGCACGGGGTCATGAGGATTTGGGATTGCCATCGTCACTTTCTTGCTAAGGTAACCAGAGGCACCAATCGACTCTACGTCCTTAACGTGCATGTAGCACAACCCCTCTGCCTTGCTACTCGTCGGGATGACGAGGCGTGGCAGTGGCACGAGCGCTTCGGGCACCTTCACTTCGAGGCCCTGAAGCGGCTCAGTGCCAAGGAGATGGTACGGGGCCTGCGTGCCTTGACCACGTGGATTAGTTCTGCGACGTCTGTGTATTGACAAAGCAGAGGCGGCTCCCCTTTCCCAAGCACTCGAGCTTTCGAGCCAAGGAGCGGCTCGAGCTCGTGCACGGGGACTCGTGTGGCCCGGTGACACCTGCTACACCGGGAGGACGACGTTACTTCCTGCTGCTTGTCGATGACCTCTCCCGCTACATGTGGGTGATGGTCCTCGGTAGCAAGGGAGAGGTTGTGAACGCCATCAGACGCGCACAGGCCACTGCGGAGGCGGAGTGCAGCCGCAAGCTGCGCGTGCTGCGCACCGACAACGGTGGCGAATTCACGGCGGTTGAGTTCGCGTCGTACTGCGCGGATGAGGGTGTTCAACGCCACTACTCCGCGCCGTACAGCCCGCAGCAGAACGGCGTTGTCGAGCGGCGCAACTAGAAGGTTGTGGGGATGGCTCGGGCCCTCCTCAAGCAGAGGGAAATGCCGGCTGTCATCTGGGGAGAGGCGGTGGTGACGGCGGTCTACATCCTCAACCGCTCGCCCACCAAGGCTCTCAACGGCAGGACGCCGTACGAGGCTTGGCATGGGCGCAAGCCGACAGTCTCTCACCTACGGGTCTTCGGCTGCCTCACGTTTGCCAAGGAGCTTGGCCACATCAGCAAGCTCGACGACAGGAACACTCCGGGGGTGTTCATCGGCTACGCGGAGGGATCGAAGGCCTATCGCATTCTGGACCCACGAACACAGCGCGTGTGCACGGCACGTGATGTAGTGTTCAACGAAGAGCGAGGATGGGCATGGGACAAGGCAGTAGACGACGACTAGACTCCGACGTACGACAACTTCATCGTCGAGTACGTCCACTTCAAGGGAACTGGGGGAGTAGGCAGCTCTTCTCCACCGAGCATGTCTACCCCAGTACCCGAGCCTCCGCCGACTTCAGCGCCACGCTCCGCAGTCACGACCTCGGTTGCGACGAGTTCTCCGCCACCACCACCATAGCCGGCGACCCCACGCACTCCAGCACCGACGGCCATCCCTTCGGGTATGTCCACTCTGACACCAGCTCGTGTCGTGCACAATTCGGTAGAGTTCGCTGCCCCGCTCTCCCACGACGAGGAGCGCATCAACACGTACCACGACGGCAAGCCGTTGCGGTATCGTACGATGGAGGACCTTCTCGGCGACTGGCCAGTGCCGGGACTGGTCCCTCGCGATCTGGAGGCGCAATTGCACCATGCGTGCGACGACAACGAGTCTCGGTCTTTCGTGGAGGCTGAGAGACACACGACATGGCGTGTCGCGATGCAGTCGGAGATGGACGCGGTTGAGAACAATCGCACCTGGGAGCTTGCTGACCTTCCTCGTGGTCATCGTGCGATCACTCTTAAATGGGTGTTCAAGTTGAAGAGGGATGAAGTCGGCGCCATCGTCAAGCACAAGGCTCGCTTGGTGGCACGCGGTTTCGAGCAACAGGAGGGGATTGACTTCGACGATGCCTTCGCGCCCGTTGCGCGGATGGAATCTATGCTATTCCTCCTTGCCACGGCTGCCTAAGGAGGCTGGCGGGTTCAGCACATGGACGTCAAGTCGGCGTTTCTTAACGGCGATTTAAAGGAGGAGGTCTGTGCACCAGCCGCTGGGATTTGCGATTCCTGGCAAGGAGGGCAAGGTGTTGCACCCGCGCAAGGCCCTATATGGCTTGCGGCAGGCACCAAGGGCGTGGAATGCCAAGTTGGACTCGACGCTCAAGGTGATCGGCTTCGAGCAAAGCCCGCATGAGGCGGCCATCTACCGGCGGGGCAATGGAGGAAATGCCCTACTGGTGGCTGGCTACGTTGATGACTTGGTGATCACCGACACCAAGGATGCGGAGGTGGCAGCGCTCAAGGAAGCGATGAAAGCCACCCTCCAGATGAGTGACCTAGGATCTCTCTCCTTCTACTTAGAGATCGAGGTGCACCGGGCCGACTCCTGGATCATGCTTAGACAGTCTGCCTACGCCAAGCGCGTTGTTGAGCTGACTGGGCTTACAGACTGCAACCTAGCTCTCACTCCGCTGGAGGAGATACTGAAGCTGAGACGCGATAGTACGACAGAGGAGGTGGACGCTACGCAGTATCGGCGTCTTGTGGGGAGCCTTCGCTACCTCGCCCACACACGGTCGGACTTGGCATTCTCTGTCGGCTACGTCAGTCGGTTCATGCAGCGACTAGCGACAGAGCACCAGCAGGCTGTGAAGAGGATCATCCGCTACGTTGCGGGGCCTCTCGACCACGGCCTCTACTACCCGAGGTGCCCTAGAGAGGCACACCTTGTCGGGTACAGCGATAGCAACCACGCTGGCAACATCGACAGTAGTAAGAGCACGAGCGGGATTCTCTTCTAGTCTTCTTCCTTGGCAAGTGACTCGTTAGCTGGCAGTCGGTCAAGTAGAAGGTGGTGGCCTTGTCCAGCTGCGAGGCCGAGTACATAGCGGCCTCTACCGCTTCGACTCAGGCACTCTGGCTAGCTCGACTGCTTGGTGATCTCCTCGGTAAAGACACCTGAGCAGTGGAACTCAGGGTGGACAACAAGTCCGCTCTGGCTCTAGCAAAGAACCTGTTAGATATAATCCCATTTTTCTAGAGCAATTAGAGTTAGAGATAAAGTCCAAGACAATAGTAAAAGAAGAGAAAGATTAGAGAAAAATAACCCCGGATTTCCAACAATTGGTATCAGAGCTAGGGTTCAAGAGCTAACCTTGTGTTGCCCCTGGGAGAACGAACTCTCGGGGGGCGGCCAAACCAGCCGGAGCGGCTCACGGGCGAGCGAGCTTGGGACCAGAGCGGCCGAGGTCAGCTGCTGCGCAAAGGTGGACGCGGGCTTGAGAGGCGAATCTGGGCGTCAGGCGGAGGACCACGTGCCGGAAACGCGGTCACCCTCGGCGATGAGCTGGTGGACGAGCGAGTGGCACTCAGCGGCACGAAAGCCAGGCCGCGGAAGGCGAAAGCGACGGCTCGGCAAGTGGCGCGGTGGGGCGCACGGGCTTGGCGGTGCCTGATCCAGAGGATTGGGGCAAACAAGCGCGTATACAGCCGAGTCCGGGGCGATTCTCGTCGGATCTAGGCGTGGTCCTCGTCAAAACGCCTCTTGCGGGAGGAAGCGTCGCGCGTAGCAGCTAGAGGCTCGGCTGGCAATCCGGGAGGAGAGGCGACGATGTTCGATTGAGGGGCGGCACAGCGACTCAACAGGGCGAGACGACCGCCGAGGATAGGGACGGCTGAGTGGAACCAAAGCCGGCGGCTGGAGACATGGACTCGCGATCTGCGAGGAGCCGGGCAGCAGTGAGGCTGGCGATGCTAGGGTTCCCAGAGGAGGAGGACGGGCGACTCGGCTTGGACTGGGAAGAGAAGTGGCGGCTAGCTTGGGGAGATTGGAGGTGCTAGGGTTTGGGAGATAAAGCGGGCCGACTGGGCTGACCTGGGCCAACAAAAGCCAAGTGTGCTTAGCTGGACTGGCTGGGTTGAGGTAGGTCAGAGAAAGTCAAGTGCTAGTCCACGACCAAGGAGGTGTCTGCAGAACATGGCACATGATTTGTCTTTCAGACCCACGGAGGACGAGCTGGTGCTTCACTTTCTCCGACCACAACTGCGTGGTTTTCCACCACGCAAGGCGGGCGTTGTGATAGAAGCAGACTTCTATAATGTGACGCTGTGTGACCTCTTGGCGAACTACGGTCTGCGCGACTTGGGATACTTATTCATGTTACGCAGGCGGAGCAAGCCTCGAGTACAGCGGTCCGGCGGCGTCAGCATCTGGAAGCATAGCGCTACCAAGTGTGCACAGTCAATTTCCAACATGGGAGTCGTGGTGCAGTGGCGTTTGGTCAAGTTTTGTTTCTACATGCGTGGAGAACTCGGAAAGCGGCGTAGCACGGGATGGATCTTGAAGGAGTACGAGATCACTGACCCAAGGTGTTATCGCCACGACGATGAAGGTGAAGAAGAAGAAGAATATTGGGTGCTCTATCACGTGAAGAAGATCAGACCAATGCGAGGTGTGCTCGAGATGAAGATGTGACCATCTCGAGTATGTGATCGAAATGAAGGTGCGCCCATTCCGAGATCGGGTGCAGGATGAAGATGAGCCCATCCTGGGGTTGAAGATGTGACAAACCCGAATTGGTGTGCAGGATGAAGATGCGACCATCCTGGGGTTGATAGAGGTGGGAGTCGGGCCGTGCCGGCACGGCCCGACCCGTTCGTGCTTCGGGCCGATTTGGCCCGCGGACCAAAAGCACGTTGGGCCTTTTCGAGCCAGGCCGACAGGCACGAAAATGAAGAATGCGGTCCAAGCACAACATGTGGCCCGACGGGCCAACCGCCGGTCGGGCTAGGCCCGAGCACGACCTGTTTTTTGTGTTAAAAAAATTCAGTAAAATCTAAAAAAATGTTGGGGTTTCATTAGGCTAAATTACATGTATCCATTGAATTTCACATTCAAAAGCACCATACATTGATGGGAACAAAAAAACAAATATAAGAGTACTAATCGGGCTATTACGGGCTGATGGGCTCGTTTTGGGCCGTGCCGACCCGAGCATGGCCTAAAATTCAATTTCGTGGCGGGCCGCCGACCTCGCCAATTTCGGGCACGACACGGCCTGAAATTTCATGTCGGGCCGTCCTGGCCTGAAATTATTTTGTGCCTTTTTCGTGCCTGGGCCGTGTCGGCCCGCCGTGCTTCGGCCTGCCCGGATTTGGCCCGGCCCAAATCCCACCTCTAGGGGTTGAAGATGCGACCAACCTGAATGCGTCTGCAGGGTGAAGATGTGACCATCCTAGAGGTGTAGTGGCGTCCATCCCAAAATTGAATTGTGCATGTTGAAAATCCGGGTTTAATTTCCTCTCTAATCTTCTCTCATTTTCTGTTGATTTTATTCTCAATAGGGGGGGCTGTATATATAGCCCCAAATTGTAGTCCTAATCTAATACTACATAGACTCCTACTCTTATTTGACTTGGACTCTATCTCTAACACTAATTATTCTAGAAAAACGAGATTATATCTTACAATTACCTCCTAATCTCGTTTTTCTAGATCACACTCACACTAATTAGGATGGAGACACACGTCCACTTTAAACACACTTTCGGGATGGACACAACTGCACCCCCAGGATGGTCACATCTACACCCTCCACAACTCAATTTTGGGATGGACGCCACTACACCCAGGATGGTCACATCTTCACCCTGCACACACATTCGGGTTGGTCACATCTTCAACTCTAGGATGGACTCATCTTCATCCTACACTTGATCTCGGAATGGACGCATCTTCAATCCGATCACACACACACACACACACACACACACACACACTCGAGATGGTTACATCTTCATCTCGACCACACCTTGCTTTGGCCTGCTCTTCCTCATGTGACAAAGCACCCAATGTTCTTCTTCACCTTCATCGTCGTGGCGATAGCATCTTGAGTCAGTGATCTCGTACTCTTCCAAGATCCATCCCGTGCTACGACGCTTCCCGAGTTCTCCACACACGTAGAAGCATAACTTGACCATACGCCACTGCACCACAATTCCCATGTTGGAAATTGACTGTGCGCACTTGGTCGCGCTATGCTTCCAGATGCGGCGGCCGCCGGACCGCTGTACTCGAGGCTTGCTTCGCCTGCGTAACGTGAAGAAGTATCCCAAATCATGTAGACCGTAGTTCGCCAAGAGGTCCCAAAGCGTCACATTATAGAAGTTTGTTTCTATCACAATGCCTGCCTTGCGTGGTGGAAAACTGCGCAGCTGCGGCCAAAGAAAGTGGAGCACGAGCTCATCCTCCGTTGGCTTGATCGTCGAATCACCCACCATGTTCTCTCCTTAGACTATAGCACCAAGTCCAACCTAGGCCTAGCCGGCCCAGCCCAAAACAATTTTCTACTTGGTCTTTATCACAAGAACCAATCCCGGCCCACCAGGTCTAGCTAGCCCACGGTGCTTCTCTTCAGAAACCCTAGCAGCCAGCCGCCTGCCCTGTGCTCGCCGCCGCGCTCCAAGGCAGAGCCGCCGCCGCTACCCTGTTTAGGCCGAGCCGCCCACCCTCCTATGTGCTCCTTTGCTCGACTGCGTGCGGCCGCTTACGCCTCAAGGATGGCCCGATTGTCCCCCTATCCCGGCGTCGTCCGCTCGATGGTGGCGTCGCAGGCTTCGTAGTCGACGACGGTGCAGCCCTAGTCGGCGGCCTTGGTGCAGCCGTGCGGCGCCCGTACGATGGCCAGATGCCTTCGTCCGTCTCCCCCGCCGCTGGAGCACAACCTCTTCGCCTGTCGCCGGATCTGCATCGGGATCCACTCGGACCCAATGAAATCCGCCCTGCGAGCGCCCGATTCGAAGCTTTGCTCCTCAGAATCGACCTTCTGTGTTGCGAGTGCGCCCAATCTATGATCGCGGGGCCGGAGATCCGCCCCAGTCCACGCTCTCCTTGAGGTACGCTCGTTCCCTTCCTGCGTTAGCTGCTCTTCGACACCGCACCGGCGACCACGGCCACCGCCGCCTCCCGTGTGCGGTTGCGCCTGACCGCACTACCGCGCCGCACCAAGCTGAGGACAACTTCCTCCTCTGTGTCGTCACTAGCCACACAACCGCCACCGAGTACGCCTCCCGCGCCTGCCTCGCGGCCTCTGCTCGTGCCGTTGGCCACCCCCGAGAGCACGTCCTCCCGGGGGCAGATCTAAAACCCTAGCTCTGATGCCAAATGTTGGAAATCTGGGTTTAATTTCCTCTCAATCTTCTCTCTTTTTCTGTTGATTTTATTCTCAATAGGGGGCTGTATATATAGCCCCAAATTACAGAGTCCTAATCTAATACTGCCTAGACTCCTACTCTTATTTGACTTGGACTCTATCTCTAACACTAATTATTCTAGAAAAACGAGATTATATCTAACAGTGCAGAGTGTAGATGTGACCATCCTAGGGGTGCAGTTGTGTCCATCCCGAAAGTATGTTTAGGATGGAAGTGTGTCTCCATCCTAATTAGTGTGAGCGTGATATAGAAAAACAAGATTAGGGGATGATTGTTAGATATAATCCCGTTTTTCTAAAGTAATTAGAGTTAGAGATAGAGTCCAAGTCAAGAGTTAGAGATAGAACCTAAGTCTATCTCTAATTAGAGTAGGAGTCTAGGTAATATTTGAATAGGAGTCTATTCTAATTTGGGGCTATATATACAGCCCGCCTATTGAGAATAAATCAACAGAAAAAGAAGAGAAAGATTAGAGAAAAATAACCCCGGATTTCCAACAGAACCTCGTCTTTCATGAATGGAGCAAGCACATCCGGGTGAGGTACCACTTTCTCCGAGACTGCTTGGAGGAAGGGAGCATCAAGTCGTGCTACATCAACACCAAGGACCAGCTTACGGACCTGCTCACCAAGCCCCTTGGGAGGGTCAAGTTTCTTGAGCTTTTCTCCAGGATCAAGATGGTCCAACTCCACCACAAGACGACACACAAGACTTAGGGGGAGAATGATGGAATAAGTCTTGTACTCTTGGTCTTTGTGGCCCCTAGTTAGGACATCTTTGTCCTTGTTAGGATAGCATCTTAGACCAAGAGAATAGCATATTAGTCCTTTGTTAGGACACCATATTAGTCCTTTGGTAGGACAACATCTTGGCATCTTAAATTAGCATCTAGTTATATGCTTGGCCGCCTCAGCTATAAATATGTAACCCCAACTCCTAGGTTGGGCATGGCATTATGTATGAAATGAACCAAGAAAAATTTTCCAACTCCTAGTGTCATCCTCTCCATGAGAGTAAGAATTTAGATACTAACACTGGCTACCAGGAACATGATCCTCAGGTGCAATAGTGACAGTCCCCTCTACACCTTGTGCCTCCCATCTTGGATCATATCACCTCTCACTCGTGTATTGACTGTCGTGTCATCCTCTACGTGGCATCGTCGTCTTGGTCACCCTGGCTCGGACGTGTTGTCCAAATTGGCTTGTTCCTCCGCGATCACATATAATAAAGGCGCCGACCCCTTGCTCTGCCATGCGTGCCAGCTCGGTCGCCACATTAGGTTGCCATTTGCTTTATCTTCATCTCGCACCACACAAAAATTCGAACTCGTGCATTGCGATTTATGCACATCTCCTGTTTTAAGCATTTTGGGTTATAAATATTATTTAGTGCATTGCGGCGCAAGTTCGATACGTTCACCACATTATTGTATTTCTTCTCTTTTGTGTCCACTTAGTTCAGGTGCACCATCAAAAGCCTCCAATGCGACAACAGACGGAAATTCGACAACACCTCTACACGGAACTTCCTTCTCACTCATGGCGTCACCCTCTGCATGTCCTGCCCCCATATCTCCCCACAGAATGGTAAAGCCGAACGCATTATTCGTTCCACTAATGACATCATCCGATGTTTGCTCTTTGAGGCATCACTTGCTCCTAGGTTTTGGGTCGAGGGTCTTCACAATGCCACCTACCTCCTCAACCGACTACCCCCACCAAGGCCATAGCCGCATCATGCCCACACACAACCCTCTATGTCACAGCTCCCTCCTACGAGCATCTACGAGTTTTTGGGTGCGCCTGCTAACATGTCCGCCACCGCCCCCCATAAGCTCGCTCCTTGTTCCTCCCGATGCGTCTTCCTTGGCTACTCTTCCGATCACAAGGGGTATCGCTGCCTTGATCTCTCCACAAACCATATCGTGATCTCTCGACACGTTGTGTTTGATGAGGCCGACTTCCCCTTCGCGGCCTCACCCACCTCTACAGATGATGATTTACACTTTTTGTCTGAGTCGGAACCCGCTGTTTGGACTCCACTCACTGTCGCAGGTACCTCGGCAGTCCGAACAATGATGCACAACTCCAGCACCCTCAATCCAGCGCCGGTCTCACCCTCTGGCAGCGTCGTGCGCCTCCCTGCGACATCAATCAACGCCCTGAGTCCCGCGCCGGCCTCTCCCTCCGGCAACGTGTCGACCTATCCCTCCGGTGGCGCCCCAACCGTCGCGTGACTCCCTACGCCGCCACACGACGCTGCCACCCAGCGCCTGGGCCTTGCCCGCCTCGGTCTGCGGCTGCGCCTGTGGGACAGAGACACTCCCTGGCCAACCACCGATCCCCCTCTTCAGCGTCGCCACTAGATCTCGGGTCTCCACGACGCGCCTCGCCACGCTTCGGTCTGCCGTCAAGGTTTGGCCCACTGCCGAGCTCGGTGTCCCACGCCAGGCCGGTGAGCACCTCGATAGCAACACCGGCCGCCTCCCCACTCCAGTGTGGGCTGATCTGCCCCTGGCCTAGGCCGGCCCCTCCCTGGCCTAGGGCGGCCAGAACTGGGCCAAGTGGGCTGGTCAGCCTTGGCCCAGGCCGGCCCCCTTTCTAGAAGGAATTTGAGTTTAATCTTCTTAGAGATAGATTAAAAGATCCTTTTTGTAACAGATTAGGACTCTTGTAAGGGGGGGCTATATATACAAGCCAAAACACCCCAAATTGTGAGAGATCAATACAGAAAAATTCCTCCACCTCAAACCCTAGCCGCCACCTCTCTCTCTCCCCTTGGAGCCGCCGCCTCCCTCTGCCCTAGCCGCCACCAGGGGCTAGAACCAGTCGCCGCCCCTGTTTCCCCCTCTGTTCTGTGCCTCCATCAAAACCAGAACAGATTGGCGGCTTACCGATCTCTCCCCTGATCTGTTCTCCCAAGAACAGAATCAATCTGCTCTACTTCTCACACCAGGATTGACTCTCCCCTGCTGTTCTGTACACCCAGAACAGATCTGTTATTCCTCTGTTCTTGGCTGAAGAAAATTCTGGTCTGTCTTTAGGGAAGACAGATCGATCTGCTAGGGCAGATCAGTTTATTCAGCAAGAACAGAGACAGTTTCAGCGCCGGAATTGCAACATTCGTGGTATCAGAGCCGGTTTCAACTCTAGGCTGAATTCTGCAAGATGTCGCCTACACCTACAAGCAGCGGCAGCGCCATCAGCCATGGCACACCCTCACCGGCAGCTCGTGAGGTGAACACCTGGACGGGGTTCCCCGTGCTCACCAAGACCAACTATGCGGAGTGGGCTGTCATGATGAAGATCAAGCTGAAGGCGCGGTTGCTTTGGAAGGCCGTGGAGGAGGGGAACGTGAGCGAGCAGGAAGACATGATAGCGCTTGACATCTTGGTCAGCGCTGTCCCGCCGGAGATGATCACGACGATCGGAGAAAAGAGGACGGCAAAGGAGGCATGGGACACGATCGCCATCATGCGGGTCGGGGCCGACCGCGTGAGGAAGACAACATCACAGCAACTCCGGAAGGAGTTCGAAGACGTTGTCTTCAAGGATGGTGAAAGCGTGGAGGACTTCTCCCTCCGCCTGAGCGGCATTGCTATCACGGCTTGCGTCGCTAGGGGAGGAGATAGGAGAAGAGAGGGTCGTGGAGAAGCTCCTGCGAAGCGTTCCAGAATGCTTCCAACAGATCGTGGTGGCGATCACGACACTGCTGGACGTGTCGACCCTCACCTTGTCGGAGGTGACGGGGCGTCTCAGGGCGGCTGAGAACGCTTTCGACTCGACGCAGCGAAAGGGAGGAGTACACAACGGCCAGCTGTACCTCGCTCGGGAGGAGTGGGAGGCACAGCGGAAGGAGGAGCGGTCTACCCACTCCGCGGGTTCTTCTAAGAGGGGCGGCCGAAAGGGCCCGCCCAAGAAGAACGGAGGCAAGAAGGGAGGTTCCGGAAAGGATATTCCGCGGGACCAGTGCAGGAAGTGCGGGAAGAAGGGCCACTGGGCCAGGGAGTGTCGGTCGAAGCCTAAGGAGGAGCCGCAGCAGCAGGCTTTCTTGGCAAAGGCGGAGGAGGAGGGCACCTTGTTTATGACAAGGGTGGCCTCAGTACAGGAGGAGCCTGTACAGGAACGTCCTATGCGCCCACTGGAGATAGTGGAGGGACGTGTCTTCACTCACCGCAGCAATGACGATGCCTTTGACGACACTCGTTGGTACCTCGACACGGGCGCGACCAACCACATGATGGGTTCGCGCGCCGTCTTCTCCGAGCTCGACGAAAACGTCGTCGGAACCATCAAGTTCGGCGATAATTCCGTCGTGCGTATCCAGGGGAAGGGTACGGTCCTATTCGCCACCAAGACGGGTGAGCACAGTAGGCTCACCGGCGTCTACCTCATCCCACGCCTCACCACCAACCTCATCAGCGTCGGCCAGCTGGATGAGGATGGCTACAGCATCACGGTGCAAGGAGGAGTGATGCACATACGGGATGAACAACAGCGTCTCCTCACACGAGTTCAGCGCGACGACAGCAAGCTGTACTCCATCAGGCTCAACATCACACGTCCGGTTTGCCTAACCGCAAGGCGTGATGATGTTGCGTGGCGTTGGCACGAACGCTACCGACACGTCGGCTTCCAGGCGCTTCGGAAGTTGGCACGAGAGGAGATGGTGCTCGGGCTTCCGCAAATTGATCATGTCGATCAATTGTGCGAAGCTTGCTTGGTCGGGAAGCAGAGGCGCTCCAGCTTCCCCAAGCTAGCTCGACGGCGCGCGGAGGGCGCGCTCGACCTTGTCCACGGCGACATCTGCGGGCCTATCACGCCGACGACTCTAGGTGGCAAGAAGATGTTCTTGTTGCTTGTGGATGACATGAGCCGCTATATGTGGCTCTATCTTCTAGCAACCAAGGACAAGGCGCCCGACTTAATTCAGCAATTCAAGGCGACAGCTGAATTAGAGTCCGGGAGGAGGCTGAAGCTACTCCGTACTGATCGCGGAGGGGAGTTCACCTCACAGGAGTTCGGCGAGTACTGCGCTTAGCATGGAGTACAACGTCAGCTCACAACCCCGTATACGCCACAGCAAAACGGGGTTGTGGAGCGGCGCAACCAGACTTTGGTCGGCATGGCGAGGAGCATGTTGAAGGCGAAGGGTATGCCCTGGATATTTTGGGGTGAGGCAGTTATCACGGCTGTCTATATCCTGAATCGATCCCCTACCCGTGGCCTCGACGGGAAGACGCCATATGAAGCTTGGCATGGAGAGCGACCAGACATCAATTATTTCTGAACTTTTGGGTGCGTGGGGGCATGTCAAGAACACGCGCCTCCACCTGAAAAAGTTGGAAGACCGAAGTACTCCGATGATTTTTCTTGGCTATGCTGCAGGGACGAAGGGCTATCGAATGTATAATCCGGTTGATGGGCGCACACACATGTCACGTGACGTGATATTCGACGAGGCGGCCAAGTGGGACTGGGGAGAAGGAGCAGGAGAGGAGGACTACACCGCCTTCCACGTCGACTCCTTAGGTCCAGCAGGTGCTGGACCTGCTGTTTCAGCACTCGGAGAGGTGCTGCAGGGTCCGGAGGGGCCGAACAGCACCCCTGCAGTGCCCAGGAGGAGCACAGAAGGGTCTGTACAGACCCTAGGAGTTCCTGCGCCAGCCTTCAGACCTGCTGGAGAGAGTCCAGCACCTGCAGCGTCGCCCCAAGGGCCCCTGCAGGGGCTGTCCAGCGCAAATCAGGGCTGGGACAGTCCTGCACGGGGGTCAGCAGCAGTGGGGGGTTCCGGACTTGAAGATTCCAGCACCTTCGTCACGCCCCGGAATCCTCCACGGCCCATCTGCTTCGCCTCACCGCTGTCGGACCCCGGCAGCAATGTTGTCGACGCCTACTACGACGACGGCGCGAAACTACGGTTCCGCATGATGCGCAACATACTCGGAACCCTCACCCCTCCTGGTCGGGTTGAGTGCCCACCAAGCTTGGAGGAGGGGGAGCTCATGTTCACCACCGCGGAGGAGCCCACGTCCTTCGCCGATGCTGAGGAACACCCGTGCTGGAGACGGGCCATGTTCGAGGAGATGGAGTCCATAGAAGAAAACAAGACTTGGCAACTTGTTGATCTTCCTGCAGGACACAAGCCCATTGGCCTCAAATGGGTGTCTAAGGTGAAGAAGGACGAGCATGGGGAGGTGGTGAAGCACAAGGCTCGATTGGTGGCAAAAGGCTATGTCCAACGGCAAGGAATAGATTTTGACGAGGTATTTGCTCCTGTAGCTCGTCTCGAATCTATTCGTTTGCTCCTTGCAGTTGCTGCACACAAGGGGTGGGAGGTACACCACATGGACGTGAAGAGCGCCTTCCTGAACGGCGACTTGATGGAGGAGGTGTACGTCTCCCAACCTGCTGGCTTCATCATCGACGGAGCCGAACACAAGGTGTATCGGCTCAAGAAAGCTTTATATGGACTTTGTCAGGCGCCCAGGGCCTGGAATGCCAAGCTCAACGATAGCTTGCTATCGCTTGGTTTCCAGAAGAGTACGAGCGAGCACGGGATTTATTTCCGTGGGGCTGAAGATGAGAAGCTCATCGTCGGCGTGTACGTCGACGATCTTGTGATCACAGGAGGAGGCGATCTCAAGAAGTTCAAAGAGGAGATTATGAAGAGGTTCAAGATGAGCGACTTGGGTCTCTTGTCATATTATCTTGGCCTGGAGGTGCGGCAAACTGATGCAGGGATAAGCGTTGGGCAGGCGGCCTACGCTTCCAAACTTGTCTCTAAAGCTGGCCTGGAAGGATGCAATCCCTATGCATTTCCCATGGAGCAAGGCCTCAAGCTCTGCAAGACAAGTGATAGCCCGTTGGTGCATGCAACGGACTATAGGAGCTTGGTTGGAGGGCTGCGATACTTGGTGAACACACGTCCCGATCTTGCCTACTCGGTCGGGTATGTGAGTCGGTTTCTGGAGAAGCCCAAGAAGATCACTTTGCTGCAGTCAAACGCATTGTACGCTACATAGCCGGTACAATCAACTATGGAGTCTTCTATGCAAGAGGAGGAGACATGGAGCTTATTGGGTACTCGGATAGTGACTATGCGGGAGACGTGGAGGACCGCAAGAGCACAAGCGGGGTGCTGTTTTGTCTTGGAAACAGCCCCGTTTCATGGCAGTCCTGCAAGCAGAAGGTGGTGGCCTTGTTCTCATGTGAAGTAGAGTATATCGCAGCAGCTCAAGGAGCATGTCAAGGTGTATGGATGGCACGGCTGATGGAGGACTTAGCTGGAAAATCGAAGGCGCCGGTGTTGCGGGTTGATAACAAGTCAGCTATAAACTTGAGCAAGAACCCGGTACACCATGACAGGAGCAAGCACATCGACGTCAAGTACCACTACATACGGGAGTGTGTGGACAGCGGTACTATTGTGCTTGAGCAAATCTCCACTCAAGACCAGATGGCGGACATCTTGACCAAGGCTTTTGGAAGATAGAAGTTCGTGGAGATGAGGAGAAGGATCGGGATCCTAGACATGGGCCAGTGTCAGGATCAAGAGGAGAATGTGGGCTGATCTGCCCCTGGCCCAGGCCGGCCCCTCCCTGGCCCAGGGCGGCCAGAACTGGGCCAAGTGGGTTGGTCAGCCCTGGCCCAGGCCGGCCCCCTTTCTAGAAGGAATTTGAGTTTAATCTTCTTAGAGATAGATTAAAAGATCCTTTTTGTAACAGATTAGGACTCTTGTAGGGGGGGCTATATATACAAGCCAAAAACACCCCAAATTGTGAGAGATCAATACAAAAAAATTCCTCCACCTCAAACCCTAGCCGCCACCTCTCTCTCTCCCCTTGGAGCCGCCGCCTAGCTCCTGCCCTAGCCGCCGCCTCCCTCTGCCCTAGCCGCCACTAGGGGCTAGAACCAGCCGCCGCCCCTGTTTCCCCCTCTGTTCTGCGCCTCCATCAAAACCAGAACAGATTGGCGGCTTACCGATCTCTCCCCTGATCTGTTCTCCCAAGAACAGAATCAATCTGCTCTACTTCTCACACCAGGATTGACTCTCCCCTGCTGTTCTGTACACCCAGAACAGAGTTGTTATTCCTCTGTTCTTGGCTGAAGAAAATTCTGGTCTGTCTTTAGGGAAGACAGATCGATCTGCTAGGGCAAATCGGTTTATTCAACAAGAACAGAGACAGTTTCAGCGCCGAAATTGCAACATCCAGGTCTAAACGGAGCGTCCACGCGCAACACCGACCCCCCCCCCCGCCCGTGCCACTCGAGGTCCGACGATTCCTGTCCGGCACCATATGACTAGGAGACGCGTGTCTCCCCAAAGGCGCGGTCCAGATTGCTCCAGTGAACAACCAACACGTCATGGCCACCCGAGGGAAGCAGGGGTACTGACGGCCTGCCTCAGCTCTCTTGACAGCACCCACTGCTCTCTCCCCGGTACCTGCTTCCTGTTGCGCCGCCCTCGCCGACCCCAACTGGCGGCGTGCCATGGAGGATGAGTACGAAGCTTTGATGGTCAACCACACTTGAGACTTGGTGCTTGGTCCACCTGGATCCAACGTCGTCATCGTCAAATGTATCTTCAAGCACAAGCTCAATGTCGACGGTACCCTGGAGCGGTACAAGGCTCGCTGGGTCCTCCGCGGCTTCACCCAGCAGCCCGGCGTCAACTACGACGAGACTTTCAGCTCGGTTGTCAAGCCGGCCACAGTCCGCACCGTCCTCTCGCTCGCTCTCTCGCGGGATTGGCCGGTTCACTAGCTCGATGTCAACAATGCGTTCCTTCATGGTATACTTTCTAAGACGGTCTTCTGTAGTCAGCCACAGGCTTTGTCGACCCCGCTCAGCCTGACATGGTCTGCCGCCTCAACAAGTCTCTCTATGGACTTAAGCAAGCCCCCTGAGCCTGGTACAGTCGATTCACCACTTTTCTGCTGTCACTTGGCTTCATGGAGGCCAAGTCCGACACCTCGCTTTTCGTCTGCCGCCAGGGTTCAAACATGGCCTACCTGCTGCTCTATGTGGATGACATTGTATTAAATGCCTCCAGCTCGACCTCGCTTCATCACATCATTGCAGCTCTTCAGCAGGAGTTCTCCATGAAGGACATGGGCGCCCTCCACCACTTCATGGGAGTCTCTCTGACTCGGAAGTGTCTGGTGGACTCTTCATCTCCCAACAGACCTATGCCCGCGACATCATCGAGCGGGCTGTCATGACTAACTGTAATCCCATCTCCACGTCTGTCGACACCTAGGCCAAGATCTCCGCTTACTCAGATGCTGCTCCTGTGAAGGATGTCACCCACTACCGTAGTCTGGTCGGCGCTCTGCAGTACCTCACCTTCACCATGCCTGGTATCTCTTACGCAGTTCAGCAGGTCTGCCTCTACATGCACGAGTCTCGAGAGCCCCACTTGACAGCGGTCAAGCGCATCCTGCGCTACATTTAGGGGACTCTCGACCAGGGTCTTCTCCTTGGGTGCTACACGAGTCGGACCTTCGAGTCTACATCGATGTCGACTAGGTTGGGTGTCCTGACACACGCCGCTCTACCTCGGGGTACGCTGTGTTCCTCGGCGACAACCTGATCTCCTGGTCCTCAAAGTGCCAGCACACTATTTTCAGGTCTAGTGCAGAAGCCAAATACCATGCCGTTGCCAATGGCGTTGCCGAGGTGTGCTGGCTCTGCCAGCTAGTGCAGGAGCTCCACAGCCCCCTCACCCGCAGCACAGTGGTCTATTGCGACAACGTCAGCGCCGTCTACCTCTCCTTCAACTCGGTTCAGCACCAGCGGATCAAACCTGTGGAGATCGACCTACACTTCGTCCGTGACCGGGTGGCCCTCGGGAAGATACGTGTCCTTCATGTGCCAATGACGTCCCAATTCGCCGATATCTTCACCAAAGGCCTACCATCCTCCATCTTCAAAGACTTTAGGTCCAGTCTCAACATTCGCAGTGGCTAAAGTTGGGACTGCGGGGGGTGTTAAATATTCTGTATTTAGGTCTCGTTAGTACTATCATTGGACCTCCTTACTGCTGTTATTAGGGGCCATTAGTGCTATCATTAGAGGCTATCATTAGACCTCATTAGTGCTGTCGTTAGAGGGGACCATTAGTGTTGTGATTACAGCCAGTCTTGGGGTGCAAGGCTGCTGCCCTATATATATGTAATTATGTACCCCTCATCCATCTTATCTATCCATCCATTCCTCGGCAGCACACCTTCTATACCCTCTATCACGCTCTTTCCCTCCTGCAGTAACCCTTCTACTCCGATCTGTAACCCCTCTGCCATCGTGCCCTCCTGGTGGCGGAATCAAGCCAGCAAAGGGTGGGAGACCCATCGAATGAGATGTGGAGGAATCAAGCAGAGTAATAGTGGAATTGAGCGGACAATGGCTGATTTGACCTGGGATGGTTAAAATCGAGTGAGCATAGCATGTGTGAAGGCATCGCCCTGATGACACATCATTGCCTAGGGGACACTGCCTTAAAAAACAGAATACCTAGTAATGGACACATTTAAATTGAATACCTGATTAAGCATGATTACTATGGTTTGTTTTTGTAGAACGCTATCTGAAACCACTAAACTTGTCTGTGCATCAAAGCTTGTGTCACATGCAAGACTGCATAGTTGGAACAATGCCTCTATAGTCATCATATGCATAAGATATTAAGATGTCATGAAACAATGAGAAACTTTTCAAATTTAGGCTTGCAGTTGTGCACTTGTACATAAACTCATGACTTAAATGGTTGGAGCATAGCCCCCTTGGTGGTTCCTTGCTGCCACTTTCCTATCCGATGCTTATTTGCCCCCTAGGCCCTAGCCTTGCCTTATCGTTGACTATGTGCTACACTGCTACGTGCTACCATGGCTCAAACTTGTGAACCTTGTTTCTCAACATCTCTCTGTCTCACAGAGTGGTCTATCAGCACAAGAAAAACGTATTCATTCTGCAATAGTGTGTGTGTAGTCAATTTCAGGGTTACGTTTGTCAGATGAGTCACTGTCTTTCATTTGCTCAGTCTAGTTTTAGTACCAATTCCACTCACGATAATTTCAAGTAAGATTTTGATCTATTTTAGCCGGAATAGAACACCACTGATGTATATAAATATGCAAAACAAACTAGTTATTTTGATTTCAAAGGCTGTTATGGTCATCATCACTTATATCTGCCCCTAAGGGCCACCACAAGCAGGTGGTCGGTTAGGGTGAGCTTGGTTAAGTGGGTCTAAGGGTCCTACTAGTTTACTTATCAATAAATCATCATGTAACTTAGGAGTAAAGTCATCCTAGCCATAGAAAGAGGAGGGGTCTGAAACCCTAAAAGTCTCTTCATGTTTTCTGTTTACTATGAGAGTGATTGTTCTACACTGGATAGTTAATCAGATGTTCATTTTGTGTTTACCCTTTAACCTTCCATTGTCTGATGGATCTTCTGTAGTTTTAATCAGAATATATTCTTAGAAAAGTATGAAGCTATAACTTATAATTTGTAATCCAGATTTTTTGATAGACATTGTTGATATTCGACTGTACTTGTTAGGGTCACAAGTTTTGTATTTAGTGTGTACTCTGTTCTTGCTGTTTATGTTGTTTGAGTCATCGTTAATCAATGGGAATAGCCTGTTATCAGGTAGCTCATAAATTGGCTTACTCAGTTCAGGAGTGAGGGAACTTCTAGATATTGCTTTATTGGAGTTTAAATTTTTTCTGAAACTTTTATTCTTGAAAAGAACAATGTTGAGTAAAAAATGAACAAACTGACTTAAGAAAGGCTATAACCTTAGCATTTCTTTTCCCTATAATACAAAGATACGCTGATACGCAGCTCTCCTGCGCTGCGTGTTTGAGAAAAAAATAACTTTACCATTTCCAGATCAATTTTGTTGTTGGGTCTACTATCTTGACCAAATACCTGGTATTATGCTATTGTTGGTTAATTATTTGTTTTGTCTTGTTTCTGAAGATAATACTCACTTGCTACATTCAGTTTTTTTTTGTATTCGAGGTATCAAATCAGCAGTTCAGTACCCCACTTGTCATTGAAATTGTCTACAAGTTACCCAGCCAACAGATTTGTTGAAATTTTGAAATATTCATGCTATCTTATATTGTTATTAAGCATGTGGCATGGCTATGGAAATAGAACCTTGAATCCTCTTGGCAATCTGTAGGTTTCTTACTGAAATTAGTTACTGCAGGTAGATGTTATAGGTATTGATGAAGCCCAGTTCTTTGATGATCTTCACAATTTCTGCTGCAAAGCTGCGGACCATGATGGAAAAATTGTTGTTGTCGCTGGGCTAGATGGTGACTACAAAAGGTACTCACTAGAGTTAAGCATAGCTTGTTGATTGTTTGGATGCAAAGTACTTTTAGCAAATAGATTATGTTGCTAGCATTTTTTATTACTTTTGTGATTTCAACAGAAAAAAGTTCGGTTCAGTTCTGGATATTGTTCCCTTGGCTGATTCTGTGACCAAGCTAACAGCACGCTGCGAGCTGTGTGGTCGACGGGCATTCTTCACGTTGAGAAAGACACAGGAAACCAGAACCGAGCTAATTGGAGGAGCTGATGTGTATATGCCAGTGTGTAGACAACACTACATGGATGGGCAGATTGTTATGGAGGCCACAAGGATCGTACTGGACCTTGACAAATCCACTGTGGGTCACATGCTCTGAAATAGGTTGGTATTGGATCATATCCAGTGTGCATCTCTTCTGGATGCAGTGTGACATCTATTCCCTATATCGTTTCCTGCTGAAGCCCATGCCAAAGAATACTCTCTCCATTCTCATTTATTTAGCGTGTTGCAAGTTGCTTAGTTCAATTCTGAACTAAATAATCTGTCCTAACGTCATATAATTGGGAGAGGGAGTATAGCGTTCATCTAATTATGAGACTTCAGTAGATGCCGATAACATTGTTATGTACCACCAGTTGACACATGTATGACTGGCTACCAGTAGCAAGCTCATGTAGTCTTATTGTGGTACAAAGTAACTTTGGCCGATTGTAGATATTAAGAATCTTGGACATTGCTGGGAATATTTATCTGCTTTATCATGTTCAATGGTTGCCGATCCCAACATGCTTAGGATAAAGGCTTGGTTGTTGTTGTTTATTATGTTCAATGGGCATTACCCACGATATATTGGAGCTATTGTTTTACTGATGATAGTACAGGTTCAATTTGGTGAACCATTGATGCTTCCACTTTTGGTGGATCGAGCACATTATGTAGCATGTTTTCGGTGAAACCAGTCGTTTATCATTTTTAAGGTCGTAAAAAAGGGCAGATTTGTCCTCGCACTCTGCCTCCAGCAAGGGATTGGAGGATGTGTATTGACTCGAGCCACGGTGCAGCAGCTGCTAGCTGGACAGCATTTGCTTATTCTGGAGTGGTTTGCTTGCAACAACTGTCGTCTCTAGGCACAAGATCACTTCAGCATCATTCATTTCTTCTGTCCGGGACAACCCTGTACACCATTCACCCGACAGGAAGAATCAAGGCACATTCGTTTGGCAGCCAAGTCGCTCGAGTCCTGACTTGAAGCAGTATACAAATCGGCTGACTGGTACAGGCAGTTGGCATCCGACTGGGCAGCACGGTGAAACGTGGCATAGGTGGAACGGACAAAGCCCAGTTGAACACGTTGTGGATAGCATGGTTTGGTGGAAACCGGACACTTGTGGATCACGGAGCGCAGCGGCGCGCAGACACGGTGCCAAAAGCGCTTGGGACGCTGTTTGGCGGTCGCCACAAGGACGAGCACGAACGGGGATTTACCGGCCCACCGCGGCCGCAGCCGCCGTGCGTACTGTGGACAGCTATCCTGCCAGTGAGGCCTGCATGATAACGATCCATCACCGGAACAAACACATGGGTTACCAATGCTTTACACATTGTTCAGGTAATAATAAATCTATGTGAATAGGAGTGGAATATAGTGAAAATTGAACAAATTTTTATTTCAGTCCTTCTCAACCCACTTCGAATTGAGATTATTTAACTGTATCCAAACAAAACCTTGTTTGTAAAATTGCACACCGAAGTACTATTATTAGAGGGAAATAAGGCATGTTTGTCACATCGCACTAGAGGGAGTTATTTCCGACATTAGAAATTCTTGGACCTAGAGTTCCGTGTCGATTCGGGTCCTTGGCCAAGTTATCATATTTATCATATTATTTTGGTAGTGAAAAACAAGTAGTTTAAACAAAACATTTCATTTTTAGTACAGTAACTCTAAATCTATCATGGACCAAAGAGCTTAAGTTATGCTAGACATGCTAAGTATCTCAATTTCCTTATGGTACGATTTATGATCATGCAACTCAAGAAGTGCTCAAACTTTGTATCCAATGCTCTAAAAAACATTAATCATATGTAACTCTGATCCAATGTAACCCCTTCATTCTTAAATTGTTGTCGTTAGAACGACAATTTTAGTTCAAAATTGAACTAGGGTTCTTGTGCTAATGACAATAATTCGAGAATAGAGAAAGTAAAGCCGTTGATCTACCAGTCTACTTCTTTATTCCCTCTCGTTTTATGTGCAAGTTGTTCAATTATAATTATGAGCAATTGATATTTACGTCTTTTCTCATGTCTATGATGAAATGGCGACAAGTCTCTAGAATCCTATGTGATAGGAAGGTCCCACAAAAACTAAAAGGGAAGTTCTATAGGACAGTAATCAGATCCGCGATGCTTTATCGGGCGAAATGTTGGCCAACTAAACGGTAACATGTCCAACAAATGAGTGTCGTAGAGATGCACATGCTACGGTGGATGTGCGCGTACACGAGAAGAGACCGAATAAGGAATGAGGCGATTCGTGATAAGGTAGGGGTGGCGTCGATTGAAGAGAAGTTAGTCCAACATCGACTTAGGTGGTTTGGACATATCCAGCGGAGGCCTCTAGAAGCACCGGTTAACAGTGAGATTTGAAGAGGTAGAGAAAATATTAGGAGGGGTAGAGGACGACCAAGGTTGACCTGGGAGGAGGCGCTAAAACGAGATTTGAGAGATTGGAATATATCCAGAGACCTAGCTCATGATAGGACCGCATGGAAAGTAGCAATTCATGTGCTAGAACCTTAGTCTTCCTTTTTCTTTTTTCTCTCTTTTCTCTTTTTTCTCTTTTTTTTTCTTTTTTCTTTTTTCTTGTTCCTATATCTTTTCCTCTCTTTTACTTCATTGATATTAGGTTTCATGTCTAGCCGACTCCAACATGCTTGGGATAAATGCTTGGTTGTTGTTGTTGTCTCGGGTCTATGATGACTAGATAATTTCTTAACTCTTGTATGTGTCCAAGTTAAGAGTGACTTCTGTGTTGGATCATCGGGAGTATGTAACTCATTAGTTCTAAAATCTAAATGTTATGGAAGGCTCTTTGGAATAGTGGGAGATTGCTAATAGTCCTTAATTTTTTTCCAAATACTTAATTTGGCTTATAAATAGCAAAGTAAGTTGAAAAACCTAAATAGACACTATATAATTAGCACCCTCCTTGCATAGAAAAAGAGCGAAGGAGATAATTCAACACTCAATATAATGTTTATTCCATAACTATGACTATGTTAATCCTACTTGATTATCAAGGATCACATTAATGTTCATGTCACTTTTCAAATGCAGGAATGTTACAGTTTAGAAACCCATAGAGAAAGATCTATAATTTCATAGGACTAAAAGATCTCATTCCCTAATCCAAATGTCATTAGAGACGACACCAGGTCTCCCAAGCTGAAATCACTAATCTGGTGCTGGTTCGGTTGACTCTAGTCGTCGTCTCGGAACGTACAGGGTTGGTGGGCGAACTGAACCCGCGCGGGGACACGTAGGCGCGGCCGCAGCCGCGCAAAAACTACTGGGCAGCGGCGGCGCACGAGCGCCGTATGCTCCCCCACCATCAACTTCCCCTCCACGCCTCCAAATCCGCGCACACTGTTCATCCCACCCCTCGCTTCGGCCCCCATCCGTACCCTACTTCCACTCCCAGATGGCGTCGCCGGGTGCCGCCTTCTCCGATGCGCTCGTCGCTGAGGACTTCCCCTGGGTGTGTCGCTCGTGCCGGTCCATCCGCAATTCGGTCCCTTTTATTAAAACCCTGTGAAGCTTTCATTTGAATGGAATCTGTTGCTTTGCAGGTGGAGAGGGAGGAGGAGATGGGGATGGCACCGGACAAGTACCGCGACTTGTTCCACCTTGCGCAGCGCGGCGCGTGCGCCTTCAGGGAGCGTCGCTTCGACGAGGTAATCGTCTGGCGCAGTTCCTTTTCGCCTCTCTGCAATGTCCGTGCTGCCTGGGTGTCAGTTTATTCCGAGTGGAGCTTCGCGTCTTGCTCATGGACCGTGGCTAGTGCTTCTGACTGTTTGATTGGGTATATGCTTCATCAATCGGGGAAGGATGAGAATAGGATTTTGGACGCCAAGAAAGTCTATGTGATGCGTTGGCGGTTCAATGTTCGGCATGGGGGAAAGATGTAGCAACTGTCTCCCGCTTCTAGTTACTCCAACCAATAGGATTAACTCCAAGGAAAACAACATAAGCTGAAGTGCTTCAATGGCGTTGAATTGTTACCTTCGTCAATTGCAATAGATACTTCCAGAGAGATTTTTTGGTATACGAGGCGAATGCTTTGTACTAGCAGCTGCAGTCTTGCATAAAGTTTTCAGGAGATAGCCGAACATTATACCAAAGACCAAATTACGAGCTATTGTCATTGCATTTGATGGTTCTACTGCAACAATGTGGTTGACAGAATCCATATGTGCAATCAATGTGGCACATTGATAATTTGTTTGACAAAGTAGGACATACTGATATTCTCCACACCGGTTACTATGGACATAACTTTTTGCTTGTTTAATTTTCCAGTCATGTGACTGGAATCTCACTTGGACTGTACTTGTCAATATTGCATACGTTCTTTCACCCATATAAGGGTGATCAGTCAGGACCTATTTTATTGTTTTTTGAAAATTTGGCATTGAGCCTAGCCCAACGTGCTTGGGACAAAGGCTTTGCTGTTGGTTGTTGAAAATTTGACATTGATATGTAGTTTTTATTTTGAGCTTTTATGTTAACACGAGTCTTCCTTTACCTTCTCTTAATGTTGTTGTGGTTCTAGTCATGAGTCAGTTAAAAAAAACATACCCGTTTGTTGATCATAGTATCAGAAAAGCACCGGGTATTGTTGTGAACATAGCATTTGATTCTACTGTCCTTAAGATCCACCAATCTTCACATAAGGAAAGCCTAGGCAAGTTAGCAAGATGGGTTCACAGGCAATGCCAGTTTTGCCCTCCGTTTGTGCGCTATACCAATTATGTACTGCACCAACTCATATAGGCAGTGTCCACAATAGTATTGTTCCTGATAATCACATAGATATCATTGTTACTGACTTGTCGTTCTATTTTTATATTTTACTAGTGTGTTCTTCTTCCCTTGTTGAAACTTGATTGCTATATTGCATTGAACTTATTATTTATTCTGTTTCAGGCGATTTCCTTGTATTCTAAAGCTCAAAATTTGAGACCTGGAGATCCTATTATTCTTGGAAATCGAAGTTTAGCTTTTTGCCGGTGAGTTTTTGTAACACTTTTGCATGACCTAATTATATGTTTATTTTTTTCTCTGGATTCACACGGTGGCGTGGATACCTTTGTTACAGGATAAGCCAGCTGCTGAGGGAGAGATCTGCAACTGACTCTGAATATCAGCCCTTGAATGGCCTTGACCCTACAACACATGCTGAGGTATGAGTAGTTACTAAACTTTGAATTTAGTAAACACACAAGGAATTCGCCTTTCTTTCTTATAAAACGAGTTAAAACCTTGTTTATATTTTGTTAATGGTTACAGTTAGCTCTGAAAGATGCAGAGAAGATAGTAGCTACCAACAGTAATTCCCCGAGACCGTATCTTCTCAAGGCATATGCGCTTATTCTGGTAACAGTTTGTAACTTTACTTTGCATACTAGAAGATCATAGCTCCAATATTTATGTTTCAGGACAAAGATTCTAAGCATATTCTTACATTGATCAGATTACTCGATTTAGCCCAAAATTCCCAGTGAGTAGAATAATAGGATTTATGGAAGGACTTTACATTATCACCTCTGGTCATTTGGCCTTTCTGCATTTAAACTTTTTTTCCTCGAGCACGAGGAGGACTACCCCAGACATTACTATATTTAAGGTAGGGGAGTACCCGATAATGGCTGGCCTACAGGTTGGTGCATACCAGGCTCGAGTCCGTGTGGCCATCCACTCAATCGGATACTCAAACCAACTGAAATGTTGCTCAGTTATCGCATTTAAGTTTTGAGAACATTGTTGTTACCACTATACTATTGCAAATTCCTGCATGTACACTAAGTGATATATTTTGGCACTTCTGTCTTCATTTATTTCAAGAGTTGAATGTTATGACTTATGACCTGATCTAAAAGTGCCTAAATGTTAGTATGGCAAAATCTGGAATTACATGTGGTGAATATAATTGGAGGAAAATGAAGTCTATTCATAATGCCGGGGGGTTACATATATAGGGTACACACACAGTCTAACATCCCCTGCGGTCGGAACTCTGGCTGCGCAGATGTTGAGACTGGACAACAACACACTTCCTACATGAGAAAACACAAACACACGCTAATAAGACCCCCTCGCAGTCACAACATCATGTTGAGACTAAACCAAAAGACACTACATACATGAGTAAACAAACACTCTAACAGCTCCCCGCGGAGAACACCGTAGAAGAGCCCACTCACACTCCCGAGCGGTAGTGAGGACGGAGTGGGCCGCAAACACCTCGCCATGAGGGGCTCGACCGGTAGAGATGGCCCTAGTGCGCGTACCGGAGGGCGGCGACGCATGCGAAAGGCCGGCGGTGCGGAGTAGGAGGAGGGACGCGCGCGGTGAAGGCCAACAACGCGGGGTAGGACGGCAGGGACGCGCACGGAAGGCCGGCAACGCGGGATAGGAGGGAAGGGACGCACGCGAAAGGCCGGCAGTGCTGCGCGCGGCGAAGGCCGACAACGTGGGGTAGGAGGGATGCGCGCGGCGAAGACCGACGGCACGGGATAGGAGGGACGCGCGCGGAAGGCTGATAACGCGGGGTAGGAGGGCAGGGACGCTCGCGGAAGGCCGACATCGTGGGGTAGGAGGGATGCGCGCGGCGAAGGCCGACGGCGTGGCGTAGGAAGGTAGAGACGCACGCGGAAGGCCGACAGCGTGGGATAGGAGGGACGCGCGCGGCGTGATGGAATAAGTCTTGTACGCTTGGTCTTTGTGGCCCCTTGTTAGGACAACATCTTAGTCCTTGTTAGGACAACATCTTAGACCAAGAGGACACCATATTAGTCCTTTGTTAGGACAACATATTAGTCCTTTGGTAGGACAACGTCTTGGCATCTTAGACTAGCATCTAGGTATATGCTTGGCTTCCTCAACTATAAATATGTAACCCCAACCCTTAGGTTGGGCATGGCATTGTGTGTGGAATGAACCAAATTTTTTTTCCAACTCCTAGTGTCATCCTCTCCATGAAAGTAATACTTCAGATACTAACAAGTGGTGTCAGAGCCGTTCTATCCTGTAGCCTAGACATCTCCTGCTCATCTCCTTCCCACGCCTCTCTTCGTCCTCAACCGGCAGCAAGAATATCGGTTTTTTCAGCTCATCCCTCCTCTTCTGCACAGACGAGCAACAACTTGTCTGAGGCAATCTCTTCCCCACACAACACCCCCCCACTAGCACGCCATGTTCGAAAAACAGTCTCAGCGCTCGGTCGCTTCGAGCGCGCGGCAGAAGAATGCGAGCGAGCAGCAACAGAGGCTGCAGCGACGGCGGCGAGGGCAGCGAGGCTGGCAGCGGCCGAACTGGCAGCGGCGAGGGCGAAAGTAGAAGCAACAGCGGCTGCGGATGGAGCGCGTGCGGTTGCAGTAGAGCTTGAGGTTCTGCGTGGCGGTAGCGACAGAGGCTCTGTTTCTACCGACGGCGGCACCAACGAAGACCTCAGGCTGGCGAGGGAGGTAGCACGACCACAAACGCCACAGTGGGCAGCCGCGCACCCCCATGGGCGCGGCAGCTGCAGCCCAGATAGGCGCGGACGCGCCGGCGACTCCTGGCGGGAGTGGTTGGGTCGACGGAGATCGTGGCTGGTGGTGGTATGGAGTGAGGCGGCGGCCGGTGGTGGGAGAGGGACTAGGGTTTCAGCCTGATACCAAATTGGAGGAAAATGAAGTCTATTCATAATGCTAGGTTTTTTTACATATATAGGGTACACACACAGTCTAACAAATATAATGTCTAGTCTGCCTAAAGAAATACAAATTATAAGAAAAATCGTAAAAGATTAATCATTAATGCAAATAAGAATGTATTAATACAACAACATCCAAACCTTTATCCCAAGCATGTTGGGGTCGGCTAGACATGAAACCCAATAATTATATATATAAGAATAACAAGGAAAAAAAGAAAAAAAAACAAGACTAAGATTCTGACACATGAATTGCTACTTTCCATGCGGTCCTATCATGAGCTAAGTCTCTAGATACATTCCAATCTCTCAAATCTCGTTTTACCGCCTCCTCCCAGGTCAACCTTAGTCGTCCTCTACTCCTCTTAATATTTTCTCTATCTCTTAAAATCCCACTGTTAACCAGTGCTTCTGGAGGTCTTCGTTGGATATGTCCAAACCACCTTAGTCGATGTTGGACTAACTTCTCTTCAATCGGCGCCACCCCTACCCTATCACGAATCGCCTCATTCCTTATTCGGTCTCTTCTCATGTGCCTGCACATCCACCGTAGCATGCGCATCTCTGCAACACTCATTTGTTGGACACATTGCCGTTTAGTTGGTCAACATTCCGCCCCATAAAGCATCGCGGGTCTGATCACCGTCCTATAGAACTTCCCTTTTAGCTTTTGTGGGACCTTCCTTTCGCATAGGATTCTAGAGGTTTGTCGCCATTTCATCCACCCTATCTTAATCCTGTGGCAAACATCCTCATCAATATCGCCATTGCTTTGTAACATTGATTCTAAGTATCGGAAAGAGTCCCTTCTAGGTACTATTTGTCCTTGTAGACTAACATTTCCCTCTTCATGACCAACACCACAAAAGTCACACCTCATATACTCGGTTGTGGTCCTACTAAGTCTAAACCCTTGAACTCTAAGGTTTGTCTCCATAACTTTAATTTTTTATCAACACCATCCCTAGTTTCATCTAACAGTACTACATCATCGGCAAAGAGTATGCACCAAGGGATATCCCCTTGTATATCCTTCGACACCTCATCCATCACCAAGGAAAAGATGTATGGGCTCAAAGCTGATCCTTGATGTAGTGCTACCGTGATAGGAAATGCATCAGTCTTATTAGAGGGCTAATGGTGGCTGTATTAGATGGATACATAATGCTGGGTACATGTCTGATTATAGAGGGATTAGGAGGGGAAAAAGGACTAAACTACCCCTAACCCTAATCCCTTTCTAAAGACTAATATGCCCCTGTGACACACCCTTAATTACAATGTCTAACACCCCCCGCAGTCACAACATCTAGCCACTGCAGATGTTGAGACTAGACCGAAACTCGGAGAACAGCGACGACGGGAGGCCCTTCGTGAAGATGTCGGCGAACTGCGTCGTTGTCGGGACATGGTGTACCCGAACCTCGCCGCGTGCAACCCGCTCACGAACAAAGTGGAGGTCAATCTCCACATGTTTCGTGCGCTGATGCTGGACCGGGTTGGTGGAGAGGTACACGGCGCTGACGTTGTCGCAGTAGATGAGGGTGCTCCTGACGACGGGAGTATGGAGCTCCTGAAGCAGCTGCTGGAGCCAGGAGGCCTCAGCTACGCCGTTAGCCACGGCGCGATACTCCGCCTCAGCACTCGAACGCGACACCACGGGCTGTTGCTTCGAGGACCAGGAGGCGAGGTTACCGCCCAGGAAGACGGCGTACCCAGAAGTAGAACGTCGTGTGTCCGGGCAGCCTGCCCAGTCAGCATCGGTGTACACGACCAGCTCGGAGGCCGTGTCACGTCGAAGAAGGAGGTCGTAGTCGAGAGTGCCTCGTAGGTACCGAAGAATCCGCTTCACAGCGGTGAGGTGCGGCTCCCTCGGGTCATGCATGTGGAGGCACGCCTGTTGAACCGCATATGAGATATCCGACCTGGTGAAGGTGAGGTACTGAAGAGCACCTGCAAGACTCTTGTAAGAAGTGGGGTCAGAGACGGGTGTCCCATCGGTAGCGGAGAGCGTCGCCTGAGTATCCACTGGAGTGGAGCACGGCTTGCACTCAGCCATGCCCGCTCGCTGGAGGATATCCAGGCAATACTGTCGCTGGTGAAGGAATAGGCTGCCTGGTTGGTCCTCGACCGTAATACCCAGGAAGTGGTGGAGACGCCCAGGTCCTTCATAGCGAACTCCTGCTGCGAAGCAGAAATAGTGCGCCGAAGCAGAGCTGGACTAGACGCTGTCAGGACAATGTCATCGACGTACAGTAGGAGGTAAGCAGTGTCTCTTGCCCGTCGATAGACAAACAGCGAAGTGTCCGACTTAGCTTCAACAAACCCCTGTGAAACCAAGAAAGAGGTGAATCGGCTATACCAGGCTCGTGGGGCCTGTTTCAGTCCGTACAGTGATTTGTTCAGCTTACAGACCATGTCTGGGTGAGCTGAATCTACAAATCCTGCCGGCTGACTGCAGTACACCGTCTCGGTCAGTGTACCGTGGAGGAAGGCGTTCTTGACGTCCAACTAGTGGACAGGCCAAGAACGTGAGAGAGCCAACGACAATACAGTACGAACTGTCGCCGGCTTCACCACCAGGCTGAAAGTCTCGTCGTAGTTGACTCCAGGGCGCTGAGTGAAACCCCGGAGTACCTAACGAGCCTTGTACCTCTCCAAGGTACCATCCGCCTTCTTCTTATGTGCGAATACTCACTTGCCCGTGACAACATTGCCACGACCGGCATGGGGAACCAGGTCCCAGGTCCGGTTGGCAAGCAGGGCCTCATACTCTTCCTCCATACCGTGGCGCCAGTGAGGGTCGGTGAGGGCGCTACGCACGGAAGTGGTTATGGGCGAGATCGAAGAAGGCTCGGTCGGTGGAGATGTCGTTGACGAGAAAGCGGCCCCATCGAACCGCTTAACTGGTCGAAGACTCCCGGACGCACGTCGAGTCAACATTGGGTGGACGTGACCAGGATCACTGTGAAGGAGAGGGGGGTTGTACACCGGCCGCTCGGGTACAACCATCTTCTCTCGTCGTGGGTAGACGAGAGTGGGTCTCGAGGCCGCGCGTGGCGTCGCTGGAGCAGGAGCCTCCCCCCGCGCTCGTCGCTGGTAGACAAGTGCGGGGTCAGCAAAGCGAGAAGTCGTCGTCGGTGCCGCGCATGGCGCGGCTGGTGGCGTCGTGCTTGCTGCAGGTAACGTCGGGGAGGCAGCTGGTGACGCCGCAGGTGCTGATGCCGCACGTGGTGCAGTAGGTGACGACAGAGGCGTCGATGCCGCACGTGGTGCAGCTGGTGACGCCGGGGGCACCTGAGGTACAATAGGTGGCGTCGGGGAAGCCGAGGCCGCACATGGCGCAGCGGGTGACGTCGGAGGCGTCGATGCCACACGGGGTGCAGCGGGTGACGCCGGATACGTCGATGCTACACGAGGTGCAGCAGTCGACATCGGGGGCACCTGAGGCGTAGCTCGTGTCGGTCCTGCAGAAGAAATAGGCCAAGGCAACTGGGAGGCAGCCTCGTGGTCAGTAGGAAAAAGGGAGTCCAACTCTGTGGTGGAATCGGAAGAGGTGATGGAGAAAGGAAAAGATGACTCGTCGAAGACGACGTGTCGGGAGATCAAGATGCGACGGGTGGTGGGGTCAAGGCACCTGTACCCCTTATGGTCAGGGGAGTACCCAAGGAAAACACACTGAGTCGAGCGAGGCGCGAGCTTATGGGGAGCTGTGTCAGAGAGGTTCGGGTAGCAAGCGCACCCGAAGACTCGAATATGGTCGTAAAGAGGATGGGTGCCGAACAAAGCGAAGTGAGGGGTGGGAGCACTAATCGCCTTAGTAGAAAGGCGATTAATGAGGTAGGTGGCAGTGTGAAGCGCCTCCGCCCAGTAGTGAGCAGGGGTAGAAGCCTGAAACATCAGGGAGCGCATGACATCGTTGGTGGTCCGAATCATGCGCTCAACCATGCCGTTCTGGGGGGGAGTGTACGGGCATGACATGCACAACTGAACACCGCGAGAAAGCAGAAAGTCACGGAACGTAGAGTTGTCAAACTCGCGCCCGTTGTCGCACTGGACCACACGGATCGTGCGCCCAAACTGGGTGGACACCCAAGCGAAGAAGTGAGAAAGAGTACCAAAAGTATCAGACTTTTGTCGTAAGGAAAAAGTCCACGAATAGTGCTGTCGGTACCCTCGATACGGGGTACCCTCGCGCACAGGGGGAAATGCCTAAGGACCTCGCCCTTCTCCGCAAGGAGAGCTCCGAAGGCGCCACGTGTCCAGCGGGGCCGGACCTCCCTCTCCTCAGATGAGAGCTCCGGACTCGCCACGTGGCCAACTGAGTCGGACCTCCCGCCTCCGTGGGGAGAGCTCCGAAGGCTCCATGTGTCCCGTGGGGCCGGGCCTCCCTCTCCTCAGAGGAGAGCTCCGGGCCCGCCACGTGGCCAGCAGAAGCCGGACCTCCCCCCTCCGCGGGGAGAGCTCCGAGGACTCCACGTGTCCCGCGGGGCCGGACCTCCCTCTTCTCAGAGGAGAGCTCCGGGCCCGCCACGTGGCCAGCAGAACAACACTGCCTGCCCCCGCGCGGTAGGCAGCAGGCGTAAAGACGCGCCATACCTTGCCCGTACAAGGTATTCAAGGCCCGCGCCTTCCTAAGACGCGGAGACGCGGAGCACGCCTCTGTCAGGTGCCGTTGCGCCCAGTCACATCGCAGACTGGCGCGCCGTGTCAGAGCCTGCCCGCCAATAAACACAGCAACAAGACATCCCCTGCCGCCCGTGCCATCATCAACCACTACGACTAGCTTGCGGCATGGGCAGGGCGGCAGAACGAAGACTCGGAAGCCTTCGCCAGAGACAATACCGGCATAACTGCAAATACGGTAGTCGGCAGGCAATCTCCCCGGGACTACCTGTCGGGTCCCGGGCCCATCTTGTAAGCCACTCGAGCCTTGGACTATAAAAGGCTCGGGTAGGCAACGTTAGCAAGGGTTCGAACTCTGTGAACTCGCACTCTAGACATCACTCACCCTCAAGCTCAGGACTCCGGTTCCGAGCAATATGCAATACAACGAGCACCTCTGCTCACCGTGGACGTAGGGTTTTACGCTCCGGCGGCCTGAACCACGTAAAACTCCTCGTGTCAAGCTTCTTCCTCACTCGTCCTTAACGCTGAAGCTCTCCGCAAGTGTCTAGCCCCTCCGAAAAAGAACCTCCGCGGGCTGCCCAGAGCAGGTCCGTGAGAAGTGTCGACTACACACTTCGACATTTGGCGCGCCAGGTAGGGGGCTTTTCCCTTGCGCGACGAGCTTTTGCCGGCGAAGATGACCAAGCTTCCTTCAGCGGCAATCTCTCCTCCCCCGCGTTCACGACGGACCGTGACTAGCGGGGACTACGTCTCGACACACTCTGGACGGAGTGTGTCGGCGCAAGCTGGAAGCCAGCAGCCGACTCCGGCAGCGCCGACTCCGGCAACGCATGCTCCAACGAGTGTGAGATCCTCTGCAGCGCTGCGCGTCCCCCACGGGGGCGCGCTAGCCGCAGCAAGAGCGCTACTGCGCAATCCGCCTGCTGGGGACGCGCCTCAGTCAGCGACCCAGCAGTGGATTCGCGAGATAGACCGTCTCGTCGTCGCCGCCGCAAACCCTCGACTTCGGCGGGGACGACGCCCCGGCCAACCGGCTGTGTCGCTGACGCACACGCCAATGGTTGACGGGCAGACGGCAGATTCCAGCTCCACCAGGCTCCCATCGACGGACCTGAGGACAGAGTTGGAACAATGCCACTTGGGCCAAGATGCCCGAGTGTTCCTCGAGCGACGACGAGAAAGGCGTCGCAACCAAGAGGCCGGCGACAACATGACGTCTGCCTCGACCCTGCCTGAGGCGCAAACTTTCGCCATGCGATCTCTGCCCCAGGCATACGCCACGCAGCATATGCCACAGCCATATGCCCTGCAAACGGCGCCCCCGGTCTATGGCGCAGCCTTGGCCATACCGGGGTACACTGTGCCAGCAGCGAACCAAGCGTTCGCGGCACCAACGCCTGCAGCAACAGGAGCAGGATGTGCGGCCCTGGCGCCACATCTTCGCTTCGCGAGGTGGCCGCGCAAGTTTCGGCCGCACCTGCCTGAGAAGTACAACGGCAGCGTCAACCCGGCGGAGTTCCTCCAGATCTACTCCACGACCGTCCTTGCTGCAGGAGGGGACGAGGCCGTCATGGCCAACTACTTCCCCGTCGCCTTGACCGGCCCGACCCGGTCTTGGCTCATGAACCTCCCCCAGGGTTCCATAACCTCCTGGGGGGAGCTTTGCCGGCAGTTCACTGCCAACTTCGGCAGCTCCTACACCCGGCCTGGCACGAAGCTCGACCTCCACGCCATCCAACAACAACCTGGAGAGACACTGCGCTCCTTCATCCAGCGGTTCTCTCAGGTACGCTACACCATCCCGCACATTCAAAGTGCTTTTGTGGTGATGGCGTTCCGGCAGGGTGTCCGGGACGAGAAGATGCTTGAGAAGCTCGCGACCAGAGAGGTTCGCGACGTCTCAGAGCTCTTCAGCCTGGCGGACCAATGCGCCAGGGCAACTGAAGGGCGGAACTGGCACTCTCTGCCAGCCTCCGAGTCAGGAGGACAGCTCGGATCTGGCGCTGCTTTCTATGGAAGCGGCAAGAAGATCAAGAACTGGGGCGGTGGCAAGATGAAGCCACCGGCCGTGGCTCCCGTTGCCGCAGCAGCGGCACCCAGTGGAGCTCGGGGGCCACGCCCCGACAAAAGGCAGCGACAGTCACCAGCTCCAAATGGTGACCAAGGCGAGCTATGCCCCGTGCACGGCACCAGTTACCATACCTCTGCCGAGTACCGGGAGATCCAGAAGCTCGCGGAGCGCTTCCGGAAATGGAAGCAGCTTCGAACTGATGCCCCACCCTTCGGTCAAAGGGAGGGCAAGCAGAAGGTCGACGCCCCAGACAACGTCGACCACCAAGTGGAGTTCCAGGAGCCTCAGCGCGCCGTGAAGGCGGTGCGCAACCATGAGGACTCCAGCTCCAGTGATGACGAGCGCCGGAAGATGCTCTACGTCATCTACGGTGGGTCCGCTGACCCCTCGTCCCGAAGCGCGGTTAAGACCCTGCGCCGAGCGGTAGCGTCGGTGGCTCCCCTCCCAAGTGCCGCGCCGCACCTCAAGTGGATGGGAACCCCCATCAGCTTCGATGCCACCGACTGCCCCATGAACATGGCTGGGGCCGGCCAACTACCGCTCTTGGTAGCGCCCACCATCGCCAACGTGAGGATGTACCACGTTCTGGTAGATGGCGGGGCTGGGCTGAACCTCATCAGCCGCGCAGCTTTCCAGAAGCTGCAGATCCCGATGGCCAAGCTCACCCCATCGAGCCCATTCTCAGGGGTAGGGCCAGGACAGGTCGTTCCATACGGCAACATCAGCCTTCCGGTGACCTTTGGGGCACCGGACAGCTATCGGACAGAGTACATTATGTTCGACGTGGCAGAGATCGACCTCCCCTTCAACGCCATAATTGGCAGGCCAGCCCTGTACCGATTCATGGCAGTAGCCCACTACGGCTACCTCGTCTTGAAGATGCCTACACCAACAGGCGTCCTCAGGATTCGTGGAGACCGCACTGCTGCAGTGTCAGCCTTGGAAAAGCTCCAGGCACTTGCAACAGCTCGAGCACCAGCCCCTGGCAGTGCAGAACCGGACCGGCTCCACCCGAGTGCACGCCACCGTGCCTCTAGCGCAGCACCCCGTGTGCAACCCCTCGACGAGGGCGACGTCCCCCTGAAGGTCGTCCAAGTCGGCGCCGGTGCTACCCAGACCACCCGGGTAGCCGGGGGCCTGGATAGCAAATAGGAAGGCGCGCTCGTCACCTTCCTCCGGCACAACGTCGACGTGTTTGCATGGCAGCCGTCGCAGATGCCGGGGATCCCTAGGGAGGTGATCGAGCACCACTTGAAGGTCTTCCCCGACGCCCGACCAGTCCAACAGAAGCCTCGCAAGCAGTCCATCGAGCGGCAAAACTTCATCCGAGAAGAAATCAAGAAGCTGCTGGACGTTGGCTTCATACGGGAAGTCTACCACCCCCGGTGGTTGGCGAACCCCGTTGTTGTCCCGAAGGTCGGCAGGAAGCTCCGGATGTGCATCGACTACACCAGTCTCAATAAGGCATGTCCCAAAGATCTATTCCCTCTCCCTAGAATAGATCAAATAGTAGACTCGACATCAGGCTGTGATATGCTGTGTTTCCTAGACGTCTACTCAGATTTTCATCAGATCCCTATGTCTAGAGAAGATGAAGAGCACACCTCCTTCATCACAGTAGACGGCCTGTATTGTTATGTGTCTATGCCTTATGGCCTAAAGAATGCTCTTCCCACCTTTGTACGTGCAATGCACAAAACCTTTGGAGAGTTAATAAGAGACTTAGTTGAGGTGTATGTCGATGACATCGTTGTCAAGGTTAGGCAGAGTTCATCCTTGTTAGATAACCTGGCCTTAGTCTTTGACAAACTGCGCTCCACGCACACCAAGCTGAACCCCGACAAGTGTGTGTTCGGCGTATCCTCTGGAAAACTCTTAGGATTCCTGGTCTCACACCGAGGAATTGAGGCCAACCCAGAGAAGATCAAGGCCATCGACTTGATGCGGCCTCCCGCCCGCATCAAAGAAGTCCAGAAACTCACGGGATGCCTAGCCGCGCTGAGTCGGTTTATACCGAGGCTAGCAGAGCGAGCGCTCCCCTTCTTTAAGCTCCTGCGCAAATCCGGTCCATTTGCTTGGACCGACGAAGCAGAAGAAGCTTTCCAGGAGTTGAAGCAACTCCTGACGACCCTACCCATCATGGTAGCCCCCGAGTCCGAAGAGCATTTGTTGCTCTACATCGCGGCGACAACTGAAGTGGTGAGTATGGTCCTCGTCGCAGAGCGGCCGGACCTCTTGTCACCACAGCCTGCTCCGGTAGCAGGAGACAGGCACCAGGAAACCCCGGAGGTCCAAGACGACCTTCCGGACCTCCAAGACAACGGAGGTCCAACGGGACCTCCCGGAGGTCCAACGGGACCTCCCGGAGCTCTCGGAAAACCAGCGGGACCTCCCGGAGGTCCAAGGCCCGGAGCTCCCGGAAAACCAGCGGGACCTCTCGGAGGTCCAAGGCGGCTTAGGAGCCTTCGAGTCCCAGCTCCCAGAAGCCCCCCTGGACCCACCCACCTCCGGTAGGCCTGAGCCAATGGATGAAGACATCTCTGGCCTGAGAGGGAGGGTCCGGACCATCCAGAGGCCTGTCTACTACATTAGCGAAGTCCTCCACGACGCCAAGACAAGGTACCTGGAGGTCCACAAGCTGCTGTATGCAGTGCTCGTGGCATCCAGGAAGCTCCGCCACTACTTTCAAGCCCACCGGGTCTCGGTGGTCACCTCCTATCCGCTGAAGGCGATCCTTCACAGCCCCCACGTGACTGGCAATGTCGCTAAATGGGCAGCGGAACTGGCGGAGTTTGAGCTGGACTTCCTTCCTCGCCATGCAGTCAAGAGCCAAGCACTGGCTGACTTCGTGGCTGAGTGGACGCCAACGAAGGCTGACCCAGGGGGCCACGAAGACGGTGAACCAAAGCACCGAGCTCCGGTCTTCACTGGGCCTCACTGGACGCTCTTCTTCAACGGCTCCTCGCGAAAGCAGGGAGCCGGTGCCGGCGTACTGCTTCTCATGCCATCGGGGGAGCAGTTGGGGTACATGGTGCGTCTCAACTTCAAGACAACTAACAACATGGCAGAGTATGAAGCACTCATCTTTGGCCTAAAGACAACCCTGTCTTTGGGCACTCGCCAGTTGTTGGCACAGGGCGACTCCCAGCTAGTCATCAAACAAGTTAAGGGTGAATGCTCCTGTAATGACCCACAGCTAGCTGCTTATCTGCTCCACGTGCAGATGTTGGAGAAAGACTTCCTCGCCTTGGACCTGCGCCATGTACCGCGCGCTGGCAATGCCGTAGCTGACGACCTCTCAACGAAGGCCTCCACCGGAGCCCCTATGCCCGAAGGAGTCTTCGAGAGGACATTGCTGCGGCCCACAGCCCGGCCTGCCGAGCCGGGCGAAGGGGGCTGGACCAGCACCTCGAAGCTGGCGATCCCGGCGGCCCTGCAGCCATGGACACCGCCAAGGATCGTAAGTGTCACTGGGGACTCCGTGCAACCCAGCGCTCAAGATCCAGAAGCTCAAGTCAGACCCGATGCATGGATCACGGAGATCCGGGACTACTTGAAAGACAACATCCTCCCTGATGAACGTATATCCGCTGAACGGATCGTGCGCATGGCTAAGAGATACGCGCTGGTAGAAGGGGATCTCTACCGGCGTGGCGCCAACCATGTCCTATTGCGGTGCATAACTCAGGGGGAAGGCTGCGACTTGCTCGCTGAGATCCATGGAGGCGAATGTGAGAGTCACTCTTCCTCACGCACGCTTGTCGGTAAAGCCTTCCGGCATGGCTTCTACTGGCCGACAACACTCCAGGATGCCGTCAAGCTGGTCGAGAGCTGCAAGGCGTGCCAGTTCCACGCCAAGCAGATCCATACACCGGCTCAGGCGGTTCAGATGATCCCACCCTCATGGCCGTTCGCCATATGGGGGTTGGACATCCTGGGACCATTCCCCAGAGCCGTCGGGGGATTCCGGTACCTCTATGTCGCCATCGACAAGTTCACCAAGTGGCCGGAAGCCACACCCGTCGTCACCATCAACAAGCAATCCGCAGTAAAGTTCATCAAGTCGACCGTCTGCCGGTTCGGGGTCCCGAACAGAATCATTACTGACAACGGGACCCAGTTCACTAGCGCAACGTTTCAAGAATATTGCGAAGACCTCGGCATTCAGGTGTGCTATGCCTCCGTTGCTCATCCAAAGAGCAATGGACAAGTTGAGAGGGCCAACGCCGAGATTCTTCGGGGCCTCAAGACCCACACCTATGCCGGCTTGAAGAAACATGGCACCAAGTGGGTGGACGAGCTTCCGAGCACACTATGGGCTAACCGGACATCCCAGAGCCGGGCCACTGGAGAGACACCCTTCTTCATGGTATATGGGGCCGAGGCTGTGTTTCCCCCAGAGATCACCATGGGGTCCCGCCGTGTCCGAGCTTACGACGAAGCCGCGTAGGACAACCTCCGGCGTGAAACGAGGCTTGATTACATGCAGCACTCCGCAACGCACGATACCGACAAGCGCTCCGGCGCTACCATCAAAGGTCTGTGCGTGTCCGGGAGCTGCAGGAAGGCGACCTAGTGTTGCGGTGCATACTTTCTCGCGAGGGGACCGACGAACTCTCCCCTGGCTAGGAAGGTCCCTTCCGGGTCACAAAAGTATGCCGCCCCGGGTGCGTACGCCTTTCCACAGAGGATGGGGACCCACTCCCGAACCCTTGGAACATAGAACACCTCCGTAAGTTCTACCCCTAGAGCAATAATAGGACAGCCTCTTCTTTTTTAATAGATTTCATAGAGTCCAGGAACAGCGCTCGGAGCAGCTAAGTCTCAGGGGACGGTCCAGGACTACGTTCAGCTTGGCCTGGTTCCGACCCTAAGCGCGTAGAGTCTTGCTTCCCTTCTTAATGGAGCGGGTCGTTGCCTCCATGTTTAGCCTGCCTTCCTCCTATGGAAATTTATATGAAAAGAAACCTGTCCTAGTTTGCTCTTCCCTTGTGCTCATTTAAATTACGTATTAATTCTTATGACCGCACTTCCGGTGCATGCTCACCATGCACTCAGCTCCCTTTCCTCATTCTCACCTCTAGTCGGCATTTGCTGCCCTACCGAAGGCGGTTGCGTTTGAGGTACCTGCCGATGGCCAGGGGGCCCCGAGCTCCCGACACTTCGCGCACTGTAGTTCTCAAGCACCGTACAAATGGATAGGGACCGTAAGCCAAATAAGACTATGAGATAGGGAAGGGGGAGCCCCAAGGAGAATTACGTTTCCCTTACTTGTGTGCAGGACCTCTCGGCCTTAGCTCCCCGTAGGAGTATGGTAGGAGCGCCCAACCAATGGGCCACAAATACCAGGGGGCCACTACGGGATCGCGCAAGACCGGAGCTCCAAGGCAAGACCGAAGGATCCAGACCTCGCCCCTTCCGCAGGGGCGAGCCCCGAAGGCCCCACGTGTCCAGCGGGGCTGGAGCTCCCCTCTCCTCAGGGGGGGCCCCGGGCCCGCCACGTGGCCGGCAGAAGCCGGACCTCCCCCTCCGAGGGGAGAGCTCCGAAGCCTCCACGTGTCCCACGGGGCCGGGCCTCCCTCTCCTCAGAAGGGAGCTCTGGGCCCGCCACGTGGCCAGCAGATCCGGACCTCCCCATTCTCATGGGGCGAGTTCCGGAGACCTCCGGGGCCCTTAATACAATAAGGACCCGGGAAAGGTGTCTGTGCAGAGCTTCGAGATTGGTGAAGGCCTCTGAGTACCTTGTGGAGCTAAGGGCTCGGCCAGGCAAAACCAAGAAGAAGACTAAAGCACACAGACACAGAAGATAACAAGAGTCTATTCATTCAAGGCTCCATGAGCTGGGCTACAGACTCAACAAAAATAAAGAAAAAAGGTACAGGGCCTTTTGGCCACGGGGGCAGATGCCTAAGAGTCCCCGGACTCCCGTTGGAACCTAGAGGCCACAAGGGCGGCCACGTCCCCGACCTCGGCCCTGGCTGCTTCCTCCCGCTCGGCGGCGGGCCCTAGACGGACTGGCTCCAGAGAGAAGGAAGGGGCTTGGCTCCAGAAGCACGCCAACACATGCGTAGCGACCTCCTTCGCCAGGCCTCGTCCCTCCACCTCAAGCTCGTCGGCGATCACCGCTTCGAGCCGGCCCAGCTTGGCGTCGATGGACTCAAGCGCCGGGATTGCCCCAGACAACTCCTGCGCTGGAGCCTCCGTCCGCACCGGGCTGAAACCAAGAGGAACCAAGGCGGACCCCGCCTCGGTAACAAAGCTCCAGACCGTCTGGGCCTCGACAGATTGCGAAGCCTGGAGCTTCTCTACCTCTTGGCGGGCCGCCAGCTCGCGATCCAGCGTCGCCTGGCGCTCCCGGGAGGATTGCTCCTCCCTCGTGGCAGCAGCCGACTCGCGGAGCTCCAGCTCCTCGGCCTGAGCCCTCAGCTCGCCCTCTCTGGCCTTCAGCCGTGCGGCAACCTTCTCCTCCTCGGCCGCCACGACACGTTCCCGATCAGCGACGGCGCACTCTCGACGAACTACCTGCAGCCGCAACTCCTCCACGGCAGCAGAGTGCGCCTCGACCCTGGCTTTGGCCTGGGCCAGAGCTTCGCGGAAGGTAGCGCGGAGCCGCCGGGTCTCTGAGTCCAGGCGGCCGACGGCTTTCTTCTGAGCGTCGAGCAGAGCACCCATGGCGTAGGCAGTAAAGAAGACCATCTCCCCCTTTTCCAGGAGCAGGGGGAGAGATCCCCGGCGGAGCCGGCGTTTCTGCTCCTCCGTGTGCCAGCCCAGCAGCCTGCGCACTGGTCCAAGCTCGGCCGACCGAGCGAGACGCGACGGAAGCAGGTTGGAAGCCATGGCAGGGGAGAGCTCAAGGACAGGGAAGACAAAGGCGCAAGAGTTCAAGGAAGGTGCAAGCGCAGGGAAGTGCGAAGGGAAGCCGCGATGCGGGTAAGATCCCCTTTTAAAACTTCCCAGGTGCGATTCAAAGCGATTCGAAACTCTTCGAATACGCCGCTTGGGCAACCGCTTCGGCTCCAAGACCGAGCGTCGATGACAAGTGGACCCAAGTCGTCCAGCTGAAGCGGTGGGCCAAGAAGTCAGTCTCCCAAGGAGACGAGCCGGCAAGGCGCTTCGGCGGTTCCCGAAAAAAGCGCCGCAACGTGCAGAAGTGGCAGCCTTGGGAACCGCCGCAGTAAAAACAACCATCAAGTGGGCGCACGCTCCCACGATCCCGCGACTGTTCGTGCTCCGACAACGGTCAATGCGGGACTTAGAGAAAGTGCGCGGAACGGAAGAGACGGAGGCCCCACCTCAGACTCGCTATCTCCCCCGAGATGGGCCCGGGGGCCACTGTCGGTACCCTCGATACGGGGTACCCTCGCGCACAGGGGGAAATGCCTAAGGACCTCACCCTTCTCCGCAGGGAGAGCTCCGAAGGCGCCATGTGTCTAGCGGGGCCGGACCTCTCTCTCCTCAGAGGAGAGCTCCGGACTCGCCACGTGGCCAACTGAGCCGGACCTCCCCCCTCCGTGGGGAGAGCTCCGAAGGCTCCACGTGTCCCGCGGGGCCGGGCCTCCCTATCCTCAGAGGAGAGCTTCGGGCCCGCCACGTGGCCAGCAGAAGCCGGACCTCCCCCCTCCGCGGGGAGAGCTCCGAGGACTCCACGTGTCCCGCGGGGCCGGACCTCCCTCTTCTCAGAGGAGAGCTCCGGGCCCGCCACGTGGCCAGCATGACAACACTGCCTGCCCCCGCGCGGTAGGCAGCAGGCGTAAAGACGCGCCATACCTTGCCCGTACAAGGTATTCAAGGCCTGCGCCTTCCCAAGACGCGGAGACGCGGAGCACGCCTCTGTCAGGTGCCGTTGCGCCCAGTCGTATCACAGACTGGCGCGCCGTATCAGAGCCTGCCCGCCAATAAACACAACTACAAGACATCCCCTGCCGCCCCTGCCATCATCAACCACTACGACTAGCTTGTGGCATGGGCAGGGCGGCAAAACGAAGACTCGGAAGCCTTCACCAGAGACAACTACCGGCATAACTGCAGATACGGTAGTCGGCAGGCAATCTCCCCGGGACCACCTGTCGGGTCCCGGGCCTACCTTGTAAGCCACTCGAGCTTTGGACTATAAAAGGCTCGGGTAGGCAACGTTAGCAAGGGTTCGAACTCTGTGAACTCGCACTCTAGACATCACTCACCCTCAAGCTCAGGACTCCGGTTCTGAGCAATAAGCAATACAACGAGCACCTCTGCTCACCGTGGACGTAGGGTTTTACGCTCCGGCGGCCTGAACCACGTAAAACTCCCCGTGTCAAGCTTCTCTCTCACTCGTCCCTAACGCTGAAGCTCTCCGCAAGTGTCTAGCCCCTCCGAAAAAGAACCTCCGCGGGCTGCCCAGAGCAGGTCCGGGGGAAGTGTCGACTACACACTTTGACAAGTGCGAAAAATTATCAACGACCACCAAGTAATACTTGCATCTAGAAACACTAAGAACAGGTGAAGTCCAAAGATCACAGTGAATCAAATCAAAGATGTGCTCGACACGAGTGACAGAGTAGAACGGGTCACGACATGCCCCGGCGGTGGCGGCGCCGGAAAGGAAGACAACACGCTCGGACCCTCGACAGTGGTGCCAACAGAGTAGCCAACAGCCGATCCAGGTACATCAGCTGATGGCGGCCGAGAGTATTAGAGGATAAATGAATGCTTAATTAATCTTAGGGGGTAGGGTACATATATATAATTACATAGGTGGGCTGGTACATGGGCCAGGCCCAACACACAATCTTACATAGTCCAACACCCCCCCGCAGTCCCAACATCTAGCCACAACAGATGTTGAGACTGGACCGAAACTCAGAAAACAGCGACGACGGGAGTCCCTTCGTGAAGATGTCGGCGAACTGTGACGTCGTCGGCACGTGGAGAACTCGAACCTCGCCGCGTGCAACCCGCTCACGAACAAAATGGAGATCAATCTCCACATGTTTCGTGCGCTGGTGCTGGACGGGGTTGGTGGAGAGGTAGACGGCGCTGACATTGTCACAGTAGACCAACGTGCTCCGGGCGACGGGGGAGTGGAGCTCCTGAAGTAGCTGCTGGAGCCAAGACGCCTCTGCCACGCCGTTAGACACAACGCGGTACTCCGCCTCAGCACTGGAGCGAGAAACCACGGGCTGCCGCTTCGAGGACCAGGAGACAAGATTCCCCCCCCAAGAAGACGGCGTAGCCAGAGGTGGAGCGGCGGGTATCTGGGCATCCCGCCCAGTCAGCGTCGGTGTAGACCACCAACTCAGAGGGAGAGTCACGTCGAAGTAGAAGGCCGTAGTCGATGGAGCCGCGCAGGTACCGAAGAATCCGCTTCACAGCGGTGAGATGCGGCTCCCGCGGGTCGTGCATGTGCAAGCACACCTGCTGAACCGCGTAGGAGATGTCTGGCCTGGTGAAGGTGAGATACTGTAGTGCACCTGCAAGACTCCTGTAGGCAGTCGGGTCGCTGACAGGGGTCCCATCAGCAGAAGAGATCTTTGCCTGGGTATCCACCGGTGTGGAGCATGGCTTACACTCAGCCATACCCGCACGCTCGAGGATGTCCAGACAATACTGCCGCTGGTGAAGAAATAGGCCGCCTGGTCTGTCCTCGACTGCAATCCACAGGAAGTGGTGAAGCAAGCCCAAGTCCTTCATAGCGAACTCCTGCTGGAGAGCAGAGATAATCCGCTGAAGGAGTGTAGGGCTGGACGCCGTCAGCACAATGTCATCGACGTAGAGAAGGAGATAGGCAGTGTCATCCTCCCGTCGATAAACAAAGAGTGACGTGTCCGACTTGGCTTCAACGAAGCCCAAGGAGACCAGGAAGGAGGCGAACCTGCTATACCAGGCTCGAGGTGCCTGCTTCAGACCGTACAAGGACTTGTTCAGCTTGCAGACCATGGCTGGACGAGCTGAATCAACGAACCCTGTCGGCTGAGAGCAATACACCGTCTCCGTCAGAGTACCGTGAAGAAAGGCATTCTTGACGTCCAGCTGGTGGACTGGCCAAGAACGCGAGAGAGCCAACGACAGAACAGTCCGCACTGTCGCTGGCTTAACCACCGGACTGAATGTCTCGTCGTAGTCCACTCCAGGGCGCTGAGTGAAGCCCCGAAGTACCCAACGGGCCTTATATCTCTCCAGTGAGCCATCCGCCTTCCTCTTATGCGTGAAGACCCACTTGCCTGTGACAACATTGCCACGAGGAGGACGAGGAACAAGGTCCCAAGTCCGGTTGGCAAGTAGGGCCACATACTCTTCCTCCATAGCGCGGCGCCAGTGAGGGTCGGCGAGGGCGCTACGGACGGAAGTCGGTATAGGTGATACCGAAGAGGAAGTGGACGGTGTCGGCGTCGTCGAAGAGAGGACCACTCCGGAAAAACGCTCAGTAGGCCGGAGAACCCCAGCGGCACGTCTAGTCACCATCGGGTGAACATGTCCGGGGTCCCGGTGGAGCAGCGGTGGGTGGTACACCGAGGGCTCAGGACGAGCAGGCGTAGAGTCACCAACCCGCTCTCGTCGCTGGTAGACAAGAGCAGGATCGGCAAACCGCGGAACCGGAGCCGCGCGTGGCGCAGCGCGTGACGTCGGGGAAGCCGGGGCCGCGCATGGCGCGGGAGGAGTCGGAGACGCCGGGGCCGCGCGTGGCGCGGGAGTCGAGGTCGGAGACGCCGGGGCTGCGTGAGGTGCAGTAGTCGAGGCCGGAGACGACGAGGCCACGCGTGGGGCAGTGGTAGGAGGAGACGACGGGGCCGCGCGTGGCGCGGGAGTCGAGGCCGGAGACGCTGGGGCTGCACGTGGCGCGGCAGGAGGAGACGCCGGGGCCGCGTGTGGCGCAGCAGGAGGAGACGCCGGTGCTGCGCGTGGCGCGGCAGTCGTCCCCAGGGTCGACGGAACCTGGGCACCAACCTGCGCTCGTCGCTGGTAGACGAGAGCAGGGTCAGTGGACCGCCGTGTCGTGGCTGTAGTAGGCACAGCCGGAGTCGCCACAGGTGTCGGCGCTGCGTAAGGTGCAGCAGTCGACGCCGTGGGAACCGGGACCACCCGTGACCCGGTGGGTAACGTACCTGCAGAAAAAGGCCAAGGCAGCTGTGGTGGAGCAGCCTCGGTGTCAGTAGTAAAAAGAGAGTCCAGCTCTGCAGCTGAAGCAGAGGTGGAGGAAGAAAAGGGAAAAGAGGACTCGTCGAAGACGACGTGCCGAGAGATCAGAATACGGTGGGTAGAGAGATCAAGGCACCGATACCCCTTATGATCAAGGGAGTATCCAAGAAAGACACACCTAGTAGAGCGGGGCGCAAGCTTATGTGGAGCTGTGGCGGAAAGATTAGGGTAGCAGGCGCACCCGAAGACACGAAGGTGGTCGTAGAGAGGGGTAGTGCCATACAGGGCAAAAAATGGGGTAGGTGCCTGAATCGCCTTGGTGGGAAGACGATTAAGGAGAAAGGTGGAAGTGTGGAGTGCCTCTACCCAGTACCGAGCAGGGATAGAGGCCTGAAACATCAAGGAGCGCATGACATCATTAGTGGTGCGAAGCATGCGCTCAGCCTTGCCATTCTGGGGAGATGTGTATGGACAAGACATGCGCAACTGGATGCCACCTGTAAGGAGGAAGTCACGGAGCCTCGAGTTGTCAAACTCGTGTCCGTTGTCACACTGGAGAGCACGGACAGTGCGTCCAAACTGGGTGGAAACCCAAGCAAAGAAGTGAGAGAGAATGCCAAATGTCTCAAATTTTAAACGTAAGGGAAAAGTCCAAGAGAAATGTGAGAAATCATCGAGCATCACCAAATAATATTTAAAACCAGAGACACTGATAACGGGAGATGTCCACAAGTCGCAGTGAATAAGATCAAAAATGTGTTCCACATGAGTCACAGAAGTAGGAAATGGAAGCCGAACATGACGACCAAGCTGACAAGCGTGACATAACGACTCATGTGTGCCCCTAGTACACGAGATAACTGAACTACTAGACAGCTTGGACATAGCATCAACGCCAGGGTGACCAAGCCGGCGGTGCCAAGTAGTAGACGAAGCTGTCGTAGCCAGGGCAAAGGACGGAGATGCAGCGGAAGTAGGAAGTCGAAGAGTGTACAGGGGCCCCGGACTGTCACATCTAAGAAGAAGGCGCCGGGTGGAAAGATCCTTCACAGACAAATTAAAAGGATCAAACTCAACAGAAGCATTGTTATCAGTGGTAAATCGACGAATGGAAAGCAAATTCTGAATAATGTCTGGAGCGACAAGAACATTGTTAAGATGGAATGAACCCGGGTAACCCGAGTCACCTACTGAGGTGACTGGAAGAACAGATCCATTTCCAACAACGATCGATGAAGGAAACGAGGGATGAGGTGGGTGGGTAGAAGAGAGAATACCAGCGTCTGGAGTGGTGTGGTAGGAGGCGCCAGAATCAGCCACCCAATCAGTAGCCGGCGGTGTAAGGTGCATGGTGCTGAACGACGATGCCAGTGACTGGCGGTCCCATCCCAGGGGTGGCTCCTGGTAAGGTGCTGGTGGCTCCGAGTACCCAGCAGGGTAATCAGTACCGCCGTAGAGCGAAGTCGGCGATCCAGCCGCTGGGCGACCGAGTCCGCCATAACCCGGGTGGGCTACGTACGCCGACTGAGGACGTGGCTGGTGAGCAGAAGAAGTCGGGGGCGCCCCAAGAATACCCGGAGACGGTCCAGGCCACATAGTGATCTGGCCAGTCCACGGGTTGTAAGGTGTGGGCCAGGGTGCACCTCCCCGGCCGGTACCACCAGGACCACCACCAGTAGGAGTAGTGGACACAGAGGTGCTGCCATCACCTCGTCCTGTGCGCCTCCCGCTGCGACGTCGACGATTACCACTCCCAGAGCCAGCAGAGGTACTCGGGGCGGTAGACGAAGTAGGTGGTCGCGGTGGTGGTCCTCCAGAAGTCAGTGGTCGTGAGGGCTGCCCAGAGCCATAGAAGGCTGTGGCAGGCCCAGAGGTAGCAGGTCCACCAGTCGTGATCTCCTCGAGCTCGAGATCGGACCAGACCTTCTCAAAGGTCGGTGGCGGCTCCACACGTAGAAGCCAGGAGCGGAGGTGGCTGTAGCGCTCATTCAGGCCCTGAAGGACCCGAAGTACAAGTGTGCTGTCGGCGACTGGCTCGCCAAGGTCGCGCAAGGAGTCAGCCATGCTCTTCATCTCCCCACAGTAGGCAGAGATGGAGCGGTCACCCTGAACTGTAGTCTGGAACCGTGCGTTGATGTGAAGAGCCCTAGTCGCACGGTTCCCCAAGAAGTGGTGCTCCAGTATCTGCCAGGCCCGGCGCGCGGTGCCACCGCCGCGCTGTCCGACCAGGTCGTGTAGCTCGTCGGAGAGAGACCCAAGGATCCAGGATAGGACCAAGCTGTCCATGCTGATCCAAGAGTCGTCCCACGGGGTGACATCCCGCTGGACGTGGTCCTCAAGTTGGTACCGCCTCAACGTGAGAAGGAACACGTTACGCCAGCGGGCGTAGGTGGTGGAGTTAGAACTCAGGACGATCGGCACCAGTGTCCGAATGTTCTGAACTCCAGCCGCCTGGGCGTGTAGAGCGGCGACGAGAGACGCCGAGTATGCGGAGTGCGCACTAGTGTCCGAGGTAGGCTCGTGTGTAGCGCTCGGCGGTCGGTGAACGCTCTCCTGGATCTGGTGAGAGAGAGCAGCTGCTGAAGCGCGCTCTTGCTCCAGGGCAAGAGCAAGTGCCCGCTCGCGTTCACGAGAGGCAGCGAGGGCTGCGAAGATGCCGGAGGTGTCCGCAGCCGTCGAGGAGGTACTGTCAACGCCGTAGGGTGGAGCAGTGGCCGTGCTGTGAGCAGCGACGGCAGTAACAGCGGGGCCATCTAGTCTGGAGCCCGTCATGAAGGCAACGGCAGTAGGGCCGGCAAGAGAGGAACCGGCTGCCAGACCAGGCGCTGAGTCGTACGTGCGTCGAGGTAGAGCAGCGAGTGGACCGCCTGCCGTCGGACCGGTGGCAGGCTGTGCGCCGGGCAGTGGTACGCTGGCCAGGAAGGAGCCAGCAGCCGGCGGCGCAGGTGGCGCAGGCGCGCCGGACAGAAGGGGCGCACCGGTCAGCTGCACCTGCGCAGGCAGCGCAGGCGCACCGGACAGAAGGGACGCGCCAGCCCGCTGCTGCAGCGGCGCAGCAGCGCCGGCCGGCTGCTGCAGCGGCGCCGGGCCAGGGCGGTGCAGCCGCGCCGGCCAGTGGCCCGCCGACCAGGGGCCGGCGGCGGCTGAGGAGGCCGCGCCATAGGAAGGGAAGGGGGCAGCTGCTGCGGGAGAGAAGCGTCGGCCAGGGGTCCGGTGGCCGGCGGCGGCTGGGGAGGGGTGGCCGCGCCGGCGGCGGCCGGCGGCAGATGAGGCCGCGCCATAGGGTTAGGTGGCGGCGGCAGCTGGGGAATTAGGTGGCGGCGGCTAGGGTGGTGGGATTAGGGTTAGGATCAAGGCTGATACCATATTAGAGGATAAATGAATGCTTAATTAATCTTAGGGGGTAGGGTACATATATATAATTACATAGGTGGGCTGGTACATGGGCCAGGCCCAACACACAATCTTACACAGTCCAACAGAGAGGCACCTCCCAGGGCGGCAGCAGGCTAGGCGGCGCCGTCGTGGGGGGCTGCAGGACCGGCAGCCGAAGGAGCGGCTGCAGCTGCTGCGGGCCAGGCAGCGGCGCCGTCGTGGGGCATTGCAGAGGCAACAACGGCCCACGGGGCGGCTGCAGCTGCCGCGGGCCAAGTAGCGGCGCCATCGTGGAGCACTGCAAAGGTGACGACGGCGGGCCAGGCAGCAGCGGCTCGAGGGGTGGCAGCGGGGTGGCCCCGGGCAGTGGCACGGCGCCGACGGCGGCCTAGGGTGGCGGTGCGGCGGCGACCCAAGGTGGCGGCGCGACGGTGGCAGCAGGGTGGCCGCGCGGCGGTGGCAGCAGAGGCGGCGACCCCATCAGAGGGCGCATCGGCTGGGGTGCACACTAGCAACCCCAGCGAACCCGAATCCGGGCGGCCCGGGCGCGTGCCGGCTCTGCCCGAGATCGGGCGGCCCGGGCGCGGATCCGGCGGCGGCGCCCCAGGGCACAACGGCGCGGGCTGGGGGTGCGCCGACAGCAGAGGTGGTGGCCCCATTAGGTGGTGCGGCGGCGTGGCCGGGCTGCGCACCGGCGGTGGCAACACCAGCAGGCGACGCGGTAGTGTAGGTGCGCGGTGCCTCAGCGGCAGCGGTGGCGGCTTCGGCGGCCGGCGCGCCGGCGAGGCCGGCGGCAGCGCAGGCACGCGGGGCATCGACGGCGGCGCAGGGCCACTGCAGCAGCGGCGGTTGGGCCTGGGTCATTAGGGTTAGGGTTAGGCCCTAATCCTAATTAGTTCCTAGCTGGTACCATATTCGAGGGCTAATGGTGGCTGTATTAGATGGATACATAATGTTGGGGTATAGGTCTGATTATATAGAGGGATTAGGAGGGGAAAAAGGACCAAACTACCCGTAACCCTAATCACTCTCTAAAGACTAATATGCCCCTGTGACACACCCTTAATTACGGTGTCTAACAAGTCTCACTATCACTTACGCGCACACTTGTCCTAACATTATTGTACATATCCTTGATAAGGGTAATGTACTTTGTTGGCACTTTTTGTTTCTCTAATGCCCATCACATGACTGACCTTGGTATCTTGTCATACGCCTTCTTCAAGTCAATGAACACCATATGCAATTCCTTCTTCTACTCTCTATATCTCTCCATAAGCTGACGAAGCAAGAAAATCGCCTCTGTCGAAGTGTGTGGTCGACACTTCCTCTGGACCTGCTCTGGGCAGCCCGCGGAGGTTCTTTTTCGGAGGGGCTAGTCGCTTGCGGAGAGCTTAAGCATAGGGACGAGTTAGGGAGGAGCTTGACACGGCGAGTTTTACGTGGTTCGGGCCGCCGGAGCGTAAAACCCTACGTCCACGGTGAGTTGAGGTGCTCGCTGTATTGCTTGTTGCTCAGAACCGGAGTCCTGAGCTTGAGGATGAGTTGCTAGAGTGCGAACCCTTGCTAACGTCGCCTACCCGAGCCTTTTATAGTCCAAGGCTCGTGTGGCTTACAAGGGGGGCCCGGGACCAAACAGGTGGTCCCGGGGCGATTGCCTGCCGACTATTGTATCCGCAGTTATGTCGGTAGTTGTCTCTGGCGAAGACTTCTGAGTCTTCGTCTTGCCGCCCTGCCCATGCCGCATGCTAGTCGTAGTGGTTGATGACGGCGGGAGCGGCAGGGGATGTCTTGTCGCTGTGTTTATTGGCTGGCAGGTTCTGACACCGCGCGCCAGTCTGTGATGCGACTGGGCACAACGGCACCTAACAGAGGCGTGCTCCGCGTCTCCGCGTCTTGGGAAGGCGCGGGCCTTGAATACCTTGTACGGGCAAGGTATGGGGCGTCTTTATGCCCGCTGCCTACCGCTCGGGGGCAGCCAGCGCTGTTGTGCTGGACACGTGGCGGACCCGGAGCTCTCCTCTGAGGAGAGGGAGGTCCGGCCCCGGAGGACACGTGGAGCCTTCGGACCACTCCCCGCGGAGGGGGGAGGCCCGACTTCTGTCGGCCACGTGGCGGGCCCGGAGCTCTCCTCTGAGGAGAGGGAGGTCCGGCCCCGTTGGACACGTGGCGCCTTCGGACCTTTCCCCCGCGGAGGGGGGAGGTCCGGCTTCTGTAGGCCACGGGGCGAGCCCGGAGCCCTCCTCTGAGGAGAGGGAGGTCCGGCCCCGCTGGATGCGTGGCGCCTTCGGAGCTCTCCCTGCGGAGAAGGGCGAGATCCTCAGGCATTTTCCCCTGTGCGTGGGGGTACCCCATATCGCGGGTACCGACAGTGGCCCCCGGGCCCATCTCGGGGGGAGATAGCGAGCCCAAGGTGGGACCTCCGTCTCTTCTGTTCCGCGCTGTCAAAGTGTGTGGTCGACACTTCCCCGGACCTGCACTGGGCAGCCCGCGGAGGTTCTTTTTCGGAGGGGCTAGTCACTTGCGGAGAGCTTAAGCGTATGGACGAGTTTAGGAGAAGCTTGACACGACGAGTTTTACGTGGTTCAGGCCGCCGGAGCGTAAAACCCTACGTCCACGGTGAGCTGAGGAGCTCGCTGTATCGCTTGTTGCTCAGAACCGGAGTCCTGAGCTTGAGGATGTGTGATGTCTAGCGTATGAGTTGCTGGAGTGCGAACCCAGGGTGCGAATGGCTAGAGTGCAAACCCTTGCTAACGTCGCCTACCCGAGCTTTTTATAGTCCAAGGCTCGGGTGGCCTACAAGGGGGGCCCGGGATCCGACAGGTGGTCCTGGAGGGGATTGCCTGTAGACTATCGTATCCGCAGTTATGTCGGTAGTTGTCTCTGGCGAAGGCTTCTGAGTCTTCGTCTTGCCGCCCTGCCCATGCCGCATGCTAGTCGTAGTGGTTGATGACGGCGGAGGCGGCAGGGGATGTCTTGTCGCTGTGTTTATTGGCTGGCAGGTTCTGACACCGCGCGCCAGTCTGTGATGTGACTGGGCGCAACGGCACCTGACAGAGGCGTGCTCCGCGTCTTGGGAAGACGCGGGCCTTGAATACCTTGTACGGGCAAGGTATGGGGCGTCTTTACTCCCGCTGCCTACCGCTCGGGGGCAGGCAGCGCTCTTCTGCTGGACACGTGGCGGGCCCGGAGCTCTCCTCAGAGAAGAGGGAGGTCCGGCCCTGCAGGACACGGGGAGCCCTCGGACCTCTCCCCGCGGAGGGGGAGGTCTGGCTTCTGTCGGTCACGTGGCGGGCCCGGAGCTCTCCTCTGAGGAGAGGGAGGTCCGGCCCCGCTGGACACGCGGCGCCTTCGGACCTCTCCCCCGCGGAGGGGGAGGTCCGGCTTCTGTAGGCCACGTGGCGGGCCCGGAGCTTTCCTCTGAGGAGAGGGAGGTTCGGCCCCGCCGGACGCGTAGCGCCTTCGAGCTCTCCCTGCGGAGAAGGGCGAGATCCTTAGGCATTTTCCCCTGTGCGCGGGGGTACCCCATATCGCGGGTACCGACACGCGCACTTTCTCTAAGTCCCTCATTGACCGCTGCTGGAGCATGAACAGTCGTGGGATCGTGGGAGCGTGCGCCCACTTGATGGTTGCTTTTACTGCGGCGGTTCCCAATACTGCCACTTCTGCACGTTGCGGCGCTTTCTTCGGGAACCGCCGGAGTGCCTTGCCGGCTCGTCTTCTTAGGAGTCTGACTCTGTCAGTAGCTGAATTCTTACTCTCATTGAAAGAGAGGATGACACTAGAAGTTGGGGCAATTTTCTTGTCTATTTCTTTTTTTTTACAACAAAGACCAAGGACTAAATTGCAACAAACTAAAGGACTAGGGTACAAGGGACTAGGGGATCAAAGACCAAAGGACTACAAGACTTATTCCAGCATTCTCCCCCTAAGTCTTGTACGTCGTCTTCTGAGAGGGTTGGACCATCCCGATCTTGGTGCGAAGTTCAATGAACTTGAGCCTCCCAAGGGGCTTCGTGAGCAGGTCCGCAAGCTGGTCATTGGTGTTGATGTAGTTTGCCTTGATGCTCCCTTCCTCCAAGCATTTTCGGATGAAGTGGTGCCTCACCCGGATGTACTTGCTCCGTTCATGGAAAACGGGATTCTTTGCCAGGGCCAGAGCGGACACGTTGTCCACCTTGAGTTCGACCACTCCAGTGTCTCTGCTGAGGCGATCACCAAGCAGTCGACTAAGCCAGAGCGCCTGAGTCGAAGCGGTGGAGGCCGCTATGTACTCGGCCTCGCAGCTGGACAGGGCCACCACCTGCTGCTTGACTGAGTGCCAGCTAACGAGGCACTTGCCGAAGAAGAAGAGGATCCCGCTGGTGCTCTTGCTGGTGTCGATGTCGCCGGCGTGGTCGCTATCGCTGTACCCGACAAGGTGTGCCTCCCCAGGACACCTCGGGTAGTGGAGGCCGTGATCGAGAGTCCCCGCAACATAGCGGATGATCCTCTTCACAGCCTGCTGGTGATCCGTCGTCGGTCGTTGCAGGAACCGACTAACGTAGCTGACGGAGAATGCCAAGTCCGGCCGTGTGTGGGTGAGGTAGCGAAGGCTCCCCACAAGACGTCGGTACTGCGTAGCGTCCACCTCCTCCGCCGTGCTGTCGCGACTCAGCTTCAGCCTCTCCTCCATTGGAGTAAGAGCTGGGTTGCAGTTTGTAAGCCCAACTAGCTCAACAATGCGCTTGGCGTAGGCAGTCTGTCGAAGTGTGATCTCGGAGTCGGCCTGGTGCACCTCAATCCCAAGGTAGAAGGAGAGAGATCCCAGGTCACTCATCTGGAAGGTGGCTTTCATCTTTTCCTTGAACGCTGCCACCTCCGCATCCTTGGTGCCGGTTATCACCAAGTCGTCGACGTAGACACCCACCAGTAGGGTGTTTCCTCCATTGCCTCGCCGGTAGATGGCTGCCGCGCGCGGGCATTGCCCGAAGCCCATCCTCTTGAGCGTGGAATCCAACTTGGCATTCCATGCCCTTGGTGCCTGACGCAAGCCATAGAGGGCCTTGCGCAGGCGCAACACCTTGCCCTCCTTGCCAGGGACCACAAACCCCGGTGGCTGGTGTACGTAGACCTCCTCCTTCAAGTCGCCGTTGAGGAACGCCTACTTGACGTCCATGTGCTGGACACGCCAGCCTTCTTGGGCAGCGAGTGCAAGAAGGAGTCGCACGGATTCCATCCGTGCCACAGGGGCAAAAGCATTGTCGAAGTCGATCCCCTCCTAAGTCGTGTGCCACCAAGCGAGCCTTGTGCTTGACGATGGCGCCGGCTTCATCCCTCTTCAACTTGAACACCCACTTAAGGGTGATCGCACGGTGACCGCGAGGGAGATCAGCAAGCTCCCAAGTGCGGTTCGTCTCAACCGCGTCCATCTCCGACTGCATCGCAACACGCCATGCCGCGTGTTTCTCGGCCTCCGCAAAAGACCGAGGCTCACCGTCATCGCACGCAAGGTGCAACTGCGCATCCAGATCTTGATCATCCAGATCGTGAGGTGCCAGTCCCGGCACCGGCTGGTTGCCGAGAATGTTCTCCATCTTGCGATACCGCAACTGCTCGCCGTCGTAGCACCCGTCGAGGCGCTCCTCGTCGTGGGAGAGCGGAGTAACAAACTCCACTGGGTCGTGCTCGACACGAGCTGGGGACGGAGTGGGCGTGCCCGGAGGAGTGGTCGTCGGTGCTGGAGTGCGTGGGGTCGCCGACTGAGGTGGAGGTGGACGGTCGGGGGCTGGGGTAGACACGCTCGGTGGAGAAGAGTTGCCTACTCCCCCAACTCTCTTGAAGTGGACGTAGTCGACGATGAAGTCGTCGTGCGTCGAGGTCGAACCGTCGTCCACCGCCTTGTCCCATGCCCATCCTCGCCCTTCGTTGAACACAACGTCGCGCGTCGTGCGCACACGCTGTGTCTCTGGGTCGAGAATGCGGTAGGCCTTCGAGCCCTCCGCGTAGCCGATGAACACCCCCGGAGTGCTCCTATCGTCGAGTTTGCTGATGTGGCCAAGCTCCTTGGCAAACGCGAGGCAGCCGAAGAGCCGTAGATGAGAGACCGCCGGCTTGCGCCCATACCAAGCCTCGTACAGCGTCCTGCCGTTGAGAGCCTTGGTGGGAGCGGTTGAGGATGTAGACAGCCGTCACCATCGCCTCTCCCCAGAAGATAGCCGGCATTCCCCTCTGCTTGAGGAGGGCCCGAGCCATCCCCACAACCGTCTGGTTGCGCCGCTCGACGACGCCGTTCTACTGCGGGCTGTAGGGTGCGGAGTAGTGGCGCTGAACACCCTCATCCGCGCAATACGACGCGAATTCAGCCGCCGTGAATTCGCCGCCGTTGTCGGTGCGCAGCACACGCAGCTTGCGGCCGCACTCCGCCTCCGCAATGGCCTGCGCGCGCCTGATGGCGTTCGCAGCCTCTCCCTTGCTGCCAAGGACCACGACCCACATGTAGCGGGAGAGGTCGTCGACGAGCAGCAGGAAGTAGCGTCGTCCTCCTGGTGTAGCTGGTGTCACCGGGCCACACAAGTCTCCGTGAACGAGCTCGAGCCATTCCTTAGCTCGAAAGCACGACTGCTGGGGAAAAGGAAGCCGCCTCTCTTCGTCAATACGCAGACGTCGCAGAGCTGCTCCACGTGGTCAAGGCATGGCATGCCTCGCACCATCTCCTTGGCACTGAGCTGCTTTAGGGCCTCGAAGTGAAGATGCCCAAAGCGCTCGTGCCACTGCCATGCCTCGTCGTCCCGATGAGTGGCAAGGCAGACAGGCTGTGCTACCTGCACGTGAAGGACATAGAGTCGATTGGTGCCTCTAGTTACCTTGGCAAGAAGGCGACGATGGCGATCCCAAATCCTCATGACTCCGTCCTTAATCTCCACGCGCGAACCGTTCTCATCCAGCTGTCGCAGGCTGATGATAGAGTTTCTCAATCCGGGGATGTAGTAGGCTCCGACGAGCAGCCTGTGCTCACCAGACTCGGCGGTGAGGATGACGGAGCCGACACCCTTGATCTCCACGCCGGAGGCATCACCAAACTTGACAGAGCCTCGGACATTGGAGTCAAGCTCAACGAAGAACTCCCGTCGACCGGTCATGTGATGGGTGGCGCCGGTGTCGAGGCACCACCCGTCAGTCTTGTCGTTGCTGGAGCCGTCGCCAAGGAAAGCGTGTGCTTTTGGCTCATCAATATGAAGGAGAGCCGCTGCGGTCGATGCCACTAGAGGTGGCTTGATGCTTCCGTGTGCCAGAAGCAAAGCTGGCTCCTCCTCTACCTGTGCCACGTGGGCCTCCTTCTCCACTTGTGCCACGTGGGCCTGGCCACGTCGTGGCTGTCGACACTCCCTGGCCCAATGACCAAGCTTGCCACAGTTGTGGCAGGTGTCGTCTCGTGTCGGCTTGTGGTTGCCGACGGTTCCGCCCTGGGCGCCTCCACGGGTGCCACCCTCGGTACGTCCGCGTGCCCCGGCCTGGGTACCTCCGCGCCCCTTGCGCGACTTGCCGCGCTTGCGGCCGCCTGTCGAGGAAGAGGACTCCCCCTTCTTCCGGTCACCCTGGCCAGCCTCCCACTGCTCGCGAGTGAGATGAAGCTTCCCGCCAATGGTGATAGGCCCCGAGAGAGGTTGTGGTTCGTCGCTGTCGACGACCTTGAGGCGACCTATCGCCTCTTCGATCGACATCGTGGAGAGGTCCAGCAGAGACTCGATCGAGCGAGCGATCTGCTTGTACTTCTCGGGGATGCACCGAAGGAGTTTCTCGACAGCTCTCTCTTCGTTGTAGGTGTCGTCGCTGAACTGCACCAACTTCTGCAACAAAGTGTTGAGACGGAGAGCAAAGTCATCAACGTCCTCACCTGGCTTAAAGGCCAGGTTCTCCCACTCCTTGCGAAGCGCCTGCAGTGTGGACTTGCGGGCGCGGTCGCTGCCGATGCGTGCCGCAGCGATGGCATCCCATGCCTCCTTAGCAGTCCGCTTCTTGGAAAGCGAGAACTGCATCTCGGGCGGGACTGCAGCAATGAGGGCATCCTACGTCCGTCGATCCTCGTAGTAGTCGACGTCGCCGTACTGAACTGCTTCCCACATGTGTCGCACCTGGAGCCGTACCCTCATCACCGCGGCCCACTCGACGTAGTTGGTCTTGGTGAGGGTAGGCCACCCACCGCCGGGACCGACGTCCCTGACAATGGCCTGGACCCCGTGGTGTCCATGGTACCTGTCCGGGGAAGGAGAACCGCGTCGTCTGTAATGGCCGCATTCTCCGTCGACCCAGCCGCCGCCGCCGGGAGCGCCACCGGCGCGTCCGCGCCCGTCTGGGCTGCGGCTGTCGCGCCCATGGGGGCGCGCGGCTGCTCGCTGCACCTCTCGTGCTCGCGCCGCCTCCCTCACCGACCTGAGCTCATCGTCGACGCCGCCGTCGACAGAGCTGCTGGAGCTACTGCCGCGCAGAGCCTCCAGCTCCGCTGCTGCCGCACGCGCTACAGCCGCCGCCGCCGCTGCTTCCACTTCCGCCCTTGCTGCTGCCAGTTCCGCTGCCGCCAACCTTGCCGCCATTGCCGTCGTCGCCGCAGTCTCTGCCGCCGCTCGCTCGCGCTCCTCTGCCGCGACGACCTCCGTCTGCCGCGCGCTCGAGGCGACCGAGCGCTGAGACTGTCCGTCGGACATGGCGCACTAGTGGGGAAGGGCTGTTGTGTGTGGAAGACAAGCTGCTGCTCGTCTGTGCAGGAGAGGAATGAGCTGGAACAACCGGTGTTCCTGCTGCCGGTTGCGGACAGAGAGAGGTGCGGGAAGGGGATGAGCAGGAGATGTTTAAGCTGCAGGATAGAACGGCTCTGATACCAAATGTTAGTAGCTGAATTCTTACTCTCATTGAAAGAGAGGATGACAGTAGAAGTTGGGGCAATTTTCTTGTCTATTTTTTTTACAACAAAGACCAAGGACCAAGGACTAAAGTGCAACAAACTAAAGGACTAGGGTACAAGGGACTAGGGGACCAAAGAACAAAGGACTACAAGACTTATTCCAGCAGACTCCTTGACCCACCGCTTCAGCTGGGCAGCTTGGGCCCATCTGTCATCGGCGCTCGGTCTTGGAGCCGATGCGGTTGCCGATGCGGCGTATTCGAAGGGTCGTTTGGAATCGCATCTGGGAAGTTTTTAAAAGGGGATCTTACCCGTATTGCGGCTTCCCTTCGCACTTCCTAGCGCTTTTCCTTGTACTCTTGTGCCTTTGTCTTATTTTCTTTGAGCCCTCCCTCGCCATGGCTTCCAACCTGCCCCCAGAGAAGAAACGCGCCCGATCTCCTCCAGTGGCGGCATCTGTGCCAAGCCGGGGATCTAGGGTGCCTGCACCTCCTGCTTCTGGAGATGGCACTCCTTCCGGTGGCGATACGAAGAGGTCCCGGGCTGATTATTCCGACGGGACCCCTCTTAAGCGGCAACAGGCCGAAGGTTCCCAGACATCATGCCCTCCTTCCTTAAGTGGTGGAGTCTCTGGGGGAACCTGCTGATGCGTCGAGGGAATCTTCTGGAGCGTCCCCTGCTCTGCAGTCCAGGCGACTGCGGAGCGGCCGTCAACGACGACGGCGGGCTCTGGGGGTCCTACCCCGGCTCGAAAGTCGAGGTTCAAGGCCCGCTGGAGTGTTCGCGCTTCTCGGCCGTCCCCGGCTGGTGGGAAGTCGGCACCGTCGCGTTCGAAAACAGGGACAGCTGCCGCGGCCCCAAGCCAGCGCGAGTTTCTCCTGTCCCAGCGTGCCCGGATTCCACGGCAGCGTCATCTCCTGCCGAGACGGCTGCCGCGGCCCCCAAGCCAGCGCAGGTCAACCCTGTACCAGGCGACCCGACTTCTATTTCAGCGTCGACTTCCCCCACTCGTCCCTCTCCACGGACTGAGGGGCCAGAAGTTAGTGAGAGTTCGGCGGGTCCGGCTGTCGGAGTCCCGGCGCCAGCTTCTCCTGACCGGCGTCTCATCCCTGTCGCTGGTGCATCGCCTTTTCTCGAGGATGATGTGATGGAGGAGGTCGGGGGTGCTGCTCCGGCCTCTGCTGCCCCACTGCCCCTGGCGGATGCCTTCGCGCTCGCCCAAGCGAGCGTCCGGCAGGTCTTGGCCGCGCTTGGTCGTGAGCGAGAGGAGCATACGGTTGAAAGGGATCGCCTCCTCATCTGGGGCAACCTTTTGCGGGAGCGGACCGCGAAGGTCAAGGGCGAGCTCGATTCCAGGCGGGAGTCGCTTGACTTCAGGGAAGCGCTCCTCTACCGGTTGAAGCGGTCTGTCGACCGTCTGGACGCCGAAACGCGGCGGCTTCACAGGGAGGCCCTTGAGGCACATGCCCATGCCGAGGAGAGCCTCTCTGCCGTGGAGGAGATACGCCAGAGGCTGGAACGCCGCAAGCTCGCCATTGAGGACCAGGAGCGCTCTATGGGAGCCGAGGCGGAGAGGGTCACCGCGCGGCTGGCGGCGGGCGAAGCCGACCTGCGAACTCGGGCCAGGGAGCTAGAGGCCCGGGAGGCAGACCTGGCCACGAGGGAGGAACAGGTCTCCCGCGAACGCCAGGCGATCCTGGATCGGGAATTGGCTGCCGACTTCCGGGTTTCTGAGTTGGAGCGGCTTGCCCGGTCTCTCCGCCTTCGGGAAAGCTCCCTGGCGGCCAAGGAGAAGGAATCCTCCGAGGGAAGCCGCGACGCACTGCGAGCAGCCCGCCGCGAGGTAGAGGAGCTCTTGGCTTCACGGTCCTCCGAGGCCCGCGCAGTTTCGAGCTTCGTCGACCAGGCGGGGTCCGCCTTGGTCCCTCTTGGCTTCAGCCCGGTGAAGGCGGTGGCTCCTACGCTGAAGGTGGCTAAAGTGATCCCCGCACTGGAGTCACTTGGCGCCAAGTTGAGCAGGCTGGACTCAGTGGTTGCCAGCGAGCTTGAGGCACAGGGACGGGGCCTGGCCTTGGAGGTTGCCGCGCATGTGTTGGCCTGCTTCAAGAGCCGGGACCCTTCCTTCTCACTGGAGCCAGCGAAAGACGGTCCTGTCGCGGAGCGGGAGGAGATGGCCAGGGCCGAAGTCAGGGATGTGGCCGCCCTTGTAGCCTCTAGGTTCCGGTGCGAGCCAGGAGGCCCCTAGGACTCGCTTCTTTCTTTTTATCGAGTCTGTAGACCAGCTCATGAAGCCATGAATAAATAGACTCTCTTGAACGTTTGTGCCTGTGATGCTTCTTGTCTTCATCTTTGTTTTGCCTGGCTGAGCCCTCAGCTCCGCAAGGTACTCAGAGGCCTTCACCAATCTCGAAGCTCTGCACAAACACCTTCCCCGGGTCCTAACTGTATTTAGGGCCCCGGAGGTCTCCGGAGCTCGCCCCATGAGGATGGGGAGGTCCGGATCTGCCAGCCACGTGGCGGGCCCTGAACTCCCTTCTAAGGAGTAGGAGGTCCGGCCCTGCGGGACACGTGGAGCCTTCTGAGCTCCTCCCCCGGAGAGGGAGGTCCGGCTTCTGCCGGCCACGCGGCGGGTCCGGAGCCCCTCCTGAGGAGACGGGAGCTCTGGCCCCGCTGTACACGTGGGGCCTTCGGAGCCCCCCCCCCCAGAGGGGGAGGTCCGGCTTCTGCCAACCACGTGGCGGATCCGGAGCCCCCCTGGGGAGGCGGGAGCCCCGGGCCCGCTAAACACGTGGGGCCTTCGGGCCTCGCCCCCTGTTGAAGGGGCGGGACCCGGACCTTCCGGTCCTGTGCTGGAGTAGTTGGTAGCTCCTTGCCCCCCGCTTCATGCAACCTCCGTTGCTGTAACCTGGAGGTCCTGCACACAGGTAGAGGAAACGTAATTCTCCTCGGGGGGTCCTCCCCTCCCGTCTCTTAGTCTTATTCGACTTACGATCCTGGTTCGGTATACGGGGCTTGGGCAATTCTGTGCGCGAGGCACCGGGGCTCCGGCTCCCTCCAAGGTCCGGGTACGACCGTCCGATCCCTAGTACCGGCGCCGGGGAAGCAGAGTGCACAGGCTTTGGGTACGGAACCAGGCAAAGCGGATGTACTCCCCTGGACCTCCGGAGGGCAGGGTGCGCACGCTTTGGGCACAGAGCCGGCTAAGCGGAATACGCACCCTGGACCCCCCATGCACGGCGCAGGCCTTTCCTGGAGGTGACCAACTGACACCGCAACACCTGACTGGGGGAGGCCCGAGAGACCCACCTGGCCATCGGCAGGTGCCTCAAGCGCAACCGCCTTCGGCAGGATAGCAAATGCTGACTATGGATGAGCGCGGGAGAGAGGGAGCTAGATGTACGATGAGCATACATAGAGAGTGCGATCATAAAAATTAATGCGTAATTTAAATGAGCACATGAGAGAGAGTGAAGTAGAACAACTTTCTATGTAAATGCCCATAGGGGGAAGCCAGGCTGTACATGGAGGCAACGACCCGCCTCATTAAGAAGGGAAGCAAGACTCTACGCGCTTAGGGTCGGAACCAGGCCAAGCTGAACGTAGTCCTGGACCGTCCCCTGAGACTTAGCTGCCCCAAGCGCTGTTCCTAGACTCTATGGGATTTATTACAGAAGGGTATGGCCCTGTTCTACTAACGCTCAGGGGGTAGGACTTACAGTTTTGTTCCTTGCCAAGGGTTTGGGAACGGATCCCATCCCCGGTTGAAAGGCAACGTGTACCCGGGACGACAACTTTCGTGGCTCGGAAGGGACCTTCCCTGCTGGGGGAGAATTTACAGGCCCTTCGCGAGAAAGTGTGTGCCGCGACACCAGGTTGCCTTCCTGCAGGTCCCTGACGCGTTTGGTCCTTTGGCGGTAGTGCTAGGGCACCAGCCGAGGCCGTGCGTTGTGGGGCGTCACCTGCAGTCGGGCCTCGTCGACGAGGTCATTATCTTCACGCTGGATTAGGTCCTGCGCGGCTTCTCCTGGGAGCCCCGGGGTACCCTCCCCTTCTGGCTAAGGCCTTCAAGGGGTAGGAGGACCCGGACTCTTCTTGGGAGACCCAAGGCGTCTTTCCCTTCTGGCAAGGCCTTCAAGAGGTTGACAGACCCTGGGCGGCCCCCAGGAGGTACGGCCGAGGCACGGAGGCGTGCACTTGGGTGGAGCTGGCCCGGTTCTGCACCGTCGGGGCTGGTGCTTGGGCTGCTGTGACTACTTGGAGCTCCTCCAAGGTTGATATCGCAGCAGTGCAGTCTCCACTGACTTTCCGGGATAGCCGCAGTCAGCTACTACCCTGGCTCGTCATCACCGGAGCTGAAGTCCTCACCGTTGTGCACCGTCTTCATGACGCGCTGAGGCTCCTGAAACCACACCTGGTGGCCGACGCTGACTGAGGCGTTGACCTTCTGCTTGCCCTCCCTCTGAGGGAGGGGCGGCCCATCAGCTCTCAGCTGCCTCCCCTTGCGGAAGCGCTCTGCGAGCCTCTGGATGTCCCAGCACTCGGCAGCAGTATGATTGCTGGTGCCATGCACGGGGCACAACTCGCCTTGGTCACCATCTAGGGCTGGTGACTGTCGCTGCCTTTTGTCTGGGCGCAGCCCCCGAGCTCCACTGGGTGCCGCTGCTGCGGCAATGGGAGCCGCGGCCGATGACTTCATCTTGCCACTCCCCCGGTTCTTGGCCTTCTTGCCGCCTCCATAGGAAGCAGTGCCAGACCCGGGCTGTCCTCCTGACTCGGAGGCCGGCAGTGAGTGCCAGTTCCGCCCTTCAGCTGCTCTGGCGCACTTGTCCGCCAGGCTGAAGAGCTCTGAGACGTCGCGGACCTCCCTGGTCGCGAGCTTCTCGAGCATCTTCTTGTCCCGAACGCCTTGCCGGAACGCCACCACCACAGAAGCGTTTTGGATGTGTGGGATGGTGTTCCGCACCTGGGAGAACCGCTGGATGAAGGAGCGCAGCGACTCCCCAGATTGTTGCTGGATGGCGTGGAGGTCTGTTAGTAGCTGAATTCTTACTCTCATTGAAAGAGAGGATGACACTAGGAGTTGGGGCAATTTTCTTGTCTATTTCTCACACAATGCCATGCCAACCCAAGGGGTTGAGGCTACATATTTATAGCTGCCATGGCAGCCAAGCATATGCCACAAAGATGCTAGTCTAAGATGCTTAGATGCTGTCCTAATATGCTGTCCATGGCTGACACTAAGATGCTGTCCTAGTGTCCTTAATATGCTGTCCTAGTGTCCTTAGATGCTGTCCTAATTGGGGCCACAAAGACCAAAGGACTAGAGTACAACAAAGACCAAGGACTAAAGTGCAACAAACTAAAGGACTAGGGTACAAGGGACTAGGGGACCAAAGACCAAAGGACTACAAGACTTATTCCAGCATTCTCCCCCTAAGTCTTGTACGTCGTCTTCTGAGAGGGTTGGACCATCCCGATCTTGGTGCGAAGTTCAATGAACTTGAGCCTCCCAAGGGGCTTCGTGAGCAGGTCCGCAAGCTGGTCATTGGTGTTGATGTAGTTCGCCTTGATGCTCCCTTCCTCCAAGCATTGTCGGATGAAGTGGTACCTCACCCGGATGTGCTTGCTCCGTTCATGGAAAACGGGATTCTTTGCCAGGGCCAGAGCGGACACGTTGTCCACCCTGAGTTCGACCACTCCAGTGTCTCTGCTGAGGAGATCACCAAGCAGTCGACTAAGCCAGAGCGCCTGAGTCGAAGCGGTGGAGGCCGCTATGTACTCGGCCTCGCAGCTGGACAGGGCCACCACCTGTTGCTTGACCGACTGCCAGCTAACGAGGCACTTGCCGAAGAAGAAGAGGATCCCGCTGGTGCTCTTGCTGGTGTCGATGTCGCCGGCGTGGTCGCTATCGCTGTACCCGACAAGGTGTGCCTCCCCAGGACACCTCGGGTAGTGGAGGCCGTGATCGAGAGTCCCCGCAACATAGCGGATGATCCTCTTCACAGCCTGCTGGTGATCCGTCGTCGGTCGTTGCAGGAACCGACTAACGTAGCCAACGGAGAATGCCAAGTCCGGCCGTGTGTGGGTGAGGTAGCGAAGGCTCCCCACAAGACGCCGGTACTGCGTAGCGTCCACCTCCTCCGCCGTGCTGTCGCGGCTCAGCTTCAGCCTCTCCTCCATCGGAGTGAGAGCTGGGTTGCAGTTTGTGAGCCCAGCTAGCTCAACAATGCGCTTGGCGTAGGCGGTTTGTCGAAGTGTGATCCCGGAGTCGGCCTGGTGCACCTCAATCCCAAGGTAGAAGGAGAGAGATCCCAGGTCACTCATCTGGAAGGTGGCTTTCATCTCTTCCTTGAACGCTGCCACCTCCGCATCCTTGGTGCCGGTGATCACCAAGTCGTCGACGTAGACACCCACCAGTAGGGTGTTTCCTTCATTGCCTCGCCGGTAGATGGCTGCCGCGTGCGGGCATTGCCCGAAGCCCATCCTCTTGAGCGTGGAATCCAACTTGGCATTCCACGCCCTTGGTGCCTGACGCAAGCCATAAAGGGCCTTGCGCAGGCGCAACACCTTGCCCTCCTTGCCGGGGACCACAAACCCCGGCGGCTGGTGTACGTAGACCTCCTCCTTCAAGTCGCCGTTGAGGAACGCCGACTTGACGTCCATGTGCTGGACACGCCAGCCTTCTTGGGCAGCAAGTGCAAGAAGGAGTCGCACGGATTCCATCCGTGCCACGGGGGCAAAAGCATCGTCGAAGTCGATCCCCTCCTGCTGCACGAAGCCGCGTGCTACCAAGCGAGCCTTGTGCTTGACGATGGCGCCTGCTTCATCCCTCTTCAACTATGAACACCCACTTAAGGGTGATCGCACGGTGACCACGAGGGAGATCAGCAAGCTCCCAAGTGCGGTTCGTCTCAACCGCGTCCATCTCCGACTGCATCGCAGCACGCCATGCCGCGTGTTTCTCGGCCTCCGCAAAAGACCGAGGCTCCCCGTCATCGCACGCAAGGTGCAACTGCGCCTCCAGATCTTGATCATCCAGATCGTGAGGGGCCAGTCCCGGCACCGGCTGGTTGCCGAGAATGTTCTCCATCTTGCGATACCGCAACGGCTCGCCGTCGTAGCACCCGTCGAGGCGCTCCTCGTCGTGGGAGAGCGGAGTAACAAACTCCACTGGGCCGTGCTCGACACAAGCTGGGGACGGAGTGGGCGTGCCCGGAGGAGTGGCCGTCGGTGCTGGAGTGCGTGGGGTCGCCGGCTGAGGTGGAGGTGGACGGTCGGGGGTTGGGGTAGACACGCTCGGTGGAGAAGAGTTGCCTACTCCCCCAACTCCCTTGAAGTGGACGTAGTCGACGATGAAGTCGTCGTGCGTCGAGGTCGAACCGTCGTCCACCGCCTTGTCCCATGCCCATCCTCGCCCTTCGTTGAACACAACGTCGCGCGTCGTGCGCACACGTTGTGTCTCTGGGTCGAGAATGCGGTAGGCCTTCGAGCCCTCCGCGTAGCCGATGAACACCCCCGGAGTGCTCCTGTCGTCGAGCTTGCTGATGTGGCCAAGCTCCTTGGCAAACGCGAGGCAGCCGAAGACCCGTAGATGAGAGACCGCCGGCTTGCGCCCATACCAAGCCTCGTACGGCGTCCTGCCGTTGAGAGCCTTGGTGGGCGAGCGGTTGAGGATGTAGACAGCCGTCACCACCGCCTCTCCCCAGAAGATAGCCGGCATTCCCCTCTGCTTGAGGAGGGCCCGAGCCATCCCCACAACCGTCTGGTTGCGCCGCTCGACGACGCCGTTCTGCTGCGGGCTGTAGGGCGCGGAGTAGTGGCGCTGAACACCCTCATCCGCGCAATACGACGCGAATTCAGCCGCCGTGAATTCGCCGCCGTTGTCGGTGCGTAGCACACGCAGCTTGCGGCCGCACTCCGCCTCCGCAATGGCCTGCGCGCGCCTGATGGCGTTCGCAGCCTCTCCCTTGCTGCCAAGGATCACGACCCACATGTAGCGGGAGAGGTCGTCGACGAGCAGCAGGAAGTAGCGTCGTCCTCCCGGTGTAGCTGGTGTCACCGGGCCACACAAGTCCCCGTGAACGAGCTCGAGCCGTTCCTTAGCTCGAAAGCTCGACTGCTGGGGAAAAGGAAGCCGCCTCTGCTTCGTCAATACGCAGACGTCGCAGAGCTGCTCCACGTGGTCAAGGCATGGCATGCCTCGCACCATCTCCTTGGCACTGAGCTGCTTTAGGGCCTCGAAGTGAAGATGCCCAAAGCGCTCGTGCCACTGCCATGCCTCGTCGTCCCGACGAGTGGCAAGGCAGACAGGCTGTGCTACCTGCACGTGAAGGACATAGAGTCGATTGGTGCCTCTAGTTACCTTGGCAAGAAGGCGACGATGGCGATCCCAAATCCTCATGACTCCGTCCTTAATCTCCACGCGCGAACCGTTCTCATCCAGCTGTCCCAAGCTGATGATGGAGTTTCTCAATGCGGGGATGTAGTAGACTCCGACGAGCAGCCTGTGCTCACCAGACTCGGCGGTGAGGATGACGGAGCCAACACCCTTGATCTCCACGCCGGAGGCGTCACCAAACTTGACAGAGCCTCGGACATTGGAGTCAAGCTCAACGAAGAACTCCCGTCGACCGGTCATGTGATGGGTGGCGCCGGTGTCGAGGCACCACCCGTCAGTCTTGTCGTTGCTGGAGCCGTCGCCGAGGGAAGCGTGTGCTTTTGGCTCATCAAGATGAAGGAGAGCCGCTGCGGTCGATGCCACTAGAGGTGGCTTGATGCTTCCGTGTGCCATAAGCAAAGCTGGCTCCTCCTCTACCTGTGCCACGTGGGCCTCCTTCTCCACTTGTGCCACGTGGGCCTGGCCACGTCGTGGCTGTCGACACTCCCTGGCCCAATGACCAAGCTTGCCACAGTTGTGGCAGGTGTCGTCTCGTGTCGGCTTGTGGTTGCCGACGGTGCCGCCCTGGGCGCCTCCGCGGGCGCCACCCTCGGTACGTCCGCGTGCCCCGGCCTGGGTACCTCCACGCCCCTTGCGCGACTTGCCGCGCTTGCGGCCGCCTGTCGAGGAAGAGGACTCCCCCTTCTTCCGGTCACCCTGGCCAGCCTCCCACTGCTCGCGAGTGAGATGAAGCTTCCCGCCAATGGTGATAGGCCCCGAGAGAGGTTGTGGTTCGTCGTTGTCGACGACCTTGAGGCGACCTATCGCCTCTTCAATCGACATCGCGGAGAGGTCCAGCAGAGACTCGATCGAGCGAGCGATCTGCTTGTACTTCTCGGGGATGCACCGAAGGAGCTTCTCGACAGCTCTCTCTTCGTTGTAGGTGTCGTCGCCGAACTGCACCAACTTCTGCAACAAAGTGTTGAGACGGAGCGCAAAGTCATCAACGTCCTCACCTGGCTTAAAGGCCAGGTTCTCCCACTCCTTGCGAAGCGCCTGCAGTGTGGACTTGCGGGCGCGGTCGCTGCCGATGCGTGCTGCAGCGATGGCATCCCATGCCTCCTTAGCAGTCCGCTTCTTGGAAAGCGAGAACTGCATCTCGGGCGGTACTGCAGCAATGAGGGCATCCAACGCCCGTCGATCCTCGTAATAGTCGACGTCGCCGTACTGAACTGCTTCCCACATGTGTCGCACCTGGAGCCGTACCCTCATCACCGCGGCCCACTCGACGTAGTTGGTCTTGGTGAGGGTAGGCCACCCACCGCCGGGACCGACGTCCCTGACAATGGCCTGGACCCCGTGGTGTCCATGGTACCTGTCGGGAGAGGGAGAACCGCGCCGCCTGTAATGGACGCGTTCTCCGTCGACCCAGCCGCCGCCGCCGGGAGCGCCACCGGCGCGTCCGCGCCCGTCTGGGCTGCGGTTGTCGCGCCCATGGGGGCGCGCGGCTGCTAGCTGCACCTCTCGTGCTCGCGCCGCCTCCCTCACCGGCCTGAGCTCATCGTCGACGCCGCCGTCGACAGAGCCGCTGGAGCTACTGCCGCGCAGAGCCTCCAGCTCCGCTGCCGCCGCACGCGCTACAGCCGCCGCCGCCGCTGCTTCCACTTCCGCCCTTGCTGCTGCCAGTTCCGCCGCCGCCAACCTTGCCGCCATTGCTGCCGTCGCCGCAGTCTCTGCCGCCGCTCGCTCGCGCTCCTCTGCCGCGGCGACCTCCGTCTGCCGCGCGCTCGAGGCGACCGAGCGCTGAGACTGTCCGTCGGACATGGCGCACTAGTGGGGAAGGGCTGTTGTATGTGGAAGACAAGCTGCTGCTCGTCTGTGCAGGAGAGGAATGAGCTGGAACAGCAGGTGTTCCTGCTGCTGGTTGCGGACGGAGAGAGGTGCGGGAAGGGGATGAGCAGGAGATATTTAAGCTACAGGATAGAACGGCTCTGATACCAAGTGTTAGTAGCTGAATTCTTACTCTCATTGAAAGAGAGGATGACACTAGGAGTTGGGGCAATTTTCTTGTCTATTTCTCACACAATGCCATGCCAACCCAAGGGGTTGAGGCTACATATTTATAGCTGCCATGGCAGCCAAGCATATGCCACAAAGATGCTAGTCTAAGATGCTTAGATGCTGTCCTAATATGCTGTCCATGGCTGACACTAAGATGCTGTCCTAGTGTCCTTAATATGCTGTCCTAGTGTCCTTAGATGCTGTCCTAATTGGGGCCACAAAGACCAAAGGACTAGAGTACAACAAAGACCAAGGACTAAAGTGCAACAAACTAAAGGACTAGGGTACAAGGGACTAGGGGACCAAAGACCAAAGGACTACAAGACTTATTCCAGCAAGGTCGAGCTCCGTGCCAGGCCGGGTGTAGGAACTGCCGAAGTTGGCGGTGAACTGCCGGCAGAGCTCTCTCCAGGAAGTTATGGAACCCTGGGGGAGGTTCATGAGCCAAGACCGGGCTGGGCCGGTCAAGGCGACGGGGAAGTAGTTGGCCATGACGGCCTCATCCCCTCCTGCGACAAGTACGGCGGTGGAGTAGATCTGGAGAAACTCCGCCGGGTTGACGCTGCCGTCGTACTTCTCGGGCAGGTGCGGCCGAAACTTGCGCGGCCACCTCGCGAAGCGAAGGTGGGGCGCCAGGGCCGCACATCCTGCTCCTGTTGCTGCAGGCGTTGGTGCCGCGAACGCTTGGTTTGCCGCTGGCACAGTGTACCCCGGTATGGGCAAGGCTGCGCCATAGACCGGGGACGCCGTTTGCAGGGCATATGGCTGTGGCATATGCTGCGCGGCGTATGCCTGGGGCAGAGGTCGCGTGGCGAAGGTCTGCGCCTCAGGCTGGGTGGAGGCTGACGTCATGCTGTCGCCAGCCTCTTGGTTGCGACGCCTTTCCCGACGTCGCTTGAGGTACACCCGGGCATCCTGGCCCAAGTGGCACCGTTCCAGCTCTGTTCTCAGGTCCGTCGACGAAAGCCTGGTGGAGCTGGAATCTGCCGTCTGTCCGTCAACCGTCGCCGTGCGCGTCAGCGACACAGCCGGTTGGCCGGAGCGTCGTCCCCTCCGAAGTCGAGGGTTTGCGGTGGCGACGAAAGACGGTCTACCTCGCGAATCCACTGCTAGGTCGCTAAATGGGGTGCGTCCCCAGCAGGTGGACTGCGCAGTAGCGCTCTTGCTGCAGCTAGCGCATCCCCGTGGGGAACGCTCAGCGCTGCAGAAGATCTCACGCTGGTTGGAGCCTGCATTGCCGGAGTCGGCTGCTGGCTTCCAGCTTGCGCCGACACACTCCGTCCTGAGTGCGTCGACACGTATTCCCCGCTGGTCACGGTTCGCCGTGAACGCGGGGGAGGAGAGCTTGCCGCTGAAGGAAGCTTGGTCATCTTCGTCGGCAGAAACTCGTCGCGCAAGGGAAAAGCCCCCTACCTGGCGCGCCAAATGTCGAAGTGTGTGGTCGACACTTCCCCCGGACCTGCTCTGGGCAGCCTGCGGAGGTTCTTTTTCGGAGGGGCTAGTCGCTTGCGGAGATCTTAAGCGTAGGGACGAGTTAGGGAGGAGATTGACACGGCGAGTTTTACGTGGTTCGGGCCGCCGGAGCGTAAAACCCTACGTCCACGGTGAGCTGAGGTGCTCGCTGTATTGCTTGTTGCTCAGAACCGGAGTCCTGAGCTTGAGGATGAGTTGCTGGAGTGCGAACCCTTGCTAACGTCGCCTACCCGAGCCTTTTATAGTCCAAGGCTCGTGTGGCTTACAAGGGGAGCCCGGGACCCGACAGGTGGTCCCAGGGGCGATTGCCTGTCGACTATTGTATCCGCAGTTATGTCGGTAGTTGTCTCTGGCGAAGGCTTCTGAGTCTTCGTCTTGCCGCCCTGCCCATGCCGCATGCTAGTCGTAGTGGTTGATGACGGCGGGAGCGGCAGGGGATGTCTTGTCGCTGTGTTTATTGGCTGGCAGATTCTGACACCGCGCGCCAGTCTGTGATGCGACTGGGCGCAACGGCACCTGACAGAGTCGTGCTCCGCGTCTCCGCGTCTTGGGAAGGCGCATGCCTTGAATACCTTGTACGGGCAAGGTATGGAGCATCTTTACGCCCACTGCCTACCGCTCGGGGGCAGCCAACGCTGTTCTGCTGGACACGTGGCGGGCCCGGAGCTCTCCTCTGAGGAGAGGGAGGTCCGGCCCCGGAGGACACGTGGAGCCTTCGGACCTCTCCCCGCGGAAGGGGGAGGCCCGGCTTCTGTTGGCCACGTGGCGGGCCCGGAGCTCTCCTCTGAGGAGAGGGAGGTCCGGCCCCGCTGGACACGTGGCGCCTTCGGACCTTTCCCCCGCGGAGTGGGGAGGTCCGGCTTCTGTAGGCCACGGGGCGAGCCCGGAGCCCTACTCCGAGGAGAGGGAGGTTCGGCCCCGCTGGATGCGTGGCGCGCCTTTGGAGCTCTCTCTGCGGAGAAGGGCGAGATTCTCAGGCATTTTCCCCTGTGCGCGGGGGTACCCCATATCGCGGGTACCTACAGCCTCCATTGTAGACCTCTCAGGCATAAAACCAAACTGGTTTTTAGTGACATTGGTCACTTTCCTCAGGCGGTGTTCAATCACTCTCTCCCAAAGCTTCATAGTATGACTCATAAGCTTAATCCCTCGATAATTAGTACAACTTTGAATATCTCCTTTATTTTTGAAGATAGGTACTAATGTACTTTTTCTCCATTCTTCAGGTATCTTGTTTACAACAACAACAACAACCAAGCCTTTATCCCAAGCCTGTTGGGGTCGGCTAGACATGAAACCCAATATCAATAAAGTAAAAGAGAGGAAGAGATATAAGAACAAGGAAAAAAGAAAAAAAAAAGAGAAAAAAGAAAAAAAGAAAAAAGGAAAAAGAGAAAAGAAATAAGAAAAAAGGAAAAGAAAAGAGAAAAGAAAAAAGAAAAAAAAAAGAAAAAAACAAGACTATGATTCTGGCACATGAATTGCTATTTTCCATGCGGTCCTATCATGAGCTAAGTCTCTGGATACATTCCAATCTCTCAAATCTCGTTTTACCGCCTCCTCCCAAGTCAACCTTGGTCGTCCTCTACCCCTCCTAATATTTTCTCTACCTCTTAAAATCCCACTGTTAACCGGTGCTTCTGGAGGTCTCCGTTGGATATGTCCAAACCACCTAAGTCGATGTTGGACTAACTTCTCTTCAATCGGCGCCACCCCTACCTTATCACGAATCGCCTCATTCCTTATTCGGTCTCGTCTCGTGTGCCCGCACATCCACCGTAGCATTCGTATCTCTGCGACACTCATTTGTTGGACATGTTGCCGTTTAGTTGGCCAACATTCCGCCCCATAGAGCATCGCGGGTCTGATCACCGTCCTATAGAACTTCCCTTTTAACTTTTGTGGGACTTGCCTATCACATAGGATTCCAGAGGCTTGCCGCCATTTCATCCACCCTACCTTGATCCTGTGGCAAACATCCTCGTCAATATCGCCATTGCTTTGTAACATTGATCCTAAGTATCGGAAAGAGTCCCTTCTAGGTACTATTTGTCCTTGTAGACTAACATTTCCTTCTTCACGACCAACACCACTAAAGTCACACCTCATATACTCGGTTTTAGTCCTACTAAGTCTAAACCCCTTGGACTCTAAGGTTTGTCTCCATAACTCTAATTTCTTATCAACACCATCTCTAGTTTCATCTACCAGCACTACATCATCAGCAAAGAGCATGCACCAAGGGATATCCCCTTGTATATCCTTCGACACCTCATCCATCACCAAGGAAAAGATGTATGGGCTCAAAGCTGATCCTTGATGTAGTCCTACCGTGATAGGAAATGCATCAGTCTCACTATCACTTACGCGCACACTTGTCCTAACATTATTGTACATATCCTGGATAAGGGTAATGTACTTTGTTGGCATTTTATGTTTCTCTAGTGCCCACCACATGACTGACCTTGGTATCTTGTCGTACGCCTTCTCCAAGTCGATGAACACCATATGCAAGTCCTTCTTCTGCTCCCTATATCTCTCCATAAGCTGACGAAGCAAGAAAATCGCCTCCATTGTAGACCTCCCAGGCATAAAACCAAACTGGTTTTTAGTGACATTGGTCACTTTCCTCAGGCGGTGTTCAATCACTCTCTCCCAAAGCTTCATAGTATGATTCATAAGCTTAATACCTCGATAATTAGTACAACTTTGAATATCTCCTTTATTTTTGAAGATAGGTACTAATATACTTTTCCTCCATTCTTCAGGCATCTTGTTTGACCGAAAAATGTGGTTGAATAGCTTTGTGAGCCATACTATTGCGACGTCCCCAAGACATCTCCACACCTCAATAGGGACATCGTCAGGGGCGAGGGCCTTTCCTCCTTTCATCCTCTTTAAGGCCTCCTTAACCTCAAACTCTTGTATCCTCCGCACGAACCGCCTGTTGGAGTCGTCAAAGGAGTCATCCAACTCAACCATAGTGCTCCCATTCCCATCATTGAATAGCCCATTAAAGTAATCACGCCATCTATTCTTAATCTCTTCATCCTTCACTAGAATGCGGTCAGTCTCATCTTTGATGCATTTAACTTGATTGAGATCCCTCATCTTTCTCTCGCGGATTTTTGCTACCTTGTATATATCCTTTTCACCTTCTTTTGTCCCTAGTCTCTCATATAACTTATCATAGGCCTGTCCTCTTGCCTTACTCACAACCCGCCTTGCATTCTTCTTAGCATCTTTGTACTTAAGCATGTTGCTTGCGCTTCTATCATTATGCCAACTCTTATAACACTCCTTCTTCTCCTTAATGGCCTTTTGTACATCCTCATTCCACCACCAAGTGTCTTTATCTACAAGTCTCTTTCCCTTTGTCACACCGAACACCTCACTAGCTACCTTCCTAATGCAAGTTGCCATCTTCATCCACATACTATCTGCATCTCCATTTTCTGCCCAGGGTCCTTCTGTGATCACCCTATTTTTAAAGGATACTTGTGATTCTCCCTTCAACTTCCACCACTTTGTTCTTGTGATTTTGACACCTTTGTCCCGCAAAGAACATGTATGGAAGCGAAAATCAGCTACCACAAGCTTATGTTGTGTCACAACACACTCCCCCGGGATCACCTTACAATCTAGACACTCCCGTCTATCCTTTCTCCTAGTGAGGACAAAGTCAATCTGGCTAGAGTGTTGGGCACTACTAAAGGTCACTAGGTGAGATTGCCTCTTCCTAAAGAGGGTGTTAGCTATCAACAGATCATAGGCTACGGCAAAGTCTAGGATGTCCTTACCCTCTTGATTTCTATCGCCGCATCCAAAACCTCCATGTACTCCCTCAAATCCTAGGTTAGTTGCACCCACATGACCATTAAGATCTCCCCCTATGAGGAGTTTCTCGGTTATCGGTACACTACTAACCATATCCTCCAAGTCCTCCCAAAATTGCCTCTTAGCACTCATGTTGAGCCCAACTTGTGGGGCATAAGCACTAATGACGTTCAAGACAATGTCCCCAATTACTATCTTGATTAAGATGATCCTATCTCCTCGTCTTCGAACATCCACTACTCCATCCTTAAGACTCTTATCTATTAGAACACCTACGCCATTCCTAGTCCCAGCCGAACCAGAATACCAAAGTTTGAAACCGGTATTCTCGACTTCTCTCGCCTTTTGACCCGCCCATCTAGTCTCTTGTACACAAAGGATATTTACTCGTCTCCTAATGGCAACATCTACTAACTCACGTAGCTTCCCCGTCAAGGATCCTACATTCCAACTACCCACCCAAAATCTATGTTCCTCGGCTAGCTTTCTTACGCTTTGCACCCGTCGAGTAAGATGCAAAGACCCTTGCTCATTTATCACTACATCCGGGCGATGATGTAGCGCGCCACTAAGGTGATGGCGATCCGGCCCTTGCTCATTAACTCCGCCTATGTTGTAATGACATAGCCGGTCCCAAGCCCGGGTAAAGGAGGAGGGGGTTGTGATAGGCTTGGCGAGCCAACAACTACACTTAGCCACTCTCATGGAAATGAAACCCAATAGAAATTCAGGCATCTTGTTTGACTGAAAAATATGGTTGAATAGCTTTGTGAGCCATACTATTGCCACGTCCCCAAGGCATCTCCACACCTCAATAGGGACATCATCAGGGCCAAGGGCCTTTCCTCCTTTCATCCTTTTTCGAGGCGTCAGCAAAACACCGCCGTCTGTTCCTAAAACAAAACCCCTTAGCGCCCCGGGACAGGAGTGGGGGACGGCCCTACGCAGACAGCAGCAGCACCGGCTCTACGAAGTCCAAATCGAATCTTTCAGTTGGCTTTCCCGTGAATAAGAATAGTTGGGCGCGGTGAAGCGAGCGTTTCTGGTTGTTTGATTGCTCTAATAGGAAAAAGAATCCAATTTCATTTATTAAGGCCTCCTTAACTTCAAACTCTTGTATCCTCCGCACGAACCGCCTGTTGGAGTCATCAAAGGAGTCATCCAACTCAACCATAGTGCTCCCATTCCCATCATTGAATAGCCCATTAAAGTAATCCTTCCATCTATTCTTAATCTCTTCATCCTTCACTAGAATGCGATTAGTTTCATCTTTGATGCATTTCACTTGATTGAAATCCCTCATCTTTCTCTCGCGGATTTTTGCTATCTTGTGTATGTCCTTTTCACCTTTGTCTCTAGTCTCTCATATAACTCATCATAGGCATGTCCTCTTGCCTTACTCACAACTCGCCTTGCATTTTTCTTGGCCTCCTTGTACTTAAGCATGTTGCTTGCGCTTCTATCATTATGCCAATTCTTGTAACACTCCTTCTCCTTATTGGCTTTTTGTACATCCTCATTCCACCACCAAGTGTCTTTATCTATAAGTTTCTTTCCTTTTGTCACACCGAACACCTCACTAGCTACCTTCCTAATGCAAGTTGCCATCTTCACCCACATACTATCTGCATCTCTATTTTCTGCCCAGTGTCCTTCTGTGATCACCCTTTTTAAAAGGATTCTTGTGATTCTCCTTTAAACTTCCACCACTTTGTTCTTGTGATTTTGACACCTTTGTCCCGCAAAGAACATGTATGGAAGCGAAAGTCAACTACCACAAGTTTATGTTGTGTCACAACACACTCCCCGGGGTTCACCTTACAATCTAGACACTCCCGTCTATCCCTTCTCCTAGTGAGGACAGAGTCAATCTGGCTAGAGTGTTGGACACTACTAAAGGTCACTAGGTGAGATTGCCTCTTCTAAAGAGGGTGTTAGCTACCTACAGATCATAGGCTACGGCAAAGTGTAGGATGTCCTTACCCTCTTGATTTCTATCGCCGCATCCAAAGCCTCCATGTACTTCCTCAAATTCTAGGTTAGTTGCACCCACATGACCATTGAGATCTCCTCCTATGAGGAGTTTCTCGGTTATCGGTACACTACTAACCATATCCTCCAAGTCCTTCCAAAATTGCCTCTTAGCACTCATGTTGAGCCCAACTTGTGGGGCATAAGCACTAATGACGTTCAAGACAATGTCCCCAATTACTATCTTGATTAAGATGATCCTATCTCCTCGTCTTCGAACATCCACTATTCCATCCTTAAGACTCTTATCTATTAGAACACCTACGCCATTCCTAGTACCAGCCGATCCAGAATACCAAAGCTTGAAACCGGTATTCTCGACTTCTCTCGCCTTTTGACCCGCCCATCTAGTCTTTTGTACACAAAAGATATTTACTCGTCTCCTAATGGCAACATCTACTAACTCACGTAGCTTCCCCGTCAAGGATCCTACATTCCAACAACCCACCCGAAATCTATGTTCCTCGGCTAGCTTCCTTACGCTTTGCACTCGTCGAGTAAGATGCAAATACCCTTGCTCACTTATCACTACATCCGGACGATGATGTAGCGCGCCACTAAGGTGGTGGCGATCCGACCCTTGCTCATTTAACACCATATTCGGGTTCCGATATGGCGCGCCACTAAGGCGGTGGCGACCCGGTCCTTGCCCACTTAACACGATACCTGGGTTCCGATATGGCGCGTCGCTAAGAGGGTTACGCCCCAATGAATTTCTATTGGGTTTCATTTCCATGAGAATGGCTAAGTGTAGTTGTTGGCTCGCCAAGCCTATCACTACCCCTCCTCCTTTACCTGGGCTTGGGACCGGCTATGTCATTACAACATACGCGGAGTTAAATAAGGATGTATTAATATGAAAAAAATTATATGTTACATGTGCCAGATTGCCATGTTTCAAAGTACTTGCTATATATCATTTTAATGGTAAGTAAGGTGGTGCTCGTTCCATGATTGACAAAGCTATAACAAGCTCTCTTACGAGTGTACCAAAAGAAATTCATGTACTTTTATTCTAAGAAAAATCTTGAAAAAAATGAAAGTAAATATGTAGTAATATGAGCATATACCAAACTTACGAGGTTGGGCCCAAGTGTGTGGTGGGTGGTGCTTATGAGGGCACCAAAAATCCGCTGTTGGGCGATTTCTCCCTCTGCGTTAGCCCGGGTGAGCCCAGGCCCACCAGGTCAGATTGGGCCCAGGGGAGTGCGCTCATTCTGGAGGGAGGGGGGGGATCATATCAGTTCGGTTTAGTTGAGTCCAGGAGATAGAGTCAGTTTGGATCTGTTCAGATCAGAACAGACGAGGTTGAGTCTAGATAGAGTTGGAGTCGGTTTGGGTCTGTTCAGATCAGAACAGACCAGGTTGAGTCTAGATAGAGTTGGAGTCGGTTTTATCTCTAGTTGATTAAGGAATCCTAGAGATAGAGTTCTATCTATAGCAGTTTAAATTAGGCAAGAGTCTATCTGTAATGGGCTATAAATAACTAGGTATTTCAGAGGAATAAAAGTACCTCCAACTCCAAGTTCAGTTTTTCTCCATCTATTTCCCTGTGCCCAGAGCTACTCTGTTCCCTGCCCACGTAAACCAGCCGCAATCTCTGTCTTTCGCTCAAGCCAGAACCAGATAGCCCTGTAGATGCCTCTGTACTCCACACTGCAAGCAGCAGCACCACGCAGGGGTGTTCTGTACCTTCCTCCACGCACGAACATCAGCCAAAGATAATCTGCTAGTGAAGATCGGTTCCAGCGGGCCGTGCAGTAGCAGTTCCGGCGAGAAGATCACCAAAATTCCAACATTCGTGGTACCAAAGCCGTGTTGGATCCAAGAGAAGAGGCGTGCAACATGCTGGAAGACTCAGCATCCACAAACAACCCCATGCATGGTTCCAGCAAGAACAACACCGCGGAAGGTGTTTGCATGGTTCGTGAGGTGAGCAACAAGACGAGTTACATCGTTCTCACCAAGACCAACTACGTAAAATGGGCGACGTTGATGAAGATCAAGCTCAAGCCACGGGCGATGTGGAAGGCCGTCGAGGGTGGCATGGACGAGCAAGAGGATGTCAAGGGCGCCGAACCCCCGACTGACCGGACCGCGGCTATGCAGCTCGTAGCCGCCGGCCATCTTCTCCGGCGAGGTTAACCCCTCAGCCGCAGGCTTAGCAGAGAGAGAAGAGACTAGGGAAGTAAATTCTTGCCTTCCATTTGTCAAACGATTACAAGCATATATAGCCCAACCGAAATAAGGAAGGTTATCCTTTATTCTAGGAATTTCTAAAACAACTTGCTAAGTTTCTATCTTTAGCCCAAGAGGCTAACCCCTGCTGGGCGCCTGCCCAACGCGCTCAGCCGTGCGGTGCACGTCGCGGGCGCGTCCGCGCCTGGCTTATGTGCACCGTACATGACATCTCTCCCCGCCTCGAAGTCCAGCTCGCCCTTGAGCTGAAAGAAAGGGAACCAAGCACGGAAGTCGTCCAGGTGCTCCCACGTAGCCGAAGCAAGTGGTTCTCCCTGCCATTCCATGAGCACCTGGCGTACTCCCCGGGCCAGCCGAGCTCGAGTCACCCGGGCAGGTGCAGGCACCACAGCACCGTGCAGGAGCGGAGGCAGCAGCGGCGGATCGGCCGGCGGGTTACCAACAAACTTCTTGAGGACGCCGATATGGAATACATCATGAAGGCGAGCACTGGGAGGAAGCTGGAGCCGCACAACCACCTCGTTGATGAGTTCCTTCACCTGGTACGACCCGACGTATCGCGGCTTGAGTTTCCCTGTTGCCGAGCGTGGGAGTGATGCTGCTGCCCGCTGCCGAAGGCGAAGAAGAGCCCAATCGCCGACCTGGAAGGATACCGGCCTGTGGTGCTGGTCGTAGATAAGCTTCTAAACCGCTTGTGCCTGTTCAAGGCGATAGCGGATGTCGTCGAGGATGGCAGTTCGCTCCTCCATCTCCTGGGTGACCGTTGCGACGCGGGTCTCGCCGGGCTTATAGGAGCGGATGGTCGGGGGGTCCCGACCATAGACCACACGAAACGGAGTTTCGCGGAGCGATGACTGATAGATGGTGTTGTAGGTGTACTCCGCCCATAGCAACCAACGGAGCCACTGCCGGGGACGGTCGCCGGTGAAGCAGCGCAGATACATGACGATGACCTGGTTGGCGGCCTCGGTCTGGCCGTCTGTCTGCGGGTGAAAGGCGGACGACATGTAGAGCTTCGTCCCAGTGAGCCGCATGAGCTCCTGCCAGAACGCCGAGGTGAACACTGGATCGCGGTCCGAAACGATGGATTGCGGAACGCCATGGAGGCGAACGATGTCGACAAAGAAGGCGTGAGCGACGGACTCGGCAGTAAAGGGGTGCGCCGGGGGTATGAAATGGCAATACTTGCTGAAGCGATCCACGACAGAGAGGATGACCGCCTTTCCTTGCACCTTGGGCAGCACCTCGATGAAGTCGATGCCGATGTCAGCCCACACAGCAGACGGAACCGGTAGTGGCTGCAGCAGACCGGTCGGCCTGAGGTGGTCGGACTTGTACTGCTGACAGGTGACGCATGCCTTCACGAAATCCTGCACCAAGCGACGCATGTTGGGAAAATGAAAATCCCGCCGGAGCGTGTGGAGCCGTTGGATGCCCTCATGACCGTCATTGTGGACCGCAACCACGATCTCTTGCAGCAGCGGCAACGCCGGGGGAATGTACAGTTGGTCGTCGAAGGCGACCATGCCGTCCACTAGAGCCCATGGAGCGGTGCGGTTGCCAGCCCGGACCTCATTGTGGATAGTGGTCAGGACCGGATCAGTGGCTTGGGCGTGGCGGAGGCGCTCGATGAAGTCAAAGCGAGGCGTCGAAATAGCCATCACCTCCCCTTCGTCATTGTCGCGGCGGGAGAGGGCGTCGGCGACGACGTTCGTGGCGCCCGACCGGTACTCCACCGAGAAATCGAGCCCCGGAGCTTGCCGACCCAGTGATGCCGAGGGATCGTGGCGAGGCGCTGATCGAGGAGGTACTTCAGGCTGTAGTGGTCGGTCTTGATGATGAAGCCCCGTCCCCAGAGATACGGGCGCCAGTGCCGTGCCGTCTGGACGAGGCCGATGAGCTCGCGCTCGTAGGCGACTAGTGAGCGGTGGCGCGGCGCCACCGGCCTGCTGAAGAAGGCGATCGGATGGCCCTCCTGGACCAGGAATGCACCGAAGCCGAACGTCGACGCGTCACACTCGACGGTGAATAGCTTGGCGAAGTCGGGCATGGCGAGGATGGGGGCGGATGTGACAGCGGCCTGGAGCGCTGTGAATGCCGCGGCCGCCGCGTCGTCCCAGGAGAATCCCTCCTTCTTGAGTAGGCCATTAGAGGTGTAGCGATCGCCCCGTAGTTGTGGACGAACTTGCGGTAGTATCCGGCGAGGCCGAGGAAACTGCGCACAGCCCGTGGCGAACGTGGAGCTGGCCAATCATGGATCACCTGCACCTTGGTCGGGTCCACGGCCACGCCCGCCGCGGAAATGACATGGCCGAGGTAGGCGACGGAGGAAGCACCAAACGAGCACTTGGTGCGATTGACGAAGAGTTAATGGCGGCGTAGTTCGTCAAGGACGGCCCGGAGGTGGCGAAGATGATCAGCCCATGTCTTGCTGTAAATCAGAATATCGTCAAAAAATACTAGGACAAAACGGCGCAGGAACGGGCGGAGCACGTCGTTCATCAAGGCCTGGAATGTCGCCGGGGCGTTGCACAGCCTGAATGCCATCACCAGGAACTCATACAGGCCGTCGTGGGTACGGAACGCCGTCTTGTGCACGTCCTCCCGGCGCATGCGCACCTGGTGGTACCCGGACCGGAGGTCCAGTTTGGTGAAGAACTTGGCGCCATGGAGCTCGTCGAGGAGCTCATCGACCACCGGGATCGGAAAGGCATCCTTAACAGTGAGCGCGTTCAACGCCCGGTAGTCGACGCAGAAACGCCACGCTGAGCCTCATCAAGATGACCCGCGCGAGGCAGGAGGGCCTGGAAACGATTTGAGTACTCCTCCACGGTCCCTGTACGCCGGCACTCGGCTAGCTTGAACAGCGGAGCTGAGCGGAGGGGAGGCCCAAACCGCAAGTTCAGGAGCTCCTTGAATCGTTCCCACGGCGGCGTGCCCTTGTCCTCCTGGAGTTGGATGTACCAGAGTTGCGCGACAGCCTCCAAATTATACGAGGCCATCCACACGCGTTCCTCCGCCATGGTGCGCCGTTGGTGAAAATAGGATTCGCACTTGTTGATGAAGAGCATCGGATCGGTCTTGCCGTCGTAGCGGGAAAAATCCAATTTTTGGAATCTTGGAGGGCGATCAAGATCGCGCGGCTAGGGAGGTGTGCGGCGGATGTGGAAGGATGGGTGGCGCGGGTGTTGGATGACCAACGTGACCATGATACCAGGTTGTCAAGGGCGCCGAACACTCGACTGACCGGACCGCGGCTACGCAGCTCGTAGTCACCGGCCGTATTCTCCGGCGAGGTTAACCCTTCAGCCGCAGGCTTAGCAGAGAGAGAAGAGATTAGGGAAGTAAATTCTTGCCTTCCATTTGTCCAACGATTACAAGCATATATAGCCCAACCGAAATAAGGAAGGATATCCTTTATTCTAGGAATTTCCAAAACAACTTGCTAAGTTTCTATCTTTAGGCCAAGAGACTAACCCCTGCTAGGCGCCTGCCCAGCGCGCTCAGCCGTGCGGCGCACGTCGCGGGCGCGTCCGCGTCTGGCATATGTGCGACCGTACATGACATCAGCAACCTATGCAGTAGCAGTTCCGGCGAGAAGATCACCGGAATTCCAATATCCGCTTGATTGCATCAGATGATTCCAACAGGCCTTTTATTGTCTCCGTCTCTTTTCATTAATTAAAGGGCAGCCTGGTGCTTGTAGCTCCTGCTTGCGCAGGTTTTGGGGAAGGGTCCGACCCACTTGGGTCTTTTTTACGCAGCCTTTCACTAGAGGCTGTTTTCGGGACTTGAACCCATCTCATGGTCTCTTTTCATTAATTATTTCACATAAACTCTGTTATTTTCTACTTACGTTGTAATGAATAATGAATATAGGTGCTTGCTTTATTCTTAATTAAACATAGTTTTTACATAAGAGGAATATTCATGCATTTCATAGCATTTTAGCTCCTGTTTCTATAGCTTATGCACTCAGCACATGTCATTATTGACATTTCTTAAGCTGCATTTTTTATCTAATTTAAGTAACTCCTTGATGTCAAGATGGAGCATTACCAGGAGGCACGTGAAGCCCTTCTTGCCAGCCTTCAACTTGATCCTCTCAGGTATGATTTTTGGTGCACAAGGATGTTCGTGTTTCGGTTCTATCTAGCGCATATTTTTGAATGGATATTGTGCGACTTCTGTTTGCTGTGCAGCCATGTACTGCAAGCCTGTTTGAGTGATCTGGATAGGAACACAAATATTGCAGCTGGGGCAAGGCGGGAAAGGTTAGATCGGACTGATGATTTTGAGTGCACATTATGCTTCAAGCTATTGTACGAACCTGTCACTACACCATGTGGGCATTCATTTTGCCGCTCTTGTTTGCATCAGTCAATGGATCATGGTGAGCTTATCAAACATTCATATGATTATTAGCTGCTTTTATTTTATTCTTAACTTCCTAGTATGTGTTATTCCTGATAGGCAATAAGTGCCCCATGTGTCGGACAGTGCTATTTATTGGTCCAAGAACATATCCTATAAGGTAATCTAAGCTATGAAAAAGTTGAATTTCATTTACTTCAAAATGTTATTCCCTTCATGCGTCCATATTCTCTTCTGATGTTTCTGACGGCAATTATGGTTAAATGCTCCAGTGTTACTTTGAGCAACATAATTCAGAGAAATTTCCCAGAAGAGTATGCAGAGAGGAGGTCAGAACACGAGATAATGACATATGCAGGCATTGATTTGATGCCCCTCTTTGTTATGGATGTTGTACTTCCCTGCCAAAAGATGGCATTGAACATATTTGAACCCCGCTACAGGCTGATGGTACTACTATTTCAGAGTTTAGTTATGCTTTTATTAGATGCAATTGTTGATAGTGTTATCTATTATAATTAGAGGGGAGAAAATGATTTCATTAACTCTAATAGGCTGTCAAGGAGGATACATATATATGGGTACAAAACTTAAGGGCCAAGTAACCCTAATACAAAGGACTAAACTGCCCCTATAGTATCCTAATACAAGTGCAGTCTAACACCCCCCCGACAGTCCCAACATCTAGCCACGACAGATGTTGAGACTGGACCGAAACTCGGTGAACACCATCGAAGGGAGCCTCTTCGTGAAGATGTCGGAGAACTGCGACGACGTCGGAACGTGCAGGACTCACACCTCCCCAAGAGCCACCCGCTCACGAACGAAGTGAAGATCGATCTCCACGTGCTTCGTGCGCTGATGCTGCACCGGGTTGGTGGAGAGGTAGACGGCGCTGACGTTGTCGCAGTAGACCAACGTACTCCGGGCGAGGGGGGAGTGGAGCTCCTGAAGCAGTTGCTGAAGCCAGGAGGACTCGGCCACGCCGTTGGCCACGGCGCGGTACTCCGCCTCGGCACTCGAGCGGGACACCACGTGCTGCCGCTTCGAGGACCAGGAGACGAGGTTGCCACCCAGGAAGACGGCGTAGCCGGGTGTCCGGGCAACCCGCCCAGTCAGCGTCAGTGTAGACGACCAGCTCGGAGGCAGAGTCGCGCCGCAGAAGAAGGCCGTAGTCGTGGGTGCCACGCAGGTACCGAAGGATCCGCTTCACCGCCGTGAGATGCGGCTCCCGCGGATCATGCATGTCGAGACACACCTGCTGAACCGCGTAGGAGATGTCCGGCCTGGTGAAGGTGAGGTACTGCAGGGCACGTGCAAGACTCCTGTAAGTGGTGGGGTCGGCGATCGGGGCGCCGTCGGCCGAAGACATCTTCGCCTGGGTGTCCACGGGAGTGGAGCACGGCTTGCAATCAGCCATGCCCGCTCGCTCGAGGATATCCAGGCAGTACTGACGCTGGTGGAGGAACAGAGCACCCGGGCGGTGCTCAACCGCAACGCCCAGGAAGTGGTGGAGCTGCCCGAGATCCTTCATCGCGAACTCGCGCTGCAGGGCGGAGATCGTGCGCTGAAGGAGAGCCGGGCTGGACGCCGTGAGGACAATATCGTCCACGTACAGGAGGAGGTAGACAGTGTCATCCTCACGCCTGTAGACGAAGAGCGAAGTGTTCGACTTGGCCTCGACGAAGCCGAGCGAGGCCAGGAAGGAGGCGAACCGACTGTACCAAACCCGAGGCACCTGCTTCAGCTCGTACAGGGACTTGTTCAGTCGGCAGACCATGTCTGGACAAGCTGAATCAACGAACCCTGTCGGCTGACTGCAGTACAACGTCTCCGTCAACGTCCCGTGGAGGAAGGCGTTCTTGACGTACAGCTGGTGGACAGGCCAAGAACGCGACAGAGCCAGCGACAGAACGGTGCGAACCGTCGCCGGCTTCACCACCGGACTGAATGTCTCGTCGTAGTCGACACCGAGGCGCTGTGTGAAACCGCGAAGCACCCACCGTGCCTTGTACCTCTCAAGAGACCCATCCGCCTTCCTCTTATGCGTGAACACCCACTTGCCCGTGACAATATTGCCACGACCAGGACGGGGAACCAGGTCCCAAGTCCGGTTGGCTAGCAGGGCCGCATACTCTTCTTCCATAGCTCGACGCCAGTGATGGTCGGTGAGGGCGCTACAGACAGAAGAGGGGATAGGCGAGATGGGTGACGAGGCAGGCGGCGGGGAGGTCGAGGACGATAGAACAACCCCGGAGAAGCGCTCGACAGGTCGAAAGACACCGGCGGCCCGTCGAGTCACCATCGGGTGAACGTGACGAGGGTCTAGGTGGAGCAGCGGAGGGTGGTACACCAGATCCTCAGGATGGGAAGAGGACGGATCACCAACCCGCGCTCGTCACTGATAGACAAGAACAGGGTTAGTGTACCACGGTCCAGGGGTCTGCGGCTGACGACGTCGGGGACGCCGTCGTGGCCGCGCGAGGCGCGACGGACGACGTCGGGGACAACGGGTCCGCACGTGGCACGGCAGGCGACGTCGGGGACGCCGGGGCCGCACGTCGTGCGGCTGACGACGTCGGGGCCGCACGAGGCGCGACGGACGACGTCGGGGACGTCATCTGGGACACCGGGGCCGCACCTGGCACGTCGAGGACGCCGGGGCCGCGCGTGGCGTAGCGGACGTCGTCAAGGACGCCGGGGCCGCGCGTGGCGCAGCGGACGACGTCGGGGCCGTCGGAGGAACGGCCAGTGGCGGCAAGAACGCCGGAGCCGCGGGAGGCACGACAGGTGGTGTCTGAGACACCGTGGTCGTGTCCGGTGCAACTGAAGGAAGACCTGCAGAAGGTAAAAAAACAAGGTCGCTGGACAGGAGCGGCCTTAGGATTAGTGGAAAAAAGAGAGTCTAACTCGGAGACCGAGTCAGAGGAGGACCCAACGAAAGGGAAGGAGGACTCGTCGAACACGACGTGTCGGGAGACCAAGATACGGCGAGTGGTAAGGTCGAGACACCGGTACCCCTTATGATCGGGGGAGTACCCAAGGAAGACACACCGAGTCGAACGAGACGCGAGCTTATGAGGGGCGGTGGCAGAAAGATTATGGTAGCACGCGCACCCGAAAACTCAAAGGTGGTCGTAAAGAGGGGTGATGCCAAAGAGAGCGAAGTGAGGGGTGGGAGCACTAATCGCCTTTGTAGGAAGGCGATTAATGAGTAAGGTAGCGGTGTGAAGCACCTCTGCCCAGTAGCAAGCGGGAGTGGAAGCCTGAAACATCAGGGAGCGCATGACATCGTTGGTGGTACGAATCATGCGCTCAGCCTTGCCATTCTGGGGGGAAATGTAAGGGCAAGACATGCGCAATTGAACCCAATGGGAAAGCAAGAAGTGACGAAACACGGAGTTATCAAACCCGCGCCCGTTATCGCACTGGACAACCCTGATCGTGCACCCAAACTGGGTGGAAACCCAAGCGAAGAAGTGAGAAAGAGTAGCGAACGTATCGGACTTCTGTCGCAAGGGAAAAGTCCACGAGTAGTGGGAAAAATCATCAACAATCACCAAATAATATTTATAGCCAAAAACACTGAGAACAGGTGAGGTCAACAGATCACAGTGAATCAGATCAAAAAGGCGCTCCACATGGGTGACAGAATGTGGAAAAGTAAGCCGAACATGGCGACCCAACTGACAAGCATGACATAAAGACTCATGGGAACCCCTAGTACACGAAATCACTGAACTACTAGACAACTTCGATATAACATCAACACCGGGGTGGCCAAGCCGACGATGCCAAGTAGTCGAAGGAGCTGTCGTAGCCAGGCAAAAAGGTGAGGACGAAGCGGAAGCAGAAATTCGCATCGTGTACAGGGGCCCTGAGCTCTCACAGCGGAGAAGAAGACGCCGAGTAGTAAGATCCTTCACAAACAAACCAAAAGGATCAAACTCAATAGAAACATGGTTGTTAGTGGTAAACCGACGAACAGAAAGAAGATGCTGGATGATGTACGGAGCAACAAGAACATCACGAAGACGAAAAGAACCCGACGAACCCGAGTCACCTACTGAGATGACCGGAAGAACAGTTTCATTCCCAACGACGATAGAGGAAGGAAAAGAAGGGTGGGTAGAAGAAAGTATACCAGCGTCCGGGGTGGTGTGGTACGAAGCTCCGGAGTCCACAACCCACTCAGGGCCAGGTGGTGTGAGACTCACTGTGCTGAAGAAGGATGCGAGTGACTGGCGGTCCCAGGCCTGAGCAGAGTCAGGGTGTGGCGCCGACGACTCGGGCCGACCAACTGGGTTCCCCGAAGCCCAGTTAGCCAGAGAGGAAGGCCGGCCGCAGAGTAGCCCAGTCCACCAGGGGGCAGGGTCCACTGTCCACCAACTGCGTAGACAGACCCGTCATAAGCCGGAGTGGTCACGTAGGCCGGCTGAGGGCGCAATGGGCGAAGTGCAGGGAGACCCGGGGATGGCCCAGGCCACATCGAGATCTGGCCAGTCCACGGGTTGTAGGGTGTGGGCCAGGTCACACCACCCTGACCCCGACCACCACTATTGCCACCAGTAGCACCGGCACCGCCAGAGCCACCGCTAGCACTATCTGTACCACCTCCACCAGTCCCTCCACCACGGCCACCGCGCCTGCCACGACGGTGGTTCCCACCACCACCGGAGGTAGCAGGGACTCCTGGTGTGGTAGGTGGACGCGAAGGCTGGCCCCCAGAACCAGCAGGTGGAGGAAGGCGTGAAAACGACCCAGAGCCATAGAAGGCCGAGGCAAGGGAGGAGGCAGTGGAGCCGCCCTGGGTGATCTCCTCGAGGTCCGACCAGACCTTCTCGAAGGTCGGGAAGGGCTTCTTGCGGAGAATCCACGAGCGAACGTGGGTGTAGCGCTCGTTCAGGCCCTGAAGGACCTGAAGGACGAGGGTACTGTCCGACATGGGCTCTCCAAGGTCACGAAGGGCATCCGCCATACCCTTCATCTGCCGACAATATGCAGTAATAGAGAGATCACCCTGGACAGTAGTACCGAAGCGAGCCCGGATGTGGAGAGCTCGGGTCGCTTGGTTCCCCTGGAAACGAAGCTCGAGGACCAGCCAGGCCTGACGAGCTGTACCGCCACCCTGCTGGGCGACGATATCCTGAAGCTCCTCAGAAAGCGAGCCAAGGATCCATGCAAGGACAAGACTGTCCATGCAGATCCACGAGTCATCCAGCGGGGAGTCATCCCGCAGGACGTGGTCGTCCAGCCGAAAACGTCGCAACGTCAGGAGAATCAGGCTGCGCCAACGAGCGAAGGAAGTGGAGTCGGAGCTGAGAACAACCGGGACAAGAGTCCGGATGTTCTGTATGCAGGCCGCCTGGGCATGTAGGGCAGCGACAAGAGAGGCCGCGTAGGTAGTATAGGCTGCACCATCTGCTGGTGAATCCTAGGTGTCACTCCACTATACTGACGGAGACTCCTCGAGCTGATGGGTGAGAGAAGCCGCAGACGCACGTTCCTGCTCCAAGGCGAGGACGAGCGCTCGTTCCCGCTCACGGGAGATGGCCAGGGCAGCCGCGACGTCGGAGACGTGCGACGAGGGGTGTCCCCCGGATCCAGCAGCGACGGCATGGCCAGCAAGGCCGGTGGCGAGGCTGGCGGCACCCGAACGGGGGCCGAAGAGCCCGGCGGCGGTGTGGCTGGCGGCACCCGAGCTGGGGCTGAGCAGCCCGCGGCGGCGCACCCAGGGGAGGTAGTGGGGAGGCCGGCGGCGGGGCTGGCGGCTCCGGATCCGGCGGCGGCGCTCATAGGGGAGGCGGCAGCATGGCTGGCGGCGCCAGATCTGGTGGCGGCGCGCGCAGGGGAGGCTGATACCAAATTAGAGGGGAGAAGATGATTTCATTAACTCTAATAGGCTGTCAAGGAGGATACATATATATGGGTACAAAACTTAAGGGCCAAGTAACCCTAATACAAAGGACTAAACTGCCCCTATAGTATCCTAATACAAGTGCAGTCTAACAATTATATAGCACGAGCAAGATCCTATTCTTTGCAATGTTTTCAAGTCATCTAATCGACAACTGACTAGGTCGATCATACCCATTCTTGATGGCAATCTCTAGTCGACCCTAATATATATATATATATATATATATATATATTAGCAGTAATAGCACACATAGCATTAGCATAGAAATTAGAAACCGATTACAATTTATAGTTTAGAAATAGATTCTAAAGCACAAAGACAATAAACAATATTCTAAAGCGTATATGTGGTTTATCTAATGTTAACTGAACTGATCAATTTCAAGAACACTGGAACAACAACAGTTTTTGTTAAAGAGACAGGCAAACATCAACATTTTAGTTCAGATTTCAAAAACAACAACAGTTTCTGTTCAGATTTTATAAACAACAACAATCTAGTTAACTAAGCATGCCATCATTCAATTGAAAGCCTCCTCCATCTCCAGCTAGATCTGCAATAGATGTTACAGGTTGTCCGTCTCCATCTCCTAAAAACCTAGTCATTCTGATCGCCTAAATAACCTAGTTAGGTGACTAGTCACCCTAACTAGACGGTTAGTCAGACGACTAGAATTCTAGTCTCCCAGATCGAGTCGTCCGCCCTGATCGAGGGCCATTGACCGATATGGATAACTAATCGTGTCTAATTGTGATTAGTCAGACAACTTGAAAACATTGATTGTTTGAGAAATCTTGTTGAATAAGGTTGCTTTCTTGTACGATGTGTTCATATTCTAATCTACTGTTTTTCTTCTTCTTGTAAACACAAAAAACTATCTAAGTTGTAAAATTGAAAACATAGAACCCCATCTTTTTGCACATCCTGGTTGTAGTGAATAGAAAAAAAGTGGAAATTTTCTGTTCTCTTAAATTCTGCAATGTCTATACAGGACAAGCTGGAACTCTTTTTGTTCATTTGAGTTGCAAAAAATATTATTAATTTTCTGCATGTATCAATTGTGCACCTGTTACGCTATTATCCGTCCATTTCCATCAACTGCAATGGACTGACGAAAATACATGTAGGATTATGCTCAGACTGCCAAGTGCTCATTTGTCTATGTAGGCATGTAGTTAATTAGTAATATGCATTATCTATTTATATCTTAACATTGCCTTTTTGTTTCGGTACAGGTACGGAGGATAATGGAAGGGAACCATCGAATGGGAATGGTTAGCAACTAAAATCGATGCATCTTTTTTGTTTAGTTTAAAAGATTTTGTTTCATGTATTATTTGCTTGAATAATGCAGGTTGCTATCGATTCGGCAACAGGTACTGTAGCTGACTGTGGTTGTGAGGTGGAAATTTTGGAGTGAGTTTGGGAGTTCATTATTTGCCTTCAAGTTTGTGAATATCTATCTGGTTTCGTTCTCAAATCTCTTTGTAACTTTATAGGTGTGAACCACTTCCAGATGGACGTTTCTATTTAGAGGTATTTTTTTATACTATTACCAGATTTTATAATCACATAAACTTTCATTCATTCAAGTTTAACTGTATTCTTTATGGAACTGTGCATTGTGCATTTCTGTGAGCTTAATGGCCTCATCTCCCCTGTGATCATTTGCTGATGGCTCCTTTCGTCCCCACCCCCTAGGCGCCCCCTCCCAATGTTTTTAAGTCGCCTAATCAACCCTAGTCGCCTTAGAGGTGACTAGGATGACTAGTAGTCGACTAGGGCGACTAGTCCACCCTAGTCGACCTCCAAGCCGTCCTGGTTTTTTTAGCAGTTTCTAGTCGATGGTGTATGTGTGTGTATATATATATATATATATATATATATATATATATATATATATATACACTATGGTAGCAGTAATGCACAGATCAGCAACAGTTTTTAGCAGTAATAGAGATTGAGCATTGCAATTAGTGAACAAAACTTCTGGTCAGCAACTGTAGTAACAGTTCAGCGCAGAATTAGCTTATAAAACAGAAATTACATACCAGATTGAGGCTCTAGATTTATAAGAATTGATATCTACCAAATTGAGGCTTTAGATTCTAAACAAAATTTACACATAATTGTTCAGTATTATAATAAACAAGATGGAACAGTCAATAGTCTGTTAGGAGAAACTCGAAGTGCACATTGCAGAATTCAAACTTGTCCAACAACAGTTCGGTGTAGAATTTCAAGTCGTCCTAGTCGCCCAGACCACTAGTCGTCCGATTAGTCACCCTCATCGGCCAACTAGCCAGACGACTAGTTTTCTAGTCGCCTTGATCGCGTCGGTTGCCCTGATCGCGCGCCAGTGACCGATAAGGACGACTAATCGCTATTAGCCGGACGACCTAAAAACAGTGCCCCCTCTCACCCACCATCGGCGTCATCAACGACATCGGCGTCCACCAATCCAGCTGCCGCCGCGGCAATCCCCTCCTACAAGGTGTCTGGTTCCCCCTCCTTGTCACCCTTGGCTCGTCCGTTCCGGCCGGTGGGTTGTTCCAAAGAGCTTAGTAGTCGGACTCTAGTCCAGTCTCCGACGATGAAGTAATCTCCGACTCTAGATCTTTGGGTTGTTGTTCATATCGGGAGGTGGTTGTCGCCTCATTGACCTTAGCCTCAAGTGTTGTCTCCGTCGCCTCCCCTGGCTCCGACACCCCAACTGCGATTCCTCCCTCACTCCTGAGGCATGCCCTCCTCTGTCCAGGCACGACCCATATGTGGAGGGGTGGGTGATGGTGGAGTCTCGAGCGGCTCGCTAGAACCAATGACATCAGCGGTCGGTACCGCTGGACCCTCATATGATGATGCTTCAACTGTTTTTCCACATTGCATCAAGCTGCCTAGAGTCGTTCATGCCCCCGGTGCTTTAAGTGTCAATCCCTCAAGCACCGATCTTACACTTGCCCATCTTGCTCCAGCGCGTCCCATCCTCTTGGGGAGCGGTTGGTGAAGGGTTGGCATGTTTCGGTTTGGAGGTAGTTTTCTGCATCGACCACCCCGAAAGAGATGATTATCAGTGCGGCCCCCACTTGGGGTGTCACCTAGTGTTGAGGGAGCGCCTATTGTAGCTTCAGAAGAAGGTTGGGCGTGTCGACGTCGACTGCCTCGTCGGCGATGCTGTTCAACTCATGACGGTTCTACTCCCTAGCGGGACGAGGGAACTGTAGAGCAGCCTCTCCTTTGGTCTCGGATGATGATGTCCCGCCGGGCCCTGATACAACCCTGCGTCATCAATTGGTCGAATCATATTGAACGTTTGAACAAGAGCTACAACGGACAATCATCGTTACGGTGATTGGAGATAATCTTTGGGTTTTGGCCGAAGCGGTGGTTGACGCCTTGGCAACCAAGTTTGATCTTAATGGGACTTCCTTGCCCTAAACATGCGGAGTTCATTGTGTTTTTGGCAGATGAGGCCGAGGCAATCCAGGTATCAGTGGCTCCTTTCGTTGATACTATCGTTGGTGGACTAGGGAGGCTTTGTCTTTCTGAACTGTTCTTTCTTTGGTCGATGTCGATCTTCAAGGAGTGTCGGGCCACACTTGGGAGGTATGTAGTGCTAAAAATCTGTTAAACCCTTATGGGTGGTTAGAGCAAACCCAGTCGTCTACGAGAAAAAGAGAAGATTATACAACTTTTTGCTTAGGCCTTGTTTGACATAGCACCTGACATATTTTTTGCAAAAATAAGCAAACTTATACCGAACAACAAGCTTATGTAGCAGCTTATTAGTTCAACTACTTTCTAGGATGAACTAAAAACAGGATATAAGCACAAGTTGTTTTTCACCAACTTTTCAAATAAGTTGTTTTTTCACCACGTTTAACTAAAAAGGGCCTTAATGGCTTGGTGTTTCAACCTGGAGGTGACTCCAAAACCTGGTGAAGCTCGTGGCCTCTCATGTTGATGTCCCAAGAGGTGACTCCAAAACCTACATGTTCAAGCGACGACGATAGTGTCAACCTGCTGGGAAACAGGGAGGGGGGAGACTCCTTGGCTGCGCTTAGGGCTGCGCAGGGGAGAAACCAGCAGCGAGGAGGCGTGGGGGCAGCTGCGCAGTACGTAACGTGGGGGACAAAGTAGCTGGTCACGGCGGCTAGGGTTAAGGTTCGAAGCCACCGTGATCCAAGGAGAAGAACAACCCTCAACGGGGATTCTTATTTTTTCCTGGATGCTCAAAACATGAGGGATGGGGGCTGCTTATAAAGGGGGGACAGGACCCCCCCCCTTGGCCGCACCCTACTCCTAGTCGGTTTGGGGATAATCCCCCAATCTGACTAGGATTCTTTTCTTCCCTTTTTTTAGTCTATTTCTTTCTATCTAAACTGACTCAATCTATAACTACCTTTTATTCCTAAACCTTATCTAATTAATTCTTCTAAATATCCTCCTGGTGCGGCTGCAGGGCCTGGCCGGCCTAGTTGTGGGCTTTGTGGACCCCACGCAGACCATATTGGCGGCCCACAAACGCATCCACAACATTTTCCCCCTTCCCGACAAAGAGCTCGTCCTCGAGCTTAAAGGAGGGGTGCTTCATCCTGAAGTCTTCTAGTTGCTCCCATGATGAATCAGCTTCAGAATGTCCTGCCCATTTGACGAGTAGTTCCCAGACACCTCTGTTCAAACGCGCCCTTTGTACGTTTTCAGCCGTAGGTACAACACGTCCATGGAGAAGTGGTGGTAAAGGCACCACCTGTATGGGAGCAGGACCTTCAAATTTCTTTAACAGGGACACATGGAAGACATCATGTATCCTTGCTTGAGGAGGCAGCTGAAGTTTATATGATACAGTCCCAATGCGTTGAATGATCTGATATGGTCCAAAATATTTTGGTCCAATCTTTGAAGAAGATGTCGCCATTACTCCCACAGCTGTCCTCTGATGAAGCCGCAGCCAAACCCGATCACAGATCTGAAATTCCACCTCTCGGCGGAACTTATCTTCATAGCTTTTCATGGTGACTTGTGCTTGTACCAGCCTGTTCTTGATTTCAGCTAAGAATTCATCTCTATCCTTTAGCTGTTTATCCACTGCTGCTACTCTAGATACGTCCGGTTGGTAACCAACAAGAGCCGGAGGGTCCCTGCCATAGACCACTCTGAAGGGCGAGCATTTGAGGGCCGTCTGGTAGGAAGTGTTGTAGCAATACTCAGCCCAAGGAAGCCACTGCAACCAAGTCTTTGGTCGGTCACCAGCCAAGCAGCGGAGGTACACAGTGATGATCTTGTTGACGACCTCAGATTGGCCGTCAGACTGCGGGTGGAAGGCCGAGCTGAGCTGAAGTTGGACACCGGCTAGCCGGAACAAATCTGTCCAGAAGAGGCTGGTGAAGACGGTATCACGATCACTGACGATGGAGCAGGGAAAGCCGTGTAGTCATACAATGTCGTCGAAGAATGCCCGTGCCACTGATGCAGCACTGTAAGGGTGGCTTAGGGGAATGAAGTGGACATACTTGGAGAAGCGATCTACCACTGTCAAGATCACTGATTTTCCACCAACTTTCGGAAAACCTTCAATGAAGTCCATAGAGATATCACTCCAGACTTTCGACGGTATAGGCAGCGGTTGTAGCAGGCCGGCTGGATGAAGATGATCAGTCTTGTTGCGCTGGCACGTAGCACACCCGCGGACATACTCACGCACTCGCCGTAGCTAGGACGGGTTGTAGAAGGAGAGGCGTAGCCGATGCACTGTCTTCTGAATGCCTTTGTGGCCCCCATCATGCGCCTCAGCTAGGAGAGAGGGCCACAAGGAGGACTTGTCGGGAACGAAGAGCTTCCCCTTGTGAAGTAGAAGGCCGTCGCGTTCGGCCCAGTCAGCAGGTGCGACTCCCTCCCGGAGTTGGGCACATAGCTGTTGCGCCTGCTGGTCTGTAGCGATCTCCGCGCGAAGCGAGTCGAAGAGTGGAAAGACTAGCGCGGATATGGCGTGAATAGCTATGTCTTCCTCGTCGCGGCGGGACAGGGCGTCAGCTGCCCCATTCAAGCGCCCCGGTCGGTACTCAACCTGCAGATCATAACCAAAAAGTTTGCTCACCCAAGCATGTTGGGGAATCGTCGTGAGTCGCTGATCCAGGATATATTTCAGGCTGAAGTGATCAGTCCGAACAGTGAAGGGACGACCCCACAAGTAAGGCCGCTAATGGCGTATGGCCTTCACAAGACCGATTAGCTCACGCTCGTATGACGGTAGCTTATGATGGTGAGTCGCTACAACACGGCTGAAGAATGCTATGGCGCCGTCACCCTGGTGTAGAACCGCCCCAAAGCCGGCGCCGGACGCGTCGCAGTCGACGATGAAGCGCTTGTCGAAGTCCGGCATTTGAAGTAGAGGCGCTGTCATCAGCGCCTGCTTGAGTTGGGAGAAAGCGTCTTGCGCATCATCAGTCCAGCGGAATGCTTCCCGCTTTAGGAGGGCGGTGAGGGGTGCGGCCACCGCACCATACCCCGCAATGAACTTGCGGTAGTTGCCGGTGAGCCCGAGGAAACCTCGCAAGGCTCGTAAGGACCGAGGTGTAGGCCAACGTTCCACGGCCTCTACCTTGGTCGGATCCATTGCCACGCCGTGAGCGGATATGATGTGTCCTAAGTAGGACACGGTCTCCTGGCCGAAGAAGCACTTAGATTTCTTCAGGAACAACTTGTTTGCCCGTAGTGTCTGGAACACCTGCTTGACGTGCTGAAGGTGTTCGACCCAGGACCTGCTATACACCAATATGTCATCAAAGAAGACAAGCACAAATTTTCTGATGTAGGGGTCGAGGACGTCGTTCATCAACGACTGGAACGTGGACGGCGCATTGGTGAGGCCGAATGGCATCACCAAGAACTCATAGTGGCCTCGATGAGTTCGAAATGTTGTCTTTTCAATGTCGTCCGAGTGCATGCGCACTTGAAAGTAGCCGCTGCGGAGGTCAAGCTTGGTGAAGAACCTTGCGCCGCGAAGCTCGTCCAGTTGCTCGTCAACCACCGGGATCGGGAACTTGTCTTTCAAATTTCTAGCGTTGAGCTCGCGGTAGTCGATGCAGAAGCGCCACGTGCCGTCGGCTTTTCGGACCAACAGTACTGGCGAGGAAAATGCAGATGTGCATTCTCGGATGATGCCTTGGCGAAACATCTCGGCGCATTGCTTCTCAATCTCGTCTTTAAGAAGCTGGGGGTAGCGGTACGGCCGGACAGCTACTGGAGTTGTGCCCGGCAGGAGCCTGATTTGGTGGTCGTGGCGTCGTGCAGGAGGAAGCCCGCGTGGCTCGTCGAAGAGGTCCTGGAAGCCATCCTGGAGGGCGCCCATCATATCAGTAGGTGGTGCTAGAGAGGCACATACCGGGGCTGAACTTCGCAGCCCGTCCAGATCACCTCGCGGTCCCCACGCCACAGTTTCATCGTGAGGTCCTCAAGGTTCCAGAGAATGGGTTCAAAAGATCGCAGCCACTGGACTCCTAGAACAAAGTCGAAGCCGTCCAGTGGAAGTGCGTAGCATGTGACGTCGAAGCGATCCCCTGCAATCATCAAGGGTACACGTGGACAGATGCCTGTACAGGAGATAGAGTCGCCGTTGGCGACTCGGACGCCGACGCCTGACCGTGGCAACATCATCAGGCTGAGCTCCTTGATGAGTGGTTCCCTGATGAAGGTGTGAGTGGACCCTGTGTCGACCAATGCTGTCAGTAGGTTGCCGTGGACGTAGACTCGGAGCTTCATTGTGTTGGCGAAGTCGATGCCAGTCAGGGCGTGTAAGGAGATGCCCATATCAGCTACGACCGCGTCAACGTCATCATCGTCGTCAAGCTCCAGAAGGAAGATTCCTTTGCCGGCACACTTATGGTCCGGTGTGTACCGCTCAGGGCAGTGATAGCACTCGCCGCTTGCCCGCTTAGCAGCCATCTCATCGGGTGTAAGGCGTTTGAAGCGCGGGCAAGAAGATGTTGTTGTCGATGATGTCGGGGCGGGTGCTGTAGAACTGTCACTTGAGGCCGTAGTAGAGGCGCGGGACACAACAGAAGAGCGCGTGGAGAGTTGAGAGGCGGCGCCCTTCTGTATTCCGCTATCTGTATTGCCGCAAGTCGACGTTCAAAGGCTCTGGCCAGACTCATGGCGGTTTGTAGATTAGTGGGAAACTGCAGCTCCACATCCGTTCTAAGTGGCTCGCCGAGGCCAGCTGTGAAGAGGTTGATCTGCTGGCGCTGGCTAAGGTCCTCGCAACGACAAAGAAAGACCAGGAATTGACGCTGATATTCCTCAACCGTGCCAGTACGACGGAGATCTTTAATTTCCGCCAGGTCGTTGGAGCGGAGCGGAGGCCCGAAGCGCATGTTGACGAAGTCCGCGAACCGCTCTCAGGACACGATGCCACAGTCACGTTCTAGAGCAGTGTACCACTCGGCCGCGACACCCTCCAGGTGGAGAGACGCAAGACACACCTTTTCTTCTGGCATCGTACGTGTCCCTCAGAAGTATGTCTCACACTTGGTGAGCCAGGGCAGCGGATCTGTTTCCCCGTCGAACTTGGGGAAATTGACCTTGTGACGACGCAGCCCGCTGTCGTCGAAGGTCGGGCGTCCCGGTGGGCGCCTGGTACTATAGTGGTCGTCGTTGCCGCCATGGCCGCCGCTGCCACCGCCACCGCCCTTGCCGCTGCCGCAGCTGCGGGGAAGGTTGCTGCCCTGCGGTGAGTTTTGTTGCAGGTCCTCGTCACCGGAGAGCTCCCGCTCCGGTGCCTTCTCAACGCGCGCAAGGCGCATATCGTGGCGGTCCAAGCGCTTGTTGATGGTGCCTATCTGCCCCATCATCTTGCTCATCATGTTGCCGAGATCTTGGAGGGTGAAAGTCCCAGAATCGTCCACGGGGCCGGACATGGTCGCTGCCCCGGAGTCTCTTGATACCAAATGCTGGGAAACAGGGTGGGGGAGACCCCTTGGCTGCGCTTAGGGCTGCGCAGGGGAGAAACCAGCAGCGAGGAGGCGTGGGGCAGCTGCGTAGTACGTAACGTGGGGGACAAAGTAGCTGGTCACGGCGGCTAGGGTTAGGGTTCGAAGCCACCGTGATCCAAGGAGAAGAACAGCCCTCAACGGGGATTCTTATTTTTTCCTGGATGCTCAAAACATGAGGGAGGGGGGCTGCTTATAAAGGGGGGACAGGACCCCCCCCTGGCCGCACCCTACTCCTAGTTGGTTTGGGGATAATCCCCAATCTGACTAGGATTCTTTTCTTCCCTTTTTTAGTCATTTCTTTCTATCTAAACTGACTCAATCTATAACTACCTTTTATTACTAAACCTTATCTAATTAATTCTTCTAAATATCCTCCTGGTGCGGCTGCAGGGCCTGGCCGGCCTAGTTGTGGGCTTTGTGGGACTCACGCCGACCATATTGGCGGCCCACAAACGCATCCACAACACAACCCTAGAGCACGCTGTTGACCTCGTGCTTCTCCTACGGAGTCTGAGGTGCACGGTGGGAACCCTATCCCGCCCTCCACGGTGATACAATGTGTTCCTCGATCTCGGACAGGCTGGACCTGACTGCTGCCCCTGTACACGTCATGTGCCAACCACTATTGAGGCCAATGACTCCCTGTCTAGCCTAGAGACCTAGATGCCGCCCTTCTTTTATGGTTTGGATGATGGGCCTGGTGGCTTGGCAACCCAAGAAGTCGCCCCCCATTGATGATAGCGGCGGCACGAGGCCGACAACAGAACTTGAAAGTTTTGTGACTAAGATGGGGTCATTGGAAAGAAATGTTTCCATGTTATGGATTCTTCTCTTGGGAGTGCGCAGGGGTGAATGGAGTAGGAGATGGGACTGAAAATTGGAGCGCAAGAGATATCTAAGAGGAGGAGCAATGCTGTCGCCGAGGCTGGAGGATTGTCCAGCCAGGGCGACCAAGGAAGTCCCAGATATGGGAGTATTATTTTCCTTGATGCCTAATACAAACTACGCTGCTGCCTTTATAGACTCAGGCGCAGGCTTATTAAATAGTTTCTGTTAAACAAAATCCTAATCTAAACAACCCTTAACAAACTTATCTTCTGACTCCCTATTATCCTAATCTTTATTATTTCTGCGCCTGTAGTACTTGCGGCCATAAAAAGAATCAATAACATTTCCCTCCTCCCAAGAAACAGCTTGTCCTCAAGATGAAATTGTGGGTATTTCTCCTTGAAATCTGATAAAGTTTCCCATGATGTTTCTTTTGATGTTTTGCCCTTCCACTGCACCAGCACCTCCCATGTTCCCCTATTCATCCTTGCCCTTATAATTAGATTAGGAAAAGTAATAGTCGATTAACAGCCTGTCAATGGGTTATGTCGGTACCTGAGATATGGGGTACCCCGCGCACAGGGGAAAATGCCTAAGGAACTCGCCCTTCTCCGCAGGGAGAGCTCCGAAGGCGCCACGCGACCGGCGGGGCCGGATCTCCCTCTCCTCAGAGGAGAGCTCCGGGCCCGCCACGTGGCATACAGAAGCCGGACCTCCCCCTCCGCGGGAGAGAGGTCCGAAGGCGCCACGCGTCCGGCGGGGCCGGACCTCCCTCTCCTCAGAGGAGAGCTCCGGGCCCGCCACGTGGCATACAGAAGCCGGACCTCCCCCTCCGCGGGAGAGAGGTCCGAAGGCGCCACGCGTCCGGCGGGGCCGGACCTCCCCCTCCTCAGAGAAGGGCTCCGGGCCCGCCACGTGGCCAGAAGAACGGCGCTGCCTGCCCCCGAGAGATAGGCAGCGGGCGTAAAGACGCCCCATACCTTGCCCGTACAAGGTATTCAAGGCCCGCGCCTTCCCAAGACACGGAGACGCGGAGCACGCATCTGTCAGGTGCCGTTGCGCCCAGTCGCATCACAGACTGGCGCGCGGTGTCAGAACCTGCCAGCCAATAAACACCGCGACAAGACATCCCATGCCGCCTGCGCCGTCATCATCCACTACGACTAGCATGCGGCATGGGCAGGGCGGCAAGATGAAGACTCAGAAGCCTTCGACCAGAGACAACTACCGGCGTAACTGCAGATACGGTAGATAATAGACAATCTTCCCGGGACCACCTGTCGGGTCCCGGCCCCCCTTGTAAGCTGCCCGAGTCTTGGACTATAAAAGGCTCGGGTAGGCGACGATAGCAAGGGTTCGGACTTTGCAACTCATACGCTAGCCATACACTCCCAAGCTGTAACTCACCCCCAAGCTCAGGACTCCGGCCCTGAGCAGCAGCAATACAGCGAGCTCCATAGCTCGCCGGGAACGTAGGGTTTTACGCTCCGGCGGCCTGAACCACGTAAAACTCACCGCGTCAAGCTCTTACTAACTCGTCCATCCGCGCAAGCTCTCCGCAAGGGACTAGCCCCACCGAAAAAAGAACCTCCGCGGGCTGCCCAGTGCAGGCCCGGGGGAAGTGTCGACCGAACACTTCGACAGGTTACATATATAGGGGGACACAGCTTAAGGGTTAAGCAACCCTAATACCAAAAGACTAAAATGCCCCTACCCCCTATACGTACAGTCTAACACCCCCCGCAGTCCCAACATCTAGCCACGACAGATGTTGAGACTGGACCGAAACTCGGTGCACACCGTCGAAGGAAGTCCCTTGGTGAAGATGTCGGCGAACTGCGACGACGTCGGAACGTGCAGGACTCGCACCTCCCCGAGAGCCACCCGCTCACGAACAAAGTGAAGGTCGATCTCTACGTGCTTCGTGCGCTGATGCTGCACCGGGTTGGTGGAGAGGTAGACGGCGTTGACGTTGTCGCAGTAGACCAACGTACTCCGGGCGAGGGGAGAGTGGAGCTCCTGAAGTAGCTGCTGAAGCCAGGAGGACTCGGCCACGCCGTTGGCCACGGCGCGGTATTCCGCGTCGGCACTCGAGCGGGACACCACGTGCTGCCGCTTCGAGGACCAGGAGATGAGGTTGCCGCCCAGGAAGACGGCGTAGCCAGAGGTGGACCGACGGGTGTCCGGTCAGCCCGCCTAGTCAGCGTCGGTGTAGACGACCAGCTCGGAGGCAGAGTCGCGCCGTAGAAGAAGGTCGTAGTCGTGAGTACCACGCAGGTACCGAAGGATCCGCTTCACCGCCGTGAGATGTGGCTCCCGCGGATCATGCATGTGGAGACACACCTGCTGAACTGCGTAGGAGATGTCCGGCCTGGTGAAGGTGAGATATTGCAGTGCACCTGCAAGACTCCTGTAAGTGGTGGGGTCGGCTACCGGGGCGCCGTCGGCCAAAGACACCTTTGCCTGGGTGTCCACGGGAGTGGAGCACGGCTTGCAATCAGCCATGCCCGCTCGCTCGAGGATATCCAGGCAGTACTGGCACTGGTGGAGGAACAGAGCACCCGGGCGGTGCTCGACCGCAACGCCCAGGAAGTGGTGAAGCTGGCCGAGATCCTTTATCGCAAACTCGCGTTGCAGGGCGGAGATCATGCGCTGAAGAAGAGTCGGGCTGGACGCCGTGAGGACAATATCGTCCACGTACAGGAGGAGGTAGACAGTGTCACCCTCACGCCTGTAGATAAAGAGCGAAGTGTCCGACTTGGCCTCGACGAAGCCGAGCAAGACCAGGAAGGAGGCGAACCGGCTGTACCATGCCCTAGGCGCCTGCTTCAGCCCGTACAGGGACTTGTTCAGCCGGCAGACCATGTCTAGACGGGCTGAATCAACGAACCCTGTCGGCTGACTGCAGTACACCGTCTCCGTCAACGTCCTGTGGAGGAAGACGTTCTTGACGTCCAGCTGGTGGACAGGCCAAGAACGCGACAGAGCCAACGACAGAACGGTGCGAACCGTCGCCGGCTTCGCCACCGGGTTGAAAGTCTCGTCGTAGTCGACGCCGGGACGCTGCGTGAAACCGCGAAGTACCCACCGTGCCTTGTACCTCTCCAGACACCCATCCGCCTTCCTCTTATGCGTAAACACCCACTTGCCAGTGACAACATTGCCACGACCAGGACGGGGAACCAGGTCCCAGGTCCGGTTGGCAAGCAGGGCCGCATACTCTTCTTCCATAGCCCGACGCCAATGAGGATCGGTGAGGGCGCTACGGACAGAAGAGGGGATAGACGAGATGGGTGACGAGGCAGGCTCCGAGGGGGTCGAGGACGAGAGAACGACCCCGGAGAAGTGCTCCACAGGACGAAGGACGCCGGCGGCCCGTCGAGTCACCATCGGGTGAACGTGACGAGGGTCCCGGTGAAGCAGCGAAGGGTGATATACTAGATCCTCAGGACGCAAAGAGGACGATCCACCATCCCGCGCTCGTCGCTGATAGACAAGAGCGGGGTCAGCGTACCGCGCTGCAGGAGCCGTGTGTGGTGCAGTAGTCGAAGTCGGGGACGCCGAGGCCGCGCTCGGCGCAGCAGGTGTCGACGGGGACGTCGGGGCCGCGCGTGGCGCAGCAGGTGTCGTCGGGGACATCGGGGCTGCGCGTGGCGCAGCGGGCGACGCCGGGGACACTAGGGCCGCGCGTGGCGCAGCTGGCGGCGTCAGGGACGCCGGTACCCGCGCGTGGCGCAGCAAGTGGTGTCGGGGACACCGGGCCCACGCGTAGCACAGCAAGTGGCGTCAGGGACGCCGGGGCCGGGCGTGGCGCAGCAGGTGGCGTCAGGGACGTCGGTGTCACGTAAGGTACAGCAGGTGGCGTGGAAGACGCCGAAGCTGCGCGTGGCGCAGCGGGAGGGTAACCTGCAAGAGGTAAAAGACAAGGTCGCGGTATAGGAGCGGCCTTGGGGTCAGTGGAGAAGAGGGAATCCAACTCAGCGACGGAGTCAGAAGACGGGGTGGAAAAAGGAAAGGAAGTCTCGTCGAAGACGACGTGTCGGGAGATCAAGATACGACGGGTGGTAGGGTCAAGGCACCGGTACCCCTTGTGGTCAGGAGAGTACTCAAGGAAAACACACCGAGTCGAGCGAGGCGCAAGCTTATGGGAAGCTGTGGCGGAGAGGTTAGGGTAGCAAGTGCACCCGAACACTCGAAGGTGGTCGTAGAGAGGAGGGGTGCCGAACAAAGCGAAGTGAGGGGTGGGAGCACTAATCGCCTTAGTAGGAAGGCGATTAATGAGGTAGGTGGCGGTGTGAAGCGCCTCCGCCCAGTAACGAGCAGGGATAGAAGCCTGAAACATCAGAGAGCGCATGACATCGTTGGTGGTCTGAATCATGCGCTCAGCCTTGCCGTTCTGGGGGGAAGTGTACGGGCAAGACATGCGCAACTAAACACCGCGAGAAAGCAGAAAGTCACGGAACGCAGAGTTGTCAAACTCGTGCCCGTTATCGCACTAGACCGCACGGATCGTGCGCCCAAACTGGGTGGACACCCAAGCGAAGAAGTGAGAAAGAGTGTCGAACGTATCAGACTTCTGTCGCAAGGGAAAAGTCCACGAATAGTGCGAAAAATCATCAACGACCACCAAGTAATACTTATATCCAGAAACACTGAGAACAGGTGAAGTCCAAAGATCACAGTGAATCAAATCAAAGATGCACTCGACACGAGTGACAGAATGCGGAATAGGAAGTCGAACGTGGCGACCCAACTGACAAGCATGGCAAAGAGTCATGAGTACCCCGAGTACACGAAATCACTGAACTACCAGACAACTTCGACATAGCATCAGCACCAGGGTGGCCAAGCCGATGATGCCAAATGGTCGAAGAAGTTGTCGTAGTCAGGGCAAGAGACGGAGCGGAAGCAGGGAGACGCATCGTGTACAAGGGACCCGTACTATCACAACGAAAGAGAATGTGTCGAGTAATATCCTTCACAGTTACACCATAAGGATCAAACTCAAGGGAAACATGGTTCAGTAGTAAAACGACGAACGGAAAGAAGGTGTTGAATGATGTCAGGAGCAACAAGAACATCACGTAGCTGAAACGAATCCGCCGAACCCGAGTCACCTACTGAGGTGACTGGAAGAGCCGTCCCATTCCCGACAACGATAGATGAAGGATCAGAGGGACGGGAAGGGCGGGTAGAGGAGAGGATACCGACGTCAGGGGTAGTGTGGTACGAGGCTCCGGAGTCTACCACCCAGTCAGGATCAGATGGCGTGAGACCCCGCAGGTAGACCGACGGTGTAGAACGGGTCGCGACATGCCCCGGCGGTGGTGGCGCCAGGAAGGAAGGCAACACGCTCGGACCCTCGACGGTGGTGCCAACCGAGTAGGCAACAGCCGAACCAGGTACATCAGCCGATGGCGGCCGAGAAGTACCGCCCAGGGTGACAGGACCGGCGGCCCAAGGGGCGGCTGCGGCTGCTGCGGGCCAGGTAGTGGCGCCATCGTAGGATGCTGCAGAGGCGACGACGGCAGGCCAGGCGGCAGCAGCGGCTCGAGGGGTGGCAGCGCTGGGGGCTGCAGGAGCGTCGGCGGTCAGCGGTGGGGTCGCGCTAGCGGGCAGCAGCAGGGGTGCGCCGGTGGGTGGCAGCAAAGGGCCCTGAAGAGGCGGGCCAGCTGTGAAGGGACCCTGAGGCGGCGTCGAGCTCCTGAACCCACCCGTTGCAGCGGGAGGCGGGGCTCCGAACAGCGGCGCCGGGCCAACGCCGGGGCGCACGGACGGTCCGCTAGCAGGGAACAGCGAAGACGCCCTTGGCGGCGGCGGCGGGGCAGCGGCGCCGGGCACGAAGGCGGTGACGGCACGGCGGGGCGTCTCGTTCCCCATCGGCGGCTGCATCGCGTGGAAACCCGGGATCGGGGCGGCGCACCGACAGCGACTAGGGCGCAGAGGCCGACGGCGGCGGCACTGCCTCTATTGCCGGCCAGAGGCGCGACGGCGGTGGCCAGAGGAGAGGGGGCCGGCAAGGGCGCGGCCAGGGCCCAGCCAAGTCAGGGACGGCGGCAGATCTGGTCAGCACGACGACCAGAGAGGAAGAAGGCGGCGCACCGTGGAGGGAAGAAGGGAGACGCGGCTGCCCAAGAGGGGGGAGGTGAGCCGACGGTGGCTCGCCGGCCGGCGTTGGCGCGCCAGCCATGGAAGTGGCAGATCCCGCACGAGCAGGCAGCGCTCGCGAGGAGGGTGGGGCGCGGCCTGGCGGCGCGGCGGCGGCGCGCGAGAAGGAGGGGGGGCGCGGCCTGGCGGCGCGCGAGAAGGAGGGAGGGGGCCGCGGCCTGGCGGCGCGGCAGCGGCTCGCGAGAAGGGGAGGGGCGCGGCCTGGCGGCGCGCGAGAAGGAGGGGGGCGCGGCGGTCGGGAGAGAGAGAAGGGCAGAGAGATAGAGAGGCAATCTGATACCAAATTAGATTAGGAAAAGTAATTAGTCGATTAACAGCCTGTCAATGGGTTACATATATAGGAGGACACAGCTTAAGGGTTAAGCAACCCTAATATCAAAAGACTAAAATGCCCCTACCCCCTATACGTACAGTCTAACACTTATTATAGATTGTGGCGTGGCAATTACTCGGCCATGCAGCAAGTCTGGCAGTTTAGCTGTTTCATTGGGAGGCTAACCCTCATATCTTTTTAACAAGGACACATGAAAGACATCATTGCTACTTGAACGAGGTGGCAATTGCAGTTGATATGACACCTTTTCAATTCTTTCTAAAATTTTGAATGGTCCATAAAATTCTGGTCTCAATTTAGCTGTTGTGTCCTGAGTAATTCCTATTGCATCCCTGTGAAGGAGCTTAACCCAAGCCCAATCTCCAACAACAAACTCTAGCATAGTTTTCTTCTGATCATGATAGAATCTCATGGTATCTTGGGCTTGCATTAATCGTTCCATGATTTTCTTTAAGAATTCATCTCTATCTTTGAGATGTTTCTCTACTGCAGCCACCTTTGTATTCCCTGTTTCATAAGATAAAATAGGGGGAGGATCTCTGTCATAAACTACTTTGAAGGGTGTAGTCTGTAGAGAAGTCTGATATGAAGAGTTGTAGCAAAACTCAGCCCAAGGAAGCCATTTTAACCAAGTTCTTTCTGTCTCCAGCCAAGCATCTTAGATACATTGTAATTACTTTATTGATCACTTCTGATTGCGCATCAGTCTGAGAATGAAAAGCTGAACTCATCCTTAGTTTTACCCCTGCTTGCTGAAACAATGCTGTTCAAAAATTACTAGTGAAAACTGTATCCCGATCACTGACAATAGAACCAGCCTTTTCAAGCCGTCGTCTAGTCGCCGCCTAGGCGTCCAGGCGCTCCTGGACGCCATGGCCGGGCGACTCGCCTAGTCCAGGCCGCCGCCGCCGACTCGCCGTCACCGCCACCCTAAGCCACTGCCTTGCACCGCTGCTGTCGGGTCGCCACCGCCCTACGCCGCCGCCCCGCGCCGCTGCCGGCAGGTCACCGCCGCCGCCGGTCAGTGGGTAACGGCCGCCGTGGTTGTCGGGTGGAGAGGAGAGAAAATTATTAGGGTTATCCAAGAGTGAGATGGGGTTTTATAAATCTGATCTAAATGAGGATCGTCGGATCTCATTAACTGGATCCCCCCGGCCCAAGCCCAGCAGATGCTCAGCCCAGCTCGCCAAACCGACACTCGAGCTCCTTAGCGGCGGCGCCGCCACCCCCCCCCCCCCCCCCCCCCCCCCCGCGCCCCCCCCCCTTTTGGACTTTCCCCAACTGGTTGGGTGCAGATTTGGAAGGGGCGCGCAGGGCCCCTGGCCTATATAATGCGCCCCTCCCCCTCATGGAACCCATCAAGGAATAAAGAAAATTACCCAGCGGGTTATTTTCTACCTTGGTCATCGTGCCTGCAAATTGACAGCTCTTCCCCTCCTCGCTACCCCCTGCGCAGCAATCCCTCCTTGCAACTCTAATCTCCCCTACGCTGCCCTAGGCGCAGCCGGGGATCTCCCCTCCACCACGTTTCACAACACGGAGCCGCCCACCGGTTGCAGCAACAACCTCTTGGTCGGATACCTCGCGCACGAGTTCCTCTCGTCCGACACAATCCTCTTGTGTCCGGCGCGGGCTTGTGTTCGGCACGGTGGCCGCGGGCCGGGTCACGCCCGCGGGATACAAATCTGTGGCAGGGCTTGTGTAGCACGGCGGGGCCTGCGTGCCCGGGGTGGTGAACTCCGTGCAGTTCGCGACGTGGGCGGGGAGGTGAGGCGCACTGCGCCGGATACGTAGGTGGCGAGCACTTGCAGCTGGCGGCTGCTTGCTCTGTGAAGAAGAGGTTGGCGGCTGCTAGGGTTTGAAGAAGCGTCGTGGGCTAGCTGGGCCTTGTGGGCTTGAGTTGGTTCTTGTGGTACAGACCAAGGCTGAGGGCTATTTCGGGCTGGGCCAGCTGTGCCTACGCTGGACTTGGTGCCATAGTCCAAGGAGAGAACATGGTGGATGATTCCACGATCAAGCCAACAGAGGATGAGCTGGTGCTCCACTTTCTTCGACCGTAGCTGCGCGGATTTCCACCGCGCAATGAGGGCATTGTGCTAGAAGCAGACTTCTATAATATAACACCGTGGGACCTTTTGGCGAACTACGACCTGCGCAACTTGGGACACTTTCACGTTACTCAGACGGAGCAATACTCGAGTACAACGGTCTGGCGGTGGCGGCATCTGGAAGCATAGCGTGACCAAGTGTGCACATTCGATTTCCAACATGGGAGTCGTGGTGCAATGGCGTTCGGTCAAGTTCTGTTTCTACATGCGTGGGGATCTCGGGAAGCGGCGTCGCACGGGATGGATCTTGGAGGAGTACAAGATCACTGACCCAAGGTGCTATCACCACGACGATGAAGGTGAAGAAGAATACTGGGTGCTCTGTCGCGTGAGGAAGAGCAGGCCAATGCGAGGTGTGCTCGAGATGAAGATGTGACCATCTTGAGTATGTGATCGGAATGAAGATGTGTCCATTCCGAGACCGAGTGCAGGATGAAGATGCGACCATCCTGGGGATGAAGACGTGCCCATCCCAAAATTGAGTGTTCGAGGTGTACTGCCCACCTCAGGGGTGTAGTGCCCAACCCAAATTCGTGTCCGGTGGCCTGTCGTTGTGGTGCTCGTCGGAGCCCATCTTGGTGCCTGATGACGATGTGCGGTCGGAGGTGAGGGAGGTTATGGCGTTGGCATTGGACTCGACCGTAGTCTGTAGTGTCTTGAGGGCGTTGGTGAGGGCCTCGACGGTGGCCTTGAGGTCGTTGGCGTCACTCATGTCGGCGGCACACGACGCGACGGGCAACGAGGATGATGGCGGCGCGGCGGCTGTTGATGGGGATGGAGAGGTGGCAGTTGGTGGTGGAGGTGATCGGGAAGGCGAGGATCGTCTGGATCGTGATACCAGGTTATCAAAGGCGCCGGTACTCAGGGTAGCTGGCCCTCGACTACGGAGCTCGTAGCTGCGGCCCGTCTTCGCCGACAAGGCCTTCCTCTGCCGTCGGCTTGTTGAGAGAGAGAGAGACGAGAGATTTGGAATAATAATCTTGCTTAATCTTCTCAATGTCCGGTTACAGGAATATATAGCCCGGGGCTTTAACCAACTTCGCTAAACTTAAGGAATAAAAACTGAAACTAATCTCTCTTTCCAAACTTAGCCGAATAAAAACAGAAACTAATCTCACTTTCCAAACTTAGCCAACCGTGGTGGCTTCCTCCGCGTGCGCGCGTTCTGTGGCGCGACGCACGTCACGGCGGCGCCTGTACATGCGCCCCCCACATGACAGAGGCGCTTCATAATGATCACTGGACAACGGACGTTTGTGGAGGACTGCTTGAACGGTTTCGTGTTTTTTTAGGAGCACAGAAAAGGTGCCAACTCCTTTAATCATCGTGGGTTCCCTGTTAATCTAGAAACAATTCAATGTTTGTGTTTTTGAAGGAGCCTCTCCCTCAGTCAGTGGGGTATTGAGAGCCTTTAGGGATGAGCATAAACTATGGTGTCTTGGGGGGGCCAAAAAAGCTTGCAGCTCCTGGTCTTCAGCATATTGTAGGTTAGGGCCTAGTTTCTAAGGTCGGGTCATGTACTTCTTAGTTCAAAAGTCGATACAACCATATAATCCTCTCTGCCCCTCATACTTGGTCCCCATATGAGGTGGCGTTATGTATTGGGGACTACTATTTCTTCTCTTACTATAAAGATGTGCAGCCCTCCTACGCATTTGAGAAAAAACATCCGGAGCTGTGATAGCAAAAAGATGCAACAGGGATCGCAGAGTGGAAAGGGAGATTTGGTTGATTTATTCATGGCACTGCCTCACCTTATGTAGCGATAGCCAATTGCAGTTATCTTAATGGCTACATAACTAATCAAATATCTAATCCTAGTAAACCAATCTTATCTAATGAAATAAGTTGATTTGAAGATTTGATGCCTTTTTAATATTGAGGCGGAATAAGAAATTACATTTTGAACTTCAAAGCTATTTTTCCTTCAAAAAACAATTTCAAAGCTATTCCAAATGAAAGAAAGTAATAGTTTTTGTCATAGGTGGAAGGTTCCCGCCGGTTCCGTATCTTGCGATCATGGGACCAAGATGGGTGAGTCTGCCATATGCTTCATTCCATAATTGGTTCATTGGGAATTTATCTGGCACAGAATATCGGGTCCTCATTTTTGTAAAATTCTTTACTTTTGTTTCTTTTTTCATTCTAGGTATAGAGTAGCTGAAGTTGAATGGTTACAAGATATACCTCTGCCAGAAGGATCGCAAGAGAGAAAAGATGTAAGTCTTTTTTACCTTTTCAAGCTTTTATTTATTTTTTTGGTAGAAGCGCTTACTGAGAATATATATAATTTTCAAAAGAAAAGATAAAGATACGATCAAGAACATAAGGTAAAAGTAATTAAATATAACTAACATAACTTTGATTCTCTGTAGTACATATAGTACTAACTTGGACCATTTTGGATTGGAAGAGGCATAGGTTTTTAAAACTGGACAAGATAGACAACTGGAAAAGTAATGTTAATCGAAAAGAAACAACATCATATTACAATCACACATTGAAATGCTGTCTCTATGTTACTTCTATTCATTGGGTTTATTTAATTATTTGCAGCTAATCGAAACGGCCAATGAAGCTTCGGAGCTGGCCAGGTCATATATTAGGCGTGCTAGAGAAACCATACGGCACGGTATGCTCATTTTAGTTACTCAACTAGTCAACTTATCGATGTAGTAAATTTTTACTCCTGCTTAGTGAAAAAAGAATAGTTTAGGAACTGATTAAAGCATTAAAGGAAACATATGAAATATAATCGAATATGCATAGTTTCAGTGTAAAACATGAACCACCAGCTCCATATATCGAGTTTTGTTTAACACAGTGATATAAGACTGGGATTATGCATGAATCTAATTCCTTTGATTTGAATGCAGGCTGCCAAAGTTACACCATGTGGATGTTATTTCCATTTCATTGTTTCATGTGTTACCAAAAAAGTTGTTGAATAATAATTCACTTACAGCTTCATTTTTGTGCTGAAAATTTGGACAAAGCTGTTAGACACTGTAATTAGGGGTGTGGCACAGGGGTATATTAGTCATTAGAGAGGGATTAGGGTTAGGGGTAGTTTAGTCTTTTCTCCCCTCCTAATCCCTCTATATAATCACACCTGTACCTCAGCTTTTCAATCATCTCAATACAATCATCATTAGCCCTCTTTCATGGTATCATTAGATAGGAATAATTAGGATTAGGGCTAACCCTAATCCTAATGGGCCAGCCGCCGCAGCCCTGGGCGCACGCCGCCGCCACCCCACCCTGGGCCAGAACCACCGCCGCCCCCGAGCAGCCGCCCCTGAGCAGCCGCCCGCCGCCGCCCCTGGTGCGCCGCCCGCCGCCGCCAGGGCGCCGCCAGCCGTCGGATCTGGGCTGCGCACGCAGGGGGGGGGGGGGCGCCGCCTCCTCTGGAGGACAGCGCGCGGAGGCCGGAGCCGCCGCCACCCCACCCTGGGCGCGGGGAGGGGCCGCCGCCGCCGCCACCTCCGGATCCGGGGCCGCCGCGCCCTGGATCGGGGCGGCCTCGCCCGGATTCGGGCCGCCCCCACCCGGATTGGGGCCGTGCGCGCACGGGGGGGGCGTTACCGCCCCTGTCTGGGCCGCCGCCGCCCCTGGGTGCTCCGCCCCTGGGGGGTCCGCCGGCCCCCCTGGAGGGAGCGCCGCCCCCTGGCTTGCCTGGGCCGCCAACGCCCCTGGGGGCTCCGCATCCGCCCCTGGGGGGTCCGCCAGCCCCACTGGAAGGGGCGCCACCCTCTGGACTGCTGAAACTGGAGGAACAGCAGCCTCTGGAGGGGGCGCCGCCTTCCTAGGAGGAGCCACAGCCCCCAGGCCCCTCGCTGCTGGTTCTGCAGCCGCCCCCTCCTTCTCGAGAACCGGTCCAGCCGCCGGTGAACCCCTTGTCGGTACCTCCAGAAACCCCGCCACTGCTGTTACCTTCATGGCAGGTACCTCCGCGCTACGGGACGCCACCGGCCTCGACATTGACGGGAGCACCACGGCGATCCCGCCGATTCCGTTCCCAGCCGCCGGTACTACTATGGAGAACACAGCTTCTTCCTACGGCACCGACACTGCGGAGACATCTGACATCGCCGCAGCACTGGCCGCCTCTCGCGAGCGCGAGCGGGCACTCGCCCTTGCCCTAGAGCAGGAGCGTGCCTCCGTGGCATCACTATCCCACCAACTTAAGGAGAGTGCTCGCCGATCAACGAGTACTATCCATGAGCCTCCCTCGGACGCTGGTACGTACTCGACTTCGCTTGTGGCCGCTCTTCATGCACAGGCCGCAGGGATTCAGAACATCCGGACGCTCGTGCCGGTTATTCTCAGTTCCGAGTCCACCTCATATGCCCGGTGGCGTGATATGGTGCTCCTCACGCTGAGGCGCTACTGCCTCGATGACCACGTCCTCCAGGATGAGTCTTTAGTACATGTGTCCTGGATCAGCATGGACAACCTGGTACTATCCTGGATCCTTGGCTCCCTGACAGAGGAGCTACAGGACATCGTCAGGCAGCGCGGTGGCGGTACTGCTCGACGGGCCTGGCTAGTACTTGAGCAACGGTTTCTAGGGAACCGTGCGACTCGAGCCCTCCACATAAGCACTCGGTTCCAGAACACCGTCCAGGGGGATCGTTCCATCTCCACCTATTGTCGGGAGATGAAGGGCATGACGGATGCCCTACGTGACCTTGGTGAGCCGTTCACTGACAGCGCTCTTGTCCTTCGGGTCCTTCAGGGCCTGAACGAGCGCTACTGTCACCTACGGACATGGCTACTTCGACTGGAGCCACTACCTACCTTCGAGAAGGTATGGTCTGATCTTGAACTTGAAGAGATCACTGCAGGAGGCTCTACTGGCTCTGGATCTGCCACAGCTTTCTATGGCTCCGGGCAGTCCCCGCGTCCACCCTTACCAGCAGCTGGTGGATCGCCGTCACGTCCACCTTCTACTCCTACCAGTACAGGAGGTGGAAACCGTCGTCGCCGAGGAAAGAACGGCGGCCGTGGTGGCAGCAGTGTAGGCAGCACCCCCACGGCTTCGACTACTGGAAGTAGTGGTGGTATCGGCCAGGGAGGTGCACCCTGGCCCACACCCTACAACCCGTGGACTGGCCAGATCTACATGTGGCCTGGACCGTCCCCAGGTTCTCAGCCTCCACGACCACCGCGTCCTTAGCCGGCGTTTGCGGCTACCCCCGGCTACAGTGGACCAGCCCACAGTGCTGGTAGGCCGACAGCTCAGGCCTATAGTGGGCCTGGCTACTCTTCAGGCGGGCAGTCAGCCCCGACCTACGGAGGCACTGACTACCCTGTTGGGAACTCTGAGCCATCGGCACCCCTTCAGGAGCCACCGTCGACGTGGGATCGACAGTCGCTTGCTTCCTCCTTCAGCACCATGCACCTTACACCACCTGGTGCCGACTGGGTAGTTGATTCCGGAGCATCATACCATACCACTCCTAATTCTGGTATACTCTCTTCCACCCATCCTCCCAATCCCTCTTTTCCTTCATCTATCGTTGTTGGAAATGGGTCCGTTCTTCCGGTCACCTCAGTAGGTGATTCCGGTCTTCCGGGTACTTTCCAACTTAAAAACATTCTTGTTGCTCCGGATATCATTCAGAACTTACTTTCTGTTCGCCGTTTTACCACTGACAACAATGTTTCCATTGAATTTGATCCTTTTGGTTTGTCTGTGAAGGATCTTTCCACCCGGCGACCTCTTTTCCGGTGTGATAGCTCGGGGCCCCTATACACACTTCGGCTTCCTACTTCCGCTACATCACCGCCATTTGCTTTGACTACGACAGCTTCATCTACCATCTGGCATCGCCGGCTTGGCCACCCTGGTGCAGATGCTATGTCGAAGCTGTCCAGTAGCTCAGTTATCTCGTGTTCTAGGGGTACACATGACTCTCTATGTCATGCCTGTCAACTTGGTCGCCATATTCGCCTCCCTTTTCCCACATCTGTGACTCATGTTGAGCACTCATTCGATCTTATACATTGTGATTTGTGGACTTCTCCCATCTCCAGTATATCGGGCTTTAATTACTATTTGGTGATAATTGATGATTTTTCTCACTTCTCCTGGACTTTTCCATTACGATTGAAGTCTGAAACTTTCGTCACTCTTTCTCACTTCTTCGTTTGGATTTCTACTCAATTCGGGCGTACCATTCGAGCTGTCCAGTGCGATAACGGACGAGAGTTTGATAACTCTGCGTTTCGTAATTTTCTCTCCGCACATGGGGTACAACTACGCATGTCTTGTCCGTATACCTCTCCTCAAAACGGCAAGGCAGAGCGCATGATTCGCACCATTAATGATGTCATACGCTCCCTGATGTTTCAGACATCTATTCCAGCCCGATACTGGGTGGAGGCTCTTCATACCGCCACACTTCTGATCAATCGTCTTCCCACCAAAGCGATTCGTGCCTCCACCCCCTACTTTGCTCTATATGGCACCAATCCTCTTTATGATCACCTTCGAGTTTTCGGATGCGCTTGCTACCCTAATCTTTCCGCCACCGCCCCACATAAGCTTGCGCCCCGCTCGACACGGTGTGTTTTTCTCGGGTATTCCCTTGATCATAAGGGTTACCGATGCTTAGATCTCACTACCCACCGTCTTTTGATCTCTCGGCACGTCGTCTTCGACGAGTCATCTTTTCCTTTTTCCACCACCTCTTCTGATTCCACCACAGAGCTGGACTCCCTTTTTTTCTACTGACCCCGAGGCTGCCTCCCAGTTGCCTTGGCCTATTTCTTCTGCAGGATCGACACGAGCTACATCCCAGACGCCCTCGACACCGATTGCTGCACCTCGTGTGGCATCGATGTCTCAGGCGTCACCCGCTGCACCCCGTGTGGCATCGACGCCTCCGACGTCACCTGCTGTGCCACACGCGGCCTCGGCTTCCCCGACACCATCTACTGTACCCCAGGAGCCCTCGGCGTCTCCAGCTGTACCACGTACGGCACCAGCGGCACCACCAGCTACCTCCCCGACGTCACCTACAGCGAGTACGACGCCACCAGCCGCGCCACGCGCGGCACCAACGACGTCTTCTCGTTTTGCTGACCCCGCACTTGTCTACCAGCGACGAGCGCGGGGAGAGGCTCCTGCTCCGACGACGCCACGCGCGGCATCGAGACCCACTCTCGTCTATCCACGACGAGAGAAGATGGTTGTACCCGACCGGCCGGTGTACAACCCCCCTCTACTTCACAGGGATCCTGGTCACGTCCACCCGATGGTGACTCGACGTGCATCCGGGAGTCTTCGACCAGTGGAGCGGTTCGATAGTACCGCTTTCTCGTCGACGACGACTCCACCGACCGAGCCTTCTTCGATCTCGCCCATACCTACTTCCGTGCGTAGTGCCCTCGCCGACCCTAACTGGCGCCGCGCTATGGAGGAAGAGTATGAGGCCTTGCTTGCCAACCGGACCTGGGACCTGGTTCCCCGTCCGGGCCGTGGCAATGTTGTCACAGGCAAGTGGATATTCACGCATAAGAAGAAGGCGGATGGCACCTTGGAGAGATACAAAGCTCGTTGGGTACTCCGGGGCTTCACTCAGCGCCCTGGAGTTGACTACGACGAGACTTTCAGCCCGGTGGTGAAGCCGGCGACAGTTCGTACCGTACTGTCGCTAGCTCTCTCACGTTCTTGGCCTGTCCACCAGTTGGACGTCAAGAACGCATTCCTCCACGGTACACTGACCGAGACGGTGTACTGCAGTCAGCCGGCAGGATTTGTAGATTCAGCTCACCCAGACATGGTCTGTAAGCTGAACAAATCCCTGTACGGACTGAAGCAGGCACCGCGAGCCTGGTACAGCCGGTTCGCCTCTTTCTTGGTCTCACTAGGGTTTGTTGAAGCTAAGTCGGACACTTCGCTGTTTGTCTATCGACGGGGCAGTGACACAGCTTACCTCTTACTGTACGTCGATGACATTGTACTAACAGCATCCAGTCCGACTCTGCTTCAGCGAATCATTTCTGCCTACAGCAGGAGTTCGCTATGAAGGACCTGGGCCGTCTCCACCACTTCCTGGGTATTACGGTCGAGGACCGACCAGGCGGCCTATTCCTTCACCAGCGACAGTACTGTCTGGATATCCTTCAGCGGGCAAGCATGGCTGATTGCAAGCTGTGCTCCACTCCAGTGGATACTCAGGCGAAGCTCTCCGCCACCGACGGGACACCCGTCTCTGACCCCACTTCTTACAGGAGTCTTGCAGGTGCTCTCCAGTACCTAACCTTCACCAGGCCGGATATCTCATATGCGGTTCAGCAGGTGTGCCTCCACATGCATGACCCGAGGGAACCGCATCTTACCGCTGTCAAGCGGATTCTTCGGTACCTACGAGGCACCCTCGACTACGGCCTCCTTCTTCGACGTGACACGGCCTCCGAGCTGGTCGTGTACACAGACGCTGACTGGGCAGGCTGCCCGGACACACGACGCTCTACTTCTGGGTACGCCGTCTTCCTGGGCGGCAACCTTGTCTCCTGGTCCTCGAAGCGACAGCCCGTAGTGTCGCGCTCGAGTGCAGAGGCGGAGTATCGCGCCGTGGCTAACGGCGTAGCTGAGGCCTCCTGGCTTCAGCAGCTACTTCAGGAGCTCCACACTCCCGTCATCAAAAGCACCCTCATCTACTGCGACAACGTCAGCGCCATGTACCTCTCCACCAACCCGGTCCAGCATCAGCGCACGAAGCATGTGGAGATTGACCTTCATTTTGTTCGTGAGCGGGTAGCACGGGGCGAGGTTCGGGTACACCATGTCCCGACGACGACGCAGTTCGCCGACATCTTCACGAAGGGCCTCCCGTCATCGTTGTTCTCCGAGTTTCGGTCCAGTCTCAACATCTGCAGCGGCTAGATGTAGTGACTGCGGGGGGGTGTTAGACACTGTAATTAGGGGTGTGGCACAGGGGTATATTAGTCATTAGAGAGGGATTAGGGTTAGGGGTAGTTTAGTCTTTTCTCCCCTCCTAATCCCTCTATATATTCACACCTGTACCTCAGCTTTTCAATTATCTCAATACAATCATCATTAGCCCTCTTTCAAAAGCATCAACAACTAATTATGTTAATAAATTTGGCACATGCAAAATATGGGGCTGGAAGTGTTGGACTGTACGTGTATTAGGGGGTATTTTAGTCCTTTGTATTAGGGTTGCTTAGCCCTTAAGCTGTGTCCCCCTTTATATGTATCTCCTTGATAGGCTGTTAATGGACTAATTACTTTTTCCCTAATCTAATTTGGTATCAGATTACCTTCTCTCTCTTCTCTCCCGATCTCGATCCTGATGCCACCACCCACGGGCGCCACCGCCACTGGCGCGCCGGCCCCGCCGCCGGCCGGCCAGCCGCCGACCCCCCTTCCCCTACTCGATGCCTGCCCGGACGCGGCCGCCGCCTCCTCAGCGCCCGCCGCCACAGGTTCTGTCGCCGCCGGCTCCGCCGCCGTATCTCCTGCGCTCGCCGCAACCGTGTCTGGCGTCGCCGGCCGCGCCGCCACCTCTCCTATGAGCGCCGCCACCAGATCCGGGGTATCCAGCCCCGCGGCCGACCTCAACGCCCCCTCCCCTGGGCGCACAGCCGCCGGGCTGCTCGGGCCCGGCTCGGGTGTGGCCGGCCCAGCCGCCGGCGGGCCTCTCGGCCCCCGATCTCGCACCCCTGGCTCTGCCATCGCCTCCCTCGGCCTTCCGACAGTCGCCTGGCCGCCGGGCTTCGCTGCCGACCTGGTTGGACCCGCCCCTGGCTCTGCCACCACCACTGCTGCAGCAGAGGCAGCAGCGTCTGAGGCGGCCGCCGACCCCTTCTTCGCCGCCGGTAGCAGCGAGTGCTCCACGCCCTTTGTCAGCGCGCCCTCCAGCCCCACGCGGGACCACCACCCCGGGGGCGCCTGCTTCTACAGCGCCCCGGCCAGCCCCACCCGCGCCGGCTGCCTCGATCTCAACCTCGACTTTGACTTCTCCTCCCGCTTCCCGTCCCCTTCGGCCGCCGCGATGTGCTCCGCCGACGAGCTCTTCTGCAACGGCCAGATCCGGCCCGTCCGCCTCGATGCGGCCGACCAGGGCCGCTCGTGTCTCGGTGGCCAGTGCAGCGAGGACGCCCACTTCCGGAGGACTGATGCTGGTGTTCGTCCCGCCACCGGCTCGGCAGCGCCACCCTGGGCCGTTGCCACCTCACCAGCGCCGCCCTGGGCCACCGCTGCCCCACCAGCCGCGCCGCCGCCTTCCGCCTGGGCTGCGCCGCTGCCGGACACGTGGGCTGGGTTGCCACCCTCGGCCGCTGCCGCCTCGCCTCGGCCGCCACCATCGACCTACATCCGGTCATCACCGGCTCTGACCTGGCAGCCGACACCACCTTACGTCGTGCTGCCGTCTTCAGCCGACGCCGCCTTATGCCATGTACCTAAGTCGGGTGTTGCCTACTCTGTTGGCACCACCGTCGAGGGTCCGAGCGCGTTGCCTTCCTTCTCGGCGCCGCCACCGCCGGGGCATGTCGCGACCCGTTCTACACCTTCGGTCTACCTACGGAGTCTCACGCCGTCTGGCCCTTACTAGGTGGTGGACTCCGGTGCCTCGTATCACACCACCCCTGACGTCGGTATCCTCTCTTCTGCCCGCCCTTCCCGTCCCTCTGATCCTTCATCTATCGTTGTTGGGAATGGGACGACTCTTCCAGTCACCTCAGTAGGTGATTTGGGTTCGCCAGATTCGTTTCAGCTACGTGATGTTCTTGTTGCTCCTAACATCATTCAGCACCTTCTTTCCGTTCGTCGTTTTACCACTGACAACCATGTTTCCCTTGAGTTTGATCCTTATGGTGTAACTGTGAAGGATCTTACTACTCGACGCATTCTCTTTCGTTGTGATAGCACGGGTCCCCTGTATACAATGCGTCTTCCTGCTTCCGCTCCGCCTCTTGCCCTGACTACGACAGCTTCTTCGACCATTTGGCATCGTCGGCTTGGTCACCCTGGTGTTGATGCTATGTCGAAGTTGTCTGGTCGTTCAGCGATTCTGTATACTCGGGGTACTCATGAGTCTCTTTGTCATGCTTGTCAGTTGGGTCGCCACGTTTGACTTTCCTTTCTGCATTCTGTCACTCGTGTCGAGCGCATCTTTGATTTGATACATTGTGATCTTTGGACTTCACCTGTTCTCAGTGTTTCTGGATATAAGTATTACTTGGTGGTTGTTGATGATTTTTCGCACTATTCGTGGACTTTTCCCTTGCGTCAGAAGTCTGATACGTTCGGCACTCTTTCTCACTTCTTCGCTTGGGTATCCACCCAGTTTGGGTGCATGATCCGTGCGGTCCAGTGCGATAACGGGCGCGAGTTTGACAACTCTGCGTTACTTGACTTTCTGCTTTCTCACGGTGTTCAGTTGCGCATGTCTTGCCCGTACACTTCCCCCCAGAACGGCAAGGCTGAGCGCATGATTCGGACCACCAACGATGTCATGCGCTCCCTGATGTTCAGGCTTCTACCCCTGCTCGTTACTGGGCGGAGGCGCTTCACACCGCCACCTACCTCATTAATCGGCTTCCTACTAAGGCGATTAGTGCTCCCACCCCTCGCTTCGCTTTGTTCGGCACCCCTCCTCTCTACGACCACCTTCGAATCTTCGGGTGTGCGTGCTACCCTAATCTCTCTGCCACCGCCCCTCATAAGCTCGCGCCTCGCTCTACTCGATGTGTCTTTCTTGGGTACTCTCCTGACCATAAGGGGTACCGGTGTCTCGACCTTACCACTCGTCGTATCTTGGTCTCCCGACACGTCGTGTTCGACGAGTCCTCCTTCCCTTTCGTTGGGTCCTCCTCTGACTCGGTCTCCGAGTTGGACTCTCTTTTTTCCACTGACCCTGAGACCGCTCCAGTCCAGCGACCCTGTTTTTTACCTTCTGCAGGTCTTCCTCTAGCTGCGCCGGACACGACCACGGTGTCTCAGACACCACGTGTCGTGTCTCCTGCGGCTCCGACGTTCTTGCCGCCACTGGCCGTTCCTCTGACGGCTCCGACGTCGTCCGTTGCGCCACGCGCGGCCCTGGCGTCTCCGACGACGTCCGCTGCGCCACGTGCGGCCCCGGCGTCCTCGACGACGCCCGCCGTGCCACGCGCGGCCCCGGCCTCCCCGACGTCGTCAGCCGCACCTCGCGTGGCCCCAGCGTCGTCCGCCGTGCCACGTGCAGCCCCGGTGTCCCCGACGGCATCCCCAACATCACCCATCGTGCCACGTGCGGCCCCGGTGTCCCCGACGTCGTCCATCGCGTCTCGCGCGGCCCCGACGTCCACGACGGCGTCCGCGACGTCGTCTGTCGCGCGTCGCGCGGCCCCGACGTCCACGACGGTGTCCTCGACGTCGTCAGCCGCACCACCCGCGGCCCCTGGACCGCGGTACGCCGATCCCGTTCTCGTCTATCAGCGACAAGCGCGGGTTGGTGGACCGTCCTCTTCGCGTCCTGAGGATCTGGTATACCACTCTCCGCTGTTTTACCGGGACCCTCGTCACGTTCACCCGATGGTGACTCGACGGGCCGTCGGCGTCCTTCGTCCTGTGGAGCGCTTCTCCGGGGTTGTCCTCTCGTCCTCGACCTCCCCGCTGCCTGCCTCGTCACCCATCTCGCCTATCCCCTCTTCTGTCCGTAGCGCCCTCGCCGATCCTCATTGGCGTCAGGCTATGGAAGAAGAGTATGCGGCCCTACTAGCCAACCGGACCTGGGACCTGGTTCCCCGTCCTGGTCGTGGCAATGTTGTCACGGGCAAGTGGGTGTTCACGCATAAGAGGAAGGCAGATGGATCTCTAGAGAGGTACAAGGCACGGTGGGTGCTTCGCGGTTTCACGCAGCGTCCCTGCGTCGACTACGACGAGACTTTCAGCCCGGGTGCTCTGTTCCTCCACCAACGCCAGTACTGCCTGGATATCCTCGAGCGAGCGGGCATGGCTGATTGCAAGCCGTGCTCCACTCCTGTGGACACCCAGGCAAAGGTGTCTTCGGCCGACGGCGCCCCGGTTGTCGATCCCACCACTTACAGGAGTCTTGCAGGTGCACTGCAGTACCTCACCTTCACCAGGCGGGACATCTCCTACGCGGTTCAGCAGGTGTCTCCACATGCATGATCCGCGGGAGCCGCATCTCACGGCGGTGAAGCGGATCCTTCGGTACCTGCGTGGCACTCACGACTACGGCCTTCTTCTGCGGCGCGACTCTGCCTCCGAGCTGGTCGTCTACACTGACGCTGACTGGGCGGGTTGCCCGGACACCCGTCGGTCCACCTCCGGCTACGCCGTCTTTCTGGGCGGCAACCTCGTCTCCTGGTCCTTGAAGCGGCAGCACGTGGTGACCCGCTCGAGTGCCGAGGTGGAATACTGCACCGTGGCCAACGGCGTGGCCGAGTCCTCCTGGCTTCAGCAGCTGCTTCAGGAGCTCCACTCCCCCCTTGCCCGGAGTACATTGGTCAACTGCGACAACGTCAGCGCCGTCTACCTCTCCACCAACCCGGTGCAGTATCAGCGCACGAAGCACGTGGAGATCGATCTTCACTTTGTTCGTGAGCGGGTGGCTCTCGGGGAGGTGCGAGTCCTGCACGTTCTGACGTCGTCGCAGTTCGCCGACATCTTCACCAAGGGACTTCCTTCGACGGTGTTCACCGAGTTTCGGTCCAGTCTCAACATCTGCCGTGGCTAGATGTTGGGACTGCGGGGGGTGTTGGACTATACGTGTATTAGGGGGCATTTTAGTGCTTTGTATTAGGGTTGCTTAGCCCTTAAGCTGTGTCCCCCTATATATGTATCTCCTAGACAAGCTGTTAATGGACTAATTACTTTTTCCCTAATCTAATTGGAAGCAATCGGGCCATTCAGATTAGTTGGTGTGCATTCACCAGAATAAATGACTGTTGATTTTTGTTAAGGGTTATCGGTACTGCATAGGACTCTGTTTAACATCCATCCAATGCAGTGAGGAGAACAAGACACTTGGATCTTGAGAGCATGCCAGGACCGCAGGATCCTGAAAAATTTAGTTTCTGGGTATGCCGCATGTCTACTTGTTGAAGTTATACATCCATCATTTTGTCGCTGCTATATTTTGTTCTTTTACTCTTTTGCAGCTAGTTAACTTGATAAGTTTGAGGCCCTCTGATAGATTAGATCTGTTACGCCTCCGTGATACGCGAGAGGTAACTCTTGGCACTTGCTTCTATTTTTATAGCAGAGACCTCGTTTTAAGTTTGAACTGTTCTCTTTGTAGAGAATTTCACGTAGCCTCGGGTTGCTAAGTGACGCCGAACAAGGTTGCCGTGTACAGTGATAGATATACAGTACAAGAAATATTTAGAGGTCAAATTGTTCATCTAGGGGGTATATACTGGCCAGCTCCTATGTAAATCAATAATCATTTGACACTGTAAATGTCTCATATTTGTTATTTAATTGATTCTGTACTATGCAATTTTCGTATGTAACTCTCATGGGATAAGTATATTATTTTCCTTAGTTCTTGCACTATGAATTTTGAATTGTAATTATTTTGCACCTTTTGTCATGTATAGCTTCTAGTGAAACAAGTTTATTATGTTGCTTATTCTTGTATTATATATTATCATTTTCTTCAGCATGTGGCCATTTGAGATTCAACAGGCTATGGGCCTGGTGTTCTGTCATGTTCGCATGTCATTGTTGGGTTGGTGTTCTGCCTTGGACTTGTTAAAAAAAACAACTTATTGGAGAAGCTGGTGAAACATAGCTTGTGATTATATCCTGTTTTTAGTTTATTTTGAGAAACAGCTAAACTAATAAACTGTTGCAAAGCTAGCTGTTTGGCACATCCATTGCTTACTTTTATAAAAAAATTGTTTCATAAGCTGTGCCAAACAGGGTCTAAGACCACTTTTTGTTAAACTCAAGCTTATCCTAAACAAATGGATGCCCCAATTAAAGCATAGGAATTTTAATCATAAGATTGGATCTCTTATTAGGATCCTTCAATAAGCGGAGGAACGGAGTGAGTTTCTTGATGAGTTCTCCTGCAAAGCGTTTCTCAAAATTTTGCAGAATCCTGTGCAGCGATGCGGTACAGATGATGCATTTTTCCTTTCCTCTTGTTTGTATGGGCAGTCCCGGGAAGGCGGAGCTACCTGCATTAGGGGGGGAGGGGGGGGGACCATTCAATTCAATGCAGGGAAGTATGCGCACCAATGGGCAACGGTCCCTCACTTCTCTCTTCTGACCCTCTCAGGTCTCACATACACAGTCACATGTCACTGTAAAAGTTCTTTTTTCGAAAGATCACATCACGGTAATTGCGAAGTTGGAGTTTTACTCCTTTCGGTGCAACCTTCTTGGCTTGCTGAGATCAAAGGATTTAATGACAAATATGTGCTGATGTGGGAGAAATCTTGGTAGTTTTGGGTCTGTACACTGTTGTAGTCTTTGTAAAAGGAGACTGGACCACCAACTAACTGAACTCTTGCTCTAGAAGAAAGATAATCTCGCCAATTAATCCGCTGCCTTGTCCAACATTTGATGGCCCATTAGAAAAAGATAGTCAACACTGGCGACTTGTGACAAACTAGGTGAGTTTGTCACAAACTAGGTGAGATATAGCCAGGGAGTATTACTAGTGATGAGAGTAGGACGCCTTTTGACATGCATCGTCCTCATTTTAACCGCAACGTTTGCCCCGAGAGGAGTAAAAAGATTCTCAACAAATCCCTAGATAGCTTCAGTACATTGATGGAGATGGGCTAATCTAAGGGCTGACTCTACACCGTCTAGGGGTAGAAGAGGGCCAGTTGGCACTTGCAAGCTCAAGAAAGAGAGAAGGAAGAAACCAAGGAGATCATCATTCCACGATTCCATCTGCTTGCACCTTTTATTTTCTGTCCACAAGATTAGTAAAATATCAAAAAGAAAAACTTCAATTTATTGCTTATTCGAGAATGACTGCAAGCGAAACGTTTTAATTTTGGTCATCAACTAGGAAAGTACAAAAAATCTTTCTAGCGTCACCACATTTGCATGTGGAATTGTTTAGTGTTGTTGGAGATGCCATCTATGAAAAGTGAACGGAGTATGTTACACAATCTAATTAATCTCTTATATTTGGGCTCCTAATTAAAAGCATCTAAAATGTCATTGGAAAAGAAATGTCTCCTCCAACGTATTCGAATATGGAGTCCAACTTGCATAGTCTAGCACACCACCAATGATGCAGATGCAACCTTTGAAATCTTTGAAAACCATCTTTTTATTTTGCTTAAAATATGTATAGATATCGTGTTCTTGAAAAAAAATCCAAAGTTGAAGTTTTTACTGTCCGAACTAACAAGTGAGCTATGAAGGAAGGCTACTTAATACTCACTCTGTTTTGAAATAAATGACGTTTAGAATAAAAAAATCTAGTTTAAATTGAACTAAATTTATTGTTCTAAACGTCATTTATTTCACAATGGAGAGAGTAAATAATTAGAATTTGAAACTTGGAATCTTTTATGCAGATTGTAACTATTTGGTCGCTTCTTCAATCCACCTTTTCTCTATGAGACTAGATTATGTAATTTTCACCTTAAACACGACGTGTTGTGCTTATCCCTGGCCAGGAGTATTACGAGAGAGCGGAAGTGGTACTGTGGTAGCGGTAGACTGATCCCTTTAGTGCAGCCATAAGTTATCCCCCCTTCCCACATTGAGAATTTTGGAAGACGGTGCAGCGAGAGCGCAGCAGGAGCAGCAGAATAAAGGAAGAAAGTTTTAAAGCGGCAGCAGGATAGCGAGCAGGGCGGATAGAGAGCCGAGCACAGCTCAGTCACAGGCACCGGCACAGTGTTCCAAGCGCTGGCGTAGATGCTTGGCTTGGCTTCTCTCCTGTCCCCCCACCTCTGCCCCTGCCACCACCATTAACACGTCTTCTTTCCCACAGCCACCCCCCCTTCCCCCACAGTCTTCCCCACTCCCCAGCTTCCTCCATTTTGCCCCCCTACCTTCCCAACCATCCAACAAACCCCCACACGACCAGCTCACGCCCGTTCCAAAAAGAAGCCAAGAAACTGCGATCCTGCTTCCCCAGAAGCTGGCTGCATAGTGCCACCAAATTTGGATTTGTCTGGTGCGTCTCGGGGGTCGTTTGGCCATGGAGGTGGAGGGGCTTGAGACGACCAAGAAAGACCGGAAGGTAGGTCGTGGTGGTGGAGCGGCTAGGAATGGCGGCGGCGCCAATGGAAGGAGGAGGAGGTGGATGGGAGATGGCGGTGCCGGTGGAGGCGGCGGAGGGTACAGGCATCACCCGATCATTCACACATATCCGGCACTCCTACCGCTGCCGATACACGCCGCCCACGCGCGTGCTGACAGCGCCATCGCACTCCCACTGCCGCCGCCGGTACTTCTGTACCTGCAGCCGCCGCCGCTGCTGTTCCCCAAGATGGCGGCTGTGGCGGCGTACTACGGGAAGCCAAACGGGGCCCCGCCGCAGAGGGGGGCTACGTGGAGGTCGAAGAAGCAGCCGCCGCCGCCGCACGCCGTCACCGCCGCGCTGCTGCCGCTCCCGCAGGGTAGAGCGCTCTCCTTTTCTTTTGGCCGATTACTTCGCTGCACCAGTTTCGCTCGCAACATGTGTTCTTTAAATATTTTGTATTGGTTTCATACAACTATAGCTACCAGGTACCGCTGTTGCTTTCTTGATCAGTGAGTGCTAGTAGTGTCTAAGCCCCCCACCCCCTCCCCTCTTTTGATGATAGTTGTTACTATCATCAAGCATTTCTTGCATAATAGCCTGTCACCCGAGGATAGGGGGTACAGTATTTTAGTTGCGAAAGCCACTGTTCTTGGATGGCCAAAGATTGTTTTCGGACCGAGTCCATTTGTTGCCTTCGAGGCTTGTGATTTCATGGATTCGTGTTTAGGGTGACCTGCTTTTCTGTCGCCCTCCTTTTACCACATACTCCGTATCTGGATTAATGAGCATTTCTTGTAAAAAAAGGAGGGTACAGGAATGTCCAATATGAGAGATGCAGACAGACATTTATCTGTAGTACTTTGGTTGACGCCTTTCATGTTTTGACGGTTAGTCCCATGCATTCCCCCACCCCAACGAAGTGCATGTGGTTCACTTTTTGGGAGGCTTAATCTTTAACTAACGCGGCAGTATCATGTTCCTATTTTGTCTTTGGGGCACTGATGGCCTGCTATCTTGGTGTCTATCCTATGTTTCCCACATCACCCTACTTGTTCTAAAATATGATCATTTTCATCGCCAACATCTAAATTGAACCTTTTGACTCAATATTTTTTTATTTTATAGACTAAATTCAGAAAACTACAACTTTTGATGCCATTTTCAGAAAACTACTAAAATTTTGGCTCTCTATTCCAGGAAACCACCACTTTTATGTCTGGTCCCACCAGTCAGCCTCACAGCGACCCATTCTCATGTTGTCAGGTTGACATATGGGACCAAACACAATTTGTATTTTTCTGATACAAATGTCTCAAAGTTGTAAGTTTCTTTGATACGAGGTTAGAAATGGTTGTAGTTTTCTGAATATCTATTTCGTATGATTGTAACAACTATTGGAGTATCATTTAAATTGTTTATCATCGTTTAATGATAAAAATTCAATTTCCTGACAGGCTCCAAGATGCTTCAGCAGAAAAGGTGTTATACTGATGAGAAAATACCTTGTAACATGAAACCGAATCATGTAAGCACCCATCAGAATTCCTCCATTACCATACCGGGAGCTACCATTGCACTGAGGCCTGACGTGGGTGGTGTCAATGGAACCATGATTCCTCTTTATGCAAACCATTTCATTGTGCGTTTTGACCCCAATCAAAAGATTTTTCATTATAACGTTGACATATCCCCACGCCCGTCCAAGGAAAAGGCAAGAATGATCAAGAACAAGCTGGTTGAAGAAAACTTGAGTGCTTTATCGGGTGCATTGGCTGCCTTCGATGGCCGTAAGAATCTGTTTAGTCCCATTGAGTTTCAAAACAGCAAGCTTGAGTTCTTTGTTAGTCTTCCAGTTGCATCACCACGATTTGTTGCAGCTGAGGGGAATGACCACATTCTTGACAAGCAGAAACATAAGATTTTCAGGGTAAACCTACGATTGGTTTCAAAGCTAAGTGGTGAGGACTTGTTCAAGTATTTTAATGAAGAGAAGGGTGGTATTCCTCTTCCTCAAGATTACCTTCATGCACTGGATATTATCCTACGAGAAGGTTCCATGGAAAGTTCCATTCCTGTAGGTCGGTCTTTGTATTCACGCTCCATGGGAGATGCAAGAAAGATTGGTGGTGGGGCTGTTGGATTAAGCGGTTTCTTCCAGAGTTTGAGACCGACCAGTCAAGGTCTTGCGCTTAATGTTGACCTTTCAATCACAGCGTTTCACGAAAGCACAAGTATAATTGAATACTTGCAGAAATGCTGTGAGTTCCTAAAGGACCTTACACAGATGAAAAATAGGGCTTTGACAGAAGCTGAGCGAAGGAGGGTGGAAAAAGCTTTGAAAAATATTCGAGTTTTTGTGTGTCACCGTCAAACTGACCAAAGGTATGATGTGCGTGGCTTGACTGAGGAGACAACAGAGAACCTAAAGTTTCGAGATCGAAGTGGGAAGGAATATACGGTGGTGGATTACTTCAAGGAGCACTACAACCATGATATACAATTCAGGAACCTGCCATGCTTGCAGATAGGTAGGAGCAAACCATGCTACGTGCCAATGGAGCTTTGCATGGTCTGTGAGGGCCAGAAGTTTGTTGGCAAACTCTCAGATGAACAAACCTCCAAGATGCTCAATATGGGGTGTCATGGACCAAGTGAAAGGAAAGGAATCATAAAGGGTGTTGTTGAAGGAGCGTTCTCTACAAAAGGGTATGGTGATTCGTTCTTCTTGTTATGTATGTGCTTTGTAGCAGTTTTTTTATCTTATTCAATTTACTGCAGACCATACAAAATACAAATGTAATAATAGCTACGTTGTTTGGTTTTCAGCTGTTCTTATGTTGATCAATTCAATCTTCAAGTGTCAAAGGACATGACACAGCTCTCGGGTAGGGTTCTATTGCCACCAAAACTAAAGCTTGGCAACAGAGGACGCATCAAGGATATAACACCAGATAGATTTGATCGGCAATGGAGTTTGCTAGACAGCCATGTTGCGGAAGGTTCCAATATCAAGAGCTGGGCCTTGATAAGCTTTGGTGGTACAACAAAACAGCACTCTTTTATTCCAAAGTTTGTCAGCCAGCTATCAAGCCGATGTGAGCAGCTTGGCATTCTACTCGAGAAGAGAACTTTAGTTAGCCCATTGTTTGAGAGGATTGAGCTCCTCAACAATGGGGACATCTTGGAGAGGAAGCTGATGAAAATTCAGGAAGCTGCCTCGGGCAATCTGCAGTTGCTAGTATGTGTCATGGAGCGGAAGCATCGGGGCTACGCTGATCTGAAGCGTATTGCAGAAACATCTGTTGGTGTAGTGACACAGTGCTGCCTGTACTCCAATTTAAGCAAGCTGACTTTTCAGTTCCTGACCAATTTAGCACTGAAGATGAATGCAAAGCTTGGTGGATGCAATGTTGCCCTCTACAACAGCTTGCCGTGCCAAATTCCTAGAATATTTTCAGATGAGGAACCAGTGATGTTGATGGGTGCTGATGTTAATCACCCGCAGCCACTTGATGACTCCAGTCCTTCCGTAGTGGCTGTAGTTGCAAGTATGGATTGGCCTTCCCCAAATAAATACATCTCCAGGATGAGGTCTCAAACACATCGGAAAGAAATCATTGAGCATCTTGATGTGATGACCGGTGAACTTCTTGAAGAGTTCCTGAAAGAAGTTGGTAAGCTTCCAAGTAGAATCATATTCTTCAGGGACGGTGTGTGTGAAACACTATTCTGCAAGGTGCTGAAAGAGGAGCTGCATGCAATGCGTGTCACATGTTCGAGATATCCAGGTTACAAGCCATCGATCACATTCATAGTAGTTCAGAAGAGGCACCACACTAGGCTCTTCCACAGGGAGAAGAATGGTGGCTCGACACACTACTCCGACCAGAATGTGCCACCAGGAACAGTGGTCGACACTGTGATCACGCACCCAAGGGAGTTCGATTTTTATCTGTGCAGCCACTGGGGCACAAAGGGGACGAGCAGGCCAACACATTACCATGTACTCTGGGATGAAAACAAGTTCCAGTCCGATGAGATGCAGCAGCTCATATACAACCTTTGCTACACTTTTGCTCGGTGCACCAAGCCAGTCTCTCTTGTTCCACCGGTGTACTACGCTCATCTTGCTGCGTATAGAGGCAGGCTGTACCTTGAGAGATCGGACTCAATGGCCACCTGCCGGACAACTTTGTATAGAGCCGCTCCATTGCAGACTGCACCACTGCCGAAGCTCAGAGACAGTGTGAAGAGGCTAATGTTCTACTGCTGACCTTACCGTAGTTATAAATTGTATCTTGCATCTTCACGGTATATCACCTGCTTTCTTCTGTGGTATCCTGTATTTGTCTGAAACTGGAAACATGTATAGTGTTTCTAGACACAATCATGTGTGCAAATTTGCATGTTTACATCTTGCATTGTCTGCTTGCTGGTACTTTGATAGCCAGCTGTAAGCTTTCCCATGGATATACTGGTGTTGGTAGGGACCCGTGATGGTAAGGTGGGGCGTGCTGGTACAGTCGTCCGGACATTCCGTCTTGCAACGCTCCCTTACCATTTTGTTGGGGCACTATATCACGTTCCGGCAATGAAATTGTTCATGTACTGGGGAGGGAACAATTGTATAGATTACGTAGATTTTGATTGAGCCTAAAAATTTTGAAACCAGCACAACAAGGTTAGCGATCTGTTCAAATTAATAAATTCATGTATTTGGTAAAACTAATATAGTTAATATCTGAATTAAAAACAGAAAATTAAGTTGAATGTGTTTTGTATCACAGAGACTGACGGTAAGTTTTGCTTCTGCTCCTTGGGTAGACAGAATGGAATCTTTGCATCACTGCTGGCGTCATAGGGGTGGGATAATGAGGTTGATAAACGAGGGGAACATATTATTTGTCCTGGAAAAGATGTGGTTTCATGTGCATGAGTTGTACTTTCAAAGCAGCATCGTGTTGGGCAGTGGGGCCCTGCCTGTTGGCTGATCATTTCACTGTGCGTCAACTTCCCCTCCCTTATTTTCCTCGTGGCCCAAAACGTATGGTGAACCAGGTTTGACGTGTTCTTTTCACTAAAAAAATATATTTCTAATTTTACATGATAATATGGGATCATCATGTCATTTTTTCATTTTATTCTGCCGTTCATGTCCCCGCTTGAATGTAAAGAAGGATTTTTCTTAGATATATGATAATGCCTGTGGGAGCAACCGCCCCGGCCCCTAAAAATCAGGGGCACTCAAAATTCAAGAGTCCCTGCAATGCAGAGTATATTGAGTATATGACATCATTCTAGAAATTGCAGCTATTTCTAGGTAGATACAGACAAATGCAAGTGTCTTTACCAGCTGGGATAACTCCAGCAGTCGACCCATATGTAACAAACTCTACTTTATACTCATGATTGTTTCCTCCGGTTCCCTCCCGATCAAATCCCCAAGAACTCAAAATTAGTATTGTTTGTAGCTCCAATATTCCTTGGATAATTGATTTGCGGATTCAAGATAGGTATTTTTGGATTTTAAAAGCTCTATGATAATAGTTAAAATCCCTTTGATTGGTCTATACTTTCGTGGCTTGGCATTTAGTTTTCAACCATCATCTATTATATTGCACCTATAATTCTTGCGTGGGTGCCCATACACAATAAACTCATCATCAATATAAAGTGGAGCTCACTAATGTAATTAAGCATTCTCTAAAGGCCCAACTTCAAAGCGAGTAATCAAATAAGTGCACTCAATAGAACTCTTCATCTTAAAATTTCTAACTTTAACAAGAGAGATTTTAATCTTTTTAACCATGGCAAAAAAAATTCAGCTCATCATCACATACAACACTAATAGCCTCCCTAGAAAACAAAGTTATAGCCCATTTATAAGTAAAACCAAAGTTGGATTATGGATGTCGCTATTGCTAGGCTTACCACAACTAGGCTTGTCATCGAGCCGAGCCCGAGCGAGCTTACCTCTTTAGCCTTGAGTTTGATAAAAATCGAATCGGTCTTGTGTCGAGCATGGAATTTATTTGATCCTACTGTCAAGCTCAAGCTAGACTTGTTTAGAATTCGATGCGAGCTCGAATCGAGCTTAGAACGAGTCGAACATGAGTGTTTTACGATACTCAAGTTTTATTGATAACTCTAGCATCGTCGATAACATATACATCTAATACAACCTAATGAGTTTAATTTCACTTTTAGTGGAGTAGAAAGTGGACGACACTGCACACTATTTATTATTACCGCTATATCTGAGTCATGTTACATGAGGCGCCTTTTAATAAAATTGTATAATCTAAGTAACCACAGTGAAGAAGCAATATGAGTGCATATATTATCATGTTAGCTTGATTATAACTCGTTGGAGACAACAACAAACTATCTTACTCGAGCTACTAGTCGGACTTGCGAGCTTACATTTTCAAGCTTGGCTCATTTAAAATTCAAGTCTAGTTCGAATCGAGCCTAGAATGAGTCAAACACAAGCGAATTACGATCCTCATGTTTTATTGATAGCCCTAACCACAACCAGTCTCACTAGAGATATCTTGCTAAAAGTGTGCTTATTGAAACCGAACAGCGAAGATTTTAAATCTAACAAGCAATACTTATGGAAACCTAAATTCTCTATACTAAGCCTAACTCCACTAGAACTTGGACAAAATATGAAACACAAAAGAGTGATTGCTTTTTGGTGTGTGTGAATGAGACCACACCCCTCTATTTATATTGCCCATAGGTTGATTTGAAGGTCAGTAACTCCGTCGGAACTGGTCACGACCGCCTCCATGGAGCGACCATGAGCCACCACGTGGCAGCCCTAGAGCAGAGACACTAGAGTCGGTTCGTCTGACCCCCTAGTTCGTCCAACCCTTTGGTGGCCCCTTTGGCCATTGCCTTGTGGTGGGTTGCTGACCTATGGGTCCTTATGGTGTTGCTCGGTGATTCCTTGGAGTTTAATTTGGTTTGCACTTGTTTGTAGGGCCCTTCAATCCTTGGCTAGTATAGTTGACGATCCCTCATTGGTCGAAGTTGTGTTTCTTTATTACGTGGGTATGTTTTCTCCTCATTTGTATGTTAAGTCACACGCATGCACATTTCCTCCCAGTACAAATAGAACAATATTATTTATAGGAGGAAGTTCGTTTTACTACCATCAATTATCTTCCTTGTCCATTTAACCCCCTAAACAAAATTTTAGACCAATTTACTCCCCCAAATTATTTAGGTTGGTCCGATATGTCAGAAAAATAGTTCAAGATATTTTTGTAATTTTTTTACATTCGAAGCATGTAATTTAGATTTGACACAGGAGATGAAATAATGCAAGAAAATATTTATGAAATTTTTTGAAAGAATGGTTCTAACATTGTGTATGATGTTATATACAATCCTACAAAATTGTAACTATAAACATAACCAATATGAAGAGAAACAAAAAATAAAAAACTCACAATAAGGTAAATTGAACAAATCTAATAGTTCAAGTGAGTAAATTAAGTCTAAATTTTGTTAAGTGGGTCAAGTGGACAATGTAGATAACTTGAGGGTAGTAAAATTAACTTTTTTTCTTATTTATAACCAATATACATGCAAGAAATGTCACGTCCTTCCTAACTTTAAGTACATTTGATCGTCGAAACAAATACTTATGGGATGTCAGCACTGACTAAACTTCTTTTCGACCAGGATGAAAAAACCCAATATACCTCAACAATATAAAGTTGAACCAACTGGCGGAAAAGATGTACACACGTCTTTATTTGTTTGGACTTAAAGGCTATACAACTCCCCAACTCTTGGGGAGTCGATATGATTAATTGTTCAGTTCCACAAAAATTCAAAATATTATTTAGATCCCATCATGACCCCCTGCATTCGACTCAAACAAGCCAACTTGACGTGTTCCACTCGGTGAAGATGGTACAACAAGATCTATTTGGAAGAAATGAGACTCAGTGCCTATATAATGCTCATGATGGACTCGGGGGATACTGACAAGGGGGCGACTGTTAAGCGGGCCAAGCACGAGGAATTGAAGAAGAATTAACCCATGAAGACCAGCATATCCTAGGGTTTACGAGACTACTACATCGGCTACACATGAGCATTGCTTTCGTATGAAATGTAGAGTCCAAGTGAAGATAATTTTTGAATACTACACATATAAGAAATTGAGTAACTGTCTCAAGATTAGATGTGACAAGTTATAATAGAGTTCATATTAGATGTGTTCACTTTGTAACTGACTCAGAACATGCCTCGGGACACTGAACCGTACAAAAAGCAGGGAAAAGACGAGTCAGGCATCCCATCAACCATCCAACACTTGACCCTTAGTCAATCGACAACCCACATACATCATTGTATTCTCAATATCAAGGCAAAATCAATTAAGCATGAGTAGATTATTACCTCACCACAGAGTGCTTGAATTTGGGTAATAATTGTCATGTGTTACTTTTGTGATCATCGGCAGGCTGGTAACTCACCAAATTCTTTACAATCACATCTATAAATTATATTGTCGTGAAATACCCACGACAGTATTCACGTGCATTGCATCTAGAGATCTCTATGTTTTCCTTTGAACTCTTTTACTTTGCCATATAAAATATTTCACTCTTGTGGAAGTTGATTATAAGACCAGACAATTGTTCAAAGATGCTCGATAATAATTTTTATTTTTTGTCTGTTCCAAATCATGTTTCATGAAGATGATAGTATTATCTACATATTGAAGAATTGACAAATTGTCATCTACAAGATGTGGGAATACGATAGAGTAAATAAATTTAAAAAATGGACACTGCAATAAAAAATATACTCTCTAAGTGCCTTCATGGGTATTGACATATGTCCAATGTTGAAAACATAACACTTATATGTCTTTATCTAAACTGAAGGAACCTTCCTAGTCACCGATTACTTACCGTGCTTTTGAACCAGGAAGTGATGGGTTGCACGCACGATTACCATGTGTTGGTATTTCTTATGAAACAAATTATATATCCACAAGCGTAGAAAATATTGTCGTAGCACTTCCCCTTAAGAGTATCCATGGGTATCGAATCCAAGGAACGTGTGGGTTAATCTTCTAACCAGCTCACCCAAGGACACACAATTTGTTTAGTAGGCAAGCGATAGAGAGAAATTCCTAAAGATTATACTTAATCCAAAGTAATCTACGGTGGTTGTTTGCTTCGGGCACGGGCGGGGAAGGAACTCGAGCCTACTTGCCAGTCTCCAGGAGAAAGCACACGACGAACGGGACTCATAGGAGATCGGCCGGACTCCTGGTTTGGCCGACCCATTCTTGCCCCCAAACTCGGTCTCCCTCCATGTGTCGACTCCATGTAGCTCCCTGAAGGCGGTGGTGACTGATTTGCGCACATATTTAGGCGGGAACCAACCTAAACTCGTGTATAAATAGCCCCCCTCACTCCCTCACTCGCACACACCACAAGTTTGAGATTAGTACTCCACTCCATAGGCTTAGTGCTGCCTTAGAGGCTGCCAAGATAGGAGGAGAGAGAGGAGAAGCTAGGAGGAGGCTTGGCTTGTCAAGTTCCTCTTCAACACTTGTAGCTCTACGGAAGTTCTCTTCAAATGAGTAAGCTTTCGTGAATTCCATTTAAGTTTTGTTCCTAGATTCAAAGTAGTTTATTTCAGTAGCTATTTGTGGATTCATTGCTCTATTTAGTTAGGGGCTCTAGTTTTAGCTTTGTATTCGAAAAGATTAGAGTAGTGATTTATAACGTAAGCGAGGTGCTTAAGTTAGAAATCACCAGCGGATATCTCGTAGACCCACAGATTGAAGAGGTAGGTGGTGACAGCCCTATCCACCCTTTGTAATCCTCCACGTTCAGCTATGCCATAGGCTCATGGCGGGAGTCGCTCTGGTAAACCTGCGACGGACCCAAATCTGTACAATCCAGTTACAGAGGGTGATGCCACACGATGCGACACCTGACAGCACACACGATAAGGAAAACATAGTATTACATTCAAACTTACTGAGTTTGTACAAATGTAGTACAAACCTTCAGTTTACATATACCTTACAGAGCTTACTGCAGCGGAAATGATTATACAACTCACGCCTAACCCTAACTAGCAAAAGTCGTTTTTCCAGCCCTACGTACAACCCACACTAGCTACACCCTAGCTTCAGGGCGGCGTGCATGGCTCCCACACAGCCGTCGTACCCGACAGAGGATAACCTTCGCCGGTGAACCCGTACTCCAAGTCAGTGGGGTACTCCTCACATGCAAACACTCATAGCAGTAACCGTGAGCATGATGGCTCAACAAGTCTTATCCGACTCTCCTACACAAGAAACTATACATGCAAGTCATATTCAAAAATAGGATGTCAATTTGCAGCAACGGACACGCCTACAAGTTCATCCTTAGTTCATATTTTAGCCACAAGTTAAAGGTTCATAAATCTGAAATTTAGTGAGCAATATTTAGTGGCACACATGTTGCAATACAATTTATTCATAACAGTAGTAATACATCACAATTATCGGTACCCTTCAGACGGGGTACCCTCACATAGTGGATAAAAAGCAACCTGGGCCCCGCCTTTCCAACTTGGGCAGGCCCCAGCGTAAGCCACGTTCCCTGGGCCCCGTGGGCAGTCCCGAGGTGGCCACGTGTCTTCAGACCCTGAGCATGACTATCAGCCGAGGGTGGCTCAGGAGCCGCAACGTGTCCAGTGGTGACGGGCCCGATCTTCCGCCAGGGAGCGCTCCGGCGCTGCCACGTGCCTAGAACCTCCGAGCCACACCCTCCACCAGAGTGAGCTCCGGAGGTGCCACGTGTCCTACGGCTCCAAATCTGACCTCCAGCATGAGAGGGCTCCGGTGCTGCCACGTGGGTTATGACTCCAGGTGTACCTTCCCCCCAAGGAAGGCTCCGGATGTGCCACCTGTCCTGCGGCCCCAGGGCTCGACATCCAGCATGGGAGGGCCCCGGTGTTGCCACGTGTCCAACGACTCCAAACCACCCACTATTCCGTAAGGCAACTCCGGTGGAGACACGTGTCCTGGGGGCCAGCCACCCGGACGTCACATCGATGAGCAACGGGCAGATGGCCAATGAGTAAAGAGGAAGGTACGCTGTCAGGTCGAGCATTCAAGGCTCGCACCTTCCCCAGAAGCATGGCACACGGCGCACGCCTCCGTTCCACGTCTGCGCACCATTACGGTGAAAGACAGGACGGCGAGGCGTGACGGGACAACAGAGCCGCCCAACAGCGCAGAGCCGCCTAGCAGTGCGAGGAGGCACGGCGACAAGACGGGGGGATTTATCATCACCGTCCACTCGGTCAGAGGTGTCCAACGTGTCAGGCGGCACGCCGTAACTCCACCGACAGTGACAATGCATACAGCTGTAAACTCCTATAGCTCGTGTATAGGAGACATATAGCCACGAGGCCACCTGTCGGGCTCCGGGCCACCTTGTAACTGCCTCGGCCTTGGGTATAAAAAGACTGGGGAAGCCTCTGAGCAAAGGGTTCACACTCTGTTCGCAACCCAGCCAACTCATACACTCATATACGCAAGCAATACAACAAGCACTCCCGTGGACGTAGGGTTTTACGCTCCGGCGGCCCGAACCACTTAAATCCTCGTGTCCCTCTTCGCCATTGTGTTCCGACCTTCGAGATCCAATAGACCCTCCGAAAAAAGAACCTCTGCGGGCTGCTTCTGAGCAGACCGGGGGAAGTGTTGCAGGAAAACACTTCGACATTTGGCGCACCACGTAGGGAGCTTTTGGTTCTTGAAGCTATTCGTGAAGCCCACAATGGTGAATATCCAATCTGTCAGAGGTTCTTCCCGCCCCTCGCACCGCCAGCGGCAGAGGGAGCAGGAAGCCTCTGGTCGAAGAGCGGAACCATCTGCACTGGCGCCAAACCCTACGGCAACGGTACTAGTTTCCTCCTGGCAGCCTTCGGTTGCGACGGCGTCGCAAGCGCCGACCGAGCCCAACCCGGAGAACGCGCTGCTAGCAGCCCGCGCACTCCTTCACAACCCCCCGTGCGTGGGAGCTTCCCCGTCCGCTGCTGAGCAGTGGCGCAACAACGTCGACCACCTAGTCGTCGTCGCGTTTAACTCACCGTGCCACCGGAGACGGTGGCCAGAAACGGTGCAGCTGCCGCCCGTGTCCTAACAAGGGATTATAGGACGGCGACCACCCACTCGACGGCGACGTCCAGACTCCCCACCACAGACCTCAGGGGTGAGCTGGACCGCCACCGCCGTCAGAATGAAAATGGCCGTGTCACCATTGAGCGACAGCGTGAGTGGCGTCATAGCCTCGGGGAGGAGTATGGTACCCCGGGTACCATGCGCCCCATCTACGCGGGCCAGAGCCCCGTCTCCCCAGGCTCAGTGGGAGGCTGCATGGCTCTGGCCCCACATCTTTGTATGGCAGTGTGGCCGCGCAAGTTCTGGCCGCACTTGCCGGAGAAGTTCGACGGGACAGTCAACCCCGTCGAGTTCCTACAGATGTACTCCACCGCCATCCTAGCTGCAGGAGGGGATGAGTCCATCATGGCCAACTACTTCCCTGTGGCCTGGACCGGGTTGGCCTGGTTATGGCTCATGAACTTACCACAGGAGTCTATAACCTCCAGGGAAGAGTTGTACCGCCAGTTTACAACCAACTTCAAAAGTTCTTACATCCGGCCGGGCTTGGAGGCCGACCTCCACGCCTTGCAACAGCAACCAAGAGAGTGATTGTGTTCCTTCATCCAACATTTCTTCCAGGTGAGGAACACCATCCCCCACATCTCCAATACTTCCGTCGTTGTTGCCTTCCAATAGGGCGTCCCTGACAAGATGATGCTCGAGAAGTTGGCCACGCACGATGTGCAGGATGTCTCCGAGCTCTTCAGCTTGGCAGACAAGTGTGACAGGGCCATGGAGGGCCGCAACTGGCACACACCGCCCAGCAAGGGGGGTGAGTCTGCCAGGGAGAGTTCTGGCGGCAAGAAGAAGAAGACCGGCGGTAAGGACAAGCCACTGGTTGGGGCCCACACTACAGCAGCAGTAGCTGCTGCAGGGGGTCGTGGGCCACGCACCGACCAGCGCCCGCGTCAGCCGTCCGGCAGCGACGATGGTGCCTAGAGGTTCCCGGTTCACGACCCCAACAAGCACAGCGCCAGCGAGTGCCGGGAGATCCAGAGGCCGGCGGAGCGCTTCCGAGAGCTCCGACAGCAGGGATAGGATGGTGCACCCTTCCGCCAGCGGGAGGGTAAGCAAAAGGCTGACCCATAGGTCAGTACCGACCAGGAGATGGAGTTCCAAGACGCCAAACGGGCATTGAAGGTCATGTATGACCAAGAAGAAAACTCCGACTCCGACCACAGTGAGCGGCGCAAGACGCTCCACGCCTAACTGGGTGTTCTCCATTTTGTCGTGCAACAAGGGCTCACTCGACGCCCGAACATACGACGAAGGGTAGGCAGCTCAAGGTGAGGCTACCTGGTGCCTCGACCAGTGCTCTCTCGAGGAGGGTCACAAGCCTCCCCCCCCCCAGCTTGGAGGGCCCCTCCCGGCCAGTACAAGCATGACGCCCTAGGTACGCCGCCTAGCTACAGGGGGTGGGTATCTCTACCCAGACAACATGACATAGGACACGTCAGTAAGTTCTACCCTTAGTATAGTGGTAGGATGTTTTTTTATTTTTCTCTTTCTTGTGAGGGTGTCAAAGGGACTAGGAACAGTGCTTAGAACAGCTAAAGTCTCGAAAGGGTCCAGCTACTCTTGTTATCCGGGGTGGGTCTCTGCCTTCTTACACGGCTTGTTGCCTCCTATCGCCCGAAGGAAGCTAGAAATAAGAAAAAATGTATCCTGTCTTGTGCATTCTATTTACTGTTATGCTTGCATATCAACTATAGACGGCATGTCCAAGGGCCCGCTCTACACATTTTTCCAATAACCTGTGCTGCTGGAAGGTTTCCTCGTCGAAAGGTTAACGCCAGCGGGAGGTCCAGTGTGTAGCCTGCTATGACTAGTACCACACCCATAGCGTACGCATCCTTCCTCCTAAGCGCAACAACTGAGTACTCAGGGGCCAGAAAGAGCATGGCTACGGACAAGAGGAGTAACCAGACCCCGGACGTCACCCCAATACCCTTCTCGTGTTTTCTTTCCATACCACTCCGGATGTGTGGCCAGTCACTTTTTCCTGTGTTCCATCGTAGCAGGAGTTGTGCTATCCTCCCGTAGGCGGGTCTGCTAGAGGTACCTGTGACGTACCGGGATTCGGTGGTTGTCTCATTGCTCGGGGGCCTTATGGCGCCGAATGGCCCTCCCCTTAAGGGCTTAGGCCAGCGGGAGGTCCAGGGTGTGTAGCCTGCTTAGAATGGTCCTGCACCCTAAGCGTGCGCATCCTGCCTCTACTAGCGGTACGGCTCAGTACCGGGGAACTAGACGGCTCATACCCTTGAGCAAGATTTCAACCACATCCTAGACGACCACATCAAATTACCCAAGCCCTGTAGCTTGGCTGAGGATCATAAGTCACGGTAATGCTACCAAACGAGGAAAAGTGACCAGAGAGCACGACTATTCCTTTTTTCCTACCATGCTTGCAGGTCTGAATAGGTCTGTGACGTCTTGGACCCCCCAGGAGGTCCGACACCGATGCCCTATCTCACCCAGTCTACTTGGTAGGTGCGCCCCCACTAAGAGGCCACACCTACCAGGGGGCCATCACGGTGAACCACGCGGGCAGGACGTCTGACCACTCCAGCAGCGAGCAGAAGACTCGAAGCGACAACTATGACAAGCTGAAAACAAGGGCTAAGCTCCTCTCAGGTCCTTGCACCGCCAGAGACCCAGAAGGAGTGGTAGCCACACTGCCAGGGCACCTTGGGTCCTTACGCTGCTAAGGGTCCGGAGGAACAAGCTTGGGCATTGGCAAAGTGCTACCCACGTCAGCTAAGTCATTCTGGACCTTTGCGCTCCCTTGCCTTACCTTATGCACACCTACATTTCTACAACTTTCTTTTCAAGCTTGCATATACTTTCACGCACCGCACCATGTGTACATAGATGGGTTTCTCTGTCTCGCTCTTGGTCAAAGTTATGTTGTCCATCTACCAGGCGGAAATGCCTGAGGCACCTGTATTGTCTCCGGACCCTCTAGTTACCTTCCTGCGTGGGTCCGATGATGCTAGGCAGATGCCTCCCCTCTTCGAAGTGTCTGGCCAGCGGGAGGTCCAGGGTGTGTAGCCTGCTTAGACTGGTCCTGCGCCCTAAGCATGCGCATCCTGCCTCTGCCAGCGCAGCACCCAAGTGCGGGGGGCCCGGGTGGTACACCACCACGGGAAGGACGATAACCAGGGTCCGGACGCTACTACACCAAATTGCCTAGGTTCCGTAGCTTAGCAGAGGACCATAAGCCATAATGCGGCCATCGAGCAGGGAAAACACAACTGCACGACATGGTTACCCCTTTCTCCTAGTGTCTATGTAGGCCACAGGGCTCTAGTCAAAAGGGTTGATCTTGGGGCACCAGCTTTCCTAGGGGGCCACTCTCGGACCCCCAATGTTGGCGCCTCCTGAGGGCTCCGATGCTCAAGTCTTGTACTGTCGGGGGCCGCCACGACCGGTCAAACCGAGCAAGACGGCCGGACCCCTAGCAGCATGCAAGGGGAAGCGGGTGCACATCAACATTAAGCAACAAGGGAACATCAACCGCTTTGGAAACTTAGAGAGCCTTCGGTTCTTGCGACATCAAGGACCAGGGGACCTCGCGAGGGCTAAAGTGATCCTTCCTACCGGACCCTGCATCAAGTGTCTGATGGATGGAAGACCAATAGAACAACTTTCTCATTCATCAACACAGAAATACAAGACAAGACAATGAAAGGCTTGAAACAGGGTTAATTTCATTGATAATAGAGTCTGGCGTACAAAAGGGGATACAAAACAACTAGAGAACTCAGCAGCTACAAGTCGAGTGGTCTTCCGCTCCGTAGCCTGCTTGGTTGTCCCCCGAGCCAATCTCTGTGCGGTAAGGCGGTCACCTTCTGTTAGACCGAGGTCGGCGGCGATGCACGCTGGACCAAGGCAACGATGACACCCAGTGTCGCGTGAGCCAAACGCCACCAGGTCGGCAGCAAGGCATGCTGAACCAAGGCAACAGTGACATCCATTGTCGAGTGGGAAAAATCGCCATCTATGGAAAATTTTGATGTCTACCACAGTACCCGGAGAAAGGCTTGATCACTCTAAACCTAACCTTCCTCCGGCACCGGCAGGCAGCCCCTCTCGACGCTGGTGTAGGGGTTCATGGTGAGTCGAGAACCCCCCCTACCACCGACATGTCATCAGGATGGCTTGTGCCTCTATCCAACGCTGTCAAGGAGAGGGATGTGTCAAAGACGCTCACCGGAGGCCACACATACACGAACATCTCGTAGAAGTGGAGGAAGAAGGCTACCAGTGAGGAAGCATCTGGAAGCGGCGACTTCCAGCGCGCAAGAGGAGAACAAAGGCCACATGGTGAGGAGGGGTGCCATCCTACACCACAAGGTCTCCTTTTATACCCGTCTACGGCCCCAGGCAGCGGAAGCGGCGCGGTGGTTGAGTCGCCACCGCTGCACACCGTGGGCCATTCGCCTCCCCCAGTGATGGGTTGAATCCAGGTCCACCTGTCAGCCACTGGGGGCCGGGAGGATAACCCCTCAGGAACGTCCAACGGTTCCCGAGGAGAGCGGTGCGACCGACCCACGGTTGCCGTAGTGAATGACCCGGGGCGACCCCTCGAGCGCTCCGCCCTAGCGCTCGCCAATGACAGGTAGGGCCCAGGCCCACCGGACATACACTGGTAGGACAGGCGAGTAAAACTCGGGAACGTTCGGCGTCCCAAGGGAAGCAACGCAGTATCCCATCGGTTCACGGGCGGTCGTAGTAATTGCTTTGAGGCAACCCCTCGGCTGCCACGCTGTGACTGATCAAGTCAGAGTCGACACGACGATCCGCTGCCGCTTTCACTGGGTGCGCCTACTACACCGAGGAAAAGCAACCTCTTTGTCTCCCAGGAACGGTCGCTCGCCCGCTACGCAAAAATCTCGCCGCCGCTTCGGTTCCCAAAAACTGCAAGTTCAAAACTACCACGTGGGAGAGATAGGGGCCCCACCTACAGGCTCAATACCTGCCACGAGATGGGCCTGGGGGTCCACTGTTGGTACCCTCCAGACCAGGTAACCCCGCGTAGTGGATAAAAAGCAACCTGGGCCACGTCTTTCCAGCTTAGGCAGGCCCAGCGTAAGTCACGTGCCCTGGGCCCCGTGGGCAGTCCTGGGGTTGCCACGTGTATTCAAGCCCTGAGCCTGACTATCGGCCGAGGGTGGCTCAGGAGCCACCACGTGTCTAGTGGTGCCGGGCCTGATCTTCCACCAGGGAGGCATATGCTACAATAGGACTTAGACAATACCCTCACTCTCTTTAGGACAATCTGGTTATGCAATTAGAGTTTCAATCATCCTACACCTAATGCACATACATACCTCAAGTTAAGTGAATATAAAGCAAAAACTTGATAAAAAATTGTTAAATGCAAACTGGGGCTTGTCTTGTTGCTGCTGGTAAGTGGTTAGAGTCTCCTCCGAACGTATGAAGTCCAAGATATCCAGGGCTTCCTCGCATTCAGCGACTACACGTAATCAAATTAACGATATGTGTCAAATTTAATGCAAATGTGTCGAATTAACCAATATGAAGACCATAAATCTAGCTAGACATACCTTCTGACTCTAAAATTTTTACTGTGGCTTGGTGAGAACCTAATAAGATACTTGGCCAAATTTCATTTGAAACTAAACTTTTTGATCCCTGCACAAATAAATGTCTAAATGTCCATTACTAGAGCTTCTAAGAATTTCTAGGGATTTTCATGGATCAAACATTACTTTCTGGAAACTAGAGTTTAATATGGTTCTAATGGAGTTGGTTTCATGTAATTTGGAGAATCCTAGAGAAAGTTATGCTCTAATCAAGTTTGAGAAAATTCTGAAAAATGTTTATGTATATTTTTCTATTTTCTGAGGGCAGTTCACTTAATCATATAATTAGGTGGACTTAATGAACTCAGATGGATCTGAAATTTGGCATGAGACTCAAGGATATAAAAATGAACATCCTAGCCAAATTTGAGAATTTTCCACAAAGTGGATCTCCAGAGAAAATTCCCAACAGTTTAAATTTTAGGGAATTAATTCTGGAAAATTAAAGACTTTCAAAGGATGAAACCTGTTTTTCTGGAACGTACTCATATATATGAATCCAACAAAATTTGGTTCACTAAATTTGGACAATTCTACACAAAGTTATGAATTTCTAAAGCTTGGGTTGATTCCTGATTTATTTTCCTACAGAAAATCCTTCCCGCGCTTAAACAGTCGCTGACAGCGGGCCCTGCGTGCTTAGTTTAAATTAAACCGCCACGCGCGCTTTGCTGGATCGCTGACACGTGGGGCCGGGGTCTTCGTCCACCTCGCGACGCCGCCGCCCCGAGCCGGCGGAGCTCCAACGAGGTCGGCGTTCCCAGCGACCTAGCTCGCCGGCGACAGTTAAACTCGTTGCCCCCACCTAGTATTGGACGCTAAACACGATGGACACATCGCTGCCGACGGCTAACTGCCGTACCTCGCCGGCTATGAGCGCTATGCCACTACACCTCATCGGCACCGTGCTCTCGTCGCTCCGGCTACCCTCTTCGTGCGCTAATCGCGTCACCACGTTCAGGGCAGCCTCGGGAAGATTGGCATGGCCTCGGTTTGGACCCAAAAGGCCAGCAAACCGGACCTCACCGGCGACCCCCTCTTCCGCCGAACTGCTCCTCGGTGAAACTAGGGTTTTGGTGGGTCTTTCTCGCCGGTTTTTTATCGAGGAGGAGCGCAAGGACCTCTAGAACGTGTGTGGTGTGAAGCTCGAGCGGCGGCTGCCTCTGTGCAACGAATTTCACCATCGACCGAATGCTAACTGTAATACACACCATGGAAAGAAGTGAGCAATACTCGCTCTACACCGCATGAAACAGCAAACGGTTTTCTCCTACAGCTCCAGCATGACCAGGCACACCTTTTCTTCTCCGGTGGCGGTGCGTGAAACAGCCTGGATCGGACGGTCACCGGTGGACAGAGAGAGGCAGGAGAAAACTCACGAGCGGAAGCAAATAACGGTGCAGTTGTGAGCTGTTTTTCACTCGGGAGCGAAGAGAACAGCTGAGCAGCTCATCTTGCTGGCCTTTGAGCCGAAATTTCACCGTGAGGTGGATTAACGGGGCGAGCTGGATTTCACGTGGTGCTGCCGTGCTCGCTCGCGAGGAACCGTGCTGGTTGAGTCGGTTCAGAGAGCTCTCAGTCACTGACAGTGGGTCCCTGCCCCTCTAATTATTTGCTTTTGTTTTTACTGATAATATCTCAGGTACTCACAATTAAATTGGTGACTTATCCCCAAATTCATGAGTCAAATTTAAATTCCTTAAATTAGAGTTGGTTTGACTAAATTTGATTCACACTTGAATTTGAATTTCAAATCCAGTTTTTAATTAATTCAAATATAGCTCCCGACAAGATCAACTCCAATGGGGATAAAAATTGGTGGAGTAACTCAGAAAAATGTGCTGAGTTTGAATATGAATCCACCTTTTCAATTCAAGTGATTAAAGTAGCTTAAATTTGAATTTAAATTCAAACTATCCCTTTTTATAATTGTATCCAAAAGTGCTTCAAAAAGGTTTGGATTTGCATGAAACTTGGCATGAGCATTCCTAAGAATGTTTAGGGCCTAATTGTGAGCTCATCCCCTCATGTTTACATGTGGGAAATCCTACTTTTGGATTTGTGAAATTTTCCTTTAATCATCCTATTGATGGTGGTTACTTGCTCTTCACATGTGTTCATGAGATCTCCATAAAATGAGCTGTGGTGTGTGTGATGTGATGAACACTTTAGCAAGTGAAATCCTTGGCCTTTACAAAACCAAGGGTAAGCCCATGCTCGAAGCAAACAACCACCATAGATTACTTTGGATTAAGGACAATCTTTAGGAATTCCTCTCTACCTCTTTCCTACCAAACAAACTGTGTTTCCTTGGGTGAGTTGGTTAGAAGATTAACTCACATGTTCCTTGGATTCGATACCCTTGAAAATAATCTTAAGGGGAAGTGCTACGACGGTATTCCGTGCGCTTGCAGATATCTTATCTGTTTCGTAAGAAATACCAACACTCTGTACAACTCCTCTCCCGCATTCAGCATGACATCGTGACTAGCATTTGACATGCTGTTTTGGTGCTTGGCAGAATGGTCCACTTTCTCGTCTTGGTGCTTAGCAGAAATTCAATCTATGTAAAGAAGTTGACGACTCCAATCTAAAACTTGATGAGTCTGAGTGGATCAAGAAAGAATTGACCATCATCAAATAGATCTCTAATGACTTCCTTAACATGGTCATCAATCTTAAGAACCCAACAGTTCACACTGTCTCGAGCAAGTACATAACACCATACTTTATTGGCAACATAACCAACCATGTGGCGACTCTAGAGAACGAGTTCCACAATTTTAATCATGGTGAGCTTTCAACTTCTCCATCACCCACAACGACTTGCCAAAGCCCTCAAGGATTGGGACCAACCTGCCACGGAGCGGGCACTCATCTCATATCTCTTCCGGGGCCTCAACATGCCCAAATGTTGTTGTTGTTGCTTCTTGCGTGTTCCCCTACTTCATGGAGGCGAGGGGCCTTCCGATCTACATGACGTGAAGTCCAGGGTGGAAAGAATCAAGGAGGACACTGACATGACTCTCCTTGCCACTAACGTCACCTCACCAATCGGCGACGCATCTACACGTCACTAGGAATAACCAAAATACACCAACATCAATGATTATGGTGGACTTGGCCATGGTAGATGAAGTTGCAACAAGGTAATGGTTGTGACCATGTTTGTAGCCCTAGAAATGACGGTGGTCACTACAATCAACAAGAACAGCAACAACTGTTGTGGCCACCCACCTACCCATGGGGCATGCCATGGCATGGCACTTGGCATGCTCCCTAGCCTGCACTGGGCCTGACATCATTGACACTTGTCCCTTATCTAGGCCATTCGTGAGTGATGCTTACCCGACCATGGTGCAACTGTCGACAACTTTATCACACATTGACTCGCTTGCCTAGGACACTTTGAGCCAAATCAAATCCCTGCATACCTCCTATCTTCGTCAACCAAATCAGGGAGGTTGTGATTACTACATGGACACCGTGAAAGGTCTAGTTCTCTAGACTTCAATTAATTATAAGTTTTGATGATAGATAACAATTAATGAATGTTGGAACCAACCTTTCATATAAGTTTATGAGTTTACATGTTAGGTTATATTCTTGCATCAAGAAAAAAGGTCAAGCTATAATATAAAGCTAGAAAGTTGACAACATAGTTTATTGGTCATATGTTTAAAATTAACATGTCATCCAATGAATATGCTTAACAAGGGAGATTAGTGATTGATATTTGAAAAAAACCATCAGTAGATAATCACTTATGATTAAAGATCAATAGATATCATAGAAACAATTGAACATCAAGAGTTTATGGTGTCAAAATGATGATATGGAGATTGAGGACAACAATTGGTTTTTTGTATATCAAGTGGATATTATGAGAAGAGAGGAATCGTAGCTTCACAATCAAATTGAAGATGTTGTGAAGTTAAGAGTTCAATGTGAACAAAATGATAAAGTTAACATATTGATGATGTTGGATACAAGTTGTGTTACATGGCAAGGCAATGAAGGTTAGGCAAGACTCAATGTGACAGACCATGTGAGGGTGAAGAGAATGTAAGAGGCCCGATGCCAAAGAACCAAATGCAATAGTGAAGTGAAAAGTTTTGTGAGAAATTATAGAAGTATTTTTATAGAATATTGTATAATATCATCTATCATCCTACAAAATTTGAACATCAAATATAACCCATACAAAAAGGGAACGCCTAGAATACAAACAGCTCTCTAGTGCAATCGTGCAAAAATATCTTCTAGACCATACAGTCTCTATCCTATAGTGACTGTATTTTTATACTTAAACCCACCCATCCGGCAACATAAGTTGAAAAAAATAAAGTGTGATGGTGGGAGGGTTTAAATCTAAAAATATAGTCACCGTAGGATGAAAATTATGTGGTCTAAAATAGATTTTTGCACTATTGCATCAGAGAGTTGTTTGCATTCTAGTTGTTTCCTACAAAAAATCTCATTAGGGAATGAATTGAACCAATCTAAATAGTGTGCGGGCTAAATTGGACCAAATTTTTGTTAAGTGGTTAAGTGAATAACACTGATACTTGAGGGTAGCAAAGTAGATTTTTTTCCAAATGATTTAGATGTTGGCAACTTCATGAAGAATAGAAAGCTAACATGAACGTGTTCATGTTGGTACACATTTTCTATTTTCTTTTGAGTATAGGAATTCCATAGTATCAAGAGGGATGAAACATTGTTGACTTTGCTTATGTCTTGGTGCTTGCAATGATTTAGCAACCTTATATGTGAGATTAACACATCCTTTGAGTTTTTTTGGAGCTTGTTTTTAGTGGGGATGGGTAGCCCTTTGAATTATATTTTCATAGAGTCCAAGATCACCTAAATTAGACATTTGAGTTTGCCTGTTTTCACATAGTGTTGACTTAACCAATGTGGGCATATTTGCACTTGATTTGACCATGTGAGCTTCTAAAGTTGTTTTTTGGAGCCACGCTAACTTCAATTTATATGGACATGTCTGGAGATGTCTGAATATGTTTGCATTGTGCAAATTTGGTGCATAACAAGTAGTATTGGAGGCTTCCTATATGTACCCCTCTCACCCACAACAATTTGCTGCTAGTACTATGGCAAACGAACACTATTTTGATTGAAGAGACAACCTCCCCACTCTCGCTGCTTAGTGCTGGATCTTGTGGGTGAGCTCGGGTCAAAGTTGGGTAAAAAAGAGCTAAACTCCAATCTTCAGCAATCGAGTTCATAGCAAGCAATCTTTGAAGCATTTGTTACTCTTGAGCAAGGTGCCCTGCATTGAGCTCCCAAACTTTGCAGTGAGCTACAGGAAGTTTGTGAATCTTTTGATTCACCTCTGCAAGGGAAGGATCAACGAAATCAAAACCTGAGTTCAACCTTTGTGATTGCTAGGTAAAGATTAGGGTTGAAGGAGACCTGACTCATTAGAGCCCCTCAATAGAGACGTATGATTCTTTAAGGAATCTAAAATTTTGAAAACCAATTATAACGACTTCCACTTGATTTTGCATGTTCTTGAGCTTATACGCTTACTATGATGCTTAATTTAGCTACAACAAATTATTAAATCATTATTGTTGTTGGTTCAATTCCTTCAATATCTTTGTTCATATATATGTTTAGAACTCTTGGTATAAGTTGATTTGTGCCTATCTCCCTTTACACATTGTTTTATTTGTACATTTCCAGACTTTTGACTTATCCACACTGCAAAATTAATTTCAATTGCCTATCCCCCCCTCCAGGCGACACCAATGTACTTTCACGAGAGCTTCTTTACACATGACAAGGCAATCAAGATATCTTGCACAAATGTTTTCTTCATTATTACCTCATTATTCTCAAGTTATTGTTGGTAGGCCTGATCGTTACGTCCATCCAATATTTTGGTTTAGGGATTTTGGTATTTTTCAAATTAATTTTTTCTCAAATCACTACCCGGAATATTGTAAAATATTAAGTACTCACACTGGGTAACTGAATTTCGGTTTGGCCTTCGGTCTTACTCAAAATACCCAAGTTGTACATTATACTTATATCATATTCTCAACTATATCATCGTAAATTTAATCTCACAAGCCAATAAAGTAAAGATTCACTAATGACGGATTATAAATAAATGGTTTAATCTAACAACTCCACATATTGTAGCTCACAATAACATATCAAAATTTGGATTGTTCATAGGATGGTTGTATCGGAACCTGAAATTTATATACCGGTTACTTAGATTCGTTACCCGGAAAGGTACACATTATTTCGGTCTTTTTGTTTTCAGTCGTTTCAGTTTCAGACAATTTTTTTTAGTTTTGGTTTTTCAATTTCGGTTTTATGCCCACCCCTAATTGTCGGCAATGGATCTACACTTTTGATTCATGGCACTGGTTCCACCATTGTCAACACAACAATATCTAATTTTTTCCTTATCATGTGCTTCACACATCTAATCTTATCAAGAACCGAATCACTATTCGAAAGTTCACTCGTGATAATACTTGCTCTGTAGAATTTGATCCATGGAGTTTCTGTGTGAAGGATCTTCTCACCAGGATCGAACCGAGATCCAAAAAATGGTGGTGACTTATACCCCTTTCCTGCCTCCAAGCAGCCGTCATCCACGGCGGCGCTCCTGTGACATCTCCATCTGTTTGGTGCCTGCCATTGTGGGCTCGACCATCCAACAAATAAATATTTGTCTTCCAATTATTTTATTCCTTGTAAGCATAAGAGAGGTGCTCTCGTTGTATGCGAGGCATGCCAAAAAGGAAAGCATGTGTGCTTCCTTTTATCCATCTCAATTCTATCACTTATTTTCCCTTTAAAATACTACATTCTGATTTGTGGACAGTGCCAACTGAAAGCTTCGGTGGACACAAATACTATGTTATACTTGATGATTTTACACATTCTACCTATACTTTTTTTCCTTTGCGCAACAAGCCTAACGTGTTTGCTAGTATTCGTGATTTCTTTCTTCCCATCCTTAGCCAATTCATATGTCGATCCAATCATACATTGTGACAATAGGATAGAATTCAACAACAATGTTCTATGTGACTTCATTGAATCTCGTGGTGTCACACTCCAGTTACCGTGTCCCAACTCCTCTCCTCGTAAAGGCAAGACTGAGTACTCCAACCATATAGTGGTGAAAACGGATTGGATAAGTTTCGGGTCATGCGGAACCTTTTTTGAAAATACCCGATCTATTTTCGTTTTTATCTGATCTTAAACAAAATCAGATCGAAATTTGTATATTTACTTTTGAATATCAGATCAGGAATGGTTTTTAGACCAATATATGACTAATAGTCGGATATTCATATTTGTTCGGATATGTTTGAATATAATTGTTTACAATCCGAATCTCAACCATCTCAATTCGACCTCTTGAGCCTTAGGTAACCGGTATCCTCTTAAGCCTCTGTCGGGACCCCCTACGGCACGCGCCCGATCCCATGCAAATCCTAGCGATTCCCTATTTACATTAATTCTAAAAATGATGTAAGACTTGTAAAAATCATAGGAACTTCACCAAAATTAACATAAATATGAAATAAATTTCTATAGAATCCTTATGACCAGATCTATAGTATATAAATGTTTATTATTTATAAATATATTTTGTATGTTGCCAAAAATGCATTAATTGGCATTTTTAGAGAATAAATTGATAATAATCTCACCATCAGAAAATGTTGGATTTTACAGAGAGCACACTTGCATGCAATATATCTCACAGAAAACAATTCATGTCCGTTTTGCAATGAATTATTTTGTTAACTATTCTTTTTGCTTTTGCTATTTAGATTGTAGTAAATAGAATATGGTTAGACAAATTCCAAAACTTTGTGTAAAGTAACTTAACATAATCTCACTCCCAGTAAATCAGACATGTACATAATATAACTGTAACTTAGTAAAATGAATTAATAATATTAGCTAGCTATTAGAATTTATATTTCTCAAATCCAGAGATTCTCCAAATAAAAAATTATTGACTTAATATTCATATTTCTATGTGCTATGTGTGGATGTGTGGAAGTATAAATATTAGGTGTTAATTTTTATATATATGATCATTTATGATTTAATATGGTAAATTTTGATATTTCTAATATAACATGGTATGAGAAAAGTTACTTATGAAATAAATTTCCTATCCATCCGATATCGCCGTGTTCCGATCAGATGGATCCGTTTTAATACTTCTGACATATTTGATACTGAATTTATTTCCAACGATATCATTTTTGACTCTGATTTACAATTAATATGTAAATATAAAAATGATTTAACCTTTTATCCGAGCATTTTAATCTTGAACCATCTACGATGTCATGCGCACACTCTTATTTAAAGCATACATGCCACCAAAATATTGGGTCGAGCATTTAGTACTGTTACCTATGTTCTAAATCGCCGACCCACCAAACCACTAAATTTGCTCACGCCTTACCAATCTAGCACCAGGCTACAGTCGTGTTCGCACATTGGGATGTTTATGCTACCCGATCTCACCGCGCAGCTCCTCACAAACTCGCACTCTGGTCTACACATTTCATTTTTTCTTAGCTACACATTAGAGCACAAAGGGTCTCCACGAAGAAAATTATAACATCACGCTATGTTGTTTTTGTTGAAGATCAATTTCCCTTGGCATTGCAGGACCACAGCTAAGAAGCTCGCCTAGTCATTGCCTCTAAAACAGGTTGCTCGCGTCCAGGGTTCGATCGGTGGTGTGAGCTTGGATGACAAACAGCCGACTAAAAAAAATTGCAGGACCACAGTCAGCTGCAATGAACTAGAGTCTCAAAACGCTACTAGTTTGTAGCACAATGAGCATCTGTCGAGTTTATATCCGAGTTCGTCCACTCTTTCTTAGCTTGATCAATTGCCGTTTCCGGAACAAATAATATTTTTTTCTCGCATGACCTGGTATGTTCGTGCTGACTTGCGTTGAGTTTCATTCTTCTCAATGGCGAGGACATGGTTTGATGTGTGAAGCTTATTAATTACCTTCTCTTGCGACCTTAACGTAGCTTGGTGCAGATTACAGAACTGAGTATCTACAGACGAAGGTAATTTCACATTGTCGGGTCAAAAACTTGTGATCCAAAACTTATCCAAAAAAAAGAACTTGTGATCCAAAGACTAGTAGTTCCAATAGCCTAGGGCTAATACATCACTAGTACTAGTAATTTTACACTGCGATTGCATTTACCTCCGCGTACGCCCTGCATTGCGACTGCAAGTTTGTCCTTTGCCCTTTCCGTTACGCCGCACTGTCAATGCATGACATGAGAGCTCAGATATGTCTAATCTGGCTTCCTTTCGCCCACAAGCTTATCACATACAGTAGATTAGTTACACATGAGTATGCAGGATCCAAATGTCGTTAAAGGTTGCTCGTACTGGAATGTTTAGTGCTCACTGAACTGGAGTAACTGTTTGCAGCTATATATAGCTGGCCGCCCGGCTTGTTTAGGGGGAATAAAATCCTCCTGCCATGCAGATGCGGATCTCCCCGGCCATAAATATTTGCAGTAGACATATTGATGTGTGCAGCCCAGGCTATGGAGGAGTATCACTTTTTCTGGACAGCTGCAACAACGCAGCAAGGTACAGAGCAGGAGAGAGAGAGAGAGAGACGATAGTACATGCCTGAGAGGATGGACCGTGGCTTGTGCAGGACTGGGAGACAGAAAGGAGTTGAGGTGAGACCAGCAGCAAGCTGCAGCAGGAGAGACGACCTGTGGGCGCACTGCAGCATTGAGTTGTCACAGCGGTGGACGCCAGCGCCGAGGAGAGGGCGTCGACCTGGATCTTCCACGGCACGCCCCGTTGCGGCCATCGTGTACTTGACTAGCTGGTACAGAGAGCAGCTGCTGTGGATTCTCCAATTGGCAATGGACGTTTAGAATTATCTGAAATTTTGGGTTGAGTAATTTGGATTTCTAAATTTTGGGTTTCAGATTCGAATTTCAGGCTACTTATATTACCTAAAGACAGGACCCATGTTCTATATTACAATAGCAAAACAATAATAAATAGCAGCGAAATAATCATTCTAGCAGCAAAAGTAACATTTCAGCAGCATTACAGTAACCGTACACATAAGAGAACAACAATGGCATTACAACAGCAAAAAAACAGCAAAATTAGCTTCTCAGCAACAAAAACGACGACCTGCAAGTGCAGAGGTGAAGAAGTCGGAGGCTGGCGGTTAGCGGTCGGGCGAGGGTGGAAGCCGAAGACTGGAGGGTGAGGCGGATAGCAAGTAGTTGACGGTTGTTGGTTAGCCCTGGCGGCTGGCACACTACAGAGCGCGAGCCAACGCTTTCGCGTGAGCGCAGTTAGGGTTGTGGGACCATCCCGTGGTTCACCCACTCCAGGATCGCATAGGGTGGTGTCGTGCGATGCAGCACCCATCAGCACACACGAAAATATTAAAGAACAACATACAAACTTTTATTTGATATAAAACATCGGAAGTCTTTTACAAAAACTTAAGTAACAGCGGAAGTATTATACATGTATAGCTTCTCATCCTAACTATACAAAAGTGCAGCCGTCCAACCCGGGGACGCTACACACTAGCAGCAAGTAACCGGAGATCACGGTGGCGTGCAGGGCTCCAGCTCGCCGTGTACCCCGACGGGGGCATCGCCTCGTCCTCGGACCCCTCCTCATAGCTCTCACCTGCATACAGCTCAAATATTGCAACCGTGAGCATGATGGCTCAACAAGGCTTAACCGACTAGGCTAGGCATGGAACTCTACATGCAGGGATATGTAAAATAGGAGAAAGGACTTTGCATCAAAGACACGCCCATAAGTTGATCCTTACTTTCAGTTTTATAGCAGCATATTCATGTGTCTTAGGCAGCCCTCACATCGCAAGTCCACAATTAAACAAGAAAGCTTTCCTCCGATGTGGTGATGTCCAAAGCGGAAAGTAAACTTAATTAGCTCTACATCTACAGCAGACATGGTTTTCAACACATTACTCTATCATTACAGCATATTATCATTCAAGTGGCTTACTTCATTTCTTACTACGTCATAAAACAGTAAATAAGCGGTACTCAAATAACCGCGAGGGACGGTGATTGCAATCAGGAGACACCCGGACAACACGTTGCTACACCCACTTTCAGAAGCGTGATTCCACATCCCTTCCTACTCTGTTGCATGCAACAACCTTTCAAAGGCAACCCAAACACCGAAGCGGTCCATCCGTAACGGGCAGGAGGTCTCCGCGTGGAGCGTGACTGTGCCCACCGGCAGATTTACACCTTGCTACCCTCAACCCACTCCTATTTACGGTTGGGTAAGCCTCGACACCCAGGTTAACCAATTATATCGGTTTCCTGCTTATGTCAGTATACCATCCGGTACTGTTCGATACTTGTTCATCAGGCCCACACAAGACTCAGTCCTCAATCGACACCAACAGGGCTACGCACGTGAGACCTCCGCTCACTGCTTCCTATCCCCCCTGCTGGGTCTCATTTTCTCCACTTTTAAGCCATTTTCTATTCTGACCAAACCGTGTGATAAAACCTTACCTCGTGAGTAGATTCCAACTACTCGACTTCTACCGAGATCCTAAGCATATTAGCATGGCATTCTCTACTCGTCAAGTCTGTAAGCTACCCAACCCTCCATAGGATTTAAAAGGTTATGCAAGTGGGGTTTCAATCACCCTAACTCTAATGCAAACATTCACCCTAGACGTAAGAGATACAAACAAAAATCTTTATAAAAGGTACTTAAGTGCAAACCGGGGCTTGCCTGGTTGCGAGTCAAACAGGAAGTTAGATTCTGGTGGGAGGACGTCCAAGGGTTCCGGTGCGTCTTCAACTTCGGTCACTAAATGAAATGTAACAAACTATGTGTGTAAGTATTAAGGATTTATAAGAATGGAACTTCTATTCATAGCTACTACTATTTAGGATCCTTAATTGGCTTTGGGATTTTTACAGTGGATACTAGACTCTCTAAGGATGATCTGAGCAAAATTTGAAGAAATGTCATTGCACATTGGGGTCTCCAAAATTCCCAAAAGCACAAGGCTTCTCTGAGTTTTGAGCCCAAATCAGGAGCTTTGACATAGCTAACAGTGGAAGATCTGATTATGGTAAGTCTCCATGGCTCTAACAAAATTTGTTTCACCATTTTTGGAGCTACCAACAGAGAGATATGAATTTTTGAAGTTAAATAGGAGTTCTGAAATAGTTTCTGTTTAAATTGGAATTTTCAAATAAAGGCTGAATTTGGGAAGGCAGTTTAGCCTAGCAAATAAACTCCAATGAAGCCCAAATTTTTACTGGAGATCAGTAACTATGAAAAGGACTAGCTTCCCAAATTTGGGAATATTTCATAAAGAATTGCTCCTGTAATAAATCCCTAAAGGATTTATTAAAACAATTCTACAGAAATTCCTGGGTATTTTCATAGCATGCAATTTATTTCTCAGTGAAGTACTCCTCATTAGGATTCCAACAAAATTGGTCTCACCCTTTTTGGAGTTTTCTACAGAAAGTTATGGATCTCCAAAGTTTGAACTGCATTAGGAAAATCTGGAAATGTTTAAATCTTGTCTGTGGGTCCCACCCGTCAGCTCTCTCTCCTTCCTCGCGCCAAACAGAGGAGCGAGCGGCGTTTGCTCCGGCGAGGGTGGCGGGAACGGCTTTCCCGGCCATCTCCCGGGCCCAAACTCGCCGCTCCTCCATCATTTACCCCGTTGAACACTCTCGGAGGGTTGCCGGCGGCCGTAGCTCACCGGAAACCACCGCGCACCGGCGACAGCAAGGTTTTGAACTCCGGCAAGGTCGGGAACCCTTATGCCTCCACAAAATGATCGGTTCTCGGGCTCTAGAGCACCAGTGGGCGATGTGCGAGCTAGAACATACTGCCTAACTCGATGAAACGGCCGGCAAACTAGGGTTCAATGGTGAGCCGAAGCGTTTTCCCATGGCAGCGCGAAAATCGACTAGAACACGGCCAGCACTTGATGTTTTTCCTCGGTTCTTTGTCAGGGACGGGCGCTAGAGAGTGCAGAAGCTATGTGCACGTGAGCTCGAGGCGTGGTTGATCGTGCAACCCAAATTTGGATATGAACCGAGCCTCGTTCTTCTACACTAGGGTTCGGGAAAGGATGAAATTCAAGCTACTCGATAGATCATTTGCTATACGGCTAGCTGCTACACCATCCAGGGCTACCCATGCACCTTTCTTGTATAGGAAGTCGGAGGAGAGGGTGGCCGGATGAGGCTGTCGACGGTGAGCCGAAGCGGCGAGGTCCGCTGCACCTCAAAGCTTTGGCGCCAATCCGAGTTTCATGAGCGGCTCTGATCGGTAAACCTTGGAGGAACTTTGGATAGGGCTAGAGCACGTCCAGGCGCTACTCTTTGCTGTGGATGGCTCGAGCAGCCGAGCTCAGAAGGCTGTGGTCGATCGGAGAGAACCGAGCGGCGGTGTTCGGTGCAACTGAAACTGCTGCGGCGCTGCGCGAGCTGAGGGGGGAAGAGAAATAGGGCTGGGGCGCTCGGGCGGTCGCTTTGATCAGCCACGCGCGCGCCGACGTCGGGGCAGCGAGAAACAGCTCGGTGGAGCCTCGGGCGCGGGTCGAAGTAGAGCGCTGGCGCGCTGTGCTCGTCCGAGGGAAAACAGTCGGTTTGTTTGCTTTGTGTGGCTGACAATTGGGCCCCACCCCCCCTTTGTCTAGTCAAATTTTTCTCTGATATTTTCCACCCAGCAACTCAGAATTAAAGGCCTTACTTCACCCCAAAGTTAAGGTTTGAATTTGGTAAATTCAAATGGTTTGAATCCTGGTGTAGAATTTGAATTGTGTTTGATCATTTGAATTTGAAATGAGTTTGAATTCTCCATTTTGTATTGTCCCAAAAACATAGCAAACCAGCTCCAAAGTTTCCAATTTTTGGCATGGCTGCTCATTCAAATGTGGAGAACACATTTGTGGAACCAAATTTGCAAATTGGGGGAAATGGAATTTGAAACTGAATTTGAAATTCAGATTAGAGGGTTTCCTATTTTAATCACAAACAAATATTAAAAGTCCTCCAAATGAGCTAAAATTTAGAAGGGTGAATATTTGGACTATGAAGATCCAAGTTATGAATTTAGATCTCCATATTTGGAAGTTTTGGGAAGTAAACCCTCACTTTGAACTTACACCATTATAATTCAAAGTTTTTAATTCTATTTTTCATAAGTGTACATAAGCTGAATTTTTTTGCTACCACTTGTTTTTTGGGGGATTTTACACGGTTGGGCCTTGGGCCAGGGAGGTTGCGTGGACGTGTTTTCTGTGGGCTTGACGCTGGCTTGTTGGATTGCGTAATTCGGGAATTGAGGTACCGCGCGTTGTAAACTGAATATGTTGAAGTTTTGATAATTGCTGCCTGAAAAAAAATTTCAGTTTCAAGATTCAGATTATTTTCTGTCTCGAGTTTAGATTTATTCGGGTTTGATCTTGGAGTTCTTTCTTTATGCCCATGGGCGCAATTTAGTATGACTCAAGCATACACGGAACAGACCCAGTCCACTGAATCTAAATCATTTTGAAATGTCACGCTCGAGCACAGTTGGGCCTCATAGGCTAAGAAAGCAGCCTATGTGAATGATTCACAAAGCCCAAAGGGTTAATTCTTTACATTCATTGTACTCATTGGGTATTACTATGATATCTATGGGATAGGTATGTAAGAGTAAGAAAAAAAGGAGGGCTGAGAATTAGAAATATCAAGAAAATTAATATCAGCCTATTGGCGAAATGGTGGTGAAAAATAGAAACAGGGGAGGGGGTTTGGCAGAATATAGTAAGAAATAAATATATTTAAGAATCTCACATAGGAAACATTAAACACAAAATGGATGATTCTCCCATTTGGAGAGATTTACTGAAAGTGAGATATATACATGAATGGTAGGAAGTTTGAGGTGGGGGATGGGAAGAGGATAAGATTCTGGAAAGATAGATGGTTAAGTGATAAATCTTTCCGTTTTGAATATGCTACTCTATTTGATATTTGTACATACCAGAATATTACTGTGGCGCAATGCGCTGCAGACGGATGGGTGATCCAATTCAGAATAAATCTCCCTTCGGTTTTATTTGTGCAGTGGTATCATTTAGCAGCCAGATTGAACGAACAACATATCGCATAGGAGAATGATAGAGTGATATGGATTTGGAACAAAAAAGGAGTGTTTACTGTTAAATCAGTTTATAAACACCTGACTGCCAGAGAAGAAGGGGGTAGCTTTTGTCACATTTGGAAAGCTAAAATACCACAAAAGATCAAAGTGTTCTTGTGGTTATTGGAAAAAAAATGCTATTCTGACCAAAGATAGTCTGATAAGGAAAAAATGGGCTGGGGATCCAACTTGTTTCTTTTGTAGGGAAAAAGAAACAACTGACCATCTGATGTTTAATTGTGCCACAATGAAAGTGGTGTGGGCTGTAGTTGCTTCATGCTTTGGTGCTGATAGTAGGCCTACAAATTTGCAGCAATTTTAGGAATGGATTAAAATGGTCCTCCCTAGGGGTGAAGAGGTTTATACCCTTGGTATAGGGGCCATAAGCTGGGCTGCATGGAAATCCAGAAACAAAGTGTGGTTTGAGAACAAAATGCTGAAACATCCATGTGATATAATATGCTTTGCTTGCTCGCTAATGGTGTATTGGGCAGGATTGTATTATGAAGAAATGCAAAAGATAATACAGGTGGGAGCTGAATCCATGATGAAGACTGCCATCACGGTGATCCAGAGACAGGGAGGGAGAGGATGCATAGGATTGAGCAAGGAAGAATTGAAGAACAAGAAAATGAAGATGATGAAGAAGAGGAGGAAAGCAAGAAAGAGGAGGATGATAATCAGAAGATTGAGGGAAGGAGCGAAGATCAGGAGGAACACTACAGGAATCCGGACAATAGACGACGGCTAGAAACTGTCGTCAATAAGAACACTACCGTCGTCAATAACTTATTGACGACGGTAAAACTTTGTATACGATGGTTTTCGGCTGTCGTCAATTATTAGTCGTCAATAAATTTATTGACGATAGTAACCATCGTTAATAACCTTATTGACGACAGCTAAATCTAGCTGTCGTCAATAAACTTATTGACGACAGCTAAATCTAGCTGTCGTCAATAAACTTATTGACGACAGCTAGGATATGAACCGTCGTCAGTAACGATGGCTTATTGAAGACGGTTTCTGGTACCTGACCGTCGTCAATAAAAAAGGCTTATTGACGACAGCTAAATCAGGCTGTCGTAAATAAGCTTATTGACGACGGCCAGGATTTGAACCATCGTCAGTAACCATGGCTTATTGACGACGGTTTCTACTTGGTCGTCGTCAATAACAATGGCTTATTGACGACGGTTCCTGGTACCTGGCCGTCGTCAATACTAATGGCTTATTGACGACGGCCAAGTATCAGAAACCGTCGTCAATAAGCTTTCCAATTTTTTTTAAAAAAAACAGAAAATACTATCCTGGCTTCGAGGCCAGCCCTGGCTCAATGGCCAGATCACAGGCAATCAAAATATACGTCACAGACAGGGACAAAAACACTATACGCACGCCACACTACCCTACGCTACTCCGACCGCTGCCACCGGAGTCCAGGAAGTCGTTGTGCGCTCGTCCAAATGCTGGTTGCTGAGGGGATGGAGTTTCCTGAGCCCGCGTCGCCGATCCCTATGATGTACATGTATAGTTAGACAAATTAGAATTTCACAAATGTGTATATGATTAAATAAACTCATTACAAGTTAGAATTGAGCAAGTTAGCTAGATTTGGCTATGTTTGAGTAAGTTTGCTCATATTTTACTAAGTTTGAGAAGTATGGACTAGTAGTGTTTGTGTTTAAGCTAGTTCAAATAGTTTTGGCTATGTTTGAGTAAGTTTGGTCATATTTGACTATAGTTGAGTAAGTTGTACCATATTTTACTCAGTTTGAGGATGTTTAACTAATTTTCTCTAAGTTTAAGTAAGTTTGATCAAATTCAACTAAATTTGAGCAAGTTTAACTAGTTGCAGCTATTATGAGAAATTTTGTACCTGTGCTCCTGACGTCGGCCCCTGTGGTAGCTGTATCGGTGGCGGTGCCCGTTGAGGAAAGACAACAGGTTGTCCTGTGGCCATAGCCTGCAAATATGAAGTAAATTATTATACATGTCATTTATATATTAGAAACGTTGAGTATAATGATCTGAACTTACCTGCATGGCAGCTTGCAGCTGTAGCATGTACGAGTGTTGATACTCGTCCCTAGCCCGGAGCTCGGCTGCCTGCCTCTCGTTCGCGAGCCTCAGCGCTTCTTGCGTCCTCTGGAGCTCCTCCTGGACACTCTGGAGCTCTAGATCGCGGCTGCCACGCCTGCTGGATCCACCCTGTGATGAAGAGGCCCTCGAGTAAGACCGCGCCTCCCTCGAGTCTAATACTCCATCGAAGATGGCCAACCTACACAACGAAGTAAGAGTATTAAAGTTTCGTGTCTCGAAGTTCATGAAAGTAAATGAAAAACAACAGAATTCACCGGCCGTGAGGTTTACCGCCACCGCTTGCATAGGCGGCTTCAGGTACGATCGGCGAGTTCTGCCAATCGTAATCGTGGCCTCGAAGCCTCCGCACCTCCTCCCCATACTTTTCCTGAAAATACAGAAAATTAAAGTCATAAGAAGTTTTAAAGAGAATACAATTAAGTCAACTAAAGAACTCACCAACGTCTTCGTCGCTGTATGAGAAGACAGCTGATCAGGCTGCGAGGGGTCACTTCCCATGTGACCCCTCCTCCACACCTGGATAGCGGTCGGCTCCTGACCGATCTCGCGCTCCTATCGATACGTGTTAGCACAATGATAGCGATAGAAATTAACTAGAATATAATTCGAGTATCACTTACCATCCGTTTAGCAAGACGTACGTAGCCATCACCGCCAAGACGGTGTTTCCCGTCCGTCCCTCGACTCTGTCGACGGGTCATCGACACGTCTTGGAAGCCCTGGCTCGCCCAACGAGCACACAGGGAACTGTAGACGTCCGGACAGGACTCAAGCCACGGTACGCTGACCTGCACACATTTGTTGTTGGATGAAAACATTGATGAAAATTGGATAATGAAGCAAAGTAAAATAAAGAATTTACCTCTGCGTACTCTGCCTCCGTCAAGTACTTGTCCGCCACATCCCTAAACTGCCCCGGCTCACCCTCGTCCGGATGCAACTTATAGTACGCCTTCGTAGCCTGAATGCGAGCCGTTGAAATCGACTGCGTCAGGAGCTTCCTAGCGTTGTTGTTGAAGACCAGGCGAGCGTGATCCAGCTGGGCCTCGTCCTCCAAACGGTAATATTTCTACAAGAAGAAATATACAAGTTAATGTATTTAACATATAATAGGTTCACATTTAACGAATAAATGATTTACTTACCATGAATTCATGCCACACATGCTCCTGGTTGTTGCCGTAGGTAATGTCCTGGGCCGTAGCGTAATCGTCCCAAGACGTAGCAGCCCGTCCGTTCACTAGACCGGGGTAGTGACAACGGATGAGCTGGCCCAAGACAGCATTGACCTGGCGGTGGTGTACTTGACCCGTGAACGAGTCATCGGCCCAAGACCTAATACACGATTCTCAATTAGTACATAGATAAGTGTTAAAATATCTAAATTGATTTGTTATAGATTTACTTACCTATCGTCAACCGGACGAATAACGACCCGATCTTCTAGCCGTGCAGGAACCGGAGCTACGTGGCTCCTCCTGTAATGCCGCTGTGGAGCCGGCTCCACATCAGGCTCTGTGGAAGGCTCTGAAGCAGGGTCTGAACCCTGCGGTGCCGGAACCTAAAGAGGATCCGAAGCAGGATCTGTAACATGCTCCGAAACTTGTGGTGTCTGAAGAGGACCCCTCGCCTCTGTCTCCTCAGACGTAGAGTCGTCCTAAAAATTTGAAGATTGTTAATATAGATTTAAGAAAGTTATTTATATAATTTATGTAATTTAATATTCTTTACCTGTCGTGACCGCTCTCGTGACCCCTGGCCTCTGTCGAGGCCCAACAGCTGAGACAATCTACCACTGCTAGACTGACAGCCCTAGAAAACAGAGTCTGCTCTCGGGGGCAGAAAGCCCCGCGTCCCCCGTCGTCTACTGCTCGACGACATCCTGATGAAAGGAAATTTGATAATGAATTTAAAGGAAAATATAGAAGACGAAAGAAGAGATGAAGGAAACGTTACTTGTACTCAATTTCAAAATTCATCAGTATCACGATCATGTACTCTACTTCGTAAATCGGACCATCGATCTTTTGTCGTGGTTGTTCGCCGTTTTCGTTTTTTCACATTATGAGTCTATACATCTTGTGCATCTCCAACTAATTCATCCAGTCGTAGACCAGGCTCAACGATAAAAGAATCCGGCAACTCTTCTTCTTGGTAAACAACATCAGACTCATCAATGTAACCAGTATTGTCCGGTGTATATAACCGCTCACGAGGATTCACCTTTTGTACAATCCACCATGCACTAAGTTTTTCGCATGGATATTGTAGATAGTACACTTGTTTGACTTGGTGTGCAAGGACAAAGGTGTCGTAGCCTCGTAGTCGGTCCTTGTGTTTGACTTCTACCATGCCAAATTGGTTTTGTCGAGTTCCATTGTTATTATCAAACCAATCGCAGTCAAAGAAGACTACTTTAAGGTCTTTACTCCCGGCAAAACTAAATTCTAGGATTTTGTTTATGATCCCATAGAAATTAGTTTCACGTCCTTCGGCATCGGCGGCCCTCATCACAACTCCGGTGTTTGATGTTGCCCTTAGAGGACGTTGAGCTTCAAATTGAGTTGAACAAAATCGGAATCCATTGACATCATATCGACCAAAGAGTTTAACTTTAATGGATCCGTTGGACAGTTGTCGCAAATCTTCATGAACACCGGCTTGTGTCTTGCACTGTCCAGCATATAAAGTAAGAAGACTATTTTATGCTATGAACATAATTACTAAGAGGAACAAGACAAGGAAAACGTTACATGATTTCGAAACCAGGTTTGGAAGTTAGGTCCTCCATTTACTCTATAATGTCGCATTGTTTGTATTTGCTTGCTAGCAGATTGCTGCTTAGACTTCCAATTTTGTCGATCGAACTCATTAAATAAGGACAAAACAAAATTATTAGCGTAGATGTATAACACACCACGCAAATTAGTATAGATGTTGAACAACCACTTACTGAAAAAAATTGTCCATCCCATCGATGTTAGCGTACATGTATAACAAAGCAACTGTCTTTTCATCTGCTGAAGCATCATAGCTCGTGCCACTACCAACAGTGGTGCCTCTTGTTTGAAAAAGTGAGAGTTCGCTACAAGAGGTTGCTTCAGCCATATTGTACCGCAACACCGATGCGTTAACATTGTGTTCTTCTGTAAAGTAGACACTTGAAAAGTATCCTATCTCGTGAAGTGTAAATGCTTCGGCGATGCATCCTTCAACCCTTGCTCTATTACGAACCATCAGTTTTAGACATCTGAGTGCTCTGTCAATGTGGTACATCCACCTATATTGAACAGGGCCGCCTACTTTAGCTTCATATGGAAGATGGATTAGAAGGTGTTGCATTGGATTGAAGAACCCTGGAGGAAATACTTTTTCCATCTTACATAAAAGCACGGGTATCCCTTTTTCCAACTTCTCCATCATCTCCCTTTTGATTTCTTTAGCACAATGCTGTCTATAAAAATAGCTAAGCTCGGCTAACACCTTCCACACCTCATCGTCAAGATAGCCTCGAAACATAACCGGCAGAAGTCTTTCCATGATTATGTGATAATCATGGCTCTTCAAACCAGTAAGATTTCCAGTCTTAACATTAACGGGTCTTCTCAGACTAGCAGCATAACCGTCTGGGAACTTCAACTGTTTCAACCACTTGAAGACTTCTTTCTTTTCTTTTGGTCGAAGGCAGAAAGAAGCTTGTGGTTTGCCACCAGCTTCAGAGAGCTCAAGACTTGATCAGTTACAAACCTCTGCCAAATCCTTCCGAGCTTTTATATTATCTTTTGTTTTGCCCGTCATATCCAAGCACGTGCTTATGATGCATTCGCCCATGTTACGTTTCTGGTGCATGACATCAATGTTATGCATTAGAATTAAAGACTTCATATACGGTAACTCCCATAGCGCACATATATGAGTCCAATTGTGATCCTCTCTGTAACCAACAAAATATCTAGGACTACCTTCATCTCGCACTAGATTGTTGAGTTGTTTAACAATTTCCGACCCGTTCAGACGTTGTGGTGGTCCCTTTTTTTACAATGGTACCCTTCCTGAAGGCATTTCTCTGTTGCCTAAACACGTGATTTGGCGGTAACCAACGTCTATGACAATCAAAGTAGCATATCTTGCCACCATGACTTAGACGAAAATAATCCGTGTCCGAAGCACATATTGGACATGTCAATCGACCATGAGTGCTCCAGTCAGAAAACATGCCGTAAGCTGGAAAATCATGAACAGACCACAAGTACGCAGCTCGAAGGTTGAATTTCTGTTTTCTATAACAGTCGTACGCTTCGACTCCTGTCCATAACATTTTGAACTCTTCAATCAGTGGCTGCATCATCACGTTCACTCGTGAACCAGGATGATCCGATCCAGGTACAATAAGGCATAGGAACATGAACTCATACTTCATACAAAGCGATGGTGGTAAGTTGTACGGAATAGCGAACACGGGCCAACAAGAGTATGGTGTGGCGTTTGTACTAAACGGTGAGAAGCCATCTGTCGCCAACCCAAAGCGAATATTTCTCGCGTCATTAGTGAAATCTGGATCGAAGCGGTCAAGCGCCTTCCATGCCTCACCGTCCGACGGGTGCACCATCAGGTTGTTGTTCTCACGTACACCTTCTTTATGCCACCTCATGTGTCTAGCTGTTTTTTAGATAGAAACAAACGCTTGAACCTAGGTGTGACAGGCAAGTAGCGAAGCTGCTTCTGTGCGACTTGAGTCATTACTTTTGAATCATCGTCATTAACAACTTTGACAAATCTCGCTTTACCACATTTTAAGCACTTGTTCTCGTTGGCATGCTCTCTCCAAAAAAGCATGCAATTGTCTAGACGCATATCAATCTTCTCATATTTCATACCTAGACCAGAAATCAACTTCTTAGATTGATACATATCTTTAGGCACTTTATGTGGTTGTGGAAGGATATCGCTGATCAATTTGATGAGATCGTTGTAGCAGTTATTGGAGAAGACATACTTAGACTTAATGGCCATAAATCTAGTCATGAAAGTAAGGAGCGTCACTTTGGTGTGTTCATGCAACGGCTCTTCTGAAGCTTTGAGAAGCGTGAAAACGCTTCAACCTCCATTGTAGGAGGATCCTCCATCAATTCAGCATTTATGGCATCAAGCATCTCATCCATCCTATCGACCCCCGTGTTGTCATCCTCATCTGAAACTTGTAAGTGTTGAGAAGATGTCTCACCGTGAAAGGTCCACACATCATAATCTTGCATGAAACCGTATCGACATAAGTGAAACGCCAAATTCACTTTGTCCCAACACTTTGCACCTTGACATTTCGTACATGGGCACCGCACCTTATCGATCTTTGACAATGAAAAAGCTCGATCTACAAAAGCATCTGTCTTGGCGAACCACTCATCCGAGTGACCACCAGAACTGTTCTTCCAACCGGTATACATCCAACTACGGTCCTCACCCATGTTTGAATCTGCAGTTTAATGTCAAGGAAATTATAGTTACTTTATGATTTATTTATGTCACGGCCCTACATCTATTGGAAAGGATGGGTCCTAAACCCACCCAAGAGTGACCGAGCAGAGCGTGCTCATGACGAGACGGGTGGTCTGGATCCGAACAAAATTTCGGCAGCATAACCCCGTTGTTCTCCACTGCACGCCCAAAAATGGTGCAACAGAGAACAACAGGGTTATGCCATCGAAATCTCGTCTAGATCTAAACCCGCGTCTCATCACAAGCCACGCCCCCTCGGTCACTCCCAGGCTGTCCAAAAAGGGACAATTCCAAACGTACACGCCTCACATGCATAACACATGTGAGACGGGCCGGTTCGAAACGGATGACGCATGTTGTATAGGTTTACGTCAATATTTCATTTTTGAGTCATTTAAAAGAGAGAGAGAGAGAGGAAAGAACGAGAGAGAAGGAAAGAACGAGAGAGAGACAAAGAAGTGGGTCAGCCGTCCTAAGTTATGCCCCGTTGGGGCCTGCCATTATCTTACGACACCTTTAGTGTTAGCCGTCGTACGTTATACCCCGTCGTAAGTGGGTCAAAGATGAAACCGCACCGTCGAGGCCCGCCGTCCACGCGCGGGAGCTTGCCGTCCTCCGTGCCTGTCTCGACTAATACATTACCAATAAATGGGCCGTGACAGACCCTAAATGGGTCGTGTACTCAGGCCAGACCGGCCCGAAACCCATTTATTTACATATAGTAACTAATCACGCAATCAATCAAAGTATTATTTAAACAATAATCAATTACAATACTAATTAAACAATTAATCAACTAAGGTCGGGCGGTGCGGCGGGGCAGGGCTTGGGGCGGGGCCGGGCAGCACAGCAGGGCAGGGCTCGGGGCGGGGTGCGGCAATTGAGACAAGGCTCCAAATCAGTTGATGACAATATTTTTGCATGGTATCAATAATGAATTTTTTGATTGGTGAGATGTTTTCATATCATGATCACAAAGTCTTCTGGATCATGCTATGTGTATTGAGAGAAAAATTCATCAAGAAGGATGTAGTCGATCCTATGATGGTCAATCTATCTCACTTTCTTAGAACCGGCAGCAATCTAGTACCTCTTTTGCTGGGTTAGGTCTCAAGATGGTGCATCTAAGCGTTCTTCTTGCTGGGCGGGGAGCGGGGGGAGGGGCCAGGCTGGAGGGGGACGAAGGAGGGGCCGGACGGGGGGAGGACGGCGAGGCTGGCCGGCTGGTGGCCGGCGGCGTGGTCGGGGGCGACGAAAGCGGGGGAGAGGCCGGAGGGGGAGGGGGACTTACCTCGGGCCGGAGACGGCTGGCGGCGACGGGGACGGCCGACGCGATCGAGTCGGGAGGCGGCATTGGCCGCCTCCCGGCTCGCGTACGGGTTGGTTCATGCATACACCCCCAATGAACTCATTTGATTACCGATCCGATTATCCGCCAAAGAAAGTAGTTATCGGCACCTAAAGGCCGAATCCATTAGTTGTCTGTCTCCTTTTGACAACATGATATGTTCAGTAAGCATCTTCAGCGGCTTACAATGAATCTTGACGTCCCATCACATCGTCTTGGTGTCCAGGAAGTGGCCGTGGAGGTGAGTAAACCAGCAGAGGAGGCCGGTCGGATGGATCAAGGTGAGAACGGCAAGGAGAAGGGACTGATCTACAGTGCGGACTACAAGGGGGTGGCCATGCATGTTGGCTCTCCGCCCAAGCACAAGCACCCCAAGCCATAGGAGTTTCATATAAGATTATTATGTACATATGTAGATACTTATGTTGTTAATCGTGTCTTATATCATGATAGGCTCCGCTGCTTCTGTTGCGGTGCCTCTGCCCTCGCATGATGTCACGAGAGAGAGAGAGAGAGAGAGAGAGAGAGAGAGAGAGAGATATGTCACGAGGCCGCAACAGAGCATGTATGTTCATGACCTGATCTGCCGGTGCCCTGTTAGATTCTGCCGCGCTTCCTTCTACTGATTAATCAGGATTCAGAAGCGATGGTTCAGAGTGTACTAACTGCGGCTATGGCACCCCACACCTTACCGCCGGCGCCAGTCGACCTCGCGCGGACGACAACCTTGCCCCGCACCCCAAACCTGGCACTGCATCGCCGGCACAACCACCAGCTGCGCCATTTTCTGATCAGCCAACCCAACTGCCCGCCCTACCTTCCGCTACAAACCTTAATTTAACAGAGCAATCAGCGCACAGTAGAAGGTCATACTCTGAATGATGCCAATCTGGCCAGCAATTCAGTAATTCGGGAAATTGGCTAGATAACCTACCACTACAGAATAACATATCTGTCAGGAGGAATTCTCCAGTACTCAACTCGCATGTGCCCCGTGCAAGCCCAACATCCCCCTCATGTACTGATCCCTAGTTGTTCTATACATCTGGAGCAACAGCTCAAAGCTCTCGCATGCGGGTCGTCCATGGCGGGGCCGGCGGGGCGGCGGCGACCGGCGGGGGCATACGGGCGACGATGGTCGGCGGGGCATCGGTGGCCGGCGCTGCAGTGGAGGAGGGGAGGGGGAAGGGAGGTGGCGTACTCGTTGATCGGCGGCGACGGCGGGGTCGGCGATCGGCTCCGTCGGCTCCGGTGGCGGTTGGCTTCCGGCGGCGGTGGAGTCGTGAGATAGAGCGGGGGCGCGAGTGGGAGAGAGAGCCGCGGCGCTGAGTATATCGGGCCTTAAAGACGACGGTGCACTAACACCGTCGTCTATAAACCCCGGGCCTTAATTGTCGACGGTGTACCGTCGTCTATAAGTCCCGAGAACTTATAAACAACGGCCTAGGTTAACCGTCGTCAATAAATGATTAATTGACGACAGTGTTTTCTGGCCGTCGTCAATAAGTTTATTGACGACAGCCCCGTCGTCAATAAATCTAGCCGTCGTCTGTTGTTGCGATTCCTGTAGTGGAAGGGGACATTTAAAAGATGACCTCCATTGCGGCGTGCTGAGACATATGATTTTACCTTGCGATGATGTTTTGACATATGTAGGTTAAGACTACAGATGGTTATCTTGTGATGAACATGTAATATGAAGTGATAATAGAAGCTACCTCTGGAGGAAGTAGGAGGGAAATAGCTCTGTTAGATCTCCGCGAACCTACGTGGGGAATGTGTAAATTTTTACGCAAGGTAAAAAACATTATGCCGGAAGGTCTTCCATTTTGATGAATGGAAGTGGATATAATCCGATTAAAAAAATTACTATGATATCTGACGTGGAGATTACTTCATATGTGATGTAGTAACGCACATAGTATACAAACCATATATGCCAGGGATACGCATTCCCCAGCGTATTTCGTACAGCTAATGCTTACATGGGCCTGCTTGCATAGCTGGGACGCGCGGGCGTATTACATGACCGGGTATGCGAGGTCGAGCGCGATGCCGCACATGCCCCCGCGTCCGACGTCGCGGCGCATCCGCAGGTAGCCGCGCTCGCCCCAGCTCTGGCCCCACGAGTTCTTGACGATCCAGTACTTGAGCCCCGTGGACGCGTCCGCGCCGTAGCCCACGACGGTGATGGCGTGGTTCATCCGCGTCCCGCACTGCCCCGAGAACACGCCGCCGCTGTAGTACTGCAGGTTGCCGCCCATCTCGATGGCCGCGGCCACGGGCTGCTGCGCCACCGCGCGCTGCAGCTGGGCCTCGCCGGCGGGCACCTGCACATAGTCCCGGATCCTGGCGGCGTAGTTGGCGGCCTTGGACCGGCTGCAGTAGTTCCGCCGCGCCTGGTACGGGTAGTTGGCGTCGGTGGTGAGGCCGCCGTTCTCGATCACCCACCGGTAGCCGTTGACGAAGTAGCCGAGGTTGCAGCCACCGTCGTAGGGGTCGCAGTCGATCAGCTCCTGCTCCGACAGCGAGACGAGCCTTCCCGTTCTGATCTTGTTCAGGCTCTCGATGGTCGCGGTCGTCACGAACGCCCAGCAGCTTGCTGCGTATGTGTTTGTTGCATGCCCCCCGGACACGTCATCGATCAGAACAAATAGAAACAATAATTAAGGACGTGCTGAGATTATGTATTGGTGATTTACGTACAGCACGATGGGCCTTGGTTCTTGATCGGCGTCACGGCGCCTTGGGACCTCCAGTCGACGCTGGTCGGGGCGTCCACGGCGACGGCCTCATCGTCAGAGAACGACGCGTTGTGGGCCTTGGCTCCGTTATGCAACATCATCCCTTTCATGGTGTACATGTCCAGGAACTCCTCCGGCGTCAGGTCGGTGAACTGGTTCTCGCCGAGCTGGTACGTCAGGTTGCCCGCCCGGTTGGTGGCCTCGATGTGCTCCACGTTCCGGCGGTACACCTCGAACCGCCGCTGCTTCTCCTCCGCGGTCGGGTACGAGCGGTTGTACGAGGCCTGCCACCGGAGGAACCGGTCCATCATCAGCTTGTCACCGGCGTTGTCAGCACCCTCGGTCCCTGCTGCCGCCGGAGAGGCCGCGAACATAAGACAGTACATGGAGAGCAGGATTAGAGCGAACACCGATGACGTGGCTCCTCTATGGGGGAAACGCATGATGGAAGAGCAATCTCGTACGTGTTCCTACTATGTTCTGCTTCTGATTTTCCGTAAACATTCAAGCTGCTTATTTTTTATATGCTTTACTGTAGGCTGTAGCTTGTGAAGTGTGATCGTGCCGTTGGACTATTCATGGCGCGAAACGACATGTCTTTGGCCAGTGTCGAGTCAAGTGGAGAGGTTTGAACATCTCAAACGGACATCTCCGAGCGACGCATGCAGGACGCGCTGTTTGGTTTCAGGAACTGCACCGATCCACTGTTTCGCTTGCAACATTGTTGTAGTGCTAAATATGTGCTCTGCACTGTTTCATGGACGGGTTCGTTAGGTTTCCCTGGGGTGCACACCAAAATGAGACTAACGGTTATGCGTGGCTCTCAATACATGTACATGAGCCATCTGCCTTTTCTGTACGTGTAGGATACTAGGATAAAATCCCACGCAATTTTGATAGCTTGAAATCTGTCTCCATTGCCTTCTATAGGCCAACTCCATTCATAGACTAACCGGAGAATGTACCATACGCTATCTGCAGCAGTAATCCTAAATGACAGTAAAAACCCATTGTAGGCTGTTCCTAGGTGGTGCCTCAAAAATAGGGACGCCGGAGTAGCAACCCATTCCAACCGCTGCCAACCTGGACCCCTCCTCCTCCTGCGACACCGTTGACCCTGACCTCACCTCTGCCCACACCGCCGCCCAGCCTGCCTCCGCCTGTGCCACTGCTGACCCCGACCTCGCCTCCGCCGCCGACCCTGCCTCCCCATGTGCCGCCGTTTACCCCGCCTCCATCTGTGCTGACACCAACCCCGCTTCCTCCTGCGCCGCTGCTGACCCTACCTTTGCGCCGCCGCCGACCCCGCTTCCGCCTGCACTGCTGCCGACCCCGACTCCACCTCTGCGTACATCGTCGCCTACTCCGACACCCCCTTTGTTCCTCCTCTCGCGGGTCCCCACGAATCTGCCCGCCGTGGCCCTTTCGTTCTCGTGCACCTCCAGCCTACTCTGCAGGCTCCTACGAAAGAAAGGGCGGACAATTGCCCATAGCCTAAACTCTGCTCTCTGGAGTGTCTAAGAACTGTGCTACAATTTTCACACACCGAGTCATCCACGCTGAACCTATAATCATTTAAATGGAAAAAATGATTCAACTGTGTGTGTGTGTGTGGGTGGGGGGGAGTAAATAGAGCCAACCATAAATAGATATTAGAGTATAGTTTCCTTATGTGACATGCAACAATAGTAATGTAAATTGCTCAAGTAAATAAAAGCAATAGAGACACAATTTTATCTCATGATCTCGATGACAAGTCGATCACACTTAATCCATGTTAAGGTGGGTTCAAGCTTTTGATCGCTTGTCTATGAAGTGTACACTTCTGCAACAAAAAAGGGATCTCAAATAGGAACATATTCTTAAGACGAATCAATCCCATGAACTTCTCCAAACTCAATACCACTAGTGTTACTCTCCAATACTCCAGCGAGATGAGCAAAAATCCCTCACAACAACAACCAAGCCTCCTTCACAATCTCCTTTTAAGGTCTTACACGATTTTCACACCTCCAAGCCATCTAAGAGGTAGCACCCTTCAGTAGTAACAAGCCAATGAAGCTTGCTTGAAAAATTACTACTGGTATAATGCTCAAATCAATAAAAATCAAGCACTAGATGCTCAACACTCACTATGGTTTAACTAAAGTCTATCTGTGAGAGGGGGGGAGCTCAAGTATGTCAAGTATGCAATCTAAATGATTAAAAGAGCTTTCTTGCATGGGATGGATGAGTATTTATAGAAATTGACCTAAGAACTTGCCATTATGGAGTTTTTATGCATGTGACGGCCAGACTACGGTTAATTTGATAGCTTGATTGTAAAGATAGGCAAATGGCTATTTCAACTTTAAATACACTAAAAAAAATTAAACATTATAGGGCCTAGCGGTTTGACCGAGCTCCTAACCACCAAGGGCTTGGTCATACCGTCGGGGCACCAGAAACCCCCAAAACCTCTCGATCTATTCCCTTAGCTATGAGACTAACAAAACTCTAGTAGCCCCATGAACTTTCTGTACACACATGGTCTGTTAGTAGCTGAACTTTTACTCTTATTGAGGAAAAAGATGACAATAGGAGTTGGGGCAATTTTTTCTGGTTTATTCCTCACACAATTCCATACCTAATGAAGGGTTGGGGTTACATATTTGTAGCTGGATCAAGACAGCCAAGCATATGCCAAGATGCTAGTCTAAGATGTTATCTAGAAGATGCTTAGTCTAAGATGTTATCCTTAAAACGCTATCATTAAGGGTGTGTTTCGTTCCGAGACAAGGTGGGATGGGTTGGATCCGTCTCAGTTTTCAGGGATGTGATGGTCCTATTTTTTGTTTGTCTTGTGGGATGGGGCGGTCCGTGTTTTCTGTTTATTTTAGGAGATAATGTGGGATGGAATGGTCTTGTCTCAAATGAAGGGATAGGGACATATGGGTATTAATTATTTTTAATAAGCAGCAGCAAACAAAATTCAATCTATTACTTGATAACACAAGTTCCAGCAAGAAAATAATTTCATTAATAGACAACATGATAAAATTTAACTTCGCACTAATCGTTTGACAATCTTTAGTTTAGAAACCTCCCAGTAATCCAATTTGCAATAAAATTTAACCCTTGTTCAAAGCGTAGGTTGTAGAAAGCTCTTCCAATATGAGGAAACAAAAATACAACATTGTGACTAATTAAACTGCAAATAAACTGCTCATATTGATTTATTCCTATCAAAATGCAAATAACGAACATATAATCTGTTTAAAACTGCAAATAAGCACCTTATAATTTGTCATAAAACTGAATATGTGGTAGGTGGGGCGAATTCGTCCGCCCATCTTCAGAGGGATGCTTCCCTCTTGGATCTGAGAGGAATATTCCTCTTAGGGAATGACCCCATCCGACCTGTCTCTAAAACAAACACTATCAAATGTGGGCTCGCCCTGTCCCGTCCTACCATATCCCTCAAACCAAACACACCCTAAGATGTTGTCTTAGAAGATGTTGTCCTAGTTGGGGCCACGAAGACCAACAAGACGTTGTCGGTACCTGAGATATGGGGTACCCCCGCGCACAGGGAAAAATGCCTAAGGTGCTCGCCCTTCTCCGCAGGGAGAGCTCCGAAGGCGCCACGCGTCTGGCAGGGCCGGACCTCCCTCTCCTCAGAGGAGAGCTCCGGGCCCGCCACGTGGCATACAGAAGCCGGACCTCCCCCTCCGCGGGAGAGAGGTCCGAAGACGCCACGCGTCCAGCGAGGCCGGACCTCCCTCTCCTCAGAGGTGAGCTCCGGGCCCGCCACGTGGCATACAGAAGCCGGACCTCCCCCTCCGCGGGAGAGAGGTCCGAAGGCGCCACGCATCCGGCGGGGCCGGACCTCCCTCTCCTCAGAGAAGAGCTCCGGACCTGCCACGTGGCTGGAGGAACGATGCTGCCTGCCCCCGGGCGGTAGGCAGCGGGCGTAAAGGCGCCCCTCACCTTGCCCGTACAAGGAATTCAAGGCCCGCGTCTTCCCAAGACGCGGAAACGCGGAGCACGCGCCTGTCAGGTGCCGTTGCGTCCAGTCGCATCATAGACTGGCGCGCGGTGTCAGAACCTGACAGGTAATAAACGCCGCGACAAGACATCCCATGCCGCCTGCGCCGTCATCAACCACTACGACTAGCGCACGACATGGGCAGGGCGGCAAAAGGAAGACTCAGAAGCCTTCGACCGGAGGCAACCACCGGCATAACTACAGATACGGTAGATAATAGACAATCTCCCCGGGACCACCTGTCGGGTCCCGGCTTCCCTTGTAAGCCGTCCGAGCCTTGGACTATCAAAGGCTCGGGTAGGCGTCGATAGCAGGGGTTCGCATTCTGCAACTCATACGCTAGCCATACACTCTCAAGCTGTAACTCACCCCCAAGCTCAGGCCCCCGGCCCTGAGCAGCAAGCAATACAGCGAGCTCCATAGCTCGCCGTGGACGTAGGGTTTTACGCTCCGGCGGCCTGAACCACGTAAAACTTCCTGTGTCAAGCTCTCACTAACTCGTCCATTCGCGCAAGCTCTCCGCTAGGAACTAGCCCCTCCGAAAAAAGAACCTCCGCGGGCTGCCCAGTGCAGGCCCGGGGGAAGTGTCGATCGCACACTTCGACATTTGGCGCGCCAGGAAGGGGGCTTTTCCCCTAGCGCGACGAGTTTCCGCCAACGAAGATGACCAAGCTCCCTTCGGCGGCAAGCTCACCTCCCCCGCCTCCGCGGCAAGCCGCGGATAAGGGGGAGTACAAGCCAACACACTCAGGACGGAGTGTGTCAGTACAAGCTGGGAGCCAGTAACCGGCTCTGGCAGCGCCGACCCCGGCAATGCAGGCTCCAACCAGCGTCATATCTCCAGTAGCGCCGGGCGTACCCGGAAGGGGCGCGCTAGCTGCAGCAAGAGCGCTACTGCACAATCCGCCCGCTGGAGACGCGCCTCAGGCAGCGACCCAGCGGTGGATTCTTGAGGTAGACCGTCTTGTCGTCGCTGCCGCAAGCCCACGACTCCGGCGGAGACGACACTCTAACCAGCCGGCCGTGTCGCTGATACGCACGCCGATGGATGATGAACAGACGGCAGATTCCAGCTCTGCCAGCCCTCAATCGATGGATCTGAGGACAGAGCTGGAGCGGTGTTGCTCGGGTCAAGATGCCCGGGTATACCTCGAGCAACGCCGAGAAAGGCATCGCTACCAAGGAGCTGACGACAGCATGACGTCGGCCTCGACCGAGCCTGAAGAGCAGACCTTCGCCATGCGACCTCTGCCCCAGGCCTGCGCTGTGCATAATATGCCACAGTCATATGTGCTGCAGATGGCGCCCCCGGCCTACGGTGCAGCTTTGTCCGTACCGGGGTACACTGTGCCTGGTGCGAACTCAGCATTCGCGGCACCAGAACCTGCGGTGACGGAAGCAGGATGTGCAGCCCTCGCGCCCCATCTTCGCTTTGCGAAGTGGCCGCGCAAGTTTCGGCCACACCTGCCCGAGAAGTACGACGGCAGCGTCAACCCGGCGGAGTTTCTCCATATCTACTCCACCGCCGTACTTGCCGCAGGAGGGAATGAAGCCGTCATGGCCAATTACTTCCCTGTCGCCTTGACCGGTCCAGCCCGGTCTTGGCTCATGAACCTCCCCCAAGGTTCCGTCACCTCCTGGGGAGAGCTTTGCCGATAGTTCGTAGCCAACTTCGGCAGCTCCTACACCCGGCCTGGCACGGAGCTCGACCTCCACGCCGTCCAGCAGCAGCCTGGGGAGTCGCTGCGCTCTTTCATCCAGCGGTTCTCCCAGGTGCGGAACACCATCCCACACATTCAAAATGCTTCTGTGGTGGTGGCGTTCCGGCAAGGCGTCCGGGACAAGAAGATGCTCGAGAAGCTCGCGACCAGGGAGGTCCGTGACGTCTCGGAGCTCTTCAGCTTGGCGGACAAATGCGCCAGAGCTGCCGAAGGACGGAACTGGCACTCGCTGCCATCCTCCGAGTCAGGGGGACTGCCCAGATCCAGTCCTACTCCCTGTGAAAGCAGCAGGAAGGCCAAGGGCTGAGGCAGAAGCAAGATAGAGTCACCGACTGCAGTCCCAGTCGTCACTGCAGCGACGCTCGGTGGGGCTCGGGGGCCGCGCCCCGACAAGAAGCAGCGAAGATCACCAATCCCAGAAGGTGATAAAGACAGTATGTGCCCCGTGCACGGCAGCTGCCGCCACACTGCTGCCGAGTGCCGGGAGATTCGAAGGCTCGCAGAGCGTTTCCGCAAGGAGAAGCGGCAGCGGGCCGATGACCTGCCCTTCCGTCCAAAGGAAGGTGAGCATAGGGTGGATGTTCCAGATAACATCGACCACCCAGAGGAGATCCGGGAGCCTCCGCGTGTCGTGAAGGCGGCACGCAATCACGAGGATTCCGACTCCAGTGGCGATGAGCGTCGGAAGAAGCTCTACGTCATATACGGCGGGTCCGCCGACCCCTCGTCCCGAAGCGCAGTCAAGACTCTGCACCGAGCGGTGGCGTCGGTGGCGCCACTCCCAAGTGCTGCACCGCACCTAAAGTGGATGGGGACCCCCATCAGCTTTGATGCCACCGACTGCCCCAGGAACATGGCTGGGGCCGGCCAGCTGTCGCTCCTAGTGGCCCCTACCATCGCCAACGTGAGAATGTACCACGTTTTGGTGGATGGAGGGGCTGGGCTGAACCTCATCAGCCGTGCAGCTTTCCAGAAGCTGCAGATCCCGATGGCCAAGCTCACCCCGTCGAGTCCGTTCTTAGGGTTAGGGCCGGGACAGGTTATCCCCTACGGCAGCATTAGTCTCCCGGTGACCTTCAGGGCTCCGGACAGCTATCGAACAGAGTACATCCGGTTCGACGTAGCGGAGATAGACCTCCCCTTCAACGCCATAATCGGCAGGCCAGCCCTGTACCGGTTCATGGCTGTAGCCCATTACGGCTACCTTGTCCTGAAGATGCCAACACCGACAGGTGTTCTCAGGATTCGTGGGGACCGCACTGCTGCAGTGTCGGCCCTGGAGAAGCTCCAAGCACTCGCGACAGCTGGGGCCTCAGCCCCCGGCAATACGGAATCGGACCAGCTCCGCCCGTGTGCACGTCACCGTGCTTCCACCACAGCACCCCGGGTGCAACCTCTCGACGAGGGCGGCGTCCCCTTAAAGGTCGTCCAAGTCGGCGCCGAAGCTACCCAGACCACCCGGGTAGCCGGGGCCTGGATAGTAAATAGGAAGGCGCGCTCGTTACCTTCCTCCGGCACAACGTCGACGTGTTTGCATGGCAGCCGTCACAGATGCCGGGGATCCCCAGGAAGGTGATCGAGCACCACTTGAAAGTCTTCCCCGACGCCCGGCCGGTTCAACAGAAGCCCCGCAAGCAGTCCATTGAGCGGAAGAACTTCATCCGTGAGGAAGTCAAGAAGCTGCTGGACGCTGGCTTCATACGGGAGGTCCACCACCCACGATGGTTGGCGAACCCCGTCGTTGTCCCGAAGGCCGGCGGGAAGCTCCGGATGTGCATCGACTACACCAGTCTCAATAAGGCATGTCCTAAAGATCCATTCCCTCTCCCTAGAATAGACCAAATAGTAGACTCAACGTCAGGCTGTGATATGCTGTGCTTCCTAGACGCCTATTCGGGTTTCCATCAGATCCCCATGTCTAGGGAGGACGAGGAGCACACCTCCTTCATCACAGTGGACGGCCTTTATTGCTATGTGTCTATGCCTTACGGCCTAAAGAATGCACTCCCCACCTTTGTGTGGGCAATGCACAAAACCTTTGGGGAGTTAATAAGAGACCTGGTTGAGGTGTATGTCGATGACATAGTTGTCAAGGTCAAGCAGGGTTCGTCCCTGCTAGATAGCCTAGCCCTAGTCTTTGACAAGTTGCGCTCTACACGCACCAAGCTGAACCCAGATAAATGTGTGTTCGGCGTGTCCTCTGGGAAGCTCTTAGGGTTCCTGGTCTCACACCGGGGGATTGAGGCCAACCCAGAGAAGATCAAGGCCATTGACTTGATGCGGCCCCCTGCCCGCGTCAAAGATGTCCAGAAACTCACAGGATGTCTAGCCGCGCTGAGTCGGTTTATACCGAGGCTAGCAGAGCGGGCACTCCCTTTCTTTAAGCTCCTGCGCAAGTCGGGCCCCTTTGCCTGGGCTGACGAAGCGGAAGAGGCTTTCCAGGAGTTGAAGCGACTCCTGACGACCCTACCAATCATGGTAGCCCCTGAGCCCGGAAAGCACCTGTTGCTCTACATCGCGGCGACAACTGAAGTAGTGAGTATGGTCCTCGTCGCAGAGCGGCCGGACCCCTCATCTTCACAACCTGCTCCGGTAGCAGAAGACAGACGCCAGGAGGCCCCGCAGGACCAAGACGGTCTCCCGGGCCTCCAAGGCAACCTCCCGGAGGTCCAGGTCGGCCTCCCGGAGGTCCTGGGCAGTCTCCCGGACCTCCAAGATAAACCCCCGGGGGCCCCGTGGGACCCCCCGGGGGCCAAATGGGACCTCCCAGAGGTCCCCCAAGACCTCCCGGAGGCCCCCGTGGGTCCGCCCACCTCCAAAGGGCCAATGGACGAGGACCTCCCAGACCTGAGAAAGAGGGTTCGAACCGTACAGAGGCCTATCTACTACATCAGTGAAGTACTTCATGATGCCAAGACAAGGTACCTGGAAGTCCACAAGCTGCTGTATGCGGTGCTCGTTGCCTCCAGGAAGCTCCGCCATTACTTCCAGGCCCACCGGGTCTCGGTAGTCACCTCGTATCCACTGAAGACAATTCTTCACAGCCCCCATGCGACGGGCAACGTTGCTAAATGGGCTGCGGAGCTAGCGGAGTTTGAGCTGGACTTCCTCCCACGCCATGCAGTCAAGAGCCAAGCACTGGCTGACTTTGTGGCAGAGTGGACACCAACGGAGGCTGACCAAGGGGGCCGTGGGGGCGGAGAACCGGAGCACCAAGCTCCGGTCTTCACCGAACCCCACTGGACACTCTTCTTCGACGGCTCCTCGCGAAAGCAGGGGGCCGGTGCCGGCGTACTGCTCCTCATGCCATCGGGGGAACAGTTTGGGTATATGGTGCGTCTCAATTTCAAGGCAACCAACAACATGGCGGAGTATGAAGCACTCATCTTTGGCCTGCAGACAGCCCTGTCTTTAGGCGCTCGCCAGTTGTTGGCACAGGGCGACTCCCAGCTGGTCATCAAGCAAGTCAAGGGCGAATGCTCCTGCAATGACCCCCAGCTAGCTGCATATCTGCTTCACGTGCAGATGTTGGAGAAAGAATTCCTCGTCTTGGACCTGCACCACGTACCGCGCGCCGGTAATACCGCAGCCGATGACCTTTCAACGAAGGCTTCCACCGGAGCCCCTGCGCCCGAAGGAGTCTTTGAGAGGACGTTGCTGCGGCCCACAGCCCGGCCCGCCGAGTCGGGCGAAGGGGGCTTGACCAGCACCTCGAAGCTGGCGGTCCCGGTGGCCCTACAACCGTGGGCGCCACCAAGGATTGTAAGCGTCACTGGGGACTCCGTGCAACCCAGCGCTCAAGATCCAGAAGCTCAAGTCAGACCCAATGCATGGATCACAGAGATCCAGGACTACTTGAAGGACAATATCCTCCCTGATGAACATGCAACCGCTGAACGGATTGTGCGTATGGCTAAGAGGTACGCGCTGGTAGAGGGGGATCTCTACCGGCGTGGCGCCAACCACATCCTATTGCGGTGTATAACCCAGGGGGATGGTTGCGACTTGCTCGCTGAGATCCATGGAGGCGAATGTGGAAGTCATTCTTCCTCACGCACGCTTGTCGGTAAAGCCTTCCGGCATGGCTTCTACTGGCCGACAGCACTCCAGGATGCCGTCAAGCTGGTCGAGAGCTGTAAGGCGTGCCAGTTCCACGCCAAGCAGATCCATACACCGGCTCAGGCGGTACAGATGATCCCGCCCTCGTGGCCGTTTGCCGTGTGGGGGCTGGACATCCTGGGGCCATTCCCCAGAACCGTCGGGGGGTTCCGGTACCTCTATGTCGCCATCGACAAGTTCACCAAGTGGCCGGAAGCTACACCAGTTGTCACCATTAATAAACAATTAGCAGTAAAATTCATCAGATCCATTGTCTGCCGGTTCGGGGTCCCAAACAGGATCATCACTGACAATGGGACCCAGTTCACCAGCGCAGCATTTCAAGACTACTGCGAGGACCTTAGCATTCAGGTATGCTATGCCTCGGTCGCTCACCCGAAGAGCAATGGGCAAGTCGAGAGGGCCAATTCGGAGATTCTCCGGGGCCTCAAGACTCGTACCTTCGCCAGCCTGAAGAAACATGGTGCCAATTGGGTAGATGAACTTCCGAGCACGCTATGGGTTAACCGGACATCCCAGAGCCGGGCCACCGGGGAGACACCCTTCTTCATGGTGTACGGGGCCGAAGCTGTACTTCCTCCAGAAATCACCATGAAGTCTCACCGTGTCCGGGCTTACGACGAAGCTGCGCAGGACAACCTCCGGCGTGGAGAAATCGACCTCGTCGACGAGGTCCGATTACATGCGGCACTCCGTAACGCGTGGTACAGACAGGCGCTTCGGCGCTACCACCAGAGGTCTGTGCGTGCCCGGGAGCTGCAGGAAGGTGACCTGGTGTTGCGGCGCATACTTTCTCGCGAAGGGGCCCACAAACTCTCCCCTAGTTGGGAAGGCCCCTTCCGAGTCACGAAAGTATGCCGCCCCGGGTGTGTGCGCCTTTCCACCGAGGATGGGGACCTGCTCCCGAATCCTTGGAACATAGAACACCTCCGTAAGTTCTACCCCTAAGAGCAAAAATAGGTCAGTACTTTCTTTTCGTAATGAACCCCATAGAGTCCAGGAGCAGCGCTCGGAGCAGCTAAACCCCAGGGGACGGTCCAGGACTACGTTCAGCTTTGCCTGGTTCCGACTCCAAGCGCGTAGAGTCTTGCTTCCCCTCTTAATGGGGTGGGTCGTGGCCTCCATGTTTAGCCTGCCTTCCTCCTATGGGAGGTTGTGCGAAAAGAAGTCTGCCCTACTTTGCTCTTTCCTTGTACTCATTTGAATTGTGAATTGAGTTATTTTTTTATCACCCTTGCAGTACATGGCTGCCGTGTGCTCAGCTCCCCCTCTCTACAAACCCCCAAGCATCAAGCGTATGGTTGGGGGCTGTAAGTCAAATAAGACTGTAAAACAAGGGAGGGGGAGCCCCCAAGGAGAATTACGTTTCCTCTACCTGTGTGCAGGACTTCCAGGTTGCGGCAACGGGGGCTGCGTGAAGTAGGGGGAAAGGAGCTACCAACTACTTCGACCCAGGGCTAGAGGGGGCGGGACCCAGGGGTCCCACGAGTCAAGCAGGCCCGGAACTCTCCCCCTCCTTGAGAGGGGCTCCGGGCTCGCCATGTGGCAGACAGAAGCCGGACCTCCCCCCGCGGTGGAAGAGCTCCGAAATCCCTGCGTGCTCAACGTGGCCGGGGCTCCCGTCCCCGCAGTAAGAGCAATCATCAAGTGGGCGCACGCTCTCACGACCCCGCGGCCGTTCGTGCTCCGGCAGCGGTCATGTCGAGACTTAGAGAAAGTGCGCGGATCGGAAGAGACGGAGGTCCCACCTCGGGCTCGCTATCTCCCCCGAGATGGGCCCAGGGGCTACTGTCGGTACCTGAGATATGGGGTACCCCCGCGCACAGGGAAAAATGCCTAAGGTGCTCGCCCTTCTCCGCAGGGAGAGCTCCGAAGGCGCCACGCGTCTGGCGGGGCCGGACCTCCCTCTCCTCAGAGGAGAGCTCCGGGCCCGCCACGTGGCATACAGAAGCCGGACCTCCCCCTCCGTGGGAGAGAGGTCCGAAGACGCCACGCGTCCAGCGAGGCCGGACCTCCCTCTCCTCAGAGGTGAGCTCCGGGCCCGCCACGTGGCATACAGAAGCCGGACCTCCCCCTCCGCGGGAGAGAGGTCCGAAGGCGCCACGCGTACGGCGGGGCCGGACCTCCCTCTCCTCAGAGAAGAGCTCCGGACCTGCCACGTGGCTGGAGGAACGATGCTGCCTGCCCCCGGGCGGTAGGCAGCGGGCGTAAAGGCGCCCCTCACCTTGCCCGTACAAGGAATTCAAGGCCCGCGTCTTCCCAAGACGCGGAAACGCGGAGCACGCGCCTGTCAGGTGCCGTTGCGTCCAGTCGCATCACAGACTGGCGCGCGGTGTCAGAACCTGACAGGTAATAAACGCCGCAACAAGACATCCCATGCCGCCTGCGCCGTCATCAACCACTACGACTAGCGCACGGCATGGGCAGGGCGGCAAAAGGAAGACTCAGAAGCCTTCGACCGGAGGCAACCACCGGCATAACTACAGATACGGTAGATAATAGACAATCTCCCCGGGACCACCTGTCGGGTCCCGGCTTCCCTTGTAAGCCGTCCGAGCCTTGGACTATAAAAGGCTCGGGTAGGCGTCGATAGCAGGGGTTCGCATTCTGCAACTCATACGCTAGCCATACACTCTCAAGCTGTAACTCACCCCCAAGCTCAGGCCCCCGGCCTTGAGCAGCAAGCAATACAGCGAGCTCCATAGCTCGCCGTGGACGTAGGGTTTTACGCTCCGGCGGCCTGAACCACGTAAAACTTCCTATGTCAAGCTCTCACTAACTCGTCCATTCGCGCAAGCTCTCCGCTAGGAACTAGCCCCTCCGAAAAAAGAACCTCCGTGGGCTGCCCAGTGCAGGCCCGGGGGAAGTGTCGATCGCACACTTCGACAGACGTTGTCCTAGTTGGGGCCACAAAGACCAACAGTACAAGACTTATTCCATCATTCTTCCCCCTAAGTCTTGTGTGTCGTCTTGTGGAAAAATTGGACCACCCTGATCCAGGAGAAAAGCTCAAGAAACTTGATCCTCCCAAGGGGCTTGGTGAGCAGGTCCGCAAGATGGTCCTTGGTGTTAATGTAGCATTCCTTGATGCTCCCTTCCTCCAAGCAGCCTCGAATGAAGTGGTACCTCACCCAGATGTGGTTGCTCCGTTTATGGAAAACAAAGTTCTTTGCTAGGGCCAGAGCGGACATGTTATCCACCCTGAGTTCCACCGCTCTAGTGTCTCTGCCGAGGAGATAACCAAGCAGTCGAACAAGCCAGAGCACCTGAGTCTAAGCAGTGGAGGCCGCTATGTACTCGGACTCGCAGCTGGACACAGCCACCACCTGCTGCTTGACTGACTGCCAGCTAACGAGGCACTTAACGAAGAAGAAGAGAATCCCGCTTGCGCTCTTGCTGGTGTCGATGTCGCCGGCGTGGTCGTTGTCAATGTACCCGACAAGGTATGCCTCCCCAGGGCACCTCGGGTAGTAGAGGCCGTGGTTGAGAGTCCCCGTAACATAGCAGATAATCCTTTTCACAGACTGCTGGTGCTCCATCATCGGTCGCTGCATGAACCGACTAAGGTAGCCGATAGAGAATGCCAGGTTCGGACGTGTGTGGGCGAGGTAGTGAAGGCTCCCCACAAGATGTCGGTACTGCGTAGCGTCCACCTCCTCCATCGTGCTGTTGCGGCTCAGCTTCAATCTCTCCTCCATCACAGTGAGAGCTGGGTTGCAGTCTGTGAGCCCAACCATCTCAGCAACGCACTTGGCGTAGGCGGTCTATCGAAGCATGGTCCCGGAGTGGGTCTGGTTCACCTTGATCCCTAGGTATAAGGAGAGAGACCCCAGATCACTCATCTGTAAGGTGGCTTTCATCTCTTCCTAGAACGCTACCACCTCCGCATCCTTGTTGCCGGTGATCACCAAGTCATCGACGTAGACACCTACCAGTAGGGCATTTCCTCCATTGCCCAGTCTGTAGATGGCCGCCTTCTGCGGGCTTTGCCCGAAACCCATCCCCTTGAGCGCGGAGTCCAACTTGGTATTCCACGCCCTTGGCGCCTGCTGCAAGCCATAGAGGGCCTTGCGTAGACCCAACACCTTGTACTCCTTGCCAGGGATCCCAAATCCCGGCGGCTAGTGCACGTAGACCTTCTCCTTCGGGTCGCCGTTAAGGAACGCCGACTTGACGTCCATGTGCTGAACACGCCAGCCTTCCTGGACGGCAAGCGCGAGGAGTTGTACAGATTCCATCCGTGCCACAGGAGTGAAGGCATCGTCAAAGTCAACCCCCTCCTGCTGCACAAAACCGCGTGCCACCAAGCGAGCCTTGTGCTTGACGATGGCGCCAACTTCATCCCTTTTTAGCTTGAACACCCACTTAAGGGTGATCGCATGGTGACCACGAGGGATGTCAGCAGAATCCCAGGTGCGGTTCCTCTCCACTACGTCCATCTTCGACTGCATCATGGCACACAATGCCGTGTGTCTCTCCGCCGCCGCTCGCCATCTTCACACGTAAGATGCAACTGCGCCTCCAGATTGCGAGGGGCCAGTCCTGATTCCGGCTCGTCGCGGAGAAGGTCATCCACCGTACGATACCACAATGGCTCACCATCATGGTACGTGTCAATGCACTTCTCGTCGTGGGAGAGCGGAGTAGTGAACTTCACCAGGTGGTGCTCGACACGAGCTGATGTCAGAGTGGATGCGCCCGGAGGGGTGGCTGTTGGTGCTGGATCGTGTGGGGTCACCGGCTGTGGTGGTGGTGGTGAAGAACTCATTGCAGCCGAGGTCATGGCTGGAGAGCGTGGCACTAAAGTCGATGAAATCTCGGAGACTGGGGTATACATGCTCGGTGGAAAAGAGATGCCTACTCCCCCAACTCCCTTGATGTAGACATACTCGACGGTGAAGTCGTCGTACATCGGGGTCGAGCCGTCGTCCACCGCCTTATCCCATGCCCATCCTCGCCCTTTGTTGAACACTACATCGGACCCCGTGCGCACACGCTATGTCCCTAGGTCTAGAATGCGGTAGGCCTTCAAGCCCTCAGCGTAGCAGATGAACACCCTCGGGGTGCTCCTGTCGTCAAACTTTCCGATGTGGCCAAGCTCCTTGGGGAACGTGAGACAGCTGAAGACCTGTAGGTGAGAGACTGCCGGCTTGCGCCCATGCCAAGCCTCATCTGACTTCCTACCGTGGAGAGCCTTGGTGGGTGAGCGGTTGAGAATGTAGACAGCCGTCACCACTACCTCTTCTCAGAAGACAGTCGGCATTCCCATCTGCTTGAGGAGGGCCTGAGCCATTCCCACAACCATCTGGTTGCACCGATCGACAACGCCATTCTGCTGCGGGTTGTACGGCGAGTAGTGGCGTTGAACACCTTCACCTGTGCAGTATGAATGAACTCAGCTCTCGTTGTTTGTGTGCAACACACGCATCTCGTGGCTGCACTCCGCCTTCGCAGTGGCATGCGGATGCCTGATGGCATTTGCGCCTCTCCCTTGCTGCCGAGGATCATCACCCACATGTAGCAGGAGATGTCATTGACGAGCAGCTGGAAGTAGCGTCGTCCTCCCGGTGTAGCCGGTGTCACCAGACCACACAAGTCCCCGTTCACGAGCTCGAGCCACCTCCTTGGCTCGGAAGCTCGACTGCTAGGGAAAAGGAAGCCGCCTCTGCTTCGTCACACGCAGACTTCGCAGAACTGCTGCACGTGGTCAAGGCACGACAGACCTTGTACCATATCCTTGGCACCGAGCCGCTTCGGGGCCTCGAATTGAAGGTGCCCAAAGCGCTCGTGCCAGTACCACACCTCGTCGTCCTGACGAACAACAAGGCAGAGGGGTTTTGTTGCTTGCACGTTGAGGACGTAGAGTCGATTGGTGCCTCTGTTTACCTTGGCAAGAAGGTGGCGATGGCGATCCCAAATCCTCATGACTCCGTCCTTAATATCCACACGCGAACCATTCTCATCCAGGTTTCCCAGGCTGATGATAGAGTTTCTCAACGCGGGGTTGTAGTAAACACCGATGAGCGGCCGGTGCTCACCAGATTCGACAGTGGAGATGACGGAGCCGATGCCCTTGATCTCCACACCAGAGGCGTCCTAAAACTTGACGAAGCCTCAGACATTGGGATCAAACTCAGTGAATAACTCCCGTCGACCGGTCATGTGATGGGTGGCGTCGGTGTCGAGGCACCACCCATTAATCTTGTCGTTGATAGGTCCGTCACCGAGAAAGGTGTTGGCTTTTGGCTCATCAAGATGGGGAGCCCTGCGGTAGATGCCGCTAGGGGTAGCTTGATGCTTGTATGTGCCAGAAGCAAAGGCGGCTTCCCCTCCTCCACCAGCGCGATGTGGGCTTATCCGTGTCGTGGCTGTCGACACTCCTTGGCCTAATGACGAAACTTGCCACAATTATGGAAGGTGTCGTCTCATGCCGACTTCTTGATGCCAGTGGTGCCACCCTAGGCGCCTCTGCGGGCGCCACCCTCAGCACGTCCTTGCGCCCGGCGTGTGCACCTCCCCGCACCTTGCACGCTTACCGCGCTTGCTGCCGCTTGTCGAGGTAGAGGACTCCCCCTTCTTCCTGCTACCCTGGCAGGCCTCCCACAGCCCCAGAGTGAGATGTAGCTTCCTGCTGATGGTGATAGGCCCCAAGAGAGGTTGTGGTTCGTCGCTGTCGATGACCTTGAGGCGACCTATCACTCGCATCGACATCGTGGAGAGGTCCAGCAGATACTCGATCGAGCGAGTGATCTGCTTGTACTTCTCAAGGATGCAACAGGAGAGTTTCTCGACGACTCTCTCCTTGTCGTAGGAGTTGTCACCGAACTGCACCATCTTCTGCAGTAGAGTGTTGAGACGGAGAGCAAAGTCATCAACATCCTCACATGGCTTGAAGGCCAGGTTCTCCCATTCCTTGCAAAGTGCAAGCAATGTGGTCTTGCAGGCGTGGTCATTGCCGATGTGTGCCGCAGCGATGGCGTCCTAGACCTCCTTGGTAGTCTACTTCTTGGAAAGCATGAACTGCATCTCGGGCGGAACTGCAGCAATGAGAGCATACATCGCCCGTCGATCCTCATAGTAGTCAACGTCACCGTACCGAATTGCTTCCCACATGTATCGCACTTGAAGTCGTATCCTCATCACTGTGTCCCACTCGATGTAGTTGGTCTTGGTGAGGGCAGGCCATCCTCCACCGAAACAAACGTCCCTGACAATGGCCTGGATCCTGCGGTAACCATGGTACCTATCCGGGGAGAGAGAGCCACGCCGCCTGTAAAGGCCGCGATCTCCGTCGACCCGACCGCCACAGCTTGGAATTCCGCCGGTGCGTCCACGCTCATCTGCGCTGCCACCGTAACGCCCATGGGGTTTTTTGGCTGCCCACTACGCCTCCTGTGCTCACGCTGCCTCCCTCGTTAACTTGAGCTCATCGTTGATGCCACCGTCAGCAGAAATAGAGCCGCTGGTGCTACTACCGCGCAGAGCCTCGAGCTTTATTGCCGCCTCACGCGTTGCATCCACCACTGCTGCTGCTTCTACTCCCACCCTCGCTGCTGCTAGTTCCACCGCCGCCAGCCTTGCCCCCGCCGCTGCTGTCGCTACTGCCTCTCGCTCGTGTTCCTGTGCCACCGTGACGTTGGCCTCCTGCCGATGTCGCGCACTCGAGCGGTGAGATTATCCTTCCTACATGGCGCGCTAGTGGAGAGCTAGTGTGTGGGAAAGAGGTTGCCTCAGACTAGCTGCTGCTCCTTTGTGCAGGAGAGGAGGTATGAGTTGGAACCACCGGTGTTCCTGCTGCTGGATGAGCACAGAGTGGGAAGGAGATGAGAAAGAGATGTTTAGGCTGCAAGATAGAACAACTCTGATACCAGTTGTTAGTAGCTGAACTCTTACTCTCATTGAGGAAGAGGATGACACTAGGAGTTGGGGTATTTTTTCTGATATATTCCTCACACAATACCATACCTAAATGAAGGGTTGGGGTTACATATTTATAGTTGGATCGAGACAGCCAAGCATATGCTAATATGCTAGTCTAAAATGTTTTCTTTAGGATGCTGTCCTAGAAGATGCTTAGTCTAATATGTTGTCCTTAAGATGATGTTCTAATTGGGGTCACAAAGACCAACATGATGTTGTTCTAGTTGGGGCCATAAAGACCAACAGTACAAGACTTATCCCTTCATGGTCAAATCGATCCGTTAGTGATCAACCTGCCTAACTCCTAATCTTATCACTACAGGAATCCAACAAATCTACGACGGCCAAATTAGTTTACGATGGCTAACCCTACAACCTTCATAAATAATTGTATTTATGATGACCAAATTTGGCCGTCGTAAATAAAGGCTTGTTTACGACGGCTAGGGTCGTCGTAAATAAAAGCTAGTTTACGACGGCCAAACCTGGCCGTCGTAAATAAAAGATATTTATGACGGCCAGACCCTGGCCATCATAAATAGGCTGATATATACCCGCGGGGCCAGGGTCGTCGCGGGCATTCACGCCCGCGCCGACCCCGAGCCCGCTGCCCGAAGCTAACCGCCAGCCCCACCGCCGAGGCCCCCGCCGCCGCTCCAGCCCACCGCCACGGCACCTTCACTCCCTCGGCCGCCGCCGCCCCCAACCCTGGCGGTTCCGGCGCCCTCCCCGACACCGGCAGCCCCCGGCACTCCTTCCCGACCTGGAGTCCCGCTGCCCTGCCCCCGGCCCCGAGTTCCCGCGCCATCGAGCAAGTCACAGCCATCGAGAAGTTAGTTTTTTAATTTAGTTCATAATTGGATTTAGTTTAGAAAATTTAATTATTAGTTGTTATTATTTAATTTATGCAAATGTTTTATTAATTTTAGATTGAATTTAGTTTAGTTATTAATTGTTTAGTTTATGGATTTTGTTAAATGTAGTTGTCAATTCTTTGTTTTAGTTTTAGATCTAATTTAGTTTAGCTATAAATTGTTTAGTTTATGAATTTTGTTTAATTTAGCTGTAATTTGTTTGTATTAGTTAAATGTTTAATTTTGTTTAGTTGTAAAATGTTTAGTTTATGATTTTTTTTATTTAGTTATAATTTATTTAATTTTAGATTGAATTTAGCTTCCCTCCCGCCCACCCCCGCCGCGTCGCTGGCCGCCCCGCCGCGTCGCCGCCCCTGGCCTCGCCTCCACGCTGCCCGCCGCCGCCGCAGCACCCCGCGCCTCTGCCACCTCGTTTCGCCACCCTGCTGCCCCCGGCCTCCTCCGCTCGGCCGCCCTTGCCCGCCCCCCGCCACGTCGCCGGCTGCCCCACTGCGCCGCCGCACCCGGGCTCCTCCACGACACCCGCCAACAGCCCCGCACCCCGCGCCTTTGCCTCCCTACATCGCCGCCCGGCTGCCCCCGGTCTCCTCCGCCAGCCCTCCGTTCAACTACCGTCTATATATTTGCTTTATTTCATTATTTAGTTGAATATTGTGTATAAAATTGAGTGTTTATGATATGCTCTCATGATGGTTAAGTATATATATACACCGTCGTGAGAATGTGGAAAACATGTTAATTACGACATTTCCGAGCCGGGTTGTCACGTCGTGACGGTGGCGGGAGCCGGAAGGTCCCGAGCCTCCAAGCTTCGAGCACACAACGACGCGGAGAGACGCTCGATGAGAGCCGTCGGTCCGAGCTTGGCGCCCGACTGACCTCAATCCAATCAACGCACGACCACTCATCCGCTTTGACCCGTCACAAAGGGGTTTAAGGACCACCCAACGACCCGTGTCTGGTGCCCGAGCTCCCGAAAGGCTGGTGAGCTTCGACTTCGTCCTTCTCCCGTTGTTCTTAAGATCTCGGACATGCTAAAGAATTAGTTCGCATGGACACAGACCCGCACGTTGACGGTCACCCCTATTCTTCCCCCTCTCTCTCTTTCGTTCGTTCCTCCCTCTCTGTCATAAATGACTCAAAAAAATGAGTAATGTAAACTTTTAGAATATGCATCACCTGTTTTGAACCGGCCCGTCTCACATGCGTTACGCATGTGAGCCAGGTAGGTTCGGAATTGTCAATTTTTGGACAGCCTAAGAGTGACCGAGAGGGCGTGCCTACTACGAGACGTGGGTCTGGATCCAGACGAGATTTCGACAGCGTAACCCTGATGTTCTCGGCTGCACCATTATCAGGCGTCAGTCGGAGAACAACAGGGTTATGCTGCCAAAATTTTGTCTGGATTCGGAACTAGCGTCTCGTCAGAAGCACGTTCATCTCGGTCACTCTTGAGTGGGTTTAGAACCTATCTATCACAATAGAAGTATAAATTAACGATGTTTTCTCTCTCTTTAATCTGTAGCCTCCAACATGGGTGAAGACCGTAGTTAGATGTACACTGGTCGGAACAAGAAAGGTGGTCACTCAGATGAATGGTTCGCAAAGACAGATGCTTTTATCGTTCGAGCCTTTTTGTTGTCGACGATCGATAAGGTGCGATGCCCATGTACGAAATGCCGAAACACAAAGTGGCTTGATAAAATGACTCTTTCGATACTTTTGTGTTAAAACGGTTACACATCACATTATGAGGTGTGGAGTTTTCACAGCGAGACAACTTCTAAAGCCATACAAGGTGTGGAAGCGGATGATGATAACACGGGGGTTGATCGGATGGATGAGATGCTACAAGCTATTGAACTAGAGGCTACGGAGGATCCTCCAACAACGGAGGTAGAAGCGTTCTTCAAGCTTCTTAAAGCTTCAGAAGAGCCGCTTCATGAACACATAGAAGTGACCCTCCTTACGTTCATCACCAGATTTGTAGCAATTAAGTCCAAATACTTCTTTTTCAACAACTGTTACAATGACCTAACAAATTTATCAATTACAACTTACAACAGGATGTGGTCAGATAAAGGAAAAGGGAAGGGGGCTAGGGGCTTCCTCACGGAGGCACGAGACACCCGGGGTAGTTCCTCAGGTGAGAGCATACGCTCTCAGCTGTTGAGACATGTCCCGGACCTAGCGGGCGTACCTGTGGCCTTACAACGCACGGAGGTACATTTTCATTGGAAATTACGTTATCTTATATGTCACTTAGAAATTAACTATTCTTATAAATCCTTCTATTTTACAGTCTCACTCGCAGTCATCTGAGTCAGAGTCAGAGGCTAGGGCGTCGCCACAGCCTTCAGGGTCGCCTATGGCTGCCACAGAGGCGCCTAACGTGGAACCTTTGGGCCCCAATGGTGAGCAGCCTTTCGGGTCACCGGATGTGGTCCTGGAGCAGAGGCGACGGACGAGGAGGACGCGCTTTGTATCTCCTTCTCCAGTTCCTATAGAGCGGGTCACTATTCGCCCAGTCGGAGACACGGAAGCAAACTATCAAATAATATTCAACTTTTAGATTCTTTTGTTTGTGGGTATATTAATAAGTTCACTAAATCCTTACACCTCTTAGTACGACTGCTCGTTCGCGGGTGAGGGGCACCACAGACAGGTGTCCGGTTGCATCGGGTCTTTAGTGCGTCTGCACTATCCCGGTGTGATCGACGGGGTCCCTGCGACGTCGTGCGACAACTACGCTTGTGTCTCCCACGAGGCGCACAACAACCTTCAGGGGCTTTGTGGGCAGATTTTATAGTAAGTCTGCTTAATAAAATTTTGTAAATTATTATTCTTCAACTTGATTCAATCATTAATGCATATCTCTTCAATATTTGTTTTCTTATAGCTGAGGTACCGTTTAGAGGACACGAGCCAGAGCATGTTGGACCATGCTAGAGCCGTGTTCAACAGTAACACATAGAAGCTTGTAACACAAGCGTTATCGTACGCTCGTATTCAAGCCGTGAACGAGTACCTAAAGCAGCACCAGGAGTACCAGACAGGGCCATTTAGGAGGGCCTGTGACACTTACTTGATAGTGGAGCAGTACGTGGAGATAAGTTGTTTGTGTTCAATTATTTCAATACATAGTTATGTAAAAGGTATTTCAATGACATAATAAATATGTGCAGGTCGGTATTTCCTGGCTAGAGGGTCGGCCCGAAGCGTACCGAACTCTCTGCCAGATGTGAGCTAGCGATGCTTTCATTGCTAAATCCAGGAGGGCTCCTGGATGTAGAGGTTTAGACTCAAAGCACTCATATGGCCCCGATGGCCATGTGCGTTTAGCTAAACACATGGTAAGAATAATAACCCTTCTTGGTATGTCTTTATAATATAATTAGCATACTAACACATATCTACAGGAGTGTGAGACCGGTCAGGTACCGACCGACACTGCCGTCTGGAAGCGGGGTCATAAGGACCCATCCCAGCCTGGGGAGTGCAGTCAGGTCGCGATCGATTGACTTGTAAGTTATCAAAACTTATCAATTCAATTGTTACTAATTTGTTGTTACTAATACGTAATTTTACTCCTTTTAGGAAAAGAATGGGCGAGAGGCCGTGAGGATACACGGCGAAGGATCCAATTGGGAAAACGCGCCAATCGACCCTCAAGCCATTTACACTAGTGGTGGCGGGAAGGCACATGGACGGTAAGTTGGTCATTTTATTTATTTTTGTAAAAACTTGTTTCTTCTAATTATTATTCTTTTATTCCTTTGTAGGTTTGCCATTTTCGATGGAGTTATCGACTCGAGGGTCGCGTGACCTTTGATCGTAACTCCATCGACCAAAGGTTCCTCCATCGGGCATACAAGTCGTCGTCCCTCACATAGCCAGATAGAGGAGGTCCTTAGGGAGAGAGAGAAGAGATCCGAAGAGAGAGGGAGGAGCTCTAGAGGGAGAGGGATCTAGCCTGGGCCGCATAGGAGCAGCATACCGCCTACATGGCTTAGATGCAGGCGGTGATAGAGGCAAGTATTTGAATATAAATTAATTTAAATTCCTAACATTGCATTAGTTTGTTTGTTTTAATATTTTGTAATTACATGCCTTAGCCCTTAGCTCGACAGAGTGAGCAGATCACGATCCTGACATGGCAGCCGTCAGATTTGGCCCCTCCACAAGTGCCCCCACCACATGCACATACAGATATCCGGGCAATGTGTTTTTATTTTGCCATTTTATAATCTAAGAAAAATTTAGTGTAGTTGAGGGGAGAGAGTGAGAGTGAGGGGGAGAGGGAGATAGTGGTAGAGAGGGGGAGGGAGAGATAGTGAGAGTGAAAAGTGAAAGAGAGAGGGATAGAGAGACAGAGTGGTAGAGATAGGGGGTGTGACAGAGAGGTAGTCGTAGAGAGAGAGGGAGGGAGAAAGTGAGAGTAAGAGGTGGAGAGGGAGGGAGTGAGAGTAAGAGATTGTGGTAGAGAGGTGGGAGAGGGAGAGAGAGTGAAAGTGAAAAGGGAAAGAGGGAGGGAGAGAGATACGAAGTGGTAGAGATAGGGTCGTGAGAGGTAGTCGTAGAGAGAGGGGGAGGGAGAGGGCAAGGGAGAAAGTGAGAGTGAGAGGGGGGAGAGGGAGGGAGTGAGAGTAAGAGATTGTGATAGAGAGGGGGAGGGAGAGGGGGAGAGAGTGAGAGTGAAAAGGGAAAGAGGGAGGGAGAGAGATACAAAGTGGTAGAAATAGGGGGTGAGAGGGAGAGGGAGTCGTTGAGGGAGGGGGGGGAGAGGGCGAGGAAGAAAGTGAGAGTGCAGGGAGGGAGAGAGGGAGTGAGAGTAGTGGGGAGAGAGCTGTACAAGCTCAAACTCACTTAATCTATTTATTTGAATTGCAGGGATCGGTAACGGAGGCTCAAACACCACCGCCATAGCTACCGGCACTGGGAGGAGGTCGCGGAGATGGATTCTTCGGCTCCGGAGCGAGTGGAGGAGCGACTGGATCCACGAGTGGAAGGGGTAGTATTTAGCGAGCGGACCTCTTTTTTGTTTAATATTTTGGATGTTTTATATAAATTATTTTGTGAGTTGACCATCACGTCAGGTTATTCTAATTCTGTTTTTTTAATTGAAAACCTTATTTACGACGGCCATATATACAGGGTTGTCGTAAGTTAACCTAACTAACTTATGACGGCCAGGACCAGACCATTGTAATTTAACGTAACTAACTTACGACGGTCGGTTCCGTGGCCGTCGTAAGTAAGGCGCCTAGCCCGCCACGTGGCGCGGCAATGAGCGACGGCCGTTAACTTACGACGGCTGTTCCCAGCCGTCGTAAGTTAGTTATTTACGACGGTAACCGTCATAAATAAAATTATTTACGACAAAACCTTGAAACAGCCAGAAACCGTCATAAATAACATAAAACCGACGTAAATAACTAACTTACGACGGTTTCTATCCGTCGTAAATGCGCCGCATTCCTTTAGTGTATGCAATATTTCGATTGTTTTTTGTTAAATCTTTCAAACTGAATTTTGACCTGCAAACTAAGTTAGTTTTAGTAAAGTGGCAACTATGAATACTCTAAGTAAATAAACATTGACCCCTCTTGATAGGACAACATATATTCTAGCAATCCGATCACTTTGTTCTCTAACTACTTTATAACTAGCAAAAGAGAAAAAATGTTCTATCGATTATCCTTTATCTTGAGCCATCGATCAATTCAGGCAAACATGAGCTTCATATGAGTTTCATCAATTTATCTTCCTTTTGCTCCTATCTCCACACTTGAATTAACGTTATGGTCATCTTAAATATATATTGTCATGAATTACAATATCACTGGATGAGATCGTAGGCGGTGAGCCAACACTAGCCGAAGGCCCAAACCAGATCGAGTCGACGCGCTCCTTCGCAGCCACGGCGAGGTCCTGCTCCCGGCAGCTGCGAGTATGTCGACCTCATTATCCCCATTTCTGACGGCTGCATCATCTTCATGTCTGGCGGTGACCTGCTCGGCTGCTCAACGTTGACGGTTGATTGTTGCCCGCTTGGCCTCGGCTGCACGATTTCGGCGGCAGCGGCTGGGCCATGACCTTGACGGCGGGGGCCTCGCTAAGTATGCATCAGCGTCGTCCGTTGACCTCAGTTCCATCAATGGCTTTTCGTTTTTCTTCCGGTTCGATTGGTTAGATGGCTCCAATTTTTTTCCTCTTTGTTTTGGCTCGATTGGTTAGGTGTTTCGGACGATCGGTCCAGTTGAAGCCAGCAGGAACGAGGGGCAAGCTGCCTTGAGATCCTACGGTCCTACCAGTGTAGTAGCTCATTGGTTTTCGAAAAAAATAAGTGTAGTAGCTCACATCTTGTGGCAGATGGGAGACTATATCATAGCTTAGCTTGGTTGTAAAAAGATTTAACTGGCTAGAGCCCTAATTAGACTTTATAAAATGAAAAGGCTATAACTAATTAGACGTTATCAAATAATATTTATCTTTATGTTATCATAAACCAAAAAGAAATCTGAATACATATTATTTTTTGCTATAATGACAAAGTTAATTTTGTTCCGAAACACGATCACTATAGAAAACCAATCAATTTACAACGGTCAGAAACCATCGTAACTAACGTTGTTTACGACAGCTAATGCTAAGGCCGTCGTAAATTAGTTTAGCCGTCGTAAATGGTGCTTTTTTTCTACGGTGAATTATTAATTTGAAATGCAGTTGACTGGCTGATTTTAAAATGCAAACATAGAATCACAAGCATTACGAAGCATGTATCGTTTGCTTGCGAATTCCAGCTTGATTGAGTAATCACTGCCACAGGTAATATATAATGCGCCCTCAATTCTGCTTAAGGCGACCAGAAATACGGATCTCGTAAATATAACGCGGGCATCTGCCATCTCGATTGTAAAGATACTTGCACAACTGGTGCGCGCGCGGAAGAGTACATATTCATGTGCCGCAGCATATCACATGACCGGGTACGCCATGTCGACCGCGATGCCGCACATGCCCCCGCCACCAACGCCACGATGCAGGCGCACGTAGCCCTTCTCGCCCCAGCCCGTGCCCCACGAGTTCTTGACGATCCAGTACTTGAGCCCCGTGGAGGCGTCCGCGCCGAACCCAACCACGGTGACGCCGTGGTTCTCGCGCCCCCCGCACTGCCCCGAGAACACCCCGCCGCTGTAGAACTGCAGGTTCCCGCCCATCTCGATGCCCGCGGCCACGGGCTGCTGCGCCACGGCGCGCTGCAGCCCGGCCTCGCCAGACGGCACCCGCACGTAGTTGGAGATCGAAGCGACGCGGTTGGCGGCCTTGGCGCGGCTGCAGTAGCCCCGGACGCCCCGGTACGGGTAGTCCGCCGAGGTGGTGATGCCGCCGTTCTCGATCACCCACCTGTACCCGTTGGTGAAGTGGCCGCGGTTGCAGCCACCGTCGTAGGGGTCACAGTCGATCAGCTCCTGCTCCGACAGAGAGACTAGCCTCCCCCTTCTGATCTTGTTCAGACTCTCTATCGTCGCCGCCGTCACAAACGCCCAGCAGCTGGCTGCATGCATCAACAACCCAGAACGTACGTGATATCCTTTTTATCTCTGCTAGTGGACAAGGTCAAAACCATTCCCTGATATAGTAAACAAGGCAAAGGGCATACCACACTGGCCCTGGCTCTTGATCGGAGTCACGGCGCCTTGTGACCTCCAGTCCACGCTGGTTAGAGCATCCACCGTGGCGCTCATATCAGAAAAAGACGCGTTGACCTTCTTGTCGGCGTACTGCATTGGCCCTATCGTCCCCTTCATGGTATACATGTCGAGGAACTCCTCCGGCGTCAGGTCGGTGAACTGGTTCTCGCCGAGCTGGTACGTCAGGTTGCCCGCCCGGTTGGTGGCCTCGATGTGCTCCACGTTCCGGCGGTACACCTCGAACCGCCGCTGCTTCTCCTCCACGTTCGTGTAGGAGCGGTTGTACGCAGCTTGCCACCGGAGGAACCGGTCCATCATCAGCTTGTCACCGGCGTCCACGCTTTCAGCCCCGGCAACCGCCGGAGAGGCGGCGGCCAACATGAGACCGCACGTCAACAGGATTATCACCGGTGACATGGCTCCAGAGGAGGGAGCCGTGCTGGAACCTTTTTCATTCCTGTGCTTCATTCTGCTTCTGCTTAAGCATTCATTACCAAGATGGTTGTGTTTATATACTGTGATGTAGCTTGTGAAGTGCGATCGCGTCGTTGGAGTATTCGAGGCGCGAAACGACCTGCCTTTAGCTACTGTCTAGCTTGTCAAGTGGAGAGAGATTTGAATACCCTCCAACATAAATCGGCAAGCAACGCATGCAGGAGGTGTGTGGCGATGATGCTTTTAGTTCAGGAATGGCAACAACGAGCTACATTTTCTCTTGCGACATTGTTGTGTGCAAAAGCAGTACGTACTGCTTTAGCACAAGAATGAGCTTGTTAGGTTCCGTTGGCGTGCACACTAATAACTATTAACGGTTATAGCACCTTTCAGCGCATGTAGGGTCATGTTGTAGGCAAATGTTAGTGTGCATGCACTTTCGTTGGCGTGCACTCTGACAATTACGGTTCAAAAGGATGGCCAACTACCATTCATTAATCTTTTCGTTGGCGTTCAATTCAGTTTGACGAAATGTTTTAGTGAAGAAGTTCATGCCTGAGCTCGTTAATGTTCTTTCGATGCTCAGTGTTGCCAGAGGCTCTACCATTCATTATATAGGACATTTTACATTAAGGCGCACACCCATCAAGCTAAATTTTAAGATGAATGCAAAAACTACGATAAAAAGTTGGTAGAGAACATGTTTACCGGACAATCGACGCCCTAGGTGAGGAGCACCGGATGAGTTGTGTAGAGAGGTTGTAGAGAAAGGTTGAAGAGGTCCGCATGAAATACGTTCACCACCGGATGGTCAGACAAGACAAGGTTGTGCGTATCTGACGATTGGAGGCGATATAAGCTGATTTGAAAGGTCATGTGTGAACCGAACACTACTAGAAAAAGTGTTTTCACGGACGGCTTGAAACGTATTATCACATGCGGTTTTGAAAACTGCCTATGGCAAAACGCATGTGAAAATGACAGATTATCACATGTGGTGGCAAAAACCGCATGTGAAAATATATAATCATGTACGATCACCGTTAAAAAAGCTATCTGTGAAAATGTATTATCATAAGCGGTTCTTCACAACCGACCGCCTATGATGTGATAATGCCTTATCACAGACGCCTGGTTACCACTGACTGCCTGTGATAATTTCTTATCACACGCAGTTATTCTTTACCACCCTCCTCACCATATTCGAGTAGCTCTCTAGGATCAGGTACTCCTCCATGTTGTCGGACTCACCGTGCTCGGTCGTATTCGCGTTCGGCGCCGTCTTGCCGTCACCTGATCTGCCGCCTTCGGCCGGTGCCGTTTGCACCGAATAGCAACTTTGCGTCATCCGCGCGGCCAGTGAGCGCGGTGAAGAACGACAGCCCATTAGGCCATTTGAGATCCCCGTCCGGCGCTTGTTCCCACCGGGCTCCATCTGTCGTTGCTATTGCTCCATCTTAAAGTGTGGCAAAGGAAAGCAATATCAAGTGATTTCGAGGGGAGAAGGTGTCGCGCCTTATATGTCGGGCACAACGCCCGCAACTTTCCGATGTGGGACAAAGTTCCCATGCATGCTGGCGCAGGCGCGCGACGCGTCGCTGGTCGACTCATGGGCCGAAATTGTGTGCGGACCATTACAAATAACTTCTTCACATGCGGTCCATATTAAAAACCGTCTGTGATAATATATGGATTTTCACATGCGGTCACTATTAAAAACCACCTGTGATAATATGGATTTTCACATAAGGTCATTATTAAAAACTGCATGTGATAACATGGATTTTCGAGGGCGGTCATTATTAATTAAAAGTCGCCTGTGATAATATGGATTTTCACAGCCAATCCGTATTAAAAACCATCTATGATAATATATATTTTCACAGGCGGTTGTTATTAAAAATCGTCTGTGAAAATATATGGATTTTCACACGCCGTTTTTTAACAGACTATCTGCAAAAAAAATAGGAGGTGCCTGAGAAAATACTTCCTGTAGTAGTGGAATGGTCTGATAGGCTGGAAATTAAAGTGGTCCCCGGTGCATGCAAATGGAAGAAATATCATGGGACCTACATTCACTGATGATGTGGACATCACAGCAAAGGACACACATAAACAATCCTACAAAGGACCAATTACATGAACTCGTGCTAAGAAACTTGAACAACAGGTCTATGCTTTCTTCTCTACATTACATTTTAATATTAATAAGAATAATACGCTAACTAAGTCGTGTGATTACGTGATACTTAGGTTTACACCTGAAGGAGCATCATTGGCTGCCAAGGAAAAGAACCAAGTTAATTCGCACCATCCGATCTGAAAACGGGTGCACTGCAGCAGTCTCAACTTTACGTGTAATCCTGTACCAATCTGTCATGTTCCAAGGGCATAATACATATGGTGTGAAATCTTATCAAGTCTACTTTTCAATGCAACAAACGGTGCAACGTTTGGAGTTCCCAAGCTGGAGTTATGGCCAAATTACTAAAGGTTGCGCAGAAGGCGAGCAGATGCGCGAGTACCAAAGACTACTTCGTGAGGTACTCACTAGCTGGCCCTCTACTTCAAAACGTGGTGACTTCAGTTCACACCTAGCTAGGAGGGTTGTTCCTAGTATAAATAACACCCTTGTGGTATTGGAAAAACAACGATTGATCATTTGATAAATAATATAATTTTGAGTGCCTTGCACACCTTTGTTTCTTCCTGGTTCTTCATGGACTTGTGAAGTGATCCCTCAAGGGTTCCCTAATCACTACAGGAAAGAGGTCAACATACGACAGCCGGATTAACATACGATGGCCAGCCGTCGTATATAAACTTATATGCGACGGTCCGAACAGGATGTCGTATATAACCTTATATACGACGGTGAAGCCGTCGTTTATTTACCGGCTGTCGTAAATAGATCTTATATACGACAGCCAACCCTAGACTGTCATACATATACCTTATTTACGACAGCTAGTGTGGCTGGTTGTCGTATCTAAAAGAGGTCGTCGTAAATAAGCTTATTTACGACGGCCACACCACGGGTCGTCGTAAATAAGGCTTATATACCCGCGGGCCCGAGTCGGCGCGGGCATTCACGCTCGCGCCGACCCGAGCCCCCGCCGCCCAAAACGCCACCGCCGCCCCGCCCGCCGCCGCCAGCCGCCGCCCTGCCCGCCGCCGCCAGCTGCCGCCCCACCGGCCGCCGCCAGCTGGCCCGCCCCGCCCGAAGCCCCCGCCGCCCGAAACGCCGCTGCCGCCAGCCGCCGGCCAACAGCCGCCACCCCGCCCCGGCCACCGCAGCCTCGCCACAGCGCCGCACCACGCGCTGCCTAGCCCCACCGTGCTGCCACGTGGCCGCACCGCCCGGACCTGCGCCCGTCGCGCTGCGCGCCGCCGCACCGTGCCGGTCCGCCTCCACGCCGTGTGCCGCCCGCCTCGCCATGTGCCGCTCGCCGCACCGCCTCCACCGTGAGGTAAGCCGCCCGCCTCCCTCCCCATCTAGAAAGCTTGGTTTTTTAATTACCAATTGTATAGATTATGCTTGTTTGTTTTTGATTGTTTAGTGGCTAATTGTTTAGATTTAGATGAATTAATATGCTTAGGTTTATTTGAATTGCTAGCTAGGTGTAATTTTTTTAATTGTTTAGAATTGATAAGCTTGTTAACTATGGTAATTATGCTTATTTAGATGAGTTGTTAATTGCTTAGATGATTAATGCAAATGAGTTAATAGTTTAATTAATTATTATTTCGATTGTTTGAGTGTTTAAAAGTACTATATGTACATAAGTGGGCTTAGGGCCCGATATGACCCATTTAGTGGTAACGTATACGTCTACACAAGCACGGTGTGAACAACCTAGGCCGCCTCGCCCTACCCCCTCCCCCCCCCCCCCCCGCGGCTTAGCCAGCGCTCGGCCTCCGACACTCTGCCGCGGAACTGCCGATCCTTCGGCGCTCGGCCTCCTCCGCCGCGGGACTGTCGATCTGCCGGCAATCATCGGCCTCCATTGACCGGCTGCCGCGGATCTGCCGGCGCTCAACCTCCCACGGGCGCAGGTCAGTGTTCTCCCCCTCTCCTCCCCCATTGGTTTCCTCCGTCGACGCTGCCACCCCCGCCCCTTCCTTTCCCCGAAGATGTATCACCTCCTGTGCGCGGGCGCCGCCACCACCTCCCCTGTTTGCGAGCGCCGCCGCCGTATTCATCCGCCTTACGCTGGGATCTAAGGCGATGGGACGCATTACGATCCCGAGGCACCTTACCGCTTAAGGGACGCCTTAACAACTATGGTTCTTTCCTTCTCTCTATTGTTCTTTCCTCTCTCTCTTTGAAATGACTCAAAAACGAAAGATTGACGTTCTTTACAATATGCGTCACCCGTTTCGAACCGGCCCGTCTCACATGTGTTACGCATGTGAGGCGTGTAGGTTTGGAATTGTCCTGTTTTGGACAGCCTAGGAGTGACCGTGAGGGCGTGCTTATGATGAGACACGGGGACTAGATTTGGACGTAGTTTCGACAGCGTAACCCTAATGTTCTCCGCTGCTCCATTTTCGGACGTGCAGTTGGAGAACAGCGAGGTTATGCTGCTAAAATTTTGTCTGAATCTAGACCTCGTGTCTTGTCATAAGCACGTTCGTCTCAGTCACTCTTGGGTGGGTTTAGGACCTATCCTTTCCAATAGATATAGGTCCGTGACATAAATAAATAATAAACTAATTATAAATTCTTTGACTTAAAACTGCAGAGTTAAACATGAGTGAAGACCGTAGTTGGCCATACCATACTCCTGTTGGCCCGTCTTTGTTATTCCGTACAACCTACCACCTTCTCTTTGTATGAAGTACGAGTTTATGTTTCTTAGCCTCATTATACCAGGACTAGATCATGCGGGATCACGTATCAATGTGATGTTGAAACCATTGATTGAAGAATTGAAAACGTTGTGGATTGGAGTTGAAGCGTATGACTGTTACAAGAAGCAGAAATTCAACCTTCGAGCTGCTTATTTGTGGTCTGTTCATGATTTCCCTGCGTACGACATATTTTCTGGATGGAGCACACATGGTCGTTTGACGTGTCCCATATGTGCGTCTGACACGGTGTGTTTTCGACTTACATATGGTGGCAAGATAAGCTACTTTGATTGTCATAGGCGTTGGCTTCCTCGAAACCACCCATTCAGGAAACAGAGGAATGTCTTCAGAAAAGATACTGTTGTCACTAAGGAACCACCTAAACGCCTAAGCGGGTGTGAAGTATCCGATGTGTTGGACTCACTAGTCCCTGATGAAGCTCGCCCTGGATTCTTTGCAGGTTACAGAAATGTTCACAACTGGACTCATGTATGTGAAGTTTGGGAGCTACCATATGTGAAGTCATTGATACTGATGCATAATATTGTTGTAATGCATCAGGAGCGTAACATGGCCGAATATATCATAAGCACGTGCATGGATATCACGGGCAAAACGAAAGACAACTTAAAAGCTCGAAAGGATTTGACCAAGATTTGTAATCGACCTACTCTTGAGCTCTATGAAAGCGGTGGTAAGCCACGTACTTCTTTCGTGCTTCGACCTAATGAAAAGAAACAAGTTATGGAATGGTTGAAAACTTTGAAATTCCCAGATGGTTACGCTGCTAGTCTGAGACGAGCCGTGAATGTTAAAATGGGAAAGCTCACTGGGTTGAAGAGTCATGACTATCATATAATAATGGAAAGACTCTTACCTATTATGTTTCGAGGATATCAGGATGATGCGGTGTGGAAGGTGTTAGCTGAGCTCTCATTATTCTATAGACAGTTATGTGCCAAAGAAATAACGGAAGATATGATGGAGAAGTTAGAGAAGGAGATACATGTACTTTTATGTAAGATGGAAAAAATATTTCCTCCTGGTTTCTTCAATCCAATACAACATCTTCTTATCCATCTTCTATTCGAAGTAAAAGTTGGTGGTCCTGTGCAATATAGATGGATGTACCATATTGAAAGAGCATTGAGATATTCGAAAACTATGGTTGGCAACAGAGTAAGGGTTGAAGGGTGCATTGCCGAAGCATTTACTCTAAAGGAAGTAGGTTACTTTTCTAGTTTCTACTTTGCAGAGGAAAACAATGTCAATACTTCGGTAATGCGATACAATGTAGATGACGAACCACCTGGAGATGATGGTTATCATGATATTGGAGACACTAAAGAAGTTTACCAAGACGAAGAGTTGCCACACTCTTTTATCGTCGAGCCTGGTGCAGGACTCGATAACTTAGTAGGAGACGTTGCAGATGTGGAGACATCTACAATACGAAAGCGGAAACGTAAACAGCTCACGACGACAGATCACGATGTTGATGATCGTGATGTTGATGATCATGATGTTGATGAATTTTAAAACTGATTACGAGTAATGTTCTTTTAAATGAAAGTAACATTAATTATCGCTTACATTACTTTTGAAACTGATTACGAGTAATGTTTTTTTTAACTGATTAGGATGTCGTCAAGCAAGGGTTCGAAGGGTTCGAAGGGGAAGAAGGCGCCGAGTGTGAGGGGTTTCCTCCCCTCGCAGGAGAGAGACGACTACTTCTACGGTTCCACTTACAGCGGGAGCAGACGCACTCAGCTGTTAAGTGTGTGTTCAGAGTTGCGGGACAGGGTTGTCAGTTTGCAGCGTATAGAGGTAAATTTTTCTACAATGCACAAAATTATTATAATCACTTTTTCAATTTAACTTACTTACTTTACCATTATAGTCTGATTCGGACTATGAGTCCGAGGCCAGAGCGGCACCTCAGGAGACGGGTACGCAGCGCAGCGTGCCCTCGGGGAGCGAGCCCTCTGGTAGCCAGGCCTCTGGCAGCCAGCCCTCCGGCAGCCACCCCGAGGGTAGTCTGCCCAGCGAGCCCGAGGGCACCCAGCCCGAGGACACGTCCGGTGGCCAGCCTTTTGGGTCACCAGACGTGGTGCCGCAGCGGAGGAGATGTACGAGGAGTAACTTTGTTGGTTGTCCACCGATTCCTAGACAACCGGTAATTATTCGTCCGGTTGGAGACAGGTAACACATTAATAAAGTATTCATTTCTATTTATTCTCAAAGACTATCATCTTACTTAATGACTTAACAAACGTCTTTTTAGTTCTTGGGAGGACCTCTCGTACGACGGGCAGAAACACCACAGGACGGTGAACGGTTGCATCGGGAACTTAGTGCGTCTGCACTACCCCGGTGCGATCGATGGACATGCAGCTACGTCATGGGACGACTACGCGCGCGTTCCTCACCCGCAGAACGACAACCTACAGGGAGTCGTGTGGGCATATTTTTGGGTAAGTAACTTTCATAAATATTTGAAGTTTCAATTCTTTATGTTCCTTCAAATATTAATGTGCGTATATGTCGAACTGTGTTGGCTTCCTACAACTCAGGTACCGCCTTGGGGACCCGGCTGAGCAGATGGATCATACCCGCTCCGTGTTCGAAGTGAACGCTCAGAAGCTTGTTATGCAAATGCTTTCGAACGCTCGGAGTCAAATAGTTAACGACTACTTGAAGCTCCACGACCACGAGGTTGGGTCGTTCAGAGACGCCTCCGACACGTACTTGACGGAGGAGCAATACGCAGAGGTAAGTTGCGTAATCTTTAAATTATTCACATTAATTTTGCTAAGTAACATCTAATGAACTATGCATGTGTGCAGGTTAGTGTCCTTTGGTTACAGGGACAAACTGAAGATTACCGAGCCCTTTGCAGGTATTGGGCTAGCGATGAGTTCATCGCTAAGTCCAAGAAGGCTCGAGATGCCACAGGGAGCTCAGGGAAGCACGGTATGGGCGTCCAGGGTTTTGTGCGAATGGCTAAACGGATGGTAAGTTTCTTGGTGGTTTTTATTATATTCATAATGTAGTATTGCTCGTACTAACATATGTTCACAGGAAAAGGAGACCTGCGTGCGACCGAGTGCTACTGCGGTCTATAGGAGAGGTCACGCCGACCCTTCTCAGCCGGAGCAGTGTAGTCAGTACGCAGCGGAGCGCCTGGTAAGTTTCATGACCTCTCAAATTAGTTGACACTATATATGTTGTTGAACTTACACAATTTCATTTTTTTTCAGACTAGGTATGGGCAAGAGGCTGTGAGGATACACAGTGAAGGGTTCGATTGGGAAAACTCCCCCAACATCGACCCTCAAGCCGCGTATGCAAGCGGAGGTGGAAAAGCACACGAAAGGTGAATTCATTTACTTTCATTATTTTCAATTCAAGATTATTTAATTTTACCTTGAATTGATTCGTTTTTTAGGCTTGCCTTATTCTCTGGAGTCGTCAACTCTAGGGAGGCACGACCCGCGAGAGGCAGCTCCTCGCAGTCTTCGGCTGCTGGCGCAGGCTCCTCCAGCCGCCGTGTCACCGAGAGAGATCTCGAAGTCATGGCGCTTCGGGAAAGCTTGGCTCGGCAGAAGGAGGCCTTGGCGAGAGAGCGAGAGAACAACAGTGCTGCCATGGCGTACCATGCGTCCTATATGGCACAGATGCAAGCGGCAATGGAAGTAAGAAACATATAATTATACTTTAATTACATTACATTTCAATTGGTTTTGTAAATTGTAATATTTGAAATGACAGGCGCTAGCTCGACGGCAAGGACAGCAAATCCAGATACCGCTGTGACAACCACCTCCTTCGTGCTGCAGCCGTCGCCACCACAGGAGCAGTTTACTGGAGTACAAGTACAAAAAGGAACTTACTAAACAATTGAATACGAGAACACCGTTGTAAACTTGTACATATATCACTGTGTTTCGCAGGGATCAGGGACGGAGGCTCAGACTCCATCGCCGCAGCTAAGGGCGCCAGGTTCGCCGCGGCAGGATGACAGCTTCGCTCCCGGAGGTAGTGGAGGGGCTAGTAATCAATAGACTTGTGATTTTGTTTTTGATTGTGTGGATGTCAGACTTCGTGATTGTGGATGTGTACTATTGCATCTTGTTGTGATTTTATATGTCAAATTGTTTTTTTGTTGTCTATTGATTTGGATGTGTAGCTCGCCATCGAGCCAGGTTAGCCATTTTCTGTTTTTTTAAAAAAAATGGAAAAGATTATATACGACGGCTTGTATAGTTTATATACAACGGTGGCTATACAGTGCCGTCGTAAATAAGCCTAAATTATATACGACGGCTGGGCCCAGGCTGTCGTATATAAGCCCTTATATATGACAGCCAGGGCCCAGCCGCTGTCGTATATAAGCTCTTTTAAACGACAGCCAGGGCCCAGCCGTCGTATATAAAGGCCCCGACCCACTGGCCCAAGTCTACGGAACAGGCCGTTGTGTATAAGGGGTCGTTGTATATATACTGTTATATACAACGGCGCTGTCGTATATAACTATATATACGACAAAATATATACGACGGTCACAAACCGTCGTATATAAACACCTGCCATCGTATATAGGTTGTATACGACGGCTTTGACTTTATATACGACGGTTTTGGCTGTCGTATGCTGACGGGAATTCTGTAGTGAATTCATGCTCTAGTCTTCCGGGCCTTTTGTGTGGATTAGTTTTTGGTTCTGCAGTCGTTCGGAGATCGAGTCAAAATCCTCAAGGTTTCGGTGCCTCTCTCCCCGTCGCTTGGTCGCAACCAACCTTGGCTGGTATAAAGCTAGTTATCTCAGATTGTGGTTCTGTGGTCATCCGGAGATCGAGTCGAATTTCTCAAACACTTCGATGCCTCTCTCCCCGTCACTTGGTCGCATCCAGTCTTGGCAGTTATAAAGCTAGTTACCCCGCAGTTTTCAGCTAGTTAACACTATTCGCTCCGCTATCCGATCTTTCCCTTTGCCATTCGTCGTACCTACTGCCATAAAGATCGGGCCACCCCCCCTCGGATTTCACCCTATCATTTGGTATTAGATTTCAGTTTTGCACGGTAGGTACGATCCTCATATCATCTATTTGTTATCCCTATTTTTTTCTGTTATCCATCTCGTGTTTTTCGTGTCATACCTATTGTCTACTAAACCACCACAAAAAGTAACCGAACTTTCGTGTAGTACTGCTGATCTTGTGTCATTTGCATCATTTCTTGTTGCCATATCCGTCTACATTGTGTTGGTCAGCCCACATCTTGTTTGCATAAAAAAAGAGAAAAAAAGAAAAGAGAGTGAGAAAAAGAGAAAGATTTAAAGGGCTGCAATATTATAATCATTGTTGAAAGAATTTTCAAATTGGGCAACAAAGTGTTACTCATATTTTGGTTTGGTTTATGATGCTTGATTTACGGTGCTACAAGCCTTCCTTGTTGAGCCATCCTAACTCCACAAAAATACCGTAACCGGATCCCTCGACTCGTAATCCTTTCAACCGCTTAATCACAGCAGTGATACTACCACATTTTGCACACTCGCAGTCCTTGAGAACGGATAAGAACTTTGGTAAGCAAGAGGTGAGATTGTGTGATTCCACAAGAAAATTCCTATACCATTTTCCCTCCACTGCTCTAACATGGCATGATCTGATTCGAGTGTTCATGGTGGTAATACTGGAAGGCAAGAACCACCGATTGCAAGAGCTGAACTACGCCAACTCGAAGACTCACTATTGGAGGCCATGGAGAGGATGTTCAATGAACGTCTCCCTCCAGCTGATGGCAGGACTCCACGACATCATAATGAAGAATTTGGCGATGAAAATTCTGGTTTTGGGAATGGTTTTCGGAACCATTTCCAAAATGAACATGGTGGCCATGATGGTGGTAGGCGTGCTGGTCACAATGATCATCGTGGAAGAAGAATGCAAGGATGTGGTCACGGCAATCATGTGCACTTTGATGATGAGCAGGAATTACATGAAAACTCATACGATGGGTGTGAGGCAAATGATAACCCTTTTGCAGATCAAGGACTTTTTGCACATCACCATGATCACCGTCATGGTGCTGGTTATAATGGAGAACGTCGTCGTCAACACAATGAGAATAATCAACACAACATTGCTTGTGTCAAACTATGTGTTCCAAAGTTTTCAGGAAAATAAGATGCAGATGCATATCTAGAATGGGAGGAGCAATGTGACCAAATATTTAGAGTGCATAATCTCTCCGATTGACAGCGTGTAAACCTTGCCTCCATCCAATTTTCAGATTATGCTCTCACTTGGTGGAATCAAATACAAGAAAATCAACTTGTGTTGGGACGTGATCATATCAACACATGGAATGAGATGAAGCAAGTGATGAGAAAACGCTTTGTACCATCCAGCTATCAACGTGACCTTCGTAATAGGTTGCAGCAATTGAGACAAGGTTCCAAATCAGTTGATGAGTACTACAAGGAAATGGAGTTGCTGCTGATTCGATCGGGAATTAGAGAATATGAAGAATCAAAGATAGCAAGATTTTTTCATGGTCTTAATGCTGAAATCTCTGATTTTGTTGATATGTTTCCATACCACAATTTGTAGAGCCTTGTGGATCAAGCTATGCGCACCAAAAGGAAATTTCAGCAAGCTCGACGAAGTCGATCCTATGGTGGTCGATCTTTACCTTGGAACCGGAAGCAACCTGGTACATCTTTTGTTGAGGGGAAATCTAAAGGCGGTGCAGCTAAGTCTTCTCCATCCATTGGTACTGCAAAAACATCAGTTTCAGCCGCTTCTTCACCTACAATTCAACAAGAGCAACGGCGTCGCACTACTAGTACCAATCCTACTTTTGCATCAACACCCGCGTCCTCTTCAAATAGCCGAAGCATTGTGTGTCACAAGTGCCAAGGGGGTGGACATGTTGCTGCTGAGTGTCCTACTCAAAGGACTATGATTGTGAATGAACAAGGAGAATGGGAATCTGAAAGTGAATCAAAAGATGCACCATGCTATGATGAAGAAATTAAAGATAATGAGAATGAGATCCAACTCGAAAAAGGTGATGATAATTGCTTCATTTCTCGTTGAGTGCTTAGTGTCACGACTGTAAAAGAAGATAATTGACAGCGCCACAATCTTTTTCATACCAGAGGCATGATCAAAGACAAAGTATGCAAAATTATTGTTGATAATGACAGCTGTAATAATATTGCAAGCCAAGAATTAGTGGAGAAAATGGGGTTCAAACAGTAGCGTCATCCTAACCCATACAAGATGAAGTGGCTTAATAATTGTGGGGAACTACGTGTCATAAACACCGTAATTGTTCCTTTCTCTATTGGAAAGTATAAAGAGCAAGTGGAATGTGACGTCGTCCCCATGCACGCTTGTCAGCTATTGTTAGGACGACCATGGCTATATGATCGTGATGTTCAGATTAGTGGTCGTGCTAACAAGCTTATCTTCATGCACAATGGAGAGCGTCTCACTCTACTTCCAATGACACCAGAGGAAATTGTGAAGGATGATCTGAAAAGAAAACAGTGAGAGAGTGAGAACCACTTGCGAGTGACCCACAAACATAGTGAGGGAGTGCTTCCACGGCCAAATAAAACTCCACAGCCGCAAAGAACCGAGCCAAAGGGAAAAGAGGGTTTAGTGATGATAGCTACAAAAGGGGATTTAAAATAATTGAGTGAACCCAATGCCACGTTCTATGTACTCCTGTACAAGGACAATTTTCTTATCACTAATGATTTCTCCTCTAGATTGTCACATGTTGTCTTTGATGTATTGCAGGAATATGAAGACGTATTTCCAGAAAAAGTACCACCAGGGCTGCCACCAGAGGGGAATTGAGCATTAAATTGACCTTGTTCCTGGTGCTCCGCTTCCTAATCGACAATCATGCACCATACCGCATCAATCCGGACAGGAGGTCATCAACAAAGGGTATGTAAGGAAAAGTCTCTCACCTTGTGCAGTTCCTGTTCTTTTAGTTCCAAAGAAAGATGGTTCATGGAGCATGTGTGTTGATTGCCGAGCAATAAATAACATTACGATAAGGTATAGACATACCATTCCTAGACTTGATGACATGCTTGATGAGCTTAGTGGTGCTATCATATTTATAAAAATTGACTTGAGAAATGGCTATCACCAAATCCGAATGAAACAGGAAGATGAATGGAAAACAACTTTTAAAACCAAATTTGGCTTATATGAATGGTCGGTGATGCCTTTTGGATTGACAAATGCTCCTAGTACTTTTATGAGATTGATGAATCATGTTCTTAGAGCCTTTATTAGAAAGTTTGTTGTGGTTTACCTTGATGATATCTTAATTTACAGCAAGTCTCTTATTGAACACGTGGAACATATAAAATGTGTGCTTGCTATTTTGAGAAAAGAATTCTTGTTTGCTAACCTTGCAAAGTGCACCTTTTGCACCGACAAGGTACTCTTTCTTGGCTTTGTTGTTTCAGCTCAAGGCGTGGAGGTTGATGAACAAAAGGTTAAAGCTGTTTGTGAGTGGATGCATCCACAAAATATCAGCCAAGTGTGAAGCTTTCTTGGACTTGCAGGTTTCTATCGACGTTTTGTGAAATATTTTAGTACCATTGCTGCCCCAATCAATGAGTTGACAAGGAAGGACGTACCTTTTCATTGGGGAGAAACACAAACAAAAGCATTTGATGACAACCCCACTACTTGCTCTCCCGGATTTTGGTAAGACTTTTGAGATTGAATGTGATGCAAGTGGAGTAGGGGTTGGAGGCGTTCTTATGCGAGAAGGTGGACCAATTGCATATTACAGTGAAAAGCTAAGTGGTCTAACTCTCAATTATTCAATTTATGACAAAAAAATATATGCGCTTGTTAGATGTTTAGAAACTTGGCAGCACTATCTTTTGACTAAAGAATTTATCATACATTCAGATGATGAATCTTTGAAACATTTTAAAGGTCAACTAAAACTGAACAAAAGACATGCAAAATAGAGTGATTTATTGAGACATTTCCTTACATTGTAAAGTACAAGAAAGGGAAGGACAATGTTGTTGCGGATGCTTTATCTAGACGTCATGTTTTGTTGTCTCAACTTGATGCAAAAGTGCTTGGCTTAGAAAGTATCAAAGACTTGTATGGCACTGATTCATATTTTTGTGAATCATTTTCTAAGTCTTGTGATGGAAAAGGATGGAAGAAATTCCATATGCATAATAGATTTTTGTTTCAAGCCAACAAACTGTGCATTTCAGATTGCTCTCTTTGTCTAATGCTTGTGCAGGAAGCTCACGTTGGAGGCTTGATGGGTCACTTTGGTGCCAAGAAAATAGAGCAAGTGCTGGTCAATCACTTCTTTTGGCCCAAGATAAGAAGAGACGTGGAGAGGCATGTTCCATGTTGTGTCACCTGCAACAAAGCTAAGTCGTGCTTGAACCCTCATGGTCTATATACTCCTCTACCTATTCCTAGTGTTCCGTGGGAAGACATTTCTATGGACTTTGTTCTGGTTCTAACTCGAATCAAGAGGGGGAGAGATTCAATTTTTGTTGTAGTGGACAGATTTAGTACAATGGCTCATTTTATTCCCTCTCAAAAGAGTGATGGTGCTTCACATATTGCTGAATTGTTTTTCAGGGAAATTGTACGACTTCATGATGTACCATGTACTATTGTTTCGGATCGTGACACCAAGTTTTTGAGCTACTTTTGAAATACCTTGTAGGAAAAACTTGGTACACGACTGCTATTTTCCATAACATGTCATCCGCAAACCAAAGTGGTGAATCGCACATTATCAACATTATTACGAGCTGTTCTAAATAAGAACTTGAAACTATGGGAAGAAAGTTTGCCACATGTGGAATTTGCTTACAACAGGCAGTACACTCAACAATAAATTTTTGTCCATTTGAGATAGTATATGGTTTCAAACCCACTGCTCTTATCAATCTTCTTTCTTTGCGTTTGCAGGAACGTGAGAACTTTGATGCAAGCAAGCGTGTTGAATTTGTCAAGAAACTTCATAATCAAGTGCGTGCAAACATACAGAAAATGATAAAATTCTATGAGACGTGTGCCAACAAGTGTCGCAAGAAAGTGAAATTTGCAATAGGAGATTTGGTTTGGGTGCACTTACGCAAGGAACGATTTCCTGCGCATCACAAGTCCAAATTGCAGCCTCGAGCAGATGGTCCTTTCAAAGTACTTCGAAAGATCAATGACAATGCTTATGACATTGACCTTCCAAGTACATATGGCGTAAGTATAATATTCAACGTCGCTGACCTGTCTCCTTACTTTGGAGAAGAAGAGTCGAGGACGACTCTTTTTCAAGAGGAGGAGGATGATGTGGACATCACAGCAAAGGGACACACATAAACAATCCTACGAAGGACCGATTACATGAACTCGTGCTAAGAAACTTGAACAACGGGTCAATGCTTTTCTTTCTACATTACATTTTAATATTAATGAGAATAATATGCTACCTAAGTCGTGTGATTACGTGATACTCAAGTTTACACATGAAGGCACATCATTGACTGCACGGAAAAGAACCAAGTTAATTCGCACCGTCCGATATGAAAATGGGTGCACTGCAACAGCCTCAACTTCACGCGTAATTCTGTACCAATGTGTCACGTTTCAGAGGGCATAATACACATGGTGTGAAAGCTTATCAAGTCTACTTTCCAATGCAACAAATGGTGCGTCGTATGAAGTTCCCAAGCTAGAGTTATGGCCAAATTACTAAAGACCGTGCAGAAGGGGAGCAATCGCGCGAGGACGAAAGACTACTTCGTGAATTACTCACTAGCTGGCCCCCAACTTTAAAACATGGTGACTTCAGTTCACACCTAGCTAGGAGGGTTGTTCCTAGTATAAATAACACCCTTGTACTCTTGAAAAAACAACGATTGATCATTTGATAAACAATATAATTCTGAGTGCCTTGCACACCTTTGTTTCTTCCTGGTTCTTCATAGACTTGTGAAGTGATCCCTCAGGGGTCCCCTAATTCATTCTCTAGTCTTCTGGCCCTTTTGTGTGGATTAGTTTCCGGTTTGTGGTTCTGCGGTCATTCGGAGATCGAGTTGAAATCCTCAAGGTTTCGGTGCCCCTCTCCCTGTCGCTTGGTCCCAACTAACCTTGGCTGGTATAAAGCTAGATATTTCAGATTGTTGTTCCGTGGTCGTTCGGAGATCGAGTCGAAGTTCTTAAAGACTTCGGTGCCTCCCTCCCTGTCACTTGGTCGCATCCAACCTTGGCAGGTATAAAGCTAGTTACCCCGCTATTTTGAGCTAGTTAGCATTGTTTGTTCTGCTGTCCGATCTTTCCATTTGCCTTTCATTGTACCTACTGCCGTGAAGATCGGGCCACACCCAGGTTTCACCCTATCAACCGAACAAGTTGATGATAAGAGCAGCGAATGGTCCATTGGTGTACATTTCTAAAAAGTTTTTTGGTTGAGTATTAGTTGCTTAGGATGCATCTTTCCATGCTTCTGATTTCAGGATGTTAAAACATAATCATGTTGCGACTCCCTTGGAGAGTCAAGTTCATTGCTACGGGCTCGAGGCATCCCTCACCATAGGACTTCAAGGAGATATCAGGGTGCTTGGCTCCCATGCCGCTTCCGCGTTTGTAAATGAAGTATAATCTATGTTCACTACAGGAAATAGGTCAACATACGACGGCAGTCGTCGTATATAAGCTTATATACGACGGTACAACCGTCGTTTGTGACATGACTATCGTAAATAGAACTAATATACGACAGCCAGCCCTGGGCCGTCGTATGTTAGTCTGGTCGTCATATATAGTCCCTATATACAGCCCGTCGGGCCCAACTTCCTCACACGCTGCCGCGTCACCTCAACCCCGCGCCGCCGCCCTCATCGCGCCGCCGCCCCGCTCCACCACCCTCCCGCGCCGCCGCCCTCCCCGCGCCACTGCCCCGCGCCGCCGCCCCCACGCCGCCTCCGCCCCCACGTGGGGCTCCCTGAGCCGCTGCCGCGGCCGTCCGTCGATGCCCGTCGCCCTCGCCGAACGTCGCACTCACCGCAAGTAATTTTTCTGCTATTCCAATTACTTGATAATTACGCTAATTAGTTGGTAATTATGCTCATGTAGTTAGAATAGTAGTTCATAATTTTGCTAATTAGTTGTCCGTTGCAAATTACTTGTTATTATATATGCTTAGGTTTAGGTTAATAATGTTAAGGATTTATTGTTGTTATGTTAATCATGCTTAATAATGCTTAATCATGTTTATTGTTGTGATGTTAATCATTCTTAATCATGTTACATAGTGCTTAGATTTAGGTTAATAAAGCATGGTCGTATGTTCTTATGTTAAGAAATTTGTTATGTTTAGAAGATATAGATTTGTTTATATTAAAACAGGCACAACTCGATTAGGGCACGTCAAGGCCCATTTAGTGTGTCGTGTTGTGAGCTGGTCGACTAACCCTAAAGCCGTCGTAAATTAACGGCAGGCTCCGGCGAGGCATAACCAAGGTTCACAAGTCGCCTAATCGACCCTAGTCGCCTAGCGACCGATAAGGTCGACTAGGACGATTAGTCAGCGATTAGGGCGACTAATCGATCCTAATTGATGCCTAGTCATCCTCAGGTCGTGCTCTGTGTTCTCATGTCAATACCAAGTCGATACAGAGGGCAAGGAGCGCACAAGGGGCCAGAGGCGACGGACACAGAACCGGAGGTGGCCATACGGCGGCGGTGGACTGCGGCGGGATGCGAACTGCGGCGGCGGCTCGATCCTGGACTCGGGCGGCGGCGCAGCCACGACTCGCGCGGCGGTGGCTGAGCAACCGGGACACGAACAGCGGCAGCTGAGCAATCGGGACTCAGACGGTTGCAGCTGAATGGGTGCTTGGGCGGATTGGATTACATTATACTTTAATTACATTGTATTTCAATAAAATGTAAATTGTAATGATTAAAATGACAGGCGCTAGCTCAACAGCAAGGCCAGCAAATCCAGATACCGTTGTGGCAGCCACCGTCGTCCATGCTGCAGCCGACGCCACCACAGGAGCAGTTTCCTGGAGTACAGGTACAAAAAGGAAGTTACATTAAGTTTAACTAAACAATTGAAAACGAAAACACCGTTGTAAACTTATATATATGTCACCGTGTTTCGCAGGGATCAGGGATGGAGGCTCAGACTCCATCACCGCAGCTACGGGCGCCAGGTTCGCCGCGTCAGGATGACTTCTTTGCCTCCGGAGGTAGTAGAGGGGCTAGTAATGAGTAGCTTTGTGAATCTGTTTTTTATTGTGGATGTGACAACTTCGTGATTGTGGATGTACTATTGCACTTTGTGATTGTGGATGTGGATGTGATGTTCTCAATGTTAATCTGTTTTGTGATTGCTTGTGTAGCTAGCCATCGAGCCAGGTTAGTTATTTTCTATTTTTTTTAAATGGAAAACCTTATTTACGATGGCCTGTATGAATTATATACTATGGTGTCTACAGGGCCGTCGTATATAAGGCTAAATAATATATGACGGCTAGGCACAGACAATCGTATATAAGAGCTTATATACGACGACGAGGGCCCGTAACCGTCATATATAAGGGCCCAGCCCACTGGCTCTTTTAAACAAAATGGGCTATCGTAAATTAGAGACCGTCGTATATATTAACTTATATACGGCAGTATCGTCGTATATAAGATTATATGTGATAAGGTATATACGACAGCCACGAGCCGTCGTATATAATCTCTAGCCATCATATATAGATTATATACGACAGCTTTGGACTTATATACGACGGTTTTGGCCGTTGTATGCCAACGGGATCCTCTAATGGTTGTATCTAAAACCGTACTATGGTCTGTTCACCTTAGCGGCACACTTGAATTCGATCCTAGCGGGGCCGGGGGCGAGTCCCCACACTCATGAGTATATATTCACCTTTATATATGAACACAACCCGTACCCCTATGAGTGACTCCGAGAGACTGATCAGTCAGCTAATCTTGAGAAACATGAAGTGACCACATGCGTCTTGTTGTCAACAAGAACATCTCCTCCTATTGAAAGAATAAATAACCATAAATATCTTACCCGTGCTAAGTCTAGGACTCGAACCAGGTGGGTAGATTCCATTACAACGAACCTAACCAGTGCTCATATTATTATTGTTCTAGAACATTAGTTCGTGTGTTGTACTCCAATGTATCATTTTTGATGTTATAAAAGTCTATATGAAAAAAATCAAATACGTTATTTAAAGAAAAACACAAAGTATAAAAGGTGAAAAAAATTTCGATCAAGGCAATAACCAAAACTAAAAAGTCAAGTAAAAGTATATTTAAATTGAAATAAGAAGAGTGAAATGTAGTTGAAAATATATTTAAATCCCCCTACTTGGCGGCAAATACACAATTTTTAGGTAATGGAATTACATTTTAGCCTCTATGTATCCTCTAAGCCGACACATACACTACCTGGTTTATTACATAAAATAAAAATAGAAGAGAATGATATAGAATTAGTATACAAATGATTGTACTAAGGTCACATGCATCTAATGTATAGTGAGTTTTTTCATCAATGATTGCTAATAATCCACTACCATATAAAATTCGCTAATGTACCTAATAATCTGTCATACGTAGATCCGACCATTGTCTACATGAATCAACTTCCACATTTGTAGACGAGGTAAAGAAACGATGAATAATGGTGCTAACCTAGCCCACCGTTGACAGAGGAGATGAGACGAACTATTGATCCGCTAACTCAATGAGTATAAAGATGGATACAAGGAAGACCCACAGGAGACACAATATGGCGACAACAAACCGTCCAACCATACACACGATCTCCACAACTGAACAACAAAGCCGTAAGACTTCCACCGAAGATCTCTAAGACGATGCTAAAGAGAGTATGTGACGCTAAATGCGCCACCGACGTCCATCAATAATTAGATTAGGTTTTCACCCAAACATTCGGCAATGTCCAGTCGAAACATCATGTCAATTGTGAATCCATTTGTTAGGTTGCATATTTCACGATGGTCTTCATGGTTGGGGGGGGGGGATGACCCAACAATGAGAGTGGACACAAGATGTTAAATCTAGTCTCGTGTTTACAACAGTGGGTCTTGGTCGATGAAGCGGTCATGGCGCCGTCTAATCTAGATCGGGAGGTGAACGAGCCACCACCACTTGGACTGGCCCGTTGTAGTAGGTTGATCAACCCATCTCAACTTGGCATGGGACTAGTTGCGAGCACGACCTTATGCAAGCAGAAGAAGAGGCGTGTGTCCACTCAGTATCGATCCCAGTGATGTGTCATGGTGGCGACCAGGGAGGTGTCCGATGGGGTGGGTCTCAAACATGACGGAATAGTACACAACCACCACAACCTTGGGTTGGATCCCCCCAGAGATGCACTTGGTTCTCGAAGGCGGAAGGTCCACCCAACCGCCTCCACCCCTACTAAAACACAAGGTAGATGATGTAAACTAGCATACTGACCCTCCTGGGATCAGTTTGTTTATATAGAGAGTCTTACATGACTTGTATGCGCATGATCCACCATCTACGGACCAACGTAACAACCACGTCGATCACGCACGCCATGATCATCTAGATCCTATTGACAAGGAGTTACAATGACTCAACACACATTAGAAGCAATAGGACATGCAGGACCCAGTCCAGTACACTTTTCTTAACACTCCCCCTCAATCTTAACCTGTGGAAACCATGTCTAGATTGTGACTGGTGGACATGAATGGTGATCTTGGCAATGCTTTGGTAAAAATGTCTGCTAACTGATCAACTAATGAGATGAACCTGACTTGCAGAGCATTTTGAGCCACTTGTTCTCTAACAAAGTGATAATCGACCTCGATGTGTTTTGTCCATCCATAAAACATTGGATTTATCGTGAGATATGTGGCGCCGAGTTTGTCACACCAAAGCAATGAAGGTTTCCATTGACTGACTCCTAGTTCCTTTAATAGGGACTGAATCCAAATGATTTCTGCCACGACATTTGCGATAGCTTTATACTTTACTTCAGTGCTCGATCTAGAGAAGGTAGCATGTTTTCTAGAGCTCCAGGATATAAGGTTCGGTCTAAGAAATACTGCAAAAGCACTTGTTGATCATCGGTCGTCAGAGCACCCAACCCAGTCGGCGTCTGAAAATGCAATCAGCACCAACTTCTTTGAGCTACGAATTTTCAATGATAAGCTAGTTGACGGGGTAACGTACCCCGGGTATCCAAAAGACGTCCAACCAATCAACAAGGTCAAGGCGCACGTTCTCACGAGACATAAGTCAAGGGGCGCAGATGTGGGACGACATCACCACGAAGCCCGACCCCCTGGCAGCGGGAGCAATGGCCGACCTCAAGGCCCAGACGACGAGATCGGAAGAGGGAGGCAATCAGTGCTCAAAGCCCGGACCGGAGGCAGGCATAGGACTTAAATACCGATGTGATGGAACGACAGAAGGGAATTAAGACGGAGTGGGATGCCACGCGCGATGGGAAGAGCACGACGTCGGGCCATCATTACCATCGTCCCATCCCGCTCGGCGCGGGTGTGCAGGGACGGAAAGTAGATGTAGACCATAGACTAGACGGGAGCAGATGTACTCATCGCTCCTGTATCTCTTTGGGCCGTCTTATGCGCTGGCACACCATGTAAACCCCCGCCCCATTTATGAGGAGCCGGTGGGCGAGTACAGATGACCGAGCTATAAAAGGGGAGGCCTGTAACCTCCCCTCGAACAGCTAAAATTACTCACACACACACACACGACACTTAGACTTTCTCCTCAGTCTTGAACGCGAGGAAGTCTCACTTGTAACTGCGGTTCCTGAACTCCTGAAGCTAATACAAGTCTGACAAACATCCTAGGCTGGACGAAGGACACGTTGTCCGAACATGATAAATCCTTGCTTTTGTTAGTTAGCCATCTAGATATAAAACGTGAAGCATTTGATTACTATTCGGTAGTAAAAAACACCGACAAGTGGCGCGCCAGGTAGGAGGCCGCTTCGTGTTTTTCTCTTTTTGCTGTGATGGCTTCTGTGAGTTCGAGCTTCCGCGTTGGCGAGAAGCTTCGTTCTGGCAACCTCGAGATCATCGTCGCCCTCAACGACAAGACCGAGGTCGACGTCACCTTCACTCCCGGTCAAGCCTTCCATTTTGGAAGCCTAGAGTCCATCACTGACAGCGATGGTGTCCTACGTCTGACGGACGATGTATGCATCGACACCCTCGACCATGCCCATGAGGAGGGCTTCGCAAGCGTGACCGACGTGGCATCATATCCCCTTCTCTCCTTGAAGGACGCGGGTAGATGCGTCCACGCTTCCAGCATCAGGCCTGGTGAAGATCTCTCTCTCTCTCTCTTTCTCTTGCGAATGCTATGTCACGGAAACTGGTAACGCCTCTCCGATTGCCCCTTTCGTCAAAACCCCACTCTTGTTGATACACATACAACGGGAGGCAATGACTGAAACCTCAGCGAGGAGCTGGCGGCCACCCAGGAAGTGGCTGAGCAGCTCGAAGCGCGTCGCATGATGCTCGAGGCGGAGAAGGCACAATTGGACAGGGACAGAGCTGCCACTCGAGGCACATCGAGGCCGATACCCCGGCTCTAGTGAAGCACGAGCACGCAGTCACCGGGTGTGGGTGAGCACTATCACCAGCATGCACGACCCGCCATGCTTCGAGCGACCAAGCCAGAATGTGGCAGCTGCCACGGACATGGTACAGAACATTTCAGATCCCGAAGATCGGAAGGTGAGGTGCATGTACCAAAACCTCCGTTCACTGCTACAAAGGGCCACAGCTCAACACACTGAGAGCTCGCTCGCTCGAAGGCGTGCGACGTCCTTCCGAACCGGCTCCCGCGGGCATGTTCGGAGCACTTCAAGGACACCTCGTGCCCGCGCACCAAGCGAGGCTGAGAAAGCCGGTTCGTCCAACCTGTCACGTTGCTCGATGTACAAATAGGCAGGGTTGTTCAACCCGCGTAAGGCCATTAGTGCTCACGAGGGAACAAGGGCGAGGTCATAGAACAGCGAACCGAGTGCCAACGCCAACCATGGTGGGGTGGACACTATGATGGCGACGAAGGTCAGAGCTCAAGCCTCAACGCTCGTGGACCCGGGATTTCGGAGTAAGGATACACAACACACCCTTCCCGCCATGATTTCTCGCCCCGACTAACATTATGAAGCATGACAGAGAGTCAAACCCAGCGTCTGGCTAGAGGACTACTGGCTGGCATGCAGGGCCGGCGGAGCAACGAATGACCTATTCATCATCCAGTATCTCCCCAATTACTTGGTGGACTCCATTCAAGCTTGGCTCAAGTACCTCCTGGCCGGTAGCATCTGAAGTTGGGCGGAGTTGAAGGACACTTTCTTCAGCAATTTTCAAGGAACCTATATGCACCCCGGGAAATCATGGGACCTCAAGTCGTGCCGACAGGAGCCCGGTGAAACCTTAAGATAGTACATCAGGCGCTTCTCCAAGAAGTGCAACGAGCTACCCGACGTTGTCGATGCAGACGTCCATTGGAGGTTTCCTCTCTGGAACCACATGCAAATTCCTGGTGCACAAGCTCATCTGCATTAAACCGAGGACCACCAAGGAATTACTCGACGTCGCCACCAACCACGCGCCAGGAGAAGAGGCAGTCGGGGCAATCTTTGACCAGGCAGTGCCCATGACGGTCGACGCGAGGAAGGACCCGCACCGTGGCAGAAGTATGAGAGGAGAAGGAAGTTCGGCGCCGACAGACGACGACATCAGCCTGAGATAGAATCAGACCTGGTCGCGGCAGTCGAGCGCCGCAAAAGCAAAAGGCCAATCCAGGCGCAAACTTATCACTTTGAGAAGCTGCTGGAGAAGTCGTGCACCAACCATAACTACCCGGTCAGACACGCCCTCAAAGATTGCACCCTCCTCAACCGTTTTTTAGGAAAGGAGAAAGGTCCCCAAAACAACAAAGGCAAGAGGCCGGCGCAGAAGGCCGTCGAGCTCGAGGAGGCGCGCGCGTTCCCGAAGCCCAACGGCTACCTCACCATCTTTGATGGATCGGCGCCCGCCTGCTAGAAGGTACCAACAAGCAAGGCGAAGAGGGTCGGGGGCTCGCCCAGGAGAAGTGGGCCGGCCCGAAGGATCAGAACCCGTACAAATCCGTGCGACCCAAGCGCCCCGTATCGTGCCAACCGACCTAAACGCTAGATGGCACTCGGGGGCTACCTACCCACCATAAGCAGGACGACTGAGGCCTTCAAAATGTTTAGCAAGACCTTTTTTCCAAAAGGCTTCCCTACGGTTCCGAGCTGAGACGCATTGCTCATCATTTGAGAATCGACGGTAGATCAAAGCACGACGCAAGAAAAAAAACACGTGCGCAACAAATGCTCATTTACTCCTTATAAAAGAGAGGAGCTGCCAAGGGACAAAAGCATTTATATTACATGAAAAATATGAAAAAAGAAAAATATAAGGATCCTAGCTCTTTCGGCGTATCCCAGGATGGAATACGGCGTGATCACCGTGGCTAAGGAGAGGGCGGCAGGCTTGACGCAAGCATCGATGGCCTGGAGGTTCTCCTCGAAACGGCCGGCTACGAAGCCCTCCCCAAGGGGCGGAAGGTTGACCCCGTCGTAATGGGAAACGACCATGGAGAATGCCAGCTGCATCTCAAGTTGAGCCCCGGCGGTTGTCACCTCGTCAAGACACGCCTTCACCTGCGCTAGAAGCTGCGTCAGCTGCGCGGCCACAGTAGCGGTCGAGCTTTCAGGCGCCATCTAGCTGGTAGCTTAGCTCGCGGTATAGAGATCTTCAAGTCCCCTCCGGAGGGTTCCCAGGATCTTGGCCGCCTTACAAGGCCGAGACACCACCGCTCCGGATGTCACCTGAGTGACAGACTCCGAGGGACCCAGCACGGCTTCGCAAACCTCCACACCCGCCCTTGCGAGGAGCCTTCGCTGCTCATCCTCGGCGGAAACCCGGGTCAGGGAGACCAGCCTTCGCGCCTTCTGCGGGGGCCTGAGGATGGCTTCGCAGAGTTCATTCCCGCCCTTTTCAAGATGGTCGACCTCCGCCTCCCAGGTCTTGATCAGGTCCCTCGTTACGACAAGGGCGACCTGCATCTCTACAATCAAAGGCCCTGTTTGGCACGACTTAAACTTGTTAAAAAAGCAGCTTGTCTGAAAAGCTGGTGAACAGTAGTTTAAACTTATATCCTGCTTTTAGTTTATTCTGAGAAGCAGCTGAACTAATAAGCTGTTGGAGAAGCTATCTGTTTAATACACCTACAACTTATTTTTATAAAAAAACTGGTTCAGAAGCTGTGCCAAACAGTGCCAAAAAGCAAAGCAAAAAATCTCAGACACAAAGGGAGAGCGAGACAGGGTGAAAGCGCGGCCGGAAGAAGACTCATGATCAAGCTCCCGCACAGACCGGGCAAGGGCGGCTTTAGCCTTGTCAGCCACGCTCCGGGAGGCCCTCGCCGCATTGGCCGCCATGGTGATCTCCCCAGCGAGATTCACCTTGATGGCCTCCACAACTTCCTCCTTCTCCCGAAGCAGCCGAGAAGCCTCCACCTGGGCCGCGGCGGCCGCGCAGTCCGCTTCCCCTCGAGTGGCCGCAACCTTGGCATGAGATTTCCCAGTCTCCTCCCTCCATCATGCTGCCTCGGCCTCCGCGAGCCTCTGACGGCTGAGGACTTCCTCAAGAAGTCGCCCTGCTCAGCCTCGCTCGGCAAGCCTCTGCCCAAAAATAAGTCCAAAAACGTGGTCACAAACAAACCTTGCGCCAACCCCCAAAGAAAAACAATAACAGAGTGTCGAAGTGTGTGGTCGACACTTCCCCCGGACCTGCTCTGGCAGCCCGCGGAGGTTCTTTTTCGGAGGGGCTAGTCGCTTGCGGAGAGCTTCAGCGTAAAGGACGAGTGAGGGAGAAGCTTGACACGGCGAGTTTTACGTGGTTCGGGCCGCCGGAGCGTAAAACCCTACGTCCACGGTGAGCAGAGGTCTCGCTGTATTGCTTGTTGCTCAGAACCGGAGTCCTGAGCTTGAGGGTGAGTTATGTCTAGGGTGCGAGTTGCTAGAGTGCGAACCTAAGGGTGCGATTGGCCGGAGTGTGAACCCTTACTAACGTTGCCTACCCGAGCCTTTTATAGTCCAAGGCTTGGGCGGCTTACAAGGTGGGCCCCGGGGACCCGACAGGTGGTCCCGGGGTGATTTCCTACCAGCTTCTATGTCTTGGCGCTGGCGTCGAGGTCCTCGTCCTGCCACCCTGTCCATGCTGCAGGCTAGGTGTAGTGTGCAGGTGTTGGTGATGGCAGGGACGGTAGGGCATGTCATGTCCGTGTCTTGTCGCTGCCTTCAATGGACTGCAGCTTCTGACACTGTGTGCCTGTCTTGACTGTGACTGGTCACAGTGGCGCCTGCCTGGTGTGCGCTGCACCTCCGCGTCTTGGGAAGGCGCGGGTCTTGAATGCCTTGTACGGTAAAGGCACAGCACGCCTTTACTCCTGCTGCCTACCGCACTGGGTGGACAGCGCTGCTCTGCTGGCCACATGTCGGGCCCGGAGCTCTCCTCTGAGGAGAGGAGGAGCTCTGGCCCCGCCGGACACGTGGAGCCTTTGGAGCTCACCCCCGCGGAGGGGGCGAGGTCCGGCCTTCTAGGCCACGTGGCAGGCCGGAGCTATCCTCCGAGGGGAGGGAAGCATCGGCCCTACTGGACACGTGGCTCCTTCGGAGCTCGCCCCGGCGGATGGGGCGAGGTCCGGCCTTCTGGGCCACGTGGCAGGCCCGGAGCTATCCTCCGAGGGGAGGGAAGCTCCGGCCCTACTGGACACGTGGCTCCTTCGGAGCTCGCCCCGGCGGATGGGGCGAGGTCCGACCTTCTGGGCCACGTGGCAGGCACGGAGCTATCCTCCGAGGGGAGGGAAGCTCCTGCCCTACTGGACACGTGGCTCCTTCGGAGCTCGCCCCGGCGGAGGGGGCGAGGTCCGGCCTTCTGGGCCACGTGGCAGGCCCAGAGCTATACTCTAAGGAGAGGAGAGCTCCGGCCCTGCCGGACACGTGGTGCCTTCGGAGCTTGCCCTTGCGGAGGGGGCGAGGTCCTTAGGCGGTTTTACCCTGTGCGCGGGGGTACCCGGTATTGAGGGTACCGACAGTGGCCCCCGGGCCCACCTCGGGGGAGGTAACGATACCGGGGTGGAGCCTTCTTCTTTCCGTGCACTTCCTTGTCCTGAGTATTCCCTGTGCTGATAGGGTCTCGACGGCTTCGGAGTTCAGCTTCTGAGGAGAGGGTGAACCATGGCATCGGAGCTCAGCCCTGCCGTGGGGGCGGAGGTCCGGAAGTCATCGGAGCTTAGGCCCGCGAAGGGCGTGAGGTCCGGCATTAGGGCTCACCTATGAAAGGAGGGCGAGGGCTGGCATCGGAGCTCAGCCCAGCTGTGGGGGCGGATGTCCGGAAGTCATCGGAGCTCAGGCCCACGGAGGGCGTGAGGTCCGGCATCAGGGCTCGCCTCTGAAAGGAGGGCGAGGGCTGGCCTCGGAGCTCGGCCCAGCTGTGGGGGCGAAGGTCCGAAAGTCATCGGAGCTCAGGCCCACGAAGGGCGTGAGGTCCGGCATCAGGGCTCGCCTCTGAAAGGAGGGCGAGGGCTGGCATCGGAGCTCGGCCCAGCTGTGTGGGCGGAGGTCCGGAAGTCATCGGAGCTCAGGACCACGAAGCGCGTGAGGTCCGGCATCAGGGCTCGCCTCTGAAAGGAGGGCGAGGGCTGGCATCGGAGCTCGGCCCAGCTGTGGGGGCGGAGGTCCGGAAGTCATCAGAGCTCAGGCCCACGAAGGGCGTGAGGTCCGGCATCAGGGCTCGCCTCTGAAAGGAGGGCGAGGGCTGGCATCGCAGCTCGGCCTAGCTATGGGGGCGGAGGTCCGGAAGTCATCGGAGCTCAGGCCCATGAAGGGCGTGAGGTCCGACATCAGGGCTCACCTCTGAAAGGAGGGCGAGGGCTGGCATCGGAGCCCGGCCCAGCTGTGGGGGCGGAGGTCCGGAAGTCATCGGAGCTCAGGCCCACGGAGGGCGTGAGGTCCGGCATCAGCGCTCGCCTCTGAAAGGAGGGCGAGGGCTGGCCTCGGAGCTCGGCCCAGCTGTGGGGGTGGAGGTCCGGAAGTCATCGGAGCTCAGGCCCACGGAGGGCGTGAGGTCCGGCATCAGGGCTCGCCTCTGAAAGGAGGGCGAGGGATGGCATCGGAGCTCGGCCCAGCTGTGGGGGCGGAGGTCCGGAAGTCATCGGAGCTCAGGCCCACGGAGGGCGTGAGGTCCGACATCAGGGCTCGCCTCTGAAAGGAGGGCCAGGGCTGGCATCGGAGCTCGGCCCAGCTGTGGGGGCGGAGGTCCGGAAGTCATCGGAGCTCAGGCCCACGGAGGGCGTGAGGTCCGGCATCAGGGCTCGCCTCTGAAAGGAGGGCGAGAGCTGGCATCAGAGCTCGGCCCAGCTGTGGGAGCGGAGGTCCGAAAGTCATTGGAGCTCAGGCCCACGGAGGGCATGAGGTCCGGCATCAGGGCTCGCCTCTGAAAGGAGGGCAATGTTCGTCTTCATAGCTCAGCCCAGTGTAGGGCGCAAGGTCCGACTTCGGTATTCACCCCTGGGGGTGGCGACCGGCTTCAGAGATCGCCCCTGCGATAGGGGTGTCGTCCGGCATCGGACCCTAGCCCAGTGTAGGGTGCACGGTCCGGCTTCGGTGTTCACCCCTGTGGGGTGGCGACCGGCTTCGGAGATCACACCTACGATAGGTGTGTCGTCCGGCATCGGACCTTAGCCCAGTGTAGGGCGCACGGTCTGGCTTCGGTGTTCACTCCTGTGGGGTGGCGACCGGCCTCGGAGATCACACCTGCGATAGGTGTGTCGTCCGGCATCGGACCTTAGCCTAGTGTAGGGCACACGGTCTGGCTTCGGTGTTCACCCCTGCTGAGGGGGTGAGGTCCGGCGCTGCTCAGGGGCCCTCCCTTTCCTGTCCCTTAGTCTCATTTGGCTTAGTGTCCCGGGCCAAAATACGGGGCTTGGGTAATCCAGTGCACTCGGTCCCGGAGGTCTGGCCCCCAGCCCTAGTCAGGGTGTAACCGTCCGGCCCCCTAGTACTCAGATCGTAGCTCTGGGGGGCAGAGTGCGCATACTTTGGGTGCAGGACCGAGCAAAGGAAGGCTCTTGACCCCCCAGTCTGGCGTAGGTCTTTTCCTGGAGGAGACCAACTGGCGTTACAGTACCCTTACAGGGGGAGGTCCAAAAGGCCCCCGGGCCTCTGGCAGGTACCCCAAGCACTACCGCCTTCGGCAGGATGGCAAATATCGACTATGCGTGAGAGCAGGAAAGAGGAACCGAGTGTACAATGGATGTACACTGTCTAGAGCGTGGGAAGGTGATCATATAAATTAATGCGTAATTTAGATAAACACCTACGTAAGCATGGTGAACTTACTGGGGTACCGTCGGAGTGTCTGTCTTGGGATTGCTGGAGTCGGCGCTGCCGGAGTCGGCTGCTGGTCTCCAGCTTGCACCGACACACTCCGTCCTGAGCGTGTCGAGAAGTAGTCCCCGCTGGTCTCCGTTCGTCGTGAACGTGGCCGGGGAGAGATTGTCGGTGACAGAAGCTTCGTCATCTTCGTCGGTGAACGCTCGTCGCGCAACGGAAAAGCCCCTACCTGGCGCGCCAAATGTCGAAGTGTGTGGTCGATACTTCCCCCGGACCTGCTCTGGGCAGCCCGTGGAGGTTCTTTTTCGGAGGGGCTAGTCGCTTGCGGAGAGCTTCAGCGTAGAGAAGCTTGACACGGCGAGTTTTACGTGGTTCGGGCCACCGGAGCGTAAAACCCTACGTCCACGGTGAGCAGAGGTGCTCGCTATATTGCTTGTTGCTCAGAACCGGAGTCCTGAGCTTGAGGGTGAGTTATGTCTAGGATGTGAGTTGCTGGAGTGCGAACCTAAGGGTGCGATTGGCCGGAGTACGAACCCTTGCTAACGTTGCCTACCCAAGCCTTTTATAGTCCAAGGCTTGGACGGTTTACAAGGTGGGCCCCGGGGACCCGACAGGTGGTCCCGGGGTGATTTTCTACCAGCTTCTATGTCTTGGCGCTGACGTCGAGGTCCTCGTCCTGCCACCCTGTCCATGCTGCAGGCTACGTGTAGTGTGCAGCCGTTGGTGATGGCAGGGACGGTAGGGCATGTCTTGTCCGTGTCTTGTCGCTGCCTTCAATGGACTGCAGCTTCTGACACTGTGTGCCTGTCTTGACTGTGCTGGTCACAGTGGCGCCTGCCTGGCGTGCGCTGCGCCTCCGCGTCTTGGTAAGACGCGGGTCTTGAATGCCTTGTACGTTAAAGGCACGGCACGCCTTTACTCCTGCTGCCTACCGCACTAGGTGGACAGCGCTGCTCTGCTGGCCACGTGTCGGCCCGGAGCTCTCCTATGTGGAGAGGAGGAGCTCTGGCCCCGCCGGACACGTGGAGCCTTCTGATCTCACCCCCGCGGAGGGGGCGAGGTCCGGACTTCTAGGCCACGTGGCAGGCCCGGAGCTATCCTCCGAGGGGAGGGAAGCTCCGGCCCTACTGGACACGTGGCTCCTTCGGAGCTCGCCCCGGCGGATGGGGCGAGGTCCGGCCTTCTGGGCCACGTGGCAGGCCCGGAGCTATCCTCCGAGGGGAGGGAAGCTTCGACCCTACTGGACACGTGGCTCCTTCAGAGCTTGCCCCGGCGGATGGGGCGAGGTCCGGCCTTCTGGACCACGTGGCAGGCCCGGAGCTATCCTCCGAGGGGAGGGAAGCTCCAGCCCTACTGGACACGTGGCTCCTTCGGAGCTCGCCTCGGCGGAGGGGGCGAGATCCGGCCTTCTGGGCCACGTGGCAGGCCCGGAGCTATCCTCTGAGAAGAGGAGAGCTTCGGTCCTGCCGGACACGTGGTGCCTTTGGAGCTTGCCACTGCGGAGAGGGCGAGGTCCTTAGGCGGTTTTACCCTGTGCGCGGGGATACCCGGTATTGAGGATACACAGAGGGACCTATGCTGATCGGGGAGCAAGCTGCGATTGAGCCTCTGAACCGCGTCCAAGAGACGGTCCCGGCTGGTGATGAATTGCCCTACGGCTTCAGCAAGCCAAGAGCCAGGAAGAAGCGAGTCCTCCACCACTGGAACGTGACTCGAAGCCACGGCCGGGACCATCACTCTAGAAGCCCCTGGCTTTGGGGCTTGGGGGTCGGCCACAGACGGGGTCGGATCGGTAGTCACAATGGACTCACCTTCCGCCACCGGCCTCCGCATTACCTCCTGAACCGGTGACGTCTCGGGCGACAACTCCACCAGGGCGACCTCGACCTCAGCGGCTACGGGGCTCGCCTCAAGGAGAAGAGCCTCACATTCTTCAGGTGGAGCCTCCATAACCGTGGCCGGAGGCTCACCTCCCTTGGTCGGAGCAGCCGCAACTAGGGCTGGCTCGGGACCGACTAGGATAGGCGGGAGCGGCTGAGACTCCACGACGACTGGAAGAGAGGGCACCACCCCCGCCGTCGGCACCACGCCCCCCGATGGAGACATGACTAGTTCCACGGACAGGGCAACAGAGGGCAGAGGCGGCAAGGTACCTGGCGGGGCCGGGACGCCCGACTGTTCTCTGTGGCGAGAGGAAGGAGAAGTCAAAAAGGTGGAACGAAAGGGCCTGAGCAATGAGAGGGAAACAGAGATTAAGAAACAAACCTCTTCGACGGAGGACGGATGGAAGGCACGGTCGCCCGGGACCCGGAACAGTAGGGGGCGACCAACGATGCAGTACAGGCAACAGATGCCCGGCCTTCGCCCCGACTTGTCGTGCCCTCCGCAGCCGAACAGCCCACCTCAGCTCGGGCCACGGAAGCCCGGGCGTCAGACAAGCCTCCCATCCGAACATAACATGGGAAGGACGGACCGCAATTCTCCCTCCTTTCGTCTGAGCCTTGGGGTCCGAGGTCACTGAGGGGCCGGATCCGGGTAAGCCTCCGAAGCTAGAGAAAGAGGCAAGGAGAGGCCACTCCATTCACCCGTCCGGGTCCTCTTCGCAGCCAGAGCTTCATCGTCGGCCCTCCTTTTCCGATCTCTTCGCCAACATAGAGGAATCATCCGACCCGGAAGAAGGGGACGCCGAGTCCGAGGGTGTGAAAGGAGTGGCCTTGCCCATGGCCCTTGCTGTTCGCACCGCCCTCCGATGCTACTCCATCCTCCTCTGGCGGCGGATGTGGCTAGCCTTACGGTCGTCCTTTTTCTTCTTCAAGGCTGCATCGCCTTTTCCTTCCCCGCCTTGTCCTCATGCAGCTTCGGCAGGCTGACGATGCCCATGAGTCCCTGACTGAAACGTCATGGCATGAGATTGATCAGAAGCGATAGAGAGAGTTGCTATAAGGTTGCGGGACGACGGTCAAACGCTCACCCGAGTGGAAGGGCGATCCGCAGAAAGGGGACGTGGGTGGCTCCCATCATCCTCCGCGTCTTTTCCGGTGAGTTTGCAAAACCATCACCGGACTTCAGAGTCGGAGACCTCCTCCCCCTACCCACACGTGGGGTCACCGATCCCGGTATACTCCCACATGGGGTGGGCACAGTCGCAAAGGGGCTAGATCCTCCGCCTGAGGAAGGTCTACAGGATAACCTCTCCGGTCAGCCGCTCCGCCTGAAACGCCTCAACTTGCTCCTGGACGACGGTGACCCTCTAGTTGTCCTTCTCCACGACCCCCAATGCCACTGTTCCCGAGCGGCGGGTGACTGGCCCATGAAGGACGGAAGCACAGGGCCGTCATTCCGGATGTAGAACCAATCCTAGGCCAGTTCTTCACAGATTTTGGGAGTGGGAGGTCAAAGTATCACGGCTGGGCCTATCGGAGCTGGATGTAGGCGCCACCAAACGCAAAATCGGAGAGTCCGTGGAAGATGGCCGTACCCAAAAGAAGCGTCTCCACAACTCGAAGCGGGGTTCAATCCCCAATAAAGCCTCACACAACGTGCAGAAGATGGCGGCGTGGAGGATTCCGTTCGGCATTCTGTGGTGGAGCTCCAAGCCGTAGTAGAAGAGAGCGGCGTGGAGGAACTTGTGCGCTGGAAGTTCCAGTCCACAGATATGAAAGTCGATGAAGCTGGCGACCTCACCTTAGCGCGGCTCGGGCACCGTCTCCCCCGATGGAACGCGAATCTGCTGGAGCTCCCACGCCGAGAGGATCCCTCGTTCGCCCAGAGAAGAAAGGCGGACGGCGGTAACGTGGGACTTTATCCAACCTGGCATGGCCGACAATGATGAATAAAAAGAAGAAGAAGAAGAAGAAGGGGAATAGCTCATACTCTCCCTCAAACTTTCCACTTTTCTGACTTGTGTTGCCGAAACTTGCAGGAAAGCAGGGTCTCGAGAGGAATGGAGAAGGGAGGCAGCGGCGGTAAAAGAAGAAACCTACACCGTGGGAGTGGTTTATGTAGTGCACCCACGATGATAATGAGGGAGGGGCACAAGGGCCCACGGACCCGTCCGTCCCGCCGTAATGACGCCCGTTCGCAGGGAGCACACACGCCCCCTGAAAAATTCAGGAACACGACGCCCGCTATAATTTTGGCTAGACCGACCAGCCTCTTCGATATGTACAATAATTTAATACGCCACATGCCGTTTCTTTTCTCTCCCAACCGTCTATCCGCCACACCCCCTCGTCTACCCATGACGCGATGCCAACGGGTCGTACGAATCAAAGGTCCAGGTAAGTGGTTAAGTCCTTTACGACCCACTTTTGGGGCTTGATCAAAGTTCCGGGTTCTAAGTTATACGTACCATGTAGGTCGAAAGGACCGCCTGGAACGAACCAGAGTGAGGGACAGGCGATACGAGATGACCATCAATGGCGCACTCGGGAGCCTGAAGCTCCCAACATCTCCATGACTGATATCCAAGTCCTGACTTGGTGACTCTCCGGTAGCCCCCCTCCCCCACCCCCACCCCCCGAGGGACCGGCATCGAGCCACTCGGGCCTGCGAACGGCTCGGGATCATGAGTGTACCAAGAGGGATTTATGGAACTCGGACATAGAGCCTCGGTCAGGTCATCATGATTCTCCAGTCCTTACAGAATGGCAGTGGGGTTCCACTCAGGTTTACCCGTTAGGCAGCTCACCGAGCCTAGAAATTCCGCCATCCCGTCAATTTCCTGATTGGCTCAACCCGTCCAAACCCGCTGACGGTGGCGGACAGGGAGCGAAGCGGATTCGCTGATAAAACCGAGCCCGACCCGCGGAGGAGGGGTCAGGAGCTATTTAATGACTCAAAGTCATGAAAGGCTCAGTGCCTGAGGCTGTGAGGTCGGACTTAGCCACGAATTGAGACAAAAACAGCGATCTAAACAACTTCCATTTTTTTTTGTCCTTTCAGGTCCTCCGCCATACGAAGAAGGATGCCTCCGACCGATTATGAAGAAGCTTGATCAAAGGCCCGGGGGCTACTGACGGGATAACGTACCCCAGGTACCAAAAAACAGCCAACCAACCAACTAGGTCATGACTCACATTTCCACGAGACATAAGTCAAGGCGCATAAGCGGGACGACATCACCACTAAGCCCGACCCTCCGGCAGCGGGAGCAATGGCCAACCTCCAAGCCTAGACAACGAGACCGAAAGAGGGAGGCAATCTGGGCTCAAAGCCCGGACCTGAGGCAGGCGGAGGACTTAAATACCGACGTGACGGAACACCAGAAGGGAATTAAGAAAGAGTAGGAGGCCGCGTGCGACGGGACAAGCATGACACCAGTCCATCATCACCATTCGTCCCATCCCACTCGGCGCGGGTGTGTAGGGCCAGAAAGTAGACGTAGACCATAGACTAGATGGGAGCATGTGTACTAATTGCTCCTGTATCATTTCGAGCCGCCTTAGGCGCTGACACACAATGTAAATCCCCGCCCCATTTATGAGGAGTCGGGGGACGAGTACATGCAACCGGGCTATAAAAGGGGAGGCCCGGAACTTCCCCTCGAACGGCGAAAATGACTCACACACACGCAACACTTAGACTTTCTCCTCGGTCCTGCACGTGAAGAAGTCTCAGTTGTAACTGTGGTTCCCTGTATGCCTGAGCTAATACAAGGCCGACAAACACCCTAGGATGGACGTAGGACACGTTGTCCGAACCAAGATAAATCCTACCTTTGTTAGCTAGCCATCCAGATATAAAACGCGAAACATTCGATTACTAGTAGGTGGTAAAAAAAGCCGACACCAGTGTTCCCTTATATATACCGAAGTATCCTCTTCACCGCATCCCAATGCACATCTGTTGGCTCATGAATATATTGACATACTTCATTCACTGCAAAGGAGATATCACGCCAAGTTATAGTAAAATATTGCAGTTCACTCACTGTACTTTTATATCTGAACTGTTCTTTTTCAGTGAGTTTCTTCCCTTGATCCCTGCTCCACTTTTCTGAAGATGCCATAGAAGTTGAGATTCACTTACACTTGTCCATGTTAGCTCTCCTGAGGAAATCTAGAGCATATTGTCTCTGACATAGTACTATACCATCATTTTGCTTTTTGATTTGTATCCCAAGAAAATACTTCAACTCACCAAGATCTTTGACTGCAGACTCATTTTTCAGTTGCTGAATTATTTTCTCTGATGCTGCTGCAGTGGAGCTGACTATGATTATGTCATCAACACACATTAACATGTATATAATGACATCCTTATGGCTTAATATAAACAATGAGCTGTCTGCCCTTGATGGCTTGAACCCCAATTCTTCTAATTTGCGCGTAAGCCTTGAATGCCATGCTGAGGGACCTTGTTTCAGTCCATAAAGTGACTTCTTTAGTTTGCACATATAATTTCATGGCTTTTTCTGATCAGTGTACCCAGCTGGCTGTTTCATGTACACTGTCTCTTGCAAGAAACCATGAAGAAATGTGTTTTGAATGTCAACCTGATGCTTGTGCCATCCTCATCCTCTGGAAGTGGCCACTGTTAGTATAGTCCTCACTGTTGTAGGTTTCACTACTGGAGAAAATGTCTCAAAGTAGTCAATACCATATTGCTGTTTAAATCCCTTAGCCACTAACCGTGCATTTAACCTGTCAACTGAACCATCAGCCTTGCTCTTGATTTTATATACCCACTTGTTGTCAATCAGGTTCATGTCTTTGTGAGGTGGCACTAGCTCCCATGTCTGATTCTTGATTAATGCAGAGTATTCTTCATCCATGGCTGCTCTCCACTCATGATGTTTCCAAGCTTCTGTCCATGTCTCTGGTTCACAGCTCAAATGATTTCCACTGCTTGTTTTTTGACCTTGAATATTTGAACTGAAACCTCTGCTTGCAGAATATCTGAATGTTCCATCTTTAAACTCTTAAGTCTTGATGTAACAGTTCACATTTCTATTCTCACCATTCCAATTAAGCTCACTAGGATTTGCTAGATATTTCATAGTTTTCTCCTCAAGGAGCATGCATGTGAAACTTTCATATTTGCACATATGCATCTCACTAAATTTGCATCATCAAGCTCCATCATGTAAACTGTGTATATCCACCTCCTTATTTTCAGCTCTTCCAAGTTATTGCAAGAAGGTGTGGCTAAGTGTAGGCAAACCACAAATATTTATATGTGGGCCTCATATAATTGAAATTGGTATCATCGTGTTCATGCTCAAATTTTTATTTTTCATCATTATGTTTACTCCATCCTATCATTTATGTATAACAACAGCTAAATGGAGCATCACATAGAGATTTAATAATGTCAATTGAGCTCATATATATATATATATATATATATATATATATATATATATATATATATATATATCATAAACCCTTATTAATCTCACTCAAATTGTGAGTTTATTTCATATTTTAGTTTAAGGTGTCAGAAATCCGCCCTCAAAATTTCATAATTTTTTAGGCTCGTTTACTATTTGTTTTGCAATTTTAAAATCCGTCTGCTACTGTGAAAAATTGTTGTTCTGTTTCTGGTCACTGGACCCCACCTAGCAGCTTCAACTTCTCTGCTTCTCTCTCTCCCTACAGCGCCCCCCATGGCAGAACCTTGCTGCCACGCACTCCCCCTCACCGGCCAGCCACCCAGGCAAGTAAAGGCGCAACACTTTTACTTCTCCCGCACTCCAGTCGCTTGCGCCCTCGCTGCCGCGCTTGCAACGGAGCCGAAACCCTAGCCGCGAGCTCGCCACCGTTCACAGCTCGTTTCAGCCCTCCTCTCGCCGTGCCAAGCACTCCTGCGGACGCGTTGTCGCACGGTGAGTCTCCCCCACTCAACCCTTTCATCCCTCGCGCCTCCCTGGAGCAGTGCGCCAACGCTGGAGATGGAACTCCGCCCGTCGCCGTCGCTGTTGCTTGTGCTGTCACTTTGAGCTCAAACAGACACCACCAACGAGATCCTCATGTGCCAAAACCCTAGGATTCCCCTTATTCCCCTCCGATTAGGTGCCGTTTGAGCTGAATCAGATGCTCCGGCGAGCTGCATGGCTTCTCTGCGTGTTCTGGCTGGAGGAAGAAGAAAGGCCCTGGGCCCCATTGGTCAGCAGCCTACCCCTTTATCCCACTGATTCTCGGCCCAAAAAAATTCCAGAAAATCATTTAACTTCGAAAATTCATAAAGACTTGTAGGAAACTCCAAAAATAATAAAACCAATTTCGTTGAGTCCATAAAATCCTCCTCTATAAAGCTGGGATCTTGTTCTATCATAAAAACCTATAATATTTTCTGGGTAATCTAATTTATCCAAACACAATTATCTCAATTTTGGGCCCTCTATTAATTTGATTGAGCCCAAATTTTGTCAGCATGCTAAACCTATATATGCTAGACCACCATAAAAACTTCAGCTTCATTGCTCTTCCAAAACTGTATTAATTGCAACAGTCGCATAATAAGACATATTTGCTTATTATTTTTACTGTGGCTCCACACTTAATTGGTTTGACCTCAACGTTTGCAAGAACCCTTTTCATAATACCAGAAGCTTGCTATAAAAATTTCAGCTTCATTTCCTATGTCAAACTATTTTAATTCTAGGATTTGCATAATGGCGCATAAACACTAAAGTGAGAACTATATACATGTTATTTCTTAAACCTTATTACAAGCTGCTTGTCACACCCGGTTTTTCCGAAGAAACAACCAAGGGAATATCACATATATGCCAGGATCATTTTCTCATACATGTGATGACAAATAGTGAAGCATCATTTATTACAAGCCAGGTGTCGGATAGAAATAAGTCTTACATCGTAAATGTCTCAATGGACACTAATGCTTCATCACAAGTAAATAAACTAGCAGCGGAATATTATTCTTTAGGGCTCCATCACAGGCGTTGCCCGGGGGTCTTCATGAACCTAAAAACCTTCCTCGGGTCCAAAATCTTGGTCATTATACACCACCTCATTATCTTGACCTGAGCAGCAATATAAACCAACAAATATGCAAGGTTGAGTACCAATGGTACTCAGCAAGTGTGGGAAAATTATATCATGCATGGCTAGAACAAGGAGAGGTTGAACTCATGGTTAAAGCACTACGCAATTAATACCTATCACCTTAGCTTATTAAGCACCTATATTACTACACAGGTGAAATGATCCCAATCTCCCATCCCATCATCATAATCCAATAACCATAACATCATTTCCAATGTTAAGCTCCCCGCTTAACATCCACAACTTCCAAAAACCTTCACTCCTCTAATCATGAATAAGTCCAGGCCGCTCTTAACCGTGAGCACGGCTGTCAAGACAGTTTTGACTCTGCAGAGTTTGTACCACTGTACCCACAAGTAGTGATTTCATCCCCTGTTGCCGGGTGGACTAAAAGAACCTCCATTATGCCAGTGGCTACGATCCACATTCACACTTCCCAGGTGTGCGGCCAAGAGATCACTACGAAGCCTTTACAAAGGGATTCCCGACGAGCGTGGGCCCACTGAGGTTTCACCCCTAACAGCATACAAGAGGCTCCAACCCCGCTGCAGTGGCCCCCTCTTGAGCCTTGCGGTTCATATGGTAGTCCAGCTGACACCTACTCCCCGCACCATCCAACACACCCATACTACGCCGGGGATACACCTAATTAATTGGCCAAGCTGCCCCATCTCAGCATGTGGTTGGCACTGTAAAGCCGGGTTACATGCTCCATGAACCGGTCCTTAGGATCCAGGCAAGTACTAAACACAAACCCAAGTCTCGTGCACCCAGCACACAACCAAAACATCCAACTTGCCTTGATCCCTACCTCTACATAACTCACAATAACTCATTCAAGAGTATGGTAAAATAAATTGATGATCTCATGTCCCAAATATCCCATTCTAAGCATGGCTAAGCATATGCATGTAAATAAATGACATGGTAAAAATAAATCCCAACCCAAGCTTCAAGGAAACAAGGTAATGCAATTCTAGGGAAACTTCCTAGCATGGGTTTCATATTTAACTTGACAATGCAAATAATTCTATCTACACATCCTAGCATAGGATCAAAGTGGTCAAGGACACTTGCCTCCTTCTTGCTGCTCTTGGAATGGGTAGTCCTGATCTTGGAAAGAAATAACTTGCTCTTGAACAGGTTCTACTTCATACCATCACACATAGCAAAAGAAAAACAACAATCATAAGACATAGTTCACACTTCTACTTCATACAAACCACACATTCATATTTATAAAAGTTCTTTACCATTATATGTGTTGTGGTTACTTTATGTGTGTTGAGTTGTGGCTTGCATGCACTTTTAACCATGTGTATATGATTCCTACTTTTGTGTCCACCTTTATACTTACATATTATTTATATGGGTTTCCAATAAATTTCTTATATTCAACTACTTCACCTTTTTACTACCAAGTGTGTATGAAAAGTATTATTCTTCCCCATATGTGCTTTCATAATTTCTATCAACCCTAAACTGAATTCTTTGTATTTTAGAAACTCCATTTATCATTTACTAGTTGCTATATTTTCAGATTTATATTCCTATGCATAATTGTGTATTTTATTATTAAATTAGTAATACACATTACCTAAACAGAATAGGTTCTGGTCCTAAATAATTTAAAATCATATTTTTACCTTGGCTTCTGATGTAGACCATTTCATAATTATTTTCCCTATTTTTCTATAACTATTCTTTACTTAAAAATGTGTCCCTATACTAATAAATGTGAATAATAGATGAAACAGATTTATTTCAGCCCAAAAATATATTTCTATCTCACTCCAAAGTTTTCTAAGTACTGAGAAAGTTTTTAATTAATTTTAACAATTATGTTTGTCCCCCTTTTTAATTTTTAAACACTAGTTACATATTCAATTTTCTAAATTAAATATAAACAGGGCTAAAATAATGAATTCACCCCATTACAGGGTCTATAATATTATTTTCATAATTTCCAGGGGTCTAGCTACACTTATCAGAGGTGTTTTTCTTAATTTCTATTAAGTCCAGGGGCTAAAACTGATTTTTAAATAAATTTACATGATTTTCTGAAGTTCCAGGGGCTAGATCTGAAGTTTCCGGGGCTAGCTCTCAATTCCAGAGAACCCCAGGGGGTAGCACGTAAGAACTCCAGTCTTTATAACGCGGGGCTGACGTGGACCGTCCGATTTTAAACCGACGGCTGAGATTATAACATCGAACCGGTACGCGGGGTTTTAAAGTCTACCGTGCGATTTAAAATAAACGGCGCACAAGCGGCCACGTCGCTCTGATCGAGCACGGGCGGCGCTGCCGGCGGCGCACGACGGCGGGAAGCGGCGATCTCGCCGGAAAGTTTCGGATCCTCGAGAATTCTATCTAGAACTGTGATCTTATGGCATAGATCGGTAGAGGAGAGGTCAGGGATCTCACCTCGGGGGTTTTCTCGAGCTCGGGGGTCCTGGAAAGTGATCGGCGGCGAGGTCCGAGGCAAAACCACGGCGAAGCTCGTCGGCGCTGCGTTTACACCGTAACTCTCCGAGTTTTCTGCACCTGCAAAGTTCCCCGGAGGCGGTGGATCAAGACCAGCGAGTTAGATCAGAGTTTCCGAGCTCAGATCGGCCAGAATTCACCGGCGAAGTCTCGGTGCTCACCGGAGTGAAAATCGGCGATCGCGTGAGAAAAACTGATCGGATCGGGGGTTTTTATAGCCGGGGGAGGGCGGTGGGTCAGTTGTGATCGAGTTGGATTCTTCTGGGACCGGAATTCGGGCTGCGGGACGGGTTTTCCGATCGGTTAAGATCGCGCGCGCTCGGGGAAAAGTCCGGGGTCGCGGGGTTAGGGATGACATGTGGTTCCCACCCGTCGGTGAGAGGCAGCGCGGCGCGCGCGGGGGCGGTCTGGCGCGGGGAAAGCTGGGCCGGCTGGCGGGTTTCGGCCCACTGGCCGGTTTTTTTCCCGTTTCTCTTTTTCTTTTCTGTTTTGAGTATAATTTGAATTCCAGTTTGAATTTGAATTTTTGCAAAACATGCAATACGTCCAAAAATTTTTAAATTTCCCTCTGAACATGGTTTTGGGTTTTGAATAAAAATTTGGGGTGTTACAGCTCTACCCCCCTTAAAAGAAATCTCGTCCTCGAGATTGGTGTTTCTAAGAAAACAATTCCGGAAATTGTGCCTTGAGCTCATCTTCCCGTTCCCAGGTAGCTTCCTCTTCTGAGTGATGCTTCCACTGCACCTTGCACATCCGGATTCTCTTGTTTCTGGTGAGGCGTTCCATCGTCTCCAAAATCTTGTATGGTTGCTCGGCATAAGACAAATCTTCAGCTACTCCACTTCATTCATGGGTAACACGTCCTCAGGCGTCCTCAGGCATTTCTTGAGTTGTGACACATGGAATACATCGTGTACATCTGATAGATGAACCGGTAACTCTAGTTGGTACGCCACTTCGCCTTTTCTTTCCAAAACTTGAAAGGGTCCGATGTATCGAGGTGACAACTTCCCTTTCACCTTGAACCGACGAAGTCCTCTGATAGGGGACACCTTGAGATAAACATAGTCTCCCACGTTGAAAACGAGCTCTCTTCTTCGTACATCGGCATAGCTCTTTTGGCGTGTTTGTGCTATCCTCAAATTGTTGCGAATCTCCCTCACCTTCGCCTCGGCTTCTTGTAGCACTTCTGGACCAAACACTTTACTTTCTCCTGTTTGGTTCCAAAATAAGGGAGTTCTGCACTTCCTTCCATACAAAGCTTCAAACGGTGACATTTTCATACTAGCTTGATAACTGTTGTTATAGGAAAACTCCGCATACGGTAAGTTTTTGTCCCAACTCCTATTGTTTTTGAGTGCACATGCCCTTAACATATCTTCAAGGATCTGATTGGTTCTCTCCGTTTGCCCGTCAGTTTGGGGATGATAGGCAGAGCTGAAGTTCAGATGGGTTCCCATGGTTTCATGCAACTTTTGCCAAAACCTCGAGGTGAACTGTGTCCCTCGGTCCGACACTATCTTCTTTGGCACTCCATGGTAACACACAATCCTTGACATGTACAATTCTGCCAATTTAGATCCACTGTAGCTTTCTTTCACAGGGATGAAATGAGCTACCTTGGTTAGCCTATCAATAATGACCCATATTGAATCATACCCGGATTGGGTCCTAGGCAATCCCACGACAAAATCCATGCTGATTTCTTCCCACTTCCATTCAAGTACTTTGAGTGGTTGCAATAATCCCGCGGGTCGTTGATGTTCTGCTTTCACCAACTGACATGTGTCACACAGTGCAACATGTTCCGCGACATCTCGCTTCATGCCATACCACCAATACCTGCTTTTGAGGTCCTGGTACATCTTCGTACTCCCAGGATGAATGGAATAGTCAGAATCGTGAGCCTCCTTCAAAATTAATTCACGGATCTCCTTTACTTCTGGCACACAGATCCTTTTCCCGTGCCACACCGTTCCTTGTTCATCCTCTCTAAAACCAGGAGCTTTATTTTCCTTGATAAGCTGTCTGATCTCTCGTATCTTCTCATCATTCTTTTCGCCCTCGCGTATGTCTTGCTCAAGTGTGGAGTCCACTTCCATGGCGATGGCTTCACCACTATTTACTAGACATAGATTGAGTCTTATAACCTCGTCCTTCAATTCTGCAGGCATGTCCTTCAAACTCAACTTATTGACCTGCACTTTCCGACTCAAAGCATCGGCCACGACGTTTGCTTTCCCGGGATGATAGTTGATGCCCACATCAAAGTCATTGATTAGCTCTAACCATCTCCTTTGTCTGAGGTTGAGATCTGGCTGTGTGAATATGTACTTCAAACTCTTATGATCTGTATATATCTCTGTCCTCTTCCCCATCAAATAGTGCCGCCAAATTTTCAACGCGTGTACCACTGCGGCTAGTTCTAGATCATGTGTAGGATAGTTCTTCTCGTGCTTCCGAAGCTGCCGGGATGCATAAGCCACGACATGTCCTTCTTGCATGAGAACACAACCCAACCCATTTCCAGAGGCATCGCAGTACACTGTGAAATTCTTCTGCATATCTGGCATAACCAACACTGGGGCTGTTGTCAATCTCTTCTTTAGCTCCTGAAAGCTCGTATCGCACTGTGGCGTCCAAGTGAATGTGATTCCCTTTTCCAACAGTTTGGTGAGAGGTCTCGAGATCTTGGAGAATCCCTCAATAAACCGTCGATAGTATCCAGCCAATCCCAAAAAGCTTCGAACTTCCCCGACATTTTCAGGGGTTTTCCACTTCTGGATATCCTCGATTTTGGCGGGATCTACGGAGATTCCTCCCTCCGAGATTATATGTCCTAAAAAGGGAACTCTCTTCAGCCAAAACTCACACTTGCTCAACTTGGCATATAGTTGGTGTTCTCTCAGCCTCTGTAACACCAACCTTAGATGTTTCTCGTGTTCTTCTTCATCTTTGGAGAAGACGAGAATATCATCTATGAAAACCACCACAAATTTGTCCAGATATTCCATGAATACCTTGTTCATGAGGTACATGAAATATGCCGGGGCATTGGTTAGCCCGAAAGGCATGACAGTGTATTCATACAGTCCGTACCGAGATACGAAAGCTGTCTTGGGAATATCTGATTGCCTTATCTTGAGTTGGTGGTACCCCGACCTGAGATCAATTTTCGAGAACACACAAGCTCCCCTCAACTGATCAAACAAGTCTTCAATGTGGGGTAATGGGTACTTGTTTTTGATGGTTACCTCATTCAAGGCACGGTAATCCACGCATAACCTTTGGGTTCCGTCTTTCTTGGGCACAAATATCACCGGAGCTCCCCATGGTGAGGAACTAGGGCGAATATACCCCTTCTCCGTCAATTCTCTCAAATGATCCTTGAGCTCTTCTAGCTGCTTGGAGTCCATTCGATAAGGTCTCCTGTATATCGGGGTTGTCCCCGGTACTAGCTCAATTGCGAACTCCACGTCACGGTCGGGAGGCATACCTGGCAATTCCTCCGGAAAAACATCTGGATATTCCCTGATAGTCCTGATTTCCTCAACTTTCACCTCCACTTGACTTAATTTAATGTCCCTCCTAGGCTCGTGTATCGTTATGAACTTTACTCTTGTGCCATTGGGGTGAGTTAGTTCCACCGTTCTGGTCGAACAATGGATGATTCCTTTATGTTTGGTCAACCAATCCATACCCAAAATAATATCTATCCCTTGTGAATCTATCACTATGAGGTTAGCAGTAAATACTACCCCATTAATGTCTAGGTTCACTTTGGGACACACTTGTCTTGTCCTTATTTCTCCACCTGGAGAGTTCACGGCTAGCATATGGTTCATTTGTGTGGTTGCTAGGTCATGCTTCTTAACAAACCCTTGAGCAATGAACGAGTGGGTAGCACCAGAATCAAACAGCAGAGTTGCAAGGTGTAAATTGGCAGGAAACTTACCATCACGTCGGGTGCCTCTTGTGCTTCCTCCATAGTGACATGGTTCACCCGTCCTCTCAATACATTCTGCTGTTGTGGTGGCGCAGGCTTCTTCTTTGGGCATTTATGGGCGTAGTGCCCCACTTCACCACAGCTGAAACATTGCACCCCAACCTTAGGTGCTTGGCCCTTGTTGTCTTGGGGTTGGTTTGGGGGTCCTTGCACTGCTGGTCGAGGTGGATATGCGGGGCGAGGCTGCTGCACAAACTGACGTTGCGATTGTGCTGGTGCTGCGGGTGGCCTGTAGTTTGGGTTGTACCCTCTTGGTGCTGAATAGGGTACCGCAGCACGGCTCGTCTGCCCCGTAGGTTGCTGCATCATACGTGGGCGGGTGTTGCTCCCTGAGGCCTGATGTGACCACCCAGCCTTCATCTTGTTCTCATTTTCCAGGGCTTTTAGCTTCCTTTCCACCACAAATGCTCTGTCCACCATCTTTTGGAAGCTTTCATACTCATTTGAGGACATTGCACACTGCATCTCTGCGGTAAGTCCTTCCACGAAACAATCTTGTTTCTGCTCATCAGTCTCTATGTCTCGTGGAGCATAACGGGATAGTTGAGTAAATTTAGTGAGGTATTCCCTCACCGTCATGTTTCCCTGCTGCAGTCCCAGAAACTCTTTCCTCTTGTTTTTGAGTTCACCTCTTGGGATGTAGTGGTTGCGGAAGCTACGCTTGAACTCTTCCCAAGTGATGTTCTCAGGGTCATGATGGGCGGCCACGTAGGCGGTCCACCAATCAGCAGCAGGTCCCTGCAATTGATGAGAGGCAAACAGCACCCTCTCATACCCTTGGCATTGTATTATCCTCATCTTACTTTCAATGGTCTTCAGCCAATCATCTGCCTCCAGAGGTTCAGCAGCACTTGCAAACTTTGGAGGTTGAGTTCCTAGAAACTCACTCAACCTTGGTTGGCGTGGTGCAGCTTGTGGAGGTGGAACTTGATGCAAGTTGGCCACCACTTGAGTCAAGTTCTGGATAAGCTGATTTTGATTCTCCAGCATTTGGTGGAGAGGATCAACTTCTTCACGGCGACCACCCCTGTCCTGGCCTCCAGAAAGATGAGGGTTGCATGCCTCATCATTGTTGTTGGCGGGGTTGGCAGCACGTCCTTTTCCTCTTCCGGCCATCTGGCAAAATCAACAAATGTTAATTTGATACCATTTAGTATCGTATTACTACTTTCATTTGTTGGTACTTCGAGGTGTTGAGGCTTTGTTAAAATTTTACGAGGGTTTATATCTCACACCAAATAAATGCACTATCATTTCCTGTGGGTTCACACACCCAAGCAAAACAATCTGAAGACGAGGCTGTGGACAATTGCTCATGGCTTCCACAACTCACGTCACACACCAAGCATCATCACACCATTAACTACGTAACGACTCGACTACTCGACCTCTTGCTAGCTAGGGGAAAGACTCTACACTACTCGTCCTCTTGAGCTGGCTCCTCGGGATCTTCCTCCTCATTTCGGCTACCTTCTGACTCTGCTTTGGGTGGAGAGGCTGCTGGTGGAGAAGTGCGACGACGCCTGATTGCTCGGCGATCCGGGGAGTCAGGAGTCCATGGATCACTCACGGTGACACACAGTTCATTCCCATCTCCTCTTTCTCTCGCCTTTAAGCAAGCTCGCAGCAACGCCTCCGTTTCCTTCAGGGTGTCTCGGACATCCTGAAGTTCTTGTTGACACTCCTGCAGTCGAGTGCTGAGCATGGCCGCATCCTCCAAGCACAAGTCCATGTGCTCATGGTAAGTCCCTTGCTGCACCGGTGGGTACTTGTACTCCGTGGTACCACTCTCACGTTGGAGGACGTACATGTACTCCGTTTTGTCCAAGTGGCGACGATAGATGTGACTCTGGCAGGTGATGGCCTCCCAGGTGACATCTTTCTCCGCGTCAACTTGTGTTGCTCGACAAGCTGGAGAGTGGTGAATCTTAAGCAGCTGATTCTCGTGTATAATCCTCATCTCCGAACTCCATTCTTCCCTCTTCTCACGGATGGTCCTGGTGGAGTTGTAGTGGATGATTAGCTTGCCCGTATTGCCGGCGGCTTCGAGCATACGTCGAAGACGGCGCAACAAGTCTCCTACTGCCAATCCATAGGAAAGGTACGTCACTGGACGACTCTCCTCTCTTTCGGCAAGGGCAACTACGGGAACTCTCCCTCCTGTGGACTTACGAGCGGTGCGAATCATGCGAACCATCTAAAAACAAAAGAATTTAAAATTAGGTTAGATAAATTCTCAAACAAAAATCCTATTTTGAATGAAAGTTGGGGTAAGATGAAGAAAATGACTCCTTTAATAACACTTTTCAATCCACACCTTGGAAAATAGTTTTTAAGAAAATAGGGCCCTTAAATACGTCCATTTCTATCTAGGTCCACGTTCCTACGGGCAACCTTGGCTCTGATACCACCTCTGTCACACCCGATTTTTCCGAAGAAACAACCAAGGGAATATCACTTGTATGCCAGGATCATTTTCTCATACATGTGATGACAAATAGTGAAGCATCATTTATTACAAGTCAGGTGTCGGATAGAAATAAGTCTTACATCGCAAATGTCTCAATGGACACTAATGCTTCATCACAAGTAAATAAACTAGCAGCGGAATATTATTCTTTAGGGCTCCATCATAGGCGTTGCCCGGGGGTCTTCATGAACCTAAAAACCTTCCTCGGGTCCAAAATCTTGGTCATTATACACCACCTCATTATCTTGACCTGAGCAGCAATATAAACCAACAAATATGCAAGGTTGAGTACCAATGGTACTCAGCAAGTGTGGGAAAATTATATCATGCATGGCTAGAACAAGGAGAGGTTGAACTCATGGTTAAAGCACTACGCAATTAATACCTATCACCTTAGCTTATTAAGCACCTATATTACTACACAGGTGAAATGATCCCAATCTCCCATCCCATCATCATAATCCAATAACCATAACATCATTTCCAATGTTAAGCTCCCCGCTTAACATCCACAACTTCCAAAAACCTTCACTCCTCTAATCATGAATAAGTCCAGGCCGCTCTTAACCGTGAGCACGGCTGTCAAGACAGTTTTGACTCTGCAGAGTTTGTACCACTGTACCCACAAGTAGTGATTTCATCCCCTGTTGCCGGGTGGACTAAAAGAACCTCCATTATGCCAGTGGCTACGATCCACATTCACACTTCCCAGGTGTGCGGCCAAGAGATCACTACGAAGCCTTTACAAAGGGATTCCCGACGAGCGTGGGCCCACTGAGGTTTCACCCCTAACAGCATACAAGAGGCTCCAACCCCGCTGCAGTGGCCCCCTCTTGAGCCTTGCGGTTCATATGGTAGTCCAGCTGACACCTACTCCCCGCACCATCCAACACACCCATACTACGCCGGGGATACACCTAATTAATTGGCCAAGCTGCCCCATCTCAGCATGTGGTTGGCACTGTAAAACCGGGTTACATGCTCCATGAACCGGTCCTTAGGATCCAGGCAAGTACTAAACACAAACTCAAGTCTCGTGCACCCAGCACACAACCAAAACATCCAACTTGCCTTGATCCCTACCTCTACATAACTCACAATAACTCATTCAAGAGTATGGTAAAATAAATTGATGATCTCATGTCCCAAATATCCCATTCTAAGCATGGCTAAGCATATGCATGTAAATAAATGACATGGTAAAAATAAATCCCAACCCAAGCTTCAAGGAAACAAGGTAATGCAATTCTAGGGAAACTTCCTAGCATGGGTTTCATATTTAACTTGACAATGCAAATAATTCTATCTACACATCCTAGCATAGGATCAAAGTGGTCAAGGACACTTGCCTCCTTCTTGCTGCTCTTGGAATGGGTAGTCCTGATCTTGGAAAGAAATAACTTGCTCTTGAACAGGTTCTACTTCATACCATCACACATAGCAAAAGAAAAACAACAATCATAAGACATAGTTCACACTTCTACTTCATACAAACCACACATTCATATTTATAAAAGTTCTTTACCATTATATGTGTTGTGGTTACTTTATGTGTGTTGAGTTGTGGCTTGCATGCACTTTTAACCATGTGTATATGATTCCTACTTTTGTGTCCACCTTTATACTTACATATTATTTATATGGGTTTCCAATAAATTTCTTATATTCAACTACTTCACCTTTTTACTACCAAGTGTGTATGAAAAGTATTATTCTTCCCCATATGTGCTTTCATAATTTCTATCAACCCTAAACTGAATTCTTTGTATTTTAGAAACTCCATTTATCATTTACTAGTTGCTATATTTTCAGATTTATATTCCTATGCATAATTGTGTATTTTATTATTAAATTAGTAATACACATTACCTAAATAGAATAGGTTCTGGTCCTAAATAATTTAAAATCATATTTTGACCTTGGCTTCTGATGTAGACCATTTCATAATTATTTTCCCTATTTTTCTATAACTATTCTTTACTTAAAAATGTGTCCCTATACTAATAAATGTGAATAATAGATGAAACAGATTTATTTCAGCCCAAAAATATATTTCTATCTCACTCCAAAGTTTTCTAAGTACTGAGAAAGTTTTTAATTAATTTTAACAATTATGTTTGTCCCCCTTTTTAATTTTTAAACACTAGTTACATATTCAATTTTCTAAATTAAATACTAAACAGGGCTAAAATAATGAATTCACCCCATTACAGGGTCTATAATATTATTTTCATAATTTCCAGGGGTCTAGCTACACTTATCAGAGGTGTTTTTCTTAATTTCTATTAAGTCCAGGGGCTAAAACTGATTTTTAAATGAATTTACATGATTTTCTGAAGTTCCAGTGGCTAGATCTAAAGTTTCCGGGGCTAGCTCTCAATTCCAGAGAACCCCAGGGGGTAGCACGTAAGAACTCCAGTCTTTATAACGCGGGGCTGACGTGGACCGTCCGATTTTAAACCGACGGCTGAGATTATAACATCGAACCGGTACGCGGGGTTTTAAAGTCTACCGTGCGATTTAAAATAAACGGCGCACAAGCGGCCACGTCGCTCTGATCGAGCGCGGGCGGCGCTGCCGGCGGCGCACGGCGGCGGGAAGCGGCGATCTCGCCGGGAAGTTTCGGATCCTCGAGAATTCTACCTAGAACTGTGATCTTATGGCATAGATCGGTAGAGGAGAGGTCAGAGATCTCACCTCGGGGGTTTTCTCGAGCTCGGGGGTCCTGGAAAGTGATCGGCGGCGAGGTCCGAGGCAAAACCACGTCGAAGCTCGTCGGCGCTGCGTTTACACCGTAACTCTCCGAGTTTTCTGCACCTGCAAAGTTCCCCGGAGGCGGTGGATCAAGACCAGCGAGTTAGATCAGAGTTTCCGAGCTCAGATCGGCCAGAATTCACCGGCGAAGTCTCGGTGCTCACCGGAGTAAAAATCGGCGATCGCGTGAGAAAAACTGATCGGATCGGGGGTTTTTATAGCCGGGGGAGGGCGGTGGGTCAGTTGTGATCGAGTTGGATTCTTCTGGGACCGGAATTCGGGCTGCGGGACGGGTTTTCCGATCGGTTAAGATCGCGCGCGCTCGGGGAAAAGTCCGGGGTCGCGGGGTTAGGGATGACATGTGGGTCCCACCCGTCGGTGAGAGGCAGCGCGGCGCGCGCGGGGGCGGGCTGGCGCGGGGAAAGCTGGGCTGGCTGGCGGGTTTTAGCCCACTGGCCGGTTTTTTTCCCGTTTCTCTTTTTCTTTTTCCTTTTCTTTTCTGTTTTGAGTATAATTTGAATTCCAGTTTGAATTTGAATTTTTGCAAAACATGCAATACGTCCAAAAAATTTTAAATTTCCCTCTGAACATGGTTTTGGGTTTTTAATAAAAATTTGGGGTGTTACACTGCTTTAGTTGATCATCGTATTGCTAAAGACTCTCAAACCACACTAAGTTGATTCTTAGGTTCATTTTAATCACAATTACATATTATGTACCTATATAATTAAGTTAGCGATTGATTTTCTTTTTGCATACATGGCATAAATTAGGGACCGAGGAGCTCGAGAAGGTACAACAAGAGGAGGAGGAAGCTCAACTGAACCTTAACTTAAGCACTAGAGCAAGACAAGTCCCAGTTTTGCTCATAATCCTTGACTTGAGTCCTTTTATATATAATCTCATATGTTCCGGTGTTTTATTTGTTTTATGTGCATTACGTTTAGGTGTTGGATGAAACCCACTTGCATGAACATAAAGCCTTGGGTTTGAATGGGATTTAGAACCTACCATGCTATGCTAATCAACATGTTCTACCACTACGAATGAGTAAGTGGAGACTACTCATGGGGGTATGGCGTCCACATGACGGTTTATATGAATTAATCATCCTTTAATGAAATTTGAGACCGAATGAGCATGTAGGACAGGGGCACACCGGTGTCGTATGCATAGGCTTGCTCGTGTCGATTGAGGACTGTGTCGTAGTCGGCCCCTTGAAAAGTATTGATTTTGTACCAGAAGGATGCTAGTATTATGGGAACTAGTAAACCGACGTACAATGGAAGCTCGCGTCGAACGATCCGGCGACCGGCCTTGGTAAAGCGTTGAGAGGACAATACGTAATCCTACACAGGGTATGTCTGAGACAACACGTGGGGAATCCTTTGTCCGGGCCGGTCACCTTTTTTTGGCATTGGGCGAAGCGCGAAAGGTTGCCACATACGACTCGAGTGACCGCGCCATGCATCTTCAAAAGTGTGTATGTGTCGTTTTTCCGGGTTATGTTCGGCAGAATAAAACCATCGATTCGAATCGTCGTTCACTCGCGGTAAAAAAGATGAGTCCGCTTGTTTAAGTCGTCGTCGCGTAGTAGGAACTGGCATTAATATTGAGATACGATGATTGTGTAATTATAAATTCCAAATTTGCTTGCACTCTTGTATGTTTAGTTATAGTTGCTAATTAAGTTTACACTTTCATTAATCGTTAACTTGTGGCTAAAATGTGACCACCCTCCTAATGTTAATGCTTTTATGCTATCCACTAAATTTGTGGACAAGTACTTGAGTCTTGCATACTAGTATGATCTAGAAACTATTTTTTTGGTAAGTCTTGCTAAGCTTAGTAGTTTACCGGTTTGTTGATCCTATTTTTCAGGTGAGTTACTTCTTTATGAGCATGATGCATATGAGGGCTTTCCTAATATTGCACCACCGCCCGAGGGATGGGTGGCACAATGGGAGCCCGAGTCGTCGCCGGCTTGATTTGTGTGTTGATAGTACGACGTGACATTGGGCTATGGCACGCGGTTTTGCTAAACGTCGTATGAGAGAATACTCTGTTACTACTCATATTTTGCTACTATCATGTATTTTGTAACGTTTAACCTATGTACGATACTTTAAAACTTTATGTATGTTATTTTTAAATTATGTCGCTTGTATATGCAATTAGCGGTGATGCATCGCGTGTCACCATCCCGTGCAAAGATCCTGTGGCGTGATTGTGTCGGTTGCTTTCGAGCGACCGGCTGTCACAGCATGAAATTAGAGCAGGTCGGGAACAATTGCATATTTTAAAAGTGACTTATTTTTTAAAATAAAACGTTACAGTGAGGATTAGTATTAAGCCCACATAAGGATGTTATTAGAATATATAGAAGGTGGCAAAACTAACATTGTTTTTATACTTGCAACTACGGATATGATTGAATTAGGAAGGTAAATTAGGTTGGTTGATTAAGTGATTTTCAGTGTTTATTTATTTTATTGTTGGTGCTCTTTTAGGATAATTAGGTTATGAGTGTGACTTTATTTGGTTGTTTGTGGATATTGTTGTATAGATTGTTTTTGGGTCTTCATTCGTCTATGAGTTTTATTTGATGTTTATGATATGTTTAGTAGATTTTTAGGAGTTGAGGTGAAAAATCTGTTGATGTGATCCATCTTTTGCAGGTACGCTAACTACGGTAGTACGTATAGAATGCGTTTGCGCAAGACCGATTAAGTGCTACCGATATGCGTATGCCGGGTATAGTCCGGACTAGAATTTTTCTTTTGAGAGGTACATAGTACCGACATGTTTATTTATAAATCATGAACCCCTGACATGCATCATTATTATTATGTAAAAAAACCAATAATATGCATATATTATCAATGGTATTAAAGTTGAGTCTTTTACTAAATTTGGCCTAAACAACCAATCCGGGCCTCTAAACTTCTCATGGACCTTGATACTAGATAAAATATTCTTTAAACCTTGTAATCTACACCATTTTCAAAAGGGAACCACTTTGGTCGCCGCTGTTTTATGCTTATGAAAATAGGGCGAACTCTGTTTTCATAACAGATTTTTAATCCGACTTGAACAGAGCACAAATTCTAATGCGTCTAACCAACAGGGGTGTGTGGTACATCGTTGGAAAGGTATGAAAGTCCTTTACAACTTTTCTGTTGATATAAAAACAGAATTCCATCCCAACTTGGTCAAAATGCCCCATTTGTACAGGCTGTTTCAGAATCAGCACTGAGAAAAGTGCCTCTGGATCTTTCTGTATTTTGGCGATATTTCCTCGTAGAAAACTCAATTGGGGTAATATCATGTATCATCATAAAGCATGTGAGATCTACAACTTTATAGTTTTGAGTATTTGTAGATTCTAATCAGAACTGTCTGGAAAATGGCCACGATTTCAGGTACCTCAATGGGAAACCTGCTGCTGAATTTTTTCAGACTAGCTGTCAAATCTGGTGTATATTGTACATCGTTTAAAAGATGTTTAAATTTCCTACTTTGATGTTCACCTCGAACTCATATAATGCACTTAAGCCACCTTAAACTGATATTCCTCTACCGAAGATCCTGTGTACAGCCAAACAGTTACAGTTTCGAGCTGTGCACCGGTTCAATTTTACTTGTGGCTGACATTTGGACTTTACAAGTCTTTATTATGTCTATGTAACTTGACTTGTATGATGGTGATTTTTCAAAGTGATCATCGTGCAGTTGACCACTGGGCTGATCGAATTGTAACATCATCTTGTACCCATGTTCACCATGATAAGGTGAAGTTGTTGCTGCCCGTACAGATGTGATGTGCTTACTATGGCTATTAATTTTTTAGAGATGCTTATTATAGGGAAAATCTTGGAAATTAACCATGTGTTCATCATTTCTTATACAGAATATCTCGTATGCATTCCATGAACTAGCTCCTTGGCACTAGCGGCGGCGATGGTGACTCTTCGCAGCAGCCGCCACTGCATCAATCGCAACAGCCGCAGTTCTCACAGCAGCCACAACAGTGACATCAACCGCAGGAGCAGAAGCAACAACAGCCACAAGGAGAGCAACAGAAGCCCCAGCAGGAGCCACCGCAGCCGCCACCGTCACCCACATCAGTGGAGGCGATTCTGGTTATGCTGGGATCACATCAAGAAAACACGGAGCTTCTCCGTGCTCTTGTGCAGAACACTGCTACCGAGCGTCGTCATGAGGGTGTTCCTCGTCAACCTCAAGGGAGCACTTATGCAAACTTTCTTGCAACTCACCCGCCCGTTTTCACCGAGACGGATGAACCACTTGAAGCAGACAACTGGTTGAGAACCATTGAGTCAAAGTTTGGTCTTCTCCAATGCTCTGAACTCCAAAAGACACTCTTTGCAGCACAACAACTCCATGGTTCGGCGGGAGCTTGGTGGGAAAACTACATGGCCACGGTCCCCGTCGGTCATCAAGTGACATGGGCTGAATTTCGTGAAGCCTTTCATGCCCATCACATTCCTATGGGTGTTATGCAAAAGAAGCTTCAAGAATTTCTCGAGCTAAAGCAAGGGAGCAAGAGTGCACTTGAATACTTGAAGGCATTTAACCACTTGGCCCAGTATGAATCGGCGTTTGTGAATATTGACGCCAAGAAAAGAGAATGCTTCTTCCATGGTCTCAATACCAAGTTGAGAGATAAGCTTACCTTACACCATGGTGGGCATTTCCTCGACCTTGTGAATGCAGCGATCATTCAAGAAGAGGCACACCGCACTCATCAAGTTGAAAAGAAAAAGAGGAGTATTGCTTAGAGTGGATTCGGTGGTGGCAGCTCTAGAAGACCATTACCAAAACACCGGTTGGTTTATCGCTCTCCGACCGGGCAGAAATTCAAGGCAATGCCAAGCCCACAACCGGGCTGATTTTTCCAGTCAAACTACTCCTCAATTCAGCCCCAGCAACAATACTTGCAACAACAACACCAGCAGCCTACCCGTATGATTCCTACCACCTACCCGCAGAAGAAAGGAACTGATGAAAATCGTCCACCTCTGGGCGCCAGAGGCAACGGTGCTCTACTTGTGGGGAGTCGGGCCATTTTTCACGTGATTGCAGGCAGGCAAAGAGTCCTACTGTGACCACTCAGTCCGCTCAGGGATCCAACTGGTCCGGTGTTGTACCAAGGAAAGTCACCTCAAAATCTGGACGAGTAAATTATGTTGAACCAGAGGAAATTCCTAAGGGAGAACCGGTACTTGCGGGTATGTTCTCAGTCTTTGGTCACCCCACTCTCATTCTTTTCGATTCCGGAGCAACTCATAGTTTTATTAATAAATCTTACACGCAAAGGCATCAATTGCCAACAATCATACTGGGCTCTTCCTTTATTATTCACTCTCCTGGCGGTACAATTTTAGTAAACCATATGGTTCGTAGATCCCCAATTATCTTCAATGATAAAGTCTACCCCACTAATCTTTTGGTCTTGGAAGGTCAAGGGACAGATATCATACTCGGTATGTCTTGGATGACTCAACACAAGAATGTTTGGAATGTTGGGTCGCGTACTCTTTGATTAAATTCTCCCGAACATGGCCTTCAATTGATATCCCTTCCAGAAACTTCTTCTAAAATTTCAGCGGCCTATCACACCGAAGGAGCTCGACTTGAAGACATCCCGGTTGTATGTGAATATCCTGATGTCTTCCCCGATGACCTTCCGGGTATGCCACCTGATCGAGAGGTCGAGTTCAAGATCGAGTTGGTACCAAGAACTACTCCTATCTCACGGAGACCGTGTAAAATGGCGCCTAATGAGTTAGCCAAATTGAAGGAGCAATTCAAAGGGATCATGGGGAAGGGATTTATCCGTCCAAGCTCTTCTCCTTGGGGTTGTCTGGCATTATTTGTCAAGAACAAAGATGAATCATTACGGCTATGTGTGGACTACCGCCCACTAAACGCCGTCACCATCAAGAATAAATATCATCTACCTCACATCGACATTCTCTTCGATCATCTCATTGGTGCCAAGGTATTCTCCAAAATTGATCTCCGATCCGGGTATCATCAAATCAAAATTCGGCCCAAAGATGTTCCAAAAACTGCTTTCTCAACTAGGTATGATCTATATGAATATTTGGTGATGTCATTTGGTCTTATTAATGCAGCGGCTTATTTCATGTATCTCATGAATTTTGTTTTCATGCCGGAGTTGGACAAGTTTATCGTGGTCTTTATTGACAACATTCTTATGTATTCTAAATCGGAGGAGGAACATTCTCAACACCTTTGCATCCTTCTCTACCGCCTTCGCGATCACAAGCTTTATGCAAAATTTAGCAAATGTGAGTTTTGGCTCACATCAGTTCCATTCCTTGGACATATCATTCCGCCGAAGGGATTTCCGTAGATCCTAGTAAAGTGGGGGATGTTCTCAAGTGGAAATCTCCCACCTCAGTCCATGAAATTCGAAGTTTCTTGGGATTAGCCGGATATTACCAAAGGTTCATTCTCAACTTCTCAAAAATCTCCAAACCTATGATCAAGCTCTTGAAGAAGGGTGTCAAATATTCTTGGAGTGATGAATGTGAGCAAGCCTTACAAACTCTCAAAAAGCATCTCACCACCGTGCCAGTTCTAGCTCAACTGGACATCTCCAAACCCTTCGATGTATATTGTGATGCATCAGGCACTGGACTTGGTTGCGTGCTCATGCAAAATGGAAGGGTGATCGCCTATGCCTCACGTCAACTTCCAAGGCACGAGCAACACTATCCCACTAATGATCTCGAGCTTGCCACCGTAGTTCTTGCTCTTAAGATATGGCATCATTATCTATTCGGGAACTTTGTTCATGTGTACTCTAATTACAAAAGTCTCAAATACTTCTTCACTCAAAAGGACATCAACATGAGATAACGACGATGGTTGGAGCTTATCAAATATTATGAACTACAAATTCATTATCATTCGGGAAAGGCCAATGTTGTGGCCAATGCTCTAAGCCGTAAGTCTAATGTTCATCACCTCTTTATCACTTCCACTGCGAATTTGGAATCTAGTATTCGTGTACTCCCTCATGGAGCTCTCTACAACCTTGCTCTTGTGCCAACCATAAGAGAAGAAATTATGGCAGCTCAGAGGAGTGATAAGGGCATCTCTCATATTCGAAGATGAATAAAGGAAGGTGAAGCCAAATGCTTCTGAGAGGATGAGGAAGGTGTCATATGGTTCAATGATCAACTTGTGGTGCCGAAGAATATAAATTTTAGAAAGAAAGTACCGGATGAGGCTCATATGTCCACATACTCTATTCATCTGGGGAGTAATAAAATGTACCAAGACTTAAAATAAAGGTTTTGGTGGACCCATATGAAAAGAAAAATCGCAAGATACGTGGCCGAGTATGACGTGTGTCGATGGGTGAAGGCCGACCACATCAAGAAGTGAATGTGGCCTAGAGGGGGGTGAATAGGCGTTGAAAACTTTCCCTGTAACACTTAACAAATTCGTCAAATACAAGAGGGGCCAGACTAGTCCGGTATCGGTACGGACTAGTGTGGTGTGCTAGTTATACCAACGAAAAGATAGATTTTTTAATGTATTCTACTCAAATGTTATAGCAGTGGAATTAAGTAAATTATTCTAAACTTGTGTAAGTTTTAGGATGATTAGTTGAATGAGGAATACAAGATTAATATATGTTGCAAGATAAATCAATTTGATGCCCTAGATGATGATGATGATTAAAAGGGCATACCCAGTGCCGAAAGCTCCCACACGTTGTGGGGTCTGGGGAAGGGAATTTCTAGGCAGCCTTCCCCTTGCTTATTTTTGCAAGAAGGCTGATTCGAACCCAGGACCTCCAGGACACAAGTGGAGAGACTCTACCACTGCGCCAGGCCTGCCCTTCCTAGATGATGATGATGATTGCAAAGTAAATAACAAGAACACAAGAGAATAGGATTTTTACCAAGGTTCGATCTCACAAAGAGATCTACTTCCTCGTTGAGGAGCCCATACAGAGCTGGGTCTCAATCAACCCTTTACCTCTTCAAGTCACCACAAAGGCCAACTTGAGTTCCATTGTCACGGGGGCAATCACCAAGTCGGTGGGGCAACCTCACACGTTGAGGGCTCCCACAAAATTACAGAGAGAAAAGCGATCAAACACACTCGAAAGATTTACAACAGATGCAAGAGTGTATAAGAGATCAAACCCCAAGAGCTTAGCAATGCGTAGAAGACGATTTCCCTATCCCAAATCTAGATTCCCAAAATATTTAACTTTTAAGGGATTTAGATGTGTAAGGAGAGGTGTTTCTATGCTCTTGGGATGAGTGTCAGCGCTAGGGTTCTTAGTTGTTCACTGTTGTGCATGGTTTTTCTATTGTGGGGTCATGGATCACCTATTTATAGAGTTTCCAAAAAAGTTACCGTTAGGGATCCCGACAGCCGGACTAGTCCGCTCTAGGGACCGAACTAGTCCGGTCTGCCGTGTAAAATTTGCGTGAATTGTGCACCACACTTGAAACCTTAATTTGTGTGAGGTGTACCAGACTTGTCCGTATTGGAACATAAAGTTATCCAGACTAGTCCGTGATGGGTCCAGAGACTCAATCGGAATAGTCCGCAATAGGACGGACTTGTCCGGTGCAGGGTGATATGTGTTGAGTGAATATTAGATAGTTGAACTTACTTGTCCAGCAAGTATCCGTACTTGTCCGTGTGAACACAGTAAGTCGATCGGACTAGTCTGCTGGTGAACGGACTAGTCCGGTGCTTCAGTGTATTGCTTAATTAATTGATTTTAGCCCTTACCCTTTACGCAAAGATATAAGCTCTTGGGATGTGTCTCTCACACTCTTCCTATACATTGATATCTACTTTGCGCTTCCTTGATCATTTCATCTTTTCCTTTTCTCACTCCTTATTTTTCACCTTTTTGAGTGCACTATAAGTTCTAGTCTTTGTAGACCTACATTCATCTCAACAAATTCATTAGAATCTCAATTTGTTTGTCATCATTCATCCAAAACCCACAAGGGAATGCCTGGATGCACTTTCAATCTCCCCCTTTTTGGTGATTGATGACAACCAATTGAGATTTCACAATTAAGAGTAAACATTGATTTTCATAAAGTGTGCATATATGAGAATGACATATGAACAGCAAAAATTTCTCACATATGTGCACTCTTTATGGTGGGGTGCCTATAAAGTGTGTGTGAGCAGATATTGTGATGTGCATAATGAAAAATACAGCAATTATAGAAGCAACCATCACAGGAATATCAATATGAACATCACACATTCATATTAAACAAAATAGGCATCCAAATAGAGATTACAATAGTTTGAAACTTAAAAACACAAAAAAAATACATGTCCATAATCACTAGTCCTTAAGGCTCAAAATAGACTACCAACATTACTAGTCTAGTCTCAATCTCTCCCCCTTTGGCATCAAGGCACCAAAAAGGGAAAAATTGAGGGGAATCACTCTCCGTCACTCCCTCTCTCACTCTCAGTCCTGTCTTCATCTTCATCTTTAGACTCATGAGCATGCTGAGGAGGAGGAGGAATAGTGACACCTGCAAGTCCAAATGAGGCCAATTCTTGTTCTGTGAGAGGCGCAATCTCTGTGATATTTTATTTGGAACCCTCTAAAATTTGAGGAGATCCCCCACTGGCTCAATATCAATCTTGTCACAGATTGCTTTGATGTTTGCCTTCATATACCTCTGGTGCCTCTTCCTGACCAAGCTTTCCTTGTGTTTCTTAACCTCCACTTTGCGGCAGGATGCAAAGATGGAGGAAAGCATATTCAATACACCACTAGATGACTCTTTGGAGGATGGAGGAGCAGAGGTAGCAGCTAGAGTCCTTGTGCCTTCATTTGCTTGTTTTGATCTTTGTTCTACTGTAGGTGAGGCAGGGGCATTTGGAACATTGTAGACTGGTGGCTTCTAGGGCCTGAGGCCGGCATGCTCAACATCTTTGACAAACTCAAGGCCGGTCCTTCTCAATCATGAACATGACGTAAGGTTCATAGCCACAGGATCTATTCGGAGTTATTGAGTTGTTCACAATGTCATTGTAGATATATTCAAAGACATTGAAAGTCCTTTTCTTGCTTATTACTTTCATCAAGGTCCTTAGAGTTCCTTGAATTGTTCCTGCATCTCCATCCTTTGGAGCAATAGTCTTCCTCAAAATTCTGTTAAGCACGGCAAATAATGGCTTCAAGTACTTTATGGTAGGTGGCTTGTATGGCATTCTTGTGTCATAGAGGGAAACTAGCTCATCCTTCTCCAAAGGCTTCAAGTTGTGAATCACAAGCTCATTTTCCAAAGTGTCTTCGAGATGGACTATCCTAGTAAACTCCTCATAAGTGACACTATACTTGGATCCATGAGTCATCCAAGTGATCTCATCCCCATCATCACGGGTAAAGTAGAGAGTAGAGTAAAATTGACTGATGACTTCATTGTTCCAATTATATCGGAAGGATAGGAGATCCTTCAAGCCATGCCTCTCTAATGCCTCCAAGACTTCATGATATGTTTGACAGTTCTTGAATTGTAGATAAGTCATGTCCACCCATTGACTGGCAACCACTGGATTTTCATCTTCTTGTAGACATGCTCATAATAATCAGCATGGAAGTGGCTCTAGAACCTTGGGTCAGCTGATTGCTTTGGCTGCTCATAGACTTCAACCTTTCTGAGCTTGTCAGCCAAGTCATTTCCTTTACCAATGAAACCATCTTCTGAGGGCTGCCTGTTTCGTTGTACAGGAGGTTTCATCTTTAGTGGACCAATGGGTCCACTTGCAAGTCCTTTGCCCTTGCTACCGATTCTCCTTGGTACCGTTGAGCTGGCACCTGCACCATCCTTGCTAGATGGCTTCTTGACTACCACGTTTCTCTTTTTTGGAAGCACATCATCAGGAGGAGAATCATTTGCATTATGGTCATCGCGCTTCTTGCTTCTTAGCTCTTTTGCTCTATCCACTCTCTCGCGGTCACGCTCAGCTTCATAATCAAACATGTTGTCATCTGATGTGGACGACATAATGCCTGACACATGGTGACAAGGCGTGATAAGAATGGGAATTAGACTTTGTGGAGACAGTAATTTAGAAGTTCAAACTGTCAAGGGGCCGGACTTGTCCGATTTCAGGGTGCGGACTTGTCCGGCTAACCGGACTTGTCCGCACCAAGCACCAGACTAGCCCGGTTTGACCAATGAACCCTTGATCAAGAGTACCCCAATCATGGCTGCTCCATGTACACCTTTTCCTTTATAGAGCCGTTGATGAATGTGCTTTTGACATCCATTTGAGACAACTTAAAATCGTGGTGAGTAGCATAGGCTAATAAAATACGAACGAACTCAAGTCTAGCTATGGGAGCAAAGGTTTCGTCGAAATCCAAACCTTCGACTTGTGAGTAACCTTTTGCCACAAGTCGTGCCTTTTTCTCGTTACGACTCCGTGTTCATCTTGCTTGTTTCGAAAGACCCATTTGGTGCCCACGATGTTTGCCTTTGGTCTTTGCACAAGCTCCCATACTTCATTTTTTTAATTGTTCAGTTCCTCTTGCATGGCGGTCACCCAATATGGATCTTTTAGTGCTTCTTCAACCCCGTATGGTTCCATAAACGAGACGAAAGAGTAATGTTCACAAAAATTAGCAATACGAGATCTAGTAGTTACTCCCTTTGCAATATTTCCACTGATGTTGTCGACGGGATGATCTCTTTGTATACTCTGATGTACTCTTGGGTGAGGCACTTTTGAGGTCATTTGCTCTTCATTATCTTCATTGTCAATGTCTCCCCCTAGATCATTGCTTCTATGCATATATTGATCTTCTTGATTCTGCTGATGTTGCTCTTGTACCGAAGCTCTCCCTTGATCATTGCTCTCTTGTTGAGGTACATATTGAGCACTTGAGTCTTGTCATTGCTCTTGCGGTCGAATATCACCAAGTGCCATCCTCCTCAATGCTTGACATGGGGCTTCTTCTTGACCTAACACACACTTATCAACTTGCTCCACTTGGGAGCCATTAATCTTATCGAACACTACGTCACGTGCCACTTCAACAATGCCATAGACTTTGTTGAAAACACGATAGGCATAGGCGTTCGAATTATAACCAAGCAAGAACCCTTCATTAGATTTCGAAGAAAACTTTGAAGTCCTCGGTTTCTTGTTCAAAATAAAGCATTTACTTCCAAATACTCTAAAATATGAGATATTTGGTTTGTTACCAATGAGGAGCTTATATGGCGTTTTCTTCAAAGTCGGCTGAAGATATAGCCGGATCATGGCGTGACAAGCGGTGTTTACCGTTTCAGCCTAAAAAACGGTCCAAAGTCTTGTATGCATCTAGCATTGTCCTCGCCATCTCAATGAGTGTCCTGTTCTTCCTTTCGGTCACCCCATTTTGTTGAGCAGAATAGGGTGCCAAAAACTCATGCTTTATTCCTTCTTCATCCAGGTACTTCTCAACTTGAGTATATTTTAACTCCGTTCCGTTGTCACTTCTAATATTCTTGATGGTTAAGGAGAATTCATTTTGCGCTCTCTTCAAGAACTTCTTGAGAATCCCCTGAGTCTCTGATTTATCATACAAGAAAAATACCCAGGTAAATCTAGAAAAATCATCAACAATGACTAAACCGTATTTGTTACCGCCGATGCTTATATAACCAATTGGACCAAAGAGGTCTATATGAAGAAGTTCCAGCTGTCCTGATGTATTCATCACGTTCTTTGCAGGGTGTGGTGCTCCAACTTGTTTTCCCGCCTGGCATGCGCTACATGGCCTGTTTTTCTCAAACGCGACATCTTTCAAACCTCGGATGTGATCACCCTTTAGAAGTTTATGCAGATTCCTCATCCCAACACGGGCTAGCCATCTATGCCACAACCATCCTATGTTAGTTTTTGCAACCAAGCAAGTGTTGAGTTCAGCTTTATCTTTGTTGAAATCAACAAGATAAAGTTTTCCCTTCAACATTTCCTTGAATGCAATTGAGTTATCACTTCTTCTAAAGACTGTCACACCCTCATTAGTGGATAAACAATTGTATCCTTTGTCACATAGCTGAGATATAAATAAATGATTATAATATAAAGAATCAACATGTAAAACATTGGAGAGAGTATGTTGAGAGGAGATTTCAATTTTACCGCTGCCAAGGACTTTTCCTTGGTTGTTGTCTCTGAAATAAATTCCTTCACTTGGATCTGCGTTTCGCTCATACTCTATGAACATTCTCCTTTCTCCGGTCATGTGATTAGTGCATCCACTGTCGAACACCCATTTTGATCCGTCGGGGGAATAGGCCTGCAAAACAGAGCTGTCTTAGTTTTAGGTACCAAGTTTGCTTGGGTCCTCGAAGGTTAGTCACAAATGTTTTAGGCACCCACACACAAGTTTTGGGTCTCTTGTAGCGGGGCCCTGCATATTTAGCATAAATATATTCAGATTTATTTTTCATAAGGACATAAGATGCATCAAAAGTATGAAATAATGTTTGCAGTTCAGATTCATGTGATTTTTCTTTAACAAAGGCAATATGATTCTTATTTTGACCGCTAGTGAATTGCTTCTTACCTCTTGCATACCCAAGACCATCTTTGACATTAGGAGGTCTTGTGACCATATATGCACTACGTGCATATTTGATTTTTTCTTTGTCAAAGATGCTGCTTTGGGATGGATGCTTAGCTTGTGTAGCTTTAGATTCAAATGTTACATTAGCCTTCTTCCTAGAGCATGTGCAAGTTTTAATAGTTGTCAACTTGACATCTTGAGAAGGTGAGCTTTTAGAGGAGGAAGCGTCACTTTGCTTGATTGACTCCACTTGCACTTCAAGGATTTTGTTAACTTTCGTCAAGTTAGCAATGTCGTCCTTGACTGCAATGTCTGAGTATTCTAGTTTTGAGTAAGTTTCCTTACTCAAAGCTAGCTCAAGCTCAAGTGCCTTACTTTTCTCCTTTTCAAGCTCAAGAAGCTTTTCAACCTCTTGATATCTCTTCCTTTCACGGATGAGCATACCTTCTTGGCGGTTGACAAACTCCTCCTTCTCAAAGGTTTCATCCGACAACATCTTCATTTTTCTTAGTGCAGTTTTGCTCAATCCTTTAAGGAGGAATGTAAGTAGGGGGTGTAAGTTGAACCTTCTTCTTGCCCTCCTTAGCCATGAGGCAAGTGTGGTTGTGGTTCTCCCTTCCTCCCATGTTTGGAAAGAGTGTAGACTTCTTGGTTGGCTTCTTGATGGCAATTGTTGCCATCTCATCTTCATCAGGACTCGTCGTTTGAGTCCCCTTCTTGCCGATGTGTGCTTGATGTGCTTGCTTCTTTTTCTTGAAAGTTTTCTTCTCTTGCGACTTCGCTTCTTTCTTCTTCTCGTTTTCCTCATACGAACATTCAACCATAAAGTGTTCGTATTCGACGCAGTTGTAGCAAGTACGTCGAGCCTTGGATTTTCCTTTTTCTTTGTCCTTTCCTTCACTTGAGTTGTTGTCTCTTCTTCTTCTCATCATGCACTCGAATCTTTTCATGAAGAGCAACATCTCTTCATCATCCATATATGTGCTTACATTGTAAGTGTCTTCTTCTTCATATGTCTCACGAGTCTCCTTCCCTTTGGGCTTGCAAGTTGCCCTGAGGGCGACCTCCTTCTTCTTGGACGAGGTAAGTTCAGCTAAGTTTTTGACATATTTAGCTTCTTTTTCCATCATCTCGTGATTGATAATTTTGCCAAGGACTTTTGGGGGTCATTTTATGAAACTCCAGGCTTTCTCTTATCATGGAACACAAGGTGACATTCCGAGGCATAAAGGCTCTTATCGTTCTCTTCACAACCTCATGATCAGTCCACTTCTTGCTTCCATAACCACGGATATTGTTGATGAGTGTCTTCAAGCGGTCGTACATCTCTTGAGGAGTTTCACCATCTTCTATGGAAAATCTCCCTAATTCTCCTTCAAGCATTTCAATATTCGCTTTTCGTACGGAGCGGTTCCTTTGATGAGCAGTCTTGAGTGTATCCCAAATGCTTTTGGCAACTTCAAGTCCATCCACCTTTGTGAACTCTTCTCGTCTCAAGGATGAAGTGATCACCGCAACGGCTTGTGCATTGTGGTGACTTGCTTGTTCTTGCTCCGGGGTGAGTTCATCGTCAGTGTCTGGGATATCTATACATGTACAAACTATATGACAAAGACTAGGATTAAGTGAGATAAGATGCATCTTCATATTATACTTCCACATTGAGTAATCATTACTGTCAAACTGTGGAGTTTTTTCCGTGGGAATAGAAAGATAATGATTGTAGTTGTTAAACATAATTAAAAGGATATCGAGAGTAGTCTTGATGACTACACCCTTTTGGCTTTTCATCCTGCTTCTTGCCCTTCTGGATTAGAAGCTTCTTCCTTATAAGCACCTTCAGTTCAAGCACTTCTTCATCATCGTGTTCGTGCTCCTTGAGCACATCGAACGCCTTGGAGTCTTGTTCATCTCCAATGATGGACATTTCCAGGATCTAGTTGTTCTTGTCGGTGGCCATTTGTCTCTCCGAGCGGTGAGTCTCGTAAAATGAGAGTCTTGCTCTGATACCAATTGAATGTGGCCTAGAGGAGGGTGAATAGGCGTTGAAAACTTTTCCTGCAACACTTAACAAATTTGTCAAATACAGGAGGGGCCGGACTAGTCCGGTATCGGTACAGACTAGTCCGATGTGCTAGTTATACCGACGAAAAGATAGATTGTTTAATGTATTCTCCTCAAATGTTATAGCAGCGGAATTAAGTAAATTATCCTAAAAACTTGTGTAAGTTTTAGGATGATTAATTGAATGAGGAATACAAGATTAATATACGTTGCAATATTAATCAATCCCCTGCCCTAGATGATGATGATGATTGAAAAAGTAAATAACAAGAACACAAGAGACAAGGATTTTTACCGAGGTTCAGTCTCACCAAAGAGATCTACTTCCTCGTTGAGGAGCCCACACAGAGTTGGGTCTCAATCAACCCTTTACCTCTTCAAGTCACCACAAAAGCTAACTTGAGGTCCACTATCACGGGGGCAATCACCAAGTCAGCGGGGCAACCTCACACGTTGAGGGTTCCCACAAAATTACAGAGAGAAGAGCGATCAAGCACACTCGAAAGATTTACAACAGATGCAAGAGTGTATAAGAGATCAAACCCCAAGAGCTTAGCAATGCGTAGAAGACGATCTCTCTATCCCAAATCTGGATTCCTAAAAGATTTAACTTTTAAGGGCTTTAGATGTGTGAGGAGAGGTGTTTCTGTGCTCTTGGGACGAGTAGCGGCGCTAGGGTTCTTAGTTGTTCACTATTGTGCATAGTTTTCCTGTTGTGGGGTCATGGATCACCTATTTATAGAGTTTCCAAAAAAGTTACTGTTAGGGATCCCGACAGCCGGACTAGTCCGCTCTAGGGACCAGACTAGTCCGTTGTGCTGTATAAAATTTGCGTGAATTGTGCAGCACACCTGAAACCCCAATTTGTGTGAGGTGTACCAGACTTGTCCGTATTGGAACAGAAAGTTATCTGGGCTAGTCCGTGATGGTCCGGAGACTCAATCAGATTAGTCCGCAATAGGACGAACTTGTCCAGTGCAGGGGGATATGTGTTGAGTGAAATATCAGAAAGTTGGACAGACTTGTCCGACAAGTGACCGGACTTGTAGTGTGAGAACAGTAAATAGATCGGACTAGTCCACTAGTAAACGGACTAATCCAGTGCTTCAGTGTATTGCTTAATTAATTGATTTTAGCCCTTACCATCTACGCAAAGATATAAGCTCTTGGGATGTGTCTCTCACACACGTCCTATACGTTGATATCTACTTTGCGCTTCCTTGATCATTTGGACTTTTCCTTTTCTCACTCCTCATTGTTCTCCTTTTAGAGTGCACCATAAGTTCTACTCTTGGTAGACCTACATTCATCTCAACGAATTTATTAGGATCTCAATTTATTTGTCATCAATCGTCCAAAACCCACAAGGGAATGCCTAGATGAACTTTCAAGAAGGTTGGGTTATTGCAACCACTAAGTGTACCGTAGTGGAAATGGGACAACATTAGTATGAATTTTATTGTCAAACTACCTCTCACCTTCCACAAACATGATTCCATATGGGTGATTGTAGACCGTCTCACAAAGTCAACTTATTTTATTCCAGTCAATACACGATATAGAGTAAAGCAATATGCTCAATTGTACATATCTCAAATTGTATGCCTCCATGGAATTTCACGAACCATTGTATTCGATAGAGAGGAGCCTTTCGTATCTCGTTTAGGGAACAATTGCAAGAATCACTTGGTACTAAGCTCATTTGAGGGTCCGCATACCACCCTCAAACGGATGGCCAAACCGAGAGGGTTAATCAAATCTTAGAAGATATGGTTCGATCTTGTGCTCTCGTTCATGGTAAGAATTGTGATGATAACTTACCATTAGCAGAGTTGTCATATAACAATAGTTATCAAGAAAGTATCAGGATGGTGTAACACCCCAAAATCTGCTAAAGAGGGGAATTTAAAAATTTTTTGGACGTATTGCATGTGGTGCAAAAATTTAAACTTAAATTGGAATTCAAATTCAAATCAAAACAGAAAAGAAAAGGAAAAAGAAAAAGAAAAAGAAAACCCCACCGGCCAGTGGGCCGAAACCCACCAGCCAGCCCACTACTCCCCCGCGCCAGCCCACAACCGCGCGCACTCTCTTCCTCTCACTGACACGTGGGGCCCGCGTGTCATCTCCTACCTCCCGCGCGCCCCCAACGGGCGGACTCTTCCCCGCGCCCGATCTCAACGAACTCCGGAAACCCGCGCCCCCAGCCCGAATTCTGGTCCCGGACGTCTCAAACTCGATCCCAACAGACCACCGCCGTCCCTCGCCTATATAAACGCCGACAATCACCCTGTTCCCCCCCCCCCGATCTGTCGTTCTTCTCTCCGGTGAGAACCGAAGATTCAATCCCCGTTTTCCTTCGATCATTGCTCGGATTATCTGATCTAACGCGCTGATCGCGCTCCACCGCCCCCAGGGAGCCCTGCACGTGAAGGAAACGACAAGTTCCGCGCCCTAGCATCTGTTTCGACGTGCACCGAAGATCGTCGCCGTTGAAACTCGCCGCCGACCGACTTCCAGGACCTCCGAGTGCTGGAAAACCCCTCGATGAGCCTCCCCTACCCCTCCGCAGCCGATCCATGCAAAAAAGATGCAAGTTCTAACGAGTAGCGGCAAAAGCCGAGGCGCGCGCGGGCTGGTTCCGGCCAGGGCGACGTGGCCACTTGAGGACCGTCTATTTTAAATCGCAGGGTAGAATTAAAACCCGCGCGTACCGGTTCGATGATCTAATATGAGCCGTCCACTTTAAATCGGACGGTCCACATCAGCCTCGCGTTATAAAGGCCGGGATTCTTACGCGCTACCCCCTGGGGATTTCGGAAAACACGAGCTAGCCCCGGAAACCTCAGATCTAGCCCTGGAACTTCAGAAATTCGTGTAAATTCATTTAAGAATCAGTTTTAGCCCCTGTACTTAATAAAAATTAGCAAAACCCCTCTGTTATGTGTAGTTAGACCCCTGGAAATTTGTAAAATAATAAATTAGACCCTGTAGTATGGTGGATTTACCTTTTTGACCCTATATGATATTAAATTCAGAAATTTGAATATGTGACTAGGATTTAAATTTGAAAGGTAAGGCAAACACATGTACAAATTCAAATTTAAACTCTCCTAGCACTTGGAAAACTTTAGAATGAGTTAAAAATAGAATTTTGGTTGAAATGAATCTGTCTAATTGTTGTTCATATTTATTAGTTCTAGAAATACCATTTTAGGCTAGGAAATAATTCTGAAAACTGATAAAATAAATTTAAATTAGCTCACATCAGAGGAGAAGTTTAAAAATATATTATTTAATATTTTAGATCAGAACCTATTCTGTTTAGATGATATGTCCTACTATTTAATATTAAAACTCACTTTTAGGCATAGAAGATAAATCTAAAAAATATAGGAAAATAGGTATGCATAATTCGAAAATGATAAATGAAGTCTCCAAATCCAGAAACTTTAGTTTAGGATTTGGTAGAAGATCTGAAAACCTATTTGGAATAGGAAAATACCTTTTATACAAACTTTGTGGCTAAGAAGTGTAATAATTGAATATAAAGAATTTGTTCAAATTGGAACTTCATATTAGTGTGCAAATAGAAATCTGAACATAGAAGTTAGAAATAATATACATATGTTTAAAGGTGAATGTAGGCCAAAAATCAACACATGTAAAGTAACCACAACACGTAGGAATGTGAATGACTTTCATAGGTATGTATGTGTGGTTTGTATGAAGTGAAAGTGTGAACTATGTCTTATGGATTGTTGTTTTCTTTTGCTATGTGTATTGGCATGAGTAGAACCTGCCCCGGAGCAAGTTCTCCCCTTCCAAGACCAAGACTTTCCATTCCCAGAGCAGCAGGAAGAAGGCAAGTGTCCTTGACCACTTTGATCCTATTCCAGGATGTGTAGATAGAATTATTTACATTGTCAATTGAAATATGAAACCCATGCTAGGAAGTTTCCCTAGAATTGCATTACCTTGTTTCCTTGTAGCTTGGGTTGGGATTTATTTTATCATGTCATTTACTTATATGCTTATGCTTAGCCATGCTTAGAATGGGATAATTGGGATATGAGATCATCAATTTATTTACCTTACTCTTGAATTGAGATATCATGAGTTATGTAGAGGTAGGGATCGAGGCAAGTTGGATGATTTGGTTGGTGTTGGGTGCACGAGACTCGGGTTTGTGTTTAGTACTTGCCTGGATCCTAAGGATCGGTTCATGGAGCATGTAACCTGGCTTTACCGTGCCAACCACATGGTGAGATGGGGCAGCTTGGCCAATTAATTAGGTGTATCCCCGGCGTAGTATGGGTGTGTTGGATGGTGCGGGGAGTAGGTGTCAGCTGGACTACCATATGAAACGCAAGGCTCAAGAGGGGGCCACTGCAGCGGGGTTGGAGCCTCTTGTATGCTGTTAGGGGTGAAACCTCAGTGGGCCCACGCTCGTCGAGAATCCCTTTGTAAAGGCTTCGTAGTGATCTCCTGGCTACACGCCTGGGAAGTGTGAATGTGTTTCGCGGCCACTGGCATAATGGAGGTTCTTTTAGTCCACCCGGCAACGGGGGATGAAATCACTACATGTGGGTACAGTGGTGCAAACTCTGCAGAGTCAAAACTGTCATGACAGCCGTGCTCACGGTCAAGAGCGGCTTTGACTTATTCATGATTAGAGGATGATGGATTTGGAAGTTGAGGATGTTAAGCGGGGAGCTTAACATTGGAAATGATGTTATGGTTATTTGATTATGATGATGGGTTGGGAGATTAGGACTATTTCACCTATGTAGTAATGTAGGTGCTTAATAAGCTAAGTTGATAGGTATTAATTGCGTAGTGCTTTAACCATGAGTTCAACCTCTCCTTGCTCTAGCCATGCATGACATAACTTTCTCACACTTGCTGAGTACCAACGGTACTCAAACTTGCATATTTGTTGGTTTAAATTGCTGCTCAGGTCAAGGGGATGATGTGGTGTTCAATGACCAAGACTTCGGACCCGAAGAAGGATTCTAGATTCATGGAGTCCCCGGGCAACGCCTGTGACGGAGCCCACAAGAATAACATTCCGCTGCTAGTTTATTTACATGTTATGAACTTATTATCATCCATCGAGATGTATGCTTTGTAATACATATTTATATTCGACACCTGGCTTGTAATAAATGATGCTTCACTATTTGTCATCACATGTATGAGAAAATGATCCTGGCATACATGTGATATTCACTCGGATGTTCTTCGGAGAAACCGGGTGTGACAGAAATGGTATCAGAGCCAAGGTTGCCCGTAGGAACGTGGACCTAGGTAGAAATGGACGTATTTAAGGACCCTATTTTCTTAAAAAACTATTTTACAAAGGTGTGGGTTGAAAAGTGTTATTTAACGGGGTCACTTTATTCACCTTGTCCCAACTTTTATTCAAAATATAATTTTTGTTTAACTCGTATCTAACTTAATTTTAAATGCTTTATGTTTTAGATGGTTCGCATGATCCGTACCGCCCACAAGTCCACCGGAGGGAGAGTTCCTATAGTTGCCCTTGCCCTGAGAGAGGAGAATCGTCCGGTGACGTACCACTCCTACGGGTTGGCAGTAGGAGGCTTGTTGCGCCGCCTTCGGCATCCCACACTGCCGGCAATACGGGCAAGCTAATCATACACTACAGCTCCACCCGGACCATCCGTGAGAAGCGGGAAGAATGAAGTTCAGAAATGAGGATTATCCATGAAAATCAGCTGCTCAAGATCCACCACTCTCCAGCTTGTCGAGCGACACAGGTCGATGCCGAGAAGGATGTCACCTGGGAGGCCATCACCTGCCAGAGTTACATCTACCGTCGCCACCTGGACAGGACTGAGTACATGTATGTCCTCCAGCGTGAGAGTGGTACCGCGGAGTACAAGTACCCACCAGTGCAGCAGGGGACTTCCCATGAGCACATGGACCTGTGCTTGGAGGATGCTGCTATGCTCAGCACTCAACTGCAGGAGTGCCAGCAGGAGCTTCAGGATGTTCGTGACACCCTGAAGGAGACTGAGGCATTGCTTCGCGCCAGCTTTAGGGCGAGAGAAAAAGGATATGGGAATGAACTGTGTGTCATCGTAAATGACACGTGGACTCCTGACTCCCCAGACCGCCGGGCGAGCAGGCATCGCCGCACTTCTCCACCAGCAGCTTCCCCACCCAAAGCGGAATCAGAGGGCAGCCGCAATAATGAGGAAGACCCCAAAGAGCCAGCTCAGTGATACGAGTCGTTTAGTGTCCTTTCTCTTATTTCAGCAGGATATCGAGTAGTCGAGTCAATACCTTAGTTATTTGTGTGTTAATGTTTGGTGTGTGACGTGAGTTGTGGAAGCCATGGGCAATTGTCCACAGCCTCGTCTTTGGGTTGCTTTGCTTTGATGTGTGAACCCCTATGAACTAAGAGGGCAATTATTTTCTCGTGAGACGTGACTCCCCAAAAATCTACGTGAAACCCTCAGAAAATGTTAATATAATAAGGCCTCAAAAGTTTAAGTTTAAACAAGCAATTTGGGAAGTTAATACGTAATGCTTTAAGTTAACATTTGGTTGATCATGATAGATGGCTGGAAGAGGAAAGGGTCGTGGTGCCAACCCTCAACAACGATGAGGCCGGCAACCCTCATCTTTCTGGAGGACAAGACAGGGGTGGTCGCCGTGAAGGAGTTGATCCCATCCACCAAATTCTTGAAAATCAGAATCAGCTCATCCAGAGCCTAACTCAAGTGGTGGCCAACTTGCACCAAGTTCCACCTCCACAAGCTGCACCACGCCAACCAAGGTTGAGTGAGTTTCTAGGGACTCAACCTCCAAAGTTTGCAAGTGCTACTGAACCTCTGGAGGCAGATGATTGGCTAAAGACCATTGAGAGCAAGATGAGGATCATACAATGCCAAGGGTATGAGAGGGTGCTGTTTGCCTCTCACCAATTGCATGGACCTGCTGCTGATTGGTGGACCGCTTACGTGGCCACCCATCATGACCCTGAGAACATCACTTGGGAAGAGTTCAAGCATAGTTTCCGCAACCATTACATACCAAGGGGTGAACTCAAAAACAAGAGAAAGGAGTTCTTGGGGCTGCAGCAAGGAAACATGACTGTGAGGGAATACCTCACTAAATTCACCCAACTATCCCGTTATGCACCACGTGACATCGAGACTGATGAGCAGAAACATGACTGCTTTGTGGAAGGACTTACAGCGGAAATGCAGTGTGAAATGTCCTCCAACGAGTATGAAAGCTTCCAAAAGATGGTGGACAGAGCATTTGTTGTGGAGAGGAAGCTGAAGGCCTTGGAAAATGAAAACAAGAGGAAGGTGGGATGGTCACACCAAGCCTCGGGTAGCAACACATGCCCACGACTGATGCAACCAACCGCAGGGCAGACGAGCCGTGCTGTGGTATCCTACTCAGCACCCATAGGGTACAACCCAAATTTCAGGCCTCCATCAGCACCGGCACAGCCGCAGCGTCAGTTTATACAGCAGCCTCGTCCCACATATCAACCTCGACCAGCAGTACAAGGACCACAGAACCAATCCCAAGACAACAAAGGCCAGGCACCTAAGGTTGGGGTGCAATGCTTCAATTGTGGCGAGGTGGGGCACTACGCTCATAAGTGCCTAAAGAAGAAGCTCGTGCAGCCGCAACAGCAGAATGTGATGTGAGGACGGGTGAACCACGTGACCATGGAGGAGGCGCAAGAGGCACCCGACGTGGTAGTTGGTAAGTTTCCTGCCAATTTACACATTGCAACCCTGTTGTTTGATTCTGGTGCTACCCACTTGTTCATTGCCCAAGGGTTTGTTAAGAAGCATGATCTAGCAACAACACAAATGAACCATATGCTAGCAGTAAACTCTCCAGGGGGAGAAATAAGGACAAGACAAGTGTGTCCCAAGGTGAATCTAGACATTAATGGGGCGGTATTTTCTGCAAACCTCATAGTGATAGATTCACCAGGGATAGATATTATTTTGGGTATGGATTGGTTGACCAAACATAAAGGAATCATCCATTGTTCGACAAGAACGGTGGAACTAACTCACCCTAGTGGCACCAGAGTAGAGTTCATAACCATACAAGAGCCTAGGAGGGACATTAAACTCAATCAAGTTGAGGTGGAAGTGGAGGAGATCAGGATCATCAGAGAATATCCAGACGTTTTTCCGGAGGAGTTGCCAGGTATGCCTCCTGATCGTGAGGAGGAATTCGCGATTGAGCTAGTGCCTGGAACAGCTCCGATATACAAGAGACCCTATCGGATGGACTCCAAACAGCTGGAAGAACTCAAGGAACATTTAAGAGAATTGACAGAGAAGGGGTACATTCGTCCTAGTTCCTCACCATGGGGAGCTCCAGTGATATTTGTGCCCAAGAAGGACGGAACCCAAAGGTTGTGCGTAGACTACCGTGCGTTGAATGAAGTAACCATCAAGAACAAGTACCCATTACCCCGCATTGAGGACTTGTTTGATAAATTGAGGGGAGCTTGTGTGTTCTCGAAAATTGATCTCAGGTCAGGATACCACCAACTTAAGATAAGACAAACTGATATTCCAAAGACAGCTTTCGTATCTCGGTACGGACTGTATGAATACACCGTCATGCCTTTCGGGATAACTAATGCCCCGGCATACTTCATGTATCTCATGAACAAGGTATTCATGGAATATATGGACAAATTTGTGGTGGTTTTCATTGATGACATTCTCGTCTTCTCCAAAGATGAAGAAGAACATGAGAGACATTTAAGGTTGGTGTTGCAAAAGCTGAGAGAACACCAACTATATGCCAAGTTGAGCAAGTGTGAATTTTGGCTGAAGAGAGTTCCCTTCTTAGGACATATAATCTCGGAGGGAGGAATCTCCGTAGATCCCGCCAAGATCGAGGATGTACAGAAGTGGAAGACCCCTGAGAATGTCGGGGAAGTTCGAAGCTTCTTGGGATTGGCTGGGTATTATCGACGGTTTATTGAGGGTTTCTCCAAGATCTCGAGACCCCTCACCAAATTGTTAGAGAAGGGAATCACATTCACATGGACACCGCAGTGCGAGACGAGTTTTCAAGAATTAAAGAAAAGATTGACAACAGCCCCAGTGCTAGTTGTGCCAGACATGCAGAAGAACTTTTCGGTGTACTGCGATGCCTCTGGACACGGGTTGGGATGTGTTCTCATGCAAGAGGGGCATGTCGTGGCTTATGCGTCCCGGCAGCTCCAGAAACACGAGAAGAACTATCCTACACATGACCTAGAGCTAGCTGCAGTGGTACACGCGTTGAAGATTTGGCGGCATTACTTGATGGGGAAGAGGACAGAGATATATACGGATCATAAGAGCTTAAAGTATATTTTCACACAGCCAGATCCCAACCTCAGACAAAAGAGATGGTTAGAGCTGATCAACGACTTTGATGTTGGCATCAACTATCATCCTGGGAATGTGAACGTCGTGGCTGATGCTCTAAGCCGGAAAGTGCAGGTCAACATGTTGAGTTCGAAGGACATGCCTACAAAATTGAAGGAAGAGATTGCAATACTCAATCTATGTCTGGTGAATAGTGGTGAGGCCATCGCCATGGAAGTGGACTCCACATTAGAGCAAGACATACGCGATGGTCAAAAGAATGATGAGAAGATACAAGAAATCAGAGAACTCATCAAGGATAATAAAGCCCCTAGTTTCAGAGAGGATGAACAAGGTACGGTGTGGCACGGGAAAAGAATCTGTGTGCCTGAAGTGAAGGAGATCCGTGAATTGATTTTGAAGGAGACTCATGATTCCGACTATTCCATTCATCTTGGGAGTACGAAGATGTATCATGACCTCAAGAGCAGGTATTGGTGGTATGGCATGAAGCGGGATGTCGCGAAACATGTTGCCCTATGTGACACATGTCAGTTGGTGAAATCAGAACATCAATGACCCGCGGGATTATTGCAACCACTCAAAGTGCCTGAATGGAAATGGGAAGAAATAGGTATGGATTTCATAGTGGGACTGCCTAGGACCCAATCGGGTTATGATTCAATATGGGTCATCATCGACAGGCTAACCAAGGTAGCTCATTTCATCCCCGTGAAAGAAAGCTACAGCGAATCCAAATTGGCAGAATTATACATGTCAAGGATCGTGTGTTTCCATGGAGTGCCAAAGAAGATAGTGTCAGATCGAGGGACACAGTTCACCTCAAGGTTCTGGCAGAAGTGACATGAAACCATGGGAACCCATCTAAATTTCAGTTCTGCCTATCACCCCCAGACTGACGGGAAGATGGAAAGAACCAATCAGATCCTTGAGGATATGCTGAGAGCGTGTGCGCTCAAGAACAATAGGAGTTGGGATAAGAACTTACCGTATGCGGAGTTCTCCTATAACAACAGCTATCAGGCTAGTATGAAGATGTCACCATTTGAGGCTTTGTACGGGAGGAAGTGCACAACTCCACTATTCTGGAACCAAACAGGGGAAAGTAAAGTGTTTGGGCCTGAGGTACTACAAGAAGCCGAGGCGAAAGTGAGGGAAATCCGCAACAACTTGAGGATAGCACAGACACGACAAAAGAGCTACGCCGATGTACGGAGAAGAGAGCTCGTTTTTAACGTGGGGGACTATGTCTATCTCAAGGTGTCCCCTATCCGAGGACTTCGTCCGTTCAAGGTGAAAGGGAAATTATCACCTCGAGACATCAGACCCTTTCAGGTTCTGGAGAGGAAAGGCGAAGTGGCATATCAACTAGGACTACCGGCTCGCCTATCAGATGTGCATGACGTATTCCATGTGTCACAGCTCAAGAAATGTCTGAGGACACCTGAAGAGATGTTACCCATGAATGAGGTTGACGTAGGAGAGGATCTGTCTTATGCCGAGCAACCGGTCAAGATTTTGGAGGCAATAGAACGCCTCACAAGAAATAAAAGAATCCGGATGTGCAAGGTGCAGTGGAAGCATCACTCGGAGGAGGAGGCCACATGGGAGCGAGAAGACGAGCTTAAGGCACAGGTTCCAGAATTGTTTTTCTAGAACCACCAATCTCGAGGACGAGATTTCTTTTAAGGGGGGTAGAGCTGTAACACCCCAAAATCTGCTAAAGAGGGAAATTTAAAAAAATTTGGACGTATTGCATGTGGTGCAAAAATTCAAATTTAAATTGGAATTCAAATTCAAATGAAAACAGAAAAGAAAAGGAAAAAGGAAAAGGAAAAGAAAAACCCCACCGGCCAGTGGGCCGAAACCCACCAGCCGGCCCACTACTCCCCCGCGCCAGCCCACAACCGCGCGCCCTCTCTTCCTCTCACTGACACGCGGGGCCTGCGTGTCATCTCCTACCTCCCGCGCGCCCCCAACGGCCGGACTCTTCCCCGCGCCCGATCTCAACGAACTCCGGAAACCCGCGCCCCCAGCCCGAATTCTGGTCCTGGACGTCTCAAACTCGATCCCAACAGATCGCCGCCCTCCCTCGCCTATATAAACAACGACAATTGCCCTGTTCCCCCCCCCATCGGCCGTTCTTCTCTCCGGTGAGAACCGAACATTCAATCCCCGTTTTTCTTTGATCATTGCTCGGATTATCTGATCTAACGCGCTGATCGTGCTCCACCGCCCCCAGGGAGCCCTGCACGTGAAGGAAACGACAAGTTTCACGCCCTAGCATCTGTTCCGACGTGCACCAAAGATCGTCGCTGTTGAAGCTCGCCGCCGACCGACTTCCAGGACCTCCGAGTGCTGGAAAACCCCTCGGTGAGCCTCCCCTACCCCTCCGCAGCCGATCAATGCAAAAAGATGCAAGTTCTAACGAGTAGCGGCAAAAGCCGAGGCTGCGCCGGCGAGATCGCCACCCCCGCCGCCGCGCGCCACCGCGCGCGCGGGCTGGCTCCGGCCAGGGCGACGTGGCCACTTGAGGGCCGTCTATTTTAAATCGCACGGTAGAATTAAAACCCGCGCGTACCGGTTCGATGATCTAATCTGAGCCGTCCACTTTAAATCGGACGGTCCACATCAGCCCCGCGTTATAAAGGCCAGGATTCTTACGCGCTGCCCCCTGGGATTTCGGAAAACACGAGCTAGCCCCGGAAACTTCAGATCTAGCCCCTGGAACTTCAGAAATTCGTGTAAATTCATTTAAAAATCAGTTTTAGCCCCTAGACTTAATAAAAATTAGCAAAACCCCTCTGTTATGTGTAGTTAGACCCCTGGAAATTTGTAAAATAATAAATTAGATCCTGTAGTAAGGTGGATTTACCTTTTTGACCCTATATGATATTAAATTCAGAAATTTGAATATGTGACTAGGATTTAAATTTAAAAGGTAAGGCAAACACATGTACAAATTCAAATTTAAACTCTCCTAGCACTTGGAAAACTTTAGAATGAGTTAAAAATAGAATTTTGGTTGAAATGAATCTTTCTAATTGTTGTTCATATTTATTAGTTCTAGAAATACCTTTTTAGGCTAGGAAAGAATTCTGAAAACTGATAAAATAAATTTAAATTAGCTCACATCAGAGGAGAAGTTTAAAAATATATTATTTAATATTTTAGATCAGAACCTATTCTGTTTAGATGATATGTCCTACTACTTAATATTAAAACTCACTTTTAGGCATAGAAGATAAATCTAAAAATATAGGAAAATAGGTATGCATAATTAGAAAATGATAAATGAAGTCTCCAAATCCAAAAACTTCAGTTTAGGATTTGGTAAAAGATCTGAAAACATATTTGGAATAGGAAAATACCTTTTATACAAACTTTGTGGCTAAGAAGTGTAATAATTGAATATAAAGAATTTGTTTAAATTGGAACTTCATATATAGTGTGCAAATAGAAATCTGAACATAGAAGTTAGAAATAATATACATATGTTTAAAGATGAATGTAGGCCAAAAATCAACACATGTAGAGTAACCACAACACTTAGGAATGTGAATGACTTTCATAGGTATGTATGTGTGGTTTGTATGAAGTGAAAGTGTGAACTATGTCTTATGGATTGTTGTTTTCTTTTGCTATGTGTATTGGCATGAGTAGAACCTGCCCCAGAGCAAGTTCTCCCCTTCCAAGACCAAGACTTTCCATTTTCAGAGCAGCAGGAAGAAGTCAGGTGTCCTTGACCACTTTGATCCTATGCTAGGATGTGTAGATAGAATTATTTGCATTGTCAATTGAAATATGAAACCCATGCTAGGAAGTTTCCCTAGAATTGCATTACCTTGTTTCCTTGTAGCTTGGGTTGGGATTTATTTTATCATGTCATTTACTTATATGCTTATGCTTAGCCATGCTTAGAATGGGATAATTGGGATATGAGATCATTAATTTATTTACCTTACTCTTGAATTGAGATATCATGAGTTATGTAGAGGTAGGGATCGAGGCAAGTTGGATGATTTGGTTGGTGCTGGGTGCACGAGACTCGGGTTTGTGTTTAGTACTTGCCTGGATCCTAAGGACCGGTTCATGGAGCATGTAACCTGGCTTTACCGTGCCAACCACATGCTGAGATGGGGCAGCTTGGCCAATTAATTAGGTGTATCCCCAGCGTAGTATGGGTGTGTTGGATGGTGCGGGGAGTAGGTGTTAGCTGGACTACCATATGAACCGCAAGGCTCAAGAGGGGGCCACTACAGCGGGGTTGGAGCCTCTTGTATGCTGTTAGGGGTGAAACCTCAGTGGGCCCACGCTCGTCGGGAATCCCTTTGTAAAGACTTCGTAGTGATCTCCTGGCTACACACCTGGGAAGTGTGAATGTGGTTCGCGACCACTAGCATAATGGAGGTTCTTTTAGTCCACCCGGCAACGGGGGATGAAATCACTATATGTGGGTACAGTGGTGCAAACTCTGCAGAGTCAAAACTGTCATGACAGCCGTGCTCACGGTCAAGAGCGGCTTGGACTTATTCATGATTAGAGGATGATGGATTTGGAAGTTGAGGATGTTAAGCGGGGAGCTTAACATTGGAAATGATGTTATGGTTATTTGATTATGATGATTGGTTGGGAGATTGGGACCATTTCACCTATGTAGTAATGTAGGTGCTTAATAAGCTAAGGTGATAGGTATTAATTGCGTAGTGCTTTAACCATGAGTTCAACCTCTCCTTGCTCTAGCCATGCATGACATAACTTTCCCACACTTGCTGAGTACCAACGGTACTCAAACTTGCATATTTGTTGGTTTAAATTGCTGCTCAGGTCAAGGGGATGATGTGGTGTTCAATGACCAAGACTTCGGATCCGAAGAAGGATTCTAGGTTCATGGAGTCCCCCGGGCAACGCCTGTGACGGAGCCCACAAGAATAACATTCCACTGCTAGTTTATTTACATGTTATGAACTTATTATCGTCCATCGAGACGTATGCTTTGTAAGACATATTTATATTCGACACCTGGCTTGTAATAAATGATGCTTCACTATTTGTCGTCACATGTATGAGAAAATGATTCTGGCATACATGTGATATTCACTCGGTTGTTCTTCGGAGAAACTGGGTGTGACAGATAGCCCCATACGAACCTCTCTATGGCCACAAGTGTTAGACTCCATTGAATTGGTGTGAGTCTGGCGAAAGGGTTATATTTGGGGTTGATCTTGTTAAGGGGACTGAAGAACAAGTAAGAATCATCCAAGCCAATCTCCGGGCTGCGAAGGCAAGACAAAAGAGCTATGCGGACAAGCGCCGCCGACCGCTTGAATTTGTGGTCGGAGACCACGTGTACCTACGTGGTCTTCCACGAAAGGAGTTAACCGATCCGTGGTCAAAGACAAACTAGCTCCACGGTTCATCGGTCCATTTCCTAGAAATGTGGAGCCGTGGCGTATCGGTTGGAACTACCCACCTCACTATCTAGAATCCACGATATCTTTCACGTCTCTCAACTCCGAAAGTGTCTCAAACAGTCATCTGAAGTTCACATAGAGGATTTAGAAGGATTGCGACCCGATCTCTCATATGTTGAGCGTCCCATCAAGATTCTTGATGAAATGACAAGAGAGACTCAGAACAACACTCTTCGGTTCTACAAGGTGCAACGGACTAAGCACTCCGCGGAGGAGGGTACTTGGGAACAAGAGAGCTACCTCCGTGACCACTACCAGGAATTATTAGACTCATATCTCAACCGGTAATAGTTTTCCTCTCCTTTACCCAACTCCACATTCTCCAAAACCTCGGGACGAGATTTTTAAGGGGGGAGGGCTATAACAGCTCACATTTCTATTCTCATCATTCCAATTAAGATCACTAGGATTTGCTAGATATTTCATAGTCTTCTCCTCAAGGAGCATGCATGTGAAACTTTGATATTTGCACATATGCATCTCAATAAATTTGCATCATCAAGCATGGCATTGTGTATCATACTTCCATCATGTAAACTGTGTATATCCACCTCCTTATTTTCAGCTCATCCAAGTTATTTCAGGAACATGTGGCTAAGTGTAGGTAAACCACAAAAATCTATATGTGGGTGTCGAAGTGTTTCCTGCGACACTTCCCCCGGTCTGCTCAGGAGCAGCCCACGGATGTTCTTTTTTAGGAGGGGCTTAGTGGTTTTGAGCGTCGCAGCACGATGGCGACATGAACACGAAGATTTACGTGGTTCAGGCCGCCTGAGCGTAATACCCTACATCCACAGAGTGTTGGTTGTTCTTTGTTGTATGATTTTGTGGGTGGCTCGAGCTTGCGAGCTTACAATGGTGTTCTGGGAATGGAGGCGAGATCAAAAAGTTGAAGGAGAAAAAGTCCTCTTGCCCGTTGGCAGTGTGGTCCTTTTATAGCTCAAGGCCAGAGAGCCTTACAAGTGGGCCCGGGCCTGACAGATGGCCCCGGTATGGGTAACAACCTCTACTTTGGCTAGAACGCGTGCGTCGCCTTGTCGCATCTCTATCCTTAAGTGCTGCCTGACGAAGGCGGTAGGAACATGTCTTGTCCCGCGGCGCCACACTGTTGCTGCCGTCAGGGCGCCGCACGATCGGTCTCTGCTGTCAGACACGCCTGTACGCTAGATTGCTTGCGTGGGGAACATGCATACCTTAAATGCCCGATAGGACAGCACACCTTTCTCTTTACTCCTTGGCTACCTACCCGTTGCTTGTCGGCGCGGCGTCCCGATGGCTGGCCCCAGGACACACGTCGTCACCGGAGCTGTCTTGCGGAGTACCGAGGGGTCCGGAGTCGTAGGACATGTGGCACCTCCGGAGCTCTCCCTGGCAGGAGGGGACGCCTTGAGCTGTTGCCTACGTGGCAGCACCAGAGCCCTCCCATGCTGGAGGTCATGCCCGGAGCCGTAGGACACGTAACACCTCCGGACGCCTGGAGTTGTTGCCTACGTGACAGCACCGGAGCCCTCCCATGCTGGAGGTTAGGCCCGGAGCTGTAGGACACGTGGCACCTCTGGAGCTATCCTTGGCAGGAGACGCGGCTCGGAGGTCCTAGACACGTGGTAGTGCCGGAGCCCTCCTTGGCGGGAGACGTGGCTCGGAGGTTCCGAACACGTGGCAGTGCCGGAGCCCTCCCTGGCAGGAGGTCGGGTCCAGCACCATCGGACACGTGGCAGCTCCGGAGCCATCCTCGGCCGGTAGTGAGACTTAGAGCCTGTAGACACGTGGCAGCCTCGGAGCCCTCCATAGCAGGTGGTCGAACCCGAGGCCTAAGACACACGGCTTCTCATGAGTGCTCCCTAGCTGACGGTTGGGCCCATCCTGCAGGCTGGGTCCCTGTCTTCTGCATACGTGCTGACGTATGTCTTCTTTTGCTCTTACACGTGGGGGTACCCAGTCTTGAGGGTACCGACAGTGGCCCTCGGGCCCATCTGGACAGAGACGAAAGCTCTTGCGGATGGGGCCTCCGTATAAATCCCACGCGGTGGTCTTCTGATCTTGCTTTGGGGAGAGACCAGCTCAGGACCCTTTGGGAGTAGCCAGCCTTGGGGGTCCGAGAGTGGTCCTCTTGGAAAGCTGGTGTTCCAGAACCAACCCCATGGACTAGCGCCCTATGGCCTGCACAAACACTAGGAGAAAGAAGTGACCATGCCGTGTAGTTGTAATTTCCCTGTTCGCTGGCCCCATTATGGCTTATTGTCCTATGCTAAGCTGCGGGACCTGGGCGATTCGATGTAGTAGTGTCCAGACCATGGTTACCATCCTTCCCAGAGTGGTGTACCATCCGAGCCCCTAGCACTTGGCTGCTACGCTGAAGAGGAAGAGTGTGCACGCTTAGGGTACAAGACCAGGCTAAGAAGGCTACACACCCTGGACCTCCTGCTGGCATGGCATTTCGAAGGGGGGCGTCCTTCTGGCGCCACGGGACCCGAGCAGGAAGGTAACCAAGAGGGTCCGGAGACAACACAGGTGCCTCAGACGTTTTCACCTTGTAGCAGGACAGCATAATTTTGGCCAAGAGCGAGACATAGAAACACATATATGTACACGTCGAGAGGCACGCAAGAATATACGTGAGCTTGAAAGGAAAGCTGCAAAAATATAGACGTGCATAAGGTAGGGCAAGAGAGCGCAAAGGTACGGAACGACTTAGCCAATGTGGGTAGCTCTTTGGCAACGTTCCGAGCTTGTTCCTCCGGGTCCTTACCAGTGTAAGGACCCCGGGCGCTCCGACAATGTGGCTACCACTCCTTCTCGGTCCCTAACAACGCAAGGACCCGAGAAAAGTTTGGCCCTTGTCTTCAGCTTGTCGTAGCTGGCGCTCTGAGTCTTCTGCTCGCTGCTGCAGTGGTCCAACGTCCACTGGAGGTCGGGCCCGGAGCCGTAGGACACGTGGCACCTCTAGAGCTATCCTTGGCGGGAGATGCGACTCGAAGGTCCCAGACACGTGGCAGTGTCGGAGCCCTCCTTGGCGGGAGACGTGGCTCGGAGGTTCCGGACACGTGGCAGTGCCGAAGCCCTCCCTGGCGAGAGGTCGAATCCGGCACCATCGGACACTTGGCAGCTCCTGAGCCATCCTCGGCCGGTAGTGAGACTTAGAGCCTGTAGACATGTGGCAGCCACGGAGCCCTCCTTAGCAGGTGGTCGGACCCGAGGCCTAGGACAGGCGCCTTCTCATGAGTGCTCTCTAGCTGACGGTTGGGCCCAGCCTGCAGGCTGGGTCCCTGTCTTCTGCATACATGTTGACGTATGTCTTTTTTTGCTCTTACACGCGGGGGTACCCGATCTTGAGGGTACCGAAAATGGGCCTCATATAACTGAAATTGGTATCATCATGTTCATGCTCAAATTTTCATTTCCATCATTATGTTTACTCCAACCTATCATTTATGTATAAAACAGCTAAATGGAGCATCACGATTTAATAATGTCAATTGAGCTCATATGCATATATATGTATATATATATATATATATATATATATATATATATATATATATATATATATATATATATATATATATATATATATATATATATATATATATAAAGAGAGAGAGAGACATATGTATATATATACACATATATATACACATATATATAAAAATAATAAACCCTTGTTAATCCCACTCAAATAGTGTGTTTGATATTTCATATTTTAGTTTAAGATGTCAGAAATCCGCCCTCAAAATTTCATAATTTTTTAGGCTCGTTTGCTATTTATTTTGCAATTTTAAAATCTGTCTGCCACCGTGAAAAATTGTTGTTCTTCTTTGGGTCACTGGTCAATAGATCTCACCTGGCAGCTTCAACTTCTTTGCTTCACTCTCTCCAGCGCCCCTAATGTCAGAACCTTGCTGCCACGCACTCCCCCTCACCGGTCAGCCACCCAGGCGAGTAAAGGCGCCACACTTTTCCTTCTCCCGCACTCCACTAGCTCGCGCCCTCGCTGCCGTGCTTGCACCGGAGGCAAAACCCTAGCCGCAAGCTCGCCGCTGTCGATAACTCTTTTCTGGCCTCCTCTCTTCGTGCCAAACGCTCCTGCGGACGCGCCGTCACACGGTGAGTCTCCCCCACTCAACCCTTTCATTCCCCGCGCCTCCCTGGAGCAGTGTGCCGCAGCCGGAGATAGAACTCTGCCCGTCGTTATCGCTGCTGCTTGTGCCGTCACTTTGAGCTCAAAGGGACATCACCAACGAGGTCCCCATGTGCCAAAACCTAGGATCCCCCTTTCCCCCTCCGATTAGGCTTCGTTTGAGCCGAATCGGCTGCTCCGGCGAGCTCCCATGGCTTCTCTGTGCGTGCTCTGGCTGGAGGAAGAAGAAGGCCCCACCAGTCAGCCGCCCACCTATTTTTCCCATTGATTCTCGGCTCAGAAAAATTTCAAAAAATCGCTTAACTTCAAAAATTCATAAATACTTGTAGGAAACTCCAAAAATTATGAAACCAATTTCATTAAGTCCATAAAATCCTCATCTATAAAGCTGTTATCTTGTTATATCATAAAAACCTATACTATATTCTGAGTAATTTAATTTCTCCAAACACCATTATCTCAATTGTGGACCCTCTATTGCTTTGATTGAACCCAAATTTGCCAGCATGCTCCACCTATATATGATAGACCACCATAAAAATTCAGATTCATTGCTCTTTCAGAACTGTATTAATTGCAACAGTAACATAATAAGACATATTTGCTTATTTACTGTGGGTCCACACTGAAGTGGTTTGACCTCAAAGTTTGCAAGAACCCTTTTCATAATACCAGAAGCTTGCCATAAAAATTTCAGTTCCATTTTCTATGTAAAACTATTTTAATTCTAGAATTTGCATAATGGCACATAAACACTAAAGTGAGAACTATATGCATGTTATTTCTTAAACCTTATTACCAGCTGCTATAGTTGATCATCATATTGCTAAAGACTCTCGAGCCACACTAAGTTGATTCTTAGGTTCATTTTAATCATAATTACACCTTATGCACCTATATGATTAAGTTAGCGGTTGATTTTCTTTTTGCATACATGGCATAAACTAGGGACCGAGGAGCTCGAGAACGTACAACAAGAGGAGGAAGCTCAGCTGAACTTAACTTAAGCACTAACATAGAGCAAGACAAGCCCTGGTTTTGCTCATAATCCTTGATTTGAGTCCTATTATACATAATCCCATATGTTCCGGTGTTTTATTTGTTTTATGTGCATTACGTTTAGGTGTTGGATGAAACCCACTTGCATGAACATAAAGCCTTTAGGTTTGAATGGGATTTAGATCCTACCCATGCTATGCTAATCACCATGTTCTACCACTAGGAATTAGTAAGTGGGGACTACTCATGGGGGTATGGCGTCCACATGACGATTTGTGTGGATTAATCATTTTTTAATGAAATTTGAGACCGAGCGAGCATGTAGGACAGAGGCACATGGGTGCCGTATGCATAGGATTGCTCGTGTCGATTGGGGACCATGTCGTAGTCGGCCTTTTGAAAAAGTATTGATTTTGTACCGGAAGGATACTAGTATTATGGGTGTCGAAGTGAGTAGCCGACACTTCCCCCGGGCCTGCTCTGGGCAGCAAGCGGAGGTTCTTTTTCGGAGGGGCTAGTCACTCACGGAGAGCTTACGCGTTAAGGACGATGGTGGGAGAAGCTTGACACAGGGATTTTTACGTGGTTCAGGCCGCCGGAGCGTAATACCCTACGTCCACGGTGAGCAGAGGTGCTCGTTGTATTGCTTGGTGCTCAGGAGCGAACCCTTCGTGGGAGTGTAAGATGTCGAATGGCTAAAGTGTGAACCCTCTCTAATGTTGCCTACCCGAGCCTTTTATAGTACAAGGCTCGGGCGGCTTACAAGATGGGCCCGGGACACAACAGGTGGTCTCGGGGAGATTGCCTGCCATCTACCGTATCTGCAGTTACGCCGGTAGCTGTCTCTGGCGAGGGCTTCCGAGTCTTCGTTCTACCGCCCTGCCCATGCCGCCAGCTAGTCGTAGTGGTTGATGATGGCAGGGGCGGCAGGGGATGTCTTGTCGTTGTGTTTATTGGCGTACAGCCTCTGCAGCGGCGCGCCAGCCTTCGCTGTGATGTGACTAGGCGCAAAGGCACCTCACAGAGGCGTGCTCCACGTCTCCGCGCCTTGGGAAGGCGCGGGTCTTGAATACCTTGTACGGGCAAGGTATGGCGCGTCTTTACTCCCGCTGCCTACTGCGCAGGGGCAGGCAACGCTGCTCTGCTGGCCACGTGGCGGGCCCGGAGCTCTCCTCTGAGGAGAGGGGGTCCGGCCCCGCTGGACACGTGGAGCCTTCGGAGCTCTCCCCGCGGAGGGGGGAGGTCCGGCTCTGCTGGCCACGTGGCTGGCCCGGAGCTCTCCTCTGAGGAGAGGGAGGTCCGGCCCCGCTGGACACGTGGAGCCTCTGGAGCTCTCCCCGCGGAGGGGGAGGTCCGGCTCTGTTGGCCACGTGGTGGGCCTGGAGCTCTCCTCTGAGGAGAGGGAGGTCCGGCCCCGCTGGACACGTGGAGCCTCCGGAGCTCTCCCCGCGGAGGGGAGGAGGTCCTGCAAAGTTGGCCACATGGCGGGCCCGGAGCTTACCTCTGTGGAGAGGGATGTCCGGCCCCGCTGGACACGTGGCACCTTCGGAGCTCTCCGTGCGTAGAAGGGTGAGGTCCTTAGCCAGTTTCCCCTGTGCGTGGGGGTACCCCATATTGAGGGTACCGACAGTGGCCCCCAGGCCTGTCTTGGGGGAGATAGCGAGTCCGAGGTGGGGCCCCCGTCTCTTCCACTCTGCGTGCCTTCTCAAAACCCGTATTGACCGTTGCTGCAGCACGAACAGTCGCGGGATCGTGGGAGCGTGTGCCCCACTTGATGGCTGCTTTTACTGCGGCGGTTCCCAAGGCTACCACTTCTGCACGTCGCGGCGCCTTTTCGGGAACCGCCGAAGCGTCTTGTCGGCTCGTCTCCTTGGGATACTGACTTCTTGGCCCACCGCTTCAGCTGGACGGCTTGGGTCCACTTGTCATCGACGCTTGGTCTTGGAGCTGAAGCGGTTGTCCAAGCGGCGTATTCGAAGAGTTTCAAATCGCTTTGAATCGCGCCTTGGAAGTTTAAAAGGGGATCTCACCCGCATCGTGGCTTCCCTTCGCACTTCCCAGCGCTTGCGTCTTCCTTGAGCTCTTGCGCCCTTGTCTTCCCTGTTCTTGAGCTTCCGTCTGCCATGGCTTCTAACTTGCCTCCGGAGAAGAAACACGCCCGGTCTCCTCCGGCGGTGGCGTTTTCACCAAGTCAGGGATCCAGGGCGCCTGCGCGTCCTGCTTCTGGAGATGGCGCCCCGTCCGGTGGCGACTCTAAGAGGCCTCGGGCTCATCATCCCGATGGGGCTCCTCTCGAGCGGCGACGGCCTGAAGGTTCCCGGACGTCGTGTCCTCCTTCCTCAGGAGGTGGAGCCCCGAGGGGGAGCGCTGGTGCGGCGATGCCAAGGGGCAAGCCTAGGGCTCATGCGCCCCGGGCCTCGGGAGCTGGATCGGTGCCTAGGGGGGCTTCAGGAACGTCCCTTGCTCCGCCAGTCCGGGCGACCGCGGGGCAGCCCTCGGCGGCGACGGCGGGCTCTAGTCGACATACCCCGGCTCGGAAGCCGGGGTTCAGAGCCCGTTGGAGCGCCCGTGTCCCTCGGTAAGTGACGTCTACCGGGTTCCAGATCCTGTATTGTTTTTTTCTTTCCTTAACTCGAGAGCTGCCCACATTTGCAGGGACCCCTCGAGTGCCGGTAACGTTTCCGTTTCCCGGCCATCCCCGATTGATGGGGGATCTGCGCCGCAGCGCCCGGAAGCCAAAGCGGTCGCAGCGGCCCCCAAGTCGGCGCAGGATTCCTTCTGCGCCGGTTGACCCGGCTCCTGCGGCAGTGGCGACACCTCCCGTTCATCCCCCTTCACCGGCTCGGGAGCCGGCTGTTGCTGAAGGCTCGGCGGGACCGGATAGCGGTGTCCCGCCTCCTGTTGTCGAAGCGGGAGAAACTGCCACGGACCCTGCGGTGGGCAGCGAACCGGGGTGCACCGGGAGCGAGCCTGCCCCAGTGTCGGCTTCTCCTGATCGGCGTCTTATCCCGGTTTCCAGAGCGTCGACTTCTCCTGAAGACGACGTGATGGAGGAAGTCGGGGCGCGGCTTCGGCCTCTGCCACCCTGCTGCCCCTGGCAGACGCTCTCGAGCTCGCCCAGACGAGCGTCCGGCAGGTTCTGGCCACGCTCGATCGAGAGCGGGAGGAGCAGGTAGGTGAGAGGGATCGCCTCCTCACCTGGGGGCGCCTCTTGAAGGAGCGAACCGAGGAGGTCAGGGAGGAGCTTGACTCGAGACGGGCATCGCTCGATGCCATGGAGGCACTCCTTGACCGTCGGAAGAGGGCCGTCGACCATCTGGACTCCAAGACGCGGCGGCTCCACAAGGAGGCCCTCGAGGCACATGCGCGGGCTGAGGAGAACTTCTCTGCTTTGGAGGAGGTGCGGCAGAGGCTGGCGCGCCGTGAGCGCGCCGTCACGGACCAGGAGCGCTCCGTGGCGGCTGAGGCGGAGAATGTCGCCGTGCGGCTGGCGGCAGGCGAGGGCGACCTGAGGGCCCGAGCTAAGGAGCTGGAGACCCGGAAGGCAGACCTGGTCGCGAGGGAGGAGCAGGTCTCCCGGGAGCACCAGGCGGTCCTGGATCGGGAGCTGGCAGCCGACTTTCGGGCTTCAGAGTTGGAGCGGCTTGCCTAGACTCTCCAGCTTCGGGAAAGCTCTCTGGCAGCCAAGGAGAAGGAATTCTCCGAGGGGGGCCTCGACGCCTTGCTGGCAGCCCGCCGCGAGATGGAGGAGCTCCTGGCCTTGCGGTCCTCCAAGGCCCAGGCGGTCTCGATCTTCGTCGACCAGGCGGGGTCCGCCCTGGTCCCCCTTGGCTTCAACCCGGCGAGGGCAGCGGCCCCGGCGCAGATGGTAGCCGAGGTGATCCGCGCGCTCGAGTCTATCGGCGCCAAGCTTAACAGGCTTGAAGCGGTGGTCGCCGGTGAGCTCGAGGCAGAGGGTTGGGTCCTGGCGATGGAGGTCGCTACGCACGTGCTGGCGTGCTTTCGGAGCCGGGATCCCTCCTTCTCACTGGAGCCAGTGAGGCAGGGCCCCGCCGCGGAGCGGGAGGAAGCCGCTAGGGCTGAAGTCGGGGACATGGCCGTCCTTGTAGCCTCTAGGTTCCGGCGTGAGCCAGGGGAATCCTAGGGCTTGTATCTTTTCTTTTTCTTTTGTCGAGTCTGTAGTCCAGCTCGTGGAGCCTTGAATGAATAGACTCTTGTTGTTTTCTGTGTTTGTGTTCTTTTATCTTCTTTTTGGCTTGGCCTGGCCGAGTCCTTAGCTCCGCAAGGTACTCAGAGGTCTTCACCAGTCTTGATGTCTTGCACAGACACCTTCCTCGGGTCCTTATTGAGTTAAGGGCCCCAGGGGTCTTCGGAGCTCACCCCGTGAGAATGGGGAGGTCCGAATCTGCCGACCACGTGGCAGACCCGGAGCTCTCCTCTGAGAAGATGGAGGTCCGTCCCCGCGGGACACGTGGAGCCTTCGGAGCTCACCCCTACGGAGGGGGCGAGGCTCGGCTCTGCCGGCCACGTGGCGGGCCCAGAGCTTCCCTCTGAGGAGAGGGGAGCTCCGGCCCTGCTGGACACGTGGGGTCTTCGGGGCTCGCCCCTGCGGAAGGGGCGTGACCCGGATCCTGTCGTCTTTCGTTGGAGCTCCGGTCCTTCCTTGCGCGGTCCCCGTAGTGGCCCCCTGGTCGGTGTGGCCAATGCATTGGGCACACCTACCATACTCCTGTAGGGGAGCTAAGGCTAGGAGGTCCTGCACACAAGCAAGGGAAGCGTAATTCTCCTTGGGGTTCTCCCTTCCCTATCTCATAGTCTTATTTGGCTTACGATCCTGATCCGGTATACGAGGCCTAGGCAATTCAGTGCGCCCGACGCTGGTGGTCCGGCTCCCTCCGAGGTCAGGGTACGACCGTCCGACCCTTAGTACTAGACCGACTGGCATCGCAACACCTGACTGGGGGAGGCTCGAGAGGCCCCCAGGCCATTGGCAGGTACCTCAAGCGCGACCGTTTTCCGTAGGATAGCAAATGCCAACTAGGGATGAGAATGGGAAAAGAGAGCTGAGTGTATGGTGAGCATACACAGAAAGTGCAGTCATAAAAATTAATGCGTAATTAAATGAGCATAAGGGCGAGAGCAAAGCAGGACAGGTTTCTTTCCATATAAATATCCATAGGAGGAAAGGTAGGCTAAACATGGAGGCAACGACCCGCCCCATTAAGAAGGGAAGCAAGACTCTACGCGCTTAGGGTCGGAACCAGGCCAAGCTGGACGTAGTCCTAGACCCTCCCCTGAGGCTTAGCTGCTCCGAGCACTGTTCCTGGACTCTATGGAATCTATTACAGAAAGAAAAGGTACTGTCCTACTATTGCTCTAGGCATAGAACTTACGGAGGTGTTCTATGTTCCAAGGGTTTGGGAGCGGATCCCCATCCTCGGTGGAAAGGCGTACGCACCTGGGGCGGCAAACTTTCGTGACTCGGAAGGGACCTTCCCAGCTGGGGGAGATTTTGTCGGTCCCTTCGCGAGAAAGTATGCGCCGTAGCACCAGGTCGCCTTCTTGCAGCTCTCGGACACGCACGGACCTTTGGTGGTAGCGCCGGAGCGTTTGCCGGTACCGTGCGTTGCGGAGCGCTGCGTGTAATCGAGCCTCATCGACGAGGTCGATGTCTTCACGCCGGAGGTTGTCCTGCATGGCTTCGTTGTAAGCTCGGACACGGAGAGACCCCATGGTGATCTCTAGGGGAAGCACAACTTCGGCCCCGTATACCATGAAGAAGGGTGTCTCTTCGGTGGCCCGGCTTTGGGATGTCCGATTAGCCCACAGTGTGCTCGGAAGCTCGTCCACCCACTTGGCGCCATGCTTCTTCAAGCCGGCATAGGTGTGAGTCTTGAGGCCCCAAAGAATCTCGGCGTTGGCCCTCTCGACTTGCCCATTGCTCTTCAGGTGAGCAACGGAGGCATAGCACACCTGGATGTCAAGGTCTTCGCAGTAGTCTTGGAACGCTGCGCTGGTGAACTCGGTCCTGTTGTCGGTGATGATTCTGTTTGGGACCCCGAACTGGTAGACGATCGACTTGATGAACTTTACTGCGGATTGCTTGTTGATGGTGACGACGGGTGTAGCTTCCGGCCACTTGGTGAAATTGTCGATGGCGACGTAGAGGTACAGGAATCCCCCGACAGCTTTGGGGAATCGTCCCAGGATGTCCAACCCCCATACGGCGAACAGCCACGAGGGTGGGATCATCTAAACCGCCTGAGCCGGTGTGTGGATCTGCTTGGCGTGGAACTGGCACGTCTTGCAGCTCTCGACCAGCTTGACGGCATCCTGGAGTGCTGTCGGCCAGTAGAAGCCATGACGGAAGGCTTTACCGACGAGCGTGCGTGAGGAAGATGACTCCCACATTTGCCTCCATGGATCTCACCGAGCAAGTCGCAGCCTTCCCCCTGGGTTTTGCACCGCAATAGGACGTGGTTGGCGCCACGCCGGTAGAGATCCCCTTCTACCAGCACGTACCTTTTAGCCACGCGCACGATCCGTTCAGCGGATACACGTTCATCAGGGAGGATGTTGTCTTTCAAGTAGTCTCGGATCTCCGTGATCCATGCATCAGGTCTGACTTGAGCTTCTGGATCTTGAGCGTTGGGTTGCAAGGAGTCCCCAGTGACGCTTACGATCCTTGGCGGCGTCCATGGCTGCAGGGCCGCCGGAACCGCCAGCTTCGAGGTGCTGGTCCAGTCCCCTTCGCCCGGCTCGGCAGGCCGGGCTGTGGGCCGCAGCAACGTCCTCTCGAAGACTCCTTCGGGCACAGGGGCTCCGGTGGAGGACATCGTTGAGAGGTCGTCGGCCGTAGCATTGCCAGCGCACGGTGCATGGCATAGGTCCAAGGCGAGGAAGTCTTTCTCCAACATCTGCACGTGGAGCAGATAAGCAGCTAGTTGTGGGTCGTTGCAGGAGCATTCACCCTTAACTTGCTTGATGACTAGCTGGGAGTCGCCCTGTGCCAACAACTGGCGAGCGCCCAGAGACAGAGCTGTCTTTAGGCCAAATATGAGCGCTTCATACTCTGCCATGTTGTTGGTTGCCTTGAAATTGAGACGCACCATGTACCCGAACTGCTCCCCCGATGGCATGAGAAGCAGTACGCCAGCACAGGCCCCCTGCTTTTGCGAGGATCCGTCGAAGAAGAGCGTCCAGTGAGGCCCGGTGAAGGCCGGATCTCGGTGCTTTGGTTCACCATCTTCGTGGCCCCCTGCGTTAGTCTTTGTTGGCGTCCACTCGGCCACGAAGTCAGCCAGTGCTTGTCTCTTGACTGCATGGCGAGGAAGGAAGTCCAGCTCAAATTCCGCCAATTTCGCTGCCCACTTAGCGACATTGCCGGTCGTGTTGGGGCTGTGAAGGATTGCCTTCAGCGGGTAGGAGGTGACCACCGAGATCCGGTGGGCTTGAAAGTAGTGGCGGAGCTTCCTGGATGCCACGAGTACTGCATACAGCAGCTTGTGGACCTCCAGGTATCTTGTCTTGACATCGTGGAGGACTTCGCTGATGTAGTAGACAGTCCTATGGATGGTCCGGACCCTCCCCCCTGGGCCTGAGATGTCCTCATCCATTGGCTCAGGCTGACAGGAGGTAGACGGGTCCGGGGGGGGCCTCCGGAAGCTGGGACCCGAAGGCTCCTAGTCCGTCTCGGACCTCCGGGAGACCCCGCTAATTTTCCAGGTGGTCATCCTGGACCCTCGGGAGGACGTCTTGTCCTCCTGGGAGGTTCCTTTGGGTCTCCGGGGGGTTATCCTGGAGCTCCGGGAGGTCCCGTTGGACCTCCGGGAGATTGTCTTGGAGCTCCGGGAGGTCCCGTTGGACCCCCGGGAGGTTGTCTTGGAGCTCCGGGAGGTCCCATTGGACCTCTGGGAGGTCGTCTTGGAGATCCGGAAGGTCGTATCGGACCTCCGGGGTCTCCTGGTGCTTGTCTTCTGCTACCGGAGCAGGCTGCGGACGAGGGGTCCGGCCGTTCTGCGACAAGGACCATTTTCACCACCTCAGTTGTTGCCGCGATGTAGAGCAGCAAATGCTCTTCGGGCTCGGAGGCTACCATGATGGGTAGGTCGTCAGGAGCTGCTTCAACTCCTGGAAAGCTTCTTCTGCTTCGTCGGTCCAAGCAAATGGACCGGATTTGCGCAGGAGCTTAAAGAAGGGGAGCTCGCTCTGCTAGCCTCGGTATGAACCGACTCAGCGCGGCTAGGCATCCCGTGAGTTTCTGGACATCTTTGATGTGGGCGGGGGGGGGGGGGGGGGGCGCATCAGGTCGATGGCCTTGACCTTCTCTGGGTTGGCCTCAATTCTTCGGTGTGAGACTAGGAATCCTAGGAGCTTCCTAGAGTATACACCGAACACACACTTGTCGGGGTTCAGCTTAGTGCGCGTGGAGCGCAGTTTGTCAGAGACTAGGGCTAGGTTATCTAACAAGGATGAACTCTACCTGACCTTGACAACGATGTCATCGACATACACCTCGACTAAGTCTCTTATTAGCTCTCCCAAGGTTTTGTGCACTGCACATACAAAGGTGGGAAGAGCATTCTTTAAGCCATAGGGTATAGAGACATAACAATACAGGCCGTCTACTGTGATGAAGGAAGTGTGCTCTTCATCTTCTCTAGACATAGGGATCTGATGAAAACCCGAGTAGGCGTCTAGGAAGCATAGCATATCATAGCCTGATGTCGAGTCTACTATTTGATCTATTCTAGGGAGGGGGAATGGATCTTTGAGACATGCCTTATTGAGACTGGTGTAGTTGATGCACATTCGGAGCTTCCCGCCGGCCTTCGGGACGACGACGGGGTTTGCCAACCACCGGGGGTGGTGGACTTCCCATATGAAGCCAGCGTTCAGCAGCTTCTTGATTTCTTCTTGGATAAAGTTCTGCCGCTCGATGGACTGCTTGCGAGGCTTCTGTTGGACTGGCAGGGCGTCGGGGAAGATCTTCAGATGGTGCTCGATCACCTCCCTAGGGATCCCCGGCATCTGCGACGTCTGCCATGCAAACACGTCGACGTTGTGCCGGAGGAAGGAGATGAGCACGCCTTCCTATTTGCTATCCAGGCCCCCGGCTACCCGGGTGGTCTGGGCAGCATCGGCGCCGACTTGGACGACCTTCAGGGGGACGTCGCCCTCATCGAGGGGTTGCACGAGGGGTGCTGAGGTAGAGGCATGGTGGCGTGCACTCGGGTGGAGCCGGCCTGGTTTTGCACTACCAGGGGCTGGTGCTCGGGCTTTTGCAAGTGCTTGGAGTTTCTCCAAGGCTGACACTGCAGCAGTGTGGTCTCCACGAATCTTGAGGACGCCTGTTGGTGTAGGTATCTTCAGGACAAGGTAGCCGTAGTGGACTACTGCCATGAATCAGTACAGGGATGGCCTGTCGATTATGGCGTTGAAGGGGAGGTCGATCTCCGCTACGTCGAACAGAATGTACTCTGTCCAATAGCTGTCCGGTGCCCCAAAGGTCACCGGAAGGCTGATGTTGCCGTAGGGGACGACTTGTCCCGGCCCTACCCCTGAGAACGGGCTCGATGGGGTGAGCTTGGCCATCGGGATCTGCAGCTTCTGGAAAGCCGCGCCGCTGATGAGGTTCAGCCCAGCCCCGCCATCTACCAGAACGTGGTACATCCTCGCGTTGGCGATGGTGGGTGCTACCAAGAGCGGTAGATGGCCAGCCCCAGCCATGTTCCTGGGGCAGTCGGTGGCATTGAAGCTGATGGGGGTTCCCATCCACTTGAGGTGCGGCGCGACACTTAGGAGAGGGGCCACTGATGCTACCGCTCGGCGTAGAGTCTTAACCGCGCTTCGGGACGAGGGGTCAGCGGACCCGCCGTAGATGACGTAGAGCATCTTCCGGCGCTTGTCATCGCTGGAGTTGGAGTCCTCATGGTTGCGCACCACCTTCACAGCGCGCTAAGGCTCCTGGAACTCCACTTGGTGGTCGATGTTGTCTTGGGTGTCGACCTTCTGCTTGCCCTCCCTTTGTCAGAAGGGAGGGGCGTCAGCACGCGGTTGCTTCCCCTTGCGGAAACGCTCCGGGAGCTTCTGAATCTCCTGGCACTCAGCAGCAGTATGGCTGCTGGTGTTGTGCACGGGGCATGGCTCTCCTTGGTCACCATCTGGAGCTGTTGACTGTCGCTGCCTCTTGTCGGGGCGTGGCCCCCGAGCTCCGCTGGGTGCTGCTGCTGCAGCAACGGGAGCTGCGGTCGGTGGTTTCATATTGCCACCGCCCCGGTTCTTGATTTTCTTGCCGCTTCCTTGGGAAGCAGCGCCAGATCCGGGCTGTCCTCCTGATTCGGAGGCTGGCTGTGAGTGCCAGTTCCGCCCTTCTGCTGCCCTGGCGCACTTGTCCGCCAGGCTGAAGAGCTCTGAGACGTCGCGAACCTCTATGGTTGCGAGCTTCTCAAGCATCTTCTTGTACCGTACACCCTGCCGGAACGCCACCACCACAGAAGCATTTTGGATATGCGGGATGGTGTTCCATACCTGGGAGAACCGCTGGATGAAAGAGCGCAGCGTCTCTCCAGGTTGTTGTTGGATGGCGTGGAGATCGAGCTCCGTGCCAGGCCGGGTGTAGGAGCTGCCAAAATTCACAGTGAACTGCCGGCAGAGCTCTCCCCAGGAGGTTATGGAACCCTGGGGGAGATTCATGAGCCAGGACCGTGCTGGGCCGGTCAAGGCGACGGGGAAGTTGTTGGCCATGACGGCCTCGTCCCCTCCTGCAGCAAGGATGGCGGTGGAGTAGATCTGGAGGAACTCCGCCGGGTTGACGCTGCCGTCGTACTTCTCAGGCAGGTGCGGCCGAAACTTGCGCGGCCACTTCACAAAGCAAAGGTGTGGCGCTAGGGCTGCACATCCTGCTCCTGTCGCTGCAGGTGTTGGTGCCACGAACGCTTGGTTCGCTGTCGGCACTGTATACCCCGGTATGGGCAAAGCTGCGCCATAGACCGGGGGCACCATTTGCAGGGCATATGGCTGGGGCATATGCTGCGTGGCGTATGCCTGGGGCAGAGATCGCGTGGCGAACGTCTGCGGCTCAGGCTAGGTCGAGGCGGTTGACATGCTGTCGCCGGACTCTTGGTTGCGACGCCTTTCTCGCCGTCGCTCAATGAGCACTCAGGCATCTTTGCCCAAGTGGCATCGTTCCAGCTCCGACCTCAGGTCCTCCGATGGGAGCCTGGTGGTGCGGGAATCTGCCGTCTGCCCGTCAACCATTGGTGTGCACGTCAGCGACACAACCGGTTGACTGGAGCATCGTCCCCGCCGAAGTTGAGGGTTGGCGGCGGCGACGACGAGACGGTCTACGTTGCGAATCCACTGCTGGTTCGCTAACTGAGGCACGTCCCCAGTAGGTGGATTGCGCAGTAGCACTCGTGCTGCAGCTAGTGCGCCCCCGTGGGAGACACTCACGGCTGCAGTGGATCTTGTGCTCGCTGGAGCCTGCGTTGCCGGAGTCGGCGCTGCTGGAGTCGGCTGCTGGCTTCCAGCTTGCGCCGACACACTCCGTCCTGAGTGTGTCGAGACGTAGTCCCCGCTGGTCACCGTTCGTCGTGAACGCGGGCAGGGAGAGCTTGCCGCTGAAGGAAGCTTCGTCATCTTCGTCGGCGGAAGCTCGTCGCGCAAGGGAAAAGTCCCCTACCTGGAGCGCCAAATGTCGAAGTGTGTAGCCGACACTTCCCCCGTGCCTGCTCTGGGCAGCCCGCGGAGGTTCTTTTTCGGAAGGGCTAGTCACTCACGGAGAGCTTACGCGTTAAGGACGATGGAGGGAGAAGCTTGACACAGGGATTTTTACGTGGTTCAAACAGCCGGAGCGCAATACCCTACGTCCACGGTGAGCAGAGGTGCTCGTTGTACTGCTTGGTCCTCAGGAGCGAACCCTGCGTGGGAGTGTAAGATGTCGAATGGCTAAAGTGCGAACCCTCGCTAACGTTGCCTACCCGAGCCTTTTATAGTCCAAGGCTCGGGCGACTTACAAGGTGGGCCCGGGACCCGACAGGTGGTCCCGGGGAGATTGCCTGCCATCTACCGTATCTGCAGTTACGCCGGTAGCTGTCTCAGGCGAGGGCTTCCGAGTCTTCGTTCTGTCGCCCTGCCTATGCTGCCAGCTAGTCGTAGTGGTTGATGATGGCAGGGGCGGTAGGGGATGTCTTGTCCCTGTGTTTATTGGCGTACAGTCTCTACCGCGGCGTGCCAACCTTCACTGTGATGTGATTGGGCACAACGGCACCTGACAGAGGCATGCTCCGCGTCTCCACGCCTTGGGAAGGCGCGGGTCTTGAATACCTTGTACGGGCAAGGTTTGGCGCGTCTTTACTCCCGCTGCCTACCGCGCAGGGGCAGGCAGCGCTGCTCTGCTGGCCACGTGGCGGGCCCGGAGCTCTCCTCTGAGGAGAGGGGGTCCGGCCCCACTGGACACATGGAGCCTTCGGAGCTCTCCCCGCGGAGGGGGGAGGTCCGGCTCTTCTGGCCACGTGGCTGGCCCGGAGCTCTCCTCTGAGGAGAGGGAGGTTTGGCCCCGCTGGACACGTGGAGCCTCCAGAGCTCTCCCCGCGGAGGGGGAGGTCCGGCTCTGATGGCCACGTGGTGGGCCCGGAGCTCTCCTCTGAGGAGAGGGAGGTCCGGCCCCGCTAGACACGTGGAGCCTCCGGAGCTCTCCCCGTGGAGGGGAGGAGGTCCGGCTAAGTTGGCCACGTGGCGGGCCTGGAGCTTACCTCTGAGGAGAGAGGAGCTCCGGCCCCGCTAGACACGTGGGGCCTTCGGGGCCCGCCCCTGCGGAAGGGGCGAGACCCGGATCCTGTGGTCCTGCGTTGGAGCTCCGGTCCTTCCTTGCGCGGTCCCTGCGGAGAAGGGCGAGGTCCTTAGGCAGTTTCACCTGTGCACGGGAGTATCCCATATTGAGAGTACCGACAATGGGAACTAGTAAACCGGCGTACCATGGAACCTCGTGTTGAACGATCCTACACGGGGTATGTCAGAGACATCACGTAGGGAATCCTTTGTCCGGGCCGGTCACCTTTTTTCGGCGTTGGCTGAAGCGGGACAGGTTGCCACATACGACTTGAGTGAGCACGTCGGGCGTCTTCAAAAGTGTGTATGTGTCATTTTTCCAGGATATGTTCTGCAGAATAAAACCATCGGTTCGAATCACCGTTCACTCACGGTAAAAAAATGAGTCCGCTTGTTTAAGTCGTCGTCACGTAGTAGGAACTAGCATAATATTGAGATTTGATGATTGTGTAATTATAAATTCCAAATTTGTTTGCACTCTTGTATGTTTAGTTATAGTTGCTAATTAAGTTTACACTTTCATTAATCATTACCTTGAGGCTAAAATGTGACCACCCTCCTAATGTTAATGCTTTTATGCTATCCACTACCTTTTTCGACAAGTACTTGAGCCTTGCATACTAGTATGGTCTAGAAACTATTTTTTCGGGTAAGTCTTGCTAAGCTTAGTAGCTTACCAATTTGTTGATCCTATTTTCAGGTGAGTCTCTCCTTTATGAGCATGATGCATATGATGGATTCCCAAATATTGCACCACCGCCTGAGGGATGGGTGGCACAATGGGAGCTCGAGTCGCCGCCGGCTTGATTTGTGTGTTGCTAGTACTGCTGTGACACCCTCATTTTTGGGTTCTGCATGTATTCATGTTTCATGTAGAAAAACACTTTTAAAATAAGTTGAAATCGAGAAAGAATCAAAAAGTTAACCAAAGGAGCAAATTCCAGTGTACAGAGAGCGCCGAAGACAACTACCGCAGCTCGCTGGCTACGTGGCAGGTTCGGGGCTCATCTCCGCAAAAGGGGGAGAGGTCCGACCCTGTGGGACACGTGTTGCCCCCGGAGCTAGCCTCTGCAGAGAAGCGAGGCCAGTCCCGCAGGACACGTGTCACCTTAGGAGCTATTCACCACGGAAAAGAGAGGACCAGCCACGCGGGACACGTGTCGCTCTCGGAGCTCACCTCCGAGAGGTCCGACACTACCGGACACGTGTCACCTCCGGAGCTCACCTCCAGGAGGTCCGGTCCTATTGGACATGTGTCAACCTCGAAGCTCGTCTCTGAGAAGAAAGGAAGTCTGGCGCTGTTAAGACACATGGCACGCCCAGAGCCACCTCCGAATAAAGAGGAGGTGCTGACCGCCAGGATACGTGGCTCACGCGGAGCTCACCTCCGAAGGAGAGGGAGGTCTCGCCCGCTTGACACGCGACACAACCGGAGCTCGTCTCTGCGGAAAGGGGGAGACCAGGCCCCGATGGACACGTGGAGCTTTCGGAGCTCATAACCGCGGAGGTAACGAGTTCTGGAGCGGTTTTTGCTTCTGTACGTGTGGAAATACCGGTACGGGAGGAAACCAACACGAAATCCACAATGTTACCGCACCAAATCAACTAGAGATAAGTTGTTAATATTCAACGACAAGTGGAATAGGACTCTTATTCGAAGTCCAATCAGATTAGAACTCTTTCCTCCCGATTATAAATAAAACCCATAACCTTTGGCCGAAACCATGAACTTCTTTTCCACCTCCTGAGCCGACGAATTAGAGCCCTAGCCCACCTCGCCGAGTAAACCCTTCGCCAGAGTTTGGTCGAGAGGGATCGCGGGAAGAGAGCCCCAACGATCGGTCTGATAGGAGAAGGACCCCGAGACCTAGAAGAACGTAAGGTAGGTCTCCAATACTACCTTACGACACCATCGCGTTTTCTTTGCATCTGTTCTTCGATTCCTTTCGAACAGAAGCTTTTTCATGGACAGATCACTTGTTGATCGGTTTGAACTAAGTTAAGATCATCGTCACGTCCACAATTGATCTCTACAACTCTGTTCATCGTAAAACCCCTACAAACATACAAGGACACGTACAACCGATCTAATAAGAACTGTATCATAGGAATTGCATGCATATGCATCATCGCATCTAGTTAGAGTTTGTGCATGATATTGATTGTTGTGAATCTTGTATGTGCGTGATCATGTATAGAAGGACAAGCTCAGGGAGCTACCTACGACGGACTACAACAACAAGATTTTGAGCAACAGGAACCGCCAGAACAAGGCAAGTGTCCCTTGACCATATTGATCCTATGTTTTGGGAAACTGTTTTGTTTTTGTGAAAAGGTGTGTGTGTTGAGTCAAACATGATGGGAAACCCTTTTATAGGAGTTTACTAGTTTTGGTTAAAACACCCTTGTCGCCAGGGAAGTTTATGAGTCGGGTATGGTTTTTACTTTTATGCTTCGCTGAGTCCATGGGATTGGGAAGCGAGATAGTTGTGTCTAGCTAACTCCACTTGTAAGAATGATGAGAAACTGATGTTGTTAACGAACATGGATCAGAGGGAGATCTAGGCAAGCCTGGGTTTGTGAATGAGGCAGAATGAGATGGTGATTTACTTGTCATAGATCTAAGGACCGGTTCATGCGAGCACATGCCAGGATAACAGTGCCACCACAAGGCCAAGTATGGGTGCGGCTTAGCTGAGTAATTAGGTAAGTTGCTAGATTGTTATGGACTGTGGAAGGCGTGGGGAATGGGAGTCGAGTGAGGACTGCCCTGGGAACTGCATGGCACAAGAGGGAGCCCGTGGGGGGAGAATTGGAGATTCTAGCCTGCCGGTGAAACCTTAGTGAGTCCATACATCTAGTAGCCCCTTTGTAAAGGCTATTTTGTGATCTCTTGACCATACACCGACGGTTGTGTACTAGTATAATGGAGGTTCTGCAGTCGCCGACAGATGACAAAATCATAAACTTGTGGGTAAATAGGTGCAAACTCTGCAGAGTCTAAAACTATCATGATAGCCGAGCTTACGGTCATGAGCGCCTGGCCAACTTCCATTATTAGTTGGACGGTTATTTTGGGATGGTTACGATACTGGTTATGGTTATTTTTATGGTTTGGTTTTGGTTTGGTTTTCGGGACTGTTGAGTCCGGGTGATAAGATTGGTTGCATGACTGTTGAGTCATGGCAACAAGATTGGTCTCGGTGTGAGACGGAATTGTTTATGAAATGAAATGGTAGCGAATACGAGATGGTATTCGTGTGATGGTAGCGAATACGAGAAGGTGTTCGTGAGCAAGAATGAGGTTGATTAATGTCTGGTTGGGACATGGAAGGTAATGAACATAATGGAGGTATGATTGGTATTTTAATACATGTTGGGATTACATTCACTTAAAGATAAGTTGCAGTTTTATCATGGTTTTTGATAAATAACTTTACTTTTTGCAATGAGCATTTTTATACCTACCTTGTTGTGAGCTGCATATCATATTTCCCCGCACTTGCTGAGTACATCATTGCACTCAAACTTGCATTATCATTTCATCATCAGCAACAGGAGGAGATTACTATGAAGACCAAGTGGAGCATTAGACGTGTAATATATTCTCAACCTTGCCTGTGGGAATGGAGTAGAGATGGAGCCGCTGCTACTGCTTAGATTGCTTCCGCACTAGTTAGAAGACTTCCGTTGCATAGAAATAAAGACTTCCTCTGTTAGATTAGGACTTCCGCTGTGAGCATGAGTCCAAGACTCATGAGACATTGTAATAAACTATGTTATTAGTGGTTATATATATTCTGAATTCAGTTTGTGGAGCATATGTGTATGTGTGATGAACATCCTGGGCACACATATGCATCAGTTCTTGGTTCCGTGATTTTCCACAGAATTGAGGGCGTCACAGATTGGTATCAGAGCCACGGGTTCACGGTAGGTTACACGCTTAAATAGATCACAGATTGGTGTCAGACACAGATTGGTATCAACCTGCCCCGGATAGATCACATAACCTAGATAGATCACAGATTGGTAAGCTAAGCCACGCTGACCATAGGATGCAAGCCTAGGATGCATAGATTGGCATTGGAACTACCTTGACAAAGGATACAAGCCTAGGAGAAGCCATAGTTGGATCACAGATTGGCATCACCCTAAGCCATATAGGACCCCCATTGAACAAGCCTTGAATAGGAGTTGTGTGAGCCCTTGTGATGATTGTTTGTGATTGTGTGCTTAGTGTGAGTCGTGGGACGTCTCAAGCGTTGTCCATATCCACACATAAGTAGGAAGAGGTGTGAGATGCCTCGGCACTTGTTCACATCCTCATATGGGCTAATATATATAGTCCAACCCACCTTGATGCATATAGTGAGGGAGATCCATCTAACTTTCTAACCTCTATTCTATTTCGTTCTCTCTCACAGATGGTGAGAGGAAACGTCGGCCGCCAAGGAAGGAACGTCCGTGGCAACCAAGAGGATGGCCACGACGAAGTTCCTGTTAACCCCGGAGCTGGTGAGAACAACCTGGAACGGTTGATGGCCATGCAGAATCAACTTATGCAAACCATGATCCAAACTTTGGGTCAGGTTCAGGCCAACAACAACAACCCCGTTCTGGCACCACCGCAGGCTCATAACAGACTAGGAGAGTTCATGAGGACTCGACCACCCACCTTTGCTCAACCTAACGACCCCATGGAGGCCGACGACTGGTTGAAATCCATGGAGAAGAAGCTTGCCATAGTGCAATGCAATGACCGAGAGAAGGTTCTTTTTGCGTCGCACCAACTCATGGGAGCTGCCGTTGACTGGTGGGATGCCCTATGCAACGCTCATGTCGACCCGGAGACAATCACTTGGACTGAGTTCAAGGAGAGTTTTCGCTCTCATTACATCCCTGCTGGTGTAATGATGCTCAAGAGATAGGAGTTCGAAGGTCTCCGCCAAGGACAGAGAAGCGTGAAGAGTATCTCAACAAGTTCAAACAATTGTCCCGGTATGCCCCCGAAGATGTCAACTCAGACCAGAGGAAGCAATACCAGTTCATGAGAGGGTTGAACAATGAGATCCAGGTTCACCTCCTCAACAATGACTATGCGAGCTTCCAGAAGCTGGTTGACAAGTCTATAGTGGTTGAAAGCCCGAGAGATCGAGCGAGAGGGAAAGAGGAAGAGGCCATACCAGCCACAAGGGAGCAACGTACGACCTCGGTACATGCCCCCATGTGCACCACAGTATGGATCGACCGCTCCTGCATACCACCCTAATCAGCCACCACAGCAACGACCCATTGCACAAGCACCTCGTGTGCCTTTGCCTCCTGTGCCCCGACCCAACATGGGCGCTCCTGTTCAAAACCCCCGCCCCAACGTACCTGCTGCCGTAGGCAACAGGGCATGCTTTGCATGCGGGGAAACAGGACACTTCGCGAGCCAGTGCCCGAGAAGAGGCCCTGGACAGCAAGGCAACGTGCCCAAGCAGAACCCGCGACCAAACGGAGGAGACAATCAAGGAAACCGTGGACAGCAGTACGATGCTCGCGGCAACGTGAACCATGTCTCTGCTGAGGAAGCACAACAGGCTGAGGACGTCGTAATTGGTATGTTCCTTGCCAATTCCAGTCCAACCACCATTTTATTTGATTATGGAGCATCACATTCCTTCATATCATCCAAGTATGTTGCCAAGCATAATCTACCCATATCACACTTAAAATGTGTTATGTTAGTTAATTCTCCCGGTGGAGAGATGAGGACTAATATAGTATGTCCGAAAGTAAGCCTTAAAATAAGGGGGGTAGACTTCCTTGCCAACCTCATTGTCTTGGATTCCCAAGGGCTTGACATAATACTCAGGATGGATTGGTTAAGCAAGCACAACGGAGTAATCCAATGTGCTGAAAGGAGCGTGCAGTTGACAAACGAGCACGGTATTCGTGTCGACTTTAAGTCAGCCCAACAAACAACCGAAATGGCAATTTTGAACCACGTCGAAGGAGCAACATTGGACAGCATTCCAGTGGTTCAGGAATTCTCGGACGTGTTTCCAGAAGAGCTTCCAGGTATGCCACCTGACCGGGACATTGAGTTTGCCATTGATTTGGTACCCGGAACTGCACCCATAGCAAAGAGGCCCTATAGGATGCCCGTCAATGAACTAGTGGAACTCAAGAAGCAAATTTAGGAGCGGTTGGAAAACGGTTTTATACGTCCAAGCTCGTCATCATGGGGAGCCCCCGTGCTCTTCGTAGACAATAAGGATGGGACCCAAAGGATGTGCGTGGACTATAGGTCTCTCAACGAGGTGACAATCAAGAACAAATACCCTCTGCCCCGTATAGAAGACCTATTCGACCAAATGAAAGGAGCCCAAGTGTTCTCCAAGATTGATCTTTGGACGGGATACTTCTAGCTGAAGATTAAGCCCTCCGATATACCCAAGACTACCTTTTGGACACGGTATGGTTCGTATGAATATACCGTCATGTCTTTTGGGTTAACAAATGCACCCGCATACTTCATGTACCTTATGAAAAAGGTTTTTATGGAGTACTTGGATAAGTTCATCGTGGTTTTCATCGACGACATTATGGTGTATTCAAAAAGTGAGGAGGAGCATGAAGAACATTTGAAATTGACCTTGTAGAAAATGCGTGAGCATCAATTGTATGTCAAGCTTAACAAGTGTCAATTTTGGCTAAAGGAGATATCGTTCCTAGGCCACATTATCTCCAAGGAAGGAGTATCGGTTGATCCCGGAAAAGTGGGAGATGTTCTGAAGTGGAACCAACCGCAAAACGTGAGGGATATTCGAAGTTTTCTTGGGATGGCTGGATACTACCGAAGGTTCGTCAAGGACTTCTCTAAGATAGCAAAGCCTATGACGGAGTTACTAACGGAGGGAAAAGCCTTCCAATGGACACCAGCATGCCAAGAAAGTTTTGAGGAGCTCAAGGAAAGGCTAACCACAGCGTCGGTTTTGGTATTGCCGAACGTAAGCAAGATCTTTGACATATATTGTGATGCATCCAGACAAGGGCTCGGATGTGTGCTCATGCAAGAAGGACAAGTGGTAGCCTATGCCTCACGACAATTGAAGAAGCACGAGCTTAACTATCCTACACATGACTTGGAGCTAGCAGCAGTAGTGCATGCATTGAAGATTTGGAGACATTATATCCTTAATCATCGATGCGAGATCTATATGGATCATAAAAGCCTCAAGTACATATTTACACAAACAGACTTGAATTTGAGGCAACGTCGATGGTTGGAACTCATCAAGGATAATGATGTTGGAATCAACTACCACCCTAGAAAGGCCAATGTAGTAGCTGATGCATTGAGCCGGAAGGGAGCATGTCATCTACTCACGGTTTGGGAGCTACCACCCGAACTACGCAAGGAGTTCGAACGGTTACACCTGGGATTCTTGAACAAGATGGAAGTGATGGAACTCCACTCTTCATTGGAGCAAGAGATAAGAGATGGCCAAGCAACGGATGAGGAAGTCAAGGAAATCAAGGAAAGGATCCGACAAGGAATAGAGAAGGATTTCAAGGAAGATGAGAAGGGTACGCTTTGGCTAGGAAAAAGAATTTGTGTGCCTAACGTGAAGCACATCCGCGACATGATATTAAAAGAGGCACATGATTCACCCTATTCCATACATCCTGGAAGCATCAAAATGTACAAGGACTTAAAGACTTGTTATTGGTGGGATGGTATGAAAAGGGACATAGCCGAATACGTTGCCCTATGCAACACATGCCAACGGGTGAAGGCCGAACACCAAAGACCCGCTGGATTGTTGCAACCCTTGAAGGTACCCAAGTGGAAGTGGGAAGACATCAGTATGGATTTCATCATCGGATTTCCACGTACTCAGTCGGGTTATGACTCCATCTGGGTTATTATGTATCGATTAACGAAAACAGCCCATTTTCTCTCTGTAAGGGCCAAGTACAACGTTGCACAATTAGCCGAGTTGTACATGGAGCAGATCGTGTTCCATCATGGAGTCCCGAGGAGGATAGTCTCAGATCGAGATTCTCAGTTTACCTCTAGATTTTGGAGGAAGCTACAGAAAGCTATGGGTGCACGACTGGATTTTAGCTCCGCCTATCACCATAAACCGATGGACAAACCGAAAGGAACAACCAAATTTTGGAGGACATGTTGAGAGCTTGCGCCTTGAAACGTGGGCGTAGTTGGGATAGGAGTTTACCGTACGCCGAATTCTCCTATAACAACAGCTATCAAGCTAGGTTGAAAATGTCGCGTTTCGAAGCATTATATGGTAGATGGTGTAGGACACCGCTGTTTTGGAACGAAACTGGAGAGAACCAGGTGTTTGGACCCGAAGTGCTACAAGAAGCTGAAAAGCAAGTCCAAACGATACGGGAGAACTTAAAGGTTGCTTAGTCACGACAGAAAGGCTATGCGGACAATAGGCGAAGGAAGTTGACTTTCGAAGTAGGAGACTTCGTATACCTTAAGGTATCGCTATCCGAGTCCAACGACGTTTCAACGTCAAAGGCAAGCTAGCACCTCGCTACATCGGGCCGTTTAAGATTTTGGACAAGCAAGGAGAAGTAGCCTATCAACTAGAGCTTCCAACGCACCTCTCCGACGTACATGACGTGTTTCACGTATCTCAGCTCAAGAAGTGCTTGAAAGTACCAGAGGAGCAAGTACCGATGGAAGAGCTTGAACTTCAAGAGGATCTGACCTATGCAGAGCACCCCGTCCGAATTCTGGACGTGAAGGAAAGGGTCACGAGGAACAAAGTTATCCGATGGTGCAATGTACAATGGAGCCATCATACCGAAGCTGAAGCCACATGGGAGCGTGAAGAAGACATCAAGGCAGAATTTCCTCATCTATTCTCTACTAACGAATCCCGAGGACGAGATTCAATTTAAGGGGGGTAGATTTGTGACATCCTCATTTTCGGGTTCTGCATGTATTCATGTTTCATGTAGAAAAACACTTTTAAAATAAGTTGAAACCAAGAAAGAATCGAAAAGTTACCCAAAAGGAGCAAATTCCAGTGTACAGAGAGTGCCGAAGACAACTCCCGCAGCTCGCTGGCTACGTGGCAGGATCGGGGCTCATCTCCGTAAAAGGGGGAGAGGTCCGACCCTGTGGGACACGTGTTGCCCCCGGATCTAGCCTCTGCGGAGAAACGAGGTCAGTCCCGCAGGACACGCGTCACCTTAGGAGCTATTCACCGCGGAAAAGAGAGGACCAGCCACGCGGGACACGTGTCGCTCTCGGAGCTTACCTCTGAGAGGTCCGACACTACCGGACACGTGTCACCTCCGGAGCTCACCTCCGGGAAGTCCAGTCCTATTGGACACGTGTCAACCTCGGAGCTCGTCTCTGAGAAGAAAGGAAGTCTGGCACTGTTAAGACACGTGGCACGCCCGGAGCCACCTCCGAATAAAGAGGAGGTCCCGACCGCCAGGATACGTGGCGCCCACGGAGCTCACCTCCGAACAAGAGGGAGATCTCGCCCGCTTGACACGTGGCACAACCGGAGCTCGTCTCTACGGAAAGTGGGAGACCAGGCCCCGATGGACACGTGGAGCTTCCAGAGCTCATCACCGCGGAGGTAACGTGTTCTGGAGCAGTTTTTGCTTCTGTACGCGTGAAAATACCGGTACAGGAGTAAACCGACACGAAATCCACAATGTTACCGCAACAAATCAACTAGAGATAAGTTGTTAAGATTCAACGACAAGTGGAATAGGACTCTTATTTGAAGTCCAATCAGATTAGAACTCTTTCCTCCCGATTATAAATAGAACCCATAACCTTTGGCCGAAACCACAAACTTCTTTTCCACCTCCTGAGCCAACGACTTAGAGCCCTAGCCCAGCTCGCCGAGTAAACCCTTCGTCGGAGTTTGGTCGAGAGGGATCGCCGGAAGAGAGCCCCAATGATCGGTCTGATAGGAGAAGGACCCCTAGACCCAGAAGAACGTAAGGTAGGTCTCCAATACCACCTTACGACATCATCGCATTTTCTTTGCATCTGTTCTTTGATTCCTTTCAAACAGAAGCTTTTTCGTGGACAGGTCACTTTTTGATCGGTTTGAACTAAGTTAAGATCATCGCCACGTCCACAATTGATCTCTACAACTCTGTTCATCATAAAACCCATGCAAACATACAAGGACACGTACAACCGATCTAATAAGAACTGTATCATAGGAATTGCATGCATATGCATCATCGCATCTAGTTAGAGTTTGTGCATGATATTGATTGTTGTGAATATTGTATGTGTGTAATCATGTATAGAAGGACAAGCTCAGGGAGCTACCTACGACAGACTACAACAACAAGATTTTGAGCAATAGGAACCGCCAGAACAAGGCAAGTGCCCCTTGACCATATTGATCCTATGTTTTGGGAAACTGTTTTGTTTATGCGAAAAGGTGTGTGTGTTGAGTCAAACATGATGGGAAAACTTTGTATAGGAGTTTACTAGTTTTGGTTAAAACACCCTTGTCACCAGGGAAGTTTATGAGTCGGGTATGGTTTTTACTTTTATGCTTCGCTGAGTCCATGGGATGGGAAGCGAGATAGATGTGTCTAGCTAACTGCACTCAGAAGAATGATGAGAAAGTGATGTTGTTAACGAACATGGATCGAAGGGAGATCTAGGCAAGCTTGTGTTTGTGAATGAGGTAGAATGAGATGGTGGTTGACTTGCCGTAGATCTAAGGACCGGTTCATGCGAGCACATGCGAGGATAACAGTGCCACCACAAGGCCAAGTATGGGTGCGGCTTAGCTGAGTAATTAGGTAAGTTGCTACATTGTTATGGACCGTGGAAGGCGCGGGGAATGGGAGTGGAGTGAGGACTGCCCTCGGAACTGCATGGCACAAGAGGGGGCCCGTGAGCGGGAGAATTGGAGATTCTAGCCTTCCGATGAAACCTTAGTGAGTCCATACATCTAGTAGCCCCTTTGTAAAGGCTATTTTGTGATCTCTTGGCCATACACCGACGGTTGTGTACTGGTATAATGGAGGTTCTGCAGTCGACGACGGGTGACGAAATCACAAACTTGTGGGTAAAGAGGTGCAAACTCTGCAGAGTCTAAAACTATCATGATAGCCAAGCTTACGGTCATGAGCGCCTGGCCAACTTCCATGATTAGTTGGATGGTTATTTTGGGATGGTTATGGTTACTGGTTATGGTTATTGGTTATGGTTTAGTTTTGGTTTGGTTTTGGGGACTGTTGAGTCTTGGTGATAAGATTGGTTGCATGACTGTTGAGTCATGGCAACGAGATTGGTCTCGGTGTGAGACGGAATTGTTTATGAAATTAAATGGTAGCGAATACGAGATGGTATTCGTGAGATGGTAGCGAATACGAGAAGGTGTTCGTGAGCAAGAATGAGGTTGATTAATGTCTGGTTGGGACATGGAAGGTAATGAACATAATGGAGGTATGATTGGTATTTTAATACATGTTGAGATTACATTCACTTAAAGGTGAGTTACTGTTTTATCATGGTTTTTGATAAATAACTTTACTTTTTGCGATGAGCCTTTTTATACCTACCTTGTTGTGAGCTGCATATCATATTTTCCCGCACTTCCTGAGTACATCATTATACTCAAACTTGCATTATCATTTCATCATCAGCAACAAGAGGAGATTGCTATGAAGACCAAGTGGAGCATTAGGCGTGTAATCTGTTCTCAACCTTGCCTGTGGGAATGGAGTAGAGATAGAGTCGCTGCTACTGCTTAGATTGCTTCCGCACTAGTTAGAAGACTTCCGCTGCACAGAAATAAAGACTTCCGCTGTTAGATTAAGACTTCCGCTGTGAGCATGAGTCCAAGACTCATGAGACATTGTAATAAACTCTGTTATTCGTGATTATATATATTTTGAATTCAGTTTGTAGAGCATATGTGTATGTGTAATGAACATCCTGGTTACACATATGCATCAGTTCTCGGTTCCGTGGTTTTCCACAGAATTGAGGACGTCACAACGGCGTGCCATTGGGCTATGACACGCGGTTTTGCTAAATGTCGTATGAGAGAACACTACGTTACTACTCGTATTTTGCTACTCTCATGTATTTTGTAACGTTTAACCTATGTATGGCACTTTAAAACTTTATGTATGTTGTTTTTTAAATTATGTCGCTTGTATATGCAACTGGTGGTGATGCATCGCGTGTCACCATCCCGTGCAAAGATGTGCCATGATTGCGTCGGTTGCTTTCGGGCGATCGGCTGTCACACTTGACAATGTTATTTTTGAGTCTGGTACGCATTTGATGTTGCCGTCCAGTTGTTGTCTGATCAACAATAGTTTGACTACTTTCAACCTGAAGTTGTTCTGAAGGCCAGGCAGGGGCTGAAGCTTCAGTGTCACATTTTTTTGAAAGCCCTGAGTCAAAGCTCAGCAACGTTTTAGGCAAGAAGTGGAGTTTACAAAAGGTGAGGGTGCGCACAAGACGTGCTATAGTCACCGGAAATCAGTACAGAACAAAACAAACGACAAAACAAGCTGCGGGGCAGCAACACCGTTTAGGGCCTAGTGGGGTTCAGCAGGCAGAAGAATCTGTGCCCCGGCTCTGTTCCATAACAAGGCCACCTCCCTGATCTCGTACTGAAGCTGGAGGTCATTCTTCTCCTTTCCTTCAAAGATGCGTCTGTTACAGCTCGCACCAAATGATCCAGCACACTAGGAGTGCCATGGACCGCAGTCCTCGAGAGGTAATGTCTCGACCTCCCCCTGTTAAATGGCGAAACTATAATGCGATATCCATACCGGTACTCCAGTTCCTCGGGTTTAACTTCGATGATCGACACCATACCGAGACTGCACTCCAGGTTCTGCTGGCGAGAGGACACTCCATGAACAGATGCACGGCCGTTTCCACGTTTCTACAGCACATCGGGCACATGTATTGGTCCGGCCATCCCCTATTCTATAACCTGGCAGCCGTCCAGAGCCGGTCTTAGGGATGGTAATTGTACCCACGGGTTTGGGTACCCGACGGGTATTGCACCCGACGGGTACGGGTCTATATTTTTACCCGTGGGTACAACCCGTACCTGACCCGTCATTGCGGGTACGGGTACGGGTTTTGTCTTTTACCCGCGGGTACCCGTCGGGTACCTGAATTCTTAATGGGCCAAAAAACGAATAAGAATTCCAGTTGTCCATGGTTGTGGGCTTGTGGTCTTATTGTAATTTAATTGTCTTATGGTCTTATGTAATGTACTTATAATACTTTTCTATTGAGTTTTTCTGTATTCTGAAATTGTTATGTGTAAATAGTGAACTGTTCATCAAATATCTCCATTCAGCTGTTCAAAAATTGCATATCTATTGATTTTACTCTCATACCCACCCGAAATCCGCCCGAAACCGGCCGGGTTCGGGTACCATTTTTTACCCGCGGGTTCAGGTTCGGGTAGGAAATTTTACCCGCGCATATTTTCTGTCGGGTCGGGTTTTTGCAATACCCGACCCGTTGCCATCCCTAGCCGGTCTTGGACCATTAGCCATGTGAAGATCTTGCACTTTGGCAGAGCCCAAACTTGCCAAATTTTCCGGGGGTACCAGGAGAGGGCTCCACCTTGGAACTGCATGTTGTAAGCTGATTTCGACGAGTATCGCTGGTCAGAGAAGTAGATCCAAACTATGTTGTCCTCCTGTTCAGAGTTTGGGTTCCATTGCAACTGTTGCAGCTCACCCCACAGGGCTAGGAATTCGGTCACCATGTCCATATTCACTCTCTGAACAATATCCCGGATCAATGTGTGGCTTGTTAGGGCCTCTGCCACGGTCCTATTTTTCCTCCGTGTACAGCTAAAAAGCATCGGGAATCTAGTTGAGAGTGTAGTGTTATGCAGCCATGTTGACTTCCAAAACCGAGCTTTGAGTCCGTTGCTCACCGTTACTCGAGTGGCCACTGCAAATAGATTATCGTCTGTCTCATCAAGCGGTAGCGCCATGTCAGACCATGATCTCTCCGTTGCAGTCCATTGCAGCCAGGACCATCGCAGGCGTAGTGCCCGACCTAATTTCTCCAGGTCTGAAACCCAAAGTCCACCTCTGTCCAAAGGTTGGCAAACTCTGCCCCAGCTTACTTTACACTTGCCGTCCTGTATCTCTTGGGCTCCTGCCCACAAAAAACCGGCGTCGGATCTTGTCGATGGTCTTAAAGAATTGCTTCGGAGGCCGGAGAGCCGTGAGGGCATACACTGGGAGAGAACTGAGGACAGACCGGACTAGTTCTCGTCTACCGGCCATCGACAACAGTTTACTCTGCCAACCTGCAAGCTTCGCTTGGGCGCGATCGCTGATGCTTTGCAAATGGCCTAGCGACAGACGTGTGGTAGTTACTGGGAGACCAAGATATGAAACAGGCAAGTCAGCTGTCTGCCCTCTGAAACCACGCAGCAAGTTCTCCACATTCAGGCTGTCACACCGGATGGGTGTGACAGTGCACTTCTAGATATTGATATTCAAACCCGTGGCTCCTGCAATGCCTTCCATCAGTGCTATTGTTGTCTACACTTCACTCGGCTCCGGATTGATGAAAACGACGATGTCATCTGCATACATGGAGGTACGCAACCGTTCTGCACTCTCTGTGAGGGAGGACAGCAAACCCCTGCTTGTAACTGATTGAAACACCTTTTGGACTATGTCGAAGGCGAGAATGAACAGGGACGATGATAAGGGATCACCTTGCCGCAAACCTCTCCTATGAGCAATCCATGGACCCAGGTTCCCATTTAAACAAACTGATGAGCTGGAGGAAGACCATAGCAGGGACAGCCAGTTTGTCCATTTTATTGGAAATCCTCGACGCTGCAACATTTCTAGCATAAACTTCCAAGAAATGGTGTCAAAGGCCTTCGAGATATCCAACTTAAACATAAGAACTGGTTTGTTTTTCTGATGGTACCGCCGCACCAGATTGCGGACATAAAGGAAATTGTCATGGATGCAACGGCCTTTGATGAAAGCGCTTTGGGCTATTGAGATTAGGGACGGCAGGTGTTGTTGTAGACGGATAGCTAGCACCTTGGTGAAAAGCTTCGCAAACGAATGTATGAGGCTGATGGGCCTAAAATCCCCGGGCTGTTCAGTTGTTTCTCCTTTCGGGATCAACGTGATCATGGCACCATTGAGCTTAAAAAGGGGTCCAACCCGCAGATCATACGGACAAAGAAAACCAGCCACCACATCATCCTTAATAATATCCCAACAGCTTTGATAAAAAACACTTGTGAAGCCATCAGGACCACGAGCTTTTTCCACAGGTAGGTCCTTTACAGTGCCCCAAATTTCTTCCTCTAAGAATGATGAGTCCAAATGGTGTGCTGGAGGCGTGGCAGGTCCAAGAAATCCCAATCAATCCCATTGATGCGATCCTGTCGAGTGCCCAACAGCATTTGGAAATGATGGTGCAATAGGGTCTGCATACCCTCATGTGAAGACGTGAACTGTTCCGCCACAGCGCCTTGCAACCTGGGAATATGTAGCTTCCTTGTTCTTGCATTTGCGCGGAGATGAAAAAACCGCGTACATGCATCGCCCGCCTTTATCCACGTGATCCGAGATGCCTGCCTCCTCCTCGAGCGCTCCACCGCCGCAAGGCCCAAAACCGTATTTATTAAGTCTCTCCTCAGCATCTGCTCTTGTTCCGAAAGCTGCCTATTTTATTGTGCTGAATCAAAGTGGAAAATTAAGATGTTTGCCATATGCACCTGCAATCTTGCTGTCCTAAAAATATCCTTGCTCCATAATCTGAGCTCTTTTGCCGCTACCTTCAGCCTTGAATGTAGGGTGTTAAGAGGTGATGTCTGAGGTGGTGCAGCTTCCCAACTGGATCTTACAACCTCCTTGAAGCCCGGAGTTTTCAGCCAAAAGGTTTCAAACCGAAACATGTCCTTTCTTCGGGGCTTGCATTGGTGAGTAAGGAACACTGGGCAATGATCCAAGAGCGAGGAGGACAGTGGCTGAAGGCAGAATCCCGAGTACAGCGAGTCCCATTCCTGGTTACAAAAGACCCTGTCCAGCCGGACCAATGTTGGGCTTGCTCTCCCGTTGCTCCAAGTATACTTTTTATTTTGCAGGGCAAATTCTATCAGCTCACAACGATCTAATGTGCGCCGGAAGGTACCCATTAGCCTTCGGTTCATGTTCATATTGTTCTTATCCCGCGCTTCACAAATTAGGTTGAAATCCCCCAAACATAGCCATGGCAAATTTCCTTGAGGTTTCATCGCTCCTCGAGGAATCTTGGCTTGTCACAATCTTCACTCAGACCATACATGACAGTAAGAAAGAAAGGATCCGACAACCCTCTAAGCTGTAGCATGATTGAGAGGCAGAATTCCCCTTTGGATGTATGCACCATCTGGAAATAATCAGAGTCCCAAGCTATCAGAATCCCGCCTCTCGTTCCATTCGCTGCCAAGGCCTCCCAAGTATCAAGTGACTGGCCCAGCACTTCATCTTTGAGCTATTGAGTGACCGAAGCTAATTTGGTTTCTTGCAGACAAACCACTCTCGGGGCCACTGATTGAATCAGCGCCTGGACTGCAACTCGCGTTGCTGGTTGATTCAGCCCACGGACATTCCATGATAAGAAGCTAACATGACTGATGTCTATTGGAAACAAGGATACACACAATGGTGGGGGCGCTAGACTGCACACAGAGGTCAGGGGGAGCATCCTGGCCGCCGCTTCCCAAACTACAAACATCACACAACAACCTGAATAACATAGATAACCATTGGCACCTCCTGACACAAGAAACTAGCAGACTCATCGTTGGGATAGTTGAGACACCATGCGATAGCCCTCGGACCAAGGATTGCTAGACTTGGGCAGCCAGCTCCTCAGTTGCAAGGGCCCCAGCAGCCCCACTCATGCCCTGATGATCGAGCTGTAAGGCACCCCGAATGGCCTGGATCGCCTCCTTCTGAAGCGGGCTGGCGAAGATTGTCTTGAGCTTGGCCTCCGCTTCGGTTCCTGTCAGATTCGTGTCCCCGGCGAAGCCAAGAATACGGGCGAGGCTCTGAGAAGCCCTCTGTGACACCGGAATCATGGACGGGTAGGCAGCCTGTCTGGCGCTCGATCTTAGAGGCGCGCCCGACGCCGCTCGACCTCTCGGTCTCACCATTTTTACCGGGGGAGGGGGGCGTACAGAGCACCACTTTTACCGGGGGGGGGGGGGGGGGGGGGGGGCGTACAGAGCACCGGTTCTTCAAGTAGCTGGAACATTTTCTTCAAAATGTCCTCCCGGGCCGACCTCAGGTCTTGGGCCTGCAGCTGGTTCTCTGGTGGTGCATGGTGGTCCAGCTCCTCATTGGAAATTGGCTTATCTTCGCACTGGCCACCCACAGGGGATCCACACACAGGACCTGCAGCAAGGCAGCCCCATCCAGCAGCTTCATTTAGCATCGGGTCATGGTTTTCACCCAGGGGGAAATCATGCAGCTCCCTTTCCGCGAGTTCCAGAGCCAGCAGGGGGTCAGGCCTCTTCTGTAGCCCTGCAGCTTTTGGAGGAGGCGCCCGAGCCGGGGTCCCCTGACGAAAAACAGCGGTAGGCACAGGGGCAGGCGCCTGTTCCTACGATCCTCGGGGGCTTTCCGCTGCTGTAAGGCCAGTGGGGCGCCAACGCTGAACCGCCCTATGGTGACGGCCCGCACGGCGGAACGTGCTCCCTTGGACAACGGGAGCAGCAGCTTGGCCACCAAGGTTGGGCAGGCCCCCGGCCCGCCCCGAAGCGATGACGCGGTGAAGTCGACCCTCGAAGCCAGGTGGTGGGCGACGGTCCTCGTCGAAGTCCTCATGCCCGCCATGAGCAGGCGGTGGGGGACGGCAACCAGCACTCTGGCGTTGTCGTCGTAAGGTGGCTCTCGTCCAGTCCGGGACCCCGGGGGTCCACAAGCACCTGTGGTAACGAGGACCACCTTCACCTGAAGAGTTGGAGGACACAAACGAAAGGTGGCTGCCTTCTTCCGAAGACGATGAGTCCGGACGAACAGGGTTATAGTCATAATAGTGATCTAAATGAATAAGGACATCAACCCTGTTTCCCTCCGGTGGGAAGACCGCCTCAGCCGAGGGAGGAGCGCCATCACCCACCGCTGATCTGCCCGCTTGCACCGGGAAGAAGGACACTGTCTTGACGCAGGGGAGGAGATCCGGGATGCCATCCAACCATAAAACCCAAACTCTCCCATATCCGCCTGCGGTAGCACGATCCAAACGGTCGGAAATACAGACGTCCCCCAGGATTTGGGTGATGCCCTCGGCCGAACGCGTGAACAGCGGGAGCTTTTCCACCACGATCTTCACTCGGAACAGCCAGGCACAACCTATAGAGGTGACATCCAAGCTCCAGGGGAGACCCTGAACAGGGGCCCTCCGGCATGCACTGATCCCGCATGGTGCACCCTATCGCATAGAGCCTCTTAGCCAAGATGGGCGACGAAGGTGCTCGGGCTGTGCGTAATCAATGAGACATGGCGAAGCGGGATATCCACCTGCCTATGGATGGCATGGCGCACATCTCCCGCCGTAGCGACATGTCGGCCTCCCACCACCGAGAGGAGGACCGCCTGCCTACGGAGTCGGGGCCATCTCAGCCGCCATGGATCCCCCGATGAGCACCGTCGCTTGGCCGTGTGTTGGGCGACGAAGGTTTCGCCCCTCACCAAGACCCTCCATAGCATCCATAGTGGAAGCAGCTGACTTGACCGGCGTTTGCAGAAGGGCGCCCCGGAAGGAGACCCCTGGACGGACTGGGCTGCTGTTGCTTGGGTGACTCGGGAGTGGAGGGAATGTGAGCCTGCTCTTGATGTTGTAGGATGCGGAGAGGAGGCGAGGATGGATCGCTCTAGATCCGTCCTCGGACGGAGGAAGAGGGCAGCGCCGGGAGAGGTGTCCACTCTCAAGGCAGGAGATGCAGCGAGCAGATTCACGACAGTGTGAGACTCTGTGGCTTCTTGCTAGTCATCGGAAGCATCGTCCCTTGAGGGCCATTTAAAGCAACTCAGGCGGGACCCTGGGGCGGAGGTGAGCTTCAGCTCTGGGCTTTCGGCAACTGCGGTCCAAGGCTATCGTCGGGGGGTCAGCCTGACGGATCCGGCGCTTTGGACTGACCAGCTTCCATTCAGATGAAAGTTTTGGAGTGTCCTCCACGGCGGCCGGGGAGTAATGGCGCTCAAGGACGACCACCATGGACTTTAGCTTCGGCCAGGGAGTAAAGCCGGACGGCCGCTACTACAAAAAGTATTTTCAAAGCCACCTCAATTTTTCAAACACAGGCGGTCCGCAAAAAAAATGTGACTGTGGTGATGAATGAAACAATAACAGCTTGTGATGATAAAATCTCACAGACGGTTTTTAACAAATAACTGTCTGGTTAAATATAATATTTTCTCAGGCGGCTATTAATAAAGAACAGCCTGTACTGTGACAAACTTCACAGGCGATTCTTAATAAACCACCACCTAGGTAAATACATGATTTTCACGGGCGGCCATTAATAAAGAACCGCCTGTACTGGTTCAAACATCACAAGCGGTTTTTAATGAAAAGCCGCCTGGGCAAAGTCATTGTTTTCACAAGCTGTTATTAATTAAGAACCACGTGTGATGCTGATAAGCTCCTGTCAGGCTAATCCCTTCCCAGCAAGCTCTTGTAGATGCAAGTAACTCCTAGGACTCATCATTTGGATTGTTGAAAGCTTCAATTGAAGCCTGACGATATCTTGGAATGTTTTTCCCATCCATTTGAATGATTTCTTTCCCTTCTCTCCATTTTAAAAACTTACGAAGATGTTACTTTATCAGTTCTAATGGTTGAATATATTGACTAAAAATCATGACCACCTCTCTTAGAGTTCACACAAACGATGAAGCGAACAACTTCAATCACAAATCTTGTTTTTGTTCGTTCATAGGGATTTGACCTTAATCTTTCAAGGATAGATTTATCAATAAGTGAAGCTTTCTCATCAGACATGTTAAGCTATGAGTGGCAATGTCCAGGTTAGAAATCTCAGTAGGGCTGAAGACAAAGAGATCCTGCATATGAGTGGCAATGTCTAGGTTAGACAGCGTGAAGCTATGATGACAGCCTTCAACAACATGAAAAGTGATGCCAAGGTTATGCTTGCATCAACCAAGGCATGTTGTGAGGGCATAACACTTGTTGGGACAAGCATAGAAATCTCAACGGGACTAAAGACAAAGAGATCCTGCATATGAGTGGCAATGTCTAGGTTAAACAGCGTGAAACTATGATGGCAGACTTCAACAACATGAAAAGTGATGCCAAGGTTATGCTTGCATCAACCAAGGCATGTTGTGAGGGCATAACACTTGCTGGGGAAAGCATAGAAATCTCAATGGGACTGAAGACAAAGAGATCCTGCATATGAGTGGCAATGTCCAGGTTAAACAGCGTGAAACTATGATGACAGCCTTCAACAACATGAAAAGTGATGTCAAGGTGAAGCTTGCATCAACCAAGACATGTTATGAGGGAATAACACTTGTTGGGGCAAGCATAGAAATCTCAACGGGACTGAAGACAAAGAGATCCTACATATGAGTGGCAACATGCCATTATAATTTCACGTTGTTTAACCTGAACATTGCCACTCATATGCAGAATCTCTTTGTCTTCAGTCCCCCCAACAAGTGTTATTCCCTCACAACATGCCTTAATTGATGCAAGCATAACCTTGGCATCACTTTTCATGTTGTTTAAGGCTGCCATTATAGTTTCACGTTGTTTAACCTGAACATTGCCACTCATATGCATGATCTCTTTGTCTTCAGTCCCATTGAGATTTCTATGTATGCCCCCCAACAAGTGTTATGCCCTCACAACATGCCTTGGTTGATGCAAGCATAACCTCGGCGTCACTTTTGATGTTGTTGAAGGCTGTCATCATAGTTTCACGCTGTTTAACCTGGACATTGCCACTCATATGCAGGATCTCTTTGTCTTTAGTCCCCTTGAGATTTCTATGCTTGCCCCAACAAGTGTTATGCTCTCACAACATGCATTGGTTGATGCAAGCATAACCTTGGCATCACTTTTCATGTTGTTGAAGGCTGTCATCATAGCTTCACGATGTTTAATTTGGACATTGTCACTCATATGCAGGATCTCTTTGTCTTCAGTCCTATTGAGATTTCTAATCTGGACATTGCCACTCATAGCTTAACATGTCTGATGAGGAAGCTTCACTTATTGATAAAGTATCCTTGAAAGATTAAGGTCAAATCCCTATGAAGGAACAAAAATAAGATTTGTGATTGAAATTGTTCGCTTCATCATTTGTGTGAACTCTAAGAGAGATGGTACTGATTTTTAGTCAATATATTAAGCCATTAGAACTGATAAAGTAGCATCTTTGTAAGTTTTTAAAATGGAGAGAAGGGAAAGAAATCATTCAAATGGATGAGAAAATCATTCCAAGATATCGTCAGGCTTCAATTGAAGCTTTCAACAATCCAAATGATGAGTCCCGGGAGTTACTTGCATCTACAAGAGCTTGCTATGAAGGGATTAGATTGACAGGAGCTTATCTGGGACCTTCAACAAAATGAAAAGTGGATCCTATCTGGGACCTGCAAAATTTCTTGGTGTCATGTAATTTTAAATTAGTATACACATACAATTAATTTGATAATTTATGGAACAGGTGAAGGTGATAAATATAATAGGCAAGCCGAAAAGGATCACTTGTCCAAATTAGCTTCTCTACAGAGGATTAATTTAATAATGTTGAAACATGCTATCTAAATCTGAAATGGAGCATTGTTCTAAGTTGATTTCAGAGGATACAAATATATACAATATATATCATACATTTTTTCCAGCATTGACATCTTCTCGCATATAGGGTTTCAAATCTTTTTTAATGCTTCTCTCTACGTGCTTGATGTTTTCTGGTTTGGTGAAAAGGTACATCTCTTCATACTGATTATATTCCTATTCATTATCTCCCAAATTCTCAACCCCAACAATATTTTGCTTTCCAGAAACAACTACGTGCATCTTTTCAGTTCCTGGATCTTGTACATAAAAAACTTGTGCAACACGATCGGCGAGAACCCACAGGTCATCTTTATAACCCACTTTGTTCAAGTCTACCAGTGTCAGCCCGAAGTTGTCCACTTTCACACCATTAGGATGTTTGACCCATTAGCACTTAAATACGGGCATTACCATTCTTTCACCATAATTAAGTTCCCATATTTCGTCTATGAACCCGAAGTATGTTGTCTTCTTCCCTTGTGGATCATAAGTCTCTATACGAACACCACTATTTTGTGCAACACTCTGTCTTTTTCCTTAGTGTAAAATGTGTAACCATTGATGTCATATGATTGCCATGATGTCACCAAAGCAAATGGGCCAGAAGCTAATTTCTTCATTGTTGCCTCTTCTATAGAGTTTCCGTATGGTATATTTTTGTCCATTAACAGTTCAGTGAAATATATTCTATGCTCTTTCATGATCCAGTCCTCTCTGCGGCCTTGGTTTTTTGTGCGAAGCTCAATTTGGTGTTCCTCGATGTACGACTCAACTATTACGAGCTGTTGTAGTACCCCAAAATGTGCAGCGTGTACTAATTTGTAATCGTGAATCATAAAGGTTTTCTTACCCACTTTGCCTCTCCCACGTAGTCTACCCTCATGTACTAGTATAGGCACACCTATCCGCTTTCCATCTTTGATGTAATCAGCGCAACCCTCAATCACTTCTTCAGTGGTGTATCCTTCCATAATTGAACCCTCTGAGTGAGCACAGTTCCGCACATAACCTTTTAATACTCCTAAATATCTCTCCAACGGAAACATATGATATAAATATAGTGGCCCCAATGCTTTTGTCTGATCAACAAGATGTATGATTAGGTGTACTTGCATATCAAAAAAGGATGGTGGGAAACACATCTCAAGCTTGCACATAGTCTCGACAATATATGTTTGCAAATAGTCTAAGTCTTCACGTGATATAACCTTTTGCGATACTGCATTGAAGAAGTAACACAAACGTGTGATGACAACTTTTATATGCTCAGGTTTGATGACCCTTATTGCAATGGCAAGGAACACTGTCATCACCATGTGGCAGTCGTGAGAATTATAGCCGAATAAAGACAAGTCTTTCATCTAAACTAGTTTGCGGATATTGGATGAGAAACTTGTGGGCACTCTGATCCCACGCAAACGTTCACAAATTGCCCTTTTCTCTTGTAGTGTCAAGTTGTAGCTGGCTGGGGGAAGGTAATGCTTTTCGTTCGCCTTTTCTACCGGGTGAACCTCTTGTCTAATATCAAGATTAAGTAGATCCATATGTGATTTTAATCCCTCCTTTGTTTTCCTCGACATGTCCAGCAAGATCCCAATGATGATGTCAAATACATTCTTTGTAATGTGCATCAAATTAATACTATGGCAAAATTCCAGGTTCTTCCAATAAGGAAGATACCTGAAAAAAATTGATTGTTTCTTAAAAGTCATGTCAGTTGTATCACCCAAAGATGTAGTTTCTTCCTCTTTGTTCCTTTACATTTTTTGCCCTTACCGAAAGTAATATGAATGTTCTTGACCATTTCGAACATGAGTTTCCCACTGTAAGGTTTTGGTGCAGTATTTTTTTTCGATTTTGTTATCAAATTGTTCTTTCATCTTCCTATACTTGTGTGTATCTGTCAAGAACCGCCGGTGTCTCATGTACACCGCCTTTCTGGATGAAGTGAGGTACAAAAATCCAGTTCCATCCACGCACCTTACTCAACCTTTCTTCCCTTTCATTTGTCCCGATAATGTAAATAGTCCGGGAAAATCATGCACGGTGACGAATATCATTGCTCTTAGAGTGAAATACTCCTGCTTGTACTCATCCCATATACGTGCCCCTTCATTCCACAATTTCGCCATATCTTCCATTAAAGGTTCTAAGAACACATCAATTTCGATGCCGGGTTGTTTCGGACCTTGAATAAGAACAAATAACAAAACATATTTCCTTTTGTGACACAACCACGTCGGTAGGTTGTACAGCGTTAAGACCACGGGCCATGTGTTGTGTATGCTCCTTTTTTCATCAAACGGATTCATTCCGTCTGTACCCAAGGCAAACCTTAAATTTCTAATTTCCTTTGCAAATTTTGGATATTAAACATCAAAATTTTTCCACTGTGTTGCATCACCAGGGTGTCGAATATGTTTTTCATTTTTCTTGCGCTGCTCAGAATGCCAAGCATAAGTTCATCCTCCCTAGGATTTGAGAACAAACGCTTCAAGCAATCAATTACTAGAAGTTATCACATCACCAAGGCAGGAATTTTTCTCTTATTTTTCCCGCATGCATCTTTAGAAGTATCATCATTGTCACCTTCAGGACCAATAATAAACTTCTTATTCTTCTCAGACTTATTCATGTTGGTAACATACTGGTGATTGTAGTCCTTCTTGTATCTACTGACACCGTATATGGGGCATCTAGTTGCGAGCTCATACTCTTTGCGATACAGAATATAATGGTTCACACAAGCGTTTATTTTTATCACACCTAGTGCCATCGGGCAAAGAAGTTTCTTCGCTTTATAAGTGCTTCTGGGCAGTTTATTGGGATTTGAAAGAATTTCTGCCAAAAGATTCAAAAGATCAGAGAAACTACAATCATACCATCCGTGTGTGGCTTTCAACTTCAATAGTTCTAGGACTGCACGCAATGGAGTAAACTTCTTATCACAACCCTTTGATTCATCGTATAAAAGCTCCGTCGCTGCATTCTGCAATGTCTCCATTTTACTTAAACCTTTGCTTGCTTCCATAGAAATCAATACATGTGGTTCGATGTGGCGCAACATCTCCTCACAATCAAACTCATCATCATCACCATCTTGATTGTCACTACCATAATCGATATGAACATTATCGTCATCTGAACCTCTCTTATCATCTTTATCCACTTCATTTGTATCTAACTCACCATGCTCTATCCATATTGTGTAGTTTTCTTTGAAACCTCTTTTCACCAAATGAGATTGGATTACTATAGTATCTATCCAAGCAATCTTATTTTCACAGTCGATACATGGACATAATATGTCATCTATCTTTTGCATCCTCACATGTCTCTTGGATGCTTCAATAAAATTTACAACATTTTGAATGTACATAGGATCAGGTCTTGACATGTTATACATCCACGCTCGACGATCCATGCTTCAATAACAGAATATATAATTCAATAACAGAATTTTTTGGTGTGTTTATACTAAACAATTAAGCTAAAGAAATTATTATGTATTTTCAACCAGATAATTTGCACCACTGTAAAGTAAAAATTTTGTTTGAGGATTTTTGGAGCATTCTACAGAGAATAATGGATTTTTGAAGTTGGGCTTATTCATTGAAACATTTCATCGAACATGTGATGTGCTTGTATTCATCTTCAACCTTTAATCCTTCAAATCTACTTCTTTTTCTACAAAATTCATAGAGGATCTCAAGGGAAGGCTCAACTACATCTTCTCTGCAATGGAAACTCAACAAGTTTGTTTGAATCTAATTAAACTAAAGAGCAGGGGGGTGGGGGTGGGGCTGGATCCAAACTCAATAAAATAAAACTAAAAACAGGTCAACAAACTCAATAAAGTGGAAGAAGAAACATCTTCAAACCTTTTCTCTGTTTGAAGCTTGATCAACTGAAGAAGAAGCCACTTCTAACCAAATTTGACAGCCTCACGACGTCGCTGGAAAACTCCCGGATTAGATTTTGCAGGTGCCCGAGGGGCCCTTTATATAGGCGTGGATTTTCACAGGCGGCTTTTAACTACTGCAGGCGGTTATTTCTAAAGAGCCGCATGTGATAAGTCTCTTCTCACGTGGTTGGTACTGATCAACTACCTGAGAGAAGTCATTTTCTCAGGTGGGTATTTAGTAATAACCGCTTAAGGTAAAATATTTAGATTGCAATATAAATACTCAAACATGTATAGATTCTACAAATTGAGTCCAAATTCGATGATTCTTTTCTCTATATTCTTAAAAAATTAAAATCCACCAACTGGACCAAAATAATTTAAAACTTGTATAGCTAACATTTGTAATGTTTTGGTAAATATCAAATTAATTTATATTCACATATTCTTCACATTTTTTGTATATCCTAAAAAATGATCTTTCACTGAAATTGGTTTGTATGAACATATTTGTCTTCATTATACATGCATGAATTTTGGTCATTTTTTAAAGCATTTCAACATGTCAAAATTCAAATTATCTATCTTTCTAATGAAATGCTCATATACATATGAGGCATTCTTCAAATTGAAAAAAATTATAAAAATCTGAAGAAAAAAAATCGTAGAGGTTGGTATGATGACTACAAAAGTCCCATTGAAAAACTCAATTGAAAAATCATTATATTCATCAAGATAGACAAATGATAAATAACCAGTGTTATTTGTTTTTTATGTTCTAATCAATTTCAAAGTTTTTACCAAGTGAAATTTAATGGAGATGTTTAATACTGAACCATATTATAAGAAAGTGAATTTGGATTCAAGGCCCCTCATTTTAATCAAGAGTATTAATTAAGTTTAGATAAAGATCTTCTCAGACGGTTGGTACTGATCAACCGCCTGAGAGAAGTCCTTTTCTCAGGCGCATATTTAGTAATAACCGCTTGAGGTAAAATATTTAGATTCCAGTATAGACGTCTATCTTCGCAGGCGGGTGGTAATGAATAACCGCCTAAGGAAAGCAGGTGGTAATGAATAACCGCCTGAGGGTAGTCCTTTCCTTAGGCAGTTATTACTTAAGAGCCGCCTGCAAAGATAGACGTCTATATATAGCGCTCGGCTTCCTTGGAAAAACCTAACAGGGGCGAAATCACTTAGACGCCGTCAGGCTGCCAAAATTTTGTTTGCCGCCAAGTCTTCGCCGCCCTCGCCACGGAGCTTCGCCCTCACCGCCGAGCTTCGCCGTCGTCGCCGAGCTTCGCCGAACTTAGACCTCGCCGCTTCCTTTCCTTCCTTCCTGGTACGCCGAGCTTTACCCTCACCGTTTCCTTCCCTTCCTTCCAGTCATTAGGTTGAGCTTCGACCTTGCCGCCAGGTACACTGCCGCTTCCTTCCCTCCTCCGTTCCCGTGTCGCCTCCCTCCTCGCCCTTGCCGCCGGCAGAGTCATGTCCTCGCCGTCGCCGCACCCTAGATTTTCTCAAACCCTAGGTTCCTATCTAATTTTCATTAATCAAAGTTTTTGAACACGCAACAAAGTCAAATGAAGATTGTAGGTCATATGAAGATTGGCAATTAAAATTGTAGGTCATATGTTATCTCTTACCTATAGAGTAGTTCCCTTTTTTGACAAAAAAACAACAGGAAGATTTCCTACTAATAGTTGATGATCTCAGCTATAGTTGATGAATGTGTGCAATTTGGTCTTCAGTTCCAATGTGACTTAGCTCCATTTTCCCTTCCTCTACACAAGCTCGGATAAAATGAAACTTGGTGTTAATGTGCTTCATTCTTTCATGATACTTTGGGTTCTTGCTCAACTCAATCGCTGCTTTGTTGTCCACCCATAGTCGGAACACCCGAGAAGGTTCATCCATTGTTTCAGCTAAGACTCGACTGAGGCAAATTCCTTGACATGCCCCGGATGAGGCAGCTTGCCTAGATCACTCGTAGAGAATCTGGTCATTATCTTATTCTTGAAACTTATGATGGTCTCAACACATGGCCCACAGATAATTAAATCATCTACATAAACACCAATGATCAGCAGTTTATCTCCCTTCCCTTGTCTGCATTTATTTTTGTAGCTTTCATTGAAGTGGGACATATTTTTTGTCTTATTAGTTCTAGAATGGAAAGGCCTAAGAAGACTATTGCTGGTAGTGACAATGAAGAAGACAATATGGAGTTTAGTGACTCTAGTAGTTCAGGCTCCTTTCACTGTCCATCGGACCCTTTTCCAAATATAAAAAATAAAAAGAATTCAGAGGATCTTGACTCGGAATATGGTCCTGTCGATGAGGTATGGATCACGTATCTTAACTCCACCAGTTTAAGTTAATGTTGGTTGTCAAGTATATGAAGTCTTATAATTCTTTTCTAACTAGCGTAATCGCGAAGACAACGAGGTGAATTCGGCTCCTAAAACTGCAGAAGGTTCTCCAATGGTTGAATCCTCAGGTTCACTAAAGCAAAAACGAGTGCAACGAGGTCCCAATAAGGGTCCATTGAACCGCATTATATATATAACAAGTGTCGGTCCAAGTGGGCTTCCTCAAGAACCACTTGACTCAATTGCAAAGTACCGAAATACATGCGGTTTTATTGTTAGAGAGCTCGTGCCGATCACAACTGAGGATTGAAGAAAATTACCTGAAGAGAACAAGAATGAGTTGTGGGAGAGGATAAAGAAATAATTCAAGTTTCCAAAAGGCACAGAAGAAGCTATTAAGAAAGCAACATTGGTCTCCTGCGGCAAGAAGTTTCGCGGCTGAAAGAGTGAAATGAATGCTTATGTTAAGGATGATAAGGTCACTAGCTCGAAGAAAATGAGAAAAATCACACAAGCTTAGTGGCAAGAATTTGTTCGTCAAAAGACCACACCTGATGCTATAGCCCTAAGTGCAAGTAGGTCAGAGCTTGCCAAAAAGAACAAATACCATCATCACTTGGGGTCTACTGGATATGCACCCAAAGTTCAGAAATGCAATAAGATATTATATGAAACTACCAGTAAGGGCAATCCTCACCCGTTAGAAGGCTGCAATGAGAGAACTCAGCGGTGGGTCTTTGCTCGATCAGGTTTGACCAGCGACGGCAAACTTGAAAAGCCCGACTCTGTGAATGAAGTAGAGGCAAAAATAAAAGAAGTAATTGAAAAGCAACAGAAGGGTCTCTTCAAGCCGAAGAGGGAGAATGACCAACTTACCTCTATCCTAGGAAACCTAGAACACAGTGGACGTGTTTGAGCAATCTCTTCAAAGATGTCCTGGAGAGATGGTTTCCTGAAGGATCAAGAGTCATAGAAGATGTGACAAGTTCAAGAAAACTCTTGATGAAACGATTGCTCAAAAGGTCAAAGAAAATGTGCAAGAAATAATGATCAATTTAGACAATCAGGACAGTTAGTGGCACCAAGTACAGCGATGGTTCCCGTGGCAAAGGATCATTTGGCCCAGCCAACTTCCTACCCTAGCAGCGTAGGTTCTGTGCCAGGCTCAGGGTCCCATACGTTCGCTGTCGATGATATTGTTAATGACATATCTTGTCGTCTTCTTGTCCCGATTGGTAGAGCAGGCAACAAAACTAAACAGGTTGTCACTGCTATGGCAAAAACTGATCGTGACTTCAATGGCAATGCACTTCCGTTGTAATATGTTGTGGTGCAAGTTCTTCATATCATTGATAATGATTATATAGATTATGAAATAGACCACATCACACATGAGGGGATCACGAATCTGGGGCAGGCTGTCAACCAATTAATCCTTTGGCACCGATGTGATATCCTGTTGGATGATAAGTCGATGTCTAGCCCCGTCTTATCTGAAAAGACTGCAACCCCGTCTTCTAAGTCGAAAGTCCAAGAAGATCCACTCCCTCTATGTCTGAGCAAGGATGATACTAGCCTTGCTAGTGAAGATAACAAAGAACAACTAATTGAACAACAGCTTGAAGCAGTACCAGATGAAGCTGCTGGTAGTATAGAGCAACCAGTTGAGCAACTTAAGACGACTACTCCTCGATCATTAGTGCCTATAAAAGTTAGCTCATACGAAAATAAAAAACCTTCATCAGAAGTGGCAAAGTATTTGGGAAAACTGAAGGAAAATATTGCAAAATCAACTGCATCTCGTTCTTCACATGAGCCAGCAATAAAAGATATTGAGGAGTGTGAAGAAGACGGTGTCATATATAATCGGTAAACAGCTTTAGTTAAATCAAAAGTTCCAATATACAAGATTAATGACGTTCCTCCTAGATATGAGAATGGGAAGCCGTTGATGACATCAGTACAACTGAGCAAGCAATCTTTGTCGCTCAGAAGAATGCACGAGTGGTACATAACTACCAACATGAAATATGAACTTTCTTACGTCACATTTATTGTGCCAAAAGATGCATTCTAAAGCATTGGATCAGAAAGACGAGGCCTTCTCTTTGAAGATCTACATAGCCTTTTCTATCGAGGCATGCTCGAAATCAACCTGCTGCTCATCTAGTGCTTGTAAGTCCCTCTAATATTTCGAATTTGCTTTTCTTACTACACGGATACACATGTCATGAGATTATAACAATTTCAAACTTTTTCAATAGGATGCAATACATGGATAATAAAAAGATGGATACCAAGACAGGTATCCTTGACTCTACAATGATTGCAAAGTACCAATTCGACTTTCAAGTGGATCGGAAGTCTTCTAGGTACAAGCACTTGAAAAAAAAGAATTTGACAAAATAATCGCAAAAGAAAAGAAGGATAAAATGTTAAGTGTTGCAACTTACATAGGACATGCCATGTTTAACTTTGTCAGAGATGGCAAGGACTTAATAAAGACTTCGTGCCACTTCGAGTAAGTTCGACATATGATATTGAAATAGCAATTATTGCTAATTGTTATGTTAACACATGTATTTGTACGTGTGCAGTAACCACTACATAATGATCTTCATCAAGCCACCGCAGGGTTTGGCGACGGTCTTGGACTCGGCTGATTACAACCAGATCGTTATAAAGATTTCCTTTCCATTTTGAAATTGTACGGTGATTTAATACTTCTAATTTACATACATTTAAAATGTGTTGACAAGTTTTATATGACATTCCTTGTATTACAGGGCTTGGCGGTTTTACGTGAAAGAACTTGGCGGTCAGAGCCCTCCTAATAAGGATGCATTGGAGATATCGACAAATTTTCCTTGTCCCAAGCAGCCTTCTGGGAGCGTCTTATGCGGGTATTACGTATGTGAGCATCTTCGAACCGCCTGCGAATATAGAGTGAATCGTGAGGATGTAAGTTATCCTTAATGTCGATATTGATTTTCTTACTTTTGAGTTTTATTTTCATTGTAACTAGCGTATTTTCTTAGCACAACTAGGGTTTATCTGTATAGCCATTACAAAAAAAACGTAAGCTTGTTACTTCATAGAATTATTACTACTGTTCTACTCATGAGTCAGTTATATATTTCATTGCAGCACGCGAAGAATGTTTACCAAGAATGGCCGGTTTGTAGAAGTATTCCTGATGGAGGAGCCGACAAGATTGCGAGTGAATTGTGTCAATTCATGCGTCGCGAAATCTTCAACCGAAGAGGGTTGTACTTCGATAATGATGGTGGAGTAGCTGATGTGATAGAACTTTACCAGTATGACAATAGAAACATCTTTTATTGAAACTTGTAAACTATGATGACTGTTGGTGTAACAAACTATGAGATCACTTCTGTGTAACCTGTACATTGTTTTAGTAAATTGACTTCTGTGATTATATTGTTTTAGTGTAAACTATGAGATGAGTTTTGTGGTTAAATTGTTTTAGTGAAATTGATCTGAAAATTAGAAATAACAACTGGTACTATTGCATAGGGTACACTTTATCACAGGCGGTTCTTTATCTACGGCTAGACCTACCTGTGAAATTATATTATCACAGGCGGCTAATTATAGCTAAATAACTCCATGTGATAAAAAGATTACATAGGCGGTTACACTTACGGTACAAACCGCCTGTGATAAAGTGTCTTCACAGGCGGCTAATAGTAGTTAGAGGACCGCCTGTGCTAATATAGATATCACAGGCGGTAAAACTTATGTTATTAACCGCCTGTGATAAAGTGTTTTCACAGGCGGCTATTAGTAGTTAAAGGACCGCCTGTGTTAATATAGATATCACAGGCGGTAAAACTACGTTACTAATCGTCTGTGATAATATGTCTTCACAAGCGGTTAGGCCTAGATAAAGAACCGCCTGTGATAAATCTATTTCATAGACGGTATTACTTTCCTCCTATAAAATTATAGATTATTACAGACTCTTCATTTCAGGCGGTTTTAAAAATCACATGTGATAATACGTTTGGAGTCGGCTATGATGAAGCTTATTGTAGAAGTGGACGGGGTTCAGGGCTGGGTTCTGTCAGGACTATCAAAGTCGACCCATCCCCTTCTTCCTGATCTGTCAGCTCGATGAGCTTCAGCCTATTCTTCTCAGACAGCGCGGGCGCAGATATCCCAGCCGGCATTAAAGCCAATGCCCGGATTGGGTTGTCTCTTGAATACGGTGATTCTTTCCCCCCAGCGGTCTTCTTATCACCGGCATTAAGTGGCATGGCGACAACCACCGGGATAAAGAGGGGAGGGGAACCCCTGTCACCCGCTGAGGACCTTCAACATCATCACACTGCGCTCCGACAAGGACTGCAGGTCCTCCTCCAAATACTCGCTGTCTCTTGCAAGATCGGAAGCAGGGAGAAAGCAACCTCTCCATCCGTGGTAGAAGCCCGCGAGCTCTTGATATCAGCGAACGGAGTGCAGTCGAAGCTCAAGCCTCGCCAAGGGGATCTGCACACAACCAGGTCACAGGAGGCTATGGGGAGAGGACTAGGGGGGCGACAGGTAGGGATTAGCAGAGGTGGGAGGCGAGGAATGGCGTGGGTGGTGGTGGGCGGTCGGCGGGGAAGGGGGAGTGACGCCGTTGAAGGGTGGGAGAAGCTCCCTCGCTTACTCTCTCTCACCACGAGGTCGCAGGGGGCGGGGGAAGCTCTGGGGAAGGGACTGAGGGAAGGCGAAGGGAGGGGATTTGCAGAGGAGGGGGCGAGACATGGCGTGGGGGGTGATGGGCGGTCGGCGGGGAGGGGGGAGCGGTTGCCGAGCAGCCGCCGGTGAGGGGTGGGGGCGCTCCCTTGCTCACTCTCTCCCATCCTCGAGCGTAGTTCTGGCCTTTCTTCAGTGCCACTCATAGCTGTATTATCAGTCTGAGTTGGAGACCTGCAGGTAATGCATAACTAACAGTGGTATCATTATCAGGTGTTAGTTCAGTTTGACCATCACCCACTTGTAACTCATTGTTCACTGGCTCAGAAAATTTTTCAGTTGGTTCAGTTCTAGTGACATTTTGTTCTGTATAGATAAATGTCCTTGGAGCTGTTGGAAGAATAGTTGGATGATTAGTATTTTTATCGGTGTAGTGTCAACTCTATGAGCAAAGGGGGAAAAGTTCTCATCAAAAACTACATCACAAGGATCAAAGCATTTATATCTCTTGTGTGAAAAGCTGTAACCAATGAAGACACATTGTTTGCTTCTGAACTGGAGCTTTTTGGTGTTATATGGTCTCGTGTTTGGGTAATCAGAATGGAGTAGTCTGGTTGAGATCTAAATAGCTTGTAAATGGGAGTAGACTGATTTATCGTGGGACTTGGCATTCTATTAATCAGATAGCAGGCAGTCTGAAAAGCCTCATCTTAAAACCTAAGTGGCATGTTGACTTGCGCAAGAAGAGAGACCAATTTCAACAATGTCACTGTGTTTTCTCTCAATAGAACCATTTTGTTGGTGAGTGTGAGGGCAGGAAATTCTATGATTGATCCTTATTTTCTGAAAATATTGATGCAGTTTATGTATTCACCACCAGTCAGACTAAACACTCTGAATTTTTACATTCAATAGGTTCTCAACATGTTTCTGAAACATTAGCAAAATAGACTCTACTTATGATTTGCATGAGAAAGTACACCCATACAAACTTGCTGTAATCATCAAGAAAAGACACATAATACTTCGATCTATTCACTGATGGTATAGCAGGGCCCCACACATCAGTGTGACTTATTTGCAAAGGACCGGAGGACTCATTTCTGGATGAGCTAAAAGGGAGTTGGTGTGCTTTGCCATATTAGCAAGCAGTGCAAATATGTGAAACAGAAGAGTTGGAGGGTACATCAATAGCAGTATTTTGTAGTATCCGACGAGTGACACACATGGAAGGATGGCCAAGTCTCTGGTGCAATTGCTCTTGAGAAATCTTGGAAGGAAGGAAGGCTTGTTTGTACTGTAAGGAAGGCTTGTTTGTACTGTTTGACTGGAAGTGTGTAGAGGCCATTCTTACCGTCTCCTTTTAGCAGAGTGATCTTCGTGGCTCGGTCTTTGAGAAAGAATGAGTTGGGGTGAAACTCAGCAAAAGTATCATTATCAATGGTCAGTTTTCTAACATATATGAGGTTTTTATGAATGTTGGGCACATACATAACTCGTTTAAGATGCAAGGGGCATGTTGAGCCAGTAATACAAGAATTACCGGTGTGGGAGATGGGCATATCTGAACAGTTTGCAGCATGAACCTGATCAGTTCCTCCATAATGCTCTCTGGTTGTGATTCTCTCTAGATCACTTGTAATGTGATTAGTGGCGCCTGAGTCCATATAACAGTCAGTATAACCACATAACCATGTGATGCAGCAGCAGCAACCTTTGTTGTTTCTTCATGCTGGAAGTTTTGATCAAAACGGTGCCAACATGCTGCAGCATTATGGTTTGGCTTGTGACAAATCTGACAAAGCTCATTGCCATTTCCTATTGAGCCTTAACTTCCCTGGTTCATGCGTCTGCATGTTCCTCGTCCTGCACTGAAGAGGTCATGACCACGCGGCCACTGCGGCCTCCTCTGTTCCCTGCACCTCTGTTGACAGTGTTTGCTGCAACCTAGAAATCAACATCATTGCTTTGGAGACGCATCTCGTAGCTTATCATATGGGCATACACATCACTGAGTACCAGGGAGTCAGACTCAGTGTCGAGGCTACGCATGAGATAGGCGATCAACTCTTCATTGTCGAGAGGCTTCCCAATTGTTGTAAGTGTGTCAGCTAGATTTTTCATCTTGCAAAAGTAGCTGGCGATTGTCATGTCGCCCTTCTTCGTGGTGGCTAACTGCATGCAGATTTGTATGATCCGTGCTCGAGAGCTTGCTGCAAAACATGAGCCAAACTCAGGATTGGGGGCACTCTTCCTTCTTTCACTATAGGAATGCGGCACACTTATGATGGCCAGAAACCATCGTAAGTTAGTTATTTACGACGGTTTTCTATTATTTATGACGGTTTCTGGCCGTTTCAAGTTTTTGGTCATAAGTTAGTTACGTTAACTTACGACGGTCTAGCCCTGGCCGTCGTAAATAAGGTTTTTAATTTAAAAAAATAGAAAACAGCTACCCTGGCATGATGGCCAGGTCACAGAACATTATAATCATCCATCATATACACAGAAAGACAGATAATCATCTAAAATCTAAAACAAAAAGGGCTAAACACTACCCCTTCCACTGGCTCCTCCACTCGCTCCTCCACTTGCTCTGGAGCCGAAGAATCCGTCTCCGTGCCCTTCTCCCGGTGTCGATAGCTGTGGCGGTGGAGTTTGAGCCTCTGTTATCGATCTCTGCAATTCAAATAAATAGATAAAGTAAGTTTAACCTTGTACGGCTCTCTCCCCACTACTTTCATTCCCTCTCTCTCCCTCCCCCGCACTCTTACTTTCTCCCTCTCCCTCTCCCTTCCCCTCTCTCTACGAATCCCTCTCTCTCTCACCCCCTATCTCTACCACTCCATCTCTCTCTCCCTCCCTCTTTCCCTTTTCACTCTCACTCTCTCTACCTCTCCCTACCTCTCCCTACCCCTCTCTACCACTATCTCTTACTCTCCCTCTCTCCCTCCCTCCCTCTCCCCCCTCTCACTCTCACTTTCTCCCTCGCCCTCTCCCTCCCCCTATCTCTACCACTCTATCTCTCTCTCCCTCCCTCTTTCCCTTTTCACTCTCACTATCTCTCCCTCCCCTCTCTACCACTATCTCTTGCTCTCACTCTCTCCCCCCTCACTCTCACTCTCTCCCCTCAACTACACTAAGTTTTTCTTAGATTAGAAAATGGCAAATAAAAAACACATTACCTAGACATCTGAATGTGCATGTGGTGGGGGCACTTGTGGCGGGGCCAAATCTGACGGCTGGCACGTCGGATCGGGATCTGTTGCCCACTCTATCGAGCTAAGGCCTATAATTGCAAAATATTAAAACAAATAAACTAATACAATGTTACAAATTTAAATTAATTTGTATTCAAATACCTCCATCGCCGCCTGCATCTGGGTCATGTAGTTTGCCATGTAGGCGGTATGCTTCTCCTGTGCGGCCTCAGCTAGATCCTGTAAGTGCATCTAGGCATCCTCATGGGTTTTGGATGATTGATGACGACAAATTAAGAGATTAATGAGCTGAGATGATCATAAGCACAGGACATTTCCAAGACGGGCACCTAAACTCTGAAAAAGGAAAAAGATGAAGAACTGCGTCGAAGACTCGAAGAGTAGAAATTAGGTTTTCACTTGAGTCTTTAGTAGGCTAGCCGTGTAAAAGAAAGAGTGTGTGGGTCAAGTGCATTGAGATCATAGAAGAGAGCTCAAAGCGTTAGAAGTGTCAAATCGTTAGTGGAGAGAGGTAGAGAGGTAAAGTTGGGCAGGCCGGACTAGTCCGAAAGTCCTACGTCTTAGTCCGTTTTGGGTCAGACTAAGAGTTCCTGACTGAGATCGGATTTGTCCATTTTGGGACGGACTAGTCCATTTCTCTCTTGGTGAGAGTGTTTTTGGGGCTAAGTCCTGGTAGACCGGACTTATCCGCCTCAGTGGCCGGACTAGTCTGGGCTAGCCAGACTTGTATGTTTTCACACGGACTAAAAGTTCCTATGTGAGTTTGGCCTAGTCCGTTCTAAGGCGGACTAGTCCATATGGGTGTGAGATGAGAGCTCCCACGGCTAAGTCTTGGTGGACCGGACTTGTCCGCCTTAGTGGCCGGACTAGTCCGGGTCCGCCAGACTTGTCTGTTCTCACCCGGACAAATAGTTCCTGTGTGAGATCGGACTAGTCCGGTGTGAGGCGGACTAGTCCGGACTTTTGGTAGGTGGCAACGGTTGGCTTCGGGACTTCTATAAAAGGAGATGCCCCGACTTCATTTATATACACCTGGAACCCTAGCACCGCCACACCGATCCTAGAGCCCTCTAAGCCTTCTCTCTTGCCTACTCACCCTCTAGAACCAATTCTTGAGTGAATTTGGTTGTGTGAGGAGAGGAGAAAAAAGGACTTCGTGTTTTTGGCTCTCGGAGTGAACTCGTGCACTTGGTGTGAGTCTTTGTGACCTGTGTCTTGTGAGATCCGTGGAGTTTTGTGGACGTTATCAAGTGGGAGTCTCAGATTGTGAGCAGCCCCAACACTTTGTAAGTTCACCCTTGAGATAGTGAAGAACCGGATTGGCCTTAGTGGCAACTTGGTAAGGAAAGGGTTGTTAAACTCGGTCCTTTGTGGACTCCTCAATGGGGACGTAGATTCCTGAGTAGAATCGAACCTCGGGCAAAAATCTTCGTTTCATTTTGCACTTACATTTCATTGATCATTAGAATTGCTTAGGGTTCGTTCGATCATCTCGTTCTTAAAATATTTCAGGTTACAATCTTGCAATCCACCTCAACACTTTGACATATTTGTTATATTAGATTGCTAGATAGTTTATCTGTTTTTCGTTAAAGTCTAAAAAAACCACAAAAATCAAGTTTGGGCTTTTCAGCAGTCTGATCGGACTAGTCCGCCCCTGAGCCAGACTAGTCCGACCTTTTAGGCTTTTCCAGCAGGTTGATCGGACTAGTCCGCCTCTGAGCGAGACTAGTCCGGCCCTTGTGTTCTAATCTCGTTTAATTAAGTCATTTCAGGTATTTTATCCTATTCACCCCCTCTAGGCAATTTCAGATCCCTCTCCCTCTAGAGCTCCTCCCTCTCTATCCGGATCTCTTTTCTCTCCCTAAGGAGCTTCTCTATCTGGCTCTGTGAGGGACAACGACTTGTACGCTCGATCGAGGAACCCTCGGTCGATGGAGTGACGATTGAAGGTCGCGGTACCCTCGAGTCGACAACTTCATTGAAAATGGCAAACCATTAAAGAAATAAAAGAATAATAATTAAAAGAAGCAAGTTTTTACAGAAATAAAGAAAATGACCAACTTACCATCCATGTGCCTTCCCGCCTCTGCTACCGTAAACGGCTTGAGGGTCGATTGACGCGTTTTCCCAATCGTACCCTTTACCGTTTATCCTCACGGCCTCTCGCCCATACTTTTCCTATAATGAGTAAAATGCGTATTAGTAACAACAAATTAGAAACAATTGAATTGATAAGTTTTGATAACTTACCAGTCGATCGGTCGTGACCTGACTGCACTCCCCAGGCTGGGATGGGTCCTTATGACCCCGCCTCCAGGCAGCAGTGTCGGTCGGTACCTGACCGGTCTCACACTCCTGTAGATATGTGTTAGTATGCTAATTACATTATAAAGACATACAACGAAGGGTTATTATTCTTACCATGCATTTAGCAAAACACACATGGCTATCGGGGCCATAGAAGTGCTTTGAGTCTGAACCTCTGCATCCACGAGCCCTCCTGGACTTGCGATGAAAGCATCGCTAGCCCACATTTGGCAGAAAGCTTGGTACGCTTCGGGCCGATCCTCTAGCTAGGAAATACTGACCTGCACATATTTATTATATCACTAAAATAACTTTTACATAACTAAGTATTGAAATAATTGAACACAAACAACTTACCTCCACGTACTGCTCCTCTGTCAAGTAAGTGTCTAAGGTCCTCCTAAACGGCCTCAACTGGTACTCCTGGTGCCGCTTGAGGTACTCGTTCACGGCTTGAATACGAGCGTATGATAACTCTTGCATTACTAGCTTCCGTACGTTCCTGTTGAACACGGCTCTAGCATGGTCCAACAAGCTCTGACTCGTGTCCTCTAAATGGTACCTGAGCTATAAGAAAACAAATATTGAAGAGATATGCATTAACGATTGAATCAAGTTGAAGAATAATAATTTACAAAATTTTATTAAGCAGACTTACCATAAAATCTACCCACACAGCCCCCTGAAGGTTGTTGTGCGCATCGTGGGAGACACGAGCATAGTTATCCCACGATGTCGCAAGGACCCCGTCGATCACACCGGGATAGTGCAGACGCACTAAAGACCCGATGCAACCGGACACCTGTCTGTGGTGCCCCTGACCCGTGAACGAGCAGTCGTAGCATGAGCTGCAAGGATTTAGTGAACTTATTAATATACCCACAAATAAAAGAATCTAAGAATTGAATATTATTTGATAGTTTGCTTACGTATCTTCGACCGGGCGAATAGTGACCCGCTCTATAGGAACTGAAAAAGGATACACAAAGTGTGTCCTCCTCGTCCGCTACGTGTGCTCCGGGACCACGTCCGGTGACCCGAAAGACTACTCACCACTGGAGCCCGAAGGCTCCACGCTAGGCGCCTCCGTGGCAGCCATAGGCGACCCCGAAGGTTGTGGCGATGCCCTAGCCTCTGACTTAGATGACTCCGAGTCAGACTGCAAAATAGAAGGATTGATAAGAATAGTTAATTGCTAAGTGCTATTTAAGATAACATAATTTCCAATGAAATTGTACCTCCGTGCGCTGTAAGGCCACAGGTACGCCCGCTAGGTCCGGGACGTGTCTCAATAACTGAGAGTGTCTGCTGTCATCTAAGGAACTACCCCTAAATAGGGTGTCCCATGCCTCCCTGAGGAAGCCCCTAGCCCCCTTCTCTTTTCTTTTCTCTGACGACATCCTATTGTAAGGAGTAATTAATAAATATGCTAGGAAAATATACGAAGTTATAATAATTTAGTGAAAAAAGTTACTTGGAGTCGGTTTCAGAATTCATCGACATCACGAACCCTATATTTCACCCATGTTGGAAGCTACAGATTAAAGAGGGATAAAACATCGTTAATTTATACTTCTATTGGGACAGATAGGTTCTAAACCCACCCAAGAGTGACCGAGATGAACGTTCTTCTGACGAGACGTCAGGTCCGAATCTAGACGAAATTTCGGCAGCAAAACTTTGTTGTTCTCTGACCGCACGCTCGATAATAGTGCAGCAGAGAACATCAGGGTTACGCTGTAGAAATCTCGTCCGGATTCAGACCCGCATCTTGTCGTAGGCACACCCCCTCGGTCACTCTCGGTTGTCCAAAAAGGGACAATTTCAAACCTACCTGGCCCAAATACGTAACACATGTGAGATGAGCCGATTCGAATCGGGTGATGCATATTCTAAATGTTTACGTTACTCATTCATTTTTGAGTCATTTATGAGAGAGAGAGAGAGAGGAAAGAACGAAAGATAGAGAGAGGGGGGAAAGAATAGGGGTCACCGTCAACTCACGGGTCTGCGTCCATGCGAAGTCGGCATGTCCGGGGTCTCAACAACAACGGGAGAAGACGAAGACAGGTCATGACGGTTGAGCGGTCAAGCATCGGAGGGAGGTTAGTCGGGCGCCGCGCCCAGACCGATAGCTCTCGTCGAGCGTCTCTCCGCGTCCTTGGGTGCTCGAAGCTCCGTGTATGTCTCGTGTACACTGTCATTTTCCAACGAGTGCTTCTCGTCCGCACCGGCACCGTTCGCCTCAAAGCCCGGCTCGATAGATGTCCTACTATTAATTATCGTATTATATGCTCTCACGACGGTGTATATAGCTAAACGTCGTGAAGCGAATAATTATCACTCAATTTTCAAACAATTTTCACGCAAGTAATTAATAAACATAATATAATTATTAAAAAAATGACTCAAGAGGGCGCGAAGTCCGGCGGGGTTGGCTGCCAGGGGCCAAGAGGGGGGCCCGCTGGGGGCCAGGGGGCAGCGGGGGCCGGGGACGGCGCAGCGTCTTGGAGTCAAGTGGGGGAGGGGCGTAGCGGCGGCCGTGGGCATTAGCGACGACGGGGGTCTGGGCTGGCAGCCGGCGGTGGAAGTGGCGGCGACGGACAGCGGGCGCTAATGAAGGCGGCGGCAGAGGACAACTTGGGGGAAGGGCTGAGAGGCGGGCTCAGGCTCGGGGGCGTGAGGCGTCGTCGGTGGCGCCGCGAGGGGCTGGACGCCTAGGCGTCGCCTCGAAAACACTAAATTGCCTAAAGGTTGGGGCGGCGAGGCCGGTGAGTAAAGCAAAAATTAAATATATAAAATAACTAAAATCAATCAATTACTAAATTAACTTAATTGAACAACTAATCAACCAATTAAACAACTAATGAATCAATTAAACAACTAATGAATCAATTAAACAACTAATAAATCAATTAAACAACTTAAATAACTAAAATCAAAACCAATTTCTAAATTAACTAAAATAACTAAAATCAATCAATTACTAAATTAATTAAATTAAACAACTAATCAATCAATTTTGGACCATGTTCACCTTATCCAAGTAGGATGTGGCGCGGTGGCTGCGGCGGGGTCGGCGGAATCCGGTGCAGCGGCCGGGACGGTGGAATCCAATGCAGCGGCGGTTGGGGCGGCGGAGGGCGGGGGCGGCGGAGGCAGGGGCAGCTGCGGCCGGGGCGGCGGCGGCCGGGACGGTGGCATGGTCCGACGGCGGCCGGGGCGGCGTGGCGCTTCGGACGGGGTCCGGCGGTGGCGCGCTCGGGGTTGGCGCGGGCGTGAATGCCCGCGCCGACCCCGGGCCCGCGGGGTATATAGAGACTATTTACGACGGGCAGGGCCTTAGCCGTCGTAAATAACATGTTACTTACGACGACCTATTTAATTAAGATGGCCCTAGGTTAGGCCGTCGTAAGTTGAGACTAACTTACGACGACTCTGACCAGACTGTCGTAAGTTAGTCTCAACTTAATACGGCCGGATTTGGCCGTCGTAAATATTGTTGTTTACGACGGCTAACCCTAAGGCCATCGTAAATTATGTTAGCCGTCGTAAATGGTGTTTTTTCTTGTAGTGTTTCTCCGGTCTTTGGATTTGCCGGAACAACAAGTGTCTATGGTGGCCGTGGAATAGAGCGATCCACGTACTCGAGAAGCGCATGGCTTTTCAGATAAGGAAGAATTTGCATCTTACACAGTGGAAAGTTTTCCCATAAACTTGATGCTAAGAGCATGTCCTATGGATGGAGTTGACGTTGGCAATGGTGGATGTGCTAGAGTTAGTGGAAGGATCAAAAGCTCTTGATGCCATGCTAAAACATAAGGTAGATGATGTAAACCAACGCACTGACTCTTTTGGGATCAGCTTGTTTATAGAGTCTTACATGACTTGTATGCGCACGATCCACCATCACAGAGCAACATAACAACCATGTCGATTGGAGTTACAATGACTCAACGCACGTTAGAAGCAACCAGGCACGCAGGAACCAATCAAGTACACTTTTTTTTAACAACCCCTAATGAGAGAAGCACCAGAAGCATCTCCACCACAGTGGCCACCACCAGCGGAAGAGCCAGCGCAGTTGGCACCGCCATCCACACCCGTCTGATTTGGGTGCATTGGCTCCTTTACATCTAATCTGAATCAACCTGGCCACGCCGCCACACATATTCCAAGGAAGTGATCTCCTGGAACATGTGGAGTGAGGCGAGCCGCTGCCACGCCAGCGACTTGAGGGGATGTAAAGCCCTGCTTCGATCCGAAGCACATGGGGTAGTTATCGTTGTGCGGTGTGCCAGCCTCCAGATCCACGGCGAGGGCAGGTGTGTCATCACTCCAGACGTGCTCGTAGCCGCCAATGGTCGCCATCGCACCACCCGGGCGACACACCTGAGGCTCTGACAACCATGACCCTCTATGGTCACATGTTGTTCCAGGATGATGCCAATGACGCAGACACCGCCGCTGCTGCGGCGGCCACCAGGATCACGCATCCCACATGTCCCGCCTTATCTGGATAAGGAGGAAAACCGCACTTGGACCCTGCTGGATAGAAGATGGCCGCAAATACACATGGTCAAAGGAGAGAGCATCTCCAACTCTTGTGGGGTTGGATCGCGCCTTTTGCTGTTCGGACTGGGAAGAAATTTTGCCCTACTGATGGCACCACATTGGATGTTTCAGACCATTGTCCTTTGCTATTGGGACTGAAGATGAATACAAGATGAAAGATAAGATTCCATGATAATTTCTGGCTCAGGGTCCCTAGATTTTTGGATGCTGTAGAGCAAAATTGGAATGCTCCGGTTGCTTCAACTTGCCGAGTTGAGCGAATTTTCATCAAGCTGCAGCGCTTCTCTAAAAATTTGCAAAGCTAGGGTCAAAGGAAAGCGGGCAACATCAAAGTGAAGCTTTAGCATGGCTAAGGAAGCGGCTCCACCAACTTGAGATTGCACGTCGCACTAGAGCACTGTCAGACTGCGGGAAGATTTCAAACACCATTTCCTCGACTTGGCTTCTCTTGAGTGCACTATCACTCGGATGCGCTCTCGTGTGCTGTATTTGAGAAATAGGGACGCAGATACCTGTTTTTTTTTCAATCAGCAAGCAAGGTATCGAAAGAAGAAGATTTCATTGCCAAACTTTTTGTGGATGGTCAGATCAAACTATTATGAGAGACGTGGTAGAATGGCTCGATCTCCGCCGCCCCCCCTCCCCCCGCCGTGCTGACGACCACCGTTGCGGTAACCTCAGCAGAGGGGACTGAGGGCGTCGTCACTGAAGCCTAGCAAGCTACGCCTGGAAGGCAACTCAAACACTCATCAAGGAGAAGGCTGGGGAAAGACCGGCCACGATCTTCTCCCACTAGGACATGCGGCCGGGAAAGGAGTAGGAGTTTCAAGATCAAGTGCTTGCTTCCTTCAACCAGTCGATACACCATCCCTCTTCTTCAACTGCTGTTTCCTTCTTTATGTTGGCGGTGTTCCATCGGAACTCTTTCAGGCTAACAAAGGAGACAGTAAGATGGACGCTGCATTCAGTTTTGGGTGGTTTTTGCGTAGGGCTGGTCACATTTAACCAATAAACGCAAAACCAAAAACCGAACAAAAATAAATGGTTAACCGGATTTTTTTATTAAATGTGGTTATTATTTTGATGTATTTCGGTTAACCAAATAAAATTTAGTTATCACATTGTATTAACCGAATAAGCGATTTAACCGAGATTTTAATTCGCACTATCATATAACCCATAAAAATAAAACTTAATAGTATTAATTTTATCCTCACTAAAAATTTTCTCATACCATAACCCAATCTTAATAATCTACACCCATCATTAGCACATATATGCCATTTTTGTATATTTATTACTATTTTTTATGTGTTTATTATTATTTTTACCTAATAAATTATTTTACAAATTAAAATATAGTTAATCGCAAAACCGAACCGAAGTAACCGCAACCGAATTATGGGGTTATGACTTTTCTTGGATCAAATGCAGTTATTAATGTTCTATAAACAAAATTTCTCTTAACCAAATTAATCGAATTAACCGAACGTTCAACCCCTAGTTTTTCGGGTGGTGGATTTCATGTCTGTTATGAGAAGGATCCCCACTTTAGATTCTTTGTTGCTTGTAAGAGTGTTGGCTTTTTGGTCCATTCTCTATGGAGAGTCATGATCAAAACCTTTGATATTTAATTCTTCCTCTAGCGTGATGGAGGTCCCAACTGGGAAGCCAATAGACCTATTTGGGAAAAGGAGGAAAGTCAATGGAAGTTGGTCGCTGGAAGGAGGAGCAAGAAGGTCTTTTTGCCTTACTGATCAGGCAGCCCACCCTTCATCGGAAAGTTGTTCCTACGGATAGCCATACCTCCATCCGAATTGGTGAAATCATGTCCTCTTCCCAGCTGCAAAACTGTCTGTCTTCTCTACAGAAAACCCCCAGCAAACACCTCATACCTACTGCTATAGCCTTAAACACCTCGTATAACATGATAAATTCTAAATGTTTAGCCCCCCAGGTTCTTGGTCCAAGCTCTAGACCAAAACCCCCTCTTTTTGTTCAAATTCAAAAAGATCACCTGCTGAAGCATACCCCAATGGGTCTGCAAATACGGACTCTCAAGGTCATAACGTTTCACTTCGAATAGAGCGATAGACAAAATGGGTGCAGCGCATGCTGGCAACATCAAATCATTACTAGGAGGAATGCCCCTGTGAATATTCCTAAGAATAGGCCTACAAAGAGAGAGTGTGGCTCTAGTAGGAACTTTTCGTCTTCTCTCAAGAATACTATTCTAAGGCAAGGGTATACCTCTAGTAGGAACCTTGCGTCCTCTCATGGCAACAATATTGTCTCCAAGATAGAATCAGTAAAAAAAGTACCAGGGGGAAATATCAGCAGAGGGAAAGGAAAGATCATAATATTAGAATTGGTGTTATTCCAACACATGTTCCCAAGAATAGTTCAGCACAGAAGGGAAGGAGATGTCACAAGAGTAGTTATTCTAGACACGTTTGGTTCATATACTAATTAATGTTGCCACCATTTGCCACACACTTTTGCCAAACTTGACTAAACTTAGGTGCTCAAATTTTCAGCCATAACTTGGCAATCCTAAGAGAATATTGTCACACTTTTTCAAGTAATTGACATGTGAGACCTACTTAAATAGGAAGAAATCTTGCCACACTTGTGGCAATGAACCAAACACATGACTAACATGGTAAAACTTGAGTAATCTTATGTGTGACAAAATATGGCAAGTTATGGCTTCAAACAAAACATGCCCTCCCTCTTGCAGGTCAGGAATCAGAATCAAGTGAGGGTAGAGTCTGGCCCTGACAGAAGTAATGGCAACCCTCACCCTTTGATATGCTCTAGGTGTCTCAGCCCCGTCAAGCACGGCTGATGTCCGATGCTACAACCATCCCATTAGGTGTTGAAAGCCTGAAATTGCTTTTGTTTATGACCAAATTGTGAGACACTATTACATGACGGCAAAGCGATGGGTTGGATGATAGATTAAGAAACAGGGCTGAAACATCCTTAATGAGGCTCAAAAATATGCCGCCAACTACAATGGTCTAAGCAAAGTCATACATCAAAGAAGTGATACACACCACTAGACTGCGAGTAGATTGCTGCGATGCTGCAGCTGAAAATGCACCCATGCTATTTTATGGTCACTAACCGAGACAACCCTGTAAATTTAAACTTGTTTTTCTTTGTTTCTCTCCTACTTAATATATCGACATCTGGCCTTTTCGAAAAAAACTACAGTAATAACTCCACATCGCGGCTGAGTGATATAGCAAACACCGGGAGCAGCGGTTCCAATTCTTGCACAACATCATGATTAGTTTCTTCTCCCTCAACTCCCACGCCGTCACCCTCAAACTCAAACAAAAACACAGAAACTTCCTTGGCAATGGCAAACTTCCCAGTTAATCTGACTTGCTTCATCCCTCACAACCAATTTGAACTCGAAGATTGTGGGGCAAACATGATTTCTAGGGCCTCAATACATCTTCCTGGTGTAACAACCCATGTTTCAAAATCATCCTGTTCAAAATAATCGAAGATCTCAAAATGCAAGTGCAAATTTGAATTCAAAATCTTAACATAATTCAAGTGGAACGGAGAGAAATGGAGCCAACCTTCAAAGTTTGAGATCAAAATATATATACAGTAAAAATTCTCCTAGTCATCTGAGGTCAAATGGGAGGTGATACAAAATTCTACATGTGTGTTTAGTCAAGTTTCACATCTTAATGTAAAAAAATCGATCAAACAAAGAGTAAATTTAAATTTCAAACTTTACATGAGTCACTTCAGACTTGAATTCTTCAAAATGAAGTTTATGACCCTAGGAGCCCTTCTGAAAAATTTGGAGAAATTGTGAAGACCCTAGCTATTCAATTTGTAGTTTTAAATCGAGTGGCTGAGAGCAATCCAGAGAATAGAAAATTTTAAAACTCAATAGGGCCCACCTGTCAACGTCATCTTCCTCCACTCCCCCCCCTCCCTTGGTTTCACACAAGCTGTGCATGGTCGCCACCGCGCCCTTGCGCCTGGCCATGCACGAAGAGCCTTAAAGGCCTGCCCACCTTCGGCACAGGCACTTTCCCTCGCCTCCCCCGTCAGCCTCAAGAGCTTCGCGTCTTCACATTGCTGTTTCACGCTCGCCGTTCGACATTGTCGCCACCCGAGCTTCAACTTGGCGCTGGTGCACCTCAGGCCCGCCCCAGCCTCAACCGAGGTCACCAAACCTTGCGCTGAGCCCTCCTCCATCTTTCCTCTACCTCAGTTGCTCCTAATCCCAACCAGTTGCAAGAAGCGAGTTAACCCCCCTCAAATCCCACCGTCGGACCTTCAACGCTTCGCCGGCGAAATCCATTGCCCATGGTTATTAAAAAGTCGATTCATTCTACCAGCATCTTCCCAACTCGTGTGCGCTCGTTCTAACCCCTTTTCTTCCCCTTTTCCGGTACCACCTGCCTTGGATTTTGAATCTCCATTGCCGTCGTCCGCTACCAAGCTGCCTGCTGCTATGGGCCCCTGTTTCCCAGCCGTCGTCTTCTCCAAACAAGCGAGTGCCGGCGTTCCCGATGTTACCCCTCCACATCGTCTCCACTGTGGGTGCCACCTCGCCCGAGCTCGCACGCTGTCGGTCCTCACTGCTGGCCTAAAACCGGTGAGATTCAGCTCTTAATGTTTCCCCTAATAAAATCCCTTTGTTGCGTAGAGTATTTTCCCTAAAACTTCGGTCGCCATCCGTCGCCGTAGGACACGCCGGCGAGCAGGCGCAGCTGCTGCCCCGGCAGCCATGGCGTGCCCCGTGCAGCCTGGGAGCCGGATCACACCAGATCCGCTGTGCCGGACAACCCTGTAGCCTGTGTGGCACTGATCTGATTGGCCAATGATTTTTCTTAAGAAAATAATTCTGAAAATTGCTGCAAGCGGTAAAATCCGTAGAAAAATCAGAAAAATGTGAAACAAGTTTTGGTGAACTCTCTGTGCAAGATCTAAATATTGAATATGTTTATTTTGTATACAAATATATTTTATTTTGTCAGAAATTAGATTAATTGGAAGTCTTAGAAATTAAATTCACTACAGGAATCCGGACAATAGACGACGGCCAGAAACCGTCGTCAATAAGAACACTACCGTCGTCAATAACTTATTGACGACGGTAAAACTTTATAGACGACGGTTTCCGGCTGTTGTCAATTATTAGTCGTCAATAAATATATTGACGACGGTAACCGTCGTCAATAACCTTATTGACGACAGCTAAATTTAGCTGTCGTCAATAAACTTATTGACGACAGATAGGATATGAACCGTCATCAGTAACGATGGATTATTGAAGACGGTTTCTGGTATCTGGCCGTCGTCAATAAAAAAGGCTTATTGACGACAGCTAAATCAGGCTGTCGTAAATAAGCTTATTGACGACGGCCAGGATTTAAACCGTCGTCAGTAACCATGGCTTATTGACGACGGTTTTCACTTGGCCGTCGTCAATAACAATGGCTTATTAACGACGGTTTCTGGTACCTGGCCGTCGTCAATACTAATGACTTATTGACGACGGCCAAGTACCAGAAACCGTCGTCAATAAGCTTTCCAATTTAAAAAAAAACAGAAAATACTGCCCTGGCTTCGAGGCCAGCCCTGGCTCGATGGCCAGATCACAGGCAATCAAAATATACATCATAGGCAGGCACAAAAACACTATACGCACACCACACTACCCTACGCTACCCCAACCGCTGCCACCGGAGTCCAGGAAGTCGTCGTGCGCTCGTCCAAACGTTGGTTGCTGAGGGGATGGAGTTTACTGAGCCCGCGTCGCCGATCCCTATGATGTACATGTATAGTTAGACAAACTAGAATTTCACAGATGTGTATATGATTAAATAAACTCATTACAAGTTAGAATTGAGCAAGTTAGCTAGATTTGACTATGTTTGAGTAAGTTTGCTCATATTTTACTAAGTTTGAGAAGTATGGACTAGTAGTGTTTGTGTTCAAGCTAGTTCAAATAGTTTTGGCTATGTTTGAGTAAGTTTGGTCATATTTGACTATAGTTGAGTAAGTTTTACCATATTTTACTCAGTTTGAGAATGTTTAACTAATTTTCTCTAAGTTTAAGTAAGTTTGATCAAATTCAACTAAATTTGAGCAAGTTTAACTAGTTGCAGCTATTATGAGAAATTTTGTACCTGTGCTCCTGACGTCGGGCCCTGTGGTAGCTGTATCGGTGGCGGCGCCCACTGAGGAAAGACAACAGGCTGTCCTGTGGCCATAGCCTGCAAATATGAAGTAAATTATTATACATGTCATTTATATATTAGAAACGTTGAGTACAATGATCTGAACTTACCTGCATGGCAGCTTGCAGCTGTAGCATGTACGAGTGTTGATACTCGTCTCTAGCCCGGAGCTCGGCTGCCTGCCTCTCGTTCGCGAGCCTCAGCGCTTCCTGCGTCCTTTGGAGCTCCTCCTGGACACTCTGGAGCTCTAGATCGTGGCTGCCACGCCTGCTGGATCCACCCTGTGATGAAGAGGCCCTCGAGTAAGACCGCGCCTCCCTCGAGTCTACCTATCGCCAACCGGACGAATAACGACCCGACCTTCTGGCCGTGCAGGAACCGGAGGAGGAGCCACGTAGTGGCTCCTCCTGTAACGCCGCTGTGGAGCCGGCTCCACATCATGCTCTGTGGAAGGCTCTGAAGCAGGGTCTGAAGCCTGCGGTGCCGGAACCTGAAGAGGATCCGAAGCAGGATCTGTAACAGGCTCTGAAACCTGTGATGTCTGAAGAGGACCCCTGGCCTCTGTCTGCTCAGACGTAGAGTCGTCCTAAAAATTTAAAGATTGGTAATATAGATTTAAGAAAGTTATTTATATAATTTATGTAATTTAATATTATTACCTGTCGTGACGGCTCTCGTGACCCCTGGCCTCTGTCGAGGCCCAACAGCTGAGACAATCTACCATTGCCAGATTGAGAGCCCTGGAAAACGGAGTCTGCTCTCGGGGGCAGAAAGCCCCGCGTCCCCCGTCGTCTACCGCTCGACGACATCCTGATGAAAGAAAATTTGATAATAAATTTAAAGGAAAATATAGAAGATAAAAGAAGAGATGTAGGAAACGTTACTTGTACTCAATTTCAAAATTTATCAGTATCACGATCATGTACTCTACTTCGTAAACCGGACCATCGATCTTTTGTCGTGGCTGTTCGCCGTTTTCGTTTTTTCACATTATGAGTCTGTACATCTTGTGCATCTCCAACTAATTCATCGAGTCGTAGACCAGGCTCAACGACAAAAGAATCCGGCAACTCTTCTTTTTGGTAAACAACATCAGCCTCATCAATGTAACCAGTATTGTCCGGTGTATATAACCGCTCACGAGGATTCACCTTTTGTACAACCCACCATGCACTAAGATTTTCGCATGGATATTGTAGATAGTACACTTGTTTGACTTGGTGTGCAAGGACAAAAGTGTCGTAGCCTCGTAGTCGGTCCTTGTGTTTGACTTCTACCATGCCAAATTGGATTTGTCGAGTTCCATTGTTATTATCAAACCAATCGCAGTCAAAGAAGACTACTTTAAGGTCTTTACTCCCAGTAAAACTAAATTCTAGGATTTTGTTTATGATCCCATAGAAATTAGTTTCACGTCCTTCGGCATCGTGGCCCTCGTCACAACTCCGGTGTTTGATGTTGTCCTTAGAGGACGTTGAGCTTCAAATTGAGTTGAACGAAATCGGAACCCATTGACATCATATCGATCAAAGAGTTTAACTTTAATGGATCCGTTGGACAGTTGTCGCAAATCTTCATGAACACCGGCTTGTGTCTTGCACTGTCCAACATATGAAGTAAGAAGACTATTTTATGCTATGAACATAATTAATAAGAGGAACAAGACAAGGAAAACGTTACATGATTTCGAAACCAGGTTTGGAAGTTAGGTCCTCCATTTACTCCATAATGTCGCATTGTTTGTATTTGCTTGCTAGTAGGTTGCTGCTTAGACTTCCAATTTTGTCGATCGAACTCACTAAATAAGGACAAAACAAAATTATTAGCATAGATATATAACACACCACGCAAATTAGTATAGATGTTGAACAACCAATTACTGAAAAAATTGTCCATCCCATCGATGTTAGTGTACATGTACAACAAAGCAACTGTCTTTTCATCTGCTGAAGCATCATAGCTCGTGCCACTACCAACAGTGGTGCCTCTCGTTTGAAAAAGTGAGAGTTTGCTACAAGAGGTTGCTTCAGTCATATTGTACCGCAACACCGATGCATTAACATTGTGTTCTTCTGTAAAGTAGACACTTGAAAAGTATCCTATCTCCTGAAGTGTAAATGCTTCGGCGATGCATCCTTCAACCCTTGCCCTATTACGAACCATCGGTTTTAGACATCTGAGTGCTCTTTCAATGTGGTACATCCACCTATATTGAACAGGGCCGTCTACTTTAGCTTCATATGGAAGATGGATTAGAAGGTGTTGCATTGGATTGAAGAACCCTGGAGGAAATACTTTTTCCATCTTACATAAAAGCACGGGTATCTCTTTTTCCAACTTCTCCATCATCTCACTTTTGATTTCTTTAGCACAAAGCTGTCTATAAAAATAGCTAAGCTCGGCTAACACCTTCCACACCTTATCGTCAAGATAGCCTCGAAGCATAATCGGCAGAAGTCTTTCCATGATTATGTGATAATCATGGCTCTTCAAACCAGCAAGATTTCCAGTCTTAACATTAACGGCTCTTCTCAGGCTAGCAGTATAACCGTCTGGGAATTTCAACTGTTTCAACCACTTGAAGACTTCTTTCTTTTCTTTTGGTCAAAGGCAGAAAGAAGCTCGTGGTTTGCCACCAGCTTCGGAGAGCTCAAAACTTGGTCGGTTACAAACCTCTGCCAAATCCTTCCGAGCTTTTATATTATCTTTTGTTTTGCCCGTCAAATCCAAGCACGTGCTTATGATGCATTCGCCCATGTTACGTTCCTGGTGCATGACATCAATGTTATGCATTAAAATTAAAGACTTCATATACGGTAACTCCTATAGTGCACATATATGAGTCCAATTGTGATCCTCTCCGTAACCAACAAAATATCCAGGACGACCTTCATCTCGCACTAGATTGTTGAGCTGTTTAACAATTTCCGACCCGTTCAGACACAACCTTTTTTACAATGGTACCCTTCCTGAAGGCATTTCTTTATTGCCTAAACACGTGATTTGGCGGTAACCAACGTCTATGACAATCAAAGTAGCATATCTTGCCACCATGACTTAGACGAAAACAATCCGTGTCTGAAGCACATATTGGACATGTCAATCGACCATGAGTGCTCCAGCCAGAAAACATGTCGTAAGCTGGAAAATCATGAATAGACCACAAGTACGCAGCTCGAAGGTTGAATTTCTGTTTTCTATAATAGTCGTACGCTTCGACTCCTGTCCGTAACATTTTGAACTCTTCAATCAATGGCTGCATCATCACGTTCAGTCGTGAACCAGGATGATCCGGTCCAGGTACAATAAGGCATAGGAACATGAACTCATACTTCATACAAAGCGATGGTGGTAAGTTGTACGGAATAGCGAACACGGGCCAACAAGAGTATGGTGTGGCGTTTGTACTAAACGGTGAGAAGTCATCTGTCGCCAACCCAAAGCGAATATTTCTCGCGTCATTGGCGAAATCTGGATCGAAGCGGTCAAGCACCTTCCATGCCTCACCGTCCGACGAGTGCACCATCATACTGTTGTTCTCACGTACACCTTCTTTATGCTACCTCATGTGTCTAGCTTTTTTTTTAGATAGAAACAAACGCTTGAACCTAGGTGTGACAGGCAAGTAGCGAAACTGCTTCTGTGCGACTTGAGTCATTACTTTTGAACCGTCGTCATTAACAACTTCGACAAATCTCGCTTTACCACATTTTAAGCACTTGTTCTCGTTGGCATGCTCTCTCCAAAAAAGCATGCAATTGTCTAGACACATATCAATCTTCTCATATTTCATACCTAGACCAGAAATCAACTTCTTAGACTGATACATATCTTTAGGCACTTTATGTGGTTGTGGAAGGATATCGATGATCAATTTGATGAGATCGTTGTAGCAGTTATTGGAGAAGAAATACTTAGACTTCATGGCCAAAAATCTAGTCATGAAAGTAAGGAGCGTCACTTCGGTGTGTTCATGTAACGGCTCTTCTGAAGCTTTGAGAAGCGTGAAAAACGCTTCAACCTCCATTGTAGGAGGATCCTCCATCAATTCAGGATTTATGGCATCAAGCATCTCGTCCATCCTATCGACCCCCGTGTTGTCATCCTCATCTGAAACTTGTATGGGTTGAGAAGATGTCTCACCGTGAAAGGTCCACACCTCATAATCTTGCATGAAACCGTATCGACGTAAGTGAAACGCCAAATTCACTTTGTCCCAACACTTTGCATCTTGACATTTCGTGCATGGGCACCGCACCTTATCGATATTTGACAATGAAAAAACTCGATCTACAAAAGCATCTGTCTTTGCGAACCACTCATCCGAGTGACCACCAAAACTGTTCTTCCAATCGAGCAAACCACCCATGTTTGAATCTGCAGTTTAATGTCAAGGAAATTGTAGTTACTTTATAATTTATTTATGTCACGGCCCTACATCTATTGGAAAGGATAGGTCCTAAGCCCACCCAAGAGTGATCGAGCGGAGCGTGCTCATGACGAGACGCGTGGTATGGATCCGAACGAAATTTCGGCAGCATAACCCCGCTGTTCTCCACTGCACGCCCGAAAATGGTGCAACAGAGAACAACAGGGTTATGCCGTCGAAATCACGTCTAGATCTAAACCCGCATTTCATCACATGCCACGCCCCCTCGGTCAATCCCAGGCTGTCCAAAAAGGGACAATTCCGAACGTACACGCCTCACATGCGTAACACATGTGAGACGGGCCCGTTCGAAACGGGTGACGCATGTTGTATAGGTTTACGTCAATCTTTCGTTTTTGAGTCATTTAAAAGAGAGAGGGGAAAGAACGAGAGAGAAGGAAAGAACAAGAGACAAAGAAGTGGGTTAGCCGTCCTAAGTTATGCCCCGTTGGGGCCTGCCATTATCTTACGACGCCTTTAGGGTTAGCCGTCGTACGTTATGCCCCGTCGTAAGTGGGTCAAAGATGAAACCGCACCGTCGAGGCCCGCCGTCCACGCGCGGGAGCTTGCCGTCCTCGGTGCCTGTCTCGACTAATACATTACCAATAAATGGGCCGTGACAGACCCTAAATGGATCGTGTCAGGCCAGACCGGGCCGAAACCCATTTATTTACATATAGTAACTAATCACGCAATCAATCAAAGTATTATTTAAACAATAATCAATAACAATACTAATTAAGCAATTAATCAACTAAGGTCGGGCGGCGCGGCAGGGCGGGGCTGGGCGGCACAGCAGGGCGGGGCTCGGGGCGGCCGAGGCGTGGCCGGGGCTCGGCGCGAGCAGGGGCGGACGGGCGGGGCTTGGGGCGGGACGGCTGCGGCTGCGGCGGGGCGGGGCGCGGGATGGCGGTGCGCACTGGGGCGGGGGCACTGGACGGTGGTGTGGGGCCAGGGGGGTGGGGGTTTGGGTGAGGGGCAGATGCGGCCAGAGATCGAGCGCCGCGCTGGGGGATTGCACCCAGCTAACCCACTCCTCTCCAGAAGCTTGTTTGCATAACAACTCACCGCCATGACGGAGGTATTCCCCCTTCTCGGCTTCCTTCGAGGATTCGCACCGCGTGTCGCCCGCCCGTAGCTTATAGGATCCCTGCTCCTATTTGGGCGAAACTGCCGTGTGTCCTGGGTTTCTTAGCGACCGTCGCGCCGTAGGGAAGCTTTTCTATTTTTTTTACAGGGCTGGATGATAGCTCGCCCCTCTCGCGTGATCTCGCTTCCGGCCTCTAAGGTCTCGGAGGATTAGGGTTAACATGCGTTCTTGTCCTTGAGCAGGCTTGGTTTATTCAATGTCACCATAGGGTTGAATGTATGGCTTCATGAAGCAACCGGGGATAGATTACCCTTATGAGGTTCTTTGGTGGCACATGCACGCAATTTAGGTTCTCGGGGCCATGATAGAATTGTCAGTTCGTGCTTTAGTGGCAGCAGTTGTTTAACGGGGCCTGTATATGTTGTAAATGGGTCTATAGGTGTTAGGTATTCAGAATGCCAATTTATTATGCGAAAACTCTCTCGCTAGGAACAGATGGGTTTCAAATGAGGATACGAACAAACAGTGTTCATCGTGTGTAAGAAGCAACAACATTAAACTGTTTTCTGCAATCATATGCTCACTGTTGTGTTGTCAAAACTCTTTTTATTGAAAACATCCAACTGTGCAGTCTAATATTGGGATTTGGGAATGCTAACTTCCAATTGTAAATATATTGTTGTCTAAACAAACTGATTCAACTTCAGGGCTACAGAGAGAAACTTGTGGATATCAGGGGAGAGATAATGAGGAAGAGGTGCGCTGGAAAACTCCCTGGAGACACAACTTCCATTCTGAAAGCTTGGTGGCAAGCCCATTCTAAATGGCCATACCCTACCGTACGTGGCAACACATTACGCTGTTATCGTTTTTTGTACTCAAGAATCTTTCTTGCCTAACTCCTCGTGAACATCTTCTATTATATTCGTTTAGGAGGAAGACAAAGCTCGCCTGGTGCATGAAACAGGGCTACAACTGAAGCAGATCAATAATTGGTTCATCAACCAACTCAAGCGGAACTAGCACAGCAATCCCGCGTCATCCTCATCCGATAAATGCAAGAGAAAAAGGTATGGCAGCGATAAACTACAGGAAGCACTTCTTTCACAAGCTCGACATATTTTCGATTTGGATTTTCTGTATGCTTATGCCTGAAATGAAGAAACACCTGCTGCAGGTGATGGGGGGTGGGGCGGCGCGCGGTGGCGGGGGCATCCGGTGGCACGGTGGTGGAGGGCGGGGTGGGAGGGGGGACGGGCCAGCGGGGGGTGGCGGAGGGCGGGGCGGGAGGGGGGACGGGGCGGCGCGGGGTGGCTTGGGCGGCCGGCGGCATGGCGGCGGGGAGGGGCGGTGGGGAGAGGGGCGGCAGGGAGAGGGGCGGCGAGGAGGAAGACGTACCTCGGGCGGCGGCGACCGGAAACGGAGCGGCGGAGACCGGCGATGGTGACAGCGAGTCGGAAGGCAGCACACAGGGCGGCGGAGACCGGCTACGGTGACGGCGAGTCAGGAGGCGGCGCGGTCGAGAGAGAATGCCGCTTCCCAACTCGCGCCCGGGAGTATATGCGGGCTTATTGACGACGGTTGTGTTTCACCGTCGTCAATAATCAGCTTATTGACGACGGTTGTGTCTCACCGTCGTCAATAACGCCTCGGGTGGGCCCGTATCTCGGCAAAATTTGACGACGGCCGTTATAGACGACGGCCACCGTCGTCTTTTCGTTTATTGACGATAGTACTAGGTTAGCAGTTGTCAATTACGACATTATTGACGACGGTTGTATCTAGCCGTCGTCAATTAATTTAAAGACGACGGCCCCGTCGTCAATAAGTTTGGCCGTCGTAAATGGTCACTTTTCCTGTAGTGATTATGGATTACGTAATCATTGAAAAAATCTAAAACTTTGCAGAACATACCCTTGAATACTAAAAGTTCACAATAAAAGTTTCATCCCGTTATGTAGATATAAAGAAATCAATTATTTATTTTCTGCTACCATATAAATTCCAGAAAATTGCCCCACTTCAAATATTCATAAAGAATTGTAGGAAACTCCAAAAATTATGAAACCAATTTTGTTGAGCCCATAAAATCCTCCTCTATGAATTTGTGGTCTTTTCTACCATTAAAACTTATAATAATTTCTGAGTGATTTAATTCTCTAAACAACATTATCTCAATTGGGGGCCCTCCGCTGCTTTAATTGAGCCCAAATTTTGCCAGTATGCTCGACCTATATATGCTAGACCACCATAAAAATTTCAGGCTCATTTCACTTTCAAAGCTGTGTTAATTACCACAGTGGCATAATAAGGCATATTTGTCTATTATTTTTCCTGTGAGCCCACAGTTAGATGGTTTGACCTTAAAGTTTGCAAGAACTCTTTTAATAATAACAGAAGCCTACCATAAAAATTTAAGCTCCATTGCCCATGTAAAACTATTTTTAATTATAGGATTTGCAAAACGGCACATAAACACTAAAGTGAGAACTATATGCATGTTTCATAGGTTTTTTTCTCTTAGACCTTACTACCAGCTGCTATATTTGATCATCATGATGCTAAACAATCTTGAGTCACACTAAGTTTATGATTAGATTCATTTTAATCGTAATTACACTTTATGCACCTATACGATTAAGTTAGCAATTGATTTTCTTTTTGCATACATGGCATAAATTAGGGATTGAGAAGCTCAAGGAGGTTCAACAAGAGGAGGAGGAAGCTCAACTGAAGCTTAACTTAAACACTAATATAGAGCAAGGCAAGCCCCAATCTTGCTCATAATCCTTGAATTGAGCCCTTTTATATAATCTCGCGTGTTCGGGTGTTTTATTTATTTTATGTGCATTACGTTTAGGTGTTGGATGAAGCCCACTTGCATGGCTATAAAATTCTTGGGTTTGAATGGGTTTAGAACCTACCCATGCTATGCTAATCACTATGTTCTACTACTAGGAATGAGTAAGTGGGGACTACTCATGGGGATATGACGTCCACATGAGAGTTTATATGGATTAATCATCCTTTAATGAAGTTTGAGACCGAGCGAGCATGTAGGGCACGGGTACATGGGTGCCGTATGAATAGGCTTGCTCGTGTCGATTGAGGATCGTGTCTTAGTCGGTCCCTTGAACAAGTATTGATTTTGTACCGGAAGGATGCTAGTATTATGGGAACTAGTAAACCGATGTACCATGGAACCTCGTATAGAATGTTCCTACGACCGACCTTGGTCAGGGGTTGAGAGGACAATATGTATCCTGCACGGGGTATGTCTCGGACATCACGTGAGGAACCCTTTGTCTAGGCCGGTCATTTTTGGCATTGCGTGAAGCGGGAAAGGTTGCCACATACGACTTGAGTGAACGCACCGTCCGTCTTCAAAAATGTGTATTTGTCGTTTTTCCGGGTTATGTTTCACTCGCGCTAAAAATGTGTCCGCTTCACTACAGGAAACAGGGCAACATACGACAGTCAATATTACATACGACAGCTAGCTGTCGTATATAAACTTATATACGACGGTCAGCCCGAAGCTGTCGTATATAAGTATATGGTTGTCGTATATAGTTCTTATATACGACAGCCAACCCTAGGCTGTCGTATATAGCTGTTATATACGACAGCCAACCCTAGGCTGTCGTATATAGCAGTTATATACGACAGCCGCACCGGGGCCGTCGTAAATAAGCCTTATTTACGACGGCACATGTTGTGGCCGTCGTAAATAAGGCTTATATACCCGCGGGGGCTCAGGTCGGCGCGGGCATTCACGCCCGCGCCGACCCGAGCCCGAGCCTCCCGCCGCCGCCGGTCGCCGCCCGAGCCGCCGCCCGCCCTCCGCCGCCGGTCGCCGCCCGCCCGCGCCCGGCCGCCGCCCGCCCGCGCCCGGCCGCCGCCCGGCCACCCCCCCCGGCCGCCCCCCGCCCGCCACCCGGCCGCCGCCCCCCGGCCGCCCCAGCGGCCGCAGCCCCGGCCGCAGCCCCGGCCGCTGCCCCGGCCACCCCCGCCAGCCGGCGCCCAGCGGCCGAAGCCCCGGCCGCCCCCCGCCCGCCAGCCGGCGCCCAGGCCGCCACCCGCCCGCCGCCCCGGCCGCCCACGACAGCCGGCGCCCCGGCCAGCCACCCGCCCCGACAGGTGGATAATTTCTTAGCTTTAGATGAATTGATATGGTTAGTTTTAATTATTGTCCATGTTTATTTGAATTGCTAGCTAGGTGTTTTTTTAATTGCTTAGAATTGATAAGTTGTTAACTATGGTAATTATGTTTGTTTAGATGATTTGTTAATTGCTTAGATGATTAATGCATATGAGTTAATAGTTTAATTGATTATTGTTTCGATTGTTTGAGTGTTTAAAAGTACTATATGTATATAAATGGGCTTAGGGCCCGATACGACCCATTTAGTGGTAACGTATACGTCTTCAAAGGACGATGTGAACAACCTAGGCCGCCTCGCCCTACCCCCCCTTCTCCCCCCCCCCCCCCCCCCCCCCGGCGTTCGGCCTCCGATCCCCCATCCCCCTCCCCCCCCCTGCGGCTTAGCCAGCGCTCGACCGTCGCCCGCCCGCCGCCGCCCCGGCCGCCCCCGCAAGCCGGCGCCCCGGCCTGCCACCCGGCCGCCGCCGCCAGCCAGGCGCCGCCCGTCCGCCACCCGGCCGCCCGGCCGCCGCCCCTGCCGCCCCCGCCGCCCGCCAGCCGGCGCCCCGGGCCGCCACCCGCCGCCCGCCCCCCCCCCCCCCCCCCCCCCGCGGCTTAGCCGGCGCTCGGCCGTCGCCCGCCCGCCGCCGCCCCGGCCTCCTCCGCCGCGGGACTGTCGATCTGCCGGCACTCGTCGGCCTCCATTGACCGGTTGTCGCGGATCTGCCGGCGCTCAACCTCATACGAACGCAAGATCCTGTGCGCGGGCGCCGCCGCCGCCTCCCTTGTGTGCAAGCGCCGCCGCCGTATTCACCTGCCTTACGCCGAGATCTAAGGCGATGGGACGCCTTACGATCCCCAGGCATCTTACCGCTTAAGCGATGCCTTAACTACTATGGTTCTTTCCTTCTCTCTATTGTTCTTTCCCCTCTCTCTTTGAAATCACTTAAAAATGAAAGATTGACGTAAACCTTTACAATATGCGTCACCCGTTTCGAACCAGCCCGTCTCACACGTGTTACGCATGTGAGGCGTGTAGGTTCGGAATTGTCCCTTTTTGAATAGCCTAGGAGTGACCGAGAGGGCGTGCTTATAATGAGACGCGGGGTTTAGATTTGGACGTAGTTTCGACAGCGTCACCCTAATGTTCTCCGCTGCTCTATTTTTGGACGTGCAGTTGGAGAACAGCGGGGTTATGCTGCCGAAATTTCGTCTGAATCTAGACCTCGTGTCTTGTTATAAGCATGTTCGTCTCGGTCACTCTTGGGTGGGTTTAGGACCTATCCTTTCCAATAGATATAGGTTTGTAATATAAATAAATAATAAACTAACTATAAATTCTTTGACTTAAAACTGCACAGTTAAACATGAGTGAAGACCGTAGTTGGATGTATACCGGTTGGAACAAGGCAACTGGTCACTCAGATGAGTGGTATGCCGGGACAGACGACTTTATTGATCGAGTGTTCTCGTTGTCTACGACCGATAAAGTTCGTTGTCCATGTGCGAAATGCCGGAATACTAAGTTTTTGGACAAAACGACATTGTCATTACACTTGTGCAAAAACGGTTACATGCCATATTATGAGGTCTGGAGTTTCCACGGTGAGTCTGCTCCTCGAGCCGTTCATGTAGATGATGATGATTGTCCGGGTGTTGACAGGATCGATGAGATGTTACAAGATATACAAACGGAGGATCCGCCCACAAATGAGGCAGACGCATTCTTTAATCTCTTGAAAGCTTCTGAAGAGGTGTTGAATGATCATACTGAAATGACTCTTCTTACTTTCATGACCAGATTTATGGCAATCAAATCTAAGTATTTCTTCTCTAATAATTGCTACAATGATATGATGAAACTTATCAGCGATGCTCTTCCACAACCTCATAAACTGCCCAAAGATATGTATCACTCAAAGAAATTACTATCTGGACTGGGTATGAAATATGAAAAAATTAACGTGTGTCCAGATAACTGCATGCTATTTTGGAAAGAGCATGACAAAGAGAAGAATTGTTTAAAGTGTGGAAAATCGAGGTTTGTCGAAGTTGTCAATGACGATGGTGATAAAGTAATGACAGAAGTTGCACATAAGCAATTGCGTTACTTGCCTATGACACCTCGGTTCAAGCGGCTGTTTCTTTCTAAAAGATCTGCCAGACACATGAGATGGCACAAAGAAGGTGTGCGTGAGAACAAAGATGTGTTGACTCATCCGTCGGACGGTGATGCATGGAAGTCTTTGGACTCTTTTGATTCTGCTTTTGCTAGTGATGCGAGAAATGTTCGCATCGGGTTAGCGACGGATGGTTTTTCACCTTTCAGTACAAATGCCACACCATACTCCTGTTGGCCCGTCTTTGTTATTCCGTACAACCTACCACCTTCTCTTTGTATGAAGTACGAGTTTATGTTTCTTAACCTCATTATACCAGGACCAGATCATCCGGGATCACGTATCAATGTGATGTTGAAACCATTGATTGAAGAATTAAAAACGTTGTGGATTGGAGTTGAAGCGTATGACTGTTACAAGAAGCAGAAATTCAACCTTCGAGCTGCTTATTTGTGGTCTGTCCATGATTCCCCTGCGTACGGCATGTTTTCTGGATGGAGCACACATGGTCGTTTGTCGTGTCCCATATGTGCGTCTGACACAGAGTGTTTTCGACTTACATACGGTGGCAAGATAAGCTACTTTGATTGTCATAGGCGTTGGCTTCCTCGAAACCACCCATTCAGGCAACAGAGGAATGTCTTCAGAAAAGGTACTGTTGTCACTAAGGAACCACCTAAACGCCTGAGCGGGTGTGAAGTATCCGATGTGTTGGACTCACTAGTCCCCGATGAAGCTCGCCCTGGATTCTTTGTAGGTTACGGAAATGTTCACAACTGGACTCATGTATGTGGAGTTTAGGAGCTACCATATGTGAAGTCATTGATACTGATGCATAATATTGATGTAATGCATCAGGAGCGTAACGGAGCTACCATATGTGAAGTCATTGATACTGATGCATAATATTGATGTAATGCATCAGGAGCGTAACATGGCCAAATGTATCATAAGCACGTGCATGGATATCACGGGCAAAACGAAAGACAACTTAAAGGCTCGAAAGGATTTGGCCGAGATTTGTAATCGACCTACTCTTGAGCTTTCTGAAAGCGGTGGTAAGCCACGTGCTTCTTTCGTGCTTCGACCAAATGAAAAGAAACAAGTTATGGAATGGTTGAAAACTTTGAAATTCCCAGATGGTTATGCTGCTAGTCTGAGACGAGCCGTGAATGTTAAAACGGGAAAGCTCACTGGGTTGAAGAGTCATGACTATCATATAATAATGGAAAGACTCTTAACTGTTATGTTTCGGGGATACCTGGATGATGCGGTGTGGAAGGTGTTAGCTGAGCTATCATTATTCTATAGGCAGTTATGTGCTAAAGAAATAACGAAAGACATGATGGAGAAGTTAGAGAAGGAGATACCTGTACTTTTATGTAAGATGGAAAAATATTTCCTCCTGGTTTCTTCAATCCAATGCAGCATCTTCTTATACATCTTCCATTCGAAGCAAAAGTTGGTGGTCCTGTACAATATAGATGGATGTACCATATTGAAAGAGCTTTGAGATATTTGAAAACTATGGTTGGCAACAGAGCAAGTGTTGAAGGGTGCATTGCCGAAGCATTTACTCTAAAGGAAGTAGGTTACTTTTCTAGTTTCTACTTTGCAGAGGAAAACAATGTCAATACTTCGGCAATGCGATACAATGTAGATGACGAACCACCAGTTAGTGATCTCTCTATTTTTGAATCGAGGGGAACTACTGTTGGCAGCAGCACATCATACGATTTTACTAAAGGAGAAAGGACTGCTGCTTTACTCTACATGTATGCTAATATCGATGGCATGGAGAAATATTTCGAGTAAGTGTTTCTCTTACATTTATGATGATTATTGTATTTACCAATACATGTATGCTAATGTCGATGGCATGTGTTTTGTATGTACAGTGAGTTCCACAACCAAAACTGGAAACATAAGCATCAACCAACGAGAAAGCAAGTAGAAACGATGCGACGGGCTGGAATTAATGGAGGGCCAAATTTCTTATCCTGGTTTCGAGCTTATGTATTAGCGAACACATCCATCAAGATTTACGACAACTATCTTATGGATTAGTGAAAGTTAGAAGCTATGGTCGATATGACGTAAATGGCTTCCGATTCCGTACAACTCAATTCGAAACTCTTCGTCCTCTCGCAGCAACATCAAATTGCGGAGTTGTGACGAGAGCAATCGACTCACAAGGGAAAGAAACCAATTACTATGGAATCATTAACAAAATTCTGAAATTTACTTTCGCTGGCAATAAAGAACTTCGAGTGGTATTCTTTGATTGTGATTGGTTTGATAACAATCATGGAACTCGAGAAAATCAATTTGGCATGGTGGAAGTGAATCACAACGAACGCTTACGAGGTTTAGATACATACGTTCTTGCACATCAAGTGGAACAAGTGTATTATCTACCTTATCCATGTAAGAAGCTTAGCACTTGGTGGGTGGTATATAAAGTGAATCCTCGTGAGCGCTTGTATACTCCTGGAGATGATGGTTATCATGATAGTGGAGACATTGAAGAAGTTTACCAAGACGAAGAGTTGCCAGACTGTTTTATCGTCGAGTCTGGTGCAGGACTCGATAACTTAGTAGGAGACGTTGCAGATGTAGAGACATCTACAATGCGAAAGCGGAAACGTAAACATCTCAAGACGACAGATCATGATGTTGATGAATTTTGAAACTGATTACGAGTAACGTTCTTTTAAATGAAAGTGACATTAATTAGGATGTCGTCAAGCAAGGGTTCGAAGGGTTCAAAGGGGAAGAAGGCGCCGAGTGTGAGGGGTTTCCTCCCCTCGCAGGAGAGGGACGACTACTTCTACGGTTCCACTTACAGCGGGAGCAGACGCATTCAGCTGTTAAGTGCGTGTCCAGAGTTGCGGGACAGGGTTGTCAGTTTGCAGCGTACAGAGGTAAATTTTTCTACAATGCACAAAATTATTAAAATCACTTTTTCAATTTAGCTTACTTACTTTACCATTGTAGTCTGATTCGGACTATGAGTCCGAGGCCAGAGCGGCACCTCAGGAGACGGGTATGCAGCGCAGCGTGCCCTCGGGCAGCGAGCCCTCTGGTAGCCAGCCCTCCGGCAGCCACCCCCAGGGTAGTCTGCCCAGCGAGCCCGAGGGCACCCAGCCTGAGGACACGTCCGGTGACCAGCCTTCTGGGTCACCAGACGTGGTGCCGCAGCGGAGGAGACGCACGAGGAGGAGTAACTTTGTTGGTCCTCCACCTATTCCTAGAGAGCCAGTAATTATTCGTCCGGTTGGAGACAGGTAACACATTACTAAAGTATTCATTTCTATTTGTTCTCAAAGACTATGATCTTACTTAATGACTTAACAAACAACTTTTTAGTTCTTGGGAGGACCTCTCGTACGACGGGCAGAAACACCACAGGACGGTGAACGGTTGCATCAGGAACTTAGTGCGTCTGCACTACCCCGGTGCGATTGATGGACGTGCAGCTACGTCGTGGGACGACTACGCGCGCGTTCCTCTCTCGGAGAACGACAACCTACAGGGAGTCGTGTGGGCAGATTTTTAGGTAAGTAACTTTCATAAATATTTGAAGTTTCAATTCTTTATGTTCCTTCAAATATTAACTTGCGTATATGTCGAACTGTGTTGGCTTCCTACAGCTCAGGTACCGCCTTGAGGACCCGGCTGAGCAGATGGATCACGCCCGCTCCGTGTTCGAAGTAAACGCTCGGAAGCTTGTTATGCAAATTCTTTCGAACGCTCGGAGTCAAGTAGTTAACGACTACTTAAAGCTCCACGACCACGAGGTTGGGTCGTTCAGAGACGCCTTCGACACGTACTTGACGGAGGAGCAATACGCAGAGGTAGGTTGCGTAATCTTTAAATTGTTCATATTAATATTGCTAAGTAACACCTAATGAACTACGCATGTGTGCAGGTTAGTGTCCCTTGGTTACAGGGACGAACTGAAGATTACCGAGCCCTTTGCAGGTATTGGGCTAGCGATGAGTTCATCGCTAAGTCCAAGAAGGCTCGAGATGCCAGAGGGAGCTCAGGGAAGCACGGTATGGGCGTCCAAGGTTTTGTGCGAATGGCTAAACGGATGGTAAGTTTCTTGGTAGTTTTTATTATATTCATAATGTAGTATTGTTCGTACTAACATATGTTCACAGGAAAAGGAGACCGGCGTGTGACCGAGTGCTACTGCGGTCTATAGGAGAGGTCACGCTGACCCTTCTCAGCCGGAGCAGTGTAGTCAGTACGCAGCGGAGCGCCTGGTAAGTTTCATGACCTCTGAAATTATTTGACACTATATATATTGTTGAACTTACACAATTTCATTGTTTTTTCACACTAGGTACGGGCAAGAGGCTGTGAGGATACACGGCGAAGGGTTCGACTGGAAAAACTCCCCGAACATCGACCCTCAAGCCGCGTATGCAAGCGGAGGTGGAAAAGCACACGGAAGGTGAATTCATTTACTTTCATTATTTTCAATTCAAGATTATTTAATTTTACCTTGAATTGATTCATTTTTTTAGGCTTGCCATATTCTCTGGAGTCGTCAACTCTAGGGAGGCATGACCTGCGAGAGGCAGCTCCTCGTAGTCTTCGGCTGCAGGCTCCTCCAGCCGCCGTGTCACCGAGAGAGATCTCGAAGTCATGGCGCTTCGGGAGAGCTTGGCTCGGCAGGAGGAGGCCTTGGCGAGAGAGCGAGAGAACAACAGGGCTGCCATGGCGTACCATGCGTCCTATATGGCACAGATGCAAGCGGCAATAGAAGTAAGAAACATACAATTATAGTTTAATTACATTGCATTTCAATTAGTTTTGTAAATTGTAATGTTTGAAATGGCAGGCGCTAGCTCGACAGCAAGGGCAGCAAATCCAGATACCGTTGTGGCAGCCACCTCCGTTCGTGCTGGAGCCGTCACCACAACAGGAGCAGTTTCCTGGAGTACAGGTATAAAAAGAAAGTTACATTAAGTGGAAGCCCCAACCGCTAAGAATCCTAATGAAACTAGAAAAACAATTGTAAACTTGTACATGTCACTTTGTTTCGCAGGGATCAGGGGCGGAGGCTCAGACTCCATCGCCACAGCTAAGGGCGCCAGGTTCGTCGTGGCAGGATGACTTCTTCGCTCCCGGAGGTAGTGGAGGGGCTAGTAATCAATAGATTTGTGATTTTGTTTTCATTTGTGTCAGACTTTGTGATTGTCGATGTGTACTATTGCACTTTGTTGTGAATTTATATATCAAACTGTTTTTTGTTGTCTTTGTATGTGTAGCTGGCCATCGAGCCAGGTTAGCCGTTTTCTGTTTTTTTAAAAAAAATGGAAAATCTTATATACGACGGCCTGTATAATTTATATACAACGGCTGCTATACAGGACCGTCGTATATAAGCCTATATTATATACGACGGCGGGGCCAGGCTGTCGTATATAAGACCTTATATACGACAGCCGCTGGGCCCAGCCGTCGTATATAAAGGCCCTGGTCCACTGGGCCAAGTTCACGAAACCGGCCGTTGTATATAAGCGGCCGTCGTATATATACTGTTATATACGACGGACCGTCGTATATAACTATATATACGACGACAAATTATATACGACGGCCGCAAACCGTCGTATATAAACAACTGCCGTCGTATATAACCTATATACGACGGCTTCGGCTTTATATACGACGGTTTTAGCCGTCGTACGTTGACAAGAATCCTGTAGTGCTTGTTTAAGTCATCGTTGCGTAGTAACAACTGACGTTAATATTGAGATTTGATGATTGTGTAATTATAAATTCCAAGTTCGCTTGCACTCTTGTATGTTTAGTTATAGTTGATAATTAATTTTACACTTTTATTAACCGCTAACTTGAGGCTAAAATATGACCACCCTCCTAATGCTAATGCTTTTATGCTATCCACTATCTTTTTGGACAAGTACTTGAGCCTTGCATACTAATATGCTATAGAAATTATTTTTATCGGATAAGTCTTGCTAAGCTTAGTAGCTTACCGGTTTGTTGATCCTATTTTTCAGGTGAGTCTCTCCTTTATAAGCATGATGCATATAAGGGCTTCTCTAATATTGCACCATCGCACGAGGGATGGGTGGCACAGTGGGAGCCCGAGTTGCCGCCGGCTTGATTTGTGTGTTGGTAGTACAACATGCCATTGGGCTATGGCACGTGGTTTTGCTAAATGACATATGAGAGAATACTCCGTTACTATTCGTATTTTGCTACTCTCATATATTTTGTAACGTTTAAACTATGTACGACGCTTTAAAACTTTATGTATGTTGTTTTTAAATTATGTCGCTTGTATATGCAATTGGCGGTGATGCATCGCGTGTCACCCGTGCAAAGATCCTGTGGCGTGATTGTGTCGGTTGCCTTCGGACGACCGACCGTCACACCTGGAGTGCATGTGCGACTGCATGAAGAGCATGTGATTGCGGTGGATAGTGATGGAGTCCTCAAAGAAAACGAGCATAACTTCTTCATGCATCAGGTTCATCAACTTCGGCTAGATGATGTCTTTTCGAGGGATACTCTCTTGATGGCTGGCCTAGTAGAGGTTGACGGCATAGGAGTTCGCTTCATTAGACATGATTATGGTATTAATAGATGTGAAAGAAATTTCACACGCTTTGTTAGAACCAACAGCTGCTCGAGCTTGATTACTCAATGACGACGGTGAATTATGCACAACGGGAGGAGGAAGATAAACAGTAAAAAAACGCACGGGAATGGCGCCCAAACGCTCACAGCAACGAACGCTGCACAATCGCGCGTTCCCACTCACTCAATGGACGATTGCAGGGGCAAATTTATATGCACCTAGAGCAACTAACTCCAGTTTATCCCGACGGCTCACAATCTGCATCTTCCTCACCGCACACGTTGCAAGCTCCGACTCACGTGCGTGTCACACCCCACGACGCACACCTCGGTGACTCATTCCGCGTCCCACACCCTGCAACTCACTCGTTGATCACGCACACACACGCCACACACCCATACGTGCCAGATCACACACGCACTCACACGCTTGACGCTCACCGACAGACCTCGCTCAGACGTGGTCTTGCCCAGATGGCACGATTGGGTTTATTCCTAAAAATCTCCCCCTAAACAAGATCGCCGAGACCCCAATCACAGAAGCGTCGGCTCCTTGTCGGCATCGGTGAGTAGAGCCTCCTCCTCCTTCTTCGGCTTGCGGCAGTTACGGGCGAAATGGCCACAGGCGCCGCAATTGTAACATTTCCCGATGGAACTCTTCGGTTTGCTTCGCGCCTTCCACTCCGCCTCCATGAGCAGGAGGTGATCACTGCGCCGCTCGCCGCTGGCCTGTTCATGCCGCCGGGATCGCTTGTCGAAGGCCTTGAGCCTCCCCAGCGCTTCCTCGAACGGCATCCGATCCATGTCGCAGAATTGCTCAATCACCGCCATGGTGTGGTACAAGCGAAACGGCACAGTGTCGAGGAGTTTCATCATCATGGCGGCGTCACCGAGCGTCGAGCCCAGGCTAGCGTACCTCGCCGCCATGCCACTGATTTTGCCGGTGAACTCTTCGAGCGATTCTCCATCGCCCATGTACAGACGGTGGAAATCACCCTTCAATGTGAACAGTCGAGCTGCCTTTACTCGGTCCACGTCGATGAACCTCGTTCTGAGGATGTCCCACACCTCCTTCGCCGTCGGCTTCGTCGAGACCTGCATAAGAATATCCTCGGGCAAGGCTTGCAATAGTTGCGCCCTCACCGTCTTGTCCTTGCGCTCGTCCACCTGCGTGATGTCAGCCAGAGCCACCGCCTCCCACAGCCCCTGAGCATCAAGGATCGCCCACGCCGTGTAGTTCGCCGGCGCCAACATAGGGCACGACATGGACACTGTGCTCCCCCCCCCCCCCGGTGCCGTGAGGTACCAACGCCATCACTCTCGCACCGGAACGAGGCTCTGATGCCAATTGTTAGAACCGACAGCTGCTCGAGCTCGATTATTCAATGACGACGGCACAACGGGAGGAGGAAGATAAACAGTGAAAAAATGCACGTTAATGGCGCACAAACGCTCACAGCAACGAACGCTGCCACAATCGCGTGTTCCCACTCACTCAAACGACGATTACAGGGGCAAATTTATACGCACCTAGAACAACTAACTCCAGTTTATCCCGACGGCCCATGATCCGCATCTTCCTCGCCGCACACGTTGTGAGCTCCGACTCACGTGCATGTCGCACCCCATGACAAACACCTCGGCGACTCATTCCACGCCCCACACCCTGCAACTCACTCGTCGACCACGCGCACACACGCTGTACGCCCATACGTGCCGGATCACACACGCACGCACACGCTCGATACTCACCGGCAGACCTCGTTCGGACGTGGTCTCGCCCAGATGGCGGGATCGAGTTTATTCCTAACACGCTTTGGCGGGATCACCATCCTTAGTTTCCCACTGTTAAATAGAAAATCATGTATATTAGGAATGCTTGATTCTAGGGCTACGCTCCCTCTATTCTTGGTATGTAATATTGCCTGCCCATCTATTCTTGGCATGTGATATTACCTGCCATGCATGTAACCTGCTGTAACCACTATATATACATGAGTCTATCCCTTGAGGGGATTGCTTTGCGCCATTTAACATGGTAACAGAGCCAAGGAAAAATTTCTGATCCCACCACGCACTATTCCTCCTCCTCCCCTTCCTCCACCTATGTCGAACGCCACTGCTCCTACTATCATGGTGTCGATCCCCATACACCATGTCGTCACGGTTCGACTGAACAAATCCAATTATCTCCTAGGGCGTGCTCAGCTCCTTCCGTACCTATGAAGCTCGAAGCTCATGGGATACCTTGATGGATCCAATGTCGCGCCTGCGAAGAAGATCGTCGATTCGACGGTCGCAGGCGGTGTTGAAGTCCCTAATCCGGCGTATGAACGCTGGTATGATCAAGATCAACAACTGTTGAGTGGCCTTCTCTCGTCAATGACTGAGGAAGTCCTTAAGGACGTCGTCAATGCGGCATCCTCCAAGGCGGTTCGGGACTCCCTCTAGAAGAAATTCGCCTCTTCAATGAAGGCGCGCACGGTGCAAATCCGTGTGGAACTTGCTACATCAAAAAACGTGATTTATCTGCGGCTGACTTCTTCCACAAGATCACGGGGCTTGCTAACGAGCTCGCTAGCGCTGACGCTCCTCTACGTGATGAGGAGGTCCTCGCTTATCTACTCGCGGGGCTACCGGCTAAATATGACCCATTCGTCACCTCCATGACGACCAAGACCGAGCCGCTCTCCATTGACGACGTGTTCGCACATCAAGTTGCGTTCGAGGCACGTCAACTTCAACACGTGGCTGAATTGCAGCAGCACCACGGTGCCTCTGCCAACTACGTGCATCGCGGTGGCCCCTCCCGCGGCCGCGGCCGCAGCCGCTGCCGTGGTGACCGAGGTCGCGGCGGACACTACCGTGGAGGTACTCCCATGCAGGCTGATCGTCGCGGCGGCCCTCGTCCTCAGTGCCGGATCTGCGGCAAGATCGATCACACTGCCATCAAGTGTTGGCACCGGATGGATGAATTGTACAAGGAGGAGGTTCCTTCGGCGGCTCTCGCATCTACAAGCTCCTACAAAATTGATCCTAACTGGTACAATGACACGGGCGCCACGGATCACATCACAAGTGATCTTGATCGCCTAGTTGTGCGGGATCAGTACCATGGTGGTGACACGGTACAAGTGGGCAACGGTGCAGGTTTGCAAATTAAACACATTGGTTCCTGTTCTATCAATACTAATACACGCCCTCTTGCTCTTAACAATGTCCTTCACGTTCCCGAAATTTCTAAACACCTTCTTTCAGTTCATAAATTATCCCGTGATAACAATATATTCTTTGAATTTCATCCTTCCTACTACCTCATAAAGGATCGGGCAACTCGGAATCTACTCCTGGAAGGTAAATGTGAAGCCGGTCTGTACCCCCTCAAGCCGTCCGATATTAAGTACATCAAACAGGAGTTCGTGAGCTATTCTGCGCGTCCGGATCAATGGCATGCTCGGTTCGGCCATCCATCTCCTCAAGTTGTTCGGTCCATTTTACGTATTCATAATCTTCCGTGTCTTAAAGAGTCTACTATTTCCTCAGTTTGTAATGTGTGTCAGTTAGCTAAAAGTCATCAATTACCCTATACTATTTCCTATCATAGATCCACGACACCACTTGAACTCATTTATTCTGATGTTTGGGGTCCTGCTCCCGTGTCTGTTGGTGGCTTCAAATATTATATTAGCTTTATTGATAAATTCAGCAAATTTACATGGATTTATCTCATGAATGATAGAACTGACGCTCAACGCATTTTTCTCATTTTTCAAGCTCATGTCGAACGCCTCCTTGACACCAAAATCAAATGCGCACAATCCGATTGGGGTGGGGAATATCAGAAACTCCATAACCAATTCTTCACTAAAATAGGCATCGCACATAGGGTGTCCTGTCCCCATACCCATCAACAAAATAGTTCAGCTGAACGCAAATATCGCCATATTGTTGAAACCGGTATCGCCCTCTTAGCTCATGCTGGCATGCCACTCAAATTCTGGGATGAAGCCTTCACCACAGCCACGTACCTCATAAATCACCTCCCTACCTGTGTTATTGATAATTTGTGCCCTTTACAACGACTATTTCGCACACCACCTAATTATTCCATGCTTCGTATTTTTGGTTGTGCATGTTGGCCTCATCTTCGTCCATATAATAAACACAAATTATCTTTTCGATCTAAACCATGTGTTTTAATTGGCTACAGTGCTATTCATAAAGGGTACAAATGTCTTGACATAGATACCGGACGTGTCTATATTTCCAGGGATGTTATCTTTGATGAGCATGTCTTTCCATTCAAAAATCCTTCATCCAACGTTGATCCACAATCATCGGGCAGTAATAGTGTTGATAGGATTACTAACCAATTGTTTGATTTGTTTTCCTATTCGATGCCCACAACAAATGCAGGAAATTCTATTGGTGGATCTTCCTCGTATCAATCACGCGTGACATCTGCGAGCGACGAGGCAATAGCTGGGTCGTGTCCCCTGGCATCGGGAGAACCGCCCGCATGCCACGCCCAGGCACGCGGCAAACAAACGGCAGCTCATGGATCTTGTCCCCTGGCAGTGGTACACATGCCTGCATCTCCTGGCCACATGCATGCATGCATGCAACCTGGGCCCACTCCAGGAACCTTGCTGCATATGGGCAGCACACATACGGTGGCAACTGAATCCCTGCCACCGGGATCTCAGCCAGCATGCGCTGGTCTGGTCAACCAACACGACCAGCCAGACCCAAGCAAGGATTTAAATGCTGCTCATTCAATCACGGCGCCTGCAGCTGTATCGTCATCAACGGACAACGCGGGCCACTCAGATATGGATACAACATCATCTGATCCGGAGGTATTCCCCGATCCTGTCAATCATGCTGATCTAACTGTTGTTCCAAATCATCACACATGACATACGTACGGTACACGCCTGAAAAATAATATTCGACAGCCGAAACAACGTACCGATGGTACGATGACATATTCTATTACTCGGACTACTGTTGAAGAGCCATCATCTCATATTACTGCTATGAAGCACCCTTTATGGCTTCGTGCGATGCAAGAAGAATTTGATGCACTCATTAAAAACAAGACTTGGCACCTTGTCCCTCCTCGTCCTGGTCTCAATATCATTGATTCCAAGTGGATTTTCAAACTCAAATACAAGTCAGATGGAACTATTGATCGTTATAAGGCCCGCCTAGTCGCAAAAGGTTTCAAACAACAATACGGGATTGATTATGATGCCACTTTCAGTCCGGTTGTGAAGCCGACCACCATTCGCATTTTATTATCCTTGGCGGTTTCTCAAGGATGGTCACTCCGACAGATTGACATTCAAAATGCTTTTCTTCATGGATTTATTGATGAAGACGTTTACATGAAGCAACCGCTGGGTTTTGAAGACTCCACTTATCCAAAGTATGTTTGCAAACTTGAGAAATCTTTATATGGTCTTAAACAAGCACCGCCGCCTGGTTCTCTCGGTTGAGTAGCACTCTGATTCAGTTGGGTTTTCAAGCATCCAAGTCGGATGTATCGCTATTTATCTTCACTCAAGCCGGCATCCAAATGTATATCCCTATCTTTGCATCGGGACAAGGGGATCCACAATGGACACAAATTGCTCAGCAAGAAGCAGATGCACAGCGGAATCAGAAGAATAATCAAACAGAATCAGTAGGGCTAGGGATTAATAAGGCCCCAGCAGCAGATCGAGATGCCAGTAAATCAGCCCAATCAATAAGGGGGACAACAAGAAGGTTCCAATAATATTGCCCCACAAGCAGAATCACCCTCTTTGGCTAACCAGTCAGTGGAGCAGTCAGTCCAGCACGGAGGCAATGGCAACGAAGAGGTCCTATTATTTGTGAATGAGGACGACAACAATGAACCATCTGTCTTAGGTAAAGCCATTCAACACATCAGCCTTGAGAAGAGTGCTGGCTGTGGCTTTCCGACAGTCCTATTTTATATCAACTATCATCTATTTATATTATATAATTTTAATTTTTTCTTTATGTATAAAAATCGCAATAATGATGTTTAACACTTGTAATAATCATATATGGGACCTTTGAAAATAAGAATAAAAATAATTACATAACTTAAAATTAATAGCAAGGCCTTTAAGAATTGGCAATATAGCATCACAAGTTTATTAATCTCTACTGACATGTGACAACACCAACAGAGCACTACTCACAGTCATGTAGAACATCAACATAACGTTGCAGAACCCCCTCAAAAACATAACAGTGCAAAAGGTATTTATGTTATACAGAAAATGAAAGACGACCTCCTGTCGAATTTGATAGTACATCGAATAAATTTGAGCAGGTTATAACATCAGATATCGTTGGAACGACATGTTCTATTCTTGTGAAAGCATCTAAACTAACAGTGTTATCTATCTTCAAGATACTTGGGGAAACTACAACACATTACCAATCATTTCTTCCTTCATCTTTTCCCTTTTCTTAGCTGCCAAGGGCTCAAGGTGGAACAGAGATCTCTTGGATTATCAATTTGAAGAATCAATTTGCATATCTGTGAATAACAATGATTAGACAGAGAAGCAGCGAGTTTCATAAATGATAGTCACTATGAAACAATATGAGACAACTCTATGAAACAACAATGTCACAACAATACGTCAGTGTACTATCCTGAGGAAAAAATAATAAGCAAAAATGAAACACTAAGCAGTATATGTTCATGTCCTGCACCATGCACAATGGAAACTGAACATGATCATTTGAGTTCAACATGATAGCCTGCCTTGAACTTGCCAACTCCAATGATACGCTGCCAACTCCCATAATAATCAACTTGGACTTGCTATGATCGACTTGTTTGAAGAGTACCAACAGTTCAACTTCAGCAGTTCAGATCATGCCCCTGAACATCTAAACTTCAATATCAAACTAACCTATATCTGAGGAGTCTACAAAGGATTGGTTTTCTCTCAACCCTTACCCTCATCAAACAATCACAAAGATCAAACTCGTTTGGTCCACTATCAACCACAATGGGAATACAAACCTTCCCATGCCTCACCACAAATTGGAGGCCACCAGGCGACACCTAGCCGTCTAGGAATTCAATAGCAAGAGTAACAAACACGAAACAACAAGCTAGCAATAAAAACGAATCAAAAAACTCAATCCATAGGTGACCTCACTTCAAATCACTCACAAACTCTCAACCTTTACAAAGAAATGATTTCGTCCGCAAAAGAGTGTGAGAGTGGCTAGAATAGCTCAATAGTGCTTGTGGTAGCGCTACGGTTCATCAAGGTTTAAATGGAGACGAGAGCCCTCTTCTCATAGGGCCCTCAACATTTTACCGTTGCCAAACATTGAAGTTCACACTAGTGCGGACACCGACTCCGGACAAGTCTGGCCTTGCTTACCACACTTCGTTGAGTGACGTCCCCGCCAAAATGTCATTTGAACTTTAAAAAGATTCCAAATTCAGACTAGTGCGACACATCTGAACCTTCTTTTTCACACCACGATCCACACAAGTCCGACCTGTTTGTACTAGTCCAGTCTAGGTGTCTGAATTAGTCTAGACACATCAGTAACCCCTTTCCGGTGCCAACTCGGACAAGTACGGGTTCCGACTAGTCTAAACACATAAGAACCTTCTTCCCCATGGGGTTCTGTGGACAAGTCCGGGTCCAGAGAAGTCCCGACACATCAATACCTCTTTTTTTAGGGGGTACACTGGACAAGTTCAGATCTGGACAGTCAATATGGACTTCTCCGAGGGGTATCCGAACAAGTCTGGAGTGCCCCTTAAAAACTAATCTACACACATCCTCTCAACTAAAACCTTAAGAATTGAGATCAAATCATTTTCACACACACTTGATGGCATGTCCCTCTTAATAGAATGACATTTCCTATACTTAAGAAAATTAAAAACCCGGATTCTAAGTATAGGTCTTCAACATCTTTTCTTTTTCCTTTTTGAGGGATTCAACGATCTTTTTATTTTCAAATATGTAGACACTCCTTACACACTCATTAGTTCTTTAATTGTTTATCATGGGAATCAACAAAAACCCACAAGGGTGACCTAAATACACTTTTACTTGTTCTCCCCCTCATAAACTCCACATCGGTCCTACCGCTTTGCCCTGTTCCTCGTTCACCACTCCCGCACACTCTGCCCTTCATAGCCGCCACCACTCGAGCTCCGCTGCCGCGCGCACCGCCTCGTCATAGCCCTAGACAAGGCCATCAACTTGGAATCTTTGGGGACCCTCTACATTCCCCCAAGTAAACTGCTCCCAATCCCCAACCATTAGCATGAATTCTGGGTTCTTCTCCGAAGTCATCCATCGGACCACCATCCCCTCATCGGAAAAACTCGCCGCATCGAGCGAACAATTGTTCGATTATTTCCGTATACAACTCCTCACTCACATACGCACCTTACCTAGCAATATTTTTGGTAGGGGGATCAACTGGTGGACCATATTTTGAGGATTTCTTGCTTTCGGACAAGCACCACATTGCCCCTATCGTCGACCTCCACCGTCGCCCTCATCGCCATTGGTGTCTTTGCCAATGTCCCTAATCGCCTTGTGAATCTCTCCAGCTGAACACTAAACCATCCCGTGCCCTCCTTCCATTGTGCGACCCCGCCAAACATCACGGATTTTTTATTTAAGCATGATTTTTAATCATTTATATTAATAGCCTGCAATTTTTTTACCAAAATAGCCACCTTGTCATCCACGCCGTGGACGATTTATCCCCGTGGACAAGTAATCGCCCACGTCGTGGACGATTTGTACTCCATTGTGTTTATTTTGATAGTGATTTAAAAATACTTTGAGACATATTTGAGAAGTGTTGTTATGAAAGTAAATGTGTACTACATTTACTTCTATAACAACACTTCGCAAATATGTTTCTAAGTATTTTTAAATCACTGTCGAAAACTAAAGGCAATAGAGCTGCAGACGACTGGATGACGCGGCAATGCCACGTCAGAAGTCATTGACGCTGTGGACGATATCTTATCCACGTGGATAAATCGTTCACGGCGTGAACGACAAAGTTTTTATTTTGACAAATTTTTTTGCAGGCTATTAATATTAAATAATTAAAAAATCATGGTAAAATAAAAAACGAACATCACAGTCCACCGTGAGCTCCCCCCCAACACACACACAATATTTCTGTGAATCCATTGCTGGAGGGGCCTTCCGGCAAGAAGTCGTCATGTTGCTCGTATCTGAGTGGCTGGAGATAATCCTAGTACTTTCCTGTGTAAAAATAATACCATAAAATGGTTTAGAACTTATAAAAATCTCATAAAATTTTATAAACATAAAAAATGGGAAGTTATTTCCTATAGAATATTTATGACCCAATCTACATTTTAGAAACATTTAATTTGTATAGATATATTATGTGACATGTCAAATACTTTTTACTTGGTATTATTTGGAAATTAAATTATAAAAAATCCAACATTAGAGAAAACTAAGATTTTGAATGCTAATTTAATATATGCACAATAGCTCACAGTAAAAGTCCTAGCTCATTTTAGCATACAGATGTTGCTAAACCGATTATTGTTTGATTTCTGCTATTTAAATTGTAGAATATGGATTTCTTAATTCTCCAATTTTGTATAAATTACTTTAACATATTTCTCACTTCTAGTAAATCAGGCATGTCAATTTGCTGAAATTAATCATCTAGAATGCATACAACTCTCTATTGCAATTATGCAAAAATCTCTTATACACCACACCACACCACACGATGTCCACACTATGGTTTATTGTGTTTTTGCAGTTAAGCCCTTCCATCTGACAATATAAATTTTAAAAATAAAATAAAATGTGAAGGTGAGAGAGACTAAGTATAAAATAGTGATTGTGGTATAAGAATTATATGATAGTTTTTTTTACAAGTTTGCATTCTAGTCGTTCTAGCTCCATTATTTTAGTGATATTTTTTGAAAGCTTTAACTTTCGATGCTAGAGAGTTAATTTCTTTCCCTGATTTCTCGGTTATGTTTGGGTCCGGTGAAAATGAAAACTGTTGATTGTGGTATTTTTCCAGGCGTTCCCGTCCGTTTTCATCCGTCCCCGGTCGGATCACAGCTCCCAGGCCAGGCAGCACCACATCGGCGCCGCAAGCACCGGCGGAGCAGGCAGCTTGCAGCCAGCTCACGGCGGCACGCGCGGCCAGAACGAGGTACAAGTCTGCCGTCGCCTCCGCCTCCAGGTGAGAGCTGAGTCTCCTCCCAATCCTCTAAACCTCCTCCAGGTCTCCTTCATTTTGTAGTCGACATTTAGGCTGGATGTAGAGGGGATGGGTCGATCCCTGCACGGGAGACGTGGCCGGGGACGGGTCAATCCCTGCGCAGGGATGTGGGTGATAAGGAGTTTTGATCCCAACCGAGGATGGGGATTCATCCAGTTCTTCCTGGAACGGTAGTTCCTCAGAAACAACTCAATCGGCAGGCAGCGACGCCACCGATGCTCGGCAGGAGATCTGGGGGCCGTATCTCTCGGACAAGTGGGGAGTAAGGCGCCTAAGACTGGTTGCACCTGCATGCGGGATCATCTACTGGACTGATTTGGCTAGTTCACCGCCATCGTCTACTGAGAAAGCCCGCACCCTACAGGCATACGCCCTCTCCAGCACACGGCGAGCGGAACGGCGAGAGGAACTGCATAGTCGTTCTGCACTGGTAAAGAAAGGAAAATGGGAAGAGAAAAAAGGAGAAGGAAAGGAAAGAAAGGACAGAAAAAAGAGAGGAAAAAAGGAAATAAAAAGAGAGTGTGAAAGGAAATAAAAGAAAGGAAAAATAGAGGAAAAATGAAATAAAATAATGGAAAATGGAGAGGGAAAAAGAGGGGAAAGGAGAGAAAAAAAGAAAGAAAGTAGAAGGAGAAGAAGAGAGGAAAAAGAAAAGAAAATAGAAGGAAAAAGGGAAACAAAATAGAAGGAAAATAAGAGAGAAAAAAGGAAGGAAAATTAAAAGAAAAGAAGAGAAAAAGGGAAAAAATAAAAGAAAAATAGAGAGGAAAAAAGAAAAGAAAAAGAGATGGAAAGAAACATTAAAGAATGGATGTGAGTTGACATAGAGTATAATTAGGGAGTACTACGAGTGCGGAAGCACGTGCTAGAAAGTAGAGAATCTTTTAGAGTGTACTGAAAAGAGGTGAGAATATTCGTTTAATGTAGATTTTTATAGTACATGAGTGCGGATAGCCTAAGCGTGTTATGCTGTAGCAATGACGCATTCTAAAAATTTTAAACATACAGAAGTATATGCATATTTCTGCTGCCTCGGACTGATTTTCCCTCGGCCCACTTCCCCTCTCTCCCGGCAGCACCAGCTTTCCTCATGGCCTAGCCAGCCTTTCCGGCGCCTCAGCCCAAGCTCAGCCTTCTTGCTCCGCACACAGCCCTGCCTTGCGCGCGCTTGGCCTAGCTCCCTGCAGCCCACCTGGCCCGCAGCCTAACCCTTACCGTAGTGAGGCGCTCGATCTGCCACCCTCCCGCCGTGCTCTTCTTGTGCGCAGCGCCGTGTCGACCACCTGCCTTTCTCCCTCTTCCTAGATTTTCGACCCGTTTCTGTCCTTGTAACAAGTGCGCCGTCTTTGAAAAGCTAGCAGGTAGTTAAAAATGCATAATTTGAGTGACCAGTAAGAAAGGATTTCGTACTGGTGGTATGTATCATGCATGTTGTGGAATTAATTTTTTGTGAACTATGAACTGATTATGAGTCTAATGTCATATCTGGGTTGTCGTAAATAGTGTACATGTCCAACAAACTGTGTGCATGGACAAAAATTATGTTCCATGTTTATATTAGTTTTCTCAAATGAAATGGTGATATCAAGTTGCTACTTATATTTATGTTAGTCAATGTTCTACACTTCTACTTCCTATGGCTTCTAATTGATGATGCTCGAACAACCTTTATAAACTAAAATATTATCCTAACATCATCAATAGAATCCAGAGGGTGTATTTATCATATCTTATATATAATACGTGTTAAAACTATACGTATTACCATATCCTATTGATATGCATTGGCTAGAAGCCTAGAATACAGTGGGATAGCTAGTACATGCTACTTGTCGTGCATATCAACAACTATACCTTTCTACTATGCTCAGATTTACTAACCAATATCAGTATTACATATTTCATGTGTTGCCAAAATAATTTTTATGCTTGTAATATTTTTGCAATTGGAACTGTTAGCATTAACATTAAAATTAGTTTATACTAGGGCATTGTTTCCTGTTGTTTTCTCTTACATGTATGCTGCCTAGCTTGGTACTCTAGTATTTTTGTTTGAATGAATCATATTGTAATATGTGCTGGATATCTATCACCAAATGATTTTTTACTTATTTCTGGCCTTAATGAACTCTCATGTTTCCTCAGTTATGCACACATGAGATTCTGTTACCTTGTAAGGTCACATGTCTGTCACTTATTTATTCAAGAAAACAAACTTGGCAAATTTACGCCTGATCATTCTAGTTGTCACTTTGATTTGTCAACCACTTGAGCTGTATCTGAGTCAGTAGAATGTTTAGCCAATTTTTAGTCTAGGCTTGGCTTTGGTATAAAAAGTAAGGCTCGAGGCAGAGCGAAAATTTGCACTCAACATGCATTATCTGTGGTCAAAGCTGCTTGAACACCCTGGATGGTTACACAGGTGATCACATGCCAGTGCTAGAAAGGAGAGGATAAAGTGATGCACAAAAGGAGACAAAATGGAAGAGAATGGGGATGTTTGTGCTAACTATTCCTCGATTTAGTAAGTCAGTACCATCTCTCTATCAAGAGTATGGCCCTAAGCCTGACACTGAGCACTACAAGCGAGGATACAAACTACACAAAAGCTTTGGAAATAACAATACTTAGTAACTAACCATCTTAGATGGCAAAAGGCTGTCAGTCATAGATAGCTAGATGCTGCTGCATAAGCAAGGTTTTTGGCTGCTTTTGTTGGCATGTGACCGTGGCCACACCTTCGGAAGTAGGTGTAAGGACATGATAGGTCAGCTATTTATTGGACTGAGAATTTCTTACCCAGGGTTTCAAGCATCCCCATTAGTTAATTCTACATTTTGCGATGCCTCAACAGTTTCTCAGAAAAATCATTCTGACAAACAGTCAAAGCGTTATTTTTCATCACGTGCAAACAGTATTTGTACTTTTTAAGCTTCATATCAAATTTCAATTTGAAATTGGATTTTTGTAGGTTTACTTACAATTTATATGCACTACATACATGATTTTTTGTTGCAATTCCGGTCCTGTTCTTGCTGAAACCGCGTCTGATCTTGCTGTATATACAGATCTGCACTAGCAGATCAGTTATCTTCCTAGAAGACAGACCAGGAACAAGTATACAGCAGAGAACAGAAGCTTGATTCAGCAGAGAGCAGTTGAGGGATTGGAGAATCAGCAGTTCTGTTCAGGAGAACATAACAGATGTGAGGAATAGCAAGGGAGCGCCGGCCCTGACCTGATCTGAATCGCGGTGGTTACAGGGGTCCCAACTGTGGGATGACCTGCCGCTGGGCCTAGGCGGTTAGAATGGGGGGGTGGGGGGGCGAACCCTGATCCCCCCCTTTGTGTGCGCGCCCAGGTCAGGGGGCTGGTCAGCCCCTATATGGTGCGGCTGCACCAACTTTAGGCGGCAGACCTAGTTTAGGAAGTATTTATATTTTCTCCTATTGTAATAGATCAGGACTCTTGTAAGGGGGTTATATAAAGAAGCCAAACACCACAGTTTTATTCAGATCAATAAAGAAGAATTCCTCCACCTCTCCAACCCTAGCCGCCGCCTCTCCCTTGGAGCAGCCCCACCACCAGGCCAACCCTAGCCGCCGCCCCTGCCTCTCCTCTGTTTCTGCGCCTCAGATCAGGAACAGGCCGGCAGCTTCCTGTTCTTCCGTCTCCCTCTCTTCTGCTCTGTCCAGCGCCCAGATCAGAAGCACCTCCAAGCAGCGGCTGTTCTGTTCTCTCAAAGAACAGATCAGATCTCTCTCTACTCCCTCACAGTTTTCCTGGTTCAGCAAGAACAGCACCCAGGTGGGATGCTGAACTGCTATCGGGACAGGGCAGTTTTGGTGTGATCAGCACCGGAATTGCAACATTCGTGGTATCAGAGCCGGTTCGACCCTAGGTTGAATTCAGTAAGATGTCGTCTACACCTCCAAGCAGCGGCAGCGCCACCGGCCATGCGATACCCTCTCCGGCAGCTCGTGAGGTGAACACCGGGACGGGGTTCCCCGTGCTCACCAAGACCAACTACGCGGAGTGGGCTGTCATGATGAAGATCAAGCTGAAGGCACGGCTGCTTTGGAAGGCCATGGAGGAGGGCAACGTGAGTGAGCAAGAAGATATGATGGCGCTTGACATCTTGGTCAGCGCTGTCCCGCCGGAGATGATCACGACTATCAGAGAGAAGAAGACGGCGAAGAAGGCATGGGACACGATCACCATCATTTGGGTCGGGGTCGACTGCGTGAAGAAGACGACGGCACAACAACTCCAGAAGGAATTCGAAGCCGCTGCCTTGAAGGATGGCGAGAGCGTGGAGGACTTCTCCCTCCGCCTGAGTGGCATGCTACCACGGCTTGCGTCGCTAGGGGAGGAGATAGGAGAAGGGAGGTTCCGGGAAGGATATTCCGCGGGACCAGTGCAGGAACTGCGGGAAGAAGGCCCACTGGGCCAGGGAGTGTCGGTTGAAGCCTAAGGAGGAGCCGCAACAGGAGGATTTCGTGGCGAAGGCGGAGGGCGCCTTGTTATTATGACAAGGGTGGCCTCAGTACAGGAGAAGCCTGTACAGGAACGTCCTACGCGCCCACTGGAGATAGTGGAGGGACGTGTCTTCGCTCACCACGGCGATGACAACGACTTTGACGACACTCGTTGGTACCTCGACACGGCCGCGACCAACCACATGACGGGTTTGCGTGCTGTCTTCTCCGAGCTCGACAAAAACGTCGTCGAAACCATCAAGTTCGGCGACAACTCCGTCGTGCGTATCCAGGGGAAGGGTACGGTCGTATTCGCCGCCAAGACGGGTGAGCACATGAGGCTCAACGGCGTCTACCTCATCCCGCGCCCCACCACCAACCTCATCAGCGTCAGCCAGCTGGATAAGGATGGCTACAACATCACGGTGCATGGAGGAGTGATGCACATACGGGATGAGCAGCAGCATCTCCTCACACGAGTACAACGCGACGACAACAAGCTGTACTCCATCAGGCTCAACATCACATGTCCGGTTTGCCTAACCGCGAGGTGTGATAATGTTGCATGGCGTTGGCAGAAACGCTACGGACACGTCGGCTTCCAAGCGGTTCGGAAGTTGGCACGAGAGGAGATGGTGCTCGGGCTTCCACAAATTGATCATGTCGATCAATTGTGCGAAGCTTGCTTGGTCGGGAAGCAGAGGCGCTCCAGCTTCCCCAAGCAAGCTTGGCGGCGCGCGGAGGGCGCACTCGACCTCGTCCATGGCGACATCTGCGGGCCTATCACGCCGACGACTCCAGGCGACAAGAAGATGTTCTTGTTGCTAGTGGATGACATGAGCCGCTCTATGTGGCTCTATCTTCTAGCAACCAAGGACCAGGCGCTCGACTTAATTCAACAATTTGAGGTGACAGCTGAATTAGAGGCCGGGAGGAGGCTGAAGCTACTCCGTACTGATCGTGGAGGAGAGTTCACCTCACAGGAGTTCGGCGAGTACTGCGCTCAGCATGGAGTACAGCGTCAGCTCACAGCCCCGTATACGCCACAGCAAAACGGGGTTGTGGAGCGGCGCAACCAGACAGTGGTCGGCATGGCGAGGAGTATGTTGAAGGCGAAGGGTATGCACGGTATTTCTTGGGGTGAGGCAGTTATCACGGCTATCTATATCTTAAATCGATCCCCCACCCGCGGCCTCGACGGGAAGATGCCGTATGAAGCTTGGCATGGAGAGCGACCCGCCGTCAACTACTTCCGAACTTTTGGGTGCGTGGGGCATGTCAAGAACACGTGCCCCCACCTGAAAAAGTTGGAAGACCGGAGTACTCTGATGATTTTTCTTGGCTATGCTGCAGGGACGAAGGGCTATCGGGTGTATAATTTGGCTGATGGGCGCACACACATATCACGTGACGTGATATTTGACGAGGCAGCCAAGTGGAACTGGGGAGAAGGAGCAAGAGAAGAGGACTACACCGCCTTCCACGTCGACTCCTTAGGTCCAACACCTGCTGGACCTGCTGTTCCAGCACCCGGAGAGGTGCTGCAGGGTCCGGAGGGGCCGAACAACACCCTAGCAGTGCCCAGGAGGGGCACAGAAGGGTCTGTCCAGACCCTAGTATTTGAGGGCTAATTGTGGCTGTATTGGATGATTCAGATAATGAGGGTACAGGGATGATTATATAGAGGGATTAGGTGAGGGGAAAAGACTAAACTACCTCTAACGCTAATCCCTCACTAATGACTAAACTACCCGTGTCCCATACACAATTACATAGTCTAACACCCCTCCGTAGTCACAACATCTAGCCACTGCAGATGTTGAGACTGGACTGAAACTCGGAGAACAACGACGACGGGAGGCCCTTTGTGAAGATGTCGGCGAACTGCGTCGTCGTCGGGACATGGTGTACCCGAACCTCGTCACGTGCAACCCGCTCACGAACAAAATAGAGGTCGATCTCCACATGCTTTGTGCGCTGATGCTGGACCGGGTTGGTGGAGAAGTACACGGCGCTGACGTTGTCGCAGTAGATTAGGGTGCTCCTGGCGACGGGAGTGTGGAGCTCTTGAAGCAGCTACTGAAGCTAGGAAGCCTCAGCCACACCGTTAGCCACGGCGCGATACTCCGCCTCAGCACTCGAGCGCAACACCACGGGCTGTCGCTTCGAGGACCAAGAGACGAGGTTACCGCCCAGGAAGACGACGTACACAGAGGTAGACCGACGTGTGTCCGGGCAGCCTGCCCAGTCAGCGTCGGTGTACACGAACAACTCGGAGGCCGCGTCACGTCGAAGGAGGAGGCTGTAGTCGAGGGTGCCTCGTAGGTACCGAAGAATCCGCTTCACAGCGGTGAGGTGCGGCTCTCTCGGGTCATGCATGTGGAGGCACACCTGCTGAACCGCATAGGAGATATCCGGCCTGGTGAATGTGAGGTACTGAAGAGCACCTGCAAGACTCCTGTAAGTAGTGGGTGTTGCAATTTCAGCCCCAAACTGTCTCTGTTCTTGCTGTACAAACTGATCTGCCCTAGCAGATCAGTCTGAACTCTGACATTGATGGCGGCTGATCCAAGCCTGGTGGCGGCTAGGGTTGAGGAGGGAGGCAGCAGTTTGAGAAAGATGATGCCCTGGGCGGCGGCTGGAACAGCAGCCCTGAGGGGCGGCTGGAGACAGCAGTCGACGGCTGGAGAAGACCTGGCGGCGCTGGAGACCTAGGCGGCGGCTGGAACAGCAGCCCTGGCGGCGGCTGGACCCTAGCTCCTGGTGCCGGCTAGGGTTCTTGAGGGGGGAGGTGCCGACCTGGGAGAGAGAGGGGGCGGCGGCAGCAAGGGGGAGAGAGGCGGCTAGGGCAAGTAAAAGTGGAGGAATTTTTCTTTATTGATCTCTCTCAACTTTTGGGGTGCTTTGGCTTGTTTATATAGCCCCCTTTACAAGAATCCTGATCTATTACAATAGGAAAAACAGTTTATTTCCTAAACTAGGGCTGCCACCTTGAACATAGTGCAGCTGCACTGACTCGGGCTGACCAGCCCTGCCCTGGGTGCGCACACAACAGGGGGGAACAGGGTTCGCCCCCCTGTCCTGGCCGCCCAGGCCCACCGGCAGGGTCATCCCTCATTCTCCTTCTGATCTTAACGCTGGCCCACGTCCAGGATCCCGATCCTTCTCATCTCCACGAACTTCTGTCTTCCAAGGGCCTTGGTCAAGATGTCCGCCATCTGGTCTTGAGTGGAGATTTGCTCAAGCACAATAGTGCCGCTGTCCACACACTCCCGTATGTAGTGGTACTTGACATCGATGTGCTTGCTTCTGTCATGGTGTACCGGGTTCTTGCTCAAGTCTATAGCTGACTTGTTATCAACCCGCAGCACCAGCGCCTTCGATTTTTCAGCTAAGTCCTCCATCAGCCGTGCCATCCATACACCTTGACAATGCCCCTTGAGCTGCTGCGATATATTCTGCTTCACATGAGGACAAGACCACCACCTTCTACTTGCAGGATTGCCATGAAATGGGACTGTTTCCAAGACAAAACAGCACCCCGCTTGTGCTCTCGTGGTCCTCCACGTCTCCCGCATAGTCACTATCCGAGTACCCAGTGAGCTCCATGTCTCCTCCTCTTGCATAGAAGACTCCATAGTTGATTGTATCCGCTATGTAGCGTACAATGCGTTTGACTGCAGCAAAGTGATCCTCCTTGGGCTCCTCTAGAAACCGACTCACGTACCCGACCGAGTAGGCGAGATCGGGACGTGTGTTCACCAAGTATCGCTGCCCTCCAACCAAGCTCCTATAGTCCGTTGCATGCACCAACGGACTATCACTTGTCTTGTAAAGCTTGAGGCCTTGCTCCATGGGGAATGCACAGGGGTTGCATCCCTCCAGACCAGCTTTAGAGACAAGTTTGGAAGCGTAGGCCGCCTGCCCAACGCTTATCCCTGCATCAGTTTGCCGCACCTCCAGGCCAAGATAATATGACAAGAGACCCAAGTCGCTCATCTTGAACCTCTTCATCATCTTCCCTTTGAACTTCTTGAGATCGCCTCCTCCTGTGATCACAAGATCGTTGACGTACACGCCGACGATGAGCTTCTCATCTTCAGCCCCACAGAAATAGATCCCGTGCTCGCTCGTACTCTTCTGGAAACCAAGCGATAGCAAGCTATCGTTGAGCTTGGCATTCCAGGCCCTGGGCGCCTGACGAAGTCCATATAAAGCCTTCTCGAGCCGATACACATTGTGTTCGGCTCCGTTGATGATGAAGCCAGTGGGTTGGGAGACGTACACCTCCTCCATCAAGTCGCCGTTCAGGAAGGCGCTCTTCACGTCCATGTGGTGTACCTCCCACCCCTTGTGAGCATCAACTGCAAGGAGCAAGCGAACAGATCCTAGACGAGCTACAGGAGCAAATAACTCGTCAAAATCTATTCCTTGCCGTTGGACATAGCCTTTTGCCACCAGTCGAGCCTTGTGCTTCACCACCTTCCCATGCTCGTCCTTCTTCACCTTGAACACCCATTTGAGGCCAATGGGCTTGTGTCCTGCAGGATGATCAACAAGTTGTCAAGTCTTGTTTTCTTCTATGGACTCCATCTCCTCGAGCATGGCCCGTCTCCAACACGGGTGTTCCTCAGCATCGGCGAAGGACGTGGGCTCCTCCACGGTGGTGAACATGAGCCTCCCCTCCTCCAAGCTTGGTGGGCGCTCAGCCCGACCAGGAGGGGTGAGGGTTCCAACCACGTTGCGCATCGTGCGGAACCGTAGTTTCGCGCCGCCGTCGTAGTAGGCGTCGACGACGTTGCTGCCGGGGTCCAACAGCGGTGTGGCGAAGCAGATGCGCCGTGGAGGATTCCGGGGCGTGACGAAGGTGCTAGAATCTTCAAGTCCGGAACCCTCCACTGCTTACCCCCGAGCAGGACTGTCCTAACCCTGATTTGCGCTGGACAGTCCCTGCAGGGGCTTTGGGGCGACGCTGCAGGTGCTGGACCCTCTCCAGCAGGTCTGGAGGCTGGCGCAGGAGCTCCTAGGGTCTGGACAGACCCTTCTGTGCCCCTCCTGGGCACTGCTGGGGTGCTGTTCGGCCCCTTCGGACCCTGCAGCACCTCTTCGGGTGCTGGAACAGCATGTCCAGCAGGTGCTGGACCTAAGGAGTCGACGTGGAAGGCGGTGTAGTCCTCTTCTCCTGCTCCTTCTCCCCAGTCCCACTTGGCTGCCTCGTCGAATATCACGTCACGTGATACGTGTGTGCGCCCATCAGCCGGATTATACATCCGATAGCCCTTCGTTTCTGCAGCATAGCCAAGAAAAATAATCGGAGTACTCCGGTCTTCCAACTTTTTCAAGTGGGGACGCGTGTTCTTAACATGCCCCACACACTCAAAAGTTCAGAAATAATTGACGGCTGGTCGCTCTCCATGCCAAGCTTCATATGGCGTCTTCTCGTCGAGGCCGCGGGTGGGGGATTGATTCAAGATATAGACAGCCGTGATAACTGCCTCACCCCAAAAAATCCCGGGCATACCCTTCCCCTTCAACATGCTCCTCGCTATGCCGACCACCGTCTGGTTGCGTCGCTCCACAATCCCGTTTTGTTGCGGCGTATACGGAGCTGTGAGCTGACGCTATACTCCGTGCTGAGCGCAGTACTCGCCAAACTCCTGTGAGGTGAACTCCCCTCCGCGATCAGTACGGAGTAGCTTCAGCTCCTCCTGGTCTCTAATTCAGCTGTCACCTTGAATTGCTGAATTAAGTCGGGCGCCTTGTCTTTGGTTGCTAGAAGATAGAGCCACATATAGCGGCTCATGTCATCCACTAGCAACAAGAACATCTTCTTGCCGCCAGGAGTCGTCGGCGTGATAGGCCCGCAGATGTCGCCGTGGACAAGGTCGAGCGCGCTCTCCGCGCGCCGCCGAGCTTGCTTGGGGAAGCTGGAGCGCCTCTGCTTCCCGACCAAGCAAGCTTCGCACAATTGATCGACGTGATCAATTTGCGGAAGCCCGAGCACCATCTCCTCTCGTGCCAACTTCCGAAGCGCCTGGAAGCCGACGTGTCCGTAGCGTTCGTGCCAATGCCACGCAACATCATCACGCCTCGCAGTTTGGCAAACCGGACGTATAATGTTGAGTCTGATGGAGTACAGCTTGCTGTCATCGCGCTGAACTCGTGTGAGGAGACGCTGGTGCTCGTCCCGTATGTGCATCACTCCTCCATGCACTGTGATGCTGTAGCCATCCTCATCCACCTGGCCGACGCTGATGAGGTTGGTGGTGAGGCGCGGGATGAGGTAGACGCCGGTGAGCCTCCTGTGCTCACCCGTCTTGGCGGCGAATAGGACCGTACCCTTCCCCTGGATACACACGACGGAGTTGTCGCCGAACTTGATGGTTCCGACGACGTTTTCGTTGAGCTCGGAGAAGACGACGCGTGAACCCGTCATGTGGTTGGTCGCGCCCGTGTCGAGGTACCAACGAGTGTAGTCAAAGTCGTCGTCGTTGCTGCTGTGAGCGAAGACACATCCCTCCACTATCTCCAGTGGGCGCGTAGGACGTTCCTGTACAGGCTCCTTTTGTACTGAGGCCACCCTTGTCATAAACAAGGCACCCTCCTCCTCCGCCTTTGTCACGAAAGCTTGCTGCTGCAGCTCCTCCTTAGGCTTCAATCGACACTCCCTGGCCCAGTGGCCCTTCTTCCCGCACTTCCTGCACTGGTCCCGCGGAATATCCTTCCCGGAACCTCCCTTCTTGCCTCCCTTCTTCTTGGGCGGGCCTTTTCGGCCGCCCCTCTTAGAAGAACCCGCGGACTGGGTAGACCGTTCCTCCTTTCGCTGTGCCTCCCACTCCTCCTGAGTGAGGTACAGCTGGCCGTTGTGTACTCCTCCCTTCCGCCGCGTCGAGTCGAAGGCGTTCTCAGCCGCCCTGAGACGCCCCGTCACCTCCGACAAGGTGAGGGTCGACACGTCCAACAGTGTCGTGATCGCGACCACGATCTATTGGAAGCGTTTTGGAACGCTTTGCAGGAGCTTCTCCACGGCCCTCTCTTCTCCTATCTCCTCCCCTGGTGACACAAGCCGTGATAGCATGCCGCTCAGGCGGAGGGAGAAGTCCTCCACGCTTTCGCCATCCTTGAAGACAGCGTCTTCGAACTCCTTCCGGAGTTGCTGTGCTGTTGTCTTCTTCAGCGGTCGGCCCCGACCCGCATGATGGTGATCGTGTCCCATGCCTCCTTCGCCGTCCTGTTTTCTCCGATCGTCGTGATCATCTCCGGCGGGACAGCGCTGACCAAGATGTCAAGCGCCATCATATGTTCCTGCTCGCTCACGTTCCCCTCCTCCATGGCCTTCCGAAGCAGCCGTGCCTTCAGCTTGATCTTCATCATGACAGTCCATTCCGCGTAGTTGGTTTTGGTGAGCACGGGGAACCCCATCCTGGTGTTCACCTCACGAGCTGCCGGTGAGGGTGTCGCATGGCTGATGGCGCTGCCGCTGCTTGTAGGTGTAGATGACATCTTGCAAAATTCAACCTAGGGTTGAAACCGGCTCTGATGTCACGAATGTTGCAATCCCAGCCCCAAACTGTCTCTGTTATTGCTGTACAAACTGATCTGCCCTAGCAGATCAGTCTGAACTCTGGCTTTGATGGTGGCTGATCCAAGCCTGGTGGCGGCTAGGGTTGAGGAGGGAGGCAGCAGCTTGAGGAAGATGATGCCCTACGCGGCGGCTGGAACAGCAGCCCTGAGGGGTGGCTGGAGACAGCAGGCAGCGGCTGGAGAAGACCTGGGCAGCGCTGGAGACCTGGGCGGCGGCTGGAACAGCAGCCCTGGCGGCGGCTGGAGACCCTAGCCCCTGGTGGCGGCTAGGGTTCTTGAGGGGGGAGGCGCCGACCTGGGAGAGAGAGGGGGCATCAACAGCAAGGGGGAGAGAGGCGGCTAGGGCAAGAAAAAGTGGAGGAATTATTCTTTATTGATCTCTCTCAACTTTTGGGGTGCTTTGGCTTGTTTATATAGCCCGCTTTACAAGAATCCTGATCTATTACAATAGGAAAAACAATTTATTTCCTAAACTAGGCTGCCACCTTGAACATGGTGCAGCCGCACCGACTCGGGCTGACCCGCACCGACTCGGGCTGACCAGCCCTGACCTGGGTGCGCACACAACAGGGGGGAGCAGGGTTTGCCCCCCTGTCCTGGCCGCCCAGGCCCAGCGGCAGGGTCATCCCTCAGTGGGGTCAGTGACGGGTGTCCTGTCGGTAGCGGAGAGCTTCGACTGAGTATCCACTGGAGTGGAGCACGGCTTGCACTCAGCCATGCCCGCTCGCTGGAGAATATTCAGGCAGTACCGTCGCTGGTGAAGGAACAAGCCGCCTGGTCGGTTCTCGACCGCAATACCCAGGAAGTGGTGGAGGCGGCCTAGGTTTTTCATAGCGAACTCTTGCTGTAAGGCAGAAATAGTGCGTCGAAGAAGAGACTGACTGGACGCTGTGAGTACATTGTCATCGACGTACAGTAGAAGGTAAGCAGTGTCACTGCCACATCGATAGACAAACAGTGAAGTGTCCGACTTAGCTTCGACGAACCCCTGCGAGACCAAGAAGGAGGCGAACCGGCTATACCAGGCTCTCAGTGCCCGCTTCAGACCGTATAGAGATTTGTTCAGCTTACAGACCATGTCTGGGTGAGCTAAATCAACAAATCCTGTCGGCTGACTGCATTACACCGTCTCGGTTAGTGTACCGTGGAGAAAGGCATTCTTGACGTCCAACTGGTGGACGGGCCAAGAACGCGATTGAGCCAGCGACAGAACGGTACGAACCGTCGCCAGCTTCACCACTAGGCTGAAAGTCTCGTCGTAGTCGACTTCAGGGCGCTGAGTGAAGCCCCGAAGTACCCACCGAGCCTTGTACCTCTCCAAGGTACCGTCCGCCTTCTTCTTATGTGTGAACACCCACTTGCCCGTGACAACATTGCCACGACCGGGGCGGAGAACCAGGTCCCAGGTTCGGTTGGCAAGCAGGGCCTCATACTCTTCCTCCATAGCGCGGCGCCAGTGAGGGTCGGCGAGGGCGCTATGCACAGAAGTAGGTATGGATGATATCGAAGAAGAGCCAGTCGGTGGAGATGTCGTCGACGAAAAAGCAGCTCCGACGAAGCGCTCAATCGGCCGGAGACTTCCGGACGCACGTCGAGTCACCATCGGGTGGACGTGACCAGGATCCCTGTGGAGAAGAGGAGGGTTGTACACCGGTCGCTCGGGTACAACAACCTTCTCTCGTCGTGGGTAGACGAGAGTGGGTCTCGACGCCGCGTGTGGCGCAGCTGGAGCAGGGGCGCCCTACCGCGCTCGTCGCTGGTAGACAAGTGCGGGGTTAGCGAAGCGAGAAGCCATCGTCGGTGCTGCGCCTGGTGCGTCTGGTGACGCCGGGCTCGCTGCAGGTGACGTCGGGGAAGCTGAGGCCGCGCGTGGCGCAGCTGGTGACGTAGGGGTCACCCGAGGCACAGTAGGCGATGCCGGAGACGTCGATGCCGCGCGTGGCGCAGCTGGTGACGCCGGGGCCACCTGAGGTACAGTAGGTGACGTCGGGGAAGCCGAGGCCGCGCGTGGCGCAGCTGGTGACGTAGGGGTCACCCGAGGTGCAACAGGTGACGCCGGAGGCGTCGGTGCTGCACGTGGTGCAGTAGGTGACGGCGGGAGCACCTGAGGCGTAGCGTATGTCGAACCTGCAGAAGAAAGAGGCCAAGGCAGCCGGGGAACTGCCTCGGGGTCAGTGGGAAAAAGAGAATCCAGCTCTGTGGTGGAACCGGAAGAGGTGGTGGAGAAAGGAAAGGAGGACTCGTCGAAGACGACGTGCCGCGAGATCAAAAGACGGTGAGTAGTGAGATCTAAGCACCAGTACCCCTTATGATCAAGGGAATACATGAGAAAAACACACCGAGTCGAGCGGGGCGCAAGCTTATGCGGGGCAGTGGCGGAAAGGTTAGGGTAGCAAGCGCACCCGAAAACTCGAAGGTGGTCGTAAAGAGGATCGGTGCCATATAGAGCAAAGTAGGGGGTGGAGGCACGAATCGCCTTGGTAGGAAGACGATTAATCAGAAGTGTGGCAGTATGGAGAGCCTCCACCCAGTATCGGGCTGGAACAGATGCGTGGAACATCAGGGAGTGCATGACATCATTGATGGTGCGAATCATGCGCTCTGCCTTGCCATTTTGAGGAGAGGTGTACGGACAAGACATGCGTAGCTGTACCCCATGTGCGGAGAGAAAGTTACGAGACGCAGAGTTATCGAACTCGCGTCCGTTATCGCACTGGACAACTCGGATGGTGCGCTCAAACTTAGTGGAAATCCAAACGAAGAAGTGAGAAAGAGTAACGAAAGTCTCAGACTTCAATCGTAATGGAAAAGTCCAGAAAAAGTGAGAGAAATCATCAATGATCACCAAGTAATAATTAAAGCCCGATACACTGGTAATGGGTGATGTCCACAAATCACAATGTATAAGATCAAAATCGTGCTCAACATGAGTCACAGAAGTGAGAAAAGGAAGCCGAACATGGCGACCAAGCTGACAAGCATGACATAGGGAGTCATGTGTGCCCCTAGAACACGAGATAACAGAACTACTGGACAACTTTGACATAGCATCTGCACTAGGGTGGCCAAGCCGGCGATGCCAAATGGTGGATGAAGCCGTCATAGTCAAAGCAAAAGGCGGTGATGCAGAGGAAGCAAGAAGTCGAAGTGTGTATAGGGGCCCCGAGCTATCACATCGAAAAAGAGGTCGCCGGGTAGAAAGATTCTTCGCAGACAAACCAAAAGTATCAAACTCAATGGAAGCATTGTTGTGTTGTCAGTGGTAAAACGACGGACAGAAAGCAAGTTTTGAATGATATCCGGAGCGACAAGAATGTTTTAAGCTGAAAAGAACCCGGGAGACCGACATCACCTACTGAGGTGACCGGAAGAACAGACCCATTCCCAACAACGATAGATGAAGGAAAAGAGGGATTGGGAGGATGGGTGGAAGAAAGTATACCAGCATTAGGAGTGGTATGGTATGACGCTCCGGAGTCAACTACCCAGTCGGCACCTGGTGGAGTAAGGTGCATGGTGCTGAAGGAAGAAGCCAGCGACTGTCGATCCCACGTCGAGGGTGGCTCCTGAAGAGGTGCTGACGGCTCCGAGTACCCAACAGGATAGTCGGTGCCTCCGTAGGTCGAGACTGACTGTCCGTCAGAAGGGTAGCCAGGCCCACCGTAGGGCTGAGTCGGCGACACACCAGCATCGTGGGCTGGTCCACTGTAGCCCGAGGTGGCTACAAACGCCGGCTGGGGGCGTGGTGGTCGTGGGGGCTGAGAACCCGGAGACGGCCCAGGCCACATGTAGATCTGGCCAGTCCACGGGTTGTAGGGTGTGGGCCAGGGGGCCGGTACCACCGCTACCACCAGTAGTCGGAGTACTGGGTGTAGGAGTGCCGCCTGCAGTGCTACCTCCACCACGGCCGCTGTGCTTGCCCCGACGACGACGATTTCCACCTCCAGTACTGGCAGGAGTGCCTGGGGTGGAAGGTGGTCGTGACGGTGGTTCACCAGCAGCTGGTAAGGGTGGACGAGGGGACTGCCCAGAGCCATAAAAAGCTGTGGCAGACCCGGAGCCAGTAGAGCCTCCTGCAGTGATCTCCTCAAGCTCAAGATCAGACCATACCTTCTCGAAGGTAGGAAGTGGCTCCAGTCGGAGTAGCCACGTCCGTAGGTGACAATTGTGGGATGACCCTGCCGCTGGGCCTTGGCGGCTAGGACAGGGGGCGAAACCTGATTCCCCCCTGTTGTGTGCGCGCCCAGGTCAGGGCTGGTCAGCCCTAGTTGGTGCGGCCGCACCATATTTAGGCGGCAGCCCTAGTTTAGGAAATAAACTGTTTTTCTCTTATTGTAATAGATCAGAACTCTTGTAAGGGGGGGCTATATAAACAAGCCAAAACACCCCAATTTGAGAGAGAGAGAGATCAATACAGAATTTTTCTCTCAAGTTTCTGCCCTAGCCGCCTCTCTCTTCCCCTTGCGGCCGCCGCCCCTCTCTCTCCCAGGTCGGCGCCTCCCTCAAGAACCCTAGCCGCTCAGGGGCTAGGGTCTGTAGCCGCCACCAGGCTTGCTGGTCCAGCCACCGCCAGGGCCTCCCTTCAAGCCGCCGCCTCCCTCCTCAACCCTAGCTGCCACCAGGCTAGGATCAACCGCCGACCCTGTTTCCTCCTTGTTCTGCGCCTCCATCAAAGCCTGAATACAGATTGATCTGCTAGGGCAGATCAGCTTGTTCAGCAAGAACAGAAATAGTTTTGGGGCTGGAATTGCAACATTCGTGGCATCAGAGCCGGTTTCAACCCTAAGTTGAATTCTGCAAGATGTCGTCTACACCTACAAGCAGCGGCAGCGCCATCAGCCATGCAACACCCTCACCGGCAACTCGCGACGTGAACACTGGGTCGGGGTTCCCCGTGCTTACCAAGACCAACTACGCGGAGTGGGCTATCATGATGAAGATCAAGCTGAAGGCACGTCTGCTTTGGAAGGCCGTGGAGGAGGACAACGTGAGCGAGCAGGAAGATATGATGGCGCTTGACATCTTGGTCAACGCTGTCCCGCCGGAGGTGATCACGACGATTGGAGAGAAGAGGACGGTGAAGGAGGCATGGGACATGATCGCCATCATGCGGGTCGGGGCCGACCACGTGAAGAAGACGACAACACAGCAACTCCGGAAGGAGTTCGAAGATGCTGTCTTCAAAGATGGCGAAAGCGTGGAGGACTTCTCCCTCCGCCTGAGCGGCATGCTATCACGGCTTGTGTCGCTAGGGGAGGAGATAGGAGAAGAGAGGGCCGTGGAGAAGCTCCTGCGAAGCGTTCCAGAACGCTTCCAGCAGATCGTGGTGGCGATCACGACACTGCTGGACGTGTCGACCCTCACCTTGTCGGAGGTGACGGGGCGTCTCAGGGCGGCTGAGAACGCCTTGACTCGACGCAGCGGAAGGGAGGTGTACACAACGACCAGCTGTACCTCACTCGGGAGGAGTGGAAGGCACAGCGGAAGGAGGAGCGGTCTACCCAGTCCGCAGGTTCTGTTGGATATAATCCCGTTTTTCTAGAATAATTGGTGTTAGAGATAGAGTCCTAGTCCAATAAGAGTAGGAGTTAGTATTAGATAAGGACTCTGTAATTTGGGGCTATATATACAGCCCCCCATTGAGAATAGATTAAGAGAACAGATTAGAGGAAATTAATCCCCGGATTTCCAACAATTGGTATCAGAGCTTTAGGTTGAGAAAACAGAGGGGGGGGGGGGCGGGATCTCACGGCGCAGAGGACCTTGGCTGCGTAGGTGGCCGGGCGACAGTGGGCTAAGCCGCCGGCGGGAGGAGGCCAAGAACACGCACGCGCTGGTTCGTCAGGCCCCCCCCCCCGAAACCCTAGGCCACGTGCGGCAGCCAAATCCGACGAACTCAGCGGCTGAATCCGACGAAGGGGAGCACGGGCTCAGCGCGCTCAGTCCAGGCGGGAGGTCGTGGTCGGTTGCAGGCACGGGCAGCCCACCGGCGGCCACATCCCGGCGACTACCACCAAGGGCGCGAGGGTGGGTTGCAGGAGGTTCGACCTGCGACCGGCTGGAGTCGTCGACTCGCGGTCAAGAGCGGTGCTGTTGAGGGGCGGCTCGGCCTAAAGGAAGTGGCGGCGGTGGCTCAAGCCTCCAACGCTCTAGGGTTTCCACCTGGGAGACGACGCCTGCGAGGTCGGAGCGGGCGAGAAGGAGGCGGTCAAGCGCCGCCCCGGCCGCGGCGGCGGGCTCCTCGGGAGGAAGGGGCCTGGTGCGGACGGGTTCCGGCGGGTGCGCGGCAAGGGCGGCGCGGGTGCTAGTAGCGCGTGCGGGGTCAAAGGAGGCGGCGGCGGCTGCTGTTCTGTGAGAGTGAAGGCTGCTAGGGTTTCTCAAAGAGGAGGAAGAAGAGGCAGTGGCGGCTCTGAAGGAGCAGGCAGCGGCTGGACAGAGAGGAGGAGGAGGCTTGTGTGGCTGATTAGGGTTTGCTGCGTGACGGGCTGGCTGGGCTGTTTGGGCCCTTCAGATCACTTGCCTAAATTGAACTGGGTCCAGCTGTTGTTGTTATTTGCTAAAGCCACCCGAAGTGTACCAGAGATTGATATTGATTTACTAAACGTACACAAGAGGTGTACATAATATGGAGGGTAAATCAATGACACTTCATTATCCCTTATTAACGAAGACCAACTATACAGCATGGGCTATAAAGATGAAGGTTTTCTTGAAGGCGCAAGGGGTATGGGAAGCTATTGAGGAGAAGAAAAGCAACGTTGATCCAAAGCAAGATCAGCTGGCTCTTGCGGCCATCTATCATGCTATTGATGAAGACACTCTCATGCGAATTTCTGAGAAGGAGACAGCTAGAGAAGCATGGGAGTTGATCAAGATCAAGTTCTTGGGTGAAGAACACGTGATGGAAGCAAGAATCCAGACTCTTCAAAATGAGTTTGACCTAATGCGCATGAACAAAGAAGACTCCATCGACGACTTTGCCACAAGAGTAATGATCATTGTCACAAAGATCCGTGGTCTTGGAGGAAGAGTTGAAGAAAGCTACATCGTAAAGAAATTATTGCGAGCTCTACCTTCGAAATTCCTTCACATTGCATCCACCATTAAGCACTTTGTGGACTTAAAGGCAATGATTGTGGAAGAACTCGTCGATAGGCTCAAAGCACATGAGGAGCGTGTACTTGGCTTCAACAACCAAGATCATGAAGAAAGACTCCTTTTAACAAGAGAGGAGTGGAGAGCAAGAGAAGCAAAGGGTAGAGAGAAGCTTCTTGTGACAAGAAAAGAGTGGAAGGCTCAGGAGGGTGGTCAAAAGAAGAACAAGAAATTTGACAAATCGAAGATTCGATGCTTCAATTGTCAAAAACTTGGTCACTTTGCCAAAGAATGCTCCAAGAACGAAAAGGAAGATGAGATGGCGCTTCTTGCGTCAGAAGATACTTTGTTTTGATCTCACAAGCAAGGTGTGCTCGAGATGAAGATGTGACCATCTCGAGTATGTGGTCGGAATGAAGATGTGTCCATTCCAAGATCAAATGCAGGATGAAGATGAGTCCATCCTAGGGTTGAAGGTGCGACCAACCTGAATTTGTGTGCAGGATGAAGATGCGGCCATCCTGGGGATGAAGACGTGCCCATCCCAAAATTGAGTTGTGCAGGGTGTAGATGTGACCATCCTGGGGGTGCAGTTGTGTCCATCCCGAGAGTGTGTTTAGGGTGGAAGTGTGTCTCCATCCTAATTAGTGTGAGTGTGATCTAGAAAAACGAGATTAGGGGGTGATTGTTGGATATAATCCCGTTTTTCTAGAATAATTGGTGTTAGAGATAGAGTCCTAGTCCAATAAGAGTAGGAGTTAGTATTAGATAAGGACTCTGTAATTTGGGGCTATATATACAGCCCTCCACTGAGAATAGATTAAGAGAACAGATTAGAGGAAATTAATCCCCGGATTTCCAACAGGTTCTTCTAAGTGGGGCGGCCGAAAGGGCCCGCCCAAGAAGAACAGAGGCAAGAAGGGAGGTTCCGGGAAGGATATTCCGTGGGACCAGTGCGGGAAGAAGGGCCACTGGGCCAGGGAGTATCGGTCGAAGCCTAAGGAGGAGCCACAGCAGCAGGCTTTCGTGGCGAAGGCGGAGGAGGGCGCCTTGTTTATGACAAGGGTGGCCTCAGTACTGGAGATAGTGGAGGGATGTGTCTTTGCTCACCGCAGCAACAACAACGACTTTGACGACACTCGTTGGTATCTCGACACGGGTGCGACCAACCACATGACGGGTTCGCGTGTCGTCTTCTCCGAGCTCGACGAAAACGTCGTCGGAACCATCAAGTTCGGCGACAATTCCGTCGTGCGTATCCAGGGGAAGGGTACGGTCCTATTCGCCGCCAAGACGGGTGAGCACAGGAGGCTCACCGGCGTCTACCTCATCCCGCGCCTCACCACCAACCTCATCAACGTCCGCCAGCTGGATGAGGATGGGTACAATATCACGGTGCAAGGAGGAGTGATGCACATACGGGACGAGCAGCAGCGTCTCCTCACACGAGTTCAATGTGACGACAACAAGCTGTACTCCATCAGGCTCAACATCACACGTCCGGTTTGCCTAACCGCGAGGCGTGATGATGTTGCATGGCGTTGGCACGAACGCTACGGACACGTCGGCTTCCAGGCGCTTCGGAAGCTGGCACGAGAGGAGATGGTGCTCGGGCTTCCGCAAATTGATCACGTCGATCAATTGTGCGAAGCTTGCTTGGTCGGGAAGCGGAGACGCTCCAGCTTCCCCAAACAAGCTAGGCGGCGCGCGGAGGGTGCGCTCGACCTTGTCCATGGTAACATCTGCGGGCCTGTCACGCCGACGACTCCAGGCGGTAAGAAGATGTTCTTGTTGCTAGTGGATGACATGGGTCGCTATATGTGGCTCTATCTTCTAGCAACCAAGGACCAGGCGCCCGACTCAATTCAGCAATTCAAGGCGACGGCTGCATTAGAGTCCGGGAGGAGGCTGAAGCTAGTCCGTACTGATCGCGGAGGGGAGTTCACCTTTGGCCTTCTTATATAGGCCTGGTTACAAGATTTCTTCCTTATTATAATTCTATCTATAAGAAAAACTATCTCGTGGACTTCTGTATTACAATTCTGTCTATAAGGAAAGCTATCTCCTGGACTTCTTTATTGCAATTCTATTTATAAGGAAAACTATCCCCAGGATTCTCCTTTGGCCGGCACCCTCTTCCTGCAGAAAGGGACCGGGCCAACCCTCCCCTGTGCGCCCCCTTGGATCTCCTGAGTCCAGCCCGGACTGCTCAGCCCAGGGCGCCGCACAGGGCAGACCAGGGTCATTCAACATTTTTTATGTAATATTTTTGAAACATCGTAACATGTTGGAGTATCGTATTTTTGCTGGTGGGGGTATCAGGACCTTGGGTCAGCGGTGACCAAGTTTGGTCCTTTTCTATTTGCCTAGGTTCTCTTCTTCACCTTTTATGTCTGCATGTGTTGCTTATTGATGCATGGTCATTTTTCTTCTATTTCCTTTTCTTTTTTGTGTGGTTCATACCCATACTAGAACCAGTTCTGCTTCAAATCGGTAGCTTTATCCAGCAGAGGTCATGGCCTCATGTTCAATAAAATTTAACTTTGCACTATGTTTTTCTAGTTGGGCATTTGATCATATGAGAATAGAGAAAGCTTGAAGCAAGCTTACCTAGAGATCCAATGATGTGCGTTTTGCCTAATCTGGGATGCATGCTAATGCATCCACGAGCCTACCCCAACTTGCTTGGCATTGAAAGGCTTTGTTATTGTTATTGTTACTGTTGTATGCTTAGCATGCATCCACAAGCCTACCCCAACTTGCTTGGCATTGAAAGGCTTTGTTATTGTTATTGTTGTATGCTGTTGCATCTACTGCTAGTGTAGTGTTATCTCTTGGCAAGAGCCAAGAGGTAAACTTATGTATGTTAGTAGTGTTTATAATTAACAGGAAGTGAATGTGTTAAATAAAGCATGTCTCATGCCAATGAATGATATGAAAACCGCTTCCATGCAACAGCATTATCCGTATGATATGCTGTTTATTTGGATTTCTTTGTGTTTACCTCATTTTATATTGGGATGTTGCAGGAAACTTTTCCAACATAGAGACTGCAGTATGGCGCCAAGACGCAATGTTCGGTACTCACGTCTTTCAACAGAGGATAGGGACGACAACAATCTAACTGAAGGCGATGTTGACCTTCGGTTCACTTACACACCAAAATCCTTGAGGAAGATTCCATGGAAGTCAATTGCCCTAGCAATATTTCTCCTCCTCCTTGGAACTTCACTTCTTTTCCTTTCATACTTCATATTCACGGGTCACATGGAGGGTGACAATTCTCAGGCATATGGGCTCTTATTCCTGGGGTTCCTTGCATTTCTTCCTGGTATGTAAATCCTGTCAGTATTCATTATTTAGATTTAAAAGTACTTGTCATTATTCATTTTATGTTAGTGTAGTTATTACTAGTTTATATCTTGCCTTCAGAGAGAAATTGAATTGCTTCAGAAAACCTAAAAAACATACATGACATGTGGCGCTACACACTTGTTATTTGAGTTACGGTAATAGACAATTGTGTTTACAAATAGCTCTGATCATGTTTCCTGATCGCACTCTTTGACCTCTCAATCTGCTTCTATTCCTTTCCTTGCTATGATTATGCATGGACACATCAAGAACTGTGTTCCAAATTTGCTGAAACGTTTACATTGGCTGATATCATTTCAGGTTTTTATGAGACTCGAGTCGCTTATTATTCATGGAGAGGAGCACCTGGATACACCTTTGCGTCGATACCTGATTATTAACTTTCCAAGTTTCCTAAGCCGTGAACAGAGTAAAGATAATTATCAGCAAGGGCGTGCCTTGACACTTCAATTGGGAACTGAATTCGCATTTTCAGTGATGAACAATATTTAATATATATGTAGTCGCATTCTGCTGCCTTTTTTCATTTTAATCTAGTGGTATTACTTCTTCGAACAGTACAAACTTGACGTTTTTTTTCATGTATTATAACGGCTAATCTTCCCTTGTTGTAGGGGGGCTTTCCTAATCTTTTTCGGCTGAGCTCTGGTCTTTCCTCACCGTTAGAATCTTTATTACGAAAGCTATTCTTGTGTTATTTTAAACTGTTGAGTACATCAGCTCGATAGTTTTAGTAGGTTAATCTTACACACTGTTGTCATTCAGGACTTTCATTACATGCCACGTAGGCTAAAATGCAACATGAGTATTGTGTACATTTCGAAACATATGAATTCGAGATTCCTAACTATACAGGGGCCGCAAATACCTAATGAAATTTTCAAAAAAAAACAATAAATGGACCTATTCTCAACTCTGAACTTTCACACATACAACACTTCGATAGATAATAAAGAAATATAAAGATACAAGAACGCAGCACGTGATCAAGAATACTTGCAGCAAACACACAAGCTATTATTACCACAAGCAAACATACAAGCTTGCAAACATGAAGTGACAAAAGGTAAATTGCATTTAAGTAAAGAGGTGAGATAGAAATGCAAGATCCTTTCCGACCAGGCGCAGCCGCAGCAAGGTCATGCCAGCCGGGGCTCCAGCCCATCTGCTATAAAACATTTTTGAAGATCTGTATTACCTTTTCTGTCAAGCTTAGACGACATGCAACATTTTGCCTTTAACTTGTAGCTGCCTACTACTACCCGTAATTTATCTGGAGATTGTCTTGTCGGTTTTAAGTTAAACTTAGAAGGCAAATAATGATTGGAGCAGCTCCTTTATGTTAGGTTTTCTGGCTTAGTAGAAAAATGATATTGTTTTTGATAAAACACCCATAAATTCTTATTTGCAGGTGCTTTTGCAGCGCATTTGCTCTGTTTTAATTTTGCCTCTTCTATGAAAGTGTGAAGAAGATAAGGAGATGATCTGCCTTTCATGCCGTGCTTTAGAGTCATTGGTGATGCAAGTATTTGCCAACAATGTATGGAGATTCTGTTGGAATTTAGCTCATATGGACTAAGGCCCAAACTAAATTCCTTATAAATTTCAAAGACCCATATATAACAAGAGGTGCATGATAAAATATTAGTATCGTATGAATAGTGAAAGGAGAGTGAGACTTAATTATAACTGGAGGTGTTCTAGTACTACCCAAGTGAGTAAGAAGAGGAGTCGTACATGCGTGCTTCTCCTCCTTGAATTCTAGCTAGTTTCGTGAATTTGTGCCTTGAGCCAAGTCAAATTTTGTTTTTACTAGTACAGAAATTTAGTCACAGACAGACACGCCATAAATAGCAGACACTGTAACATCCTGTATTTCAAATTCCAACAAAATCAAATTTCAATAGGAATTTAGAATTTAATAACAATATGGAAATTATTATTTTTATGAAGTCAAACCTTAACATGTGCATCATCTTGTATATGCATTCATTTTCATACATACTATTGTGTAAGAAAACTTTATTTGAAGCAAATCAGAAACTATAGGCAACAGGGAAATAACTAGAGTGAAGAAAAAATAAGTTAAAAGAAAAATCAGTGCCAGCCATAGGCCATTTCCATTTTCTCCGCCCACCTCATATGTTCTTCTCTTTATTTTCCCATGTCATGATCCTCAACGCTGAGTTTCGCACGTTCGTCACGTGCGACCTCTCCATCTCTAGATACTGTCATCGCCTCAAGACAATGGTTCACACACTTGGCGACTTGGGTTAAGCCAGTCCCTGAACGCACCCTTGTGCTGACGATGCTTAGCGGTCTCAACGAGCGCTTTTCTCACATGACATCTCTTCTCAAATGATATCGTCCCTTCTCTACCTTTGGCGAGGTCCGCAACAAATTCTAACTCGAGGAGATCGAGATGGTGTCCAAAACAGTGAGCGCCGATGCCCTTGCTGCCACCACTATGGGCGTTGGCTACGCCCCCATCTCCTGCATCTCCGGGTGATCCTCCTCCATGACACAGTCCTCTTCTAGTGCCTCATCCTCCGACCGGGGCCGAAATTGGTGTACAACTAGAACCGGCACAACGGGTGACCAATACCCAACCAGCCGTGAATCGGGACTCTAACTTCGGGCTACTGCCGCTGCAGCCCGTGTCGCTGTGGCCCGTCCCGGATTTGCGGCATGCCTGCTCCTCCTTAGCAGGCCCTACAGGCGCACAGGGTCCCCTACACTGCGCCCACCTATGGACCACTAGGCTTCTACACACCTAGCGGTCTTGTACAGTGGTCAGATCATGGTCTACAGCAGTGGCAGTCTACTGTGGTCAAGCCGTTGCATCTGGCGGTCAGACCGCCAGTTGTCTGTATGGTCCTCCTTTCACCTATGAGGCACCCTCCTCTTAAAACACCATTTAGGATCATAACGATCTTGTCAACTCGTTAACCACCATGTGGCTCACGCTGCCGCCATCTTCTGAGTGGTACATGCATTCCGGCACTGACAACCACATTAGCTCCTCTTCCGGTAACCTTATCTCCTTCCACCCTCCTTCTCTTTCCTCATTCTTCCATCATTGTCGCTAATGGGTCACTACTACACGTTAATCCACTGATCGCACTTTGTTTTTCACTTTAGATCACACTTTACATTTGCATTGTGTGACTGTGTGTCCTAAGATTATTGAAACTTTGGTTCCCTTTCATCAATTCACTAGTGAAAAACAATGTTTCCACTGAATTTGACCATTTTGCTTTTTCTGTGAAGGATTTAAACACAAAGAATGTGATCTCCAGATTCAATAGTCCCGGGCAGCTCTACTCTTTTTCTTTGCCGATGAATCTTCCTCATCATGCGTTGGTTGTAGGCATCAGACCGTCAACTCTTTGTCGCAGTCGGCTTGATTATTTAGGATTTGAGGATTTGTCTAGTATTTTCCATTTTATAATAAAAAGTAATTTGACACTGTTTATCATGCATGACAGCTTGGTCGTCATACATGTTTTCCTTTTGTCTTATCAAACTCTCGTACGACAAACAACTTTGATTTAATACATTATGATTTGTTGACCTCTCTCGTGCAAATTGTTTCTGGTTATAAGTATTATTTTGTTGTTCTTGATAATTGTTCTCACTATGGAATTTTGCACTTCATCTCAAATCCGACACTTTCTCAACATTGCCACAATCTTTTGCCTATGTCACCTCTCAGCTTGGCCGCACCATTAAAACAACAAAATATAACAATGGTCGCGAATTTGACAACTCCCACGGCCCAAGCCTCCCGGCGACGGGCCTCCGCTTCGCTACGGAAATTCTGCCTCTTTTATCTTCATTAGAATTTGGATCATCAATCAACAAACTCCACCTTGATACAAATTCCTTCTTGTAGCTTTAAAATAGTAATCCTCCATCTCAATGAACAATTCAACTGCCGGTGCCAAACGCCACTGGGGGCTAGTTAGTAATACCAACCAAGTTGAGCAAATCTCAAACTTAGCAATAGGAACAGATTTTGTCATCATGTCTGCAGGATTATCATGAGTGCTGATTTTGCAAATTTTGATAGTGCCTTGATTAATGGTATCTCGCACAAAGTGATACCTGATATCAATATGTTTGGTCCTCTCATGAAACATAGCATCTTTGGTAAGATACATGGCACTTTGACTATCACAATGTAAGGTGATGCAAGACTGAGATCCACAAAGTTCAGAATACAGACCTTTCAACCAAATTGCCTCCTTACATGCCTCTGAGATAGCCATATATTCTGCCTCAGTAGTAGACAAGGCAACTGTAGCTTGTAAACAAGCTTTCCAACTCACAGCACAACCCCCAACAGTGAAAACATATCCTGTGAGTGACCTTCTCCTGTCTAAATCAGCAGCATAATCAGCATCAACATAGCCAATGAGACCATCTCTAGTCCTTCCAAAATACAAACAAGCACTAGAAGAACCACACAAATACCTAAAAATCCACTGCACAACCTTCCAGTGTTCTTTGCCGGGGTTAGACATGTATCTGCTAACAACGCTCATAGCATGTGATAAGTCAGGACGTGAGCATACCATAGCATACATGAGGGACCCAACAACACTAGAGTATGGAACTTTTGACATATACTCAATTTTATTATCAGTTTCTGCACACTGAGAAATAGACAACTTGAAATGAGGGGCCAACGGTGTACTCACAGGTTTAGCATTATCCATGTTGAAGCGGTGAAGGACATTTTCAATATAATTTTTCTGACTCAAATAGAGAAGCCCCGATTTCCTATCCCTGATTATCTCCATGCCAAGAATTTTGTTAGCAGCACCAAGGTCCTTCATATCAAATGTACTACTCAAGTGTGCCTTTAAAATAGTCACTTCTTTCTTGCTCTTGGCATCAATCAACATATCATCAACATATAGCAATGGGTATATAGGTGATCCATCGATAACTTTAATATATACACAACTGTCAAACTGAGATCTAGCAAAGCCATTTGAAATCATAAAAGAATCAAACCTCTTATACCACTGCCTTGGAGATTGCTTCAAGCCATATAATGACTTCTTCAACTTGCACACATAGTCTTCTTTTCCAGGGACAATGAACCCCTCAGGCTGGTCCATGTAAATGTCCTCCTCCAAGTCTCCGTGTAAAAAGCGGTTTTTACATCTAGCTGCTCAAGCTAATAATCGCATAGCAATAATACTGAGGAAAGTACGAATAGAACTGTGCTTCACAACTGGAGAATAGACATCAATATAATCAATACCTGGAATTTGACTAAATCCTTTAGCAACTAACTTTGCTTTATACCTTGCAGGTTCATTTGGAGTCATTCCTTCTTTTCTTTTATAAATCCACTTGCACTTAACAGGCTTCTTGCTAGTGGACAAAGGAACAATTTCCCAGGTACCATTTTTCTAAAGTGACTCCATCTCATCATGCATTGCACCAATCCACTTTGTACTATCAGCAGACAAGATAGCTTCTATATAATTGGAAGACTCATGAACACCTTCAATTTTTTTTGCAACACTCAAGGCAAAAACAACATTACATTCTTCAATCCACCTTGTTGGGCGAACAATCTCCCTCCGAGGCCGAGCTTCGGCGAGAGACTCCTGTGGTGGCTGCACAATAGGTGGGGAATGTGTAGCAGCAGATAAATCTTCAGTAGCAGGGTGAACATCAACAACACTTTAACTTGGAGCAGCAACATCATCATTAACTAGCTCCACCTGTACGCTGATAGTCTCAGGTTTCTAGTTATTAGAACTGGTAGCCAAGTCATTTGTGAACATAGTAGACTCATTGAATACAATATTTCTACTAAAAATGCCTTCTGTTTTTCTGTATACCATAATTTATAAGCTTTGACACCAGTACCATAACCCAAGAAAATGCACTTGATAGCTCTAGGCTCAAGTTTTCCATTATCAACATGTGCATAAGCAGTGCAGCCAAAAACTCTCAATTTAGAGTAGTCACAAGGTGAGCCAGACCATACCTCAATTGGAGTTTTCTTATCAATACTTGTGGAAGGAGAACAGTTTATTAAGTAGCATGTCATGGAAGCAGCTTCTGCCCAGAATTTTCTGCTTAAACCCGAATTGGACAACATACAACGGGCCTTTGAAATTATTGTTCTGTTCATGCATTCCGCTACACCATTTTGTTGAGGAGTGTATGGAATTGTATGGTGTCTCACAATTCCTTCCTTCCTGTAATAATACTTAAATGCACTAGAATAGAACTCCATGCCATTATCAGTTCTTAGAATTTTTACCTTTCTTTCTGTTTTCTTTTCAACCATAACTTTCAACTCTTTGAATGACTAAAATGCATCTGATTTATGCTTCAAAAAATATGGCCAAACTCGACGTGAGTAATCATCAATAATAGTTAACATGTAACTAGCACCACCATGAGATGTTTTTCGAGAAGGACCCCATAAATCAGCATGTACATAATCAAGAATACCTTTAGTATTATGGATAGCAGTATTGAACTTGACTCTTTTATGCTTACCAAACATACAGTGCTCACAAAAGTCAAGTGATTCTGGCTTGCAACCTTCAAGTCGGCCTCTTTTGCCTAATTCTGCCAAACCAAGTGCACTCATATGCCCAAGACGCATATGCCAAATTTTAGTGGTATTAGACTGATCAGGAGCAACCACATCATTAGCAGTAAATGTACTACCTCGAAGCACATATAAGTTGGCAGCTTTTAAATCACCTTTCATGACAATGAGAGAACCTTTGGTTACCTTCAAAACTCCACCTTCAGTGGAATATTTGTACCCTTTCACGTCGAGGGTACTAAGAGAGATGAGATTCCTGGACATGGTTGGGACATGCCGTACTTCTGTTAATGCTCGTACAATCCCATCAAACATTCTGATCTGAACAATACCAATGCATGTGACCTCACATGCCGTGTTGTCACCCATCCTCACGATGCCACCTTTCTGTATAGGCTCATAAACACTAAAAAGATCTCTGATAGTGCAGACATGATATGAGCAAGCAGAATCAAGTATCCATTGAGCATCTTCAGTGACACATCCGGCAAATGCAATGAGTACGGTATCATTATCAGAATTCTCATCAGAGACAACAGAGGCACTACCTTCAGGCTTACCCTTTTTTCCGTTTCTCTTTTATTTGTTCTGCAGCTTCCAACAATCATCGATGACATGATTGTCCTTCTTGCAGTACCGGCAGAATTTATCATCTCGTCGTCCCCTGGACTTGGAATGACTTCTTTGATTTTTCTTGCCGTTACCTTTATTTCCTGAATTTGATTTCTTTTGTTCACTTCAGCCATGAACATTCAATGCCTCTCCGTTAGAATGACCAGTATCTTCCGAGTTTACCATCTGCTTCATCTTTTCTTTTGCTGTCAAAGCCTCATAGACCTCGGCCACGGTTAGAGTATCACGACTATATAGAATAGTATCTCGAAAATTTGCATATGAAGGCGGAAGTGAACAGAGGAGAAGAAGAGACATGTCTTCATCTTCAAATTTTACCTCCATTGATAACAGATCAGCAACGATCTCCTTGAACACAGATATGTGTGTGAGAACAGATCCACCTTCCTGCAACTTATGCGTGAACAACTTCATCTTGATGTGCATCTTGCTAGTTAGATCTTTCGACATGCAGATCGATTCTAGCTTCAACCAAACCACGGCAGCGGTTTGCTCCTCGAAGCACTCCTGCAAAACATTGTTCGAAAGTTGCAGATGGATCTGATATAAGGCCTTACAATCTTTTCTTTTCTCTTCGGCCGTGCACTCATTCTGGTTCTTCCCGAAACCCTCAAGGGCTTCATCTAGATCATGATGCGCCAGCACTGCCCGCATCTTCTCTTGCCACAATGAAAATCTTGTGTCAAAATCCAACAACGGAAGATCATACTTCATCGTCGTTGATGCCATGTGCCTGGCGGCACGAACCCTAGAACAGGAGATCAAAACTCTAGCTCTGATACCACTTGTTGGAATCAGACGACAAGAAAGTGTAGATCGAAATAGAGGAGACACATATTTTAACGTGGAAAACCCCTCCAAGTTGAAGGGGAAAAAACCACGGGCGCCGGCCGACAAATATCACTATATCAGGAGGTTTACAATCGTGGGAGATTACAATCCTTTTTCATGCCTCTCCCAGTGGCTCACAAGGGATATTTATAGGTGGCGACTTATCCCTAGACGATCCATACTGGCGACGGGCCTCCGCTTCGCTACGGAAATCCTGCCTCTTTTATCTTCATTAGAATTTGTATCATCAATCAACAACGTCCGAATCGCAGCGGTGCTACATCATCACAGTCAGCATCCAGTTGTTGCTCATAGTTACTAGGAGGTGAAACAAATTCAACACCATCTTCATGTTTCACTGCATCATCACAATCACCAGGCAGTGGTATGCCCGTCTCCTCCTCCTCATGTACTGCTTCTTCAACGTACACGTCTTCAACTTCCTGGGGTAGTAAACCCCCAATACTATATTCGACAGTGAAGATATCATCACCACCGACCCTGTATTCTCCTGTAACATCATCATCATCATCATCCCACTCCCATTGTGCTTCTTCGTCAAATATCACATCCCAAGTCACATGGACATGGCCTCCAGTTGGATCATATACACGATATACCTTTGTACCTTCTTCATACCCGACGAAGATCATCTTTTTTCCATGATCTTCTAGTTTCTTGAGATGGGGAGTAGTGTTGCGAACATATGCAATGCATCCGAACACTTTCAAATGTTGCACACCTGGTTTCCTTCCATGCTATGCCTCATAGGGTGTCATTCCCTCAACACTCTTTGTTCGACACCTATTTAGCACATATACTGCAGTAGTTAGTGCCTTGCCCCATAACTAGCCCGGCAGTTTCTTTCCCTTCAACATACTTCTTGCCGCTGCCATCAGTGTCCCATTACGGCACTCCACTACGCCATTATGCTGAGGACTATAGGGTGCTGTGAGCTGACGTCGCACACCTTCACGAACACAAAACTCGACAAACTCTTGTGATGTAAATTCTCCTCCATGATCAGTACGAAGTCCACCAAGTTTGTGTCCTGACTCGGCTTCCACTTTATATTTGAAGTTTCTGATAGCTTCCGATGCATGTCCTTTTGAGGGTATGGGCATTACCCACATATATCGGCTTCTATCATCTACAAGCAGAAGGAAAAAATTGTTTCCCCTTGGCGTTTCTGGTGTAATAGGCCCACACAAGTCACCATGTACCATTTCCAGGACTTGTTTAGCACGGTACCCACTTTGAACCAGGAAGGAGCTTATTTTCTGTTTACCATCTTGACAGGCTTCACACAGCCTCTCCAGTTTTCCCACGAGCGGCATGCCACGCACCAGCTCCTCCTGGACTATTTTCTTCAAAGCTGCCACGTTAACATGCCCGAATCGAGCATGCCACTTCCTGCCCTCATCTTGCTCCTTTGAAAACATACACCCAGCTGAAAGTGCATCTAGGGTATCCCTTGTGGGTTTTGGAGAATTGATGACAAGCATATGAGATCCTAATGAAATTATTGAGATGATTGCAGGACAAACAAAGTGAACTAGCTCGGTGCACACAAAAAGGTGAAAAATAGAGTGGTGTCCGAAAAGGAAGACTTTAATGGAATTTAGAAGAGCAAAGTAGATTTAAATGTATAGGGTGTGTGTGAGAGACACATCCCAAGAGCTCATGACTTTGCGTAAGGGTAAGGGGTTTAAAAATCAACTAAAATCCACTGGACACCGCACTAGTCTGTTCATGGACCGGACTAGTCCGTTTAACTTTCTGGAAGTCGCAGACATAGTGCACCGGACTAGTCCGCCTTGTGAACCGGACTAGTCCGGTCAGCTTACTGGAAAGCACCGGACAAGTCCGGTTTTAGACCGGACTAGTCCGCTTAGCCCACTGGAAGTAGACCGAACAAGTCCGAACATACACCGGACTAGTCCGGTATTAGGTTTTACAACGGCAACTTTTTTGGAAACCATATAAATTGGTGATCCACTGCCTTCCAACAAAAAACACACGACTCACACTGCTAGAAACTCAAACCCTAGCGCCGCCACCTGTCCCAAGAGCCCAAAAACACACCCCCCACACATCTAAGGTGCGAAAAAGGTGAAAATCCATTAAACACTTGGATTTGGGATTGGGAGATCGTCGTTCCTTCGTTGTGAGCTCTTGGGGTTTGATCTCTCTACACTCATATTCTGCATTGTAATCTTTTTGAGTGTATTTGATCGCTTTTTCATTGTAATTCTCGTGGGAGCCCTCAACGTGTGAGGTTGCCCCACAAACTCGGTGATTACCCGTGCTAGTGAAGTCAAGTCGGCCTTGTGTGGTGACTTGAAGAGGGAAAGGGTTAGAGACCCGGCTCTTTGTGAGCTTCCTCAACGAGGACGTAGATCTCTTGGTGAGATCGAACCTCGGTAACATTTGTGTCTCGCGTGCCTCTTTATTTTTGTTGATTAGAACATCTAGTTGGTAAACTTCATAATTTGAATTGCTAAGTTTCATTCACGGGCATAATCACACCTCACATTGTAAACTCAAAATAAAATAACTGTTGTTCTTATTTCCGCTGCTAAACAAGTTAATTTTCCTGAACAACACTTAATACAATCTACACACTTCAGGCACACCGGACTAATCCAACCGCTCACACAACCGGACTAGTCCGGTCAAGCAAGTTTTTGACAACTACATTAAGTGTGCAGGAAACTCTGTAAGGCCTATTCACCCCCCCTCTAGGCCACATTCAATTGGTATCAGAGCAAGGTTCTCCACCAACGAGACTCACATCTCGGAGAGATCAATGGCCTCTGAGAAGAACAACGATATCCCGAAAACGAACATCAACGATGAGGAGCAAGAAGCCAAAGCCTTCGATGTGCTAAAAGAAAGTCCACATGACGATGAAGAAGTGAGACAACTAAAGGCACTACTGAGAAAGAAATTAATGGCACAAAAGGGAAAAGAGGAAGAAAAGACGATGGGGAGTGGTCATCACGACTACTCCCGATATCCTTACAACTACAACCGTCTCAATTCAAATAATCACTATCTCTTCATTCCTATGGGAAGGCCCCCGCAGTTTGACGGAAGTGACTATACCATGTGGAAGTACAACATGAAAATACATCTAATATCCTTGAATCCTAGCCTTTGGCATATTGTCTGCACAGGTATAGATATCCCAGACACGGATGAAGAACTCACTCCGGAACAAGAACAAGAGATTCACAGAAATGCACAAGCCGTCGCAGTAATCACATCGTCACTGAGCAGGGAAGAATTCACTAAGATCGATGGACTAGAGAGTGCAAAAGAAATCTGGGATACACTCAAAACAGCTCATGAAGGAAATAGGTCTGTACGTGAAGCCAAAATTGAGATGCTTGAAGGAGAGTTGGGGAGATTTGCTATTGAAGAAGGCGAATCACCTCAAGACATGTACAACCGGATGAAGGCACTCATCAACAAAATCCGTGCCTATAGAAGTAAGAAATGGACTGATCACGAGGTGGTCAAAAGGATGATTAGAGCCTTCATGCCAAGAAACGTCACACTTTGCTCAATGATTAGAGAAAGCCCCGGGTTTCATAAAATGACTCCCGATGAGTTATTGGGGAAGATCATAAATCATGAAATGATGGAGAAGGAGGCTCAATACGTCAAAGACTTAGCCGAGCTTACCTCTTCCAAAAAGAAAGAAGTTGCTCTCAAAGCAACGTGCATACCCAAACTCAATGAAACCCGTGAAGACCAAGATGATGGAGATACAAGCGACGTGTGTACCGATCTAGATGATGAGGAAATGGTACTCTTTATCAAAAAGTTCAAGCGCATGATGAGGAGAAGACATGGCAACAACTCAAATGAAGGGAAAAACAAGGATAAAGGGAAATCCAAGGCTCGACGTACTTGCTACAATTGTGGAGAGTATGGTCACTTCATGGTGGACTGTACTTATGAAGAAAACAAGAAGAAGAAGGAAACAAAAGCACATGAGAAGAAAAATTTCAGAAAAAGGAGACAAGCTCATCAAGCTCACATTGGCAAGGAGTGGGACTCAAACGATGAGTCCTCCTCCGATGAAGAAGAGGAGATGGCCACCATTACCGTTAAGAAACCCACCATGAGAGCTACACTCTTCCCAAACATGGGAGGACGGGATATGAACAACCATACTTGCCTTATGGCTAAAGAAGGCAAGAAAAAGGTTCGACTTACTCCTCCTGCGTTAAATACCTCTATTGATGACTTTGATAGCTCTAGTGATAATGAAGAAATGTTTAGAGGATTAAGTAAAATTGTTTTAAAGAAAATGGAAATGTTGTCGAACGAAATCTTTGAAAAGGAGGAACTTGTCAACCGACAAGAAGATATGCTCATCCGTGAAAGGAAGAGATATCAAGAAGTTGAAAAACTTCTTGAGCTTGAAAGAGAGAAGAACAAGTCACTTGAGTTTGAGCTAGCCTTGAGTAAGGAGACTTACTCAAAGCTAGAGGACTCACATATTGCAATCAAGGATGAGCTTGCTAACTTGTCAAGAGTTAACAAGATCCTTGAGGTGCAAGTTGAGTCGCTCAAGCAAAGTGACTCATCTTCCTACAAGAGCTCTTCCTCCAAAGATATGAGTTCGACAATAATTGGAACTTGCACATGCTCTAGTAAGAAAAATATCATTTCTAATACTTCAACTTCTCATGATATGCATCCTTCCCAAAACAGCATCTTTGATAAGGAGAAGATCAAATATGCATGTAGTGCATATATGGTCACTAGACCTTCCAACGTCAAAGATGGTCTTGGGTTTGACAGGAACAAACACATGTCCACTCTTAATCATGCAAAGAAAAGAATCACCTTTGTTAAGGAAAAATCACATGAATCTGATTTACAAATATTGTTTCGTACATTTGATGCTTCCTATGTTCTTATGAAAAACAAATATGGAAAAGTTATTGCTAAATACACAGGGCCACGCCACAAGAACTCGAAAACTTGTGTGTGGGTGCCCAAGACTCTTGTGACTAACCTGAGAGGACCCAAGCAAGCTTGGGTACCTAAAACCAAGGAATAATTCTGTTTTGCAGGCTTACTCCTCCGGTGGATCTAAGTGGGTGCTAGATAGCGGATGCACAAATCACATGACCGAAGAGAGAGATATGTTTGTGGAGTACGAGTACAACGAGGATCCAAGTGAAGGCATATACTTTGGAGACAACAACCAAGGAAAGGTACTTGGTAGCGGTAACATTGAAATATCTCCTCAACACACTTTATCTAATGTTTTACATGTAGACTCCCTAGATTATAACCTTTTGTCAATATCTCAACTATGCGACAAAGGTTATAACTGTTTATTCACTAATGAGGGTGTGACCGTTTTTAGAAGAAGCGATGGATCAATTACGTTCAAGGGAATGTTGAAGGGAAAGCTTTATCTTGTTGATTTCAACAAAGATAAAGCCAAACTCAACACTTGCTTGGTTGCTAAGACCAACATGGGATGGATGTGGCATAGACTGCTAGCCCATGTTGGGATGAGAAATCTATAGAAACTTCTAAAAGGTGGTCACATCCAAGGTCTAAAGGATGTGGTTTTTGAGAAAGACAGGCCGTGCAGCGCTTGGCAGGCAGGAAAACAAGTCGGAGCACCACACCCCGCCAAGAACGTAATTACCGCTACAAGACCACTGGAACTTCTTCATATGGATCTATTTGGTCCAATTGCTTACATAAGTATCGGCGGTAACAAATACGGTTTAGTAATTGTTGATGATTTTCAAGATTTACCTGGGTATTTTTGTTGTATGATAAATCAGAAACTCAGGGAATCCTCAAGAAGTTCCTGAAAAGAGCCCAGAACGAATTCTCATCAACCGTGAAGAACATCAGAAGTGACAACGGGACATAATTCAAGAATACACAAGTTGAAGAGTATCTCGATGAAGAAGGGATAAAGCATGATTTCTCGGCACCCTACTCTCCTCAACAAAACGGGGTGGCCGAAAGGAAGAACAGAACATTGATTGAAATGGCAAGAACAATGTTGGACGAATACAAGACATCAGATTGATTTTGGGCAGAAGCGGTGAACACCGCTTGTCACGCCACAAATCGGCTGTACCTTCACTGACTACTGAAGAAAACTCCATATGAGCTCCTTACCGGTAAAAAGCCTAATGTTTCTTATTTCAAAGTTTTTGGTTGTAAATGTTTTATTCTGAACAAGAAACCGAGGGCTTCGAAGTTCGCTTCGAAGTCCGATGAAGGGTTCTTGCTCGGCTATGAATCGAATGCCTACGCCTATCGTGTCTTCAACAAGGTGTCCGGTCTTGTTGAAGTAGCACATGACGTAGTGTTCGATGAAACTAACGGCTCACAAGTGGAGCAAGTCGATAAGTGTATGCTAGATAAAGAGGAAGCTCCATGTGAAGCGCTAAAGAAAATGACACTTGGTGATATTCTACCACAAGAGCAAACGCAAGACTCAAATGCACAAGGTGAACCTCAACAAAGAAGCAATGATCAAGGGGGAGCTTTTACACAAGATCAAGTGGAGGAAGATCAAGAAGATCAAGATAATCATGGAAGCAATGATCTAGGGGGAGACAATGAACATGAAGATGATGAAGAACAAGCAGCTACACAAGTTCCTCACCCAAGAGTACATCAGAGTGTGCAAAGAGACCATCCTGTCAACAATATCATTGGTGATATTGCTAAGGGAGTAACTACTAGATCTCACGTTGCAAATTTCTGTGAATACTATTCTTTTGTCTCTTTTCTGGAACCATACAGGGTAGATGAAGCCTTAAGGGATCCAGACTGGGTGATTGCAATGCAAGAAGAATTGAACAACTTCAAAAGAAATGAAGTGTGGGAGCTGGTGGAAAGACCAAGGGCGAACATCATTGGAACCAAATGGGTCTTTCGGAACAAGCAAGATGAACATGGAGTAGTAACAAGAAATAAAGAGAGGCTGGTGGCCAAGGGTTATTCTCAGGTCGAAGGTTTGGACTCCGACGAAACTTTCGCTCCCGTAGCTAGACTTGAGTCCATTCGTATTTTATTAGCATATGCTACTCACCATAATTTTAAGTTATATCAAATGGACGTCAAAAGTGCCTTCCTCAATGGTCCGATAAAGGAGGAAGTTTATGTGGAGCAGCCACCAGGATTCGAAGACCAAGAGTATCCTAACCACGTCTATAAACTACGTAAGGCTCTCTATGGCCTCAAATAAGCTCCTCGAGCTTGGTATGAGTGCCTTAGAGATTTTCTAACTCAAAATGGATTCAAAATTGCAAAATTATGACAGATAGGTTCGAGATGTCGATGATGGGAGAATTGAAGTTCTTCTTGGGATTCCAAGTGAAGCAACTGAGAGAAGGCACATTTATAAGCCAAACCAAATACACACAGGACATCCTCAAGAAATTCAATATGGACAAAGCCAAGCCCATCAAGACACCCATGTCAATCAACGGACATCTCGACCTCAATGAAGAAGGTCCAAATGTGGACCAAAAGGTATATAGGTCAATGATCGGCTCCTTACTTTACTTATGTGCATCTAGGCCAGATATTATGCTTAGCGTATGCATGTGTGCAAGGTTTCAAACCGCACCTAAAGAGTGTCACTTAATAGCTGTAAAAAGAATCCTAAGGTATCTTGTGCACACACCTAACTTGGGCCTTTGGTATCCTAAAGGATCCAAGTTTAACTTGATAGGTTATTCCGATGCCGACTATGCAGGATGTAAAGTCGATAGAAAGAGCACTTCAGGGACTTGTCAATTTTTGGTAGATCCCTAGTTTCTTGGTCATCTAAAAAGCAAAACTCTATTGCTCTTTCAACAGTGGAAGTAGAGTATGTTGCAGCTGGTAGTTGTTGTGCACAACTACTTTGGATGCGACAAACTCTTAGAGACTACGGCTACAATCTAAATCATATTCCGCTTCTATGTGATAATGAAAGCGCTATAAAAATTGCAAACAACCTAGTAGAGCACTCAAGAACTAAGCACATAGATATTCGTCATCACATTCTTAGAGATCATTCATTAAAAGGTGACATTGAAATTTCACATGTTAGAACTGAAAAACAACTAGCAGATATCTTTACCAAACCATTAGATGAGAAAAGGTTTTGTGAGCTAAGAAATGAACTTAATATTCTTGACTCTCGAAACGTGGCTTGAAACGTTGCATACTTGGTTGCAACCTCAAATGTTACATTTTATTTAAAAAAAAACTGCTCCTCATCTCTTTTTCCTCTAAGAAAACTATTTTAATGAAGAAATCTTGCGAAATATGACCATTGTTTGATTGTTGCTTGCCTACTGGTCGTAATTATCAAGATTATTTGCAAAAATTAGTGTCCTTGGATCACTTTTAAACTTTACTATATGTATCAGGTCTGTTGGAACTGGACTTGTCCATTTATCAACCGGACTAGTCCGGACAGACGATATAGTTAGGTTAACTCAGGGGCACCGGACTAGTCCGCTACCATGACCGGACTAGTCCGGTCAGTCGCATATATAAGCGTTTGGCCGGCCCAGACCCCTCCTTCTCCACTCATAAGCATTTGGTCTCCCCTCCTCTCCTCCCAAAGTGATTTTCGGGTTGAGCCCTCAAACTTGAAGTTTTCTCCGTGGAAAATTCTCTCCTCGACGAGTGGATTCTCCTCTCCGGACTCATCCGGATAGATTCTTGCTCCTTCAACGCGAATCTTCAATTCTTGGTAAATTCCCCCCTAAAACCTAACTCTCAAACTTTTCTAATTCTAGCTCATTTCCTTTGATTTCAAAAGGATGTACATTGCCTCCAGAGATGTATTCCTACTACTTTCCTGCCTTTGTGTGTTTAGATAGGAGATTTGATTCAAATGGAAACGTTAGGGTTCTTATGCCAGGCCGGACTAGTCCGGCGCGCAGATGTGGACAAGTCCGGTACACCGGACAAGTCCTCACTCTGAAACTGGACAAGTCTGGTCTCTGACAGTTGAACCCCTACATTCCTATTTGAAGTCGATAATGAGTCCATTCGTATCTAATCCTTGAACTCCTTATCAGGCACCATGTCTTCAGGCTCAGATGACAGCTCTTTCCACCTTGATGAAGAGGTTCAACGTGAAAGAGTGAGGAGAGCCAAGGAGAGAGTGATGAAGAAAAGACATGATGTCAATGTCCACTCTCCACCTTCCGATGAAAATTTGCCTAAGAAGAGGAAGGTGATTGTGAAGAAGCCTCAAGGAAAGGCTATTGCCGAGAGCTCCTCGGGACCTAAGAGGGCTCCCAATAAAGGGAAGGGGCTTGCTAGTGGCCCCAATGGGCCTCTGAAAATGAAAAATCCCGTTCATCGTAATAGGCAACTTTCGAATAATGATTACACTGGAAAAGGGGGTGAACTAGCTGACAAGTTCAGAAAATTAGAAGTGTATAATCAGCCCAGAGAGTCAGTTGACCCCAGATTTTGGAGTAATTTTCATGCTGACTACTATGAACATGTGTATCGGAAGATGAAGCATCCAGTTGTCCAAAAGTCAATGGGTTGATATTGCTTATATTCAGTCCAAGAGATGTCAAGCTTATCAGGAGGTTGTGACAGCCCTCGAGCTTCACGGGCTGAAAGACCTATTCTCCTTCCAGTGTGACTGGAATGATGAAGTCATCATGCAATTCTACTCTACTCTCTACTTCGCTCGTGATGACAACGACAAGATGATTTGGATGACACATGGGTCTCAATACAGTGTCACCTATGAAGAATTCGCAAGAATCCTTCATCTTGAGCATACCTTGGACAATGAACTTGTAATTCACAACCTGAAACCACTAGAGAAAGATCAGCTGGACTTTCTCTGTGATACACGAATGCCATTCAAGCCTCCAACCACTAAATACATGAAGCCTTTCTTTGTAGTTCTCAATCGGATATTGAGGAAGACTATAGCTCCCAAAGAGGGAGATGCAGAGACTGTTCAGGGCACCCTCAGAACCTTGATGAAGATCATAAGCAAGAAGAGGACATTCAATGTGTTTGAGTACATTTACAATGACATTGTCAATATCTCTATCAATCCCATCCGGTATTGCGGCTATGCACCCTACATAATGTTCATGATTGAAAAAGTGACAGGACTGGAGTTCGTAAAGGATGTGCCTCACACTAGATTTAGGCCCCAGAAGCCCACTATATATTCTGCTCCTTCTGCTCCTGTCTCACCCGGAGAAGAAAGAAGGTCCAAGAGAGCTCAAGAGGAGACAAGATCTGAGGCTGCAGGTACCACTCATGCAACCTCATCTACTCGGGAATCCTCAAGTGGCATCTTCAAGGTGCTATCTTCTATCTTTGCCTCTTGCCGCAAAGTTGAAGTTAAGCAACATGAAGAGAGATTGGCCAGGAATAAGCATCAAATATATGTAAAAGCCAATATCCAGGCCATCTGTGCCAAACTGGAAATTGAGCCACAAGGGTCACTTGAGGTTTCTGAGGACTCAACTGAAGACTTCACTAAAATGCCAACTTTCACTAACCAAGAGTTGAGCTCCTTTGGGTTTGGTGGTGGTTCAGCTGCTAACCCTCTACATGGTCAAGATGATGAAGATCAAGGTGAAGAGGAAGACGAAAATAGGACTGAGAGTGAAAGTGGGAACGGCGATGAGTGATTCCACTCGATTTTTCCCTTTTTGGTGCCTTGATGCCAAAGGGGGAGACATTGAGACTAGAATAGCTATCTAGGATAAGTTATTAAGGACTTGTGATCGAGGACTTGTACTTATTTTTAAAACTATTGTAATTTGACTATTCACCTTATGTGTAATGCTTCATAGTATTGTGATGCTTACATCTATGGTTGTTATCTTTTATCCTCGTTCATCATATTTTGTTGATCACACACTTGTTAGGCACCCCACCATAAGGTGTGCGTATATGAGAGAAGTTTTTCTTGTTATTTATTCATTATTCTCATATATGCACACTTTATGAAAAATCAATTTTTTATTCTTAATTGTGATATCTCAAATGGTTGTCATCAATCACCAAAAAGGGGGAGATTGAAAGTGCATCTAGGGTATCCCTTGTGGGTTTTGGAGAATTGATGACAAGCATATGCGATCCTAATGAAATTATTGAGATGATTGCAGGACAAACAAAGTGAACTAGCTCGGTGCACACAAAAAGGTGAAAAATAGAGTGGTGTCCGAAAAGGAAGACTTTAATGGAATTTAGAAGAGCAAAGTAGATTTAAATGTATAGGGTGTGTGTGAGAGACACATCCCAAGAGCTCATGACTTTGCGTAAGGGTAAGGCGTTTAAAAATCAACTAAAATCCACTGGACACCGGACTAGTCCGTTCATGGACCGGACTAGTCCATTTAACTTTCTGGAAGTCGCAGACATAGTGCACCGGACTAGTCCGCCTTGTGAACCGGACTAGTCCGGTCAGCTTACTGGAAAGCACCGGACAAGTCCGGTTTTAGACTGGACTAGTCCGTTTAGCCCAGTGGAAGTAGACCGGACAAGTCTGAACATACACCAAACTAGTCCGGTATTAGGTTTTACAATGGTAACTTTTTTGGAAACCATATAAATTGGTGATCCTCGGCCTTCCAACAAAAAACACACGACTCACACTGCTAGAAACTCAAATCCTAGCGCCGCCACCTGTCCCAAGAGCCCAAAAACACATCCCCCCACACATCTAAGGTGCGAAAAAGGTGAAAATCAATTAAACACTTGGATTTGGGATTGGGAGATCGTCGTTCCTTCGGTGTGAGCTCTTGGAGTTTGATCTCTCTACACTCATATTCTGCATTGTAATCTTTTTGAGTGTATTTGATCGCTTTTTCATTGTAATTCTCGTGGGAGCCCTCAACGTGTGAGGTTGCCCCACAAACTCGGTGATTACCCGTGTTAGTGGAGTCAAGTTGGCCTTGTGTGGTGACTTGAAGAGAGAAAGGGTTAGAGACCCGGCTCTATGTGAGCTTCCTCAACGAGGACGTAGATCTCTTGGTGAGACCGAACCTCGGTAAAATTTGTGTCTTGCGTGCCTCTTTATTTTTGTTGATTAGAACATCTAGTTGCTAAACTTCATAATTTGAATTGCTAAGTTTCATTCACGGGCATAATCACACCTCACATTGTAAACTCAAAATAAAATAACTGTTGTTCTTATTTCCGCTGCTAAACAAGTTAATTTTCCTGAACAACACTTAATACAATCTACACACTTCAGACACACCGGACTAGTCCGCTCACACAACCGGACTAGTCCGATCAAGCAAGTTTTTGACAACTACATTAAGTGTGCAGGAAACTCTATAAGGCCCATTCACCCCCCCTCTAGGCCACATTCACCAGCTCGGTGCAAGGTCACCCGTAGCATATACAACCAGTTCTCTCCATGTTTGACCTTCACTAGTAGTTTACCACTCGGCTCACGAACCTCCAGAATTCCATCCAGTATCCTGACACTATATCCAGCCTCATCAAGTTGCCCAATACTAATGATATTTGTGGCAAGTTTTGGGATGAAATAGACACCAGAGAATGCACGATGCTCACCATTTTCGCAGACGAACACTATCATGCCAGGACCCTCTATCTTTGCCACCGAGTCATCGCCAAAACGCACGGACCCAACAACACCCGTGTCAAGTTCAGTGAACGCTGAGCGAGTCCCGGTCATGTGGTTTGTAGCACCAGTGTCCAGCACCCCATGCATTCTTATCATCTTTGCTTTTGGTCTCAAGTTGTGCAAACACTTTTCCTTTATTCAGCTCCACTGATTTCACTCCAGACTTTGCCTCTACCTGTTCCAGTACAGGAGGCCTTGATATTTCTGGTGAAGACTTCACTACAAGAAGTGAGGCCTCCTCCCCATCTTGAACAACATGTGTTTGCTCTTTCTTCGTCTTAGACCAAAAATCTCATGCCCAATGCCCGAGTTTTCTGCATTTCCTGCATTCATCAGAACTCGGCCTTTTAGGAGTATTGGACGAACCTCTCGGAGATGACCCTTTTTCAAAGTCTCGGCCTCTTCCTCGTCTACGCTATCCCCCACCATGAGGGCCTGAATTTCCTGCACCCCTCCCACCGGAGTGACTGCTGCCTTCCTTTTTCTTGCGCCGGGACTCCCATTCCTCCTCCGTAAGATACAAGTTCCCATCGTGTTGCATCACAGATGGAGGATCTTCAAATGCATCTTCAGTAGCCTTGAGCCTTCCGGTTAGATCCACGACACTGAGGGACGACACATCGAGTAACGTGGTTATCGCAACCACCACTTGCCGGAGTCGCTGTGGCACACTGCGTATGATCTTCTGCACCACCAAAGACTCCTCAATCTTCTCACCCAGCATCATCAGTTGAGAGGCTATACCGCTGAGACGCAGGGCAAAATATTCAACGGACTCGCCGTCTTTGAATGTCGCCGCATCAAACTGACATCGCAAGTTTTGCGCCGTTGTTTTCTTCACACGTTCGTCGCCGATCCACATCGTCGCAATAGCCTCCCAGGCCTCCTCCGCCGATGCTTTATCTGCAATAACAGACCACATCTCCTGTGGAACAGCGCTGCACAATGCATCGAGTGCTTGCATATCTTCATGTGGCTCGGCCCTCCCAGTCTCGATTGCATCCCACAGTAGACGCGACTTGAGCTTCACCTTCATGAGGAGTGCCCAGTCCGAGTAATTGCTCTTGGTGAGAAGAGGATAACATGCTCCTCCACTCACCTCACAAATTACACGTTGAACCGAGCTGCCTCCTCCTTCTTCAGTCATGGCACCCTTTCCCGTGGTCCCATCATTCTTGCCGCCAATCTTCGCCATCTGGACGTGATCTTGCTCGTCGACGGCGCGTCGCAGTCACCGCCCAACTCAACGCCGGCTCTGATGCCAATTGACAGAAACCCAACGTCGATCGGCATCGGTTCTTTCTTGCGGGCCTCACACGGACGCACGCAAAACTTGGATGGGAAACGAGAGAACTTTTTGGGAGCAACTGCTGCCTATTTTCCTTCACAGCCAAACTCTTAAACAACATAATAAACGATGAGTAAAAACCGGATCATCACTTGACCCACTACCAACGTGATGCACGGCTACAGTGCCATGCATGCTCCACGACGCGCCCCGGACCTACGTGTCCTGCCGAGCTCGGTACTACTTGACAAAACCAAATTTTAACGTGCAACAAGTGCAACAAACAAAGAGAATAAAACAGCGCAATCAAGGATTATTCCTGACATCTGTCACTCACCTAAGCCTGTGATACCAGTTATTGGCCCAGCTCTCACTTTATTACACACAACACACAAGAGCGTACACTGAAACACTAATCAGTGAAATCAGTTGGCATCACTTGCCTCCCTGGACACTCTCACGGGCATAACACTTATTACACTCTGCACCACACGTGCACACACTGGCACTTAGTACTACAACACTACTTGTAGCACTCACACAACGCTACGCACTCCTGCAGCACCACACGCACTGCACACCTTGGGTTCACTTGTCCCAAGCAGAATGAATGGTTACGTGTTGTTTAAATAGACCCAGAGTGAGGAACCGGTCCCATGTGCACGTAAGCACGAAGCAGTCTTTCCAGCCACTACTTACCGAGCTAACCAGAGCAGCCACACCCACACCACACCTCCTTCTGATTTCCATGCCCATTCATCCATCAACCACTCGGTGCATGCCGCTGAGAGAACCTGTCTAACGGCTTCAAAGCAAAGAACTCACCTGCATGCACGTCATGTCAAAGACTCTAGCCTCACCGGCCACTATACCCATGCACGCAAGGACCTGGCCTCACCGGCCACTACTTGTATCTGCATGCAGCACTGAGCCTCGCGCCGCCATACACATCATGTTGCAGCAAGCTTGGCACCACAATGTGACACACTCACAAAATACAAATGGTAAAACAAACTAACACACACGACCTAACATTGTGGCAGTCAGACTGTGGCTCCTGCCGATCAGACAGCTCCGAGCCCCTATTCTTGCCCAACAGATCTCTAATCGGTCAGACCGTGGGCTCTGGCGATCTTTCTTTTGAATGATGAAAACAGCAGAGGAGGCCCTACTGTCAACCAAATTTATTAACAGCAAAACAGGACTGTGCAGGCTAAACAAAACAAAGAGAGCAAAAAGCAAAAAAACTACAGAGGCTCAACATGACCAAAAAAAAACTTATCTAAGAGAGGGCGTCCATGTAGATTGATCCTTCCCCTGCTGGGCCCAGGCCCGGCCCAACAGCCCAGGCCCAAGCTTAGCTCTGCCCAAGCCTAGCCCAGTAGCCCGGGCCCAGGCCCAACTCGCCCAGGAGGGCGCGCACAAGATAGAGATAAGTCAGTTCTGATCTGAACAGATTAGAATCAGTTTAGATAGAGTATGTTTAAGATAAAATTTGATTTTATCTCTAGTTTTAATCTGTCAGGAGTCTATCTGTAAAAGGTTATAAACAGTCGGATACTCTCAAGGAATAAACACCTCTCAGTTTTATTTTCTCTCTAGTTTTTCCCTTGCGCCAGCTTTGCTCATGTGCTCATGCCAGCACTTAGCAGATCCAATCTTCTATAGCAGATAGGATCTATCCTACACGTAGCAAGCAGCAGCAGGCACGTAGAACTTCTTTATTCTTCAACACAGAAGCATCTGCTCCCCTCTGTTCTTCACACGTACTCAGCAAACCCAAGAGTCTTTATCTGCTACAGCAGATCATTTTTAGCAGCCCAGACAACAACTGTTCGTGTGAGGAGATCGTTGGAATTGCAACAATCGTGGCATCAAGCCGAGTTTGATCCTGCGTTGAATTCAGCAAGATGTCATCTACACCTTCAAGCAGAGACAACGTCGTCGGCTACTCAACACCCTTCCGACAACTCGTGAGGTGAACACCGAGACAGGGTTCCCCGTGCTCACCAAGACCAACTACGCAAAGTAGGCTGTCATGATGAAGATGAAGCTAAACGTGTGACTGCTTTGGAAGGACGTGGAGGAAGGCAACATGAGAGAACAAGAAGATATGACGACACTTGATATCCTAGTCAGCATTGTCCCGCCGGAGACAATCATGACGATTGGGGAGAAGAAGACGGCTAAGGAGACATGGGACATGATCGCCATCATGCTGGTCGGGGACGACCGCATGAAGAAGACGACGGCATGACAACTCCGTCAGGAGTTCGACGCCGCTGCCTTCAAGGATGGCGAGAGCGTGGAGGACTTCTCCCTCCGCCTGAGCGGCATGCTATGATGGCTTCCTCGCTATGGGAGGTTGTAGAAGAGGAAGTGGTCGTGGAGAAGCTCCTACAAATCGTTCCAGAATGTTTCCAACAGATCGTGGTGGCGATCACATTGTTAGAGGTGACGGGCATCTTAGGGCGGCGGAGAATGCCTTCGACACGACGCAGTGGAACGGAGGAGATCACGATGGCCAACTGCACCTCATTCGAGAGGAGTGGGAGGCGAAGCAGAAGGAGGATCGGGCTACCCAGTCCGCGGGTTCTTCAAAAAGGGGCGACTGTAAGGGTCGGCCGAAGAAGAATAGAGGCAAGAAGGGAGGTTTCAGGAAGGACATTCCGCGGGGCCAATGCAGGATTCACGAGAAGAAGGGCCATTGGGCCAAGGAGTGTCGGTCGAAGCCCAAGCAGCAAGAGCCGCAACAGTATGCTCACGTGGCGAAAGCGGAGGAGGAGAGCGCCCTATGTAAAAGCCTAAGATTCCACTTGATAGAGTGTTCATCGCGTTACCACACCACAGCTCATTTTATGGAAGTCTCATGAACATTTGTGAAGAGCAAGTAATCACCATCAAGAGGTTGATTAGAGGAAGAACTCACAAATAAAAAAGTAGGACTTCACACATATAAACATGAGAGGCTGAGCTCACCATTAGACCCAACACATTCTTATGAGTGCTCATGCCAAGTTTCATGCAAGTTTAAATTATTTTGAGGCACTTTTGGATACAATTGCAAAAAGGGCTATTTGAATGCAAATTCAAATTTCAGCTACTTTCGTCACTTGGATTCAAAAGTTGACTTCATATTCAAACTCAGCATATTTTTCTGAGTTAGTCCACCAATTTTCATCCTCATTGGAGTTCATCTTGTCGGGAGCTATATTTGGATTAATTCAAAACTGAATTTGAAATTCAAATTCAGTTGTGAATCAAATTTAGCTAAACCAACCTCAATTTGAGGAAATCCAATTCAACTTATGACTTGGGAGTTAAGTCTACACTTAAATAGTGAGTAGCTGAGATCTTTGCAGTGAAAACAAAAGAAAAGAGAGAAGGGGAATAGAGGGCCCACATGTCAGTCCCACAAGGTGAGTGAACCGCCTCTGTTCTTCGGGCTGTTGCCGAGAGTGCGCTAGCGCGTGTTGCAACCTCACCCCGCTGAACCCATGTGCGCGCCAACGCTTGCTCCCGTTTAATTCTCGCTCTCTCCTATCGCCCATGTACGCTGCACAGTCGAAGTTTCCTTCTCTCCCAGCTCGTGCCGCCCCTGTTCCGCTCCCGTGCGCGAAGAACCCACCGACGGCCGCGCCTCTAATTTTCCATCGTACACCGACGCCCGATCACCATTTGCTCGAGTGCTATACAGCAAAAGGGAACGCCAAGACGTGCTCTAGCTGCTCCCCGTGCTACACCAACGCTTTTGCTCTCTGTTGCTTGCAATTCAGCCGTCGCCGCCGAGGACCGGGAAGAAACCGGCGGAACCTTGCTTCGGCTCACTGTCGACAACCCACTACGGCAACTCTCTCCTTCAATTTACTACACAAGAAAGGTGCGTGGGTAGCCCTAGAGGGTGTAGCCGCAAGCCGTTTGGCAAACGATCCACCGTGTAGCACGAATTTTAGAAACTTCCGAACCCTAGTGCAACGTACCGAGCTCAGCTGAAACCGAAAATTCGATTTACACGTTTAACCAATGATCAATCTTGCTTGCAAGTAGCTTATACATCTCCTAGCATCCCTCCTCAAAGAAGAATCGAGTATAACCATCAAGAAATGACCGAGTTCTAGCCATTTTCATAGCCGCCGGAGCCAAAATGTCTCGGGTCACCGTCGAGAGTGAATTTGCAACCGTCTTTAGCTTCCGAGGATGCTCATTTCGTGTTCCTCGTGATCCACTGGTGCTCCATGAGCAAACCGCGACCCTTCTTGTGCCTTATAACGTGAGAACCCCATCGCCGGAACCCTAGCCATCGAGGTTGCTGTCGCACGGACGTTTCCGGTCACCGCCGGTGAGCTCCGACCCCCGAGGCGAGTTCAACGTCGCGAGATAGGGCTAGGCGGCCATTTTCAGCCCTGGGGCGGCTGGGAAGTCACTTCCGGTGATCCTCACCGGAGTGCGCCGCCGCCGAACTCTCTGGCGCGAGGAAGAAGAAGCAGCCACGTGGTGGGGCCTGCGATCAGAGTTTTAAACATTTTCAAGATTTTCAGATTCACGTTCAAACTTCAAATGTCCAAACTTTTGCTAGGATGGTCTAAATTGAGTGAACCAAATTTTGTTGGATTCAAATCTCCGAGTACTTTCCAGCAAAAAAAGTTTCAATTCTTGAAACTTATTATTTTTCCAGAATTAATTCCCTAAAGCTTAAATTGTTGGGAATTTTATCTGGACATTTCCTTTATGGGAAATTCTAAAATTTGGCTCGAACGTTCATTTGAAAATCCTTGAGTCACAGGAAAAATTTCAGATCCATCCAAGTTCATTTAGTCCCTCTAATGGTGTGATTAAGTGAACTGCCCTGAGAAAATAGAAAAATGTACAGATTCATTTTTAGAATTTTCTCAAATATTGATTAGGGCATAACTTTCTCTATGATTCTTTAAATTACATGAAACCAACTCCATTAGAACCATCTCAAACTTTAGTCTTCAGAAAGTAATGGTTTGATCCATGAAAATCTCCGGAAATCCTTAAGAGATCTAGTAATGACCATTTAGACTTTTATTTGTGTAGAGCTCAAATGAGCTTTGTTTTAAATGAAATTTGGTCAAGTCTATGATTAGGTTCTTACCAAGCCACAATAAAGTTTTCAGAGCAAAAGGGAATGTCTAGCTAGAGTTATAGTCTTTATATGCTAAAATCAACATAATTGCATTTAAATTGACATATCGTTACACTGATTACGTGTAGTTGCTGAACGCGAGGAGACCCCGGAGATTTTGGGCTTCATACCTCCGGAGGAGACACTAACCCCTGACCAGAAGCAACAAGGCAAGCCCCGGTTTGCATTTAACAAGTTTTATCAATATTTTGCTTTTTATTCACTTAGTCTGAAGTATGAATGTGCATTACGTGTAGGATGATTGACACTCTAGTTGCATAACCAGAATCTCCTAAAGAGAGTGAGGGTAGTGTCTAAGTCCTCGAGTAGATCATGCTTTGCTTAATGTTTATAGACTTCGGTACAAGTCGAGTAGTTAGAATCTACTCGCGAGTATAGGGTTCGTTACACACGGAATTGGTTCGAGATGTGAGACAACTTTAGCAAGAAAAATGAGACTAGGTAGGGGCTAGGACGCAGCAAGAGGAAGTCTTGTCTGCGTAGCTCTATCCGTGTCGATTGAGGACCGATCCCTGTGCGGCCCAAGCTGATCAAGTTTGATTCTACCGAAGACATATCAGATAAATGGGGTCCGATAAACTGATGTAATCTAAACCTCCGGGCGTCGAGACATAGCACACCGATTTATAGGTGTAGGTTGAGGGCAGCAAGGTGAAAATCTGCTAACAGGCATAGAGAGATGCTCCGTGTAGGGAATCTCCTTCTCGTTTCGGTGCGACCGGTTCGACGTTTGGGCTGTTGGGTGAAAGGTTGTCCCGTACGACATTGGTTGAGTGTACCGTTGCAGCTCCGAGGATGGGCGTACGTGATGTGCTGTTCAGGTATCCCGGCAGGTGTATATCGAGTCGATTCACCGTCTCTCATGGTAATGAGTACCACTTGGTCACTGAGTCGTGGCGTAGGTTAAAATATGGAATGTTGTGATTCAATACTGCTGATATGAATAACCTGTATTGCTACATGTGTGCCACCAAATATTGCTCACTAAATTTTGGATTTATGAACCGTTAACTTGTGGCTAAAAGATGAATTAGGGTTGAACTTGTAGGCGTGTCATTTGCTGCAAATTGCCATCCTACCTTTATTATGACTTACATGTAGAGTTTTCTGTGTAGGAGAGTCGGTTAAGACTTGTTGATCCATCGTGCTCACGGTTGCTGCTATAAGTGTTTGCAGGTGAGGAGTACCCCACAGACTCGGAGTACGAGTCCATTAGCGAGGGCTACCCTCCGTTAGGGACTACGGCTGAGTGAGAGCCATACACGCCACGCTGAGGCTGAGTGGAGCTAGTGTGGACTGTCCGTAGGGCCGGACAACCAACTTTTGCTAGTTAGGTGTTGGCGTGAATTGTATAAAAGCCTTCCGCTGTAGTAGACTCTGTAGAGGAGTTGTAATTGAAGAGTGTACTACTTTTGTACAAATTCAGTAAGTTTTAATGTAATACTATGTTTCCTTATCGTGTGTGCTGTCGGGCTTCACATCATGCGGCACCACCCTCTGTGATCCTGGAATCTACAGATTTATGTCCGTCACAGGCTGGCATCAGAGCTGCTTAGGAGATAGCACACTAAATAAGGACAGTATTACGGGAAAACTTAGGATTACGGTGAGGATTCTCTAGTATGCCCAAATAAGGACTGTATTAGTATAATTACTTAAAGTGGCATGACTAACATACTTGTTACAATTCTGAATTTTGATTATGTAAAAACGCACCTACGCTCAGGTAAACATGGCAAGGAACGCCACCGAAAGCGGTTCAATTTCGGTTAGTTCCCCTGACGAGGGAAGTGGTTCAGGGTATAGGTCTCACAGCTTGGTTTGAGACGTCAATATGAAACTCTTGAACTCCTCATGTTCCTAAGTTCATATGAAACACTGGTACCTGGTATGCATTGGATGAGAAATTGGAAACCCCATTCGTGTGGTCGGTAACGTGATAGTATGTTCTTTTGGAAATAGCCTAGGGGGACATATGCAGGCTTGCCATCGGCGTGCCCTGCAGGGCAGTAGGTGGTATCCGTTGGGTTGATAAAATTCTCAACCGTGACGACTCGTTCGTGCTCTACTCGGGTTCCCCGTCGTGTGGTGTGAAAACGCGACCATGTACCTTGAGACGTGGCTTAACTCAAGGACGGTCGTATGGCAATGATACGGGCATATGTTTTTACTATGATATGGACCTGCCTGAAATGACAAAAACCTTTGAGTGCATCATTATTGAGTGTTCTGCTGCAGGTGCTAACCATGTACGTATCCCGTGTAGTACACATTTTGCGAGAGGCCGTTTTGGTGCCATGGTTGAGTCGTATATGCCGGTATAATCTGGTTAGGATTTTCCATTTTGTGAGGAACGTAGTACCGATATGTAATAATCATGATTGCATTAAAAACAACTTTGAAAAGCAACTAGGATAACCAAGTTTTAATCTTTAGGACTCTGGTTTTGAAGAAAAAGTCTAAAGTTGATTAGTTCAGCTCAAAGGACTTGGAAAACAGAGTGCTCTGTTTTTGGCAGCAAATTTGCTGAACTTTAACAGAGCCTAACTCACAGGTTACTTAGCCAATGGAGGTTTCGGATATAGTTTCGGAAAGGGGTTTAAGTGCTCTACACCTTTGTTGTAGACTTCCATAACAGAATCACATATCAAACTGATTGAAATTCCAGAGAATGGTGAACTGTCCAGAACCAGGACAGATTCAAAACGCTCCTTGGACCGTTCTGTTTTTCAAGCATAGCTTTCTGTAGAGAAATCTAAAGTAATCATAGGATACATTTTTGGAAAGGGTAGGAGATGTGTTACATCTTTGTAATTCAAAATTTTTGCAGTTACAGCACGGAATTCAGTGGAATTGTGAGTGAAAACAGCAACTTCCAAAGGAGGTGCTGTTGAAATTCTTCCAGAAATTCTGTTGACTTTGAATTATCATAACTTTTTAACCAGAGCTTATATGTGGAAAAATAAATAGTCGTTGGAAATATACTGAAGTTAACTTTAACTTTTGTATTCAACTTGAGTTATGAAAATTCCAAGTACCAGGTCAAAATCTGGGATAAGTAGAAACTGGTCATTCTGGGCAGGGGAATGAACAGTTGAACTCATTTGAGAGATTGTTGTACCTAGGGGAGTTTGATTACTTCCAATGGGGTAGAACATACTCATGAGTTGTTATCTTCAACTAGTGAAAGATTTGAGTATATTACCTACTGAAGTTATTTTGCTAGAGACCATGTTTGTATCGTATTGAAGAAAAAGGGCAGTATACGTGATGACAAAGCGATATTAACGTCTCGTAGTGACCAAATCTAGTTGAGATGAACTTCCAAAGAGGAGGTCCGTCAATTTGGATTTCACTAATTTGTAATTGGTCTGGTAATGGTGTAGCTTGTGTAAATTATTACATTATTTATGTACGAGACGTCTCGCATGTTTACTGTCATTATGTTTATCACTATTTTATGTACTGCATGGAGTATGCTATGGGGCTACTATTATTGTCCTTATGGTTGCAGATAGTTTGTACCTGGACCACACACGAGGTCGGGGGCTCTAGTCAGCAAGGGGGTGATGACTCCCAGCCACCTGCCGACAACACCTCGCATAAACAACCACCACCGCCACCTCCGCTTACACTAGCAGATGTGATCTCGGCGTTGGTGGGCTCTTGTGAGGAGTAGACCGACCTGCTCCGCATGATTGTGTAGAATACGTCCCAGGTGGGGACGCGTCAAGAGAGGAGGCCTCGTGAGCCTTACATCACTACATACTCGGATTTCATGAGTACGCATCCTTCGGTGTTCACCGAAGCAGCAGAACCACTGGAGGCCGACAACTGGCTGCGGACGATCGAGTCCAAGTTCGGGCTGCTCCAATGCACGGAGCGGCAGAAGACTCTTTTCGCGGTGCAGAAGCTTTACGGTGCCGCCGGTGCGTGGTGGGCGAATTATCTTGCCTCACAACCTGCTGGCCACGCCGTGGAATGGGCAGAATTCCAGGAGGCGTTCTGCGTCTATCACATACCTCCCGGTATGATGAGGAGGAAGTTCCAAGAATTCTTGGAACTGAAGAAAGGCAGGAGGAGTGTCCATGACTACTCCCGAGTGTTCAACCATCTGGCGCAGTACGTGTCGGATTACATCTCCACCGAGGAGAGGAAGCGCGAGCAGTTTTATTGGGGTTTAAATCCCGAGATGAATACTCACCTCGCACGATGCAATCGCGACACCTTCAACGACCTCGTCAATGCCGCGATTCTGCAAGAAGATGCTCAGCGGGAGTTTGCGGCTGAGCAACGGAAGCGCAGCGCTCCACAGAGCAGCGGGGATGGAGCTCCTCAGAAATACTGAATGGTGTATCGGACACCATCCGGTCAGCAGTGGCATCCACCGGCACGACCTCAACAGTTTTGGGGTCGTCCTTATCATCCACCCCCATTCCGACCGCCGATGCCACCACCGCGACCGCAACAGCAGCAGATGGTATCCCGGGTGTTTCCACCGCCATAACGCACCCCGGGATTCCATCCGCCGGTCAGCGGAAGACCGCCTCGCTACAGATGCTATACGTGTGGCCAGGCGGGTCATTTCTCGAAGGACTGTCCACAGGGGGCAGCAAAGCAGCGGGCAAGCCCAATATCAGGGCGGTGCTCGAGGCCAACCACCGGTGAAGAAGGGAGGTCAGTGTGGCGGACCAGAATCCGCTCATCCAGAATCTCAAAGGGTGGTGCCGCAAGATGCGACACCCGACAGCACACATCATAAGGACAACATTGTATTACATAGGAAACCAACTGAATTGTACAAAGTAGTACAAGACTTCAATTACAAACTAAGTAAGGAAATTACAACAGCGTAAGCTAAGTTTATACAACTCACGCCCGTCTACCTAGCAAAAGTCGGTTGCCCAGCCCTACGGGCAACCCACACTAGCTGCACTCCTCAGCTCAGCGCGGCGTGTACGGCTCCCACTCAGCCGTGGTCCCGACGGAGGGTAGCCCTCGCCGGTGGACTCGTACCCCGAGTCCGTAGGATACTCCTCACCTGAAAAACACTTATAGCAGCAACCATGAGTACGATGGCTCAACAAGGCTTAACCGACTCACCTATGCATGAAACTCCATATGCAGTCCACAACGACAATGGGATGGTAATTTGTAGCAAACGGACACGCCTACAACTTCGTCCTTATTTCATCTTTTATCCACAAGTTAACAATTTATGAATCTGAAATTTTACTAAGCAATATTTGGTGGCACACATGTAGCAATACAATTTAATCATATCAGCAATATTCATACCATTTCATATATCAACTACGTCACGACACAGTGAACAAGCGGTACTCATAACCGCGAGGGACGGCGAATCCACTCTATATACACCTGCAAGGATACCCGAATAGCACGTCACGTACGCCCACCCGTGGAGCTGCACAACACGCTCACTCGATGTCATACGGGACAACCTTTCGCCCAACAGCCCAAATGTCGAACCGGTCGCATCCAAACGGACAGGAGGTTCCCTACACGGAGCATCTCTCTATGCCCGTTAGTGGATTTCCACCGTGCTGCCCTCAACCTACACCTATAAGTCGGTGTGTTATGCCTCGACGCCCGGAGGTATAGGTTACATCGGTTTTTCGGACCCCATATATCCGATATGCCTTCGGTACATTCAAACTTGCTCAGCGGGGCTGCATACGGATCGGTTCTCAATCGACACGGACAGGGCTGCTCCAACAAGACTTCCTCTTGCTGCGCCCTAGCCCCTGCCTAGTCTCATTTTCTTACTAAAATGATCTCACAGCACTTGAACCAATCCCATGTGTCCCGACTCCTAAACTCGCGAGTAGATTCCAACTACTCGACTTGTACCGAAGTTCTATGATCATTAAGCACAGCGTATACTACTCGAGGACTTATACACTACCCTCACTCTTGTGGGAATAATCTGGCCATGCACTTGGGTTTCATCCACCCTACACCTAATGCACATACATACCACATACTAATTATGCATAAAGCAAAACTTGTAAATTGGTTAATGCAAACCGGGGCTTGCCTTGTTGCTGCTGGTCAGAGGTTAGGGCTTCGTCCGGATGAAGGAAGTCGAGCACTTCCGGGGTCTCCTTGCCTTTAGCGACTACACGTAAATGATATACTATATGTCAATTCAAATGCAATGTTTAGAACTGAATAAGTAATTACCATAACTCTAGCTAACCCTCCCCTTTGGTTCTGAAATTTTTTTATGGTGGCTTGGTAGGGTCTTAACCAGAGTCTTGACCAAGCTTCATTTGAAACAAAGTTCATTTGAGCCTTGTACAAACAAAAGCCTATTTGGTCATTAGTAGGGTCTCTAAGGATTTCTAGGGATTTTCATGGCTCTCAACCATTACTTTATGGAAACTAGAATTTCAGATGGTTCTAATGGAATTGGTTTCTTGTCATTTGAAGCATTCTAGATGAAGTTATGACCTAAACAAGATTTGAGAAAATCTGAAAAATGTTTCTGTACATTTTTCTATTTTCTCAGGGCAGTTCACTTAATCACACCATTAGGGGACTAAATGAACTTGGATGGGTCTGAAATTTCTCCTGTGACTCAAGGATTTTCAAATGAACCTCCCAGCCAAATGTCAGAATTTTTCATAAAGTAATTCTCCCGATAAAATTCCCAACAGTTTAAAATCTAGGGAATTAATTCTGGAAAACTATTAAGTTTCATGAGCTGAACTTTGTGTTGCTGGAAATTACTCAAAAAGCTGAATTCAGAAAATTTTGGTTCACTGAATTTGGAGCTTCCTAGCAGAAGTTATATGCATTTGAAGTTTGAACAAAATCTGAAAATTCAAATAAAGTTTAAACTGGTTTGTGGGCCCCACTCTTTAAACCGGCCCACTGAGATTGCGGCCACACCGCAGCCGACAGGATTTTACCCGCGCTGCCGCACCGGATCCCGGCCGCAAAATGGATCCCCACTGGAAACAGGGACTGACCGGTGGACCCGGCCCCCCTTTCGTCTACCTCGCGACACCCCGTGACCCCCGCGGCGGCGCTTCGCCAGAGAACTGTGACACCCCAAAATGTGGCAAAATATGAATTCAAATTTACTGGATGTGATGCATGTTGAAGGAAATTTCAAATTCAAACCGGAATTCAAATTTGAAGCAAAAACAGAAAAAGAAAAAGGAGAGGAAAAAGAAAAATGGCCAATGGGCCGAAACCCACCAGCCGGCCTAGCAACCCGCGACCTATTCCCCTCCTCCTCCTCTCTCCGCTGCACGGGGCCCACTTGTCGGCACCTTCTTCTTCTCCCAACCGCCACCGCTCCTCCCACGCTCGATCGCGCCTGCCCCCTCCGAATCATGCGCATGTACCCCACGATCTTCGGTTTGGTTCGGTTCAACACGATCCCAGCCGACCCCGCCGCCCCTCGTCCATTTAAACGCAGAGGCTGCGCCCCCTTTCCTCCCCGATCGGCCACAACCGACGCAAGGTGAGAACCGCCGCCGCTGCTGCCATTTTTCCGGGTTTCCCTTCCGTTCCCTCTAGGCTAACGTGCTTGCAGTGCTTGACCGCCTCCAGAGAAGCTCATCGCCGAAGAAAATCCGAGGAGGATCGACCCCATCGCTCTCCCACCGAAGATCACCTTCGGTCGCCCCTCCTCGCCGCCGTTGAGCCCTTCCAACCCTCTCTGGTTCACGAAAAGCCCACTGGTGAGCTCCCCTACTTCCCCTCTTCCATTCTAGGCCAAGAAATCCAAGTTTTAGCGAGCGTAGACGAAAACCCGAAACGTTCCGGCGAGATCGCCGCATCCCGCCGCCGGGCGGCGCCGTCCACACACGGCCAGGGCGACGTGGCCCTCTGTGGCCCATCCATTTTAAATCGGGCGGATGAAAACATAACCCCCGCGTACCCCTTTGCGATCTAATCTCGGCCCTCTATTTAAAATCCAACGGCTCACATCAGCCCCGCGTTATAAACGCTAGGAATCTTGCGTGCTACCCCCTGGGGTTCTGAGAAAAAAGGATCTAGCCCCCGGAAACTTCTGATCTAGCCCCTGGACCCTCAGAAATTCATGTAAATGCATTTAAAAATCAGTTTTAGCCCTGGACTTAATAAAAATTAGGAAAACCTCTCTGTTTTGCATAGTTAGACCCCTGAAAATTTAGGAAATAAGGTTTTGGACTTTGCAGTGGGCAAATTTTGCACTTCAGTCCCTGCAGAGCCTCTAATTAAGAAATTTAAACATAGGAATGGGATTTAAATTCAAATGGTGATGCAAATACATGTGCAAATACAATTTAATTTTCTAGTACATGGAAAACATTTAGAATGATTTGAGAACTGATTTTAGGCTGAAATGAAATCTGACTAATGGCTATTTACTTTTATTATTGCTGGAAATTCATTTTTAGGCCAGAAATAATTCTGAAAATAGGTAAAGATAAATTTAAATTGATCCCATCAGAGAGGAAGTCAAAATACATTTTGTTGGACATTTTAGATCAGAACATATTCTGTGTAGGTGATATATTTTGCTATTTTAGTATTGGAGTTCACTTTTGGTAGGGAAAATAAATATGAAAGTAGAGGAAAATAGGTGGACATAATTGGAAAATGGCAAATGAGGTCCCTAGATCCAAAACTTCAAGTTAAGATTGTGTAGAAGATCTGAAAACCCATTTGGAGTAGGAAATTATTTTTGATGCAAATTTTGTGGCTAATAAGTGTATTATCTCATATAAAAATTTTTATTCAAATTGGAAATTCATATATAGGGTGCATTTAGAAATCTGAATATTAAAGTTAAAGGTAAAATATATGTTGAAAAGTGCATGTATGCATACGGGCAACCTATCTAGGATAAACACAAAACCTAAATATGTGTATGACTTTAATGTGTATGTATGTATGACTTGCATGATTGTGTGTGTTGATGATTTCTGATGGAATGTTGTTTTCTCTTGCTATGTGTGTGTTGGAATGAGTAGAACCAGCCCTAGAGCCGGTTTTCACCTTCCAAGACCAAGACTTCCCATCCCCGGAGCAGCAAGAAGAAGGCAAGTGTCCTTGACCACTTTGATCCTATACTAGGATGTGTAGTTAGAATTTAATTGCATTGTCAATTTGGAATGTGATACCCATGCTAGGAAGTTTCCCTAGATTTTCATTATCTTGCTTCCTTGTAGCCTGGGTTGGGAGCTATGTTATTATGTCATTCATTTACACTACTCATGCTTAGCCATGCTTAGAATGGGATAAATGGGATATGAGATCATCAACGTATTTACTTTACCCTTGAATGAGATATTATGAACTATGCAGAGGTAGGGATCTAGGCAAGTTGGATGCTTTGGTTGGTGTTGCGTGCACGAGATTCGGGTTTGTGTATAGTACTTGCCTGGATCCTAAGGACCGGTTCATGGAGCATGTAACCTGGCTTTACCGTGCCAACCACATGCTGAGATGGGGTAGCCTGGCCAATTAATTAGGTGCATCACCGGCGTAGTATGGGTGTTTGGATGGTGCGGGGAATAGGTGTCAGCTGGACTACCATATGAACCGCAAAGCTCAAGAGGGGGCCACTGCAGCGGGGTTGGAGCCTCTTCGATGCTGTTAGGGGTGAAACCCCAGTGGGCCCACACTCATCGGGAATCCGTTTGTAAAGGCCTCGTAGTGATCTCTTGGCTACACACCTCGGAAGTGTGAACGTGGTTCATGGCCACTGGCAAAATGGAGGTTTTCTAGTCCACCCGACAACGGGGGATGAAATCACTACATGTGGGTACAGTGGTGCAAACTCTGCAGAGTCAAAACTGTCATGACAGCCATGCTCACGGTCAAGAGCGGCTTGGACTTATTCATGATTAGGGAATGATAAATTAGGAAGTAGAGGATGTTAAGCGGGAATCTTAACAATGGAAATGAAGTGATGGTGATTTGATATTGATGATGGGTTGGGGGATTGGGACCATTCCACTTATGTAGTAATGTAGGTGCATAATAAGTTAAGGTGATAGGTACTAATTGCGTAGTGCTTTAACCATGAGTTCAACCTATCCTTGTTCTAGCCTGCATGACATTCATTTCCCACACTTGCTGAGTACCAACGGTACTCAAGCTTGCTTTTCTGTTGGTTTTAAATTGCTGCTCAGGCCAAGGGAATGACGTGGTGTACAATGACCAAGACTTCGGACCCGAAGAATGATTCTAGGTTCACGGAGTCCCCCGGGCAACGCCTGTGACGGAGCCCACAAGACTTATCTTCCGTTGTTTGTTTATTTGCATGTTGTGAACATGTTATCGTCCATCGAGACGTTATGTAAGACTTATTTATATTCGAACACTTGGCTTGTAATATAATGATGCTTCACTCTTTGTCGTCACATGTATGAGAATATGATCCTGGCATACATGTGATATTCACTCGGGTGTTCCGCGGAATAACCGAGAGTGACAAAAGTGGTATCAGAGCCAGGTTGCCCGTAGGAACGTGGACCAAGGTAAAAATGGACGTATTTAAGGACCCTATATTCTTAAAAACTATTTTACAAAAGGTGTGGGGTGAAAGTGTTATTTAAGGGTATCACTTTATTTTATTTGCTTATCTTGTCTCAACTTTTATTCAAAATACAATAATTACTTGATTATTGTCTAACTTGAGTTTTAAATGTTTCTAACTTGATTTTAAATATTTTATGTTTTAGACGGTTCGCATGGTCCGCACCGCTCGCAAGTCCACCGGAGGGAGAGTTCCTGTAGCTGCCCTTGCCTTGAGGGAGGAGAACCGCCCGGTGACGTACCACTCCTACGGGTTGGCAGTAGGAGGCTTGTTGCGCCATCTTCGGCGTATGCTCCACGCCGCCGGCAATATTGCCAAGCTGATCATACACTACAGCTCCACCAGGACCATCCATGAGAAGCGTGAAGAAAGGAGCTCAGAGATGAGGATTATCCATGACAACAGGCTGCTCAAGATCCACGGCTCCCCAGCTTGTCGGGCGACTCAGACCGATGCTGAGAAGGATGTCACCTGGGAGGCCATCACCTGCTGAACACCTAGAGGCAGATGATTGGCTCAAGACCATTGAGAACAAGATGAGGATCATACAAGTCCAAGGATATGAGAGGGTGATGTTTGCCTCTCATCAATTGCATGGACCCGCTGCTGATTGGTGGACCGCTTACGTGGCAGCCCACCACGACCCGAGAACATAACTTGGGAGGAGTTCAAATGCAGTTTCCGCAACCACTACATACCAAGGGGAGAACTCAAGAACAAGAGGAAGGAGTTCTTGGGACTGCAGCAGGGCAACATGATTGTGAGGGAGTACCTCACCAAGTTCACCCAACTGTCCCGTTATGCGCCACGGGACATTGAAACTTATGAGCAGAAACAGGACTGCTTTGTGGAGGGCTCACTATGGAAATGCAATGTGCAATGTCCTCCAACGAATATGAAGTTTCCAAAAGATGGTGGACAGGGCGTTTGTTGTGGAGAGGAAGCTGAAGGCCTTGGAGAATGAAAACAAGAGGAAGATGGGATGGTCACACCAAGCATCAAGCAGCAACACACGTCCACGTCTGATGCAGCAACCTGCAGGGCAGGCGAGCGGTGCTATAGTACCCTACTCAACACCAAGAGGTTATAACCCGAACTTCAGGTCTCCATCAGCACCAGTACAGCCGCAGCGTCAGCTTATGCAGCAGCCACATCCCGCTTATCAACCTTGACCAGCAGGACAAGGGCCACAGAACCCACCCCAAGACAACAAAAGTCAAGCAACTAAAGTTGGGGTACAATGCTTCAACTGTGGTGAAGTGGGGCACTACGCTCACAAGTGCCCGAAGAAGAAACCCATGCAGCCACAACAGCAGAACATGATGCGAGGACGGGTGAACCACGTGACCATGGAGGAAGCGCAAGAGGCACCAGACGTGGTGATTGGTAAGTTCCCTGCAAGTTTACACATTGCAACCATATTGTTCGATTCTGGTGCTACCCACTCGTTCATTGCTCAAGAGTTTGTTAAGAAGCATGATCTAGCAACCATACAAATGAATCATATGTTAGCAGTGAACTCTCCAGGGGGAGAAATAAGAACAAGACAAGTGTGACCCAAAGTGAGTCTAGATATTAATGGGGTAGTATTTACTGCAAACCTCATAGTGATAAGCTCACAAGGGATAGATATTATTTTGGGTATGGACTGGTTGACCAAGCATAAAGGCATTATCCATTGTTCAACTAGAACGGTGGAACTAACTCACACTATGGCACCAAAGTAAAATTCGTAGTTGTCCAAGAACCTAGGAGGGACATTAAACTCAATCAGGTGGACGTGAAATTGGAAGAGATAAGGGTCATCAAGGAATACCCAGATATTTTTTGTGAGGAGTTGCCAGGTATGCCCCCGGACCGTGAAGTGGAGTTTGCGATTGAACTCGTGCCTGGGACAGCCCCGATATACAAAAGGCCTTACCGGATGGACTCTAAACAACTAGAAGAGCTCAAAGAACACCTACGGGACTTGACAAAGAAGGGGTATATTCATCCTAGTTCCTCGCCATGGGGAGCTCCAGTGATATTTGTGCCCAAGAAGGACGGAACCCAGAGGCTATGCGTAGACTACCGTGCGTTGAATGAGGTAACCATCAAGAACAAGTACCTGTTACCTCGCATTGAAGACCTATTTGATCAGTTGAGAGGGGCTTGTGTATTCTCAAAAATTGATCTCAGGTCGGGATATCACCAATTGAATATAAGGCCAACCGACATTCCCAAGACAACTTTCGTATCTCGGTATGGGTTGTATGAATACACCGTCATGCCATTCGGGCTAACTAATGCCCCGGCGTACTTCATGTATCTCATGAACAAGGTATTCATGGAATATCTGGACAAATTTGTGGTGGTTTTCATTGATGATATTCTCATCTTCTCCAAAGATGAAGAAGAACATGAGGGGCGCCTAAGACTAGTGTTGCAAAAGTTGAGAGAACACCGACTATATGCCAAGCTAAGCAAATGTGAGTTTTGGCTGAAGAGAGTCCCCTTTTTAGGACACATAATCTCGGAAGGAGGAATCACCGTGGATCCCGCCAAGATCGCGGATGTGCAGAAGTGGAAGACCCCCGAAAATGTCGGGGAGATCCGGAGCTTCTTCGGCTTGGCTGGATACTATCGACGGTTCATTGAGGGCTTCTCCAAGATCTCAAGACCCCTCACCAAATTGTTAGAGAAAGGAATCACATTCACGTGGACACCAGAGTGTGAGACAAGTTTCCAAGAGCTGAAGAAAAGATTGACAACAGCCCCAGTGCTAGTTATGCCAGACATGCAGAAGAATTTTTCGGTGTATTGCGATGCTTCTAGACACGGGTTGGGATGTGTTCTCATGCAAGAGGGGCATGTCATTGCCTATGCGTCCCGGCAGCTCCGAAAATACGAGAAGAACTATCCTACGCATGACCTAGAGCTAGCCGCAGTGGTCCACACATTGAAGCTTTGGAGGCATTACTTGATGGGAAAGAGGACAGAGATATATACAGATCATAAGAGCTTAAAGTACATTTTTACACAGCCAGATCTCAACCTCAGACAAAGGAGATGGTTAGAGCTAATAAACGACTTTGATGTGGGTATCAACTATCATCCTGGGAAAGCGAACGTCGTGGTGGATGCTTTAAGCCAGAAGGTGCACGTCAACATGTTGAGCTTAAATGACACGCCTACGGAATTGAAGGAGGAGATTGCAAAACTCAATCTATGTCTGGTGAATAGTGGTGAGGCCATCGCCATGGAAGTGGACTCCACATTGGAGCAAGACATACGCAATGGTCAAAAGGATGACGAGAAAATACAAGAGATCAGAAGACTCATCAAGGAGAATAAAGCTCATGGGTTTAGAGAGGATGAACAAGGTATGGTGTGACAAGAACTCGCCGCCGGCCAATTCACCGCACGACCTTCGACGGATTTCGCCGCCTGTGACCAACTTTGCTCGGGGAACATGTTGGTGCACTCACCGAAGCTCAGCGATGGCTGGAACCACGCTCGCGACAGTGACTGCGGCGATCCCCACTCCGGCGATGTCGCCCGAGCTACTCAGGCCCCAATTTTTGGAACGGTTTGCTCCTACAGCTCCACTGTGGCATTCTGAGCACGAAAATGAACTAAGTTTGCCATGGAAACGGCCGGAGCTAGGACCTCACCGTCGACCTCGAGTTGAAAATGGCGGCGATCGGGAAAACTCGGAGAACAGCCACTAGGGTCGACGGTTTTCTCTGGTTGTTGATCCTAGAGGTCTGTTGGAAGGCATAGGACGTATGGCTAAAGGAAGACGAGCTGGTATGGACTGACCACTAAGAATTTTGAGTTGAGCCCGCTCTCGGTCCTAAAAACGGCAATTTGGTAAACCTCAAAATACCCCCTCACTACTGGACGAGAAGGAGGAAGGCGTTCACCGGAAGATCGAGGAGAGGACAGCGCGTGTTTTTTCTGTAGGTGATCGACCGAGTCTCGGCTCGTATCGCGGAGACGGTGGAGAGCCTAGAATCGCTCGTGTGGTGAAAACAGCGATGGTACGCGCGCGTGAGGGAAGGCACAGCAGTGAAATGGTCCCGATTGGGGTCGGACGACGTGGAGAAGACGTCTGCGCGGTCTGATCCCCGGAACAGGAGGTGGCATGGCGACTTCGTTGGGGTGAGGTTCACCCATGCGCTGGCGACCTCTCGGTGTTCGACCGGAGAACTGAGCCCGTTTTGCCTCTGTGTGTCTGACCAGTGGGTCCCTCCTCTCCCCTCTAATTTATTTCCAAATTTTACTGAAAAGATCGTAGCTACTCACAATTGAATGAGAGACTTAGCCACCAAGTCATGGTTTGAATTTGGTTTTCTGAGATTAGTTTGGCTAAATTTGCTGCCCATTTGAATTCGAAATTCAAATTCAGTTTGAAATAGTGGAAATTTAGCTCCCGACAAGATGAACACCAATGAGGATGAAAATTGGTGGACTAACTCAGAAAAATGTGCTGAGTTTGAATATGAAGTCAACTTTTGAATTCAAGTGATGAAAGTGGCTGCAATTTGAATTTGCATTCAAATTGGCCCCTTTTTCAAATGTCTCCAAAAATGCCTCAAAAAGTCTTGGATTTGCATGAAATTTGGCCTGAGCCTTCCCAAGACTATTTAAGGTCTTGGGGCGAGCTCAACCTTTCATGTTTATGTGTGTGAGCTCCTACTTTTTGAAGTTAGGGCTTTCCCCTCTAATCACCCTTTTGATGGTGTTTACTTGCTCTTCACAATTGTTCATGAGATACCCACCATATGAGCTGTGGTGTTGTGAGGTGATGAACATTTTTTTACAAGTCACTTTCTTGGGCTTTTACATCCCTCCCCCTTAAAAGAATCTCATCCCGAGATTATAAAGGAAGAGACGACGATGTAAGAGGAGATTACCCGTGATGAGATGCCATGAAATCCGGGTAGTTTGAGCGAAGGAATTCCTCGCTCTCCCATGTCACTTCTTCGGTGGTGTGGTTACTCCACAGTATCTTGTAGAACCACAGCGTTCGGCTACATGTGGTTCAAGCCTTCTCATCAATAATTGCCACCGGATATTCAGCATACGTCAAATCCGGTTGCAGCTCGCCAATGTATTCAGTGGGAACCACAGCCGTATACTTCAGACATTTTCGCAGTTGTGAAACATGGAACACGTCGTGAACACCAGCAAGAGATGCCGGTAGTTCCAGTCTATACGCCACTGGTCCACACTTCTCGGTGATAGCATAGGGTTCAATAAATCTAGGAGCAGCTTCCCCTTCACGCCGAATCGGTGCACGCCTTTCATCGGAGATACACGGAGGTACACGTGTTCCCCGACGTCAAAGTGCAGCGGCCTACGCCTCTTATCAGCGTAGCTTTTTTGCCGGGATTGAGCGGCCTTCAAGTTGGATTGAATCATCCGAACGCGCTCTTCGGGGTCGTTCACCACATCAACCCCGAATGTGACCCTTTTACCGGACTCGGACCAGTTTAATGGGGTGCGGCATTTGCGACCGTAGAGAGCCTCATATGGTGCCATCTTGATACTCGCTTGATAGCCATTGTTGTAAGAGAATTCCGCCAATGGTAGATGATCATCCCATTTTCTACCGTGGTGGATGGCACACGCTCTCAACATGTCTTCTAGTACTTGGTTCACCCTCTCAGTTTGCCCATCTGTCTGAAGGTGATAGGCGGAGCTTCTAATCAGCTTAGTACCCAGTGCAGCGTGCAACTTCACCCAAAAAATGAGACACAAATAGTGCCCCTCGATCTGAGATTATGGTCTTGGGTACTCCATGCAAGCACAAGATTCTTGCAATGTACAACTCCGCATACTTGCTAGCATGGTAGTTGGTATGCAACGGAATGAAGTGAGCTGACTTGGTTAACCGGTCAACAATTACCCAAATGGAATCATGCTTGTTAGAAGCCATGGGTAATCCCACAATGAAATCCATGCTCACATCTTCCCACTTCCATGCCGGGATTTTCAGGGGTTGCAGCAGCCCTGATTTCCTCTTATGATCCGCTTTCACTCGCCTACACGTATCACACTCGGATACGTACATAGCCACTTTCCGCTTCATCCGTGTCCACCAAAATTTCTTTTTCAAATCTTGGTACATTTTGTTGCTGCCCGGATGAATGGAGTATTTAGACAAGTGAGCTTCATCAAGAACCTTCTTTCTCAGCTCCATATTCCGGGGTACAACTATGCGGTCATTGAACCACAGGGTCCCCTCATTATCTTTCCGGAAACATTTGATTTCCCCGTTGTCTATCCGTCTCCGGAGATGTGCCATACCCTTGTCCACTTTCTGAGCTGCAATGATGTTATCCCTAATGCTAGGTATGAGAGCAAGGTTGTAGAGTGATCCATAAGGAACCAAGTATAAACTTGGCTCTTCCTCCTCCACCGGTGTAATGGTGAGGTTATGGACATGTGATTTCCGACTCAGCGCATCAGCAACCACATTCGCCTTGCCGGGGTGTAATGAATCTCAATCTCATAATCTTTGATTAGTTCTAACCACCTCCTTTGCCTCGTATTCAGCTCCTTCTGGGTGAAAATATACTTTAAGCTCTTGTGGTCGGTGTAGAGGTGCACCAAATTCTCCAGGAGATAGTGCCTCCACATTTTCAGTGCCAAAACCACAGTAGCAAGCTCAAGATCATGAGTCGGATAATGCTGCTCATGGTTTAGGAGTTGGCGAGAACCATATGCGACCACACGTCCTTCCTGCATCAACACACAGCCGAGCCTGATACCGGACGCATCACAATACACGTCGAAGGGCTTGGTCGTATCCGGTTGAGCTAAAACCGGGGCTGTTGTGAGATGCTTCACCAATGCTTGGAACGCTGCTTCACATGCTGAGTTCCAAACATACTTTGTTCCCTTTTTCAACAATTCTGTCATCGGCTTAGCAAGCTTGGAGAAGACTGAAATGAATCTCCGGTAATATCCCGCTAAGCCGAGGAAGCTTTTGACTTCATGAACAGAAGTGGGAGCTTTCCATTTCAGCACTTGTTCAATTTTGCTTGGGTCAACCGCGATGCCTTCCGCTGAGATGATATGTCCCAAAAATGGCACTTGGCTGATCCAGAACTCACATTTGCTGAACTTGGCATAGAGCTTATGGTCCCGCAATCGTTGAAGAATGATTCTTAAGTGTTCGGCATGTTCTGCTTCTATCTTGGAGTAAACTAAGATATCATCAATGAACACCACAACGAACTTGTCCAGCTACGGCATGAACACTGAGTTCATGAGATACATGAAATGTGCTGGAGCATTAGTGAGACCAAAAGACATGACGAGATATTTGTATAGCTCATATCTCATCGAGAATGCCGTCTTCGGAATATCCTCCGCCCGGATTTTTATTTGATGATAACCGGAGCGAAGGTCCATCTTGGAGAACACACTTGCACCCACAAGCTGATCAAACAGGATGTCAATGCGGGGCAGTGGGTATTTGTTCTTGATGGTGACGGCGTTGAGCGGCCGGTAATCCACACACAGCCTCAAGGCTTCATCCTTCTTCTTCACGAACAGTGTCGAGCATCCCCAAGGCGAGGAACTCGGTCTAATGAAACCTTTGCTCAACAGATCATTGAGCTGTTCTTTCAGTTCAGCCAGCTCATTTGGAGCCATTTTGTATGGCCTCCGTGATATGGGCGTAGTCCCGGGTGCAAGCTCAATCTTGAACTCGACATCCCGCTCAGGTGGCATGCCCGGAAGATCATCCGGAAACACGTCGGGGTATTCCGGGACTACGGGGATGTCCTCTAACTTGAGAGCTTTAGTATTATTAATTTCTAAAACTTCCTGGACAGGATTGTCTAACACCATGGAATACGGACGGTGGAATGGAGAATTCAAATGAACCGTCCATGTCCGAGTGTCTAGGACAGCGCCATGGTAGCGCAACCATGACATCCTTAAGATTGCATCAATCTTTTGCCCCTCAAGGATAATCATAGTGGTGGGATATATCTTCCCACCTAAGCACAGTGGTGCTTTCGGAATCATCATAGTTGATGAAATCTTTCCTCCCGGTGAGCAGATCATATAACAGCACTCGGTTGGAAAGGCTTCCAGTTGATGCTTAACCACACATGATGCACTTATGAAGTTGTGGGTTGCACCAGAATCAAATAATATGATGATTGCTTGGTCGTTGAGAGTGAACGTACCCGTCAGCACGATTTCTCCTTCTGGGGCGTCCTTGTTGTCGAGGTTGCAAACGCCCCCAGTTCGATGACTAACCTTCTTGACCGGAGGTCGGCCTCGAGCACCGCCCTGATACTAGGCTTGCCCGCTGCTCTGCTGCCCTGGGGACAGTCCTTCGAGAAATGGCCCGCCTGGCCACACGTAAAGCAAGTGTAGCGAGGCGGTCCTCCGCTGATCGGCGGACGGAAACCAGGGGCGCGTTGTGGCGGTGGAAACGCCCGGGGCACCATCTGCTGCTTCTGTTGCGGTCGTGGTGGCGGCATCGGCGGTCGGAACGGGGGTGGCTAGAAAGAACGACCCCCGAACTGCTGAGGTCGCGCCGGTGGATGCCATTGCTGACCGGATGGTGTTCGATACACCATGCGGTATTTATAAGGAGCTCCACCCCCACTGCTGGGTGGAGTGCTGCGCTTTCGCTGCTCAGCCGCCAATTCACGCTGAGTGTCTTCTTGCATTATCGCGGCGTTGACGAGATCGTTGAACGTGCCACGATTGCATTGGACGAGATGCGTCTTCATCTTGGGATTTAATCCCCGATAGAAGTGCTCTCGCTTCTTCTCCTCAGTGGAGACATAATCTGACGCATACTACGTCAGATGGTTGAAGGCACGGGAGTAGTCATGGGCACTCCTCCCGCCCTGCTTCAGCTCCAAGAACTCTTGGAACTTCCGCTTCATTATCCCGGGAGGTATATGGTAGGCACGGAACGCCTCCCGAAATTCTTTCCACTCCACGGCATGGCCAGCCGGCAGTAAGGCGACATAGTTCGCCCACCATGCACCAGCGGCATCGTGAAGCTGCTGCGCCGTGAACAGAGTCGTCTGCCGCTCCATACATTGAAGCAGCCCGAATTTGGACTCAATTGTCCGCAGCCAGTTGTCGGCCTCCAGGGGTTCTGATGCGTCTGTGAACACCGGAGGGTGCGTACTCATGAAGTCCGAGTACATCACAACATGGGGCCGACGAGGCCCCCTCTCTTGACGCCCCCCCCCACCCCTGCCTGGGACGTATGCATGATCGTGTGGAGCAGGTCGGTCTGCTCCTCACGATTACTGACCAGGGCCGCGATCATGTCCGCTAGTGTAAGTGGAGGCGGCGGTAGTGGTTGTTGCTACAGGGTGCTATCGTAGGCAGGTGGCTGGGAGTCATCATCCCCTTGCTGGCTAGAGCCATCGACCTCATGCATGTCCCGAGTGCGAACCATCTGCAACCATACGACAATAAAAATCAGTCCCGCAACATACTTCATGCTGTCCAATAAAATAGGCGTGAAACATAATGACAGTAAAACATGTGATACATCTCGTATACATATAATGTAATAACTTTGCACAAGCTACACCATTACCAGACCGAATACAAGCTAGTTAAATCCAAATTGATGGACTTCCTCTTTGAAAGTTCATCTCAACTAGGTTTGGTCACTACGAGACGTTAATATCGCTTTGTCATCACGTATACTACCCTTTTATCTTCAATACGACACAACCATAGTCTCTAGCAAAAGAAACTTGAGTAGGACATATACTCAACGCTTTCACTAGTTGAAGATAACCACTCATGAGTATGTTCTACCCAAATGGAATTACTTAAACCCCCTAGGGTACAACAAACTCTTAAATGAGTTCAACTGTCATCCCTCTGCCAGAATGACCAGTTTCTACATATACCAGATTTTGATCTGATCCTGGGCATTTTCATGACTCAAGCTGAATACCAAAGTTAAAGTTAACTTCAGTATCTTTCCAGCGAGTATTTATTTGCCCTCAGATCTGCTCTGGTTAAAATGTTATGACAATTCAAAGTCAACAGAATTTCTGGAAGAATTTCAACAGCACCTCCTTTGGAAGTTGCTGTTTCCAACTCTAATTTCCACTGAATTCCATGCTGCAATTGCAGAAACTTCGAATTACAAAGATGTAACACATCTCCTACCCTTTTCAAAAATGTATTATATGACAATTTTAGATTTTTCTACTGGACGTTATGCTTGAAAAACAGAACAGTCCAGAGAGTGTTTTGAATCTGTCCTGTTTCTGGACAGTTTACAATCATCTGGAATTTCAGCCAGTTTAAGGTGTGATTCAGCCCTGGAAGTCTACAACAAAGTTGTAGAGTACTTAAACATATTTCCAGAACTGTATCCCACACCTCCATTGGCTAAATAATCTGTGAATTATGCTCTATCAAATTTCAGCAGACTTGCTGCCAAAACAGAGCACTCTGTTTTTCAATTCCTTTGAGCTAAACTGATCAACTATTGATTTTTTCTACCAACCAGGGTCCTACATGTTGAAACTTGGTGATTTTAGTTCCTGATTATCCTTATCTTTCATGCACATGCTGATGATATGTATGTACTACGTTTCTCACAAAAAAATCCTAACCGGATTATACCGGCATATACGTATCTATTGTGGCACTAACCGGTCTCTCGCACATGTATACTACACGGTTTACATACGTGGTTAGTACCCACAGAAGAACACACAATGATGCACTCAAGGGTTATTTTCATTTCAGGCATGCCCATATTTGAAAGTAAATACAAACGCCCGTATCATTACCATACGGCCGTCCTTGAGTTAAGCCACATCTCAAGGTACGTGATCGTGTTTTAACACCACATGACGGGGAACCCGAGTAGAGCGTGAACGGGTCGTCACGGTTGGGAATTTTATCACCCCAACAGATACCACCTACTGCTCTGCAGGGCACGCCGATGACAAGCACTGCGTATGTCCTCCTGGGCTATTTCCAGACGAACACACTATCGCGTTACTGACCACACGATGGGGTTTCCACTTGCTTGCCTAATGCATGCTAGGGATCAGCGTTTCATATGAACTCAGGAACATGAGGAGTCCAAGAGTTTCATATTAACGTCCCACACCAAGCTGTTAGACCTATCCCTGAATCACATTCCTCGTCAGGGGAGCTAACCAAAATTGAACCGCTTTCGGTGGCGTTCCTTATCATTCTTACCTGAGCGTAGGTGCATCGTTACAAAATCAAAATTCAGAATTATAACACATATTTTAGTCTTGCCACTTTAAATAACTATACTAATATAGTCCTTACTTAGGCAAACTACCGAATCCTCATCGTAAACCTAAGTTTTCCCGTAATACAGTCCTTAATTAGTGTGCTATCCCCAATACGGCTCTGATACCAGCCTGTGGCAGACCGGAATCCGCTCATCCAGGATCTCAGAGGGTGGTGCCGCACGATGCGACACCCGACAGCACACATCATAAGGACAACATTGTATTACATAGGAAACCAACTGAATTGTACAAAGTAGTACCAGACTTCAGTTACAAACTAAGTAAGGAAATTACAACAGCGGAAGCTAAGTTTATACAACTCACGCCCGTCTACCTAGCAAAAGTCGGTTGCCCAGCCCTACGCGCAACCCACACTAGCTGCACTCCTCAGCTCAGCGCGGCGTGTAAGGCTCCCACTCAGCCGTGGTCCCCGACGGAGGGTAGCCCTCGCTGGTGGACTCGTACCCTGAGTCCGTGGGATACTCCTCACCTAAAAAACACTTATAGCAGCAACCATGAGCACGATGGCTCAACAAGGCTTAACCAACTCACCTATGCATGAAACTCTATATGCAGTTCACAACGACAATGGGATGGTATTTTGCAGCAAACGGACACGCCTACAACTTCGTCCTTATTTCATCTTTTAGGCACAAGTTAACAGTTTATGAATCTGAAATTTTAGTGAGCAATATTTGGTGGCACACATGTAGCAATACAATTTAACCATATCAGCAATACTGATTCATACCATTTCATATATCAACTACGTCACGACACAGTGAACAAGCGGTACTCATAACCGCGAGGGACGGTGAATCGACTTGATATACACCTGCAGGGATACCCGAATAGCACGTCACGTACGCGCACCCGTGGAGCTGCATAGCACGCTCACTCGATGTCGTACGGAACAACCTTTCGCCCAACAGCCCAAACGTCGAACCGGTCGCACCCAAACGGACAGGAGGTTCCCTACATGGAGCATCTCTCTATGCCCGTTAGCGGATTTCCACCTTGCTGCACTCAACCTACACCTATAAATCGGTGCGTTATGCCTCGACGCCCGGAGGTATAGGTTACATCGGTTTTTTGGACCTCATATATCCGATATGCCTTCGGTACATTCAAACTTGCTCAGCGGGGCCGCATGCGGATCGGTCCTCAATCGACACGGACAGGGCTGCGCCCACAATACTTCCTCTTGCTGCGCCCTAGCCCCTGCCTAGTCTCATTTTCTTACTAAAATGATCTCACAGCACTTGAACCAATCCCATGTGTCCCGACTCCTAAACTCGCGAGTAGATTCTAACTACTTAACTTGTACCGAAGTTCTATGATCATTAAGCACAGCGTATACTACTCGAGGACTTATACACTACCCTTACTCTTGTGGAAATAATCTGTCCATGCACTTGGGTTTCATCCATCCTACACCTAATGCACATACATACCACATACTAATTATGCATAAAGCAAAACTTGTAAATCGTTTAATGCAAACCGGGGCTTGCCTTGTTGCTGCTGGTCAGAGGTTAGGGCTTCGTCTGGAAGAAGGAAGTCGAGCACTTCCGGGGTCTCCTCGCCTTCAGCGACTACACGTAAACGACTTACTATATGTCAATTTCAATGCATTGTTTAGAACTGAATAAGTAATTACCATAACTCTAGCTAACCCTCCTCTTTGGTTCTGAAACTTTTTTATCGTGGCTTGGTAGGGTCTTAACCAGAGTCTTGACCAAGTTTCATTTGAAACAAAGTTCATTTGAGCCTTGTACAAACAAAAGCCTATTTGGTCATTAGTAGGGTCTCTAAGGATTTCCAGGGATTTTCATGGCTCTCAACCATTACTTTCTGGAAACTATAATTTCAGATGGTTCTAATGGAACTGGTTTCATGTCATTTGAAGCATTCTAGATGAAGTTATGACCTAAACAAGATTTGAGAAAATCTGAAAAATGTTTCTGTACATTTTTCTATTTTCTCAGGGCAGTTCACTTAATAACACCATTAGGGGAACTAAATTAACTTGGATGGGTCTGACATTTTTCCTGTGACTCAAGGGTTTTCAAATGAACCTCCCAGCCAAATTTCAGAATTTTTCATAAAGTAATTCTCCAGATAAAATTCCCAACAGTTTAAAGATTAGGGAATTAATTCTGGAAAACTATTAAGTTTCATGAGCTGAACTTTGTGTTGATGGAAAGTACTCAAAAAGCTGAATTCAGCAAAATTTGTTTCACTGAATTTGGAGCTTCCTAGCAGATGTTATATGCATTTGAAGTTTGAACCAAATCTGAAAATTCAAATAAAGTTTAAACCGGTTTGTGGGCCTCACTCTTTAAACCGGCCCACTGAGATCGCGGCCACACCGCAGCCCACAGGGTTTTACCTGTGCTGCCGCACCAGATCCCGGCCGCAAAATGGATCCCCGCTGGAAACAGGGACTGACCGGTGGACCCGGCCCCCCTTTCGTCTACCACGCGACACCCCGTGACCCCCGCGGCGGCGCTTCGCCGGAGAACTCGCCGCCGGCCAATTCACCGCACGACCTTCAACGGATTTCGCCGCCTGTGCCCAACTTTGCTTGGGTAACATGTTGGTGCACTCACCGAAGCTCGGCGATGGCCAGAACCACGCTCGCGACGTTGACAGCGGCGATCCCCACTCCGGCAATGTCGCCCGAGCTACTCATGCCCCTATTTTTGGAACGGTTTGCTCCTACAGCTCCGATGTGGCATGCTGAGCACAAAAATGAACTCGGTTTGCCATGGAAACGGCCGGAGCTAGGACCTCACCGTCGACCTCGAGTTGAAAATGGCGGCGATCGGAAAAACTCGGAGAACAGCCACTAGGGTCGACGGTTTTCTCCGGTTATTGATCCTAGAGGTCCGTTGGAAGGCCTAGGACGTATGGATAAAGGAAGACGAGCTGGTATGGACTGACCACCAAGAATTTCGAGTCGAGCCCGCTCTCGGTCCTAAAAACGGCAATTCAGTAAACCTCAAAATACCCCCTCACTACTGGACGAGAAGGAGGAAGGCGTTCACCGGAAGATCGAGGAGAGGATGTCACGTGTTTTTCTGTAGGTGATCGACCGAGTCTCGGCTTCTATCGCGGGGACAGTGGAGAGCCGAGAGTCGCTCGGGTGGTGAGAACAGCGATGGTACGCGCGCGTGCGGGAAGACACAGCAGTGAAATGGTCCCGGTTGGGGTCGGACGACGTGGAGAAGACATCTGCGCGGTCTGATTCCCGGAACAGAAGGTGGCACGGCAACTTCGTTGGGGCGAGGTTCACCCGTGCGCTGGCGACCTCTCGGTGTTCGACCGGAGAACTGAGCCTGTTTTGCCTCTGTGTGTCTAACCAGTGGGTCCCTCCTCTCCCCTCTAATTTATTTCCAATTTTTACTGAAAAGATCCCAGCTACTCACAATTAAATGAGAGACTTAGCCACCAAGTCATGGTTTGAATTTGCTTTCCTCAATTTGAGATTAGTTTGGCTAAATTTGCTGCCCATTTGAATTTGAAATTCAAATTCAGTTTGAAATAATGCAAATTTAGCTCCCGACAAGATGAACTCCAATGAGGATGAAAATTGGTGGACTAACTTAGAAAAATGTGCTGAGTTTGAATATGAAGTCAACTTTTGAATTCAAGTGATGAAAGTGGCTGCAATTTGAATTAGCATTCAAATTGGTCCCTTTTTCAAATGTCTCCAAAAATGCCTCAAAAAGTCTTGGATTTGCATGAAATTTGGCCTGATCCTTCCCAAGACTATTTAAGGTCTAGGGGCGAGCTCAACCTTTCATGTTTATGTGTGTGAGCTCCTACTTTTTGAAGTTAGGGCTTTCCCCTCTAATCACTCTTTTGATGGTGTTTACTTGCTCTTCACAATTGTTCATGAGATACCCACCATATGAGCTGTGGTGTTGTGAGGTGATGAACATTTTTTTGCAAGTCACTTTCTTGGGCTTTTACAGTCAGCGGCCCGGGGGCGTTCATTACCTCGACAAGAGGACGCCCTGGAAGGAGAGAACGTGCTAGCGGGAACGTTCACTGTCAACAATTGTGCAATCATCATCTTGTTTGATTCGGGTGCAACTCACAGTTTCATAAGTGCATCATATGTGGCTAAGCATCAACTTCAAGTCTTCCCAACCGATTATTCATATATGATTTGCTCACCAGGAGGGAAGATATATCCCACTACTTTGATTATCCATACGGGACAAAAGATTGCAATCTTAGGAATGTCATGGTTACACTACCATGGCGATGTCTTGGAATCTCTATCACGGATGGTTCATTTGAATTCTCCATTCCACCGTCTACATTCAATCTTATTAGACAGCCCTGTCTCGGAAGTTTCAGAAGCCTATAATACTGAAGCTCCCAAGTTGGATGACATTCCCGTAGTCCGAGAATACCCCGATGTGTTCCCGGATGATCTCCCGGGCATGCCACCTGAACGGGATGTTGAGTTCAAGATTGAACTTGCACCCGGACAACACCAATATCACGGATGACCGTATAAGATAGCTCCGAATGAGCTGGCTGAGTTGAAGGAACAGCTCAATGACTTGTTGAGCAAGGGTTTCATTAGACCGAGTTCCTCGCCATGGGGATGCTCAGCGCTGTTCGTCAAGAAGAAAGATGAAACCTTGAGGTTGTGTGTGGATTACCGACCGCTCAACACCGTCACCATCAAGAACAAATATCCCCTGCCCCACATTGACATCTTGTTTGATCAAGTTGTGGGGGCAAGTGTGATTTCAAAGATAGACCTTCGCTCCGGGTATCATCAAATAAAGATCCGGGCGGAGGATATCCCGAAGACGGCATTCTCGATGAGATATAGACTATATGAATATCTCATGTATTTTGGTCTCACCAACGCCCCGGCACATTTCATTTACCTCATGAACTCGGTGTTCATGCCGGAGTTGGACAAGTTTGTGGTGGTGTTCATTGATGATATCTTGGTTTATTCCAAGTCGGAAGAACAACACGCCGAACACTTGAGAATCATCCTTCAATGATTGCAAGACCATAAGCTCTATGCCAAGTTCAGCAAATGCGAGTTTTGGATCAACCACATGCCATTTTTGGGACATATCATCTCAGCGGAAGGCATTTCGGTTGATCCAAGAAAAAATGAACAAGTGCTGAAATGAAAAGCCCCCACTTCTGTCCATGAAGTCAGAAGCTTCCTCGATTTAGCGGGATATTACCGGAGGTTCATCCCAAGCTTATCCAAGCTTGCTAACCCGATGACTGAATTACTGAAGTAGGGGACGAAATACGTTTGGAACTCAGCATGTGAAGGAGCATTCCAAGCATTGGTGAAGCATCTCTTAGCTCAACCGGATACGACCAAGCCTTTCGACGTGTATTGTGATGCGTCCGGTATCGGGCTTGGCTGTGTGCTGATGCACGAAAGACATGTGGTCGCATATGGCTCACGCCAACTTCGAAACCACAAGCAGCACTACCCGACTCATGATCTCGAGCTCGCTGCGATGGCCTTGGCACTGAAAATGTGGAGACACTGTCTTCTTGGAAACTTGGTGCATCTCTACACCGACCACAAGAGCTTAAAGTATATCTTCACCCAAAAGGAGCTGAATATGAGACAAAGGAGGTGGTTAGAATTATTCAAAGATTATGAGATTGAGATTCATTACCATCCCGGCAAGGCAAATGTGGTTGCTGACGCGCTGAGTCGGAAATCACATGTTCATAACCTCACCATTACACCGATGGAAGAGGAAGAACCGAGTTTATACTTGGTTCCATATGGATCACTCTACAACCTTGCTCTCATCCCTACCATTAGGGAGGATATTATTGCAGCTCAGAAGATTGACCAAGGCATGGCACATCTCCGGAAACGGATAGACAGCGGTGGCATCAAATGTTTCCAGAAGGATGAAGAGGGGACGCTATGGTTCAATGACCGCATAGTCATAAGCCCGGAATATGGAGCTGAGAAAGAAGATCCTTGATGAATCTCACTTGTCTAAGTTCTCCACTCATCCGGGCAGCAACAAAATGTACCAAGATTTGAAGAGTAAATTTTTGGTGGACATGGATGAAGCGGTAAATTGCAAAGTACGTATCCGAGTGTGATACGTGTAGACGAGTGAAGGCGGATCACAGGAGAAAAACAGGGTTGTTGCAACCCCTGAAAATTCCAGCATGAAAATAAGAAGATGTGAGCATGGACTTCATTGTGGGATTACCCATGACTTTTAACAAGCATGATTCCATTTGGGTAATCGTTGACCGGTTAACTAAGTCTGCTCACTTCAGTCCCGTGCATACACATTTCCATGCCAGCAGGTATGCGGAGTTGTACATTGCAAGAATTTTATGCTTGCACGGGGTATCCAAGACCATAATCTCAGATCAAGGGGCACTGTTCGTGGCTTATTTCTGGGAGCAGTTGCACGCTGCTTTGGATACCAAACTGATTAGAAGCTCTGCCTATCACCCTTAGACAGATGGGCAAACTGAGAGGGTGAATCAAGTGTTAGAAGACATGCTGAGAGCGTGTGCCATCCACCACGGTAGAAATTGGGATGATCATCTACTGTTGACGGAATTCTCTTATAACAATGGATATCAAGCGAGTATCAAGATGGCACCATATGAGGCTCTCTACGGTCGTAAATGCCGCACCCCATTGAATTGGTGCGAGTCTGGTGAAAGCGTCAGATTGATCTAGTGAATGACGCCGAAGAGCGAGTTCGGGTAATTCAAGCAAACTTGAAGGTCGCCCAATCCCAATGAAGAGTTACACTGATAAGAGGCATAGGCTGCTGCACTTCGACGTCGGGGAACACGTGTACCTCCGTGTGTCTCCGATGAAGGGCGTGCACCGATTCAGCGTAAAGGGGAAACTCGCTCCCCAATTTATTTGATCCTATGACATCACCGAGAAGTGCGGACCAGTGGCTTATATACTGGAACTACCGGCATCTCTCACTGGTGCTCACTACGTTTTCCATGTCTCACAACTCTGAAAATGTCTGAAGTATACGGCTGCTGTTCCCATCGAAGACATTGACGAGTTGCAACCGGATTTAACCTACGCTGAATATCCGGTGGGAATTATTGATGAGAAGGCTCAGACCACGCGTAACCGAACGCTGTGGTTCTACAAGATATTGTGGAGCAACCACACCGCTGAGGAAGCGACGTGGGAGAGCGAGGATTTCTTCGCTCAAACTACCCGGATTTCATGGCGCCTCATCACGGGTAATTCCTTTTACATCTTCATCTCTTCTTTTTGTAATCTTGGGACGAGATTCTTTTAAGGGGTGAGGGATGTAAAAGCCCAAGATTTCACTTGCTAGAGTGTTCATCACGTCACCACACCACAGCTCATTTTGTGGAAGTCTCATGAACATTTGTGAAGAGCAAGTAACCACCATCAAGAGGTTGATTGGAGGAAGAGCTCACAAATCCAAAAGTAGGACCTCACACATATAAACATGAGAGGCTGAGCTCACCATTAGACCCTAAACATTCTTAGGAGTGCTCATGCCAAGTTTCATGCAAGTTTAAATTATTTTGAGGCACTTTTGGATACAATTGCAAAAAGGGTATTTGAATGCAAATTCAAATTTCAGCCACTTTCATCACTTGGATTAAAAAGTTGACTTAATATTCAAACTCAGCATATTTTTCTTAGTTAGTCCACCAATTTTCATCCTCATTGGAGTTCATCTTGTCGGGAGCTATATTTGGATTAATTCAAAACTGAATTTGAAATTCAAATTCAGTTTTGAATCAAATTTAGCTAAACCAACCTCAATTTGAGGAAATCTAATTCAACTCATGACTTGGGAGTGAAGTCTACACTTCAACAGTGAGTAGCTGGGATCTTTGCAGTGAAAACAAAAGAAAAGAGAGAAGGGGGAGAGGGCCCACATGTCAGTCCCACAAGCTAAGTGAACCGCCTCTGTTCTTCGGGCTGTTGCCGAGAGCGCGCCAGCGCGTGTTGCAACCTCACCCCACTGAACCCACGCGCGCACCAGCGCTTGCTCCCGATCAATTATCACTCTCTCCTATCGCCCACGTACATTGTACAGTCGAAGTTTCCTTCTCTCCCAGCTCGTGCCGCCTCTGTTCCACTCCCGCGTGCGAAGAACCCACCGAATGTCGCGCCTCTGATTTTTCCATCATACACCGGCGCTCGATCACCGTTTGCTCGAGTTCTATACAGCAAAAGGGAGCACGTGTGGGTTGTCCGTAGGGCCGGACAACCAACTTTTGCTAGTTTGGTATTGGCGTGAGTTGTATAAAAACCTTCCACTGCAGTAGACTCTATAGAGGAGTCGTAATTGAAGAGTGTACTACTTTTGTATAAATTCAGTAAGTTTTAATGTAATACTATGTTTCCTTATCGTGTGTGCTGTCGGGTGTCGCATCGTACGTTACCACCCTCTGCGATCCTGGAATGTACAGATTTCGGTCTGTCACACCTTGTTCATGACAAGGGTGGCCTCAGTAGAGGACGAGCCTATACAGGAGCGTCCCATGCGGCCACTGGGGATATTAGAGGGACATGTCTTTGCGCACCGTGGCAACGATGACAACTTCGACGATAGTGGTTGGTACCTCGACATGGGCGCGACCAACCACATGACAGGTTCGCACGTCGTCTTCTTTGAGCTCGACGAAAACGTTGTCGGTACTATCAAGTTCGATGACAACAACGTCGTGCGGATCCAGGAGAAGGGTGCGGTCCTATTCGCCGCCAATATGGGTGAACACAGGAGGCTCAGCAGCGTCTACCTCATCCCAATTCTCACAACTAACTTCATCAGCGTCGGCGAGCTGGATGAGGATGGCTACAACATCACAGTACTTGAAGGAGTGATGCACATACGGGACGAGCAGCATTGTCTTCTGAAAGTTGCCTAGAGGGGGGTGAATATGCGGAAAATCTGAAATACGGCTTAATAAAACTGATCAGTTCACAGAGTGCGGACTAGTCCGGTCCTGAGGGCGGACTAGTCTGATCACAGAGAAATCTAACTCAAGAGAGAGGACCCTCAGAAGTTTTTGCTGATCTATTTGATGAGTAGTGAAGTAATTTAGTCCAGCAATTAGTGGTGAGGTTGATCGGGAAAGTAACTGACTAGAATTCGGTGGATCGCAAGACTTTAAATAATAAACGTAAAGAACTTTAAAATGATCTAGCAAGAACCGAGAGGCAAACCGAATGAGGCAGAGCACACAATTTATCCTGTGGTTTAGCTTTACCAAGAAGCCTACGTCCACATTGAGGAGTCCACAAAGGACCAGGTTACTCTTAACCTTATCCTCACCGAGCCACCACAAAGGTTGACTTGTTCTTCCACTAGATCATAAAGACTTCACAACAATTCGTGGGGCGACTCACAACTTGAGGCTCACACAAGATTTCAGCTCAAAGCACTTACAAATCAGCACCCTCAACAACACACTGCCCATTTAGTGTGAGACAATCAACCAAGAGCTCAATGCTGCTCACTCCCCTTTTTCTCCTCTTGCCATTTCAGAAGAGGTAGAAACATTACATTCATTCATAGTTTGGTATGATCCTTCCTTGACAAAGGCAATAGGCATTTTGTTATTCTTAGGGATATTTGCATTTTGCTTTGATTCTCTTAAATAGCCAAGATCATCATTGATCAAGGGAGACCTTGCAATTAAGTATGCACTACGTGCATACTTAATCTTCTCCTTATCCAAGATGCCACTCTTAGGTGTACTCTTGCTTTTTGCCATATTAAGCTTATTTTTTAAATTAGGTACAAGTTTTGCACATTTACAGATTTTAGTGTTTGACTCTAAATTAGACACGTTTGAGCTTGTTGAGGCGGAAGACATAACACTTGACTTGAGAGTTGCGAGTTGTGCCTCAAGATTCTTATGAGCTTTGTTCAAACTCACAAGCTCATCTTGGAGCACAACATTCGAACTCTTGAGATATGAAGAGGTCTCCTTGCATTCCACAAGTTCAAGTTCAAGCATCGTGTTCTTCTCCTTCTCAAGCTCGAGGAGCTTCTCAAGATCAAGATTCTTTTGCTTCTCCTTGATAAGCAAGTCATCTTGTCTCTCAACAAGTTTCTGTTTACCTAAAATTTCATCGAAGAGCTTTTTCATTTTAATTAGGGCACTTTTACTCAATCCCTCAAACATATATTCATTCTCACTATCACTATCAAAATCTTCATCTTTAATGGAACGCATGGAGAGTTTAGTTTTTACCTTCCGCTTTCCCTCCTTTGCCATGAGACATGTGTGGCTTGATCTCTTCCACTCTCCCTTGTTTGCCAAGAGAGTTTTCTTCATCGTTGGCTTCTTGATAGCGACGGTTGCCACTTTCGCTTCATCATCGGAGGAGGACTCATCATTGGAATCCCACTTCTTGCCAACATGAGTGTTCCTATGTGACTTCTTCTTAAACATCCTCTTTTCTTGAGACTTTTCATCCTTATTCTTCTTTTTCGTGTCCTCTTCGTTTTCGTACGGGGAATTAACGATGTAATGCCCATACTCGATGCGGTTGTAGCAAGCTCTCTTGGTTCTCGACTTGCTCTTGTCCTTGCCTGAGTTGATGGTCTTGTGGGGCGAGAACTTGAGTCCTTCATTTCCATGAGTGGTGTTCTCGCTGGCGCCGGTGGTGTCGATGGGCGTTAATTCCTTCTTGTTGTTTCCCCCATCTCCTCTCCAACCGGTTAAGCTTTTAAAGAGTTAGGCTCTAATACCAATTGAAAGTTGCTTAATAAAACTGATCAGTTCACAGAGTGCGGACTAGTCCGGTTCTGAGGGCAGACTAGTCCGGTCACACAGAAATCTAACTCAAGAGAGAGGATCTTCAGAAGTTTTTGCTGATCTATTTGATGAGTAGTGAAGTAATTTAGTCGAGCAATTAGTGGTGAGGTTGATTGGGAAAATAACTAACTATAATTGGGTGGATCGCAAGACTTTAAATAATAAATGTAAAGAACTTTAAAATGATCTAGCAAGAAACGAGAGGCAAACCAAAAGAGGCAGAGCACACGATTTATCCCATGGTTCAGATTCACCAAGAAGCCTACGTTCACGTTGAGGAGTCCACAAATGACCAGGTTGCTCTCAGCCCTATCCTCACCATGCCACCACATTGGTTGGCTTGTTCTTCCACTAGATCACAAAGACTTCACAACAATTCATGGGGCGACTCACAACTTGAGGCTCCCACAAGATTTCAGCTCAAAGCACTTACAAATCAGCACCCTTAACAACACACTGCCCACTTAGTGTGAGAGAATCAACCAAGAGCTCAATGCTGCTCACTCCCCTTTTTCTCCTCTTCCGAAAACTCCCAAACCCTCAAGAATCACTCTTAGGGCTCCAAGAATTGAAGAGAGAGGGCTAGAAAAGCTCTAGGAAGGCTATTTCAGCGTTAGGGTTCTTGTCATTTACTTTGAGGTCCGGGCATCCCCTTTTTATAGAGGTCCCTAGAGCTAGCCGTTGCCACCAAAAAAGGTCCGGACTAGTCTGGCCTTTAACCCCGGACTAGTCCGGCCTGCGGGGACCGGTGACATCACACTTCACCTACTAAACTTTCATAACCTACCAACCAAACGGTCACCCACCTTCTTTTGAATTCAAATGATCACAACACCATGGACTAGTCCGATCCACAACGGACTAGTCTGATCTCTCACAGAAACAACTGTTCTGGTTGAGAACGGACAAGTCTGGTCCACCGGACTAGTCCGGCCTCAAGGGGCGGACAAGTCCGGCCATCCAGGACTTAGTCTTTGCAGCTACTTCCAAGTTTCAAACGGACTAGTCTAACTCACAGAGGACTAGTCCGATCTCACACAAAACCTCTTGTTTCAGTTGGAAATGGACTAGTCTGAGCCTACGGACTAGTCCATCCTCAAGGGGTGGACTAGTCCGGTCCTTCAAGACTTAGATCCTGAAGAGCTCAGACATACTCTCTACGGACTAATCCGTCCCAAACGGACAAGTACGAACTCACATAGAACCTCTTGGTCCGTCCTACATCGGATTAGTCCGATGTTTCGGACTAGTCCGGCCTTCCATCCTGGACAAGTCCGGACTCACACAGAACCTCTTGGTCCGTCCTACATCGGATTAGTCGATGTACCGGACTAGCCCGACCTTCCTGCCCGGACAAGTCCGGCCGTATTCTTAGGGCTATCTCAAATCTTCACTCCACTCAACCTAGACTCGGACTAAGAGCTCTTAGATGATTCTCAACACTTTAACTCTATGAACACACTCATACTTAAAGGCTAAACTCAACGCAAGAGAATTTAAACCCTCAATTCTACTCTTCTTGTATGTTTGCCTTTTTCTCCTCTTTTCCCTTTTTGAGTGCATCCATCTCCGTCGATTTCTTAATCACCTGTACTTATACTTCTAATGCTCATTAGTCCCTTAAGTGTTGTCATTAATTATCAAAACCCACGGGAATTTAGTCTAGATGCACTTTCATCTTCTCACACGAGTTCAGCACGACGACAGCAAGTACTCCATCAAGCTCAACATAACGCGCCCAGTTTTCCTAACCGCGCAGCGAGATGATGTTGCATGGCGTTGGCATGAACGCTATGGTCACGTCGGCTTCCAGACACTACGGATGCTGGCAAGGGAGGAGATGGTGCTCGGGCTTCCATAGATTGATCACATCGGTCAATTGTGCGTGTTAGACACTGTAATTATGTGTGTCACAGGGGCATATTAGTCATTAGTGAGGGATTAGGGTTAGGGGTAGTTTAGTCTTATTCCCTCACCTAATCCCTCTATATAATCATCCCTGTACCTCATTATTCTGATCATCTAATACAGCCACAATTGCTACTCTAATATGGTATCAGCTAGGAACTAATTAGGATTAGGGCCTAACCCTAACCCAAATGACCCAGGCCCAGCCGCCGCCGCAGCAGTGGCCCTGCGCCGCCGCTGCCGCCAGCGCCCCGCGTGCCTGCGCTGCCACCGGCCTTGCCGGCGCGCCGGACGCCGGAGCCGCCGCCGCTGAGGAGCCGCGCGCTTGCGCTGCTGCGCCGCCTGCTGGTGTTGTCGCCGCCGGTGCGCAGCCCGGCCACGCCGCCGCACCACCTAATGGGGCCGCCGTCTCTGCCGCCGGCGCACCCCCAGCCCGCGCCGATGTTCCCTGGGCCTCCGCGCCCTGGGGCGCCGCCGCTGGATCTGCGCCCGTACCGACCGGATTTGGGCCTGACTGGCAGGCACCCGGGGGTGCAGCCGCTGGACCCTGGCCAACCACAGCTGGCGCCGCCTCGCAGCCGCCCTGGGCCGCCGTCGCGCCGCTGCCCTGGGACACCGCAGGGACCGCGCCGCTGTCACTATGCACCGCCGACGCTCCTGCAGCCCCCAACGCTGCCACCCCTCGAGCCGCTGCTGCCGCCTGGCCTGCCGTCATCACCTCTGCAGCGCCCCACGATCGCGCCGCTACCTGGCCCGCATCAGCTGCAGCCGCCCCTTGGCCCGCTGGTCCTGCAGACCCCCACAACGGTGTCGCCTGGCCCGCCGCCGTTGCCTCTGCAGTGCCCCACGACAGCGCCGCTGCCTGGCCCGCAGCAGCTGCAGCTGCCCCTTGGGCCGCCGGTCCTGCAGCCCCCCACGACAGCGCCTCCTACTCTGTTGCCTACCCTGGATCGACTGTTGCCTACTCTGTTGGCACCACGTCGAGAGTCCGAGCGTGTTGTCTTCCATCCCGGCACGGCCACCGCCGGGGCATGTCGCGACCCATTCTACACCGCCGGTCTACCTGTGGGGTCTCACACTATCTGGCCCTGACTGGGTTGTGGACTCCGGTGCCTCGTACCACACCACACCTGACGTAGGTATCCTCTCCTCTACCCGCCCTTCCCGTCCCTTTGATCCTTCATCTATCGTTGTTGGGAATGGGTCCACTCTTCCAGTCACCTCAGTAGGTGACTCGGGTTCGCCGGATTCGTTTCAGCTACGTGATGTTCTTATTGCTCCTGACATCATTCAGCACCATCTTTCCGTTCGTCGTTTTACTACTGACAACCATGTTTCCCTTGAGTTTGATCCTTATGGTGTAACTGTGAAGGATCTTACTACTTGACGCATTCTCTTTCGCTGTAATAGTACGGGTCCCCTATACACGATGTGCCTTCCTGCTTCCGCTCCGCCTCTTGCCCTGACTACGACAGCTTCTTCGACCATTTGGCATCGTTGGCTTGGCCACTCCGGTGTTGATACTATGTCGAAGTTGTCTAGTAGTTCAGTGATTTCGTGTACTCGGGGTACTCATGAGTCTCTTTGCCATGCTTGTCAGTTGGGTCGCCATGTTCGACTTCCTTTTCCGCACTCTGTCACTCGTGTCAAGCACATCTTTGATTTGATTCACTGTGATCTTTGGACTTCACCTGTTCTTAGTGTTTCTGGATGCAAGTATTACTTGGTGGTCGTGGATGATTTTTCGCACTATTCGTGGACTTTTTCCTTGCGACAGAAGTCTGATACTTTCGGTACTCTTTCTCACTTCTTTGCTTGGGTGTCCACCCAGTTTGGGCACACGATTCGTGCGATCCAGTGCGACAACGGGCGCGAGTTTGACAACTCTACATTCTATGACTGCTTTCTCGCAGTGTTCAGTTGCGCATGTCATGCCCGTACACTTCCCCCCAGAACGGCAAGGCTGAGTGCATGATTCGGACCACCAACGATGTCATGCGCTCCCTGATGTTTCAGGCTTCTACGCCTGCTCGCTACTGGGCGGAGGCGCTTCACACTGCCACCTACCTCATTAATCGCCTTCCTACTAAGGCGATTAGTGCTCTCACCCCTCACTTCGCTTTGTTCGGCACCCATCCTCTTTACAACCATCTTCGAGTCTTCAGGTGCGCTTGCTACCCGAACCTCTCTGCCACAGCTCCCCATAAGCTTGCGCCTCGCTCGACTCAGTGTGTTTTCCATGGGTACTCCCCTGACCATAAGGGGTACAGGTGCCTTGACCCCACCACTCATCGTATCTTGATCTCCTGACACGTCATCTTTGACGAGTCTTCCTTTCCCTTTTCCACCCCGTCCTCTAACTCCGTCGCTGAGTTGGATTCCCTCTTCTCTACTGACCCCAAGGCTGCTCCTGTACAGCGACCTTGTCGGTTACCTCTTGCAGGTTACCCCCCCCCCCCCCCCCCCCCCCGCTGCACCACGCACGACTTCGGCGTCTTCCATGCCACCTGCTGTGCCTTACGTGGCCCCGGCGTCCCTGACGCCACTTGCTGCACCACGCGCGGCACCGGCATCCCCGATGCCACCAGCTGTGCCATGCGCGGCCTTGGCACCCCCAACGTAATCCACTGCACACCACGGGCAGCCCCGGTGTCCCCGACGACGCCTGCTGCGCCAAGCGCGGCCTCGGCGTCCCCGACGTCGACTACTGCGCCACACGCAGCCTCAGCTTCCCCGACATCACCTACAGCAAGCCCGACGTCACCAGACACTGCACCGACGATGACTTCTCGCTTCGCGGACCCCGTACTTGCCTACCAGCGACGAGCACGGGGGGGGGGGGGGGGGGGGCGATTCCAGCTGCACCACGTGTGGCCCCGAGATGAGAGAAGGTTGTTGTAACCGAGCGTCTGGTGTACAACTCTCCTCTTCTCCACAGGGATCCTGGTCACGTCCACCCGATGGTGACTCGACGTGCGTCCGGGAGTCTTCGGCCAGTTGAGCGCTTCGCTGGAGCTGCCTTCTCGTCGACGACTTCTCCACCGACCGATTCTTCTTCGATCTCACCCATACCTACTTCCGTGTGTAGCGCCCTCGCCGACCCTCACTGGCGCCACGCTATGGAGGAAGAGTATGAGGCTCTGCTTGCCAACCGGACCTGGGATCTGGTTCCCCGTCCCGGTCGTGGCAATGTTATCACAGGCAAGTGGGTGTTCACGCACAAGAAGAAGGCGGACAGTACCTTGGAGAGGTACAAGGCACGGTGGGTACTCCGGGGTTTCACTCAGCGCCCTGGAGTCGACTACGACTAGACCTTCAGCCCGATGGTAAAGCTGACAACAGTTCATACCGTTCTGTCGCTGGCTCTCTCGCATTCTTGGCCTTTCTACCAGTTGGACGTCAAGAATGCCTTCCTCCATGGTACACTGACCGAGACGGTGTACTGCAGTCAGCCGGTGGGGTTTGTTGATTCAGCTCACCCAGACATGGTCTGTAAGCTGAACAAATCCCTGTACGGACTGAAGCAGGCACCGCGAGCCTGGTATAGCCGGTTCGCCTCTTTCTTGGTCTCACAGGGGTTCGTCGAAGCTAAGTTGGACACTTCGCTGTTTGTCTATTGACATAGCAGTGACACTGCTTACCTCCTATTGTACGTCGATGACATTGTACTAACAGCGTCTAGTCCGGCTCTGCTTCGGCGCACCATTTCTGCTTTACAGCAGGAGTTCGCTATGAAGGACCTGGGTCATCTCCACCACTTCCTGGGCATTGCGGTCGAGGACCGACCAGGCGTCTTATTCCTTCACCAGCGACAGTATTGCCTAGATCTTCCAGCGAGCGGGCATGGCTGAGTGCAAGCCGTGCTCCACTCCAATGGATACTCAGGCGAAGCTCTCAGCTACCGACGGGACACCCGTCTCTGACCCCACTACTTACAGGAGTCTTGCAGGTGCTCTTCAGTACCTTACCTTCACCAGGCCAGATATCTCGTATGCAGTTCAGCAGGTGTGCCTCCACATGCATGAACCGAGAGAGCCGCACCTCACCGCTATGAAGCGGATTCTTCGGTACCTGCGAGGTACCCTCGACTACGGCCTCCTCCTTCGACGTGACACGGCCTCCGAGCTGGTCGTGTACACCGATGCTGACTGGGCAGGCTGCCCAGACACACGACGTTCTACTTCTAGGTACGCTGTCTTCCTGGGCAGTGACCTCGTCTCCTTGTCCTCGAAGCGACAGCCCGTGGTGTCGCGCTCAAGTGCTGAGGCGGAGTATCGTGACGTGGCTAACGGTGTGGCTGAGGCCTCCTGGCTCCAGCAGCTGCTTCAGGAGCTCCACACTCCAGTCGCCAGGAGTACCCTCATCTACTGCGACAACGTCAGCACCGTGTACCTCTCCACCAACCCGGTCCAGCATCAGTGCATGAAGCATGTGGAGATCGACCTCCACTTTGTTCGTGATCGGGTTGCACATGGTGAGGTTCGGGTACACCATGTCCCGACGACGACGCAGTTCGCCGACATCTTCACGAAGGGCCTCCCGTCGTCGCTGTTCTCCGAGTTTCGGTCTAGTCTCAACATCTGTAGTGGCTAGATGTTGTGACTGCGGGGGGTGTTAGACACTGTAATTATGTGTGTGTCACAGGGCATATTAGTCATTAGTGAGGGATTAGGGTTAGGGGTAGTTTAGTCTTTTTCCCTCATCTAATCCCTCTATATAATCATCCCTGTATCTCATTATTCTAATCATCTAACACAGCCACAATTGCTACTCTAATAGTGCGATGTGTGCTTGACTGGAAAGCAGAGCCGCACTAGCTTCCCCACGCAAGCATGACAGCGCATGGAGAGCGCGCTTGACCTCGTCTACGGCAACATCTGGGGGCCCATTACTTCGATGACTCCAGGCGGAAAGAAGATGTTCTTGTTGCTGGTGGATTACATGAGCCGCTACATGTGGCTCTATCTTCTTGAAAGCAAGGACCAGGCGGTCGACTTAATTCAACAGTTCCAGGCTATAGCTGAATTGGAGTGCGGCGGGCGGCTGAAGCTACTCCTTACTGATCGTGGGGGGGGGGGGGGGGGGAGTTCACCTCAAAGGAGTTTGGAGACTACTGCACTCACCACGGCGTATAGTGTCAGCTCACAGCCCCCTACACGCCACAGTAGAACGGGTTGTGGAGCGGCGCAACCAGAAGGTGGTCGGGATGGCTCAAAGCATGTTGAAGGCGAAGGGGCTCCCCAGGATTTTTTGGGGTGAAGCAGACTATATGGCTGTCTTTATCCTAAATAGATCCCTGACACGCTGCCTCGACGGGAAGACACCTTATGAAGCTTGGCACGGGGAACAACCAATCATCCAGTGTCTGCCACATTTGAAGAACACGCGCACTCACCTCAAGAAGTTGGAGGACCAGAGTACGCCTCTGGTTTTTATTGGCTATGCTGCAGGTTCTAAGGCGTACCGGATGTACAATCTAGCAGATCAGCGCATCCATATATCACGTGACGTGGTATTCGATGAGGTGGCCAAGTGGGGTTGGGGTGAAGGAGTAGCAGAAGAGGACTTCAGCACGTTCTACGTTGACTCTACGGGTCTAGCAGCTCTTGGACCCCCTGTTCCAGGCACTGGAACTGCTGTTCCAGGTGCCAAAACTCCTGTACAGGGTGCTTGAGCCGCTGCCCAGCATGCAGGACGTGCAGGGAAGCATGCAGGAGTTGCTGGAACTCCTATAAAGCACTCCAGTAGTACTGGACAGCATCCCACAGGGGTGGTGCAAATCAGGTGCCACTGCACAGCCGGTTGTCCCTACAGGGATGTCCGAAGGTGAAGATGGGAGCTCCTACAACACCCTCAAGCATCCTCCAAGGCCCATCCAGTTTGCTACGCCGCCTACAAACATCAAAGACTACGTCGACGACTACCACGACGAGGATGCGCAGGTTTGGTTCCGCACATTAGATAATGTGTTGCGATCGGTCACCCCTCCAGGGTATGCCCCATGAAAACTGGAGAAAGGTGAGCTGTTCTTCACCACCGTGGAGAAGCCTACTTCTTTCACCGAGGCCAAATAACACCCGTGCTGGAGGCGGGCTATGCTCGAGGACATGAAGTCCATTGAGGAGAACAAGACATGGCAGCTCGTTGACCTTCCTAAAGGTCATAAACCCATTGGCCTCAAGTGGGTCTTCAAGGTGAAGAGAAATGAGAATGGTGAGGTGGTGAAGCACAAAGCTCGATCGGTGGCAAAAGGCTAGGTCCAACGACAAGTAATAGATTTCGACGAGGTATTCACTCCTGTTGCTCGTTTCAAATCTGTTTGCTTGCTCCTTGCAGTTGCCGCACACAAGGGAGGGGAAGTGCACCACATGGATGTGAAGAGCGTCTTCCTGAATGGCAATCTATTAGAGGAGGTGTAGTCTCCCAACCTGCTGGTTTCTTCGTTGATCGAGCTGAACACAAGGTGTTCCAGCTCAAAAAGGCTTTATACAGACTTCTTCAAGTGCCTAGGGCCTGAAATGCCAAGCTCAACGAGTGTTTGCTATCGCCTGGTTTCTAGAAGAGAACGAGCGAGCATGAGATCTACTTCCGTGGATCTAGAGATGATAAGCTCATCGTCAGCGTCTACGTCGATGATCTCGTGATCATAGGAGGTGGTGCTATTGAGAAGTTCAAACAAGAGATGATGAAGCGGTTCAAGATGAGCGGCTTAGGCCTCTTGTCGTATTATCTTGGATTCGAGGTGCGTCAGACGGAGACGGGGATTAGCGGTGGGCAGGCGGCCTACGCTTCCAAGCTTGTATCAAAAGCTGTCCTGGAGGATTGCAATCCGTATGCATTCCCCGTGGAGTCAGGCCTAAAGTTTTACAAGACAAGCGAGAGTTTGTTGGTCCATGCAATGGACTACATGAGCTTGGTTGGAGGGTTGCGATATTTGGTGAACACACTTCCCCAATCTTGCCTACTCACGTTGGGTACGTGGGTCAGTTTCTGGAGGAGCCCAAGAAGGATAACTTTGCTGCAGTCAAGTGCATCATACGCTATATAGTGGGTATGATCCAACTATGGAGTCTTCTTTGCAAAACGAGGAGACATGGAGCTGATTGGGTACTTGGATAGCGACTTTGCTCGAGACATGGAGGACTGGAAAAGCACGAATGGGGTGTTGTTTTATCTTTGAAACAGCCCCATTTCATGGCACTACTGCAAGCAGAAGGTGGTGGCCTTGTCCTCGTGTGGGGCAGAATATATTGCAGCAGCTTAAGTGGCTTTTCAAGGTGTATGGATGGCACAGCTATTGGAGGATCTTGATGAGAAGATGAAGGCGCCGGTGTTTCAGGTTGATAACAAGTCAGCCGTAGACTTGAGCAAAAACCCGGTACACCATGACAGGAGCAAGCACATCGACGTCAAGTACCACTACACATGAGAATGTGTGGACAATGGTAGTATTGTGCTTGATCAAATCTCCACCCAAGATCAGATGACAGACATCTTGACCAAGGCACTTGTAAGACAGAAGTTCATAGAGATGAGAAGAAGGATTGAGATCATAGACGTGCGTATGCATCAGGATCAAGAGGAGACTGTTGATTGATCCTTCCCCTGCTGAGCCCAGGCCTGACCCAATAGTCCAGGCCCAAGCCCAGCTCACCCAGGCCTAGCCCAGTAGCCCAGGCCCAGGCCCAACTTGCCACGGAGGGGGTGGACAGGATAGATACAAGTCAGTTCTGCTCTGAACAGATTAGAACCAGTTTAATTAGAGTTTGTTTGAGACAAGATTTGGTTTTATCTCTAATTTTAATCTGTTAGTAGTCTATCTGTACAAGGCCATAAATAGCTGGGTACTCTCAACTAATAAACACCTCCTAGTTTTATTTTCTCTCTATTTTTCCCCTTGTCTTAGCTTTGCTCCTGTGCTCACACCAGCACTTAGCAGATCCAATCTGCTATTACAGATAGGATCTGTCCTACACGCAGCAAGCATCAGCATGCACGCACGATTTCTTTATTATTCAACACAGAAGCACTGCTCTCCTTTGTTCTGCACACTAGGCCTGGTAATGGGCATTGGCGCACGGGCAGCTTTATAATTTATTTCAGCTCTTATTAGAATTTAGTTCAAAAATGAATATGAATTTGGCCCGGCACTAATCTGATCCGACCCTCTTTATTATTAGTTCGTTTTTTGGGGGCCGTTATCACCCCAGCACACGTGTACTCAGCAACACTCAAGAGTCCTGATCTGCTGCAGCAGATCAGTTTCAGCAGCCCAGACAGCAACTGTTCTGGTGAGGAGATCACACCGGAATTGCAACAGTCCACCCATAAGCGGAAAGAATGTCTATCAGAGTCTTTGAGTATATGAGCTTGAAGTCTGAATTCTTTTTTAAGCTAATCTGCCACGAAGTGAAGCTGGAAGTGATGAGATCGGAGATCTTATTATTCCTTTGTTTCCATATGGTCCAGCAGGCAATGATTAGTATATGTCCAGTGATTTTTGCCTCCTTTATCGATCTGCAACCCTTGGATGACGATGTTCAAGCTTTGCAGCTCTTCATAGGCTTGTTCAAAGAGGGGTGTGAAAGTGTGTTTCTATATGAGTAGCTTGCAGAATGTTTTTAAAGATTTTTTTATGTTTAGCAAAGAAATAGTCTTGGAAGCTGACTCTGCAAGTCGTATACATTCCAAGCCCCCCCTCCCCCGAAAATATAACTGTTCAGCCATGTGTAGTAGTGCAAGTTTCTATTGAATCTTAATATGTCCTTCCAACAATATATCCTTACTCTGATGTAAAATGTGGGGCAACTTCATTGCTTTAGTAAGAGGGCCAAAGTAGATTTACCCGTAGAGTGTTCTTTTTTGTTGTAGAACTTGTCTAGATGCTTGAGTTGTAGAGCCACATTCTAACTTCAAAGATTGATGATGTCTATGTTGGAAAATTAACATGGCAATCGATTAATTTGATGAACCGAAATAGTAAATCAAATAGAACATATATACTAGTAATCAACATAATATGTGCTAGTACTACATAAAAATGTTTATACGAGAGAAGGAAAGGCAGATCGCCCAGCAAGAACATATTATGTTAAAATAAACGTGTATTTAGTGATGTACTTACAGATAACCCCACTATAAAGTAGAGGATGAGACTGAAGAACTTGATGATGAAGCTGATGTTGACGGAAGTGCAGCGAGCGGTCGTGCGAGAGCACTTCCTAGAAACCTGATCATCGGCGCTTGTGCAAGCCTTCAAATCACCGACGTCGTCTCGGAGACACCGCTCTCCCTCAGTTTGCTGCATGGCAAACGAAGGGACAACAGGACGGAAAATGACAGCGCACGAAACGATTAGCTATCAGGCGAGTTTCTATGTGTGCACTCTAGTAACCAAGACGTCTCCTTTTATACTAGAGTCAACCAACGCCTTGAATTCGATCTGCCATTATTCAGAAAATCACCCCTGAAATCTTTTAAACGTGCAACTCATGAGAGCAATAATGCGCATAATACACATTAAACATGTGAAATTATGCTCTCAATTTTTCGTCATGATGATTCCAGTAATGGAGCGTAATGCAGAATAAATCTACATAATCATGCTTCCAATTACTCTCAATTTATCCTCATAATGAGAATAGTAAAGGAGCATAATTCATAATAAACATGCACATTTACACCTCTTATTGACGTGGCAGTCTAGGTGTTGATAGAGTACCCATTTATACGCGTGGTAGAAAATAAACTATTTGACAACACATAATTTGTCACGACACGATTGCGCATCGTCGCAAGTCACAAGTCACGCGTTAAACACATGTAAAACGTGAAACACGCGCACGTGTGTTTGTGTTACTAGCAGCCTCCTACTCCCTTATTATTCTCATGTTGAGAACCACTCAAAGGGCCATTATATATATTAGGGTACGTCTACCTAGGTGGGTAGTGTGGGACTAAAGTCCCAGGCCACCTCTACACACCACCTTGGCTTTTTCATCAGGATATTTAGCCCATAAAAATCAGCCCATTAATAGACTGCTTCAAATAAAGGCCAAATCATAACAATTCCCACTAAAAGCCAAGGTATACAATAATCATTTTGTGTGCTTTTATATACCAACTTTGTAGTGCGGATCCACAACGGGTTGAGCTACACCTAGCATTCCACGATTCACATACTCACAACTTTGCAATGGACATAGTCTTGAATTGCTAGTTTTGTGTGAGTTTCATATGAAAGCATAGCTGATACAATGTCGCCTAAAGTGAATGTGACCTATAAGGGGTGAATAGGCGTTGAAAATCTTTTCCTGCAACACTTAACAAAATCGTCAAACATAGGAGGGCCGGACTAGTCTGGTGTAGGGTACAGACTAGTCCGGTATGCTAGTTATACCTACAAAATATTAACTGTTTAATGTATTCTTCTCAAATGTTATAGCAACGGAATTAAGTAAACTATCCTAACAACTTGAGTAAGTTTTTAGGATGATTGATTTGCACGTGGAATACAAAATTAATACAAGTTGCAAGTTTAATCAACCTTATGCCCTAGATGATAATGATTGCAAAAGTAAAGAACTGGAACACACGAGACAAGGATTTTTACCGAGGTTTGATCTCACCAAAGAGATCTACTCCTTGTTGAGGAGCTCACACAGAGCCGGGTCGCAATCAACCATATACCTCTTCAAGTCAACAGAAAGGCCGACGTGAGTTATACTATCAAGGAGTAATCATCAAGTCAATGGGGCAACCTCACACGCTGAGGGCTCCCACAAAATTACAGCGAGAAAACAGATCAAATATACTCAAAAGATTTACAACAGATGCAAGAGTGTATAAGAGATCAAACCCCAAGAGCTCAACAATGCATAGAAGACGATCTCTCTTTCCCAAATCTAGATTCCAAAAGATTTAACTTTGAAGGGCTTTAGATGTGTGGGGAGAAGTGTTTCTGTGCTCTTGGGACGTGTGACAGCGCTAGGGTTCTTAGTTGTCTCTTGTGGGGTCGTGGATCACCTATTTATAGTTTCTAAAAAAGTTACCGTTAGGGATCCCGACGGCCAGACCAGTCCGCTTAGAGGACCGAACCAGTCCAGTGTGCTGTGTAAAGTCTGCGTGGAATGTGTAGCACACTTGAAACTCTAATTTGCGCGAGGTGATCCGGACTAGTCCGCATTGCAACAGAAAGTTAACCAGACTAGTCCGTGGTGATTCCATGAACTTAATTGGACTAGTCCGCAATTGGACGGACTTGTCCGGTGCAAGGTGATTTGTATTGTGTTGGTGGACTAGTTTAAATCTTGGGACTTGTCCGTGTGAAGCACCTACAAGTTTATCGAGCTTGTCCAGCTCATGTCCAGACTTGTCCGGATGGGAACAGTGAGTTGAACGGACTAGTCTAGTGTAGCTCTGGACTTGTCCGTGTGAGAACAGTAAATTAATCGGACTAGTCCGCTGGTGAATGAACCTGTCCGGTGCTTCAGTGAATTGTTTAACTTATTGATTTTAGCCCTTACCCTCTACGCAAAGTTATAAGCTCTTGGGATGTGTCTCTCACACGCATCCTATACATTTATATCTACTTTGCGCTTCCATTGATCATTTGGGCTTTTCTTTTCTTATTCCTCATTTTTCACCTTTTATGCACCATAAGTTCTACCTTCATATACCTGCTTTCATCTCAACAAATCTCATTAGTATCTCATTTGTTTGTCATCAATCGTTCAAAACCCACAAGGGAACACCTAGATGCACTTTCATAAAGTCATCCCTATGGCTGGAGCATTATGGTCTTACTCTCGTGTCCGTTCATGAGTTTATTTGACATTACTCACATCTCATAGACTGCGACCTCACAGTCAAACTCACATAGGTGTGTTATTACAAGTATACCCTGCAGGGCAGTATCTTGCCTTCATAGGCCTCAGAACACATTAAGACATCATAGTCATCCTTCCTTACAGTATTGAGAGTACACATCTACTTGCAGGAAACGAGTAGTAAACAAATACTCTCCAGTTATCCATACAACTTGTTTTGCCCAAGATCTATTTCACGGGATCTCCGATCAAATAGTTTGGGTTACCGTTGTATGATAACTTCATGTGGGTTTCAGACCCATTTCTCTTGATGCTTCATCAATTACAGCACGTGCTAATCCCTTAGTAAAAGGGTCCGCCAGATTTCTTATAGTACTACTATACTCAACGGCAATCTCTCCAGTATTTCTCAAATGTCTGACGGATTTGATTCGCAGTTTCACATGTATTGAGGACATTGAATTTTCTTTTGTATTGTCAATAGTAGTGATCACACTTTGATTATCACAATGCAAAAGAATGACTGGTACCGGTTTATCAACCAATGGCAAGTCCATCAAGAGCTTTTTCAGCCACTCTGCCTCGATTGTGGTAGTCTCGAGTGCTACAAGTTTAGCCTCCATTGTAGACTTTGTCAGTATATTTCATTGTGAGACCTCCATGAAATTGTAGCACCATAAATAGTGAATATGTACCTACTAGTGACCTTGATCTCATTTGCATCTGAGATCCAGTTTGAGTAACTATACCCTTCTAGTACAGCGGGGTACCCAGTATAGTGAAGCCCATATGTTGAGGTACCTCTCAAATATCTCATTACACATTCTATTACACACCAGTGATCTCTTCCAGGTTGGAAGTAAATCGGCTCAACTTGGTTACAGCAAATAAGATGTCAGGTCTGGTTGCACCAGCAAGATACATGAGAGATTTGCGAGTGACTTAACTGATTAATTTCCTTGACCTTTATACTTGTGTAGCTTTAGACTAGAATCATATGGCGTTGGAGAAGCTTTAGAATCTAAGTACCCAAAACAACTCAGAATGTTCTCCACATAATGAGATTGTTCTAAAATAATCTCATTCTCACCCTTAATCAGTCTGATATTAAAAAAACATCAGTCTCTCCCAAATCCTTCATGTCAAAAAATTGGGACACACTACAGGAATCCGGACAATAGACGATGGCCGAAAACCGTCGTCAATAAGGACACTACCGTCGTCAATAAGTTATTGACGACGGTAAAACTTTATAGACGACGGTTTTTGGCTGTCGTCAATTATTAGTCGTCAATAAATTTATTGACGACGGTAACCGTCGTCAATAATCTTATTGACGACAGCTAAATCTAGCCATCGTCAATAAACTTATTGACGACAGCTAGGATATGAACCGTCGTCAGTTACGATGCCTTATTGAAGACGGTTTCTAGTACCTGGTCGTCGTCAATAACAATGGCTTATTGACGACAGCTAAATCAGGCTGTCGTCAATAAGCTTATTGACGACGGCCAGGATTTCAACCGTTGTCAGTAACCATGGCTTATTGACGACGGTTTCCACTAGGCCGTCGTCAATAACAATGGTACCTGGCCGTCGTCAATACTAATGGCTTATTGACGACGGCCAAGTACCAGAAACCGTCGTCAATAAGCTTTCCAATTTTTTTAAAAAAACAGAAAATCCTGTCCTGGCTTCGAGGCCAGCCCTCGCTCGATGGCCAGATCACAGGCAATCAAAATACACATCACAGAATTGCATAAAAACGCTATACGCACGCCACACTACCCTACGCTACCCCGACCGTTGCCACCGAAGTCCAGGAAGTTGTCGTGCGCTCGTCCAAACGTTGGTTGCTGAGGGGATGGAGTTTCCTTAGCCCGCGTCGCCGATCCCTATGATGTACATGTATAGTTAGACAAATTAGAAGTTCACAAATGTGTATATGATTAAATAAACTCATTACAAGTTAAAATTGAGCAAGTTAGCTAGATTTGGCTATGTTTGAGTAAGTTTGCTCATATTTTACTAAGTTTGAGAAGTATGGACTAGTAGTGTTTGTGTTTGAGCTAGTTCAAATAGTTTTGGCTATGTTTGAGTAAGTTTGGTCATATTTGACTATAGTTGAGTAAGTTGTACCATATTTTACTCAGTTTGAGGATGTTTAACTAGTTTTCTCTAAGTTTAATTAAGTTTGATCAAATTCAACTAAATTTGAGCAAATTTAACTAGTTGCATCTATTATGAGAAATTTTGTACATGTGCTCCTGACGTCGGCCCCTGTGGTAGCTGTATCGGTGGTGGCGCCCACTGAGGAAAGACAACGGGCTGTCCTGTGGCCATAGCCTGCAAATATGAAGTAAATTATTATTCATGTCATTTATATATTAGAAACATTGAGTACAATGATCTGAACTTACCTGCATGGCAGCTTGCAGCTGTAGCATGTACGAGTGTTGATACTCGTCCCTAGCCCGGAGCTCGGCTGCCTGCCTCTCGTTCGCGAGCCTCAGCGCTTCCTGCGTCCTCTGGAGCTCCTCCTGGACACTCTGGAGCTCCAGATCACGGCTGCCACGCCTGCTGGATCCACCCTGCGATGAAGAGGCCCTCGAGTAAGACCGCGCCTCCCTCGAGTCTACTACTCCATCGAAGATGGCCAACCTACACAACAAAGTAAGAGTATTAAAGTTTCGTGTCTCGAAGTTAATGAAAGTAAATGAAAAACAACAGAACTCACTGGCCATGAGGTTTACCGCCACCGCTTGCATAGGCGGCTTCAGGTACGATCGGCAAGTTCTGCCAATCGTAATCGTCGCCTCGAAGCCTCCGCACCTCCTCCCCATACTTTTCCTGAAAATACAGAAAATTAAAGTCATTGGAAGTTTTAAAGAGAATACAATTAAGTCAACTAAAGAACTCACCAACATCTCTGTCGCTGTCTAAGAAGACAGTTGATCAGGCTGCGAGGGGTCACTTCCCATGTGACCCCTCCTCCACACCTAGATAGCGGTCGGCTCCTGACCGATCTCGCGCTCCTATCGATACGTGTTACCACAATGATAGCGATAGAAATTAACTAGAATATAATTCGAGTATCACTTACCATCCGTTTAGCAAGGCGTACGTAGCCGTCCCCGCCAAGACGGTGTTTCTCGTCCATCCCTCGACTCTGTCGGCGGGTCATCGACACGCCTTGGAAGCCCTGGCTCGCCCAACGAGCACACAGGGAACTGTAGGCGTCCGGACAGGACTCAAGCCACGGTACGCTGACCTGCACACATTTTTTGTTGGATGAAAACATTGATGAAAATTGGATAATGAAGCAAAGTAAAATAAAGAATTTACCTCTGCGTACTGTGCCTCTGTCAAGTACTTGTCCGCCACATCCCTAAACTGCCCCGGCTCACCCTCGTCCGGATGCAACTTATAGTACGCCTTCGTAGCCTGAATGCGAGTCGTTGAAATCGACTGCGTCAGGAGCTTCCTAGCGTTGTTGTTGAAGACCAGGCGAGCGTGATCCAGCTGGGCCTCGTCCTCCAAACGGTAATATTTCTACAAGTAGAAATATACAAGTTAATGTATTTAACATATAATAGGTTCGCATTTAACGAATAGATGATTTACTTACCATGAATTCATGCCACACATGCTCCTAGTGGTTGCCGTAGGTAATGTCCTGGGCCGTAGCGTAATCGTCCCAAGACGTAGCAGCCCGTCCGTTCACTAGACCGGGGTAGTGACAACGGATGAGCTGGCCCAGGACAGTGTTGACCTGGCGGTGGCGTCCTTGACCCGTGAACGAGTCATCGGCCCAAGACCTAATACACGATTCTCAATTAGTACATATATAAGTGTTAAAATATCTAAATTGATTTGTTATAGATTTACTTACCTATCGCCAACCGGACAAATAACGATCTGATCTACCTAGGTGGGTAGTGTGGGACTAAAGTCCCATGTTACCTCTACACACTACCTTGGTTTTTCCATCAGGATATTTGGCCAATAGAAATCAGCCCACTAATAGACTACTTCAAATAAAGGCTAAATTCCAATAGTCTAGACCCGGTTTAGTCACGACAATATAATTTGTAGATAGGATGGAGAGAGAATACGTATGGGTACCTGCACGTAGATGATTGCAACAATAACAGGAGACATGAGTTATCCAAGCTCAGGCCCCTTGTAGCGAGATAATCTCCTCTTGTTTTCTGGGGACTAGGAGTTTCAAGGCGTTTCCTGAATTGGTTACAAGGTCTTTTGTCTAATATTGATTCTATCAATGACTCCTAGACTTCGCTTTCATACCGAGGCAGAGTTCTGGTATCGTTGGTGTAGTCGTTCCGTAAGCTCTAAAATGTATGCACCTTTATGGACTTGAGTCTTCACTAATCTAGTGGGTTTGGCCTACCGGTAGCCATCCCCATGTCATCTAGTGTGTTTTCTCCATGCCACAAGTAGTTCTGATCTAGCATTAACATTTGATCTCTTCCATTAACAATATCTTTGAGCTCTATCAATGTACTCAAAGACTGCAACCAGTACTTGCAACATGCACATAGCATATGTCAGCATCGAAGATAGCATAAAATTTTCTACTTCTAGCATTCCTGCATTTTTTTAGACAATATGGAAAGAGGTTTCCGGCCTCTACAGAGTATACAGCCACAGATTATTACAAACTTCAATCGACTCAATCTCGACCCATGAATAAAAAGAAAGCAGAATCACTCTACTCTGAAGACGAAGTAAAATTAACAAAGTCTATTGTGATGTTTCCACCTAAACGTGGCAAAAAGCTCTAAGGTGTTGACTCCATTGTTATACTCGCCCGATGGAAACTCTTCTTTGTTACTTCATCCTTTTGTAATAGCGCCCACGCTCGCAACCAATAAGTCCCTCTGGAAACAATCTGTAAAAATGAGGAGTATCTGACATTATCAAAAATTATGTCATTTCGACATCGCCAAATAGCCCATAATGTTGCTGTGATCCCCATCCAAATGGCTCTTTTTTTTCTTTCTGTTTATAATTTTATAGCCAGTTATTAAGCATATGAGAGATCGATACAGGTGGTTGTAGCCCCTGTAGTGACACAAATGATCCTCCATAGTGCTTTTGCATTGAAACAGTCAAAAAACAGGTGTTAGATTGTTTTCATTACGGTTGTAGAAGCTGCATTTCACACTGCCTTTTCCAATTCTTCCTAACCATATTACCTTTGGTTAGGGTGACCACTTTCTGAATGTACCACAAGAATATTTTTATCTTCAATGGAATTTTTAACTTCCATATAATCTTATGACGGAAAGAAACGTTTCTTTCATTAGATTCAAGTACATAGAATGGACAGTAAATTGATCATTATGCTGTAGGAGCCACCTAAATCTATCACTTGCATCGGTTAATCTTATGTGCATTACTTTGGCTACTAGGTCCTGCCATACTAATTTTCCATCTATCAAAGGTCTCTTAAAAGAGACATTCAGTGGTGTGGAGTTCAAAACATCAGTTATAAGGGCGTTAGAGTGATGTGCAATATTATATAGTGCAGATATATATCCTTTAGAGCTGCGCTGCAGACCCACTTTTCGTCTCAGAATCTAGTTTGCATTCCACTCTCAATATTAAAGGACCCTTCACTGATTACCTCATCCTTAATCTTCATTAATCCTTTCTAGAATTGAGAGTCATTATGTTTAACACGTACTTGTGTTAGTGATTTTGAACTCAAATATTTGCTCCTCAACATTGTTTGCCATAAACCATTCTCGTTAAGCAGTTTTATAATCCACCTGCTTAATGCTTTATTTTGGGTTCCTAGATCTAAAATTCCGAGTCCCCTTGGTCCTTAGGACGACACAATATTTCCCATTTTGCAAGACGATAACTCTTTTTATTCCTATTGGAATGCCAGTAGAATCTAGATCTGTAAAAAGGAGAGTTTCTTGACTACTTCTTTAGGGATCTCAAATATGAACATCATATAAAAAGATAGTGAGCTAAGTACCGCATTCAGGAGGACCAATCTACCTCTAGAAGAAAGGTGTTTCACTTTCCAATAGGAAAGTTTCTTCTAAAAGGCTCTTCGATACTCCTCCAATCTTTGTTAAGGAGCTTATTATAGTGCATAGGTATTTTCAGATATCTAAAAGGGAATTGCCCTGAAGAGCATCCAAATAGCGTTACGTAATCATCTTTAAACTCTTTTGCTTTTCCAAAGCAGAGAATTTCACTCTTACGGAAATTAATCTTAAGTCCAGATAATTGTTCGAAAGGATGAGCTTCATGTTTTTAGCCTGTTCTAAATTATGATCCATTAATAAGATTGTATCATCTGCGTATTGAATAATGGACAAGCCATCATCAATTAGATGTCGAACGAGGCCTGTAATTTGTCCCTCATCCCTTGCCCTTTTTATCAGGACAGGTAACATATCTACCACAATATTGAAAAGCATAGGTGACATTAGATCTCCTTGTCGCAGCCCCTTCTTTGACTAGAAGTATGTCCAACGTCGTCATTCAATTTAATTGCAACGCTACTCTTAGTTATGAAGCTTTCAACCCATCTACACCATTTGGCTGCAAGGCCTTTCATTCGCAATGTTTGTTGTACAAACGACCACTTGAACTTGTCATAAGCTTTCTTGAAGCCAATCTTGATTAAGAATCCATCAAGCTTTTTCATGTGTAGCTCGTGAATGGTTTCATGCACCTTCTATGATATTTCTTCCTGGTATGAAATCTGTTTGACAAGGGCTAACCGTTGTTTGGACGACCCGATTTAATCTACTTGTGGAAACTTTTGTAAAAATCTTAAAACTGACATTAAGTAGATAAATTGGTCTATATTGTTGAATCTGGTTTGCATTAGCATGTTTCCGGAGTAATGTTATTACTCCATAATTGATATTGAATAGTGGTAAGCTCTGTTCATAGAATTATGTAAAAAGGACCATCAGGTCATGTTTGATCAGCTCAAAGAAGACCCGGTAAAATTTAGCAGGAAAGCCGTCAGGTCCAGGTGTTTTGTTATGTTCCATCTAGAAAACCGCTTCCTTTACTTCTTATTCAGTGAATTATGATATTAATATCTCGTTCTCAGCTTCACTGACTTGATTAGGCATCCTAGAAGTTGTTAATCTTCTGTTTGTTTTATTGATGACTGGGGCATAACCATCAACCCTTGGCTTGGTTGTGCCAAAGGAAGGTCAAGATAAGTGAATGGAAATTTCCCAAGTTGACATCCAAATATCCTAGCAAGATTGTTAGTATCTTGTTCACAAAAGTTGATGGGGGCCAGGTAGAATTTGTGATAATTAACCTTGAGCCCAATGGATTGTGTGAGGGTCTCCAAAATGCCTTTCAAACAGAAAAGCTCCCGCTGGGAAACCTTCATGATTAATATGGTGTCATTCGTGTAGTGAACAATTGGGAAATCATTAGGCGAACCATCTGGAATGGGCTTTGAAATGAGATTCATTGCATCAGCTTTATTGACAATACACCATAGATGTTCAGCTGCCAGCACAAAGAGCAATGGAGAGAGCGCCAGAGTGGGTCATCCTGTGTCACTGCGCTTTTGTAGGTTAAATGGTTTTTCAGGTACTCCATGGAACAATATGAAAGAAGATCCAGAACAAAGGATTCTATGGACTCAATCTATCCATGTATCAGTGAAGCCCAAATGTTGCCTCCTCTTTTGTGAAGATGTATGCATGCACAGAGGATGCCAAACAAGGAAAAATGCTATATCCAGGTAATGCTAATTAACTGGCGGTGTGGTTGCTCTATGCTCCTATTATGGTTACTATTTTCTGTTGCTGCCCAATCTCTTGACGCAACACAAATTTTTTTCTGCCCCTACCTCCCCTTCCCTCAGCGGCCGGCGGTTTGACGTCGACCCTGCGAAAGGGAGAGGCACGGGCCCTCACGCCATCACTCGTGGCTCAATCCCTCGTTGTATTTCGCCGCCATTGTCCCAAGATTTGAGAGGTTAATTTCCGAATCAAATCTCATCATATTTTGTGCATTCTTTTTTTAATAATACATTTAATTCTGCGCTTTTGAAGAATGATTTGTTTCATGCTACAATTAATGTAATTTGCTTGCTCAGTATAGATGCTAGTTTGTACAGAATTCTTGAGGAAATCGTCTCAAATCTCATCATATTTTGTGCATTCATTTTTATATAACACGTTTAATTCGGCACTTTTGAAGAATGATTTGCTTCATGCTACAATGTAATTTGTTTGGTCAGTATTGATGCTAGGCCGTACAGTGTTTCATGAGAAAATCTTGCAGTAATGTGAATCGAACCAAATGACAAACCAAGGGTAACTGCCACGTCGAACTTTCGGAGTAACGATATATACATACTTATATTTTCATTAGATCTCACATTGTACTATAAATTTTTAATCATCCAAAACCTTTCAAGTGATGGTTCCCCCTCTTCTTAAAGGAATGATGTGAGGACAACAAATTTATCCTAAAATTAAATTAAAATCATTGTCCCAACAACAACAATTAAGAATGGAGGAAGTACCGGCAGTATAACCATGAAGACCTTGGTCCAGGTTCACACGGTTGGCATGAAATTTTGAACAAAGAATAAAATCCAAGGTGTAAAAAAAAAAGCAAGACGCTTATACTAGTTCCCACCGGCACTTTTGGAGGAGCCCCAAAAAAGATAACATATATGTGCGTGTCTGTATGTTCATGTTTCAGCGTTGGGCCACTGCACTGACCTGGTTAGGGTAGTAGAATAATATGCAGTACATGTGCACGCAGATAATAAGATGAAGATCTATGTTTGTCAATCATAATAGCAATTTCGTAGATTATCTTCACTCCGCCAGGTCCATCAGTCGTAATCAGCCCTCTGGAGGACTTAATTGTTCTGCTCTCAAATCCATGATAATACAGTAATTAAGAGTTTTCCTGATCGCGTCATCTTTTAGCACATAGTGTTTTCCGTACTAGACGAGTGATTCCACTAGAAACAAAGAAAATATGTTTTACTCTCTCGTATAGGAAATAAAATATTGGCAACAACAACTATTCTTGATTGCGTGAATTATTCAGACAGTTCGTTAATCAGTTATTCCTTCATTTATTTGCCCAACACATATATTTGTTAAGCTATCGATTCTTTCCAGCTCACTGTTGGTTGTCCAACTGATAATTCATGGAGATTTGCTTCTCTTTGACCTTCAAAATCCTTCAACTAAGGCAGATTCCATTAGGGAGCACGGCATCCATCTGTGCGTCGCATACATCCCCCTACCGACAGTACAAGACGATCTGCTAAAGTGTATTTTTCTTCAGTTGGAATATCTTCCTGCATTATGCAAACCAAACATGAAGCTTCTCTGAAGTTCAAGGTGGCATCTCATCTTGCAAATAATTCTTTGTCTACGGAAAAAATATGTGTCTGCGATCTGCCTATAATGCTGCTCCGGTAGAAAACTGCCTAAACTATACTGCTGAATGCCAGCCTACCAGCGAGCACATGAGCTTAAAATTTAGTCTATCAATCATGAATCCACACCACTATATAGCAGAGCAGCCGCTGCCTTCTCCATTCAAGGCCTCTTGACACTGTGGTAGCTCCCCGTTCTGCCCTATCCTCCAGTTTCTTTGCACATTCTCTTGTTTAGCTGCAAATATCTCTAGTTTTTGGTGCCAGTGAAATCGTTGAGATCTTCTCAAGGCCTGCTGGAAACATACATAAATCTGTGTTCCTGTGCTTGCAGGTTAGGCCTTTCATTTCAACCGCGATAGGTCTCTGGAGGTGACATTACCTCTGGTCGTATCCTCGACACCAGAAGCAGAAGAAGCGCACACAAGTATCCGTCACCATGGGTTCATGTGCTTCAAAGTCTGCCCTTGAGCAGAGGCGGCCAGCAAGGTATTACACCAGGGGACGAAGGGGCCGCAACCGTTGCCGGTCCATCATGCCAGAGGCACCCAGTTCACAGCTGAGCGACTCCAGAGGTCGCATGACTGGCTTCTCCATGAGTGAGATTGTCCACGTCGAGACGGAGAACCGTGGCAAGTCGGAGCATTCCAAGACATTCCACCTTACGCAGATGCAGTGGCATCACAGCCAGAGGGATGTGAAAGGTAAAACTTACTTCAAGTAAATGATAGGTAAGAGGCAACGAATCAACCAAATGTTCTCATACCGGTGTAGGTTGCAGCAGCGAAGATGCCTGGTTTGACTCCGTCAGTGTTCTTGAAGATGATTCCGATGATGAATTCAAGAGTGTCAGTGGAGGTGAGAATATTATTAAACACGTCTCTGAATTTGTAAAACGCTCAAGGTTAGAAATTTGCTGCAGACAGTTCGCCATGTATCGACGAAGATGACAACCAAAGTAAACAATATGATAGTGTTTCCCGTCTTGCCGACGCGCTCACTCGCATTGGAGACATTTGCCGTGTAGTGCCCATGACACTATCTATCGAACAGTACCTGAAAAGAGATCATGGTATGAACAGCTACGCTTCCAAGGAGTAATCATTAAAAAAATTCAACGCTACAGTCTTATCTGACATTCTTGTACTGAAAGGTGATGATCATGGACGTAGAAGCCAAAGCTTGTCCTTGCGCGCCAGCAAGTTCCTACCAACCTCTTTTAGTTTCAAGGGGATAAAAGATAATAATGATACAGATGATAGTAACAAGGAGAGCACCACTCCATCCCGCTTACGCAAGCTTCTGCACTCTATCAGCTTCAATGACAGGATGCAGCAGTTGACAGGTGGCAGCCCAGTAAAAAAGAAGTCGACAGTCATCCGGCTGTCATACAAAAGAACATCATGTGATGGCTATGAAGATAGCAATGAATTCAGTAAGTCTAGTGTCTGATTTGTTTTCACGAGATGATGTCCCTCTCAAATCTAGCTCATATATATTCGAAGTCACTTTGTAGGTAAGTCTAAGAAATATGTTGTCCGTCCAAAGGGAGGACAAACAATCCCATGTGGAGGAGAGAAGCCCACAACAGGATGTTGGTCACAGATAGATCCATCCATCTTCAAATTGAGGAGTGAAACCTTCCTTAAGTATGACGAAAAACTCGGGCGCAACATACAATGTTACTAGATATGTTATTAGTACGATGAAAAAACATGCACGTGAACTGCACGAACCAAACCTCTGATTTCAATCTTTGCAGGGACAAGAAGAAATGTGCGGCTCCAAACTATGCTGCTTATTATCCGTTAGGCGTGGACTTGTTTGCCTGCCCCAAAAAGGTTCATCACATTGCTCAGTACATTGATCTTCCACAAGTCAAAACACAGCATAAGCTCCCGTCACTTTTGATTGTTAACATCCAGGTATTCCCCTGCAAAATGGCATAAAAATAGGTGTGGCTCGCTGATTCCGTATTATTCTCATGCACAATCTTTCCTTTTATTTCTATCGCAGATGCCTACCTATCCAGCTGCTATGTTCCTCGGCGACAGCGACGGAGAAGGCTTGAGTCTAGTCTTGTACTTCAGGATATCTGAATACTTTGACAAAGAGGTTTCAGAACATTTCAAAGAATCTATCCTGGTTAGTCTCAATTCGCCGTTCTTCTGTACTCCAGGAACAGATCTGGTTTCGATGAGCTAATAGGACTGTTCTGACTGCAGAGATTTATTGAGAATGAATCTGAGAAGGTAAAAGGGTTTACATCAGAATCTACTATTGCTTACAGAGATCGGTTGAAAATTATGGCTGGATTGGTCAACCCAGATGACCTCCAGTTGAGTTCCACGGAAAGGAAACTTGTCCAGGCATATAACGAGAAGCCAGTACTCTCACGACCCCAACATAATTTCTATGAGGTACAAAGTGATGTTCCTAGTTTGAATTACAAAGTAACACAGTAAACTTTTTAGGTGGTTATCAGATTGTAAAGGTGCGTGGTATTATCAATCCATAACATAGAGATACTGTTAGACATGTATTAGTAGCATAAGAACATTTTGGACCCTAAAGTATCAGCTTTATATCAATAATGCTTTCTTGAGATAAGGCGGAAGGATCATTTTTCTTCAAAAGAGAAATGAAAACAAATTTCCCCTGGAACCTCTAGAAGAGTATCTCAATGGTTTTACAACTTACTACACAGGATAACTTATAATACAAGCACCAGTTAATGTTTCATCTCGTACCTCACCAGGGAGAAAACTACTTCGAGATAGACCTTGATATACACCGGTTCAGCTACATTGCGAGGAAGGGACTGGAATCATTCAGGGAACGCCTAAAGCATGGCATCCTTGATCTGGGTTTGACAATTCAGGTAAATTTCCCTTTAGACCCTATAGCAAAGATGCAACTATCAACTATCTGCTTCAGCTTCTGCAATTTATTTGCTAATAATTGACTTTCTTATGTCATGCCTTGTTATCTTCTTTGCACGTGAGACAAATTTCATATCCGTCAAACACTGACAATCATAAAGCTAATCATTTGCCCATAGGCAAAATTTCCATAAGAAACTACATCACATGCGTTAATAACTAAAAATGCAGTTAATTGGTGGTACTCTTGAAATACCTTTATCAAAACACTATAGTTTAACTCATTATTGTGTTCTTGCAGGCCCAGAAGCAAGAAGAACTCCCTGAGCAGGTTCTCTGTTGTGTTAGGCTGAACAAGATCGATTTCATTAACCAAGGGCAAGTTCCAACGATAGTCACAGTTGGTGACAAGTGACACGTTTGATCATAGTGATTACGCGTGCGATCTGTTGGAAGGCTAGGCTAATTGAAATCATGAAAAAAAAAGGATCCAAAAAGAAACAAAGAAACTGCTGAGATTGACGACCCACATCTTAGTTTCTGCTAAAAACTCTTCTGTTCTGCCTGCTATTAGGCATGAAATTCACCTGTAACTACAATAATGAATATATAGGCCGAAACGACACCTTGAAAGTTGGTCATGATTATAACCTTTTCCGCTCCTGTTATCTGATTGCAACATGTTTCATTCCTGTCCAGACAAACAGTAAATAAACAAGACTAAATGGTGAAAGGACCGCCATGAAAATGCCATAATAAGACACTGACAGATATCAGGAGCAGGCAAACCTTGCTGCCAATTCACAGGGACAGATTGGAGACGACCTCATGTAGTCATGTTGGCCTGGCCTAGCGTTAACATCCAAGAAATTGGTCCTATTCACGGTGCAGCAGGCTCCACGAGACACCAATGCAGACTCCGGGCGAGGTAGTGCGCCATGGATCATGACCGTTTTTGGCGAAGCAGCGGCACCGGTCGTGCCGGCGCCTTGGCCGTTGCCGCGCTCCATCAGAGACGGGCGCTCGAAAGAGCGGGAAGCGTATGCACGGAGGACTCCGAGGAGGGTCTTGAGCAGCAGACGGTGAGCGCGGAGGACGCTGCCCCACGCGAGCATTTTGCCGAACAAGAACTGGGCAGTGGAGAGCCGAATGCCAGCAGTGTGAGTTCGTGACGAGACTGACGGTTCGCGCTTCTCACTGGAAAGAGTGCGCAAAGCGTTCTATTTAGTGATTAATCGCGAGTTTATTTTCCTTTAGAGGACCAACATTTTTTGTTATTCTATGATTAGTCGCGGGTTTATCTATCATTTGGATTCGCAAATACGTTATCGTTCTGGCATGGTTCATTTAAATGGAATACATCGAAACCGAGTCATTTAAGATTACCGTTTCAATCTTCAGATTTTGAGAGCGTTAAAATTAAAGTGACTGAAATTTTGCTGTATTTGGAAGGAGGGCATTGGCGCAGCGGTAAAGCTATCGTCTTGTGACCAAGATCATGGTTAAACAGCCTCTTGCAAAAATATAGGAAAAAGTTACGTACAAAGGATTCAAATGAGTCGGACCCTTCCCTAAACCCTGCGCAAGCAGGAGCTACATGTACCGAGCTACCCACCTTTCTCTACATTTCTGCGTATCGATCACCCTAACTCACGTAAACACAGTGTAGAAGTAACCACCGAAACACATACAGGTATCCAAGTAAATTTTGTGTTTGACTTTTGAAACTAACCACCAAAATACATAAAGGTATTCACAATTGGCACATTAATCTGGTAAACGGCAGCGATTGAGGGGGAACTGGAGATTGAAGAACTGTAGGGCAACCACGACAAATCGACCATCAGCAAGCTCAGAAACTATAGCTTCATATATCTTGTCCAACAACACTTCAGAGACAGGAGCCGTGTATCTACAAAACAACTATCAGTTAAAAGAGAGGTTCCAAATCGAGCATTTACACTTGAGCCGAGGATCGTCTATAGTTCTCAGTGGGTAAGACTAATGACATCTATAACCAATGGGAGTATTCCCTCTGTTTCGAATTAACCAACGTCAAATAATTCGAAACAGAGGGAGTATAAAATAACAGATATCGCAGCAAAACAGGCACGCAAGTTCTCATCAGGAGAACAGCGACTACCCTATTGGCTGAAACCAATGCATAGCTTACAAATCATCATGAAATGGCAAACTCGGAATTGGATGAGAAAAGAATGATGCTGGTAGATGCACCAAAAGTTTATGTTATTTCTTCTTCCTCCTTTAGTAGCATGGCAGAAGCTGATGATGTATTTTGTAAGTCTGCTCTACGACTGTGGGACTCCAAATTCTGGTCCCTGTGAGGTACACTGCTGGAAGATGATGCGTTAGAATTAGCAACAGCATGGCTGCTGTTTCTGGCAGCTGGCACGTCATGGCTGTGCTTCCCCTCATATGTAGTTATGACAGCCTTTGGGTCTTGAGAAGATCTTTCGATATGCTTCTTCACATCACATCCATGATATGTGCACTTGTAGTAACTCCTACACAGCGAGAAAGTAGATATGTGAAATGTGCCTTCGAGTTCAAATGAATACTCCATATAGAAGTTCAACATAAAGGCCAAGGAAGAAATACTTGATAACTTAATAGTTTGAACTGCAAGTCACAGATATCAGTAAACTTCTTTAAAAGCTACATATTTTAATACTTAGTAAGTTTAATAGCAAGATATATTTTGACAAGTATATGTAAATAAGTGAGAACGGGCGTGTCTTCTAGCTAGGTGTATTGAATATCCCACTTGATTTGTGAAACCTCCTAAATAAACATCAGAGTTAGCACCAATAAACATTACATAATCTCATGTGCTACAGTACTACTGATCAACACCAGGAAAGGTTGTTATACATTTTAAGTCTTTTTACTCAAACACGCAAAAGAGTTGCATATCATTATATTAAAAGAGTTATTCATCTAATCTAACCCCCGGTTGTTACAATAAACTCCAAAATCTTCAGAAACCTTTTTCAAGAGGGCAACCAAAGAACGCTCCAATATCCCAAGTTTAGTGCTTCACAAGGGGGTTGGGTACTTGAATGTCATTCAGTGGAGGCATGTTCGCTCCACTTTTATACTCAAATTTGTGCACATGGTAAGCTCCACATGGGTTATCTTCTTCTCCTTCTCTTGAGTAAGAATAGTGAGCCCCAGGTAGTTGGCAGCAGCATACTTCAACCCAATTATCTTCTCTGTTGTGCAACGCTGTGATGGGATCATCTGCTTCTCTATACAATGCAGAATCTCAGAGTCCTACTGTAAGCCTGTAACAGTAGTGTAACGTGTCGCATCCAAAATCCGTTTACCGCCCAGCCCACCTATGGGACAGGAACGTCCATTCACATATAGCAACTTTCTTACACTTTAGTCCTCGCTTCATGTAAAAGGGTTAACCCGTAGGTGTTGTGGCTAGAACAACAAGGGTTATATGTTGACCCTCACCCACCTAAAAACTAATGTGAGACTAATACCACAACTCCACCACTTCTAGGCCTTATGGACTGAAACCCACTACTACGCGGCAGACAAATACCCAAGGTCTCTCGGTGCACGACCATGCCATGTCCCCTCCACGACACGACATGGATGCACGCGTGCAGGGAGAGGCTCTAAATAGTAAATACCATCTATAGCCCAGCATCCAAAATTTGCTTACCACCCAGCCCACCTATGGGTCAGGCACCGGTATTCACACATAGCACCTCTCTTACTCTTTCATCCTCGCTTTGTATAAAAGGATTAACCCAAGGTTGCTATGATTGGAGCAGCAAGGGCTAATCCCACAACTCCATTTCTAGGCCTCATGGGCCTAAACCACTACTACACTGGCTTCTAACATGCTGGGGTGTTACAAGTAGCTCATGTGATGGCTACGACAAGATCGGTCATGATGGGAATGTGCAAGTGACAAGGTTGGTTGTGAGGTTCACGGTAAGGACCAAGGATATGATTGAGGTTGAATGTGGGACTTAGAGTAAGGGCCAAGTATATGGTTAATAATTCTATATCAACTTATTTGTGAGTAATTGTTGGTTGTCTCCTAGGACTCTTAAGAGCTGTGTTTATAGTGCCTAAGTTACAAATGGGGCACAGAATATACCATCATTAGACAATAGATCGGACCGTTATTATTAATCCAATTCACAAATGATTGATACAATTAGGGGAGACTCCTAAGCATCAGGATATTTACAGTGAGCAAATAAAACTCCTACGGTCGATGGTGTCTGAAAACCTTTTCATCCATTCTATCACCAGTTTTTTTTCTCGTGCAACTATCAGCCACATGATGGTTGGTTTCAAATATCAACCATTAAGAAGGATTTTGGACTAAATCTATCATTTTCCATATGAAATGCTTCAATTAGCATCAATGCCAACAAACACAAGACTGAAAATCAAAATAGGAAACACTGGGAATTTCTTGCAAGAGTGCTCTAGTACAAACAATTTCGTGATTGTTTCTCGTCCTTTTATTTTAACTTTCATTTTTGCAAGAACTACTTAAATACATACGCATGTACAAAATATGCCTTTAAGCATGTAATTCTGCATCTACCTACTTCCTTATCAAGACATCATCAGCTAGACAGCTATGAATTCTTTCTCCTGAGCGCTTACCTTGCAACCTACAAACCAGTAGCAATATTTTGACAATAAGTTTAGTTTTATATCTCTCCTCTCAAAATAAAGGTCAGTGGTGTGTGCTTCTCCATTGGCACCTCTGCTCAACTGCTAATGCTAATACTTATAGGGAAAACCACACTATAGGGAAAAAGGGTGTGTCTAGTGCTGAAAGCTCCCACACATAATGAGGTCTGAAGAAGGGAATTGTTAAGCTACTATACACTGACCAGTTGCACCCAAAAGCTTAAGCTGATGGGTAATGGTGGACAATTCACTTATATTTCAACACCCCCCTCACGTGTAAGCTCTCTTAGGCCGCCAACATGGAATAGGAGTCGGATGTAATTTATTTTAATAAATTGCATCCACTTGGATTCGAACTTGAGACCTTTGGCCCTGATACCATGATAGAAGGTATAGAAGGTGTACTGTTGAAAAATAGAATGGATTGATATGATGGAGAAGGGGTACATATATAGGGCAGCAGCCTTACACAAGGCGCTGGTTGTAATCACGGCACTAATGACCCCTAATAACAGCCTCTAATGACAGCACTAATGGCCCCTAACAACAGCAGTAATGACACCTAATGACAGCACTAATGAAGCCTAAATACAGAATATTCTAAACCCCACCCCCCGTAGTCCCAACTCTAGCCACTGCGGATGTTGAGACTAGACCTAAAGTTGTTGAATATGGAGCCTTTGATGAAAATGTTGGTGAATTGGGACGTCATCGGCACATGAAGGATGCGTATCTCCCCGATGGCCACCCGGTCGTGGATGAAGTGTAGATCGATCTCCACATGTTTGGTCCTCTGGTGCTAAACCAGGTTGGAGGAGAGGTAGACGGCGCTAACGTTGTCGCAGTAGACCAAGGTGTTGCGGGTGAGGGGCTTGTGGAGCTCCTGCAGTAGCTGGTAGAGCCAGCACGCCTCGACGACGTCATTGGCGACGGTGCGATATTCGGCTTCTACACTGGACCTGGAGATGGTGTGCTGGCGCTTTTAGGACTAGGAGACCAAGTTGTCGCCAAGGAACACAGCGTACCTCAGAGGTGGAGCGGCATGTGTCCGGACACCCAGCCAGTCGGCGTCGGTGTAGACTCGAAGGTCCGACGACGTGGAGCACCCAAGGAGAAGGTCATGGTCGAGAGTCCCCTGAATGTAGCGTAGGATGCGCTTGACCACTGTCAAGTGAGGCTCCCGAGGATCGTGCATGTAGAGGCAAACCTGCTGAACTGCGTAAGAGATGCTAGGTCCGGTGAAAGTGAGGTACTGCAGGGTGCCGACCAGACTGCGGTAGTGGGTGACGTCCTTCACAGGAGCAGCACTGAAGCAAGCGGAGATCTTGACCTAGGTGTCGACAGGCGTGGAGATGGGCTTGCAGTCAGTCATGCCAACCCGCACGACGATGTCGCGGGCATAAGGTCAGTTGGGAGAGGATGAGTCCACCAGACTTCCGAGTCACAGATACTCCCATGAAGTGGTGGAGGGCGCCCATGTCCTTCATGGGGAACTCCTGCTGAAGAGTTGCGATGATGAGATGAAGCACGGCCGAGCTGGTGGCAGTCAGTACATTTTCATCCACATAGAGCACCAGGTAGGCCATGTCGAAACCCCGACGGTAGATGAAAAGCGAGGATTCAGACTAGCCTTTGCGAAGCCAAGTCACAGTAGAAAAGTGAGAACCGGTTGTACCAGGCTTGGGGGGCCAACTTAATTCCATAAAGAGACTTGTTGAGGCGGCAAACGATGTTAGGCTGAGCGGGGTCGACAAAGCCTGTGGGCTGATTGCAGAAGACCGTCTCGAACAACGTACTATTAAGGAACACGTTCTAGACGTCGAGCTGGTGAATCGGCCAATCCTGCGAGACAGCGAGCGAAAGGACGGTGCGGACTATGGCCGGCTTGACAACCATGCTGAAAGTCTCATCATAGTCGACGTCGGGCTGCTGAGTGAAGCTGCGGAGGACCCAACAAGCCTTGTACCGCTCCAGGGTACCGTTGACGTTGAGCTTGTGCTTGAAGATCGAAGACATTAAAACCAGGTGGATGAGGCACCAAGTACCAAGTGTGGTTGGCCATCAAAGCTTCATACTCATCCTCCATGGCGCGCTGCCAGTTGAGGTCGGCGAGGGAGCGCGGCAGGAAGTGGGTATCGGGGAGAGAGCAGTGGGTGCTGTCAGGAGAGCGGAGGCAAGCTGTCGGTACCCCTGCTTCCCCCAGGTGGCCATGCCGTGTTGGTTGTGTACGAGAGCAATCACGGTGGCGCCCTTAGGGGAAAGCGCATTTACTGGTCGGACGGTGTCGGACAGGAGCCGTCGTACCTCCAGTGGCACGGGCGGGGGGAGGGGGCGGTGATGCGCGTGGACGCCGCGTGTAGACCTGAAGTGGGGAGGCGGTCGGTGCCGCTGTCCAGGTGCTCACCGGCCTGGCGTGGGACACTGGCGAACTCGACAGGGGGCCAAACCCCATCGTCAAACCGGAGGGTGGCAAGGCGCGGCGTAGAGACTCGAGGTCTAGTGGTGACGCTGGAGAGGGGGATTGGTGGCTGATTGGGGAGTCGAAGGCCAAGAAGTGGCCCTGTCCCACGGGTCCAACCGTGGACTGAGGCGGGCGTGGCGCAGGCGCCGAGGTGGCAGCATCGAGTCGCGTGACAGCTGGGGCACCACCGGAGGGATAGGCCGGCGCGCTGCTGGATAGAGAGGCCTGTGCGGAACTCAAGGGCGGCGATTGGTGGCGTAGGGAGGCGCGCAGCGCCGCCGGAGGGTGAGACCAGCGCTGGATTGGGGGAGCTGGACTTGTGTGCCATGGTGCGGACCGCCGGGTTACCTGCGACAGTGAGTGGAGTCCCAATAGCGGGTTCCGACTCAAACAAAAAGTGTAGATCATCATTTTTAGAGGTGGGCGAGGCCGCGAAGGGGAAGTCGACCTCATCAAACACAACGTATCGGGAGATCAAGATCGGTTCGTGAAGAGATCAAGGCAGCGATACCCATGTGATCGGAAGAGTAGCCAAGGAAGATGCATCGAGAGGAGCGAGGAGCAAACTTATGTGGGGCGGTGGCGAACATGTTGGAGCAGGCGCACCCAAAGACCCGTAGATGCTCGTAGGAGGGAGGTGTGCCATAGAGAGCAGTGTGTGGGCATGATGCAGCTATGGCCTTGGTGGGTAGTCGGTATAGGAGGTAGGTGGCAGTGTGAAGACCCTCGACCCAATACCTAGCGGAGAGTGACGTCTGAAATGCAAACACCGGATGATGTTTATAATGGAACGAATAATGCGTCCGGCTTTACTATTCTGTGGGGAGATATTGGGGCAGGATATGCGGAGGGTGACGCCATGAGTGAGAAGGAAGGTCCGTGTGGAGGCGTTGTCAAATTCCCGCCCGTTGTCGCATTGGAGACTTTTGATGGTGCACCCAAATTGAGTGGACATAAAAGAGAAAAATTGTGATAAAGTAGTGAAGGTGTCAGACTTGCGCCGCAAAGGAAAAGTCACAAAAATATGTAAAATCATCCAAAACCACCAAATAATATTTATAACCCAAAATGCTTAAAACAGGAGATGTACATAAATCGCAATGCACGAGTTCAAATTTTTGTATAATGCGGGATGAAGATAAAGAAAATGGCAACCTAATGTTGTGACCAAGCTAGCACGCATGGCGGAGCGAGGGGTCGGCGCCTTTATTATATGTGATGGTGGAGGAACAAGCCAATTTGGACAACGCGTTCGAGTCGGGGTGACCAAGACGACGATGCCACTTGGAGGATGACACGGTAGTCAATGCACGAGCGGGAGGTGATCTAATCTAGGACGGGAAGCGCAAGGTGTAGAGCGGACCATCACTATTGCACTTGAGGATCACGTTTCTGGTAGGCAGATCCTTCACTGGAAGACCAAACGGGTCAAACTTCATGGAACAAAGATTATTAATTATTAGTGGTGAAACGCCGAACAGAAAGAAGGTTAGCAATGATGTCAGGAGTGAACAAAATATTGTTAAGATAGAACGGGCCGGGAAGAACCGGGTCTCCTATTGAGGAGACGAGCAGAATGGACCCGTTGCCGACAACGATAGAAGGAGACACGGAGTTGGGTGGGCAAAAAGTAGACTTTATCAGGGTCGGACGTAGTGTGGTTGGATGCGCCGGAGTTGGCTACCTAGTCGGCCACCGCGGGAGGGGGATTCAGCGACATCGTGTTAAATGAGTTAGCCAAGGACTGATGGTCCCAAGAGCCCGCCCATGGCTGCGACGTAAGCTGCTGTGGTGGGGGCGCCAGAATTGGCGTGAGTGGCGGCATGAAGTGGGGCCCCACGAGGCTGTCGGGGTGGTGTTGACGCCCGCGGCGGTGAAGAAAGCCGGCTGTTGAGGGCATGGCTGTTGGACCCCCTGTTCGCCGGGTCGGGCCACATGGTGATGTGGCTGGTCCAAGGGTTGTAGAAGGAGGGCCAAGTGCCATGGGCGCCGCCAATGGAGGAGTTGCCACCGCCGCCGCGGTCACGGCCGTTGCCGCCGCGTCCACAGCCACAACCGCCTGAGATGGTGTTGGGCGCAGCGGGCTGACTGGCAGGTGGGGTGGTGCCAGAGTTCGGGGGTGTCGTACCCGAGGCGCTCTGTTGCTGCTGGTTGGAGGAAGAGTCATAGAACGCGGTTGTCACACCGGTAGTAGATCGGTCGTCGTTGTCCATGGTGGGTGTGGCCACCTTTTCGACGGTGGCGAGGGTGCCCTTGAGCTCGGCTAGGGCAGCCTTCTCCCTCTCCCAGACGAGGGTGGTTGTGCGCTCATGGGCGCGGGTGGCGAAGAGGGCTTCGTGAGCCTTGGCCAGGGCCGTCACCAGTTTGGTCTGGTCCTCCTTGGTAGCCGCGACAGCCGCAACCGCCTTCTACTCTTGCTCCTGCAGGAGGCGCAGGGTGTCGGCAGGGGTGCCTGCCATGGCTAGCTAGGAGGAGAGCTGGTTGGGTGAGAGAGAGGAGAAAAAAAGGTGTCTAAACTAAGGAAGAGAGCGAAAACGAGATCCTAGCAGGTTGACTATGCACCAACCAGTTGACCTCAAAAGTTTAAGCTGATGAGTAATGGTGGGCAATTCACTTATAATTTAATATATTTCAATATTTTCCCTCACGTGCAGGCTCTTTTAGGCCGCAAACGTGGAATAGAAGTCGGTTGCAATCTTATATTAATTTTGTTAATAATTGCGCCAGCCGGGATTCGAACTTGAGACCTGTGGCTCTGATAACATGTTAAGCTACTATGCATCAACCAGTTACATCCAAAAGATTAAGCTGATGGGAAAGGGTAGACAATTCACTTATATTTTAACAGGAATTTCTAAGCAGCCTTTCCTTGCAAGTAGGCTGATTCGAACCAGGGACTTTCAGGACACAAGTGGAGAGAGTAACACTGTGCCAAACCCGCCCTTCCAAAACCACGCTATAAAAAAGTCAGATTTTTTTCTTTTTATCACTTTCGCTCATTTGTCTGTAATTTCCAATGAACAGTGGGTCATGAACATATATAATTATTATACAACAATAAACAACAATATAGTCATTCCTATACCACATTAGTATTCATCTTCCATGTTCATATTCATTCAAGAAACAACAGAGCAGACATGCATTGTGTGAACATTTCAAAGATAAACAGAACTATTCAGATTATTCCAAACGAATGGGTCACTTTCAAAGAAAACAGCACAGTAAGAGAAATAGCTCAAAATGATAACAGTATTACCTTGGATGTGGATTCCCTTTTACCACTTTTTGTCCATACTTACGCCACCGGAAGCCATCATCCAGAAGATCAACCGCGCTAGTGGATGATCCTTTGAGCTGGAGTTGGTACACGTCTGCCCAATAAAACTACTATAAAGATTATGGTTTGGAATTTTCAAATAAATAAATTGTTCATTATAACAGCCACCTTCTGTTTGCATTTGCAGGACCAACATCTTCATTGCCAGCCCTTGATTCATCATCATCCTCGCTATCACTGGAGCCAGACAAATGCTCACCTCCCTTGCCCCTCCTTGACATTGAAGGCCATGCATGACTATCATTTGATGCCTCAAGTTTCCCAGAGTGATCATCAGAGCCTGGTTCTAATCTTGTTGGGGCATCTTCGTTTCCATGGAAATCATCTCCTTCATTTAGCAATTCACCAATATCCTTGGACCTCCTTTTTGGTGGACGATGGTGGTTGTGCTGACCTCTGTAAATTATTTGAGTAATCTGCCCGTCTGCTGAGCGCTCCACTTTTTTCTTCACCGGACAGCTGGAATTGGTACATTTGTAGTAACTCCTTGGGTACTCCCCACCCTTAACTATCTTCTGGCCATACTTCCGCCAGTTGTAGCCATCATCAGCAGGTTTATCCGCAGTGAGTGCAGAAGTTTGGATTTGTGAAATCTCATTTGATTGAATATTGCTATTACCTGTATGTGATGGCTGCATTGTTACCACCTTGGTTGATGTTGATGCCAAATTAGCAGAAAAGTTGATGTTCTGTGATGTCGAAGCTGGTGTCGTTGTGGATGAAAAAGGGAGTGAGTATTCTGTTTGAATGACCATATCGTATAGAGAGTGGACTGCTTGTGCTGTAACTTGTGCTAAAGCTTGTTGATGTGAAATCTCAAAACACCCCTGCAGGGAAAAAGGTTACAGTAACACAGACAAGACAAAACTTGAGCATATTTTTATTTGCAAATGTAATAACTCCCAATTAGCAGCAAATAAACAGTGGCAAACGAAACATTCGATAAAATTTAAAAGCAAACACCATAGACAGCAGTGGATTGCTACTATTTACTTGGAATAATAAGAAATAACAATATCCTTTCTTAGAGCAACATGCAGGGATGGAACTTCAAATTCTACAATGGCGTGATATAGTTCTAGAATTTTATCCCACTCACATGAGTTTCAGGCATTTATCAAGCTAGGCATGAAAGCAATCAGGGACGATTTTAGAAGTTTGGAGAGAAGGCATTACTAAGCAACGCCAAGACTTGTTATAGCTAAATGATAGATCTTGCTCAATCATAGCAAAACTGTTAGACTGTGTGTCAAGGGTAGTTTGGTCATTAGCTAGAGCTTCAAAACCTAGCTTGTACCCTATATATGTAACTCCCCTTAGCATTATCAAATGAGAGTTCAATTTATCCTCCATTATGGTATCAGGCTAAAAACAAAAACAAAAAAAACTAACCCTAGTCTCTCTCCTCTCTCCCACCACCACCAGCCGTTACCGCATCCTCCCATGTAGCAGCGCCGCAACCACCTACTAGTGTGCCGCCGCGTGTGCCCTCCGCCGCCACCTTGGGGTAGCCCCCGCCGCGCCGCCACCGCAGGCCTCCTGCCCCGCGGGCTCGGCCTCTCTGCCGCCGCCACGGCACTGCCCCGCGCAGGCGCCGCCACCTTGCCCACGCACTACCGCCGACCGGTGAGCAAGCGGCAGCCCGCCCCACGCCTCGGCGGCTACCACAGCCCGCACGGCCGGATCCGTCGTTGCCCTCCTGGCGCGGCCGGATCCGCCGTCGCCCTCCTCGCCGCCGGCTTCCCCGGCCCCGGCGCGGCCGGATCCATCACCGCCCTCCTCGCCGCCGGCTTCCCCAGCCCGGCGCGGCCGGATCCGCCGCCGCCCTCCTCGCCGCCGGCTTCCCCGGCCCCGGCGCAGGCAGATCTGCCGCTAGGAGAGGCACCTCCACCGCGCCCACGTGTGAGCGCGAGCGCTGCCAGCTCATGCAGGATCTGCCGCTCCCCATGGCTGGCGCGCCACCACCGGCTCACCTCCACCCTGGGCGCCGCGCCTACCTTCTTCCTTCGACGGCGAGCCGCCTTCCTCCTCTCAGGTCGCCGCGCCGACCATGGCCGCCGTCACCCTGCCTTGGATGCGTGCCGCCGCCACTGCCCCGCGCAGGCGCCGCCACCTTGCCAGCGCGCGTCTCTGCCCTCCTACCCCGCGTTGCCGGCCTTCACCGCACGCGTCCCTACTCCTACCCCGCGTTGTCGGCCTTCTGTGCGCGTCCCTCCTACCCTGCGTTGTCGGCCTCTGTCGCATGCGTCCCTCCTCCTACCCCGCGTTGCCAGCCTTCCGCGCACGTCTCTGCCATCCTACCCCGCGTCGCCGGCCTCCGCCACGCGTGTCCCTCCTACCCCGCGCTGCCGACCTTCCGCGCGCGTCCCTGCCCTCCTATCCCGCGCTGCCGGCCTTCAGCACTCGTCCCTGTCCTTGTACCCCGTGTCGTCGGCCTCCGCCACGCGCGTCCCTCCTACCCTGCGTTGTCGGCCTCTGCCGCGTGTGTCCCTCCTACCCCGCGATGTCGGCTTTCCGCGCGTGACCCTGTCTTCCTGCCCCGCGCTGCCGGCCTTCCGCCGCGCGTCCCTGCCCTCCTATCCCGCGCTGCCGGCCTTCCGCGCGTCCCTGCCCTCGTATCCCCGCGACGCCGGTCTCCGCCGCGCGCGTCCCTCCTCCTACCCCGCGCTGCCAACCTTCCGCACGCGTCCCTATCCTACCCCGCGTTGCCGGCCTCTACCATGTGTGTCCCTCTTCCTTCCACGCGTCGCCGGCCTCCACCACGCGCACTTGGGCCACCTCTATCGGCCATGCCACTCGTGGTGAGGTGTTTGCGGCCCACTCCGTCCTCGCCACCGCTTGGGAGTGTGAGTGGGCTCTTCTACGGGTTTCACCGCGAGAAGCTGCTAGAGTGTGTATTGTGTGTGTAGGGTCTTTTGGTCCAGTCTCAACATCTGCCACGGCTAGATGTTGTGACTGCGAAGGGGTCTTATTAGTGTCTTTGTGTTTACTCATGTAGGAAGTATGTTGTTGTCCAGTCTCAACATCTGTCGCAGCCAGAGTTTCAACTGCGGGGGGTGTTAGACTGTGTGCGTATTGTGTGTGTCAAGGGTAGTTTGGTCATTAGCTAGGAGGACTTCCAAACCTAGCTTGTACCCTATATATGTAACCCCCCTTGGCATTATCAATTGAGAGTTCAGTTTATCCTCCATTAAAAACTAGGGTAAGTTTTCTTATCTGTAATACCGGGTCTTTCCCTTTTTTATAAAAAAAAGGCTCCAGTGGGGATCTGACCTACAGTTTCACTTTATAAAAAAATAACACAACAAAGCCGGGAACCAGTCAATAATTCATAGCATCAAACAATAAAAAGAGTAACTTGCTGGTCTAAGAGATTTTTCACTAGAAGAATATTTAGGATTTCCACATGGCCATGTCCACGTAACAACCTTGGTTAATATCGTATATTCAATATCAGCATAGTAAGCAAAGGCACATAAGAAAGCACAATAACTGAAAGACATAAGATAACTGCTGTGGACGCCTTTGTGGGCCACCACTATGCGCGTAGGGCCCACAAAGGAGCCCGCAGCAGTGCACCAGGAGGGCCGGCGGCTTGAGGCACAAGGCAAAGGAAATCTCTTTAAATGGGAAGTTTAGATAACAATAAATAAATTAGAGATTTCGTGTGTTATAGATAGAAATAAAAGATAGGGGTGGTTGGGCTTTCCCCACCGCCTGGACGCTTAGAGGAAAATAATCTAGATTAGGGGGTAATAATCTGTTAGAGAAAGAAAGAAATAATATGGTGTCATAGATAGAAATAAAACATAGAGGCGGTTGGGCTTTCCCCAACCGCCTGGGCACACAGGTTTAGGAAGGGCGTACGGTGCCCTGGCCTATATAATGCACCCCTTCCCCCCTCATGAAATCCATCAAGCAAAAAAGAAAATTGTCCTACGGGTTGTTTTCTACTTGGTCACTCTGGCTGCTAATCCTAGCAGCCACCGTAATAGCTCTTCCCTTCCTCGCTACCCCCTACGCAGCAATTCCTCCTCCCTGCAGCTCTACCCTCCCCTACGCAGTCCTAGGCACAGCTGGGGATCTCCCCTTCGCCAAGTTTCACAGCAATTGGTATCCAGAGACATCAGGTAAGCGACCATGTCCGGCCCCGGTAACGATCCTGGGAGCGACATTAAGGCACTTCTAGAATCCATGCAAACCAGCCTCACGCCTCCATCGACCGTCTCTCAGCACAGATGGAAACCGTGAACACCCGGCTGGACCGCCACAACATGCGCCTCGCCCGCATGGAGAAGCAATCGGAATCGGCGTTCTCCCTGCAGCAAGAGTCGCCCCTGCAGGACGATCCCGTCCGCAGCGGCGTCTCCGTGGATGCCGGCAGTTTTGGAGGCCGCGCCCGGGTCATCAACGGCGGCAGCGACAAGGGGGGGGGGGCGACAGCGACGGCCACGAGGACGACTGCGTCAGCTCGCGTGACAACAACTGTGTCCTCAGGGGCGCCCACCCTTCGACAACGACGGGTTGCGCCGTCATAAGATCAGTTTCCTTGGGTTTGATGGGGAAACTAACCCGCTGCCCTAGATCACCAAGTGAGACGTATTTCCACAGAACACGTACGATGACAGACGAGAAGGTGCGGTTGGCGTCTCTCCACTTGGAGGGCGCTGCAGCCGAGTGGTACACCGCCCTCGAACGTGACTACGACATCGTGTTCTGGGAGCGGTTCGCGGACTTCGTCAACATGCGCTTCGAGCCTCCGCTCCACTCCAACGACTTGGCTGAGATCAAGGATCCCCGTCGTACCAGTACAATAGAGGAGTACCAACATCAGTTCCTTGTACTTCTTTGTCGTTGTGCATATCTCAGCCAGCGCCAGCAGATCAACCTCTTCACGGCTGGCCTCGAAGAACCGCTCCGAACCGATGTGGAGCTGCAGTTTTCCATAAATCTGCAGACTGCCATGAGCATGGCTTGGGCCTTTGAACGTCGACTCGCGGCAAAAACAGACAACGGAACACAGAAGGGTGCCGCCTCTCAACGCTCTACGCGCCCTTCTCCGGTGTCACGCGCCTACACCACAGCTCCTAGTGGTGGTTTTGTCGCACCTGCTCCGACATCTTCGGCGACGACGTCCTCCCGCCCGCGCTTCAAGTGTCTCACGACTGATGAGATGGCTGCCAAACAGGCGAGTGGCGAGTGCTATCACTGCTCGGAGCGGTACATGCCGGAGCACAAGTACGCCGGCAAGGGGATCTTCCTCTTGGAGCTTGACGACAACAACGTTGATGCGGTCATAGCCGACATGGGCATCTCATTACACGCCCTGACCGGCATCGACCTCGCCAACACAACGAAGCTCCAGGTCCACGTCCGCGGCAAACTGCTGATCGCATTGGTCGACACAAGCTCCATTCAAACATTCATCAGGGAGCCCGTCATCCAAGAGCTCGGCCTGATGATGTTACCACGGTCAGGCGTCACTGTTCGGGTCGCCAACGGCGACTTCATCTCTTGCACAGGCATCTGCCCACGTGTACCTTTGTTGATTGCAGGGGATCGCTTCAACTTCACTTGCTACGCGCTGCCACTTGACGGCTTCAACCTTGTCCTAGGAGTTCAGTGGTTGCAGTCCTTGGGACCCATCCTCTAGAACCTCGAGGACCTCATGATGGAGCTGTGGTGCGGCGAACGGAAGATGGTCTGGACAGGGTTGCGCAACCCCGCCCCAGTGTGCGCCTCCCTAACGGCGCCAACCGACGTGATGGGCGCACTCCTGGACGGCTTCCAAGACCTCTTGTCGAGCCACGCGTTCTTCCTCCTCCACGGCGCCACGACCACCGCATCAGGCTCCTACCAGGCACAACTCCAATAGCTGTCTGGCCATACCGCTACCCCTAGCTTCTCAAGGACGAGATTGAGAAGCAATGCACCGAGATGCTTTGCCAAGACATCATCCGGGAGTGCAACTCGGCACTCTCCTTGTCGGTGCTGTCGGTCCGCAAGACCGACAACACGTGGCACTTCTGCATCGACTACCGCGAGCTCAACGCCCGAACTTTGAAAGACAAATCCCCTATCCCGGTGGTCGATGAGCTCCTTGACAAGCTCCGCGGCGCAAGGTTCTTCACCAAGCTCTACCTCCGAAGCGGCTACTTCCAGGTGCGCATGCACCCTGACGACATCGACAAGACGACATTCCGAACTCATCGAAGCCATTACGAGTTTCTAGTGATGCCATTCGGCCTCACTAACGCGTCGTCAACGTTCCAGTCATTGATGAACGACGTCCTCGACCCCTACATCAGGAAGTTCGTGCTTGTCTTCTTTGATGACATCTTGATGTGTAGCAGGTCTTGGGCCGAACACCTCAAGCATGTGAAGCAGGTGTTCCAGACACTCCGGACGCCTTTGCCACCATTTCTCCATGGGTGGGTTCTGCCTACGCTTGAAAAGATCCAAAGGGCGCGCCTGAACAGTGAGTTGTTTATCAAGTGGACAGATCATTCTGAAACAGATGCATCTTGGGAGGAGCTAGAGACTTCAAGATGAAGCACCCCACCTTCTAGATCGAGGACGAGCTCTTTGTCGGGGAGGGGGGAAATGTTGTGGACGCCTTTGTGGGCCGCCACTATGCGCGCAGGGCCCACAAAGGAGCCAACAGTCGTGCAGGAGGGTCAGCGGCTTGAGGCACAAGGCAAAGGAAATCTCTTTAAATGGGAAGTTTAGATAAGAATAAATAAATTAGAGATTTGGTGTGTTATAGATAGAAATAAAAGATGGGGGTGGTTGGGCTTTCCCCAACCGCCTGGGCGCTTAGAGGGAAATAATTTGGATTAGGGGGTAATAATATGTTAGAGAAAGAAAGAAGTAATATGGTGTGTCATAGATAGAAATAAGAGATGGTGGCGGTTAGGCTTTAGGAAGGGCCAACCGCGGGTTTAGGAAGAGCGTGCAGGGCTCTAGCCTATATAATGCACCCCTTCACCCCTCATGTAATCCATCAAGGAATAAAGAAAATTGCTCTATGGGTTGTTTTCTACCTTGGTCACTCTGGCTGCTATCGTAGCAGCCACTGTGACAGCCCTTCCCCTCCTCGCTACCCCATGCGCAGCAATCGCTCCTCCTCCCTGCAGCTCTACCCTCCCCTACGCAGTCCTAGGTGCAACCGGGGATCTCCCCTTCACCATGTTTCACAGCAATAACAATTTATAGAATTATCTGTTTCATCATTTGTAGGACCCAACGTAGCATCTTTGATATGCTACAGACTATACAATTTTCTTTACCTCTTCTTTTAAACTGTTACAACAACAAAGACTATGCTCCAAGCATGTTGGGGTGGGCTAAATATGAAACCTAACAAAAATATTCTAAAAAGAAAGAGATAAGAGTGACAAAATAGGAGTAAACTAAGATTTCGGCACATGAGTTGCTAATTTTTCATGCAGTCCTATAATGAGCCAAATCTCTAGGTACGTTCCAGTCCCTTAAGTTGCGTTTTACCGCCTTCTCCTATGTCAACTATGGTCACCCTCTGCCCCTTCTAATGTTTTTCCTACCATTTAGAATTCCACTATTAACTTGATGCTTCTGTAAGTCACTGCAGGATATGCCAAACCACGCTAGTCGATGTTGGACTAGCTTCTCTTCAATCGGTGTCACACCTACCGTATCATGTATCACCTCATTCCTAATTAGATCTTTTTTTATATGACCGCACATTCACCGTAACATGCACATCTTTGTGTTACTTATTTGTTGGACATATCACCTTTTAATTTGCCAACATTCCATCACATATAGCATCGTAGGTCTGATCACCGTACTATAAAACTTCCCATTTAGATTTTGAGAGACATTCTTATCATATAGAATCAGCGTTTACCAGGCGTCGCCTAGTCAATGTTTAAAAAAGCGACGTATAAAAGCGAGCGGAGGAGCTCCGTCTAGCGCCTAGCCATTTCGGAAAAAACGGAGTCAACTCTATATATTTCACTATAACATTGATAATTTTTGGAAATGGGTCTCAGCTCAGTGATAAAGTTGTTGCTCTATGACTCTGAGGTCACGGGTTCGAGTAATAGAAACAACATCTTGCAAAAATGTAGGGAAAGATCACGTATAAAAAACTAGAGTGGGTCGGGCTATTGTAAATTTTTAAATTTGATAATGACGAATACTTTGATTAGTGAGATAAGCGGCTAAAAGCAGTAAGAAAACAGGCAAGAAACAGTGAAAAAGCACAGAAAAACGGCAAAAGATTCTCTTTCAAACGCTTAAGCGTTCAACCGCTTAATAGCGACCGCTTTTAGAAAAGCGAAGTGTTGAGGCACCGCTCAACGCCTAGGCGCTCCGGCCTAGACGCCATGGCCAGTTGACTCGCCTGGCCGGCGACTAGCCGCCGCGGCACGCCCCCTAGCATCGGCTCGCCATCACCCAGGGAGAAGAGAGAAAGGTGAGGAAGATAATGATTAGGGTTAGGATGGGTGAGGATAGTTTTTTATATACCCCGATCTAAAATGAGGACGGTCCACATTATTTGGCCAAAACCGGCTGAGTGAGAGGCCCAAATCGTTCGGGGCCTCCTCCACCCGCCCGCTGCCGCCCGTCTCTTCCGCCGCCGCCAGACCACCCGCCGCCACCTGCCTCTGCTGACTCCTCCGCCGCTGCCGCCCTCTCGGGTGCCTGGTCGGCCGCGTAGGCGCCTGGGCGCCCAGGCTATTTACAAGCTTGTATAGAGTTCCAGATGCCTGTCGCCACTTCATCCACCCTACTTGAGAAAAGATATATTTTTAGACTGTTAATGGAGAAAAAATATTTAATGACTCCATTTCTGTTAAAATGCCATTATCTTACTATGTTACAGAATAATTCAAAAAAATTATGTTACATAAGCCCGCCGATCATATGAATTCAAGCATATTTTTTTTACTTAAATGTCTGGAATACAGAGTTACAATCAACAAATCAAATTTTCATTCTTTAAAGTGTGCAAAAAATGTATGATGCACTTAAAAATCTACTAAACACCACTACTTAGCTGATGTGCGGGAGGTGAATGCTCACTGAGCACTTGAATATAAATTGCATCATCATAACGACAACAGAGTCACTTTGTATAACTGAATAAAATACTTATTTAAAGCATCTACAACGTTTGGTTGACTCATCACCATAAAGAATGTTATAATGCTATAATCTGAGTGAATAAGCAATACTTCTCATAGACTATGCATGTGTTGTAAATGGGAGGTCGGGCAGCATGAATAAAAGAACGAGCCTTAAGAGGAACGAGAGTATATAGGAGACCACTGTCAGAAATAATAATAAGCGACTCATGCTGTAAAGTAGAAACAACTTGATTAGCTGGCTCGGAGGCTCAATTTGACTGTGTAGTAGAAACAACTCCTAGCAGATTAAACTGTGAACAGTCCAGTGCGAATGTGTGATCCCCGATAACAGTAGTGTACAGCATCACAAGTACTCCATGTCGGGAAATCGTAACACCGTGCTTGACTGCTCCATGCTGCACACAAATCCACCTTGGGGCCCCAAGCAATATTGTACTAAACACTTCTAGGAACCAGTACTACTAGTACAGGCAGCCCTTGAAACTGAAGAAACTAAAAAAAAGCACAAGGGGGCAAAGCTTGAGGGGGTTGGGAATTGAAGCCGGGGGTCAGGAAATACCGTGGGGGAGGAGAGACCTGGGGAGCCGAGGAGCGCGGTGGGGCTGAGCCCCGACGGCACGGCGAACGGTGAGGGGTCCCCACCCCCAGAGGCGGCAGGGGCGGCGGGGGAGCCTATGGCGCCGACGAGGGGCTGTGTCAAGGAGCCTTGGAAGGCTGAGGACGGCGCGTCGGGGAAGAGATCGGCGGCGAGGGTGAACGGCCCCGGGCTGGTCTCGGCGCCGGCGGCGAAGAGGGACTCGATGGCGGAGCGCGGGGGCAGGGACAGCGCGGGCCGCGGCGGCGGAGACGGACGGCGCGCGCCCTCGCCGGCTGCGGAGGCCTGGCGGCCCGCCATGGTCGGACGGGCTGCTTCTTCCTTGTCCGGAGGAGAGCGCGTGTGGAAACCAGGGATGCGGCTTTTGGCGGTGAAGAAGGGGTGGGAGCGCACGTTGGCGCGCCGGACCCGCCTCCGCCTCCTCAAAAAGGGTACAAAGCAAAATTACGGCCGTCGCTAGCGACCACGTGGGTGGCCGCGGCCGGCTGCGCGCTCTTCCGTCGTCCGGTATGGTCCGAGCTTCGAGTGTGAATCTCTCCGTAGCTCCAAGTACTAGCTCAGGAGCGGTGGCTGTACTCGTGCCTCTCGCTTTGGTAATTTTATTGGCACGTCTTGGTATCGATGGACTTTTTTTTGAGAACTGGTAAATGGATCCACAGAGAATAATGGTTGGCAATGGCATGTAATCCGTACCCTTATTTCACTTCTCTAAGCTACTAAAAATTCTCACATTGCACAGTTCTGTAAAATATATTAAAGAAACAGTTTAGTGATAAACCTCCTTATCTGGCAGGAAATTCTATGATAAATATACACTTTTGTTCCGTGCATCTCTTTTTCTTTTGTAAGCATATAAGTGATAAAACTTTAGAAACACTGAAAGGAGAGATACCAATGAATATCCATTACCCGCGTACCCACACGTATCCGACCCGATAGGTACGGATTTCAGTAGGAATTTGTATCCGCGAGTATGAGTTTAGGTAGATAAAATTCAATGGATATTTTTTATCGGGTAAGAAAACGACATATTCATATCCGCCTACTTGTATCTGAATACAAATATGTGGGTTCATGTGGATTAATAATAGACTAAATTTCTATTATCATAGAAAAAAACTATTTTTGTAGGCATTAATTTTTTAATATTTAGAGTTAGCAAGATTATATATTTTTCATCACTATTTGATAATGAACATTATTACGTAATTAGACACTTACATGAGTAATGCTTAAAGAGCGGATAATAGATATACTCGCGGGTGAAAATATATGTGGATAGCGGATAAGGATAGCATTTCTTACCCGTTACGGATAACGGATATGGATTCGGGTATGAATATTGTCTAACGGGTGTGGGTAGATGAAGACAATATTCACGGATATTTTATCTGTTGTCATCTCTAACCGAAAGCACACATATTCGAGAGTTTCACATTAGAAAGGTTGTGGGAGCTGGGAGTTGTAAAAACGGAGTTCTTTTCCTTCAATCGACTAAAATGTTCGGATTGTTTCACTCGATCCACGGCTCGCCCTTCCGATGTTTTCACAAGGCTCATGCCATCCATCAGAGATTCTAGGCCCGTTATTGTTATTGATCAAGATCCGTACCCCATTTGACTTGATGGACTTATTCAGACTCACCCTGGTTGAGATCTCCTTCGTCTTCGCCGGGTGGCTACTAGCTGATGTTTATGTGTGCTCCCGTATTGTGTGTTCTTATATTTGAATCAGCAGAACATATCGACTCCATTCATGTGTATATATATATATATAATAAAAGAGTCATTAGCTCAATTAGATTGGACAATGAGCAGGAGCTGCCATGAGATATACTTGATTTTATAATTGCTTGAATCTGTTGTTCTAAAACTCTTTAGTCACGTCACATTATGCATTGTTGTAAGAGTGTGTACTAAATTGTAGGCACTGAAGACAATCTAGATCCAAACTTTTTTTTTGACATGCAGTGACTACGCGCAGGCAGTGGCGGACCTAGGATTTTCTGGAAGGGTATGCTGAAAAAATTACATGTAATTCAATACACTATTGATCAATTTGGTAAAAAATATAAATTGTGTAACATAATTCAAAGAAGAAATAACACAATAAGTCTTAAATTAAAAACATTATAGTATAAAAATTCTAAATATAATATGATATTCAAATATATATGCATAATTTCAATCAAAGATGGGGTAGGATTTTGAAGCAGCAGCGGTCGCCTTCTTGGCCGCGTGTTTTTGAAAAAGGGATGCAATATATCCGCTTCTTTATAATTGAACAATTATTTATATAAATACAATAGTCGATAGTGAGTACAACATAGTGTAATAAGACTCATGTTAAAAACTCACTATGTTATGAATATGTGATATTAATGTTTATATTGTGCAAGCTGATATTTACTCTAGTGATCTCGATAGCATCTCTCTTTCTGATACACAAACAAATTACTGATAAAAATATGCATAATGAGAAGAACAAGAATAATTTATCCAATCACAAAAAAAGAAAAAAATGCTTAGAGAAAGAAAAAGAACACCAAAAATTCTATCGATCCTTCGGGAAATATATAAGACGTTGAGACGGCCATATATAGAAGTTTACATGACCACTGTGAGTCTGCGTATTGCAATCCGTACAGAATCAATACACACGATTAGGATCCAATCTCACCCATCAACCTGAGGCGATGCCATAATCATCTAGTAGCTGACTAGCGGCTTTAGGTCTATTCTCCCGCTCCCAGGCTCCGTTGGATTTTCTCACGGATTCATGTGTGTAGGTGCATGGGCTCATGGAGTCACTGGCGTAGTTGTATGAGCTTAACTGGATCGTTATTTATCACGGCCTGCAGGCGTAGGTGGGTCTTATGCGCGGTCGTTTGTCACTGACTTTCATTCGCTCGAATTGTTCACTGATTTTTTATCTTAGAATTATTCACAATACGTGCCTAACTTTAACTTGCTGAGCTTGGGCTCAGGGTATGCCAGGCCCACCCGGCATACCCCTTCGGTCCGTCCATGCTACGCGGAACCCCGTTTACTTACCTTTTAACTTATGTGAGGATTTTTAAACTTTTAATTAATTATTTTTTCTTAAAAATATTGCAACTACCTGTTATAGGATTGTTCAGAGATAAAAATTACATGAGATAAACCCAACCTTTTACATATACGATATCATTTATCCTTATGCAAGTGTTAAGCCACATTTTATTTAGTGTTGTGCCAAAGGATATACAGGTTATCCTTTAAAGTTGTTGGAATTACAGTTATGCAATATAACAATTGCATAAAAAATTCATGCAATTTTATTAATATGAGAAATACCACTTATGGAATTGTATCGAATTTATGATAAACTTAAATGATCAGTTGATCAACGCAAAAGAAATTTTCAAAATTCCTTCCCTCGATCTATTTGTGCCATTTTCTGATTTATTTTTTCATGTGCGCATATAAAGCCATTTTCACTGGTTAAATCTAGTTTGTATCTCTTCAAATGATTGGTGTGCATGAAAGCATCCAGAATCTCAATGAATCCGTACCTCTTTATATGATCGCACCTAACCTCCGTATGCAAAAAAAAGTTTTGCTATATAACAGTTTTCTTGTGATGATCATACCTACACATTGAAGCATAAAAGATAATTTCCATCATATATTCTACTGAATATGGATCTCTAAATTGATTTATGGTGTCATTTAATGGCTGCATATCAAAGGTGGTATATTGTAGGACTATTAGGATTTGTAAATGCTTGAAGCACCACAGGTTTAGACCATATAAAAAGAATTGTCCTTTTAAATTTGTAAGGACTATATAAATTTGTAAAACTAGAAACCGTATTAACCTTGCTGTTGTACCATAGTTAATCATTTGTTTCTTGTCTTGTACCTTGTCGGGTTATGGTAAACTTACATTGACTATTATCGAACCAGCCTCTCTGCAAAAGCAGGGTAAGTCTGTCTAGAGATAATCCTTCCCCAGACCTCACATGTGTGGGAGCCTTCGGCACTAGGTACGCCCTTTTTGTTGTTTGTAATTTCTTGTACTATGTATAGTTGTGAATCTAGCAAACACATGACAAGAACATGCATAGTTAGTAGATCATTTATTAGTTGTTATGTACTTTGTAGGATTATGTGATTGTATTAACAAAGCAATCAAAATAAACATGTTATTGTACTGACTAAATAAAATCATTGAGCTTAATATTGAAAATGCATTTATCCAACTAGAAAATTGCATAACCTAGCTTGTTTATGCAATTTCCATTATCCAACTTTGTAATTGCATAACCTGCGTGAATTGAGGCTTTTCCCATGCATTCAGTAGAATTTTTCACACTTGTATTTGAATTTTTTTAAGGATTATGAAATCTTGTGATTTTCAGTACACATTGAAATGTGTACTTGTATTGACTATAGAAAAATGTCAGTTGTATTTGTATGTAAGTGTTATTTATCTTTGCTAAATATCAGCATTCGTATCCATACACTACAGGGATACGACGGACTTACGACGGCTAAGGCCGTCGTAATTAAGTCATCCCGTCGTAAGTTAGCTACTTACGACGGTATTTCATTAGTTACGACGGTATAAAGCCGAGGTAATTATTATGTCATAAATAAGCTAACTTACGACGGCCTCGCGCATCCATCGTAAGTAACGGCCCAGGCCACATGGTGACCCAAGGCACGTTACTTACGACGGTTCTGATGATCGTAGTAAGTAACAGAGGCTAACTTACGACGATTTTACTGACCGTCGTAAGTAGCAGAAGCTAACTTACAACGGCTTATGGGCAGTAGCCGTCGTAAGTTATGTTTGTAATTTTTTTAAAAAACAGAAACACACTAACCTGCCTCGATGACCAGCACACAGAACAAATAGTTACAAAACAGAGTAAACAGTCATAAAACAGTTCATACAATAGTTCATATGCATCACACACAACAGAAACGACAAACGGGCTACACTACCCCCTCGACTACCTCCGGAGCCGAAGAAATCATCTCCACGCGTCTCTCTTGGAACCGTTAGCTGTGGCGATGGATAGAGGCCTCCGTCGCCAAACCCTACAAAACACATGAGTAGTTACGACGGTTTGGATTCAGATGTCAATGTCTTTCTCTTTTTCTCACTCTGTTCCTTTATCTCTGTACTATTCATCCCCTCTTTATGTCAGTCTCACTCACACCCTCTCTCGCACTCTCTCTCTCTCCCTCTATTGCAACACTCCATCTCTCCATCTCACTCTCTCTCTCTCTCTCTCGCACTCCCTCTCTCCATTCTGTACCACTCTACATCTCCCTCTCTCCTTATGTTAGATGAAAAATACAATATTAAAGAGTTTATTATCTGTACCAGAGGCACCTGGGCTGTGGGCTCCTGTGATGAGGTCGTTGTAGCAGTTATTAGAAAAGAAGTACTTAGACTTAATTGCCATAAGTCTAGTCATGAAAGTGAGGAGGGTCGCTTCAGTATGTTCATGCAGCGGCTTCTGGAGCTTTGAGAAGCTTGAAGAACGTTTCAACCTCCGTTGTAGGAGGATCCTCCGTAAACTCTATTTGTATAGCTTTAAGCATCTCATCCATCCTATCAGCATCCGTGTTATCATTATTTTCCTCTTCCACTTCTTGTACAGTTTCATAAGTTGTCTCGCTGTGGAAGGTCCACACCTCATAATGAGGCATGTAAACGTTTAGACACAAGTGTATCGAGACCGTCATTTTGTCCAAAAACTTGATATTTTGATATTTCGTACATGGGCACCGCACCTTATCGATCATTGACAATAAAAAGCTCGATCTATAAAAGCATCTGTCTTAGCGAACCACTCATCCGAGTGACCACCAGAACTGTTCTTCCAACCGGTATACATCCAACTACGGTCCTCACCCATGTTTGAATCTGCAGTTTAATGTCAAGGAAACTATAGTTACTTTATAATTTATTTATGTCACAACCCTACATCTTTTGGAAAGGATATGTCCTAAACCCACCCAAGAGTGACTGAGCGGAGCGTGCTCATGACGAGACGCATGGTTTGGATCCGAACGAAATTTCGGTAGCATAACCCCGTTGTTCTCCACTGCACGCCCGAAAATGGTGCAGCAGAGAACAACATGGTTATGTCGTTGAAATCTCGTCTAGATCTAAACCCGCGTCTCATCACAAGCCGCGCCACCTCGGTCACTCACAGGCTGCCCAAAAAGGGACAATTCAGAACCTACACGCCTCACATGTGTAACACATATGAGACGGAACGGTTCGAAACGGGTGACGCATATTGTATAGGTTTATGTCAATCTTTCATTTTTGAGTCGAGAGAGAGAAGGAAAGAACGAGATAGAGAAGGAAAGAACGAGAGAGACAGAGAAGTGGGTCAACCGTCCTAAGTTATGCTCCAAGAGGCGGCGCGGCGGGGCGGCGGTGGCGACGGCAGGGCGACAGCGCAACGGCAGGGCGGGGCGGAGGCGGTACGGCTCGGCAAGAGCGAGGCGGAGCGGTGGAGGAGGCAGTCAGAGAATCGCGCGCGTGAGTGGGTCGCGCGCGCGGCCTATGAGATGTAGGGTTATGTTCTTTATTTACGACGGCTTCTTAACTTACGATGGTTTAGGTTTTAGTTGTCGTAAATAATAATTAAATTCCGACGGTTTACATGCTTACGACGGACAAGGTTCCGATTGTCGTAAGTTATATATTAAATTCCGTCGGCCAATGTTCCAACCGTCGTACCAACGACGCTTCTTGATCGAAACCACACGGTTCTCAACAGTTGTCTCGACGGCGGTCATGGCCATGGTCATTGACCTTTAAATGGCCCGTGCCAGGCTATATATGGGTTGTGTCAGACTGAGTCGGCCCAAAGCCCGTTTATATATATATATATATATATATATATATATATATATATATATATATATATATATATATATATAATACACTCAAGCAATCAGATTAAACTAAGATTACTAACTTAATACTCAACTAAACAAAAATTAAGTAATCTAATTAAGTAATAAATAAAATTAATAACTAAACCAATTAATAAAAAACTAAATGAAATAAATTACTTACTAAATTAACTAAATTAATTAGTAAATAAAACGTACCTCGAAGTGGCGGCGAAGCGGGGTGGGCTTAAGGCCTAGCGGCGGCGGCGGCGTGGCCGGGGGAGCGCGGCGCGGCGCAAGCGGCGTGGGGAGGCCGGGGACCTCGGAGCGGCACGCAGCAGGGTCAGCGTGGGGGCCGGGGACCTCGGGGCGGCGCGTAGCAGGGGCGGCGCGGGGGGCCGGGGGACCTCGGCGGCGGCGGTGGCGCTGCCATAGGCGCGGGGCGTGGCAGCAGTGGCACGGGGCGGCGGCTGCAGTGGCGCGGGACGGCGGCAGCAGCGGCGCGGGGCGCGGCGCTGGGGGCGGCGGCGGCGGCGCTGGGGCAGCAGCGGCGCGGGGCGGAGGCGCGACGGCAGGCTCGGGCTCGGGCTGAATGAGCCCAAGCCTAGACCGGGGCTGCGGTTAAAACCCGCAACTTACGACGGTTGTAAACTAAGCTGGTGTAAGTAACTCTTAGTTTACGACAACTCTTTAACTTACGATGGCTTAGGGATACGGTCATGGTAACTTACGACGGTCCCTTAACTTACGATGGCCATGGGCCTAAGGCCGTCGTAAGTTAGTTTAATTACGACGGTCGCTGTGCACCGTCGTAAGTTATGTTACTTACGACAGCTAACCGTCGTAAATAACTTGGTCGTCGTAATGTGTTAGGTTTCCTGTAGTGATAGAAATAATGTCTATTCTATTTCCGTGTTTTGGATACATGATATAACATGTTGAAACGTGTGTTATGCATGCTCAATCCAATGCAAAAAGTTGGTAGCATAGCGATTTTGAAAAAGCAAAATATTGTTAGCATGATTACTCTATTTCTACTTATCTGCTTGCATGCACATGAAATGAGTTTTTCCTTGTTTTTTTTTGTTTAGGCGTTCAAGTAAATATATAGTAGGAAGGCTGCTATTTTTAGGTTAATGTCGGTTTAGTTCAGTTGCTGCCCTTTGTGATTTGGGTGAATGCAGATATGTAATAACTTGTTGATTTAGAGCTTAGGTCATTTTACGACATGTCTTTCCCATCTGAATTTTCAACGAACAGTTGTGCAATTTGTTCCTCCCTAAATTCCAATATCTTAAGCAACTTTTGCCTGAATGGTCCTTCACTTTGCTCCATCCTTTCCTTTTTTGCCACCATTGCAGTATATGCACATTACTATTCATTGTATCTGTGACTCTTTAATTAGTTTTTGGTTGCACTGATTGACTCTACGAACATTTTGTTACCTGGAGATGTCATATTTCAACATATTTTTCGCATAATTTTATCGAATCTCTTTCAGCATACTAAGTATTTCATATAGGTTATCTCCTACAGATTTCAATGTCTCATTGATTGGAGCATGATAAGATCCAGGTCATGGCTTTCTCCTCAAAACATCAAGTTATTCTCCTCTAAAAAATATTGCAGAGCAGGTAGTTCAACTGAATTTCATTTCCGAGCATCCTTGTTCTTTCTTTTGGCCTAGAAAATTTTAAAATTGCAGTTTCTCTCTCTTTATTATATTTCTTCTTTATGTAGATTGATCTAGAGTGAGCAATGTTGCTTGCAGCTTTCTTATCCGTTTATTTCTTGTACATCGGTGGTAGGGTACTTCTGATACGCGCATTGTGCATTGTACGGTCATCTTGTTCTTTTATAATAGCAACTACTCATGCCAATTACATATATAAGGGCATTTCAGTCTTTTTTCATAACAAACTTTATGTGGGGTCTATTGTTGGGCAATAAGTATTGTACATGGGCTTGAATAACTTTTAACGCTTAGCCCGGAACCAGTCATGTATCAGCCTGTACATGGGCTTGAGTTTGCTTCAACTCACTAATGCCATACAGGGTCTGATTCCTGCTCCCGTTAGAGCAGAAGACAGAACAAACCTATCGAATCCTTTAGCAGACCAGTCAACCACTACAAGAATACAATTTATTTTCTTGGACAAAAACCCACGAAAATGCATATTTTCGTGGGTTTAGGCCTTATTTTCGTGGGCCAAAACCTTACAAAAATAAACCGACGAAAATAAATTTATTTTCGTGAGTGACCCATGAAAATAAATGTATTTTTATCGGCCTCCAATGGCTCATGAAAATAATATTTTATTGGTTTATTTTGGCCACGAAAATACTATTTTCATGGGACTGAAAAAACCCACGAAAATACTATTTCCACAAGTAGCCTGCAACAGCTGTCATTATATTGCCCCCAACCGGTTAGCCCAATGCATATGATAGAAATAACAAGTAGTACATTTCCCAACCTTTTCTTTAGAAAGGCATCTATCCTGGCCTTTATAATGTATGTACGATACACTATTGCTTCATCAGACAGCTAAATAAGATCGAGGGCATCAATACGCCAGTTGCCATATTAAATTTTGCTTAGAAACGTTTTTATTAATAGTATTCATGAGACTACAATATGTCCTATTTGTGAAATAACTTTTCAAGACGAGCTATGTATATATAAAGTATCAATTATTACACTACAGGAAATGGAGGTATTATAAAGTAATTTATGATCTTAGTTTGACTGTACACATCTCAATTCTCAAAGTGGGACACTTTCACGATTTTATGAGTTAGTTAAGTGCCCTGTTTGTTGTTCAACATCTAGAGGTCATGCTCGTTTGTAGTTGTTTGTTTGTACTTGTTTTGTTCACTACAAAAAAATGATATATTTTCATGTGTATATTTTCGTCGGCCCCCACAAAAATATTTATATTTTCGTGAACCAAACGTCAACTCACGACAATAGACACAATTTTCATGAGTTTTCGTGAAGGCTCACGATAATAGATACAATTTTCGTGGGTTTCAGACTCATGATAATGAACACTATTTTCGTGGGTTTCGTGTAAGCTCATAAAAATATAACAGGGTTTCAGTTTTGACGCATGAAATCATAGCTATTTTTGTGGGTTTCCGTGAAGGCTCACGAAATTAGGACATATCTTCGTGGGTTTTAGTGCTGGCTCACGAAATTAGGTCAGGGTTTTGGCGCAACGCATAAATCGAAGTATATTTTCGTGGGTTTCAAAGCAACTCACGAAATTGAGGTCTATATTTTCGTGGGCCACGTCAACAGCTCACTAAATTATACTTATTTTCGTCGGCCATGCATGTAGCTCATGAAATTGAGGTCTATATTTTTGTGGGCCATGTCAAAAGCTCACGAAATTATGCTTATTTTTGTCGGCCATGCATGCACCAAAAAAACCCACGAAAATAGTACTTTTGTGGGTTTTTCCAGACGGACCAAAATAAACCCACAAAAATACTATTTTCGTGAGCCATTGGAGGCCCACCAAAATAAATTATATTCTTGTAGTAATGGTAAAGTGATAACAAACATGATTTATGGTTGGTTAATAATTACTATGATGAGATTAGCATGGTAAGCACTAGAACTTTATAGCTTGTATATGATTAATTATTATTGTTTGAAATTAAGATATATATAATTTAATTAGTAACAGATTGCTCCTCGTTGGTTGCATGAGATTTTCTCTTTATCAATCTGACAACTTTATCAATCTGTCAAGTAGTAGATTTCCATATGCTACATTAGTTATTTCTTGGTTTCGTGCTAGTACCTTATATCTAGGGGTGATAATTGGGCTTGGCTCGCGGGCACTTTCATAATTTATTTCGTCCCTTATTAAATATTAGTTTAAAAATAAATATAAATTTTGTCTGATCATAATCCGATCCGGTACTTCACATTATACTTTATTTTTACGCCCTTTATAAGCCCTACTTGTATCTTTCATATGATGCACGATATGTACCTCTTTATGTTATTATGTAGTCGTTTTTTGTATGTTGTAAAAGTTACTTTTAAATGTTCCTTTGTATAAGGCAATGTGTCTACTGCGGTAAGCACAATCTTGACGTTGCATAGTGATTGTGTATGTTGTAATATTTATGTTAGGATTTTGCAAACTCTTTGAATTTTTTATGTTGAAACATATATGTTTCTATGTCGCGATAAGTACTTTTGTTAATTATCCTTGTCGAAGCGTCTGCGGTCGACACTTCCCCGGGACTGCTCTGGGCAGCCCGCGGAGGTTCTATTTCGGAGGGGCTAGCCCCCTTGCGTGGGTCTTGCTGGACTGGACGAAGGAAGGAGATGAACATGAGAGTTTTTTACGTGGTTTGGGCCGCCGGAGCGTAAAACCCTACGTCCACGGTGAGCAGAGGTGCTCGTTGTATTGCTTGGTGCTTAGAACCAGAGTTCTAAGCTTAGGGATGAGCTGAATGTCTAAGGGTCGAATGCTGAGGGATCTGAACCGAACCCTTTGCAACGCTGCCTACCCGAGTCTTTTATAGTCCAAGGCTCGGACGGCTTAAAAAGGGGGCCCCAGGACCCGACAGGTGGTCCTAGAGAGATCTCTGCCATCTACCGTATCTGCATTAACGTCGGTAGTTGTCTCTGGCGAGGGCTTTTGAGTCTTCGGCCTGCCGCCCTGTCCACGCCGCAAGCTAGGCGTAGTGATTGATGATGGCAGGGGCGACAGGGGATGTCTTGTCGCTGTGTTTATTGGTGTACAACATCTGACATTGCGTGCATGTCTTCACGTTTTGGGAAGGCGCGTCCTGTCTTGACTGGCCACAGTGGCGCCTGGCAGACGTGCGCCACGTCTCCGCGTCTTGGGAAGGCGCGAGTCTTGAATACCTTGTACGGACAGGGCATGGTGCGGCTTTACTCCTGCTGCCTACCGCGCTGGGTAGGCAGCGCTGCTTCCCTACCACGTGGCGGGCCCGGAGCTCTCCTCTGAGGAGAGGGAGGTCCGGCCCCGCTGGACACGTGGAGCCTTCGGAGCTCTCCCCGCGGAAGGGGGAGGTCCGGCTCTGTTGGCCACGTGGCGGGCCCGGAGCTCTCCTCTAAGGAGAGGGAGGTCCGGCCCCGCTGGACACGTGGAGCCTTCGGAGCTCTCCCCGCGGAGGGCGGAGGTCCGGCTCTGCTGGCCACGTGGCGGGCCCGGAGCTCTCCTTTGAGAAGAGGGAGGTCCGACCCGCCTGGACACGTGGAGCCTTTGAAGCTCTCGCCACGAAGGGGGGAGGTACGACTCTGCTGGCCACGTGGCGGGCCCGGAGCTCTCCTCTGAGGAGAGGGAGGTCCGGCCCCGCTGGACACGTGGAGCCTTCGGAGCTCTCCCCGCGGAGAGGGGAGGTCCGGCTCAGGTGCCCTCGGAGTTCGCCCCTGCGGAGGGGGCAAGTCCTTAGACGATTTTGGCCTGTGCGCGGGGGTACCCGCTATTGAGGGTACCGACAATCCTCACCCCATGCTCTCTTGCCCTTCCAAAAGAGAAATCCAATCGCACCATCTAATCAGCCAAACGAACAACTTAGATCATCACGTCTAAAAAGGACATGATGAGATGATCCATCTAACCTCATCCTCCAACCATTATGGTAGCCAAATTGATGCCACAAATAAAACTGATGAGTGGTAGAGTAGAATGTAAATTTTGGTGCGATATTATTTTATTATATTAAAAGATAGGATTCTTTTATTGTAATGAAAATGATTGTAGTGCCGAGAATTCGGATTTTTTCCTTTTTTATGAACTGAGTTCTTGCACTAGAAAAATGATTTAAATCAACTTTCTAATTTCCATGGACAGTTCTGGTACCCTTTCTCCCACGACCCACGGGGTGGTCTTCTTCACTCTCCAGGATGAGAAAAGGATTTGCCTTTTTTGTCATCCACAGCTCCAGGATGACATGAACTCCTGACTCTGCGCTGAGCTGAGCGGGAGCGCTCAGGGCGGGAGGACACACACAGCTAGAAGCGCGAGCCTGAAGCATCTCTGCACATTATCCCCAACCCGCCTCCCACCTCTCCCCGGCAACCTTCCGCCGCCGGAGCGAGAGATACGGCAGGCTCACCACCACATCAGCTCCCCAATCCAGCATATTGCGGCGACCTGTGCTCTCAATTTTCTTGTAAAGGTTCCAGGCGGCGACCTGTGCTCTCAATTTTCTTGTAAAGATTCCAGGCGGCGCTCTGCTTGCCACATTTGCCATCAGGACAGGCGGGCGGGCGGGCCGGCGCCATGGAGCTCTGCTGCTCGGGCGTCCTAAGTGGCGGCGCCACTCGAGCGACGCCGCCGAGGACCCCAAGGCCTGGGAACACGAGGGTCCCGTCTGCTGGAGGGCTCCTGGTGGCCCCGCCGAAGCTGCGGCGAGGCGGCCACGCCGGCTGCCGCCAGCTGGACCCGTCCTGCGAGGAGCGCCGGCGTGCGGCTGGCACGGAGAACGTCGTCCACATGCTCCGGTCGGCGGCCGGCCCCGCCGAGGCTCTGGAGCTTTTCACGGCGGCGGCGCGGCAGCCCAGACTCGTCCACACCACGGAGTCGTGCAACTATATGCTGGAGCTGATGCGCGCCCATGGCCGGGTTGGGGACATGGCGCGGGTGTTCGACCTAATGCAGAGGCAGATCGTCAAGGCCAATGTGGGCACCTTCGCTACCATCTTCAGTGGCGTCGGAGTCAAGGGCGGACTCCGGAGCGCGCCCATAGCCCTGCCGGTGATGAGGGAGGCCGGGATGTCCTTGAACGCCTACACCTACAATGGACTGATTTACTTCCTTGTAAAGTCCGGCTTCGACATGGAGGCCATGGAGGTTTACAAGGTCATGGCGGAAGACGGTATTGCACCTAGCGTGAGGACCTATTCCGTTCTGATGGTGGCGTTTGGAAAGAGGAGAGATGTCAACATGGTTCTCTGGTTGTTGAGCGAGATGGAATCTCGTGGCGTGAAGCCAAATGTGTATAGCTATACCATCTGCATTCGGGTGCTTGGGCAGGAAGGAAGGATTGAGGAGGCTTATCATATTCTTGGGAAAATGGAGGGCGCAGGGTGCAAACCAGATGTCGTTACACACACTGTGCTCATACAAATTCTGTGTGATGCTGGCCGGCTTAGTGATGCCAAGGATGTGTTCTGGAAGATGAAAGCGAGTGACCAGAAACCTGATCGAGTGACTTACATTACTCTCTTAGACAAGTGTGGTGACAGTGGTGATGTGCAGTCAGTGATGGAAATTTGGAATGCAATGGAAGCTGATGGGTACAAGGACAATGTTGTTGCTTATACTGCAGCTGTAGACGCATTGTGTCAAGTTGGCTGTGTTGATGAGGCATCAGATGTGTTTGATGAGATGAAACGAAAGGGTATATTGCCTGAGCTGTATTCATATAACTCCTTGATATCTGGATTTCTGAAAGCTAACAGGTTTGGTCATGCTCTGGAGCTGTTCAACCATATGAATATTCATGGGCCTAGGCCAAATGGCTACACACATGTTCTTTTCATCAATTACTATGGAAAATCTGGTGAATCTCTGAAAGCAATGCAAAGGTATGAGGCTATGAAGAGCAACGGAATTGTTCCAGATGTTGTTGCTGGTAATGCTGTTCTGTACAGTCTTGCTAAATCTGGTAAACTCAGAATGGCAAAAAGGGTCTTCTATGAATTGAAAGATATGGGAGTGTCTCCGGACAATATCACCTACACTATGATGATCAAATGTTGCAGCAAGGCATCTAAAGCTGATGAAGCAGTGAAACTTTTCTCTGATATGATGGAAAATGGATGTGTTCCTGATGTTCTTGCAGTGAACTCATTGATTGATACACTCTACAAGGGAGGCAAGAGAAATAAAGCATGGCAAATTTTCCATCAACTAAAAGAAATGAATATTGAGCCCACTGATGGTACTTACAACACACTTTTGGCAGGATTAGGAAGGGAGGGAAAAGTCAAGGAGGTAATGAATCTGCTTGAAGAAATGGCCTCTAGTAGCTATCCACCTAATTTAATAACATACAATACAGTTCTAGATTGTCTTTGCAAAAATAGAGAGGTGAACTGCGCATTCAACATGCTGTATACTATGACTATGAAAGGTTTCAGACCTGACCTTTCATCTTACAACACTGTCTTGTATGGCCTTATTAAGCAGGACAGATTTAGAGAGGCATTCATGATGTTCTGTTACATGAAGAAGGTTCTTGCTCCAGATTATGCAACATTGTGTACAGTCCTCCCGAGTTTTGTTAAAGAGGACATGATGAAGGAAGCTCTGCACACAGTTCAGGATTACATTCTTCAGTCTTATTCTAATATGGATAGGTCTTCATTCCATTCACTGATGGAAGGGATAATTAAGAAGGCTGGTGTGGAGAAGTCAATTGAGTTTGCTGAAAATATTGCATCAAGTGGTATTCTCCTTAGTGATTTCTTTCTGTGCCCATTGATTCGGCATCTTTGCAAGCAAAAGAAAGCTCTTGAAGCACATGAACTTGTCCAGAAATTTAAGAGCTTTGGAGTTTCATTAGAAACTGCATCATATAATTCGCTCATTCGTGGCCTTGTTGATGAAAATATGATTGATATTGCTGAAAGCTTATTCTCTGAAATGAAAGGACTCAGATGTGGTCCAGATGAGTTCACTTATAATTTGATTCTTGATGCCATGGGAAAGTCAATGCGGATCGAGGAAATGTTAAAAGTCCAAGATGAGATGCATCGCAGGGGATTTGAATCAACTTGTGTTACTTATAACACCATCATTTCTGGTCTTGTAAAATCAAAAAGATTGGACCAGGCTATAGACTTGTACCACAATCTGATCAGTGAAGGCTTCTCTCCGACACCATGCACGTATGGTCCTCTACTTGATGGTTTGTTGAAAGCTGGAAAGATAGAAGATGCAGAAAACCTTTTTAGCGAGATGCTAGAGTATGGATGCAAACCTAATTGCACCATCTACAATATTCTACTGAATGGACATCGGATAGCTGGTAACACAGAAAACGTTTGTCAGCTTTTTCAGAAGATGGTCAATGAGAGAATAATTCCAGATATAAAGTCCTATACAATTCTTATCGACAGCCTCTGCACGGCTGGACAATTAAATGATGGGATGTCTTATTTTAGGCAGCTAATGGAGTTTGGACTTGAGCCTGATCTTATCACCTATAATTTGCTCATTGATGGCCTGGGAAAATCTGGAAGAACAGAGGAAGCAATCTCTCTCTTCAATGAGATGAAGAAGAAAGGAATTTGCCCGAACTTGTACACATACAATTCACTTATTCTCCACTTAGGGAAAGCAGGAAAGGGTGCTGAAGCTGGGAAAATGTATGAAGAACTACTGATGAAAGGATGGAAGCCTAATGTTTTCACATATAATGCCCTTATTAGGGGGTACAGTGTTTCTGGCAATACTGATAATGCATATGCTACCTATGGTCGGATGATTATTGGAGGATGCCGACCTAATTCGGGCACATATATGCAACTTCCAAATCGATTGTGACTCAGAAGTTAGTCATAGCATGTACTTGTTTCTGTATAGTTTTGCCTATACTGGGAAAATGATCAGATGTAGATAGTTATTTGAGGGTGCTTCTAGATCTAACTATATATTAATGCTCCATTCTTGCTGGCAGAAATTTATGTAGGATACCAGGTGCTCCAGTTCACTGACACATCGAAATTATAAAAACTGTAACTCATCAAAATCGTATATATTCTTTATTACTACTCTTTTACTTTGTTGCACAGTCCAAGGCTACTATCATATTTCCTTTCCTAATAAACAGTACTGAAAGAGGGCTAATGATAGCTGTATTAAGATAATAGAAAAGCTGGGGTACAGGTGTGATTATATAGAGGGATTAGGAGGGAAGAAAAGACTAAACTACCCCTAACCCTAATCTCTCTCTAATGACTAATATACCCCTGTGACACACCCCTAATTACAGTGTCTAACACCCCCCCCCGCAGTCACAACATCTAGCCGCTGCAGATGTTGAGACTGGACCGAAATTCGGCGAACAGCGACGACGGGAGGCCCTTCGTGAAGATGTCGGTGAACTGCGTCGTCGTCGGGACATGGTGTACCCGAACCTCGCCCCATGCAACCCGCTCACGAACAAAATGAAGGTCGATCTCCACATGCTTCGTGCGCTGATGCTGGACCGGGTTGGTGGAGAGGTACATGGCGCTGACGTTGTCGCAGTAGATGAGGGTGCTCTTGATGACGGGAGTGTGGAGCTCCTGAAGTAGCTGCTGAAGCCAGGAGGCCTCAGCCACGCCGTTAGCCACGGCGCGATACTCCGCCTCAGCACTCGAGCGCGACACTACGGGCTGTCGCTTCGAGGACCAGGAGACGAGGTTGCCGCCCAGGAAGACGGCGTACCCAGAAGTAGAGCGTCGTGTGTCCGGGCAGCCTGCCCAGTCAGCGTCTGTGTACACGACCAGCTCGGAGGCCGTGTCACGCCGAAGAAGGAGGCCGTAGTCGAGGGTGCCTCGTAGGTACCGAAGAATCCGCTTGACAGCGGTGAGCTGCGGTTCCCTCGGGTCATGCATGTGGAGGCACACCTGCTGAACCACATATGAGATATCCGACCTGGTGAAGGTGAGGTACTAGAGAGCACCTGCAAGGCTCCTGTAAGAAGTGGGGTCAGAGACGGGTGTCCCATCGGTAGCGGAGAGCTTCGCCTGAGTATCCACTGGAGTAGAGCACGACTTGCAATCAGCCATGCTCGCTCGCTGGAGGATATCCAGACAGTACTGTCACTGGTGAAGGAATAGGACGCCTGGTCGGTCCTCGACCGTAATACCCAGGAAGTGGTGGAGACGGCCTAGGTCCTTCATAGCGAACTCCTGCTGCAAGGCAGAAATGGTTCGCTGAAGCAGAGCCGGACTAGATGCTGTTAGTACAATGTCATCGACGTACAGTAGGAGGTAAGCTGTGTCACTGCCCCGTCGATAGACAAACAGCGAAGTGTCCGACTTAGCTTCAACAAATACCTGTGAAATCAAGAAAGAGGCGAACCGGCTGTACGAGGCTCGCGGTGCCTGCTTCAGTCCGTACAGGGATTTGTTCAGCTTACAGACCATGTCTGGGTGAGCTGAATCTACAAATCCTGCCGGCTGACTGCAGTACACCGTCTCGGTCAGTGTACCGTGGAGGAAGGCGTTCTTGACGTCCAGCTGGTGGACAGGCCAAGAACGTGAGAGAGCTAGCGACAGTACGGTACGAACTGTCGCCGGCTTCACCACCGGGCTGAAAGTCTCGTCGTAGTCAACTCTAGGGCGCTGAGTGAAACCCCGGAGTACCCAACGAGCCTTGTATCTCTCCAAGGTGCCATCCGCCTTCTTCTTATGCGTGAATATCCACTTGCCCGTGACAACATTGCCACGACCAGGGCGGGGAACCAGGTCCTAGGTCCGGTTGGCAAGCAGGGCCTCATACCCTTCCTCCATATCGCGGCGCCAGTTAGGGTCGGTGAGGGCGCTACGCACGGAAGTAGGTATGGGCGAGATCGAAGAAGGCTCGGTCGGTGGAGATGTCGTCGACAAGAAAGCGGCACTATCGAACCGCTCCACTGGCCGAAGACTCCCGGACGCACGTCGAGTCACCATCGGGTGGACGTGACCAGGATCCCTGTGAAGTAGAGGGGGGTTGTACACCGACCGCTCGGGTACAACCATCTTCTCTTGTCGTGGCGTCGCTGGAGCAGGAGCCTCTCCCCACGCTCGTCGCTGGTAAACAAGTGTGAGGTCAGCAAAACGAGAAGTCGTCGTCGGTGCCGCGCGTGGCGCGAATGGTGGCGTCGTGCTCGCTGCAGGTGACGTCGGGGAGGCAACTGGTGATGCCGCGAGCACCTGAGGTACAGTAGGTGGCGTCGGGGAAGCCGAGGCCGCGCGTGGCGCAGCAGGTGACGTCGGAGGCGTCGATGCCACACAGGGTGCAGCGGGTGACGCCTGAGACGTCGATACCACACGAGGTGCAGCAATCGGTGTTGAGGGTATCTGGGACGTAGCTCGTGTCGATCCTGCAGAAGAAATAGGCCAAGGCAACTGGGAGGTAGCCTCGGGGTCAGTAGGAAAAAGGGAGTCCAGCTCTGTGGTGGAATCAGAAGAGGTGGTGGAAAAAGGAAAAGATGACTCGTCGAAGACGACGTGACGAGAGATCAAAAGATGGTGGGTAGTGAGATCTAAGCACCGGTAACCCTTATGATCAAGGGAATACCCGAGGAAAACACATCGTGTCGAGCGGGGCGCAAGCTTATGTGGGGCGGTGGCGGAAAGATTAGGGTAGCGAGCGCATCCGAAAACTCGAAGGTCATCATAAAGAGGATCAGTGCCATATAGAGCAAAGTAGGGGGTGGAGGCACGAATCGCCTTGGTGGGAAGACGATTGATCAGAAGTGTGGCACTATGAAGAGCCTCTACCCAGTATCGGGCTGGAATAGATGCCTGGAACATCAGGGAGCGTGTGACATCATTGATGGTGCGAATCATGCACTCTGCCTTGCCGTTTTGAGGAGAGGTATACGACAAGACATGCGTAGCTGTACCCCATGTGCGGAGAGAAAATTACGAAACACGGAGTTATCAAACTCGCATCCGTTATCGCACTGGACAGCTCGAATGGTGCGCCCAAATCGAGTAGAAATCCAAACGAAGAAGTGAGAAAGAGTGACGAAAGTCTCAGACTTCAATCGTAATGGAAAAGTCCAGGAGAAGTGAGAAAAATCATCAATTATCACCAAATAATAATTAAAGCCCGATATACTGGAAATATGAGATGTCCACAAATCACATTGTATAAGATCGAATGGGTGCTCAACATGAGTCACAGATGTGGGAAAAGGGAGGCGAACATGGCGACCAAGCTGACAGGCATGACATAGGGAGTCATGTGTACCCCTAGAACACGAGATAACAGAGCTACTGAACAGCTTTGACATAGCATCTGCACCAGGGTGGCCAAGCCGGCAATGCCAGATGGTGGATGAAGCTGTCGTAGTCAAAGAAAATGGCGGTGATGCAGCGGAAGTAGGAAGCCGAAGTGTGTATAGGGGCCCCGAGCTATCACATTAGAAAAGAGGTCGTCGGGTGGAAAGATCCTTCCTAGACAAACCAAAAGGATCAAATTCAATGGAAACATTGTTGTCAGTGGTAAAACGGCGAACAGAAAGTATGTTTTGAATGATATCCGGAGCGACAAGAATGTTTTTAAGCTGGAAAGTACCTGGAAGACCGGAATCACCTACTGAGGTGACCGGAAGAACGGACCCATTCCCAACAACGATAGATGAAGGAAAAGAGGGATTGGGAGGATGGGTGGAAGAGAGTATACCGGAATTAGGAGTAGTATGATATGATGCTCCGGAATCAACTACCCAGTCGTCACCTGGTGGAGTAAGGTGCATGGTGCTGAAGGAGGAAGCAAGCGACTGTCGATCCCACGTCGACGGTGGTTCCTAGAGAGGTGCCGATGGCTCCGAGTTCCCAACAGGGTAGTCAGTGCCTCCGTAGGTCGGGGCTGACTGTCCGCCAGAGGAGTATCCAGGCCCACTATAGGCCTGAGCTATCGGGCCACCAGCACTGTGGGCTGGTCCACTGTAGCCGGGGGTAGTCGTGAACGCCGGCTGAGGACGTGGTGGTCGTGGAGGATGAGAACCCGGGGACGGCCCAGGCCACATGTAGATATGGCCAGTCCAGGGTTGTAGGGTGTGGGCCAGGGTGCACCTCCCTGGCCGGTACCACCACTACCACTAGTAGTCGAAGCCGTGGGGGTGATGCCTGCACTGCTGCCACCACGACCGTCGTTCTTTCCTCGGCGACGACGGTTTCCACCTCCTGTACTGGTAGGAGTAGAAGGTGGACGTGACGCTGGTCCACCAGCAGCTGGTAAGGGTGGACGAGGGGACTGCCCGGAGCCATAGAAGGTTGTGGCAGATCCAGAGCCAGTAGAGCCTCATGCAGTGATCTCTTCAAGTTCAAGATCAGACCATACCTTCTCGAAGGTAGGTAGTGGCTCCAGTCGAAGTAGCCACGTCCGTAGGTGACAATAGCGCTCGTTGAGGCCCTGAAGGACCCGAAGAACAAGAGCGCTATCGGTGACCAGCTCACCCAGGTCACGTAGGGCATCCGCCATGCCCTTCATCTCCCGACAGTAGGTGGAGATAGAACGATCACCCTGTACGGTGTTCTGGAACCGAGTGCTGATGTGGAGGGCTCAAGTCGCGGGGTTCCCTAGAAACCGTTGCTCGAGGACTAGCCAGGCCTGTCGAGCAGTACCGCCCCCGCGCTGCCTGACGATGTCCTGTAGCTCCTCTGTCAGGGAGCCAAGGATCCAGGATAGTACCAGGGTGTCCATGCTGATCCAGGACACCTGTACTGAAGACTCGTCCTGGAGGATGTGGTCATCGAGGCAGTAGCGCCTCAGCGTGAGGAGCACCATATCACGCCACCGGGCATAAGAGGTGGACTCGGAGCTGAGAACAACCAGCACGAGCGCCCGAATGTTCTGAATCCCTGCGGCCTGTGCATGAAGAGCGGCCACAAGTGAAGTCGAGTACGTACCATCGTCCGAGGGAGGCTCGTGGACAGCACTCGTCGATCGGCGAGCACTCTCCTCGAGTTGGTGGGATAGTGACGCCACAGAGGCACGCTCCTGCTCTAGGGCAAGGGCGAGTGCCTGCTCGCGTTCGCGAGAGGCGCCCAGTGCTGCGGCAATGTTAGAGGTCTCCGTAGTGTCGGTGCCGTAGGAAGAAGTTGTATTCTCAGCAGTAGCACCAACGGCTAGGAACGGAATCGGCGGGATCGCCGTGGTGCTCCTGTCGATGTCGAGGTCGGTCGAGTCCCGTAGCACGGAAGTACCTGCCATGAAGGTGACAACAGTGGCGGGATTGCTGGTGGTACCGACGAGGGGTCCACCGGCGGCTGGACCGGTTCTCGAGGAGGAGGGGGCGGCGACACCTCCAGCAGCGAGGGGCCTGGGGGCTGCGGCGCCCCCTCCAGAGGCTGTTGTGCCTCCAGATTCGGCAGACCAGAGGGCGGCGGCCCCTCCAGGGGGGCCGACGGACCCCCAGGGGCGGCGGCGGCCCTTCCAGGGTAGGCGGCGGCCCAAGGTGGGGTGGCGGCGGCCCCTCCCCGTGCCTAGGGGCCAGGGTGGGGTGGCGGCGGCCCCTTCCTGCGCGCGCTGTCCTCCAGAGGAGGCGGCGCCCCCCCCCCCCTTGCGTGCGCAGCCCCGATCCAGCGGCTGGCGGCGGCTCAGGGGCGGCGATGGCTCTGGCGGCGGTGGCCCAAGGTGGGGTGGCGGCGGCGGCGTGCGCCCAGGGCTGCTGCGGCGGCGGCTGGGCCATTAGGATTAGGTTTAGCCCTAATCCTAATTATTCCTAGCTAATGATACCATGAAAGAGGGCTAATGATAGCTGTATTAAGATATTAGAAAAGCTGGGGTACAGGTATGATTATATAGAGGGATTAGGAGGGTAGAAAAGACTAAACTACCCCTAACCCTAATCCCTCTCTAATGACTAATATACCCCTGTGATACACCCCTAATTACAGTGTCTAACAAGTACCCTTTGTTCAAGATATACTGCTCGTCCACTAACTCTTCACTATCAAGAGATACTAGACCTCTTATTGATAACTTGGAAGTTGATTTGCCTATTTCATTAAGAACTTGTTGGAAATATCTCCCGATATCTACCCTTGTACAGTTGACATCGTTGAATACTAATTCTTTGTAGATACAGAAAATATTATTTACAAACACAGCGTGTACCTTTTATTCCTCTCTAGCTTTTGCATTCATAAACCAAAGAGGAAGCTTGCACTATATGCATTAAGTTATTTTAATGAACTTTTATAGTAATCATGATGTGTCATTTTATTTATGCAGCCATACTCCGCCAGCCTTTCTAGGTATAACCGGTCTCAAGCCCGAATAAAGGAGGAGAGTTGTGATAGGCTTGACGAGCCAGCATCAGAACCAACCATTCCTATGGATATGAAACATATCTAACCTACCTCAACATGCTTGAGGTAAAGGCTTTGTTGTTGTTGTTGTTTTTAGCCATATTCCTCAGGCATCTTTACTTTTGGTCTTTTCTAATGATTTTGGTCTTTTCTAATGATGATAGAGTCCTAGTAGGACTTGGGTAGAGCTCTAATTGGGTCCATACGGGTGCCAGTGCACCCCTATATATGTAACACATTCGATCAATTTAATAATCGATCTCTGTCATGGTATACAAAGACATCAGCCATCACAATTATGTGACCTAGCTTCTGCCTTTAGTTCTAACCCTAGCTGTCGGCCAACCCCGATGTCCTCGCCATGGATGCTGACAGCTAAACAGGGCATGGCACACCATCTAGGGATGATGTCGCGCATTGGGCTCTCCTGTCCAGCTTCGATGGTTTCCCTGCTCAAGCCCCTCACATGAACCCGGCACGACGACCCTTGGCCAATCGGCTCTATGGCAGTGCAACCCCCCTCCCCGCAACGCGAATCCCGCAATGATCCCTGGTACAGTCCGCGGACGTGCCCTTTAGGAACAACAAGGGCGGCACTACCTGCCATTCGGACCAAATGGACAGACAATATCTCCATGTCATCCGGACCACCTCCTGATGCTTACCAACACTGTCCGCCTTAGCACGACCAGCCGCAGATGTACTGTCGTGGTTGCCCCGGGTCGCCTTTCCTGCTGCACCTGTTGGAACTAATCCTGATCTTGACTTGGCGTTTTCAGTTAGCGGAAAAGCAGCAGCTCATGCAACAGAACGTGGCAACGTGCAACAGATCAAAGGCGTCGTGTGCAAATGGCTGGGCGTGAGTAGGTAAAAATAAAATACGGGATTACCTCGAGTTTGCTTTCGGTTTCAGTGGATCGTGCATGAGCAAGTAGCTGTTTTATTTACTATTTCAGTATGCCATGTGTTCAGTTCATCGTGTGGAATAAAAACAGAGAACATCGAGCCTCTTTTCAGAGCTCAACACTATCTGTCATTCGTTGATCTTCCACCGAAAATCTTCATCATCTGGCATCAGAGCCGGATCGTACTGCCTAGGATCTCCCTCACTCTGGTTCATGTCGCTTGAACGAGAAAGTGACGGCGGCGGCGTGCCTTACCAGTTGCCACGGCTGTCGACAACAAACTACTTGATATGGGCAATCCGAGTTCAAGCTGCATTGGAGGCGGAAGAGGTCTGGGAGGCGTTGGAGCAGAGGGACGTGAAGGTCATCGGCAGCAAGAAGGATAAGAAGGCGCGGGTGCGGCGATCTTCCAGAGAGTCTCATCTTGCAGGTGGCAAGGAACAAATCTGCAAAGGACGTATGGGAATGCCTCAAGGAGCAGTTTGTGGGTGCAGATCACGTCAAGGAGGCGAGATTACAGACAGTGAAAAATGAGTTTGACGCCTTGTGCATGAAGGAGGGGGAGACCCTCGATCAACTTGCTGGAAGGATTTCAACAATGTCAATGAGGTATGCCAGTCTTGGCAGATCGTTGGAAAAAGTGAAGAAACTGCTTGACTCTGTGCCGGATCGCTTTGTTCACTGCTTGCCGGCATGGAGCAGTTCTGTGATCTAACCAAGATTTCGTTTGAGGAAGCACTAGAGACTGAAGGCGTACGATGAATGTGTCAGTCGCGCATCTGCAGGAAGTGGAGGAGATGGGCAACTACTCCTCAAATGGGAGGCGCGGTACAAGAGGCGGCCGAGTCCCCAGGGAAGGGAAGATGGCATGATGGTGGCAGTTGCAGCATCCGGGTGGCTGTGGACGCGGCAGAGGTCGACATCAAGTCAGGTGCGGTGAGGCCCCGGCGAAAAATGGAGGATCTAGCTCGCGCGGTAAATCGCGTGACAAGAGCCATATACAATGTTTCAACTGCGGGAAGTATGGTAAATATGCAAGTGAATGCAAACTGTTAAGAAGGAGGAGGCAAATTTGGCAAAAGAAGATCCTGAATCGGCTCTGTTATTTGCGGCGGCAGAGGAGCTGACATTGTCAAACCCTGTTGGCGATCACAAGGCTGTCTACCTTGATGAGGACCTGACATTGTCTAGCAGGAGGAGGAGGCAGAGTCACCAGGGATATTTGGTATCTGGACAATGGAGCTAGTAGCCATATGACCGGTGACAGAGAGAAGTTTTAGGACCTTGATGAGCAAGTCACTGTCGTCATCAGGTTTGGGGATAGCTAATCGGTTGAAATCAAGGGAAAAGGTTCAGTTCTTTTCACGTGCAAAAATGGTGATCAGTGGGCATTGCAAGATGTGTATTTTATTCCCAAGATGAGAAGCAATCTGATAAGTCTCGGCCAACTCACTGAGAATGGCCACAAAGTTGTGATGGATGCTGATGAGGTTAAAGTGTATGAGAAAAATCCTTCATGAATGCTGATGAAGGTCAAGAGATCACTGAACCGGTTGTATCACATCGAGCTGCAGCAAGCAGAACCGGTGTGCCTACTGACAAAGCTGGAAGATCCTGCCTGGCTCTGGTATGCTCGGCTGGGGCATGTGAATTTCCAGGCACTTAAGAAGCTTGCAGAAAAGAATATGGCAGCTGGTGTGCCATTGGTCATACATCCAGATCAAGTATGGCATGGGTGTTTGATGGCCAAACAAGCAAGAAGATCATTTCCTGCTGAAGCTCACTTCAGAGCAAAGGAGCCACTTGAGCTACTCCATATGGACTTGTGTGATCCAGTCACACCGTCGACTATAGCCGGTAATAAGTATTTCATGTTAATTGTTGATGATTTTTCACGTTGGATGTAGGTGTATCTCATAAAAACCAAGGATCAGGCATACTGTATGTTTGAGAAGTTCAAATAACAAGCAGAGAACTTCTGCAAACGAAGGATAAAGACCTTGAGGACAGACCATGGTGGAGAGTTCTTGTCAGAAAAATTTGTAAGTATTTGTGAGTTGGCAGGAATTGAGAGGCACTATACAGCTCCTTACACACCACAACAAAATGTGTGGTGGAAAGGAGGAATAGTACGGTGATGGCAATGGCTCGATCTCTGTTGAAAAGCATGCATGTACCCACAAAGTTTTATGGTGAGGCAGTGCGCCACAAAGGCAATGGGGGGTCAGACTCCATTCGAGGCTTGGAATGGGAGGAAGCCCAATCTCGCACACCTGAAGGTATTTGGGTGGCTGGCACGCGTCAAGACGGTGACACCTCATCTGAAGAAAGTTGATGATCGCAGTCAGCATATGGTGTATTTTGGCGTCGACGAAGGCAGCAAGGCACGCCGTTTATTCGATCATCGACGGGGTAAACTGACTGTAAGACGGGATGTTGTGTTTGAGGAGAAAGCTGAATGGAGATGGTGTACAGGCGAAGATGAGTATATGGACTTCATAATTGAAGAGCTAGCCCATGTCGAGCACACAACACTGCCTGGTGCAGAAACTGAAGAAGCAGCTCCTGAACCAGAACTTGACAGTGTGCCAGCATCACCTAACAATGGTATCTTGACACCATCAATGGCAGCAGAGACTGCAGTTCCCACCGGGATCTGTGCTGCCAAGTGAAGCAAGTGCAGTGCAAGCGTCAGGCATGACAGCAGGAGGGCAAGGAGTGTCACCACCATCATCAGATCAAGGAGGACTAGGGGCTCCATCAGTGGGAGATTGGAGCACAGATGTCGGAGCCATTAGATATAAGTCACTTGATGACATTATGCAGAGGGCACCAGTGGTGGAGTTGACATACGGAGATTCAGACGAGGAAGCTCTGCTAGCAGAGGCAGAGGAGCCGAAGTGTTTCAGAGATGTAGTTGGTCATCCAACATGGGAGGAAGCAATGCAGAAGGAACTTGAAGCAATACGGAGAAATGAGACATGGACATTGTCAGAACTCCCAGTAGGCCAAAAAGCAATTGATCTGAAATGAATTTTCAAGCTAAAAAGGATTCTTCAAGTGCTGTGATGAAACACAAGGCAAGACTTGTAGCCTGGGGTTTTGTTTAGAAACAAGGAATTGATTTTGAAGAAGCATTTGCACCTGTGGCAAGACTTGATACTGTCAGGCTGATACTTGTACTTGCTGCAAACCTAGGGTGGGAGGTACACCACCTTGATGTGAAGTCAGCTTTCTTAAATAGGGAATTAGAAGAGGAAGTGTATGTAACTCAGCTAGAAGGTTTCATTGAGAAGAATAAGGAAGGTATGGTATTAAGACTGAAGAAAGCCTTGTATGGATTGAACAAGCTCCGAGAGCAATGGTGCATTAAACTTGACAGGAGTCTGAAGAAAGTTGGGTGCATTCGATGCACACAAGAGCAGGTTGTCTACAAAAGAGAAGGACAAACATGTATTTTGCTTGGTGTGTATATTGATGATCTCATTGTGGCAGAGGCAAATTCAGAAACTATCATTGAGTTCAAACACCAGATGATGTCTGAATTTGAAATGAGTGATCTTGGTTTTCTCAGCTATTACTTGGGAATTGAAGTTAATCAGCAAAAGGAGGGAATCACAATTAAACAAGGAGCCTATGCCAGGAAGGTATTGGAGCAAACAGAAATGATAAACTGCAACCCAGCAAAGGTTCCAATCGAACCAAAGTTGCAGCTCCACAAGGACTCTGATGGTGAGCCTGTCGATGCCACTGAATATCAGGCAGGTGATCGGTTGTCTGAGGTATCTCCTGCATACACGACCAGACCTTTCATTTGCTGTCAGCGTTTTTTGAGGCGTCGACTCTTCGCCACTGTCACCGTATGTTGCGCCAGTCGCTGCCGCCGCCGCTGACAGACCCTCGCCGCGCCGCTGCCGTCGCGAGCCCCTCGCCGCGCCGCCGCCGCTGACAGCCCCTCGCAGCGCCGCCGCCGCCACCAGTGGAGAGGAAAGTGAGGGTGTGAGAATAAAATGGCTAGGGTTAGATCTGGGATGGGTTTTTATAAGTCGTGACTTGAAAGGAGCACCGTCGGATGGGATCCGACAGTTCACAATCGGCCCAGCGTTGGACACCTGCCGCCCTCGACACCACCGTGTTCCGCGACACCCGCCGTCGCCCTGGACACCCGCCGCCGTCGCCGCCTCTGCCTTCGCCCGCCGCCGCCTCTGCCTCCGCCCGTCGCCGCCTCCCTGGCGCCCCCCGCCGACCTTGCCTCCGCCTACCGCCGCCACCTCCGCCCGCAGCTGCCGCTCGCCGCCGCCGCCTCCCTCCTTGACCCACCGCCGCCTCCCCTCCTCGCCTGGCGCTCGCCTAGGCGGCCGCCTAGGCGCCTAGGCGTCCAGGCGTGGATTCACAACCCTGTTTGCTGTTGGTGTGTGTTAGAGAAAGCAGAATTGGATGATTAATCCTGAGAGTACAAGGTACATTATATAGAGGGATTAGGTGAGGGGAAAAGATTAAACTACCCCTAACACTAATCCCACACTAAAGACTAATATACCCCTCGGTTACCCACACAATTACAGAGTCATGACTTGCTTCATAAAAATTCTTAGAACACTCTAAGAGCTCTAATTAAGGCCAAATACATAATTATTTGTGCAGGGTTCAAATGAGCATTGCTTCAAATGAAATTTGGGCAAGTCTTTGTTTAGGTTGTATCCAAACCATAGTAAAAATTTCAGAGTCATTATAATTGTCTAGCTATACTTATAGATTTTACAATATCAACTTCAAACTTGTATGCATTTAAATTGACACACATATATGTTTATCTCATGTAGTCGCTAAGATTGAAGAGGAGCCGGAAGTTTTAGACTTCATAACTCCGGAGGAACAGCTATCTTACGACCAACAGCAAGGCAAAATTCGGTTTGCGTTAGCCGTTTCATAAACTTTATTGTTTTGAGAACTTACATTGAGTATCCATTTTAATTGTGCATTAGAGTCTTGTTTGAAAACCTAATTGCATAGCCAAGAGAACCAGGGTTTTGGGCTTAGATTTTTAAACCTCGAGTAGCGGCATTAGTGTAGGATTCGGTACAGGTCGAGTAGTTGGAACTGCTCGTAAGAATAGACTAAAGGCACATCACTCGGTTAGAGATAGCAAATGGAACATATGGCAAGAAAAATGAGACCGAGCGGAGAGTAAGGGAAGCAGGACTTTGGGGCATGGGTGCCATAGCTCCGCTTGTGTCGATTGAGGACCGAGCCGTGTGCGGGCCTGTTGAACAAGATAGAACAGTACCGAAGACCTACCGGATATATAGGAACCGGGAAAATGATGTAATTCAGGTAGCGATTTGTTGAGGCATTGTTTGTCATCCAGAGGGTAGGTTGAGAGTATGAGGTGTAAATCGGCTGGTGGCACTACGGATGAGCGTGCAGAGACCTTTTGCTCGGGACGATAGGACCGGTTCAACACTTGGCTGACGAATGAAAGGTGTTTCTTGTTTGATTGTGGCTCTCTTATGTGTCTTAGCACAAGGTTCTCCACAACTTGTTGCTAAAACTTGAAAGTAAGGTTCAACTATTTAGGTGTGCCTTTGCAACTTACATTCTATTATACACTGCAAACCCAACATGTAGAGTTTCATGTGTAGGTAAGACGGGTTAGTCTTTTTGAGCCATCGTGCTCACTGTTTGTGTTTGAAGCGTTTGCAGGTTGTTATGAGGAGGAGACTCTAGAGGAGGAGACGAACCCCCAAGAGGGAAACACCGTCGAGTGGGAGCCGTGTACGCCGCCGTGTTAGTGTGTGTGTGCGCTAGTGGGAACACGTTCACGGGCTGAACGTGAACTCTTGTGCTTTGTCTATGCCCGTGAGTGTAGACTTGACGTATTTTGTTATAAACATGTTCATAAACACATTGATGTAATAAAATTTTTGCTTCCGCTTTGTACCTTTTTGTGTGTTATCCGATGCTGCGCAATGCAGCACCACTCAATGTGATCCGGGCTAGTCGAGACTGTCGGGTCCTCGCAGCGGCATGGTGAGTAATTGCTAGAAAAAGTTGAAAGAGGAATCTGGAAAATCTAGAGTCCTGGTAGATTTTTATTTACACTAGGAAAATCTCTAGATTTTGGAGAATCTTATTCTAATGGGAACCCCTTGGTTCAGATTTTTAATTTTTTATAGAGAATCTATTTGGTGCAGCTGAACCAAAGGGATGCTAAGTCCCCCTGCCACCGCCATAGATTGAATTGCGGACTCCAACGGCTCAAATTACGTGACAACTAACACTAGTAAGATCTCTTTGTTTTGATCCCCTATCCTAACACATCACCTATCATTGTCAGCAATGGGTCAACTCCCCATTTCACGGTGGTAGGGAACACGTTTCTCTCTCACCCCTTTTATCTTAATAATATTTTTGTTGCTCTGATATTATGAAGAGTCTTTTATTTGTTCATTAATTCACTACTGAGTCATTGCTTCATGGAACTTGACCCATTTGGTCTTTGAGTAAATATCTTCGAACCAGGGATGTGATTTTCAGGTGCGATAGATTTGGGCTTCTATACACCTTGCATCTTCAGGCTATGTTATCCCCTTCATGTGCTCTAGTTGCTACTACTCCTACATCCACATGGCACATGCATCAAGGCCACCCAGTTCCGACGACTTGTCTAAGCTAGCTAGTTCTCTAGCCATAAGATGTAACAAAAGCTCTGATGTTTCTCTGTCATGCATGCCAATTAGATCGTCACATTTATTTGCCTTCTACATGGTCATCTCATGTTATCAATAATTTTGATCTAGTTCATTGTAATTTGTGGACCTTTCCATTTGCGGTTGTGTTTGGCTATAAATACTACTTACTCATTTTTTATGATTGCTCACATTATTTCTAGACTTCCCCTATACGCAAGAAATTGATACCTTTTCCATCCTATCTGATTTTTTCTTATATGACTATCCAGTTCGACTACACCGGTAAAAGCGTCCAATATGAGAATGGAGGCGAGTTTGACAGCTCGGTTATGCGGTCCTTCTTCCTCATCCACGTTCTTCTCATACAGATGTCATGTCCTTACATATTCCCTTGAAACGGTAAAGTGGGATGCATTATCCGTTCCATCAAAAACTTTGTGTGCTCTTTGTTCAAGTATCTTTGCCTGCAAAATATTGGATCGAAGGTCTCCACTCCACCATTTACCTATTGAACCACCTCCTAACTAGAACCATCACCCGCCCCACCACTTTTACAATCTCTTCAGTATTGCACCTTCCTATAAGCATCTTCGTGTCTTTGATCGTGCGTGTTATCCCAACCTTGCGTCCACCGCTCCTCACAAGCTTGCTCTCTACTCTCGGTGTGTGTTTCTTAGATATTTCTCGGATCACAATGGCTATCATAGTCTTGCCCTCTCAACCAACCACATCCTAGTCCCTCAGCATGTTGAGTTCAATGAGCATGAATTCCCTTTGTGCCCCCTCTAACACTAATGATTTTGAGTTTTAATTTTAATCGAAGCATGTGATCTCCCCCATCAGCACTTGACTCTTCCCTGTAAATCTCTATCGAACCCCTCGCGCTTGCACCACGCGAGGATCGCGGGCGTGTGTCACGCGTGGCTCTCGCACCTGCCGCCACGCGCAGCCACATCATCTCACACGCCTGCACCACGTGAGGCTTGTTCAATATCTAACATTCACTAGGCCAAACATCTTGTATGTTGTATAATAAGTGTGTCTCCATATGCATGATACTCCAGAGATTCACCTCACCGTAGTGAAGCCATATTGAACTATCTTCAGGGCACACTCGACCATGGTATTCTTTTTTGACTCTCCTCGACATATACGCTCATGGTCTACTTAAACATCGATTGGGCATATTGCTTGGACACTCGCTGTTCCACACTGGGATATGTATTTTTCTATGGTGATAATTTGATTTCCTTGTTGTCGAAGTGGCATGACACATTCTCTCATTCGATCGGTGAAGTAGAATATCAGCTTGTAGCCAATGGTTGTGCCAATTGATACAAGAGATCCACAATCCATTGGCTTGGAGGACTCTTGTTTATTGTGACATTGTCGGTGTCATTTATCTCTCGAATGATCCAGTCTAGCATTAATGCACAAAGCATGTTGAGATAAATCTCCACTTCATCCTCGAACGAGTTGTTATCGGTGATGTTATAGTTCTTTACGTCCCAACTACCTCCCATATCTTTACCATGGGATTACCTTCAATTACATTTCAAAGTTCCGCTCCAATCTCAACATCTCTAGTGGGTAGAGTTTTGAACGTGTGTGTGGGGCGGGGGGCGGGGTAATAGAGTCTCGAAAATAAATTCTCTTCATTCGGTATGCATTTCAAGCCCTGTGCGTCCCCGTGTCGATGTTCACCACGTGCCCAAATCATCAATCTCAAAGCATCAAAATTTAGGGGTTACAATGGGTTGGAGTTTAGAGTTAGGGTTTAGTTTTTAAATTTTAGTTTTAGAGTTAGTGTTATGGTTCATGGTTTAACAAATGGAGAAAATTCAGAAACCGGCGGTGTCGGTGTTGTACTAGTAATTTAATGCTTTGCGTTTTATGTCCGGATGGCTAGCTAATAAAAATAATGATTTATACTGGTTCAGACAACGTGTCCTACGTTCAGTCTAGGGTGTTCATAGGTCGTGTATTAGCTCAGGCGGTTCAAGGAACCGTGGTTACAAGCGAAGCTTCCTCACGTGCGAGAGCGAAGAGAAAGTCTAAGCGTTGTGTGCATTTGAGCCGTTTCGTCGTGCGAGGAGAGGTTCCGGGCCTCACCTTTTATAACCTATACCTACCCGTCGGCTCCTTATAAATTGGGCGGGGGTTTACATGGTGTGTCAGCGTCTTAGGTGGCCCAAAGCAGTACAAGAGCAATGAGTACACATGCTTCCGTCTAGTCTACGGTCTATGTCTACTTTCCGTCCCCGTACACTGGCGCCGAGCGGGATGGGACGGGTGATGATGATGGTCCGGCGTGGTGCTTATCTTGTTGCGCGTAGCCTCTCACTCCGTCTTGAATTCCTTCTTTCGTTGTGTCACATCAGTATTTAAGTCTTTCGCCTGCCTCCGGTCCGGCTCTAGCCCTGATTGCTCCTTCCTCCGGCCTTGTCGGCCAGGCTTAGAGGTCGAACGTTGCTTCCATCCTTGGGGTCGGGTGCTTCCTTAGGGTCGGACTTCCTGGTGGCGTCATCCTAAGTTCGTAGCGTAGACCAGGGCCCGCGTAGCCACGTGTCTTCGCGCGATTGGTTAACCGGTTGCCTCTTGGGTAACCGGGGTATGTCACCCCGTCAGACGGTTTAAAATTAAATCTAGCCACGCTGCACGCATCTAGGTGGGAATGCACTGGGTCTCTCTATACATACGGATGTAGAGAATTTTGTTTGGTAGGACTCGGGTAGAGTGCTAGTTAGAGTCTAAATGGGGCGTGTCTACACCCCTATATGGTAACATGTTCACTTTTTGGGTATATATTTAAAAGTAAAACATATGGAAGATTGGGACACTATATTGTTGTTGTGTCTTGGAATACTAAATTATCTATCCCTTCAATTAATGGCTAATAACATCCTCAGGCACATCCTCGGGAGGTTTGTTAGGATGGTCTGCTATTAAACGAAGTTTAGATTCCGCAAACATCCTTCCATTATAAAGCTGGTATGTGTTGGACACTAGTATATGACACCATATATGCACATCAGGTTCGTTCATCAGTGCCCTTTCATATTTGTTACCACTCACCAGTGAAGTCATCTTTCAGGCTGATGCCGTTTTTTATCAAGAAAACACCAGGGAAACCCTACTGCTGAGAAGCTTTATTAGAAAAGTAAGTATTTGTACAGAAGAATCAAACCGAGATGGTTAAGCAAATGCAGGATCTAGAAGTTGTTTGACTCATTCTTTCTCGTGAACTGTTCAGATCGCACAAGTGTAATAGCAATGCATGCTGGGGATGTAGCTCAGATGGTAGAGCGCTCGCTTAGCATGCGAGAGGTACGGGGATCGATACCCCGCATCTCCAATTTGTATACTTTTAAATTTTATGCTTCAATTACGTTGGCTTTACCGGTGTTTGAACCCGACCTAGAACGAGGCAACGAGCACTTGTATTTTTAGAGATTAGAGAGAGAGGATGCAAAAAACAATTGCATTTCGAAACGAGCCGAAAACCGTGAACTTCGCCACATCAAAACATGCATTTCCTCACAGTTTGCGTATTGCTGCAGCGATTAGTGACTAAAAAAATACATAAATAATAGAAAAGAAAAACATGTACTCATGCCTGGATTTGACCCAAAATAAAATGAATGGCCCATGATCATTTTGCAACAACCTCAGAGGTGCACAACTAGATCTGGTAATGAACCTCAGCTCATCGGCCCTTTCAAAATCCTAATCAGCCCTTAAATTTTTTAGACTAAAAGTAATATGAATTCGACCCAGCCCCTTTACGGTCCGGGCCTTACTAATCTAGTATATTTTTTTCATCACCTACTCACATCTGTTTCCTCGAGGATCAGAAAGAAGTTGTACACAGCTTGCACTATTGGTTAATCCATGGGCCCATTTTAAGATTAGAGGTTGAACTAAGATAATGACTCGTTCAGAAGCAATTCACGAACTGGGGCAAGGCACGCAAATGGAGTGGTAAATGTTGTGAGGCTTGCGAATTCGGTGGTGAATTCTAAAAAATCTCAGAAGGACAACTGCCAGATTAGATAGGGAGGAATGTTTTAATTATTAATTGATTTTTATTATATTTATATTACTAACTAGCCATTGCAAGAATTTGTAGAAGTAGCGTTGTGGGACTAATCGCCCGCCTGTGGGAGTGGGACTGCGTATGACGTGGACATGAAATATTCAGCTGGCAATGCTAATAGCATTTTAGAATGGCGACAAGTGCTCATAGCTCACGCAACGGGAGACAAGACCCTAGTCTACCCTTTGGTAGGGCGACAGGACTCCATCCAACAGAACAACAAGCACATTTTATTTTTGGAATAATATTCTGACCATTGCTTTCACAAAAAAATAACTAAAAAAAGATTAATAAAAGAATCGCGATAGGGAGGCATCATGCATATTAGCGACTAGGCCCAAAATGGAGAGAACCGTGTTATGGAAAAAAAATAACGGATGGCCTGGGGCTCGGATTCTCATCCGCCTCAGCCTTTAAGTAAAAAATAGTTTATTTTTTCACTATATTCCACTCCAATCCACTCCATTTATTGTTATCCAAATAAGCTCTAAGACTTTGTTTGTATACAGTTGTGTACTCTCCATTCGAAGTGCATTGAGAGGGATTGAAGTAAAAGTTACACTACAAGAAACACGACCATTTACTACGGCAAATTTATTTACGACGGTCCTGAGGTTGGCCTTCGTAAATAAAAGCTTATTTACGACGACCTGACCTAGGTCATCGTAAATAATAACTTATGTACGACGGTCATGGCTTGGTCGTCGTAAATAAGCTTATTTACGACGGCTAGACCACAGGCTATCGTAAATAAGTGTTATATACCCGGGGACGATGCGAGACGTCACACCCGCGCCCGACCTCGTGGCCGCAACCCCACCCCCACCCCGGTGCGCCCCCGACCCTTACCTAGTCGTTGCCTTCCACGCGCCCGGCAGCCGCCGCCCCCACCACTGCCCGAGGTCGGCCCCGGCCTCCCGCGCGCCGGCGGCCGCTTCCCTGAGCCGCCTCCGACCTCCCCCGCGCCGCCGGCCGCCTCCCCGAGCTGTCTTCATTTGGATTGCAAGTAAAAATTTTTATTTGTCATTTAATTTATTTGTTAATTAGTTTTGTAAAATGGATTTGGTGTAGTTTGTTAGTTAATTAATTGTATTAGTTAGTTTACTTGTTAATTAGATGTTTATTTAGTTGTAAATTATATTTAATTTTTAATTAGTATTATTTTAGTTGTAAGATATTTGTATAATAGTTATTAAGGCGGTAAGGCGACGCCTTAAGGACGCCCCATCGCACTACGGACGCCTTACTCAGGCATCTAAGGCAACAACCAGACTTGTAAAACAGCGCCTGGACGCCTAGGCACCCGGCAACCGCCTTAACACCCAGGCACCCGCCTAGGCGCCCGATGCGGCGGCGGATGGCGACATCAACGGCGGAGGCGGCTGGAGGCGGCAACAGAGGTGAGGCAGTGGTGATGGGTGGGCGGGCGGCGGCGGGTGGCGGCATTGACAGTGGAGGCAGGTGGCGGCGTCGGCGGCAGAGGCGGCTGGGGCGAGTTGAGGAGGCGCGACGATTTGGGCCTGGTTTTGGCCCAACTAATGTGGACCATCGGATCCTCATTCGACAATCCTCATTTTAGACCGTGTTATTAAAAACTTTCCTCACTTATCCCTACACTACAGGAAACGGTCAATAGGTCGTCGGGGAAATTAAAGTCGTCGGGGCCAACGCATATAAATGAATTATAGGCGTCGATTTTCGGTCCCCGACGCACTTAGTATATAACCGTCAGTTCTAGTGCCGCAACCGACGCCCATAACTATAGGCGTCGGTTAAACCGAGGCATATAATAAGTGTGTCGGTTGTCCAAATGAAACCGACGCTCATACTTGACGGACAATAAGTGCGTCGGTTGAGCAAATGAAACCGACGCTCATATGTGTGCGTCCTTTCACCCTAATTCTCTTCTCTCGCCCGCGCAGCCGACTCTCGCCCGCAGCCCATCCTGTTCGCCCGTCGCTGCGCCGATCGAGCGTCGCACGCGCGCCGCCGCTCCCGGACCGCCCGCCGCTCTCCGGGCCCGCGTCGCCGCTCTCCAAGCCCGCGCCGCCTCTCCCCCACGGGCACACAGCACCACGCGCCGCTCTTCCGGCCTAGCGCGGCGCCTCTGCCCCACGCGCACAGCGCCGAGCGCCGCTCTTCCGGTCGGAGCCTAGCGCGTCGCCTCTCCCCCACACGCACAGCCTCCTCCTCTCCGAGCGGCACCGACTTTCCGTGTTCGAAGGTAAAATCTTACTGATTTCTTACATTGTGAATGAATATTTGCATTGTGGATGAATATTTATTGACGATTGTGTTCCTGATGTAGTGAATGTTATTATTTAGCTAGAGGTGATAGTATCTAAGTGTACAAATGATTATTTGTTGATGACTAAGTTCCTATTTTAGTAAACTATTAACTTGTATGAATGAAGATTAAAAATGAATATTTTAGCAATGTGGAAAATGGACATGGTGTTATTAATGCGTCGCACTAATACGATCATGTGAACTTGATTACTTGTTAATGATGGCAATGCTTAACTTGTTAATATAATAAATAAAATTGTATGAATTAGCATCGGCCCCGATGCCCTAGGGAAACTGACGGTTTATCTATATGCGTCGGCCCCGACGCATTCAACACGTCTAGGGGTGTCGGTTTAAGCGAACCGACACCCATAAGTTAGAGGCGTCAGTTTCTATGGATCCAACCGACACACATATTAAATGTGTCGGCTAAACTGACGTTTATGTGAAATGAGTCGGCTAAACCGACGCTCATACGGTGGGCCCGGCTGGCTCAGGCTCTAAGAGCGTCGGCCCTGGCAAAACCTAAACCCTAACCCTAAACCCTAAACCCTAAACCCTAATCCCTTCGCCTCTTCTCTTCTCGCCCACGCGCCTTCTCGCCCGTGTCCCCTCCGCCTTCCTCGTCCGCCCCCTGTCCGGCGCCCCCGTCCGCCTCGGATGCGTACGGCGACAATGAGGACGACCAATTAACCGCGCCTACACGGTAGATCCGGACTTAGAACTTTCAACTCAGACCAACTTTCCTCCTCTGTCTTGTTCCTTCCTCTCTCGTAAATGATTGAAAAATGAAAATGAGCAACGTAACCTATAGAATTTGAGTACCCTTTCGAATCGGCACGTATCACATGCTATTGGCATGTGAGACGTGAAGGTTCGAAATTGTCCCTTTTTGGATAGCCTAGGAGTGGATCGGGGGGGGGGGCTTGTGACGAGACGTGAGTTTGGATCTGGACGAGATTTTGACGGTATAACCCTGATGTTCTCTGCTGCACCATTTTCGAGCGTGCAGTGGAGAACAATGGGGTTATGCTGCCGAAATTTCGTTTGGATCCGGACCACGCGTGTCGTCATAAGCACGCCCCACTAGACCACTCTTGGGTGGGTTTAGGACCTATCTACCTAATTGTAGTGAATGTCACATAATATGAAAATAAACTAATTATAATGAATTTTCTGCTTTGAAGTTATAAGCTGAAAAATGGATGACGATCGTAAGGTGATCTATGATGGATGGAGTTCAGATGGTGTGTACACTTTGGAATGGGCACAAATCACAAATGTGTTCATAAACCAAGCATTTCCTAGTGGTGCTCGTTTTTTGAAGTGTCCATGTAGCAGGTGCCAGAATCGTCGATGTTTGGAGAGGTCTGAAATGATGTTTCACCTTTGTAAACACGGATTTATGCGAGACTATCTAGTGTGGCGTGAGCATGGTGAGATGGATCATGCGAGATGGATCATGCTAGTGAGTTGGACGGAAACGAGATTGAAGATCGGATGGATGAGATGATAGCGGATGTTGGTTGAGAGTACGAAGAGCAGTCACTGCCAGAGGAGGTGAAAAAGTTTTACAAGCTTCTTGCTGCCGCAGATGAAAAAGTATATGAGGGCACCAATATGACCTTTCTGCAGGCGGTCACACGACTTATGTGGTTGAAGTCTAAGTTCAATTTTGCAAACAATTGCTACAATGGTATCCTGAAGTTGATCAATGATCTCCTTCCATCAAAACATAAGATGTCGGAAGACATATATCACTCAAAGAAGATTTTGGAAGGTCTGGGCATGAGTTATGAGAAAATTGATGCGTGTGATAATAATTGCATGTTGTTTTGGAAGGAACACTAGAACGATACTCATTGTATGCATTGCAAAGCATCTAGACATGTGAAGGTTTTGAATGATGATGGAGAGGAAATAAGTACAAAGGTACCGGTCAAACAGCTTCGGTACATGCCTATCACGTCCAGCCTTAAACGGTTGTTTCTTTCTCAAGAAACAGCGAAGCAAATGAGGTGGCATTCAGAAGGGTTACGTGAGAGCGATGACAAAGATATTATGGTGCATACTTCGGATGGCGCGGCATGGCAAGCTTGAGACCATTTTGATCCGGAGTTTGGTAAAGATCCAAGAAATGTGCGTCTTGGGTTGTCAACGGATGGTTTCACTCCTTTCAGCACAAGTAACAATCCATACTCTTGTTGGCCTGTTTTCATCATGCCTTACAATCTCCCTCCCAACATGTGTATGAAAGAAGGATACATATTCCCCGCAGCCATCATTCCTGGTCCTAAACATCCTGGGACGAAAATCAATGTGTTTATGCAACCGTTGATTGAGGAGTTGAAAGAGTTATGCCAAGGTGTAAAGGCATACGACAGTCATCTGAAATGTGAATTTACTTTACGTGCTGCGTATCTATGGTCTATACATGATTTGTTGGCATATGGCATTTGGGCTGGCTGGTGTGTCCATGGAAAATTGTGTTGCCCCATATGTATGGCTGACACCGAAGCCTTCAGGTTGAAGTATGGAAGAAAAGTCAGCTTCTTTGATTGTCATTGACGATTCCTTTCTTCAAATCACCCTTACAGGAGTGATACACGATCATTCGGAAAAGGCAAAAGTGTTACAGAAGGACCTCCTCGTCGATTGACAAGCGAACAAAAAGTAGCATGGCATGCAAAGTTAAAAGAGTCTGCTGAGGGTGGTTTCAAAGGGTATGGTATAAAGCACAATTGGACTCATATTTCTTTTCTTTGGGAGTTACCATATGCAAAGGTGTTGCTTTTACCGCACAATATAGATTTGATGCACCAGGAGTGTAATGTCACTGAAAGCATCATAAGCATGTGTTTTGATTTTACCGGGCAAACTAAAGATAATTTGAGTGCGAGGAAAGACTTAGCTGATATTTGCGATTGTCCTGGGCTTGAAGTTATAAAAAATACAAGCGGAAATGAAAGTAGGCCACGAGCTCCATACTGTGTTAGACCAGAAGAAATAAAGCAAATACTTAGTTGGTTGAAAACACTGAAGTTTCGAGGCCGCTATGCAGCAAACATAAAACGATGTGTTAATCTCAACACCGGTAAACTGAATGGGTTGAAGAGCCATGATTACCACATTATGATGGAGAGACTTATACTGATAATGTTCCGTGGGTATTTCAAACCTGATTTGTGCAAGATGTTTGCTGAACTTAGCTACTTTTATAGACATATCTGTGCTAAGGAAATGTCAAAAAAGATGATGCGACGGTGGGAGAAAGAAATTGTTGTGCTTGTATGTAAGATGGAAAAAGTGTTCCCGCCTGGATTTATGAATGTTATGCAACATTTGATGGTGCATTTACCTTATGAAACATTGGTAGCAAGTCCTGCACAATTCAGGTGGATGTACAACCAAGAAAGAGATATCAACGAATTGAGAGCAACAGAATTTAGCAGGTACAATATCAACGGATATCGTTTTCGGACGGCAAGTTTAGAAGCAAATCGTCCACTTGCTGCCACTACAAACAGTGGAGTAATGATAACTGCCATAGAGGGTAGTGGAAAAGTGACAGAATACTACGGTGTTCTTAAAAAATAATAGAGTACATATTTGGCGGTCCAAAAACACTTCAACTTGTGATTTTCGACTTTGAATGGTTTGATCCAATATCGGGCACACGATTTGATGATTTTGGAATGGTGGAGGTCAACCACAAGTCACAATGCACAACACATAACAACAATGTTGTACTTGCGAATCAAGTGGTACAAGTGTACTATTTAAGTTATCCTCGTCCAAGTTTGAAAAATTGGTGGGTTGTGTATACAGTTAACCCTGAAGTGCACCCTCGTCGTTATGATGAGTATATAGAGATTCAAGAAGATGACGGCATTATCTATCAAGATGAAATCGAGGAAGCAGAAGATTTTATGATATCTTCTGGGACAGGACTCGCAGAAATAGCCAGTGATACGCTAGAGTTGATGTCTGAAGAACAAGTTGGCCCGTCAAGAAAACGTGTTCGACAATCACAAAGAATTATGGAAAAGAAGAAAAGGATTTTGGAAGAAGAGGAGAGATATGATGAAGAAGAGGAAGAGATGGAAGAGGGTGAAGAAGAAGATATGGAAGAAGAGATGCGTGAATATCTTAATGCACGCGTGACAGAAGCAGATTCTGATGCTGATGATTTTTTATTTATATTGTACGCATTTTTTAGATTTTTATTATTATTGTATACATTCTTTATTTATTATCTAATGTTGTATACTAACCATTTCTATAAAAATGTATGCAGATGTTTAAACTTTTGCCAAGTTTGGGGAAGAAGAAGAGCAAGAATGGTAGTGGATCTCCGTCCTCCACTCCCAGTTCTACTTCGAGCCAGCCGGACCCGTTTCAGGTACTTGTTTTTACATACATTTCAGTATTAATATTAACTGTTTATTGTTTCTTGCTTCTTTACATACTTCTTTATTTATATTTTTAGGGTACTACTTACAGTGGGCAGAGGAAGAGGCAATTTTTGAGCTGTGTGGCAGAGCTGACGTCGAGCGAGCCTACACGAGGTTCGAGTCCGACACAGGTGACAGATCGTTGCCCGACGTACGAGGAGTTGTACGGAGAGGAACCAAAGACTGTCAGGCAGACGTCGGAGCAGGAAGGTGGCTCAGGAGGAGGCTCAGCAGGAGGCTTAGGACGAGGCTCAGGAGGAGGCTCAGCAGGAGGCTCAGAACGAGGCTCAAGAGGAGGCTCTGATACTGTTGGGCGGTGAACCTCTTCAGATGGTGGCAATGAGGGGGATGATGAGGACAAAGGTGAAGAGCCTGAGGATCCCGAGCGAGATTCTAGGATTGCAAGAGGGGCAGAGCTAGAAGAGTTAGGACACCCCGATCATGCCCCTTTAGGTAATATTTCTGATTAATTAATAAGTTCATTATATCGTTTCAATTAACTAATTTTATGTACTTTTTATGTACAGGCTGCGGAGGCACCTTTTATGTGGTGTAAGTAAAAGCATGGACGAGCTGACGATTATAAGGCCGAAGGGTACTAGGTGCTGGGTGGAGCTTGGATGGAGTGGAAAGGGGCATCGACGAGTTGTTAACACCGAGTTGGGAAACGTCGTCCGGTTTTGCTATCCCGGGATGGTTTTAGTAGATGGTCAAAGGATTGCAGCGCATAGTTAGGATCACTATGCGCTTCAAGACTATGGCGATTCGGGTACATGTCAAGATAGAGTTTAGGAGATCTTCTAGGTAAGTTTGTTTTGATTGTTTCCATTAAATTACATCTTATTGTTATTTGACATTAATTGTTACTTGTATGCAGGGTATGTTTCATTTGGAGGAGGGTGTGAGTCAAGCATATGCTTGTTCAGTTTTTCATAATGCAGCAAAAAGACGTGTCAAGAACTCTTTCTCTAAGGCACGGATCAAAGCTGTGACCGTGTACTACAAGACGTTGATGTTTCAGCCTATGACAAAAAAAGAAGCAGCCAAAATTCACCTCACTAGGGAAGAGTACTTACATAGTCATGTGGATTGGATTTGTGCCAATATGGAGGCTTGGGAGTGGTTATGCGGGTATTGGGGTTCAGCTGAGTTCAGAAATATTTCTGATAGACACCGAAGAAACCGGAAGACCAAGCCAGGAAAGCACTTCTTCGGGCCGGATGGTTATCTTCGGATGGAATAAAGGATGGTATGAATTCTTACATTCATACTTAGATTGTTTCAATTAGTTGTATTGATTAAATTATTGAATTTTGATATTGCAGACAGCTGAAACTGGTACGCCTCCTACGTTTTTCGAGGTTTATCTTAAGGGGCACAAAGGTCCAGACCCGAATCGCCCGGAGGTGTTGTGTGACGAGGCATCAACACAGAAATTGGTACGTATATTGATTCTTTGTTGCTTTTATCCATCAACTCAATTTATCTTGTATTACATTAATCCATTAACTAAATGTATCACAACAAAAGTATGTTGAGAGTTTTTAGAAGAACCATGGACCTGATTCAGATTATTTGAGAAAGTCGTTAGATGTCGCTGCGGCGAACGATGCCGGCGGAGGTCTACCGCATGGGAGGTATGTGTAAAGATAATGATGATTTGTATGTTAATGAATGTCGATTATTCACACTTGTATTTTTTGTAGACTTGGGTTGGGCGACGGGTACGTAGAGCGTGAGGCTTATGCTAGACGACAGCCGTCCAATGTTAGTGGTAGTCGATTTTAATCTTCTACAGAGGCTGAATTACGAGAAGAATTGAGACGCACAAAGGAGGAGATGCAACAACAACAGCAACAGACACAAATGTTACTGCAACAACAACAGCAACAGACACAGATGCTGCAGCAATAGATGCATTATTTGTATATGTCTCAGGTAACACATAGTTTTCGTATTTAAAAATATTATTCGATTTACAAATGTTTCTACTCAAGATATCACAACTAATTTACTTGATGCAGTTCATGGGTCAAGGTAGCTCTAGTTCTCAGTTTGGTCCACCGCAGCAACCTTATCTCGACATGATGCCTCGACCAATGCAGACAACAATACAGATTGGCTCCTCCTCACAGGTAAAACTGCTTATCTTATTGACTTGAGTTATATAATGCAATATCGTAACCATTTGTGTTGCAGGGTTCCGAGAGTGGTCAACCATGTGTTCCACAACCTTACGGATTCATGTCACTGTTGGCTTCTAGATTGCAGCTAAATAATCCAGGTAAACTATAATTTTTGTATTTGACCACTTTATTCGATTCCAAAATTATTCTAATTATAATCTAACGACTTGAAGCAGTTTTTCCACCGCCTTTCCCTCCGGTGCAGACTCACCCATCACAAATTGGAGACGCAGCGGTATGTATGACTTGTATACTTATTACAATATTTTCATTATAACATCATATATTAATTAGCACAATATTAAGAAGAAAAGGGAAATACTAGCAGATATATAAAGTGAAAGAGGGAACAAGTGAGAGAGCGAGAGAGGCAGAGATAGATAGAGAGGGAGAGGAAGACATAGAGAGAGAGGGGTACATAGAGGGAGAAAAGAAATGGTCCTGTGAAGAGGGGTACATAGAGGGAGAGAGGAAGAGATAGATAGAAAAGAAGAGATAAATAGAGAGGGAGCTAGAGAGAAAGAGATAGAGAAGAGATAGAGAGAGTGGGAGAGCGAGTGAGGGCGAGAGAGTTAGGAGTTAGGGAGAGTGAGAGGAAATACGAGAGCGTTGATAAGTTTTAGTTCAAACCAACATGCTTCTCTTTTTTAAAGTTATGTTACTAAGTTAGTCGAAGTTAACATGTTACATTAATAAGTTTCTATTTTATTTATTTATCGCAGGGATCTCATCATGGAACTCCTGAAGGTGTCGATGCTTTCTTTAACATCAACGACGGAGGTGCGAGTGGAGGAGATGGGAGCGCAGGACGTGCGAGTGGAGGCTCCCACGGCGACATTTGAATTTCATTTACTCATTTTTGTATTGTTGTGCTTGTGTTTGAAACGTTTGAAAACTTGTGTACGATGCTATGTTTGAAATGTTGTTGAATTATATCTGTTCTGCTGTATATATCGATGTTTTGTGTGTAAAATAGAGGCTCCCCATTCGGGGAGGGAGAGAAATTAAGCATTTTTTAAAAAAACAAGTTATATGTGTCGGTCTCCTCAAAACCGACCCACTTAAGTGGATTATATGCGTCGGTTCCTGAAGGACCGACGCACACAAACGCGCTCGGTGCGTTCGCCACGTGTCGCTTTATGTGCGTCGGTCCTTTGGAAACCGACGCATATAAGTGACTTAAGTGGGTCGGTTCTCTTGGCCGACGCATTTAATCCTAAGTGCGTCGGCTAAGAGAAACCGACGCACTTACACAATAAATGCGTCGGCCCCAACGCACTTAGATGGTAAAGGTGTCCAATATATTTCGTCGGCTAAGTGCGTCGGTTGACCAACGCCTTTACCTTATGTGTGTCGGTTTCTGTAGCCAACCAACGCTCATATAGCCGACGCCCTATTGACGAATTCCTGTAGTGCTAACCCTAATCATTCTCTCTCTCACCTCCCACTCTTCTCACTCCACTGGCAGCGGGAGACAGCGAGGCGGCGACGGTGCTAGGGGGGCAAGCGGCGATCAGGCGACTGCGGTGGCGACTCGGTGACTGTGACGGCAGCTCGGCGACTGCGGCGGTGCGGGCCACGCGAGTCGACCGGCCATGGCGTTCGGGCCGGAGCACCTGGACGCCTAGGCGGTGACTAGGCGTTGCGTGGTAAACACTAGCGACGGAGACGCCTTAGACTCCCAGGTAGCCTTAGCGCTTAAGCGACGTCTTAATAACTATGCTTTATATTTTACTTGTAAATTGAATTTAGTTTAATTAGTTGTTTAATTAGGTGTATTAGTTAGTTAAAATTTTAATTATTTTTTTATGATCATATAGTTGTAAATTGTATTTAGTTTATTAATGAGTGCTATGTTAGGTGTTAATTAGATTTTATATTAAGTAATATACTATGTTAATAATTTAATTATTAATTATTTATTTTATTTTATTATTTAGTTCAAAAATGTTTGAAATTTAAGTATTAATTATCCGCTTCATGACGGATCTAGCGAATGTCAACCACGCAAGAGTTGTCTTTAACAAGAACGTCAGAAAGCTTGTTACGCAGGCAATCTCCTATGCCCGTATTCAAGCAACAAACCATTACTTGAAGAGACATCAAGGGCAGGAGCTTGCGAAGTTTAGAGACGGCTCCGACACATATTTAATGGAGAAGTTGTACGTCGTGGTAAACTAGTAGTGTTTTAATTAGGAGTCTAATTTTGTAATATCAACGTTATTTCAATCAATTATTAAATGCATTCAGGTGAGGATTTATTGGTTGGAGTACTATCCGGAGGCTTACTGGACTCTCTGTCGGTTGTGGTCCAGCGAATACTTCGTCGCCAACTCCAAGAGGGCCCGATAGTGCAGAGGCTCTACTAGAGGCCATAGTATGGTCCGTATGGCTATCTACGAATGATAAAAAAAATACATACATAACTATATTTATAGTATATTTATGCTACTGACTCGTACTTACAGAAAAACGAGTTCGGTGAATGATCTAGCAACGTTCAGGTGTGGAAAAGAGGTTACAAAGCAAGTGACCCTTCACAACCCGACCAACTATGCACTCCGGTGGCCACAGGGAGACTGGTGAGTCCTAGAACTAACATGTTGCTTTACGTGTAACTAACATTGCTACTAACGCGTATTTAGGTATTGCTTGTATTTGTAGGAGAAGTATGAGGAGGAGGCGGTGAAGATTCATGATAAAGATTACAATTGGCATAACACACCAATCGATGCTAATGTCGTGTATGCGAGCGGTGGTGGTAAAGCGCATCTACGGTGAGATGCTACCTATTTTTCTTTCTGTCAACTCCACCTACGTTATCTTACTCTTAATCTTTTTTATATATAGTTTTGCCATTTTGATGGAGTGGTTGACTCGAGGGAGGCAAGGCCTTCGAGGGGCTTCTCCTCGCAGTCTTCGTCTGCCGAACCCAGCTGGCGGATGTCGCAGAGGGAGCTGGAGCTTCAAAGTGTCCAGGAGGAGCTACGCCTGACACAGGAGAAGCTTCAGGAGCAAGCATCTTTATTGAAGGCCACTCAAGACTATCAAGCCATCTACAACGCACAGATACAAGCGGTGATACATGTAATATCTTAAAATACAAAGCATTTATATCATTTCATTACTATTCATTTGTTAATGCTTTTCTATCACAGACCTTAGCACAACAGCACGAACATCATATTGCCATTCTCACATGGCCGCCGATGCCGGAGCCACATGTGCCTTCTTCTGCGGCATAGGTAATCACCGTTTCTTCAAAATATCATAAATTAGATTACCATAGCAAACCGGGACAAAGTTAGTAAACCATTAAAACTTAGCCACAATTGGTCTGACATAGCTAAATATAGCCATAATTGCTCAAACATAGCCATAATTACTTAAATATAGCAAAATTTAGACATAATTGCTCAAACATAGCCAAACTTAGCTATAATTGCTCAAACATAGCCAAAATTAGTCAAACTTAGCCATAATTACTCAAACATAGCCATAATTACTCTTACACTTTACAGGATCGACGGCGGAGGCTCAGATTCCATCGCCTGTGCTACCGGGACCTGGGGCACGGCGCAAGGACGATATTCCGGGCTCCGGAGGTAGAGGACGTGGGAGTGTCTAGCGTCGTGTGTTGTATTTCATATTATTGTATTATAAAATATATGTGATGTTATATGTTTACTTTTGTATCTACCTGTGAGTTGGCCATTATGCCAGGTTAGCATTTCTCTGTTATTTTTTAAAATATATTCCTTATTTACGAGGCCTGTTATTGACCGTCGTAAATAAGCTTTCAGATCAAGGGCGCGAGGTGCCACTTTCTCAGTAAGTTACGACGGCTAGTTTAGGCCATCGTAAATAAGTTATTTATGACAACGACTGTCGTAAATAAGCTTATTTACGACCAACCACTTGTGGCGGCCGGATGCCGTCGTAAATAAGTTGATTACGATGATTATGGGCTTAATTACGACGGTTTAGGCCGTCGAAATGTGACAGTTTGCTGTAGTGTTAGTATATTTTACACTCCATTCTATTCTAATTCACCCCATTTATTATTACCCAAATAAGCCAGGACTATTACATTTGGCTATAGTTTAGCATATATTGTATTTGAGGTTTTGCTCCTAGAATTATAGAAAAAACTAATACTGGCATTGAATTTGATTTGGTGGAACCTATTCAATACTTGCATTTACGTCTGACTTGTTTTTCAGTTGTAGGTGTAATAGCGAGAGTTTCAACTCATGCGAGCACTTGTATTTACAACTAGTTATTTCTTTCATTATTAGAAGATATGCTCTGGTGTCGACTCTGCTTGCTCGCTTATAACTTGGTGTTGCAGTGATTTCGTGTATTAGCATGGCGGTTCAAAAATTACATTCATATCTTCTGAATAAACAAGAAAGGTTAAGTATTGCCTGCAGAATTTTCGGATAGCTATGTTCTCTCTCTGTTTTACCTTCAGTTTCTTTGTTTTGTGATATTTGACATGCAGTGCGTCTCTGCCATCAAACATATGATAGGCCAATTTGGCTCAAGGACTTTGTGAAATTTACCCCAACGTGCTTGGGACAAAGTCTTTGTTATTGTTGACGACTTGTGAAATTTGCGCGTCTTATTAGAATTTGTTGATGTGGACACAAGAAATTATGGTTAATTGTCAAACAACATCTGCCCATCAAAATGCTTTACTTTTTAAATTTAAAGGAAGACCTAGAATACATTAGGAGCTTGTTTGAGGAGACATTTTTTAGTTAGTTCCAATCCCAAGAGCTAATGAAACATTTTTATTTTTGTGCCCAATCTCTCGTGAGAGTCAAAATAACAATTATTTGATGTGAGAGAAGTGTCTTTATTTTAAAATGCAAGCCTATTGAGCATATAAATGTATAGCGCTATATTATTTTTGTGTCAATCAGTAAATTAATGGTAATGCGCTCCATAAAATTCTTATTTTTTCACGTTACTTGTAGTGCCAATATATATGAAACACATTGATATAGTAATCTATGCTACTTTATTAATTGTTGATGGGAACTGTTTACGAATTTTTAGTATCATGTACTACAATTCCAGGTCTTGTTAGTTTGGTATCTTGTATAGTGATTTGGCTCTAGCTTGATATAAAAATCGTGAACTGCTGTTAGCTATCCCAAGACTTTCTAGATAATCCAAAAAACGTAAAAGGCCACCTTTCATGACTATTGTTTGTACTCTATGAGGAAGCTCTTTTGGGCACTCCGAACAATTTTTCATAGAGAAGCCCAAAAGCAAACTAGAAATGTTCTAAAATTAATGGCTGGCTATCATTAGAAGGCAATCATAGATAAATTAAGTAAGACTTGCTCTCCATAGATACCATCGTTTTGCAGGATGAAGAGAGATTACAAGCTGTACTATAATATATCGCCCTAATCCTCTATACGAAGTTGACAAAGAGGAGTGCAACGAATTAATACTTGAGCTAACAGAAATATATAGAATGCACAAAGACTTTGCTGAGGGTTGAGCAGCTTGGGGACAGCTACAGAGTTCAGATTTTGTTGAAGGAAAAAAGATCTTGCTACTTAAATGTTAACATATGCTAATGCTTCTTTACTATCGCCAGGGCACAGCCCCGGTTTCTTTATCAAGCTTTGTCACTGATTAAGGGCATCATATTTTGCCCAAGCTTTTCGCTTCTAGTATATGATGATACTGAAAATGTAATTTTGTTGTATACCATTCTGTTAATATATTTTGATAGATCAATGGAGTATGCATGTTGTATTTTCTGATTGAATTTTGCTGAGGACATGGAAGATACATCCCTATTTTACAGGCACATATAAAGGTGTATCACACTCATTATATGTTTTTGTTTGGCGTTTATTTGCATAGCTCTCCTTGTATTTGAAGAGAATATTACAGACGAAATACTAGAAAAATATATTTTTAAATGATAAAAGCCCTATAAAAGTTAATTTATGATAAATCTAAATTGGCTTATATTATGGAATCATAGGTAATCCTCCTAAGCTCTATGTAGTAGGAAATTGATTACTCGTCAATGAAGCTGTTGATTGATGGGGATATGGAAGACTTTTGGGGGACCCTTTTGCTCTTTCTAAAGATACTGTGTTAAACAAACTTTGATTCGTACTTAGAAGTACTTTATAATCAACTTTAAATAGTGCACTTTCTAAAAGAACTTTGTAAACTTGCATCTTGTTTTTATATGATATAAGTTAGTCAATTTATATGATTATAGGAACTAATTTTTGTTTCTGGTCTTATGTAGGAGACAATTGGTTGTTCCATACTTTTGTATAATTTTACACCAGCCACTAGTGGGTACGAATACTGACACACGTTCATATATTTCCACTTAGGGCTTGTTTGCCAAGGTTCTGACTTATATGATAAAATAGCTTTTCTACCTTATCTTTGTTTTTTTCAAAAATTGTTTAGCAAAACAACTTTTTAGTGGGAATATGGGTAATTCTAAGAACTCTTTATATTTGGAATGGAGTATAAACCTGTAAAAGATAGAAATTATGGCCCATGAGCTTGTGTAAAATAAAGAATGACCTACTCCTTCCGTTCTAAAATAAATGATGTTTAGTACAAGAAATATAGTTCAATTTAAACTAAATTAATTATCCTAAACGTCATTTATTTCAGAACGGAGGGAGTATAATGGATTTGGGACACAAGCAGGCCTGGCCCTGAGCGAGTGCCTGAGGGGCGACCGCCCCGGGCCCCCAAAAGTTAGGGGCCCCCATCTGCTTATGTTGATTTAATCAGTCCAACTTAGAAATTAAAATATATAGCTTTAGGGTAAAACACAGCTGCATAGCAGATGAGAGGAGTCGGCCACAGAATCACGCTGCCGCCTCAGGTATTTCTATTGCAAAACAGTTGAATTGCTTAACAGCTAAAGACGTACTCGATCTCATATTATCGGCTGCCGCGACCCACTATCGTGGGAATTGTGATGTTGCTAGACTGATCAGCAGCTACGATCTCCAACAGTTACGATCTCGTATTCTTGGCTGCTGCCTGACGCCGGCTGCCGTGACCCGCGACGGTACGTGCGCGACATTGCTGCTCCAAACTCGAGTTAATTTCAGGTTTCCATTGCTCCCTATGTTTTGTGGACACTAGCAGTGATTTTTTATTCATTGATCAATATATGTAAACTCTTAGACCAATTGTTTTCTCTTATTTTTTCTTACCTTCTCTCATCTATGTGTATACTAATTAGGCTTAATTGAGTGATTGTTCAAAATATTAGACATAATTTCAGTTAGATTAGGTACTTGAACTAGTTTTGATTTGTATCTCGAGTTTAAATCACTAACAATTTTTATTTTTAATTCGTAGGATTGTTCTCACCCAATCAAATTATGTCATCCATTATAAAGTATCCATCAGGTAGTGACAAAAGAAGGAAAAGGCAACGTCAAGATGAGTTGACTGAATCACAAAAAAGTGCCATTGATAATTTTTTTAAGAAAGCATACCCTTCAAAAAACATAGATGAGTTGGCGATAACTGTTGTGCAAAACAAGCTAACGGGATGTCACAGTAAAATGTTGAAATCAACAATGATGATAATAATGTAAGTGATCATGAGAATTCGCCGGTTACAGAAGTTGCTTGCGATGATGAAGAACCAATTTTTTCTATTGATATTTACGATCCTAGAAACCGGGAAAATCTTGATAACAAAGCAGGGGATATATTAGTGGAAAAGGATCTAAAAGTTCGTTGTGTTAATATGTCTAACAACAAAATAAAGATTGAGGAGTACTTTATATCATTCTTAGAAGTGAATGACACATCTGGTTTGGGACTTTTTAATGTATTGTTGGAGTCAATGAATTTTTTTTTTGTCTTAATATTTCTGATATAAGGAGCCAAGGTTATGACAATGGATCAAATATGAAAGGAAAACACCAGGGAGTGCAATGAAGGTTGCTTGATATCAATCGAAGGGCTTTGTATATGCCATCTGCATGCCACAGTATTAATCTTATTCTTTATGATATGGCAAATTCTAGTCGGAAAGCTGAATTATTTTTTGGGGTTGTGTAACGGATGTATGTGTTATTTTGTAGTTCTACTAAAAGATGGAAAGTGTTGCTCGACCATGTTCCAAATTTAACAGTGAAGTCGATGTGCAATACTCGTTGGGAGAGTCGTATCAAAAGTGTTAGAGCAATAAGATATCAAACATCACAATTAAGGTTAGCTTTGTCTCAATTACAAAAAGCTAGTGATTCTGAGCCCAATACAAAAAGTGATGCTAAAAAATTTATTTAATTTACTTGGCAATTTTGAGTTTATTCTTGGTATGGTTATTTGGCATGACATCTTATTTGCTGTGGATACCGTGAGTAAAAAGTTGCAATCGCCATCAATATGCATTGACTCTACCTTGCAGCAAATTAAAGGTATAATGCAATACTTTAATAACTACAAAAATGAAGTGTTTCAATCTAGTTTGAAAATTACAAAAAGAGCTTGCAACTGAAATGAGTGTAGAGCCATCCTTTCCAGTGAAACGCAAAGGTATGAGAAAGAAACAATTTGATGAATTTGGTTGCAGTGAGGAAGTAATATTGCAAGCTGAGAAGGACTTTGAAGTTAATTACTTTTTGGTCATGGTTGATATGGTGACAACCTCGCTAGAAAATAGATTTGAAGAACTCCAAGTATTTAAAAATATATTTGGATTTTTACTAAGCTCAAGAACCTTGACATTATTGGATGATACTGATCCTACAAATTGTTGCACTAGATTTGCAAAAACTTTCTCTTCGGATGATTTATATGATGTGGATTTAAATGATATAATATTCGAATTGAAGATTTTGCAGGTGACTTTGCCGGAATTGGAGATTTTTGAGTTTGTTAGAGAAGTGGACATCTATCCGAATGTGTCTATTGCTTATCGAATCTTGTTTACTAAATCGGTGACCGTTGCATCAGCTGAAAGAAGCTTTTCAAAGTTAAAGTTATTGAAAAACTATTTGAGATCACTAATGTCTCAGGAAAGGCTAAACAGTTTGGCTACTTTATGCATCGAGAAGAGATTGCTAGATGAAATTGATATTGACTCTATCATTGGTGACTTTGTATCTAGAACTGTTAGAAGAAATTGTTTTAAATGATATAGAGATAGTTTTGTTTTTAGTTTAAACTTATTATTATATGACATAACTATTGATAATTAATTTATAATATAGTTATAGTTGATAAATTATCATATTATGTTTATAGTACATGAGGGCTCTAAATTTTTGTTTCGCCCCGAGCCAAAAAAAGATCAGGACCGGCCCTGGACACAAGTTGTTTTGTATGAGGTATTTGATAGGGATTATATACAAGTCAGAGCTGAAACCCCTCCATAAGCCATACCAGACGGGTCGTTGAAGCGGGCTAATGACAGCATGGTGTTATAGATAGTGTCCCAATAGAAATACTACCCCTAGCAGTTAACGAAGTGAAGTTTGGCAAAAATATATTCCAGCAGCGTACGTACACAACTGAGAAGGGAGTATCTGTAACAATTTCGGGCTTCCAGCCAGCCTCTCCAGGTCGGGGCGTCGGGCTGCATCGGCCCCGAGATCTGGTCGAGACTCCGCAGTAGGCTGACTCAGACAGAGCCTTCGCAGACCGTACCGCAGCTCCACTCTCAACTCCGAGTTGGACTTGCTCGCGGTGAAGCTCCCCCTTCCATCCACTAGAAGAAGAAGAAGAAGAAAAAGAACGGCAGCCTACAGGCCCCGGTGGCTCCACGGAGGAACGGCGGCACTTCCCTGGTCGACGCATCAGCTGGATTGGATTCGTGATCCACCCCAATCTCGTGTTGTTTTCTTCCGTCGGTAAGTAACCCTAGCTTGCTTGGATGCGATTGTTTTCTGGGAGATAGATCTCTTACCTGCTTTCTGAGCTACTAAATCTTCATTTCCCGAGAGGGGAAGAAGGATTAGACGTTCAACTGGGTGTTCATGCTCAACGCCAAGCTCACCCCCTCTAAAAACAGCTCTTTTTCTGGCTGTTGTTAGGGTTCAGTGTAAGGAAGGGAGCCGGAGATGTTCTACTCGCAGTTCATCTTGGCCAAGAAGGGGCCTCTCGGGACCATATGGATTGCCGCGCACTTGGAGCGGAAGCTGCGCAAAAACCAGGTTGCAGACACGGACATCGGCGTCTCTGTAGGTGGGTCTTATTTTCTTTTTCGATCTTGGGTTTGCACTCTGCAATTAAGTCTGCACACATCAAGGCCTAACCGGCTGTATGGCCGTGAAGTGTGCTTTTGCTAATGCTTGTTGCTCTTGTAGCTGTGCAAAACAAAAAGATGCTAATTTTAGCTCATCTATTGTTCTGCAGACTGCAGTATTCGTCCCCTTAACTGTAACTTCTGGACTAGAAACCTTTTAGCATTTCTGGTGTAGGTCTAACTAACTTGTTGATATGAGTTTTAAAAGGCCTAAATAATTGTAGCTTCTGTTGTTGATATGAGTTTTTAAAATGTCATATTTTTAAGTCATGAATGAGCTTTCTGGTTTAATATCTGCTTCTTCATGAGCGTCATGGTGTAAAATCCATTGCTTTTTAGATTCAGCAAGGTATTTAGCTCCATACATTTGGAGATGCCGTGGTTATATTTTTCGCTAGGGTTAGAAGAAGCATCAATTGTTTTTTTTTCTCGATTGTATGGTCTCTGCCTCTCACTAGGACATTAAGAGAAGAACCACATCTGCTTTTGCAATAGTATAGCTCTTACTATATCTGTAGAAGTTGGGCAAAAATTGAGCTTGAAGGCCGCCTTAATGTGCACAATGTCACCCATATGACTGGAGTAATCTCCATGTAAATATCAAATACTAGCACCCATTGTTTTGTCTGTGACTCATGTTATGCTATTATTCTAACTACACTTCTGAACAGCTGTTCACTGCTGTACGAGGACTGAGAGAGGGCTTTCTAAACTAGTTCTGTTTTTAATGCTAGTATGCATAGACAAGACAGCTCAAAGCTAACTGTTTCGACTACCTGTCTTTAATCTAGGGTTTGCACTCAGCAATTAAGTTCGCAGATGCCATGCCCTGACCTTCTGTAGGAATGAAGTGTTGTTTTAGCTATAAAAACAAATACAAAAAGCTAATTTTAGGTCATTTATTGTTTGTTGGTCCACGGTTCATGTAATTTTTTTAGCCTTTTTAGTTTGTGGCTAACTAATGTCTAGTTGCAGCTGTTGAAGCAAGTCATAAGTATGTAATTCTTTTAGTTGTCAATGAGCTGTCTGTTTTAATTTTGTGCAGGTTTGTCAACATCATGGTAGAAAAATCATTGCTTTATAGATTTGACAAGTTATTTAGCTCTGTCATTTGGAAGTTGCCTTTCATTTTTTAATTTGCTAGGGTTTAAAAAGCACCGCCTTTTTTTGATCGACTAACTAGGACACTAAGAACTAGAAAGATATCTGTTCCATAATACTCTTAATTTACTAGGTTCTTATATAGTACAGTGCAATTAAAGGAGGGCAAATATTAAAGTTTGAAGGCCCCTCAATGTGTGGACTGCAATCCATTTGTGACTGGAGGGAGTAGTTTTTAAGTAAACTTATTATAATGATAAAATATTACCATTGGTTGTGTCCATGGCCTATGAGGAATAGCTCATTCTAGCTAAACGGTCTTTTTTCACCTCTTGATTTTTAGTTCGTCACCGTTATTATAGGACGGCCTTTTCTAAACTTATTTTTTTCTTTTGTCGCTGATTTACATAGTCAAGACATTTTAGTTTAGTAAGATAGTTCAATTACATGCGAGATATATGGAGAAACGCAATCTGTGGAGGACTAGTCACTAGTGATGCAAAAACACTAGTGTAGCTTCTGATTTGATTGTATTTTGATGCTGTATAGGTGTTATCATTTCTTGCATTTCTGTTGCACATTGTAGAAGCACCATGTCCATGTGAAACGTGGAGCCTGTGGTACATGAAGGCTCTGTAATATAGTGTTGTAACTCCTCATTTTCAGAATAGTAACTATGAAATTGACACATTTTTTAGAGGATGAACGGATATATCCAACTAGCTGTGTATTCTGCATGCCAGGGAAACTTCTTTTGATTATTCGCCCCTCTATTTTTTAAGAGTTTGAGAGCATAAGCCCCAGCCATATGCATTACCACACGATGGAAAATGTTTACAACTCAGAGATGATTAAGCATTGTGTGCTGCATGACACAGCAAACTGAAAGTAACAGAAACCATCACCCTTGCACAATCGCAAGGTTTATCTGGTCAGACCTACAATACCATTTTCATGTAGAGTTTGCCAGTTGGGCTTGTCTGATCAAGATTTAGAGGCAGACGAAATATTTAGCACTACATTCCATTTACCGTATGTCATATTGCTTTTCTTTTTGTCATAGGCCATGCATAAATTAATGTTACTATGACTTAGCAACATCATTACATGCTTTTATGAGGCATGCAACCATGTCATTGCACAAAGAAAATCAAGCACAAGCTTCTTACTGAGAAAATTTTGGGAGATCCATTCCACCTCCTGACAAACCAACCAAATATAAAGTGTGGGATTCAGTACCAGGAATTATTTTGAGAAAAAAGTTACTTATAGAAATCATTGGGTCTTGATGATTCACACTAAAGAGCGCTGAAATCGGAAAAAAATCTTTTAAGGGAATGAATGAAGGATGAACAAATATATCCATTATGCTCTGTGCTCCTCACAGCAGGAAAATACTTGTTTTTCGGTTAGTTGGCCCATTATTTTTCTCTTCACCCAGTTGGGCTAACGGTGGTTCTAATTTCAAGTCAGCCAATAAGATTTGATTCCAATTACTATGTGCCATACTGTGTCATGTTGTGTTTGCAGGCATGAATCAATGAACTAAGCTTCATCGCCCATACTTAATTGGCGAGCATGCAACCATGTAACCACTGAAAGCAAATAACTCACAAAGTTCTTACATTGAAAACAATGTACAGAATTTTGTGTACATTACCTCACATACCAAAGTCTAGCTGCTTGTGTGAATGCCAATACTATGAATTATGTTTTGTGAGTAAAAATCCCTTGTTGAAAGTCCAAGCTATCATGATTTATTTTCTTTTCCCTATGTGAAAATTGTTGCTGTCATGGTTTTATATTTTATGTTCAGTATGGTTTCCCCAGTCTTCTCTCTACTGCTAACATAGGAATTTCAGGAAGCGTTGCCTGTTTTCCAGTTAACATCAAATTGAAGCAACTTTTATAAGCATTCGCTTATTCCATTGTCATATACTCATATACAGGGATTTTTGTTTTTTCTATAACATGATCTAAAAAATTATAGCTCTTGTTAGCTGCGCCCTTTGCTTATTTTTTTCAAGGAACCAATAGAGATCACAACTACTGTACAAGCCTGGATGGGCAAACGTGCCGCCCATGAATGAAACAGTCAATCATCTTGACAGTTCAAAGAATTTCATAAAATTTGTATAATGTATTTGACCTAACAATTCTTCCTATTATTGTGGGTGATCATTGATGGTTTCTATTAGCCTACCCCAACGTGTTTGGGACAAAAGCTTTGTTGTTGTTGTTGTTGTTGTTGTTGTATTGATGGTTTCTATTCTTGCAGATTCAATTATATTCCCTGATGTTCCAATTGCACTTCGGTTGTCAAGCCATCTTATGTTAGGCGTGGTCAGAATCTATTCTCGGAAGGTCAACTACCTATTCCACGACTGCAGTGATGCTTTGCTGAAGATAAAACAAACCTTCAGGTCCACCGCTGTTGACCTACCCCCTGAGGAGTCAACTGCTCCTTATCACTCTATAACACTGCCTGAGACATTCCATCTTGATGATTTCGAGCTACCAGAAGCTGCGTTTCAGGGGTAAAGCCGTGGCCTCTATTTCCATAAGTCTATTATTTATGAATGACCTCTCTGTTTTCTGAATGCTTCACAAATGATCCAGTGACATTGATCATCATGTAAGCACAAAAGAACAGATCACCTTGCAAGATAACCCAGAGAGAACAGGATATTCAACATCCCAGTTTGGCCTAGACGGTTGGTCATGTCTCTTTCTGCATCTTATGTCACTCAAAATTTATATAGCATTTTAATCATATTTATATATGTTCAAAATACAGAAAGATTTGGTGATGGCAGTTCTTCACATGTTGGTTTGGATTTGGAGGAGGTAATATGAACTGTTATTTTATTTCCCCCATTTTTTGCTCTTGAAAAGCTTGTCATCTTCATCATCAGTATCTTCTTTTTATTCTTCTGCAACTAGATTTACACTTGGATTCTTTAACATATAGCTTAAGAATCTTGTTATTCTTGTTATGTAAACATGCCCCTTTTTTCTTTGTGTGTACATAACTAACACTATTCATTTGGATTTTTAATATATAATTTGAAAATTAAACCTTGAAACCCCCCTGTTTTGCAGAAAAAAAAGAATCAAACAGTAAACTTAGCAACTTATTAAACTTAAGTCAGTTCACAACTTTTTTTCCAAGAATTAAAACTTCTAATTTCTATCTGAGGCTCTGAGCTGATTTTATTTATTTGTGGTCAGGAATTGATGCTGAACAAGGACTACTCTATTAATCTCCAGTCTGATGATGGGTAAGATTTTGTCTTGGTGTTTGAATCAGGACGACCGACGTTGACTTGGGAGGAGGCGGCAAAACGAGACTTAAGATTGGAATGTATCTAGAGACTTAGCTCATGATAGGAGTGCATGGCGCACACACCCACACACCCACACACAGGTGCGCGCGCACACACAGACACACACGTGCGCGCGCGCGCACACACACACACACGCACACACAACGTGCTTGGGATAAAGGCTGCTGTTGTTGTTGTTTGAATCTTTTTATTATGGTCTCTGATATTTGATCAGTATATTGTCTTGTCTGCATGCATGTAGCAATCTGTATCTTTGTTCCCTTGTAAAGTTTTGACTTCTGCGGTTCTACTGGAATGCTTATAAGTTTGATCCTGCAAAACTAGAGTTGTAAAGTTGAGTGATAGTCAGAAGAATAGTGATCTCTGCATATAGTTTGCTCATGTTATTAGAAACCTACTTGTTGTTATGACATTCAGAATGTTATGAGAAACCTACTAGTTATCTACTGGAATTTGTATGTGAGTTGCATTGCTTAGGTCTTCCTTTGTTGGCCCCTCGCAGCATTATCATTCAAGGCCGACCGTCAGTTCCTTCAACTGATATGGACGCTGATGATAACCAAAGTAAAGACGAAATGGCTGACGGATACAGCAACATGGAAGATGGGCCTTCTAGTCAGGGAAAGCTAAGTCCACTGAATGGAGATAATCTAGGAGGGAACAATTTTCCTAACTGGAATGGTTACAATGTACATACACCAGATTTGAACGATACGCTGTTGCACAGGAACAGTATGCCAGGGCCTTCAGCTTCATATTACCAACCTAGCCCCATCCCTTGTGATGAACCTGCATCACCAGAGTTTGTTATTGCTCAGGCCCCAGCTACACCTGGTTTAATGGAAGAGACAGTTCCTTCCAGAGTCCATGGAAGTCCTATTTTGAGTCCACAGAGAAAAGCTTCGCCGTCAAACAATGATGAGACTGCAAAAGGTGATGCTTCTGCTGCTCCAGCTTCAGATTTTCTCCATACAGCTAGTGCAAATGCCAGTGATATTTATGCAGAGGCAGAGATGACTGAACATGCACTGGCAAAACCTGGGCAAGTTGAGTCTTTTGCTGTTGTGCAGGACACTGATTCACTGAGGGAACAATGCACAAGTGAGGATTTGCGTCCCCAATGTGAAAAATCAAACTTGGAAGCTACTGCTGATATGTTGACTATCTGTACTGACGGTATAGCTGCATCTGGGGAAATAATAATTGCGAAAGCAACTAGGGAAGGTCTACCTTTGGTTGAAAATTGTTCAGAGCCATGTGTGATGGAGAACCCAACACAGATTAATGAGCCATCAGTTGACGCGCAAGGTAATCACTTGTTTCCTGACCATTCACCCTCCACCCCACCCCTACCCCCACTTCATGTTTGCTGGCAGATTGAAGATTATCTAACCTTTCAGCTATTTTTGATGCAGTGGATAATATGCATGCACCTAATCCAGTTCTACTAAGCACAAATATCCAACAGCAAAACCAGGCAACACAACAAGAAGATGCATCTAATGATAGACCAAACGAACAATCAACCTCAGAATTTGCTGAGCCTGAGAAAATGCTGTCAGCTCCAGATGCTGAATTCAATGAAGCAAATGACTTGGGGCAAGTAACAGCAGAAAAAGGAATAATTGAATCTGATGGAAGTAACAAAATAGGTAGTCTTACTAACCGAAAAAGACACCTGGAAGATAGCTTACCAGCACTAGAAAGTGAGACTACTGAAAGGTTGTCTAGCCGACCACGTGGTAAAAGGACTGCTGACTTTGTTCCTGATGATGATGATTTACTGGCATCTATTTTAGGTACAAATAACTGATTCACCATGTTTCTTCTGACTGCATGTTATTGCATTACCTAATCACTTGACCTTGTATTAGTCGGGCGAAGGACACCTGGACTGACGCTTGGTTCAACACCACTGCCTCCAAGGGCATCATCACTGAAACGCCCACGATTGGGATCCAAGATAGCTACACTCAAGAGAAAAGTGCAACTGGACGATGCCATGGTTCTACATGCTGAGTACGTATATGCTTTATAGCCTTCAAAAGAGCTTGTTGCTATGAACAAGTGACTGGTCCTTTCCTAAATATTACTGCCACCTTTCTTCCTTATTTGATGTGTACTTCCCCCCTTTTAGTCCCTTGACTTGGTTCTTGACTTCTTGTTATATGCGGTGGTAATGCTGGTCTAAAGAATTGTTACGGAAATAAACTTTTGGAATCTACTTTGGTGCAGAATTGACTTCCCTCTTGATGTTATTGTTATTGTAAATTTGACATTCATACATTATCATGTGTTTATTCTTGTACCCTTCAACCTTGTTTTTAGAAGCTTTCTTACTCATGCTGAGACGAGTATGCTGCAATTTGCTTAAATTTGGTTTGGTTATGTCAGTCCTACATTAACGTATAACATGAACTCTGTGTACTGTAGAAACCAGGTTATAGACTGTCTCCAAACTAACGTATAACATGAGCTGACTTGGCGAGTATCCTCTCTTCTCCAGTACAATACGGCAGCAGTTGATCAATACTGAGGATATACGCCGCATTCGTAAAAAGGCTCCGTGTACTCGTTCTGAAATATGGATGATAGAGAAAGGTTCGCTAGAAGATGATATATTCTGGGAGCCCATCTTTTCATGTAAGTTGTGTACTACACTGCCTTTGATTTTGTTTTTCCTTTTCTGCACACATACTAAATTGGAGGAGAAAATGGAAGCGGTGGTTATCCTGAGCCCAAAAATATACTCGTGTCTGTTTTTTATCCAAACTAGGCCTGTCTGAAGAGCTAAACAACCTACACAACCGGACATACGAGGTTGTGGAATTACAGGTTCAACCAAACATGTCTGAAACTATTGCAGAAGATAGCAACAACGTTGGGACATCTGGTGCGAAGGATATTACTGCTATTGATGAGCTGCTTCATATACCAGATAGAATGCACTCAGATGTGGTTCAGCCAGAAACAAATGATGCTGCTGGTGTTACTGCTGCTTTTGGTTTGGATCCTGATAACCAGGGTAATGGTGTATCTAATGATTTTGTTGCTGATACTGTGTATCAAGGAGTTCCTGAACCTTTAGTTGATACTGAAAACGAAGAGGTACTGGCTGGAAGAACACATGCCCAAGTTGATACACTGGTCGATGATCATCTTCAAGGTGTTCCATCTGATATGCAGCGTAGTACAGATGCAAAAGTGTCAAGTTCAGATGTGGTTTGGTCTGGCCAAGATTGTGCACAAGCAGCGGACGAAATGTCAGAGGATTTTAATCATTTTGTTCATAATGATGTTAATGTGATTGAGAATAATGAAATTCCTACTTCTGAAATTACTGGGGTGGAATGTAATCAAGATTTTGCTGGTATTACTCAACCAACAGAGGATGAGAACACTCTGTCTGCTATGGGAGATAATTCTGGCTTGCAAGAAAACAACATGGAATCTCTAATGGATATGGATATGGTGCATGATGCCACATTGAAGGAATGCAATGTAAGTTCACTTAGATGTCCTTTGCAAAAATCCTGTGACATGTTTTGTGCATCTGTTAATTACTTGCTGAATCTCTGCACCATGATTTTTCGGGCACTTTGAAAATCTTTCCATGAAGTATTTTCACTATTTTGCTCATTTACGTTAAGGCTATATAACAAATGGTGTCATCTGTTTGTTTCAGGATTTTGGAAGTGCAATTCATGGTGTTGATACAGGTAATTTTCCCGTCTCTGAAAATCATCATCCTATGCTCTAATGTAGTGTATATGCTCTACATCCATGGAGATTTCGCATCTGCAGCACCTTGTGCTTTTTTATCTGTTCTCGGTTATCGTCTTACACAAATTTTGTGCATGAGAATTCTACGAGCCACACTTCTGGCCAATTAGAATGCAGGAAGTATTTTCCCCACCAATGTGCCTACTATGCTGGTCTTATGTTGTGACAGACCTAGTGAGCTTTTGTCATAGTTTGACCTTCTGTTGTTCCAGATTTTCTGAACTATGATGATGATGATGGGGACAACGATGACGCAAATAATGATGAGCCAAATCATGATGAATTTCAGTCTCTTGACAACAGTGGCTGGTCTTCTCGCACTAGGTACAGTTGATCAAAAGTTTATTTCCTTTTACTTCAGTGCAAGAAACTGACACTTGATCTGCACATTCTGTGTAGGGGTGTGGCAAAATATCTCAAGACTTTGTTCGATGAAGAATCTGGTCTGGGAAGAAAGAGAGTGGCAATCGATCATCTGTTGAATGGAAAGACTCGGAAGGAAGCATCAAGAATGTTCTTCGAGACTTTGGTATGCCATCTACGCATCTATTTAACAGTTTTGGCATGAGCCTGAGCTGTTGTTTAGACCATGTCACCTCCCTTCTACCCTTCAGTGATATGGGCTCTGTTTGATCCACAGGTCCTGACGACAAAAGACTTCATTAACGTGGAGCAACCAAACCCGTTCGATCTTGTCAGCATAAAACCAGGACCAAAGCTACTGAAGTCAGATTTCTAGACTACTGTCAGCTAGACTGGCGCAATACATACATCTTACCATATCTGTTGTCACATTACCAACAAATGCAGATGCCGCCTTCCATGTAACCTCCATTTTTATTTGTTATCCCCTCTGTAGCATCCCCGCGCTGATGCCTGTTTGCTAGGGTTGAGTAGGGCCGTGTTGTACCTTGGCTATTCATTGTATATATGTTTTAGCGCCTGTAAAGTCTGTCGTGTAATCTGATAGCATCAGCTTTAAGTTATCCCATACTGTTGTATGGTTTAGTAAGCTTTAGGAATTGTATACCTGTGATAATGTACTTGTTGATTTATGCCAGTCAATTATCTCAAGTGACTATTTTTGGGAACTGTTAAATTCCTTGTGCCAGATTTTTGGGTAAAAAAATTGTCCATTTTTCGGTCACTCAGAGTACAGTACCAACAAAGATGTGAAACAGCAGTTATGGTCGCAGTTCCGAGTTTCAGTATGGCAACAGCAGAGTACATTTATGGCCATTGGCAAACACCCGTTGAATAGTCAATGTCCTGACCGAGTTCTTATGCATCAGACATTTTCTATAATTTTTTGGGTGCGTTGGGTATACATATTTAATAGAAAAGATTATTAATATATTCGCTCATGCTGCAAAGAGTAATCAGGGACAAATTGCGGGAAGAGGGCTCCATATCGGCAACGAGATGCTTATCACTGCCGTTGTTGATTACGTTGTTCTAGCTACAATCTATACTCATCATTTAGTCAGAAGTAGATTTTTTTCCAGGCCAGCCTCTTTTCCCCCTCCCCTCTTTCTGGCTGCATGGGCCTTCTTCCCTTTTTCCAGGCCAGCCTCTTTTCCCCCTCCCCTCTTTCTTTCCTCGTGTCGACTTGCCTCCCTCCCTCCTCTCCCTGCAGCGCACCTGGCTTTCTCGCGGCCCACCCAACCACCCGCGCCCACAGCCCGACCTGACCCGGGCCTAACCCTAGCCGGGCCCAAGCCACACAACGACATCGCTGCCGCCTTGCCACTGCGTCTAAATGGCCTAGGCGTGCGTGCCCTGGCCTCTTGGGGGTCGTGCTCCTATAAAAGAGGACCCTCTCTTCCTCCCCCCCAGAACCGAGTCGTGCCATCCCCTCCCAAGCCCTAGCGCCACCACCGAAGCCAGAGTCATCGTCCTCACTATAGCCCATCATCCACCAGCCTTTCCCGCACGCGAGACCACTTCGGTGAGGTTTCCCATGCGCTCCTCTTGCTTTTCCTTCAAATTCTAGCGAGAATAGTGGTCGGGATAAGAAAAAGAGGAAACGTTGGCGAGATCCAACCATGATGCCGTCGCGCCCGATCACATCGGCGCCGCCTCCTCACCAGGTTCAATCCCCACCTTTGGATCTAAGATAAACGATTTAGATTAGAATCCCGAAGGGGTACACGCTTTTAGTCCACAGTGGACTATAGACCGCGCGCTACCCCTGTCCACCAGATTCGTAGACCAATTCTATGTATTTTTACGCAGTAAAATAAATTCGAAAATAAGGAGAAAAGCTAGAATTGCATATTAACCTCTAAACTCCCTAGAATTAATAAAACTGACCTCATATTCTTGCAGATGATCCCCTAGGTTATAGATTAATTATAATTTAGCCCTAAATTTTATACCAAAGCACTTATTTAATCCATAGATTATTATTTAGCCTAAAATTTACGCTAGAGCCCTTATATTTATTTAATTATCATTTATCCCTAAATTTTTGTAGTTAAGCCCATATAGTTGACAAAAGTTATAAAATAGCCCCTGATCTTAGGTAACATTTCATTTAGCCAGTGAGTAAATAGATAATTTTATTTTCTAAAGGAAGAAGTCTATTTTACTACCCTGAAGTATCCATGTTGTTCACTTAGCTCCCCTAAACAAAATTTTGGTCCAATTTACCCCCAAACTATTTAGATTGGTTCATTTCACCCCTTACTGAATTTTTTTCTCTTTGTATGGGTTATGTTTGAAGTTTAAATTTTGTAGGATGGTATATAACATCATACTCTATGCTAGAGAAATTTCTTCTATAATGTTTAATAATTTTTTTCTTACATTATTCCATCTCTCATGCCCTATTTGTGTACATGCTTTAAAAACAAACAAATGCAAAGACAATCTTAAAATATTTTTCTAATACACGATATGTTATAACATATAATCTCATAAAAAATTATCCTCAGCCCTAATGTTTACAAAGAGAAACAAAAAAGAAAAACTTCACTAGGGGATTAATTGAATCAATATAAATAGTTGGGGGTAAATTAGACCAAAATTTTCTTTAGGGGGCTAAGTGAATAGTGCAAATACTTGAGGGTACTAAAATAGACTTTTTCCTTTTGTAAATTATATATTAAATTTATTAATATGTAATTCTCTATTTGAGCCCCATATTTTCCAGAAATAATTAATTAGCCACTAAATACTTAATGATTTTATTTTAGAATCTGTATTAATCTGTAATAATTATTTTAGCCCAAAATAAATTGGATAAATGCCTTAATAGCATAATAAATAGCGATTTAGTTCCTTAAAATATTAATAAATCAAAGTAAATTTTGGAAAATTACTATTAACTATTTTAACATTGATTTTAATCTGAATTATTTTTTGAGCCTAAATTAATTGTAATACAACAACAACAACCATGCCTTTATCCCAAGCATGTTGGGGTCGACTAGACATGAAACCCAATATCAATGAAGTAAAAGAGAGGAAGATATATAAGAACAAGGAAAAAAGAAAAAGGAAAAAAGAAAAAAAAAATAAAAAATAAAAAAAAAAGAAAAAAAAGGAAAAAAAGAAAAAAGAAAAAAAAGACTACGATTCTGGCACATGAATTGCTGCTTTCCATGCGGTCCTATCATGAGCTAAGTCTCTGGATACATTCCAATCTCTCAAATCTCGTTTTACCGCCTCCTCCAAGGTCAACCTTGGTCGTCCTCTACCCCTCCTAATATTTTCTCTATCTCTTAAAATCCCACTGTTAACCGGTGCTTCTGGAGGTCTCCATTGGATATGTCCAAACCACCTAAGTCGATGTTAGACTAACTTCTCTTCAATCGGCGCCACCCCTACCCTATCACGAATCGCCTCATTCCTTATTCGGTCTCTTCTCGTGTGCCCGCACATCCACCGTAGCATGCACATCTCTGCGACACTCATTTGTTGGACATGTTGCCGTTTAGTTGGCCAACATTCCGCCCCATAGAGCATCGTGGGTCTGATCACCGTCCTATAGAACTTCCCTTTTAGCTTTTGTGGGACTTTCCTATCAATAGGATTCCAGAGGCTTGTCGCCATTTCATCCACCCTACCTTGATCCTGCGGCAAACATCCTCATCAATATCACTATTGCTTCGTAACATTGATCCTAAGTATCAGAAAGAGTCTCTTCTAGATACTATTTGTCCTTGTAGACTAACATTTCCTTCTTCACGACCAACAACACTAAAGTCACACCTCATATACTCGGTTTTGGTCCTATTAAGTCTAAACCCCTTGGACTCTAAGGTTTATCTCCATAACTCTAATTTCTTATCAACACCATCTCTAGTTTCATCTACCAGCACTACATCATCAGCAAAGAGCATGCACCAAGGAATATCCCCTTGTATATCCTTCGACACCTCATCCATCACCAAGGAAAAGATGTGTGGGCTCAAAGCTGATCCTTGATGTAGTCTTACCGTGATAGGAAATGCATCAGTCTCACTATCACTTACGCGCACACTTGTCCTAACATTATTGTACATATTCTTGATAAGGGTAATGTACTTTGTTGGCACTTTATGTTTCTCTAGTGCCCACCACATGACTGACCTTGGTAGCTTGTCGTACGCCTTCTCCAAGTCGATGAACACCATATGTAAGTCCTTCTTCTGCTCCCTATATCTCTCCATAAGCTGACGAAGAAAGAAAATCACCTCCATTGTATACCTCCCAGGCATAAAACCAAACTGGTTTTTAGTGACATTGGTCACTTTCCTCAGGCGGTGTTCAATCACTCTCTCCCGAAGCTTCATAGTATGACTCATAAGCTTAATACCTCGATAATTAGTACAACTTTGAATATCTCCTTTATTTTTGAAGATATGTACTAATATACTTTTCCTCCATTCTTCAGGCATCTTGCTTGACTAAAAAATATGGTTGAATAGCTTTGTGAGCCATACTATTGCCACGTCCCCAAGGCATCTCAACACCTCAATAGGGACATCATCAGGGCCGAGGGCCTTTCCTCCTTTCATTCTTTTTAAGGCCTCCTTAACCTCAAAATCTTGTATCCTCCAGACCGTCTGTTGGAGTCATCAAAGGAGTCATACAACTCAACCATAGTGCTCCCATTCCCATCATTAAATAGCCCATTAAAGTAATCATGCCATCTATTCTTAATCTCTTCATCCTTCACTAGAATGCGGTCAGTTTCATCTTTGATGCATTTAACTTGATTCAAATCCCTCATCTTTCTCTCACGGATTTTTGCTACCTTGTATATGTCCATTTCACCTTCTTTTGTCTATATTCTCCTTATAACTTATCATAGGCCTATCCTCTTGCCTTACTCACAGTCCGCCTTGCATTCTTCTTAGCCTCTTTGTACTTAAGCATGTTACTTGCGCTTCTATCATTATGCCAACTCTTGTAACACTCCTTCTTCTCCTTAATGGCCTTTTGTACATCCTCATTCCACCACCAAGTGTCTTTATCTACAAGTTTCTTTCCTTTTGTCACACCGAACACCTCACTAGCTACCTTCCTAATGCAAGTTGCCATCTCCGCCCATATACTATCGGCATCTCCATTTTCAGCCCAGGGTCCTTCTGTGATCACCCTATTTTTAAAGGATCCTTGTGATTCTCCTTTCAACTTCCACTACTTTGTTCTTGTGATTTTGACACCTTTGTCCCGCAAAGAACATGTATGAAAGCGAAAGTCAACTACCACAAGTTTATGTTGTGTCACAATACACTCCCAGGGGATCACCTTACAATCTAGACACTCCCGTCTATCCTTTCTCCTAGTGACGACAAAGTCAATCTTGCTAGAGTGTTGGTCACTACTAAAGGTCACTAGGTGAGATTGCCTCTTTCTCAAGAGAGTGTTAGCTACCAACAGATCATAGGCTACGGCAAAGTCTAGGATGTCCTTACCCTCTTGATTTCTTTCGCCGCATCCAAAGCCTTCATGTACTCCCTCAAATCCTAGGTTAGTTGCACCAACGTGACCATTGAGATCTCCCCCTATGAGGAGTTTCTCTGTTATCAGTACACTACTAACCATATCCTCCAAGTCCTCCCAAAATTGCCTCTTAGCACTCATGTTGAGCCCAACTTGTGGGGCATAAGCACTAATGATGTTCAAGACAATGTCCCCAATTACTATCTTGATTAAGATGATCATATCCCCTCGTCTTCGAACATCCACTACTCCATCCTTAAGACTCTTATCTATTGGAACACCTACGCCATTCCTAGTCCCAGCCGATCCAGAATACCAAAGCTTGAAACCGGTATTCTTGACTTCTCTCGCCTTTTGACCCGCCCATCTAGTCTCTTGTACACAAAGAATATTTACTCGTCTCCTAATGGCAGCATCTACTAACTCACATAGCTTCCCCGTCAAGGATCCTACATTCCAACTACCCACCCGAAATCTATGTTCCTCGGCTAGCTTCCTTACGCTTTGCACCCGTCGAGTAAGATGCAAAGACCCTTGCTCACTTATCACTACATCCGGGCGATGATGTAGCGCGCCACTAAGGTGGTGGCGATCCAGCCCTTGCTCATTTAACACCATATCCGGGTTCCGATATGGCGCACCACTAAGGCGGTGGCGACCCGGCCCTTGCCCACTTAACACCATACCCGGGTTCCGATATGGCGCGTCGCTAAGAGGGTTACGCCCCAACGAATTTCTATTGGGTTTCATTTCCATGAGAATGGCTAACTGTAGTTGTTGGCTCGCCAAGCCTATCACAACCCCTCCTCCTTTACCCGGGCTTGGGGCCGGCTATGTCCTTAATTGTAATAATTCCCAAAAAGTATATAAGTAATTATGAAACTCTATAGATTAATTATTAAACACCTAAAATTTATTATGAACTTTATAAAATGTATATTAATGATTACAAATCACAGTTAATTAAAATATTTGCATACATTAATGTCATATCGTATTGATTTGCATTATTGGAATGTGTTTATTGTGTATACTTGCTTGTGTATGTGTGTGATTGCGAGTATACGAGTACGCTCAGGAGCCTACATGCGAGGACTTTCTCCAACTGGATTTCGAGACACTAGAGCAAAGCACTCTGCTGCAGGAAGGCAAGTGCCCTTGAGCATATTGATTCTATTTTTTGAGAAAATCATTTTATTTGTGAACTTTGAATGCTTGTGTCAATTTTATAGGAAAAAACATATCGTTACAGTTTACTAGTATTGATTTGCTATTCTTTGTCGTCCGGAAATAGATGAAGAGTCGGTTCGGTATTTTCTTTTTGGCTTAACATGCTTAGTTGAGATTTATGAGAGATTAATTAACTTGATTTAATGAACTTGATCACTTGAATAATGATGAACCTTTTTAGCAACATGGAACTTAGGGATCTAAGCAAGCAGGTTTTGTCGGTTGTCGTTAGATGGTTTGGTGGTATACTTACTTTAGCTCGGAGGATCGGTTCGTGGAGCGACCACCTAGTAGCAACAAAGATACAATATAGCCAAAATGGGTAAGGCTTAGCTGAATAATTAGATGTATTATCGTTACAGTATGGACCAGATTGTGGAGCGAGGAATGAGAGTCGGGAAAGACTGCCCTGAGATCTGAACAACACAAAAGGGGGCCTTGGGTTGGATTGGTAATCTGTAGGAGTTGCCCCCCTCCGGTGAAATCTTAGTAGGTCCGTACATGCGGTAGTTCATTTGTAAAAGCTATTCGTGATCTCTAGGCCGCACACCCAAGGCACTGTGTTACACCGTAATAGAGGTTCCTTAGTCACCGACTAGTGATGATATAACAGACTTGTGGGTAAAGTGGTACAATCTCTACAGAGTGTAAAACTGTCTTGCACTATAGGAAACATAGCAATTAACGAGGGTGAAAAACCGTCGTAAATAAGCACATTATCCTCGTAAATAAGCTATTTGCGACGGTATTTACTTATTTACAAGGGTTTTTAAACGTCAAAAATAAGACGACGTAAATAAGTATATTTACAACAGTTACCGACGTAAATAAATTTATTTATGAGGGCTAATTTTAGCCGTCGTGAATAAGTCCACGCATCACGTGGAACAGCGGAAAACTTATTTAAGACGGGGTGGTTGTACCGTCGTAAATAACAGAGGCATTATTTATGATGGTACAGCCACCCCGTCGTAAATAACAGGGGCATTATTTACGACAGTACAGCCACCCCGTCGTAAATAACAGAAACATTATTTACGATGGTACTGTATACAAAACCGTCGTAAATAAGTTTTTTTGTTTTTTTAAATAGAAAATGCTGATCGCTGGCTCTATGGCCAGTCCACTGGCTCGATGGCCAGCAACACAGACAGTCACAAATCCATATAGAAAGTATATAACACGATCACAATCATAGAAAGTATATCACAAGTCCATCACAAGCAATCACATGACACGATACAAACGAAGCTACACATTACTACCACGACCGCTACCTCCGGAGCCCGCAAAATCATCCTCGAGCCGTCTACTGACTCCTGGCACGTGCGGCGATGGAATGCGAGCCTCCGTCCCTGAAGCCTGTCATGTTTTAGCGCATATTATTAGAATTTAGCAAGTTGAACTAGTTTTGACTTCATTTTAGCAAGTTTAATTATATAAGACTATATTTGAGCAAGTTCAAAGTGTTTTGGTTATATTTGATAAAGTTCAACTATGTTTATCTTTAATAGAGCAATGTTAACTAAGTTTAGTTATATTTGAGTAAGTTTAGTTATAATTGACTAAGTATGTCTAAATAAACTCAAGAGAGGTTCGTTTTTACCTGAGCTCCTGTAGTTGGCACCTGTGGCTGCTCTCGCTCGATCACCGGTGGTGGCTCCCACCGTGGAAGCTCAACCTGTTGTCTAGCCGTCATAGCCTGCGAATACAAACTATTAGCACATTTTTGCATTCATAATTTTGAAACACATACATATTTGAACGATAATTACTTACCGTCATTGCTGCCTGAAACTGTAGCATGTACGAGTTGAGATACTCGTCTCTGGCCCTAGTGGTTGCGGCCTGTCGCTCTCGCTCTAGTCGGAGCTCCTCCTGAGTCCTCTCTATCTCTCTCCAGAGCTCCTCCTGTGTCTGGCGGAGTTCGTCCTGGACACTCTGGAGCTCCAGCAAGCTAGACCGGCTGGAAGAGCCAGCCTGCTGAGAGGAAGAGGACCTGGAAGGTCGTGCATGTCTGGAGTCGACCACTCCTTGGAAGATGTCGAACCTACATAAAGAAGAAAGTTTATTAGATTTTCATCGACCACTCCAACAAAGTCGTACATAGTAATTGTAGAAGATGAAAACTCACCGGCCGTGAGGTTTTCCGTGTCCACTTGCGTAAGCGGCTTCTGGGATGATTGTTGGCGCGTTCTGCCAATCATACTCCTCGCCGCAAAGCCGCCGTGCCTCCTGCCCATACCTGGTCTATAAATAAGAAAACAAAAGAATATCAACTAGTTTGATTAAGAGAATTAAATACATGTGATGAGACAACTCACCAGTGCCTCTGTCGCCGACTGAGAGCAGAGCTGGTCGGGCTGTGACGGATCACCTTCCTCTGTGACCTCTCTTCCACACCTCAATCGGTAGGGGCTCCTGACCAATTGCGCGCTTCTATGGATGCACGTGTCAGCACAATGAAAATATGAAACATAAACAAACATTATACTTGGTAAGTTACACTTACAAGACGTTTTTTCGACCGTAAATACCCGTCAACACCAAAAAAGTGAGACGGGTCCGTCCCTCTGCTTTCTCGACGACTACGGGAGAGGGCCTGAAAATCCTCACTCCCCCAGCGTAAGCAAAGGGCCTCGTACGCCTCCGGCCTGCCTTCTAGCCACTGGACTCCTCCACGACCCTACACAAATGTCTTATTAGTTGAAAATACTTTAAATAGAATGAGATAATTGAACAAAATAAAATTAACAATTTACCTCCATGTATTGCTTCATAGTCAGGTAAGTGGAAGACGCCGCACTGAAGTGGCCCGACTCTTGCTCGCTCGGATGTAGCTTGAAATATTTGTTGATAGCTTGAATCCGGGCGCTCGAAAGGGTCTGAGTCATGAGCTTCCTGGCGTTGTTGTGGAAGACTAACCGGACGTGGTCCACCGCGCCCTCGTCCTCCAAACGGTATCGTGCCTTGCATAACAAATTTATAAGTAATTGTATTTAACGTATTATAGACTACATTTGATATGCTTACCATGAAGTCGGACCATACAACCTCCTGGTGGTTGCCGTGAGTCACGTCCCGTGCGGTCGCGTAATCGTCCCACGACGTGGCCGTGACACCGTTCACTACACCTGAGTAGTGCAAACGGATCAGACCATCGAGGACACGGTTGACCTGCTTGTGTCGTCCTTGACCCGAGAAGGAGTCATCGTACCAACCCCTAATACAGAATTATGAATCATTATATATATAAGCTTAGAAAAATCTAAATTGAAATGTAAGATATTTACTTACATATCGCCAACCGGACGGATAACTATCCGATCCAATGGGTTTGCTGGAGAAGGAGGAAGACTCACAAAGTGCCCGCTCCTAGTCTTGTGCATCCGACAAGGCTCCACATCAGGTGACCCAGAAGAGTGGTCACCTGAGGAACCTCCTGGCTGAGAACCACCGGACCCAGAAGCCGGCTGCGAAGGGTGGTCAGCCACTAGTGGCTGCTGTGGACCGCACTCCTCGGAGTACTCGGACAAAGAGTCATCCTAGAAATTGTATATATATGAATGTAGTACTTATACAATTTAAGAACTTAAGAAAATTAAAGAAGATGCTATTTACCTCTGAAGACTGCATTACTGCCACATTTCTACCTTGCAGCTCTGGTAGCTAGCTCAACAACACAACCCTTCTACTAGCGTTGAGCTGGCTACCCCGAAAGGCCTCGCTCGAGGCGGTGGACAGAAAACCCCTCGCCGGTGGTATGTCCCCCTTGCTCTTTCCCTTTCTCCTACTCGATGATATCCTATTAAATGAACAATTATTATTTATTAAATTAAATAAACAATAAGGAAGATAATAGAAAAGAAGATAATAGAATTCAACCGTGACTGATTTTCGTTTTCGTGTCTCACGAGTCTCTATATCTTGAACATCTCCAACTAACTCATCAAGTTCTAGACCTGACTCGATGAAAAATTGATCCGGTAACTCATCTTCTTGGTAAACCTTATCAATCTCACCATTCAACGACAACAAAGTATCATTATACTCATCATCATTTGGTGTAAATAATTGTTCACGAGGATTGACCTTTTGTACAACCCACTAAGCACGTAGCTTTTCGCAAGGATAATTTAAATAATACACTTGCTCGACTTGGTTTGCAAGGACGAATGTGACACGGAGGCTGAATCCGAACGAAATTTTGGCATCATAACCCCGTTGTTCTTCACTGCACGCCCAAAAATCTTGTTGCAGAGAACAACAGGGTTATGCTGTCAAAATCTCATCCGGACCTAGACCCCGTACCTAGCTCGTCATGAGCACGTCCTCGATCGCTCTCAGGGTGTCCAAAAAGGTACAATTCCGAACCTGCACGCTTCACATGCCTATCGCATGTGAATCGTGCAGATTCGAAATGGGTAATCAATTACTATAGGTTACGTTAAACATTTCCATCTTCCAATCATTTAAGATAGAGGAAAGAACGAGAAAGAGGAGGAAAGTTGGTTAGAGTTCAAAGTGCAGGTCAATCGTCCACATGCGGGTCATCTGACTAATAAAGAGGCGGGCCAGGCCGAGCCGAGCCGACCCGGGCCGGGTCTAAAATAGGTATTCGGGAGATGATGGAGTCGGGCCAAGCCGAGCCGAGCAATAATGGGTTGTCTGATATGTGCGACTAACATCAATCCAGCCCAACATGTTTGGCCCTATCTAAGCCCAGCCCAGTCGGTGACGAGATGAGACGAGCTCAGTCGACCCATCACGTGTCGCCTTGCATCTCGCCGGCCGCCGCGCCGCCCAATGTCTCGCCATTGGCAAAGCATCATCGACCCTCGCTGGGTAGAGCACGCGCCGGTCGATGTGTTCTTCGACCCGTCGTCCGCTGCCTCGCGCAAGCATCGCCGACCCTTGGCACCGTCGGCGACCAACTACTAGCATAGCTATAACACATATTAGCTAAATCACATATGAACCTAACATTTACACACGAAAAAATTAACTAATTAACAACAAATTTAAACCAGAATATAAATAACCTAATTAATCTAAAAAACCTAAACAAATAATTAACAACCAGAATTAACCTAACTAATAATAACTTCAACAAATAATTAACAACAAGAATTAACTAATTAACAACAACTAATTAACTAAACAACAAGAATAACAACTAAATAACAACAAGAATTAACTAAACAAATAATTAACAAAATGAATTAGTAACAACCTAAACAAATAATTAACTAATTAACAAGAATTAACCTAATTAATAACAACTTACACAAAGAATTAACTAATTAACTAAACAACAAGAACTATAACTAAATAACAACAAGAATTAACTAAACAAAAATAACAACATGAATTAATTACAACCTAACAAATAATTGACTAATTAATAAATAATTAACTAATTAACAACATGAATTAATAACAACCTAAACAAATAACTAACTACTAAACAACAATGAATTAACTAATTAACTAATAAACAACAACTAATTACCTACTTAACTAATTAACTACTACACAACAATTAATTAACCTCGAGGCGACGGCGGGGCGACCGGCGGCGGAGGGGGGGGAGGGGGGTGGCGGTCCGGCGGCGTGGGGGGCGGCGGGGGGCGCTGGGGCGGCCGGCTGCGGGGCACCCGGGGGCGACGTGGGACGGCCGGGGGCGGGGCACCTGGGGACGGCGTGGGGCGGCCGAGGGCGGGCACCCGGGGGCGACCTGGGGCGGCCGGCTGCGGGGGCACCCGGGACGGCGGGGCGGCCGGAGGTGGGGGGGGGGGGCAGCGTGGGGGGCAGTTGTGGGGCGCCGGGGGCGCGGCGGTGCCGGAGAAGGGGGCGGCTGGCGGAAGCCGTGGCGGGTGGGGGCGGCGTGCGGCCGGGCGGCAGCGGCGTAGGCGGCTGCGGAAGCGGGAGTCGAGCCGGCGCGCGTGCGGGAGGGGAGCGAAACTACCCCCCCCCCCCCCCCCCCCCCCCCCCCCCCCCCCGCGCTCACGGCGTGTATATTTATACATTTATTTACGAGGGTTTCCTGTACCGTCGTTAATAAGGACTTTATTAACGACGGTTAGGTTAACCGATGTTAATAAGTGATTTATTAACGACGGTGACGGTGTACCGACATAAATAAGTAACTTATTAACGACGGTGTTTTTTCGTAAATAATTTCCCCCCTCGTTAATTTACTAGTTTGCTGTAGTGTTGACAGTCGTGCTCATAGTCACGAGCAACCTAGACCTTCACATGATTAGTGCTAATCTTGGGATTTGTTTAATTTGTATTGGTCATTGGTTTTGGGATTGATATAATTGTCGAGAATGAGGATTTATAATTATGTTTGATTATGGATGGTAATTGGTAATGAAAACTGATGAAGTGTAATATGTTAAAATTTATGAGTATCATATTGATGTTGATGGATTATATTGTGATTGTCCTCACTTAGTAAATCATAGGTTGCATTTAAAACTTTGTAAACTAAAATATATTTTTTTGTACAATAAACCCCTTTATTAAATCTTGTATTTGACTCACATGTCATATTTTCCCACACTTGTTGAGTACGACAAGCAATCACACTTGTTATTCCCACTCGCGAATCAACTACAAGGAAGAAACTTGTATGAATTCTAGTGAAGACTACGAGGAGTACTAGGCGTGCATTCCCACCGTCGATTGCCTATGGGTTGGAGCTGTCTACGCTAGATATTTTCCGCTGCTATAGAAATAATGACTCACTTATGAGCCATTGGAATATTGTAATAAAGGTACTTATGTATTTGTGATGTGGTTGTAATCTGTATGTCACTTCACTATGTATTTGTGGAACGGTATCACACATATGGTAAACCTAGTTTGTGCGTGGCATCAACCACTAATAATCATTAGTTCATCCCTACTTTGGTTCATCCCACTCCTTTGGTTCTATTCCTTACATTAGTTGGTTCATCAAATTGTCCCTTCTGAGCAATTACTTCTGAGGGAATACTAATTTTCAGTCGTCTGAAATTAACATCTCCTTTCCACGTACACACCTAAAGTCGTCTGCTCCGTTTTAAGATTCTTGTTCTTATTAGTTCTTTTGTGTTATATAATATTATATATTAACTATAGAAAATTTTAATGTATCGACTATAGAAAAATCATTTATGTATTGACTATAGAAAGTTATAATATATGCCTATAAAGAAAAAAATATAAGTTGTATTTAATATATATTAGACGACTTTATATGTAGACTGAAAATAGATGCTAATTTTACACAACTCGACTTTAGCAACCCCCATACTTCTGAAATCAAAGCATAAGTTCCTAAATTTTTGTTGTTCAAGCTCAAGCAATTCGCTATTGATCTGCGCAAGCTTGTATTTCCATGAGTTCTAGGTAGAAACTTTATAATCTTGTATCCTTCTAAGATGCGCTGCTCGACTCAGTAAGAGAAGAATGCAACCATAATGCTCTATCTTGGGTGGAACTGAATACGCTCAGATAATCAACTGAAATACACCAATCCTCACCTGCTAAACAAGCATGACTGCTGGCTAGCATGACTTCTGGCAGAAAGGCCTGAAGAAAATGTTAATGCTTTCCTCTTCCATTCGCTTAAACAATTAATTCACCTTAATATAAGACCCATGCATCTAGGAATGAAGTCTGATCGGATATTTTTCGGATCATCTAACACTGGTTTCATAAATTTCTAGATCAATTTCCGTTTGTATCGGTTCTTATTGAAATCAACAGAGAATCAGACCAAAAATAATATGTATAGATTTTCAACCGAATCATCGGAATTATGTTTTCTTAAAAAAATAATCAACTTCCAAATAAATTCCAAAATTGATACGGTCAAATGTTCAGCCCGGTCAACCCAGCGAAATTAGCAGGTCCAATTTGCCCGTGGTGCTTTGGCCCATATCCCTCGCAACCTCACTCAACCACTACCTAATCCTAACTCCATACAATAGTGACCCCGAAGGCCAACATGATCGCCGCCAGCACCCTGGTAGGAACCCTACCCTGCCACCCTAGAGACCTAGCTAGATGACTCCAAACCGCCATCAACATCGCAGGCAGTGATACGGACGTTGCCATGAGGAATGTCTAGGTACAGCTCGATGAATCAGAACACGCATGACAACGTCATACGGGCATCCACAACACGAGCATTTAGGACGGGAAGAACCGTCGTAATTAAGTTATTAACCGTCATAATTAAGCTATTTACGACGGTAATGACTTATTTATGATGGCATTCCTCCATCACAAGTACGTGGTCGTAAATAATGTTATTTATAATGGTCTATTTATGACGGTTTGGACCAGCCGTCATACCTTATGGAGACGTGCCAGCTAGCACCATCTAAAAGCTTATTTACGACGGTTAGTAACAAGCTGTCGTAAATAACTTAGACTTATTTACTACAGCACCTCCACGCTATCATAAATAACTTAAGTTTATTTACGACGGTCAACTCTAGTCCGTCATAAATAAGTGATTTAATGTTTTTTAAAAATATAAAAATGATATCCTGGCACGATGGCTAGCTTACAGCCAAATACATAACAATATAGATAACATCGCAAGCAGTTCAGATTATAATATTATCAAATATAAGACACGACACCTGACACTCCCAAGTCCGCTACCTCCAGAGCCCGGAATGTCGTCCTCGCGTCGTGCTCCACGTCCCGGCAGCTGCAGTGATGAAGTATGAGCCTCCGCCACCAATCCCTGTGACATAAAATTATAGTTAGAGCAATTATGGCTAAGGTTAGCTATGTTTGAGCAATTATGGCTAAGTTTAGCTATATTTGAGTAATTATGGCTAAATTTAGCTATGTTTGAGCAATTATGGCTAAGTTTGGTTACGTCTAAGCAATTATAGTTTAGTTTGGCTATATTTGACTAATATTATCTCAGTTTGCCATATTAATCTAATTTATGTTGATTTAAAGAAATATTGTTTACCTGTATAGCTGAAGAAGGCATCTGTGGCTCTATAGGCGGGTGCCATGAGGGAATGGCAACATGATGCCCGTTCTGCTGCCCGTCTTGGTCACCCACTCATCTGAGTGACTTTCATTCTTGTTCCAACCAGTATAGATCAAACTACGATCTTCACTCATATTTGAGCCTACAAACTAAATACAACAACGTCGAGTCTATATCTCTATTAGTAAGGATGTGTTCTAAACCCACACAAGAGTGACCGAGAGAGCTTGCTTACAACGAGACACGACGTCCGGATCCTAATGAAATTTCGACAGCATAACCCTGCAGTTTTCCAACTGCACGTCCGAAATGGTGGAGTATAGAACATCAGGGTTATATAACCAGAATTTTAATCAGATTCAGACCTATCGCGTCTCGCTCGCAAGCTCTCTCAGTCACTCCAAGTTTGTCGAAAAAAGGGACAATTCCGAACCTACACGTGTCACATGCGTAGCGCAAGTGACACGCGCCGGTTCAAAACGGGTGACACATAGATTACGTTATTTATTTTTGATTCATTCAATATCGTCATAAAAAAACATATTTGCGATAATTTTCATGTGTTCCAATGAGACATAGAGGACAAAATAGAGAATGAGAGGGAAAGGTTAGGAGATGGCCGTGAAACACGAGAATGGGGTGAGAGGGCGACTAAGCTCGTCAAACCATTGCCATGTTTCTATATTGCGCTTGCCCTACCGCAGTTTATTCCATCAGTACTACTGAGATGAAGAGTTGTTGGGGTGTCCATGTTCACTACAAGAAACAGGGCCACTTACGACGGCCGGTACCGTCGTAATGAAGCCATAAGCCATCGTAAACAACTTAATTACGATGGTAACTGCTAAAACAACTAATCAAACAAATAAATTAATTGAATAACTAAATAAAAAACTAATTATGCAAATATAATAAATAATTAACAATGTACAAAAGTAAAACATAGACGACGTGCTTAAACAACTAATCAAACAATTAACTAAATTAAATAACTAAATAAAGAATTAATTACTAAATTCAACCAAATAATTAACAATTAAACTAATTAACAACTAAAAACATACAAATTGATTAAGTGTTTACAATTATATCTAATCTAACTAACAACTAATTACAAAAAATTTAAAAATTACTTGTTTCGGTTGGTGGCGGCGACGGCAGCGTCGGAGGTACGTATGAACGTCCAATAAGTATACAAGACCTGCATGTGTACATACAAGAGGATGGGAAGGCAACTTGCGACTACATCCAGCGCTCGAGCTGACTCACAAACTCTATTGAGAATGTCTCTGAAGACGCAACCATCCACACTTTCAGTCAAGGTTTTCAATATAAAGAGCTGAAGGCAAAACTAGACCGATCAAAGCCAACCACTGTTGGCTAGAGGCTAGTTGATGAAGATAGCAAACAAATACACTGATGGTGAGGAGTCCCTGATGTACGAGACTCGACCTAGGAATACGGCAGAAGATGACTCCCCGAATCCGATTGGCAGATCCAACTCAGAGCACCACAACTGACACGATCATGATCGGGGAAAGAAGTGTAAGGATCACGCTCCTGATGTAGTTGATGGTGCCAACTGGTTGCAGTTGAGCTCACCGGTCAGCGCAGCAGCGATAGAGCATGCAAGCAAGGGCATACTGAATAACCACCCAAGCGCCAGGGAGCTGAACAGTGAGGACCGATGGTTAATGAGATGATGGATCGATCAACCCTGTTTCTTCCATCGATACCTGAACTCATACGGGAAGTATCAAGCAAGCCACACGACCTGGCATTGTTGTTAGTTGCAGGGACAGTAGAGTCATCCACCTCCTTGGGCCATCTCGAGCAATGCCGGAGTTACCCTCCATCACGCGGCTCCAAGAGGAGTCGAAAGCTACTTAGCCGTGAGGTGAACCTAGCCACCACTTCTAGGTCCAGGTGACTCAAGTGATCAGAAACCAACACCTATTGAATTTGAGCCGACCATCCTGAGCGGGTCCCACATCCGGTCACTATGCCCTAGTCGTTGATCCGCAAGTTGGTGGATACAACATCAACAGCGTCCTCCTTTTTTTTTCGAAAGATCCGGTGATACCGGCATATATTAATAAGCAACAGGAGCATGATACAGTGTTATATGTTAGGCTGATCTCCAATCGGGCTTGGTCAATGTGACCAAGTCCAGCCTATTAGAAGCCCTGATCAGGGGTACTTGCCTTCTAATGGTTGTGGCCCCCTCTCACCCTGCGCATTATATAAGCGAGGCATGCCATCAACGTGGTAGACGTCCAAACTCATTCCATATCGATCACTTAGGCGCAACAGTGAGGGGAAGGCCCCAGCACCACTTCGTCCTTCGCCGTCGCCTCCGGTCGCCTCCGCGTCGACTCGTCGCTGCGTCAATCCATAGCTATATCTATCTCGTCGCTGCGACAACTGTCATCATCGTCGAGCCTAAATGTACATATGTAAGATCGATAATTTTACACTCTAATTACTCACTAGATCATACCATTAGTGATATAAGAAATCTAACAATGGCATCAGGAGACCGGTCTAATGGTCGATCTAGTTTGGAGAAGAAATTTAGAGAAACATTAGATCAGGAATTACAGCCAGGCAGCGTCCTCAGCGTCGAGTCACCTCGGCCGTGCGATGTCAGCGCGGTATGCGTGCAGCACGCCTCCCTCTGGCCGAAGACACGCGTGCAACGCATGCCCTTCGGCCTTCGCTGCACGGCGTCAGGGGCGCTGCCCCACCGCAGCACCTCAGCGCTGCTGCTCTGCTCAGCACGCCCCTCAACGGGCCCATCAGCATCGGTTGCTGCTGCCTCCGGTGCTGCACTGAGCCTTAGACTATCCGCACTCATACACTCTAAAAATCTACTTCAAACGAATATTCCCAGCTCTTTACAGCGCACTCCAAAAGATTCTCTGTTTTCCAGTACGTGCTACCGCACTCATCGTACTCTCTAAACATACTCTATATAAACTACCAATCATTTTTAATATTTTCCATTCTTTTTGTTTTTGCTTAGGAACACTAACAACAATGCAATATAAATCAAGATAGCTGACAAATGAGTATTGTTTTCCATTGAATTGGATACCACAGGGCAACAGGAATGGAAATGAAGTATAAAGTTCACTAGTTACACTATATATAATGGCTAATCTCAATTCTTGTGGGACGGATAAGCTGAAGTCTAAGAATAAATTAAGCATTTCATGTCAACATACCAATTGCTAGAACACTTGCTTGGTTTGGACCATGTCAACATAAACTAAGCGAGGACGGCGCACATGACCTAGCCGATGTCACCTGCGACGCGCGCACCAGCCGCGTCTTGGGGCTCTCCCTCGCCAGCTTCGACCTCTCCGGCAAGCTTGGCCGAGGCCTCCTCCGCGCCGCCTCCAACTCCAGCGCCGGCGTCGCCCTCCTCCGCACGTCGTCTCTCCCTCCTGCGCCGACGTACTCCGGCGCCGGCCTTGCCCCCCACCGCACCCCGTCTCTCACTCCGCGCGCCCTCGTGCAGCATCCTGTGCCGCGTGCCTACGCCCGACCGGGCGTACCCCTGTAGCAAACGCCCGGTTGGCGTATGGCAGCGCGTACGCCGGTGCAGGAGAAAAAACGATCGGGTACTCCAAATTTTCGGTACAGTTTCGTTTCCAGTATACCGGTGCAGATGGTCTTAGACTGGTCCCTCGCTGAGTACCTCTATATCATACCTCTAAATGAATATTACTAGGCTTTCACTGTCAACTCCCAAATATTCGTACTTTTACAGTTAAATTTTCTGCACACGTTCACCTCTAAATCAGACCTCTATATCAACTATCATCTATTTTATATTAGATAATATAAATATATCATATTTCATAATATTTTATATAACTACTTATATATATATAATATTATATTAAAATTTATAAAAATCATCAAATTATTTTTCACTTCCTTTTCCCCTCTTTTCTTCTTATTTTTCCTTTTTCCTCTTTTTTTCCTCTCTTTTCTTCTTTCCCTCCTTTCTTTTTTTTCCTTTCCTTTTTTCTTTCACTTTTTTCTTTTTCTCTATCTCCTTTCTTTCTCTGTACAGTGGCTACAGAAATTCTCCACAACTAGCAGCTGCTTGGTCAGCCGCTAGTTTCTATGTCGTGCGCTGCGGACGACCCGCCCTGGCCGGGGAATTAATCGGCCCGACAGATTTAGCGGTTGCCAGTGCGCTCACACGGCTGCAGGCGTTGAGCGCGACCATCTAACGGACACAGCGCCGCCGGGCCAGCTGATCCACCACTCCGTAAAAATCCGATAGGAAACAAATCCGATAGGAAACCGCCGTATGCACAGCGCTGTAGAGAGCGTCTCACGTCGCACGAGGTTGGCGTGGCGCACAACCCGTGACTCTCGCCAGAATAAGACGGTGGAGATTGACTGAGGTAGAAACCGCTCAATGCGAGTTTAGGCTCTTCGCACTCGTATATTTTATATCGGATCTTTTAAAAAATATTTCTAGTTTTATACAGTCAACTCTAAAAGATTCCTACTTTTACAGTGCAATTCTCTGCACTCGTTCACCTCTAAATAGACCTCTATATCAACTATTATCAATTTTATATTAGATAATATAACTATATCAATTCTACTTTTATATACATAGTATTATATTTAAGACCTATAAAACTCACCAAATTATTTTTTACTTCTTTTTTCCTCTCTTTTCTTCTTATTTTTTCCTTTTCCCTTTTCCTTTTTTCTTCCTTTTTCCTCCTTTCTTTCTTTTTTTTTTCTTCCTTTCTTTTTTTTCCTTTTTCCTTCTCTTCTTTCTTTTTCTCTCGCTCCTCTCTCTCTACAGGCGCTACACAGGGGGCCTTCACATGTAGCGGCTGCTTGTAGCAACCGCTACCTCCCAGGCGCCGGTATCGGTGCCGCTGCAGGCACACGCTAAACCACCGGCCGTCAAATTAGCCGTGGCGGCCGCTTTAGCGAGCAGCCTTAGGAAACAGACAGAGATGCCGTCGGCCAGGGCGTGGGTAGGCGGGTGCAATGCAGGGCGTGACTCGTTCAGACTTCTGGGCCGTTCATTTTATTTTGGAAAATTAAGAAAGTAAGTTTGGGCTGAAGGTTGAATACTCTACAGTTTTGGGATGAACTGTTAAAACTTTATACATAAATGTTTCCACAGTTTTAAGAACGGATAATTTTGAAAAACAAATAGTGACCAAAATATTGTTCACTGCTCCATATACATACAGTTAATTAAGTACAATTCTTGTTGCGAAGATTTAGGAAAGTTTAGATGAATTCTTTCCAATTTCTACAATATGCAAATTAAGTACACCAATTTCACGTGATTTGGAAATTGGTGAAGTACTAAGAATTCAAAATATTATATTTTGGAAATTAAGTTCATCAATTTCACGTGATTTGGAAATTGTTGGGATACTAAGAGGTCTGCATTGTTATAATTTGTAAAATCTTAGTGACAAGATTATTATAATTGTAGATTTTCATATAACTTGGAATGTTTGTAAGAATAATTAGTAAGTTTTTTCACTAACTAATTGTTATAATTTAGAAATTGAGTCATCCAAAATCATTGTAGTATGTAAATTAGTATTAAGTATGAGGCATTTTATGAGTTTATGTTGTTTCTAATTAAATTTTCATCAACGTGAAAATTTAATTGGAATAATCATTAAGTATAATTTTAGTATAGTTATTTTTCTTCTGACCAATGTTGTTGATAATTTTTACTATGACTCAATAATTATTAAGTTAATTTAAGTGTTTTCTATGTCTTCCCAACGGTGATGTAGAATTAATGCTTAGCTACGTTAAGTTATTGTGTTTAAATTATTATCTCAAAAGTTGATTTTTTGATTAAATCAGAATCAATGGGAAGATCTAATTACAAAATCAGTTAAGTAACCATGAAGATTGAGTCATCATGATTAAGGTCATTAAGTTTTAATTAAAGTTTGGATGTATATGATGTGCATATACATGATTTTAGATGAATTATGAGTATCACTAAGTATTGTATATGCTAAGAGATTACTGAGTTATTAAATGTAATAAGTTATTATTAATCTTCCACTGCTGTTGTAAGTTAATAGTTTAAGTATTCTTTTAATTAAACTAGATTCAACGTGACAATTTAGTTAAAAGAATAATTGGACAAGCATGGCAAATTTATTTTGTCATAGAAAATTTTGTCAAGTAGCCAACGTAAAAGACAAAATTTCTATGTTCCAAGATGTTTTCAGTATTGTATTTTGTCAAATACTCATCGTGAAAAACAGAACACAATATATAATTCTATTGTTAGGTTAAATTTTATTGAGTAGCAAACGTGAAAGATAAAATTTTATATTTTAAGGTGTTTTAAATATTGTATTTTGTCAAATAGCCAATGGGAAAGACAAAACACAATATTTATATGTTGATTGTATTTTTAAGTTAAGTTTTGTTGAGTAGCCGACGTGAAAGATAAAATTCTAACTTTTAGGGCATTTTGAATATTGTATTTTGTTAAGTAGCCAACGTGAAAGATAAAATATAATATTTCTATTTGGTTATATATGATTTATTTTACAAGCATTTATTCATTATCATGCTTTGCTCAAATAAGTCAATTATTAGTAAGATATTAAGCAATATAAGTTATTAGTTTGATCGATGTTGAATTAATCAATACATATTTTGTTAGATATTAACTTAGTAATTACATTTAAGATTGTTCCAGTTTTATTTATAAATTTGTTCTCTCAAATGATGAAAGTTTTTCTGTGCCTTTAATTTTGTTTTCATAAATTAAGTCCCTTAATAGGGAAATTTTGGCGTATATCATACACTTTTAATAAGTTTCTCATATCTTTGAGATCTAAGTAAGTTGAGGTTATAAGGGAAACAATTCCAAAATTTAGCATCATTACTAATAAACCATTAAGATTGGAGAATTAGTTCACTGACTCTTCAAATACGTATACTAGCACTCGTTTAGAGTAGCTGTTTATGAAAAGATTTAGTAATGGTGAATTATAAGAGCATATTTTTGAAATGTGCAATCCGGCCTCATAACTTAAGTAAATAAACATGAAACTCATATGAAAATCTAAGTAAGACTTGACATTATGAGAATGTCAAGCATTTTAAACACATTAGTAAGAAAAGAATTATAATCTTTTCTTTAAGTGACTTATAAACCCCTAAATAAAGGCATAGAAAACATTTATATTAATTAAAAACATCAAAAGGAGGAGAATGTTCTCCCGTCAGTATTAAGAAATATTTTCATAACTAAGTAAGTGATAAGAATATCTCCTCACATGTAAGTTTTCTGAACTATATATCTTCGAAATCATGACATGCTCATGCCATATTTTAAGGGGGAGAATTGTAAGATCGTTGGACAGAGGTATTCTCATATTAAGACATTCTCACCTCTTAGACTGTTGAGATTCTTTCAGATTCAGAATAACACATTATATGCATTACGATAAAAATGATCTATAAGATAAGGAGGAGTATAATTATATGTTTAATACCCAAAATAATAAGAATTATGACTGTTTCCTTGACCTTTTGTTGAGTCACTAGAGGAAGATAGCATAATTAACAAGTGGATATGCTAAGACATATAATTAGTCATTTCACTTTATCAATTAAGTTCTTTTTTTAAATCGGGTTTTATAAAGTTGTTGCTTACAACCACCATCTCAATTATGGCTTTAATAAACCCACACTCTATATTTTGATGAGTGTGACACTTTTTAATTAAGATAATAAACCCAAATAATGCTAAGATCGATACTAAGAGAGTAAGTTGTCATCTTATGTGCTTGTTAAGCTTGATATTAAGAAAATACGTTATCAATTTGGTGGCTATTTGATAAGATTATTATCATTTCTATTGTTTAGAAATGAGACACGCAATCTTCTCAGAAGACGGCCAAATCAGGGGGGTTTGGCGTCCAAAGACACTGACCTTGAAAAGAAGTGGTGCATGTAACCAATTCTATTTTCAGGAGTCATTCTTTATGATGCCTTGTCGTTGTTGTGTTAACAATGCAATACATTGTCGTCACAATACGTGTGGTTGATTCTTAATCATTAGTGAACAATAATAATGAAGAGTGACGACAACCTCATTGAGATTATGATAAGCTAACAAAGTGTTAAGGAATTCAAATTGAGGATGATCCCATCTCATTTGAATAAGTCATGAGTGATTTAAGAATCATTAGTTTACTAAAGAGCCAAATTAGTAGATTGTAATGGGTCTACAAGAGTAAACGTGACTCAAAAAAATCTTAAAAGATTTAAGCTAAGAATAATGGCATTAGTGACACATTAAACTGAAGGTATGTAAGAAAGAGTGAGGGGGCCTGACCCGATCACAGGGCCGTGCCGCTCGACAGGGAATCGTATTGGGTGGTGCCGTGATATGCGACACCCAACAACACACATATAAAAAAATGTATCACATAAATCAAAAGCGGAAGCTTAAAGTGTTCTTTGTAAATAATTTACATCAAATAGCTACAACGAAAGACTAGTTCATCTCACGTTTATTATCTAATAAGCACGCGAGAAGATGTCCAACCCGTGGACTCTTCTCGCTAGCAACACGAAGACAACTGCAGCGGCTGGGCTCTCCATGTGTTAAACGACTCGGAAGTCTCCGAGTCTCACCAGACAACTTCCTCATAAGCGTCGATGTTAATCTACAGAACCACTCATATTGCAAGCGTGAGCACATAGGCTCAGCAAGACTGATCCGTCTTCTCTAAACAAGAAACTCTACATGCACGACGGATTAAAAAAGGCAGCTGAATTTGCATAAAGGACTCGCCTACAGTTGATCTTAACTTTCGCATTTTAAAGCCTCATTTTAAAGACCTTGAGCCGAGCAGCATCGCAACTCCACAATCAAACAAGTAACGCTTTGTTGTGATGCTTCTTGCACAAGGTGAAGTAAACTTAATTTGCACTATCTCTAACTCAAACATGGTTGCAATACAAGTTAGATCACAATCCTTATCAATTCAAAGTAATTCACTTTAGTTCTTACTACGTCAAGACGCGGTGGGCAAGTATGCTCATATGACCGCGAGCGACGGTGATTCGAACCAGTACACGCCCGGACTGCACGACACATACACCCATCTCCGAGTTGCCGCCAGCGAACTCAACCGATGTCATACGAAGCCACCTTTTCTAAGTTCATCGACACCGGACGCGGTCCCATCGACCCGAACAGCAAGTTCCCTCAAGGTACATACCCGCAGTGATATGTTCTTGAGCGAGTTACATCTTCGAGTTGCCGGCAGTGAACTCGACCGATGTCATACGCAGCCACCTTTCCTAAGTTCATTCACACCGGACGCGGTCCCATCGACCCGAACAGCAAGCTCTCTCAAGGTACATAACCGTTGTGATATGTTCTTGAGCGAGTTGCCTCCTGCTGTCCTGACGTCGAAAGTCTAAGCCGATCGGAAAAGTTCCCATGTGGATCTCACGAGGTACATCGGTTTGCTAGGTCCCATATAGCGAGTATGCGCCCGATACACAACTCAAAATTTTCCAACAGGGCCAAGCACGGACGGACCTTTACCGACACAGGTAGGGCTATGCACGCATGGTCCGCAGCCTGCTGCATCTCAATCTCCCTGCCCGGTCTCAATTTCTCACTTGTGAATTTTCCTCAATACTTCTATTCATAACCCGTTCCGATGAAACCAATCCCTAAACTCGCGAGTAGATTCCAACTACTCGACTTCTACCGGTCCTTCTAAATTAACATTTAGCGTAGCCTAGATCCACTTGAGGAGGTGCTAATCTGGTCATGCAATTGGGTTTTTAATATCATCTATACATAATGCAATCAATATTTCATATCTATGATCTCTAGAAATGAAAAGACTTTATATTTTTTAGAATGCAAACCGGGGCTTGCCTGTTTTGCAGGTGACTAAGTATACGATTAGTTAGTGCTGCTGATCACTTGAGACTTGATTAGGTGATCACCTTGATCTTGGAATCCCACTTCACTTCCTTCACAAGTCCTCACGTCGATGACTATACGATATGAACATGCATATGTATTTAATTGTAAAATTTTTGCTAACAAGCCTAATGATAAGTTTAAAACCAGAACTCTGTTTAAAAATTTAAAATGACACTGGTGCTAGTGATTGGAGTTGGGTTAGGCCATTGTGATCAAGTGCTAAGTGTTTTTCCTAATGAGGTTATTCCTACCTAAGCAAAGTGTATTGAAAAGTACTGATCTAGAGCTCAATTTTGGCTGACATTTTCCATGTGAGTTCGTTGTCACAAGAAAGTGTTGTGGACCAAACATTAGCACTTTTCACTGAGTGGTTTATTCAGAACAATTCTCTAAGCAATTAAGCAAAAAGTAATTAATTCTGAAGTAACTCACATGCTCGTGTCAAACTTAGTGAACTACAATTTAAATTATAGTTCATAGAGCCTGCATGAATTTTCCTAGGATTTTTGGAGCTCAGAATTGTCCAGAAATGATTTTCCAACTTCGGGACTTTTTCTGAAAAGTTTCTGTATTCATTTGAATACAACAAATTGTAATAAAAAATCTCCTAATCAAATCATCTCTAAATGAGCTGAAATCTTTACAGGAGTTCAATAACATCCTATGGATTATGCTGGCAAAATTTGAGGATTTTTTGATGAACTAAACTCTCTCTAAAATGCTTTTATTGAAAAGCTTCAAATAATTTTCCAGAATTAATTATTGACTTTCATACAAATTGCGCTGCATATTTAGATAGAGTTTTTCAACCTGAACCTAACCTAATTTGAATCAGTAATTTTAGAGTTTCTTAGCAAAAGTTATGCTCTTCCAAAGTTTGATGGAAATCTATAATTCAAATTAAATCGGGGAAATTTCAAAACTCTGACAGCGGGACCCGGGGCTACGTGGCGCCTTCTCAGACACACCACACAGAGCTACTTAGTCTTTCCCACGTGGACACAAATCGATCTGATGTCGCAGAGGATCCAACTTCTTTTAAACGAGTAACTGACACGTGCGCCCGACTTCTCCTTTGTCTACCTTCAGGTCCCGCGCGTCCCCCGCGCTCGACCTCACCGGAGCTCACCGGAGCTTGGTCATCCGGCCTCCTTCAGCACTCCCACTCGCCGCAAGCCTCTAAAAAACATGTGCTGAACACATTGGAAGGGTTTCCCCAGACCGGCGATGGCTCTACCCTAGCTCGCACCGAGCAGCGTCTCACTCCGATGTTCGACGACGTCGCCCACCACTTCTAGTCCGCCAAACGGCCGGTGGATCTACGCTACAGCACCGGTGGAGTCTGTAGGAGCTCGACGTGAACACAAAAATGATCGGGGATTGCTCTAAATACGTCCTCACCGTGCGCGCGAGGCTCCCCGCTACGGTCGCCGTCGGAAAAACTCGGAATAGGCCGTCTACCGGGAATTTCATGCTAGGGTTGCATAGAAGAAAGGTCGGATACCTAGTCTAGATCATACGTGCCCATTTTGGTAAAACAAAACGAAAGTCGAGTGTGAATTTTGCAATTTCTTACCCGTGGGTCGGTTTGCACTGATTGGAAGAAAAGTTGAAAATAAGCCGGCGATGATCGACGGTTTGGCTTGAGCTTTGGAGGTGAGCAGCGTGAGGTCTTGGTGCATTCAAGGGTACTCTTGCTCGGCCGTGAAAGGCTCTGGGTGAGGCTGTCCATGGGAGAACCTTGTCACGTTTTCTTTTGGCAGCCTCGGGAATACGAGGTTCTCGGGGTAGGGAGGCCGAGCTCGCTCGGTGACGCGTCGAGGAGAGAGAGGGAAGCACCCTGGTGCCGTTTTGCCACACACATAGGCTTTGCACGCGATGAAACGTCGGCTCCCGATCGATTGATGGTGGCGACGATGTGCTCTGTTCTTGTGCGTGAGGGAGAAAGGAAACAGAGCGCTGAGGCTTCGATGTTGGGAAAAACTAAACACGGCAATGAGTGGAAAGATCGCCGAGGAGAGTGCCAGCGCGAGCAACCAAAGAGGAGGTGGCTCCTGCGTTGAGGCCCGGTGTCGCACTGTGAGACTACGGTCTGGCTCGAGTGAAACAGGAAGCAAGACTTCAGTTGCAAGTCTAAATGCCCCAACGACATGTGAGGTCCACCAAACCCCCTCCTTATCCCTCCAAAAGATCTCCAACTTTGACAAATGATCAAAATTCAATTGTTTGGAGCTACAATCTGAAATTAATTTGGATGCTAGCTCCTGTTCCATCCAAATTAAAATTTGAATTTGAATTCTCATGCAGTTTATAGCCCTTTTGGAAAATGGTAGCAAAACATCTCCAAAATTCATGAAACTTTGTATACCCACTAATTTGGACCTTAGGAATTCAAATATGAAATCTGATTTTCAATTTAGTTGCTGTAAATGAGAGTTTCAACACAAAAGTTAGCACTACTATTGCGTTGCCCGATTTAAAATTTGAGTTGAACAAAGTTAGTTCAAAAGCTGAATTTAAACTTCCTCTTACACATGAGGGCACTAAACATGGTGTTTAAATCAACTTTGGTTCCAAGCATCTCAATAAACATTAGAGCTTGTGTGGTTGAACATCCATGTGTATCATCACATGTATAAAGTTTAAACAAGCCCCAATTTTCACAAACTTGAAACCAAATGGCATTCAAACTTTGTTTTTCTTCATTTACATTTTTAGGACTTTTACAAAGACATTTCTCAATAGGGATCTACATGAGAATGCCTACATAACTCAATCTAAGGGTTTTGTGATGGAAAGTATAACAGAATTTAGGGTTTATAAGATGATAAGGAGGACAAATACATTTACACTGAGTTTAAGAGAGGAAAATTTATCTGCGTGGATGACATGACTCTTGTAAGCAATAACGTAGATATACTTTTAGAGATAAGTGTTTTATCCTCAGATTTTTGAATTAAGATCTTAGTGATATTTCCTATGTGTTGGGAATTGAGATTCACTGATATATTGTAATGGGTATTAGAACAATCACGTAATGCATATCTACAATAATTGTACGAAAGTGTAGTATGAATGAGTATAAGTTCTTGTCTGCTCTAATAGTCAACGTGATAAGTTTGGGAACTAATAAGATATCGATTAACTAAAATTGGTTTCATATGCTTCTACTGTCGGAAGCTTAAATTTTGCTCAAGTAATAACTCACCTTGGCGTAGTTTAAGTAAACAGGATATTTTTGGCATAAGTAATCCAATCGAGATATAGATCAATGGAATGGAGGTAATAATATCTTGCAGTTTTGCAAGTGACGAAGGCCTCATGATAAATTGAGTAAGAATTGATGCCCATGAGATTGTGGAGCCATTAAGACTTAGTTTCTGCGAGATGTGCAGTAAAATTCACATCACTTGTTAACCCTCGCAGTTGGATCTTTATTGTGGAAAAACTCCAAACGAGTAGTCACTGCATCCTTAACGATGCATGCCAAATTTGTATTATGTATGAGACCGCCGAGCAGGCACAATAATTAATATACCCGGGTTAAGAGTGGTCGACAACGTTAAAATCACTTAAGTTGTTTTACTCCTAAAGCAACGAGTTAGATGTGCTGCCAAACACATTGATAGTAAGTTTTACGTTGTGAAGGAGAAAATCCAGGATCATATTATTAGTATTGAGCATATAAGTATTAAGCAAATGTTTGTGGATCCACTTAACAAAGGTACCACCTAGTGTGTTTGGATAACACATAGCTAGCATGGGTTTAAGGTAAAGTCTATGATCTCTGGATACTAAGAGTAAGATTTATTTCTGTATGCAAGGTATATTGTGGTCGTCGAGTCAGATAGTGCGTAACAGACTATCTATATGTGACGCGCTGTATATATCGAACGTGAAGAAATAGACACTAAGTTCAGTTATTAAGAAAGTGTATGTATTAGTTCAAAATTAAGAGATTTAAGTTAGCTCTCTATCTCTGGAGATCAGGGGGAGATTGTTGGTTTGATCTCCAACCGGGCTTGCTCAATGTGACCAAGTCTAGCCCATTAGAAGCCCTGATCGGGGGCACTTGCCTTCTAATGGTTGTGGCCCTCTCTCACCCTGCACATTATATAAGGAAGGCATGCTACCAACGTGTTAGCCATCCAAACTCATTCCATATCGATCACTTAGGCGCAGCAGTGAGGGGAAGGCCCCAGCACCACTTTGTCCTTCGCCGTCGCCTCCAGCCGCCGTTGTCGCCTCCGCATCGACTCGTCGCTGCGTCAATCCATCGCTATATCGATCTCGTCGCTGCAACAACTATCATCATCATCAAGCCCCAAGGTACATATGTAAGATCGAAAATTTTACACTGTACCGTAAGTACACCGGTAGGTTCTCAACCATTTAGCGGAAGCGATCCTATGCATGTGGCTCCTACCAAGGTCCAAAAGGTGATCGTTTCTGTGATGTCCGAGAACAATTGCTCCGGTATCCTTTCTCGGTGATCAAAGACTCGCCTATTCCGCTCACACCAAAGGGCCCAGCAGATGAGGAGCGTGAGGGATCGGGAGCCTCTAGCATACTGATCCAGGCCTATGGTATTCAACTGCTGGAACCATGAAGCAATATCCCCATTCGCACACCAACTTATTGGATTGGCCGTTGGTAGTCCGAGGTCCATGGAGATTTGTGTCCAGATTCGCCAAGATACCGGGCACTCTATAAACAGATCAAGTGTTGTTTCGACGTTCCTGCAACACATTACACATAAGTATTGGTTCGGTCATCCCCTTTGCTGAAGCCTGGCAGCCGTCTAAAGTCGATCTTGTGCTAGGAGCCATGCAAAAATTTTGCATTTTGGGGGCCCCATGCTCTCCAAATTTTAGTAGGGTACCATGAGCGGGTTCCTCCTTCAAATTGCAGCTTATAGGCGGATTGCGCAGAATATTCACCATTGGCCGTGAAAATCTATCTGATTTCATCGTTTTGATTGGGGTCGTCTGCCAGCGCTACTCCCTGCAAAAGGTCCCATAGCTGCACAAATTCAACCAGCATGGCCTTCGTTATGTTGTACAACGTCGCGCACCCAGTTTTGGTTATGGATGGCTTCAACCACAATCCTATTTTTCCTTCGGCTAAGGCTGTATAACAGAGGAAACCTTGTAGACTGGGGGTTATTTGCTCTCCAATTCGATGTCCAGAATCTTGTTTTGCATCCATTCCTAACATGTACTCGTGTAGCTGTCACAAAAAGAGATTTATCAATCAGATCCACTGGCAGCTCCATGCCGATCCAAGGTTTCAGTAGAGAGCGCCATTGGTGCCAAAGCCACCTCAGTTGTAGGGCTCTACTGAATCTTCCAAGGTCAAGAATTCCGAGACCTCCCCAATCAGTGGGCCGACACACACGTGTCCAGCTAACTTTGCATTTGGCTCCATGTATGGCTTGTGTTCCAGCCCATAGGAAGCTGAAAGTGCATCTAGATAGGCCCCTGGAGACTTAACCTCCAAGGGTCAGGCTGACCCCTTCCCTCTCTCTCATTCACCTCCACTCCACTCCTCTCCTCCAAAACTGGCCCCGTTTGGCGATTTTGGAATCCTCCCTCAAATCCCTCGAAGGAATCCTCGATTCAAGGCTTGTGGAGTGAGGGGAATCCTTCTCCAACCACCTCCGCTCCTTCGATCCGCGGATTTCATCAAATTTCTTCACTCTAAGGTACTTTTTGACCTAGTCTTGACTTTTCACGAAAATCTTATTTCTAGGTCATACCTTTAGTGCCTTAGGCCTTCTCTGATGTTCCTACGCCATATTGTTGCAATCCCTCATAGTATTGTGACTACTTTATTGAATTAGTGATCAAATCTCCTAAGTTAGAGTTTAAAACTCTAGAGTCCGGACTAGTCCGAACTCCAACCGGACAAGTCCTGCCGGAGCGGACTAGTACGCCCCTAGCCCGGACAAGTCCGGCTGATACAGTCTTAGCCCCTAACTTTGCGGATGTAAACTAGTTCAAACGCAATGCTCTAGCATCTAAGTCCTTCTATTCTCACAGATCATGTCAGGACCCGGTGACAGTCCTCTTCCAAACCCCGAGGCCCAAGCGGCTCGCCAAGCCGCTTATCGTGCGGCAGCCGAGGCAGAGGCATGAGAGGCCGCAACAAGGGAGGCTCGGACAAAGAAACGGGCTGACAGGGAAGCACAAGCCTCCCAGTCTGTTGATCCTCCAAGGAGGAAGAGGCTAGTGACACTGAAAGAAAAACAACATGCCGAGTCCCAAAGTTCAACCCAAGACAAAGGAAAAGGCAAAACAGCTAATCCTCCCAGAAAAAAGGCCTTGGCCAACAGGGGACTCGTCATTTGTGACAACCCTAGACGGGGAAGGGAGAATCCCCCACAAGGACCTATTGGGCCCCTTGAAAGGGCACCTCCTATGCACAATCCAAACCACCAACCCGATTTGGCGAGTGCAACCTTCAAAGGGAAAGGAGCTGACAAAGCACGAAAGTTCAGAGAAGAGGAGGTTTACAAGTACGAGAAGTCCACACTAGACCCTCGTTTCTGGTGTGACTTCCATTGTGACTACTACCGGCTCGTCTATCTCCCAATGAAGACACTGGTAGTTGATGCTCAGTGGGTGGATTGGCCATACATGGCAAACAAGAGGCATCAATCTTTTGATGCAGTAATTGAAGCAGCAGAACGCCATGGGATCAAGGATTTAATAGCTTTTCAGTATGATTGGAACATCGAGGTGATAGTCCAATTCTACACCACCTGCTACTTCCACACCTATGGAGATAGAATGGTGTGGTCTACTCGGTGTTGTATGATGAATTTGCTAGGATCCTTGGACTTGAGGAGCATTTGAACTATGAGATCATAGTTCACAATGAGAAGACCTTGGGAAAGGATGACTTGGATTTCATGTATCCCTCATATCTCACTTATGAGCCATCCTCAACCCACAACATCAAACCCTTCTTTGGAGTGTTAAATAGAATTCTAAGGAAGACTCTAGCTCCAAAAGATGGGGATACGGGGATGATACAATGGTATCTTAGAAACTTGTTGAAGCTACTCAATGAAGAAGAATGATTCAACGTCTTCGACTACATATACAATGATACCTTCAACATCTCCTACATCCCGAACAGGTCCTGTGGATATGCGCCGTACATCATGTGCATGATAGAGAAAGTCACAGGCCTGGAATTTGCAAAGGATGTGGAGCACAAGAAGCTATGTCCTCAGATGTCGATTCCCCTTCCTCGCCCTCCTGCATCATTGGGCAGGAGCTCCTCTGTAGCTCCATCCTCCTCAGCTGGGTCATCCGTCCCTCCATCATCGAGTGGCTCCTCTATTGGGCTGCTCAAAATATTCAAGGCCATATTCTCCTCATGTCGGAAAGTGGAAGTTCGCATGCAGAAAATGAAGCAACGCCAAGAAAAGTATCTCAAGGCCATGTGCGACAAGATGGAGATACCTATGTCTCCACCGTCATCAGATGATGACGAAGTGATAGAGTTTCCCGCTCTCACCGAGGATGAGCTTGCCTACTTTGGCTCCTCCTCCGCTGCTCCTCCTACCTCCCACACTCATCAAGAGGATGACAATGAAGACGAAGATGAAGATGAGGACGAGGAGACTCAAAGTGACCAAGACGAAGATCAAGATGGAGATGATAGCGATTAGGTATTTTCTCTTTTCTTTCCCTTTTTGGTGCCTTAATGCCAAAGGGGGATAGAATAAGGGGGAGTAGTCTAGTCGTAGTCTTTAGTCTTTGGTCTTGCTCTTTAAACACTCATTTTATGTTGGTTTGTAATGACTATGCCACGTTATGACTATGCTATTTTATGTCTTCATATTATGCCATATTTAAATGTGTTTGTTCGTAAATGTTATATCTTTCTTAATGCGGTTAATGCTCACTTCAAACATCACACTTAGCCACCCCACCATAACACATGTATGTATGAAATCCCCAAAGAACTCACTCTTGTGCATAGTTTTTCCTTGACAATCTTTTGTGCACACATTTAGGGGGAGTGAACCATACACATGTGTTATGAAAACAATCTATCATATCTATTTATTGAGAATCCTAATATGTTGTCATCAATAACCAAAAAGAGGGAGATTGAAAGTGCATCTAGATAATCTCCGTGGGTTTTGGATGATTGATGACGACAATTAAGATACTAATGAGTTCTACTGAGTATGAGCACAGGTGCTTATCAAAAGGAATAGATGTGGAGTCTCTCGAGAAGCAAAAAGGAAAAGAAGAAGACTTGAAAGAGTAGAAAATAGAATTTTTCTATTGAGTTTCAAATTGTCTAGTTGTATACAGGACCCTCTCTTTTAGAGTGATTGAGAATCATTAGAGAGCTCAAACTAAAGTTAGAAAGTTAGAATCGTGAGAGGAAGTATGAAAAGGAAGACCGGACATGTTCGGACTACAGGCCAGACTAGTTCGTTCCAACCTAGACTACTCCGTTTTAGACCGGACAAGGAGTCTTTGAGTGAGTTCGGACTTGTCCGTTCTAGGCCAGACTAGTCCGTTGTCGAGTGAGTCTGAGCCGTTATGAGACTAAGTCTCAAAGGGCCGGACTAGTCCGCTAAGCGGACTAAGCCGTTTAGATCCGGAGAAGAAGTCTCTGAGTGACATTGGACTAGTCCGCTCCATAGGCCGGACTAGTCCGGTCCCTTCAGACTAGTCCGATTTAGGACGGAACAAAGGTTCCTGTGTGAGATCGGACTAGTCCGAAGTTGGCTAGACTAGTCGGCAACCCTATATTAGAGAGTTTTTAGACTAAGTCTGGTAAGACCGGACTAGTCCGCCCTTGGGGCCGGACTAGACCGCCCTTACCAGACTAGTCCGTTATCATACGGAACAAAGGTTCCTGACTGAGATCGGACTAGTCCACTCTTGGCCGGACTAGTCCGGGGTTTTATGACCGTTTGAGTCCAACGATCACTAGACTTTAGTTGGTAGCCTTGTGACGTGAGTGGTCCCTCAAGAACGGACTAGTCCGGGGTTGGGACCGGACTAGTCCGGACTTTAGTTGGTAATAGCTAGATGCCGAAATTTCTATAAAAGGAGACCCCCTTGCTGAGAATCAGAATAAGAACAACCCTAGCACTGAAAACTCATTCCTAGATCTCTTATAAGTCTCTTTCCTCACCTTCTAGACCCCTAAGATTGGATCTTAAGGAGTTTGTGGTTTTGTGAGAGGAAAGACGTGGTGATCGACCTTTGAGCTCTCGGTTTGACTCTCTTGCACTCTGATTGTTAATTTGAGTTCTTGATTGTTGTATTTTGATTCCTAGAACTGCTAGGTTGTTGAAGGGAGCCTCAAGTTGTGAGTAGCCCCTAAGAGCATTGTATTCACATTTTATTAATAGTGAAAGAGCTCGGGCTTGATCTTAGTGATCGCTCGGTGAGGGAAGGGTTGGAAAAGACCCGGTCCTTTGTGGACTCCTCAACGATGAGGTAGATTCCTGTGTGGAATCGAACCTCGGGATAAATTGTGTCTCTTGGTTCCTTTACCTTCTCGCTCGCTCACTAGAACCACTTGTTAAGCTTTCGTCTTGTTAACACTTGTGCATTGTTTCGTTGACCTGCCATCTAATCATTCCCAACTTATTAGTGAGATTGTTTGACTACTATACATCTTACGCTTAAACGAACTTTGAAGGAAAACCTAAAACACAATTTTATACCTAGACCAGACTAGTCCGCCCTCAGACCGGACTAGTCTGGCCTTCTTCAAGTTTAGTCCGTTGTTTGCAATAGTTTCAGGTTTTATTAACCTATTCACCCCCTCTAGGCAACTTTCAGAAGCGACGATGCAGTTTGTCAAAAGCCTTGATAAATTGCTTGGGGAGTTTGAGTGTAGTTAATGCATAGATCGTCAGTGTGCTGAGCACCGATCGCACCAGCTCCCTGCGCCCGTCCATGGATAAAATACCCCTTTGCCACCCTGCCAACCTCCCTTGTGCTCGTTCGAGGATGGGTTGCAGATGCGGCATGGATAGATGGGAGGTCGTCAGTGGCAGCCCCAAGTATGTAATCGGTAATTCCAATATTTGCCCATCAAAATCCTGGAGGATCTCCTGGAGATTGAGTGCGGCGCAGCGTATCGAGACAACTGATCTTTTCTGCATGTTGACATGTAGTCCGGTTGATTCCCCAATGTTCCTCAATATTTGCATAGTGGTGTCTACCTCCGCTTGGATTGGGTTGACAAATATGATGACGTCGTCTTCATAGAGTGAAACCTGGAGCTTAGCCAAATTTTCCGCCATAGGTGAAAGCAAGCCCTCTCTGGTGGCGACCTCAAAGGCTCTCTGTATAACATCAATGCCCAGGATGAAAAGGTACGGCGAAAGAGGATCTCCCTGACGCAATCCTCTTCTGTGTCGTATCCATTGGCCCCGATTTCCAATGAATCCAACCGCTGATGTTGACGACGCCCAAAGTGAGCATAACCAGTTAATCCAACGCCTTGAGAAACCCTTGTGTTCCATCATTTCAATCAGAAACTCCTATGAGATGGAGTCAAAGGCCTTCGATATGTCGAGTTTGAACATTAGTAATGCCTTTCTCTTCTGGTGGTATAGCCGAGCTAGGTTCTTTATATAGAGGTAGTTGTCATGTATACACCGGCCTTTGATGAATGCACTCTGGACAGGTGTGACAAGGGAATCTAGATGCTTCTGGAGCCACATTGCTATGAGCTTCGTAAACAGTTTTGCAAAGGAGTGGATGAGGCTTATCGGTCGAAATTCACTTGGTCGCTCAGCCACTTCTCCTTTGGGCAGCAAAGTGATTAGGGCACCATTCAGTTTCTTGCAGTGGTCCAGCCCTGAGGTCATGCATGTTCTTGGATGCAGCCAGTAGGTCATGTTTGACTATTGCCCAGCAGTTGTGGTAAAATCAGTCGTAAATCCATCAGGCCCCGACGCCTTTTCTGAGGGTAGATCCTTGATGGCACTCAGAATCTCCTCCTGTGTGAACTCCTGATCCAAATCATGGTTCTGTAATCTCGGTAGGCTGACCATGTTCCAATGCAGTGTTGTATTGTGTTGATACCTTCTGCCTAGAGTCTCTTGGAAGAACTGATAGAGGATCTCTGCCATATCCTCATTACTTGAGGCGTAGCTGTCATATTGTCATCTTAGTCGTGGTATAAACAGCTTGCGCGCTCGTGCATTCGCGCGCAAGTGAAAAAATCTCGTGCATGCATCGCCGCCCTTAATCCATACTATCCTTGAGGCTTGGCTTCGCCGGGCTCGTTTGATTGCTGTGAGACCAAGCACCCTGAGTTTTAGGTCTCTTTTTAGATTTAATTCCTCATTCGATAGTGTTTTAATCTCTTTAGCGAGGTCCAACTGAAAAATGACTTCATTCGCCATAGCTAGCTGCATTTTGGCCTTGCCAAAGATTGACCGACTCCAAGTCTTGAGCATTGTGGTTGTTGCTTGGAGTTCCCGGTGGAGCGTGTTCAGTGGTGACCACTGGGTGTGTGCGGAATCCAATGCTTTCAACTCATGGATGGATGAAGTGACATCAGCAGGGCCCTCATGGAAGGAGGAAGTGACATCAACAGTATATACACACACATGTGTTGAGGAAGGAAAAACACTTATTGCATGACCTCGAGCCCACTGACACCACCTTTCATGACATAATACCAGTATAGTCAGCTAAGCCGCTCGGGAAGACTGCCAATAACGTAATATTTGGTGACCCAACAATTCTTCGACATGAGAAGCTTGAGTTTAAGGCTGTAGACTTCAAGTCAACATACCACGCAATCCTAGGACACCTTGCATATGCAAGTTTATGACCAGACCCTGCTATGTATACCTTAAGCTCAAGATGTCGGGTCCAAAGGACGTCGTCATCGCACTTGGCATCTTCCAACGCTCCAATTCTTGCGACAATGATGTCAAAAATATCTCCAAGTTCTTTAGCATGGCAGAAGAGCTCGAAGAGCTCAGAGAGTACACCTACATTAGTCTTCCGTTTCAATCAAGAAGCAAGTCATAGATAAATCGCTCAAGGCAACTGAAAGTAACAAAATCACACTAAGAAATACAACAAAACCGCCTTGGTCGTCAACAATCTCAACAATGAACATGAAGACACACTCGTCAAGTTACTTCGAGAGAATAGGGACATATTCACATACAATCCATATATCTGACATGTTGACATATACTAGAGTGCAAAACTTGTTAAGCACACTCTAAAACGCTTATCTGAGCCAAAGTACAAATTAAGCCATCATCAAAGAGATCAATTAACTCCACAGTCAGCTCATTAGTGAACTAACTCACCCTGAGTGGGTGGCAAACCTAGTATTGGTGCCCATGAAAAACATGACTATTCTGCGTATGTGTGTCGACAACACCTTGTTGAACTAAGTGTGCGTGAAGAATCACTTCCCTCTTCCTCTCATAGACCAGATTGTTGACCCAATCGCTAGTTGCGAGAGGTCATGCTTACTCGGTTCTACTCTAGATATTACTAGATTAGAATGAAGGGATCAGATTAAGAAAAAACAACCTTCAGAACCCCTTTTGGGATCTTTTGTTATATTACAATAACTTTTGGTCTAAAGAACGTCGGTGGTACCTACCAATTATGTATACAGATTTGTATACAGACTCAGATCGACAGGAAGAACAAGTTAAAAATTTATGAAAGTGTAAACATGATACAACTACGCTACATCTTGATGTTACTAGGCGATTAAGAGCAGTTAAAGCATCTAGCCCACCGATGTGTCACTTAGCAGCGGACATATTTCATGGTGGCGAGCTTGGCTCTAAATGGAGTCCTCCAACACACGCATGCATTGATAATATTTCTTTGAAACAAAACATAAAGAGATACACCCAAACAACTAATACTCAACAAGACTTACCCATAAAAATGGCTAACTACATTCGACTCCTAGTATATGCAAAGGATCACATGGCTGGCTGAACTCATTTGCAAAAAACGACACCAAGTATTATTCCCGTTTTCATGTTTTAGTGTCATTTTAATGTTGGAAGAAAAATATATTTAGTGTGCAACATCAACTAAACAATACAAGGTTTCAAAGGATAACATAGTTGCAGTACAATAAGTCACATTCACCCATAATAATATTAACTGAAGTTTGATTACTAAATGAACCTTAATATACACTAAGCATGATCATGATCGAGATAGCGGTGATTCAAATAGATTAGAGAACCATATGGCTCATGCAACTTGACGTTGCATAAGTAGGTACTCAGGTCAACATTTCTCCCTTACATTTCCACTCAGTTGAACAATCCCAATGGTGTCGAGTCACGTGTCCCCGTCGGTGGCCATGAGTCCTCCTCGAACAAATCTCACCTCCAACAACACACAAAGAAGTCATTGCCCAAATGACATCCTCTTCAAGTATAAATCTAGCCACAAGTCCTATGGTACTAACTAGTAATAGCAATAAACAAGATGTTGGCTATGAACAAATTCTTCTTAGTAACGATGATGATGAAGACGATGCAAATGGCGTAAGAAGAGCACATCAGTCGTGTGACACTATTACACACTAATGAAAGAAAAGAATGTAGTAGTCGATGGCAAGAAGTACGTGGAGAAATGAGCATCTTGCAATTTCTAAAATGCAAGTTAAAGTATAGATGTGAGAGGATCGAAGGAGCAACTATATTTTGGACTCATGTAAAGGTTGCACATAGTGTGATGAAAGGCCAACAACAACTAGCAGTAGGGAAGAATCATGAGAAGACATGAATTACGTTGAACCATACAGGTATGATCCAAAAGTTAGGATAAAAAAGTTTTATTTGATAATCATCATTGGTATCTTGTTGATTTTATCAAATTCTTGTATTAGTTTTCCTATCAAATCTCGCATGACTGTTAGAAAATACATCACAGACTTGTACTTTGAAGAAAATAACAAATTGTATGTTGACTTCTAATCAAAATAATATATATATATATATATGTGGGTATAACGACTAATGGATAGATGATGATTGGCATATTCAAATTAAGAATATTAATTTCTTCCATGTAGAAGGGCGACATATAGAGCAAATATTTAATGTTTCATTTACCGAATGCATGCTCAAATGGAATTTTAAGACCATAACATCCTCTCTATTGCTTTATGTCACTTAGATTATTGAGTACTTCTCATAGCTTATTCAAATAAAGTGGCATCATCCTTTATTTGAATTTTCTCACTCATATAGATCTCAAAATCATCAATGAAATGCCAACTCACATTTTTAAAATCCAAGTTACCAATGTTTGAGTTAAATATTTTGTCTCAGCAAGACAAACTCACACATGAAAATAGTTATAGTTACTTACTTTCTGCTTTTCGAACTATTTGACTCTGGTTAGATCAAAATGACAAACAAATCCATCATCATCTAAACACGAAATTGAAATTAAATTCTTCTTCAAAACAATAACATTATTAAACCTAAATATAAACCATTAGTTAATCAAGATTCAAATTTTTGGTCCTTTCCACTTCAAGTGAATGGTAAACTTTGTGCCCAACAGCCTTGCAACACACCTTCAACTCGCTGCATTTACCACGACACGAGCAAGAGGCGGCGGCCACCTCGCCTCCTCACACCGCAGATCCAGTTAGTGACCGCTCTTCCTGATTTGCCCCTCCAACTTCAGGTACGTATCTGCTGCTGCACCGGGCCCCACACGGCAGTCGATAAAGCATCCAGGGGTGTTTGAGTAATTCGGGACCACCACAGTGACCTGCTCTGGCGCCATAAAATAGCGAAGGGAATTCGCGATTCCCCATTCTCTCTGGTTTCGATTCCATCCCGTTCGTGCTCTTGTTTCCCAAATTGGCTGCGGATCCGAACTTCCCGTGCGGCCGGCTTCCCAGAGGTATCCGAAATCCCTCCCCCCGTTCTCTTAATCAGATTATAGAGTTAGGGTTAGGGCCTCAGCTACCCCCTGCTGCTTTGTGATTGTCTGTTGCCTTGATTCGAAACGTATGTTCTCGCGAGCTAGGGATATGGGTAGTATTCTCGCCTCTGTTGAGATTATTTTATCAGACCATGCTGCGGCCGGGGATGCTCTCTTTTGAGATTAGTCGAAGCAAAGTCTGCTACTGAAAATTTTCAGTTGGAAAACAAGGAAAAACAGTACATGGACCTTTGGCTAGAGACTGGATGCTTCAAATGCTGTATATGTATACACTTCCATGTATGATGTAAGGTTGAGATTTAAAACTCAGCTTAGCTGTCCACCTGGATCACGCAAGGTGGCATGTCTTTTCATTTCAATGTATGGAAACATATTTTCGGCAACCGTACAAGTCTTTATATTATTTGATAATCTAGCCTATGTGTTTGCTCCTTATTTGATTGTTGCTGGGGTACAGTGAATGTGATCGATTACTAAGAGTTAATCACTACATATTTTTGAGTCATATTTCTAAATTGCTCCAATTTTGTCGCTTTCAAATTGAAAAAAAGTAATGTAGTTTTGTTGCACGTCGATTCAACGGTCGCTTCATGTATTTCATTTTCTTGGAAAAGCAGAGTGGGCTATAAATTTCGTATATAACACATGTAATTAGCATTATAGGTCTCTTTAGGGGTGTTTCTTCTGATTTAGAGAAAACAATAAGCATGCCTTTGGCAGTTTCAAGTTGAATATCTCTTATATGCTCTTATAATTTTCTTGTTCTCTTGTTTTGGCAGGATAATATGTTGGTTAAGCACAAGATGAATGCTGATCATTTTGATCATTTTTACGATGGTAACCTGAGAGGAGTAGATGCTATCCACCAACATTCATCCTGTACTGAAATGAATTTAAGAAGTACTAATTCAGATCCACGTGTTACAGGTAAGCACAAGAGTCTTGAGAAACAGGACATCCTATTAGATATGATTTCTAACTTGTGTCTATTATAAGGTCTTCGAAACGAGAACATTTATGGCAAATTCGAGGAGTCCACTTTTGGAAATAGTTTAAAGGACGGCTCTTCAGTTTCTCCTAGGGACTTTAGCTACTCTTGGCTCATAGGAGATGAGTTTCAATCTGCTACACTAGATCATGACAAGCGCCCTCTTTCTGATACCAAACCATGCCAAACCGCTTGCAAACGTCCAAGGCAATCAGGCAACAATACTTGGTTATATTCCTTTGAGGAGCACCCTTTTAGCAGCGCAGACGCGATATCTGCTTCAGGTTTTTATTCTAACTTACCTTTTGTGTTTGGTGCGATAATTAATTTGAGAGAGGTCTACATGTATTGTTATTTTTTCTTTTCAGCATTGGCTGATGAATTTGTCGAGACCAGACAGCCGGATAACACGCCTGCAAACAATGCTATCAGAACCTGCAATGATAGTTCAGGAATCCCTTGCCCTAATTACGCGCAATCAACTGGACTGGAAAGCTTAGACGTACCTGATTGGGTGACCTCCTTTCCTGGCTATATTGAAGATTGGGCATACACTGTCGATCATATTGATTCGCCTGTTCACGAGTACCTTCCCAGAAAGGATGTGCCGATTGGTCCTGAGCACCAGGCTGACATTCCAGATTGGAGGCCGCGAGTGTCTGAGACCGTACTTGGTGCCTCTGGTTCTTGTGCAGATATGGCATTTAGTTCGGTTCCCACTTCAGAATTTGATACCAGAGATGATGATAGTGAGAGTAACAAGTGGGTCAGTCACTGTGTTGTTCCGATGTCAACATCTCCTTTTGACAGCATTGGAGACAACAAAGTAGATTGTGAATGCAGTGAAGAGGGTTCAGTTAGGTGTGTAAGGCAGCATATTTTGGAAGCAAAGGAAAGCCTCAAAATGAGCTTGGGACAGGACAAATTTCGGGACTTAGGTTTTTGTGAAATGGGGGAAGATATTGCTCGGGGATGGACTGATGAGGAGGAGAAACGGTTCCAAAGGGAAGTTTTTGCTAATCCTGTTTCATTGGGCAAAAACTTCTGGGATTACCTTCCACATGCCTTTCCTGGTAAAAGTAGCAGAGAGCTTGTTAACTATTATTTTAACGTCTTCATGCTCCGGAAGAGGGCCCAGCAGAACAGGTCAGACCTGTTGCTTGTGGATAGTGATGATGATGAACTGCCTGATGAGCCTCCAGTAACTGAGCATGGGGAAGAGGATTCTGCAGTGGAGCCCCCTTCACGTGAGCCTTACATTAACAATTTTATGTCCACAGAAGATGTCCATGAAGAATCTGAAGGGGGACACACCAGTAAATTTTCGCTCCATGTGAATGCAATAGTTAGTGCAAGTGACTGCGGATGCCCATCAAACCAGATGCCTGAGAACTTGTATACGAAGAATATAGCAGAAGATGTTTGCAGTAAAGATGGGTCATGCACGTCTTGAGTTTTGAGGGCCAACATGATGGTCCTACCAGTGTTCAGTGTGCTGAGTTTCAACGTGGCACTGCTGAATGATGCTCCAAACAACCTAGGGGGAGCGGTACATTTTTTCCCCAATTGGATTACTCACCTTCCATTCCAACAGAAACGGAAGTCCAAAACAGAGTTACAGTTAAAAAGGCAAATCTATGAGAGGGGGGGGGGCATGACACACATTGTGACTGGTACATCATTGTAGGAGATGATGTAAGGCGCTTTGGTAGTTCGATAGTCTCATATGACCAAGAATTGGATTCTGCTTTCCCCAACAGAGGTAGCATATGGGATCGTACAACGTACATTGCCTGACAAGCAAGTTTTTATGGAAAAAAGCATGAACAGCAATCTAATGTATAGCAGAGACGGTTGCTGAATTTTAAATCTGACATAATTCGAATTGGTGATTGACTTGAATTTTGCATCGAAATGACCTGTTTTCTGATGTGGCTCATTGATATGTACACCAGATAAGTTATCCATCTGTAACAATGGTATTGGAAAGTCTTGAGGAGCTGTTCATTGTAGAATTGCATTTTGTAATGTAGTTTGAGCCAAACTTTTCTTTCATGAGGATTTTCGTACTTGCGTCCCTTATTTGCCAAATCAGGCTGCTGTATGTACCATGTGTTTTATTGTGTTTATATAAAATCCTTGCATCGAGAAATTCTTTAAAGGGGTGCCCTTGCCGTAAGAAACTGAAGTTCAGTGATTATAGAATTGTAGTCTATATCTCTTACCATTTTAGTTTGCTTTGCTCCTCCATGTTGTCTGAAGTGCTGTTTATGTTTGCTTGATTTTACAAAGCCAAAGTGGATCGATGCTACATATTACTTCTTCTGTTTCTTTTCAGTTGATGTTTAAAATGAATTAGTCAACGCCAAATAAAAATAAACAAAGGGCAGACTTGGCGCAGTGATAATATGTCTCCATTTGTGTCCTTTAGGTTGGAACCAGTCTCTTTACAAAAACAGCAGCTGTAGTTCTCTGGTCTTCTCACCGGCAGTTAAAAATCTTTAGCTCGTGGTACCAACAGTTTGGGTGCATATTCTCTGCAGTACTGCATGTAGTACTGCACATGCAGTAGCAGTCACTGACATGTGGACCCATACAGACCACGGGCTCACATATCAGTGACTGCTACTGCATGTGCAGTACTGCAGAGGATTTGAGTCCCAACAGTTTAGCCGCTTCCGGAACAAAGTCACATTTGTCAGTGCGATGAAGCATTTATGTGTTGCTGTTTCCCTGGCGTAGCTACTCTGAATGTGATCTTGCTCTCTTTTTCTTTTATTATTTTCCCTATAACTGCAGTCGCAGGACTCTGGGTTAAGGGTGGGGGTGTATACCTTGATCACGTAGGTTCAAGTCCTCTACTTAGATTTAGGTTTCTATCTTGCTTCATAATTAAAAGCCATCTAGTTCCATGCCTGTGTTTTTTTTTCTTCTTCAGTATCTGTACTTCAGAAACAGTGTCATAGGAGATAGTGCTCTCGTTTATCCATCAAGCGAACAATAATACACTCAACATAGTTTTAGACCAAAGACCGTTCGGCCCGCTTTATATTGGAAGCAAAAATACACTGAACATTTAGCAAAAACTGCATAGGAAAGTTATAACTTCATAATTCTTTGTGGTTGTCAACTTATTTGGTTACAAGCTACATGGAGACGGTCTTATAGGTCGTTTACACAATGTCTAGTAGGGTTTTTTTTTATAATATAGGGTTCATCCACAACATTTAGGAGTATGTGAAGAGATTCATGTCACAACCCACGTGAGAAAAAGGCAGCAACCGCTGCCCACAACCGCCTCCTACAACCCCCTCCTTCATTCTCCTATTTAAACAAACAAGAGAGCCCAATTCTCTTTCTCCCACACACAAGCAAATTCTCATTAGGATACCCTCCAACAAGAAAAAAAATGTAGAAGATCCTTGATTCTAGCGCTCTTGCGATGAAGTCCGACGATCACCGCCGCCGTTCAACGCATTTTGGGGCTGTTTCGATCAAAGAAACCGCACTAGGTGAGTTACTCGTGTTTTCCTCCTCCGAATTTGGTAGAAAAGTTGAGGATTAGTGAGTTTTTCCATGTGTTCGTGTTTCTTTGTCGAGACAGTCATCGCTGCCGCCGAGCGACACCGTGCGCCTCCGTTGATCACGGCCGGAATGATGCGGCCCTCTCGAAATCGTTGAATTAAGAACTAGCCCCGAAACCAACTGTCGATTTTCAACGGCAAATTTTGACATTTCTGAGCAGCAATAAAAAGGCAAGTGTTCCTTGATCACTTTGTTCCTATTCTAGGATGAATAGTTAGATTATTTGCATGATGTCTTTAATATGAAACCCAGTGTAGGATGTTTCCATAGTTTCATTGCTTTATCTTTCCTTGCAAAACCATGGAGGGAATTAGATAGGATTTGATGGTTATCATTTTATGTGCTTAGCCATGCTTAGAACTCTAGAGATGAATGAAACGTAGTTGATACTAGTCTTGTGGATTATATGAAAGACACAAGTGTATGTGTCATGTGGTTATGAATCTAGACAGACTGGTTGTTTGGTTGGTGCTTCGTGCACGAGACTCGGGAATGAGTTAGTGCCTGTCCTAGATTCTAAGGACCGGTTCATAGAACAGTTAACCCGGCTTTACAGTGCCACCACAAGACTGAGATGGGGCAGCTTGGCTAATTAATTAGGAGTTTGCCGGTATAGTATGAGTGTTTGGATGGTGCGGGGAATGGGAGTCCATTTTTGACTGCCCTGGGAACTGCAAGGCTCAAGAGGGGGCTTCTGTAGGGGAGGGTTACTCCCAGGAACTACAGCGGTGAAACCTCAGTGGGCTTGTACTTGCCGGTAGACCCTTTGTAAAGGCCATGTAGTGATCTCCTGATCGCACACCAAAGGAAGTGTGTAATGTGGCTTGCAACCACGGATATCAGGGAGGTTTCTTAGTCCACCTGGCAACAGGGGATGAAATCACTACTTGTGGGTAAAGTGGTACAATCTCTGCAGAGAACCAAACTGTCATGACAGCCGTGCTCACGGTCAAGAGCGGCTTGGACTTGTCCATGATTAGAGAAACATGGATGTGAGTCAAAAGAGGTTGTTGGGTGGTGTAACCTAACATTAATGACTTAATAATGATGATGGTGGGATTATCACCTAGTAAGATAGGTTGCTAATCAAAGCTAAGGCTTAAGATTAATGCATAGTGCTTAACCATGTTAGCCTTCCCTTGCTATTGGTCTACATAACATTCTTTTCTACACTTGCTGAGTACCTTGGGTACTCAAACTTGCTTTTGTTGGATATCATATGTGGACTCAGGTGCAAATGAAGACGTAGACTTTGACGAGGAATACTTCGATCCCGAGGAGTTGTTCTAGGTTGGCGTAACCCCCGGGCAACGCCTGTGGAACTGGAGCATCCACGCCGTAGTCTTCCGCTGTTGTGTTATGGTGTAAAGATACTCTTAGTTATTATTTCATGTACTATGATGTAATATTATATTGTACGTTGAACTTGGCTTGTAATATAATGATATTACACTCTTGTCGGCACATGTATGAATCAATTGATCCTGGCATACATGTGATAATACGCTCGGGTGTTCCTTATGGAAAACCGGGTGTGACAATTCACAAGCTGCATTACGAGACAACTGAAGAGATAATCCATTGTAAAGGTAACCAGCTTCAGCTACAAGTCCCAAGTGGCAAAGTGCAAGAGAGACTGATTTCTGAACACACATTTGCTGCAGATCTGGATCAACGCAAACATAGACACTGTGAAGCAAGTGCTTCAGCTGGAGTGTGGACAGATGTTCTTTTGTTGAGCGCAGATCTACTGGAACCATAAATAGAAGCTGCTTGCACACACCTCCCAATTCCTGTAAATAGTCTGATTTGCTGAGCGAAAAATTTTTAGGCTGTGACAGATTGTGGCGTCTCTGCTATCACTATCACAGGGCAGTCATGTGATGCTTGCTTCTGAAGCTCTCGAAGTTAGTAGCATCGTTCAAGGGGATCTCATTCAATACTCAAACTGATCTATGAACCGGATTGTACATTCCTAAAAAGGCATATGTACTGGCAACAGATATCTGCAGTGTTGAAACCACTACATTAAAGTAAAAAAAACATTTGGAGTAATGTGGTGAGTGAGAAAGGCTTGTCATGTTTTCTAGTGGACATACCTACTTCAATAGTTTCATATCCACATGCCATTACACAACATACAGGCAGGTCAAGCACCTTTCTGCCACCAATCTCTGCCTGAACATCTTTGATGCTAGTTGTTTCACTGCACTGACCAATCATTTCACCTCTAGGTTGATTGGTCCTCTCCGGTAGTTTTTTGTTTCACTTGTCTGGGTCACATTCCTCTGCGCTTGCTTGCTCACTTCGCTTCTCATGTCAGGTCAGGTGTGTTCCAGAGAGAGATGATGATTGGAAAAGAGAAAGGTCAAGTGAAGTGATCCTGTTGGTTGGCTCTTGCCTAATTTGATCAACCACCAATATAATGAGGTGCCACTGAAGGGTCTAAATTCTAGCTCAATGATAACACAAGTAAAGGCTAGCACTAGTCACATGATCTGTTGAGATCAGACAGATAAACACAAAGGCTAGAAAATGGCAATGAGCAGATACATGAGAAAATTCAGTGGTGGCTCAAGTGAGCAAGACAGCGCTAAGCTAATCTGGAAGTCTTTTACCGAATCAGCTCAGGTTTAGCAATCTCAAACCATGAGATGCTTATTATATATCCTCGCTAAGAAGCCAAAAGGAAAAAAAACAAGCAAAAAGACAAACAAATTACAAGAACACTAGCAGCTATTATTAGTTATTTCTCGGGATCACTCCTAACCTGAAATACCAAAGAATGAATTCAATTTGAACGTGTACATACCCCATGCAAAACGAATCGACATTTGGTCCAGTAATTCTTCAATCCTCTGCTCCTGGAGCTGGCAGGTTGAGATCAAGAAACCGGGCAGCAACCAGAGCATGCTCTGGTTCAACAATGCCGGCGTTCGCAGGCTCGCATAGCTCGCCGGCGATCGAGTGCGACCGCTTGTGCCCGCCGAGAGCCTGTCCCGAGGCGAACACCTTGAAGCAGATGGGGCACTCGAACTTGCTGCTCATCTTTTTGGCGTTCACTGCCGTCGCTCTGTCGACTTCTGGTGAGGCTGGTGCCGACGCCGTGCTGAAGGAAGTGTTGGTCTCGACGCTTGGTTCGGGCTGATCGAGCGCGATCTTGGCAATGCTGCAGTTGCTGTTGATGCGCTTGTGGCTGGCGCGGTGGCCGCCGAGCGCCTGGTAGGACTGGAATGCCCTGCCGCACCCGGGGCACACGTACCGGCCCCGCCTCTCGTCGCACGGGGCAGGCTTCCGCCTCTTGCTCTTCGTGATCTCGACGTCGTCGTACAGGAAGAAAACAGAGGCGTCGTCAGAGTCGGCGTCGTGGTAGTAGTAGCCGCCGTTCCTCGCGGCGGCGGCGCCGTGTCGCCTCTTCTTCCCGTACGTCGCCGCCGGCGGGGAGGCCCACCGGCCCGGGGTGTCGCGCGACAGCATGATGAGGCAGAGCGCGACGTCCTCCGGCTCCTTGTCGAATGCGGCAGCAGGCGGCGGCGCGGGGGCCGGCACACGCATCGAGCGGCGCCGACGCCTCGGCGCCGGCATCAGGACGGCCGCTTCGGTCGGGACCAGCATGCACTCCGCTTCCTCGTCACCCTCAGGCGCCGCATCCGATTTGTACGACGAGAACAGCTCGCTGCCGCGGTCACCATGGCACAACTCGTGTGCGCCACCGCTGCGATCGAGTCCCGAGAGCCGGCGCGTCTTCTTAGGGTTCTCCCTCAGCCCGTAGCCTCCGGCGCCGGAATCCACCGCGCCATTAGAGGCGCCCCTGGTGCTGCTTTCCTCTTCGTCGTCTTCGACGTCATCTGCCGCCTCCGCGAGGGAGTGGGAGCGCATGTGGCCGCCAAGCGACCGGACGCAGGGGAACCCCTTTCCGCACACCTTGCAGCTGTGCCGAGCCGAACTGATACCCAGCACAACCACATCGTCCATGGTGCGCGATCGATCGACAATTCAAGATCAAGAAACCAAGCACCTGCTCGACCGCATAGATCAAGGTCGGCCGAGACCAAGAAAGCGCGACAGATCAATCAGCAAGAACCGAAGCGGATGCATGGAGAAGGGGTCAAGTAGTGGATCGGCTGGAGGAGCGGTCGTCCATGCGTGGCCCGGCGAATAATGAGCTTGCGAGGAAGCTCGGGGAGCAGCTGCTAAAGTAGCAGTAGATGGAAGGAGAGGAGGAAGCAGCAGCAGCAGAGGAGGAGGAGGAGGAGGTGGTGGTTATGTGCGGTTGAGAAGTCTGTTGCATGCGACCAAGCAAAATTAGCAAACTGACAATTTTTTTTTGAAAAAAAAAAGAATAGCAAACTGACAGGAGAGAGAAAACAAATCACAACGCCCGCCGCCTGCGTACCAGCTGGGAGCCTGCGACTGCGAGCTGCACTCAACTGCCGTGTGGCCCAGCTGCGAAGTCGGGCTTCTTTGCCCAAGCCCAGGCTCCGTCGAAGCTTAATTAACTGCCTGCCTTCGGCGAATCAAGGCACGAAAGAAAGTCAAGAAGAAATTAGATGGGCAAGTAAGGCTCACGGCGAATTGGACTTTCTTCGACAAACTCATCTTCATATACACCTTTACAAGATTCAATATTTGCGCACCATTTCATATACTTATATATATGAAAGTATTTTTAAAGTATATCAAGTGTTCCTAATAATAAATGAAATGATTATTTAACAATGGCAGTTTTCGTAGCTAAGCATGTATATGTTGCTCGAAGTTCTAGAGGAGGTCACTTCAGCCACTTTGTCACTATAGGATCACTATGAGAGACAACACACAAGAGAGGGGGGAAGAAGAAAAATACTTCTTCAAGTTCAATAACACCTTTTTAGTACTTCATTCAAAGAGTATAAAGTGCATATCAGTTTTCTTCTTGAAGTTGTCGATGCTCCAAACCACATTTTTTCATACCCTAATCTCCTTGAATAAAAGGAAAAGTGGTATCTTCTAACTAGACTAGCTAATAAGTTGCGGGTTTTCTACAACATCCACTTGTTTTGTAGGACTTTAAAAATTTTATATATTCATACAACATATAAAAGTACACTATATTAAATATGACCAAATCAACAGGAAGACATGGTCAAATCATTAAATATTGCTCACCATGTGAAAGCCATTGTCAAAATGGTGGTCCAGCAAATTAAATTTAAAATCTGGATGGATTTATGATGTGTTTCCATTCAGATGAAAAATCCCCATCCAAACTATATCGACGAGAGACAGGTTGATCGTTTTACCATTTAGGTGGCTAGCCTGCCCCTTATGATGGTTAACCTTATATGCTACATTGACCAACTTAGCACCTAGGTTGGCTTACCTGGCCATCCACATCGATCAACCTATGACATGTAGCTTTTCTCTCTATAGCAGGCTATGATCGAGGCTACCCACATCGATCCACCTACGGTCCATGTGTGCTAGGTCAATTAGCTCGGGTGTAGTGTCCTCTACACGAATCGACGCTGAGAGGCAATTTTTCACAATCTTACAGCCTAGGACAAACTGGGACAATATTGCCTCCAAGTGTGATCCAGTCCCATTCATACAACATTGCCACGTAAGCCACTGTTCATATATGAATTTATTGTCATACCATCCCTTACAATTGGCATGATCTTAAGTAGTGTTGTTGATTATTCAATCAGAAGGAGGAGTGAAACTTGGAGCAACCTGAGCTATGATCTCTTTCCTCCAACAAAAAAGCTTTGGCCCACCGTTAACTTGGCGGTTGCCAATATTTTGACCCACTCCCATGTATATCCTAGCCATCCACCTCTTCCATGGTCCATGGCACATCTTAAATGAAGACCTAAGCTCTACCACTCATCAAAAGATCTCTAAACCCATAACTCTCAAGTAAAACAAAATGAACACAAGATATGAAGCAAATTTTTAAGAATATATATTTGTAATAAAAAATATGAACCCATGTTTGGACATTTTTAGTTGATTTAAAATTTTCAACATCATACTTTTTCATTTCTCTGTTTTTTGTTCTTATGTTTTCGTAGTGCTTGAGTATTTGCTTGTACAAATCTGGTATGCTAATAGTGATTAAATACATTTAGATATGGATAATGATGAAAATTATTATTTGATGTGTAAATAGACATATATCCGGTGCACTTTAAGAAATAGTGCATGCAAGACTAAGAAACTTTTTTGTTAGTTTTTTATAGTAGAACATTTTCATCTAGGTTTGAGTCTCTGACCTTGTTAAAATGAGGCACATGTTGATACTACTTACTTTTAGAATTTCAATGTTTGTGTTAGAGCTCAAGACCCTGAAACTTTTTTTTCTAATGTTTGCAAGGAGATCTTCCATTCGGAGTAACTACATATTTATTATAATCACAAATTTTGAAATCAACCAATCAAGTCTCTTGAATGAGCAAATAGAGCAGGGTAAGAGTGCACGAGAATAATTTTTTTCTCATGTTGGAATACAAATCTTCCAGCTGGCCCAGAGAAGGGTCACTATTTAATCTCAAAATGAATTGGTAAGTCTCTCAAATGAGTTGATAGTGATTGTACATTTGTTTCTATATTGTATTTGAGAAAAATATTATCTTATATTTTGACCGATGATATATTCTCCTAAAAAGAATTATCGGATGGTATGTTTTTCCTATAAGTTAGGATCTAAATGTAAAAGTTGCTTACAAAATTGGGAAAGATCCATATACTGTGGGCGCCTGGGTGCCTCCCCCTCATCCCACTACCCCAGGACAAAACGCGGTCTCGGCCCGGGAACCAAGACCTGTCGCGCGGCGTAGCTGCGGCTGGCCATCCCTTTGAGGCTTTGACCCACCCCTTCCATCGCGGCGGCTGCTCCCCCATCTCCCTGATTCCCTCCGGCCGCCGGGCCATCCCCCCCTCCTCGCCTTCTCCTCCCCTCCCACTTCGCTTCTCCGCCCATTTCTTGACGCTCGTGAACTCTTTCGATCCGCCCTCGCCGCCCGCCACCTTCTTCTTGATCCGTTCTCGGTAGCCCAAGGAGGCTTAGCCCCGACCAAGATTCGACCAAGGCTCCAGCGCGTGCCTGAGAGGTAAGCCTGGTGGTTCTTTCTGTTACCGGTTAGAAACCAATCGATTCCTCCTCATCGTCCCCTCCTTCCCCCGTTACAGTGTCTTAACCTGCTCTCCTTTTTAGCGGCAGGCATCCAGCAGGGCTCAGGCCGTTGGCTTTGTTCCTGGAGGGAGATGTCCGGCGTCCAGGAGCAGTTCGAGATCAAGTTCCGGCTGCCGGACGGCACTGACATCGGGCCCAACCGGTACCCGGCGGCGTCCACCGTCTCCACGCTCAAGGAGACCATCATCGCCCAGTGGCCTAAAGGTTCGGTTCGTCCCCGGACCCCCTTCCGCACATTCTCGCTCATCTCTTGGTTCAAGAAGATTTGGTCCTTAGCAAGCTGTGCCATCGGCCTTGGTATGGCCATCGCTTTTTCTTGGTTGGATTCTGACCCTGGAACGACCACTATTTGATTTGGAATCTTGAGGTGGACAGTAATGTGGTGTCGCCGTCAGAGGCCAATCGCTCAGTCCTGAGGGCCAATAATTGAGGCTTGTCTCTCCACGGAAATAGATGACCGTGTTAACCAACAGTATCTTATTTTATTTTATCAATGCATTCTGCTGTGGTTGCTGCCCATCAGATTGGTTAGTGTCATGGTTGCTGAAATTTTATTATAGTCCTTAGGTTTTAACTAATGAATCAATGTACTGATATATTCTACTACATTATAGGGAATGCATAAATGTGTTTAGAAGATATAGTAAATCCAAGTTAATTGCTGAAAAACTGTTATAGGGACTTTAGATGGAGAGGTTAGAGCTACAAAAGGCAGCTAAGGAACTATAGGAGAGCTTCTTGGTTCATGTAAAGATTGGAATTTCTATGAGTGGAAGTATGTGGCCATGCGCCTACGATAGCAACTCTTTATGAGCATATTTGCATAGGGCAGCTTAGAGAAGTGCTATTGCTTTATGCATTAAATAAGTGCTGCATTTTTCCTTAAGTATTTCCCACCCTCTTTGACTGATAGGCTCTCTGTAGATCCTAAGTTTGCACATCTTTTCTTTTCTCTCTGTCTCGGTTGAGCCGGTTTCCTATTATCTTTATTGGTAGTTTGGTACTCTCTACCACCTTAGGCATCAGACATGATGAAAACAAATAATATGCTGCTGCTTGCTGGGGTTTTCATATAAAGAACTTGTGTCGGTCGATTGGGAATGGGGGTTCCCATTAACCGTCGTAAGAGGCGTCAACACCTTGTAAGCTACAGTGACAATAAAGCATCGAGAAAAAGACGCGGCCCACGGTCCAAGTCAAAGAAAAAGTTAAAACGACAAAAAAGATAGGCGCACAAGGCAGATGACCAAACTCCAACAAAAGGGAGGTCAGGGGTCCGCCTCCCAACCTGACCTGGTGATGTCACCTACCTGGGTTGGGGCACGACACACCTCCGTGAGCGTTCGCCGCCTCTGACCTGGCCAGGTAGGGTCTAGGCCCACCTGGCCCCTGCCTCATCCGAGCATCGACGTTCAATCACGAGGAAAACACTCATGAAGGGGCAGGCGGTGTTAGGCGGCGGTGCCACACCCTCAGGCAGAGGCTCGATGTGACCAGTGGAGCATAGTCGACGTCCTGCCATACCATTGGGCAGAAGCCGAACAAGGCAACTGATGGGACCACAATTAGATGCTAACAAATCTGAAGAAATCCAACTACCAGAAGCTAACAAACTCTCTCAATCCTAACAACACTTATCTCTCCCAGCTAACAGAAAGCAATTGAACACCTCACAGATGTCGCCTAACCTGATGCCACATCTGTGGCCCCTGTTTTTGCACTGGTAATGGAGGCCCACAAAGGCATTCATAAATCATAACACATGTATATAAATCATTAAATCAGTCCCTGTATGGCTAAATGGATTATTTTCTGATGGAAGGCCAAGACGCATTGACGACAACAGACAACTCGTAAGTACTTTTGTGACATTTCCAAGCGCAGTGAAAAGCTAATGTATCCTAGTGTACTAACCATGATTTAGTGATTACCATTAAGGCATGACTAACTACAACTGCAGCAATAAAAGTAAATGCTTCCTGTTCCCTAGATTTAGTATGCTGTACGTATGTTCATTATTACTCCTTATGAAATATGGGGTATATGATTTTTACAAATGATCAATATATCAAGTTAGTTTGAACCAGCCTCTCTGCAAAAGCAGGGGTAAGGCTGTCAAGAAATAACCCTTCCCCAGACCCCATAATGTGTGTGAGCCTTCGACACCGGGTACACCCTTTATCAATATATCAAGTTAACAGGATAATTTTATATATTAAAATAGAAAAGTATTTAATACCTTTTTATCGGTGCATGTTTTAGTCACTTAATGTTGTGCAGCTTAGTGTACAACAGGAAGTTTCATTGAGATACAATCCTAATGATTGGTTCTCTGTAAGGCTGTTGTAGGCCAGCTTCTAACAGCAACAGACGGTATTCGGCTCGATGCTGCTAATACTGGTGCTAAACAAACTCTTCTGTAGTCGAATTCAATTAGAACAATCTAAAACTTGCCAGATGTGTCTTATTGTAATATTATTATTAGTGTCAAAGTAGTGTTTCTTTTTGGCTATGTACAGCAAGGGAAACCCCTACTGTGGTTAAGAGCTGTACATCAAACACGTAGCAGGGAGTCCTAAGACACTCATGAAACAAAGAGACAATAAGCAAAAATTGGTTGTTAGTTTATCTGAACAAATCTATTAGTCTCCCGCAAAGATGAGGTTATCCCTCTGGTTCCATATTTGTCAGGCCTCGAGAATGAAGATTTCCATAAATGAGTGTTCCTGCCATTTGGCCAAAGTCATCTGAATATATTTCAGAAACCTACGAGTATAGATTTTCACCCATGTAACAGAAATCTACAAATTTTGGAGACTATTTCATACAGCTAGTTGTTCCTTTAGTGACACAAAACTATGACTTTGAGGTATGGAGCCACATGTTAGCCAGTAGCCACACATTTCAGCAAAATGGAAATGTGCCAGACAGGTGGGGCTAGTTCTAAAAGTTGTAGTTTTCTGTTAGTTGTTACCAGCGTTTATCGGGCGTCGCCTAGTCACCGCCTAGGCGTCCAGGCGCTCCGACCTGGACGCCATGGCCGGACGACCAGTCGCCACCGCCGCTGCTACCGCCGCTGTTGCTGCTGCCCGCCCGCCCCCTAGCGCCACCACCGCCTCGCCGTTGCCCGGCCCCTAGCGCCGCCGTCGCCCACCCCCTAGCGCTGCCTCGCCGTGGCCGCCGCTGCCGCCAGCGCGCGCCGAGAGAGAGAGAGAGAGAGGGGGAGGGAGAAAAGAATTAGGGTAGGGGATGGTGGGGGAGTTTTATATATCCCAATGTAAAAACAGGACCGTTGGATGTCATCGGACTGAATCGGCCGGGTCCCAGTCCAAATCGAACGCCTCCTTCAGCCCGACGCCCGTCGCAGTCTGCCCCCCCCCCCCCCCCATGTCGCCGGCTCGCTACCGCTTGAAGCCCGTCGCCGGCCGCCTGCCCGCCGATGTCGCCGCCGCCCGCTCGTCTCCACCGGTTATTCTGCCGCCACCGCCGCCGCCTTGGGTGCGCCTGGATTCACAAGCCTGGTTGTTACAAATGATGCAAATAGTCGTAGTTTTATGAAATTTAACTCAAACGTTGTAGCCTTGTGTTACTCCGGTGCAAATAGTCAGTTTTCTTAAATTTACTCAAGCCATCATTGAGAAAAATTCTATGTTTAGGTTCCTTGGATGGAAGAATGCTGCCAGCAACTCTGACAGAAGGGATAAGCAAAAAAGCAAAGTAGTGTAAAATAGTACATTTGTTTTTCTTTCCTGTAGCAGTTGTAAAACCGGTTATTGACAGCTCATGCTGAGATAAACATATCTATTGCTCAAAAACTTCAATTTGTCATTAGTGACAGATATCCTACTTTGCATGCTAATTAGGTAGTAGATACTGATTTGGTTTTAACTGCTTAATGAAATCTCATGCTTATTTTGATGAATTATCACAACAGGCTTATTACAATAGAGCATTCTGCAGAAGGATGTGACAACAGAATAAATGTGGTGTTAGGCATGGTTAGGAAGTGTGTAGTGACAGAAGAAAATTTGATTTTTACCCAAAGAGATAACAGGATATAACTAATAGGTGTCAAGTGGCGAATACAAAATTATTTTTTAAAGCTCTTTGATTCAAGTTGAATAATTGGTCAGGGATAAAGGGACCACATTACCATCCTGCTAATAAAAGAATGCTCTTGAGCAGTTGGTCAACTTCCCATAGATGTAGTTATAAAAAGACTATGAAAAGCTGCCCTTTCCTTTTTTTATCATCACTTCTCTGGTTTCTTTGTTTTCTTAATATTTTGAACTGGAATGTATTCAACTGATGCGATGCAGTAGACCATCAGACGACAGTTTATCTTCTCTTTCCAGTAAAGCAGGGCCAAACACCTTTGGTCTTCCATACCCTTGTTCATAATATTCTTGCTTTTCTCATAACTTTGTGATATAGCTTATAAATTTCATCTCAACAGACAAGGAAAAAGGTCCAAGGACAGTGAATGACCTTAAGCTTATTAATGCTGGGAAGATATTGGAGAACAATAAGACGCTGTCAGAATGTAAAAGCCCAATTTGTGACTTCTCTGGTATGACAACGATGCATGTTGTAGTCCGTGCACCAACTTCCGCCAAACAGTCTGGTAAGTGTTCTACCTTTTAAAAAGTAAACTAGTTTTTGTCACTCCATATATTTAGACTATAATGCCTTCCATCTGGTTGTTGCAGAGAAAGGGTCAGCAAAGAAAGCAAAAGATTTCAGGTGCGGCTGTGCCATCATGTGACAGCATTGTAGATAGTAGCATCGAGAATGTGGCCATTTAAGTTCCTCACCATTTTTTCCGCTCTTGGGAGTGCTGTATTATGTTTAAGGCTTTTCTTCCCCCTTTTTCTTTTGCTGTGTCGAGTTACCCTTAATCTCGAGTGGTGCCGTCAGGTACAAAATTTGAAGAGTCAGCAACTAAATTGCCCCTAATCTCGAATTGTGCCAAGTACAAAGTTTGAAGGCAATCGTTACCCTCTACATACATTTCATGCAGCTTTCTTTCAAGCACCTGTATTCCTCCTTTCATGACCTGTGGTTGATGTGAACCCATCGTGTCATGCTAGGTGATCTTTTCTGAATGGCATGCCAACTTAACAGCTGCTTTTTTACCGTTTGGAACCAGTTATGAAATCAATCAGTAGTCACTAGCGATTGGTCTCGTTCTGTATTAACTGCCTATGTGAAGCCACGTGCCACAAGAATGAACGAGTGTGCTGTAGAGTTGAATTATTTGAAGTATTGTTTGGTTGACATGTTCAGTAACAAGTGTTAGGTGTTACTAGATATATGTGGTCAAACCATAACTTTATGTTTTCAGACATGCTCACATGCAATTTGACGGCGATAGTTAGCTTGAGTTTTCAGCAATCATTGGGAATCGTTTGTAATTTCGTAGTGAAAAGATTCACAAGTGCTGTGAATGGTTGTAATATACGGTTAGGTAGAGGTTTTATTGGTCCAATGCCATTAATATTGCTAGACAAATAGTTTGGCATTGCTTATGTAAATAAGAGAGGTGTTCTGACCCCTATAAATATGTACTCATCCTTAGGATTTTGTTCAATCTAATTATTTTTTTCATTTATTTCTATCATGGTATCTTAAAGGCTTCGTCCTTAGGAACCTCTCTTTCGCAACCCTTGTCGCCATCGTGTCCACGGCCGCGCTCCCTCTTCTTTTCCTCATCACACCACGTGCGTCGACTGCTAGCACACCTGCGGTCAGATCGCCCTCAACATGTGGCGCTCGCCTGCGTCGTCCAACTAACCCTAATCGCCGCTGTTTTGAGGTGGCTCATGCTTGTAGTTCGACCGCTCCCACCAGCGATCTGACTGCTAGCATCGACGTGTGACACTTCCCCCGCGTCGTCCACTAGACCTAACCCTAGTCATCGTTTGTCCACCGCTACTCGCGGTCCAACCGCTAGCCATCCATATTGCATCTACTGTGATACGATGGCATCCGCAGACGACTACAACAGTGATGGCTCAAACGACAAAAATATCTCCGACGTCCAAGCGGCAGCGCAGGATGTTGCCTTGGTGATCGAGCTAACTCGGTGACCGCGGAGGCTGGTCGAATTGCCATCAGGAAGCACGTGCACGTGCAGCGGCCGACGAGGCATGTTGTGTCCTGCTTGTCATAGCTGACAAGATTCATCGTGACTTGGACAACCACGACCCTCCTTCGGCGTTTCATGATGTTGCTTCACTCCATAGTTAACCAATCGCCATCCTCGACATCAAGACGATTATCCCCGTCGTCCTCAACAACCTTTCACCTACAATCAGTGGAAGGCACTCTTTCTCAACACACTTGGCAAGTACGAGCTCTGTGATCACGTTCTCACCGACGTGGATCCCGACACCGTCAACCCTCATTGGCATCACATGGGCTGCACCGTCATCTCCTAGCTTCACAGCACTGTCTCCCCCGACCTCGTTGAGATCCTCTCGACGGGCATACCCACAGCTTGTTCCATCTGGCTTGGACTTTAGTAGCAGTTCACCGGCAATCGGGAGACTCATGCTATGATTCTCGATGTCAAATTCCACATGTTCGTCTAGAGGACCTCTCCATCACCAACTAATAGTGTCACCTGATCGACGCACTGTGCGACTTGGACGAGGCCGTCCCTAACCACGGCCTCATCCTCACGATGCTTCGCGATCCGAACAAGTGATTCACCCGCATGGCGTCTCTCCTCAAGAGGCATCGCCTCTTCCCTACCATCGTCGAGACCTACAACGACCTCAAGTTTGAGAAGATTGAGATAAAATCCAAGCCGGGAACACAATCGGAACCATCGCAAGGACACGTGGAATGATGGAGGATTTCCCACCTTGAGGGATCCATGGAACGATATCTTGCAAATCTGGCGTGGTGTTGTGCCCTGTCTTCCACCAGGCTTTTCGGCACGTCCCCGAACGACTGCTCCTCGGCAGCAGGACATTCTAATGCGTCGGGGACCGTACGACACGTTCTGGGCACCTAGCGGTCCGTCCACTCCCTGTGACGGTTCGATTGCTTACTGTGGCGGTCCGTCGCCCCACACACTGGCGACCGCTCCCTATGGCAGTCCGACTGCAAGCTCTCTATACGGGGAGCTTCTACCTACGGAGAGCCTTCTACCACATGGGATTATAACAAGTTGCCAACTCGTTCAACACCATGTCACTAACACCGCCACCGTCCGCTGAACTATACATGGACTCTGACACCGATAGCCACATGAGCTCGTCCTACGATAACCTCTCCTCCTCCAAACCTCCTTTTTCGACACCTTCATCTATTATTGTAGGTAATGGGCCATTGCTACCTGTTACCTCCACGGTCACATTTCTTTTTCTACCCGTAGTCGCGCTTTATATTTACATCCTGTTCTTGTGTCTCTTCACATTATAAAAAATCTGGTTTCCGTTCGTCAGTTCACCAATGACAATAACATTTCCATTGAATTAGACCCTTTTTGTCTTTTTGTGAATGATTTAGAGACAAAGAACATAATCGCTAGGTGCAACAGCTTCGTGCAGCTCTACCCTATTTGTTTGATGCCACTTTTGCTTTCACGTGACTTAGCTACAATCATCACACCGTCTATGCTTTGTCATCGTCGTCTTGATCAATTATCTCTTGAGGCGTTGTTTAGGTTATTTTCACAATATAATAAATAGTAACTTGAAAACTATTGTCATGCGTGTCAACTTGGTCATCATACACGTCTTCCATTTATTTTGTCAAATTCTCATGCTTCAAACGATTTTGATTTAATACATTGTGAATATATTGACCTCTCTCGTGCAAAGTGTTTCCGGTCACAAGTATTATCTTGTTGTTCTTGACGACAATTCACACTATTTATGAACTTTTCCTCTTCGCCTAAAATCTGACACTTTTTTGACCTTGTCACAGTTTTTTACCTTTGTTTCCACTCAATTTGGCGGCACCATAAAGGCAGTTCAATGTGGCAACAGTCGTGAATTCAATGATTTTGTATCGCGTGCATTCTTTCTTCTTCTTGGTGTATTCGCATCACCAATGACACAACGCGCTCGATTATGTTCCAGCCTAGTGTTTTAGCTGGATATTGGGTAGAAGCGCACCATACCGCTGCACACTTAATAAACTTGTGACCATTCAAAACACTTTCTTTTGCCACCCCACATTTCGCTCTCTTTGGCACCCACCCCAATCTTTACTATCTTTCAGTTCTGGCTACAAGTGCTATCCAAACCTCTCTTCCACCGTTGAACACAAGTTTGCTCCTCATCCACCGTTTGTGTCTTTCTTGGCTACCCATCCGATCAGAAAGTATATCGATGCCTAAACTTAGTCACAAATTATCTCATTATCTCTTGTCATGTCACATTTGATGAGTCATTTTCCCTTTTGCAGGAATCTCCAATCCTCATTCATCCCACATTGACTTTATTTTCGATAATGATGATTCTTCGATGCCCCTTAGAACTGATTATTTTGAAGGTAATCATCGACGTAGGCCTCTGTCGAACTTCTACGCGCCATACGGCCTGCCCTATAGTGGTCCGGCCAGCACCCGCACGCGGTCCGACCGCGCCCATGGGCGGCCTAAACACCCCCACGTACAAAGGTCTTCTCGGCCACTATCCACCAAACACCAACTCTAATAGAGGCCCGACGAACCTTTGTTCCCCTCGCGGTCCGATCGCCACGCCCAATAGAGGCCAGGAAGGCCTCTGTTCCCCTCGCGGTCTGACCGTGGCCTATGGCGGTCCGGCCTCCATGCCCAACAAAAGCCAGGCGACCCTCTGTTCCCCTCGCGCCTGACCGCCATGCCCAAGTGAGGCCAGGCGAACCTTTGTTCCTCTCGCGGTCTGACCGCGACCCATAGCGATCCGACCACCACACCCAAAAGAGATCACACGGGCCTCTATTCTCCTTGTGGTTCTGACCGCCACCCCGGACAACTCGACAGCTGACCCTCTAGGTCAGACTGCTAGCCCGTTTGGTCAGACCGCCTCGAGCTTAGTACCGAGCTCATCTTCGTTGCACATCACTCATGTGGCTCCTTCGACTGCTCTTCACCAGCAGTCGAGCTTCGCCCGTGTTCCTTTGCCTGTTCTCGAGGTGACTCCCTTGGACAATGAGCACACCGTGCATACCCGTGGGAAGGTCAGACTTCGCCTCCCGGTACAGCGTCTGAATCTTCAGGCAAACTACAGGAATCCGGACAATAGACAACGGCCAGAAACCGTCGTCAATAAGAACATTACCGTCGTTAATAACTTATTGACGACGGTAAAACTTTATAGACGATGGTTTATGGCTGTCGTCAATTATTAGTCGTCAATAATCTTATTGACGACGGTAACCGTCGTCAATAAGCTTATTGACGACAGCCAGGATTTAAACCGTCGTCAGTAACGATGGCTTATTGACGACGGTTTGTGGTACTGGCCGTTGTCAATAATGCTTATTGACGACAGCTAAATGAGGTTGTCGTCAATAAGCTAGAGCAGAGTATTGACGATGGCCAGGATTTGAACCAGAGTATTGACGATGGCCAGGATTTGAACCGTTGTCAGTAACCATGGCTTATTGACGACGGTTTCTACTTAGCCGTCGTCAATAACAATGGCTTATTGACGACGGTTTCTGGTACCTGGCCGTCATCAGTAATAATGGCTTATTGACGACGGCCAAGTACCAGAAACCGTCGTCAATAAGCTTTCTAATTTTTTTTTAAAATAGAAAATCCTGCTCTGGCTTCGAGGCCAGCCCTGGCTCGACGGCCAGATCACAAGCAATCAAATACATCACAGGCAGGCACAAAAACACTATACGCACGCCACACTACCCTACGCTACCCCGACTGCTACCACCGGAGTCCAGGAAGTCGTCGCGCGCTCGTCCAAACGCCGGATGCTGAGGGGTTATAGATCGATCTTTGACAATGAAAAAGCTCGATCTACAAAAGCATCTGTCTTGGCGAACCACTCATCCGAGTGACCACCAGAACTGTTCTTCCAACCGGTATACATCCAACTACGATCCTCACCCATGTTTGAATCTGCAGTTTAATGTCAAGGAAATTATAGTTACTTTATAATTTATTTATGTCACGACCCTACATCTATTGGAAAGGATAGGTCCTAAACCCACCCAAGAGTGATCGAGCGGAGCGTGCTCATGACGAGACGCGTGGTATGGATCCGAACGAAATTTCGGCAGCATAACCCCGCTGTTCTCCACTGCACGTCCGAAAATGGTGCAGCAGAGAACAACAGGGTTATGCCGTCGAAATCTCGTCTAGATCTAAACCCGCGTCTCATCACATGCCACGCCCCCTCGGTCACTCCCAGGATGTCCAAAAAGGGACAATTCCGAACGTACACGCCTCACATGCGTAATACATGTGAGACGGGCCCGTTCGAAACGGGTGATGCATGTTGTATAGGTTTACGTCAATCTTTCGTTTTTGAGTCATTTAAAAGAGAGAGAGAAAAGAACGAGAGAGAAGGAAATAACGAGAGACAAAGAAGTGGGTCAGCCGTCCTAAGTTATGCCCCGTTAGGGCCTACCATTATCTTACGACGCCTAGGGTTAGCCGTCGTACGTTATGCCCCGTCGTTAGTGGGTCAAAGATGAAACCGTACCGTCGGGGCCCGCCGTCCAAGCGCAGGAGCTTGCCGTCCTCCGTGCCTGTCTCGACTAATACATTAGAACCGTGACAGACCCTAAATGGGTCGTGTCAGGCCGGACCGGGCCGAAACCCATTTATTTACATATAGTAACTAATCACGCAATCAATCGAAGTATTATTTAAACAATAATCAATTACAATAAAATTGACAATGATATTGTGTCATGATTGCAAGAATTTCGAGGTGACCATGCAAAGAAGCATGCAAATTGACAATGCTCCTGTGTTTTTTGTGGCACCAAGGCGTTGTGAGGTTGGTGGGCAACCCAGCCAAGGGACACCACAGTTTTAGTTACGCCACAACGCCTAGGTATCACCTAGGCGCTGAGGGGGGTGGGTCACCACGGGATGCCACAACGCCATAAAAACCATGCAATGCTCCTTAAATGAAAACGTTTTTCAATGATAACTCCAGCGGTGTCTGCAAAGCAAGATGTCATGTAAGGGTGTGCATGTGACCATAATCAGATGTTGCCTGGTCAAGGAAATGACATGTAAGGCATTGAGCCCTAGTTCTTCAAATGTCGCAATAAACTGGACAGACCAAAAGGTATTCCTAAAAGAAACTAATAACTGCTCATGAAAAATAGTTTCATCCATGCAAAAAAAATGAAATGCCATCAGACAACAGTGCCAGAGTGAAAACACCAGCAAAGGGAACCAATTAGAAAAATATAGAAGCTTCCTCCAGACATATAAATGTGCTCTGCTTCCTAAGAGGTGCCAACAGTTAAAAGGCTATTTCAAGTCACCAAAATTAAAGTAGAACTGTTGTCTGCATAGAGCTCTAGCCAACTAAAATGAACCAAAGAAATTGACAAAGTGCTAGTTGTCTTTAAAAGGCTGTAGAAGAATGTTTTTTTATTGAACCAGTAGGTTTCTTTGTTGCCAACTTTCCAATTCTATCCAAGATACAGAAGAACAATGAAAAACTGGGTAAAAGAAAGAAATTCTATAACAAAACATAATATCCATCCAGTGGCCAGAAAATAACTAACATGGTATTTGTGAAAATATAGTGTAAATTCGGTTTTAACAAATATAACCGTACATTAACAAACACAGAAACAAAGATGTTAAATACCGCAATGCTTTAAATCCAAACGGAGTCTCTTACAGTAGTTTCACAAGCAACCAGACTGCCTTTTAAAAATCTAAATAGTTATACAAAGCACTATTTCATTTTACAACGATTGGTATTCCACTGAAAACTTTGACCATAAGAGCAGTGAAGTAGCCAGACACAGCATAAAACAGCGAGGAACATGTCGAATCATCTGGCCACAGTAAAATAGCTATAGCCATCCTGTTGAGTAGCAAGATGAGTGAAATAAGTGAAGTCATCATAAAAAGGTAGTACTTGTGTGTGCATCGAAAATAACCTTTCCAGTGAAACATAATTTTTAGGTTTGGGCTAGGAGTTCAAAGCAAGTAAACTGAGAGTTTATGGAGGAAGTAATGCAGAATGCAGACACTATGCACGTATATCGGTATGAACCTCAGGTGTATGCTTGGAAATAAAAATGACCTTCAAACTATCCATAAGATCATAACTGAACTACAACTGACAAGTTGAATGCAGGGACACGGCATATGCATGCAATGCAACAGGCAAAACAAGGTCACAAAACAACAGAATTTACCAGGAACCTCAAACGTAAGATTGCAAACGATATAAGCAATAAAGGGCGTCATATGCCCACAAGATTAAATACCCTCACATATAGATGCAATGATGTATCTTTTCGTGCACAAGAAAATCTCTAGAATGCAGTGAGTTCTATACTTCTGAAAAATATTTGGTTCAGCGGATTGATATGATGAATCAAGTTTGGATCTAAGTTGCCAACAAGAGGACTGGACGAAATTGACAGCGTGGATTGAGATCGAGGGAGAGCCGATGAGATGGGGTATGGAAATGGACTCCTCCCGCCTTGGCATTAGAGGATCTGCTCGATTTTTATCGTTTTTTTAGTGGGGGCTCATGAGGTGTTTTTGTTTTTAGTTTGGAAAGGGCCGTTACAAATGTAGATTTTTTTAGGGTCACAAGGCATCCAAACAGATTTTTCGGACCCAGCCTGGAAAAATATTGGCCTGGTATTTTACTCTGGTTTTAGACCAAAACCGGAGTTACAAACAGGGCCCTAGATCCATATTTCAAACATTGTCGGGATTACTGTCTACCATGTTTGAACTCTAATCCATAGTTTGTTGGTTGCTTTGCCGCTTTCAACTCATGAAGTGCATCTGTTTCAATGTATTACTTCCTCCGTTCTGAATTAATTGACGTTTAGGACAGCTAATTTAGTTCAAAATGAACTAGATTTTTTGTCCTAAACGTCATTTATTTCAGAACGGAGGGAGTAAGTATCTTTTGGTGTGCTCTGATTGTTTGATTTCTACTGAAATTAGCCTTTTCAAAATTGTCTAGTGAAAGGTTGGTGTTAACTCTTGCTTTTATGTTTGGATAGAAATTACATGAGAACGAGGTGGGTTTGCAGACATTTTTGACAACAACCTAACATGTGAGAAATCAATGGTGCTACTAAAAGTCACGGTATCAGGCCTCTCATTTCTAGGATGGGCTTCCACTAGTAGGACACTAATGGACGTGTCAAGTAAAACTGCAAATATGTGCATACAAGGCATCATGGGTCTCCCAATTTCAAATGGTCACAAGTCCTTCCAATAAGGTTTTTATTATGTTTCATGGTCCTAACTTACACATATCGTATACAGTTCTAAATGTATTATTTTCAAATGAATCATAATCCTAAACTAAAATATTTCTGCAACCAAAAGTACACCCATTTTTTGTTTTGAAGTATTTAATTGCACCAAAATGTGCTAACATATCACCATGCAGGTTTGGTCAACTCCCCAGATATTTATGTACTACTCGGCAAGCACCTATTACATCCATCACTGTCAATTGAAAAGGAGGCACACAGCATTTTATCCCATATCCGCACCAGCAAACAGAACAAGTAGCCCAAAAGTGAAGAATAATGTGGTTCGTTTTCAGCAAATATTAATACGTAGACCGAAGGACTGGACTGAGGAGCACAAGTATTGGTGGTGGTGGGCATGGGAGATCAGTCCCGAATGTGTTTGGCGCTGTCGCTGTCCATGCAAGTCGCGGTCACCGGGATGGGGGAGGGTCCGGAGAGGCCAGACGGGGGGAGGACGGCGAGGTCGGCCGGCCGGTCGCCGGCGGCGCGGCGGGGGGGGGGGGGGGGGGCGAGGAAAGCGGGGGAGAGAGGCCGGAGGGGGAGGGGGACTTACCTCGGGCGGCGGTGGGGACCGGCGGCGGCGGCGGTGGCGGGGACCGGCAGGGAGGGCGGCGGCGACGAGACCTCGGCGCGAGTCGGGAGGCGGCACTGGCCGCCTCCCGGCTCGCGTACGGGTTATATGTCCCGTTATTGACGACGGTGCCTGGTGACCGTCGTCAATAACTCCTCGGGTGGGCCCGAATTAAGTTAAAGACGACGGTCACCGTCGTCAATAATTTATTGACGACGATATTCGTTCAGCCGTCGTCAATAACTGACGACGGTGCTAGGTCACCGTCGTCAATAACTCCTCGGGTGGGCCCGAATTAAGTTAAAGACGACGGCGACCGTCGTCAATTATTTATTTACGACGGTACTCGTCTTGCTGTCGTCAATAACACAGTTATTGACGACGGCTAGACAAAGCCGTCGTCAATAACATTAAAGACGACGGCCCCGTCGACAATAAATTTGGCCGTCGTCAATGATCGTTTTTCCTGTAGTGGCATCAATGGTGTTGCTGATATCGAAGACTTACGTGGTGCTCTTGCCGATCCTAATTGACAAGAGGCTATGACCGAGTAGTTCACCGTCCTGCAGGCTAACAATACTTGGGATCTCGTGCCTTGTCCTTCTGGTACGAACATCGTGACTAGTAAGTGCATTTCTCGCCACAAGTTTCATCCAGATGGCTCTCTTGATCGTTACAAGGCTCGTTGGATGCTTTGCGATATTACTCAGCAACCTAGTATTGATTTTGGTGGAACTTTCAGCCCATTGGTAAAGCCTGCTATAGTCCGTACTGTTCTATCCGTGTCACTCTCTTGTGATTGGCCTATTCACCAGCTTAACGTGAGGAATTCTTTTCTGTGTGGTACATAGTCGGAGAGGTCTATTGTGAGCCGCTTTGTGGTTTTCTTGATACAGCTCATCCGGACTTCATCTGTCACCTGAACAAATCACTATATGATTGAAGCAAGCTCCTCGTGCTGGTACAACCGATTTGTTACTCATATTACTCACTTGGATTTGTTGGCGCTCGTTCAGTTACTTCTCTTTTTGTCTATCGAAGCAACACAGATATGGCTTATTTGTTGCTTTATGTGAAAGATATTGTTTTGACTGCTTCCTCAGTACCGCTTTTTCGTCGCATTATTGATGCTCTTGTTACAGAATTTTCGGTTAAAGATTTGTCAGCCTCCATCATTTTCTCGGCATCTCTGTTACTCAGAGCAACACATGTTTCTTTCTCTCACAGCGGCAGTATATGGTTGATATTATTGAGAGAGCAGACATGGTTGATTGTAAGCTATGTTCCACTTTGGTCGACATGTGTGCCAAGCTGTAATATGATGGTGCTCCCATTTCGGATGCCACTCACTGCTGTGATCATGGTGGAGCCCTATAGCGTCTCACTTTCATTCGACCAGATATTACATATGATGTTCAACAGGTGTGCCTCTATATGCTTGATCCTTGTGAGCCTCATCTTGCGTTGTTGAAACACATTATTTGGTACATCCGAGGCACCTTGAATCATGGTCTGCGGCTTCACCGCTCCTCCGTCAATGAACTGGTTGCATATTCGATGCTGATTGGGCCAGTTGTTTCGACACGTGCCACTCTACCTCTGGATATATCTTTTTAGGTGATAATCTGGTCTCCTGGTTTTCAAAGTGACAGGACACTGCCTCACCTTGACACGGGAAAGCGGAATATCGTGTCGTCGTTAACTCCTTCGCCAAGGCTTCTTGGTTGCGACAACTATTCGAGGAACTTCACTGTCCACTGTAGAATTCCACTTTGGTTTATTATGATAATGTGAGTGCAGTTTATGTCTCGACCAATCTGGTGCAGAATCAACGCACCAAGAACATCGAGATTGATTTGCACTTCGTTAAGAATAAGGTGGCTGCTAGAGCAGTTGAAGTTCTTAAAGTTCCTACCAGTTCATAGTACGTCATATCTTCACCAAGAGCCTCCACGCCTCGGTGTTTATGGAATTTAGATCCAGTCCGAATTTTTAGCTATTAAATATTCAGACTATGAGAGAGTGTTAGGCAAATAATCTCACATTGCTTACGTAATCAAGAGAGATCTTCTGACTCCCTTATAAATATGTACTCACCCTCAGAGTTTTAATCAATCCGATTATTATTTTCCTCACATATTTCTATCAAATATGTTTCTTAAATTCTTATTGTGCACTCAGTAGTACATTGGACAAATACTTGCGCAAAGCTGAGTGGTGATGCTATTGGACCGTGATTATTGGCTTGTGTTTGCATTCTGCTGTTGGAAACCATCGTGTAATCCCGTTGTGAAGATAAATAGTGTGTCCCTTTTTAGAGTCAATGTCGTAATGTACTGTTGCATAAAGCCATCTCTGGTCCAGTGCTGTTAATATATTTCTTAAATTCTCATTCTCCCCGCATAGTATAATTTAGAGAAATACTGAATAAAGCGAAGTGGTTATAGGCATTTGGAAGCTGAAAGGTGATGCAATTTTAAATTTGAGTTTTTTTTGTGTTATATACGTGGTACCATTTGTTAGATCGTATGTGTACTTTACTTTTCTTACTCATCTAGTATACTATTTATCTATGGGAAGATAAGTCTATTCTACTTCATTGAAGCATGCTGAGACTCCACTGAATCCTGTAATATTTTATTTGGGTTGCTTAAGAGCATCTGTAACAGTTCTAAAAGAAATGATTTTCGAGAGTTTCCACAAAACTACCGGGAGGAAAAAACAGAATTACTCAAATCAGGTCCCCGTCGTCGTCTACTTGTCCTCCCTGTTCACCGCCTCCACTGATCGAACACTTGGCCTTGACGCCTGACGATGGCACGCGTGACAGGACAGAGCAGCTCCTGATCCAGTAGCCTGCCTTGGTGCTGCGGTAAGTGTGCAACCCCGTGGTGTACTTGCTGTCCTAGAAGCTGAAGAAGGGCCACGCGTTGCTAGAACATGAACTGCTCTAGTGCTCTGCCAGAGTAGAACATGGGCTACCATGGAGGTAAGAGGGTTCCGGATTTAGTTAATTCGGTTAAAGAACCTCTGTTATAAAGAATTGATAAGCGAAGGAAGGGAAACCCTAGAGCACCCCTAAAGTCCCGAAAACAGTCTCTTATAAACATAAAGTGAAAAGCTGCGTATAAAAAGTCAAATAGGTCGAACCTTTCCTCGAACCCTGCGCAAGCGTGAGCTACATGCATCGGACTGCCCTAAAAAGTTCATAAGCGAACGTGATTAAAAAAATTATAATCTTACAATTAGATAGGAGTTAGTTTGGTTCGGGTTTGTGGTTAACCGTATATTACAATATAATTATTGACAACAATGATAATAAACACATAAAAATAATAATAAATATAAAAAATGTATGAGCCAGTGGTGGATAGAGATTGTCAAGATTGGACCGGCCGTGAGAAAATTTGAATAAGAGTGAAAAATCAGTATTATTGGGCTCTATTTTTATGGGACATCGGCGTTTTAACCACAATTTTGGAGTCTAATTGTGATTTACACCCGGATTTTGAAATTTTGCATTTTTACCACTGGTTTTTTTCACCCGAACCTCCAAATTACCACAAGCCCATTTAGTGCCCATACGGTGTTAACTTTGACATTGAAAGACAAATTTACCCTTTGCGATTTTACACAGTTTTGATATTAAACATTGTGTTTGTACCCATGTTTTGACATGTAATTTGACAAAAAATAATTTTTCTCGACATCGGGTGACTCGATTAATCGGGTGGAATGAAAAGAAGCAACGAGCATTTTGGTCTTTTTTTTAGTTTCTAAGCATTTTTAGTCTGTTTAATCCAATTCAACTAACGGTGTTAGAAAGTTGTGGTAAACGGCGGGTTTGGATCAAAAACGTTATAGTAAAACGTAAAATTTAAAAATCAGCGTCTAGATCATAATTAGACTCAAAAACTATAGTCAAAACATAATTGTCTCTATTTTTATAGGTTGTGGAGTAGTATGGGCTGAAATTTCAGTTAAATCGGTAACCAGATAATACAATATGAAGACCAAACAAAATTTTATCAACCGAGAATATAGAAAACTAATAACCAAATTTAACCGCAAATTTCAGTGTAAAATACCCAAGTTGAGCCTTGCTGGTGCTTTTGTGGAATTCAAATCAGTAGGGGATACTCCTCCTAAATTTGTTTTCAAACTCAAACTTTTGCCAGATGAAATAAGGGTTAGACTACGATAAAGGAAGTGTAGCAAAAAGAAGGTGAATCACAGGATTTAAATTAGCGTCACGAGAGAGGAAGAGCCACTATATTCAAACCCGTCCTTCAAAATTTGCTACCAATTTTCAAATCCAAACTTCAGCTACATGAAATAAAGAAAAGTTACAAAAGGAATTTAGCTGAAAAGGAAATAAACCCGACAGTTCAAATGCGAGCACAACCGAGGGTTAACGCCACAGTATTCAAATTCAAACTTTTGGAATTTACTGCAACTTTTAGATTTGAAATTGGGAGCCACTGTTATTCGGGAGGGGGAAGACTTCCGGTGGGACCCGCACGTCATTGGAACTGAGAACCCTCAGTGTTTCTGTCTCTGCGAGCTCGACACCGAGGCAGCCACCTAGCTGCTGCTCGTTCCTTGCTCCCGAAGGCAGGCAATTCCACGGCGTTGTTGATCGTTAGCCACAGCAGCTACACAACTCAATTGCCGTTTCTCTGCTCACACAAACAACCGAAGACTTTCCTCCGTGCGACGTTGTTTCCACAGTTTGAATCATCTGCAGATTTGAATTTACACACGCATTTGAAATCGGGGCCGCTGTTGTTTGGGGGAGAGTTCGGTGGGACCCACCTGTAAGTGGGAAAGACACAAACTTCAGTTTTCCTTCAATGTGGGCGTGACACCGAGAGGGAGGGCTAGCTCCAGCGAGCTGTCTGCACGCTTGCTACCCGAGGCGGTTTGATCTTTCCCTCCGCTGCCTGCTAAATATAACGGGCTGCACAAACAAATTGCTCCTTCCCTGCCTCCCACGAGCAAACCACGACACAGAGCCGTTTTCTCGTGCACGGACCCGAGAACACACCGCGCGCCTGCTGCCTCGGTGCCGATCCCCCTCCACCCGAGTTAGCACCTGGTTGCACCGCCCAGGAGCTGCGCCGACGAGTCCTCGATGTCCTCTACCCATCAGCAGCCCTTGCCCGGTCTCCTCCAAGCGGTGCTAACCGTTTCTTTCAGCCGCAAGACAGAGCCAGTCGGCCATACTGCTCCTCGTCGTTCGGCCAGCCCGAAGCCTCTCCGGCATGCTCAAAAGGCCACAGAGGTGCGCCATGAGGTATTGCTCCTTCTCCTGTAGTCCTTTTGCTCTTCCCCGTCGCTGGCTTGCCGGAATTTGAGTTGTGGCGCCGGTGAACGTGAAGAATCGCCGAAAACTAAATCGAGAAATTAGTTCCAAGCGATTGATCATAGTTGCTCCGGTTCAAGCCACAGAAACTAGCAACCCTAGCGCCATCCCACGCCGAAGCACACATCAAACCGGCCATCCCACGCCCCGGGCGACGAGAATTTGCCGCCGGCGGCAAAAACGGGTCAGGTCTCCGGTGACCGCCCTATTCCCTCCAATTGCTGCACGAATAGAGGTGCGTTCCATGCTCCACGAGCTCTGGGGATGCTTTAGGGCAACGTAGCTCGCCGGTAGAAGCTTGGGACACGCCAGAACACGTTGATGCCAAGCTCCCGAGCCGCCCCGTCGATGTCGACCCATCTCCGGCCGTTTTCATGCGGGAAAACCTTGCCCGACAGCTGCGCCATGTTCCAAGGATCGTGTAGGGCGAAACCAGAGCTAATTTGGTGGAGAAATGAGGGAGAACGAGCCGCACCTCGATCTCTGCCGGTGTGCACCCGCGGGCTCTGGCGAGAGGTTGAAGAAGCACCTGACCCGTAGGCCCCATGTTTGACTGTTCTGTTTAAAATCAAACAGAGAGTTGTTCAAACTTGGAAAATGCATAACTCTGTGTAGAAAGCTCCAAAAATAGTGAAACAAATTTTGTTGGATTCCTTAGGAGGAGTACTTTGAAGAGAAACAAATTTCTAGCTATGAAAATGTCTATGAATTTCTGTAGAATTCGTTTTAGTTATTCCTTTAGGGAGTAATTCCAGGAAATTGGCTTGTTGAAATATTCCCATTTTTGGTCACAAGCTCTTTATCATAGTTCCTGAGCGCCAGTACAAATTTCAGTATTTTGGAGATTATTAAGAGGGCTTAATCAGTAGGTTTTTCTCAGGGTTATTTAAATGGGCTGAAAAATCACAGAAGCAAATTTCAGAAAAATGGAATGAACTTCAATCCTCCATTCTGGCCAGCAGAAGACTTAGAAAATTTTGAAACAAATTTTCCTAGGAACCTTAGGTCCATACCTATTAGGATATCAAATTTCTCCATATGACCAAGTTATCTAAATTCCTATAAATCATTGAAGATTAAAGGTTCCAAGAACTCTTGTGCCCATTTTCTGTCTCAAAAGCTTCTGAAAATTTTACCATACTCCTATCATGAGTTTAGAAAGACTCTGTAAAAATTTCAACCATAGATTCCTCTGTCTTCTTAGGTTTTACTTCTGTAGTTTGCTTATAGCACATTATTCATAATGTGACACATTCTTTATATTGATCATTTCGATAGAAATACTGCTCGAGAAGGCTTCGGAGGCTACTGACTTGAACTCTATTGGCAGAAACATTAGTCGGGATCAACACTAAGGCAAGCCCCGGTTTGCTTCAAAACTTACAAGTTTTTATTTGTATTCACTTTATATCGTCTAGCATTTTGTTTATTACATTAAGTCTAGGTGGTATGACACTCCAAATGCATGACCCAGAAAACCCTGGAGTAAAATATATAATAGGTTATAAATTGATAATAAATGCTGATCTCAAGTTAAAAAAACTGGATTAAAAGAGGCATAACTCGAGTAGGCAGTTTCCTACTCGTGAACCAGGATTAAGGGGGATCAATCGGAAGAGTTGGGAATTGATCCTCATAGTTGGGAATGGAGACCGGGCAGTGGATGGAAGGCTCAAGAACATGGTCCTAAGGACCTAGTCTATGTCTGAGTCGATTAAGGCCCGTTCTCGTGTGCGGCCCGTTGGACAAGTTTGAGTTGTGTACCATATGCATACTGGCTATATGGGACCCAGGAAACCGATGTAACATGTTAACCTAGGTGTCGAGTCACACCTCACCGTCTGATGCAGATGCTGAAAGAATAGAGAAGTCGGCTCTACGAGGGTTTATCGTAGTGAGACTTAATCCCAGTCGGTGGGGCCGGTTCGACATTTGGGTGTCGTGTGAAATGTTGCCACGTACGACGTCAGTGACGGTTGTTGTGTGCAACGTCGGGTACGGGCGTACGTGTTCTGTCAGTCGGGTGTTTTTTATTGCAATCACCGTCGCTCGCGGAATGGACCGAGCAAACTTGTTCTCTGCGTCGTGACGTAGTAATAAACTGGGAAAAAATATTAATATGCTTCGTGAGTAATCCTCATAATGGAGATAAGGAATGATCAACACTTTCACTAAATTTATTTTTTACCTTGGGCTAGTAGCGTCGAGGCAAAGCGTTTCTTGTTTGATTCTGGAGTCTCGACGTTAATGGCGCAAGGTCCGTATGAGTCTAGGGTACTTCACTAAAGTTACTTTCACCTCAGGCAAGTGACATCGAGATGAAATGTTTCTTGTTTGATTGTGGAGTCTCGATGTAGATTGCGCAAGGGCTATAAAAATTACTTAAAAATTGAAATAAGGACTCTCCTTTAGCTCAAGTTTATCTTTTGTGCAAAGTTTTAAATTCGGCCCTCTATTTTCAGCATGTAGAGTTTTATGACTAGGGTGACGGTTAAGTCTTGCTGAGCTTCGTGCTCACGGATACTGCATAAGTTGTTTTGCAGGTAATAACTGTACGCTGATATGTACGGGTGTCCGATGAGACTCGGAGCTCTCCGAATTGTGAACTCATGGCAACCCCTGCCGCTGCTATTGTGATAGTGTTGCTAGCGGGAAGGGCCCGCGGGCTGGACACCTTCTCAGTTGCTTAGCATAAGTATGAGACGTGAGTTGTAATAGTCTTCCGCTGTAGAATATTTTGAGAAGTATTTGTAAAATTTACACTTTGTAAGCTTCCGCTTGATTTATGTAATATGATGCTTTATTATGTGTGCTGTTGGGTGCCGCATCGCACGGCACCACCCAATACGATTCTCGGGCGAGCTGCACGGCCCGTGATTGGGATCAGGCCCTCACATTTAGCTAATCAAATTTTTTTGATTTGGTACGATTTTTGATTTTATGGTTACTTCGGTACCCTGTGAACCGTGTACCCCGCGTAGTGGATAAAAACGTAAATCCTCGTGTGCCTCTCGCCGTTGTGCTTCGACCTTCGAGGCCCACTATCCCCTCCAAAAAAAGAATCTCCACGGGCTGCTTCCGAGCATACCGGGGGAACTGTCGCAGAAAACACTTCAATATTTGGCGCGCCAGGTAGGGGGCTTTTTGGTTCTTGAAGATGTTCGTGAGGCCCACAATGATGAATATCCAATTCGTCGAAGGTTCTTCCCGTCGGAGAGTTCTCCAGGGAGGGCCCTGGTGGCAGGAAGAATAGTGTTCGGAGAGTTCTCCACGGAGTTCTCCAGGGAGAGCCCACGCTGTAGCAGCAGTAGCGGCCGCAGGGGGCCGAGGGGCCGCGCACCGGCAAGCGACCGCGACAGCCGTCGGTAGCGACGATGGTGCCCAGAGGTGCCCGGTCCATGACACCAACCGGCACAGCGCCAGCGAGTGCCAGGAGATCCAGAGGTTGGCGGAGCGCTTCCAAGAGCTTCGACAGCAGTGCCAGGACGGCGCTCCCTCCCACCAGCGGGAGGGCAAACAGAAGGCTGACTGGGAGGTTGGAAAAGACCAGGAGATGGAGTTCCAAGACGCCAAGCGGGCGTTAAAGGTCCTCTATGACCAAGGAGAGAGCTCCGACTCCGACCACAGCGAGCGGTGCAAGACGCTCCACGCCTGACTAGGCAGTCCCTATTCCATCGTGAAGAGTAGATGGCCCAAGATAGAGCTACCTGGAGCCTCGACCAGAGCTTTCTCGAGGAGGAGTGATGAACCTATTCCCCGACCAGTACGAGCATGTCGCCCAGGTGCGTTCGCCTTACTACAGGGATGGGTACCTCTACCCAGACCACAGACCATAGGACACCTCCGTAAGTCCACCCCTAAAGTAGTGGTAGAATGTTTTTTTCTTTTTCTCTTTCTTGTAAGGGGGACATAGAGACTGGAAACAGAGCCTAGAACAGCTAAAGCCCCGGAAGGGTCCAGTCACTCTTAGTACCCGGGGAGAATCGCTGCCTTCTTGCACGGCCTGTTGCCCCCTATTGCTCGGAGGAAAGCAGGAATAAGAAAAATGTATCGTGTCCTGTGCACTCCATTATAATATATGTTGGCTCATGCATAGCGGTTATAAATGGCATGTCCAGAGTCATCCTACACGCTAGTCTTACGTATTTGTGGCGGAATTGATTTCGTCTCCTTACCACCTAGGGGGTCAGGACAACAGTGGCCCGGAGCCAGAGCCTCGATTCTCACCAGACCCAACAAGTCACTCTGCTCTGACGGCCCCCGCGCGAGCGAGGTGCCAAAGCGGGGGTCCTGCTCACCTCGCAGTTAGGAGAGCAGTTCAAGTACGTGGTGCATCTTGACTCCAAAGCTACTAATAGCATGGCAAAGTATAAAGTTCTCATATTTGGCTTGAGTACTGCCTTTTCTCTAGGAATATGGCAGATGTTGGTTAAAAGGAGACTCCCAACTCTCCATCAAACAAAGCTAGCAAGAGTAACCCTACATTGACCCAAGGTCAGCTGCCTACTTTATCTACGTGCAAGAGGCGGAAAAGGGATTTCATGCTTTGGAGTAGCGCAGTATCCCCCGCGCCAACAACGCGGTGGCAGACAACCTTTCAATAAAAGTCTCTGCATGGGCTCCGGTCCCCGAAGGCACCTTTAAAGGAGGCTACTGCGTCATACAGCCTGGCCTGTCGAACCAGGCGAAAGGGGGCGAGCTCAGCACCTCGAAGCTGGCAGTCCGGGCGGCCCTATAACCATGGCACTCGCCAAGGATCGTATGTGTCACCTGGGACTCGGTGCAACCCGACGCCCAAGATCCGAAAAGCTCAAGTAGGTCCTGATGCATGGATCACGGAGGTCCGGACCTACTTGAAGGACAACATTCTTCCCGATGAACGTGTATCCGCTGAACCGATCGTTCGTATGGCTAGAAGATTCGCGCTGGTAGACGGAGATCTCTACCGGCGTGGCGCCGACAGCATTCTTTTGCGGTGCATTACCCAGGAGGAAGGTTGCGAGTTATTCACAAAGATCCATGAGGGCGAGTGTGACAACTCCTTTGTTCCGCACGCTGGCCGGTAAAGCCTTCCAGCATGTCTTCTGCTGACCGATAGCCCTCCTAGATGCCGTCGAGCTGGTCAAGAGATGCAAGACATATCAGTTCCACGCCAAGCAAATCCACACACCGGCGCAAACGCTGCAAATGACCCTGCCCTCATGATCATTCAAAGAATGATGGCTGGGCACCCCGACGCTGTGACTTCAGTGTTGGGGAGCCAGGTGGCACATGCCTCTGGGCAAAGCCTCAACTGCGCCCTAGATGACCACGTCGCCCAAGCCCGTACCGTCTCAGTAGGTTCGTGGTGATCCGGACCCCCGGAAGGCCCGATGCTGACACCCTGCCTCATCCAGTCTACTTGGTAGGTGCGCCCCCCCCCATCTAAGTGACCACACCTACCAGGGGGCCATCACGGTAAATCACGCGGGCAGGGCATCCGACCGCTCCAGCAACGAGCAGAAGACTCAGACCGCTGGCTACGACATGCTAAAGACAAGGTTTGAACTCCCCCCAGCTCTTTGTGTACCAGGGGTCCATAAAGAATGGTGGCCACACCGCCAAGGCGCCCTGAGTCCTTACGCTGCTGAGGGCCCGGAGGAACAAGCTTGGGACATTAGCAAAGTCCTGTCTACGTCAGCTAAGTTGTTCTAGACCTTTACGCTCCCTTACCAGTATAGCTTTTCTCTCAATCTTGCGTATATTTTTGCGTACCCCTCGACGTGTACGTAGTTGTATTTATCTGTCTCGCCCCTATCCAAAGTCCCGCTACAAGGCCGAAACGCCCGAGGCACCTGTATTGCCCCCGGATCCCCTAGCTACCATCCTGTTCGGGTCTGGTGATGCCGGAAGGACGCTCCCCTCTTCGGAGTGTCTGGTCAGCGGGAGGTCCAGGGTGCTTAGACTGGTCCTGCACCCTAAGCGTGCGCGTCCTACCTCTGTCAGCACAGAACCCAAGTGCGGGGGGCCCGGACGGCACACCACCCCGGGAAAGAGGGTAACCGAGGTCCAAAGGCAATACACCAAATTTCCCAGGCCCCCGTAGCTTAGCAGAGGACCAAAAGCCATAATGAGGCATCGAGCAGAGAAAATGCAACTACACGACACGAATTATCCTTTTCTTTTAGTGTCTATGCAAGCCACAGGGCTCCGTTCCATGGGATCGTAACTCTAACTCTCCCAAGGGGCCACTCTCGGACCCCCAGAAGCCGGTGCCTCCCGAAGGCCCGGAGTTTGTGTCTTACATTGACGCCCGTTTGCCAGGGGGGTCATCATGACTAGTCAAACTAAGCAAGACGCCCGCACCCTAGCAACTCGTAAGAGGAAGCGGGTACACATCTACGACAAGCAACAAGGAAACGACAGCTGCTTTGGCGAGTTAGGGACCCTCCGATCTTTGCGGCATCAAGGGTCATGGGGCATCACGGAAGCTAAAAATGGTTCTGTCTAAACCAGACCCAGCACCAAGTGATTGATAAGGAAGATCAATAGAATCACTTTTTCATTCATCAACACAGAAATACAAGACAAGACAACGGAATACTTAGAACAAGAATATTTCATTGATATTAGGGTCGCAACATACAAAACGGGATACAAGACAACTAAAGAACTCAACAACTACAAGTCAAGTAGTCTTCTGCCCCGTGGACTGATTGGTTGTCCCTCGAGCCGATCTCTGTGCAGTGAGACGGTCACCTGCAATTAGACCGAGGTCGACAGCAGTGCACGCTGGACTGAGACAACGATGACATCCAAGTGTTGTATCAGGCGGTGCATGCTGGACCAAGGCAATAGTAACATCCAGTACCGGGTGGGCAAAATCATCATCTATGACAGATTTTGTGGTCTACAACAGTACCAAGAGGAAAGCTTGATCACTCTCGACTTAGCCTTCCTCCGGTACTAGCAGACAGTCCTCTTGCGGTAAAGCACCTAGGGGACGTGCTCCACCCGAAACTGGCATTGGGGCTCACAGCGGGTCGAAGACCCTGTCCCCGATGGCCTCCCCTACCATCGGCACGCCATAAGGATGGCTTGTGCCTCTATCCAAGGCCGTCAAGGAGAGGGATCTGTCACAGACCCTCACCGGAGGCCGCACACACACGAACATCTCGCAGAAGTGGACGAAGACGGCTACCAGTGAGGGACTATCTGATGGGCGAGAGCGTCTGGAAGCAGATACTTCCGGCGTGCAAGAGGAGAATGAAGGCCACATGGTGAGGAGGAGTGCCATCCTACACCGCAAGGCCTCGTTTTATACCCGTCCACGACCTCAGGCAGCACAACAGGCGCGGCGATTGGGTTGCCACCGCTGCACACCGCGAATATTCATCTCCCCCCAACGAAGGATTGGATCCAGGACCACCCGTCAGTCACTGGGGGTCGGGAGGATAGCCCCTCGGGAACGTCCGACGGTTCCCGAGAAGAGTGGAGTGACCGGCTCATTGGTTGTTGCGGTAGATAACCCGAGGCAACCCCACAAGCACGTCGTTTTAGTTCTCGCCAATGACAGGTAGGGCCTAGGACCACCAGTCAGAAATCGGTGGGTCAGGCGGATATAAACTCGGGAACATCTGGCAGTTCCCATGGGAAGTGGCACGCTGCTCCTGCAGTCACGGGCGATCGCAGTAATATCCCCGAGGCAGCCCCTCGTCTGCCATGCCACGACTGATCAAATAAGAGTAAACGCGATGATGCGCTGCCGCTTTGACTGGGTGTGCCCACTATGCCGAGGACGAACAACATCTTCATCTCTCAGGTACGGCCGCTCGCCCACTACATGAAAATCACGCCGCGCTTTGATGCCACAAATCTAAAGATATAGGGGCCCCACCTGCGGGCTCAATACCTCCCCCGAGATGGGTCCGAGGTACATTTTTGGTACCCTGCGAACCGGGTACCCCCGCGTAGTGGATAAAAAAACAGCCTGGGCCCTGCCTTTCCAGCTTAGCGGCCCTCAGCGTAAGTCACGTGCCCTGGGCCCCATGGGCAGTCCCTAGGTTGCCATGTGTCTTCAGGCCCTAAGCCTGACTACCGGCCGAGGGTGGCTCAGAAGTTGCCACATGTCTAGTGGTGTCGGACCTGACCTTCCGCCAGGGAGGGCTCCGGCGCTGCCACGTGCCCGGAACCTTCGAGGCACACCCTCTGCCAGAGAGAGCTCCGGAGGTGCCACGTGTCCTACGGTTCCGGGTCTGACCTCCAGCATAGGAGGGCTCCGGTGCTGACACATGCCCAGCAACTCCGGACCACCCACTACTCCGCAAAACAGCTCTGGTGGAGACGCGTGTCCCGGGGGCCGGCCGCTCGGACGTCACGCCGATAAACAACAGGCAGATGGCCAAGTAGTAAAGAGGAAGGTGCGCTGTCAGGCCGAGCATTCAAGGCTTGCGCCTTCCCCAAAAGCGTGGCGCACGACGCACGCCTCGCTGCCACGTCTATGCACCATTACGGTGAAAGACAGGGCGGGGAGGCGTGACGAGACAACAGTGCCGCCCAACGGCGCAGAGCCGCCTAGCAGAGCGAGAAGACGCGACGACAAAACGGGAAATTCATCATCACCGGCCGTCCGGTCAGAGGCGTCCGGCGTGACAGGCGACACGCCTTAACTCCACCGACAGTGACAATGCAAATAGTTATAAATGCCTATAGCTTATGTATAGGATACAGATAGCCGCGGGGCCACCTGTCGGGCCTCAGGCCACCTTGTAACTGCCCCGGCCTTGGGCTATAAAAGGACCGGGGCAGCCTCCGGGCAAGGGGTTCGCAACCCCAGCTAACTCACACACTCAGACGTGCAAGCAATACACCAAACACACTCGTGGACGTAGGGTATTACGCTCTGGTGGCCCGAACCACGTAAATCCTCGTGTGCTTCTCGCCATTGTGCTCTGACCTTCGAGATCTACTAGCCCCTCTGAAAAAAGAACCTCCGCGGGCTGCTTCCGAGCAGACCGGGGGAAGTGTCGTAGGAAAACACTTCGACAGTTACCTTTGCCCACTGTATTTTATGGTACCCCTAATAGGTAGCACTAAGAAATCAATTCAACAAGGAGGAAGGCGTGCCGAAGCCACCCTATTCTCTTTACTACTCTTGCCTGATAGCGATACTTAAGAAGCTGCTATGGCCTTACTTTCTGAGTATAACATCTGATCTTGTCTTTGCTTTTATTGTTTAAGAACTATGCAGGTTTAACTGCTGTTTTTGGTTATGTTGTGAAGACTCTATCCTTATTTGGCTCATAGAAATTTTAATGAGCAAATATCAGCAACCACCAGGTATTCGAATCTTTGTAACATAAAATCACAGTTCTTAGGTTTTTTTGTCTAAACCCACAGGTAATTCAACAGCTTAACATAGAACCACGGATTTTACCACATCCCTGCTCACAAGCTTCTGCGTGGCCACAGGTAGATGGAGGGCATTTTTTTCTGCCGTCATTGAAGACGGGCATCTGCAACTTTGGTGAGCTTGGGTGTCAACTTCATTCCTTTGCTTGGCTTCAAGAGGGACTTGTCAAATTTCTTGTTTTTCTTACCACCATCATTTGTCTCTCTTGCCCTCCCCCCACTCTTCCCTTGTCAGCAGAAGATTCTCATCATGCCCATTATCATTGAAGCCATGCACTCGTTCCTAATGCGCCTTGAATCTGTCAACGGGTACCTTCAGAGTCGTCTTCTTTTCAAGTCAATAAATTGCTCAATAGTAAATGCAATATAGGGAATTTTTGAAGGCACTGCACGCACCATTTCTTCACAATATAGCTCTCTTCAACTTTTCCACCGAGACCATATAGATCTTTGTGATAATAATCATCACATGTATGGCAAAATCATCATCAAAGTAGGATCGTTCTGAAAGGTTTGGATACTTGCTTCTATCACATGTTCTTCACCTAAAAACATAGTCGTGATCAGTTCCCAGACGTCTTTCACCGTCTCCTTCTCTTAAATCCGTCTGAGGGCTTGTTTGGTAATAATTAAGAAATGGAGTGGATTGAAGTGGAATGGAGTAGAAAATGAACTAATTTTTTACCCTAATCCCCCTCAATCCATTTCAATGGAGAGTATTTAGTTGTATCCAAACAAGCCCTAAGAGTGTCTTCATCAACAACTTGATAGATCACCGCAAGAGTCATCTGATCTTGTATTGTACCAGCGCTTCCTTTTATATCCAAAGCTTCCCACACCTCCTGCGTCTTTAAAAAAACATTCATCTTGATAGATCATGTTGTATAGTTGGTTTTCGTTAGCAGTGGATATTGCAGCAACACGTTGCTCAGTTTAGTCTCCATGACTCTGCTGGAACTGCTGCTGTTGATGGAAATCCGGGCACTCTCCTTGCTTGAACTGCTGCTGTTGTTGTTGCCGCCAAGCCTGATCTGCACTAGCAGATCAGACAACTCCAATGTTGTCGCGTGCGCACAAGGAGCAGAAGCACAGGAACAGACCAACAGGATTGCTATTCGTGCTGCACAGGAACAAGGCTTGTGTGTAATAAAATGTACATAAGGTGACAAAGTGGTAGCATGATATACACTCAGTTTCCTTGTGTTAGCTCAACGCTGCGATAAGCGCAGGCTTATTCTGGGTACTGCAGTTTTGTTTCATTCCTGTCATTTTTAAAAGAAATATGTTCACATGATCACATCTCTCTCTGGACCGTTTCCAGAGAAGTGTTTTGCATTTTTAGCAGTGATGCGTAGCATGCAGCTCATCCCTTTCCACAACTACGACGTCTACTGGTTCAACAGAACGGAGTACTTGACACTGAGTAACCAGCAACTCGTAAACCCTCAAAAAGTTCTTGACATGTTCTCTGGTTTGTAATTTGCCATGCATTCCCGGAAGACGGTTCATCCGGATAAGATGATGCCCTCCAATTCTATCTTGGCAACGAATCGACTGTATCATACACTGACCTTCCAAAAGATCGATGTTCAGCAACAGTACAGATTGATTGTCGTTGAACCTTTTTGTGCCGCTTCTTGATGTGGGGAAAGATCTATGCAGTCCGGCTGCTCTCATTAGGGTTTAGGAAACGGCACGGTACTGATGACCACTGAAAGTACAGCTTGTCTGTGGAGATGTAATTTGGAATGCCTGACACATCATGCTGGCAATGGATTGATCCTGTCGTGAAATCTTAGCTTTCTAAAGACACTCAACCAGAACAAGGACTCGTTCCAATGAATCTTGCTCCAGGAACTACCTCTTAATCGAATGATTAAATCGGGTAATTTGTTTCAGCTTGCTAGGATCTCAACAATCTTGCTATCAGGAAATGAGAAAATGCTTGGAAGAATATGAACAGAAAACTAGAGAGTACTCTTGGCTCTCGCCTCTCGGTTGAGCGGCTCCTCTCTTCTGTCTGCGGCAAACTAGCCACTTGAGTTCTCTGTCATCGCAAATCCTTAATGTTCATATTCGTTACAGCAAGGATTTACATGGGATATCATTACAGGTAGGGTTTACATCGCTCATTGATGGACCAGATACCATTGATAGCCACACCTCCAAAGTCATATTCAAGGATGTTATTTAGAAATCATCCACGTTTATACGTCATATAAAGTTATACCACGGAGGGATGGAACTGTTCACATGGAAACCAACCTAACCCAGTAAATGATTTTTAGGTCAGATCAGAGAAAGCTTTATTATATACAAACGAAATTTTGTACAACTCAAGGTCATTTCAAGCTCATGCCTCACACTGGTTAGGATGCAAGGGGTATTCAAAATTAAGGAAAAGACAACGAAGCACGCCTTTTCCACTCTTACAAACCAGAATGGATTAGAACTGCAGCTAAATACAATAATGAAAACAGAGCATTTCCTAGTCCCCCTGCTCGCCCCCCCTAGTCAAAAGAAATATCCTTTAGCTTCAAGATTCACAACCATGGGATTTGACACAGCAGCCTATCAGCAAAAATGACCCAATTAAAAGAGTTGACAGAACATACTATAGAAACTATTTATACTAAAAATTAGAAACATGTACAAAAGGATCGAACAGTCACTGTTTGGTCTGACAGTCCCTTTCTACATTATATGTATAATGGTTCTTGATTTTTTTAGATATGATAATGGTTCTTGATTGTACTAGTTATTTGTCTCAATGATTGACTTGAAAGAGAGTCATTATAACTTGGTTTGACAAACAAGTGAGCTAGTATAAGATGCATGATATCTATAATAAACATTGGGCAGCCCGATACATGTAGCTCCCACTTGCGCAGGGTCTGAGAAGGGTTCGAGCCAGTTGGGTCTTTTGTATGCAACCTTTTCCTGTTTTCAAGTACGCAAGCACCACAATGTCCACCAGGGCATTAACAGATAGCAATCTCCATTCGTCATGTTCAGTTAGCAAGTATAAACCCTTTCATTAGATCTATCATCTTAACCCATTTGCATGGACAACAAATCAACTTGGGATTCTAAAGAAAAATGCAAAATGCTCAATGTGTTATCATCATATAGATGTCATATCTCAAGAGTGAAGTTCACTACAAAGAGTAACTTGGCTCGTAGAACAAGACCTTTCTATACTTCTCTTTCCTCTCTTTCAATATTGAGCTTGCCCCCCCCTCCCCAAAACTTATTTAGGGGTGTCATCTAGGTCCCCAAACTTTTAATTGACACATCCGGATCTGATTCACTTAGTTAATGTCTCTGCGGCTCCATGCCATCTAATTTAGAAACCTCACCTATATTACTATCTGACCTGCGTCAAAAATAAAAAGAGATAATTAAACACTCCATATGTTTCCTAAATAAGTCCAATTTTTCTGTTCTAACCTGATTTTTTGACTTTGTTGTGGGCTTGATAGTAATAGAAAAGGTGGGTTCATATATTTGAGTGACATGGCAGCGACAAAGAGACATTAAGTACACATTTCAACACAGATTAGGGTGATTTGAACTATGAGCGAACAACTTAGTAAATTTAGAGACCTGAATATGCAAATTAAGAGTTTAGGGACCTAGATGACACCCGTGGAAGAGTTTAGGAACCGGCCATGCACTTCACTCCAAAAAATAAGATGCATATATGTCCTTTAGGACTAAAAGCTGGAACCTATAGGTTAGCATCAAAAGTTCCCATGGAAGTATAATGAACAATTGAAACTACAACTAGAGATTGAAATTGAACAAATCCAGGGTGTTCGATGTTCAATAAATCATACTGAAATCTTGGGACTTACAGGCTCAAATTGAGGTAACCTTCAGTTCCTTATGGAATTTGCATCAAACCATTTTAAGTGTGAGATTAACAGTAGTTCAATGAATTCAACTAGCTCAAACAAGGAGCATATGAAACCAATAAGGAAATGCAACCATCCAATGTAAAAGACTACCCTGAGGATCTAATTATCTATGAGTCGAGGAATACATGAGGTAGGTACAGATGGTTCTTTAGTTTTCCACGACAATTATTTCATTAGAAAAGTAATCCCACTCCCATTGTGATGCAGCATATCACATCATACAATGAAGTATCAACATGCAAGTGTGATATGCCTAGGTATGATATATATGGAGCAAAGCGGATTATCATTTTCTAACTTTAATGTAACCAGAATACCAGATAGATCTTGCCAATATTTTCAGCATGTCAGAAAAATTACAGAGAGAGCACAAAGTCACACAAGGAACTAAATGTTAGTCAACCTAGGCATGACTCTTTTTGTAAACACAAGAAATCAAGACCTAAGGATCATTTTCTAACTCTTCCACAAATAGCTGCGCTAATCAACCATTATCATTTTTTATGGCTTCCAGCTTGCTATACTGTTTGCGTGTGTACAACAGGCTACTTTATCAGGTACTTAATTGTAGGAAGCTCAAGTACTGACTAGTCCACTAAATGAAAGACTAGCTTAAAAATCCCAAGTCTCAACAGCAAACTAGTTAGAGGCTTAGAGCCGATAGTGCAGCAAAATTCAAGTTGCAATCACCTTAAAAGCAAACACTATCTTCTGCATGGATAATATTAGAATGCATTCAGATACTTCAACCAATGTACTCAGAAATCACTATTAGAATATTGACTCGGGAGAAATTAATATACTAACATGAACATATTATATCATAGAAGTGCACTCTCAGTTTCATTTCTTCTAAGTTTTTATGGAGCTGGTCTTTTTAAAAAAAAAGAAATGTTGATAACGCACATATCCTTGTATAGAGCACTTTAAGTGAGATGGTATTACAAGGGTTGGCTGTAAACAATTTCTAGCATAAATATAAACGCATCCTTAAAAACAAGAGAAAACACAGACATGCAAATACCTGATTCAAGTCCTTGTGATCACTCCTCCTTTGTATCCTCTGAATCCGAGATTGGCATCAGAGCGCATACACCAAGGATGTGCCCGTTAAGACATATATAATACTCAACAGAATTATCATAAGCATCCAATCTCACAGAAGCACTTCTCGGTACCATTTTTGGTTGCTTCAATTTCCAAAGCTTTGCTTTACAATATGGACATGACTCCACTGGATGGAACTTTACCTGCTTCTCAATCAACAACCTTTTGATATTTGACATGGAAAATGACTTGATAATACCCCGGAAGAAACCTACATCACCTTCTGTGCCCAGGTCGAGATGTTCGCAGGAATCTGAGACATACAACACATCCGTCCTGCACTGTGGAGGTAGTAAGCACTTTCCCAATGTCCGAGAAAAACGAGTTCTGTAAACAAAGTGCCCTGGGACATGAGTGTTTCCAAACAGGCCACCTCTAGTGCATCCTGAGCAATAAATAAGGAGCTTTCCTAGAGCTTTCCAGTTGCCATCAACAATGTGGCTTCCACTGGAGTGCAAATCCTGCATCATCTTCAGTGCTCTGGCATGGCAGAACTCCTTCCACAGTACTCGCTTGGAGATCTCGTCAAACCACTTGCATGTGCAAGAGAAGATAGCAATCATCTTTGGGTTCCAGTTCATGTGACGGAACACGAGGAATATTGCATCCTCACTGATGTGCCCCTTGAGGCAAACACAACTTGCAGAATGCGTGCAGCGATATTGCTTCACAACTAACACCATTTCTGGTGATCAGGTCAGCTAGCGCCCAATTATCTGAAGCCCTTCAATCCTGCAGCAGGCCAACAATTCAGTTCCACAGTTAAGATGTTATTCATCATGGATTAACCAAACACTGAAATTAACCAATCTCTAAAGAATTAGACCTAGTACATCGGCTAGTGTGATGAAATGATGCTTTCAATGCCTCACTGATGCTGCTTACATTATGAAACAAAAATTCAGAAAGGATGTAGACAAATACAGAAATAACAGGTGATATTTCCAGGATGTTAACCAGCTATACACAATTTCCTTTTCCACCTTCAACATCTCCACCTACTACCACCAATAACAAAGCGAAACAAAAAAAAAAGAAATCCCTGGGATAAGTTGCTAGAAAGGATCCGACACCATCAGGAGCGGACTCAGGATTGAGAATAGGTCTACATATGAAAACTGTATAACTTATGCAAAAAAAATCGAATTCAGTAGGTATAATATAACTGTAATTGGGTCGGATCAGAATACAAATAGCTTAAATTAGGGTTTGGGGTGGTCCGTTTGGCACAGCAGGGGAGGAAGGGAAGACGCGGGCATACCTGGTGGGTGCTCGTAGCCGGCGAATGGCCCGGCGAACACGTCAGTGAGGGGAGAGAAGGGTGCCGCCGCTCGCCCAGGCGTCGCAGCCAGGAAAGGAAGCCCGAGAGAGAAAACTGGAGAAAGGAAAAAAACAAGAGGGGGGAGAGGATGAATACTGCATTTTTAGCTCTATAAATATAATTGGGTCAGGCAATTCATTGGTTCGCTTTTTGAATTTAAATTTTTTTGCTCCTATAAACACCTTCATGAGACTTAATGGACTCAGTCAAGTTTCATGAAGTCGGTTTCAAGTCTCTTTAGTGGTGTTGATATTAATTATTTAGGTGGGTGAGAGTTTAACATATAACCCTTATTGTTGCAATCATATCATCTTTAGGTTAACACTTTTTACACGAAACAACTACGAAAGCGTAAGAGCAAGGTGAGAAACGCGCTAGGCAGCAACAACCCTCTGTCTAGAAATAGGAGTGCTTAAACGTTTATAAGTGGTAACTAGGTGTTATGTATTACAGTAACGATACATTCTAAAATAATAAAAATATGAGAATTTTCAATCCCAAAAAATCCTAATAGGAAAAGAATGTCATAATGTTGCACATAGAACATGGCCCAGCACACACATACATAGAGCGACACATAGACCAGTCCTAGACCACATACCACCAAACTCTACCAACGAGCATTCTAGTGTCGCATCTACATGTGGTAATTGGGCTTGGCCCACGGACAATTTTACAATTTATTTCGGTTCTTATTAATTATTAGTTCAAAAATGAATATATATATATATATGATCCGATCCTAATCCGATCCGGTCCTTCACATATTAGATCATTTTTTAGCCCTTTATCAGCCCTAGTCGCATCTCTCTCACGCACACTCTCTCTCTCTCCTAGGAACGAGGGTGAGTTTGGGATCGGGCGGCAACGTCATGGGATTGATTGGTGACGACTGAAGCGCTCTGCTCCCCTAGCGACTGTCTCTCCCAGTAGGCTAGGCGACACCCTACCGCCCAACACCTAGGCGGGCACGAAATGTCACATTTTGTCTCGCTGCATCAGAGAGGTGTTATGTGTGAATATATGTACCTTCCTCCCAAGTGGGTTGGACAGTAAGCAAACTCTCGCTGCACGTGTGTATGTTTGTCGTGCCTGTGGAGTGGACTTAGAACACGGGGCGTTTGAGGATGGTATTCGGAGCTGACTCTTGCTGCATGTGTCGTACCCGTACCCATGGAGGAAACATGGCATGGTTGTGACACCAAGGAAAGATCTTAAGTATTTATACCCGTGTATGCGGTATGTTGTTGAGCATCTTAACTCTTAAAGGAGGTGATTGTAACACCCTAACTCGTTTGAAGCCTATATAGAGTGGTTTCGTCCTATAAGACCCAGTAGTGAAATAAAGTTATGGGATTAGCCCATATTGGTTGCTTAGGTTTTATTTTTATGAAAAATTGTAGAGAACTTCTCCATGGCGCAAATCATTATATATATATATACATTAAAAAATGTGTAAGAAGCCAGGAGAAGAGAAGAGATTGGGGAGAGAAGCTAGTCTAATCTAGTTCTGGAAACAATCTGAAAAAAATAGAGGGAGAAAGCGAGAAAAAAAAAAGATACGACAACAAAATGGTATGTATACAACACTTGTTAAAGGGGACGACTAGAATGCAAACAGGTATTTAGTGCAATCGTGCAAAAATCCCTTCTAAACCACACGATCTACATCCTGCGGTGAGTGTATTTTTTCACTTAAACCCTTCCACCTGACAATATAAGTTGAAAGAATTGAAGTGTGCAGGTGGGAGGGTTTAAGTGTAAAAATACACTCACCGCAAGATGTAGATCGTGTGGTTTAGAAGAGATTTTTGCACGATTGCACCAAATACCTGTTTGCATTCTAGATGTTCCCCTTGTTAAAAGGAGTCTAGCCATAACCTAATAGCCTGGTCGTGTCTTTACAGAGTGACTTCTTCTTTAAACATTCTCTTCAACCATGCCAAACTGTTTTGCTTGTTTTCAAAGAGCATGAAGTTGGAGGTCATCATCCCAAATGATTCCGATGCCAAACCGGCAGATGGTGTTGTTGTTGATTCGACGGCCAAAAAATAGATGTGAAAGCGTCTGCTCTATACTGTTGTTGCATATAACGCAGTTGTAACCAAACTCCAGTATTCTGTTTCTCCTTTTCAGCACGTTGTTTCTTGTGTTTACTCTGTCTTTAAGTAAAAGCCAAATGGAAAAATTGATCTTTGGCATACACTTACTTTTCCAATTCGATAGGAAAGGTGATGGACAGGTTCTTCCGGTAAAGTTGTGCTTGTAGTATTTAATAGAGTTGTACATTGATGTAGCCCATAAGTACGTCCAGCCATAGAGGTTTACCCATGTTTCATCAATGTCCTGCTGCATGATTAGTAGTTCGTCAGAAGCCTGTTGTGACCAAGGCGGATGGAGGAGCTATTCAAAGCTTCCTCGGTTGATTATTTTTTTCCACGGAAGCATATTCTCCTTACCAAACGTATATAATCTTGGGTATTTTCTGAGAAAATGGATCCTTAAATAGATCATGCTAGAGATACATTGTCACCTTTACCAACCGTGCATATTGCAGTGCCCCTGAATTTGGTATTTAGTTGAATACTATCCTTCCCCAGGACGATCCAATTTCTTTTGCATGCTGAGGCACTTCCGATTGATAATCATTGTTCCACACTAAAGCAACATACCATTGGTGGGTGAGAGTTAACACATAACCTTGTTGTTTAACCATTGCACCAACGGGTTAAATTTTTATACGAAGCGAGAATAAAAGTGTAAGAGAGGTGCTATGTGTGAATATGCGTATGTGCCCCACTTGTGTGTTAGACGGTAAGCGGACTTTAGAAAGGGAGTGTCACAAATAATGTCGTAAATTCAACATATATGCTGAGTTTGTTAGATTGATGTCCCGCTGTATGGCCCTTAGAAGCGCCTGATCAAGGCGCGCCACCCGTGTGTGTGGTTGTGTGATGGTGACATCAATACAAGCACACATTACTTTCATTTATATTCAAGGACCAATCATAAAAGCAAGAGCACGACAATTAAATAATCAGGTGAGCTCGTTTCTAAGTTTATATACATAGAAACTTGAGAATAGGTTGTTATTTAATAATATAATTATGATTAGAAATCATAGAGATGACCAAGAAGTACTTAGTGGGGTCTTTGGCAGTGTGGAGGACCAGCGAAGACGTGCACATAAAGTTGGAGGCGGAGGCCAACTCGAACTTGAGTCTAACTTGGAGCCTAGTAGCAGTATGCATTAAAACGAACACTTAGAACGCATACGGATTCCATTTTGGATGTTCTTTATATGAACGGAAGAGGAGAAGATAATCTTTCCAATAGAACATGTCCCACATCAAAATGCTAAAGGATTTGACGGTAATCTTCAAAACAAATTTGAGTCTAGAGTCACGTGTTACTCACCACCTATTGGGTTATTGGGCCTTGTGTCCACACCGAGTCCATTAAGAACACATTCAGAGGTCTTGTGGTTGAACCCTAGTTTATAAATACAGCAGTCGTAAGCCATATTTGGATGGTTTTTCTTAGATTAATCTATTATACACAATTTAACAGTTCATCAATTTTTGGGACCCTAATCTCAGCGAGTCCAGCTTGCTTCTTTTTCGTTCTTACTCATGTTCTCGATTGCACTTGCAGAAATTTTTCTTCTTTGGAGAGGTAAATTGGGTGTGCACTATTGATAACTAACGGAGTGGTGGTAGTGTGATTGCAGGGGTTTTGCATTCTATTCAAAACATTGGATCATCAACGTCGAGTTCTTCATCTTACTTTTTGAAAGATCGGGCCTAACATTCTCATCAATTGGTATCACATTTCAGATTGCTTGCGAGGTGTAATTTTGTTTTTTCATACTTATAGTCCATAAAAAAGGCAAAAAATATTTGTGCCTGGTCACATACAAAAGTATTGCCCTAGCAAACCGGCATACATAACAACCGATGATGGCGAGTATGTTAGTACTTCTGATGTTTAAGATAAATATTCTCTTGCTATTAACATTTTAGGGCCACATAAAGACAACTACAACACTGATAAGGAGGTACTTGGCACCACAACAACGGAAAACTATAGGAGCATAATTATGCAATGAGCTTTTAGTTCTCAAGTTGAGCCCGATGACAAGTTGCAACGGCACAATTTTTTTTCACAGGTTCCTCACCGTCAAGGGCTGTCGTGTACACACCATCATCGATAAAGCTAGTTGCAACAATTTGGTCAATATCGAGTGGTCAAAAGCTTGATTTGAACAAGAAAGCACATTCCCATCCATACCACATTCAGTGGTTCAACAATATTGGTAAGGTCCGAGTAACACAAACAGCGAGAGTGTACTTTTCTATCAGTTAATACCATAATTTTGTTGATTTTGATGTTGTACCTATGGATGTTTGTTCCCTTTTATTAAAGTATCCTTGAGAATTTGATACAGATGCTATTCATCATGATAGGACTAATAAATAAACTCTCATGCATAAAGTAAAGAAAATAATTCGCTTCCTATGACTACTCCTGAAATTGAGCAATATGAGAAGATAGGACAAGTAATGATAAGGAAAATGAGTCTTTATATAATGAAAAATAGCAAGAAATTAGGTTTAAATCTCCAACTTTGCTTGCATCTAAAACTGATCTTGATATTTAAATGAGTCTAAAACTCATGATGTGTGTATTGCATTGCCTCTTGTTGTTGTTAACCTTTTGCAGGAGTTTGAGAATGTGTTTTCCCCCGAGGTACCCCCAAGCTACCACCTATGAGGGGAGTTGAGTACAAGATCGACTTGATTTTAGGGGCAAGGTTGTCAAATCGTGTGGCGTACAGGGCCATCCAGAGGTGAATAAGGAAATTCAGCGACATTGTTCAAGATCTTTTGGACCTTGGGTATATTTGTTAAAGTCTTAGTCTTTGTCCTGTTGCAGTTCTTTTGGTCTCTAAGAAAGATGGTAGTTTGCACATGTGTGCTGATTGTAGAGCCATTGATAACATCATAATTCGATATCGCTATCCTACTCCTATGTTAGATGACATGCTTGATGAATTGAATGGTGCTATTATCTCCACGAAAATTGAGTTGCATAGTGGTTACTACCAGATTAGAATGTTATTAGGAGATAAATGGAAATTGCATTTGAAACTAAATTCAGACTTTATGAGTGGTTAGTCATGCCTTTTGATTTAACTAACACACCTAGTACTTTTATGTAACTAATGAACGAGGTTTTACGTGCATTTATTGAAAATTTTGGGGTCGCTTACTTTGATGATATCCTCATTTACAACAATTTATATGATGAACATCTTGAGCATTTGCGTGCTATTTTTATAGTCCTGCGAATGCACCTTTGTTTGCTAATCTTGAGAAGTGTGTCTTTTGCATCGATCGAGCCTTGTTTTTTGTATATGTTGTCTCTTTGTAGGGCATTGAGATGGATGCGGTGAAAATTGATGCCATCACGAGCCGCCAATTTCTATGACTGACACGCAAGTACGTAGCTTTTTTGGTCTTGCATGTTTTCGTTGGCGTTTTGTGCGTGATTTTAGCATGATTGCAGCACCTCTCGACGAGTTGACAAGGAAGTGAGTGCCTTTTTGATGGGACGAGCAATGGCAACAAGCGTTTGATGTGCTAAAATCAGAACTTACACAACTACCATTGATACGACTTCCTCATTTTAACGGGATGTTTGACTTAGAATGTGATGTGAGAGGTATCAATATTGAAGGAGTTATCATACAAGGTATATCATGGTTGAGTACATGTCCTACTTAGCAAGTGTGGGAAAAGAATGAAATATAAGCCATCATTAAGAAAGACTCAACTCATGGTTAAACACTAAAGCAACCTATTATAACCTTATCATCCTATTTAGTAAATGATCATCTCCAATATCCAAACAAGACAAGTCATCAGGTTTTCCACCACTTGGCTACCAGACTCACCCGAGTATAAACAACTAGCTACCAAAATAGGACCAACCTTAAGTATCAAGTGCTCTTGACCATGAGCATAGCCGTCTAGATAGTTTTATGCTATAAAGTTTGTATCACTTTACCCACAAGTTGTGATTCCATTGTCTATCGGCAACTAAAAAACCACCATCCTAGTGTATTCACACTTCCTTTGATGTGTGATTAGGAGATTACAATGAGGCCTTTATAAAAGGGTCTTTCAATGAGTACAAGTCCTTTGAGGTTTCATCTTGTCTATAAGTGATATCCATCATATGTGACTCATCCTCAATTACCCCCTCTTGAGCCTTGCTAATCCCACGACATTCCCTCTGACTCCTATTTCTCATCCCATCCAAACACTTATACAATACCGAGAGGAAAACTAGTTTATTAATTTAAGCTATCCTATCCCAAGATCTTGTGCACATATGCACCATACCAGACACATACTACAAGACCATCAACATTAAGTCAAATTATTAATTCCTAGTATTCCCTCCAAATACTATAACATGGCTAAGCGTAATATTACCCAGACACATATCAAAATCCCCCAACTAGGCTTCAAGTAATATTATGAAAAACTAGTAGACTACTAGCACGGGATTCATATTATCACAACATGCAAATAAACTAACTAGATTTTTAAAGTAGGAGCAAAATGTTTAAGGACACTTGCCTTTTCATATATAGTTACACAATCCTCTTAATTGAACTCTTGGTCTTCAAAATTATCATGTTGCTTTTATACAGTGACATACTCATATAGAGGGCTTAACTATAAAAATTAGAGCTAAAGTATAATTAATAATGTCCTAGGGGTTTCTATAAAAGTTATGGACCTAAATATTTTTATAGGAAGTCTAGGTGGTGATTGAAAAAGTGTAGGGCCTAAAATAATATTCTACAAAGGTTGAAGGCTTTTCTACAGAACAAGCATTTTCCTAGATTTTGAATTAAAATAAATCGGAATAATTGTACCCTCAATTTGGCCCATTGAATTTGAAAGTTGCATAGAGGGGGGTGAATAGGCTAAACTACCTGAAATGACCAAATTAAACGAGATTGGAACACAAGGGCCGGACTAGTCTGGCTCAGGGGCGGACTAGTCCGGTCAGCCTGCTAGAAAAACCTAAAAACTTGATTTTATAGGTTTTTCTTCAGATTTTAGTTCAACAAGATGCGGATAAACTATCTAGCAATCTAATATAACAAGTATGACAGGATATAGAAGTGGATTGCAAGATTGTAACGAGTAACACTATAATAGCGAAATGAGTGAAACGAACGCTAAGCAATTTTTATGATCAATGAAATGTAAGTGCAAAAGTGACACGGAGATTTTCGCCCGAGGTTCGATTCCACTCAAGAATCTACGTCCCCGTTGAGGAGTCCACAAAGGACCGGGTTTAACAACCCTTTCCTCACCAAGTTGACACTAAGGTCAACCCGGTTCTTTTACTATCTCAAGGGTGAACTTACAAGATCTTTGGGGCCGCTCACAATCTGAGGCTCCCACTTGAATACATCCACAAACTTCACAAATCTCACAAGCCACAGGTCACGAAGACTCACACCAAGTGCACGAGATCACTCCAAGAGCCAAAACACGAAGTTCTTCCTTCTCCTCTCCTCACACACCGAAATCCACTCAAAAATTGGTTCTAGAGGGTGAGTAGGTGAGAGGAAAGGCTTAGAAAGGCTCTAGGATAGCTGTGGCGGAGCTAGGGTTCCAGTGGTCTACTTTTGAAGTCGGGGCACCTCCTTTTATAGAGGTCCCGACAGCCAACCGTTGCCACCAACTAAAGTCCGGACTAGTCCGGTCAGGACCCCGGACTAGTCTGGTCTGCGGGGACCACTGACGTCACAAAGCCAACTACTCCCCAACGTTCAAATTTCAAACGTTCACAAATCTCCGTACTAGTCCACCTCACAACAGACTAGTCCGATCTCATACAGAAACTCTTTGTCCGGGTGAGAACGGACAAGTGTGGAGGACCCGGACTAGTCCGACCACTAAGGCGGACAAGTCCAGTCCACCAAGACTTAGCCGTGGGAGCTCTCATCTCACAACCATACGGACTAGTCCGCCTCAGAACGGACTAGCCCGAACTCACACAGAAACTCTTGGCCCGTGTGAAAACGGACAAGTCTGGCTAGCCCGGACTAGTCCGACCACTAAGGCGGACAAGTCTGGTCTACCAGGACTTAGTCTTGAAACACTCTCACCAAGAGAGAACCGGACTAGTCCGTCCCCAAACGGATGAGTCCGAACTCAGTCAGGAACTCTTAGTTTGCCCCAAAACAAACTAAGCCGTAGGACTCTGGACTAGTCCGGCCTCTGGCCGGGACAAGTCCGGCCGGCTAGGGTTTACCTCACTAGCACTCTCCACTAAGAATTCAACACTTCTAATGCTTTGAGCTCTCTTCTATGATCTCACTGCACTTGACACACACACTCTCACTTTAACACAGCTAGCCTACTAAAGACCTGTAAGGATCGAAACGCCCAAGAGGGGGGGTGAATTGGGCTTTTTCAATTTTTAGAGCAATTTAAAACTTAATGGTTGAAGCCCAATTCCCTATGCGAACTAACTACGCAAGCAAGAGTATTAAGTGTGGAATAGTAAATGCGTAATAGTAAGAGGGTGAGGAGAGAGATGCAAACTCCCGCGAAGACTCGGAGACACGGCGATTTTTCCCGTGGTTCGGTAAGATCACAAAGATCTACCTACGTCCACGTTGTGGCACCCACCAAAGGGTATAGCCACTCCCAAGTCACCAAGACAAGGGAATCCACTATCTTTCTCCGTTCGCCGTCTCCGGCAAGGTGGAGCTCAAGCCTTGTACAATGGTGATCCTCCGGGCTTCCACAAACGTCTTGGTAAGCTCCGGAGCGATCTCTTCTTCCTCCAACTTTTACAAGGTGAGAGAAGTCACCAAGACACTCTCTCTCACTAGCCTAGAGATTCCAATCACCAAGAATGGACGCACACAAGCTTCTCTCTAACTAGATATAGCCTATAGTTGGAGTACAAGAGGTTTTGAGGTGTGGAAGTGGTAGCTCTTGGTCTTGAATGCTTGAGGATGTGTAGTGAGGCTCTGGTGATCAAGACTTGACGAAATGGCCGGTTGGAGGGGTATTTATAGCCAGCCCACACGAGATAGCCGTTGGAAAAGTAGGCAGACTTTTTCAGTGAACATCGGATCCTCCGATGCACCCCTTTATATGAGCATCGGTCGAATTCCAAATTAGCTGATGTCATGTGTCAGATGTGACCGTTGGATATAACCGTTGGATCTGACTGTTTAATCGACCGATGTTACTTCAATTCATCATCGGATGATCCGGTGAGTTGATCTTCAGAATTGGTTCAGAAATAATGTCTCGGTTGAAATTGACCGATGTACACTTACTTCATCATCGGATGATCCGGTGTGTACTTCTTCAGAATAACTCAGAAATCATCCTTCTGTTGAAATCAACCGATGTGCCACTTCCTTCACATCGGATGATCCGGTGTGTACTGGGCTCTGAGGTCTTCTTCTTCTGCCAACTCAAACTCGACCGATGTAGTCATTTTGCAAGACATCGGATGATCCGGTTAGTGCAACTTGTTTGCTTCGAGTTGTTTTGAGTTGATCTTTTGGAATCTTCTTGAGTGACCTCTTTGACACTTGTTTGAAATGATATTATGATGAAGTGTAAGCTTCTTGTGTTGCCAATTTTGATAGAATAGAGTCGTTGTATGAGTTATTCATTTAGTCTTCATGAGTATCGAATAACTCCTTAGAATAGATCGTTGAGGGGTCTCCATTTGTATCCAATGAGCAGTAGATGGTGTGAATAGATAGTTCATTAACGTTTGATGTGATATACGTGAAACCTCGCATCCACAAACTCATTAGTAATAACGAACGGTTGTCATTAATCACCGAAACCATACCTCACGGGGGCCTAGATGCTTTCAATCTCCCCCTTTTTGGTGATTGATGACAACACAACGAGTAGAGCATAGAATTAATGGAATTAAAACGCAATGCTCAAAAAAGAAATATAACAAGTACAAATTGCAACACAAGTGGCTCGAAGGCTCAAATAATAAACAATTAAAGCGTAAGAGCACAAAGTAGCATCCGGAGTACAATAATAGCAAATAATAATAACAGGCAATCTCAAAGATAACAATAAGTAGCAAAGGGATAGACACTCCCCCTAAAACCAAGAACTCCCCCTAGAACTGAGCTAACCTCCCCCTGACTCTAACTCTTCTCCCCCTTTGGCATCAAGACACCAAAAAGGGAAGTCGAGTGCCTATGACTCAGGCGCGCTCCTGGCGATGGTGAAGCGGTCGGCGTCGACGGTGTTGTCGCCGGAGCTGCTGGAGGTGGAGGTCGCTGGCGCTGGAGCTGGAGCGGGGGGAGCTGGAGCTGGAGCTGCTGGGGGATCCGCTGAGACTGCTGGTGCCGGTGGAGAAGGTACTGCCGGAAGAGGTGAGGACTGGAACGACGTCGGCGGCAGTACTGGAGCTGGTGCCAGTGGAGGTGCACCTGGAGCCTGACTGAGTCCCGAGTGCTGAGGTGGAAGGGCGACTCCCATCTGCTGGTAGAGGTTGGTGACCAACCCCAGGACGCCCAACAACATCTGCTGAGTCTGTTGCTGCTGGTCCAGAGTGCGTCTCGTCATCTGGTCGATAAGGTTGGTGTACCTGTCGATGTCCTCTCGCCTCTGACGGGCGATCTCCAGTTGCATCTCCTGCTGCTGCCTCTGAAGCTGCTCCTGTCGAGCTGCCTGCTGCTCCTGCTGCTGAGCCATCCGCTGAAGTAAAGCAGTGAGCTCTGACGGCTGAGTCACCTGAGCCTCTGACACTGGAGGAGGTGTAGGTGGTGGAGCTGCTGAGCCTCCTGCCTCTGCGTCGTGCTGCCTCGGTGAAGGAGGAGCAGGAGGGAAGTACTCCTCGACACTGTCGCTGGTGTCGCTGTCCGACCATATGTGCTGTAGGTCTCCTCCCTGAGCCTCTGCCTGTGCCAGCTCTGCGTCCTCCTGAGTCAGCTCTGCCCAGTCCTCCTCTGACAGTCTGGCTCGAACCTCACGCTCGACGGGACGGCCAAGGCGGCGGTCTCCCGGAGTGGGGACTCGGTAGTGGCTGAACCGGGTCACGTTCATCTCCGTCAGCTGAGAAACTCCTGGAGTGTCCTCTGGAACCAACTGGTGGAGAAGGTGACAGATCTAGTGACCGAAGACCAACTGTCGAAGCATCCCAACTCCGTCGGTGATCACGTCCTCCATCTCGCAGATCAGAATATCTACGATGTCGAACTCCATCCCGTTCATCACATAGAACAGGATGGTCTGCTGAAGGCTCGTGAAGCCCTCCAAGTAGCCAGACCTCGGTAGTAGGGTACGCCTGAGGACGTGGTGAACTGTCCGAGCTGCTGGGGTGAGAAGCGCTGGCACTCTCGGCTGGTCAGGAGTGAACGGCTGAGTGAACAGACCTCTGATCTCCTCGAGAGGCGGTGCCACTCCTCCAGTCAATGGCCTCCTCGGCGGGTCTGCGTCTCCGTAGACTATCTGGTGCAGGCACGTAGTAGAGAGCTCCACACCAAGCAGTCTGCCCAACAAGTCTCGAGACACGTCGTGGATCCGCCCCATGAACATGAAGTGAATCGAGCGACGGCCCTCAGAGACGTAAAGTGTCGCGTAGAACACCCTGACCCACTCCTCGACGTAGGCACTCCTCTGGTGCGAGAGCAAGTCCACAAGTCCTCTGTATCTCTCAAAAAGTGGCCTGATCCCGTGTCCTGCTGCCACTGCAAGCTGATCCCAGTCGATGCTGTTATGATGGAAGAGCTTGTGGCCCCGACGCCTGTAAGTCTCGTACAGGGACGCCTGTGTCAGGGTCCAGAAGCGGGAGTCAACTCGAGCGTCCCTAGGCCGTGGGAACCACTCCTCAAGCAACGCTGACCATCTGAGCTTCTTCAGTTGCCTTGCCTTCATCTTCCTGTAGTCGGTGAGTCTGACATCCTCGACAACACGGACTGCTGTGTCCATCAGGTGGATGGCCCTTTTGGCCTCTCTGTCCTCTGCGCGGTCAGCCGCAGAGGGGCGCCGACTCGCCGTAGGAGTCTGTCCACCCCCACGAGTCCTCGGGGTGCGCCGGCGGATGAGAGGCGGCACCTCGGTCTCCTCCTCGTCGGAGCCCTCGGGAGGCACCGGCTGGACCGGAGGCTGCTCCTGCCTCTGCCGGGACTTGCGGATCTGTAAGGAACCGCGATGGCCGCGCTCACGCTCCTCGGCGGCGCGAGCGGCCAACTCCGCACGACGAGCGTCCTTGGACATCTTGCGCTTCTTCGCAGCGGGCTCCTCAATAGCCTTGCCCTTTCCTTTGCGATCGCGACCCATCTTGATGCAATTGAGAGCTAGGGTTAGCGACGATGAAGATGAACGACGAAAAACAACGAAGGACGTCGCGCGGCACGGAGCAAACCTTAGCGACGAACGACGAAGCGCGGCGAAACCGTAGCGGAGAGGGTGATGCGAGCCGGCGGCGAGTGGTGGAGGGGAGACGACTAGGGAGGCTCGGCGGAGGAGGGAGCTGCGGCGGCGCGGTGGAACTGCGGCGGCACGCGCGGGAGAGGCGGCGGCGCGGGTACGGGCGGCGCCTAGGAGGCGGCGGCGGCGCCTGGGAGGCGGCGCGCGTGGGAGTGGCGGCGGCGGTGACGCCTGGGAGGCGACGGCGGCGGTGCCTGGGAGGCGGCGGCGCGCGCGGGAGAGGCGGCGGCGGCGGCGCCTAGGCGGCGGCGGCTGTGCCTGGCGCGGGAGAGGCGACGGCGCGTGGGAGAAGCGGGCGGCGGCGGAGAGGCGGGGAAGAAAAACACCGGCGGCCGAACCGCTATTTAAACCGTACGGGCAAACCCTAGCCGCGCACAAAACATCGGGTGGACCGATGATCATCGGAGGATGCATCGGTCGAGTTCAACAGAGAGTTGTTCCAAAAACTCTCTTTGAACACCGGATGATCCGACGTTGAGGTGTCGATCATCGGTCGATTTCTGCAGGGCACCAGAAAACTGAACACCGGATGCTCCGGTGTCTTCTGAAATGAACTCATCGGTTGATTTGGACATGTGACTTGATCTGAGCACTGAGCTGAAGCACCAATTGATCCGATGATCTGCTGGCCCTAGCATCGGATAATCCGATGACTACAGAAAACCTAAGACTGCCCATATGTGTCCTTGGACTTAAACACACAAAGATAAGGATGGGTCCTAGGACTTTTTGGGCAACTCCTAACCTCTAATAGAAGGCTTCAAATATAGTGCCACATATTGGCTAAGCCCTTAAGCAAAGAGAACACACAAGGTTTGGAGGGAAACCACAAAAGTGTAAGGCCCATGCTTTGTGAGGTAGAGTATGGAAAACTTCTATCTCTTTAAAGCATATACCTTTAGAATTTTGCTCTATCCACATCATATGAGTTGAGATATTGCATTTTGAACAAGTCTCCTTCTCATGATGTGGGTTCCCCTTTGTGACAATCTACCGTATGCAATGCCAAACAAAATAATGCAAGATATTAAATGAGTGCAAGTCTATATGGCAGGAATCATGCAAAGCATAATGTAAATCTATCTTGACAAGTTTAAACCTTCCAAAGGCTTCCTCAGGGAAAACTATTTCTAGCTCGCCCCTATCCTTTGGGAGTTAGACAAGACCTATTTGATATGCAACCTTACATGAACATGGAACTTACAAGACGTTAGATGCATCCAGCACATTTAATTCACTTCTAAGTCTAGAAAAAGTTTTCTCATCAAGTGGTTTAGTGAAGATATCCGCCAATTGTTCTTCGGACCTAACACCTTGCAAAGAGATGTCTCCTTTAGCCTCATGGTCCCGCAAGAAGTGATGGCGAATATCAATGTGCTTAGTGCGGGAGTGTTGAACGGGGTTTCTAGCTATCTTAACCGCACTTTCATTGTCACAAAGGAGAGGCACACAATCAAATTTAATTCCAAAGTCCAAAAGGGTTTGCTTCATATATAGAATTTGGGCACAACATGCACCGGCCGCTATATACTCTGCCTCCGCGGTGGACAAAGCCACGGAGTTTTGCTTTTTGCTCGACCAAGATACTAGGGAACGCCCAAGTAAGTGGCACCCACCGGAGGTACTCTTGCGATCCACACGGCATCCGGCAAAGTCCGAATCCGAGTAACCCAAGAGATGGAAACTAGCGTTCTTGGGGTACCACAAACCTACACTTGGGGTATGCTTGAGATACCTAAGTATCCTAAAGACCGCCTTACGATGCGATTCTTTAGGTGCCGCTTGAAAGCGAGCACACAAGCACACACTAAACATGATATCGGGCCTAGATGCGGTAAGATATAACAATGAACCAATCATGGAACGGTAATGAGATTGATCAATAGGTTTACCGTCCATGTCCGCGTCGAGATGATAATTTGTCGCCATTGGAGTACTTCTTGAGCTACAATCTTCCATTTCGAACTTCTTCAAGAGGTCCTTGGTGTACTTCTCTTGGTAGATGAAAGTCCCCTCTTGAAGTTGCTTGATTTGAAATCCTAGGAAGAAATTGAGTTCTCCAATCATTGACATCTCGAACTCCCTAGACATCATGGTGCCAAACTCAAGGCTACGAGATTTGTTAGTTGAGCCAAAAATAATGTCATCAACGTAAATTTGACAAAGAAATAAATCCCCGTTGATGTCCTTGGTGAAAAGTGTGGTATCCACCCTCCCGATCTTGAATCCTTGCATGACTAGGAAATTCCTTAGACGTTCATACCATGCCCTAGGTGCTTGCTTGAGCCCGTAGAGCGCCTTGTGTAACCTATACACATGGTTAGGATTCCTCGGATCTTCAAACCTGGGAGGTTGCTCAACGAAAACAAGTTCGTTAATATAACCGTTGAGCAAGGCACTTTTCACATCCATTTGATAAAGCATAATATTGTGATGCGAAGCAAAAGCAAGGAGTATGCAAATAGCTTCTAACCGTGCGACCGGGGCGAATGTCTCTCCAAAATCTAGTCCTTCAACTTGTGAAAAACCCTTGGCCACAAGCCTTGCCTTGTTGCGGACCACCACGCCATTCTCGTCTTGCTTGTTGTGGTACACCCACTTCGTTCCGATGACGTTCTTGTCCTTAGGTCGCTCCTCCAATACCCAAACTTCATTGCGGGTGAAGTTGTTGAGTTCTTCTTGCATAGCCATCACCCAATTGGGATCTTGGAGTGCTTCCTCAATATTTGTGGGTTCTACACACGAAACAAAAGAGTAGTGCTCACAAAATGAAGCAACATGGCGAGAACGAGTACTTACTCCCCGTGACGGACTTCCGATGATTTGATCCATCGGATGTGCCTTGGAGATGCGCCCATGCCTCATAAGAGGTTGTGAGGCACTTGGCGGTGGTGAGGCATCTCGCTCGTCTTGTGGTTGGACTTGACCTTGGACTTCTTCTTCTTCTTGGTGTTGTGTGGCATGTAAATCTTGCATTGGCAATGGATCATCTTTCTCTTCTTCTTCATCAATTTGAGGCGCCATGGAGGTGTTGATGTTGGAACTTGAGGCTCCCCCTTGATCATGGCTCTCCTCAACTTCGGGCTTGATGTCTCCTATGGTCATGTTCTTCATAGGTTCTCGTAGTGGCTCATCATCTATATCATCATGACCAAAACTCTCCTCTTGGGAGCCATTAGTCTCATCAAACTGAACATCACAACTTTCTTCAACTAACCCGGAGGTTTGGTTGAATACTCGATATGCTTTTGAGTTTGACGCATAACCAAGAAAGATACCAACATCACACCTTCTTTCAAACTTACCGAGTCTTTTCTTGCGGTAGATGTAGCACTTGCACCCGAAGACTCGGAAGTAGGAGATGTTGGGCTTTCTCCCAATGAGGAGCTCATATGGGGTCTTTTGAAGTAGTCGATGAAGATAGACCCTATTTGCGGCATGGCACGCCGTGTTGATTGCTTCGGCCCAAAACTTCTCCGACGTGTCATAGTCATCAAGCATTGCTCTTGCAAGGGTGATGAGAGTCTTGTTCTTCCTTTCAACGACACCATTTTGTTGAGGGGTGTATGTGGCCAAAAACTCGTGCTTCACGCCTTCACGATCACACCACTACCCAATGTTGTAGTTCTTGAACTCGGTGCCGTTGTCACTCCGGACCTTGATGATGGGAAGTTGAAATTCGCTTTGAGCTCGTTTAGCGAAGGTCTTGAAGATTTCCGGAGTTTCACCCTTGTCACCTAGAAACAATGTCCAAGCATAGCGAGAGTAGTCATCAACAATGACAAGACAATAGAGGTTACCGCCAAGGCTTTGGTATGTGGACGGTCCGAAGAGGTCCATGTGAAGTAGTTCAAGTGGCTTGGAGGTTGACACCATTGTCTTCATCGGATGGTGTGAGGCAACTTGCTTCCCGGCTTGACACGCGCTACAAAGCTTGTTCTTCTTAAATGTGACATCCTTCACGCCGGTCACCATCCCAAGCTTGAATGACTTCTTGAGCTTGCTCATCCCAATGTGAGGAATGCGCCGATGCCATAGCCATCCCAAACTTGTCTTGGTGAAAAGACAAGTGGTCAAGCTAGCATCCTTGTTGGAGAAGTCCACCAAGTAAAGATGTCCATGCCGAAAACCTTTGAATATTAGTTCTTTGCTTGATTCACTAGTCACCACAACACCATTCTTGTCAAATGTGCACGTTAGTCCAAGATCACATAATTGTGCAATAGAAAGTAAATTGAAACTAAGAGACTTAACGTAAAGCACATTAGAGATAGACAAATCATGAGAAATAGCAATTTTGCCCAAACCAATTACCTTCCCCTTTGAGTTATCACCAAAGGTGACTTGTTCATGATTGTCGGGGTTCTCTATGGAGGTGAACATACCATCATTGTCGGTCATATGTTGAGTGCACCCACTATCGAGTACCCAATGCTTTCCTCCGGCTTTGTAGTTCACCTACACACATGAAGTTAGTTTTTGAGTTTAGGAACCCAAGCCAACTTAGGTCTTTGTATGTGTGATACAAGTGATTTTGGGACCCAAAGTTGCTTGGGGAGCTTCCCCTTCATGCCCTTGATGCCTTTGCCGATGAACCTTGCCTTCACCTTTCCACCTACTTTGCTCAATAGATAATGATAATCATTGAAAGTAGATTTGTAGTTAGGAGGCAATTTGGGAGAAGGACGGTTGGGAAGGGGACACTCCCTCGTGTGATGTCCGGTGACCTCACAATGTTGGCAATAGGAACCAACTTCCTTGATGAAGCTTGTCCTAAGCTCCGGTGAGGGCACCTTTCCTTTGTTGGGCACCGAGAAGGATCCAAGTCCCCTCTTGTGGAAGCCTTTAGCTTGTTGGTAGAGGATTTCCTTGTGCTTGTCCTCCCCCTTAGAAAGTCTTGCCACACTAGTGCGAAGACTTTCAATTTCGTCCATTAGCTCCTTCTCCCTAGGGCTTGCTTTCAAAGGCAAAGACTTATCCAAAATATTAGTGGCATGTGAATTAGGTGATATTTTGCCATCAAGGGTTTCTTTCTTTGTGTTTTTCACTTTAAGTTCAATCGCTTCATAAGCAAGGTTAAGAATTTCATGTTCTTGAACCAACTCATTGTGATTTGCCAAGAGTGCTAAGTTAGCTAAGTCAAGCTCATGATACTCAAGCTTGATTTGAGCATTCTTCTCCTCGATTTGCTTGACATTTGATTTGAGCGTGTCATGCTCTTTAAGTATGGTTACATACTTGTCATGCAAATCTAGGTTAGCACTTTCAAGCTTAGCACGAGCTAGCTCAAGAGCCTTAACCTTAGCCTTTTCCCTTTTTATAATGGCATGATATTCATTAATCATAGATGCTAATTCATCGGGTGAAAGCTCATCATCATCATCGCTAGAATCTTCACATACCTTTAAGTTACCTTTTGCCATTAGGCACATAGGAGGTGGACGAAGAGGTGAGTCATCCTCGTTGACGATGGCGAGGCCCGCCAAGTTTTCTTCATCTTCACTATCTTCGTCGCTTGACTCTTCATCCGTGATCCACTCATTGGCTTCACACATGAAGACCTTTTGAGGCCCTATTCTCTTCTTTGGAAAGAGCTTGGTTTTCTTGCCTTTGTCAAATTTCTTCTTTCCAAAAGAGCGCTTGGGCTTGACCTCCTCTTCATCATCACTTTCTTCTAGCTTGTGATGCTTGCCATTGTCCTTCCTTTTGTCCGGTCTTGGACAATCATATGATATGTGGCCTAGATCACCACAATTGTAGCACATCTTGTTTTCATCTTTTCTTGGCAAGAAGGCTTTCTTCTTGGGATCATAAGAGTATCCCTTCTTTGCAATCTTGGAGTTGAGGCGTGAGAATTTCCTCATCATCAAAGCAAGCTCATCATCATCATCTTCGCTTGTTTCTTGCTCTTCTTCACTTGAGCTAGGCTCAACCACTTTCTTCTTCTTGGGAGTTGTCTTCTTGGTTGAAGCCTTGAGAGCAATGGTTTTTGATGATGACTCCTCCATCATTCCAAGTACGCTCATCTCATGAGCATGGATTTCTCCAATGAGCTCCGAAACTTCAATGTTGTCTAGTGACTCTTTTTGGAGCATTGAATTGATAATGTTGTACTTGGGCTTGGGTAGAAGCATGAGGATCTTGCGATTGATAAGTCCCTTGCCAAGAGAAGCAATGTCAAGTGCATTAATTTCCTCAATGAGCACATTTAAACGAGAAAACATTTGGTTAACATTCTCATGAGGAAACATCTTAAATTCATCATATTTTGATTTAAGCATGTGATATTTGAGTTCTTTAACACGAGATGAGCCCTCATGTATTTCAATTTGACATGCCCAAATTTCACATGCTTTTTCCTTACTAGCAATCCTAGCAAAAACATCTTGACTAATGCATTCATATATGGCATTTTTAGCCTTAGCATCCCATTTTAATTGGTCTCCAACATAGTCAAGATTTCCAAACCCCGCATGGGTCGCTTCCCACACTTCGGGAGCAATTGCCTCAAGGTAAGCGCGCATGCGTGCTTTCCAATAAGCAAAATTCTTGCCCTCGAAGGTAGGAACCGAACCCCCATTCTTGGCCATTTTCGCTCTCTAGCGGTGAAGCTAGAACGATCCAATGAGCAACCTCGCTCTGATACCAATTGTAAGGATCGAAACGCCCAAGAGGGGGGGTGAATTGGGCTTTTTCAATTTTTAGAGCAATTTAAAACTTAATGGTTGAAGCCCAATTCCCTATGCAAACTAACTACGCAAGCAAGAGTATTAAGTGCGGAATAGTAAATGCGTAATAGTAAGAGGGTGAGGAGAGAGATGCAAACTCCCGCGGAGACTCGGAGACACGGCGATTTTTCCCGTGGTTCGGTAAGATCACAAAGATCTACCTACGTCCACGTTGTGGCACCCACCAAAGGGTATAGCCACTCCCAAGTCACCAAGACAAGGGAATCCACTATCTTTCTCCGTTCGTCGTCTCCGGCAAGGTGGAGCTCAAGCCTTGTACAATGGTGATCCTCCGGGCTTCCACAAACGTCTTGGTAAGCTCCGGAGCGATCTCTTCTTCCTCCAACTTTTACAAGGTGAGAGAAGTCACCAAGACACTCTCTCTCACTAGCCTAGAGATTCCAATCACCAAGAATGGACGCACACAAGCTTCTCTCTAGCTAGATATAGCCTATAGTTGGAGTACAAGAGGTTTTGAGGTGTGGAAGTGGTAGCTCTTGGTCTTGAATGCTTGAGGATGTGTAGTGAGGCTCTGGTGATCAAGACTTGACGAAATGGCCGGTTGGAGGGGTATTTATAGCCAGCCCACACGAGGTAGCCGTTGAAAAGTAGGCAGACTTTTTCAGTGAACATCGGATCCTCCGATGCACCCCTTTATATGAGCATCGGTCGAATTCCAAATTAGCTGATGTCATGTGTCAGATGTGACCGTTGGATATAACCGTTGGATCTGACTGTTTAATCGACCGATGTTACTTCAATTCATCATCGGATGATCCGGTGAGTTGATCTTCAGAATTGGTTCAGAAATAATGTCTCGGTTGAAATTGACCGATGTACACTTACTTCATCATCGGATGATCCGGTGTGTACTTCTTCAGAATAACTCAGAAATCATCCTTCTGTTGAAATCAACTGATGTGCCACTTCCTTCACATCGGATGATCCGGTGTGTACTGGGCTCTGAGGTCTTCTTCTTCTGCCAACTCAAACTCGACCGATGTAGTCATTTTGCAAGACATCGGATGATCCGGTGAGTGCAACTTGTTTGCTTCGAGTTGTTTTGAGTTGATCTTTTGGAATCTTCTTAAGTGACCTCTTTGACACTTGTTTGAAATGATATTATGATGAAGTGTGAGCTTCTCGTGTTGCCAATTTTGATAGAATAGAGTCGTTGTATGAGTTATTCATTTAGTCTTCATGAGTATCGAATAACTCTTTAGAATAGATCGTTGAGGGGTCTCCATTTGTATCCAATGAGCAGTAGATGGTGTGAATAGATAGTTCATTAACGTTTGATGTGATATACGTGAAACCTCGCATCCACAAACTCATTAGTAATAACGAACGGTTGTCATTAATCACCGAAACCATACCTCACGGGGGCCTAGATGCTTTCAAGACCCAAATGAAACCCTAATTTCTACTCTTCGAATCTTCGACGTCGTTCTTCATCTTTTTTCTTTTTTGTGAGTTTAGGTGCCACCTTAGAAATATTCTGTGCTTATGATCATCTCATCTCATCAGTCTCTTAATCGTCGTCATCAATCATCTAAAACCCACGAGGATACCTATATGCACTTACAATCTCTCCCTTTCTGGTGATTGATGACAACACATTAGGTTTTAACATAAGAGGTAAAAATTTGATTTTCATAACAAGTATACGTATGCATAACTCCCCCTAGATGTATGCAATAGTAAAAGAGAGGAGTTGACATACACTCACATGTTATGGTGGGGTGCCTACATATTGTGCTCAAAAAATATGACAAGACAATAAAACATAGCAAAGGGCAACAATGATCAACTGAAGCATAAGATCCACACATAGTCTTACACAAAAGAGACACAATGCATAAAACATAGATAATCATGTCCAAGGATCTATACAAGACTAGGAGATGATAAAAAAGACATCCTCTTCCATCTCTCCCCCTTTGGCATCAAGGCACCAGAAAGGAAAAAGAAAAGAAGATGCGCCTAAGTCTACTCGTCATCTTCATCGTCTTCTTCAAACTCACTCTTCGTGGCCCCCGTATCATATTCCTCGTCGGCTGTGGCGGTGGATGGACGCACGGCCTTGGAAGAGCTTCCATCTTCCGTCAACTGGGCGAGCTCATCAGCAGTGAACTCTGGATAAGGAGTGAGCTCTCCATCATTCTCCTCGGGAGGAGACATAGGCACCTCAAGCTTGTCACACACAACCTTGAGGTACTTCTCCTGACGCCTCTCCATGCGTCGAGTCTGGACCTCCACACGCCGACAAGAGGCGGAGATTGCGTTGAAGCACTTGAAGAATCTGGTCATCGACTATGGAGGAGGAGGTGATGAAGGAGCCACTGAGCTAGGAGGAGCCACTGACCTGGAAGGAGGTTGAGAATTCTTCCTTCTGAAAGGTTCTGGCACAATTGGGGGCATCTGAGGACGGAGCGGTCGATGAGTCACATCCTAGACGAAGACAAGCCCCGACACCTTCTCAATTAATCACATAATGTATGGTGCATACCCACATGAGCGGTTGGGAGTGTGAGAGATGTTGAAGATGTCGTCATAGATGTGCTCAACGAGGTTGAACTTTTCTTCACCATCAATCAACAGGAGGAGATGCCTTAAGTTTCCTTGAATCACCCCTGCATCTCCATCCTTAGGGGCAATGGTTCTCCTCAGAATCTGGTTGAGGATGCTATAAAATGGCTTAATGTTCCTAGCAAGCCCAGCCTCATAGGGAACATGACTAGGATACATGTAGTCGAGCTGATCCCTATCCACTGCCTTGAGGTTGGAAATGATGATCTCATGGTCCAGATGCTCCTCAAGGCCTTGTATCCGAGCAAACTCCTCATATGTGGCTGAGTACTGCTCTCCATGAGTCATCCAAGTGATCTTCCGGTCACCGTAGATGGAGAAGTACACGGTGGTGTAAAACTGCACAATCACTTCGATGTTCCAATCATACTTGAAACTCATTATTTCCTTGATCCCATGGCGCTCTGCGGCTTCAATCACGGCATCAAAAGCTTTATGCTTCCTTTTGGCCATGTAAACCCAATCCACCCATTGAGCTTGAGCGATTGGAGTCTTCATCTTCAAGTATACTAGGTGGTAGTAGTCGCAATGAAAGTCGCACCAAAACTTAGGGTCGGTTGTGTGCTTCTCATAATCATAGACTTTGTCCATTCTCAGCCTTCTCAGCACCCTTTCCTTTGAACACATATGCTGCATTGTTGGGCTGTCAGTTTGGATCTCTAGCAGGGGCAACCGTCTTCAGGGGGCTGATGGGCTTCGGTTGCCCCTTATCACCGATTACAATGCCTCATGCCCTCTTTGTCGGTGCCTTGGCAGTTGCCTTTTTCTTCTTGGCCTCCTCAGGAAGTGGAGCCTTGCCTTTCTTTGGGTCACGGAGAACCCTACCCTTGGGTTCTTTCTCCTTCTCTTTGTCCCGCTCTTTCTCTCCTAGAGTGACCAACTTCTTCCTCTTGGGCTCTATGGTACTAGCAGCCTGGGAGTTATGGGCTTCACGTTCGGCCCTTTTCTTCTTCCGTTGATCCGCCGAGGATTCTTCAATGGCTTTGGCAATATGTGCCTGCTCTTCGAGATCAATTCTCTTCTTGGTCCTTGCCTCTCGAATGACGGCATCCTTAGCCGCTTGAGCTTCCTTTGCCACCCTCTCTTCGGCAATGCGCCGATGGAGGGCTTGTCGAGCCACCTCGGCTGCGAGATTTGCAAGAGGGGAGTCGTGGTCGGAGTCCGACATATCATTTGAGAGATAAAAGATAGGAGGTCAAGGAAGTGGAATATTATGAAAGAATTCAGTAAAATGGGCTAAAGTTGGGGTTTGTCCTATGTAGATCGGACTTGTCCTTTAAGGGACCGGACTAGTCCGCCCGAGACCGAACTTGTCCGCCTAGAAACCGGACTAGTCGGGATTACATAGGAAGAACCCTAACCCTAACAATTTTTCGCAAAGACTTCAAATCAAGTCGCAATACTCCTAGGCTACGATCACAATGACAAGAGGAACAACATTTGTGAAGAGGTTTCTAGCAAAAGACCTAAGAATGAAGAAAAGGAGAGAATTTTGGGTAGGTCAAGAATACCTCTTCAAATCTCCAAATGCAATGAAATCGGAGGCGAAACTTGAGCAACGAGGCACGGGGACGGATTCCCGCACTCCATAGAACTTCAATCCGTGGATTGGAGGAGGTTTTTTATGGAGAAAAGCGAAAATCACCAATGGGGGCGGTTCCCGCTAGGGAGAGAGTTGAGAGTGAAGAGAGAGGGGTGGTTTGGCCGCCCCTGGGAGGTTAAGTACCCAGGGGCCGGACTAGTCCTGATGCACAGACAAGTCCGATCGACGGACCAGAGGTGGACTTCTCCGGTGCCAGACTTGTTCGGCCTCCCAGTCGGACTAGTCCGGCTTGGACTTGTCTGCTGAGAAGTCTGACATAGACAGCCTGGACTTGTCCGACCCATGGGGCGAACTAGTCTGACTCTAAGCTGAAATTTCATATAATTTGGATTTTAGTTCAAGAATATGATCATTTTTGGATAAGTTTTTGCAAATATCTTTGACAAACATGGTCAGTAAGCATACATCAAACAAACAATGACCATATTTTATAAATAATCCTTTTGAACATAGGTTTCATAGAGTAAAAGGGATTAGGGTAGAATTTTGAAAGCATGCGATTTTTGAAGTTTATATACATGTAACAAACAGATGTGCACAGCTCAAGCAACGTTACAAAAATCTAGGATATTTAGTTCACTCCTTAGGTCACAAAAAAGTTTCTCATCAAAGGGTTTTGTGAAGATATCCGCTAATTGCTTCTCACTCCTAAGATGAGAGATAACGATATCTCCCTTGATAGAGTGATCTCGCAGGAAATGGTAACAGATATCAATGTGTTTGGTTCTAGAATGCTCCATGTGATTGTGAGCAATCTTGATGGCACACTCATTGTCACATAGGAGTGGAATATGGCTCAAAGTGTAACCAAAGTCACTAAGAGTTTGTCGCATCCATAGGAGTTGTGCACAACAACTTCCGGCTGCGCCGTACTCCGCTTCAGTTGTGGATAAGGCAATGGAGTTTTGTTTCTTTGAAGACCACGAAACCAAGGACCTACCAAGGAATTGGTAAGTCCCGAACGTGCTCTTCCTATCTACAACCGGCATAATCGGCATCGAAGTATCCAATGAGATTGAACTTGGATTCCTTGGTATATCAAAGTTCTAGGATAGGAGTATGAACCAAATATCTAAGAATCCTCTTAACGGTTGTCAAGTGACACTCCTTAGAAGTGGGTTGGAAGCGTGCACACATACACACACTAAGCATTATGTCGGGCCTAGATGCACAAAGATAAAGTAAGGAACCTATCATGGAACGAAATACCTTTTGGTCCACACTTGGACCATCTTCATTGAGGTCAAGGTATACGTTGGTTCCCATTAGAGTCTTGATGAGTTTGGCTTTGTCCATGTCGAACCTCTTGAGTATGTCTTGAATATACTTGGTTTGACTTATGAATGTTCCTTCCTTGAGTTGTTTGACTTGGAATCCTAGGAAGAACTTCAATTCCCCCATCAGTGACATCTCGAACCTTTCGGTCATTATCTTTGAAAACTCATCACAAAAAGCTTTGTTAGTAGAACCAAATGTAATGTCATCGACATATATTTGGCACACAAATAAATCATCGTTAAAATGCTTAGTGAAGAGTGTATAGTCGGCCTTCCCTATCCTAAAACCATTTTTAGTTGGAAAGTCTCTAAGACACTCATACCAAGCTCTAGGAGCTTGTTTGAGGCCATAGAAGGCTTTACGAAGTTTAAAGACATGATTAGGATACTTATCATCCTCAAATTTGGGTGGTTGCTCCATGTACACTTCCTCCTTGATTGGACTGTTGAGGAAAGCGATTTTCACATCCATTTGGTATAGCTTGAAATCATGATGAGTAGCAAAGGCAAGCAAGATACGAATTGATTCAAGCCTAGCTACGGGAGCAAAAGTTTCATCGTAATCCAAACCTTCAACTTGTGCATATCCCTTTGCAACAAGTCTTGCTTTGTTTCTTGTTACAACCCCATACTCGTCTTGCTTGTTGCGGAATACCCACTTGGTTCCCACAACATTTTCGTTGGGTCGCTTCACGAGTTCCCATACTTGATTTCTTTCAAAATTTTTGAGTTCCTCTTGCATGGCCACCACCCAATCCGGATCTTGTAGTGCTTCTTCTACCTTGTGAGGCTCCAAAGAGGAAACAAAAGAGTAATGTTCACAAAAGTTAGCCATTCGAGAGCGAGTGGCTACCCCTTTAGAGATGTCTCCTAGTATGTTATTGACGAGATGATCCCGTTGAACACTTTGGTGCACTCTTGGATGGGGTGGTTGGACTCTATGATATTCACCTTCATCGTCGTTCTTTTCTTCGTCCCCCCTTGATCCAATCCTCTTTCTTGACTTTGATCGTTTTGATCTTATTGATGTTGGCCTTGCTCATCTTGAGCTTGATCATGGGAAGAAGACGTATCTTTGTTTGTTGGATGATCATTTGAGTCTTGAGGATGTTCTTGAGGGAATGAGGGAAAATGTCTCCAAGTGCCATCCTTTTAAGTGCTTATTGTGGAGCCTCTTCTATATCTAGCACACTTTGATCAACTTGCTCCACTTGGGAGCCATTAGTCTCATCAAACACTACGTCTCTCGCTATTTCAACAATTCCGGAAGATTTGTTGAAAACACGATAGGCGTAGGTGTTTGAGTCATAACCAAGCAAGAAACCTTCATCGGACTTTGAAGCAATCTTCGAAGTCCTAGGCTTCTTGTTGAGAATATAACACTTGCTCACAAAGACACGAAAATAAGAGATGTTGGGTTTGTCACCGGTTAGAAGTTCGTAAGACGTCTTCTTCAAAAGTCGATGAAGGTACAACCGGTTTATGACATAGCAAGCGGTGTTAACCGCTTCCGCCCAAAACTGGTCCGACGTCTTGTACCCATCAAGCATGGTTCTTGCCATCTCAATAAGAGTCATATTCTTCCTTTTAGCCACCCCGTTTTGTTGAGGGGAGTAGGGGGCTGAAAACTCATGCTTGATGCCTTCTTCATCCAAGTATTCTTCCACTTGAGTGTTCTTGAACTCGGTGCCATTATCGCTCCTTATGTTATTGATTCTTAAGGAGAACTTGTTTTGAGCTCTCCTCAAGAATTTCTTGAGCACACCTTGAGGTTCGCCTTTGTCATGCAAAAAGAACACCCAAGTGAAGCGAGAATAATCATCTACAACTATAAGACCATATTTGTTACCGCCGATTGTTGGTACCCTCAATACCGGGTACCCCCGCGCACAGGAGAAAACCGCCTAAGGACCTCACCCCCTCCGCAGGGGTGAGCTCCGAAGGCGCCATGTGTCCAGCAAGGCCGGGGCTCCCCTCTCCTCAGAGGAGAGCTACGGGCCTGCCATGTGGCCAGAAGAGCCGGACCTCGCCCCCTACGCAGGGGTGAGCTCCGAAGGTGCAACGTGTCCAGCAGGGACGGGGCTGCCCTCTCCTAAGAGGAGAGCTCTGGGCCTGCCACGTGGCCAGAAGAGCCGGACCTCGCCCCCTCCGCAGGGGTGAGCTCCGAAGGCGCCACGTGTCCAGCAGGGTCGGGGCTCCCCTCTCCTCAGAGGAGAGCTCCGGGCCTGCCATGTGGCCAGAAGAGTCGGACCTCGCCCCCTCCACAGAGGTGAGCTCCAAAGGAGCCACGTGTCTAGCAGGGCCGGGGCTCCCCCCTCCTCAGAGGAGAGCTTTGGGCCTGCCACGTGGCCAGAAGAGTCAGACCTGGCCCCCTCCACTGGGGAGAGCTCCGAAGGCGTCACGTGTCCAGCAGGGTCAGGGCTCCCCTCTCCTCATAGGAGAGCTTCGGGCCTGCCTCGTGGCCAGCAGAGCAGCGCTGCCCACCCTTGCTCGGTAGGCAGCAGGAGTAAAGGCACGCCATGCCTTGTCCGATCAAGGCATTCAAGACCCGCACTTTCCCAAGGCGCAGAGGTGTGGCGCACGCCTGCCAGGAGGCACTGTGACCAGTCACTGTCAAGACAGACATGCCATGTCAGAAGCCGCAGACCAATAAATACGGCGACAATACATGCCTTGCCGTCCCTGCCATCATCAACATCTACACCTAGCTTGTGGCATGGGCAGGACGGAAGGACGATGACCAAGGAGTCATCGCCGGAAGACAGCTACCAGCATTCACGGCAAGATATGGTAGGTGGCAGGAAACCACCCCAGGGCCACCTGTCGGGTCTCGGGGCCCACCTTGTAAGCCGCCCAAGCCTTGAAATATAAAAGGCTCGGGTTGGCAACGTTGAAAGGGGTTCGAACTCCAGTGGGTTCGGCTCAACTCCCTCTAGCGCCTAGGGCAACTCAGCTCATACACGAGCAAGCAATACACAGAGCAACACAACTCCCATGGACGTAGGGTTTTACGCTCCGACGGCCCGAACCATGTAAAAATCCTTGTGTCAATCCTCCTTCATCCAACGCGGCCCTCTCGAGAGAACCAGCCCCTCTGAAAAAGAACCTCCGCGGGCTGCTCCTAAGCATGTCCGGGGGAAGTGTCGACGGAACACTTCGACACCGATGCTTATGTAGGTGATTGGACTAAAGAGGTCCATATGAAGTAGCTCCAAAGGTCTTGTAGTCGTCATGACATTTTTGGATCGATGTTGAGCTCCAACTTGCTTTCCGGCTTGACAAGCACTACATGGCCTGTTCTTATAAAAAACATTTTCAAGCCTCGAATGTGTTCTCCCTTAAGAAGTTTTTGCAAATTTCTCATCCCAACATGGGCCAGCCGTCTATGCCAAAGCCATCCCATGTTGGTCTTCGCCATTAAGCACCTGTCAAGTTGAGCTTTATCCATGGTGAAATCCAAAGGTAAAGCTTTCCCTTGAGCATGCCATTAAAGGCGATTGAGTCATTACTTCTTCTTAAGACAATCACACCCTCGTTAGTGAAAATACAGTTATAACCTTTATCACATAGTTTGGATACGGATAGAAGGTTATAATCCAGGGAGTCAACATGTAAAACATTGGAAAGAGTATGATGGGGAGAAATAGCAATTTTACCGGTGCCAAGTATTTTCCCTTGGCTATTGTCTCTAAAGTATATTCCTTCACTTGGATCTTCATTTTCTTCATACTCTATAAACATCCTTCTCTCACCGATCATATGCTTTGTGCATCCACTGTTGAGCACCCATTTTGATCCACCGGAGGAGTATGCCTACAAAATAGAGTTATGTCTAACCTTTAGGTACCAAACGAAGTTGGGTCCTTTCATGTTAGTCAAGAGGCACTTGGGCACCCACGCGCAAGGTTTTGGACTCTTGCAGAGTGGCCCAACATACCTAGCATAGGTGTTTCCAAATTTGTTCCGCAATAAAAATATGAAGTATCAAAATCATGGAACAAGGGATGAGGTTCATTTTTAGTCATGTTAGATGAGTTTGCAATGTTCTTTACATTTTCTTTGTTGGATGAACCCTCCTTGACAAAAACAATCAAGTCTTTCCCATTCTTGGGAGTTTTAGCATGTTGCTTCCACTCCCGAGAATAGCCAAGACCATCTTTGACATGTGGAGGTCTTACATTGGTATATGCACTTCGTGCATATGCCAATTTCTCCTTGTCAACGATCCCAACTTTCGATGATTGCTTGTTTTGTGCCAGTTTGAGTTCATCCTTAAGTTTTAGGATTAAATTTGAGCACTTGCAAGTTTGAGTTGCTTCAGAAGATTTCTTTGAGGAGGGTGGAATAATAGAGGAAGAAGGTGCATTGATCTTGAGAGGCTCAACTTGTGTTTCAAGGATCTTGTTAACTTTTGTCAAGTTAACAATTTCATCCTTGAGCACAATAGTTGTGTCCTCGAGATTTGAGCAAGTTTCCTTGCTCAAAGCGAGTTCACGCTCAAGTGCCTTGCTTCTTTCCCTTTCAACCTCAAGGAGCTCTTCAATCTCATGACACCTCCCCTTTTCAAGGATGAGCAAGTCTTCTTGACGGTTGATGAGTTCCTCCTTCTCAAAGATTTCTTCCAACAACAAGCTCATCTTTTTCAAGGTGCTCCTACTTAGATCCTTGAGCATGGATTCGTTTTCACTACTACTATCAAAATTATCAAGTGAAGAAGTAGAGGAGGATAGTTTAGATTTAACCTTTATTCTTTCCTCCTTAGCCATGAGACATGTAGACTTGAAGTCTTCAAGGTTGGGGAAGAGCTTGCTCCTTCCAATGGCAAGTGTTGCCACTTTCTCTTCATCCTCGGAGGATGAGTCTTCATTTGAGTCTCATTCCTTCCCAAGGTGAGCATGTCCCGATGGCTTCTTTTTCTTGAAGAACTTCTTCTCTTGGGGCTTGTCATCCCTCTTCTTCTTGCTCTTTTCATATGGACAATCCACAATGAGGTGTCAATATTCACCACAATTGTAGCATGATCTTTTCGTCTTGGGCTTCGACCTTTCCTTGTTCTTGTTCTCTTAGTGGTAGCTCCCCTTCCTCCTTCTCATCATCCTCTTAAATTTGTTGATGGAGAGCGTCTCTTCTTTATCGGTGTCGAGACTCTCATCATCACTTGCTTCGAGGTCTTGTGATGAGGATGTTGCTTTGAAAGCAACATCTTTCTTCTTGGAGGAGGTGAGCCTTTGGAGATTGTAGTTTTCTGGGTATGGCTGGTTATTATCGGAGGTTCATCGAAGGATTTTCCAAGCTAGGCCGACCAATGACGGAACTACTAAAGAAGGATAAGAAGTTTGTGTGGGCTGAAGCATGTGAGCGGAGTTTTCGTGAGTTGAAGGGAAGACTAACCACGGCCCCAGTCTTAGTCTTACCGGATATTCAGAAGAACTTTGTTATTTATTGTGATGCTTCTAGACACGACCTAGGATGTGTGCTAATGCAAGAAGGACGAGTGGTGTCCTATGCCTCTCGTCAGTTAAGGCCACACGAGCAGAACTACCCAACCCATGACTTGGAATTGGCTGCGGTAGTGCATGCTCTTAAGATTTGGAGACACTATCTGATCGGTAACAAGTGTGAAATCTACACAGATCACAAGAGCCTCAAGTATATCTTTACCCAGCCTGATCTGAACCTAAGACAACGAAGATGGTTGGAACTAATTAAGGATTATGATGTGGAGATCCACTACCACCCGGGTAAAGCAAATGTTGTGGCAGACGCTCTCAGCAGGAAAGCATATTGTCAGTCAAATTCCGACTTTAGGTCCGAGCTCCGACAAGATCCGACGTAAGGTCCGACTTGCTATGGCTAAGTCCGACATGTTTTTGGTTAGCTCCGGCGGTAGGTTCGACTAGCTTTGGTAAGTTCCTGTGCTAAGTTCTGCTAGTTTTGGTAAGCTCTGGCTCAAGGTCTGGTTAGCTTTGGAAAGATCCGGAGCTAAATCGCAATGGTTCTGTTTTTACCATGCAAATGTTTCGAGCTTGCTTTACATCTATGGAAAGTTTGCTCACTTGGTGACTCAAGTACCACAACTGTGCGACGAGATGATGAAGTTGAACCTAAGTATTGTACCTCACTCCTACAACTACAACCTTAGTGTTTACCCTGTCCTGGATGACAAGATTAAGAAGGCTCAACAGGAGGATGAAAAGTTAATGAAGATCAAGGAACAAACCGGTGAAGGCAAGGCACCAGACTTTAGAGTTGATAGAGATGGAATATTGTGGTTCAAGAAACGGTTGTGTGTGCCTTCACAAGGTCACTATCGGAATACGATCATGGATGAAGCTCATAACTCTGCCTACTCCATCCACCCTGGAGCCACAAAGATGTACGTGGATATTAAGCAAAAATATTGGTGGGTTGGCATGAAGGGTGACATAGCCAAATTCGTGGCTTATTGTGATGTGTGTAGAAGGATCAAAGCTGAGCATCAAAAGCCGAGTGGCCTATTACAGCCCTTACCGATTCCTGTTTGGAAATGGGATGAGGTAGGAATGGATTTCATCACTGGCCTACCAAGGACCAAGAATGGTAATGACTCCGTGTGGGTAGTGGTCGACCATCTGACTAAAGTTGCACACTTTATTCCTGTGCGCACTACCTACAATGGGAGTAAGTTGGCCATGTTGTACATAGACCGTATTTGAAACTACATGGAGTACCCTCGAGGATAGTCTCAGATCGAGGTACTCAGTTTACGTCAAGGTTTTGGAGAAGTCTTCAAAAGGCACTTGGTACCAAGTTAGACTTTAGTTCAGCATATCATCCTCAGACAGATGGTCAGACAGAGAGGATCAACCAAATCTTGGAAGACATGTTGAGGGCCGCTGTTCTAACCTACGGCAAGGATTGGGAAGACAGTTTACAGTATGCTGAGTTCTCATACAACAACAGTTATCAGGCCAGCATCACGATGTCACCGTATGAAGCCATCTATGGAAGGAAGTGTCGAACCCCACTCATGTGGTCAGAAGTTGGGGACCGCATTGTGGAGCAACCAGACTTCATCTTGGCAGCAGAGGACAAGGTAGCGGAGATTCGAGTGAATCTCAAGGCCGCCCAATCACGCCAGAAAAGCTACGCAGACAAGAGGAGGCGTGAACTCAATTTCCAAGCTGGAGATCATGTGTACCTTAAAGTATCTCCTATCCGTGGCACGCGCAGATTCCAAGTACGTGGAAAGTTGGCACCACGGTACATTGGCCCTTTCTCAGTCCTAAAAAGGGTAGGATCAGTAGCGTATGAGATTCAGCTACCCGAAGAAATGTCAGGCGTGCACAACGTCTTCCACGTGTCACAGCTAAGAAAATGCCTACGGGTTCTAGAGGAACAGGTGGCACAAGAAACCCTAGAACTGCAAGATGATCTGCGCTACCAGGAGGTGCCAGTAAAGATCTTGGAAACAGTCACCCGAAGGACACGGAGAAACACCATCACACTTTGTCGGGTCCAGTGGAGCAGACACTCGGAGGCCGAAGCTACTTGGGAAAGAGAAGATGCATTGCGGATAGAGTTCCCCCATCTCTTTGCAGACCACTCGAATCTCGAGGACGAGATTCATCCTAAGTGGGGTAGGTCTGTAACGCCCCATTTTTTGTAAAGCTAATAAATAAGGGTTATAGAATTAACCACCGCACAAATTACGCACACTACTGGCCGATTTCAGATATGCCTTTCATCAAAACTGGTGCAGCCACCCCCCTACTTTTGCCTAAAGGCAAACTCTTTTCCTCTTCCTCCCCCATCCTCATTCATTCTACGAGAGGCTTCTAGAACCACACATCACCCACCTCTTCCTCCTTTATCCTTATCCATTCCACGAGAAGCTTCCGGAATCACCTCGCCCCACATACCCCTTCCTCCTCCATCCTTATCCATTTCACGAGAAGCTTCCAGAATCACCCTCCACATACCCATTCCTCTTTCATCCTTATCCATTCCACGAAAAGCTTCCGGAACCACCCCTCACATATCTCTCCCCCTATCCTTATCCACTGCACGAGAAGCTTCTGGAACCACCCCCTAATATCATAATATAGTTAGCGCAAGCAAGTCTGAATGATGTATATTTGCTTTGTTTGCATGTTGCTTGTGCGCGGTGTAGAACCAGTGCCGGAAGAGAACCCAGGGGAGCCAAGTGACCAAGAGAACGACGCTGCGGACGGTAGCGAAGGCAAGTTCCATCACCCCCTTTTTGATCATATTGCTCCTATGTGAGGTTCATCCATTGTGGCCAGTAGATTAGGCCTCTGCATTGTTGAGCATGAGTTATCCGAGTGATAGAGTGTAAACATACTAGTTTCTCTTTTTGCAGCATATTGATATAATGAGATTATGCATGATGATGTTGCCTTGTTTATGTTGCACGGTTGGTGAGAGCATGAGTTGAGACCAGGGCAGAAGGGTTAGTGTTGGTGTAAGCGCTACCATGGTGGTAGACGTACAGTGAGTACTATCAAGATGATAGGCTCGTGGTTTGAGTATGGAGGCTGCCCTGGTGAGCCTTAAGGACCGAGTTGTTTTGACATCTCACCTAACTTTCTTCAGTACGACCACATGACCCTGTATGGGCGGGGCTTAGCCTAACCCCGGTGGCTAGCCCGACAGTCGTCCACGGTGGAGAGAGAGAGATGCATTTATGAGTGAAAATTGAGATGATATTGAGATAAGTCATGACACTAGGTTGGGGACGACTAGTTTGGGTGATGTTTCGACTGGGTGTCGGTTATGACGGGCTGTCTTTGACGGTCCGTGCGTGTGGGTACAGCGTACAACCTCTGCAGAGTGTAGAACCGGTTCAGACGGTCGTGTCCTCGGTATAGGACAGGTTATGGTGTGGTCCTAACAACTAGGAAGCCACCTGTTGTGAGAATGAGGTGAGGAATGTCTCTGGATGGGTTATTTGGTTGCATTTAGTTGCATTAGGTTGCATCACTCTTATTGTTGTGCATTGCATCTATGTTTGTTTCATTCCCCTCCCGAAGGGCGAGGTGGAGCTTGCTGAGTACTTTTGTACTCAACCGTTGTTGATATCTTCAGAGGATTTTGACTTTGACCCGGAGGACTTCGAGTAGGGTAGCATCCACACCCAAGGTGTTACCGTGGAACCATGTACGAGGAGGAGCTAGTTGTCCATGTTTTTATGTCGTTAATCATCCTTATGTTAGTCCTTATTATTGTTGTACTAAAGTGTATGCCGTTGTAATAAACCTCTGTATGGTTGTGGTTCCACTTGTGTTGTAATATTATCTACCGAACTCTGTTTCTGGCATAATATTACATGTTTAGTTCTGATCTTATGGGTCGGGACGCTTCAAGTGGTATCAGAGCCATACTTGGTTGTAGGATGCGTACCCTAGTACTTAGGTGACCATAGGAGACCATAAAATAGTTGGCCTATAGGAAACCTGGACCGTAGAGCCTTGGTGATAGGTTTTGCTCTCATCTAATCCTTGTGCCCTGTTCTAAGCCAGATGGCGGACGACCGTATCACCACCTTCTGCATCAACGAAGATGGCTTACCCAAGGTGCTCTATGCCGCCACGACACAACTCGGTATTCCAGACCGTCCGGAGTACGTGGGTCATGAGTTCGTGGAGCATGGCACCGAAAGCTGTGAGGTCACTGTGCACATTGGAGCTAGTGAGAGGTTCCTGGACATGAAGCCATGGAATGTCTCCGCCACTGGATGTCGCATGAAAGATACGTGCCAATTGGTGGCCCGCAAAGCTTTGAAGTACCTCTGCCACATGTTTGACTCGCATTTGGGTTCCACACCCATGAAGTACTTCCCACCACTGGACCGTAGTCGTCCCGCATGGGTGGCGAGGATTCGCAACTTGGAAGGCCTCGGGTCGACCAAAGACGACCCCACCATTGTCGCCATGTCCGGTTATTTATTGAGCCTGGACGACTTGTGCGACCAGCTGAACCAGCGCGTGAAGACCCTCGTCCAGCGTGCTGAGACATTGGAGACCCGCTGGCGAAAGGCTAAGCTAGCACTAGCGCAGGCTGAAGCCCGGGTTGCCAGCGCCGAAAGTCGAGTCGCCTTGGCCGAGGAGAACCTTAGGGAGCAAGCCGACCGTCACAGCGAGCTGCTTAGGGGTGTCTACCTTGTAGACCGGGCCAAGCGGAGGGACCGTCAAGCTGGTGCAACGACGGAGCCACTTATCCTAGAAGGAACCCCAGTGTATCACCTATCCAACCCCCGAAGGAGGATTTGTGAGCCTATGCCACCTACTCCTCCGACCTCACCTCGCGGGACCAACGAAGACCCTGAAGATCAGGATGTAGGACCCAGTAGCCAGGCTGAGGTCCCAGCTGACCCTTAAGGGAATAGACCCAGCGACGACATGCGCTATGTACCTTGTACCCGTTTGCCTGCTTGGTGTGTTGCTTGCAATGTTTGATGTTTGTGTGAATTGTGTGGTATAAAACTATATATATGTGTTTAGATACACATAGTAAAATAGAAAAAATATAGAAGAAAAAATAATAATAACAATAATAAAGGACAGTAAGCATAACTAATTATGATGCACCATAGTAATAATAATAGGAATAAAATCTAAACCCATCGATTGCCTTGTCACACATGCCTCGCCACTCGAGCCGAGTCACTAATGGACACGAGGCGGACCAAGGACTACGAGAGATTCCGCTTGCACCTCACGAGCATGAGACAACGGAGAGTGCACCTGTCCGGCCACATCCCGAAGCACCTAACTATGACCTGACCGCCATTCTGGACCGCCAGACTCGACTCCTCGAGCTACTGACGAACACCCTGGCTGCCCGGAACAACGATGGTCTCAACAACCATCAGCCCGCGCCGCAAAACAATCACCAGATCGCAGACTTCAACTGGATGAACCCGCCCAAGTTTTCTGGATCTAAGGACCCTATTGAGGCAGATGACTGGCTAAGAGAGATTGAGATGAAACTTGAGGTTGTGCATGCAAACGAGCAGGATAAGGTTCTGCTTGCAGTCCAACAACTGAGAGGATCTGCCTTAGCCTGGTGGCACAGCTACAGAGAGATGCATCCACATGCCAGGACCATGATATGGGATGAGTTTGTGAAGTTGTTCAAAGAGAAACACATCCCAAGTAGCATTATGAAGCTAAAGAGGGAAGAGTTTATGAACCTTAAACAGAAGGGTCTAACTGTGACGGAGTATCTACACAAGTTTACCGGGTTATCCCGCTATGACCCCCACGTTGTGGATACAGAAGAGAAGAAGCAAGAAGCCTTTTTTGCGTGGGTTAAACACTGAAATCAGGAAATTTCTTAAAGCATCTGTTTATCCAGATTTCAGTACCCTGGTTAACAAGGCCATCACTATAGAAAAGAACATAGAGGATGAGCTACGGGAGAAGAAAAGAAAATTCGAGGACAAGAAGGGGTTCCAGCAGGTGAAACTTCAGAGGACTAATCAACCTGTCTATTCATTACAGAGGACCCAACAACCAACCTACCTTGTGCAGAAGACCCAACAACCTATTTACTCTGGGCAAATGGCTCATAATGGTGTATCCTATAAAGCACCAACCACCACTTTCAAGCAACCGGTACAGCCTGCTAAATCACATGGCTCATTCCATCCTTAGCAGTCTGGGGTCAATCAAACTGTTGGCTAGAGGATCTGTTTCAGCTGCCGTGAGCCTGGGCATATCGCCGTTAACTGCCCTTACAAGGTTAAGCCAGCACCATCAGTCGTCTCCAACTCAGTTAACGGACCAAGACAACCAGCTGGAGGCAGCCGCGGAGCACCGTCAAGGACTAAACACTCCTTTGGAAAGGCCACAGTAAACCACGTCTACGCCGAAGAGGCAGATGCAGCACCAGGAGTTCTACTTGGTGAGTTCTTGGTTCGGTCAGTTTTGGCTTCAGTACTATTTGATTCTGGTGCATCACATTCTTTTATATCATCACACTTCGTAGAGACACATGATATATCTACGGTAGCCCTTAAGAGGCCTTTAATGACTCGATCACCGGGAGGTTATATACCTTGCCACCTAGGAGTTAACAACATCACTTTAAACCTAAGTGGGGTAGAGTTCTTGCTTAATCTAGTAGTGCTTGACTCCCATGGGATAGATGTGATCCTCGGTATGGATTGGTTAGCCAAGTGCAATGGGAGTATAGCTTGTGCACAGAGGACTGTGACAGTGACAAACCATGAAGGGAAGACTGTCACATGTCATGTCAACTCCGGCCTGTCTGAGCCAGTAGTAAATCACTTGAAGGCGGAAACACCTCAGGAAGTACCAGTGATTAAAGAGTATGTTGATGTGTTCCCTGAGGAGTTGCCAGGCATGCCGCCAGAAAGAGAAGTGGAGTTCTCCATTGATCTAGTTCCCGGAACTGCCCCAATAGCCAAGAGACCTTATAGAATGGCGGCGCCAGAACTAGCCGAGTTAAAGAAACAGTTAGATGAGTTGCAAGAGAAAGGGTACATAAGGCCTAGTGCATCACCATGGGGTGCACCCGTCCTATTCGTAGAGAAAAAGGATGGAAGCAAGAGACTCTGTGCAGAATACTGAGCTCTTAACGCGGTGACCATTAAGAACAAATACCCTCTGCCCCAGATAGATGATCTATTCGACCAACTAAAGGGGGACAAGTTTTTCTCAAAGATTGACTTGAGGTCTGGGTATCATCAAGTGAGGATTAAGCCCGAAGATATACCTAAGACGACATTTGTGACTCGCTATGGTCAGTTCGAGTTCACAGTGATGTCTTTCGGATTAACCAATGCCCCTGCCTACTTCATGAACCTAATGAACCGGATGTTCATGCAAGAGTTGGACAAGTTTGTCGTTGTCTTCATCGACGAAATTCTAGTCTATTCCCGAAGTGAAGCAGAACACGTACAACATTTGTGTGTTGTTTTGGACGGGCTCAGGAGCCATCAACTTTATGCCAAGTTCAGCAAATGTGAGTTTTGGTTACAGAAAGTTAGTTTCCTTGGGCATGTGCTGACAACCGAGGGAGTTGCAGTTGATCCAGAGAAGGTCAAAGTCGTATCATCTTGGAAGCAACCAACTTCGGTCTCGAAGATTCGTAGTTTTCTGGGTATGGCTGGTTATTATCGGAGGTTCATCGAAGGATTTTCCAAGCTAGCCCGACCAATGACGGAACTACTAAAGAAGGATAAGAAGTTTGTGTGGGCTGACGCATGTGAGCGGAGTTTTCGTGAGTTGAAGGGAAGACTAACCACGGCCCCAGTCTTAGTCTTACCGGATATTCAGAAGAACTTTGTTATTTATTGTGATGCTTCTAGACACGGCCTAGGATGTGTGCTAATGCAAGAAGGACGAGTGGTGTCCTATGCCTCTCGTCAGTTAAGGCCGCACGAGCAGAACTACCCAACCCATGACTTGGAATTGGCTGCGGTAGTGCATGCTCTTAAGATTTGGAGACACTATCTGTTCGGTAACAAGTGTGAAATCTACACAGATCACAAGAGCCTCAAGTATATCTTTACCCAGCCTGATCTGAACCTAAGACAACGAAGATGGTTGGAACTAATTAAGGATTATGATGTGGAGATCCACTACCACCCGGGTAAAGCAAATGTTGTGGCAGACGCTCTCAGCAGGAAAGCATATTGTCATCACTTGGTGACTCAAGTACCACAACTGTGCGACGAGATGATGAAGTTGAACCTAAGTATTGTACCTCACTCCTACAACTACAACCTCAGTGTTCACCCTGTCTTGGATGACCAGATTAAGAAGGCTCAACAGGAGGATGAAAAGTTAATGAAGATCAAGGAACAAACCGGTGAAGGCAAGGCACCAGACTTTAGAGTTGATAGAGATGGAATATTGTGGTTCAAGAAACGGTTGTGTGTGCCTTCACAAGGTCACTATCGGAATACGATCATGGATGAAGCTCATAACTCTGCCTACTCCATCCACTCTGGAGCCACAAAGATGTACGTGGATATTAAGCAAAAATATTGGTGGGTTGGCATGAAGGGTGACATAGCCAAATTCGTGGCTTATTGTGATGTGTGTAGAAGGGTCAAAGCTGAGCATCAAAAGCCGAGTGGCCTATTACAGCCCTTACCGATTCCCGTTTGGAAATGGGATGAGGTAGGAATGGATTTCATCACTGGCCTACCAAGGACCAAGAATGGTAATGGCTCCGTGTGGGTAGTGGTCGACCGTCTCACTAAAGTTGCACACTTTATTCCTGTGCGCACTACCTACAATGGGAGTAAGCTGGATATGTTGTACATAGACCGTATTGTGAAACTACATGGAGTACCCTCGAGGATAGTCTCAGATCGAGGTACTCAGTTTACGTTAAGGTTTTGGAGGAGTCTTCAAAAGGCACTTGGTATCAAGTTAGACTTTAGTTCAGCATATCACCCTCAGACAGATGGTCAGACAGAGAGGATCAACCAAATCTTGGAAGACATGTTGAGGGCCGTTGTTCTAACCTACGGCAAGGATCGGGAAGACAGTTTACCGTATGCCGAGTTCTCATACAACAACAGTTATCAGGCCAGCATCAAGATGTCACCGTATGAAGCCCTCTATGGAAGGAAGTGTCGAACCCCGCTCATGTGGTCAGAAGTTGGGGACCGCATTGTGGAGCAACCAGACTTCATCTTGGCAGCAGAGGACAAGGTAGCGGAGATTCGAGCGAATCTCAAGGTCGCCCAATCACACCAGAAAAGCTACACAGACAAGAGGAGGCGTGAACTCAGTTTCCAAGCTGGAGATCATGTGTACCTTAAAGTATCTCCTATCCGTGGCACGCGCAGATTCCAAGTACGTGAAAAGTTGGCACCACGGTACATTGGCCCTTTCTCAGTCCTAAAAAGGGTAGGATCAGTAGCGTATGAGATTCAGCTATCCGAAGAAATGTCAGGCGTGCACAACGTCTTCCACGTGTCACAGCTAAGAAAATGCCTACGGGTTCCCGAGGAAGAGGTGGCACAAGAAACCCTAGACCTGCAAGATGATCTGCGCTACCAGGAGGTGCCAGTAAAGATCTTGGAAACAGTCACCCAAAGGACACGGAGAAACACCATCACACTTTGTCGGGTCCAGTGGAGCAGACACTCGGAGGCCGAAGCTACTTGGGAAAGAGAAGATGCATTGCGGATAGAGTTCCCCCATCTCTTTGCAGACCACTCGAATCTCGAGGACGAGATTCATCCGAAGTGGTGTAGGTCTGTAACACCCCATTTTTTGTAAAGCTAATAAATCAGGGTTATAGAATTAACCACTAGACAAATTACGCACACTACTGGCTGATTTCAGATATGCCTTTCATCGAAACTGGTGCAGCCACCCCCTACTTTTGCCTAAAGGCAAACTCTTTTCCTCTTCCTCCCCCATCCTCATCCATTCTACAAGAAGCTTCTAGAACCACACATCACCCACCTCTTCCTCCTTTATCCTTATCCATTCCACGAGAAGCTTCCGGAATCACCCCGCCCCACATACCCCTTCCTCCTCCATCCTTATCCATTTCACGAGAAGCTTCCAGAATCACCCTTCACATACCCATTCCTCTTTAATCCTTATCCATTCCACGAAAAGCTTCCGGAACCACCCCTCACATATCTCTCCCCCTATCCTTATCCACTGCACGAGAAGCTTCTGGAACCACCCCTCACATATATCTCCCCCCATCCTTATCCACTCCACGAGAAGCTTCCGGAACCACCCCTGATATACATATCTCCCCCCATCCTTATCCACTCCACGAGAAGCTTCCGGAACCACCCCTCACATATATCTCCCCCCATCCTTATCCACTCTACGAGAAGCTCCCGGAACATGCATTAATTACACCACCTACCTCTCCTCCCTCCATCCCTATCCCTTTCCCGCTTCATCTATAAAAGGGGCTCGGGGATTCACTTTCTCCCCCACCCCATCGAGCACCGGCGCTCGCGTCTCCTCCCCCCTCCAACATCGATCTCCGACGAGGAACCCTCCCCGCCGAGCCCCGCTAAGCCACGACCAAGGTGAGCACCCCAACCTCCACTCTCCTCCCCGAGTCATCCCCCTTTCCCGCTCTCCTCGGGTTTGGCCGCGACCAACCCGTGGCATGGCCGCCCTTCCATGAAGTTGCTCTACTCCCTACCCAAAATCGGCAGCTTAATCGAGTGAGCCATAGCCTCGACGTTCGATTTCTTACTCTCTAGCCCGCCTTCCCCCGTTTACTCTCGCTGGTTGGGACCCAACCGTAAGCAACCCCTTGATTGGCCTTAGATCATATCTCACCCACACACAAAGATCATTTAATCCAATTTGTCTTATAAAAATCATCTAATATCATAATATAGTTAGCGCAAGCATGTCTGAATGATGTATATTTGCTTTGTTTGCATGTTGCTTGTGCGCGGTGTAGAGCTAGTGCCGGAAGAGAACCCAGGGGAGCCAAGTGACCAAGAGCACGACGTTGCGTACGGTAGCGAAGGCAAGTTCCATCACCCCCCTTTTTGATCATATTGCTCCTATGTGAGGTTCATCCATTGTGGCCAGTAGATTAGGCCTCTTCATTGTTGAGCATGAGTTATCCGAGTGATAGAGTGTAAACATACTAGTTTCTCTTTTTGCAGCATATTGATATAATGAGATTATGCATGATGATGTTGCCTTGTTTATGTTGCACGGTTGGTGAGAGCATGAGTTGAGACCGGGGCAGAAGGGTTAGTGTTGGTGTAAGCGCTACCATGGTGGTAGACGTACAGTGAGTACTATCAAGATGATAGGCTCGTGGTTTGAGTATGGAGGTTGCCCTGGTGAGCCTTAAGGACCGAGTTGTTTTGACATCTCACCTAACTTTTTTCAGTACGACCACATAACCCTGTATGGGCGGGGCTTAGCCTAACCCCGGTGGCTAGCCCGACAGTCGTCCACGGTGGAGAGAGAGAGATGCATTTATGAGTGAAAATTGAGATGATATTGAGATAAGTCATGACACTAGGTTGGGGACGACTAGTCTGGGTGATGTTTCGACTGGGTGTCGGTTATGACGGGCTGTCTTTGATGGTCCGTGCGTGTGGGTACAGCGTACAACCTCTGCAGAGTGTAGAACCGGTTCAGACGGTCGTGTCCTCGGTATAGGACAGGTTATGGTGTGGTCCTAACAACTAGGAAGCCACCTGTTGTGAGAATGAGGTGAGGAATGTCTCTGGATGGGTTATTTGGTTGCATTTAGTTGCATTAGGTTGCATCACTCTTATTGTTGTGCATTGCATCTATGTTTGTTTCATTCCCCTCCCGAAGGGCGAGGTGGAGCTTGCTGAGTACTTTTGTACTCAACCATTGTTGATATCTTCAGAGGATCCTGACTTCGACCTAGAGGACTTCGAGTAGGATCGCATCCACACCCAAGGTGTTACCGTGGAACCATGTACGAGGAGGAGCTAGTTGTCCATGTTTTTATGTCGTTAATCATCCTGCTGTTAGTTCTTATTATTGTTGTACTAAAGTGTATGCCGTTGTAATAAAGCTCTGTATGGTTGTGGTTCCACTTGTGTTGTAATATTATGTACCGAACTCTATTTCTGGCATAATATTACATGTTTAGTTCCGATCTTATGGGTCGGGACGCTTCAGTTGTCGCCTTCGACATCGACAGAATCTCGTATCCATCCACTCCGGCCATCTTCTCTCCGAGTGGTTAGACTCTTGATGGAGAGACCTGCTCTGATACCAATTGAAAGTTGCCTAGAGGGGGGTGAATAGGCTAAACTACCTGAAATGACCTAATTAAACAAGATTAGAGCACAGGGGCCGGACTAGTCTTGCTCAGGGGTGGACTAGTCCGATTAGCCTGCTGGAAAAATCTAAAAAATTGATTTTTATGGGTTTTCTTCAGATTTTAGATCAACGAGATGCAGATAAACTATCTAGCAATCTAATATAACAAGTATGACAGGATATAGAAGTGGATTGCAAGATTGTAATGTGGAACAATATAATAGCGAAATGAGCGAAACGAACCCTAAGCAATTTTAATGATCAATGAAATGTAAATGCAAAAGTAACACGGAGATTTTTGCCCGAGGTTCGATTCCACTCAGGAATCTACGTCCCCGTTGAGGAGTCCACAAAGGACCGGGTTTAACAACCCTTTCCTCACCAAGTTGCCACTAAGGCCAACCCGGTTCTTCCACTATCCCAAGGATGAACTTGCAAGATCTTTGGGGCTGCTCACAATCTGAGGCTCCCACTTGAATACGTTCACAAACTTCACAAATCTCACAAGCCACAGGTCACAAAGACTCACACCAAGTGCATGAGATCACTCCAAGAGCTAAAACATGAAGTTCTTCCTTCTCCTCTCCTCACACACCCAAATCCACTCAAGAATTGGTTCTAGAGGGTGAGTAGGCGAGAGGATAGGCTTAGAAAGTCTCTAGGATAGTTGTGGCGGCTCTAGGGTCCCAGCGGTCTACTTTGAAGTCGGGGCACCTTCTTTTATAGAGGTCCCGACAGCCAAACGTTACCACCAACTAAAGTCTGGACTAGTCCGGTTAGGACCCTAGACTAGTCCGGTCTGTGGGGACCACTGACGTCACAAAGGCAACTACTCCCCAACGTTCAAATTTCAAACGTTCACAAATATCCGGACTAGTCCGCCTCACAACGGACTAGTCCGATCTCACACATGAACTCTTTGTCTGGGTGAGAACGGACAAGTCTGGAGGACCCGGACTAGTCCGTCCACTAAGGCGGACAAGTCCGGCTCACCAAGACATAGCCGTGGAAGCTCTCATCTCACAACCATACGGACTAGTCCGCCTCAGAACGGCCTAGCCCGAACTCACACAGGAACTCTTGGTCCGTGTGAAAACGGACAAGTCTGGCTAGCCCGGACTAGTCCGGCCACTGAGTCGGGCAAGTTCGGTCTACCAGGACTTAGTCCCAAAACACTCTCACCAAGAGAGAACCGGACTAGTCCGTCCCCAAACGGACAAGTCCAAACTCAGTCAGGAACTCTTAGTCCGCCCCAAAACGGACTAAGCTTAGAACTCCGGACTAGTCCGGCCTCTGGCCCGGACAAGTCCGGTCGGCTAGGGTTTACCTCATTAGCACTCTCCACTAAGGTGTCGACACTTCTAACGCTTTGAGCTCTCTTCTATGATCTCAATGCACTTGACACACATACTCTCACTTTAACACGGCTAGCCTACTAAAGACTCAAATGAAACACTAATTTTTACTCTTCGAGTCTTCGACGTCGTTTTTCATCCTTTTCCTTTTTGAGAGTTTAGGTGTCCAACGTTCAAATTTCAAACGTTCACAAATCTCCGTACTAGTCCGCCTCACAACAGACTAGTCCGATCTCATACAGAAACTCTTTGTCCGGGTGAGAACGGACAAGTGTGGAGGACCCGGACTAGTCCGACCACTAAGGCGGACATGTCCAGTCCACCAAGACTTAGCCGTGGGAGCTCTCATCTCACAACCATACGAACTAGTCCGCCTCAGAACGGACTAGCCCGAACTCACACAGAAACTCTTGGCCCGTGTGAAAACGGACAAGTCTGGCTAGCCCGGACTAGTCCGACCACTAAGGCGGACAAGTCCGGTCTACCAGGACTTAGTCCTGAAACACTCTCACCAAGAGAGAACCGGACTAGTCCGTCCCCAAACGGATGAGTCCGAACTCAGTCAGGAACTCTTAGTCTGCCCCAAAACAAACTAAGCCGTAGGACTCTGGACTAGTCCGGCCTCTAGCCCGGACAAGTCCGGCCGGCTAGGGTTTACCTCACTAGCACTCTTCACTAAGAATTCAACACTTCTAATGCTTTGAGCTCTCTTCTATGATCTCACTGCACTTGACACACACACTCTCACTTTAACACAGCTAGCCTACTAAAGACCCAAATGAAACCCTAATTTCTACTCTTCGAATCTTCGACGCCGTTCTTCATCTTTTTTCCTTTTTGAGAGTTTAGGTGTCCACCTTAGAAATATTCTGTGCTTATGATCATCTCATCTCATCAGTCTCTTAATCGTCGTCATCAATCATCCAAAACCTATGGGGATACCTAGATGCACTTACAGAATTCGAATTGCATGGATCGAATTTTATGAAAACGAAGGGGCACACGGTTTCTAATCGAGCCATCAACTACACAACTGATGGGTGGAGCGTGCCTCACCATAGTGGGCCAAATTGGCGCTCCGGTGGCTCAAACTCGATGGGATTTGTTCGGAGAGTAAGGAGACGTGGGGATGCTCATTTCGGTGTCGCAAGTGGTGGTGGGTGGATAGGGATAGCTGTGTGATGGCAACACGGTGGCTCATTAAAGTGGGCTTCCCCTTGTGGGTTTTGGTTGATTCATGATAACCAATAAAAGAGGCAACAAACTTGATTAAGAATGTATGCGGATTTGAAAAGAAAAAATATAGAATTCCTCAAAAAGAAAAAAATAGGCGCTGCAGACCTATGCTTAGAATTTAGGTTTTCATCTTAATGGGTATAGGAGTGTCGTCCTATTAAGAGGAACGCAACATCGAGTTAGTATGGAAAATGGTCAGAGCTCAATCCATTTTTATCGAGGTTCAGTTGAGAGAATGTTTGTATAATAGGTTTAAGTGCATGCTCGGACTTTTCCGGATCTTGTGACCGGACTAGTCCGAGTATCCTAGATTTATCCAAGGTTAGCACCAGACTTGTCTGGACGAGGGGGTCGGACTAGTCTGGAGATACCCTCGAAAAGGACCTCCTTTGTAGGTTCGAACTTGTCCGGACTAGGGGGTCGAACTAGTCCGGACACCGAAGTAGTCCGGATCTAGCCCAAGGAAAGGGCTTCCTGTGTAGGTCTGAACATATAATCTCTTGAGTTCAAATGAAAGTTTGCGGGACGTCATACTATGAGGTGTGTGGTCCTCGACACCAAACTAGTCCAGTGTCAAGTACGGACTAGTCCGAAGTTTAGTGGTTAGTATCGTTAACTATTGGGGACCCTTATAAAAAGAGAGATCTCGTTCCCATTTGATCATAGATGAACCCTAGCGCCATGACACGAGTTCCTGAGCTCTTCTAGACCTCTTTCCTCACCTCTAAGCTCTCAAATTGAATCTTCGGAGAGTTTGTGAGGTTGAAGGTGATTTCACGGGAAGGCATCCTTAGTGTTTTCTCGTTGCTTTACTGTTATTTTGTGTTGGTTACTCTATGGATCAAATCTCTAGACGTCAATCCCTATATGGCTAGCGCGTCGCTCGGTGGCTCCCAACTTGTGGTGAGAATCGAAAAGTTTATATTTTTCTTTGAACTGATAGTGGAACAACCAAGTTTGATATTTATGATCACTTGATGAGGGTTAGGTTGAAAGAGACACTGTTTTTTTAGACTCTTCAACGTAAACGTAGGTTCCTTTGTGAAGCCGAACTTCACTGAAAAATCCATGCGTTCATTGCCACTTACTTGCTTGTTTATCGTCACAATTGTCTATTAGGCCTCCATCTTGCTTTTATTTTGTCTTTATTGTTAATCTTGCTATCTCATGTATTTCTAGACTTGCTATACCTTGTATTAGGTTGCTAGTTTTATTGAGACACCTTACCCTAATACAATTGTGCTAGGAATTACCAAAACACCTTAAATTATATTTCCGTAGACTCCATACTAGTTCGGATTTGGCTATTTTATTGAGTTAAGTGTGTTTTAGTTTTTATTAGTCTATTCACCTCTCTCTAGGCAACTTTTGGCCCGGCCTTTGACGACATTGGAGAGAGGGTCCGGGCTTTGATTCATGCCGAGGAGAGCCTCTGTGGGGGCGGCGTGACGTCACAGACCAAGACATATCATTGGCGGCGACTTCTCCCAGGGCGCTAAGCTTCGGGTGACGGCAATGGTGTTAGCGGAGCTCGATAGCGTCGTCATGTTGCACTAGGGTCACGGGATGACGAAGCATGCTCGCCAAGGCGACCACGGCGTGGGCTGGCGTAGCGTGCTAGAGTTTCTCAGGGCATGGCGCTGGGCTGGTAATTAGGTGGACCTTTGAGGCGCGTTCGGCTGGAGACGCGTGCCGGCGTGTGTGGGGTGAGGTGGGCTGGCGTAGTCGGCTCAATATGTCAAGGTGAGTTTTTTCTCCTAAAAATATATATTTTCTTCTTTCTTTCTTCTTTATTTATTTACTCATATTTATTTATTTTATTATTTATCTTCTTTTTGGACAGGGTGTGACATGAGGAGGCAATATATTCCATATGTTGTTCACTTGCATAAATTATTGTAAACTGTATGCCGCCAAAAGATTCCAACAGGTGCGCTTGCTCTCTGTTGTCAAACTGACAGCACCACCGGAGGATTTGGTGTATTTCCGCCAGTTTGTGAAGCACATGGTTAGAAGTGGCGATCAGAAACTGTATGGAACTTGCATTGCTGCCTGCTGCAGATCTATTCGAGGGCACAATTAACTACCGAGAAGAGATGATCTCTTGATTAGATATCTATTTCGATTTAGAGATAGAGACAAGTCATGGCAGAGGGAAAAAGACGAGCGGTTGATCTCCTCCAAACCTTAATCGGACGGATAACATCTAGTATCCGTCTATATTTCTGTCAAGGAAGAGAAAAAGAACGAGCGGAAGTAGTATAGTTTAGCAATACAAATTTCAAGACGAAGACGCTGTTTGTTTCCGATTATAATCGGCTTACCGACGAAATTAAGCAAAAAGCCCACCCAAACGGAAAAATTAAATCCCACTTATCTCTTAAGCTGATTATTAGAAAATCGCCAAACACAACTGCACTCTTGATTTTCTCCATCGCGGGCTCTAACCAGCGTTTCAGATAAGCGAGCGATTTTTACACCCGTACCCCTCCCTCACCGCAGTGCCGCCTCCCTCGAGAGACGCTGCTTCCAGGTTCTCATCCTCGCGAGCAACGCGGCGCCTGGCCAGGGTAGACGACGCGCTGCTTTCCGGTCCTCCTCCTCGCGAGCGACGTGGCGCTTGGCCGGTGTAGACGACGTGCTGCTTTCTGGTCCTCCTCATCCTCGCGAGCGATGCGGCGCCTTGGCCCGGGTGTAGACGATGTGTTGCATCCCGGTCCTCATCCTCGTGGCTGTAGACGATGTGCAGGACCCTGTACGTGGATCCTAGAGGATGCGGTTAAGTACGTGGGGGTGCTGCAGAGCTTGAGGCCAAGGGGTCGCGGAGGAGAGGACCGACGGAACCGACGCCGGGGTGCTCGCATTCGTGTTGAGTGTCGTGCTTTGCCATCCGGCTGCCGACAGCACGAGAGATGCTTGCTGATGTGTTCCAGCGCCACAACGTCGCTAATACTAGTTGATGTTGACCATGGCTAACTGATCATATTTATTACTTTTTTATGTTTGTTCTTGTCATTCTTTTCATCTATTTGTCTCTGAGTATTACTATTACAACAAAATATATGTTAATAATATTGTAACTACTATCGGATAAAAAACTAATAAAAATGAGATGTTATTAGTCTCAGAGGTATATGAGTCATTTTATAGACAATATAGAGAATCAATTGAAAATAATCAGGATTACCAAACACCGACAGCGGATTATGTAGAAAGCGAATTATCAAAAATTCTTGCTTCTTAGATAAGCGAGTCTTAAAAAAGCAGAAACAAACAGGCCCAAAGGAAGCCGCAGCAAAAGCCCTTCCTTCGTCGCCCCGGCCCATTGCGACACGCGATTCCCCAGGCTCCCAAATCCTCGGTCGTCGACGGCGGCGAAGTCGAAGCAGCCGCCGCCGCCGATGGCCTCCCCGTCGCCGGCGCGGCCGCAGCGCACGCCCGACGAGGTGGAGGACATCATCCTCCGCAAGATCCTCCTCGTCGCCCTCACGCCCCCGGTCAACCCCGGCCCCGCCGTCGCCTACCTGGAGCTGGCCGCCGCTGAGCTCCTCTCCGAGTCGCGCCCGCTCCTCGTGCTGCGCGACGCCGCCGAGCGCCTCCTTATCGACCGCCTCTCCCTCCCGGACCCGCCTCCCGGGTCACCCTCGCCCTTCGCCTTCCTCGCCGCCGCCTTCCGCCGCGCCGCCGACGAGGCGCGCAAGATCTCCACCATCCGGGACGACGCGCTCCGGGCGCGCCTCGCGGCCTCCATCGCGCACCTCCGGGGACTCATCCTCTCCTACGCGCGCATCGTCGCTGGGAACCCCGACACCTTTCCCGCGCCCCCCGACGCGCCCCACCCCGCCGCCGAGCTCCTCGTCTTCCTCCTCGCCGACGCTGCAGACCCACTCGACCCCACGGCGGCCCCCGGCGCGCCGCCGCCGCCAGGCTTCATCGATGAGTTGTTGGGCAGCGCGGACTACGAGACCATCGAACCGGCGATGGTGGAGCTGTACGAGCGGCTCAGGCAGAGCGTCCATAAGGTGTCGGCCCTCGGCCACTTCCAGCGGCCCCTGCGGGTATTGAGGCGGCTGGTTGGGATCCCAAACTGCGCCAAGGCTCTGGTGAACCATCCCAAGTGGATACCCAAGGACCAGATCATGCTCATCGGGGAAGGGAGGGTCATGGAGCTCTCCAGCGTGCTTGGGGCCTTCTTCCACATTAGTGCCATCAGTGACCGGGAGTTTGCAAGTACGCCTGACGTCGGGTGAGTCCTCTTGCTATTGTTGTTGGTTGTTCGTTTCAATTACTATGTGCTGTTTGTGTACAAGTCTAACGCTGCTGTTTTGACAAATCTTGCTTCAATACTGGGGGAAATACTTTTGTAAGTCAAGTTGAGCTGTCGTACCACTAGTTCCATTTGAAATTAAAATTTTGGTTAGTGGCCAACGTAGATATACTCAATTCTGAATCTCGAAGCATACTTAGAGTATCCAATTATCTATATTTTGACTACTTCCGTACTATATGTTTCAAATCCAAGCTTACTTTATGAAGATAATAATGCAGACTTATGCTTCTTTCATTTTTTGGTCAGGCAACAGTGCTTCTCAGAGGCATCTTCACGGCGGCAGGCTGATTTGTTATCGTCTTTCACTACAATCAGGAGTGTTATGAATGGCTTTTATGACGGCCTTAAGGATGTCTTTTTAATCCTTCTTAAAAATTTGGATACTCGAGAAAAGGTTCTAGAGTATATTGCAGAACTGATAAATAAAAATGCGGCCAGATCAGGCATGCAGGTAATTGATTGTATTTAACTGGGCACCACGATGAGTGGTGTTGCTTGATCAAGATTCCTTTTGTTGCACCATCTTTTCATATAAATCACAGACCGTGGTACACATTAAATACAAATTGTTTGAGGTCATATTCTTTGAGTTTACAGTAATATAAAATTAACTGTTTAGTGCTACACAGTGCTACTATGTTAGTGCATAATCTAATTTGGCAGCGAAGTCTTGCCTGTTACAGCTTGTAATGCCTTCAACTATCTTGTAAAAAAGAAAGGGCAGCACTGAAGTTAAAATAGATTTCACTTTGGAGCCTAACAGAAACTAAGATAGCGGGAGAGAAATTTCCGTTCACGAACTCTGGAAACGACATTCATTTGGCATAATTTTAACATTGTTGAAGTGACAACATTTGTCCATTATGCGTCTGGTAATAGTTGGGTCTCTGCTGGTATTTGTATACCACACATTGCCTGATAGCGTCATCACAACCAACATGGAGAAAGATATACCTGTATATGTATTGGATCTTCTAAAATGTGAAGTGTGTTTCTAATACTTGCAATATTAATAATGAATCTGTAAAAAACCCTGTTAGTGAAATATGTTCATTCTTGTTGTTACTATGCAATATTGAATCATCTGTGTTGTGCAACAGGTAGACCCTTTAAAATGTGCGAGTTCAGGTATGTTTATGAATCTTAGTGCTGTGATGCTCCGTCTATGCGAACCTTTTCTAGATAACATGAAGTCAAAGAAAGACAAGATTGATGTCAATTACCTATTCTGCAACCATAGAATCAATTTCAAGTGAGTGTCTTTACAGCAAGTCGCCACAAAAGTTTGATCCTCAATGCTGAGTATAACACATATTGTATATTATTTAGCTGACACATACATTGCAACTTTAGGGATTTGACAGCAATAAATGCTTCTTCAGACGAAGTCTCATCCTGGATTGAGAGCAAAAACAAGGAGCATGCTCAAAATAACACCAGCAGAGAGGATCACTTTGTGGAATCACAGGAAGCCACAAGCTCTTGCAACAATAGTGTAACTTCTCTTTTTTCTAAAGGCGAGGCTTTAGCTAGGTTCTCAAAGAAGGAGAATTTCTCATTTATCTGCGAATGTTTCTTCATGACTGCAAGAGTACTTAACCTGGGACTGATGAAAGCTCTATCAGACTTTAAACATATTGCCCAGGTTTGGAGATACCATTTTTTTGTTTCACTTCCATTTCTCCTGACTTTATTCACAAATATATTTCTAATGTAAGCATCATCTTCTTGCGCACCTGTGTTTCCAGAAAATATAGGCCCGTCTTTTTAGTAGGCATGTCCATGTTTTACTTTGTATTGCTTGCATGCATGCACTGATGTATAGACACATAGTGATAGGTAGCTTAGCCATCCTGAATGTCTACATGCTCAATGAGTTAGATAAACTGTTCCTTATATTCTTGGGCAAAGGACTATATTGTTGATTGTAGCAAAAAAGGAATAAGTGTACTTAACCCCCTCGCCTATTGATGTTCGTCTACTTCACCCACTCAACTATAAAACAAGGTATTCTCTACATCCCAAACTATCCAAAACTGTGTAAATAACCCCCTAGAGTGATTTTAGAGTCAGTTTTGCCCATGTGGCAGTACACTTGGGCGATGACATGTCACTATATCATTTTATTATTATTATAACTTTCTTCTCTTTCCCCTCTCTTAAACTTGGCCCCCTGAACAATCTTCATCCACTTCTTTTGAATACAAATTTGAAGCATCACAACACCCATTCACCTGCTCTCACTCGCACAACATGATCCAAAAATACTTCTTATCTACTCTCTTCTCTAAGCAATCTTTAAGTTGGTCTTACTTTATATGATCAATAATTGTTTTTTCTTTCTAAGTATGGTAGTCCTCTTATGAGTTTAGAATCATTTTAAAAGTATCATTGGTAATTCGTCATGTTACTAACGACGTCACGACGTGTAATGCCACATAGGCAAAATCACCTTTAAAACCATCTTAGGGGGTTATTTAGACGGTTTTTGATAGTTTAGGGGGCAGGACACTTGGTTTCACAGGTGAGGGGGTTAAGTACACAAACCTCTATAAGTGAGGGGGTGAGGTAGACATATTCTATAAAAAAATGGCTACTCTTCCTTCAGCATACCTAGATTTTTAGGGCACTCACATACTTAATGCAAATTTTGTATTTAGATTCAGACCTGAATTCATCTCTAACAAACACATCATTTATTTTGATCTGAATTCAGCAACACGCAAGGCATAAAGATGACTTGGAATCAAACAGAGCAATGAGAGATCAAGGTGGGGGTTCACCACAGCTTGAGCAGGATATAAACCGCTTGGAGAAGATGGTTGAAATTTTATCACAGGAAAAACTCTGTTATGAAGCTCAGATACTGCGGGTATGCTTGCGAATCCTGATCCTTTTACTGCATTTTATTATTCATCTTGCTCAAGATGATTGAATCTTCTTAGACCAAGATGTGGGACTGTAGGAGCTGCTTCTAGTATTTCCTGTTATTTCCTAGAATGTTGAGCACTCTCAAGGATTTGTTCAAGTAAAAAATATGTTTTATTAGTTGCTATTTGCGAACCCCTCTGGATCAAGCTCAGTCACTATTCTAATTCCAGAGCGCTCTTTATTATTTTACTTTCGACAAAGCTATAGTTCTATTTGTTTTATTTCTTGTTCCTCATATTTGTGGTGCTTAAAGTGTGTTATATTGGGTGAGGCTTTTGTGACTGAACTGCTGATTCCATGTGATTCCGCATGAAGGGACCATACATTCCATGTGGAATATATTTAATTTTTTTCTCAGAAGTCCCAAGTGGGTTGGACCCTTCCCCAGACCCTGCGCAAGCGGGAGCTACATGCACCGGGCTGCCCTTTTTTACTCAGAAGTCCTGTATATTTAAGGACTGTTTCTTCTTTATTTATTGCTGCCTTCATTGAAAATTGTGCAATTAACTAACAGTTTACCTTTAATATTATCAGGATGCTCCATTTCTTCAACGTGCATTATCTTTCTACAGATTAATGATACTGTGGTCAGTAGACCTAGTTGGTGGATTCAAGATGCCTTTACCATCACAATGCCCCAAGGATTTTTCATGCATTCCTGAACACTTCCTTGATGATGCAATGGATTTACTTGTTCTAACATCTAGAATTCCAAAAGCTCTGGAAAGCTTTGCATTGGTGAGCAATCATTTTGCAATGCTATACTGTTTGCCAGATCTTAGTTATGTGGCTGCCTTTAACTTTTGTCCCAATTCTCTTGTTTTCTGTAACAGGATGACTTTCTCAATTTCATCATTATGTTCATGTCAAGCTCTTCGTACATTAAAAATCCTTACCTAAGAGCAAAAATGGTTGAAGTTTTGAACTGCTGGATGACACAAAGAAGGTTCATATTTTTTATACTCGATAATCTATCATCTCTGACTGTAAGTTTTTGTACTGAAAGCTCTTACGACATCATTTGTACAGTAGCATGAATTCTGCGGCCTCACTATTCGAGGGACACCAACTGTGTCTTGATTATCTTGTGAGAAATCTTCTAACTCTTTACGTGGATATTGAATTCACTGGCTCCCATACACAAGTGAGTTACTTGATTAGTTTCTATTAGTTAATCCTGCTTGTTTCTAATAACTTCAAATAACCTCACACTTCTAGTTTAATTACATTGCTGTCGACTTCTGCAGTTCTTTGACAAGTTTAACATCAGACATAACATTGCTGAGCTTCTGGAGTATTTATGGGATATTCCGAGTCATCGGAATGCATGGCGACAGGTGAGAGTTATTCCAGCACACATATTTTTCTTTCTTTTTTTGTGACTAACCTGTTATTGAATTTTCACATATTTTACTGTGGCAGATAGCTAAAGAGGAGGAGAAGGGTGTATACTTAAATTTTCTGAACTTCCTTATCAATGACAGCATCTATCTTCTTGATGAGAGTTTGAACAAAATACTTGAACTGAAAGAAATAGAGGCTGAAATGGCCAACTCCATTGAGTGGGAGCGCAGGCCCCCTCAAGAAAGAGAGGAGAGGTTACGTGTATTCCATCAGTGGGAGAATGTAAGTATTGTTGACTAGTGTTTGCGACCTGTTTCAGCTCCATCAGTTTCTGATCTACGATGTATTTTCGCATTCCAGGTTGCTCGATTTGACATGAAGCTGGCCAATGAGGATGTTGGGATGCTTGCATTCACTTCAGAACAAATCCCGACACCTTTCCTTATTCCTGAAATGGTAATTTCGTGAACTCAAGTCCATGTTTACTTCTTGTATCATTATTGTTTAGCCTTGCTGAGGCTTCAGACAAATTGAAAACATTATCAGTTAGTGATACTGATGTTATTTCTCACCAGCCAGAATATTAATTTTCTTGTAATATCCTAAAGGGAGTCAAATTTAGGTGTGAAAACAGATCCGATATTTTTTGGACCATCCGTTACCGTTTTTGAAAATATCCGATCCATATCTGTTTTTGTCTGATATTTTTCGGATTCGGATATTCAATTTCGCATATCGGATCTGAAACGGTATGGATCAATATCTGACCGAATAGTCGGAACCTCAACCCATATACTCAGAAAATTGCTAAGTCTACACAAAAATTGCACACAAGATATTATAAAATACATTTCTTTAATACATAAAATTATATAAAAATCTATAAAAATAATATTTGATCTCTAAGCACAATGCAAGTGATAATTTTCCAAAATAAATTCGGAATACTAGTAAATTAAATATAACCATTCAATAATCATTTTAATAATAAGAAAATATAAAAAATTATATGCAACCTCAAAATTAAATAATCGAATATATAAAATTATAGAAAAAATTTATAAAAATAATATTTAATCTCTAGAGCATAATTCAAGTGATAATTGTCCAAAATAAATTGTTTATATAGTAAAATTAACTATTCATATGCAACACAAAATTAAATTATCTTTTCATCAATAATTTTCTATTGTGAACTTGAGAGACTGGAATGAACTATATGTTCATGAAGTCTATTCACTATCCTACTATTTGCTATTTGTTTGTAAAGTCTATTTTATGGGTCATACCATACGGAAAGTCTAACATGACAAGGTATGTAAAAAGTTGTTTCCGAAATAATTTCTGAGTCAGTTTAATATCGAAATGTTTCCGATCCGATTGATCCGTTTCCGATATACCCGACATCCGATACCGAATCCGTTTCGACGATACCGTTTCCGACTCTGATTCTGAAATTGGTATATGAATATGAGAACAGTTCAGCCTTTTATCCGACCATATCCGACCGTTTTCATCCCTAGTCAAATTGTTAGAATGCTGTCTTCAGTTCAACAGTTTGATAATCCTTTTTTTTATTATTCAGGTGGAAAGAGTGGCAAGCATGCTTAATTACTTCCTCTTGCAACTTGCTGGCCCCCAGAGGAAATCACTGACTGTGAAGGATCCAGAGAAGTACGAGTTCAAGCCGAAACAGCTATTGAAACAGGTCTCACGAAGATATTAGCTTATCTCCAGCATTTTTTTCTCTATCTGTCGTGTCACTGTTCCTCTGAATCTTCTTTACTTTCTTTTTGTTGTAGATTACCGCGATCTATGTCCATATCTCAAGGGGCGATAAGGATGGTATCTTCCCAGCTGCGATCTCCAAAGACGGCAGATCTTACAATGACCAGGTAATTTCTGTTTTTTTTCCATTGGAGTTTGCTTCTATGCGTGGTCTGACAATTATTTATTTATTGCAGTTGTTTACCAGCGCGGCTAATATCCTGTGGAAGATTGGTAGTGATCCTCAAATCATACAGGAGTTTATGCACCTTGCTGGTAAGGTTAAAGCAGCCGCTGCTGAGGCTTTGGATGCTGAGGCTGTCCTTGGAGATATACCAGATGAATTTCTTGACCCAATTCAGGTAAGTGTTATAATAAAAATATTGTCAACCTTGCTTTTCATTACAACAACAACAACCAAGCCTTTATCCCAAGCCTGTTGGGGTCGGCTAGACATGAAACCCAATATCAATGAAGTAAAAGAGAGGAAGAGATATAAGAACAAGGAAAAAAGAAAAAAAAAGAGAAAAAAAGAAAAAAATAAAAAGAAAAGAAAAAAGAAAAAGAGAAAAGAAATAAGAAAAAAGAAAAAGAAAAAGAAAAAATAAAAAAGAAAAAAAAACAAGACTACGATTCTGGCACATGAATTGCTACTTTTCATGCGGTCTTATCATGAGCTAATACATTCCAATCTCTCAAATCTCGTTTTACCGCCTCCTCCCAGGTCAACCTTGGTCGTCCTCTACCCCTCCTAATATTTTCTCTACCTCTTAAAATCCCACTATTAACCGGTGCTTCTGGAGGTCTCCGTTGGATATGTCCAAACCACCTAAGTCGATGTTGGACTAACTTCTCTTCAATCGGCGCCACCCCTACCTTATCACGAATCGCCTCATTCCTTATTCGGTCTCTTCTCGTGTGCCCGCACATCCATCGTAGCATGCGCATCTCTGCGACACTCATTTGTTGGACATGTTGTCGTTTAGTTGGCCAACATTCCGCCCCATAGAGCATCGCGGGTCTGATCACCGTCCTATAGAACTTCCCTTTTAGCTTTTCTGGGACTTTCCTATCACATAGGATTCCAGAGGCTTGTCGCCATTTCATCCACCCTATCTTTATCCTGTGGCAAACATCCTCATCAATATCGCTATTACTTTGTAACATTGATCCTAAGTATCGGAAAGAGTCCCTTCTAGGTACTATTTGTCCTTGTAGACTAACATTTCCCTCTTCACGACCAACACCACTAAAGTCACACCTCATATACTCGGTTTTGGTCCTACTAAGTCTAAAACCCTTGGACTCTAAGGTTTGTCTCCATAACTCTAATTTCTTATCAACACCATCTCTAGTTTCATCTACCAGCACTACATCATCAGCAAAGAGCATGCACCAAGGGATATCCCCTTGTATATCCTTCGACACCTCATCCATTACCAAGGAAAAGATGTATGGGCTCAAAGTTGATCCTTGATGTAGTCCTACCGTGATAGGAAATGCATCAGTCTCACTATCACTTACACGCACACTTGTCCTAACATTATTGTACATATCCTTGATAAGAGTAATGTACTTTGTTGGCACTTTATGTTTCTCTAGTGCCCACCACATGACTGACCTTGGTATCTTGTCGTATGCCTTCTCTAAGTCGATGAACACCATATGCAAGTCCTTCTTCTGCTCCCTATATCTCTCCATAAGCTAACGAAGCAAGAAAATCGCCTCCATTGTAGACCTCCCAGGCATAAAACCAAACTGGTTTTTAGTGACATTGGTCACTTTCCTCAGGCGGTGTTCAATCACTCTCTCCCAAAGCTTCATAGTATGACTCATAAGCTTAATACCTCGATAATTAGTAATACTTTGAATATCTCCTTTATTTTTGAAGATGGGTACTAATATACTTTTCCTCCATTCTTCAGGCATCTTGTTTGACCGAAAAATGTGGTTGAATAGCTTTGTGAGCCATACTATTGCCACGTCCCCAAGACATCTCCACACTTCAATAGGGACATCGTCAGGGCCGAGGGCCTTTCCTCCTTTCATCCTTTTTAAGGCCTCCTTAACCTCAAACTCTTGTATCCTCCGCACGAACTGCCTGTTGGAGTCATCAAAGGAGTCATCCAACTCAACCATAGTGCTCCCATTCCCATCATTGAATAGCCCATTAAAGTAATCACGCCATCTATTCTTAATCTCTTCATCCTTCACTAGAATGCGGTCAGTCTCATCTTTGATGCATTTAACTTGATTGAGATCACTCATCTTTCTCTCGCGGATTTTTGCTATCTTGTATGTCCTTTTCACCTTCTTTTGTCTCTAGTCTCTCATATAACTTATCATAGGCCTGTCCTCTTGCCTTACTCACAACTCGCCTTGCATTCTTCTTAGCCTCTTTGTACTTAAGCATGTTGCTTGCGCTTCTATCATTATGCCAACTCTTGTGACACTCCTCCTTAATGGCCTTTTGTACATCCTCATTCCACCACCAAGTGTCTTTATCTACAAGTTTCTTTCACTTTGTCACACCGAACACCTCACTAGCTACCTTTCTAATGCAAGTTGCCATCTTCATCCATATACTATCTGCATTTCTATTCTCTGCCCAGGGTCCTTCTGTGATCACCCTATTTTTAAAGGATTCTTGTGATTCTCCCTTCAACTTTCACCACTTTGTTCTTGTGATTTTGACACCTTTGTCCCGCAAAGAACATGTACGGAAGCGAAAGTCAGCTACCACAAGCTTATGTTGTGTCACAACACACTCCCCCGGGATCACCTTATAATCTAGACACTCCCGTCTATCCTTTCTCCTAGTGAGGACAAAGTCAATCTGGCTAGAGTGTTGGACACTACTAAAGGTCACTAGGTGAGATTGCCTCTTCCTAAAGAGGGTGTTAGCTATCAACAGATCATAGGCTACGGCAAAATCTAGGATGTCCTTACCCTCTTGATTTCTATCGCCGCATCCAAAACCTCCATGCACTTCCTCAAATCCTAGGTTAGTTGCACCCACATGACCATTGAGATCTCCCCCTATGAGGAGTTTCTCGGTTATCGGTACACTACTAACCATATCCTCTAAGTCCTCCCAAAATTGCCTCTTAGCACTCATGTTGAGCCCAACTTGTGGGGCATAAGCACTAATGACGTTCAAGACAATGTCCTCAATTACTATCTTGATTAAGATGATCTTATCTCCTCGTCTTCGAACATCCACTACTCCATCCTTAAGACTCTTATCTATTAGAACACCTACGCCATTCCTAGTCCCAGCCGAACCAAAATACCAAAGCTTGAAACCGGTATTCTTGAATTCTCTCGCCTTTTGACCCGCCCATCTAGTCTCTTGTACACAAAGGATATTTACTCGTCTCCTAATGGCAACATCTACTAACTCACATAGCTTCCCTGTCAATGATCCCACATTCCAACTACCCACCTGAAATCTATGTTCCTCGGCTAGCTTTCTTACGCTTTGCACCCATCGAGTAAGATGCAAAGACCCTTGCTCACTTATCACTACATCCGGGCGATGATGTAGCGCGCCACTAAGGTGGTGGCCGATCCGGCCCTTGCTCATTTAACACTATATTTGGGTTCCGATATGACGCGCCATTAAGGCGGTGGCGACCTGGCCCTTGCCCACTTAACACCATACCCGGATTCCGATATGGCGCGTCGCTAAGAGGGTTACGCCCCAACGAATTTCTATTGGGTTTCATTTCCATGAAAATAGCTACGTGTAGTTGTTGGCTCGTCAAGTCTATCACAACCTCCTCCTCCTTTACCCGGGTTTGGGACCGGCTATGTCATTACAACATAGGCGGAGTTCAACCTTGCTTTTCATTGCTATTCAGAATTTTTTTCTAAGTTAAAATGGATGGTAGATATCTGGTAGTCGTTCAGCTGATTGGTTAGGGATGATGGACATTCCTTTCCTTAATAAATGTGAAACCTACCCTTCATTCAACATGTCCCAATAACTCTGCCCCTTTCTATTATTTTTACGCTTCAGTTGACCCACTGACACCTGAACTCCAGACTTATCTTTTATTATCACTTCCAATATATGCAATTATGAATCTATCCAAGTTTTAGGATGATCTATGATAGTCTACATGCACTCTAACCCACCTGGCTGCCTCACTACTACAGCTTACTTGTTCTTTATCTTTGTCGAACTAGGACTATAGAGGCCTTCAGAAGTGACAGTGTCTAGTGGGTTGCAAAACATTTTAGTCTAGTCTAATTAGGATCAGTCTGCAGCAGTGAAAGTGTCAGTGGTTTGTAAAACATTTTACAACAACAAAGTCTTTTTTCATTGGGTTTCATGTCTAGCCGATCCCAACATGCTTGGGATGAAGGCTTGGTTGTTGTTGTTGTAAAGTCTTTGTCCCAAGCACATTGAGGTAGGCTAGATATTAAAATCCAAATTGGGTGTCATACCTATAGGAATGGCTTGTTTTGATGCTGTCTCGTCAAGCCTATCACAACCCTCCTCCTTTACCTGGACTTGGGACCGGCTATACCTATAAAGTCATAGGTGGGGTTTTTGTAAAACATTTTAGCCTAGTCTAATTACAATACTAGTTACTCTTTCTGGTTAAGGACTTTTGGCTGACAAGTTATTGACATAGAGTAACAGTAACCTTAACTCATCTTGTTCCTACTCTTGTCCATACCATTTTTATCTACACCAATCTGGGGTCTCTTGGAGTTCATGATATGTTCTGTCGACAGATCTTCTATTCGCTTAATTGAGATGTAGTATTTGCTACTTCCGCCGAGTAATCTCTGATTTTGTTTTGCAGTACACTTTGATGAAAGATCCTGTAATACTTCCTTCGTCAAAGGTCACAATAGATCGACCCGTTATCATCAGGCATTTGCTAAGTGATTCTGTAAGCTCTGATTTCCTAATCCACTGGTTCCTATAGAGTTGATGCATATTTTGAGCGCTATGCAATGTCACTAACCTGACATTTGTTTTACAGACCGATCCGTTTAACCGCTCTCACCTCACTCAAGACATGTTGATACCAAATACGGAGCTCAAGGCACAGATTGAAGAATTTGTGAGGTTCCAGCAATCAAGAAAGCGGACTGCTGCCGAATCAGAGATTGGTGAGTCCGATGTGATTTGACTGCGAATTGCCGGGAGCTGAAGATGGTTGGAACACTAATTTTTTGGAGGGAATTATTTATAAGTCGATGTAAGGTTGATCATGTTTGTTCCCCAGCTTCTCTCTCTATTCTATGTAAATGTTGTAGCTGCACACTGCATACCGAAAGGTTATCCATACAAATACCATAAAACATCACAACTGGTCTCCAAATCTGTACTGTACATTATCACCCCGCAGCCAACGATTCCGTCCGGTCAGTTATGCCATGCAGCTTTGTGGCAAACTATCAGCTTTGTGGTAAATGTGGCGCATGAACATCACGAGCGAAGGCCCCCGCCCCCCCCCCTCCTTTTTTTTTTCTGAACTTGTACCACCATCCAATCTCGAGATAGCAGAGTTATATTGTGCATCGGACTTCCGAGACGTTTTAACTGTATTAGTTATATGCCCAGCGCGTTGCAACGGCAGCAAAATGTTTTTATGATCAACCATGTGCTGCAATCAACTTAATTAGCCCCGCATCGAAAAAGCTGAAACTCCAATTGACCATAAGCAGATGGAATAACGTCGGACCTCTCCTGACAATTTGCAAATTGCATGGACAGCATAGAATGAGACAGGGTGCGAAATATTTTAAACTTCAGTTATATACTTAAGGCTTCCACCCCTTCACAAATTAATTAGCAAATTTGCACGTTTCATAAGAAGAATCATGATTAGAATGCAAACAGCTCTATAATACAACAGTATAAAAATCTCTTCTAAGCCACGCAATCTCTCTATCCTATGGTCACAAAATTGGATTGTTCCCATAGTTGAACAAGGTAGCAATACGGGACTAGACGGGAAATGCTGCAGAACAGAACTAACAAGAAAAAAGAATGTCATCGCTGGACCTGTAGGAAGTAGGTACACGGTAAATCCAGGAGAAGGTCAAGTGGCATGTGTGCATGTGCGGTGGTGAACACAAAAAGAGATGGAGGACCAGGAAGAGAAGAGGTGGAGAGCGAGGCATGGCCGTGGCCTATGAGATTCGTGGCGGGGCTCCGAAGGCAACCTCGTTTTGCGCTGCAGCCTCGAGATCGCCCAACGCCCGAGGCGCTCGAGACGATATATGCTTCCGATCCCGGCAAACGCATCACAGCGCAAGGAGATGGGGTGCAGACGAGACGAAGTTCCAGGGGGCCGCGCTTCCTCAGGACGCCGATCCGTGCTCGCCGAGACGGACACGACGACCGCCGCAGCAGTCGTGTGTGGTAAATGGCTCGCCCCGAATCGCCTCTGAGCAAGGCACCTCATTCAGATCCAGATGCACCACACGGCTCTACTGTTTCACGCCACCTCAGCTCATACCTAACAACTGCACCCATCGAGTCGAGGATATGCAGAAAGAGCTGCACCCACAGAAAACATACAGGGCGTAAACAGAATTAAGACGCTGGGTACACGATGGCATTGACATACGAAGGTTCAGACATACGATTTGCTTTGAAATTAATAAGCAACAGGTTTGGAGATGGCCTCATGCGGGGGGAGGTGGAGGTTTCACACACAGAAATCACACGCACGGGCCACCATGGCACAATGATCAAATGACGGTTCCCAGTTCAGGTAACGCGGTGGTGGACAACTTGGGCGAGCATCAGCATCAGTTCCCACCGAACAGGTAGCCCAAGGAAGAACCACCACCGGGAGCTGCATGGACCTTGGTCGAAGGGCGGTCCTACACCGTTTCAATACCGCAAAAACCATTAGTTAAACCATATCAAATTATGAAACCCATCAGTCATCACAATATTTAAAACTAAAGGTTCCTATGAAAATGTGTGTTCCATTATTGGCCAAAAAATCAAATATTTTTTAGTGCAAGTATAACAGAGAACAGTGAGCAAAGCACTGAACTTGGTGCTAAAAACGTTACATGTTTCATTGATTGATATCCAAAAAATTATAACATCACAATGCAGCACCAACATGTGAACGCCACAACAACAATCAATTACATAATACAACTAGGAAGAAGATATGAATACAATAAATTTTCTGATCAAAATATGATCGCCAAACATAGACTAGAAAATATACAACATGATAATCCTACAAATACTTGCATGGTACTAATCAGACTTGCAATATTCTCTGATGCTCAGCATATAACTTGATTTTAGTGCAACTAAAGAGATAATTCACATATCATCTAGCTTCTGAACTATACTGTTTTCTACATAAAAGATTTTCACCAGCTAAAACCCTCAGAGCGTTACATTATTGTTAACCAGACTTGAGAACGATGGCAGCAACAGACTGAAATAGAAAACAAAAAAAAATGAAAATAGCATACCGTAAGGAAGTTCCCAGTGTTCTGCCCATCAGCCCGGTGATAGTTATTGGTTTGGCTGGTAACCCCGGCAGGAATCTGCTTGGCAACATCAGCCTTTGCAGGAGCTGGTTTCTCAGCCAGAGGAGCAGTCACAGCTGGTGCCGCCGCTGGCTTTGGGGCTGGGGCCTCACCATTTCCAAAGAGGTAACCCAAAGAACTCTGACCACCACCGGCACTACCACCACGGCTCATCTTGATTGTTAACGAAAAGAAACTGAAAAGTGACAGATTCAGACTAGAAATCAAGCATGATTAATAATACACATTGTACAAAGAGGTAGAAATGGAATAATCAATCTTGACTACTCCACAAAACAATGAACACATTAAAAAAGTTTGGATCTGGCACAAAACTTGATAAGCATCTCAGAGAAGGATCTCATTTTCCCCATAGGAAAGTAGACAAGTTTTAGCTCGACGATACAATCTGATTTTCAGCAGGGCAAGTGCAAGCAGAAGCAAAATTAAATTTGGCTCTGCCATCAAAGCTTGGTAACAATTTTATCTAATTTAAAGCTTGTGTAAGGACTAGATGTCTATATTTTGTCCGATAGAAACACAAACTTATATCGTACTAGATGTCTATGCATGTAGGAGTATGTTAAACAATAACAATGAAACTTCCAACAAGCACCAAACGGGAAACAACCAGATCCAGCTAATATCCATAATGAAAAAAAATAAAGCCCTTAACCACCACTACTTGTGTTGTTGAGTACAATTGACCGGTCCTTGTCAAACTATTGCAAGGGCCGTTCAGTACGTGTCTGCATTTTTTATTATTTGTCAAAACAGACACTACGTGCAGGATTTACACGCTCGTTCGTGAACCAATGGGAATTCCGGGTATCCAAGAACCGACGTGCGGCCGAGCTGATGGGTCGTTCACGCCATCATTCCCCGAAGACGCAGAACAGGAAGAAAACAGCACGATGCCATACGGATCTGCAACTATTTTCCCCAAGACACCAAACAAGGCAACCGTCCCGATCAAGACCCTACGAACCGACGACGCTGCCTTCCAAACAGATAACAGATCCCGCTACCGACCAACAACACGCGCGCGGGCGCAAGAAATGGACGGATCTCGCGTGTAAGATCACTCGGCCGCTCCCGGGCGGATCACGGAAGCGAGATGACACGAACCGAGGATGGGATGGGATGGGGGATGGAGGGGGGGGGGACGACTTACCGAGAGGAGGATATCGCCGGCGGCGGCGGAATCGGGGGTCGGAGGCTGGAGGGGAGTGGTGCTGCCGCTCTCGCTTCTGCGCCCGATCCGCTGGGAGCCTGGGGGTGGTTTGTATAGTGGGGTGCGGGACGCGTCCATCCGTGGGATCCACGGATCGACGGTCGAGAGTACACCGTTTCGCCCGCGTGGAAGGAACGCTTGCTGCCGGCCGCTGCGGGGGCAATATGCGAGATGCCCCCTGTGCTATTGTGAAATTATTTATTCCCTCTTTCCACAAATATCATTTCACACGGCATCGGACAAACATCCATCATCATGGCATAATTTCCTTTCGGCCCCCATGGAATCTCTCAAACTAAGCTCCGCCTCCAATGCAATGCAAGAATCTGGCTCTGCAGACCCGGAAGAGGCATCTGTGCCTCTCGTCAAGGGAGCTTATCAGTAATACAGCATCAGTGAGCTTGGTAACTGAGTTACTTGACCTACTTTGATTATTTCAAAATTTTCAAGTTAAAGATCATAGTCACACTGCGAAAACTTTGCGCATAATCATAAAATTCTTAAAACACTATTGATCCTATACTTTGAGGATTTAAGTGGTGGTTATCACACCAGGCACCATTTTGCCACAATCAGGTCCTACATTTTAGGCCATTTCAAAGGTGAGATTTAACACTCAACACTTGCCACCTGGGTCAGACAATCACAGCTCTTCAACAAACCTGACGAGTAACTAACAATACACATACACAACCTTTCTGGTCATTGTAGACACAAATACAACATTGTTGATGAAGTATCCGAGGATAAACAACACTGATTCGGATCCAAATCAACGACTGATAGCAGCATAAACAGGCAGTTACAAATGAAGCGCAACACACTTCGCCAAAAAAAAAGGAGAGGTGATACGTCATATATTCGACCAGGCTAGAAACCACAACTAGCCATTCTGTATAACCACATTAAATGGCAATCTTTGATACACTAGAGTTACACATATAACAAAGGCAGGACGAACATGCTTCCGTGCTGCAAAGGGTAGAGGGTCAGTGACGCAGAGCCATGAAATCACAGCAAAACACTGTCTATCTTTGCACTGCAGTAGCATCTATTAACTTTTCACTAAAAGTAAGAATACACCACCACCCCTCGGCTAGTCACTCTTAATGTACACTGCAGAAAGTTAGGATTAAAAGGTCCTAGAATATTTCTTGATCTCGTACAGGATTGAGGATATGGACACCAAGTCCTTGTTGAGAGCAGACCCACAGTTGATCTTCTTGACACACTCGGTGAGCCGGGTGTAGTAGAGTAGGAGCTGCGTGAGTGCCGCTTTCAAGATCTCCATACCACACAGGAAATTGCTGAAAGATGTAATGACATCTTTGTGCATCAGCTCTATTGCAGCCTTCCAACGGCTTGCAAAGTCCTTCACTAATGGTTCAACATCACCAACACTGGCTTTCTGTGAACTAGTAGCTGTGTCCTCCGCTGATGAAGTTCACATAGAGGTAAGATGCCATTCATTAAAAAGTAAAAGGGCACATTTTGTGGACAGATTTCAAGTTACCTGGATGAGTTTTAACAAATTTGATCAAATTGCTGAAATGTTCCAGAAGCAACTCTTCCTGCAGAAATATTGATGCACCATATGAAGGAACACCTATAGAACATGATACTAAGTGCTAATATAGTACTGCAAATTATAACATATGGACTCTGCTCTCACAAGTCATAACAATGACAAACTGCAGTTCTCTTTTACTTCTTTAGCAATGTTTTTTAACATTAAAAAATTGCAATAAGTCCACGCTCAGGAAGTTAGCAGAAAATGCAGAGGGGATCCCCTCCTCTTTCCCTCCCTCATTCCCGGTTGCCTCCCTGCCGGCTTCCTTGTGCGAGGAGGGAGTGTGCTGCCAGCCCACCAGCTTCCTCCACACAGTCCCCCCCCCAAACCTCCCGTCACAGCGGCTCCCTGTCGGCCAGAACCCTCTCCGGCGTCTCCCACCTTCTTCCAAGCCGCCTCCTCTGACTCTGTCACCTCCACTGGTCCCCCCCCCCCCGGCGGTGAAGGCCTGCCCCCTTTTACTCCTCTGTCGGAGCTGCAGGAGGTGATTCCCTGTATGGCTCGGCAGCCATCAAGACTTGCAACAACCAGTCGGGGCCGGACTCAAGAGCCAAAGGTTGCCCTCAATGTCAAGGTGCTAGGCCGGTGTCGGCGGATCTGATTGGCTGTTGTTTCAATTGTTTCTCATTCAGCCATATTGCTGCAATGTGTAAGAATGTCTCTCGGTGCTTCTGCTGCAGAGGTGAAAGTCACATAGCGTGCCAATGCAAGACTGCAAGTCAAAGCCTCCACTCACATATGGAGTTCCTTCGAGGGCTCAAGAGGAAATCTGCGTCACCCCATGCCCTAGGAAGCTAGAGTGTGATTTCCCTAATTGTCCTCTCTCCTTGGTTGTAGCTGCTACCTCCCTCTCCTCGTCGTGCGTCACGTGGGATCCGATGATCCTTAAAGCTTCTACGCCACATGTGTCACCCTCATCTAGGCTGAAGTCTTGGTCTCAAATGACTATTGGTCTGGTGGCACAAGTCAAGTTGATCTTCCATAGAGTCACTATATGGTCAATGTCTAGTTGTTGTCTTGTTAGGTGGTGAAGGTTGTGGGTCAGTTGTTTTGATGTGGTCGTGCATGGTTGTCTTAGTCGTTGCAACTGGCTACCTCAGTCATTTTATCATATATTAATTATTACCATAGCAGGGGTTTCCCCTACCGTAAGAAAGGAAAGGGCAGCCCGGTGCATGTAGCTCCCGCTTACGCAGGGTCCGGGGAAGAGTCCGACCCACTTAGGTCTTTTGTACGCAGCCTTTCCCTACATTTCTGCAAGAGGCTGTTTCCACTTGGGTCACAAGGCGACAGCTTTACCGCTACCGTATTTCCCTAAAAAAGTAAAAAAATGCAGGTCAATCTATCACCACCCAAGTAATGATAGTTCATAATCAAATTTTTGACACCGAAACAAAGACCAATATCAACACTTGTGTGTTTCTTTGTATCTCTGGGCCCAACCCGGCGGGCCATTAGTACCTGCGGGTACTGTTCACACCTATTAACAGTACCATGTGTACCGTAGGATAGGTTGGCCCTACGGGATTCCTTGGCTGCTAAGTAGATTAGATATTTCGACAACATTCTATATTGTAATAGATCACTTAGGGGTCAAGTTGTCCGGGAATGACTAAAATACAAACAGCTCTCTCGTGCAATCGTGCAAAAATCTCTCCTATACCACACGATCTCCATCCTACATAACTGCATTTTTACACTTCAGTCTTCTCACCTAAAAACATTAAAAAAGTAAAATGTGGAGGTGGGAGAACTGAAATGTAAAAATGCAGTGACCCTAGAGTGAAGATCATGTGGTTTGCATGAGATTTGTTTACACCATCAATAAAGATCAAGCAAGGAAGTTAAGGGTTAAACCCTAGATTCAGAGCCCCAGCTCATACGCTGGCCTTTTAGCCATCACCTCCCTCTCTCTCTCAACATGCCAAGGGTGGGACTGCTCTAGGGCAGCTGCCCTTGTCCCTCCTCTCTACCCCAATCATCTCAGCAGATCCGTGCACATACAGATTGGTATCCAGAGCCACTCTGGAATTATTTTTTCCTAATGGATTTTTCTGGTGGTTTCGATCATAAGGAAATGGAGGGAAAAATTATGATACAAGTTCTTTTGTATTTCATCAATTCACTAAGGCTTCCATCATCAGATTGTCCACCTTCTGTGGTGAATTCTACTTCCGGCGTGAATTGTGCCTATGGTACTGTTCATCTGATGAACAGTACATGTGACATTGTAGATCAGGAGGCCAGCTGCAGCAACCTTGTCATGCCTGCCACTGAACCGTCCAACGCTGACCTCCTCGCTGCAATCAATGGATGTCGTTTGGAGATCTGCGAACGCTTTGATCGTCTCGAGGCGATCGCCATGGCCTAGGGTCTGGAGGAACACATGGCTGTAGCCCTAAAAGCAACCATAGATGACAAACCCAGAAAATTATTTTCCAGTCCCATTGATAGTGTTCAGGAGGAACACGTGGCTGCAATCTCGGACAGCAACTTCTCCAACAACTCGTGTGACTACAGTCAACACCCGTTATCTGTGCTTTCTAGCGGCTCCCTATGGGAGGATCTCCCTGCCATAGAGGTGTGCGACTTCATGGACTTCATGGAGAGCATCATTGTGCGTCCAAAGACCCTGGGGCACACATGGCACCTACTCGGCATCACACCCTTGACGGCTGTGTTGGATGCCCGGCCGACCCCAGATTATGTTGCCTCGTTTCCATGGGAACCTGGTGGCATATGTGATTCAGCAAAGTTAAGAGTATACTAGGAGGCACCACAGGACTTCAAGACAACAATCAGCATGGGGCTTCCCCAAACTTCAACTATGGTGATCTCTCCCTCCCCCTCTCTCTCTCTCGACACGACAACGGTGGGACTGCTCTAGGGCAGCCGCCCTTGACCCTCCTCTCTACCCCAATCCTCTCAGCAGATCCATGCACATAATAGTAGTTCCATCTATCTATAAGTTTAAGAAATGAGGTAAATGATATTGGGCCATACAGAACTTTGTTTGATCTATAAGATTGCATACCACATATATTGCAATGTTACTCTTGAGAACCTCCTCGAAGTGAAGTTGTGCTTTGCCACCCTCAGTGCTAGCTTCCTTTAGTACAAAGATCAGAACAAATTTAAATGAGGAACAGTGACAGCACTACAATTTTTAATATACTGAAACGTTTTTATAGAAAAGAATTTCATTTGAAGTCAGCAAAAGACACCTACCTTCAAGATGGCAATAGTTAGATCATAGTTGTTTATCAGGAAAATAGTTTGCAACTTTGGCTTAGTGAACATCTTGGCCAACTTGACAAGCAAGTCCTCAGTAGCCATTCGTAATCGCTCAAGATTAAGATCAAGCTGCACACAGATGCCCAAATTAGCAACTTCCATAAGCTACAAAAATGGAGGCTGCTTAACAGAATGTGTGCGGGTTAACAATTTTGGGTTCACAGCTAACCTGACCATCCCCATGTTCAACATTGAGATGAAGTAGAGAGGCTGTAAATTCAGCATATCTCCTTGTGACATAGTGTGGATGGACATCATCCTCCCAGAGAGTTCTAATATTTGCATTTCGCAAACTGTTCAAATGCAAGTCGAACACCATCTTGAAGCGAGGCCAGAGTGACATATTAACCTGTCAATGGTCCATAAAGGTATCAACAACAACAACAACAAAGCCTTTATCCCAAGCACGTTGGGGTAGGCTAGACATGAAACCCAACAATTTTTGTAATGAAGTAAAACAGAGGAAGAGATATAAGAGTAACAAAAAAAAACTAAGATCCTGGCACATGAATTACTACTTTCCATGCAGTCCTATCGTGAATTAAGTCTCTAGATACATTCCAATCTCTCAAGTCTCGTTTTACCGCCTCCTCCCAAGTCAACCTTGGTTGTCCTCTATCTCTTCTAATATTTTCTCTACCCCTTAAAATCCCACTGTTAACCGGTGCTTTTGAAGGTCCCCGCTGGATATGTCCAAACTACCTTAGTCGATGTTGGACTAACATCTCTTCAATCGGTGCCACCCCTACCCTATCACGAATCGTCTCGTTTCTAATCCGGTCTCCTTGTGTGTTCACACATCCACCGTAGCATGCGCACCTCCGTGACACGTATTTGTTAGACATGTCGTCATTTAGTTGGCCAATATTCCGCCCCATATAGCATCGCGGGTCTGATCACCGTACTATAGAACTTCCCTTTTAACTTTTGTGGGACCTTCCTATCACATAGGATTCCAGAGGCTTGTCACCATTTCATCCACCCTAGCTTGATCCTGTGGCAAACATCCTCATCAATATTGTTATTGCTTTGTAACATTGATCCTAAGTATCAAAAATAGTCACTCCTAGGTACTATTTGCCCTTATAGGCTAACATTTTCCTCCTCACAACCAACACTATTAAAGTCACACCTCATATACTCTAGTGGTGTTGGTTGTATATGGTCCATAAAGGTATAAAATAAAGTTAATTATTCAAATTAAGCTTCCAAGAGAGCAGAAGATAATCTGATGCCAGTTTCAAATGAGCTGCCAACAAGGAGTAAAAATAATGCCAGAACAAACCTTATCTAGGTAAGAGTCCAAACAAGGAATTCGCCTCTTAAACATGATAAGCTGCAAAAATTATAAAGTTCATTCAGGATTAGATGTTTAACAAAATTCAGTTGTGGTATCTATATCAGTTTATGGACTTGAGTATAGCAGAGTTATTCCCATAATAAGAAGCGTCGATTAAACCTTTTTGAAAGACCCAAAAGGGTGATTTTTTTACTACTTTCTTCAGACCTGGCCTTAAGTGAATCAAATAGAATTTAGTAAGTTAGGCCAAATCTGATATCCCCTGGCCAGCCAAAAAATGAAATTGGACAAGAGAACTGGTATTGGCTTATGAAATTCTAGAATTATTACCATTCTGCACTAACCGTACCTAATGTGCCAGACTACTATGGTATTAGTAACTCAATACAACAATACATCAGAAAAACCTTATCAACACAGACAACAACAGAATTAGCAAGACATTGCTAGTTAGAACAGTTTCTGCCAAGCATTGATCACAAATCAATGACTGCACGGAAATAAAAGTACCATTCTCCTACACTTTATATTCCTATAAATAAGGATACATATGCTACTAGGTATTTCCACATAAAGGAAAATTAAGGAATACCTGGTGCTGATGAATAATTCGGATCATAAGCATTATGGCTATTGCATCATAACAGTTCAGGAGTACAGCATTGAAATATTCATCAACAACTTGAATTGGTCCTGAGGAAAACAATCGAGATATGCATTACTCATTTGCATCCACCAAAATAATGGCAGTGATTGTAATGTTAATACCAGCTTCACCAGTTATTGGAAATATACAAAGAGCTCACTTATAGAGGCTAAACCTTAGTAAGAAATAAAAAATGAACACAGTAATATTGCGTCAGAACCATGAAATAGTGCAATCAGCACATGCTCCTTTTTTCTGTTCCCCTTGCACGCTCGATGTATGTGAGTAACGATGAACATGAATTAACTAAATACCATTCTATGGTTAAAATGTAGCGATGATGGGTGTTGTCGGTACCCTGCAGACCGGGTACCCCCTCGTGGTGGGTAAAAGACACTACGAGCCCCACCTTCCTGCTGAGGCGGGCCCCGGCATAGCCACGTGTCCTTGGCCCTGAGGTCAGCCCTGGGGCTGCCACGTGCGCTTGAGTTCCAGAGTTGATACATGCCCTAGGCTCTGGGCCGAGCCTCCCCGCCGAGGTGAGGTCCGGAGCTGCCACGTGTCAGTTGGCTCAGAACACGTGCCCTGGGCTCCAGTCCGAGCCTCCCCGCTGAGGTGAGGTCTGGAGCTGCCACGTGTATCCAGGCTCCGATACTCCTCGCTGCTGAGGAGAGCCTAGCGTAGCCACATGCCCTTGGCCCCGAGGTCAGCCCTGGGGCTGCCACGTGCGCTTGAGTTCCAGAGCCGACATGTGCCCTGGGTTCTAGGCCGAGCCTCTCTGCTGAGGTGAGGTCCGGAGCTGCCACGTGTATCCGGGCTCCGACACTCCTCCCTGCTGAGGAAAGCCTGGCGTAGCCACGCGCCCTTGGCCCCGAGGTCAGCCCTGGGGCTGCCACGTGCGCTTAAGTTTCAGAGCCGACACGTGCCCTGGCTTAGAACACATGCCCCTAGGTTCTAGGCCGAGCATCTCCGCTGAGGTGAGGTCCGGAGCTGCCACGTGTATCCGGGCTCCGACACTCCTCCCTGCTGAGGAGAGCCCGGCGTAGCCACGTGCCCTTGGCCACGAGGTCAGCCCTGGGGCTGCCACGTGCGTTTGAGTTCCAGAGCCGACACGTGCCCTGTGTTCCGAGCCTCTCCGCTGAGGTGAGGTCCGGAGCTGTCACGTGTATCCGAGCTCCGACACTCCTCCCTGCTGAGGAGAACCCAGCGTAGCCACGTGCCCTTGGCCCCGAGGTCAGCCCTGGGGCTGCCACTTGCGCTTGAGTTCCAGAGCCGACACGTGCCCTAGGCTCTGGGCTGAACCTCTCCGCTAAGGTGAGGTCCGGAGCTGCCACGTGTATCCGGGCTCCGACACTCCTCCCTGCTGACGAGAGCCCGACGTAGCCACGTGCCCTTGGCCCCGAGGTCAACCCTGGGGCTGCCACGTGCGCTTGAGTTCCAGAGCCGACACGTGCCCTAGGCTCTGGGCCGAGCCTCCCCACCGAGGTGAGGTCCGGGGCTGCCACGTGTCAGTTGGCTCCAAACCCGTCGATAAGAGCTCCGAAGCCGCCACGTGCCCCACGATCCGTCGTGGGGCCGACGAAGCCAAGGAGTAAAGAGGAAGGTGTGCTGTCCTATCACACATTTAAAGTCCGTGTGTTCCCCAGGCAAGCAATCCAGTGTACCCCGGTACAGGCGTGCCTGCCAGCGGAGACTAGTTGCGTGGCGCTCTGACGGCAGCAACAGTGCGGCGCCGCGGGACAAGACACATTCCTACCGCCTTCGTCGGACAACATTCAAGGAAGCCGATGTGACAACGCAACGCGCCCGTTCTAGCCGTAGTAGGGGTTGCTGCCCATACCAGGGCCGCCTGTCAGGCCCCGGGCCCACTTGTAAGGATGTCTGGCCTTGAGCTATAAAAGGACCAGACAGCCAACGGACAAAAGGACTTTTCCGATCCCCGACTTTTCGATCCGAATTCCATTCTAGCTCAGTCACAATCCCAGTCTCCGGACACAATTGTAAGCTCGCGAGCTCGAGCCACCCCCAAACTAAAGCAACAGAGAACAACCAACACTACGTGGACGTAGGATATTACGTTTAGGCGGCCGGAACCACGTAAATCCTCGTGTCCACCCTCCCCATCGTGCTACGACACTCGAAACCACTAAGCCCCTCCTAAAAAAAAATCTCCGCGGGCTGCTCCAGAGTAGACCGCGGGAGTGTCGCAGAAAAAACTTCGACAATTGCATAATCTGAGGCAGTTTGATACAAATGCAATAACGTGATTGGTAAGCTTGGAATAATAGGCATGAGGAAACAACATTGGCAGCACCTGCTAGGATAGAATTACACTATTTTGTTCATTCCAACTCTAGATTAAATAACATGAGGATAATATTGTGCTTCATAGAATAAATCAAGAATAAAACTTCATCAAAGGTTATATCCTATGTAAAACATGGTTTATGACTTGTGAGAAAATTTCAAATTTCCAAAAGAAAACAATAAGTTCAAAAAGATAGGCACAAAGCTTTCGTTCAGCTAGTTACATCAAGGTACACAGGCATGTTACACCAAGTTCGCAGTTGGCAAATACCTGGTAGTTGCTTCAATAGTACACTCTTTGGTCAGTTAAGTACCAGGTTTACTACTTTAGTTGGGTAGATAGCGAGTAAATTGCAATGGTCACAGGTGGGCAGGTGGCCAGTACTAACCTAGCACAATACTGCCTGCTGGCGTAAATGTATTAGGCGTATTAGCATTAGGGAGTAATTTAGTCATTAGCCATGAGGCTACTTGGCCCTCAAGCCTTGTACCCTATATATATGTATCCTAATCCCAATCAATGGAGTCCGTTCAATTATTTTCCTCTAATATGGTATCAACCAAACCCTAACCCACCCTTCCCTCCCCTTCTCACTCTCCCCGATCCCAGGCACCGCCGCCGGCCAGCGAGCCGGCGGCAGCCACTCCTGTCTGGGCACCGCGCCCGCTTCCTCCTTCCCTTGCACGTGGTTGCCCACTCCCCTGGATGCCTCACCTCATCTGGCCACCATCGCCGCACCACATCTGACTGCCGCCGCATCTAGCCGGCCCAGACCCGGCCGCCGCCTTCACTAGGTTGCGCGCATCGCCCGCCCTACTTCCCTGGGTTGTGCACGCCCTAGAGCGCCGCCATGGTCGACCTCTCCTCCTCTGGTCCGACTCTGCCAGCCCCCTCTTCATCGGGACCACGCCTGCCCTAGTGGGCTGCGGCCACTGACCCGAGCATCGTCCCGGCTGTTGGATCTAGGCCCCAGGCAGCCTCTCCGTCCACATCCTTGCCTGCCTCAGCCGGATACAGCCCGACTGCGACCCCTCATGGTGAGTCAGCCCACTCCGCCCTCGTTGTTGCTCTAGCCGCTGCCCGTGAGCATGAGCAGGCTATCACCCTTGTCTGGGAGCGGGAGCGCGCCTCGACGGACGCCCTTGCCCGCAAGCTCGCGAAGGCTGAGCACCAGTTGAGGGGTGGCGCGGTCCACGACACTCCCCTCGGCCACGATGGTGCCATGTACCACCTTTCTATGAGGCTTCCGTCGTCGCCAACCTCCACGTTTAGGCCGTCGGTGTGCAGAACATCCGATCGCTGGTCCCGGTCGTCCTCGACCCTGCCTCTTCCTCCAACGCCCACTGACGCGACCTCTTCCTCCTCACCCTGCGGCGCTACGCCCTCGACGACCACGTTCTCACCGACGGATGCCCAACAGCCACCTTTTGAATCTACATGGACAACGTGGTCCTCTCTTGGATCCTGCGATACATCACCGTCGAGCTGCATGACATCGTCTGCGAGCCGGGGGGAGGGCATTGCTCGCCAAGCATGGATTGTCGAGGAGCAGTTCCTTGGCAATCGGGGGGCCCGGGCTATCCACCTCGACGTAACCTTCCGGATTTTCATCCAGGGCGACCTCTCCATCACTGAGTATTGCCGACAGATGAAGGGCATGGCGGACTCCCTCTGTGGCCTCAATGAGCCGGTATTTGATCGTACGCTCGTTCTCAACCTCCTTCAAGGCCTCAACGAGCGTTACGAGCACCTACGAACCTAGATAGTATGGCCCGTTCCATTCCCCACCTTCCAGCAGGTGCGAAATGACCTCATCCTCGAGATCACCAAGGGAGCCGCAATACACTCTACCCCCGCCACAGTTCTCTACAGATCCGGCTCCAAGCATCCCCAGCGCCCTCCTGCGTCCTCGACTACCTCTGGCGGCCTGCCCCCGCGTCCCCCTGCTACCCCATCGGGCTCCTCTCGACCTCCCGCCACTCCTGGAGCCCCTGCCAGCTCTGTGGTGGTAACAGTCGCCGTGGTGGCGGAGGCGGGGGTGACAGTGGTGAGGGTGGAGGCTCCAGCCAGGGTAGCACTCCCTGGCCGTCTCTCTAGCCAGGGTAGCACTCCCTGGCCGTCTCTCTACAACTCGTGGACCGGTCAGATCACTATGTGGCCTGGCCCGTCTTCGAGTGTCTCGGCACCACGACCAGAGCGCCCCCAGACAGCTCTCCTCGCTACTCGGGTTCCTGGAGGGCACGGTTGTTCTCCTGGATACCCTCCTCCAGCCGTCTCGGCACCGCACCAGCTTCCACTCCTTCCCCAGCCACCACAGCAGCCGCACCCAACTCCATCCTAGTTGTCGTACACTTTCGGGCGGGATCAAGAGTCACTTGCTAACTCATTTAGCACGATGACCATAACTCCCATCACTGACTGTGTGGCTGACTCGGGTGCCTCCTACCCCACCACTTCTCACGCGGGTGCACTCTCCTCCCACCCGCCTCACCCTTATTTTCTTTCTTCTATCGTTGTCGAAAACGGATCTACTCTTCTGGTTACCTCAGTAGGTGACTCAGATCCCCGTGGGCCTTTTCGTCTCCGCAATATTCTTGTTGCCCCTGATATTATTCAGCATCTTCTTTCTGTTTGTCAGTTTACCGCTGACAACTCCTGTTCCATGGAGTTTGACCCGTTTGGTTTATCTGTGAAGGATCTTGCTACCCTTGTCTTTTCCTTCACCGTGACAGCTCGGGGCCCCTGTACACCACTATGCGGCTTCCTGCTTCTTTTTCATCCACACTGCACACTTTGACTACTACAGCTTTGTCCACCACCTAGCACCGTCGGCTTGGTCACCCCGGTCCTGATGCTTTGTCTAAGTTGTCTAGTAGTTTAGTCATCTCTTGTACTAGGGGCACTCATTAGTTAGGTCGCCATGTTCTGCTTCCCTTTTCTAGCTCTACCTCTCACGCAGTGCATATTTTTTATCTCATACACTATGATCTATGGACCTCTCCTTGTCATCAGTGTTTGTGGATATAAATACTATCTAGTTGTTCTTGATGATTTTTAACACTACTCGTTGACTTTTCCCTTGCGTTTGAAGTTTGATACATTCTCCACGCTCTCAGTTCTTCGCTTGGGTGTCCACCCAGTTCAGCCACACCATTTGGGTTGTTCAGTGTGACAATGGACGCGAGTTTGATAACTCTACGTCTCGTGCCTTCTTCCTCTCTCATGGTGTACAGTTGCGCATGTCTTGCCCATACACTTCTCCCCAGAACGGCAAGGTTGAGTGCATGATTTGCAACACTAACAACATCATGCGCTCCTTGTTGTTCCAGGTCTCTGTTTCTGCTCGGTTCTAGCCTGAGTCCCTTCACACCGCCACCTACCTCCTTAATCGACTTCCTATGAAGGCGATTAGCTCTCCCACTCCTCACTTCGCCTTATTCAGCACCACTCCCACCTACAAGCACCTTCGAGTCCGCTTGCTACCCTAATCTTTCTGCCACTGCTCACAAGCTTGTGCCCCGCTCCACTCACTATTTCTTCCTCAGGTACTCTCTTGACCACAAGGGGTACCGATGCCTCGATCTTTCCACCCACCGCCACTTGATCTCTCGATACGTCATCTACGACGAATCCTCTTTTCCCTTCTCTACTTCCATGTCCACTTCCGACTCTGCCATAGAGTTGGACTACCTGTTTGATACTGACCCTGTGGTTGCCCCTATACAGCCACCTCTTTTTCTGCCTCCGGCAATTTGCGCCACGCGTGGGCCCAACGCCACCTGCCACACCACGGGTGGCCTCGACGTCCTCGAGTGCGCCATGCATGGCCCTGCCCCGGACATCACCTGTCGCGCCACACGCCGGCCCAACGTCACCTATCACGCCAATCGCGGCCCTGACGCCACCTGCCGCGCCCCTGATGTCCCCGATTGTGCTACGCATGGCCCCGACGTCCCCGATTGTGCCGCTTGTGGCCTCAGCTTCCCCGCCCGCGCCACGTGCGGCCCCAACGTCACCTACCACGCCATTGCATGGCCCCGACGTCCCCGATCGCGCCGAGGGCGATTTCTACGCCTCCTACCACAACCGGCGCAGCCCCTACTCGCTTCGTCGACCCAGTGCACGTCTATCAGCAACATGTGCGGGAAGTGCATCGGCTCGTGTCCCTACCGAGCCTTCGGTGTACCATCCTCGGCTTCTTCACCGAGATCCCCGTCATGTCCACCCGATGGTGACTTGGAGAATTGTCGTGGTCCTCCGGCATGTCGATCGCTGCTCCGGTCACGCCCTCTCGTCGGCCACACCTTCACCGCCTTCTGCCTCCTCGCCGATCTGGCCTGTCCCGACTTCTGTCCGTAGCGCCCTTGTCGATCCTCACTCGCGACGCGCTATGGAGGAGTACGGGGCACTCCTTGCCAACAAGACCTAGGATTTGGTGTCACGTCCCTCTCGTGGCAACATTGTTACTGGCAAGTGGGTGTTCATGCGCCTGAAGAAGGTGGATGGCTCTCTTGAGAGGTACAAGGCTCGTTGGGTCCTTCGGGGTTTCACCCAGCGGCCCGGAGTTGACTACGATGAGACCTTCAGTCCGGCGGTGAAGCCGACCACCGTCCGCACCGTTCTGACGCTGGTTGTCTCGTGTTCTTGGCCTATCTACCAACTGGACGACAAGAACGCCTTCCTCCACGGCACTCTGACTGAGACGGTGTACTGTAGTCAGACGACAAGTTTCATGGATTCAACTCGTCGAGATATGGTTTGTAGGCTGAACAAGTTGTTGTATGGTCTGAAGTAGACACCTCGAGCATGGTACAGCAGGTTTGCCTCCTTGGTCTCGCTGTGCTTTGTCGAGGCCAAGTCGGACACCTCCCTCTTCGTCTACCGGAGCGGGCGGATAATGCGTACCTCTTGCTATACGTCGATGAAATTGTCCTCACATCGTGCAGTTCGACCACCTTACAACGCACTAGCTCAGCTTTACAGCAGGAGTTTGCTATTAAGGGTCTGGGCCAGCTACACCATTCTTGGGTATTACAGTTGAGCGTCGACCCGATTCTCTGCTCCTTCAGCAGCGGCAATAGTAGTACAATGTTGAGATTCTTGAGTGGGCTGGCATGGCTGATTGCATGTCGTGCACAACTCCAGTCGACACCTAGGCCAAGGTCTCCTTGGAAGATGGTGCTCCTGTCAGTGATCCCACTGCCTTCAGGAGCCTTGCAGGTGCCCTCCAGTACCTCACCTTCACTAGGTCAGATATCTCTTACGCTGTTCAACAGGTGTGCCTTCATATGCACGACTAACGGGAGCCTCACCTCACCGTTGTGAAGCGGATCCTCCAGTACCTTCAGGGTACCCTCAACTACGGTCTCCTTCTCCGGCGGTCCTCAACATCAGAGCTTGTCGCCTACACTAGCGCTGACTGGATGGGTTGCCCGGACACGTGTAGGTCCACCTCTGGCTACATCGTATTCCTAGGAGGCAACCTCGTCTCTTGGTCGTCGAAGCGTCAGCACGTTGTCTCCCGCTCGAGTGCCGAGGCCAAGTACCGCGCTGTGGCCAACAGTGTGGCTGAGGCTTGTTGGCTTCGACAGCTGCTCCTAGAGCTCCACAGTCCCCTCGCTCAGAGCACGCTTGTGTACTGTGACAACGTCAGCGCGATCTACCTCTACACCAACCCCATTCAGCACCAGCGCACGAAGCATGTGGAGATCGACCTTCACTTTGTTCGTGAGCGCGTCGCCATCAGTGACGTCTGGGTGCTCCACATCCCGACGACTTTCCAGTTTGCCGACATCTTCACCAAGGGACTTCCTTCACCGGTGTTCTCGGAGTTCAGATCCAGTCTCAACATCTGTCGAGCCTAGATGTTGTGACTGTATTGGGGGTGTTGGCATATATGTATTAGGCGTATTAGGATTAGGGGGCAATTTAGTCATTAGCCATGAGGCTACTTGGCCCTCAAGTCTTGTACCCTATATATATGTACCCTAATCCCAATCAATGGTATCAGTTCAGTTGTTTTCCTCTAATACTGCCAACAGTATATAAGTATGTCTAGCTAGCTTTGTCTAGCTAAAAATATGCACAATTCTTATGTTATTATGGAAGAATCCAACAGGAAGGGACACATCACCCTAAATCTGGCCATCCAATCTCAATTGCACATGTAAGGATTAACATGCCACCATAAAAATAGTTGTTTACATATATTTCCCAACAAGAATAACAAGAAACAAATAAATAGGAAACAAAACAATAGATACAAATAAAGTAGAATGAAAACCTGCAAATATATCATGGAATATGGATTCTTCGCTGAAGAAATCGCCAGAGAAAAGGTACCTGCAGTTGGCATCTGTCATTCTACCAGTTGTTCATTATGATGCCAAAAAAATGCAAAAAGGGTTATCTCAAGGTTACTCTGAAGTTGCTGTATCCATCAGTAGTTTCTGTAAGCTTCTGAAAAGGACTTCATATGGATATTTCTGTGACTTGGCTTCTGCTATATGAGGTATCAATGCTGGTTGATCGATGTCCTGATGTAACATGCAAAAAAAAAGTATGGTATGTAGTTGGTACAGAATATTTTGAGCAACTGAATGGATTTCAAATAAATGCAAGGCCACATTCCACACCTTAAAATAATAAAAAAGTAGTATATATGTATGTATAAACAGTTGTATGACCATTGCTACTTCTGCCATGTGTGAATAATGTCTTCGATGGAATTCCAAAATTCTATATTACCAAAACTTAGATACTTGACACTTTGCATGTCCTAATGAATGTGTCAAAAATTTGAGGGTGACTTACACAATGCAGGTGTAGAGGAAAGCATATCCCCACATTAGAATCATACCCAGCTTTAACACAAAATTTGTATATTCTTCCCAAAATCATCCACACATTATGGGTGTATAGCAGCCGTATTATTGGCCATAAACAAATGAATGAGCTAAGATGAAGGCAAACAATGGTAACATATGTTAAGTATGTATCTAGGGTTGTCAAGGGTAATTGGGTCATTGGCTAGGAGTTAACTTGACCCTCAAGTTTGTACCCCTATATATGTACCCCTCTGGCTTAATCAATGGAATTAATTTACTCTTTATCCTCTAATATGATTTTCACAAGTTCTATTCATGAATCAAATAGGTGATTAGATGACAAGAACCATATAACATGATTGGCCCAGTTTAGCTCCCAGATCATGGTTGATTCGCCAATGAACTTAAAGGCTCTAAAATTGTTGGTGAATCAAATAATCCAAAGAGTGTCGGTAAGCACCTTACCTTTAAGATGTTGATTCTTTCACCCAAAGCAAATACTGAAGAACGGGACTTCAGTGGTTCTTTTCCAATGGAGAAAAGAAAGCCTGTACTTCTGGTTTCAACGCCAAGTAAGTCAGTGGATGTCGCTATGTCCAACTGTAATTTCTCCAATGCTTGAATGTACGCACGGAAATGTGCGCTCAGCACCTGAAGGTTGGTGGGGAGGGAAAATAAGTCAATAAAACAAATAAATATTTCTCCAAAATATCCAGAAAAATACACAAGCTAAGTGTATGGGATCCTCTTTGCTACTAGTAGACTTAGATAATACTGCAAAATCATCGCAAAATTGGTAATAGGAAGGTTGATGGAATAAACTCCGCCTATGTTGTAATGACATAGCCGGTCCCAAGCCCGGGTAAAGGAGGAGGGGGTTGTGATAGGCTTGGCGAGCCAACAACTTACACTTAGCCATTCTCATGGAAATGAAACCCAATAGAAATTCGTTGGGGCGTAACCCTCTTAGCGACGCGCCATATCGGAACCCGGGTATGGTGTTAAGTGGGCAAGGGCCGGGTCGCCACCGCCTTAGTGGCGCGCCATATCGGAACCCGGATATGGTGTTAAATGAGCAAGGGCCGGATCGCCACCACCTTAGTGGCGCGCTACATCATCGCCCGGATGTAGTGATAAGTGAGCAAGGGTCTTTGCATCTTACTCGACGGGTGCAAAGCGTAAGGAAGCTAGCCGAGGAACATAGATTTCGGGTGGGTAGTTGGAATGTAGGATCCTTGACGGGGAAGCTACGTGAGTTAGTAGATGTTGCCATTAGGAGACGAGTAAATATCCTTTGTGTACAAGAGACTAGATGGGCGGGTCAAAAGGCGAGAGAAGTCGATAATACTGGTTTCAAGCTTTGGTATTCTGGTTCGGCTGGGACTAGGAATGGCGTAGGTGTTCTAATAGATAAGAGTCTTAAAGATGGAGTAGTGGATGTTCGAAGACGAGGGGATAGGATCATCTTAATCAAGATAGTAATTGGGGACATTGTCTTGAACGTCATTAGTGCTTATGCCCCACAAGTTGGGCTCAACATGAGTGCCAAGAGACAATTTTGGGAGGACTTGGAGGATATGGTTAGTAGTGTACCGATAACCGAGAAACTCCTCATAGGGGGAGATCTCAATGGTCATGTGGGTGCAACTAATCTAGGATTTGAGGGAGTACATGGAGGTTTTGGATGCGGCGATAGAAATCAAGAGGGTAAGGACATCCTAGACTTTATCGTAGCCTATGATCTGTTGATAGCTAACACCCTCTTTAGGAAGAGGCAATCTCACCTAGTGACCTTTAGTAGTGCCCAACACTCTAGCCAGATTGACTTTGTGCTCACTAGGAGAAAGGATAGACGGGAGTGTCTTGATTGTAAGGTGATCCCGGGGGAGTGTGTTGTGACACAACATAAGCTTGTGGTAGCTGACTTTCGCTTCCATACATGCTCTTTGCGGGACAAAGGTGTCAAAATCACAAGAACAAAGTGGTGGAAGTTGAAGGGAGAATCACAAGAATCCTTTAAAAATAAGGTGATCACAGAAGGACCCTGGGCAGAAAATGGAGATGCAGATAGTATGTGGATGAAGATGGCAACTTGCATTAGGAAGGTAGCTAGTGAGGTGTTCGGTGTGACAAAAGGAAAGAAACTTGTAGATAAAGACACTTGGTGGTGGAATGAGGATGTACAAAAGTCCATTAAGGAGAAGGAGTGTTATAAGAGTTGGCATAATGATAGAAGCGCAAGCAACATGCTTAAGTACAAAGAGGCGAAGAAGAATGCAAAGCGGGCTGTGAGTAAGGCAAGAGGACAAGCCTATAATAAGTTATATGAGAGACTAGAGACAAAAGAAGGTGGAAAGGACATATACAAGGTAGCAAAAATCCGCGAGAGAAAGATGAGGGATCTCAATCAAGTTAAATGCATCAAAGATGAGACTGACCGCATTCTAGTGAAGGATGAAGAGATTAAGAATAGATAGCGTGATTACTTTAATGGGCTATTCAATGATGGGAATGGGAGTACTATGGTTGAGTTGGATGACTCCTTTGATGACTCCAGCAGGCGGTTCGTGCGGAGGATACAAGAGTTTGAGATTAAGGAGGCCTTAAAAAGGATGAAAGGAGGAAAGGCCCTCGGCCCTGACGATGTCCCTATTGACGTGTGGAGATGTCTTGGGGACGTGGCAATAGTATGGCTCACAAAACTATTCAACCACATTTTTCGGTCAAACAAGATGCCTGAAGAATGGAGAAAAAGTATATTAGTACCTATCTTCAAAAATAAAGGAGATATTCAAAGTTGTACTAATTATCGAGGCATTAAGCTTATGAGTCATACTATGAAGCTTTGGGAGAGAGTGATTGAACACCGCCTGCGGAAAGTGACCAATGTCACTAAAAACCAGTTTGGTTTTATGCCTGGGAGGTCTACAATAGAGGCGATTTTCTTGCTTCGTCAGCTTATGGAGAGATCTAGGGAGCAGAAGAAGGACTTGCATATAGTGTTCATCGACTTGGAGAAGGCGTACGACAAGATACCAAGGTCAGTCATGTGGTGGGCACTAGAGAAACATAAAGTGCCAACAAAGTACATTACCCTTATCAAGGATATGTACAATAATGTTAGGACAAGTGTGCGCGTAACTGATAGTGAGACTGATGCATTTCCTATCACGGTAGGACTACATCAAGGATCAGCTTTGAGCCCATACATCTTTTCGTTGGTGATGGATGAGGTGTCGAAGGATATACAAGGGGATATCCCTTGGTGCATGCTCTTTGCTGATAATGTAGTGCTGGTAGATGGAACTAGAGATGGTGTTGATAAGAAATTAGAGTTATGGAGACAAACCTTAGAGTCCAAGGGGTTTAGACTTAGTAGGACCAAAACCGAGTATATGAGATGTGACTTTAGTGGTGTTGGTCGTGAAGAGGGAAATATTAGTCTACAAGGACAAATAGTACCTAGAAGGGACTCTTTCCGATACTTAGGATCAATGTTACAAAGCAATGGCGATATTGATGAGGATGTTTGCCACAGGATCAAGGTAGGGTGGATGAAATGGCGACAAACCTCTGGAATCCTATGTGATAGGAAAGTCCCACAAAAGCTAAAAGGGAAGTTCTATAGGACGGTGATCAGACCCACGATGCTCTATGGGGCGGAATGTTGGCCAACTAAACGGCAACATGTCCAACAAATGAGTGTCGCAGAGATGCGCATGCTACGGTGGATGTGCGGGCACACGAGAAAAGACCGAATAAGGAATGAGGTGATTCGAGATAAGGTAGGGGTGGCGCCGATTGAAGAGAAGTTAGTCCAACATCGACTTAGGTGGTTTGGACATATCCAACGGAGACCTCTAGAAGCACCGGTTAACAGTGGGATTTTAAGAGGTAGAGAAAATATTAGGAGGGGTAGAGGAGGACCAAAGTTGACTTGGGAGGAGGCGGTAAAACGAGATTTGAGAGATTGGAATGTATCCAGAGACTTAGCTCATGATAGGACCGCATGGAAAGTAGCAATCCATGTGCCAGAATCGTAGTCTTGTTTTTTTCTTTTTTCTTTTTTCTTTTCTCTTTTCTTTTTCTTTTTTCTTTTTTCTTTTCTCTTTTCTTTTTCTTTTTTTTTCTTTTTTCTTTTCTCTTTTTTTCTTTTTTTCTTTTTTTTCTTTTTTTCCTTTTTTTCTTTTTTCCGTGTTCTTATAACTCTTCCTCTCTTTTACTTCATTGATATTGGGTTTCATGTCTAGCCAACCCCAACAGGCTTGGGATAAAGGCTTGGTTGTTGTTGTTGTTGTTGTTGTTGAAGGTTGATGGAATAAATCAAAAAATAAACATGCTAAAGTAGAAAGGAGTGGCAGAGAAACAAAGGCAAACAGGAACAGGTTGTAATACTCCAGTCCAGCACCATGTAAGTACATAGCCACCCTATTGGGTATTTGTGGCATCTTATTGTTTTGCCCAGGAGTTGCTCTATTTGGGTACCTAAGAATCTCTAGCTCCTATTGTTTAATAACAGGCATAATATGACACTATCCACACTCTATACTAGGAATGCAGTAACAAGCTGCGTGCTCAATGGTCAACACCTTGAAGCAATTGGACAAGGATGTTGCACTGATTGTGTGGTACTCATCCAGATCAAATTGCTAGACTCACCTTATTCATGGTATCAATATAAGCTGCACGAACTTCGGCATATATCTCCTTAGCATGTTCCTTAAGAAAAGTTATTGTGTATCTGCAGTTGAGAAGGCAACAGAAAAAAGAGAAATTACTCAAACGGGATAGTAATGAGAGAGCTCATATAGCAACAAAAAAGAACTCCCAATCATATGCAAATATGCATTGTTTATAAAATCATTTCAATTCAGTAAAGGTATGTTGCAATAAAGTTTGACATACTTGTATTTAAGAAGAACACTCTGTTGGAGAATCTGAATGTTAGTTTTTGGTTTTCTCAAGGCATAGAACTTTTGGATGACAAACTCAAAAATCTGCAAGAAAATTATGAATGCATTAATAATATAATTACTTTGTAGCTATATGATACAAGATGGGCTACATAAAATGGAAAGATCAGTAAGCAACAAATTTAATCGTATGCAAATATGCAATACTGCAGAGATAGATCTAACAATGGGCAGAGCTATTGCACTGATGGCTAGCACCACACTGGCACTCTCTACTAGTAAACAGCTTGACACCAGATACAGTGATGCCCCTGAACTAGAACAAACAGCAGTCTAATAAAAAGAATTTAACATCCCTGGCCCCCGCCTTCTCCCTCCCTCATAGATCGATCGACAGTAAAAGGTACTATTGTATTGTTGTTTATCACTCCGCACCAGTAGTCATCAAAATCTACCAGACAGACCAGTACTCTTTAGCACCTGAGAATCTACCGTACATGTGTCTGTTAGTGTGGTTAGTTGTCACCAAGCCAACCGGGACTGGACTCTCAAGTCTCACACATTAATACCAGGGTGGAATCATGTTTGAATAATTAATACCTCGCTCTAATTAATATTTGATAGCTAAACACAACTAGCTGACCAGTATCCATCATAAACTAACAAACACCAAAGTCCCGTAAAAAGTTTGTAAGTTGGAAGTGATATTTATGCCCACTGGAGCAAAGTCCCGTTTGTCAGTCTCACTTGGTAGTATGTCCGAATTTGCACATGGTTGCAGTGCCTAAGCTGATTCCATAATGAATATGACCTGAGACATTAGTGGAGATTTCACTATTGCATCAGGTCAGCTCAGTATCATTCTGCATCCATGGGGTTAAGACATATGATACATCTGAAAGTCAAATTACATAACACAAAGCATGGAAAGAAATAGAATGATGGTAAGTATTTGACAAAGCATACAATGGACACATGCCACATTTAAAGAGCAACATTGTTTCAAACCTTTGAAACAGCTTTCTGCCGTAGTCTCTCAACCTCAGGCTGAACATCTTTCAGAGCCTTGGACGATTTAACCATGGGGTCTGCTTCAATGAATTTGATTTTTTTGCTTAGAGTCTCGAGTGTTTTCATGTATTCATCATTAACCTGCATGATTTTTGAATAAAGGAATAAAGAACAACTCACTGAATACTGCTTCAAGTACGAGAGAAGCAATGCCATTAAAGTTATATGGTGAATCTTTTTGACTAGTGATATATAAAAAAACAACAACAAAGAAATCCTGTGAAGTAGGAAAATGATATCACCAAAATGAATGTCATCTGCGTCTGTATATGAATGTAAGTAATAACCTCTCCATCAACAATTATATCAATCATTCTTGGAGGCACTATTATATCCTCAACAAATTTCGACAATTTAGACTCTGCAGCCTGCAATTTGTTTTCCAACAACGAAGCAACATAAGAATCATATAAATAACTGAACATGAAAAATAGAAATAGCATTCATAAAAGCTGTCAAGATTATGAATTAATTAAAAAAACAAAGTGATTTCTAACGCTTAAGACGTGCCTACAACAACAACAACCAAACCTTTTATCCCAAGCATGTTGGAGTCGGCTAGACATGAAACCCCATAACTATATAAGAGTAACAAGAAAAAAAAACTAAGATTCTGGCACATGAATTGCTACTCTCATGCAGTCCTATCATGAGCTAAGTCTCTGGATATATCCTAATCTCTCAAATCTCGTTTTACCGCCTCCTCCAAGGTCAACCTTGGTCGTCCTCTACCTCTCCTAATATTCTCTACCTCTTAAAATCCCACTGTTAACCGGTGCTTCTGCAGGTCTCCACTGGATATGTCCAGACCACCTTAGTCGATGTTGGACTAGCTTCTCTTCAATCGGCACCACCCCTACCCTATCGCGTTTAAGATGTGCCTGCATTTGGAATATTCCAGATGGAGCTGTTGTTTCACATGACATTGCGACATTTCATTCTTCACAAATGTGATATTAACAGTAAGTTGATTTCCCTCAACCAACCCAATGGTAAGATGTAAATTAGTGCCCCGTCCAGATTCTTTTGATGATGTTAAGACAACTTGTGTAGCTCAAAATTGAACTAATCCAATGGTCCTACCATCATAAAAAAACTGGAGGTTGAATGTGTTACATTCCCATATGGAGATGTGGCAGAAACTATGTTGTAACTGTACTTCTAAAACATAAAAAGAAAGGAAATTAACCATGTTCTAGTGTCTACTCAAAGGAAATGGAGTAATGGATGTGGTCAAAGTTTCTAGCCAGACAGCATATGCACGATCAAACCGATATGTCCTATCTACATAACATGTGATATGGACAATAGCCTGCCCAGAATAAAGGCCTACGGAATAACAAAAGTATCAAAGGAAGGTATAGGATATGACACGAACCAGACCTTACGATTTCTCAACTTCAATCCCATGTCCATTGATTTCTCTTGGAGGATCTTTATCTCTGAGCTTATGGAACCAATTTCTGTCTACCACAGAAGTCAAAAGGTTGCAATATGACTCAGTAAAAAGAGATGGACCGGTTGTTCTATTTAAAGGTGTGCGCATACATTAAACAAGAAAACCATGAATACTCTCTGTCTTTGATGAAAGACTGGGCTATGAAAATCAAATTAATTGGCAAGTCTTCAGAAGTATTAAACTAGGAACGGTGTCTTTCAGAGTATTATTGGTAGTAGTCCAAAGATATCACAGGGATCACATGAATCAAAATTCGAATCTTAGGATTAGCTATTAAGAATGGAAATGCTGGTCACAGTATGTAGAATTACCAGAATGGAATAGCAACAAAACTTGAAAATGCAGAGGGATATTTTAGTGAATTTTTCATGTAACAGACAGCATTGTCTATGTGTGAGAACAAATTTGTTAGTAACACGTTGCATATGGCTACTGGTTCAGACATACACCATGAACTGAAATGCTAACACAAAAAAATGTGAATATGTAAATTACCTGGAATCCAGTCAGGAGTGTCTCCATGTGCGAAAGAATATTGTCACAGTCACGAATTTGATCATGCAAGGAAACTATATTTTCACTTTCTTTAATGTAATCCTACAAGAACAAAAAACGGAAGACAGCATCGCACAAATCAAACTTCAAGCCACAATTCAAGTCTCTTTCAGCCTGCATAAAAGAGCTGAAGGAACCATAGATCATTAATCTTTTGAATCAAACCTTGGTGGAAAGAACGACCTTATGATGGTTCAGAAACTAAATTATGACAACCAATAGGTTCAAATTCAATTGACTACAATGGGCATCAAGCTCTCGGTCAGTAGAACAATGGTGGCATTGCACAATTGACATGAACAATGCACTGATAACATCTGCAATAACAATTACCTGTATAGAATCCAGCTCAACTTGCCGTATGTTGTTCTCAACACCTTTTGTGTACTCGCGCAGCTTGATGCCATTGGCCAGGATGTTTGCGACTTCCTTCATGCATCCAGAAAGAAAGAAAAAATGAGCCACCCCGCTAGAATACAGCAGGACACCGTTTCATACAGGTCCTCTCCATTCAAATGTTGCATTGAGCTCCAAAGGACGCAAATAGCAATACAATACAACCGAAGGGGCGCTCGGTCGATGGAACGAGAGAAGTCTGGTAGCTTCATGATCCCAAGCCAAGCTACCAGATGTATAGAAGCTACAAATGCTGATGGAGCGAAAGGTGGTACCTGATCGTTCTTGCAGTCATCGAGCTCCTGCTGCAGCCCCTCCAGCGACTCGTCATCGCTGCCAAACAAAGCAACGAGAGGTGGGTTGTGCATCACAGCATGCAGACGACACGGGTAGCTCCTGCAAGGGAAGAGCGAGCTCGCGTGCCACCGTACCTGGCGGCTTCCTCGTCGAGGGCGAGGTCGCCGACGAAGACCCCAAGGTCGAACCGCTCCTTCCGCGCCTCGAGGGTCTCCGCGACGGGCACGGCCTCCATCGCCGCGACGGCAGTCTGGTTTGGGGCCGGACGGCGGCGAGGGGTGGGCTCCGATCTAGATCTGCCTCCGGTGACGGGGGTGTTGGGATCGGATCGGACGGAGGCCGAGGGAGCTCGTTGGGAAATGATGGGCGGACCCAGGAAGGAAGAAGGTGAAACTGGGCTGGGCCTGAGCATTAGGGTGGGCCTGCGGACATGGTTCGGCGGGCCGGGCTGAGAGTTTGGTTTTTTTTCATACAGAAATCTTGTTTGACTCCCTATCGAGTTCGAATTTTTTTCTCTCGTAAAATCGTATAGAAAGTCTCTCGCAATTTTCAATATCGTGTTGAAAAAAAAAATGTCATGTGTGAGCCGCTTAGGACAAAATTATTATACAAACTGCTTAGGGAGGTGAAACAAACGGTGTTGATAGCTGAAGGAGTGGTTTATGAAGCCTGGGTAAAAGATAAAACAAATAAGAAACTACTCCATACTAGGTTTTAAAGTCAAACATGTAAGTTTGGACTATTAATAAAAAATTATAAAGATTTTTGAATGGTTTGGGTGGTTTTTAATTATGTATATGTAGTTTATTATATCTTACTGATTACACAACTAAGCTGTCTTGCTTCAGAGGTGAAGGAGGGCCCAACAGCTGTACCAGACTACCAGTTGCGAATACAACTCCATCAGTTTCTAAACGGAAACCACCTAAACCTGTCATCAAGGATGTTGAAATTCAAGTAAAACCTTATGCAAAACCTGCCACGGATAATGAAACCGCTGCAAGTGATGGGATTGCTGCTGAAAACAACACTTTTGCGCAATAGTTAGTTTTGGCTGTGACTTAACAGCATGTGTGGTTCTTTTGGCACTAATATCTGTACTCATATTATATTTCTCCTACAAAGCATGCATGGATATTCAGTTTTTGTCAGGAATTTTCCTTTCAATGCCAATATTGAATTTGTTGAGTGGGAATTTAAGAGAATTGGTGCTGTCGAGCCAGGTGGTGTTCAAGTTGTTAACTATAACGTTAGTATATTCTGGTTTGAGGGTCTATCTATAATGTTTATTTTAACCATGCTGAGTGCTTTGCTGCAGTTTGATGGCTTTTGCTTTGGCTTTGTCGAATATGAGTCATCAGTCTACGCAAGCACCGATTATTTAACGTTGGTTAGTTCAACATCAAATATTTTGAAACGGAGGGAATATCACATATCGTGGATTGTGGGTGTGAGAAAAGAAAACTTTAGAGTCTTTTTTTCCTACTTACTCTGAGCAGTCTTTTTTTCTTCTTCTAAAAACGGTGAGCGGTGTTGAAGACAGGAGGGACCAGGGATACGGACGGATAGATGTTCATAGAGGAGATGTTATCTAGCGAAATCCGCTTCCCGATTTGGCGGATCATATGCGAAAGCGACGGCTACGCATGAAGCCCTCCGCGTCGCGGTGATATAAGGTGGCATACGCAAGGCTGTGCCTCCCTTGGTCATCCTGGACTGGACGGCTGCTCATCAACTGACGGTGACGCCGCGTGGCATAGCTGATCCACCGACATGGCCTGTGGAAAAGCAGCGAAGCAGAAGCACCCCGCCGTCGGCTGGCCAATTCTGTTGTGGCTTGGCTGGGTTGGTGAGGCAGTGCAGACGTGGCAGGTCAGATCGTCGTCAAACACGACAGCGGGAAGGCTGTACCCTACTAGTAGTACCAGTCCTTGGGCCGGGTTTGGTCGGATAGGGCCTGGGCGCGGCCACGTCATGGGCCCGCCAAGTTGCGACGCCACTTGCCCCACTTGTGTTGGGTGTGTGCCCGGAGCATCTACTGTTCCTCAGCCCTGAGCTGGCACATGTTGTTCCCCCTGCGCGGTGCTGCTGCGCTGCACGGCCACAAGACACGCAATCCCAAGGAAAAAATTTGGTTTTTTTCAAAACAGTACTTGAAATGTTGTAAAATATTAGGTACCTCAATATCTAGATTTTGATACAACCTTTCGTCTTATCCGAAATACCCGAGTTATATATTAGATTTGTCTCATGTTATTAACAACCAACATAAGTCTAATATCATTCGTAAATTTAATCTTAAGAGTAAATAAATTATAAGTTCACTAATGATGGATTATAGATAAAGGATCTAATCTAAAAACTTTACATATAACAACTTACAAATAAAATATTAAAATTTAAATTGTTCATAGTTTGTAGATTTTAATTGAACTTGAGATTTTATAGGTCGACTGTTCGGATATTTAGATATCTGAGGTTGCCATCCGAATTAGAAATTTATATACCGGTTATTTAGATTCGTTATACAAAAAGATATCCGATATTTCAATCCTATAGGTTTCATTCTCGATTTTTTTTGTTTCGAGTTTCAGTTCATGTCCACGCTTACAGCCTTGTTCGGCAATATGTACGAGCCTTTATATAGAAAACAAAAAGATAAAGGAGTTGTCCGATACATTTTGGAGCCGTTTTAGGCGAGCCAAGCTGCTTCCGGCTCTCATCGGCTCGGTTTCGTCCTTCGTTTGCCGGCCCAACACGTGTCGGCGCGTCCCGTTCCGACACGCGGCCTCCCTCCGCGCGCTCGTGGTCCATCCAGCACAGCTTCCTTCCAATTATGCAACCCCCACTTGCCGCTAACCGTCAACGATCAACAGATAATCTCCCACCAATCAGCAGGCAAAAAAGAAACCTCTTTTTTCCCTCGGTAGTCAATCAGTGGGGGTTAGGAGGAGGATGAACAAAAGCCCGAGAGATTACAATACAAGGCGGCCACGTCCCTCCTGCTTCCCTTCTCACCATTCTGCAGAGAGATCTGATTGCCTCTCTCTCTCTCTTGCTGCCTTCTTATCCCCTCCTTCCTCCTCTCGTTTTCAGCGGTATCCTCTTCCTGTTCCGCTCCCTGCCGTCCACCTATCGTTCTTCGTTGTCGAGCCATTGCTTCGCTGTTCTTTGGTCGTTTCGCCGTGGACCCGTTCTTGATTCTAGGAAGGTTCGGCCGGCATGCGGGTTGGGGGTCTGGTTGGTAGCGGCGAATCCGGGTTGAGTTCGTCTTGCTGTTCTCCCAACCGTTCGGGTTTGTCTGCCTCCCGGCATGGCTTCTTGATTGTGCCGGAGCTTCCTGCTCTTTAGCGCGGTCCCTGGTACCGCATACGCGGCAATAATGGCGTCCAGGGACTTCCTGGGCGCGTTCGGCGGCCGCGGCGGCGAGGGGGCGCCGCCGGACGACGCAGCCGGCGGCGAGTCGGATGACATTGAGCTCAGCCTCGGCCTGTCCCTGGGCGGCCGCTTCGGCACGGAGGCCAAGCGCCCGCGGCTGGCTCGCTCCTCGTCCATCGCCTCCGTCTGTTCGGTCTCCTCCCTGGACGGGGGCCACGACGCCGACCCGTTCCCCGCGGCGCCGCTGCCGCTGCTGCGAACGAGCTCGCTGCCCACGGAGACCGAGGAGGAGCGGTGGCGCCGCCGCGAGATGCAGAGCCAGCGCCGCCTCGAGGCCCGCCGGAAACGCGTCAAGCGGCGGAACTCCATCGGCTCCTCATCCTCCTCCGGCACGGCGAAGCCAGGCGGCGACGCGCCCGCCTGCGCCAACGGGTTCCAGCTGAGGAGGTCGACTGGGTCGCAGGGGAGCAGCTCCGTCAACGTAACGGAGCAAGGTATAAAAACATGCTTCATATTCTCCTACAATCCTATGTTGATGCCTCTTATTTTCGTCTTTTTTCTTATTCTCGTGTTCGTTTCATATCATAATTTGTCGTTGCTAGTTCTTCCTGATGGGATGCTTGCTTAATATTCCAACTTGCTACATTACTTACGCACCGGTCAGTGTTAGTTATATAGACCACACAGGGCAAAATATGGGTTGGATTGAAATAATGGTATATATATTAGATCAGTGACGCATAATTCTCCTCCCAAAATCAAAACGGAGTACAAAACTTGTGCTCTACCTTATTGTTGCCTTCCACTAGTTATAGAGTTAGACGGCCTCTCCTCAACTGTATTATGCTATATCAGCGGCCATAGTAAAATGGAGATTAAGCAGGTTCTACGGTTTATGTATGCCCGTTCGATGATTTTCTCAATTTTTTGGTCAATAGATCTGATCAGTTTCAAACTTTTGTGCAAAAGTATAGTCAGTAGGAAGCCATGTCTCACTCATGCTTCCAGAAAATGGGTTGAGGTGGGACATGAATGTAAACCAGGCTACAAACTGCATATACGATGTCGGGGAATATAACTGTGGACTAATGGTAAACCGTGTCATAACCGTCGTTTTGCTACATTGAACTTGGTTCGGTAGGAAGCCATTTTCGTCTACTTCCACAAAATGGGTTCAGGTGGGATCAGAATGTAATCCTAGCTACAAATGGGATATAAGATATTAAAGGAATATGATTGTGATCAATGGGAAGTTGTGTCATTTTGCTACATGGAACAGTCCCCTGCATTTGTCCAACTGATTAGTAGAAGACATCAAAAGAAAAAAACCTGAGCAATAGAAGGAACTTAATAGATCAGAGAAGGGGAGCAATTTGTAAATCTGATTGTAATCCAGTATTTGGATCCCTTGTCAACTCAGATTAAGTTGTTTGACTGTATATACTATGTACTAGCAGCAAGTCATCTATCACCGCAATAGTATGCTAGTTTAGTTGGACAAACGCTTTTTTTTTTAGAAAAGCAAGTTGGACAAACGCTACTTGGCTATAACCATGCCCTTTCAAGACTGACTCTTCATTTCGTCAAGAAATAATTAACTGCCATTTCTTCTCACCTTACAAGTGATTCCACAGAATTTACTCGCTAGTCTGCTATTAGGTCTCCGAGCTTGTCTTTGCAAGGGATGCTTTGCTTTTAATTAACATAGGATAGGCCACTATGATCCGCTTCAACAACCTACTTCTGGATGTTCATCTTGGAGCCTATCATGCCACCATTTTGTTCTTATCCAAAGAACTAATATACACATACTGTGATAAGCAATTCAATCATTAGTTGCCGGAAGAGAATTTATGGTCCGCTTGATCTGGAAAGCATGCAATTCAAAATGTTCTATTGCGTTTGCTTAGTGAACTGTTTACCAAAGTTCCCATTCAAGCCCTAAGCCATCCTGAAATTTCCTATTTGATTGTAGATTGTTATTTGAGGTATATTCCATTTTTATCCAGGCATTGGCATTGACAAAATAATTTTGTTGTAACAAAAAGAGGTGACAATTAGCCAATATTCGACTGTACCTCCTGTTTCTGCCTGGATTTTTTTATCAAAGGAGTCTCAAAATCTTCAGCCTGTCTTCCCAGGTCTTGCTGCAAGTGCAGTAGTTCAGTCCACAGGCGCTAGGAGTACATCAGCCTCTGATAATAATAATACTAATCAAAGCAATGTATTTCCTCCTCCAACATCAACCGGGACGCCAGTAAATGGCGCTGCAACAGAGCAGCCCCGGCTGCGGACGCTTGGATCTCTGACGACGAGAACTAGCAGGATGGAAGACATGCCAATGGTTTCATCCAAGGTGGAAGGTCCTAATGGCAAGAGAATCGAAGGCTTCCTGTACAGGTACAAGAATGGCGTGGATATGAGGATAGTCTGCGTATGCCACGGTAGCTTCCTCACGCCTGCAGAGTTTGTGAAGCACGCTGGTGGCGGTGACGTCTCAAATCCACTTAGGCATATTGTCGTCAACCCCTCACCATCGGTGTACTTGTAATCATGAACTACCTGGAGAGTTGTCAATGTTGTAACCAACAGTACTGTAACCTGCTGCAGGCTCCCGATTCCCGTGAGCAACCAGTTCGACAGAATTGTTTATCCGTGTTTTACATAATTCAGAGAATGGCAGCAAATTCATGTCATACGCAAATGTTTATAGGCTTGTTTACAAATATGAGAGGATCTAGTCGCACTGTGAGATGTTAGTAATGTCTGGCCCCTGGGGGGACTCTTGGTTTTTTCTTGAGAAGTCGTTGATGCCATCTTAAGAACAAGAAACCACATAATCAGATCCTTTGATCTTTTACCTATTTCTGTCAAATCGTAAGTTTTTCTTTCATTTTTTTATTTAAAAACCCATTTTTTTTGTAAACTGGTCGTATTCAGAAACTGATTTATGGCAGTTCCTTTGAAGCCTAACTTTTGATTAGCATGTAATTGCATGTTCCAAAGATGCTTCAACATTATATCCATATTTACAATGCGTGCAAAGTAGTTTATCCGTTTACCGACTTAAAAACGAAGCGTCATTGTTCATTTCAAGCTCAAAAAGGAAGTGAATTATTTAAGTGGCATGACTGCACATCCCAAATAAGAAATATTTATGCAAATCAGGAATGCAGCAAAACTAGTCATTTTAGTATAGCATGCATAGAAATGGGTTCCAGGAAACAATAGCTGTAGAAGCTAACAAGGGTACCAAAGTTGTGAATATTGCACCCATTGACCACCGTGAACACAAGATCAACATAACATGCCTAAACCTTCGCTACTTTTTTCCTACCAGTCTTCGATTTCATGTTTTTCTTTTTCTGCTTTTTGTATTCCTCGTACATGCTTATGGATGACATTGTGTGGTTCAACTCAGCTCTTAACCTCTCATTCTCCGAGATGCCTCTAAGTAGTGCAAAATGGCTCTCCAACTTCTCTTTCAGGTCATCTTCATCTACCGAGCATTCTGCCTTCTTAAGCACATCTGCGTTCAAAGCAACACACTCCTTTCCACGTCGTTTCCTTTTGCAATTCATGGACAGTACTTTGCCGGCTGGTTTTGACAATTCCTGTTCAATTGACAGGTCTCTATACGCTTCTGCTGGGCTCACATTCAAAATAGGAACTGGGTTCTGTGTAGGGTTCAAATTTGCCATGCTCAAGATATTTGAAGCCATTGAGGAAACAGATATGTCGTAATGCTTCTCTAGGAGACTCAGCTCCCAAAGAACTGAAGCAAGTCCACCACTTAAATACGGATCTTTAGCCTCTGGATCATATTTCTGGATAAATGGATAAACATGATCTCATGAATATAAAGTGTTGATTGTTTATTCTGAACAAGAGTTGGATAAGTGAACACAAATACCGCAACTAAAGAAGACAGGGAACCTCCACCAGAATCATTCTCTAGCATGTTACGGCACTTGCTATTCTTTTGGAGTAGATGCTTCAGTGTGACTAATGCTGAAGTATTCAAAAGTGCACGCCATTAGACAAGAAAAAGGATTATGCTTGATAAACACCATTTGAACACCATCCGGGAATATTGCGAGTCTAATATTTATCATGATTCATTAATAATCATGTCTAATATGCACATATTCTTTATATCAGGGTGACTCACTAGATTATAAGAATTCAAAAATACACTCCTGCACATAAATAATTGCATCCTACTGCCAAATAATTTCACATAAACTAGCTCAAAAATAATGCAATCTAAGGTGGGTCCAGCACTGAAAAGAAAAAAACCTGCTATTGATTCTGCAGAGCCAAAAGATAGAGCAAATGTAGCCAAACGTTTAATGAAAGCAGCAGCTCTGATCATATCCTGCTGCTTGCCTTCCCATAGAAGTGTCTTCAGAGCATCAGCCAATACATCACCATGATCCCTGGATGCAAAGAAAACAAGGAAGATTATGCCTTCTCATGGTAGAGGACAGTTTAACAATGCTACTTCAACGATTTGACAAGTAAAGGCAGCCCGGTGCACATAGATCCTGCTTGCGCAAGGTCAGATAAGGGTCCGACCCACTTTGGGTGGGTCTTTTGTATGCATCCTTTCCATACATTTTGCAAGAGGCTGTTTCTAAAACTCAACCCGTGACTTCATGGTCACAAAGCAACAGTTTTTGTGCCAGAGTTCCCCTTCAAATGCACTGAGCAACAACAACAAAGCCTTTGTACCATGCATGTTGGAGTAGGCTAGACATGAAACCCAATAATTTTATTTTTATTTTTTATGAAGTAAAAGAGAGGAAAGAGATATAAGAGTAAAAAAACTAAGATTCAGTCACATGAATTGCTACTTTTTATGCAGTCCTATCTCGAGCTAAGTCTCTAGATACATTTCAATCTCTTTGTCTGTTAGAAATGATCCCGTTTTCTAGTTTAATTAGTGTTAGAGATAGAGTCCAAGTCAAATAAGAGGAGTCTATATAAATTTAGATTTGGACTATGTAATTTGGGGCTTTATATACAGCCCCCTATTAAGAATAAAATAAAGAGAAAAAGAGGAGATAATTAGAGAAAATTTCTAGACTAATTACTCCCGGATTTTCAACAATTGGTAATCAGAGCTAAGGTTCAGGTCTAACCTCGTGTCGCCCCCGGGAGGACGCACTCCCGGGGCGGCCAACCTAGCCTGAAGAGGCTCACGGGCGAGCGAGCTCGGGGCCAGAGGGGTCGAGGTCAGCTCCTGCGCAAGGTGGAGGGGTGGCTCTTGAGGCGGATCCGACGACCAGGAAAGCAGCTCGACACGGATCTTGACGAAACCAGCGTAGATCAAGATAATCGGGAGCAGATCGGGTTGAATCCGACGAAGAACGGGTGTGAATCAGTGGGAATCGTCAGTTCCCGACGGTGTGGCGGTGTGCTTGACGGCCTGGAGATGAGGGCGACAAGACTTGAGGCCACCGACCGCCGCTGCGTCGGTGCGCACGACGGGTGGTGCTGTCCGCGGGGAGCAGGGCGAGGGGCCCCAAGGGTGGCAGCGGGAGCGTGCAGAGGCCGATGACGAGCAATAGGAGGTTGGCGTCGAGGGTGCTGGACTGCTGCGGCGGGAGGACGCGCAGCTGGTCCGGCGTGTGGGCGAAACAAGAAGACACGGCGACGCGCCCTCTCCCCAGTGTGCGCGAAACAGCGCTCGATCCAGAAGGAGGTAGCAGCCCTAGGAATTCTGTAGAGGAGAAAAAGCACCGGAAGGCAGCGCTCGGCCACACAAGCAGAGGAGGAAGCTGGCGGCTATGGAGAGAGGCTGAAGGGTTAGGGTTTTCCCCTAAAATAGTAAAATATACTCCATTAAACACTTAAATTGTGCTATAGCACATTACAAAGGGAGGGAAAGCAAACTCTAAGCTAGTATGAAAGGTATTGCATTTGTTTCGATATTATAGAAATGGTATCAACAAGATAAAGCTACGATTTTCTTCTAGTTTACAATCAAGTTTGCGACGAAAGAATAATTCGACGTCTGCATGATCATGTGATAGAACTCTATTTCAGTAACAGCAAATAATAAGTCATGGGGGCATGGGGGGAAACGGCAAGCCATAGAACTCTTGAGTGAGTAACAGTGAATAGTTAGTCAAGGTAAAATGCATGCAAAATAACTGTATTTCAGTGATAACCAGTCAAGTCAATTGAATAAAAATGCATGCATATAAGAAATGTAAGACAACAATTAGTGAACAAAATGATGTGCGGTTTAAATCTTTATTTGGTATAAATAATGCAGTGACATCAGGCATTATCCAATATAATTCATATGTATGGTAACAAAGACAAATAAGAACATATATTTCCATCACCGAGAATAATAGAGTCCAAACCTGTCTGGTCGATACTCCAGTATGAGATTATAAAGCTGTACAAAGAAATCCTGAAGGTCTACATTCAAAGCCTCAAGGTTGCTCCTCCATACTTTAAATGCAACAATGCAACATTGCAGACGTTCTGAGACAGATAGTGAATCAACATGGGGACTTTTATCCTGATGGTCACTATACCCAGAAAGTTTCTTGAGGCAAACGATGAGTTCTCCCATGAAATCCAAATCAATAAAATGTGAGAATTTTCCTAAGCCCTCCAAGCATGGACCTAGCAGTGGGTGTTGGACACCCAGGGAGATATTATTGCCCTTGGACCTGGAATTTTGGATATACAGTGACCATCAGATGGCTAACAGCTAAAATTAAGTTAAACTTCATTGTATTAGTGCAACTTGGGTCGGGGAAATAAAAGAGCCAGATCAATTAACAAGTACCATCCATATGAATTATTTGTTCTCATACAACTAAGGAATTCACTTTAAAGCACATACCTTGAAATTGAAGTGCTCATAGTATGTTTCAGAATGCGAAAATATGTCTCAAAAAGAGCAGATAATGTTTCTTGTTGTATCTTTCTTCTCTCCTTGGGATCAAGTGTGAAGGAAACAGCTCTAAGATCGGCGTTAACCTGAAAAGAATAATGGAAACTTTATGCCAATTCACATAGTCCATATAAGAAATTGTCATGTCATATTTTAAGGTACCTCCTCTCGAGCTTTTGAGATCAGTTCTTGTCTGGTTTTCTTCTTATCACTCACGGGCAATTGCTTTGAAACATCTTTACCCTGCCAACGTTTATTCTTCTTTGGTTTTGGATTTTCCTCCTTGGTTTCATCTTTTCCAAGATAATCATCAAATCTTAAAGACAGGAAGACCTGACACAAGATTTGTGGTCCCAGCACTTAGATAAGAATGGTTTTAAACTCAGTTTAATGCATTACAATCTATGACAGACCAAAAATAAGATACTTATCATATACCTCAATACTATCAGGATGGAGCTGGCAATCATTGAGTTTCACATGATCTGCAATCAACCTTACTGCTTCAATAGTTGCCTCACCACGATGTTTTCCCTCATTTATAAATAGAGATCTTATAGTTTCACAACACATTTTCCTACAAGGAACATTTTAAAAGATGGACACTTTTATTAGTCTGATTGACTAGAAAACAACTCACAACTTTAAATTTAGCTCATTCTCAGATGCGCTAAAACTAGTTTTTTCTAAACATGGTTCTACATGAGTAAGAATAAATATCTCAACAGTCATCAAGTAATGTTGGTATCAAATATCAGCATAAATGGCATGTTTTCCATATTCGTTTCAGTTTAAGGATAAAAGAAAAGGGCAGCCCAGAACATGTAGCTCCCGCTTGCATAGGGTCCAGAGAAGGGTCCGACCCACTCGGTTTTTTGTACGCAGTCTTTCCCTGCATTTTTGCATTAGACTATTTCCAGGACTCGAACCTGTGAACCTCATGGTCACAAGGCAACAACTTTACTTGGTTCAGTTTAAGGATAAAATCGTAGATTATAAACGCAAGCTGGACCACTACATATTGGTTGTTGGATGATCCTGGGCTTAGCGAATTAGGCTAGGCACGTGGCTGCGGGCCTGGTTCGAGCTGTAGGCAGCAACCCACAAGGGAGTGTGTGAGGGAGTCTTGATTGAGTCAGAATGTAAATCTAGGAGATAGAGTTGGAGTACTACAGATAGAGTTCTAGTTTGCTGTAGAAATAGAGTTGGGTTAGAGTAAAGATGGCAACGAGTAAAATATCCATGGATACCGCTCCATCTACCTGTACCCGCAAGACAATATCCATATTCAAACCTGTACTCGTTATCCGCAATGGGCAAGAAATGGTGTACTTACCTGTTATCCGCGGATAATTTTTACCCGCGAGTACATTATCCAAAGCATAAAACAACACAATTTGTTTAGTTTCAATACACTATAGTAGTAATGTCGGCGATGGTGAGGCACCACTTGGGGAAGGGTGGGTGGCGGCTGCTAAAGGGATGGAGTGGTAGAAATAGAAACCCTAAAAGGAGTCTATATATACAACGTTGTGTAGGGCCCACATGTCAACAGGTAAACGGGTATGCATGTTCGGGTAGGTTTTTTTTACCCTTTAAAAACTATCCATCGGGTTTCATGTGTTGCCCGAACCCATACCCACGGATAAATTTACACCCAAATCCGTGCTCATCGGGTCGGATATCTGCGGACATGTGGGTAATGGTACCCATTGCAATCTCTATGTTAGTCTTAGTTGGAGTCATGTTGGGTTTAACCTGCTTATATAATGTTAGGCAATCCCTTTGGAATAAACAGCCCTCAAGTTTTGGTTGCTCCTACACGTCGGATTTCTTACATTCTGGTACTAGAGACGTGTTGGATCCAAGAAAATCGAGAACCTATGGTCCGTTGAGGGGACCAGATCGAGGCAGACCAGGCGAGCTTCTTGCACGGTTGTCGGCGGCAGGCGCGGCACGTGCACTCCCACAGAGCAGATCGGCTCGCACGATCAATGGATGCAAGCAGACCAGCGCGGATTGAGATGGATCCCTTGACCCGAGGCGAAGGGCGGCGCGGATCGAGCACGATTTGCACGAATCTAGTAGTCGTGGATTTCGACGAGGCGGGGCTCAAGAGAGACAGATCCCAAAGGCACAATACAAATCCCGAAGAATTGGAGGTGAATTTAGCACGCAAGATCTCCAACAGGGGGGTTGGACTTGGCGCACAGCATCCTAGACGATGCATGACACAGATCGAGGCAAAGGAGACGCGCGACGAGGAAGGTGGCAACTGAAGGAAGTAGCATGCCTTGAGTGATCGCCGAGAATCAAATCCTCCAACACGCAACCAAGAGCGGGTTGTGAGGCAGCGGCACTCCCGAGCGTGTGACAACACGTGAGTCGAGCGGCGGCACTTGCAAGCCAGGTGGCAACGGCTCGCAAGTAGGAGAGTCGACATGAGAAGACGCAAGGAAGAGGAAGAGGACCGTAGGAGATCACGGCTACATCGAGTTTGGCCTGATTGTGGTGTTTGTCACGTGCACCGGGAGTGGAGGGAATTGGTGACTTTGGCTACTGAGTACCTAGAAAATCGTACAAGAGATTATCCCGTTCCTTTCTTGCACATACATGAGAGGTCTACGCGAAAGATTTTTGTACGCACGAAGATCAATCAAGAGCGTTGGTGATCAGAATCGACACACTATAACGATATGGCGAGTGATGGATGTCCATGAACAATCATGTGAATGGCAGGAAAAGCGGCAAGAACAACACGGCGGAAGTCGGAAGGCACCCGTGGGATTCGAGAGGTGGCGACTAGCTTCCGTGTTGTCACCAAGACCAACTACACGGAGTGGGCTATCATGATGAAGGTGAAGCTCAAGATGCGGGCGTTATGAAAGGTCATCAATGAGTGTGGCATGAATGAGCAAGGGAATATGATGGCACTTGATGTCCTGCTCAGTGCCTTGCCGACGAAGATGATATCTACGATCGTCGAGAAGAACTCAATAAAAGAGGATTGGGAGTGCATCAAACTCATGTGGATCGGGGCATACCGTGTGAAGAAGACTATGACACAACACTTGAGTCAAGAGTTTGACGCGATGGCGAGAGCGTGGAGGACTACTCCTTTCGTCTAAGCGACATGATGTTACGCCTTGCGACGCCCGGGAAGGTGGTAGAAGGATCAAAAAACATGGAGAAGATGTTGTGAAACGTGTCGTCATGCTTCGAGCATATCATGGTGGCGATCTCAACATTGTTGGATGTGTCATCACTCATGCTCGCAGAGGTGATTGAATAGATGATGGCAGCGGAGAACGCCTTCAATAGGATGCAATGTCATGGAGGCTTCCACAACGACAAGTTATTGCTCACTCAAGGGTGGGAAGCACAAAAGGAGTGTGCTAGTTTGTCGAAGACGGACGTCCGCTAGAGGTGCCCATGATGCGACTCGCTAGGCGACGGCAACGAGAAGCTCGCTCGAGACTAGTGTTAAAGATGCAAGAAGCATGACCATTGGGCTCAGGTGTGGCTCCAAGCTCAATCAGACGAAGGCACACGCGACAATGGTTGATGATGACGAAGGCACCTTGTTGATGGCAAGGGTGTCCTGTTGAGACGGGCAAGGCACTAGAGTACCAGGGGCGGTCATCATCAATGGAGCTGGTGAAAGAGCACGTCTTCGCACATCTTAGTAACGACGCATTGTGGCACTTTAACGCGGGCGCGACCAACCACATGACTAGGTCATAAATTGTCTTCTCTTAATTCGACGACAAAGTTGTCAACACGATGAGGCTCAACAACAACTCCATCGTCAGGATCAAGGGTGAGGCCTGATGACGTAGCTTGCAATACTAGGGAGCTTCGGAAGCACACTAGCGTGTACCTCATTCCTCGGCTTGACAGGAACATCATCAACATCGGCCAGCAAGATGATGAGCGCTACAACGTCAACATCCATGGAAGGATGATGAAGATATGTGAGGAGCATGATTGATTCTCCCAAGGGTATGACACACCTCTAGTAGACTCTACTTGATCCGGCTCAACATCACAAGCCCAGTACGGCGTGCGAATGTTGTAGCACTGGCTAGCAAACAGTCTGTAGAGCGGCAGGTAACCATGGGGAGGCTAGAGCGATGCGCGCATGAAGGGAGGATGTGTGACGGCGGCTTAGATCATGAGGATCTAGAGCGACAAGGCAGGACACGACAACCTTCTCTTATGGAAACTCAAACATGCGTAGAAGGCTCGGTGTAAGGGAGGTTGTGCATACGGGGGAGTGACGACGAGGTTGTGCCGACTCTAGGCAACAAGGACTCAACGGCGCGCATAGAGGACAAGGCCTGTGATGACGTGACAGGAGGTCGCCAGGACGAGGACACAATGTTCATGGACTTGGTGCACACAACAAGACACGCCAAGGATGAGACACACAAGCACTAAGACCAAGGAGAGATTGTTGGATGATCTTGAGCTTAGCTAATTGGGCGAGGTGTGTGGGTTGTAGGAAGCAGCCCACGAGGGCGTGTCTGAAGGAATCTTGGTTGAGTCAGGTTGTAACTCTAGGAGATAGAGTTGGGTTAAAGTCCTAGTTAGTTTCGTGTTGGGTGTAACCCAGCTATATAATGTCACCAATCCCTTTGGAATAAACAGGGCATCCAGTTTTGGTTGCTCCTGCATGCCAGATTTCTATCACTACATAAACCAAACTATTCTGCTCCCCAGATACATGGTGCAATTCATTGATAACACGTAATAAGTACGGTACACAGGTTAGCTTTATTAAAAAACACATCCATATCCATATATTTGAATAGTTTTCTAAGAGGGGTTTGACATAAGGTACAAAGAATAAGGAGTTATTTACCTTACTACATCATCAGATGAGCTTAAATTTTTCACCACACTAGCTAATAAGCTTTCACGGAAGTTAAAATGTGGTGCACTATCTAATAAAGAACACATGCAACGAACAGCCACAGAATAGAAGTGAGATTGTTTCTCCAGTGATACCAGTTTCTGAAGGTATGCCTGAAAATTCACAGCACAAAAGAAACTAACCTCAGCAAGAATAGAAGGTGAAGGACCAGAAGAAATTCAAGCAAAACAAATGGGAGCACTGTTCATGGACAGTCCCTGAAGGGTGTGAAAGGATCCTGAACAAAACCTTGTAGCAGCGGATAAGTGTGTATTCATAGTATCTTGTTTTCTTCACTTCTTTTGAAACTTCCACTGCAAGCTCCTTTTCTGTCAGCTGTCTAATTCGATAACTGCAGTACATGGAAATTACAAACATAAGATAATCGATATTTGTGGATTCTTATATAAGAATTCATATAACTGCCAGGTACCTTGGAATTATGTCTTTAAACACAGCAAGCAAGGACATCAGACCAAGCTTAACAACCTTTTGGTTTTTATCATTGCTTATGCTTAACATATCATTCAGAGATCTAATATTTGACTCAGGGTCTTCAAGCATGGCCATTCCTAATTCAGCTAGTTGACCCTTCTTTTTCTCAAACAACTCCTCAGCTGAAAGTTCTTCCTTCACTTCCTCCTGTCATGCATAGTTAAATACCCAAGAACATTGATATAAGTAGGAAAAAAAGGCTTTACTTAAGTGTACACCAGGCAAAGAAGAACACCTAACAACTTTTGTTAGAATGGTTTCACAAAAATGTGTATATCTTTTTTTGTGCTATAAAATATAAAATAGAACTTATTAGGCTTAAAACTGTCCAAAATTATTCCAATGATCCAATCTAAAGCTTCTTATGCCGACAACAAGTAAGCCTACTTGTCTTCAAGGACATGCCTAGGCTATCTCTTCAAACATCCTACTGAATGTCGATGATGCAAAACTTAAGCCAAATATTTATAAAAAAGCATAATCAAGAAATATATTCATTTATTATAACTACAATACATTTGTCACTCCAAAGCAAGGAGCTTGGCACCTTAATTATATATAAACATGCTGCAAACATGAAAATGAGTACTTTTCAAAAAATAAGCTTTTGTCTGATGCAAAGAAGAGAAACTTTAGTAAGTACCAGCACTTCTGAGTGCAGTTTCCCTTTTGGAACTCCAGTTTGAGATTGAACATTCTGCAGTTTACTGTCACCCTTTTGGTTTTTTAATTTCCCCTTCCGTTCATCTTTTTGAACACTTGGCTTGGCAGCACTTTCTTCTTTAACTTTAGATTTAACGCCACTAGCAGTGCCTTCAGACCTTATTTTCTTGGCTGTATGTTGTGACATAAATGTTAAGTAAAATAACACAGAACATTACATAACTGAATCATATCTTTAGACTTCAGATGTCAGCTGTTCGCATATGCAGAAACCTTAATTTTCACTGGACAAATTTGCCACCCTCTTAAGGTCCAGCGTAAAACTGATAATGAGCATCCTCCAAATGAACACAGATTCGGAAGTGCATATGACCCGCTTCAGCTTAAAGCAAAATAAAGAACGAGTTGTACCCCACATCACAATATCCCTCCCTGTGATCAAATGATTTGCATGCAAACTTCAACACCTGCACATTCAATTACCAGCCCTGATGCTACAATTGCATGCTCGTAAGTGCCAAAGTAGAAAGGACTTGCTGCTCAGCTAGGATATATAAGTGAATTTGTATACTACCCATCCTATAGGCAACCAAAAAAATCTAAAACATCATATAAGGCGACAACAAACAGGCAATTGTAATATACTAAACACGCTTCACCATGCAGGAGGGCACTGGGCTGCTTGTTAGAACACGTCCATTGTGATCGATAATGGGTTCATTTAGTTTCAGCAATGTTTGAAAGTGCAGACGGAAGACCTAAAAAGGCCACAAACCAACTTCCAGTACATCCCTGATTTCCAGAGGTGACAGGACCAAAAGTTCCTACTGTAAATCACATTACTAGAAGCTCATACTTTCCAGCCAGTGGTATCAGATATTAAATATAGCTTCACACCCAAGTGTTTGATCTCAAGCTTGCACCATGGTTACTGTTGCAATCAGATGTCTCATTGTAGCGCGCGCGCACACACACACACATCATATCGTAACTCGCATTATTAGCTAACCGACTGTCTGCGGAATACAAAACTAGTTACGGTTTGGGTGAATACCAACGCTGCGGCTGCTCAAAAATAACCAACGTGTCGTGAGCGTTTACCGTTGTTGTAGACGAGCTCCCCCTGCAGCGTCTTGATGGGAAGCGCGTCGACGGGGTCCACCTCCATATCTTCATCCTCCTCTCGCCGTCGCGGCCTCAACGCCTCAGCAGCCTTCCTCTTGCGCTCACGCTCCTCGTAGAGGCGCTCGACCTCGCCCTCGTCCTTTCCGGTCACCCTCCGGACGTAGCTGCAAGGACGAAACCGAGCTCCGGGCTCGAATCACAGCGATGCGAGCCAACAGCCACAGTTCAAGAAGGGAAGGCGCAGCGCGGTGGAGGAGCCTGGTGGCGTACCTGTCGATGGACTTCTGGTCGAACTTCCGGAAGAGGTCGGCGCCGCGCTTATCGGTGGTATAGAACTCGACATCCTCGTCGGAGACCACGACCTCATCGTCGTCGATCTCCGGTAGCTCCGGCGGGAGAATGACCCTGTCCTTCCCCTTCTTGTTGCCGCTCCTCTTACCCATCGCGCTCGCCGCCGCCGGTCACGACTCGCGATTGGGTGTGGGAATGGGAGGCGGGGGGTTTATTAGGGTTTGGTGAAGGGTACGAGGGAAGGAAGACACCGAGGGACGAGAGGAAGAAGAGTAGAAGACGCGCCGCGGGCTTCGGCCGCTCGTTTTCTTCTCGCTTCCCCGAAGTTTTAGGCCTGGGTGGTAACTGGGCCGAGTCTCTTTTTTTAAGAGTGTGCACTGCATGTTTCGTGTTCAAGAACAGAGACAACGCGACCGACTCTGCGGATACAAGGAACTGGATCTTCTAACTTACGGCTTATTACTGCACTTATATTGTCCGTTCAATATCTAATAATACTGAATAAAGTTCACTAGAATCATTGAATAAAATAAATGTTGGATACAAGCCAGTGATCTGAAGTTAGAGGCACTTTGAAGCATGTTTGGTATGACTCAACTTAACAATAGAGCAACTCTGCTTCAAAACTCTAGCTAGAGCAACTCTACTGTAAAGTTAAAGTTGTTTATGGTAGTGTTTGACTGAAATACTATTATCAGCTTAGGAAATAGAGTTTGGAGGGTGTAATTCCATTATTACCCATGTTACGATGATTATATGTATTTTAAGATTAGTAAAGTGTATGTAATATTTTAAATTGGTCATTATTTAAGAAAAAAAAAAGATCACTCATTCATCAATAATAAAGTATATGTAACAGTTTTTCACAACTTTTTATTTAAACACTCGCTACATCTATAATGATGTGAATGCAACTAGTTTTTATTAAAAACTTGTTCTAACCATATATAAATAATAAAATGGTAGCAGGGTACAGAATCATTGGCTTCATACAAACCTCATAAACTCCTTTATTATATCGAATTATTACAAAAATATTACATACTAATTTCACCCAAGAGAAAGAGATATCGCCACACTATCACGAAATGCATCCATCGTAACAAAACTCGACCTAGAAGTTGAATCATCAGAGGCACGGGCTGACACAACATATTTGTTGTACCTATGTAGAATTGTAGGCACAAAGTCAGGATCTCGATCATAGTTATCAAAGTCAAAATCACCAGTTGAATACTCTCAAATGAAATTACGGAGAACCATAGTTGCAACAATTTTTTTGTGTCAACATTGAGTATTTAGACATTTTATACAGGATTTGCTATTTCATCTTCCATAGTCCAAATGATCTTTCAACCACATTACGAATAGATGACATTTTGTACAGGATTTGCTATTTCATCTTCTATAGTCCAAATGATCTCTCAACCATATTACGAGTAGATGAGTGTACTCATTTGAACTTCTCTTTTGGTGTACATGGTTTCATACCTCTATGCCACTCGAGTAAGTGATACCTTTTACCTTTATATGGAGCTAGGTATCCCGGACGGTTAGTATAGCCCATCTACAACATGGTATTTACCTACATATTTTAAAATAAACAAATATGTAAAGGATTAGGAATGTGACAAAATGATATAAATTTTAAGTTGGATTATCATTTAGAAAATTTACCTAGTGGCGGATGTGGGAAGTGATTCTCAAATTCCTTCAAGGCATGGTACAAAACACTTGTGTCATGATAAGAACTCGGTTGTTCAGCAGCCACGTAACTGAAATGCATATCAAAATCACAAATAGCAAGCACATTTTAAGTTGCAATGTCTATTTTTCCAATGTACCTCATTTGTTCTTTAGATGAAAGAGAGACACAAATATGAGTTCCATCAAGAGCACCGATGCAATACTTGAAGTGTGAATATGCTCTATTATCATTTCAAATCCTCTTATGAACGGTACGAAAATTAGGATCAATTGGTCTTAAGTAATGCTTAACCATTGCAATCAAACAATCTAGCACCTCATGAAATTTCCTGCTTATGGTTCCATCAAAGTGCTTGAACCTATTTTGTCCCTTTCTATTAGACTCACAACCAGGTCAAATGAAGAAAAATATAGCAATCATTTCATAAGTACTCATATGTTTGGATGGTTGCAATTGATACCTCTCAACCAAAGTATCGTGAAGATCAATAAATATTTCTTTATTCATTCAAAGCATCTTGTGACACTCTACTAGAGTGTCCATAGTCTTGTGTAACCAACCCATTCTGGTTTAAAATAACATTCTTGGTGGTGCCTTACTCAAGTACACATCTGAATATACTTTTCTAAGCTTATCGGTTGTAATTATATAAAAACTCGGTCATCACCGTCACTAGATGAATCACTCTCATTGTCAAACATATGGAGAAACAACAATAGTAAAACAATAAGATGTCATACAACCATTAAAATTGAATAAGAGACAAATGTCACAACGGTACATTGTTTCATATGAAGTGGACAATCTTACAAAGTGAAATAAGGGAAAGAAGAAAGAAACAAGCCTCACAAACTAATATGAAGCAATACAAATCATTTCAACAATAATCATATGAGATTCACTAATTTTCATATTTATCCTTATATTTCCCAGTGAACTAATTGAATCTAATCTCTTTAGTAGGCAAGGTCATGAACATCTCCCTATGCCCCTTCTTTATAAATAACTCTGATACGATGTAATGTTGGTTGGTCTCATAAGTGGCACAACAAGCAATCACATGCCCCATCACTTTATCAATAAAATATTTTCCTACTTTGTTGGAAGCATAAGTGCTCGCCGAGGTAGCCATATTTGACATAGCCTCTTGAATGAGTAGTGTTGTCCTTGTCTTAGCTTTTTTCCTTTAACTTGAGCAACTCTTCGAGATCTTTTACTATTAGCATTGACAGGAGGAAGTTCTTCAACTTCATTGATGTCATCTCCCTTAGCATTTTATGTGTCATCATATGCAAATATTTGACAAAGGACCCGAGTGGCCTCAACAACAACAACCAAGCCTTTATCAAGCATGTTGGGATCGACTAGACATGAAACCCAATATCAATGAAGTAAAAGAGAGGAAGAGATATAAGAACAAGAAAAAAAATTAAAAAAAAAAGAAAAAGAAAAAAAAACTTAGGTTCTTAGCATAACAACAAATATCAACAACGATTATCAAATACAACAAACGATGATCAAGGTAAACTCTAGTGAGCACTAGCATATATGAATACAACTCTATTCCGGTATGTTTTCAGAGCACTTCATAACTAACAGCTTCAGCTAGGGAAACGAAACAATAACTTAATTCATCACCAGTGTTTTCAAGTCGTCCGACTAATCGCGATTAGTCGTCCTTATCGCCCAGTTGATCACGATCAGGCCTATCGACTCGATCAGGGCGACTAGAAACCTAGTCGTCCTAGTCGGGCGACTAGTCGTCCGACTAGGGGGTCTGGCGATCAGGCTGACTTGCTGGAAAAAAAATATGGGCCTCCTGCTCCTAGCCCATTAGGGTTCAGTACCTTCTCTCCTTTGTTCTGTTTAACTCCTCCTCTGCTCTTTTCGATCCCAGCAAAAAATGGAGGCTTCCAACTTGATGATGACATGTTTTTTTAGAATAAATTGTTGCTGAACTGAACTCTTGTTTTTATGAACTAAATTATGAATTGTTTGTCTATTTTTTAGTCTTTCTGAACTCTTGCTATTAAGATAGTGCATAAATGTGAACTCTTGCTGTTTTTATTGTCTCTGTGTTTTAACTCTTGTTGTTTGTTGAACTGTTCAGAAACAGAAGTTCTAATTCTGCCTTTGTGTTGTGAGTATAATAGTATATGTTTCTCCTAATCAACTATTGACTGTTTTATCCATCTAGTCTATATATCTCTTGTGTAATACTAATGGAGAATGCTCTTGTTTATAAATATATATGTACATATATATATATAATATGTTGTAAACTGCTAATATATGATATTATATATATATACATATATATAATATATATACATATATATATATATACATATATATATATATATATGTATATATATATAGGATCGACTAGAAACCTGCAACAAAAAATAGACAGGACGACTAGAGGGTCGACTAGGATCGACTAGGGTCGACTAGTCACCCTAGTCAACGATTAGTCGTCCTAGTCGACCTAGTCGCCCCTCAAGCGACTAGGGTCGACTAGGCGACTTGAAAACATTGTTCATCACATAGGCATCTAAACGGGAATACAATATCAGCCATAACAATCCTGTCATAGGATTAAAAAATGCCTACAGATCACAACAACTCGTGATAGGTTCTGAATAATATCGTAAAATTTATGAAATAAAGGATCATAGTAGAATAATGAGAACAGATTCAAACAAATCAAATGGACGAATTCATCACACAAGTACATAGGTTGCAAACACATTTTCAAATCTGAAATAGATATTGGTGAACTCTATTACGGTAAACTGCAGTTAACAGTAGCATATAATACCTTGAATCTCAAGCAATATAAAATCAATCTCAGACAATATAAATCAATCTCCTTCAATAGCAATCTCATATAATATACACTCTATTACAGACAATATAAACTATTAAAGCAATGTCAGACAATACAAGCTCGAGTACAGACAATATAAACTCTGTTAAGCAATATCAGACAATCACCTTAACTGGTCGGAGGGCAGATCCGACGCGTCTTCGATGTGGAAATGGTGGTGGTCGGAGGGACGGCGCGATGGGCAGAGGGTGGTGCGGCTAGCGACGCGGCAGCGCGCCGGTCAGCGAGGTGGGCGATGGAGGGCGTGGCGGGCGGCGCGGTGGGTGACGGAGAGGTAGGCGACGCGGTCGGCGAAGAAGTGAGCGGCGACCGACAAAGGCCCTGCAGGCAGCACGGCGGGCGGCGCGTCTAGGGTTCGAGCGTGGGGTGCAGGGGGCTGGCGAGGGAGGAAAAAAAACGAGAAACTGAACCATTTTTGTGTAAACAGTGGCAATTGCGGGTAAATTTTTTACAATACGACGTCTAGTTCATATACACTGGTTCAGGAGCAAGAAAAGAGATACTCCAGAAGAACTCCACCAACTCTATAGAGTTAGCCAGCCCTAGCAATTTGTAGGGTTCGGATGCTTCGCTATATTTTTTATCTCTCTTCCACTCTTGAGCCATTCCAACCACACCCTTACTCTGGTACAAGACTCATGCCCATGGACTAATCTTCCATAGTACAACTCTCCGTATCATTTTGTCGGAGTGTGAGAGCTGCGACACTCCTCCTGGCCCCCATCACCAAAATTTACGTGGTTCGGGCCACCGGAGCGTAATACCCTATGTCCACGGGAGTGTTTGGTGTATTGTTTGCTTGTGATTGTGAGGGTCCCTATGTGGAATTGGAAACCAACTCTTTGTCGGGTGGTCACCCTGGTCCTTTTATAGTCCAACGCTGGGTGGTTAAAATGTGGCTTGGGGCCCGACAGATGGCCCCGAAGCTATATGAACCCTATACATGATCTAGGGATTCGTCCTCTGAGTAGAGTAGTCGGCAGGGGGGCTTAAGTCCCACCGCTTGGCGAGCTGAGCGCACCTGACTGTGTATCAGGTGATGATGAAGACACCGTCTTGTCGCCGCATCTTCTCGCGCTACTTGGGCGGCTTCGTGCCGTTGGGTGGCATTGTTCTGCTGTTACGCCTCGTCATCATGTCTTATCACCGTAACGGCGAACGGGCGGAGGACTGAGGCGTGTGTAGTGTGCCATGCTTCTAGGGAAGGTGCGAGCCTTGAATGGGCGGCCTAACAGCGCACTTCCACTTTGACTTCATCGACCCACGGCCAACAACGGATCGTGGGGCACATGGCGGCTTCAGAGCTCTTATCGATGGGTTTGGAGCCAGAGGACACATGGCAGCTCCGGACCTCACCTCGGCGGGGAGGCTCGGACCGGAGCTCAGGGCACGTGTCAGCACCGGAGTTGTCCTCAGCAGGGAGGTGGCTCTGAGCTAGGAGACACGTGGTAGTTCCGGACGTCATCTCGGCGAGGAGGCTCGGACCGGAGCCCACGGCATGTGTCAGCACCGGAGCTGTCCTCGGTAGGGAGGTGGATCTGAGCCAGAAGACACGTGGCAGCTCCGGACATCACCTTAGCGGGGAGGCTCGAACCGGAGCCCAGGGCACGTGTCAGCTCCAGAGCTCACCTCAGCAAGGAGGTGGCTCTGAGCCAGGAGACACGTGACAACTCCGGATCTCACCCTAGCGGAGAGGCTCGGTCCAGAGCCCAGGACACGTGTCAGCTCTGGAACTCAAACGCACGTGACAGCCCCAGGGCTGACCTTGGGGCCAAAGACACGTGACTACGCTGGGGCCCGCCTCAGCAGGGATGCGGGGCCCAGACTATCTTTACCCACTACGCGGGTACCCGGTTTGCAGGATACCAACACATTCAAAGCTTATTTATGACTTTGGTTAAAATCAAATTAATTTCATTTTGCTTCATTTTTAAGAAAGTATTAGTATGTATCACACAAAATAAATATGTTATGAAAATATATGTTATTGTGAATCTAATGATACTATTTAGTGTTATAAAAATAATATTTTTTCTATGAAATTAATGGAAATTAAATTAGTTAAGTTTGACCAATACTAGATTTTAGGAGACAGTTGGAATTATACCACTCTCGACGTTTAGCTTTACCTGAATACCACTCCCAATAGATGACTCGCTAAAATACCATTATAATTGCAATCAGTTCACTCGTTTACCATCCATATATTTTTAATAATTGTCATGGCTAACAACATGTGAAAAAGTCAAAACTACCCTTATCTAATTTTTTTTCTTTTACCCTAGTCACTTCATCTGCCTCCATACAGCGCCGCCTCCCAGGCCAGCCGGCGCCCTCCCCCAGGCGTAGCCCCCTGACCGGCGCCTGACCCAACCGCCCCGCCGCTCCCCCCCTCCCCCGCCCCGCCGATGGCTCCCGCGAGTGAGAGATGTGAGTAAGAGAGTTGAGGGCATTTTAGTCTTTTCCTATGTTCTTTTCTGTTAAAAGGGGGTATGAGACAAATTTATAATGTCTCGATGGTAAACGAGCGAACTGATTGCAATTATAATAGTATTTAGCGAGTCATCTATTATGAGTGGTATTCTGGCTTGAGAGTGGTATAATTCCAATTTGGCTCAGATTTCGGGGGCCTGATCGTGGCCCAGATATAAACCCTCTTCGGTAAAGGGTTGATCAGGAGCCTCCAGCGCGAGCAACTAAAAAGTGCACCTCTTTTCCAGAATTTGCAGCGACGACGGGGGCGCGGCAGGTGCTGGCGCGCAAGCTTGCAGCGGCAGGAGCGCAGGAGAGCAGGCCGCGGCGCTGCCTCTTCCTTCCATGGCGATGGCCATCCTCACCATGATGGTCGATTGGTCGTGAGCTGCTGAAATTAACCCTGGGTGCGTTCATTCTCATTCATAGTCAAGATCGTGATGCGTTCAGCGATACTTGTATGGATAAATTTGACCAAATTGCTGCAAATCTAACTTAAGTAAAATCTATTCAAGATTTTCTCCAAGTTCGTTCAAACAATACATATCCCTAAAACACTGGGACAAATATGCAAATTTCAAAAAAGAACGGGACAAATTTGTAAAGCCATTTACGCCATTTGGTATGAGATTTAACTCCAACAAAGGGATGAAGCAAAGGCAATATATGAAATCCTGTGGGCATTTGGACAGGCATCAAGGCTGATCACAAATTTCACTAAATGTGCGGTATATCCAACACAATGTGAAGGATTAAATCTGCAACAGATTATGCAAACTTTCCCATGTGAAGTGCAAACCTTCTCTTGTCAGTATTTAGGGGTGCCATTGAGTATCAAAAAACTTACAAAAACTCAGGTCTTGCCGCTAATTCAGAAGATCGCAAGCAAATTGCCAGCATGGAAGGGGAAGTTATTGAATAAGACAGGAAGGCTAAGTTTGGTTAGCATGGTGTTGTACTCTATTCCAACATATCACCTCACAGTTTTTCCTATCAGCAAATGGGTGGTTACAAAGATTGATAAAAGTAAGAAGGAGCTTCTTGTGGAGAGCGGTTGAAGAAGCACACGGAGGCCATTGTTTAGTTAATTCGCAACAAGTCGTTAAGCCAAAGAAATTTAGAGAGCTTAATGTATTGAATCTGATCATGTTTGTAAGGGCTCTCAGACTAATGTCGGCTGTGGTATGAATGGACAGATCCTAACCAGCCTTGGGTTGGCACAGAGTTGCCTTGTGGTGCTATGGACAGACAACTATTCCGGATAAGCATGTGGTAACAGTTGGGAATAGAATTAAAGCCAAGTTCTGGCAAGCATCGTGGCTAAATGGGAAACCACCAATGAATATAGCACCAAAGCTATATAATCTCGCTTGAAGAAAGAACAGGACAGTGAGGGGGGAACTATAGGAAAATAATTGGACTCGGGGCCTATGGAGAATACAAGACGCGGATACAATTTATGAATTTGTCCACCTCTGGGATCTAATTCGGCAGGTGTAGCTGAATGAACAGATGGACAGTATACACTGCTAAACCAGAGCCTAAAGTGCGCATTGTGAAGGATCCTGTGCAAATTTGATGCAACTGTGTTATGGAGAGCCAAAGCAGGGAGGAAGCATAATTTTTTCACTTGGCTGGCAATACAAACAGAGTACTAACAGCGGATAACCTCTTGAAGCGAAATTGGCAATGTAACCCAAACTGCTCAGTATGCGACCATGCACAGAAAACGATCATGTCTGCACACCCCATATGCCAAAGAGGTGTGGCTTAAAGTTAATGGATGGAGGCAGCAACAAATTTACAAAGATATCCCGCAGGAAGTGGTGCAATGAAACAACGATGGGTCGGGGAGCGAAAGAAAAGGGAGACATGGCAGCCATTTTAATGTATACGGCATGGAACATACGTAAAGAGAGAAATAAAAGTATCTTCAAGCTCCAAGTGGCTCAACCCAAGCAAGTATTCATAATGATCAAGGAAGAGATGAAGGTGGGAGAAAGTTTTAAAAAGAGATCCATTTTTAGATTTGGGATCAAAAATAGGTCCAATTTTATAATTATCTCTGGAAACAAGTTACCTACTTGGAAGTGAACTAAGGCTACTACAACCGGTTAGCGAAGCCGTGTGCCCGGTAGCAGCACACGTCAGGATCGGTTTTGTAGGATCGTATGGCTTCATTCTTCATAAGGAGACAAACACTCAAGCTTTGGCTAATGACGCATGACATGTAGGCCAGAGCCTGATTAACGGCCATGGTCCACTCTAAAATGCTTAATCGTGCTGTAGAGCATAGTTCCTATGTTGGCCTATACAACATATCTATTGTAAATGGTATTTGTAACGCTAACGTGCTAACAACTATATGTGATCATCTCATCCATCACGAGAGACCACGATTATGAGTGGTGAAATAATCATCTATTAATTAAATGAAATATTGAAAAATATTTAAGTAATATATGACTCTTCCATCATCCTAGTTGTAACTTCTCATAATAGATCAGATTGTCACAAATGTTTGTTACCCCCTCCGTTTCGAATTATTTGATGTTGGTTAGTTCAATTTCGAAACGGAGGGGTAGTATGTTAGCTTCACAATATATTATTCCAGATATGTTGTCGGTTCTCAAACAGTGTGTCTAACAAGCTTTTTAATATTTTGTTATCATTTTCATAAAAACAAACAAGAAATTAAGTAGGAATTTTTACGTACTAAAAAAAGGATGGGTGAACAAAGAGCAGCACGTCGGTGTGTTTGACAAGTGAGTGAAAGGAAGCTAGAAGAGGGGCGGAGGGCGTTAGGTGAGAGTTAATTTTTTTAATCTCTATCTCAATTGGTTTGCTATGGGAGGTGAAGATAGATTAAAAGGGAGATTTGTTTCACAGTTTGTTTCATGTATTTAGGAGCGGGGAATTGAGCCATAAATTATTACAAATGGTACAAATTTAATCTTCAATACTCCCTCCATTCTGAACATCATTTATTTGAGGGAGTACATCATACTCTCATTCAAGTACCGCTTCTACTCTAGGTAATAGATTGTTAAAAATCTCCTTCCTCATCTCACTCACACAAGACGTTCTCTTCGTCAACTTCAATTCCCTCTCATCCATTACTCCCAATCCTGTTTATATTAATGAAACTACCAAGCCGGTGAAGCAACAAGGTCCAAACAGCATCACAGTTTAGAAAATGCCCTTGTAAATGTGTCAACATAAGAAACATCTTTAGCATAAAAAGGACTGGATTACGTCCAGCAAGTACAACAGAGGACATCTATTCATTTCTTGTTCCAGCATCCCACTACAAAAAATAACATAAATTTCTGAATATGAGCGAAAAATAAACATGCAACATCACTCTTCCATTGCATCGCCACCCTCGGAGATATCAACCTTCGGTTTCAGCTGTGTGACCTTTGTGTACAATATCTCTGCAAACAAGAATAGAAGAATATAATATAAATTTCTACCTTTCAAGCATGTTTGTCTGTTACGTAGCATTCATTAACAAGTAGCTTACCAGTCTGTCCTTTGGTGAAGCTGTATCCCTTCGAACTAACGTAAGTTCTTGGATTCGGCAACAGGTGGTTTCTCAAGTATTCTGTCTTCCCCTAGATATTCCAACAGAAGTTGGTCAGCAAAGCAAGAACAGCATTAAAAAAAAGAACACAGCATACCACTCTAAAAGTTAATTAGAACATATATCAGGCTCTTTAATTTATTTAATAGAATTCACCACAAATGGTGCAAGACAGTAATACTTCAGCAATTACATTTGTTGCAAATAAGCTTATGATGAGTGTAAGGCAACTATATCCATGTCATCAAAGTCCGACAAATGTAATGCTGCAAAGATGGGTCTGGAAGTCATTCTCTGATAAGTAAAGACCTCATTGTCTTTATCATTACTTTCAGTGTTCTGTTTACCAGCAATTATATTACAAGAAAGGAGTGTGGAACACAGATTTACGATCTACTAGTGCCAGTTAAGCAACAAGAGGCTATTACAGAACTTAAGTACCTTGGTTATCACACAGACATCCACGTTGCTGCCACTGCCCAAATCATTGAAGACACCAGCAGAGATTGCCTGAGCCACAATATCTATTCCCTCCTCCCTCTAGTAGAAGATAAAAATGAACTAGTTTATGCAAATATACCATAGCATACCAAATTTATAAATATAACTTGGTTACTTAAAAGCTTACCGTAAGCCCTTCTCTGTACTTTGATTCAAACACCGACATTGCAGCAAGAGATCCAGAACCCATCGTGGCAAAAGGAAGAGTATCTGTGGAGCCGTGTGGATAAACCTGTGAATTCCATAGTTAATATAACTAACCCAAACTTCTTTTAGAACCAGTTCAACAAACAATTATATTCAGTTGCTCACAGTGTGCAGATGCGGTCCAGTGCAATCCACTCCACCAAGAACAAGGGCAGCACTTACATGGCCTTGATACCTAAAACATAATGACATTAATAGGTGGTGATGAACTGATGACCAAATGACAGTGAGCTGTGATTGTGTGTATTCATAAGCATGAGCACTAGGAGGGGAGCAGCTCACTTGAATAGGTGTGACTTCAGTAGTGTAAGAGCCGTTACAACCCTGGACTCACGACCAGTTGCATAACGGTGAAGCTGTAGCTGGGAGCTAACCATATCTGAAATAAATAAAAGAAAGCATTTGAAAGGAACTCAAGGAAAGAAATGAGTGGGAAGAGCCTCGATGCCATGGGATTATGGGAAAGCACTTCTATATGCCATTGTCTCTTAGTACTTTACCTGTAACAGCCTCAGTGTCGGCGGCAGTTCCTGCTCCACAGCAATAGATGTTGGGTGCCATGAAGTGGATTTTCTCACAGTTCTTATCGGCAACTATAGGTCCCTCAGTTGCTCTTGTGTCTGCCCCAAGAACAACCCCGTCCTAGTGATCAAACATGGTTTAGTCAAACATCATCCTTAAGACGTGCAAAACTAATGCCTGCTCAAACATGTAAACGTGCAACGTCTTTAATTCATTAGCACTTAGTAAGAGTCATACATATTAAATCTCTTCAAAAGGATTACAGATGAAACTATCTTAGATCTAGTCAATCAGAAGCTGAGGCAAATCAATCAATTAGGATGTGGCCTTAGAATCATTTCTCAAGTATTTGTATGAAAATTGTAATAGTACGCCTCTATCCTGAGAAAATAGAACTAAAAGGCTAATGATTGGCATGCAAACTTGTGAACTATTTGACAAAGTCTAGTCGTCACTCAGGTGTCAACTGACAGGTCCCACAATGCAGGTGTTTGCAGAGGTTTACAGGTGATATCTGGGGCAATTTCCATAGTTCAACGGTGCTGTTTACAGGCCATAAAAAGACTGTCAAACCATACAAAAGAGTAATACCAGTAAGGCCCTGTTTGGATACGAAATTATTTTGGAGTTTCAGAAAATGCTACTGTTTCACAAGATACTTTCATTTTGACAGTAAGCATGTTTGGATGTAACTAGTTTTTAAGACATAGTATTTCTAAAAATGTATTTTTTTCAGTTCTGGAAACTCCGCCTAGGAGCTCTTTTCTCTAGACCGAGCAGTGCTCATTTGCAAACCCATGCACACCTTTTCGTAGCACTGCCTTTCAATTGTATGGTGGTGTGCAGTAAATTTTAAATCCGTATCATGTGTGTATGGAAGTAGTTGAAGTGGACTACCGAGAGATTTCGACATGGAGCTACAAATCCTTTGAAAGGAGATGGTACAGACCTAGCTTTAGAAAAAGAAATACTGCTATCAATACTACAAGTAGCCCAACAACCAAATCCTGTTTATGCGAAAACAGGTCAAGGTTTATGCAAAAAAACTAAGAAAAACACTGGTTTCAGAATACTACGATATTATTAAGCTCTGATTTCATATACCAGTTTCTTACTATTATGATTTCATAAAATGACCATCCAAAAGGGCCTAAACATACTCTAATTTAAATCAATCACGTTCAGTGACACACCAGAGAGGATTCTAGAGTTCAATTGCCCTATTTACAGCCCCTAAAACAATGACAAACACTTAAAATAACAGAACGGTAATACTACTAAACCACTCTGTATTCAAACATATGAGGAGACCTTTCAGTACCAAACTCACTAGAAACCCTAAAAAGTAGCAAAAAGGAAATCAGCTGCACCTTGAAGACGAGGCCGACAATGGTAGTCCCGGTCTTCAAGAAGCCGGGGATCTTGAGGCCCTTCTTCTCCGCAAGCGACTCGTTCCTGCGGCACAGGCCGAAGTCGAACCCGCCCTTGGTCGGCAGATCCATCCTGCAACCCACACCATCACAGATCAGGATCACGGCAAGAAAAGAGACCACAAGCCGGCACCGATTCACCCTAAACCCGCAGGCCCCCTATGGCCCTATCCCCTCCTACATGACCCATCTCGATCTTGACCACACTAAAGCGATGGAACTCTCCTAAATCCAGCAAACACGGAGCTAAAGGCCGGAGCGGCGGGGGTGCAGAATTCGCCGTTGTGATTCTCGGGGGAGAAGAAAGTAAAAAATAAATTGCATGTGGAAGAAACCCTACGAATCCCTGAGCCCCATGCCGGCTTGCAACGAGAAGACACCGTGACGGGAATCCACGGGCGGTTCCCGCAGGGCGCACCTGATCTGAATGCAGAGACGGGGTAGGGGCGGCGAGCAGCGGAGCTCCGGTTTTCTTCACCGCTTCGTTGTGCTTCGTTGTGGAGCAGCAGAGGTTGGTTTGGGGAAGAAGAAAGAAAGGGCGGCGGTGATCTTTTTATTGGACCTCCAAACCCTACATTTACAAGTGAAAAATGATATCCAACGGATGACTGAAATGCAAACAGTTATTTTAATCTCATGGTGTAAAAAGAAAATCTTCATGTTTCTATGATTTTGATCCAACCATCACTGAATTTTTCCATTTAACTGCATGAGCAACACAAAGTTGAAAATAAAGTACAAAGACAATTTTAGGTGAAGGGATTAAGTGAAAAAAAAACAATGATCGTATCGTGTGGCATAGGATAACTTTTTGCACGATACATTACAGAAATTCTAGGCGCCTCCATCTCTTATATCTCAAATCTCGATCATCGATATATTATAGCATCTCTAGTGGAGTTAAAAAAACTACTTCTCTTTTTATATGTCAGTTTGAAAATTTTGGCCTCAACTCTATCAACACTACCAATATTATATTATGACGTGGAACTCACACATCAGTGTCCATGCCCTTCCCCCCTTCACCGGCCTTCATTGTCTTTAGCTGCCATTGCAACTTCATCATGCCTAGGAGCTACATTGTGGCGGCACTAGAAGGGGTGGTGACATGTGGAGGAGGCCGAGGCGCCGGGAGACTTGGCGCTTGGGCCGGCGATGATGACTGTGACGGACGAGATCGAGAGCAGCTACCTAAGTCGATCGAGGACAAATAACTAACCAGGCGCGAGAAACACCACATCATGGTCACCGCCACGAAGCTCTGATGCCTCCTTCGCTTGCCTGTCTTTTTCGGCTCGTTCGCATTCGGTTAAATTGATTAATTCGGTGTGATCACATTTGATTTTAAAAAGTCATAACCGCATAATTCGCTTGCAGTTAATTCGATTTGGTTTTGTGGTTAATCGCATTTTTATTTGTAATATAATTTATTAGGCAAAAAATGATAAGAAACACATGAAAATTAGTAATAAATATAAAAAATGACATATATGTGTTAATGATGGGTGAAGAATATTAAAATTGGATTGTGGTATGAGAATTTTTTTGGTGAGGATAAAAAATAGTACTATTGAGCTTTATTTTTATGGGTCATATGATAGTGCGAGTTAAAGTTCGATTAAATCGGTTATTCGGTTAATACGATGTCATAACCGACTTTTATTCGGTTAGCCGAAATACACAAAAATGATAACCGCAGTTATCAACAAATTTCGGTTAATCGCGTATTTCAGTTCCATGCGGTTCGGTTCGGTTCGGTTTTGCGGTTATCGGTTAAATGTGCCCACCCCTACTCATGGCATGTGTGGCAATGAGCATGCCATGGGCGGCTTGGGGCGGCGTGACATGCGCGTGTGTCAAAGAAGATGATGGGTAGCTTGTCACGGGGCACAAGCACAAGAAGGCCTGCCAGGGTCGGGCGCGACAAGCCAGGGCGTCGACGTGGCTTACCGGGGCGAGAACGGCGAGAGCCCAGGCGTAGGCGCAAACGAACAACCCAAGACAGGCGCGGGGCGAACTTAGATGGCCGGAGTGGAGGCGGTGCATAGTCGCGGTGGAAGTGAGAGAATGGGGAGGCAACGCGGTGAGGCGAGGCGGTGGGGGTGGGGGGCAAGCTTGGATGGTCCCAAGCGTGTAGATTCGGGTTCGAGGGGTGGCCGAGCTCCCCCGGATGGTGGATGACGGCAGGGCAAGGGGAGCCGGTGGTGGACAACGACGTAGACTATGAGGTGACGCGCCAGCTGAGCCCCGTGGCATGGTGATAGGGTTGCCGGATTTTGGTAACAACGGCGAAGACGTATGTAACATATGCAGAGCGCAAAGAGCTACATAGAGAGAAGTTTACAAAAATTTCATATTACAGTTTTCATCACGTATCATACCCTATATTCTACACTATACTACTAAAACAGAACATGACTCCACTGTCAACCACCGTGAGAGCATTGTAGAATATGCCCAAAGTGCTCTAAATTTAGAGTACCACTATCCATACTCTATTTTAGAATTTTTTATTTAGAAGGGGTTATTCACCGAGTTTTTAACCATAGTTCGGGTCTTTGATTTTAATTTTATGAAGCAGATTTACCGTTAATAATATTAACTCTCAATCAAATGGGTCTCGCTATGAAGGAGTTTCTTAATTTTTCTAGATTTTTATGTACATTAAAATCTCTCTCACCTTAAAATTTTCAAATTTCTTATCTAACTATTGGAAAATTTACCCACCTTTTGTTGGTTATACACCCAAATTGTTTTTCATTTCTCCCAACTCATAAAAGGTTGTCCACAACTCAGAACTAAAATCAGATTTTCAATTATCTACAACACACATCCTTTATGTACGATCATGCTTAGTATGTGTCTGTCGGTACCCTCGATACGGGGTACCCCCGCACACAGGGGAAAATGCCTAAGGACCTCGCCCTTCTCCACAGGGAGAGCTCCGAAGGCGCCATGTGTCCAGCGGGGCCGGACCTCCCTCTCCTCAGAGGAGAGCTCCGGACCCGCCACGTGGCCAATTGAGCCGGACCTCCCCCCTCCGCGGGGAGAGCTCCGGAGGCTCCACGTGTCCTGCGGGGCCGGACCTCCCTCTCCTCAGAGGAGAGCTCCGGGCCCGCCACGTGGCCAGCAGAAGTCGGACCACCCCCCCCCCCCCCCCCCCCGCGGGGAGAGCTCCGAAGTCTCCACGTGTCCCACGGGGCCGGACCTCCCTCTCCTCACAGGAGAGCTCCGGGCCCGCCACGTGGCCAGCAGAGCAGCGCTGCCTGCCCCCACGCGGTAGGCAGCAAGAGTAAAGACGCGCCATACCTTGCCCGTACAAGGTATTCAAGACCCGCGCCTTCCCAAGGCGCGGAGACGCGGAGCACGCCTCTGTCAGGTGCCGTTGCGCCCAGTCACATCGCAGACTGGCGCGCCGTGTCCGAGCCTGCCCGCCAATAAACACAGCGACAAGACATCCCCTACCGCCCCTACCATCATCAACCACTACGACTAGCTTGCGGCATGGGCAGGGCGGCAGAACAAAGACTCGGAAACCCTCGCCAGAGACAACTACCGGCGTAACTGCAGATACGGTAGATGGCAGGCAATCTCCTCGGGACCAACTGTCGGGTCCCGGGCCCACCTTGTAAGCCACTCGAGCCTTGGACTATAAAAGGCTCGGGTAGGCAACGTTAGCAAGGGTTCGCCTCTTACGCACTCTCGTACCCTAGCCATACGACACCTTACACCCTCAAGATCAGGACTCTGGTTTTGAGCAGCAAGCAATACAACGAGCAACTCTGCTAAAAATCCTTGTGTCAAGCTTCTCCCTCGATCGTCCCTAACGCTGAAGCTCTCCGTGAGTGACTAGCCCCTCCAAAAAAGAACCTCCGCGGGCTGCCCAGAGCAGGCCCGGGGGAAGTGTCGGCTACACACTTCGACATTTGGCGCGCCGGGTACGGGGCTTTTCCCTTGCGTGACGAGCTTCTGCCGGCGAAGATGACGAAGCTTCCTTCAGCGGCAAGCTCTCCTCGCCCATGTTCACGACGAACGATGACTAGCGGGGACTACGTCTCGACACACTCTGGACGGAGTGTGTCGCCGCAAGCTGGAAGCCAGCAGCCGACTCCGGCAGCGCAGACTCCAGCGAGCGTGAGTTCCTATGCAGCGCTGAGCGTCTTCCACGGGGGCGCGCTAGCTGCAGCAAGAGCGCTACTGCGCAATCCACCTGCTGGGGACGCGCCTCAGTTGGTGACCTAGCAGTGGATTCACGATGTAGACCGTCTCGTCGTCGCCGCCGCAAACCCTCGATTTCGGCGGGGATGACGTCCCGGCCAACCGGTTGTGTCGCTGACGCGCACACCAACGGTTGACGGGCAGACGGTAGATTCCCGCTCCACCAGGCTCCCATCGGCGGACCTAAGGATGGAGCTGGAACGATGCCACTTGGGCAATGATGCCCGAGTGTTCATTGAGCGACGACGAGAAAGGCGTCGCAACAAGGAGGCCGGCGACAGCATGTCGACTGCCTCAACCCAGGCCGAGGCGCAGACGTTCGCCACGCGATCTTTGCCCCAGGCATACGCCACACAGCATATGCCCCAGCCATATGCCCTGCAAATGGCGCCCCCGGTCTATGGCGCAACCTTGCCCATACCGGGTACATAGTGCCAGCAGCGAACCAGGCGTTCGCGGCACCAACGCCTGCAGCAACATGAGCAGGATGTGCGGCCCTAGCGCCACACCTTCGCTTCGCGAGGTGGCTGCGCAAGTTTCGGTCGCACCTGCCCAAGAAGTACGATGACAGTGTCAACCCGGCGGAGTTCCTTCAGATCTACTCCTCCGCCATCCTTGCTGCAGGAGGGGACGAGGCCGTCATGGCCAACTACTTCCCCGTCGCCTTGACCGGCCCAGCCCGGTCATGTCTCATGAACCTCCCTCAGGGTTCCATAACCTCCTGGGGAGAGCTCTGTCGGCAGTTCACTGCTAACTTCGGCAGCTCCTACACCCGGCCTGGCACGGAGCTCGACCTCCATGCCATCTAGCAACAACCTGGAGAGACGCTGCGCTCCTTCATCCAGCGGTTCTCCCAGGTGCGGAACACCATCCCGCATATTCAAAATGCTTCTGTGGTGGTGGCATTCCGGCAGGGTGTACGGGACAAGAAGATGCTTGAGAAGCTCGCGACCAGAGAGGTTCGCGACGTCTCAGAGCTCTTCAGTCTGGCGGACAAGTGCGCCAGGGCAGCAGAAGGGCAAAACTGGCTCTCACTACCAGCCTCCGAGTCAGGAGGACAGCCCGGATCTGGTGCTGCTTCCCATGGAAGCGGCAAGAAGATCAAGATCCGAGGCGGTGGCAAGATGAAGCCACCGACCGCAGCTCCTGTTGCTGCAGCAGCAGCGCCGAGTGGAGCTCGAGGGCCATGCCCCGACAAGAGGCAGCGTCAGTCACCAGCTCCAGATGGTGACCAAGGTGAGCCATGCCTCGTGCACAATATCAGCTACCATACTGGTGCTAAGTGTCGGGAGATTCAGAAGCTCGCGGAGCGCTTCCGCAAGGGGAAGCAACTGCGAGTTGATGCCCCTCCTTTCCGTCAAAGGGAGAGCAAGCAGAAGGTCAACACCCCAGACAACGTAGGCCACCAGGTGGGGTTCCAGGAGCCTGAAAGCATCTAGGCCCCCGTGAGATATGGTTTCGGTGATTAATGACAACCGTTCGTCATTACTAATGAGTTTGTGGATGCGAGGTTTCACATATATCACAGCAACCGTTAATAAACTATCTATTCACACCATCCACTGCTCATTGGATACAAATGGAGACCCCTCAACGATCTATTCTAAGGGGTCATTCGATATGAAGAACTCATACAAACAAATCTATTCTATCAAAATTGGCAACACAAGAATCTTACACTTTACCGTAATATCATTTCAAACAAGTGTCAAAGAGGTCACTCAAGAAGATTCCAAAAGATCAACTCAAAACAACTCGAAGCAAACAAGTTGCATTCACCGGATCATCCGATGTCTTGCAAAATGACCACATCGGTCGAGTTTGAGTTGGCAGAAGAAGAAGACCTCAGAGCCCAGTACACACCGGATCATCCGATGTGAAGGAAGTGGCACATCGGTTGAGTTCACCCGAAGGATGATATCTGAGTTATTCTGAAGATATACACACCGGATCATCCGATGATGAAGTAAGTGTACATCGGTCAAATTCAACAGAGACAATATTTCTGACCCAATTCTGAAGATCAACTCACCGGATCGTCCGATGATAAATTGAAGTAACATCGGTCGATTAAAAGATCCAACGGTTATATCCAACGGTCACATCTGACACGTGACATCAGCTAATTTGGAATTCGACCGATGATCATATAAAGGGGTGCATCGGAGGATCCGATGTTAACTGACAAAAGTCTGCCCACTTTTCCAACGGCTATCTCGTGTGGGCTGGCTATAAATACCCCTCCAACCGGCCATTTTGACAAGTCTTGATCACCAGAGCCTCTCTACACATTCTCAAGCATTCAAGACCAAGAGCTACCACTTCCACACTTCAAAACCTCTTGTACTCCAATTATAGGTTATGTCTAGCTAGAGAGAAGCTTGTGTGCGTCCATTCTTGGTGATTGGAATCTCTAGGCTAGTGAGAGAGAGTGTCTTGGTGACTTCTCTCACCTTGTAAACGTTGGAGGAAGAAGAGATCGCCCCGGAGCTTACCAAGGCGTTTGTGGAAGCCCGGAGGATCACCATTGTACAAGGCTTGAGCTCCACCTTGCCGGAGAAGGCGAACGGAGGAAGATAGTGGATTCCCTTGTCTTGGTGACTTGGGAGTGGCCATACCCTTTGGTGGGTGCCACAACGTGGACGTAGGTAGATTTTCGTGATCTTACCGAACCACGGGAAAAATCGCCGTGTCTCCGAGTCTCCGCGGGAGTTTGCACTTCTCTCCTCACCCCTTTACTATTACGCATCTACTATTCCGCACTTAACACTCTTGCTTGCGTAGTTAGTTTGCATAGGGAATTGGGCTTCTACCATTAAGTTTTAAATTGCTCTAAAATTTGAAAAAGCCCAATTCACCCTCCCTCTTGGGCGTTTCGATCCTTACAGAGCCTCAGCGCGCCATAAAGACGGTACACAACTATGAGGACTCCAGCTCCAGTGATGACGAGTCAGGGCGATAACCGATTGTGGCTGCCCCAAAAGATCTGTGGAGACTGCACTAGTGCGGTATCAGCCTTGGAGAAGCTCCAAGCAGTTGCAGCAGCTCAAGCACCAGCCCCCGGCGGTGCAGAACCGAGCCAGCTCTACCCGAGTGCACGTCTCTATGCCTCGGCCTCACCTCTCGGGGCCCGCTTAGGATCTGTCAACCTCCTGTCGACCTGAGTCAATGGAAGAAGACATCCTGGGTCTCCCAAGAAGAGTCCAGGTCCTCCTACCTCTTGTCGGCCTGAGCCAATAGGGGAAGGTACCCCGGGGCTCCCGGGAGAAGCCGCGCAGGACCCGCTCCAGCGTGAAGATATCGACCTCACCGACGAGGCACGATTACAAGCAACACCCCACAATGCACGGCCCCGGCTGGTGCTCTGGCACTACTGCCAAAGGGCCAAGCGCGTCTAGGAGCTACAAAAAGGCGACCTGGTGCCGCGACACACACTTTCCCGCGAAGGACCTATAAATCTCCCCCAGGCGGGAAGGTCCCTTCTGAGTCACGAAAGTTGTCGTCCCAGGTACATACGCCTCTCCACCAAGGATGTGATCCGCTCCCGAACCCTTGGAGTACGGAACATAACAGTAAGTTCTACCTCCTGAGCATTAGTAGAACATACCTTTACCTTTCTGTAATAGATCCCATAGGCTCCAGGAACAGCGCTCGGAGCAGCTAAGCCTCAGGGGACGGTCCAGGACTACGTCAATCTTGGCCTGGTTCCGACCCCAAGCGCGTAGAGTGTTGCTTCCCTTCTTAATGGGGCGGGTCGTTGCCTCGATGTTCAGCCTGTCTTCCTCCTATGGGCATTTACGCAGAAACCTGTTCTACCACGCTCTCACTTATGTGCTCATTTAAATTACACATTAATTTCTATGACCGCACTTTCTATGTATGCTCACCGTACATTTAGCTCCCCTTTCCCGCTCTCATCCATAGTCAGCATTTGCTATCCTACTGAAGGTGGTTGTGCTTGAGGCACCTGCCGATGGTCACGGGGCCTTTCGGGCCTCCACTAGTCAGGTGTTGCGGTGCCAGTTGGTCACCTCCAGGAAAGGCCTGCGCTGTGCATGGGGGTCTAGGGTGCGTAGCTTGCTTTGCCGGTTTCGACCCAAAGCGTGCGCGCCCCGCCCTTCGGAGGTCCAGGGGAGTACAACTGCTTTGCCTAGTTCCGTACCCAAAGCTTGTGCACTCTGCTTCCCCGGCGTACGGTCCGGTACTAGGGGCCGGACGGTCGTACCCTCACCTCGGAGGGAGCCGGAGCCCCGGCGCCTTGCGCACAGAATTGCCCAAGCCTCGTATACCGGACTAGAACCGTAAGCCAAATAAGACTAAGAGACGGGGCGGGGAGAACCCCCCGAGGAGAATTACGCTTCCTCTACCTCTGCGCAGGATATCCAGGTTTTAGCTACGGGGACCGCATGAAGGGGGGGCAAAGAGCCATCGACTACTCCAGCGCAAGACTGGAGGATCCGGGTTTCGCCCCTTCTCCAGGGGCGAGCCCCGAAGGCCCCACGTGTCCAGCGGGGCCGGAGCTCCCCTCTCCTCCGGAGGAGCTCCGACCCCGCCACGTGGCCGGCAGAGCCAAGCGTCGCCCCCTCCGTGGGGGTGAGCCCCGAAGGCCCCACGTGTCCAGCGGGGCCGGACCTCCATATTCTCAAAGGAGAGCTTCGGGCCCGCCACGTGGTCGGCAGACCCGGACCTCCCCGTTCTCACGGGGCGAGTTCCGGAGACCTCCGGGGCCCTTAACACAATAAGGACCCGGAGAAGGTGTCTGTGCAGGGCTTCAAGATTGGTGAAGACCTCTGAGTACCTTGCGGAGCTAGGGACTCGGCCAGGCCAAGCCAAGAAGAAGACAAAAGCACAGAACACACAGAAAATAACAAGAGTCTATTCATTCAAGGCTCCATGAGCTGGAATACAAACTCAATAAAAAAAGGAAGGGAAAAGATACAAGTCCTAGGGTTCCCTTGGCTCACGTCGGAACCTAGAGGCTACAAGGGCAGCCACGTCCCCGACTTCGGCCCTGTCGGCTCCCTCCCGCTCCGCGGCGGGGCCCTGTCTCGCTGGCTCTAGTGAGAAGGAAGGATCCCGACTCCGGAAGCACGCCAACACGTGCGTGGCAACCTCCATCGCCAGGCCCCGTCCCTCTGCCTTGAGTTCACCGGCCACCACCGCATCTAGCCTGTTCAGCTTGGCGCCGATAGACTCGAGCGCGGGGATCACTTCGGCCACCTTCAGCGCAGGGGACACTGTCTTCACCGGGCTGAAGCCAAGGGGGACCAGGGCGGACCCTGCCTGGTCGACAAAGCTCGAGACAGCACGGGCCTCGGAGGACCTCGAGGCCAAGAGCTCTTCCACCTCGCGGCGGGCTTCCAGCAAGGCGTCGAGGCTCCCCTCGAAGAATTCCTTCTCCTTGGCTGCCAGAGAGCTTTCCCGAAGATGGAGAGTCTGGGCAAGCCGCTCCAACTCTAAAGCCCGGAAGTTGGCTGCCAGCTCCTGATCCAGGATCGACTAGCGCTCCCGGGAGACCTGCTCCTCCCTCGTGGCAAGGTCAGCCTTCCGGGTCTCTAGCTCCGTAGCCCGGGCTCGCAGGTCGCCCTCGCCCGTCGCCAGTCGCGCGGCGACTTTCTCCGCCACGGAGTGCTCCTGGTCCACGACGGCGCGCTCACGGCGCGCCAGCCTCTATCGCACCTCCTCCAAAGCAGAGAAGTTCTCCTCGGCCCAGGCATGCGCTTAGAGGGCCTCCTTGTGGAGCCTTCGCGTCTCGAAATCCAGACAGTTGACGACCCTCTTCTGACGGTCGAGGAGCGCCTCCATGACATCGAGCAACGCCCACCTAGAGTCGAGCTCCCCCTTGACCTCCTCGGTCCGCTCTCTCAAAAGGCGCCCCCAGGTGAGGAGGCGATCCCTCTCACCTATCTGCTTCTCCCGCTCGCGACCGAGCGCGGCCAAGACTTGTCGGACGCTCGTTTGGGCGAGCACGAGGGCGTCTGCCACTGGCAGCGGGGCGACAGAGGCCGGAGCGACGCCCCCGACCTCCTCCATCACGTCGTCTTCGGGAGAAGTCGACGCTCCAGCAACCGAGATAAGGCGCCGATCAGGAGAAGCCGGCACTAGGACGGGCTCGCTCCCGGTGCGCCCTGGTTCGCTGCCCACCGTAAGGCCCGTAGCAGTTCCTCCCGCTCCGGCAACAGAGGGCGGGACATCGACGGGCGCTCCCGCCGAACCCTCAGCGACAGCTGGCTCCCGAGCTGGTGAAGAGGGATGAGTGGGAGGAGTCGCCGCTGCCACAGGAGCCGGGCTGACCGACACAGAAGGAACTTGCGCTGGCTTGGGCGCCGCTGCGACCGTTTCGGCTCTCGAGCGCTGCGGCATGGATCCCCCGTCAGTCGGGGATGGCCGGGAAACGGGAGCGTTACCGACACTCGGGGAGTCCCTACAAACATGGGAAACTCCTGAGTTAAGAAAAGAAGAAGACAACACAGGCTCTAGAATCCGGTAGGTGTCGCTTACCGAGAGACACGAGCACTCCAACGGGCTCTGAACCCCGACTTTCGAGCCGGGGTAGGTCCACTAGAGCCCGCCGTCGCCGCCGACGGCTGCCCCGTAGTAGCCCGGGCTGGCGGAGCAGGGGATGCTTCTGAAGCCCCCCTGGATGCCGACCCGGCTCCTAAAGCCCGGGGCGCCTGAGTTCTTGGCTCGCCCCTGGGCATCGACGCACCAGCGCTTCCCCTCGAGGCTCCACTCCCTGAAGAGGGAGGACGCGACGCCCGGGAACTTTCAGCCCGTCGTCGCTCAAGAGGAGTCCCGTCGGGATGATGAGCCCGAGGCCTCTTGGGGTCGCCACCGGATGGGGCACCATCTCCAGAAGCAGGGCGCGCAGGCGCCCTGGATCCCTGACTTGGCGCAAACGCCGCCGCCGGAGGAGACCGGGCGCGCTTCTTCTCTGAAGGCGGGTTGGAAGCCATGGCAGGGGAAAGCTCAAGGACAGGGAAGACAAGGGTGCAAGAACTCAAGGAAGATGCAAGCGCTTGGAAGTGCGAAGGGAAGCCGCGATGCGGGTAAGATCCCCTTTTAAACTTCCCATGTGAAATTCAAAGCGATTTGAAACTCTTCGAATACGCTGCTTGGGCAACCGCATCGGCTCCAAGACCAAGCGTCGATGACAAGTGGACCCAAGTTGTCCAGCTGAAGCGGTGGGCCAAAAAATCAGTCTCCCAAGGAGACGAGCCGGCAAGACGCCTCGGCGGTTCCCGAAAAAGCGCTGCGACGTGCAGAAGTGGCAGCCTTGGGAACCGCCGCAGTAAAAGTAGCCATCAAGTGGGGCACACGCTCCCACGATTCCGCGACTGTTCGTGCTCCGGCAACGGTTAATGCGGGTCTTAGAGAAGGTGCGCGGAATGGAAGAGACGGAGGCCCCACCTCGGGCTCGCTATCTCCCCCGAGATGGGCCCGAGGGCCACTGTCGGTACCCTCGATACGGGGTACCCCCGCACACAGGGGAAAATGCCTAAGGACCTCGCCGTTCTCCACAGGGAGAGCTCCGAAGGCGCCATGTGTACAGCGGGGCCGGACCTCCCTCTCCTTAGAGGAGAGCTCTGGACCGCCACGTGGCCAATTGAGCCGGACCTCCCCCCTCCGCGGGGAGAGCTCCGAAGGCTCCACATGTCCTACGGGGCTGGACCTCCCTCTCCTCAGAGGAGAGCTCCGGGCCAACCACGTGGCCAGCAGAAGCCGGACCTCCCCCCTCCGTGAGGAGAGCTCCGAAGGCTCCACGTGTCCCGCGAGGCCAGACCTCCCTCTCCTCAGAGGAGAGCTCCGGGCCCGCCACGTGGCCAACATAGCAGCGTTGCCTGCCCCCACGCGGTAAGCAGTAAGAGTAAAGACGTGCCATACCTTGCCCGTACAAGGTATTCAAGACCCGCACCTTCCCAAGGCGTGGAGACGCGGAGCACGCCTCTGTCACGTGCCGTTGCGCCCAGTCACATCGCAGACTGGCGCGTCGTGTCAGAGCCTGCCCGCCAATAAACACAGCGACAAGACATCCCCTACCGCCCCTGCCATCATCAACCACTACGACTAGCTTGCGGCATGGGCAGGGCGACAGAACGAAGACTCGAAAGCCCTCGCCAGAGATAACTATCGGCGTAACTGCAGATACGGTAGATGGCAGGCAATCTCCCCGGGACCACCTGTCGGGTCCTGGGCCTACCTTGTAAGCCACTCGAGCCTTGGACTATAAAAGGCTCGGGTAGGCAACGTTAGCAAGGGTTCACCTCTTACGCACTCTCGCACCCTAGCCATACGACACCTTACACCCTCAAGTTCAGGACTCCAGTTCTGAGCAGCAAGCAATAAAACGAGCAACTCTGCTCACCGTGGACGTTGGGTTTTACGCTCCGGCGACCTGAACCACATAAAAATCCTTATGTCAAGCTTCTCCCTCGATCGTCCCTAACGCTGAAGCTCTCCGTGAGTGACTAGCCCCTCCAAAAAAGAACCTCCGCGGGCTGCCCAGAGCAGGCCCGGGGGAAGTGTCGGCTACACACTTCGACGGTGTCACTTTCTGTTTAGCACGTCGAAAACATGAAACGATCAAATAGGAATCCCTGCAAAAAAGAAACAACACAACAAAATAGGGAACTAAACTAGTTTTCTTAAGACCTTACTTGATTGCATAGACTTCATTGTCACTCTGTGAGTTATCTCAGAGTTAATTTGTTTGATGACCCTCTACGCTGTCGAAGTGTTCGCTACGACACTTCCCCTGGTCTGCTCGGAAGATACCTGCTGAGGTTCTTTTTTCGGAGGAGGTAGTGGATATAGAAGGTCGGAGCATGATGGCGAGGAAGGACACGAGGATTTACGTGGTTCGGGCCTCCGGAGCGTAATACCGTACGTCCATGGGAGTGCTTGTTGTATTGCTTACGCGTAGGATTGTGTGAGGGAGTGAGTTGGCTAGGTCGCGCGCGAACCCGCAGCGCTGAGGAGGCAGGATTCACACGCTGTGGGTGTGGTACCAGTCATAGCAGGCTACACACCCTGGACCTCCTGCTGGCGTAAGCCTTTTAAGGGAGGAACATTCGGCGCCATAGGGCCCTCGAGCAATGAGACAACCGCCGGACCCTGGTACGTCACAGGTATCTCAAGCAGTCCCGCCTGCGGGAGGATAGCACAACTCCTACTACAGTGGAACACAGGAAAGAGTGACTGGCCACACGGCCAGAGCGGAGGGGAAAGAAAACGCGTAAAGGGTATTGGGGCGATGTCCGAGGTCCGACTATTCCTCTTGCCCGTAGGTGTGCTCTTTCTGGCCCCCCAAGTACTCAGTTATCGCGCTTAGGAGGCAGGATGCACACGTTATGGGTGCAATACCAATCATAGCAGGCTACGCACCCTGGACCTCCCGTTGACGTGAACCATTCGGCAAGGAGACCTTCCAGTGGCACGGGTCTTAGGACAAGTGTGTAGTACGGGCTCCGGACATGCCTTTTATAGTTGATATGCATGAGCTAACATAAACTGTGGATAGATTGCGTAGGGCAGAATACATTTTTTCTTGTTTCTGGCTTCCATTGAGCGATAGGAGGCAACTGGCCGTGTACGAAGGAAACGACTCGCCCCGGATAACAAGAGTGACTGGACCCTTCCGGGACTTTAGCTGTTCTAAGAACTGTTCCTAGTCTCTATGACACCCTTACAAGAAAGAGAAAAAGAAAAAATATCCTACCACTACTCTAAGGGTAGTACTTACAGAGGTGTCCTATGACCTGTGGTCTGGGTAGAGGTACCCATACCCTGCAGCAAGGGGGCGCATCTGGAGCGGCATGCTTGTACTGGTCGGGAGGGACCCTCCCTGCTGGGGGAAGGGCTTGTTGCTCCTCCTCGAGAAAGCGCTGGCCGAGGCACCAGGTAGCCCTACCTTGAGCTGCCAACTCTTCGCCATATGTCTCAGCGTCGGGTGAGCCATCGTCGCGCGACAAGTGGGGAACGCCTGGTTAGGCGTGGAGCGCCTTGCGGCGCTCGTTGTGGTCGGAGTCGAAGCTCTCTCCTTGGTCATAGAGCCCCTTCAACGCCTGCTTGGCGTCTTGGAACTCCATCTCCTGGTTGGTGCTGACCTCTAGGTCAACCTTTTGCTTCCCCTCCCGCTGGCGGAAGGGTGCACCATCCCGGCGCTACTATCGGAGCTCTCAGAAGCGCTCCACTAGCCTCTGGATCTCCCGGCACTCGCTGGTGCTGTACCGGTTGGTGTCGTGGAACGGGCACCTCTGGTCGCTGTCGTCGCTGCTAGACGGCTGTCGCAGGAGCTTGTCGGTGCGCGACCCTCGACCCCTGCAGTCGCTACTGCTGCTGCAGCGTGGGCTCCGACCAGCGTCTTGTCCTTGCCGTCGGTCTTCTTCTTCCTGCCGCCAGAGCCCTCCCTGGCGGACTCACTCCCCTTGCTGGGCGGTGTGTGCCAGTTGCGGCTCTCCACGACCCTTGCACACTTGTCCGCCAAGCTGAAGAGCTCGGAGATGTCCTGCACGTCGTGCGTGACCAACTTCTCGAACATCTTCTTGTCAGACGCCCTATCAGAAGGCGACGACGACGAAGGCGTTGGAGATACAGGGGATGGTGTTCCTAACCTTGGAGATACGCTGGATGAAGGAGCGCAACGACTCTCCCGGTTGCTATTGCAGGGCGTGGAGGTCGTCCTCCGAGCGTGGTCGGATGTAGGAACTCCCGAAGTTGGCCGTGAACTGACGACACAACTCTTTCCAGAAGGTTAGAGACTCCTGGGGCAAGTTCATGATCCATGATCGGGCTGACCCGGTCAAGGCTATGGGAATGTAGTTGGCCATGCTTGCCCCATCTCTTCCTGCAGATAGGATGGCGATGGAGTATATCTGCAGGAACTCGACGGGATTGACTGTCCCGTCGAACTTCTCCAGCAAGTGCGACCGGAACTTACGCAACCACACTGCCATACGAAGGTGTGGAGCCAGAGCCATGCAGCCTCCCATCGAGCCTGAGGAGACGGGGGTTCTTGCCCGCGTAGAAGGGGCGCATGGTATCCGGGGTACCATACTCCTCCCCGAGGCTACGACGCCACTCACGCTGTCGCTCGATGGTGATGCGGCCACCTTCTTTCTGACGGCGGTGGCGATCCAGCTTGCCCCTGAGGTCTGTGGTGGGGAGCCTGGACGTCGCCGTCAAGTGGATTGTTATCGCCCTATAATCCCTTGTTAGGGCACGGGGCCGCAGCTGCTCTGTTTCTGGCCACCGTCTCCGGTGGCACGGCGAGTTAAGCGCGGCGACGACCAAGTGGTCGACGTCGTTGTGCCACTGCTCAGCAGCAGACGGGGAAGCTCCCGTGCTCGGGGGGTTGTGATGGAGCGCGCGGGCTGCTAACAACGCGCTCTCTAGGCTGGCTTCAATGGTGCTTGCGACGTCGTCACCGGTGAAGGCTGCCAGGAAGCAACAGGCACCGTTGCCGTAGGGACTGGCGCCTGCGCAGACGGTCCCGCTTTGGGACCAGAGGATGCTTCCTGCTCGCCCTCTCCGCTGGCGGCGCGAGGGACGGGAAGAACCTCGGAGAGACTGTATGTTCACCATTATGGGCTTCACGAACAGCTTCAAGAACCAAAAGCCCCCTTCCTGGTCCGCCAAATGTCGATGTGCTCGCTACGACACTTCTCCCGGTCTGCTCATAAGCAGCCTGCGGAGGTTCTTTTTTTGGAGGAGCTAGTGGATCTAGAAGGTCGGAGGACGATGGCGAGGAAGGACACGAGGATATACATGGTTCGGGCCGTCGGAGCGTAATACCCTACGTCCACGGGAGTGCTTGTTGTATTGCTTGCGCGTATGAGTGTGTGAGGGAGTGAGTTGGCTGGGTCACGCGCGCTTTGCCCGAAGGGTACCCCGATCCTTTTATAGCCCAAGGCCGGGGTAGTTACAATGTGGCCTGGGGCCCGATAGGTGGCCCCGTGGCTATTTGTGCCCTATACATGAGCTAGGCATTTATAGCTATATGCATTATCACTGTCGATGGAGTTAAGACGCGCCTCCTGTCCCGCCGGGCACCTTTGACCGGGTAGCAGGCGATGATTAAGCACGTGTCTTGTTGTTGCGTCTTCTCGCTCTGCTAGGCGGCTCTGCGCCGTTGGGCGATACTGTTATGCCATCACGCCTCACCGCCCTGTCTTTCACCGTAATGGTGTACATACGGAGGACGGAGCGTGTGCCGTGCGCCATACTTCTGGGGAAGATGCGGACCTTGAATGCACGACATGATAGCGAACCTTCCTGTTTACTGCTTGGCCATCTGCCCATTGCTTGTCGGCGCGGCGTCCGGGCGGCTGACCCTCCGGACACGCGTCTCCACCGGAGCTGTCTTGCGGAGTAGCGAGGGGTCCGGAGTTGTTGGACGCGTGGTAGCACTGGAGCCTCCCATGCTGGAGGTTGGGCTCGGAGCCGCAGGACACATGAGACCTCCGGAGCTCTCCATGGCGGGAAGGGCACCTAGAGTCGTTGCTCACGTGGCAACACCGGAGCCCTCCCATGCTGGAGGTAGGGTCCGGAGCCGTAGGGCACGCGGCACCTCCGGGGCTATCCATGACGTGGGGCGTGGCTCGAAGGTTCCGGACACGTGGCAGTGTCGGAGCTCTCCCTGACGGGAGGTCGGGTCCGGCACCATCGAACACGTGGCGGCTCTGGAGTCCAAGCGCATGTGGCAGTCTCGAGGCTACCCATGGGCCCCAGGGCACATGGTTTATGCTGGGCCCACCTAAGCTGGAAGACTGGGCACAGGCTACCTTTTACCCACCACGCGGGGTACCCGGTCTTGTGGGTACCGACATAAGCATTATCTCATTGTCGACATTATTTGATAGTTTGTCAAACTTTATTTTGGCCTCTTTTGTAATATATGATTATGAAAACTCAAAAATATAAAAAATGCAGAATTATAGTTGACCGTGCATTGCAATCTTCCAAGCTCCTTGGACACGATGTAGGAAAAAACATAGGAACCGAAAGAGAGATAAAGTCATAGAAGAGTTTACATGAGATTAGACCTCTTTATTTATTTTCCTCAACCTTCTACGGAGAGAATGCATCCCATAGAAAATTTCGAAGCATCTCATAGGATTCAATCTAGTGTTTCAAAGTATCATGTAGGAAAACTTTCTATAGGGATTGATTTTTTTAAATGTTATACTTTTCCTCCATTCCAAAAAGATTCTTAAATAATGAAAATCTCTCGAACTTTATACATGTCACGAAATCAACAATATTGACTACATTTTATTATTTTTCTTAAACACTTTAAGACTACTGCATAAATTTTGACACACTCCTCAAAATTTTACTTATAATAATAAACTTAACTATTCAACTCTTGCTTGTTTATCTTGTGGAAGGATAAGGAATATCTTCTCGAGGAGAAAAAAAATAGAGAAAGCGAAGGATCTGAGAAGTTGCTCAATAGATACTTGACCTAAACCCCACCCCGTAGCCTTCGTCCGGTACATGTCAGACTGGCAGGGTCGCCGACCTCCCTCCTTGTCCATTTCCTCTGGCCAAAGCAATCCCAACCCTGACCCAGCCTCGCGATGTCCGAGGTCGTCGACTCACCGCAGGCGCACCGCTCGCCGCCGCCGCCGTCGCCGTCGCCCTCGATGCCGCGCGTCCACTCCCAGAACCAGCAGCAGCCGCGCGGCCGCTCGCAGCCCCCGCCCGGCTCCGACCCCTTCGCCTTCGGCGTTGTCGCCTTCCTCGGCATCTGCTTCGTCATGGTGAGGACCCCTTCTCCATCCCTAGTCTCACCCTAATTTCTTCCGATCACGCTTGGTGAAGATGCGCGAGTGCCTGATTGGCGGATCGGTGGGGGTTCAGCAGTTGCTGGTGTGATCCTGCACTGGGGGGAGTGGGAGTTAGTGGTAGGTTGCTGCTTGATGGGGTTAGGTTTTGTGCATTGGGTGCTGATTCAGTCGCTGCGTTACAGACTGTTTCGGTAGTTATAATGTGGATTAGTGATGCGCACCCATGAATTGATTGGGCAGGTGACGTTGGCTGGTTTGCTGGCATTTTCTGAATTTAGTTGATATTTTTGCCTTTTAACTTGCCACATCTGTTCAGAGAACTGTGCCATTAGATATTGCTTACCCCTCTATCTCTCATACACATTCCCATTAACAAACACGGCAACAGCTAGCTGTTTTGGGTTAATGTCAACGTGTTAACACTTCGTCTTTCCGTCTTTCGCATTTTAGTTAGGAACTTGTTCTTATCATTTCTTTTATGGTTCTTTTTAGTTTTAGAACAATTTGTTATAACTATTGACTGTATGAACCTATATATCAATGCTTGAACACCGAATTTCTATATTCTCTCGAATGGTACCTTATTGATTCTCCTCTTTGCTACATTATTTGAACTTGCCTATGTGTCATGATAACTAAATTATTACCATGTAGATTATGTCCCAACCAACGTAGTTTAGCATTTTTTATGGTTGGTGGCTGTCTGCTGGGGTTTAGTTTTGGTCTCTGGGGCTGGGATTGTTGACTTGGTCTCGGTGAGTGCCCTTATTTATGTATTGATGTTTATTAGAGAGGCGGTACATGCCAAATTTGTTCAGAATTGTGTAACAGTTGCCAACATCATTGATCTTTGTGCCTTTTATGTTGCCATATATAGTAGTGAATTGCAGTTGCCAGAATGAGATGATTTAGGTGCCTTTGGCATTGCTATAATTTTAGGGGGGCCTCTTTTAGATATTGGTGATTGCTCTCTCCAAAACATACATGCCATCCCGTCAGTTTTAATTTCGATCATGTACTTTGGTTGGCTTTAGAGAAATATAAAGCCCCAACAAAGTACATTACCCTTATCAGAGATATGTACCATAATGTTGTGATAAGTGTTCAAGCAAGTGATAGTGAGACCGATACCTTTCCGATCATGATAGTACTATACCAAGGATCAGCCTTGGGCCCATATTTATTTGTTGCAATTCCGGCGCTGAAACTATCCCTGTTCTTGCTGAATAAACCGATCTGCCCTAGCAGATCGATCTGTCTTCCTTGAAGACAGACCAGAAAAATTCTTCAGCCAACAACAGAGGAATAACAGCAAGGAGAAGAACAGTTCTGGTGCAGAAAAACTGAGCAGATTGATTCTGTTCTTGGGAGAACAGATCAGGGGAGAGATCGGTAAGCCGCCAATCTGTTCTGATTTTGATGGAGGCGCAGAACAGAGGGGGAAACAGGGATGACGGCTGGTTCTAGCCCCTGGTGGCGGCTAGGGCTGCAGAGGGAGGCGGCGGCTAGGGCAGGAGCTGGGCGGCGGCTAGGGCAGAGGCTAGGCCGGCGGCTAGGGCAGGAGGGAGAGAGGCGGCTAGGGTTAGAAAAGTGGAGGAAAATTTTTCTGTATTGATCTCTCACAATTTGAGGTGTTTTTTGGCTTGTATATATAGCCCCCCTTACAAGAGTCCTAATCTGTTACAAAGGATCTTTTAATCTATCTCTAAGAAGATTAAACTCAAAAAACCTTCTAGAAAGGGGGCCCGGCCTGGGCCAGGGCTGACCAGCCCACTTGGCCCAGTTCTGGCCGCCCTGGGCCAGGGAGGGGCCGGCCTGGGCCAGGGGCAGATCAGCCCACATTCTCCTCCTGATCCTGACACTGGCCCATGTCTAGAATCCCGATCCTTCTTCTCATCTCCACGAACTTCTGTCTTCCAAGAGCCTTGGTCAAGATGTCCGCCATCTGGTCTTGAGTGGAGATTTGCTCAAGCACAATAGTACCGCTGTCCACACACTCCCGTATGTAGTGGTACTTGACGTCGATGTGCTTGCTCCTGTCATGCAACAACAACAACAACAACAACCAAGCCTTTATCCCAAGCCTGTTGGGGTCGGCTAGACATGAAACCCAATATCAATGAAGTAAAATAGAGGAAGAGATACGAGAACAAGGAAAAAAGAAAAAAAAAGAGAAAGAAAAAAAGGAAAAAGAAAAAAAGGAAAAAAGAAAAAGGAAAAAGAGAAAAGAGAAAAGAAATAAGAAAAAAGGAAAAGAAAAAGAGAAAAGAAAAAAGAAAAAAACAAGACTACGATTCTGGCACATGAATTGCTACTTTCCATGCGGTCCTATCATGAGCTAAGTCTCTGGATACATTCCAATCTCTCAAATCTCGTTTTACCGCCTCCTCCCAGGTCAACCTTGGTCGTCCTCTACCCCTCCTAATATTTTCTCTACCTCTTAAAATCCCACTGTTAACCGGTGCTTCTGGAGGTCTCCGTTGGATATGTCCAAACCACCTAAGCCGATGTTGGACTAACTTCTCTTCAATCGGCGCCACCCCTACCTTATCACGAATCGCCTCATTCCTTATTCGGTCTCTTCTCGTGTGCCCACACATCCACCGTAGCATGCGCATCTCTGCGACACTCATTTGTTGGACATGTTGCCGTTTAGTTGGCCAACATTCCGCCCCATAGAGCATCGCGGGTCTGATCACCGTCCTATAGAACTTTCCTTTTAGCTTTTGTGGGACTTTCCTATCACATAGGATTCCAGAGGCTTGTCGCCATTTCATCCACCCTACCTTGATCCTGTGGCAAACATCCTCATCAATATCGCCATTGCTTTGTAACATTGATCCTAAGTATCGGAAAGAGTCCCTTCTAGGTACTATTTGTCCTTGTAGACTAACATTTCCCTCTTCACGACCAACACCACTAAAGTCGCACCTCATATACTCGGTTTTGGTCCTACTAAGTCTAAACCCCTTGGACTCTAAGGTTTGTCTCCATAACTCTAATTTCTTATCAACACCATCTCTAGTTTCATCTACCAGCACTACATCATCAGCAAAGAGCATGCACCAAGGGATATCCCCTTGTATATCCTTCGACACCTCATCCATGACCAATGAAAAGATGTATGGGCTCAAAGCTGATCCTTGATGTAGTCCTCCGTGATAGAAAATGCATCAGTCTCACTATCACTTACGCGCACACTTGTCCTAACATTATTGTACATATCCTTGATAAGGGTAATGTACTTTGTTGGCACTTTATGTTTCTCTAGTGCCCACCACATGACTGACCTTGGTATCTTGTCGTACGCCTTCTCCAAGTCGATGAACACCATATGCAAGTCCTTCTTCTGCTCCCTATATCTCTCCATAAGCTGACGAAGCAAGAAAATCGCCTCCATTGTAGACCTCCCAGGCATAAAACCAAACTGGTTTTTAGTGACATTGGTCACTTTCCTCAGGCGGTGTTCAATCACTCTCTCCCAAAGCTTCATAGTATGACTCATAAGCTTAATACCTCGATAATTAGTACAACTTTGAATATCTCCTTTATTTTTGAAGATAGGTACTAATATACTTTTCCTCCATTCTTCAGGCATCTTGTTTGACCGAAAAATGTGGTTGAATAACTTTGTGAGCCATACTATTGCGACGTCCCCAAGACATCTCCACACCTCAATAGGGACATCGTCAGGGCCGAGGTCCTTTCCTCCTTTCATCCTTTTTAAGGCCTTCTTAACCTCAAACTCTTGTATCCTCCGCACGAACCGCCTGTTGGAGTCATCAAAGGAGTCATCCAACTCAACCATAGTGCTCTCATTCCCATCATTGAATAGCCCATTAAAGTAATCACGCCATCTATTCTTAATCTCTTCATCCTTCACTAGAATGCGGTCAGTCTCATCTTTGATGCATTTAATTTGATTGAGATCCCTCATCTTTCTCTCGCGGATTTTTGCTACCTTGTATATGTCCTTTTCACCTTCTTTTGTCCCTAGTCTCTCATATAACTTATCATAGGTTTGTCCTCTTGCCTTACTCACAACCCGCCTTGCATTCTTCTTAGCCTCTTTGTACTTAAGCATGTTGCTTGCGCTTCTATCATTATGTCAACTCTTGTAACACTCCTTCTTCTCCTTAATAGCCTTTTGTACATCCTCATTCCACCACCAAGTGTCTTTATCTATAAGTTTCTTTCCCTTTGTCACACCGAACACCTCACTAGCTACCTTCCTAATGCAAGTTGCCATCTTCATCCACATACTATCTGCATCTCCATTTTCTGCCCAGGGTCCTTCTGTGATCACCCTATTTTTAAAGGATTCTTGTGATTCTCCCTTCAACTTCCACCACTTTGTTCTTGTGATTTTGACACTTTTGTCCCGCAAAGAACATGTATGGAAGCGAAAGTCAGCTACCACAAGCTTATGTTGTGTCACAACACACTCCCCCGGGATCACCTTACAATCTAGACACTCCCGTCTATCCTTTCTCCTAGTGAGGACAAAGTCAATCTGGCTAGAGTGTTGGGCACTACTAAAGGTCACTAGGTGAGATTGCCTCTTCCTAAAGAGGGTGTTAGCTATCAACAGATCATAGGCTACGGCAAAGTCTAGGATGTAGTCCAGCTCATGGAGCCTCGCATAGTTTGACTCTTTTAGATATTTGTGTCTGTGAAGCTTTTTCTCCTCTTTTTGGCTTTGCCTGGCTGAGTCCTTAGCTCCGCAAGGTACTCAGAGGCCTTCTCCAATCTCGGAGCTCCGCACAGACACCTTCCCCGGGCCCTAACGGTGTTAGGGGCCCCCGGGGGTCTCTGGATCTCACCCTATGGGGAGCTCCAAATCTGCCTGCCACGTGGCGGGTCCGGAGCCCCTCCTTAGGAGGCGGGAGCTCCGGCCCTGCTGGACACGTAGGGCTTTCGGAGCCCTCCCACCGGGGGGGGGGGAGGTCCGGTTTCCGCCTGCCACGTGGCGAGCCCGGAGCTCCCCTCAGGGGAGGCGAGAGCTCCGGGCCCGCCAGACACGTGGGGCCATCGGGCCTCGCCCCTGCTGAAGGGGCGGGACCCGGTCCTTCCAGTCCTAGGCCGGAGTAGTTGGTAGCTCCTTTCCCCCCGCTTCATGCAGTCCCTGTTGCCGTAACCTGGAGGTCCTGCACACAGGCAGAGGAAACGTAATTCTCCTCGGGGGGTCCTCCCCTCCCGTCTCCTAGTCTTATTCGTCTTACGATCCTGATCCGTTATACGGGGCTTGGGCAATTCTGTGCTCGAGGCGCCGGAGCTCCGGCTCCCTCCGAGGTCCGGGTACGGTCGTCCGATCCCTAGTATCGGGCCATGCGCTGGGGAAGCAGAGTGCACGTGCTTTGGGTTCATGACCAGGCAAAGCGGTTGTACTCTCCTGTACCTCCGGAGGGCAGGATGCGCATGCTTTGGGCTCATGGCCTGCTAGGCTGGATACGCACCCTGGACCCCCCATGCACAACGCAGGCCTTTCCTGGAGGTGACCAACTGGCACCGCAACACCTGACTGGGGAGGCCCGAGAGACTCACTCAGCCATCGGCAGGTGCCTCAACCGCAGCCGCCCTCGGTAGGATAGCGAATGCCGACTATAGATGAGCGCGGGAGAGGGGGAGCTAGATGTACGATGAACATACAAAGATAGTGCGGTCATAAAAATTAATGCATAATTTAAATGAGCGCATGAGAGAGAGCTAAGTAGAACAGGTTTCTGTATTCATGCCCATAGATGGAATTCTGGCTGTACATGGAGGCAATGTTCCACCTCGTCTGCAAGGGAAGCAAGACTCTACGCGCTTAGGGTCGGAACCAGGCTAAACTGGACGTAGTCCTGTACCGTCCCTTGAGACTTAGCTGCCCCAAGCTCTGTTCCTAAATCCTATGGGATTCACTACAGAAGAGAATGACCCTGTTCTACTGATGCTCGGGAAGTAGGACTTACAGTGTTGCTCCATGCCAAGGGTTTTGGGAACGGATCCCACACTCGGTTGAAAGGCATGTGTACCTAGGGCGGCAGCTTTCATGATTCGGAAGGGACCTTCCCTGCTGGGGGAGAGCTTATGGGTTCTTCTTGGGAAAGAGCGTGCCGCGACACCAGGTTGCCCTTCTGCAGGTCCCTGATGCGTTCGGTTCTTTGGCGGTAGTGCTTAGAGCATCAGCCGAGACGGCGCGTTGTGGGGTATTTCCTGCAGCCGAGTCTCGTCGACGAGGTTGTCATCTTCACGCTGGATCAGGTCCTGCGCGACTTCTCCCGGGCGCCCCCGGGGAGTTCTCCCCTTCTGGCTAAGGCCTTCAAGGGGTAGGTGGACCCGGGCTCGTCTTGGAAGACCTAAGGCGTCTTCCCCTTCTGGCAAGGCCTTCAAGGGGTTGACTGACCTTGGGCGGCCCCCGGGAGGTATGACCGAAGCACGGAGGCGTGCTCTCGGGCGAGGCTGGCCCGTCCTTGCACCATTGTCATCGGTGCTTGGGCTGCTGCGACTACTTGGGGCTTCTCCAAGGTTGACGCCGCAGCATTGCAGCCTCCACTGACCTGGGACGGCAGCCACAGCCGGCTACCGCCCCGGCCCGTCACTATCGGAGCTGGAGTCCCCACCGTTATGCACTGTCTTTATGACACGCTGAGGCTCCTGAAACCCCCACCTGGTGGGCGGCGCTGACTGGAGGGTCGACCTTCTGCTTGCCATCCCTCTGAGGGTAGGGCGGTCCTTCAGCTCTCTGCTGTCTTCCTTTGCGGAAGCGCTCTGCAAGCCTCTGGATATCCCAGCACTCGGCAGCAGTATGGTTGCTGGTGCCATGCACGGGGCATAGCCCGCCCTGGTCACCATCCGGGGCCGGTGACTGCCGCTGCCTTTTGTCGGGGCGTGGCCCCCGAGCTCCACTAGCTGTCGCTGCTGCGGCGACGGGAGCCGCGAACGAGGATTTCATCTTGCCACTCCCCCGGTTCTTGGCCTTCTTGCCACCTCCATAGGCAGCAGCGCCGGACCCGGGCTGTCCCCCTGACTCGGGAGTTGGCAGAGAGTGCCAGTTCCGCCCTTCAGCTGCTCTGGCGCATTTGTCCGCCAGGCTGAAGAGCTCAGAGACGTCGCGGACCTCTCTGGTCGCGAGCTTCTCAAGCATTTTCTCGTCCCGGACACCCTGCCGGAACGCCACCACCACAGAAGCACTCTGAATGTGCGGGATGGTGTTGCGTACTTGGGAGAACCGCTGTATGAAAGAGCGCAACGACTCCCCGGGTTGTTGCTTGACGGCGTGGAGGTCAAGCTCCGTGCCGGGACGGGTGTAGGAGCTGCGGAAGTTGGCGACGAACTGCCGGCAGAGCTCTCCCCAGGAGGTTATGGACCCCGAGGGAGATTCATGAGCCAAGACCGAGCTGGGCCGGTCAGGGCGACGGGGAAGTAGTTGGCCATGACAGCCTCATCCCCTCCTGCGGCAAGTACGACGGTGGAGTAGATCTGGAGGAACTCCGCCGGGTTGACGCTACCGTCGTACTTCTCAGGCAGGTGCGGGCGAAACTTGCGTGGCCACCTCACGAAGCGAAGGTGGGGTGCAAGAGCTGCACATCCTGCTCCTGCTGCCGCAGGTATCGGCACTGCGAACGCTTGGTTCGCACTTGGCACCGTGTATCCCGGCATGGGCAAGGCTGCACCATAGACCGGGGGCGCTGCTTGCGGCGCATATGGTTGTGGCATATGCTGCGTGGCATATGCCTGAGGCAGGGCTCGCGTGGCGAAGACCTGCCCTCCAGGTTGTGTCGAGGCCGACGTCATGCTGTCGCCAGCCTCATGGTTGCGACGCCTTTCTCGGCGTCGCTCGAGGTACACTCGGGCATCCTGGCCCAAGTGGCACCGTTCCAGCTCCCTTCTCAGGTTCGTCGGCGGGAGCCTGGAGGAGGTGGAATCCGCCGTTTGCCCGTCAACCGTTGGCGTGCGCGTCAGCGACACAACCGGTTGACCGGGGCGTCGCCCTCGCCGAAACCGAGGGTTCGCGGCGGCGACGACGAGGCGGTCCACTTCGCGGACCCACTGTTGGGTCGCTGAATGGGGCGCATCCCCAGCAGGTGGGTTGCGCAGCAGTGCTCTTGCTGCAGCTAGCGCACCCCCATGATGTACGCTCAGCGCTGCAGAAGATTTCACACTGGTCGGAGCCTGCATCGCCGGGGTCGGCGTTGCCGGAGTCGGCTGTTGGCTACCAGCTTGTGCCGACACACTCCGTCCTGAGTGTGTCGACATGTACTCCCCGCTGGTCACGGTTCGCCATGAACGCGGAGGAGGAGAGTTTGCCGCTGAAGGAAGGTTGGTCATCTTCGTCGGCAGAAACTCGTCGCGCTAGGAGAAAAGCCCCCTACCTGGCGCGCCAAATGTCGAAGTGTTCGGTCGATACTTCCCCCGGGCCTGCACTGGGCAGCCCGCGGAGGTTCTTTTTTCGGTGGGGCTAGTCCCTTGCGGAGAGCTTGCGCGGATGGACGAGTTAGTAAGAGCTTGACGCGGTGAGTTTTACGTGGTTCAGGCCGCCGGAGCGTAAAACCCTACGTCCACGGCGAGCTATGGAGCTCGCTGTATTGCTTGCTGCTCAGGGCCGGAGTCCTGAGCTTGGGGGTGAGTTACAGCTTGGGAGTGAATGGCTAGCGTATGAGTTGCAAAGTGCGAACCCTTGCTATCGTCGCCTACCCGAGCCTTTTATAGTCCAAGACTCGGGCGGCTTACAAGGGGGGCCGGGACCCGACAGGTGGTCCCGGGAAGATTGTCTATTATCTACCGTATCTGCAGTTATGCCGGTAGTTGTCTCTGGTCGAAGGCTTCTGAGTCTTCGTCTTGCCGCCCTGCCCATGCCGCACGCTAGTCGTAGTGGTTGATGACGGCGCAGGCGGCATGGGATGTCTTGTCGTGGTGTTTATTGGCTGGCAGGTTCTGACACCGCGCGCCAGTCTGTGATGCGACTGGGTGCAACGGCACCTGACAGAGGCGTGCTCCGCGTCTCCGCGTCTTGGGAAGACGCGGGCCTTGAATACCTTGTACGGGCAAGGTATGGGGCGTCTTTACGCCCGCTGCCTATCTCTCGGGGGCAGGCAGCGCCGTTCTTCTGGCCACGTGGCGGGCCCGGAGCCCTTCTCTGAGGAGGGGGAGGTCCGGCCCCGCCGGACGCGTGGCGCCTTCGGACCTCTCTCCCGCGGAGGGGGAGGTCCGGCTTCTGTGTGCCACGTGGCGGGCCCGGAGCTCTCCTCTGAGGAGAGGGAGGTCCGGCCCCGCCGGACGCGTGGCGCCTTCGGAGCTCTCCCTGCGGAGAAGGGCGAGTTCCTTAGGCATTTTCCCCTGTGCGCGGGGGTACCCCATATCTCAGGTACCGACACTAACCCTAATGGCCCAGCCGCCGCCGCCGCAGCCCTGGGCACACGCCACCGCCACCCCTGGTGCGCCGCCCGCCGCCACCCCACCTTGGGTCGCCGCCGCCCCTGGGGCGCCGCCCGCCGCCGCCAGTGCGCCGTCTCCTCTGGAGGGCCGCGCGCGCGGGGAGGGGCCACCGCCACCCCACCTTGGGCGCGGGGAGGGGCCGCCGCCACCCCACCTTGGGCCGCCGCCGCCACCACATCCGGATTCGGGGCTGCCGCGCCCTGGATCGGGGCGGCTCCGCCCGGATTCGGGCTGCCCCCACCCGGATGGGGGCCGCACACGCACGGTGGGGTGGGGTGGGGGGGCGCCACCTCCTCTGGAGGGGCCGCCGCGGCCCCTGGGGGGTCCGCCGCCCCCCTGGAGGGGCCGCTGCCCTCGGGTCCGCCGATTCTGGAGGCACTGCAGCCTCTGGAGGGGGCGCTGCCTCCTCTGGAGGAGCTGCAGCCCCCTGGCCTCTCGCTGCTGGAGGTGCTGCCACCTCTGGAGGGGCCGCCACTCCCTGGAGTGCTGGGCCACCAGTTTTGCCGGTCCTTAGAGGTGCTGCCACCCCCTCTTCCTCGAAAACTGGTCCAGCTGCCGGTGGACCCCTCGTCGGTACCACTAGCAACCCCGCCACCGCTGTCACCTTCATGGCAGGTACTTCCGTGCTACGGGACTCGACCGGCCTCGACATCGACGGGAGCACCACGGCGATCCCGCCGATTCCGTTCCTAGCCGCCGGTGCTACTGCTGAGAACACATCTTCTTCCTACGGCACCGACATTGCGGATACCTCTGACATCGCCGCAGCACTGGCCGCCTCTCGCGAACGCGAGCGGGCACTCGCCCTTGCCCTAGAGCAGGAGCGTGCCTCCGTGGCGTCACTATCCTACCAGCTCGAGGAGAGTGCTCGCCGATCGACGAGTGCTGTCCAAGAGCCTCCCTCGGACGCTGGTACGTACTCGACTTCACTTGTGGCCGCTCTTCATGCGCAGGCCGTAGGGATTCAGAACATCCGGACCCTCGTGTCGGTTGTTCTCAGCTCCGAGTCCACCTCATATGCCTGGTGGCGTGATATGGTGCTCCTCACGCTGAGGCGCTACTGCCTCGATGACCACGTCCTCCAGGACGAGTCTTCAGTACAGGTGTCCTGGATCAGCATGGACAGCCTGGTACTATCCTGAATCCTTGACTCCCTGACAGAGGAGCTACAGGACATCGTCAGGCAGCGCGGTGGCGGCACTGCTCGACAGGCCTGGCTAGTACTTGAGCAACGATTTCTAGGGAACCGCGCGACTCGAGCCCTCCACATCAGCACTTGGTTCCAGAACACCGTCCAGGGTGATCGTTCTATCTCCACCTACTGTCGGGAGATGAAGGGCATGGCGAATGCCCTACGTGACCTTGGTGAGCCGGTCACCGACAACGCTCTTGTTCTTTGGGTCCTTCAGGGCCTGAATGAGCGCTATTGTCACCTACGGACGTGGCTACTCTGACTGGAGCCACTACCTACCTTCGAGAAGATATGGTCTGATCTTGAACTTGAGAAGATCACTGCAGGAGGCTCCACTGGCTCCGGATCTCCCACAACCTTCTATGGCTCCGGGCAGTCCCCCCGTCCACCCTTACCAACTGCTGGTGGACCACCGTCACGACCACCTTCTACTCCTACCAGTACAGGAGGTGGAAACCGTCGTCGTCGAGGAAAGAACGGCGGTCGTGGTGGCAGCAGTGCAGGCAACACCCCCACGGCTTTGACTACTGGTGGTAGTGGTGGTACCGGCCAGGGAGGCGCACCCTGGCCCACACCCTACAACCCGTGGACTGGCTAGATCTACATGTGGCCTGGACCGTCCCCGGGTTCTCAGCCTCCACGACCACCACGTCCCCAGCCGGCGTTCGCGGCTACCCCGGGCTATAGTGGACCAGCCCATAGTGCTGGTGCTCCGCCAGCTCAGGCATATGGGGGGCCTGGATACTCTTCTGGCGGACAGTCAGCCCCGATCCACGGAGGCATTGACTATCCTGTTGGGAATTCGGAGCCATCGGCACCTCTCCAGGAACCACCGTCGACGTGGGATCGACAGTCGCTTGCTTCCTCCTTCAGTACCATGCACCTTACTCCACCAGGTGTCGACTGGGTAGTTGATTCCGGAGCATCATATCATACCACTCCTAATCCCGGTATACTCTCTTCCACCCACCCTCCCAATCCCTCTTTTCCTTCATCTATCGTTGTTGGGAATGGGTCCGTTCTTCCGGTCATCTCAGTAGGTGATTCCGGTCTTCCGGGTACTTTCCAGCTTAAAAACATTCTTGTCGCTCCGGATATCATTCAAAACTTACTTTCTGTTTGCCGTTTTACCACTGACAACAATGTTTCCATTGAATTTGATCCTTTTGGTTTGTCTGTGAAGGATCTTTCCACCCGGCTACCTCTTTTCCGATGTGATAGCTCGGGGCCCCTATACACACTTCGGCTTCCTACTTTCGCTGCATCACCGCCATTTGCTTTGACTACGACAGCTTCATCCACCATCTGGAATCGTCGGCTTGGCCACCCTAGTGCAGATGCTATGTCGAAGCTGTTCAGTAGCTCAGTTATCTCGTGTTCTAGGGGTACACATGACTCCCTATGTCATGCCTGTCAGCTTGGTCGCCATGTTCGCCTCCCTTTTCCCACCTCTGTGACTCATGTTGAGCACCCATTCGATCTTATACATTGTGATTTGTGGACATCTCCTATTTTCAGTATATCGGGCTTTAATTATTATTTGGTGATAATTGATGATTTTTTCACTTTTCCTGGACTTTTCCATTACGATTGAAGTCTGAGACTTCCGTTACTCTTTCTCACTTCTTCGTTTGGATTTCTACTCAATTTGGGCGCACCATTTGAGCTGCCCAGTGCAATAACGGACGCGAGTTTGATAACTCCGCGTTTCGTAATTTTCTCTCCGCACATGGGGTACAGCTACGCATGTCTTGTCCGTATACCTCTCCTCAAAACGGCAAGGCAGGGCGCATGGTTCGCACCATCAATGATGTCATACGCTCCCTGATGTTCCAGGCATCTATTCCAGCCGGATACTGGGTGGAGGCTCTTCATACTGCCACACTTCTGATTAATCGTCTTCCCACCAAGGCGATTCGTGCCTCCACCCCCTACTTTGCTCTATATGGCACTGATCCTCTTTATGGTCACCTTCGAGTTTTCGGATGCGCTTGCTACCCTAATCTTTCCGCCACCGCCCCACATAAGCTTGCGTCTCGCTCGACACGGTGTGTTTTTCTCGGGTATTCCCTTGATCATAGGGGTTACCGGTGCTTAGATCTCACTACCCACCGTCTTTTGATCTCTCGGCACGTCGTCTTCGACGAGTCATCTTTTCCTTTCTCCACCACCTCTTCCGATTCCACCACAGAGCTGGACTCCCTTTTTCCTACTGACCCCGAGGCTGCCTCCCAGCTGCCTTGGCCTATTTCTTCTGCAGGATCGACACGAGCTACGCCTCAGGTGCCCTCGACACCGACTGCTGCACCTCGTGTGGCATCGACGTCTCCGGCGTCACCCGCTGCACCCCGTGTGGCATCAACGCCTCCGGGAGTCTTCGGCCAGTTGAGCGGTTTGATGGTGCCGCTTTCTCGTCGACGACAACTCCACCGACCGAGCCTTCTTCGATCTCGCCCATACCTACTTCCGTGCGTAGCGCCCTCGCCGACCCTAACTGGCGTCGCGCTATGGAGAAAGAGTATGAGGCCCTGCTTGCCAACCGGACCTGGGACCTTGTTCGCCGTCCTGGTCGTGGCAATGTTGTCATGGGCAAGTGGGTATTCACGCATAAGAAGAAGGCGGATGGCACCTTGGAGAGATACAAGGCTCGTTGGGTACTCCGGGGTTTCACTCAACGCCCTGGAGTCGACTACGACGAGACTTTCAGCCCGGTGGTGAAGTCGGCGACAGTTCGTACCGTACTGTCGCTAGCTCTCTCACGTTCTTGGCCTGTCCACCAGTTGGACGTCAAGAACGCCTTTCTCCACGGTACACTGACCGAGACGGTGTACTACAGTCAACCGGCAGGATTTGTAGATTCAGCTCACCCAGACATGGTCTGTAAGCTGAACAAATCCCTGTACGGACTGAAGCAGGCACCACGAGCCTGGTATAGCCGGTTCGCCTCTTTCTTGGTTTCATAGGGGTTTGTTGAAGCCAAGTCGGACACTTTGCTGTTTGTCTATCGACGGGGCAGTGACACAGCTTACCTCTTGCTGTACGTCGATGACATTGTACTGACAACATCTAGTCCGGCTCTGCTTTGGCGAACCATCTCTGCTTTGCAGCAGGAGTTCGCTATGAAGGACCTGGGCCGTCTCCACCACTTCCTGGGTATTACGGTCGAGGACCGACCAGACGGCCTATTCCTTCACCAGCGACAGTACTGCCTGAATATCCTCCAGCGAGAAGGCATGGCTGATTGCAAGCCGTGCTCCACTCCAGTGGATACTCAGGCGAAGCTCTCCGCTACCGACGGGACACCCGTCTTTGACCCCACTTCTTACAGGAGTCTTGCAGGTGCTCTTCAGTATCTCACCTTCACCAGGCCGGATATCTCAGCAGGTGTGCCTCCACATGCATGACCCGAGGGAGCCGCACCTCACCGCTGTCAAGCGGATTCTTCAGTATCTACGAGGCACCCTCGACTACGACCTCCTTCTTCGGCGTGACACGGTCTCCGAGCTGGTCGTGTACACTGACGCTATCTGGGCAGGCTGCCCGGACACACGACGCTCTACTTCTGGGTACGCCGTCTTCTTGGGCGGCAACCTCGTCTCCTGGTCCTCGAAGCGATAGCCCGTAGTGTCGCGCTCGAGTGCTGAGGCGGAGTATCGCGCCGTGGCTAACGGCGTGGCTGAGGCCTCCTGGCTTCAGCAGCTACTTCAGGAGCTCCACACCCCCGTTATCAAGAGCACCCTCATCTACTGCGACAACGTCGACGCCATGTACCTCTCCACCAACCCGGTCCAGCATCAGCGCACGAAGCATGTGGAGATCGACCTTCATTTTGTTCGTGAGCGGGTTGCACGGGGAGAGGTTCAGGTACACCACGTCCCAACGACGACGCAGTTTGCCGACATCTTCACGAAGGGCCTCCAGTCGTCGCTGTTCTCCAAGTTTCGGTCCAGTCTCAACATCTGCAGTGGCTAGATGTTGTGACTGCGGGGGGTGTTAGACACTGTAATTAAGGGTGTCACAGGGGCATATTAGTCATTAGAGAGGGATTAGGGTTAGGGGAGTTTAGTCTTTTCTCCCCTCCTAATCCCTCTATATAATCTCACCTGTACCCCAACTTTTCAATCATCTCAATACAGCTATCATTAGCCTTCTATCAGTTGCAGCTTGCCCCCCGTCTTCCATGCCGGCCGCACCTTTCTGGTACATGCACGCCCGCAGCGATAGGAAGAATCAGGCATCCTCACTCCGCCCCTGTACTTCTTGTAGAAAAGCGGCTTCCGGTGGCACTCATAGATGGCCTCAATGATGGCAACCTGGATTGGCCGCCCAAAGAGCACAGCGTTCGGGAGCTACGAGATTGGATCCTGAACCTAAAACTTTAGATACCTGATTATTGGAATTTTGGTGGATTTATTTATTTATAAGATATGCCGGCCTTATGTAGCCAATTATACCCTGATTTGTCTCCAACGAGGACTCTCTTCTACTAACTTCTAAGACTCTCCTTATGGCAGCAATATTTCCATCTCTAGGACCTGCCTTATATATGGATTTCCTGTCTTATCTATGGAGTACTATCCTAATACGACTCCCAGGTGCCTCTGGCCCAACCGGCCTACAACAGGCCTGCTGCCCGTGCCTGACCCATGCCACACATAGCACAAGATCATCTAACAACTTTAATCATCTAGCATACAGTACTACAGGGCATGCGATCTTCTGTTGAGGCAAGGTAGAATGAATGACTATAGAAGCATACCTCTGCACTGTATTGAATAATTCAGTCTTTGATGGCTATGCAGATTTCACTCTCAGTTCCATCATGTATTCTTCATCAAGTTCCTGAAGGACATGTTGGGGTATACTGGAGAGGAGGTGCTCTTTTGAAAACAATCACCCCACCAGGTAACCTTTTAGCTGTATTGTTTATTATTTCTTTTGTTTGAACTTGTATTCACGATATTTTTACTCTTCCACTAGGGTTTCATCTGAAGCTGCCTTGGATCACTCATTATGAGCCAATCCAAGTTACACTTCAAACAGACCAGGCAATTGAATGCTGCTCTTTGCCCTTTGGTTTGTCATCCCTTTTTACACTAAAACTGTAGTTTAATATAACTGGTGATTATATCTGTTTGTATGGTTCACAACTTCTGTTTTCAACTTTTCAGTTGAAAGATTGCTTTACTTCTTGAGATCGTGTGAGAAATATTGTTATGCTACTCATTGTGGTAAACATATGAGTCTGTTGTAGAAATGTATTCATGCTTTTCATTGTGGTAAACCAGGTTAAAGATATCCCTTGTGGAACAAAAGGTGGTGTCATGATCAGCTTTGACAAGATAGAGGTACAAAATTGCGCTTCTTGTGATGACTGTTTTACAAAGACTGTCTGCCTCTTCTTCATGATCGCTTGCTGTACATGTAGGTTGTGAACCGCCTCCGTAAAGATTTTGTTCATGAAACCCTACTCAATTATGGTGTGCATTATGACAAGACATGGATATATGACAAAATTCATCATGAGATAAACCAGTTCTGCAGTGCTCACAGTTTGCAGCAAGTTTACATTGACATGTTTGACCAGGTTGGTGAATCATTCAAGTAAAACAATTTTTATTCTTTGTTGTACAGCTGTTCAACATAGAGATCTCGTACTCACATCTATGGAATGTCAGATTGATGAAACTATGAAAGAAGCTATTCAAAGAGACTGTACAAGCTATGCTCCTGGCATTGAAATAATCAGTGTTCGTGTTACTAAACCAAACATCCCTGGTAGCATCAGAAGAAACTTTGAGCTAATGGAAGAGGAGCGTACAAAGGTATGGACTTCATCTGGTCACTTTGAACATTCACAGATGGTGTTAACCATTAACTTCTACATTCACAGATACAAAGATGCTATTGATATGATTACTTGAAATGTAAAAGTTGCAAAAATGATGTATGTGAGCTTGGGAAGATGTTTACTCTTCGGGCTGTATGCACATGTGCTTGGCAGTACCTTTCAGTATTAACTTTATAAGTGCATAGCAAATGGTTACCCAGGATACCTATTCAGTTAATGGTTTGGTAAGATATTTCCTTATGCCGACCATATCTCCACAGTCCACTCATAACATATTTGTTGTACATCTCTAGTGTATTAATATATAGCATCCGGCAGGGCTGTATGCACATGTGCTTGGCATTACCTTTCAGTATTAACTTTTTAAGTGCATAGCTTTTGTTATGTTAGGATAGCTAGGATACCTATTCAATTAATGGTTTGGTAAGATGTTTCCTTATGTGATCATATCTCCACCTGTAACATATCTGCTGTGTCGCGTATGTTATGGAAACCCATCCCTATTGTATCAATATATAGCATCGGGCAGTCCTTCGCTCTGTGGTGTTCTCAAACCGCTCGCAAGCTCTTATAAACCTTCTTCATCTTTTGATAACATATCAAGATCTTGATGTTTTGTTAGATCATGTAACTATGCAAACGATAATACTACGTGTCATTAAATTAGGCATTGTGAGGCTGATATGAAGCTTGAAGACAAAATGCGAATCATATTTACAAACAGAGAAGAGCATAATTTCACTTTAATATTGCCAAAAAACACACAATGCTTATTGATATCTACGTATGGTTTCACTTGCATCTATGTATTCTGTATGCTTACAATATCTTCTATGCATAGGCACTGATTGCCATTGAGAAGCAAAAGGTAGCAGAGAAGGAGGCAGAAACACAGAAGAAGATTGCACTAGCTGAAGCAGAGAAGAATGCACAGGTGAGCAAGATCCTCATGGAGCAGAAGCTGATGGAGAAAGACAGTTCCAAAAGGCAGCAGCAGATCGACAATGAAATGTTTCTTGCACGTGAGAAAGCATTGGCAGATGCAAACTACTACAGGCATGGCTGGCATAACCATTTTTTGTTTTTTCAAATTTATTCTATTCATCAATGTCGTAAGATTTTTCAACTAACTGCACTTGGTTTGGCCTGTCCAGGGTCTTGAAGGAAGCAGAAGCTAATAGACTTAAGCTTACCCCTGAATATCTTGAGCTGAGGTTCATCGAATCAGTTGCTAATAACTCAAAGATTTTCTTTGGTGATAAGGTACTGATTACTGAATGCCTATATGCTTTTCTCTACGTTTTCTGAAACCATTGGCTGAAACGTGAACCACTTCTCTGCAGATTCCAAACATGATCATGGATCAAAGGTTGTTTAAGAATTACCTCAATGATGTTCCGAGGAAGGACCTTTCTGAAATGTAGAAGCTTGTTCTTTGAACTGGATGGTACACAGGCTGCGATCCCACGTGGTAGATAGGATTCTTGTGAAGTTGTTCAGCACATTAGAAAGTCAAAAAAAGGAAGAGAGAGCATGGCCTCTTTAGGCTTTAGGATGGAAGGTAGAAGCTAGTTTCACGCAAGAAAACCTTTTGGCTTATTCTGTGTAGTACTCCGTAGTAGTATTACCGTACCTGGAGCACCGTGCATGTGGCTGACAACTTGAAGTTGATGCATCAAACACTTTCTGTTGTTTATGTTGCTAGTCTTTATGACTGATGGCTGTGTCGTCTTTAAATGAGAATTCTGGAGCTGGCAAATAATGATGGTTCCGTGACCACGATGTTAAATGCACAAGACACTGATGTCAAACTCATCGGAATTTAACTCAGGGTGCTTCCCCCGTACCGTTTTATCACCACGCCTTGATTTATGTAATCTCAATTTCTGTTCTGCCTCCACGCACTGAACCGTGCATCTGTGTTGGTATGAGATGCTGAAATTTGCCTTCTTGGCTTCAATCCTGCCTGATACACAGTAAATATTGCTCCTCCGGACATTAAAGGCCATTCGTAAAGCTAAAAAGTATTAGCTGATACTGTGGTAGTATTCTCTGTACTCGGTCGATGATTTTTCAACAATACACTGTTCCAATTCATTGTAATATAAGTGTCCTAAAGGAAAAATAACAATTTTGATATTGATATGACACCACTTGAAAAAATTGCTTGTGTCCTTGGTTTTGGTTGTCTTGTAGATGCACGGATGGCAATGGGTCGGGTTCTAGATAGGCGGAGCAAAAACCCATCTGAAACAAAGTTGATTGCAGGTGAAATTTGAGACCCGCACCCGTAGGTGAGAATTCGCACCCGCACCCATCGGATCTCGAGCGGGTTTTGGGTGCCTGTCAGGTCTGGTTTCGGGTGTTCGTCGGGTTTGACTTATTTATAAATATACTACAACGTTTAATAAACAAGTCTACCAAAAATCATTCATTTTGAATGACAATGGAACAAAAAATACTAAGTTTCTCATAAAGATTATAAATATAGGTTGTGATAAGGAAGCTGAAACAAATAAGTTATAGAAAAAAAATAAATTTAACTTTAAAATTACAAACATAAACTGTTTTGGGTACCTATCGGGTACCCGCATGTGCAAAACGAAATCCGAACCCGCACCCACGACAAGTCGGGTCGGGTGCGGGTTAGACACGCGGTTGGAAATCACACCCCACCTGTCGGGTACCAGCACCCGCGGGTAGGATTGTCATTCTATGTACGTGCGTGATGAGTGGGAAAAGGGTAAATTTTGCAAAGTCTCATACCTATATTAAAAATTATTTTGTGCCAAAATATAATACTCATAGAGCACATATACTATAGGTCCTCGATATAATTTGACCAATAAGTCCAAACTAGAGTGAATCAGGTCGAACATAAAATTATCGTACCCATAACCTAATACATACGTGTGCATCAAGGAACCTTGAAGATAAATCCTATTTAAATAATTGGGGTTATTGTATTTAAATCCTTGGTTGAAAGTCCAATTATGATTTTACCCTCTAAAATTAGAGTTTATGATTTTACCCTTAATTTTTTGAAACGAAACCAAAATATACCCCTATTCTGTTATGGGTTGTTAACGTTGTTAAATTATGATGAAAAAATAGAAATGCCCTTATGATTTTACCCCTACTTTTAATGTGTTTATATTTTTACCTCTATTTTAACATAGTCATAGATTAATCTGTGTTTATATAAAATAGTGGTAAAATCACAAACATAGATCAAATCAGGGTATAATCACAAGTGCATTTTTGTATTTTTAATCATATTTAACATCGTTAACAATACATAACAGGTACGGGTATACTTAGGCTTCATTTCTAAAAACCAAGGGTAAAGTCACAAAACTTACTTTGGAGTGTAAAATCATAATTAGACTTTTAACCAAGGTACTATCGGTACCCTGCAGACCGGGTACCCCCGCGTGGAGGCTTAACGAGGTTTCAGACCCCACCTTCCTGCTGAGGCGGGCTCTAGCGCAGCGAAACGTCCTTGGCTCCAGACCTAGCCTCCCCACTGAGGCGAGGTCCACCGCTTCCACGTGTCCCCGGGCTCCGGGGCGGACCTCGCCGCCGAGGAAGGCTCTGGAGTTGCCAAGTGTCCTTGGCTCCAGACATGGCCTCCCTGCAGAGGCGAGGTACGACACTACCACATGTCCTCGAGTTCTAGGCTAGACCTCCGCGCTGAGGAAGGCTCCAAAGCTGCCACATGTCCTTGGCATCGGACCTGACCTCCTCGTGGAGGTGAGGTCCGGAGCTGCCACGTGTCCCCTGATCTCCGTGCTAGACCTCCCCGTCGAGGAAGGATCCGAAGCTGCCACGTGTCCTTGGCCCCGGAGTCCGTGGGCCTCAGGAGTCAAGGAAGATGTGCACAATCCCGTCACGCATTCAAGACTCGCACGTTCCCTAGAAGCATGGCGCACGGTGCACGCCACTGCCCACTCCTGGCAGTCATTACAATGACAGGACAGAGCGATACAACGTGATGAAAGTTTCCTATAAGGGAGGGGGTTAATAGGCGGAATATATGAAATTTGACTTAATAAAAGCTAATAAGTTTGCAGAGTGCGGACTAGTCCGGCCTGGGGGCGGACTAGTTCGGTCACAAGAAAATTAAACACAAAAGCAAAGATCTTCAGAAGTTTGTGCTAATCTATTTAACAAGTAGTGAAGTACTATCACCAGCAATCTAGTAGTGAGATCGATAGAGAGAGTAATTTACCAGAACTAGGTGGATTGCAGAACTTAAATAATAAGTGAGGAGAACTTTAAAGTGATCTAGCAAGAAACGAGTGGCAAACCAAAAATGCAAGGCACACAATTTATCCCGTGGTTGAACTTCACAAAGAAGCCTACATCCATGTTGAGGAGTCCACAAAGGACCGGGTTGCTCTCAACCCTATCCTCACTAAGCCACCACAAAGGTTGTCTTATTTTTCACTAGATCACAAAGAGTTCACAACGATTCGTGGGGCAGCTCACAAACTGAGGCTCCCACAAGATTACAACTCGAAGAACTTCCAATTCAGCACCCTCAACAACTCAACTACACCAGTCAGTGTGAGAGAATCAACCAAGAGCTCAATACTAATCACTCCCCCCTTCCCAAATATCACAAACCCTCAAGAATCACTCTTAGGGCTCAAATAATTGAAGAGAAGGGGCTAGAAAAGCTTTAGGAACGCTATGGCGGCACTAGGGTTTGAGTTGTTGTCTTACAGGCTCGGGGATCTACTTTTTATAGAGGTCCCGTTAACTAGCCGTTGCTACTAGAAAAAGTCCAGACTAGTTCGGCCTGCGGGGACCGGTGATGTCACACTTCACCAACCACAAGGTTCCCCGCCTCCTTTGGAATTCAAATGCTCAATATTAGCACGGACTAGTCCATCCAACAACAGACTAGTCCGATCTCACACAGAACCTTTTGTTCCGGTTGAGAACGAACAAGTCTGGCCCACTAGACAAGTCCGGCCTAAAAGGGCGGACAAGTCCGGCATCCCAGGACTTAGTCCCAGCAGCCACCCTAAACTTCCAAACGGACTAGTCTGAAACACAACAAACTAGTGCGATCTCACACATAAACTCTTGTTCCAGTTAGAAACGGACTAGTTTGAGAGAGCGGACTAGTCGGGCCTCCAAGGGCGGACTAGTCCGGCCCTTCAGGACTTAGTTCCTGAAAGACTTAGACACACTTACAACAGACTAGTCCGTCCCTAAACGTACAAGTCCGAACTCAAACATAAATTTCTGGTCCGCCCAACATCAGATTAGTCCAGTGCAGCTGAACTAGTCTGGCCTTCAAGCCTGGACAAGTCCGGCCCTGTTCTTAGAAATGCCTCAACTCTTCTCTCCAACTAACCTAACTTGGACTAAGAGATATTAGATGATTTTCAACACTTTGACTCTAATGAATACACTCATACTAAAAGGCTAAACTCTACGTAAAGTAATTTAAACCCTAAATTTACTCTTCGAGTATCTTCGCCTTTTTCTCCTCTTTTCCCTTTTTAAGTGCATCCATCTCCGTCAATTATTTAATCACCTGTACTTACACTTGTAATGCTCATTAGTCCCTTAAGTGTTGTCATTAATCATCAAAACCCATGAGGATTTATCCCAGATGCACTTTCAATCTTTCCCTTTTTGATTATTTAATGACAACACATTGAGGTTTTTGATAAAAATGTAAATGAGTTGGTTTTCATAACACATAAGTGTATAAAGAGCTCCCACTAAATGTGTGCATGAATAATTTGCGATAAAAGAAATGCACGAGAGTGAGTTCAATGGGAGATTTATAGAGTTGTGTGTTATGGTGGGGTGCCTACGTGTGATGCAAGTGTTGAGATGTGATAAATAGAAGTGAAACATGCATCTCAATTGGAATTAAGAATCATCGCAGATATGAAATAATATGTAATCCAAAGTAGAGTGATATTCAATAAAGTTAACATAGAGTAGCATAGCGTAAAGCTATTACAACCCAAATATAAAAGTGTAGCAACGTTACAACCAAAGTTTTTCAAAATATGACATAGTTCATAGTTCATGGTACTCCCCCTTAATGTCTCTCCCTTTGACATCAAGACACCAAAAAGGAAAGGACTAAGAGAGAAGAAATAAGAGAGCCTAAGTCTACTCGTCATCGCTCTCACTCTCCTCACCATGATCTTCATCGCTTTTGGTTGCTTCTCCATCTTCCTCTTCATTATCTTGATCTTCTTCTTCTTCTTCCTCAATGGCGGGAGCAACACTAGAGGGGCCACCCCCACCACCAAGAAGAGCAGCCTCTGCCTTCGTGAGATTCGGGAAGGGTGTTAGCTCCTCATCATCGGAAGCCTCCGGGGACATAGCAATGTCCGCCTTCTCACAGAGCTTCTTTAGGTACTTGTCTTGCCTTCTAGCCATCTTATGAGTTTTGACTTCAACTTTTCGGCAAGAGGTGAAGATAGACTTCAAGAATTTGAGAATAGCACTTGAAGAGTCGCCGAAGGAGGAAGAAACGGGAGTGGGAGGAGGAGGAGGTGCATTTGGGGCATCCCTCCTAGAAGCTCCGCCAATCTTTGACATGATAGGAGGAATTTGAGGGTGAAGGGGGTTTATGCTTGACATCCTTCACGAACTCCAATCCCGAGACCTTCTCAATGAGGCACATAATGAATGGAGCATATCCACACGAGCAGTTGGGGGTGTGGGATATGTTGAAGATGTCGTTGTAGATGTAGTCAAATACATTGAATTTCTCATCTTCACAGATGATTCGTGGGGCAGCTCACAAACTGAGGCTCCCACAAGATTACAGCTCGAAGAACTTCCAAATCAGCACCCTTAACAACTCAACTACCCCAGTCAGTGTGAGAGAATCAACCAAGAGCTCAATACTAATCACTCACCTTTTTCTCCTCTTCCCAAATCTCACAAACCCTCAAGAATCACTGTGACACCCTCAATTTCGATTTCTACATGCATTCATATTTTATATAAAGAAAACATTTTAAAAGAAGTAGAAACAGAGAAAATATCAAAAAGATAGCTAAAAAGAGCCAGTTACAGTTCGCCGAGGAGCGCTGTAGACATTTCCCGTGGCCTGCTAGCCACGTGGCATCTTCGGAGCTCATCCCCGCAAAAGGGGAGAGATGCGCCGCTAACTGGCTACGTGGCAAGATCGGAGCTTGTCTCTGTGAAAGGGGCGAGGTCCGACCCCGTGGGACACGTGTTGCCCCCGGAGCTAGCCTCTGTGGAGGAGCAAGGTCAGCCCGCAGGACACGTGTTACCCTCGGAGCCAGTCACTGTGGAAGAGAGAGGATCAGCCGCGCGGGACACGTGTCGCTCTCGGAGCTAACCTCCGAGAGGTCCGATCCTACTGGACACGTGTCACCTTCGGAGCTCGCTTCCTGGAGGTCTGACACTACCAGACACGTGTCACGTCCGGAGCTCACCTCCGGGAGTCCGACGCTATTGGACACGTGTCGACCTCGGAGCTCGTCTCTGAGGACAAAGGAAGATTCAACGCTGCTTGACACGTGGCAATATCGGAGCCACCTCCGAAGAGAGGGGAGGTCCGACTCTGACACGTGGCACTATCGGAGCTCACCTCCGAAGAGGGGGAGGTCCGCACTAACATGTGGCGCACGCGGAGCTCGCCTCTGGAGAGAGGGAGGTCCCGCCCGCCAGACGCATGGCACACGCGGAGCTCGCCTATGAGGAGTGGGGAGGTCTCGCCCGCCTGACACCCGGCACAACAAGAGCTTGTCTCTGCGGAAAAGGGAGCCCAGGTCCCCACAGAATACGTGGAGCCTCCGGAGCTCATCACCGCGGAGGTAACGAGATCTGAAGCGGGTTTTCTCCTGTACGCGTGGAAATACCGACACGGAAGGAAACCAACACGATTTCCACGAGGTTACCGCACTAAATCAATTGAAGATAAGTTGTTAAGCTTCAAAAACAATTTGAATAGGACTCTTATTCGAAATCCGATCAAATTAGGACTCTTATTTTCTGGTTATAAATAGAACCCGAAACAACCTCTTGGTCGTAACATCTTTTCTAAGTCGACAACTTAGGAGCCCTAGCCCCCAAACTCGTCGAGCTAAACCCCTTCGCCGGAGTTTGACCACCCGAGAGACCGCCGACGAGACCAGACATGATCGCCATCCCGGAGGAGAGCCAACGATCTGTTTTTCCGGAGGAAGGACCCAAAGGAAGTAAGGTCGGTCTCCAATACCACCTTACGACATCATCGCGGTTTTCTTTGCATCTGTTCTTCGATCTTTTCGAACAGAAGCTTTTCTGTGTGGAGAGATCACGTGTTGATCGATTTGATCTAGATCTTGTGACGAGATCATCGCCACGTCCACATTTGATCCTTACACCTCTGTTCATCGTAAAACCCATGCAAGCCATTCAAACATGCAAGAACACGTACACACCGGTCTAATAAAAACTGCACCATAGGATTAGCATGCATATGCATCATTGCATCTTGAGTAAAGTTTGTGCATGATAATTGATTGCTATGAACCTTATATATGCGTGATCGTGAGTAGAAGGACAAGCTCAGGGAGCTATCTATGACGAGCCACAACACCAAGACTTCGAGATCTAAGAGCAAAAGAAGCCACAAGAACAAGGCAAGTGCCCCTTGGCCATATTGATCCCATGTTTTTGGAACTGTTTTGTTTGCGAAAAGGTGTGTGTGCTTGAGTCAACTTGATGGCAAACCCTTTCATAGGAGTTTACTAGTTTTGTTAACCACCGTTGTCGCCAGGACAGTTGATGAGTCGGGTATGGTCATTTTTACTTTTTGCTTCGCTGAGTCCACGGGATTATGGGAAGCGAGATAGAAGTGTCTAGCTACTGCACTCATAATGATAATGAAAACTTGATGAACATGAATCAGAGGGAATCTAGGCAAGCTTGGTTTGTGGACGAGGTAGAATTAGATGGTGGTTTACTTGTCGTAGATCTAAGGGCCGGTTCATGCAAGCCATGCCAGGATAACAGTGCCACCACAAGTCCAAATATGGGTGCGGCTTCGCTTACTAATTAGGTAAGTTGCTAGATTGTTATGGACCGTGGAAGGCGCGGGGAATGGGAGTCGAGTGAGGACTGCCCTGGGAACTGCATGGCATAAGAGGGGGCCCGTAGGTGGGAGAATTGGAGATTCTAGCCTGCTGGTGAAACCTTAGTGGGTCCATACATCTAGTATCCCCTTTGTAAAGGCTATTTTGTGATCTCTTGGCCATACACCGATGGTTATGTACTGGTATAGTGGAGGTTCTGCAGTCGCCGACGGGTGACGAAATCACAAACTTGTGGATAAAGTGGTGCAAACTCTGCAGGGTGTAAAACTATCATGATAGCCGAGCTTACGGTCATGAGCACCTGGACAACTCACATGATTAGATGGGATGATTACTGGGATGGTATTTGGTTTGGTGATGGTCTTTGGATTTGGTTTTCGGGACTGTTGAGTCCGGGTAATGAGATTCGTTGCATGACTGTTGAGTCATGGCAATGAGCATTGGTCTCGATATGAGACGGAATTGAATATGGGATGAGATGGTAGTGAATACGAGATGGTATTCATGAGCATGAGGAAAGTTGAGAAAGATAAATGTTCGGATGGGATATGAAAAGTGGTGAATCATGATAGAGGTATGTTGATGTTTAAATAACATGTTGGGATTACATTCACTTAAATCTAGTTGCTGTTTTTATCATGATTTGTAAAATAAACTTTGCTTTTATGCAATGAGCTTTTTATACCTACCTTGCTGTAAGCTACATATCATATTTTTCCGCACTTGCTGAGTACATCATGTACTCAAACTTGCATTATCATACATCAACAGCAACAAGAGAGGAGTACTATGAAGACCACGTGGAGTATTAGGCGTGTAATCTATCCTCAACCTTGCCTGTGGAGTAGAGATGGAGCCGCTGATGCTGCTTAGTTGCTTCCGCTATAGTTTAGAAGACTTCCACTGCTAGAATAAGACTTCCACTGCTAGAATGAGTCTAAGACTCATGAGACACTGTAATAAACCCTGTTATTTGTGGTATTATTCTGAAATTCAGTTTGTGGATTATATGTGTATGTGTGATGAACATCCTGGGCACACATACGCATCAGTCCAGGTTCCTCACAGAACCGGGGCGTCACAATCACTCTTTGGGCTCAAAGAATTGAAGAGAAGGGACTAGAAAAGCTCTAGGAAGGCTATGGCGGCGCTAGGGTTTGAGTTGTTGCCTTAGAGACCTAGGGATCCCCTTTTTATAGAGGTCCCAGTAACTAGTCGTTGCCACTAGAAAAAGTCTGGACTAGTCCGACCAGTGGAGACCGGTCATGTCACACTTTACCAACCACAAGGTCCCCCCGCCTCCTTTTGAATTCAAACAGTCATATCAGCATGGACTAGTCCGTCCAACAACAGACTAGCCCGATCTCACACATAATCTTTTGTTCCGGTTGAGAATGTACAAGTCTGGTCCACCGGACTAATCCGTCCTTAAAGGGTGGACAAGTCCGGCCATCCAGGATTTTGTCCCAGCATCCACCCTCAACTTTCAAACGGACTAGTCTGACTCACAAGAAACTAGTCTGGTCTCACATAGAAACTCTTGTTCCCGTTAGAAACGGACTAGTTTGAGAGAGTGGACTAGTCCAACCTCCAAGGGTGGACTAGTCCGGTCCTTCAGGACTTAGTTCCTGAAAGACTCAGACACACTCACCATGGACTAGTTCATCCCCAAACGGACAAGTCCGAACTCACACAGAAACTCCTGGTCCGCCTAACATGAGATTAGTGTGGTGCGGCTGGACTAGTCTGGCCTTCAAGCCCGGACAAGTCCGGCCCTGTTCTTAGAGATGCCTTGACTCTTCTCTCCAACTAACCTAACTTTGACTAAGAGCTATTAGATGATTCTCAACACTTTGACCCTAATGAATACACTCATACTAAAAGGCTAAACTCAACGCAAAGGAATTTAAACCCTAAATTCCACTCTTCGAGTATCTTCGCCTTTTTCTCCTCTTTTCCCTTTTTGAGTGCATCCATCTCTGTCAATTATTTAATCACCTGTACTTACACTTGTAATGCTCATTAGTCCCTTAAGTGTTGTCATTAATCATCAAAGCCCACGGGGATTTAGCCTAGATGCACTTTCACGTGGAACGACACAGTGTTGCATAGCTCACCAAGTAGGACGCGACGACAAGACGGAGCCTTCTCCCGTCATCATCAACCGCTACTCGGACAAAGACGTCTTGCGTGTCAGACGACACGTCTTTACTCCACCAACATTGAACACTACAAGTAGTTGTCAATACCCTAGATCGTGTATAGCGTACGGACAGCCGCGGGACCACCGTCGAGCCCAAGGCCACAGTGTAACTGCTCAGCCTTGAGACATAGAAGGACCGGGCAACCTCCTAGAAAGGGATCTTCGATCTTTCGGTCCGATCCCAAAACCCTCAAACTCACACACACGCAAGCTCAAGCAATCCAACACACCCTCCCATTGACGTGGGGTTTTACGCTCCGGCGGCCCGAACCACGTAAATCCTGGTGTTCATCCCTGTTTTTCAAGATCAATCGATCTAGGGACGTTAGCACCTCCAAACAACGAACCTCCGCGGACTGCCCCAGTAGGTGCACTGGGGGGTTAGTGTCGTAGGTTACACTTTGACATGTATAAGGATAATAAACCCTTAAATAATGATACTCCCTCCATCCCATTGGAAGTTTATTTCTGGATTTAGTCAAAGTCAAATTAATTAAACTTTGATCAAATTTATAGAAAAACTGTTAATTTTTATAACACCATAAATATCATTAGATTCACCATAACTTATATTTTTTATAACATACTTATTTTCTGTGGTAGATATTAGTATTTTTTCTATATTCCTAGTCAAAATTAGATTAGTTTGATTTTAACCAACTCTAAAATAAACTTTTAATAGGACTACGCGAGTAGAAGATTTAAGTACCCAACAAGCTAATAGAGATATATTTTCATATCAATATTATATTGTGACCGCCTAGAAAACTTCCTCATGTAACCTACACTCTCGAATATATAAGAAGGTAAGGACCCTTCACAAAAACCAAGTCGTAGCACATTATCGTCGTCAATACATAGTTTTATTTTAATGCTCCCCTTATCTGAAACTCGTAGCCCAGAGATGAACTCCACAAAGCGATTAATGAGTAAGAAACTGAGAGGACAAATAAGTGTGAGAGGCTCGAAGCATACCATCTCAGGATGAGTTCATCTCCGGTCCAGACTAAAGCAACAACTTGTCTTGCTCCAGGAGGCCGCAGCAGCGCGTGTTGGAACTGGGGAAAACTCACGGAAGGACGAAAAGAAAAAAAAACTGAAGACAGAAGACACTAGTTTTCTTTGAGTGACAAACACTTGCTGGCAACGAACGAACGCCTAAATTTTGTGATTCCATCAAATCAACTAGAGAGTACATAGCTTTTTATACTAGAAAACAGCTACTGACTTGCGGCACTGACGCACACAATCCACACAACTCCCATCACGCTCGCACGACTCGGCCATCAAAAATCACGAACTGTTTCCGGCCACTTCGCCCATGATGATTACCAGCTGCTAATTTGGCCAACCACGGTCTTTATGACTCGCATCTACTTATAGGGACACTTGCATACGAGCAACCAAGTCTCCTGCATGCACATACATGCATGTCTTTCTGATGCAAGCAACATAATGAGTTGGTAGTTAATATAGAATAGAGTTGTAAAGAATGACAAGCGCGGAAGCACATATTGAAATGCAATGAATCTTTTAGATTGTATAGGAAAGAGCTGAAAATATTATTTTGTAGTAGTAATTTAAAGTAGAATGAGTATAGACAGTCAGATACTACGCGTCTGCGGAGACGCCGACCATGGTCTTTGAGGTCGGGGCGGCAGCGGCTTCATCGCCAAGGAAGTCCTTGACGTGGCACCTGAGCATAGAGCTGGGAGATGGGCCGGGCCATTTTCGGGTGGGCCAAAACCCGACGGGCCGGCATGGCCCAGGCACAAAATAGGCCTGAAATAGATTTGGGCTGGGCCGGCCCAGCACGGTATTTCGGGCCGTGCCGTGCTCGGGTTCGGAGGCTTCGGGCGGCCCGGCACGAAATAGATTTTCGGGTCGTGCTCGTGCCGGCCCGGCCCGAAATTAGCCCATCGGCCCGGTGAGGCCCATCAGTCCGAAATGGTCCGAAATGCCCGAAAACATCCTGAAATGCCCTAAATTGGGTTTGGCCGGTTTGGCCCCGACCCGAAATTGCCCCACAGCCGCTCCCGCAGCCCGCCCGCCCGCGCCGCCCTCGTGCCCCGCCCGCGCCGCCAGCCCGACTGCCCCGCCAGCTCGCCCACGCCGCCAGCCCGCGCCCCCGGCGACCAGCCCCGCGCCGCTGGCGGCCAGCCCCATGCCGCCGCCCGCACGGCCGCCAACCCCGCCCACGCCTGCCCCGTGCCGTGCGCGCTGCCCCCTGCCCCCGTGCCCTGTGCGCACTGCCCCCTGCCCCCGTGCTGCGTGTGCGCTGCCCCCTGCCCCGACTCCCGAGGCAACCCCGAGCTAGGCAGCCAGCCGACCTACCCCGCCCGCGTCGCCTACCATGAGTCAGCCCCGCCGCCTGCCCCGAGCCGCCCCGCGTCGCGCCGTGCCACCCCGCGCGCGCCTCTTGCTCGTGCCGTGCCCCACGCACGCGTCGCCCGCCCATCGCCACGCCACATCGTTTGTATTTTGATTTTTGAATATGCTTCCTAATCGAAGAAAAGTATTGGTATCTCATCGTGCCCGTGGCTCCGGCTCCCATAGCCGTGATAATTATGATCCTAGCTTGTCGTCCATGCCAGAGAATCCATATCCACGTCGCCTATCTCCAAGCATGGGAGATTTTGGAATGGATGATGTAAATATAGAGAATGAACCCTATGAGTATGAGGTGGAGGTCGAAACTCAAGGTGGTGCACATGTAGATGCAGGTTTGATGTAGAATGAACCACCTTGAAGATCCGGAAATATTGAAAGCATTAGAAGATCTTGAGCTTGATGAATCCGAATGATGTCATTGATAATAAAACAAACTGTACTCTTTTCCTTACGGGGGAGCTCACTATGAGTGTAAGGTTTTTAACGAGGCAGTTTGTAAAAATACTTTAAATTTTAATGAAATGTTTCCCCCATACTTTGTGTGCTTTTGTGTGCTTGAAAAATATACCGTGAGATGGTTGGTATATGTTGTGATTTGTGAATTTGTGGTTCATATGTTTGAAAAACTGTAAATACTTCATATCATTGTATGCAAAAGTATATGTTTTTAAATGTGAAATTCAATGGGCACATATAATTTATCCTATTCAAACTCCAATATTTTTTGGAATTTTCTCTAGATTTTTTGGATTTTAATTTTAGATTTACTTGGAATTTTTTGGATTTTTTGGATTTTTTTATTTTTGCAGATTTTTTTGGATTTTTTTTTATTTTACAGATTTTTTTGGAGTTTTTTCGGATATCAGGGCCGTGCTTGGGTCGGGCCCGGCCCGAAATAGGCCCGCCGGGCCGCGTGCCGTGCTCGGGCCAGCGATTTCCTAATTCGTGCCGGCCGGCCCGGCCTGAAATGGCCCGTCGTGCTTTCGGGCCGCGTGCCGAATCAGCTCACAACAACAACGACAACAACCAAGCCTTTATCCCAAGCCTGTTGGGGTCGGCTAGACATGAAACCCAATATCAATGAAGTAAAAGAGAGGAAGAGATATAGGAACAAGGCAAAAAGAAAAAAATAGAAAAAAAAAGAAAGAAAAAGAAAAAAAGAAAAAAGAAAAGAAATAAGAAAAAAGGAAAAGAAAAAAGAAAAAAACAAGACTACGATTCTGGCACATGAATTGCTACTTTCCATGCGGTCCTATCATGAGCTAAGTCACTGGATACATTCCAATCTCTCAAATCTCGTTTTACCGCCTCCTCCCAGGTCAACCTTGGTCGTCCTCTACCCCTCCTAATATTTTCTCTACCTCTTAAAATCCCACTGTTAACCGGTGCTTCTGGAGGTCTCCGTTGGATATGTCCAAACCACCTAAGTCGATGTTGGACTAACTTCTCTTCAATCGGCACCACCCCCACCTTATCACGAATCGCCTCATTCTTTATTCGGTCTCTTCTCGTGTGCCCGCACATCCACCGTAGCATGTGCATCTCTGCGACATTCATTTGTTGGACATGTTGCCGTTTAGTTGGCCAACATTCCGCCCCATAGAGCATCGCGGGTCTGATCACCGTCCTATAGAACTTCCCTTTTAGCTTTTGTAGGACTTTCCTATCACAGAGGATTCAAGAGGTTTGTCGCCATTTCATCCACCCTACCTTGATCCTGTGGCAAACATCCTCATCAATATCGCCATTGCTTTGTAACATTGATCCTAAGTATCGGAAAGAGTCCCTTCTAGGTACTATTTGTCCTTCTAGACTAACATTTCCCTTTTCAGGACCAACACCACTAAAGTCACACCTCATATACTCGGTTTTGGTCCTACTAAGTCTAAACCCCTTGGACTCTAAGGTTTGTCTCCATAACTCTAATTTCTTATCAACACCATCTCTAGTTTCATCTACCAGCACTACATCATCAGCAAAGAGTATGCACCAAGGGATATCCCCTTGTATATCCTTCGACACCTCATCCATCACCAAGAAAAAGATGTATGGGCTAAAAGCTGATCCTTGATGTAGTCCTACTGTGATAGGAAATGCATCAGTCTCACTATCACTTACGCGCACACTTGTCCTAACATTATTGTACATATCCTTGATAAGGGTAATGTACTTTGTTGGCACTTTATGTTTCTCTAGTGCCCACCACATGACTGACCTTGGTATCTTGTCGTACGCCTTCTCCAAGTCGATGAACACCATATGCAAGTCCTTCTTATGCTCCCTATATCTCTCCATAAGCTGACGAAGCAAGAAAATCGCCTCCATTGTAGACCTCCCAGGCATAAAACCAAACTGGTTTTTAGTGACATTGGTCACTTTCCTCAGGCGGTGTTCAATCACTCTCTCCCAAAGCTTCATAGTATGACTCATAAGCTTAATAGCTCGATAATTAGTACAACTTTGAATATCTCCTTTATTTTTGAAGATAGGTACTAATATACTTTTCCTCCATTCTTCAGGCATCTTGTTTGATCGAAAAATGTGGTTGAATAGCTTTGTGAGCCATACTATTGCCACGTCGCCAAGACATCATCCAACTCAACCATAGTGCTCCTATTCCCATCATTGAATAGCCCATTAAAGTAATCACACCATCTATTCTTAATCTCTTCATCCTTCACTAGAATGCGGTCAGTCTCATCTTTGATGCATTTAACTTGATTGAGATCCCTCATCTTTCTCTCACGGATTTTTGCTACCTTGTATATGTCCTTTTCACCTTCTTTTGTCTCTAGTCTCTCATATAACTTATCATAGGCCTGTCCTCTTGCCTTACTCACAACCCACCTTGCATTCTTCTTAGCCTCTTTGTACTTAAGCATGTTGCTTGTGCTTCTATCATTATGCCAACTCTTGTAACACTCCTTCTTCTCCTTAATGGCCTTTTGTACATCCTCATTCCACCACCAAGTGTCTTTATCTACAAGTTTCTTTCCCTTTGTCACACCGAACACCTCACTAGCTACCTTCCTAATGCAAGTTGCCATCTTCATCCACATACTATCTGCATCTCCATTTTCTGCCCAGGGTCCTTCTGTGATCACCCTATTTTTAAAGGATTCTTGTGATTCTCCCTTCAACTTCCACCACTTTCTTCTTGTGATTTTGACACCTTTGTCCCGCAAAGAACATGTATGGAAGCGAAAGTCAGCTACCACAAGCTTATGTTGTGTCATACCACACTCCCCCGGGATCACCTTACAATCTAGACACCCCCGTCTATCCTTTCTCCTAGTGAGGACAAAGTCAATCTGGCTAGAGTGTTGGGCACTACTAAAGGTCACTTGGTGAGACTGCCTCTTCCTAAAGAGGGTGTTAGCTATCAACAGATCATAGGCTACGACAAAGTCTAGGATGTCCTTACCCTCTTGATTTCTATCGCCGCATCCAAAACCTCCATGTACTCCCTCAAATCCTAGGTTAGTTGCACCCACATGACCATTGAGATCTCCCCCTATGAGGAGTTTCTTGGTTATCAGTACACTACTAACCATATCCTCCAAGTCCTCCCAAAATTGCCTCTTAGCACTCATGTTCAGCCCAACTTGTGGGGGCATAAGCACTAATGGCGTTCAAGACAATGTCCCCGATTACTATCTTGATTAAGATGATCCTATCCCCTCGTCTTCGAACATCCACTACTCCATCCTTAAGACTCTTATCTATTAGAACACCTACGCCATTCCTAGTCCCAGCCAAACCAGAATACCAAAGCTTGAAACCGGTATTCTCGACTTCTCTCGCCTTTTGACCCGCCCATCTAGTCTCTTGTACACAAAGGATATTTACTCGTCTCCTAATGGAAACATCTACTAACTCACGTAGCTTCCCCGTCAAGGATCCTACATTCCATCTACCCACCCGAAATCTATGTTCCTCGGCTAGCTTTCTTACGCTTTGCATCCGTCGAGTAAAATGCAAAAACCCTTGCTCACTTATCACTACATCCGGGCGATGATGTAGCGCGCCACTAAGGTGGTGGCGATCCGGCCCTTGCTCATTGAACACCATATCCAGGTTTCGATATGGCGCGCCACTAAGGCGGTGGCGACCCGGCCCTTGCTCACTTAACACTATACCCGGGTTCTGATATGGCGCGTCGCTAAGAGGGTTACGCCCCAACGAATTTCTATTGGGTTTCATTTCCATGAGAATGGCTAAGTGTAGTTGTTGGCTCGCCAAGCCTATCACAACCCCCTCCTCCTTTACCCGGGCTTGGGACCGGCTATGTCATTACAACATAGGCAGAGTTGGGCCGAATCAGCTCGAAGCACAAAAATTCTGGGCCGTGCCGGCCCGGCCCGAAATGGCCCGTCATGCTTTCGGGCCGCGGGCCGAATCGGCTCGAAGCACGAAAATTCTGGGCCGTGCCGGCCCGGCCCGGCCCGACTCCCACCACTACGTGAGCAGCGTCTTGGTCAAGTACTCGAAGATGCTGATGCTGTTGCTCCCACTGCTTCCTCGCGTGGCTGGTGGCGGGCGCCGGCCGGGCCGTGTCGCTTCACTTTGATGTTAAATATTATGTTTTCGGTTTGCTTTGCTGGTAATAAATAAATTATATTAGATGTTGTCACATTATTAAATTATAAAATATGATTGGACACGTTTAATTGAAACTAAATGATAAATTTATTAACAGAATTCCATAAAGATGAAAAATTATAGAGGTCACTATGATAAATAGATAAGAGACATGAGGAATCCTAAACAATATCTGTATCATTTCCTCTGCTTTACTATATATGAGAACTTTTTAGTGCTTAATACTTTGCAATACTGAATTGGCAAATGAAATGAACAACATTTTCGTCTCTGACTGAGATGCTGTTAGAGTGACGGACACCAATTCTTGTACTTTATAATACCCTGCCATCTTTTTGCAGGGTAATTGACTCAACAATTTGCACATGCATTACGGAGCAACTTTAGGATTTTATTGTGATCCTTGTGCGTGGCCTATTTCCCTCTGATTCGGGATCAGAGGTGGCGGTGATGAATCGCCAGTGTGCAACTGTGTCTAGGATCATAATGGAGAGTGGGGAGTGTCACTCTTAACTAGGATAAAATTGTTCACTTTTTTTCCATCAGTTGGCTTATTGATGATTTTCACCATGTTGACACCCATGTTAAAGTCAATGCATCATACTTAACCTCGTAAACTACATTATATTCATTTTATTGCTATTTTTATTATCTTTAATGTTGATGTTGTGTTTTTCTTTTTTTTTAAATGAATCTTAGATATGTATCTTATGTTACGTTAGCTTACTGTATTAGTTTTATTTGTCATATGTAATAGAGTTAGCACGGGTAATACATGTCACGCCCGGTTTTATATAAAGTAAAACCGACCGCAATCTACATGTATGCCAGGATCGGTTTAATCATACATGTAGGACAATTAATGATAAGAAGTTCTATATCGAATATAAATGTCATTTATACCTTAAACGAGTTTCGAATAGCAGCGGAAGAGGAAAAACTTGTAGGGCCGTCCACAGGGCAAATCGACTGGCAGCAACGTGACCTTCACACCGTCTTCATTTGATCTCCTTTTCACTGAGCAACATTAACAATAAAGGAAAAAGAAAAACGTATGAATACATAAATTCCTCAGCAAGTGTGGGAAATTGATGACATGCAAGCATTTAACAAGAAAGGCTAGACACGGGTTTAAGCATGTCGAAGTGTGATCTGCGACACTCCTCTCGGCCTGCTCGGAAGCAACCCGCGAGGTTCTTTTTTCCGGAGGGGGCCTCACACCCTTCGCGACCTGGGCTCGAGGGAGCAAATGAACACAGGGATTTACGTGGTTCGGGCCGCCGGAGCATAATACCCTACGTCCACGGGTGTGCTTGTTCTATTGCTTTTGCGTGAGCGCTTGTGTGTGGTGTGATCTGGAGAGTGGGGAATCAGAACCCCTTGCAGGGTGGTCACCCCGGTCCTTTTATAGCTCAAGACCGGGGTGGTTACAATGTGGCTTGGGGCCCGACAGGTGGCCCCAAGGCTTTGAGTGTCCTATACACGATCTATGGCTTCGTCCTCTGAGTAGGGTGGCCGGTGGGGGAGTTAAGTCCCTCCATCCGGCGCGCCGAGCGCCCCTGACCGCATGTCAGGTGATGATGAAGACGTCGTCTTGTCGCCACGTCTCTTCGCCCTGCTTGGGCGGCTTAGTGCCGTTGGGCGACACTGTACTGCTATCACGCCCCGTCGTCCCGTCTTGTCACCGTAATGGCGAATGGGCAGAGGACGGAGGCATGTGTAGTGCGCCGAGCTTCTAGGGGAGGCACGAGCCTTGAATGCGAATCCTGACAGCGCACTTCCTTCTTGACTTCGTCGACCCACGGGCCACGAGGGATCGTGGGACGCGTGGCGGCTCTAGAGCTCTCATCGACGGGCTTGGTGTCTGGAGACACGTGGCGGCTCTGGACCTTTTCTCAGTGGGGAGACTCGGAGCAGAGCCCAGGGCACGTGTCAGTACCGGAGCTGTCCTCAGCGGGGAGGCGGCTCGGAGCTGGAGGACACATGGCAGCTCCGGACCTCACCTTAGCGGGGAGGCTCGGACCGGAGCCAGGGACACGTGGAAGCTCCGGACCTCACCTCAGCGGGGAGGCTTCGGGTCAGAGCCCAGGGCACGTGTCAGCTCCAGAGCTCAAGCGCACGCGGTAGCCCCAACGCTGACCATGGGGCCCAAGGCACGTGGCTTATGCTGGGGCCCTCCTCAGCAGGGAGGCGGGGCCCAGGCTGTCTTTTACCTAGTACGCGGGGTACCCGGTCTGTAGAGTATCGACAGTGGCCCCCGGGCCCATCTTGTGGGAGGCACTGAGGCTGCAGGTGGGGCCCCCATCTCTCCCACGTGGTGGTTTTGAACCTGCACTTTGGAAACCGAAGCGGTGGCGAAACTTTTGCGTAGTGGACAAGTGGTTGAACCGAGGAGATGAAACGGATGCACGACCTTGGCATAGTGGGCGTCTTCAGTCGAAGCAGCAGCGCGTCGTCAGGTCTACTCCCGACTTGGCAGGTCACGACGATGCACTCGAGGGGTTGCCTATGGGTAATCACTACGGCATCCCATAGGCCGCAGGAATACCGCGCTGCCTCCCTCAGGAACCGCCGGATGTTCCCGAGTTTCTACTCGTCTGTCTCACCAGTGTCTGAATGGTGGATCTGGGTCCTTACTATCATTGGTGGGGGTGAGTGCTAAGGCGATATGCTCGAGGGGTTGCCTCGGGGCACTTACTACGGCAGCCAACGGGTTGGTTGCTGCAGTCCCACCACACCTCTTTTCTCAGGGACCGTCAGACGTCCCCAAGATGTTATTCACCTGGTCCCCGGTGTCTGACGGCTGGACCTGAGTGCTACCCATCTACGGGGGTGGTGAGTGTCTAGGCGCCATGCCCAAGGGGTTGCCTTGCGTCATTTACTGCGTCAACCGATGAGATGGTTGCTCCTCTCTCCTTTGGAACCGCCGAACGTTCCCAATAGGTTATCCTCTCAGCCACTAGCGTCTTAATGGGTGGACCTGGATCCTACCCACCATTAGGAGAGGCGAATAACCTGTGGCGTGCAAAGGTGGAAACATAATCGCCGCGCCTATTTCCCTGCAAGAGGCCGTGGCTGTGTATAAAAGGAGGCCCTCCGATGCAGGATGGCACCCCCCACCATGTGACCGTTGTTCTCCTCTTGCGCGCTGGAAGTTCCTGCTTCCCTGCGTGTTCACCCACAAGATACTTTCATTCTGGTAGCCCTCTTCGTCCACTTTTGCGAGATGTTTGTGTGTGTGCGTCCTTCGGTGAGGCTCTCTGGTGCATCCCTCCCCTTGACGGCCTTGAATAGAAGCACATGCCATCCTGATGGCGACGGTGGTAGGGGAGGTCGTCGAGGACAGGGTCCTCAACTCGCAGTGAGTCCCTACGCCAGTGTCGTGTGGGGCATGTACTCTAGGCGCCTCGCCAAAGGAGGACTTCCTGCCAGTACCGGAGGAAGGTTAAGTCTAGAGTGATCAAGCCTTCCTCCAGGTACTCTTTGTGGACAACAAAATCAAGCCATAGATGGCGTTTTGGCCCACATGACACTGGATGTCACTGTTGCCTCGGTCCAACATGTGTTGCTGCCGTCCTTGATCTTATAGCAGGTGACCGTCTAACTGCGTAGAGATTGGCTCGGGGGACAACCAGGCAGGCCACGGAGCAGGAGATTACTCGACTTGCAGCTGCTGAGTTCCTTAGTTGTCTTATATCCCCTTTTGTATGCCAGAACTCTGTTATTAATGAAAGCTTCTTTGTTTCGAGTCTTTCATTGTCCCATGTCGTAGATGTAGACTTCGGGCCCTTGGCAGTGCAAGGGTCCGGGATGACTTAGCCAACGTGGATATCTCCTTTGCCGATGTCTCGAGTTTGTTCCTCTAGGTCCTTAGCAGCGTAAGGGCCCAGGGCGCTCCGGCAGTGTGACTACCACTTCTTCCAGATCCTCGGGAGCGCAAGGATTTGAAGGAAGTTTGTCCCTTGTCCCCAGCCCTTTCCAAGGAGACACGTGGCAGCTCCAGTCTTCTCCTCGGAGGAGAGGCTCTACTCGAAGCCCGGGACACGTGCCTGCACCGGAGTTGTCCTCCGCGGGGGGGGGGGGGGGGGGCTCGGAGCCTAGAAACATGTGGTAGTTCCGGACCCCACTCTGCGGGGAGAACCAGATCGGATCTCGGGGCACGTGTCAGCACCGGAGTTGTTCTCAGTGGGGAGGCAGCTCGGAGTTTGAGGACACGTGATAGTTTCGGACTTCGCCCAACAGAAAGGCTTAGGACCGGAGCCTAGGGTACGTGCTGGTTCCGAAGCTCAAGCGCACGTGATAGCACCAGGACTGACCTCGGGGCCTAGGGCACTTGGCTTGCCCATTTGTAGTTGATATGCTTGAGGAAGCAAAAACTGTAAAGAGGATATGCCCGCGATGCGTGTGTGCTCCGAGGTTACCCTTAGCGGGGTGGAGGCTCTGAGCCAGGTGACGTGTGGCAGCTTCGAGTTCCACCTAAGAAGGGAGGCTTCGGACCGGAGCCCAGGGCACGTGTCTACTCCGGAGTTGTCCTCAACGGGAAGGCGGCTCGGAGCTGTGGGACACGTGGTAGGTACGGATCTCACCTCCGCGGAGAGGTTCGGACCAGAGCCCGGTGCACGTGTCAGCACCAGAGCTCTCCTCAGCGGGGAGGTGGCTCAGATCAGAGCCCGGGGCACGTGTCGGCTCTAGAGCTCAAGTACACGTGGTAGCCTCAGGGCTGATCTTAGGGCCAAGGGTACGTGGCTTTGCCCGTTCACAGTTGATGTGCTTGAGGAAGCACAAACTGTAAGGGGGGATGCACAGGACAAGATAAAATTTTCTCACTTTAGGCTCTTCTTCATAGGAGGAAACAGGCCATGTTAGAAGGTAGCGACCCATCAAAAATGTTGAGAGTGACAGGACTCCTCCGGGACTTAGCTGTTCTAACCGCTGTTCCTGGACACTATGACACCCTTTTTAGAGAAAACTGGACCCTACTACTGTGCTAAGCATAGAACTTACGGAGGTGTTCTATGTCCTGAGGATTGGGTAGAGGTATTCCATTCTCTGTGGTTAGGCGCATGCACCCGGGACGATTGTGTTACTCGAAAGGGGCCTTCCTAGCTGGGGGAGAGTTTGTTCCCACCTTCTCGAGAAAGTATCCGCCACAGGACCAGGTCGCCCACCTCGAGCTGTCTACTCCGCACGACCTGCTGCTGATAACGTCAGAGCGCTTAATAATATTGGGTGTTTCAGACAACTTCTTGCCACCTTCGCTAATCGACAAGGTCGATGTCTTCACGCCAGAGCTGGTCTTGCGTGGCTTCATCGTACACTCGGACACGGGATGAGCCCTTGGTTATTTTCGAGGGGGGGGGGGACGGCCTCAGCCCCATACACCAAGAAGAAGGGTGTTTCCCCTGTCGAGCGAATGAGGGACGTCCGGCTAGCCCACAATGTGCACGGAAGTTTTTCAACCCAATTGGCACCATGCTTTTTCAAGCTGTTGTATGTGCGCGTCTTGAGTCCCCTGAGAATCTCGGCATTGGCTCTTTCGGCTTGACCATTAAACTCTGGGTGAGCAACGAAAGCATAGCAAACTTGGATTTCGAGGTCTTCACAGCAGTCTTGGAATACTACACTGGTGAACTGGGTCCCATTGTCGGTGATGATTCTGTGCGGGACCCCGAACCGACAGACGATTGACTTGATGAACTTGACTGCTAACTGCTTGTTGATGGTTACTACAGGGGTAGCTTTCGGCCACTTGGTGAACTTGTCTACGGCGACGTAGAGGTACCGGTACCCTCCGAAGAATCTGGGGAATAGTCCAAGGATGTCCAACCCCCACACAGCGAAGGGCCATGAGGGTCTGCGCTGTCGTGTGGATCTGCTTAGCATGGAACTGGGACACCATGCATCTCTTGACCAGGTCAACGACATCCTGGAGAGTTGTTGGCCAGTAAAAGCCATGCTGGAAGGCTTTACTGACCAGCGTGCGGCAACTTGCATGGTTCCCACACTCACCTCCATGGATCTCTGCGAGCAGGTCGCAGCCCTCCTTCCGGGTTATGCACCGCAATAGGACGCCATTAGCGCCACGCCGGTAGAGGTCCCCTTCTATCAGCGTGTATCTCTTAGCCAACCGAGCGATCCGTTCAGCGGATACACGTTCATCGGGTAGGAAATCGTCTTTCAAGTAGTCCCGGATCTCCATGATCCATGCATTGAGGCCTACTTGAGCATTTTGATCTTGAGCGCTAGATCGCACGGAGCCCCTGGTGACGCTTGCGATCCTTGGCGGGCACCATGGTAACATGACCTTCGGAACCGCCAGCTTCGAGGTGCTTGTCCCTCCCCCTTCGTCTCGATTGGCCAGCTAGGTGGTAAGTCGCAATAACTTCCTTTCAAAGACCCCATCAGGCACCGGAACCCAAGTGAAAGCCTTCGTTGACAGGTCGTCGGCTATTGTGTTATTGGCACGGGGAACATGGCACAAGTCCAAGGATAAAAAGTCCTTCTCCAACTTTTGTACTTGGAGGAGATACGCTGCAAGCTGTGGGTCGTTGCAACTACACTCTTCCTTGACTTGCTTGATGATCAGCTGAGAATCACCCTTGACCAACAACTCCTGGACGTCAAGGGATAGCGAGGTTTTCAACCCGAAGATAAGAGCCTCATATCTGCCATGTTGTTGGTCGTGTTGAAGTCAAGTCACACCATGTACTTGAACTGCTCTCCGGTTGGTGTAATGAGCAGAACCCCCACTCCGGCACCCTGCTTCCGCGAGGAGCCGTCGAAGTAGAGAGTCTAGTAGGTCCCAGTGAAGAACGGAGCCCTGGGCTCTGGTTCACCGATGTCCTGGCCCCCTCGCTGGCATGGTGGTGGAGTCCACTCTGCCACAAAGTCAGCTAACGCTTGGCTTTTCACTGCATGGCGTGGTAAGAAGTACAGCTCAAACTCCGCCAACTCTGCAGCCCATTTAGCTATGTTTCCAGTGGCGTTGGGGCTGTGGAGGACGGTTCTCAGTGGGTACGAGGTAACCACCGAGATCTTGTGTATTTATCTAATTTATTTATTTAACAACCAAGCCTTTATCCCAAGCCTGTTGGGGTCGGCTAGACATGAAACCCAATATCAATGAAGTAAAACAGAGGAAGAGATATGAGAACAAGGGGAAAAAAAGGAAAAAAAGAAAAAAAAGGAAAAAAGAAAAAGGAAAAAGAGAAAAGAGAAAAGAAATAAGAAAAAAGGAAAAGAAAAAGAGAAAATAAAAAAAATAAAAAAACAAGACTACGATTCTGGCACATGAATTGTTACTTTCCATGCGGTCCTATCATGAGCTAAGTCTCTGGATACATTCCAATCTCTCAAATCTCGTTTTACCGCCTCCTCCCAGGTCAACCTTGGTCGTCCTCTACCCCTCCTAATATTTTCTCTACCTCTTAAAATCCCACTGTTAACCGGTGCTTCTGGAGGTCTCCGTTGGATATGTCCAAACCACCTAAGCCGATGTTGGACTAACTTCTCTTCAATCGGCGCCACCCCTACCTTATCACGAATCGCCTCATTCCTTATTCGGTCTCTTCTCGTGTGCCCACACATCCACCGTAGCATGCGCATCTCTGCGACACTCATTTGTTGGACATGTTGCCGTTTAGTTGGCCAACATTCCGCCCCATAGAGCATCGCGGGTCTGATCACCGTCCTATAGAACTTCCCTTTTAGCTTTTGTGGGACTTTCCTATCACATAGGATTCCAGAGGCTTGTCGCCATTTCATCCACCCTACCTTGATCCTGTGGCAAACATCCTCATCAATATCGCCATTGCTTTGTAACATTGATCCTAAGTATCGGAAAGAGTCCCTTCTAGGTACTATTTGTCCTTGTAGACTAACATTTCCCTCTTCACGACCAACACCACTAAAGTCGCACCTCATATACTCGGTTTTGGTCCTACTAAGTCTAAACCCCTTGGACTCTAAGGTTTGTCTCCATAACTCTAATTTCTTATCAACACCATCTCTAGTTTCATCTACCAGCACTACATCATCAGCAAAGAGCATGCACCAAGGGATATCCCCTTGTATATCCTTCGACACCTCATCCATGACCAAGGAAAAGATGTATGGGCTCAAAGCTGATCCTTGATGTAATCCTACCGTGATAGGAAATGCATCAGTCTCACTATCACTTACGCGCACACTTGTCCTAACATTATTGTACATATCCTTGATAAGGGTAATGTACTTTGTTGGCACTTTATGTTTCTCTAGTGCCCACCACATGACTGACCTTGGTATCTTGTCGTACGCCTTCTCCAAGTCGATGAACATCATATGCAAGTCCTTCTTCTGCTCCCTATATCTCTCCATAAGCTGACGAAGCAAGAAAATCGCCTCCATTGTAGACCTCCCAGGCATAAAACCAAACTGGTTTTTAGTGACATTGGTCACTTTCCTCGGGCGGTGTTCAATCACTCTCTCCCAAAGCTTCATAGTATGATTCATAAGCTTAATACCTCGATAATTAGTACAACTTTGAATATCTCCTTTATTTTTGAAGATAGGTACTAATATACTTTTCCTCCATTCTTCAGGCATCTTGTTTGACCGAAAAATGTGGTTGAATAGCTTTGTGAGCCATACTATTGCGACGTCCCCAAGACATCTCCACACCTCAATAGGGACATCGTCAGGGCCGAGGGCCTTTCCTCCTTTCATCCTTTTTAAGGCCTCCTTAACCTCAAACTCTTGTATCCTCCGCACGAACCGCCTGTTGGAGTCATCAAAGGAGTCATCCAACTCAACCATAGTGCTCTCATTCCCATCATTGAATAGCCCATTAAAGTAATCACGCCATCTATTCTTAATCTCTTCATCCTTCACTAGAATGCGGTCAGTCTCATCTTTGATGCATTTAACTTGATTGAGATCCCTCATCTTTCTCTCGCGGATTTTTGCTACCTTGTATATGTCTTTTTCACCTTCTTTTGTCCCTAGTCTCTCATATAACTTATCATAGGTTTGTCCTCTTGCCTTACTAACAACCCGCCTTGCATTCTTCTTAGCCTCTTTGTGCTTAAGCATGTTGCTTGCGTCTCTATCATTATGCCAACTCTTGTAACACTCCTTCTTCTCCTTAATGGCCTTTTGTACATCCTCATTCCACCACCAAGTGTCTTTATCTATAAGTTTCTTTCCCTTTGTCACACCGAACACCTCACTAGCTACCTTCCTAATGCAAGTTGCCATCTTCATCCACATACTATCTGCATCTCCATTTTCTGCCCAGGGTCTTTCTGTGATCACCCTATTTTTAAAGGATTCTTGTGATTCTCCCTTCAACTTCCACCACTTTGTTCTTGTGATTTTGACACCTTTGTCCCGCAAAGAACATGTATGGAAGCGAAAGTCAGCTACCACAAGCTTATGTTGTGTCACAACACACTCCCCCGGGATCACCTTACAATCTAGACACTCCCGTCTATCCTTTCTCCTAGTGAGGACAAAGTCAATCAGGCTAGAGTGTTGGGCACTACTAAAGGTCACTAGGTGAGATTGCCTCTTCCTAAAGAGGGTGTTAGCTATCAACAGATCATAGGCTACGGCAAAGTCTAGGATGTCCTTACCCTCTTGATTTCTATCGCTGCATCCAAAACCTCCATGTACTCCTACAAATCCTAGGTTAGTTGCACCCACATGACCATTGAGATCTCCCCCTATGAGGAGTTTCTCGGTTATCGGTACACTACTAACCATATCCCCCAAGTCCTCCCAAAATTGCCTCTTAGCACTCATGTTGAGCCAACTTGTGGGGCATAAGCACTAATGACGTTCAAGACAATGTCCCCAATTACTATCTTGATTAAGATGATCCTATCCCCTCGTCTTTGAACATCCACTACTCCATCCTTAAGACTCTTATCTATTAGAACACCTACGCCATTCCTTGTCCCAGCCGAACCAGAATACCAAAGCTTGAAACCGGTATTCTCGACTTCTCTCGCCTTTTGACCCACCCATCTAGTCTCTTGTACACAAAGGATATTTACTCGTCTCCTAATGGCAACATCTACTAACTCACGTAGCTTCCCCGTCAAGGATCCTACATTCCAACTACCCACCCAAAATCTATGTTCCTCGGCTAGCTTCCTTACGCTTTGCACCCGTCGAGTAAGATGCAAAGACCCTTGCTCACTTATCACTACATCCGGGCGATGATGTAGCGCGCCACTAAGGTGATGGCGATCCAGCCCTTGATCATTTAACACCATATCCGGGTTCCGATATAGCGCGCCACTAAGGCGGTGGCGACCCGGCCCTTGCCCACTTAACACCATACCCGGGTTCCGATATGGCGCGTCGCTAAGAGGGTTACGCCCCAACGAATTTCTATTGGGTTTCATTTCCATGAGAGTGGCTAAGTGTAGTTGTTGGCTCGCCAAGCCTATCACAAACCCCTCCTCCTTTACCCGGGCTTGGGACCGGCTATGTCATTACAACATAGGCGGAGTTTACCGAGATCTTGTGTGCCTCGAAGTAATGGCGCAGCTTCCTTGATGCAACGAGGACTGCATAGAGCAATTTGTGTACCTCTAGGTATATTGTCTCGGTGTTGTGGAGGACCTCACTGATGAAGTAGACTAGACGCTGGATGGTTCGGTCCCTCCCGAAGGGGTCCGAAGCGTCGTCTAGTAGAGGTTTGGGACTCGGGGGCCTCCGGCCCCCGGGCCCGGGACTGCACCCTGGGAGCTCGGGCCTAGGTGCACTTAAGTTGCCGGGTCCAGATGGCTAGGACCCGTCTGGTTCTTCTTGGAATGGTCTGGGACTTGGGAGCCCCTGGCTCTCTGGTTCGAGACAGCATTCTGGGAGCTCGGACCCAGACGCACGCCGGTTGTTGGGTCTAGATGGCTGAGACCAGACTAGTTCTTCTTGGGAAGGTCCGGTACCCGAGGCCCCCCTGGTCCGGGACCGCATTCCGGGAGCTTGGGCCCAGATATGCATTGATCACCAGGTCCACCTATTTGGGGCCTGATTATTTCCCCTTCCCACGGATTTCCTGCGGAATCTGGGCCCTGAGGCTTCAGACCAACAGCGGCAGGAGCCTTTTCTGGGACTTGAGATCGATGGAGTTTCAGCCGCTCTGCGACCAAAACCATGCTCACGACCTCGGTTGTGGCAGCGATGTAGAGGAGTAGTGGCTCGCCTTGTTCAGGGGCTACCATGATGGGCAACGTTGTGAGGAACTTCTTTAGCTCTTCAAAGACCTCATCTGCCTCCCCGGTCCATACAAATGGACCAGTTTTGCATAGAAACATGAAGAACGGAAGAGTCCGCTCGACCAGTCTAGAGATAAAACGATTGAGCACGGCCAAGCATCCAGTAAGCTTCTGCACGTCCTTGATGCGGGCAGGGGGCCGCATCAGTTCTATAGCCTTAATATTCTCTGGGCTAGCTTTGATCCCTTGGTGTGAGACCAAGAAACCGAGCAACTTCCTCGCAAATACCCCGAAGACACATTTGTCTGGGTTCAACTTCATGCATGTGGAACGCAGTCTGTCAAAGACTAGGGCCAGGTTGTCGAGCAGAGATGCTTGCGACTTAACCTTTACTACGATGCCATCGAACTTCGACCAGGTCCCGAATGAGGTTCCCGAACGTCTTGTGCATAGCACGTACAAAAGTGGGGAGCGTATTCTTAAGACCATAAGGCTTGGACACATAGCGGTATAGATCGTCTAATGCGATGAAGGCAGTGTGCTCTTCATCTTCCCTAGACGTAGATATTTGGTGGAAAACTGAATATGCGTCTAGGAAACACAGTAGATCACAACCAGAGGTAGAGTCTACTATTTGGTCTGTAGGGGGGAGAGGGAACGGATCCTTTGGACATGCCTTATTGAGGGTGGTGTAGTCGATGCACATACGTAGATTCCCGCCAACCTTGGGGACGACAACAATTTTGGCCATCCATCGTGGATGGTGGACCTATCGGATGAAGCCCGCATCGAGCAGCTTCTTGATTTCTTCACGGATGAAGTCATGCCGCTCGATGGATTCTTCCTAGGCTTCTGTTTGACCGGACTAGCATCGGGGTGGATCTTCATTTGGTGCTCAATCACCTTCCTAGGGATCTCGGGCATTTTCAACGGTTGCCAGGCAAACACGTCGACATTGGCCCGGAGGAAGGTGACGAGCGCGTCTTCCTATTTTCCTCCCAGGCCCCCGACGATCCGGGTGGTCTGGGCGACATCAGGACTGACTTGGACGCCCTTGACCGGTACGTCCTCGCCGTCCGAGGGCTGCACACGGGGTGCAGATGTCACCCCTCGGTGACGCATGCTCGTAGGCGGCCGGTTAGCTTCAGCATGACCGGAGGCGGGCTCCTGTGCTGCTGCCAGCGCTTGGAGTTTTTCAAGCGCTGAGACAGCCGCGGTGCGGTCTCCGCGGATCTTGAGGACGACACTCTGGGTTGGCATCTTCAAGACCAAATAGCCGTAGTAGACTACCGCCATGAATCGGTACAGAGCTTGTATGCCGATTGTGGCATTAAAGGGGAGGCTGACCTCCGCAGCGTCGAAGACGACGCTCTCCGTACGGTAGTTCTCAGGCATCCCGAATGTCACCGGGAGGGAGATACTACCGCACGGGAAGATGGGATCCCCACCTACCCCCGAGAATGGTCTCGAGGGGGTAAGCTAGGACATAGGAATCTACAGCTTCTTGAAAGTTGCAAGACTGATAACGCTGAGAGCCGCCCCGCAATCGATCAACACGTGGTACAACTTCACATTGGAGATGGTCGGGGTGACGAGTAGAGGCATCTGCCCGATGCCTTCCATGTTCTTGGGGCAGTCAGAGGCGTTGAAGCTGATCGGCGTCTCCATTAGCTTGCGATGTGGTGTCGGCCTCAAAACTGGATCAGTGGCCGCCACTGCTCGACGGAGGGTCTTGACGGCCCGTCTGGATGAGACATCAGAAGAACCCCCGTACATCACATAGAGTGTGTCGGCCGCTTGGATGTCAGCTTGGCCAGACCTGCCCGCTGGAGCGGGGGTTGGCCTCATCGTCTCCTGCCTAGAGACGATGGTGAGTTGGGTGAGAAGGCTCGCCATGAGAAGTGATGTTCACCATGGTCGCGTGGAGAGCGCGGAAAGCCCCCCTACCTAGCGCACCAAATGTCGGTGTGTGAGCTGCGACACTCCTCCCAGTCTGCTCGAAAGTAGCCTGCGAGGTTCTTTTTTTCGGAGAGGACTTGGCACCCTTCGCGACATGGGCTCGAGGGAGCAGATGAACCCAGGGATTTACGTGGTTAGAGCCACCAGAGCGTAATACCCTACGTCTACGGGTGTGCTTATTCTATTGCTTTGCGTGAGCACTTGTGCATGGTGTGATATGGAGAGTGGGGAATCGGAACCCCTTGCAGGGTGGTCACCCCGATCCTTTTATAGTTCAAGGACGGGGTGGTTAAATGAGGCCTGAGGCCCGACAAGTGGCCCAAAGGCTTTGAGTGTCCTATACACGATGTAGGGCTTCGTCCTCTGAGTAGAGTGACTAGCGGGGGAGTTAAGTCCCTCCGTTTGGCGCGCCGAGCGCCCATGACCGCATGTCAGGTGATGATGAAGACGTCGTCTTGTCGCCCCGTCTCTTCGCCCTTCTTGGGCGGCTTAGTGCTGTTGGGCGGCACTGTACTGCTGTCACGCCCCGTCGTCCCGTCTTGTCACCATAATGGTGAATGGGCAGGGGACGTAAGCGTGCATAGTGCGCCGAGCTTCTGGGGAAGGTGCGAGCCTTGAATGTGAAGCCTGACAGCGCACTTCCTTCTTGACTTTGTTGACCCACGACCCACGAGGGATCGTAGGACGCGTGGCAGCTCTGAAGCTCTTATCGACGGCTTGGTGTCTGGTGACACGTGGCGGCTACGGACGTTACCGCAGCGGGGAGACTCGGACCGGAGCCCAGGGCACGTGTCGGTACCGGAGCTGTCCTCGGCGGGGAGGCGGCTCGGAGCCGGAGGACACGTGGCAGCTCCGGACCTCACCTCAGCAGGGAGGCTTCATCTCGGAGCCTAGGGCACGTGTTAGCTCCAGAGCTCAAGCGCACGCGGTAGCCCCAGGCTGACCATGGGGCCCAAGGCACGTGGCTTATGATGGGGCCCTCCTCGGCAGGGAGGCGGGGCCCAGGATGTTTTTTTGTAGGATCGAAGAGCACGTGAAAAGCTACCAGAGGGAGGGTGAATGGTAGATTAAAACTTTTCGCAGCGGAAACAACAAAAACCCCTCAGCAAAAAATCAATCAGTTAAAGAAACCATGTGTGCAAGTGTTTTCAAACGTGTTCAACCATGACAAATCAAGTAGAGAGGTATAGAATCAAGTCATGGATCTAATGCAACAAGAATCACTTGAAAACACGAAGTAAAACTTGAGATACGATCAAAACATTAAACGAAGATCAATCTGTTCTACCCGATATAAAACAGATCTGCAACGCTGCAAAGAAACTCGTGTATATCAAAAACTACAGATCTGAAGCTCGTGAACATTTCACAGATGATAGATAATTGAGTTGTGAAGACAACACAAAAAGAATCACGTCAATCGGATCTGTAAAACTCGAGTTATAAACGAAACACCGAAGCAACGTCGGTCTGTCCAGAAACTCGGCGAGAAAGACTTGACGAAAAATAAGTCGGACGAACAAGGCACAAAAGCTCCTCAAAACTATGAACTTTATTCAATAGAAACACAAGAGGAACAGCCCAAAGTCGTGCACCACGAGCTCTGGCCTCCCTTGCTTATATAACCAGCTCTATGGCCAATCCAATTCAAACTAGGACTCCTACTCCTACTTGGATTCAAACTGTAACTTTCCAATACTGCTCAAGACTCTTCTATACGCAGATAGAAGCAATCTTAAGACTTCCAAACACCTTAGGAACGTCCCAAACATTCCTAAAACAACTCAAATTCGTGACCCACATGAAATCCTATCATAACCAACTCAAAACTTTCCATATTTGAGTCAAACACGACTCAGCCGCAGCCTGAGTCCATAACCTAGTCGGTTGGACCTTTCCGACCAATTCTTTACGTCCACTTCTCTTCATCACGCCTTGGAACAATGTTGCCACATCCATGCACTCCTTGCACACGTGCAAACACCTTCCAACGACGTACACGCAACCTTCATATGCACTGCCCTTGATCCAAACATGCTGCGCGACCTCCCGATCAACTCAACCACAGCTCCTCCCGAACTTGGTTGTTGGAACCTCATCTCCTCCCTGAGACTAGTCCAAGGATCCCGTCACCAGCCATGTCTTGAACTCAAGCAACACCTGCACATGAATAAACAACCAATTCTTACGAGCACAAGTCCTCGACTTGACTCATGTTAGTTCGAAAATCACAACACCTTACATGAGCACGTCACATAAGCATGTTGCAAACCATATCAAATGATAACAGCCATAACCACCAAAACACACCAAAAACTTAGCAAATTAATACTAAGCAAACCTTCCCATAAAGCAAGTTTGAAACATTGCGAGTTAAAAGCAAAAACAAGACGCTGCAGTTCTACGAGTTGAACTTCACGGGAGCTCCCTAAAAACAAGCTCCGGACCTCACAGAAGCTCTCCGGACCTTGCAGGAGCTCTCCGGACCTTGACAACACTTGGCGGACCTAACAAAGAACTTGTCAGACCTTGCCACAGAAGAATGTTTTTGCAATATTCAAAACTTTGAATGTTAATGCTAACTTTTATCCTAATTGTCAATGTATTCAGCACACATAGGTCTCACAATCTCCCCCTTGATGAATGCATTGGCAACACCAATTAAAATCCGAACATTGGCTTATGAAAAGTTTTGAAAAGCTTTGAAAACTCATTTCTCCCCCTTTATTAATTTCTCCCCATTTTTTAAAATCAGAGAAGGAAGAAAGTGTATAACATATGCAAAGTGTAAAAAAAATCTCTCCTTATACATATTTCTCCCCCTTTGACAATGTATTCAGCAAAGTTCAAAGGAGAAATTTTTAAATGTTATGAGCATATTATAACATATACATACAAAACAAAGCTCATCCAAGTCATACTATCAGGTTACTTACACTATCACATCAATGAGATACATAAAGTAGTGTAAGCCATGCTAGAGATCAAATGTATTTTTCAGTTTAAGCAAGTCATGATCTCCCTTACTCAACTATTTCAAAACCTGAAAACATGACACTTGTTGCTGCATTTTTATTATTCATAATCATTTAAGGCACAGAGTTGATAATATGATATTTGCAAGAAATTATATGCCGCATCAGGCTTATTCTAACCAACCAAGCCAAGCCTATGTCATTTGACAATCAGAAGCTTAAGGACATAGTTTTAGTCATACACAATTCCTTCCAAGTTCATATCTTAGTGCAATGATAAGCAATCTCAAAAGAAGAAGTGTGATGCATGCATATTCTCTTGATCTTTTCTCAATTTTTTATTTGAAAACTCAACATATGAGTTGATCACTTGATTAATTTTTTTTATGATTAAAAGCACTTGTGAGCACGCAACAAGTTCAAAACAGCAAGAAAGTTCGATCATGACCAGATTTAGTGTAAGTAATTATTCCAATTACTAGTCATGGCAAAAACTACAAAATGTATAACATGAGTAATGTAGTAAGAACTTTCAGCCTGTAAAAGGAATCACAAAGTCATATATGTATGAAATACTATGCTCATATTATTTTAGTTTCAGATTCACACATAGACTTTCAAACTTTGAAAAACTCTCCCTCAATTTAAGCCATGAGGATGCATAACCCCTATTTCACTACGAATGAAATAAAAACGAGTGAAATCCAAAGGTTTTGTAAAAATATCAGCCAATTGTTGTTCGGTATCGACATGGTGAAGCACAATGTTTCCTTTTTCAACATTATCACGAAGAAAGTGATACCTAATGTCAATGTGCTTAGTTCTAGAGTGTCTCACGAGGTTTTTAGCAATATAAATTGCACTAGTGTTATCACAAAACAGTGGGACACTATCTAAATCAACCACATAGTCCTTAAGTGTTTGAACAATCCAAAGAATTTGTGAGCAAGCGCTAGCCGCAGCTACATATTCAGATTCGGTCGTGGATTGTGCAACTGAACTTTGTTTTCTAGAGGACCAAGCAACAAGTGAATTACCAAGAAAATGGCAAGCACCCGAAATACTTTTCCTATCAATCCTACAACCCCTAAAATCAGCATCCGAAAAAGCTTTCAAAGAAACGATTGAGGAAGAAGGAAGAAAAATGCCAAATTCTTGAGTTCCATGTAGGTACCTGAGAATTCTTTTGATGGCTTGGCGATGTGAAGCACGTGGAGAAGCTTGAAAACGTGCACAAAGACATACGCTGAATTGTATGTCTGGTCTTGACGTCGTGAGATACAAAAGTGATCCAATCATACTTCTGTATTCTTTTTTATCGACAGGTTCAAGTGTTGTTGCTGTTCTCATTGGTGTCCGAAGAGGCTTGCATTTGTCCATGTTGAAGCGCTTAAGAAGGTCCTTTGTATACTTAGTTTGATGCGCAAAAGTTCCTTCGTTTATTTGCTTGATTTGCAGCCCCAAAAAGAATGTGAGTTCTCCCATCATACTCATCTAAAATTCTGAACTCATCATAGCTGAAAACTTAGACACGAGATCATGAGAAGCACAACCAAAGATAATATCATCCACATACACTTGAACGAATAATGTGTCATTGCCATGCTTAAGTACAAAAAGAGTTGTATCAACCTTGCCCATGGTAAACCCCTTTTCAAGTAAGAATGTTTTTAACCTATCATACCATGCTCTAGGGGCTTGTTTTAGACCGTACAAGGCTTTGGACAGTTTGTAAACATAATTAGGAAAATTTGGATTTTCAAAACCCGGTGGCTGCTTAACATAAACCTCCTCCTCTATGTAGCCATTAAGAAAAGCACTTTTAGCATCCATTTGATATAACTTGAAACCTTTAGATGCAGCAAATGCTAATAAAATTCTTATAACTTCTAATATAGCAACAGGAGCAAATGTTTCATCAAAATCTAGACCTTCAATTTGAGTGAAACCTTGAGCAACCAACCTAGCTTTATTCCTAACCACAACCCCATCATCACTTTGCTTATTTTTAAATACCCATTTAGTTCCAATTAATGTGTGACCTTGAGGTGGAGGTACAAGTTTCCAAACAATATTTCTTTCAAAATTTTCTAACTCTTCTTGCATGGCATTAATCCAAGATTCATTAGTGAGTGCGTGTGATATATTCTTGGGTTAAAAAGAAGCAACAAAAGCAGAATGAGCATGAGAGTTTGGATCGTAAAACCTGGACCGAGTGACTCGTTCATGCAAGCTTCCAATGATTTGTTGTGGAGGATGACTTTTGAGTACTCGGAGGGGAGTAGACACTTCACAATCACCTTCTTCTTCATGTTCCGACCTTTGATTAGGAGAGCTTGTTGATTGAGGAAGGTCCAAACCAGCAGTAGTGACTGTTGGTGCTGGTTGTGGTGCAAAATCAGCAGCTTGATCGTTATTTACTTCCAAGTTTTCGAGCAGCAGCACCACTTCTTCATCTTCTTCAATAAAAATACTCTCCCCCTGCAGATATGGATCTGGACCTGCAATATCGGAGCTAGTACTTGGGCTAGCTTCATCAAAAGAAACCTCGCAAGTCTCCACAATTTTGTTAGTGTCAAGTAAAAGCACATGGTAGCCTCTAGTATGAGATGGATAACCAAGAAACATGCCATCAACAGATCTAGCTTCAAATTTATCAAGATTACCATGTTTCTTAACAAAGCATTTGCAACCAAAAACCCTAAAGTGTGTAACACTAGGCCTATGTCCAAACCGGAGCTCATATGGGGTTTTTCCAAGCTTAGCACGCAAGAAAACACAATTTGAGACATAACTAGCGGTTGCAATTACATCAGCCCAAAATTTCCTAGGAGTTTGATATTCATCAAGCATAGTCCTAGCCATCTCAACTAAGGTCCTGTTCTTTCTTTCTACGACACCATTTTGTTGTGGTACAGAGGGTGAAGAGTATTGATGATCTATTCCATTTTCAGCACAAAAGTGATTAAAGGATTGGTTTTTAAATTCAGTTCCGTTATTACTTCTAATTGCTTTTAATGATCCTGGGTGATCAATAGATAATCTAAGAAATAAAGTTCTAAAATGACTAAAAGCTTCATTCTTAGATGCCATAAAATAAACCCAAGAATATCTAGAATAATCATCAACAATCACAAGCACATACCATTTACCTCCGAAGGATTGAACACGTGCCGGACCTACTGTGTTAAGATGTAAAAGTTGTCCCGGTTCAGCTGTCATGGTCATTGTGAGAGGAGCATGTGAACCTGCAACAAACTTAGCATGTCTACAAGAAGAGCACACAATATCATTGTCCTTTTTAAGCTTCAGCAGCCCACGTATGCGATCGAGAGCACTAACACGAGTGAGATGATCAAAGCCTATGTGACCAAGTCTACGATGCCAAAAATATAGATCCTTTGTATAATTAGCAACTAGACACCGATGCTTAGAAGTTGACAAATCAAAATCAGCTTTAAAAACTCTTCCAAACCTAGACATGTTAAACAAAAGCTCACCTTTTGAATCTACAACCTTGCAACAATTTTTAGCAAAGCTAACCTCTAGATTTTCATCTAGCAATTGTGAAACTGAAAGCAAGTTGTATTTCAAATTTTTAACAAGTGCCACATCTTTCAAAGTGTAGAGATTGTTTACTCTAACCGAACCTTTAGCAATTATGGGAGTAGAAAAGTTATCGGCGAAAGTAACATTTTCTACACGTGACACAAAAGAGAGAGAGAGGAGAACCATTCTTTGTTACCGGTCATGTGGCGTGAGCAACCTGAATCCACAATCCAAATGTTCTCCTTCCTCAAACGTGAAACCTACACAGCAGCACAATACATCGATGACTCAATACTGGGGTTAGTTAAAAGACTTTTAGGAATCCAGTACTGAGTCACACGACGTCCAGCAGGAATAACACGCGAAAGCTGAGAAGGTACAACAGGTTTATGAGCTAAACATCGAAAATTTTTGTTCCCAACTACTGACTTAGAAGATGTGTTATATGTAGCACAAAAAACAGTAGGTCCGGGAGCAAGTTTTTGACTCATTATAGCAGGTTGCAAGCTCCGAACATTCGGTCTAGCAGATTTTGCTTGGTTGTTATGTGATCTAGCAAGTATTCTTTGTTTCTTATCGTGTTTAGCTAGTCTATAACAAAAATCCATGACATGACCATCTCTACCACAGTAGGTACAATGAAAAATAACCTTATTATCATGTCTAGATGAGCAAGCAACACGTTTATTAGAACCCGAATGGGACAGTACTCCTGCAGATTTGAAAATCACCTCTTTTTGTGTAGGAGCTGTTTGAATCAAACCGCTTCCTAATGACTTTACAACTTTAGGTGGGTGTGCCTTAGCATGAGCATGAGAATTAAAACCTAAACCAGTTTTATCATTACAAGACTTATAAGAATTCAGCAGCAAGTTTAGGTTCTTATTTGCATTAGAAAACCGATCTAGTGTTCTATGCATGTCATCAAGTTTATTGGACAGATCAAAGCAGTTTTCACATGAAGTTTTTCCTTTTAGTTTGCAATTTGAACAATATTTAACTTCATGCACATGTAAAGCATTGTTCAAAATAGAAATCTCATTCATAGCATCATTTAGTTTCTTATTCAGATCATCACATGAAGAACAATGCAAATCAATTGTAGAACAACAAGCATCTTTCAAATTTTTATCATTAAGTGCAGCAAGCTCTTTGTTCTTTTCAATTTCAAGTTCAAGTTTATCAAGTGTAGATGCGAGTGCACTTCTTAAAGAGGATAATTGTTCATAAATCAAATCACATGAGGAACAAGAATCATCACTAGGAATCAAAGTTTTTAAACGATTAATTCCAGATTCTAGTGATTCAATTTTGACAGTATTGTTCCTAAGTTTTTTATCCTTTTTCTTTAATATAACAGTGGCACGAGAAATAGCATCACACATTTCTTCGCAAGTGGGACATACCTCTTCATCGTCGCTGTGGTGTTCTGCCTCCTCGGACCTTGAACTTGACTTGCTCGCCATGCAGCACATATTTGCCATAGCTTCTTCATCTTCATCACTACCGGTGTCCACATCACTTGAGCCGAAATCTTGAAGTGCAGAGATCATACTCTGCACTATGTTGCGCATTGATAAATCTTTCTTCTTCTTATTCTTTGCAAATGATTTCTTCGGCCTTGTTTGCTTTTCTTCACGTGAAGTTAGACCTGAAAGGTTAGGGCACTCCGTACGAAAATGTCCTGTCTTACCACATTCAAAACATCGTTGAGGTCCGGAGCTTCCTCTCCTTCTAGTTCTCACATTTTGCAATGCTTTTGAGAACCGAGTAGAGATGAGTGCAAGCTCCTCCTCTGGAAACTCTTCAATATGTTTAAGGGTTAGAGAGGACAGCAAAGAGAGTGCACCACTAGATGATGATTGACTAGACATGTCACGTTGCGAAACAAATGCAATAGACTTGTTGGGGTTTTTACGTGAGATGATGTCAATTTCATGAGTTTTCAATTTAGAATAAAGCACGTCTAAAGTAAGAGAATTAATGACAGTAGATTCACGAATAGATGTAACTTTCATCTCCCAAATTGACATATCTAATGCTCCTAACAATTGTCTAGCATTTTTAGCATCTGAAAAGTTAACATTGACACTACGCAAGTTGCTGAGAATTTTATTAAAGCGAGTAAAAAGGTCGTCAATTGACTCACCGGGTTGCATCTCAAAACGCATGTATTCTTTCTTGAACATATCTTGCCTTACCTCCTTGATCATATTGGATCCTTCATGGTAGTCACAAAGAGCTTTCCAAACATCATATGCAGATCGGAGGTGTGCAACACGGTCGAAGTCGCTTTGAGTCAATCCTTGGATGATCAAGTTGCGAGCCTTGTTGTTGTTGTCAACATCTCTCATGTTCGCAGCCGTAACTTGATCATTGGGTGGTACATCGAAGTTCCGATAGACCTTTTCCTATATGGTGAAGCCTTGCGCCTGTATGTAGGCCTCCATCCGCGCCTTCCAAACCTGAAAATCGATGCCATTGAACACACAAGGTTTTGCAGAGTACTTCTCCATGATGGTTAGTCAAAACACGTGCAAATCACAAAGATTAGAGCACCTTGGCTCTGATACCAATTGTAGGATCGAAGAGCACGTGAAAAGCTAACAGAGGGGGGGTGAATGGTAGATTAAAACTTTTCGCAGCGGAAACAACAAAAACCCCTCAGCAAAAAATCAATCGGTTAAAGAAACCATGTGTGCAAGTGTTTTCAAACGTGTTCAACCATGACAAATCAAGTAGATAGGTATAGAATCAAGTCATGGATCTAATGCAACAAGAATCACTTGAAAACACGAAGTAAAACTTGAGATACGATCAAAACATTAAACGGAGATCAATCTGTTCTACCCGATATAAAACAGATCTGCAACGCTGCAAAGAAACTCGTGTATATCAAAAACTACAGATCTGAAGCTCGTGCAAATTTCACAGATGATAGATAATTGAGTTTTGAAGACAACCCAAAAAGAATCACGTCAATCGGATCTGTAAAACTCGAGTTATGAATGAAACACCGAAGCAACGTCGGTCTGTCCAGAAACTCGGCGAGAAAGACTTGACGAAAAAAAGTCGGACGAACAAGTCACAAAAGCTCCTCGAAACTATGAACTTTATTCAATAGAAACACAAGAGGAACAGCCCAAAGTCGTGCACCACGAGCTCTGGCCTCCCTTGCTTATATAACCAGCTCTATGGCCAATCCAATTCAAACTAGGACTCCTACTCCTACTTGGATTCAAACTGTAACTTTCCAATACTGCTCAAGACTCTTCTATACGCAGATAGAAGCAATCTTAAGACTTCCAAACACCTTAGGAACGTCCCAAACATTCCTAAAACAACTCAAATTCGTGACCCACATGAAATCCTATCATAACCAACTCAAAACTTTCCATATTTGAGTCAAACACGACTCAGCCGCAGCCTGAGTCCATAACCTAGTCGGTTGGACCTTTCCGACCAATTCTTTACGTCCACTTCTCTTCATCACGCCTTGGAACAATGTTGCCACATCCATGCACTCCTTGCACACGTGCAAACACCTTCCAACGACGTACACGCAACCTTCATATGCACTGCCCTTGATCCAAACATGCTGCGCGACCTCCCGATCAACTCAACCACAGCTCCTCCCGAACTTGGTTGTTGGAACCTCATCTCCTCCCTGAGACTAGTCCAAGGATCCCGTCACCAGCCATGTCTTGAACTCAAGCAACACCTGCACATGAATAAACAACCAATTCTTACGAGCACAAGTCCTCGACTTGACTCATGTTAGTTCGAAAATCACAACACCTTACATGAGCACGTCACATAAGCATGTTGCAAACCATATCAAATGATAACAGCCATAACCACCAAAACACACCAAAAACTTAGCAAATTAATACTAAGCAAACCTTCCCATAAAGCAAGTTTGAAACATTGCGAGTTAAAAGCAAAAACAAGACGCTGCAGTTCTACGAGTTGAACTTCATGGGAGCTCCCTAAAAACAAGCTCCGGACCTCACAGAAGCTCTCCGGACCTTGCAAGAGCTCTCCGGACCTTGCCAACACTTGGCGGACCTAACAAAGAACTTGTCAGACCTTGCCACAGAAGAATGTTTTGGCAATATTCAAAACTTTGAACGTTAATGCTAACTTTTATCCGAATTGCCAATGTATTCAGCACACATAGGTCTCACACTTTTACCCACTACGCGGGGGTACCCGGTCTGTAGAGTACCAACAAAGCACTAAGCAACCTATTCTTAGTTTATCTTAGCATCCTATGTTACTAGGTGAATCATCCCAATATCCAAGACTACATAACCATATACCGTCAGGTTAACCACCAGACCAACATAACCATCCAGGTTCCATTGACCTAGACACCATCTCAATGGGTTCCCACCACCCGGCTAGCAAGGACCAACCGAACCAACTAATCATGAGAGTTACTAGCCCATTCTTGACCTTGAGCATGACTGTCTAGACAGTTTAATACTCTGCAGAGTTTCTACCACTTTACCCACAAGTCGTGATTTCGTCCCCTATCGCCAGGTCCACTAAATCTTCCCTTTTGCTCGCGACGGCCAATCACATTTCACACTCCCTATGGTGTGCGGGCAGAATATCACTATGAGTCCTTTACAAAGGGATTCTCGACGAGCATGAGCCCCCTGAGGTTTCACCCCTAACAGCATCTAGGAGGCTACAACCTCCGCTGCAGTGGCCCCCTCTTGAGCCTTGCGGATCCCAAGGTAGCCCAGCTGACTCCTATTCCCCGCACCTTCGAAACACTCACACTACATCGGGAATACACCTAATTACTTGGCCAAACTGTTCCATACCAGTCTTTTGGTGGCACGGTGTAAGCTAAATCACAAGATCGCACGAACCGGTCCTTAGAATCTACGTAGGCGCCAACACAAACCTGAATCTCGTGCATACCGCACCCACCAAAATAATCGGCCTGCTAGATTCCTAACTACATCACCATAGTCCAATACCACATAAATAAATATTAGTCTCACAATTAATTGTACCAACCTTCCCACCCAATTACTAAGCATGGCTAAGCGGAATAATACACCACAAACCCAAACATACCCACCCAAACACAGCTACAAGGAATGATTTGGAATTCTAGTAAACAACCTATCTGGGATTAAAATTTAAAGACATGCATGCAACTACTCTAACTAAATTCCTAAATAAGAGCAATGTGGTCAAGTGAACTTGCCTTTTTCTTATATCGTTGCTCAGTCCAATGGTCGAACTCTTGATTTTCAAAGTCTTCGCATTGTTTCTTCATCGTCACTTGTACACGTATACCTTAGAGGGTTCGTGCGGACCGAGAAGGAGAATAAAAAGGCTCACGGCGTGGAGGAGGGACGACTTTCTTCGGGTCTGAGAAGTATCATGGTGCATGAAAAAGATGTTGGCATTGTCAGGGGTTGGGGAAACCGAATGAAACGAGAGGACGTCGGCGGGGAGCGGAGAAACTCACCGGCGATCAGCGAAAACGCGGTTGGGGTGCCGATCCGCGCCGAGGATCTTCTGGGAGAGCTTTCCGATGACCTGAGAGGGAGGGCGGTGAAATCCTTCAGTGCTTGTCGCGATGGTCGATGAGGTGCCGTTTCTTTTAGTCCGACAGGTCGGAGATGCTCACTGGTGCGAATGGTAGATGCTGCCGGGGTTAGAACTCAGAGGAAACAAACACAAGGGGTGGAACACCACGAAGGGCGGAGGATCTCACCGGAGCTCGTCGGATATGGGGGTTGGAGGGCTTGTCTAGGTTGATGACGCCGTAGTGAAGGTGCTCGGCGAGGGGCACTTGAGCGGCGAGTGGCCGGAGGGGAGCGAGGTGTAATGGTCGTTGCGGATGCTAAGGCGGTCGTAGTTCTTGAGGAGGAGCGGGCAGGTGGAGGTGTCGAGCGACAACACCAAGGACTAGGGCTTTATGAGGTAGGCGTGGGTCTTCTTCTTTTCGTTCTTGTCCTTCTTCTCATGCTTGGAAGCCTTGGACCCTTCCTTCTCACCTTTAACCAATGCATCTTTCCTGGCCTTTTTCTTCTTCTTTTCCACCTTTGCCTCGCTCAAATCCATACCACAATGCATTGTTGCCGCCACGAGGACCTCAGCAGCCTCAAATTCAGGCACAGAAACCTCAATACCACACAGCTGCAACCCCTTCTCAACACTAACAAATGCATCCCTCAACCCAAATACCAACTTCCGGTTTGCTTGCATTATTCCTGCCTTCGCCCCAATATCAAGGAACCTCTTATTGAATCCAAACAACAGTCCGATGCCTACATAGCTTCTCCTCAGCACCCCCCTTAATCTCACAGTGTTGTTTGTGCTCCCAGTTACAACAAGCGTTTTCATAGAAGAAGGTATGCAAGTATCAAGGCGAACAACAATTTCAGTGTGCCCAGCCAACACATACAAAAATGGCATTGTTGTAACATCATAAACATGAACCCGCTCCAAATTAGTTGCTACAGCAAGGTATTGTTCATCCTCCCCTCGCGCAGAAGCGACCTTCTTCCTTGCTTTCTTACTGGACATTGGTTTGGGGTTGAGCTCCGCCATGGATGGACACGAGCGATTGGAAGTGCAGGAGGCCAGAGACAAAAGGAGGCACAGGATTTGGTTGCCGGTGGATGGAAGAAATTGTGAGTTGACTGCTGCTTGGACGGAAGGAGCTCGCGGGGAGATGAGGGCCGAAAGAGCAACGGAGGCGGAGGGGGACGGTGGCGACAGGCGCAGTGGCAGGGTAGGAGGAGAGCTCCTCGACAACAGAGAAGGCGGGTAGGCTGCAGAGGCGCTCAAGCTCTTCTACGAGCGCGACAACAAAGCCAAGGATGTGGCGACCGAGACGAGTGCCGCAATGGGTTTGCTGGTCCCAGCCGAAGACCTTGGACCCGAGTGCGTACCTCTCCACGGCGGCTGCGTATGACACCGGGGCCTCCTTGGCGGGGAGTGCGGTGACGTTGAAGCCCTTGACGACACTGAACCGAGCGCCCTCGTTGAGGTCCATATCAGAGTCGGAGCGAAGGAGGCGGAGCACTGGTGGTAGGCGTGCACGGAGGCGAGGCGAGTGGGAGCGGTCTCAGGGGAGGCTGCAAGAGTGGGGTCGTCGGTAGGGCGAGGCGGAAGGAGCTCGAGAGGCGGTGAGGTCCATGGGGGGGTGCCCTCGAGAGGGGGGCGAGGCGCGCGGCGCTCCACGGAACACGGCAAGGAGGCGCGCGAGGAAGGGGTGGAGCGGGGGCGTGCTGGCCAGAGGTGGGAGGAGCGGTGACGTGGGTGGGGGAGGGGCGCGCCGGTGGAGGTGGCGGCCCGCTTGGTGCATGGGGTGGAGGGCGAGCGGGAGGAGGAGGAGGAGGAGCAGGGAGGTGCGGCGGCGCTTGGAAGGAGGCGGGCGGCAGGCGGGCAGGTTCAGGATGAAGGAGAAGAAAAGAAAAAAAAGTTAGGTTTTTTTGGGGGGGATGTGAGTTGGGTGAGGGGAAAAATTGTGGGTGTTACAATACAACTATAAGAATATAAAAGTTTTTACGTCTAGGACGAATTGCATCACCAAATAACTAGAGACTGTGAGTTTCTAAGTATGCCTTGCTAGCGTTCAAGTACCACTTTACTAGGTGAGTTTTTACTTTCGGAAGCTGATCTTTTGTATAAGTGTGGGGATATGAAAATCTATATATGTTGATTGGAATCAATCCACATACACACATTTATGTAAGTTAAGCCACCATCCTAAAATGTCACGCCCGATTTTATATAAAGCAAAATCGGCCGCAAACTACATGTATGTCAGGATCGGTTCAATTCATACATGTAGGACAAATAGTGATAAACAGTTATATATCGAATATAAACAACATTCATACCTTAAAATGAGTTTCGGATAGCAGCGGAAGAGGGAAAGGTTGTAGGGCCGTCCACAGGCAAATCGACTGGCAGCTACGTGACCTTCTTTACACCGTCTTCATTTGATCTTATTTTCACTGAGCAACAATTATAATAGAGGAAAAAGAAAAACGCCTGAGTATATAACGTACTCAGCAAGTGTGGGAAATTTTTATGCATGATGAGGCAAGAATCAAGGAAGGCTAAACACATCTCATGCACTAATCAACCTATTCATTAGTTTTATTAAGCATCCTATTTATTAGGTGAATATCCCAACCATATCAACCAAGTATCCAAGTATCTCCAAAACCATCTGTATCCATATCCCAAAAACCTCCAACCACATCCCAAAACCACCAATCCAATCCAACTCATGCTAATCATGATAGAGTTACTAGCCCGCTCTTCACCGTGAGCACGACTGTCAAGACAGTTTTGACTCTGCAGAGTTTGTACCACTTTACCCACAAGTCGTCATTCCGTCCCATGTCGCCAGGTGGACTAAATCCTCCCTTTTGCCCGTGGTAGCTAGCCACATTTCACACTTCCTAAGGTGTGCGGTCAGGAGATCACGATGTGGCCTTTACAAAAAGAATCCCGAAGAGCATGAGCCCACTGAGGTTTCACGCCTGCGGCATCCTGGAGTCCATTTTACCTCCGCCGCAGTGGCCCCCTCTTGAGCCTTGCGGATTCTAGGGTAGTTCTTCCGACTCCCATTCCCCACACCTAACAAACACTCACACTACATCGAGAATACACCTAATTACTTGGCCACTCTGTCCCATACCAGTTCTTGTGGTGGCATGGTGTAAGTTCACGGAGTTCCACGAACCGGTCCTTAGAATCTACGCAGGCACTAACTACCAGTCCGAATCTCGTGCATACGCATGAACCGCGTACCAACCATCCTGCTATATATATATATATATATATATCCACAACATCATCTCAATTATCATGATAATAACATTAATGTAAATTGCTCCTATCCCATCATCTAAGCAGGGCTAAGCATGTGAAAACGACATAAAGTAAAACCTAGCTAACCCAAACCCAGGCTACAAGGAACATATTGAAATTCTAGTAAACAAACGTAGCATGGGATTCATATTAAGACAATGCATGCAATTTCTAGCTAAAATCCCTAAATAGGAAACAATGTAATCAAGGGCACTTGCCTTTTTCTTATAACGTTGCTCAGTCTAGTGGTCGAACTCTTGATCTTCGAAGTCTTGGGCTTGCAGGTCGAACGTAGGCTCGGGGACTATTTTGATCCATGCCATCACGGGTGAAATGAAAATAAGAAGGAAACAAATAAGTAAAAGCTCTAGAATACTGAAGCCTAGTAATTAACTAAGCAAATCCACATTTCTTCAGTCTCTAATGCATATTCCTTATGCCTAGGTTATTTTTAATATGCATGAATGGTTTTTACTATGCACTTTTAGTACTAAGTTTTATTTGTGTGAGTGTGTCGGTTAAAACTGCCATTTTTAGGGTCCTAAGTATTATTTTCAATATGTAGTGGGGGTGTATTTATCATTTCAACACTAAATATTTATAAAAATGTAATTTTAGCACTAAGCAAAGGGTTTTCATGGTCAAATAGCAACTAAATAAATGTTGGAATGGAATTTTTAGAATTACACAGGGGCTGAAATGCAAAAACAGTATGTGATAGGGTAGTGTAGGTCAATATGGTACTACCTAGGGTTTTGTTTGCACGTTTACAACATGGATTATAAGTTAAATTATTAATTTTAGTGTTAACAAGGGCTAACTTGTGAATTTAGTATTAAACAGGGGACTACATTGCAAATTCAGCAGGTATTAGGGGCATTTTGGTAACCGCAACACTGTCCAGGGAGGTGTTCTGCTAATATCCAAGGGTCAAAAAATGCATTTTATCCTAATCATAGGGTTCTACATGTAAAAATAGTGTTGCAGTGGTATGTTTGTGATTTTTCCAGTTTCATGCAGGGTTTAAAATATTAAAACGGATCACCATAGGGGTCTATATGCATTTACAGAATGTGCCAGGGTCTAAAAATACTTTTTACATATGGTTCTAGGGTTCAAATCGCTAAAACCGGAAGTTCTAGGGACTTTTAACTCAATTTGCAATGAATTCCCTAATTACCGGAGAGGAGGGGGTAATTTTACAAAATCCAGGGGTGTTTCTGCGCTCATCCAAAAGTTCCAGGGGCTACGTGCTATTCTTACCGCAGGATCAGGTGGGTTTAAAACGGGCCATCGGATCCGAAGGGAACGGTCCCGATTTAAAACGCCAAAACGTTACGTGCATTTTAGTCGTGAACGTCGACGCTGAATCGGACGGCTGGGGCTCACTCGGTCGAACTCAGCCACACGGCAGCCGGTTTTCCGCGGCGGTGCGCCATGGCACCAAGCCTAGACCTCGCTGGAGTTTCTCTATCTACGTCTACGAGTCGTTCTACTCGGAGCTAGCTAGTGAAAACGCAAGAGGGGTTTACGGGGAACTCACCTAGGGGGGTATCGTGGCTCGGAACAACTTGGTGAATGGTGAGGGCTCGCGACGGGGAGATCAGCGAAGATCTTCGGGTCCTCGGTGCGGCGACGTCCTGGTGGCGTTCTCTTTTGTCCTCCGCGTTCACAACATGCGGAGACCTGCGAGGGTGGCTGCTCGGCGCCGATTTGCGTCGGAGAAGGACGAGGAAGGGTAGATCATGTCCGAGGGAAAGGGGGCTCGACCGGTGAACCCGGGTGCGACGCCTCCTCGGACGAGGCCCAGCGCTTGGCCGCAGAGCTTCGACTGGTCTCGACCATCGCGACGGCCGGCCGGTGGGGCGTGTGCGTACGCGTGTTGGTGCGGCGGCTTGGGCGCGCGGCGCGGCTAGGGCATGAGCGGGGAGTGCGCGGCGATGGAGCTCGAGGAAGGGGGTGCGTCGTCCAGGGACTAGAAGACGGACGCGGCAGGGTGGGGCGAGGGAGGACCGAGGAGGAGGATCTCAAGGGCGGCGGCGCATGCGACATGGATGGCGTCGGGGGCGGCATACTTGGTGGGGAAGAGGGGAGGGCACCGGGGGCGGGCTCGAGCTGGGAGAAGGAGGAGCAGCGGGGTCCATGGAGGGCGGTGGCCTCGGGAGGAGGAGGCGCCGTGGGCAACGGGCGGCGGAGTCGGCAACCATGGAGGGGCGCGCGGGCAGCGACGATGGGGAGGTGGCAAGGAAGGAGGTGACAAGGTGGAGCGGCACGGGGTGCGAGTGCGAAGTCCGGGGAGGAGGCAACTGAAGCTAGCGGTGGGGGCGCCGACTGTTGGAGGGGAGGAGGGAGACGGGGCGGGCTGCTCGGCTCCCGTCCGCGGCAGGGAAGGGGAGCAACGGAGAGGCTAGGGTTTTGGGGCGCTCTTATAGGGTGGCCGGTCGGGAGAGAGGGTGGAGGATCCGAGGCCGATAAAAGGAGGCACGGAGCGGCTTTCGGTTGGGTCCTATCGGCAAGCGACAAAGAGGAGGAGAGGGGGACCGCGGGGTAACGGGCAAAAAAAGGAGAGGAAGAAGAAGAAAGCGCCCGCTGACAACTGGGCCCCACAAGTCAGTGAGTGAGAAAGGAATCCAAGGGCTGCTGTTTGGGCTGGGCTGGTTAGGAGAAGGGGTGGGTTTTGGCCGAGGTGGGGCTAGGAATTCACATGGCTTTTTTATTTCAGTTTGTTTTCTTCTTTGAAATTTAAATACAAGCAAGTTCCTAAGCATGTTTTTAATTTTAATTTTTATTTGCACATTTTGTAGTGCAGGGTGTTACATAAAACCATAAACCTAAGAGATGATTATGGGTGGAAGCACACTTCAATTCTGTGCCCTTGGGAGGCATGATGAAAAAATTATTGTGGTGGACTTTTGTGTTGCTACTGTAATCTAAATTTTATGCTATGCATACACTTTTAGCCATACACCATCACTTCTAATCTAGCCCTAGTGATAGCCGTCACTTAGGATAAAGTGAAAAGAGGTGACAAAGCTAATCAACTACTCCTACCGTTGCGAAATAAATGACGTTTAAGGCAACTAATTTAGTTCAAATTGAACTAGATTTTTTGTCCTAAACATTATTTATTTCATAAAGGAAGGAGTACAACAGTTTAAATTCAGTGCATTTATTCACCTAAAGTCAAATCATGTAGATCTAGTGATCATATAAAGAAAATTAGAAGAGTGACATAATTCCTTACAATAAGAATAGCCACGTAGATTTAGGGTGTGTTTAATTCAGCTGTGGATTCTTGAAAATCTGATTCTAGCTGTGAGCTATGAGAAAGTTGCTGTGAGCTGAGAGTTGAAATATGTTTGGCTGGAAACAACTATAGTGTGGATTCTGTAATAAATATATGTTATAAAAAAAATAGCAATTGGTTGTGTAATCAGTGACATAGTGAGTAATTTCTGTGAAAAGTTGGAACGGGGATCTAGAAAATCTAGGATTCTATTAGATTTCTATTGCACTAAAATATGTAGATTGTGGAGAATCTGATTCTCATGTGAACTTCTTTAGTTCAAACTTGTGATTTTTTATAGATAATCTGGTTAGTGCAGCTAAACTAAATATACCCTTGGTAAACAACACGATTCTATGGTTCTAGAATGAGACATACATAGTTTGCTTGACATAAGTAGATCCGATAAGTAACAACATATTTGTCTAAGAATGAAAGGAAAAAAACGAATCTATACCTGCAGAGCAATAGAGCAGATTCACAAGCCGGTTGATTTGGTCCAAGCCTCACACGTGACGTGGTCCGGACCTCAAACTCAATCTCCAATTCAGTGAACCAAACGATGCGTGGGCCCACTGCTGATACGGACGCTACTGCATCTCCCCAACCTGCATCTTTCCCGTCCCGCAAAAAAGCTAACCTGCAAGCGGCGGCGGCGAGATCCGCCTGCCACTGCGGGGACGTCCTCCACGACGACGTCCTGCTGAGGAGTTCATCCACGCCGGTGGTGTCAGGATCCGAGCGCGGGCGTCCTCCACTGCCGCTCCAAGCGTTGGCCGGTGCCAGCCACTGCTGGATCCAAGCGGCAAGCGCAGGTGGGCCTGATGTTTATTTTCGCCCATTTAATCGCCACGATTCCAGTCAAAAAAATTAGTTTCAAACCTAACCCTAGACGCACATGTATGTCTGTACCCTCTGCAGCCGTCGTTGTGCATGAGGTTTTCGTTCGATGCATTTCTGCAAATTCCAGACATGTAGGTAGAATTCATTCTTAAGTATGTCTGGGAAGGTTGAATCAATTTCACAAATGGAGATACTTTTGTTAGATATGTGATCCGTTACGGTTTATTGACCTGCCGGAATAGTTGTTTCAATGGCTTCCGTTGAATAATTAGTACTAAGTTGTTCTTTTTTCAATCCGGTGGCATTTGTGACCTAAATCCTAAAACAGGAATTTTGCTAGTGTTACATGATAAATTTGAATGACCTTCGCATGTGTTATTTGTTTTCTTTCTGGAGAGACTTCGTTGGTGTCTGTCCTTTTGGTTGCTTTTGAAGGATTTTGATGCAACATTACAGCCAAGACTATGTCATTGTATGCAGTAGTTTTGGTTATAACCTGATTTAGCTGGACAATCCCTCAGTAACCAGCTCAAAATAAAATTTCTGTGACAAGGTTACCTTTACAAAGGAACACAGAACAGAATAAAAATTGTCATGAGCCTCCACGTTGACTGGAATGTTAACTAGGAGCCCAAGAGATCTTAACCGTTCTTTTTTTTTGGGCTTGGCTTGAATGCTTTCCACTTGGTACTTTGAGTCCTATATCATGACATGAAAATAAAATGTGGCTCATATCCTGACCTATGTCTGACAAATTTCCACTTTGAGTGTTTGAGCATCAGATTTCTGTAGAGCACTCAAAGATTCTCCTGTAATATGTTTAATGAAGTATCCTGTGCACTTATGCTATAAGTTTAGTAAATCTTGCTTAGTGGTGACCAAGTGATCAGTTTTAAGTGCTTTTCTAGCTCGGTCGATTGTTCATCTGTGCTTGAAAAAACAATGTGCTTGGCAGCTCCAAAAGCCCTTTTTTATTTTATGTCAATGTTCTATAGAGAACCTACTTTTGGTGTTTTTTCTTTTTGGTGGCTTCTGAAAAAGGTTCATGTAGCATTAGGGCCAAGGCTGTATCCTATATGGCAGTGGTATGCACTATTTGTGGTTATAGCTATTAGCTGTGTAATCTGTATTAACCATATCATTATTCAAATTCCCGTAACACCTAACAAGTTAAATTCACTTTATAAAAAAACACAAGGTTACATTCAAAAAGTTATACAGAACAACTCCCTCTGCTTTTTTAGGTGATGTTGTTAGGACAGCTTTTTTTAGTTCAAAAATGAACTAAAAATATTGTCCTAATGTGATCAATTAAAAACCGGAGGGATTTGGAGCCTAAAGCATATGAGCTGTTTTTTCCTTTCCATTTTGAGCGCTTTCCACTTCCTATTTTTGTTGTTAATATGAAATGAAACTTTGGTTACATATCTTAACCTACCGCCTTAAAGATTATTTAGCCATTTAGATGTAGAGGGTGAGTTTTTCTTTGTACTATATTCAGGGTATCCTATGCACTAATGCTATAAATTTAGTAAAAATTGCTTAGTGATGAGTGATCTTATTTGATTTCTTCGCTAGTTCAATCGATTGCTCATCCATCCCTGGGAAAACAGTGTGAGTAGGTCCAAAAGCATTTTCTCATTCTTTTTCCCAGTCAAATTCATAGATTTTGTCAGAAAAGCTGCACATATGTTTCTTCTCTATGGGCAAAGTTTGCTTCCGAATATATACCATTGATTTGTTTAAGAAGTTACTTTCTTGTTTCCATTTCAAGGCAAAAAAGTTGACAATAGTGAATAGCCTTACCAACTTGCATCCATGAACTTACGCGGACTAGTACCTAGTCACTACCGAGTGTCTACTGAGCAAGGCATCCAAACATGCCCCATGGGATCTCATTCTACATTGATACTTCTTATAGAATGGGTAGTCTTGAAACATATTTTGGGGCAATTATGTCGTGTTTGTGATTTTAGACCGGTATACGTCTCTGACTTGTGACCATGAGGTCACGGGTTCAAGTCCTGGAAACAGCCTCTTGCAGAAATGTAGGAAAAAGCTGCGTACAAAAGACCCAAGTGGGTCGGACCCTTCCCCGGACCCTGCGCAAGCGGGAGCTACATGCACCGGGCTGCCCTTTCTTTTTTTCATACGTCTGACTCTCATTGCCTGGGACTCCTGTTATACATGGGTATGTTTGCTTATAATCTAGTTAGTTGTCATGAAACTCTTAAAAATATGCATCTCCTATGCCTTTTAGTTTTCCTTCCCCATTTGTCATTTTTGCATCCTTCGTGAGGATGCTAATTTTATACTCCCTCTGTTCCATTTTATTTGACGCTAGTTAATTCAAAAATAAACTAACTAGCATCAAATAAAAAGAAACGGAGGGAGTATAACTCAATTTTTATACTGTCTTGTGTAACACTTTGATGATGATATACATGAGTTGTTTTGATGTTTCATTTTTACTCCTTTTCACACCTTCGAGTATTCCGTTGTAGTATACTGATAGCCAGATAGTTATTGTTATTATTTCTTTCTTCTCTTCACGATATCTTGTCCTCATATGGTTTTACATGGTTCTTCCAGGTCCCAAGTGAAATATTAACATAGGTGAAATCAGGATCTTCGAGATAGTGTCGGTGAACAATGTGGGGTTTTGCATCAAATGCTTGGGCATCTGGGTTAAGAAAGAAGAGTCCTCCCACTTGTACTTCTTCCAACGCCGCTTGCTCTGATGATGAAGCATCTTCATGCACAAGTAAAGAAGAAGGCCTTGAGTGCCCTATATGTTGGGAGTCCTTCAACATTGTGGAGAACATACCTTATGTGTTGTGGTGTGGCCACACCATGTGCAAGAACTGCATCCTAGGCCTTCAGTGGGCTGTCATCAAAGTTCCAACTGTGCCAATCCAACTTCCGTTCTTCGTCTGTTGTCCCTGGTGCAATCTCCTGTCACTTCGCATATTTTACAAGGGGAACCTTACATTCCCGCGTAAAAACTACTTCCTCCTTTGGATGGTTGAGGGGATGAATGGTGAGCGAGCGATATCACGGTCTGCTATTCATACTGAGCAACAGATGATGTGTCTCTCAAGTGGCAATAGGGCTAATGGAAGAGCAGGTTATTCAAGCCCTGTCAGACGTTCCCTTCCGCCACTGGTTGATGCATCGTCCTCCCATGCAAATCATGCGGCCCATTGGCTCCATGTCCTGAATGCAGAGAGGGTGCAAGCTTCTCTGCGCAAGTCACTTTCTTTCTTTGTTCACCTGACTGCCAAGTTTCCTCTGGTGTTCATCTTCCTTCTGATAGTGCTCTATGCTATCCCTGCTAGTGCCGCTGTCTTGTTACTGTACATCCTTATTACAGTGCTGTTTGCACTTCCATCGTTCTTGATACTGTATTTTGCGTATCCAAGCCTAGACTGGCTTGTCAGAGAAATTTTTGCTTGAAATTTCCTTGTAAGGTAGCCTACAATTGGAACAAAGACTTTGTTGTTGTTATAGATTTCCTTGTAAGGCCAAATGTCAAAGCTGTTGGTTCCCTGTAACTGGGCTTTGTAGTATTTGTTGTAAGTCTGAATGTTGTTACGCAAGTTTTGACTACGCTTGTCATGTGCGTGCCTCAGATATTAATGGAAAATCTCTTGTACGTAAGGATGATTACCATTTTGAACATAGGAATTTCTTTCAAAGCCAATATCATTTACAGTTTTGCACGGCCGTATAGTAAAAAATATCAGCTCAGATTCTGCTGCGGGTGCTCGACTGGCTTGTCATTTGCATGAGATCTCCGTGGAAGCTAAAATGTGAATGCTGTTTTTTGACTCTTTATTTGTATGAGATTTCTGTGTAAAGTAAAATGTGAATAGTGTTCTGACTTCTGTAACTGTTGTTTGCAGTCTTTGTTTTAGCGGGAATGTTGTTACCCAAGTTTTGGAAATGACCATAATTGTCAATTTTTGCTTCGAATAGGATATTTGCATTTCCATATCAGATAAAGAGATCAACAAGTGTTAACAGATTGCAGGTTCAAGAAAAGCAACTGTTTTGTAGGAATTTGACACGCAGGCCACAAAATGCGTCCAGTTTAACAACGTTACTTTAGACCCTGTTTGGAATGTAGGAATAAAAACACAGGAATAGGAAAAACACAGAAATGGACAAAACGTAGGAATGAAAAAAATGAGAACTACAGGAATCGAAAACGGAGGAAAAGAGAACTTTTGGTGTTTGGATTGCAGAAAACTCTTGTGCTCTTTCTGATGACTCAGGAAACTACAAGAAATCTTTTATAGCTCTATACTCCTTTTCATATCGTGCTCTTTTTGTTGTACTTGAGCCACAATAAACAATGTTGATTTTTTTTTATTGAGCTGAGCTGTAATACTCTTCCAGGCCTCCTTGCTCCATGCATTATTTGTCCGGAATCTAGGCACATCGTGCTCTTTTAATAGCTCAATAATGTTAACAGTCCTTTGATGATTCTAGTTAGCTCTTGTAGCATTCTTTTTCATGCCTATTTAAAAATATAATTTTGGTTTCAGAATAATATAAAGTAGATGTTATGTACTGATAAAAGAAATTTTATGCTAGATATTTTTTTCACCATCCTATCTGGACTCAAAACACTAGATTCTTTTTTACACATCAAGGTTTGATTCATGCCTACTTTTTTTCTAGTCCTCACTCCTCAGCCATGGCGGGAGGGAGCAGGTGGGAGAGAGAGAAAGAGGGTGAGCTAGTGAGAGTTTCCTTGGTTTGCTCTGCAGGATTTCCTTCCTATGAAATACATGGGATTTGGAAAGGATCCATGTAACAGCTCTCTCTGTATCTCAGCTTCCGGTACAATAGGTATTTTTCTCCTTAGTCTACCTTTTTATATTCAAATAGTGAGGCCTGTTTTTTCTCTAGCTTTTACCATAATTTATAGTTGAAAAGCAGAAGCTGAAACAAACGAGGTTTTGAAAAGCTAGCTTTTGAAATGCTAAGAAGTCAAGTTCTAGAGAAATAAGCATAAAGTTGAAAAGCTCACCAAGAGTTGTTTTTTCCAGCTTTGGGTGCACAAAGAAGTTAAAGATATATACAAAAGACAATAGTAAAACCTAACAACCAAAAGCCAGAAAATAACTTTTAGCGAAGCACTCAAAAGCCTTGCTCAAACAAACAGACCTTAAAAAGTCGTACTCGACCCATATTCGTAGTAGCATGATGCATCTTCCTCATCAGTTGCAACATGCTTGAGCATGGAGTCGGCTCCAGTCCTATTGATGTTTTTCATGTCCTTTTGGAAAGTGGGAGACAGGATTGTCGGGAACGACTAGAATGCAAACAGTTATTTGGTGCAATCGTGCAAAAATCTCTTCTAAACCACACAATCTACATCCTGCGGTGAGTGTATTTTTACACTTAAACCCTCCCAACTGGCAATATAAGTTGAAAGAATTGAAGTGTGCAGGTGGGAGGGTTTAAGTGTAAAAATACACTCACCGCAGGATGTAGATCGTGTGGTTTAGAAGGAATTTTTGCACGATTGCACCAAATGCCTGTTTGCATTCTAGATGTTCCAGAATTGTCTACCTATTTATCTCAAAAACTCATTCCTTCTTGTATAAACAGTTGCTGATCTATTTGAAGATTTGTACGCCTGTTGTTAGTTTTTTATATTTCTATAGAATTATGTATTGATTATAAACAGTTGCTTACGTATTAACTACAAAAAATATTTTTAGAATTGTAGCTGCTACTAGATCTAAGGTATATGAATTTAAAAAAAATAGACTCTGCCTAAAAAAATGAAAAGGTGACCCTGTCCGCCCCTCCTCCGGCCGTCCCAACCAAAACCGACCTCGGTTGGCCTGTAAACTCGTCCGCGGCGAGCGCCCCCGGCCGGTCTGAGACAGATCTACGCCCTTCTTACTTTGTGGGCGTCCCCCTGATCTCCTTCACTTCCGTGCTGCGCCAGCGCGGAGTTCAGATCCACCGGGGCCTGGATCGGTTTCGTCCTCTGTCGGTAAGGATGTTCGAGCTTTCTTGCCTGAACAAGTTGCCCCTGCTTGCTTCCCAAATAAAAAGTTGTCCCTGCTTGTTGTAGCGACTTCTGTTCTGCAAGGTCTTTTCTTTGCAGTGCAAATCGAGTCCAGTTGTCCCTTTCGGGGATAGGTTCTGCGGTCCAGCCTGTTCGTTGCGGATTGCTCGCTGTATGCCGGGGGTATACTTGCGCTGAATTCATCTTTCTCGATCGTGGGGCACTTAACTGAACCTCGTTCCTTTTTCTTGCTAGGTCCGTCCGCCCCTGTTTCATGCTATGCCTTACCTATTAGAAAACTGCTAGTTATATTCATCAATTGGGCGTCACCTGCAAAGACAATTGCTTCTGCTGCCTTGTATGATGTATGCTCCTGTTTCCTGTAGGAAATACCAATTCTTGGGTATTTTTCATGGAGACATGATTTTCTGTAAGTTCCTTGCCTTTTGGGTTCTGATTTTTAACGTTGCATTCATATTGGCTACGCTGATCCTTGCTTCCTTTTTTATTCTTCCTTTTTCAATTCTTCTTAAATGTGCAACAATTTTAATGATGAATTCTGGGAAAGGAGATGCACGTATAATTACATATCGTTCCTGTTGTTTACTTTGAAGCTACAACACTTGTTTAGTGATGTTTCATGGATAATGGATATTCCTGTGTATTCGGGATCTTTTGAAGATGCGTTTACTAAATTATAAGGGATGATTTTTTGGTTGTGAGAATGATTGCTGAACAGCATAACTATGATCATATTTTACCTAATTGCTTTGATGTCAAAATCTGACCTCCAAGCTGCTATACCAGGCATTCAGTTTGGCGTGATGTCCAAAACATGTTGCCCCAATCATGTAGATGTGCTGATAGTTCAAACATTACGTAGTTTTATTTTTCTTGCTATGGTTGGACTACTTGATTTTGGGTTTACCACTAGGAACTGTTTTCTGGATTTCTTTTACCAAATTGATTACTTGTGAGTCTTTGACTGATCATAACATCCATGGAACTTCTATAAATTAGTAATTCTACTGTTAGATATAATCTAGTTCTTCTAGATTAGGATAGAGTGATTGTGAGATATAATCTAGTTTTTCTCTCTGTTTAAAAAAGTGGTCGCCTAGGCCGCTTAAGCACCGCCTAGGCGCTGAGCGGCACCGGACCGCTTCGCTTTTCCCTAGGTGGCGGCATTAAGCGGTAGGACCGCTTTTTTCCGCTTTTTTCCACTCCGGTCCACTTTTTTCTGCTTTCTTCCGCTTAATTCCGCTTTCCACCGCTTTGTGTGTCCATATAAAAAGAACAACTAACTCTATTTTTTTTTTCATCCCTATCGGTGACGGTTGCTGTTAGCAAGGTGGTAGTGCCCTGTCTTAGTGTCTGGCTACCTACACAAGATAGTGTCACATCCTATCTCATCTCATTTTATTGATTGATTGAATATTTTTAAATTTAAAAATGTACACATATATAATATATTATATGGATTTAACTCCGCTTTTTGTGAAACGCCTAGGCGTCGCCTAGGCAGCCTAGGCTCTAGGCGAAGCTCCTCCGCTCGCTTTTTTCTACCGCTTTTTTAAACACAGGTTTTTCTAGATTAGGATAGAGTTAGAGATAGATTACAAGTCCATCTCTATTTAGAGTAGGAGTCTAGGGTAGTATTAGACTAGGATTCTATTGTAATTGGGGCTATATATACAGCCACCCTAGTTGAGAAATAATGAGAAGAAAAAGGAGGAGAAATTCAAAATTTTATCTCCCAGAATTACAACATCTACCACATGTGGTTCTGTTCTACATGGTCTGTTTATCAACCAAATATCAGCCTTCGGTCATGCTCTGCGAAGTGTTCAATGTTCTCCCCTGTTTGACATGTTTCTGCAATTTATATTGCAATGAATTTGAACATAAGTGTAGTTGTACTACTTTTTACTTTTAATGCTTGTTAATTAATCAGTATCTTTAGTACCCAATTTGTGATAAGCATGTTTGATTCCATCTTCTATTTTTCTTCCCAGAATCTTGCATCTATACTGAACGAGTTGAGGACATTCCATTTATTCAGTTCTTGAACAAGAATACAACAACAACCAAGCCTTTATCCCAAGCATGTTGGGGTCGGCATGTTCTTGAACAAGAATGGAAAACGAATTTCCTGGTGAAGTTCTCAAAGCCGTCTTCCCATATTTAGACGGGAAAGACCTAGTATTTTGCATGCTTGTATGCCGTCAGTGGTGTGAAATTGCGAAGGATGATTACTTCTGGAAATGCATTTGTGCACGGAAATGGCCTTCCATTTGCAAACATCCACCTTCTGATACAAACTACCAAAAGGTTTATTTAACCTTCTCCCAGCCACGGAAGACGCAGCACCTCCCTGTGTCAAGGCTCACATTTGATGATCTTATTTTTTACATTGATATGTGGCTCGAAGAATCACTCATATTTTCTCAAGCAGTTTCAGGTTGCATCTTTCGAGCAGGTCTACAGAGCACACCCCATGGAATTCCAGATGCACTTTTAACACATTTGAATTCCCTAGACTGCATTCTAATGATGGAAGTTGAACCCAAATTGAGTATCCCTATGGGGCCTACCATCACTGTGTCTGTACTCGCGCACCGCAGAGATACCAACAAGATGGCTTGCATCATTAGTAAGTCAACATTTGATTACATCGACAGTAATGCAGCCCGGGCATTGGCATATGAGTATCTCATATTTTCACCTAGACACCCGTTCATATCAGACATCCGGGCATGGATGTCTCTACTTTTCCTGTACAAAGGAACAAACATCATTGAGGTATTTGGTATTGAGCTAGATTTCTGTGATGCGGCACAGTCAGAGACTGAAATCCTGTGGCTCTTAGATATGCTTGATTGGAAATAGAGTTCTTTAAGTATCTTTCTCTCTATTTTGATCTGATGCATGTAAAAGATGTTTATGGTTGGATGATCTCTTCCTGTTGGATCCTGTATGCTGGTAAATTGTGTAAGCCTTTGAAACTTTGCGGTATATATTGCAGCTGCTACCCCATTTTGCAGCAGGGTATCGCTCATCAGTTAGTTTTGCTGAATGTGCTGATCATCTTTCACGCCTTGGGTTCTATGAAATGAAAAGACACACCAGTGCTCGAGACATGGTTCTTCTAGCACTAGGTGATGCTTTTGGTTTCTCCAGCTATCAATTCTATTACGATCCATCTAATGTACCAAAATATATTGATATTTATGAGTTGGATATTAGTTCAAATTGTTCCTTGTTTTTCTCCCATTGTACTGTCTTGCCCTAAGTCAGATATAAGAGAAATGGATCGTGTATTTTTCGCCATATGGTATCATGATTGGATCAACGAGTTTGGGTTTAGCTGGTTGGATGCTGCGTAAGATCAGTATAGTTGTGTGCTGGCTCAAAGATCAAGCAGCGCTAGTGGTCAGTCGCTTAATGCTGTTGAAGAATCAAGCAGCACTAGTGGTCATTGTTGTCGTGTAATCAAGTGACTAAAACACTTAGCACTAGCGTGTAGGTTACCCATGCAAGCACCCTTAAATTAGCAAATGTATTAATGCATAATGCTTAAGAATAAAATGCCTATCGGTTTTGGAATTTGATAACCATGTGTTGGCATCTATGCCGATTGGAGGTTATGCTTTGGTGTATAAATAGACAATGCTATGTGTCAGAAAAATTCATTCCAACGAATGAAAGTTTCAGACAACACACACACACGAGAGTAGATTAATTATCGTACTACCGATCGAGAGAACTAGTAAGGCAAGAGGTAGACTGGAGAGAAATATTTTCTAATATGCAATATGTTTTTTTTGCAAATGTAATATGCAATATGTTAACATGAAACGGAATAGTTGTGCTACGCGCACATAAAAGTTTTGCATCGTTATATTTGGTTAAATAAATTTTGCACTAACGATCTTACGTAGCTTCCGTTAACAGTTTTTGCTTACACGTACTGGTGCATGGCAGGAATTAAGCTGATACAAAAAAAAACAGAGAGCCTTCGCTGTTGTCGTCAAATCCATGCATCTGCTCCATCACATGTACCTGCGCTGCATGAAAGATGAAGTGTATGTTTGGTTGGAGGCCACGCCTAAGCTTAGTCAGCCACACAGTTTTTTTAGTCAGTGTTTGGTTTCTGCCATACTTGAGTCTGTCTAGCTTCTTGGTCACTTGGCCCACATGTCATATATCAGATTTTTTTGCCATATTTTGCCTAAGGTTAATTCATCAATTTTCTTGTCACACTTTTATGACAAGACAAGACTAACCTTAGTCACTTTAAGCAAGAATCTGTGGCAAACTTAAACTCCAACCAAACATTCCCCAAACCCACCCACCGTTCGTGATCAGTCCATGCTACACCGACGCACGTTGTTCGTGTAAATGCAAGCATTCCATGCCGTCAAATCAATTGATGACCACACGCGCGTCAGGATCGTACCACGAGGGTGGAACGCCCGACATGCTCTGGGTGAACTTTACAGTATAGATGTGGCAGTATGATATTGAGTAATGAGTATATACCTGGTACAGATTAGCATGAAAGGAACAATATATTGAATTCACTGGCTTTTATTTGCAACTTGTAACAATAGTATTCTTTCATGCTTAACATATTGTCTATATGAACTTGCTTAACATATTGTCTAAATGACTGTAAAGCTGAGAATATTTTATAGTTAACTGTAAAAAGGTTGAGAATATTCCTTTACATGTAGGATATAGAGGTTCACTAGTGCGATCAGTCTCAATCCTCTACTTATCAAGGTTGGAAATATACCTTAGACCACTTCTAAGACTATGTACATATGGACTATCCTCTAGTATATCAATTATTCTCCTAATGAGGCTGCCATCAAGATAATGACAATGAGCAGCAACATGTTTAGTACCATAAAAGTATAACTCCATATGCCTAAGACAATTTCATTTTGGTACTAACTGATCAACATGATGATCAGTTAGAAGTGATGGAAGACCCATGTATCAATTTATTGTAATGCGATAGACCATGATTAGGGGACCTTTCATTTAAATAGTACATGTGTCTTCCACCATCTCTAATTGCGGTGATGAACTTTATGCTCACAGATAGTTGTTATTAGCACCATATATAAAAACCATTTACATTAGATATACACATTTGATGTGATTAGTGGAAAGAAGATCAATGTTTATCAAAAATTAAAGACCTAAACATGTGGGACCATTTGTTAAGGTGAACTTCAATGACTAGTAAATAGCTTAAAATTTCTTCAATGCTATTGCAGCATGACTTGGTTTCTTATTTGTCATGAAAAAAAAACTGAAGTTCCTTATTTGTCATCCATCTAAAATTTGATGAGTGCCAGTTCCGTCAATTTGGCCCTCTAAGTGTTAAATGACACATGCAAAGATGGCATTGCCCCTAGAATAGCACATGTGGATAACCATTACATGCAATTTCTCAAGAAAAAAGGTGATACCTAGACATCAGTGCACATATCAGCAATGAATGCAGTAATATTCTCACAAAACGCATGCAAATGGTTGTGTGTCGTCGTCCTCCACCTGCTCCTCCATGTGTGCCGCCCTCCCCCTCCCCTTCACTGGTCGGCCGATGTGGCGCCCTTGACCTATCGGTTCTCCCACACACCCTTCTGTGGCCGCACTGCGTCATGCTCCCTTCCCTCTTCCCAAATTGCACCACACGTCGCCCCATCCTTCTCGAGCTACTTCAACCCTTTCACTGCTCGAGCAAGATGCAAAGGGGTGCGTGAGGACATGTTGTTTTGGAACTCAAAGTAGAGCCCACTGGAATAAGGTAGCATGATCAATATATAAAATTGACATGTCTCAAGTGACGAAAATAAACGAGAGTTGATGAAAGTGGCACTGGAGGGATCAAATTTAAGGTTGATGGCAAGCAAGTAGGAATTTCAAATTTTTCTATGGCAAATAAGGAACTGAGGCATCTTTCAATAACATTGAAGGAATCCTCTATTAAAAAAGAACTCCAACGGTGGAATTCTGCTGGTTCTTAAAGGAAGAAGCTTTTGCTGCAGCTCCTGATGGAATAGTGCAGTTCAATTTGAGAGATGATACGTGGAGTTGTGCCCCAGATAGAGATGAGAGATGGAGTACGAGTAAGGACATGTTTGGTAGGGTTCTAAATCATTAGAAAGAACAGAGTTAGCTCTAAATTATATATGATAACTTTTCTAGCTTATTCCAGTTTATCTGAAAAAAAACTGTTTCACAAAACAAATTCTCAGTGAAAATGCCTGTAATTATAAAATCACTTTATGCTTGGGATGGAGTATAAGATGATAAAAGCTACTATTTATAACTTAATAGTTCATAGTACAAAAAAAAAGTTTATGCATGCTTTTAGGCATAACCTATTTTGAGTTTGAGATGTTTAGTAGAAATTATACCATTATCCACTATAAGCCAAGCTAAAACTGCTTCACAATCTCTGCGAAACAGGCCCTAAAACAATGGAATCTCAAAGCAAAGGTACATAATAAAAATTATACTGTACATTTTGAAGTTAACCTGAAGGCGAATATAGGATAAATCTGGAGGTAGTATTACTTATATTTAACTATACTTCAACTTATAATGCATAATCCATGTGCATCTAGTGATTTGGAACCGGGTTATCACCTTAGTAACTGCTCTGTCAATGAATCGTTCATTCTTGTTCAGATAATGCTGGCAGAACATGGTGAATACTCTTTTACACCAGATTTTGGCTGTGGATAAACATCCACAACAAAAACAGGTTCAGATTTTACAATTACTGTCAACATCAAAATCTGGCTGCGCCAAAACATTCACAACAACGCAGGCAAAGATGTCAACATTACTCTTCATCATCACCGGTTTTTTGCTTCTTCCATTTGTAGGCAGCTTCTAGGATCTTCAGGTTTGGTGCTAGAGTAACTTCGTCAGGGAAAATGTAATCTATATATTCCTCATACCTAAAAGATTAAGGAAACATCATATCAGCATATACAAAAGCTTCCATAGTTCCCTTTGAACAGCAGATTTGGACTTGCATAGCATGCCGCACATGCAAAGGCAAACTTTTTGAAAGGAAAAGTGCAAAGATGAAAGAACTGAGTAAAGGCATACCCTAAAGTGGAGCCATCTTCTGTGGGGATTGGCCTCTTCCGCTTGACTTTTCTTGGCGCCTTCTTCTGCACTAAGCTAACATCACCGAGATCACCAAAGCTCACCTCCTTGTTAAGCCATTCCTCAAGGAGCATAGCTCTTTCCTCCTTCAACTCCGGGGCACTGGTTCTAAAGTAGTCAAATGCCCTTTCGAAGACAGCTGATCATCATAATAGGGGTGTTATATTTAGCACAGTGAACTAAAGTCTCATATGTGGTTGCACAATGTAAGATGTTCTAACACATTAGTTACCTCTGCATTTCTTGACGCGCTCCAGCTGCTGCTCCTTATAACCAGCTCCATTCTTTTTTTCCTCGCTTTCATTGTCTTCACTACTCAAGCCAGCTGAGGCCTCAAACTCAGCATAACTGATCCACACCTTCAAATGTTTAGTCCTATCAAGCAGTCTTTCATATAGTTCCCTTGTCCTATCAAATTCATTTTCATCAATTTCAAACTGCAAATATTCCTGTGAGTTGATAAATCATGAGTCAGCAGGCATCCACAGATCCAAAAATATACTTCTAAAAGCAACAATAGGATGTAGAAGGCACTAATAAGTGAGCAACACTGTAGAGATGTGGATGCATCAGCATCAAGTAGATTACCATATTGCAGAATTGTTGAACACCTAACAAAAACTTTACATTTTCAAAGCACAGCATCAGGACATATATTTCGAGCTAAATGAAACTATGCCCCATTTCATTCTAATAAAAATGAAACAGATAAATCCAATAGAGTACAGTAGAACTGGTGTTTTCAGTTAATTTTGCTACAAACTGAGTACTGTGTAACGAAGTAATGGAAGTGAATATTAAAGCCACTGAAAAGTTCAAAAACCAGCAAGATGACAACTAAAAACTTAAAGACAAGGGAAATCAAGTCAACCTTTGTCAACAATTTGCAATCATGAAGACTAAATACTGCCAAGAGCAACACTGCAGGTATGCTGCCTGATGGTGTGCATGAATCCCCGACTTTGTTTTATTTGGATGATAAAGCAAGGGAAACATCTAATTCCCTTGATTCAAAGAAAAAAGAAAAATGCCAAGTCTGTGAAATGGCAGACCAACACTGCCTTTGAGCAGTTCAGAAATTTACGACAACATAGATTCCAAAGAAGCGCTGATGAAGATACTTCATAAGAAGTGGAGGCACTAGGCAGACGGTTGGGCTCCACCTAGTGCCTAGGTGCAACCTATGCTATCCTAGAAATTTGTACTTTTGGCTTGAGACTAAAGTCCAGCTAATTTTAGGATGTATAATAGCCCAATGTGCAGATCAAAGTCTCTAACAAGCATGCTGTGCTGTTGAAACTTGACACGTCATTTAACTTAAATTAGGAATGAACTTGGTAAATTAATATCTTGCAAAGCTTTCATGTCTGAACAATTAAGATAGATACAAAGATCCAATGCTTTTCCCTTACACTAGGTATGGACACACTAGGAGTATGATTGGCTCTACCTAGCGCCTAGGTACCACCTATGCGGTCCTAGAAGTTTATTGCATATTAGCAGTTTAGCACATAATTATTGGGAAAACAGGGGAAACGTCTAAATACGCTATCTCCTAGGTGACCGCCTTTTTAAACTGACTTCATAAATTATACTCCCTCCGTTTCGAAATATTTGACGCTGATTAGTTCAATGAGGGAGTACCAATGATGCCAAGTAATAGACACGATACAAAATGGAAAACTAAGTTGATTCAAATTTGACAGCAGAAAAGTTGTACCCAAAGAGAAAGCAACAAAAAATTGTATTCTGCTTTGAGAAGAATAAAAGTTAAACATAAATATGTAGTGTGTCCATTTTAGCTTGATACACAAGTCACAGCTACCAATGTGCAGATAAAAATCCCTAACAAGCATATTGTGCAGCTGGAACATCATTTTACTTGACTTAGGAACGAGTCTACCCCAACGTGCTTGGGACAAAGGTTTTGTTGTTATTGCAAAGCTTTCATGTTTGAACATGCTAAAAATCCAATGTTGTTACTGTCTATACTAAGTTGGGCAGCGAGCACAATTAGAATTTGACCCTACAAGCCTAAAAATGATGAGGGGCATTGATCGCCCAATGAACAATAACTTACTAAAAGGATACATACCACAAATACAAGCAGCGAAACAAAAGGCGGGCCTGGGCGGGCTCCACGTTGGTCGGGTTCGGGCGCAGGCAGAGCACCGTGCGGGACTAGAGGAGATGGTGGCGGGACAGGGGGCGCTGAAACCTAGCGGATAGTGGGCTGGGCCATGGGGGACAGCTGGAAAGAGGAAAGGAGAGAGGAAGCGTGGGACATGGAAAACTAGCCCAGCGCAGCAGAAATATGTGTACACTCCTGTATTAAAAATTTTTGAATGCACAACGAGATTTAAGAGATTGGAATGCATCCAGAGACTTAGCTCATGATAGGACCGCATGGAAAGTAGCAATTCATGTGCCAGAATCTTAGTCTCGTTTTTTTCTTTTTTTTTCCTTGTTGTTCTTATATCTCTTCCTCTCTTTTACTTCATTGATATATATATTGTTAGACACTGTAATTATGTGTGTGTCACAGGGGCATATTAGTCATTAGTGAGGGATTAGTGTTAAGGGTAGTTTAGTCTTTTCCCCTCACCTAATCCATCTATATAATCATCCCTGGAGGAATATGGTATCAGAGCCGAATTGATTAGGATTAGGGCCTAACCCTAACCCTAATGACCCAACCGCCACCGCCTTCGCCGGCGCCCCGCACACCGGAGCCGCCGCCGCCACTGGTGCGCACCCCGCCCACGCAGCCGCGCCGCCTGGAGGGTCCGCCGCCGCTGCCGCCGGCGCGCCTCCAGCCTGCGCCGCCGCGCCCTGGGCTGCCGCCGGATCCGCGCCCGGGCCGCCCGATTTCGGGCAGAGCCGGCGCGCGCCCGGATTCGGGCTCAACTGGTAGGTGCCCGGGGGCGCCGCCGCCGCCTCTGGGAGGGCTGGCGTGTCCGCCACCGCCCCCTGGCCCGCCGGTCCCTGGCCAGCAGCCGCCACCCCCTGGCCAGCAGCAGCCGCCGCCGCCTCTGGATCTCCCAGACCCGCTGTCTCCGGGTCTGCAGCCGCTGCCGCAAGAGGGGATGGCGCGCCTACCTCCGTTCCGGGATCTGTCGTCCCTCCTATGACCCCGAGGACCGGTCCGGCCGCCGGCGGACCTCTTGTAGGTACCACCGGCAAACCCACCACCACTGTCGTCTTCATGGCAGGTACCTCCGGTCCACGCGACTCTATCGACGGGAGCACCACGACTACTGTCCCGCCGATTCCGTTTCCAGTTGCCGGTGTCGCTGCTGATAATGCAGCTTCTTCTTCCTACGGCACCGACACGGCGGATACCTCCGACATCGCCGCAGCACTGGCTGCCTCTCGCGAGCGCGAGCGGGCACTCGCTCTCGCCCTAGAGCAGGAGTGTGCCTCCGTGGCAGCGCTATCCCACCAGGTCGAGGAGAGTGCTCACCGACCGATGAGTGCTGCCCACGAGCCTCCCCCGGATGCGGGTACGTACTCGGCTTCACTTGTGGCCGCTCTTCATGCGCAGGCCGTAGGGATTCAGAACATCCGGACGCTCGTACCTGTTGTTCTCAGCTTCGAGTCCACCTCATATGCCCGGTGGCGTGATCTGGTGCTCCTCACGCTGAGGCGTTATTGCCTCGACGACCACGTCCTCCAGGACGATTCTTCAGTACTGATGTCCTGGATCAGCATGGACAGCCTGGCCCTATCCTGGATCCTTGGCTCCTTGACGGAGGAGCTACAGGACATCGTCAAGCAGCGCGGTGACGGCACTGCTCGACGGGCCTGGCTGGTCCTTGAGCAGCGATTTCTAGGGAACCACGCGACTCGAGCCCTCCACATCAGCACTCGGTTCTAGAACACCGTCCAGGGTGACCGTTCTGTTTCCACCTACTGCCGGGAGATGAAGGGCATGGCGGACGCCCTACGTGACCTTGGTGAGGCGGTCACCGATAGCGCCCTTGTTCTTCGGGTCCTTCAGGGCCTGAATGAGCGCTATTGTCACCTACGAACGTGGCTACTCCGACTAGAGCTACTACCTACCTTCGAGAAGGTATGGTCTGATCTTGAACTTGAGGAGATCACTGCAGGAGGCTCTACTGGCTTCGGATCTGCCACAACCTTTTATGGCTCTGGACAGTTCCCTCGACCACCAGCTGGTGGACCGCCGTCACGACCACCTTCCACTCCAGGCACTCCTGCCAGTACTGGAGGTGGAAACCGTCGCCGCCGAGGCAAGAACGGCGGTCGTGGTGGTAGCAGTGCAGGCGGCACTCCTACATCCACTGCCCCGACTACTGGTGGTAGCGGTGGTACCGGCCGGGGAGGCGCACCCTGGCCCACACCCTACAACCCGTGGACTGGCCAGATCTACATGTGGCCTGGACCATCTCCGGGTTCTCAGCCCCCACGACCACCACGTCCCCAGCTGGCGTTTGTGGCCACCCCGGGCTACAGTGGACCAGCCTACAGTGCTGGTGGGTCGCCGGCTTAGGCCTATGGTGGGCCTGGATACTCTTCTGGTGGGCAGTCAGCCTCGAACTACGCAAGCACCGACTATCCTGTTGGGTACTCGGAGCCGTCAGCTCCTCTCCAGGAGCCATCCTCGACGTGGGATCGACAGTCGTTGGCTTCCTCCTTCAGCACCATGCACCTTACTCTACCAGGTGCTGACTGGGTAGTCGACTCCGGAGCGTCATACCATACCACACCTAATGCTGGTATACTCTCTTCCACCCACCCTACTAATCCCTCTTTTCCTTCATCTATCGTTGTTGGGAATGGGTCTGTTCTTCCGGTCACCTCAGTAGGTGATTCCGGTCTCCCGGGTTCTTTCCAGCTTAAAAATATTCTTGTCGCTCCGAACATCATTCAAGACTTGCTTTCTATTCATCGTTTTACCACTGACAACAATGTTTCCATTGAGTTTGATCCTTTTGGTTTGTCTGTGAAGGATCTTTCTACCCGGCGACCTCTTTTTCGATGTGATAGCTCGTGGCCCCTATACACACTTCGGCTTCCTATTTCCGCTGCATCACCACCTTTCTCTTTGACTACGACAGCTTCATCCACCATTTGGCATCGCCGGCTTGGCCACCCTGGTGCAGATGCTATGTCGAAGTTGTTCAGTAGCTCTGTTATCTCGTGTTCTAGGGGCACACATGGCTCACATGTCATGCTTGTCAGCTTGGTTGCCATGTTCGGCTTCCTTTTTCCACTTATGTGACTCATGTTGAGCACACGTTTAATCTTATACATTGTGATTTATGGGCATCTCCCATTACCAGTGTATCGGGCTTTAATTATTACTTGGTGATCATTGATGGTTTTTCTCACTTTTCCTGGACTTTTCCATTACGGTTGAAGTCTGAGACTTTCGTCACCCTTTCTCGCTTCTTCGTTTGGATTTCTACTCAATTTGGGCGCACCGTTCGAGATGTCCAGTGCGATAACGGACGCGAGTTTGATAACTCCGCATTTCGTAATTTTCTCTCCGCACATGGGGTACAGCTACGCATGTCTTGTCCGCATACCTCTCCTCAAAATGGCAAGGCAGAGCGCATGATTCGCACCACCAATGATGTCATGCGCTCTCTGATGTTCCAGGCATCTATTCCAGCCCGCTACTGGGTGGAGGCTCTCCATACTGCCACACTTCTGATTAATCGTCTTTCCACCAAGGCGATTCGTACCCCCACCCCCTACTTTGCTCTATATGGCACCGATCCTCTTTACGATCACCTTCGAGTTTTCGGATGCGCTTGCTACCCTAACCTTTCCGCCACTGTCCCACATAAGCTTGCGCCCCGCTCGACACGGTGTGTTTTTCTCGGGTATTCCCTTGATCATAAGGGGTACCGGTGCTTAGATCTCACTACTCACCGTCTTTTGATCTCTCGGCACATCGTCTTCGACGAGTCCTCCTTTCCTTTCTCCACCACCTCTTCCGGTTCCACCTCTTCCGGTTCCACCACAGAGCTGGACTCTCTCTTTCCCACTAACCCCGAGGCTGCCTCCCAGCTGCCTTGGCCTCTTTCTTCTGCAGGTTCGACACAAGCTACGCCTCAGGTGCCCTCGGCGCCGACTGTTGCACCTCGTGCGGCATCGATGCCTCCGGCGTCACCCGCTGCGCCACGCGCAGCCTCGGCTTCCCCGACGTCACCTGTTGTACCTCAGGTGCCCCCGACGTCAGCAGCTGCACCACGTGCGGCATCAACGCCTCCGGCATCACCTGCTGCGCCATGCGCTGCCTCAGCCTCCCCGACGTCACCTGCAGCGAGCACGACGCCACCAGCTACGCCACGCGTGGCATCGACGACGACTTCTCGCTTTGCTGACCCCGCACTTGTCTACCAGCGACGAGCGCGGGGGGGGGGGGGGGGGGGGGGGGGGGGGGGCGCTCCTGTTCCAGCTGCGCCACGCGCGGCCTCGAGACCCACTCTCGTCTACCCACGGCGAGAGGAGGTGGTTGTATCCGAGCGACCGGTGTAGAACCCCTCTCTTCTCCACAGGGATCCTGGTCACATCCACCCGATGGTGACTCGACGTGCGCCGGGAGTCTTCGGCCAGTTGAGCGGTTCGACGGGGCCGCTTTCTCGTCGACGACATCTCCACCGACCGACTCTTCTTCGATCTCACCCATACCTACTTCCGTGCGTAGCGCCCTCGCCGACCCTCACTGGCGCCGCACTATGGAGGAAGAGTATGAGGCTCTGCTTGCCAACCGGACCTGGGACCTGGTTCCCCGTCCCGGTCGTGGCAATGTTGTCACGGGAAGTGGGTGTTCACGCATAAGAAGAAGGCAGACGATACCTTGGAGAGGTACAAGGCTCGGTGGGTACTCCGGGGTTTCACTCAGCGCCATGGAGTCGACTACGACGAGACCTTCAGCCCGATGGTGAAGCCGACGACGGTTCGTACTGTTATGTCGCTGGCTCTCTCGCGTTCTTGGCCTGTCCACCAGTTGGACGTCAAGAGCGCCTTCCTCCACGGTACACTGACCGAGACGGTGTACTGCAGTCAGCCGACAGGGTTTGTTGATTCAGCTCAACCAGACATGGTCTGTAAGCTGAACAAATCCCTGTATGGACTGAAGCAGGCACCGCGAGCCTGGTATAGCCGGTTCGCCTCCTTGGTCTCACAGGGGTTCGTCGAAGCTAAGTCGGACACTTCGCTGTTTGTCTATCGACGTGGCAGTGACACTGCTTACCTTCTACTGTACGTCGATGACATTGTACTGACAGCGTCTAGTCCGGCTCTGCTTCGGCGCACCATTTCTACTTTACAGCAGGAGTTCTCTATGAAGGACCTGGGCCGTCTCCACCACTTCCTGGGTATTGCGGTCGAGGACCGACCAGGCGGCTTATTCCTTCCCCAGCGACAGTACTGTCTGGATATCCTCCAGCGAGCGGGCATGGTTGAGTGCAAGCCGTGCTCCACTCCAGTGGATACTCAGGCGAAGCTCTCCGCTACCGACGGGACACCCGTCTCTGACCCCACTGCTTACAGGAGTCTTGCAGGTGCTCTTCAGTACCTCACCTTCACCAGGCTGGATATCTCGTATGCGGTTCAGCAGGTGTGCCTCCACATGCATGACCCGAGGGAGTCGCACCTGTGAAGCGGATTATTTGGTACCTACAAGGTACCCTCGACTACAGCCTCCTCCTTCGACGTGGCGCAGCCTCCGAGCTGGTCGTGTACACCGACGCCGACTGGGCAGGCTGCCCGGACACACGACGTTCTACTTCTGGGTACGCCATCTTCCTGGGCGGTAACCTCGTCTCCTGGTCCTCGAAGCGACAGCCCGTGGTGTCGCGCTTGAGTGCTGAGGCGGAGTATCACGTCGTGGCTAACGGCGTGGCTAAGACCTCCTGGCTTCAGCAGCTGCTTCAGGAGCTCCACACTCCCGTCGCCAGGAGCACCCTGTGTTACAATTCCAGCCCCAAAACTTCTCTGTTCTTGCTGTACAAACTAATCTGCACTAGCAGATCAATCTGAACTCAGACTTTGATGGTGTTGAACCAAACCTAATGGCAGCTAGGGTTGAGAAGGGAGTCAACAGATTTGGGAAGATGAAGCCCTGGCGCCGGCTGGAACAGCAGCAGTCTTGGGCGGCTGCTGGAGAGGCGGCTGGAGACCTGGGCGGTGGCAGACCCTAGCCCCTGTGGCGGCTATGGTTTCTGGTGGTGGCGCCGACTTGGGAGAGGAAGAGGGGGGCGGCGGCTGCAGCAGGGGAGAGAGGCGGCTAGGGCAGAAAAACTGGAAGAAATTTTCTTTATTCAACTCTCTCACAATTTGGGGTGTGTTTGGCTTGTATATATAGCCCCCCTTACAAGAGTCCTAATCTATTACAAAAGGATCTTTTAGTCTATCTCTAAGAAGATTAAACTCAGATTTCTTCTAGAAAGGGGGCCTGGCCTGGGCCAGGGCAGACAGCCCACTCGGCCCAGTTCTGGCCGCCCTAGGCCAGGGGCAGATCATCCCACATTCTCCTCCTGATCCTGACACTGGCTCACGTCTAGGATCCCGATCCTTATCCTCATCTCCACGAACTTCTGTCTTCCAAAAGCCTTGGTCAAGATGTCCGCCAGCTGGTCTTGAGTGGAGATTTACTCAAGCACAATAGTACCGCTGTCCACACACTCCCGTGTGTAGTGGTACTTGACATCGATGTGCTTGCTTCTGTCAGTGTGTACCGGGTTCTTGCTCAAGTCTATAGCTGACTTGTTATCAACCCGCAGCACCGGCGCCTTCGATTTTTCAGCTAAGTCCTCCATCAGCCGTGCCATCCATACATCTTGACATGCCTCTTGAGCTGCTGCGATATACTCTGCTTCACATGAGGACAATGCCACCACCTTCTGCTTGTAGTACTGCCATGAAACGGGGTTGTTTCCAAGACAAAACAGCACCCCGCTTGTGCTCTTGCGGTCCTCCACGTCTCCCGCATAGTCACTATCCGAGTACCCAATAAGCTCCATGTCTCATCCTCTTGCATAGAAGACTCCATAGTTGATTGTACCCGCTATGTAGCGTACAATGCGTTTGACTGCAGCAAAGTGATCCTCCTTGGGCTCCTCCAGAAACCGACTCACGTACCCGACCGAGTAGGCAAGATCGGGACGTGTGTTCACCAAGTATCGCAACCCTCCAACTAAGCTCCTATAGTCCGTTGCATGCACCAACGGGATATCACTTGTCTTGTAAAGCTTGAGACCTTGCCCCGTGGGGAATGCACAGGGGTTGCATCCTTCCAGACCAGCTTTAGTGACAAGTTTGGAAGCGTAGGCCGCCTGCCCAACGCTCATCCCTGCAGCAACTTGCCGCACCTCCAAGCCAAGATAATCTGATAAGAGACCCAAGTCGCTCATATTGAACCTCTTCATCATCTCTCCTTTGAACTTTTTGAGATCGCCTCCTCCTATGATCACAAGATCGTCGACGTACACGCCGACGATGAGTTTCTCATCTTCAGCTCCACGGAAATAAATCCCGTGCTCGCTCGTACTCTTCTAGAAACCAAACGATAGCAAGCTATCGTTGAGCTTGGCATTCCAGGCCCTGGGCGCCTGACAAAGTTCATATAAAGCCTTCTTGAGCCAATACACCTTGTGTTCGGCTCCGTCGATGATGAAGCCAGCGGGTTGGGAGACGTACACCTCCTCCATCAAGTCGCCGTTCAGGAAGGCGCTCTTCACGTCCATATGGTGTACCTCCCACCCCTTGTGCGCAACAACTGCAAGGAGCAAGCGAACAGATTCGAGACGTGCTACAGGAGCAAATACCCATGCTCGTCCTTCTTCACCTTAAACACCCATTTGAGGCCAATGGGCTTGTGTCCTGCAGGAAGATCAACAAGTTGCCAAGTCTTGTTTTCTTCTATGGACTCCATCTCCTCGAGCATGGCCCGTCTCCAGCACGGGTGTTCCTTAGCATCGGCGAAAGACGTGGGCTCCTCCGCGGTGGTGAACATAAGCTCCCCCTCCTCCAAGCTTGGTGGACGCTCAGCCCGACCAGGAGGGGTGAGGGTTCCAAGCACGTTGCGCATCGTGCGGAACCGTAGTTTCGCGCCGTCGTCGTAGTAGGCATCGACGACGTTGCTGCCGGGGTCCGACGGCGGTGTAACGACGCAGATGGGCCGTGGAGGATTCTGGGGCGTGACGAAGGTGCTGGAATCTTCAAGTCCGGAATCCCCCACTGCAGCTGACCCCCGTGCAGGACTGTCCCAGCCCTGATTTGCGCTGGACAGTCCCTGCAGGGGCCCTTGGGGCGACGTTGTAGGTGCTGGACCCTCTCTAGCAGGTCTGGAGGCTGGCGCAGGGACTCCTAGGGTCTGGACAGACCCTTCTGTGCCCCTCCTGGGCACCTCTGGGGTGCTGTTCGGCCCCTCCGGACCCTGCAGCACCTCTCCGGATGCTGAAACAGCAGGTCCAGCAGGTGCTGGACCTAAGGAGTCGACGTGGAAGGCGGTGTAGTCCTCTTCTCCTGCTCCTTCTCCCCAGTCCCACTTGGCTGCCTCGTCGAATATCACGTCACGTGATATGTGTGTGTGCCCATCAGCCGGATTATACATCCGATAGCCCCTTCGTCCCTGCAGCATAGCCAAGAAAAATCATCAGAGTACTCCGGTCTTCCAACTTTTTCAGGTGGGGACGCGTGTTCTTGACATGCCCCACACACCCAAAAGTTCAGAAATAATTGACGGTTTGTCGCTCTCCATGCCAAGCTTCATATGGCGTCTTCCCGTCGAGGTCGCGGATGGGGGATCGATTAAAGATATAGACAGCCGTGATAACTGCCTCACCCTAAAAAATCCCGGGCATACCCTTCGCCTTCAACATGCTCCTCGCCATGTCGACTACCGTCTGGTTGCGCCGCTCCACAACCCCGTTTTGCTGCGGCGTACGGGGGCTGACGTTGTACTCCGTGCTGAGCGCAGTACTCGCCGAACTCCTGTGAGGTGAACTCCCCTCCGCGATCAGTACGGAGTAGCTTCAGCCTCCTTCCGGACTCTAATTCAGTTGTCGCCTTGAATTGCTGAATTAAGTCGGGCGCCTTGTCCTTGGTTGCTAGAAGATAGAGCCACATATAGCGGTTCATGTCATCCACTAGCAACAAGAACATCTTCTTGCCGCCTGGAGTCGTCGGCGTGATAGGCCCGCAGATCTCGCCATGGACAAGGTCGAACGTGCCCTCCGCGCGCCGCCGAGCTTGCTTGGGGAAGCTGGAGCGCCTCTGCTTCCCGACCAAGCACGCTTCACACAATTGATCGACGTGATCAATTTGCGGAAGCCCGAGCACCATCTCCTCTCGTGCCAACTTCCGAAGCGTCTGGAAGCCGACGTGTCCGTAGCGTTCGTGCCAATGCCACGCAACATCATCACGCCTCGCGGTTAGGTAAACCAGACGTGTGATGTTGAGCCTGATGGAGTACAGCTTGTTGTCATCACGTTGAACTCGTGTGAGGAGACGCTGCTGCTCATCCCGATGTGCATCACTCCTCCTTGCACCGTGATGCTGTAGCCATCCTCATCCAGCTGGCCGACGCTGATGAGGTTGGTGGTGAGGCGCGGGAGGAGGTAGACGCCGGTGAGCCTCCTGTGCTCACCCGTCTTGGCGGCGAATAGGACCGTACCCTTCCCCTGGATACGCACGACGGAGTTGTCGCCGAACTTGATGGTTCCGACAACGTTTTCGTCGAGCTCAGAGAAGACGGCACGCGAACCCGACATGTGGTTGGCCGCGCCCGTATCGAGGTACCAACGAGTGTCGTCAAAGTCGTCGTCGTCGTTGCTACGGTGAGCGAAGACACGTCCCTCCACTATCTCCAGTGGGCGCGTAAGACGTTCCTGTACAGGCTCCTCATATACTGAGGCCACCCTTGTCATAAACAAGGCGCCCTCCTCCTCCGCCTTTGCCACGAAAGCCTGCTGTTGCGGCTCCTCCTTAGGCTTCGACCAACACTCCCTAGCCTAGTGGCCCTTCTTCCCGCACTTCCTGCACTGGTCCCGCGGAATATCCTTCCCGGAACCTCCCTTCTTTCCTCCGTTCTTCTTGGGCGGGCCCTTTCGGCCGCCCCTCTTAGAAGAACCCGTGGACTGGGTAGACCGCTCCTCCTTCTGCTGTGCCTCCCACTCCTCCCGAGTGAGGTACAGTTGCCCTGTTAGATATAATCCCGTTTTTCTAATAATTTGTGTTAGAGATAGAGTCCTAGTCCAATAAGAGTAGGAGTTAGTATTAGATAAGAACTCTGTAATTTGGTGCTATATATACAGCCCCCCCATTGAGAATAGAAGAAGAGAAGAGATTAGAGGAAATTAACCCCGGATTTCCAACATTTGGTATCAGAGCTTTAGGTTGAGAAAACAGAGGGGGGGCGGGATCTCACCGCACAGGGGCCTGGTGCGGACGGGTTCCGGCTGGTGCGCGGCCGCGGGCTGAGGGTGCTTGCCGAGGACGGACTCCGGCGGGCGCTGCGACTTGTTGCATCAGAGTGGCGCAAGGCGGGCGGCGCTCGCGGGCTGCCACCGAGGCGCGTGGGGGAGCAGAGCGAAGGTGGCGGCTACTGGTGAGACTGAGGCAGCAGTGTATTAGGGTTGCACAGGGACAAAGGCAGTGGGCTGGGCCAGATCTGCTGGCCTGAGTTAGATCAACTTGGTGAGGTACCCACGTGGGCAGGTTAAGAAATTGTTCTTTGCTAAAGCCACACCTGTAGTGTACCAGAGATTGATATTGGTTTACTAAACGTACACAAGAGGTGTACATAATATGGAGGGTAAATCAATGACACTGCATTATCCCTTATTAACGAAGACCAACTATACAGCATGGGCTATAAAGATGAAGGTTTTCTTGAAGGCGCAAGGGGTATGGGAAGCTATTGAGGAGAAGAAAAGCAACGTTGATCCAAAGCAAGATCAGCTGGCTCTTGCGGCCATCTATCATGCTATTGATGAAGACACTCTCATGCGAATTTCTGAGAAGGAGAGAGCTAGAGAAGCATGGGAGTTGATCAAGATCAAGTTCTTGGGTGAAGAACACGTGATGGAAGCAAGAATCCAGACTCTTCAAAATGAGTTTGACCTAATGCGCATGAACGAAGGAGACTCCATCGACGACTTTGCCACAAGAGTAATGATCATTGTTACAAAGATCCGTGGTCTTGGAGGAAGAGTTGAAGAAAGCTACATCGTGAAGAAATTATTGCGAGCTCTACCTTCGAAATTCCTTCACATTGCATCCACCATTGAGCAATTTGTGGACTTAAAGGCAATGACTGTGGGAGAACTCGTCGATAGGCTCAAAGCACATGAGGAGCGTGTACTTGGCTTCAACAACCAAGATCATGAAGAAAGACTCCTTTTAACAAGAGAGGAGTGGAGAGCAAGAGAAGCAAAGGGTGGAGAGAAGCTTTTTTTGACAAGAAAAGAGTGGAAGGCTCAGGAGGGTGGTCAAAAGAAGAACAAGAAATTTGACAAATCGAAGATTCGATGCTTCAATTGTCAAAAACTTGGTCACTTTGCCAAAGAATGCTCCAAGAACGAAAAGAAAGATGAGATGGCGCTTCTTGCGTCAGAAGATACTTTATTTTGATCTCACAAGCAAGGTGTGCTCGAGATGAAGATGTGACCATCTCGAGTGTGTGGGTGTGATCAGATTGAAGATGCGACCATTCCGAAATCAAGTGCAGGATGAAGATGAGTCCATCCTGGGGTTGAAGATGTGACCAACCTAAATGTGTGTGCAGGATGAAGATGAGTCCATCCTGGGGATGAAGACGTGCCCATCCCAAAATTGAGTTGTGCAGGGTGTAGATGTGACCATCCTGGGGGTGCAGTTGTGTCCATCCCGAAAGTGTGTTTAGGGTGGAAGTGTGTCTCCATCCTAATTAGTGTGAGTGTGATCTAGAAAAACGAGATTAGGGGGTGATTGTTAGATATAATCCCGTTTTTCTAATAATTGGTGTTAGAGATAGAGTCCTAGTCCAATAAGAGTAGGAGTTAGTATTAGATAAGAAAAGAAAGGGCAGCCCGGTGCATGTAGATCCCGCTTGCGCAGGGTCCGGGGAAGGGTCCGACCCACTTGGGTCTTTTGTACGCAGCCTTTCCCTGCATTTCTGCAAGAGGCTGTTTCCAGGACTCGAACCCGTGACCTCATGGTCACAAGGCAACAGCTTTACCGCTGCGCCAAGGCTGTTTCCAGTTAGTATTAGATAAGGACTCTGTAATTTGGGGCTATATATACAGCCCCCCCATTGAGAATAGAAGAAGAGAAGAGATTAGAGGAAATTAACCCCGGATTTCCAACATGCCCGTTGTGTACTCCTCCCTTCCGTTGCGTCGAGTCGAAGGCGTTCTCAGCCGCCCTGAGACGCCCCGTCACCTCCGACAAGGTGAGGGTCGACACGTCTAGCAGTGTTGTGATCGCCACCACGATCTGTTGGAAGCGTTCTGGAACGCTTCGCAGGAGCTTCTCCACGGACCTCTCTTCTCCTATCTCCTCTCCTAGCGACGCAAGCCGTGATAGCATGCCGCTCAGGCGGAGAGAGAAGTCCTCCACGCTCTCGCCATCCTTGAAGACAGCGTCTTCGAACTCCTTCCGGAGTTGCTGTGTTGTTGTCTTCTTCACGCGGTCGGCCCCGACCCGCATGATGGCGATCGTGTCCCATGCCTCCTTCGCCGTCCTTTTCTCTCCGATCGTCGTGATCATCTCCGACGGGACAGCGCTGACCAAGATGTCAAGCGCCATCATATCTTCCTGCTCGCTTACGTTCCCCTCCTCCACGGCCTTTCAAAGCAGTCGTGCCTTCAGCTTGATTTTCATCATGACAGCCCACTCCGCGTAGTTGGTCTTAGTGAGCACGGGGAAGCCCGTCCCGGTGTTCACCTCACGAGCTGCCGGTGAGGGTGTGTCATCGCTGATGGCGCTGCCGCTGCTTGTAGGTGTAGACGACATCTTGCAGAATTCAGCCTAGGGTTGAAACCGGCTCCGATACCACGAATGTTGCATTTCCAGCCCCAAAAATTCTCTGTTCTTGCTGTACAAACTGGTCTGCATTAGCAGATCAATCTGAACTCAGACTTTGATGGTGCTGAATCAAATCTAATGGCAGCTAGGGTTGAGAAGGGAGTCAGCAGCTTGGGGAAGATGAAGCCCTGGCGCCGGCTGGAACAAGAGCAGTCTTGGGCGGCTGCTGGAGAGGCAGCTGGAAACAGCAGCAGCCTTGGGCAGCTGCTCGAGAGGCGGCTGGAGACCTGGGCGGCAGCAGACCCTAGCTCCTGTGGCGGCTAGGGTTTCTGGTGGTGGCGCCGACTTGGGAGAGGAAGGGGGGGGGGGTGGCGGCTGCAGCTGGGGAGAGAGGCGGCTAGGGCAGAAAAACTGGAGGAAATTTTCTTTATTCAACTCTCTCACAATTTAGGGTGTTTTTGGCTTGTATACATAGCCCCCCTTACAAGAGTCCTAATCTATTAGAAAAGGATCTTTTAGTCTATCTCTAAGAAGATTAAACTCAGATTTCTTCTAGAAAGGAGGCCCGGCCTAGGCTAGGGCAGACCAGCCCACTCGGCCCAGTTCTGGCCGCCCTGGGCCAAGGGCAGATCAGCCCGCACCCTAATCTACTGCTACAACGTCAGTGCCGTGTACCTCTCCACCAACCTGGTCTAGCATCAGCGCACGAAGCATGTGGAGATCGACCTCCATTTTGTTCGTGAGCAGGTTGCACGCGGCGAGGTTCGTGTACACCATGTCCCGACGACGACGCAGTTCGCCGACATCTTCACGAAGGGCCTCCCGTCGTCGGTGTTCTCCGAGTTTCGGTCTAGTCTCAACATCTGTAGTGGCTAGATGTTGTGACTGCGGAGGGTGTTAGACACTGTAATTATGTGTGTGCCACAGGGGCATATTAGTCATTAGTGAGGGATTAGGGTTAGGGGCAGTTTAGTCTTTTCCCCTCACCTAATCCCTCTATATAATCATCCTTGTACCCTCATTATTCTTATCATCTAATACACACAATCATTCCTCTAATATATATATATATATATATATATATAATTATTGGATTTCATGTCTAGTCGACCCCAACATGCTTGGGATAAAGGTTTGGTTGTTGTTGTTGTTGTTTGAATGCACAACTGCTACAGTACATAACGCCTAGAACCACCCACCTAGCGCCTTTTGGAACCTTGAATACAAGTGCGAGGGAAATTGCCAGACAGAACAGCTCCTAAAACATTCAACCAAAACAGAAAATGAACAGTGCAAACAAAATCGCCAAATCATGGATATGTACAGCAAATTGAGTAAACAGATTTGTATCTAATCAATAGTGTCCCTTAAAGGCACCTAATAAGTAATTCACTAGAAAATGGATTCTGATTATTTAGTGACCAAGACGATGCTAATCGATTAATCAGTAGGATATCATTTAAAATCAATCAATCATTTAGTATTAAAGATAAAACCTATGTATCTTACATGAACCACTACGCAAACTATAAAACGTGCATAAGCTAACAGCACAACAGCAAGATCAAATACCTTCCAAAGAACCTCTGGTGTATCAAGGGCTGACTGTGCAATAGCAAGTTCATATATTGATCGAGCTCGATCAGTTTCACTAAGATTCTTCTCCAGTTCAGCATACTTCCTCCATGCATAACAGTTTGCTGGGAACCATTCAATATATTTCTCATAAAGAGTCCTACAGCGGTCAAAGTTACCCAGATACAACTCAATCTCAATGTATTTCTTAAATATCTTGCCCTTTGGGGCCATCCCAATTGCATTTCCAAGAATCTGTCGAGCAGCTTTGAGATTACACTGCCTTATCTCAAACTGAGCTGCCATGAGCCAAATTTTTGCGAAAGTGAATTTCTTGTGAGGAATCAATTTCAAGCATTCCTTATAGACCTCCCTGGTCCGTTCTATGTCTTGTGCGTCAAGCTCCTCATAAAGTGCATAGTTAATCCAGAGGTATATGTACCTCTGCCAATATCGCTTCTCTTCAGCAGGGGGCACATTGGCAATAGCCCTCTCATACACCTCCCTAATCCTCTCCTTGTTCCCGACACTCTCTTCCAGTCTGATGTAATCAAACCATGAGTCATAATTTAGTGGATTTTTCCTCACCTCATCCTCATACTGAAATCTCCTCTTGCCCACAATTGCATCCTCAATCCCCTCGCGGTCCCCAAATTGCTTCTCGAATGCCAGAAACTTCCTATACAATTCCTCAGCTCGACCCTTGGGCACCCTGTCCAGTGCGTACTTGTATATTGCACGTGCTCGCTCAACCTCTCGGCACCTCTCCTCAAACTCTGCAAATGCCACAAAGAGCACCTCTGCATCTTCATCATCCGCAAGAAGGTCTGCTGCACGCTCATACACCCTTCGTGCCCGCTCTACTTCACCACGCTTCATCTCAAACTTAGCATAGCGGATAAAGGTGTCCGGCCGTGGGTGTTCAGCCACGAACCGCTCATAGATAGCCCTGGCACGCTCAACCTCCCCATACCGTAGCTCAAACTTAATGTAGGAGTTCCAACCGGCAGTGTCAGGACGCCATGCCATCCAGCGCTCAAACACCTGGCGTGCATTGGCGACGGCGCCAAGCAGCTCCTCCATGTGGATATACTTGTACCACAGCTGGTCCACCCGCGGGAGGAGTGACACCGCACGGTCCCAGACATTCCTGGCGTGGTTGACGAACCGGTTCCGCATTTCGAATTCGGCATACTTGAGCCAGAGCGTGTGGTCGCGGTGGGCGACGTCGAGGGCGCGCTCGTAGACGGAGCGCGCGCGCGCGAAGTCGCGCTGCTGCTCCTCCCACCGCGCGTACTTGACCCACGCCGAGACGCTCCACCGCACGCGGCGGATGACGTCCTCGAACTCCTTCCGCTTGCGGAGGCGGTAGTCGGAGAGCTCGTGGGTATCGGTGATCTTCTGCTTGGGCGGGCGGATCTCGGGCTCCTGCCGCTCCCGGGCCTCCCGCAGGATCTGCTCGGCGGTGATCTGGATCGGCGCAGCGGTCTTGTTCTTGACCCGCGTGGCGCGGGGCAGCTTCACCTCGGTGTCGCGCTTGGTGAGGAAGCCGAGACTGGGGTCGGATGCGGACGGCGGCTTCGACGGGTCGCCGGCACCGGCGCCGCGCGTGGTGAGCGCCATGGCCGGTGAAAGGATTAGGGTTTGTTTGGGTTTAGATTTTGGAAGGAGAACGACGACGAGCTCAGAGGGATTTGGTGGAGGCGGCTCCAAGACAGTTTGAGGCGGCCGTAATACAACGCCTCCGATAACTCGCGGATAGTTAATCTGACCAACACACATCGGCAACCACAATGCGTGAATTTATATTAGTCTTCAGGGTTTCTATTAGGCAATCACTCATACGCTAGACCATAAGCTTCTACAAAAATGACGTTTTTACGATAGACGACTAATATCATACTAGACAGCCTTACCTCTCGCTAGAATAATACTCGCTCCATTCTCAATTAATTCAGAATGGAGGGAGTATTTGAAAACATGAAAGATTGATAACCTGTATGTGTCTATGTGTACACGTTCATATTTAATGTCTATGTGTACACGTTCATATTTAATGTCCCCCTTACACACGTTACTGAAATGCTCTCTTGCTTGTTCCAATTGCAAAAGAGAAAACTCAGGAATAACATGTCTGTTCTGGTCGTGTAATTCATTTAACTGTCACATTGCACTGTCATGTTCCTGTTTCAACTGATCACACTCTACATCACAAATGGAGGTTATATTTGCTACCGCAAGTTTCTCTTTTAAATCAATAGCGAAACAACTAGCCTATGTCTTTTTTTACGATGGATAAAATTCTATTACTCATGCCCCCGACATCTCGTCCGCTACTAAAACTCAGATACAAGCCGGGAGAACGCTAACAACGGATCGTCTCCCTCCACACACTCACACCGTAGAGCTGCTAATCCGTGTGCAACTCTTTACATTCACGAGGCCTGAACACACACTCGGAATTAAAGAAACTCTGCGACACCAGCCACCGGAGTTCATCAATCAGGTTTCATGCCGATGGTAGCTGGTGAAATCATCGCATGCCTCCATGGAGTCCAAGCAGCAATCAGTCTGGGTGTTGGTCACCCAAGTGCTGGAAACGGACACGTTACTGGTAACATAGGCATGGTCATGGTCAATCCGACCTCTACCGGCCGGCCTGCACCACATCACCGTTCGAGTCCCGAATAACAGAACCCCCATCCCCCCGACATGACGCTTGATCAAAGGAAGCATCACGGTCAATTTTGAGGGCTCCTGCTGCCGGTCTTGGCCATCGCTGTTTACCTCTTCTCTCTGCCTCGACTTTCTGTCCAAAGACCTTGATTTCCTCCGCATATATACTGTACGCTAGGGACTAGAAATAGCAACAGTGTGAATATTGTCCTTGATTACCATTACACGAAGACAATATTCTTATCCGAACCCGTACCGTTATCCACGGTTATATCTGTTACCCGAAACAAAACAACATATATGAGAATACAAAATAACATATTGTTTGTAAGTAACATTGAAATAACTTTATTCAAAAATAGCAAAATACTATAGTAACAACATGATGAAAATATATGTTCCTGCAAGTAGTCTAATGAAGTAACCAATACCACATATTTGAATCACAGATGAAAGGAGCACTACATAATTTTTTGAGTATTTCTCTGGGTCAAAGAAACCAACAGACCGGTACAGATGAGGGTTGGGTCAGAGTGCTAGAAAATTAACAGGGCATGTAATATTTGAAAACTGAAACAGGAAAGGTGGCACAAAAACCGAACCCGAACAACATAGCTGAAAAAACCCGAACCCGAACCTGAAAAACCCAAATATCGAAGACCGAAATCATTTTTCGGATAGGGATTCGCAAAACCTGATAATATTTCGGGTATCTTCGAGTAGAGATTCATAATACCCGAATTACCCGAATACACAATCTACTTTCTTTGTCATTTGGGTCGTGGCTATTCGCGCGGGCGTATGACCCTTCTGCTTATGGATTTATGGAGAAGATTGTCATATTTTTAAAGTCAGCTAGTCAGATTTTAAAAGACGGGAAGAAGAAAAATCCGAACATCTATTTTCAGATGTTCTTGTTGGTGTAATTTTGTTGCTATTTTATTATTACTGAAATATTGCTGTAATTTTAGTTCTCCCACTGGAATGTTGATTTTATTGCTATTTTAGCTCCTGTATTTTTTAGATATTTTGGCTTGTGATGTCATTGTTTGGGTAATATGGGTTACCCGAACCCGAAATTTCGGGTAACCGATAGTTTGGCTATAATTTCGGGCAGTGATTCTAAAAACCTGATTTTTGTAAAACCTGAATTTTCGAGTAACCCCGGACGCCCACCTCTATAGGAAATCAACAAAACAGATCTACTAGCAATCAACATAATCAGTGCTAGTACTACACAAAAAAATGGATAATTCCACAAAAATGATCATAGGAGAGATGAAAAGGCAGATCGCCCAACAAGAACATCATAACTTCAAATATACGTGGATCGAGTGATGCACTTACAGGGAATCCCGCTATAAAGAAGAGGATGAGATGACGAACTTGATGATGAAGTCGAGGTTGATGGAAGTGCAGCGAGCCGTCGTGCGAGTGCACTTCCTAGAAACCTGATTGTTGGCACCCATGCAAGCCTTCGGATCACCGGCATAAGCTCGGAGACACCACTCTCCTTTAGTTTGTTGCAAATGATTAGGTTAGAGGCGAGTGTATGTGTGTGTTCTCTAGTATCCAGTACGTCTCCTTTTATACTCGAATTGACGAACTTGATGATGAGGCTGAGGTTGATGGAAGTGCAGCGAGCTGTCATGCGAGTGCATTTCTCAGAAACCTGATCGTCGGCACCTATGCAAGCTTTTGGATCACCGGCGTAAGCTCGGAGGCACCACTCTCCTTTAGTTTGTTGGAAACGATTAGGTTAGAGGCGAGTGTCCGTGTGTGTTCTCTAGTACCCAGTACGTCTCCTTTTGTACTCAAGTAAACCAACCACATGGAATTCGATCTGCCATAATCTCAGTAAACTGCCCCCTAAAATCTCTCAACGTGCAACTAATGGGAGCAATAATGAGGAATGATGCACAGTTAACATGCGCCTGCAGTTACATCTCCAATTACTTCTCATGCTAACATGGTAGTCTGTGTTGATAGTGTATCTATTTATACACGTGGTAGAAAATAAAATCGCAAGTTGCAAATCACAAGCCACGCGTTGAACACACGTAAAACGCGAAACGTGTGCATGTGTGTTCCCAGTAGCCTCCTAGTCCCTTATTATTCTAATGTTAAGAACCACTTAAAGGGCCACTATATATATTGGTGTACGTGTACCTAGATGGATAATGTGGGATTAAAGCCATATGACACCTCTTCACACCATCATGGATTTTCAATCACGATATTTGCCCCCACATAAATGAGCCCATGAATGAGTTGCTGCCTATACATGCCAAATTCCAACAAAGAGGAGGTGGACCGCCGAGGTGCGAGTATCGACTAGTCACGAACCCACAATAGCAAGCCGATAGGGGTAGACCGGGGGGTCTGAAAGTTGCTTAGAGGTGGGTGAATAGGCTAATAAAACCTGAAACTACTGAAAAACAACGGATTAAACCTAAAGGGCCAGACTAGTCCGGTCTAGGTATACAAGTTAGGTAAAAGTTATTTTTATGGATTTCTTTTTAAGTTTGTTCTAGTGGAAGATACTTGAGTTGTATAACAATCTTATCAACTAGTTTGTGAAAGAGAAACCGATTAGAATGCAATATTCACGACTATAAGGCAATTAACAAGTTTTGAGTGAGATAAATCCTAACAAGCAACTCTAGTGGTTAAGCGAGAAAGTAAAGGAATCAAGAGACTCGATTTGTCCCGAGGTTTGATTTCACACAGGAATCTATGTCCCCGTTGAGGAGTCCACAAAGGACCGTGTCTCTTCCAACCCTACCCTCACTGAGCGATCACCAAGATCAAGCCCAGGTTCTTCACTATCAATCGAAGGGTGAATACAAGATTCTAGGGGATACTCACAACTTGAGGCTCCCTACAACAACCTAGCAGTTCTAGGAAACAAAACACCACAAGCACGAACTCAAATCAACGATTAGAGTGCAAGAGATTCAAACCGAGAGCTCAAACGTTGATCACCGCGTCTCTCCTCTCACAAATCCACAAACCCCTCAAGATCCAATCTTAGGGGTCAAGGAAATATTTTTCATGCTAGGGTTGTAGAGGTTCTCATTTGAAGCTGGGGTTCCCTTTTTAGAGGGATCCCGACATCTAACCGTTACAATTGCTAAAGTCCGGACTAGTCCGGCTAGAACCCTGGACTAGTCCGGCCTTGTGGGGACCACCTACGTCACCAAGGCTAACAACTAAAGTCCCTGCCATCTTTGAATTCAAACGGTCATTAAAACGGTCATAAACCCCGGACTAGTCCGTTGAAGAACGGACTAGTCCGATCTCACACAGGAGCCTTTGCTTCGGGTGAGAACGAACTAGTCTGTCTAGTAGCAGACTAGTCCGTCCTTACGGGCGGACTAGTCCGGCCTTACCAGACTTAGTCTTTAAACTCTCTAATCTCACATTACGGACTAGTCTGGCCGTGTCCGGACTAGTCCGAGCTAACACAGGAACAATTGTTTCGTCCTAAACTGGACTAGTCTGAAGAAACTGGACTAGTCCGGCCAGCTGAGCAGACTAGTCCGAGGTCACTCAGAGGGACTGAAAGTGCATCTAGAAATCCCTTATGGGTTTTGGTTGATTTATGACAAACAAATGAGACCCTAACAAAATTGTTGAGATGAGTGCAGGTTCTTAAAAGAAATTAGGAAGAAAGCGCAAAAATAAAGGAGAAGGAGGATCCAAATTGATAAGAGCTCAGGAGCTGAAAAGATTAAGTTACTTAGTATAGAGTGTGTTGGAGAAACACACCCAAAGAGCTCAAGTGAAAGAAATCACACTAACTGCACAAAATCAGCATGTGCGGACTAGTCCGCTATCAACCGGACTAGTCCGATTTTCTTTCTGACCAGAAAACGGACTAGTCCGATATCAGTCGTACTAGTCTGATTTTGTCTCTGAATAGACAACGGACTAGACCGCACTTTTACGGACAGTCCAGTATCTCACAACACTTAGGGTTTTCCACACACCGCAACCGGACTAGTTCGGAGTCAACCATGGACTAGTCCGGACATCGCAAACACTAACGTAACCATTGGAAACCCTATTATAAAAGGAGGTGTACGATCATACCAACATAACTCTTTGACCCCCTGCGCCGTCACACCTCCTAAGAGCCTAAAATTCACATCTCTCCACACATTCTAACCCAAAAAGGATCAATTCTTTGGGGATTAGTAATTGATCAAAGGAGAGACTTGTTCTACACATCTTGAGCTCTTGGGTTTGATCTCTCGCATACTCTTGTTCATTTATTGTTCATCTTTTGAGTGTGTTTGGTTGTGTTCATTCATTATAATTCTTGGGGAGCCCTCAACTTGTGAGAAGGCCCCTTGAACAATTTATTTGCCCTTTGTGATTAGTGGAAGAGAATGGGCCTCCGTGGCGATCCGACGAGGGTAGGGTTGGTGAAGACCCGGTCCTTAGTGGACTCCTCAACGGGGACATAGATTTCCTTCGTGGAATCGAACCTCGGGATAAACACGTGTCTCCTACTCTTGTTATTTTATTGTTCATCATATTCTAGTGTTTAATTAATCTTGTGAAATTTATATTGAAGCATTAAAATCAAAGTTAATCTCTATCATTCATTGTTTTACATTTGCAATACATCTAAGTATCAAATTAATTTCCGTTGTATAGAGTACTAAAAGTGAAAATATTGATCAACTTTGATCTCTCTAGTCCACGCATACAGGACTAGTCCGCACAGTACCATACTAGTCCGATTTTTCTCTGAGTAGAAAACGGACTAGTCCACACTCTACCGGACTAGTCCGATTTCCCTGTATTTGATAAACCTACTAAGTGTTTCAGGGATTAACAAAGCGTCGAAAAGCCTATTCACCCCCCTCTAGGCTACATTCAATATGTATCAGAGCCAAACTCTTCAAAAGAGACTCACCGCTCGAAGAGACGATGTCGGACATCAAAGATGTACACAAGAAGATCGACGATGAAAAGGGTAGCAACTCAAACGAAGTAAGACAAAGGGACACACAAAGACCCAAGATGAGACGGGCGTGCTATAACTGCGGAGAATACAATCACTTCATAATAGATTGTCCATATGAAGAAAACAAGAAGAAGACTAAAGACAACAAGCCTCAACCAAAGAAAATGTTCAAGAGGAAGCAATATGGCCAAGCGCATCTAGGGAAGGAGTGGGACTCCAATGATGAATCCTCATCCGAAGAAGAAGAGGAGATGGCCACCATAGCCATAAAGAAGACTACCAAGAAATCCACTCTCTTCCCAACCATGGGCGCATGGAAGGACACCGACAACACTTGTCTAATGGCAAAGGAAGGTAAACGAAAGGTACCAACTAAATCTTCCTTCTCACATTCTTTTACTAGTGATAGTGATAATTCTAGTGAGGATGATAGCAGTGACGAAAATGATTATATGCTTAGGGGTTTAGACAAAAAGACAACTGCTAAGATGAAATTTCTATTTGATAAGCTTGTTGATATGGAGAAGTTAGTCAATCGTCAGGAAGATATGATCATCTCACAAAAGAAGGAATATCTTGAGATTGAAAAGCTTCTTGAACTTGAAAAGGAACAAAATAAATCACTAGAGCTTGAGTTAGCTTCAAGCAAGGAAGCTTGCTTGAAGTTAAAAGACTCAAACACCATCATCAAGGTTGAACTTGCTAACTTAACCAAAGTTAACGAGATCCTTGAGGTACAAGTTGAGTCACTCAAGCAAAATGGTTCTTCATCCACTTCAATCTCACCTTCTCAACATATAAAATCTGAAACTAGTGTTACTTGTGCTTCCACCAAAAGCGACACTAACTTGAAGAAAAAGCCAAACTTGAAAAAGGACAAGCAACATTCTCAAAGTGGCATATTTAACAAGGAGAAGATCAAGTATGCACGCAGTGCATACTCGGTCACAAGACCTCCTAATGTCAAATATGGCATTGGATATCCTTATGGTGAAAAGCAAAACGCTAGAAGCCACAAGAATAACAAGGGTTGCATTGCCTTTGTCAAGGGAAACTCTTCTCAAGTTAGAAAACATAATAATGTTGACAAATCTAACACTGTGAACACATATGAACAACAACTTCTATTTAGAACTATTGATCCTTCATATGTACTTATGAAAAGTAATCTTGGAAGAGTTTATGCTAAATATGTTGGGCCACGCATGGGAACACCAAGTCTCATGTGTGGGTGCCAAAATCACTTGTGACTAACCTCAAATGACCCAAGCAAGCTTGGGTACCTAAGACCAATGCATAATTTATTTTTTGTAGACTTATTCATCCGGTGGAGCAAAATGGGTGCTAGATAGTGGATGCACCAATCACATGACCGGAGAAAGAAGAATGTTCATGGAATATGAAGAAAATGAAGATCCAAACGAAGACATTTACTTTGGTGATAATAGTCAAGGAAAAGTGATTGGTACCGGTAAAATTACAATTTCATCACAACATACTCTCTCTCATGTTTTACACGTTGACTTCTTGGATTATAACTTTTTGTCCATATCTCAATTATGTGACAAGGTTATAATTGCTTATTCACTAACGAGGGTGTGACTGTCTTTAGAAGGAGTGATAACTCAATTGCATTCCAGGGTGTGTTGAAGGGAAAACTTTATCTAGTTGACTTCAACAAAGATAAAGCCGAACTTGACACATGCTTAATTACAAAGACCAACATGGGTTGGCTGTGGCATAGATGGCTAGCACATGTTGGTATGAGGAATCTTCAAAAACTCCTTAAAGGCGATCACATCCGAGGTTTAAAGGATGTTGTTTTTGAGAAAGATAGGCCTTGTAGAGCGTGCCAAGCAGGGAAGCAAGTAGGAACACCCCATCCTTGAAGAATGTCATGACTACAACAAGACCGCTTGAGCTCCTCCACATGGACCTATTTAGTCCAATTGCTTACATAAGCATCATCGGTAATAAATACGATCTAGTTATTGTTGATGATTTTTCACGCTTCACGTGGGTTTTCTTTTTGCATGATAAGACAGAAACTCAAGGAACCCTTAAAAAGTTCATCAAGCGTGCCCAAAATGAATTCTCATTGAAGATCAAGAACATACAAAGTGACAATGGGACAGAATTCAAGAACACCCAAGTTGAGGAGTATCTAGACGAGGAAGGGATAAAGCACGAATTTTCAGCACCATATACTCCTCAACAAAATGGAGTAGCCGAAAGGAAGAACATAACTCTCATTGAGATGACGAGGACAATGCTCGATGAATACAAGACTTCGGACAGGTTTTGGGCTGAAGCGGTTAACACCGCTTGTCATGCCATAAACCGACTATATCTTCATCGGTTACTCAAGAAAACTTCATATGAACTACTCACGGGTAACAAATCGAATATTTCATATTTTCGAGTTTTTGATTCAAAATGTTATATTTTAAATAAGAAGCCAAGGGCTTTGAAGTTTGCTTCGAAGTCCGATGAAGGTTTCTTACTTGGCTATGATTCGAACTCCTACGCTTATCGTGTCTTCAACAAAACCTCCGGACTTATTGAAATAGCACGTGACGTGGTGTTCGACGAAACTAACGGCTCTCAAGAAGAGCAAGTTGATCAGTGTGTGCTAGATCAAGAAGAAGCTCCATGTCAAGCATTGATAAGAATGGCATTGGGCAATGTTCGACCACAATTGCCACCTTCAAATGCGAATGAAGAAAATAAACAACAGGTGGAGGAAAATAATCAAGGGGGAGCTTCCATACAAGATCAACCTCAAGAAAATCAAGAAGATCAAAACATCAATGAGGACATCTATCCAGGGGGAGAAGAAGATGATAATGAAGACTCAAGACCACAAGTGCCACATCCAAGAGTACACCAAAGCATACAAAGAGATCACCCCGTTGACAACATAATCAGTAACATCCGAAAGGGAGTAATAACTCGATCTCGCATAGCTAATTTTTGTGAACACTATTCTTTTGTATCTTCTTTGGAACCATACAGGGTTGAAGATGCATTAAAAGTGTCGAAGTGTGTGGTCGACACTTCCCCCGGACCTCCTCTGGGCAGCCCGCGGAGGTTCTTTTTCGGAGGGGCTAGTCGCTTGCGGAGAGCTTAAACGTAGGGACGAGTGAGGGAGGAGCTTGACATGGCGAGTTTTACGTGGTTCAGGCCGCCGGAGCGTAAAACCCTACGTCCACGGTAAGCAGAGGTGCTCGCTGTATTGCTTGTTGCTCAGAACCATAGTCCTGAGCTTGAGGGTGAGTTATGCCTGGGGTGTGAGTTGCTGGAGTGCGAACCCTTGCTAACGTTGCCTACCCGAGCCTTTTATAGTCCAAGACTCGCGTGGCTTACAAGGGGGGCCCGGGACCCGACAGGTGGTCCTGGGGAGATTGCCTGCCGACTATCGTATCCGCAGTTATGTCGGTAGTTGTCTCTGGCGAAGGCTTCCGAGTCTTCGTTTTGCCGCCCTTCCCATGCCGCATGCTAGTCGTAGTGGTTGATGACGGCGGGGGCAGCAGGGGATGTCTTTTCGCTGTATTTATTGGCTGGCAGGTTCTGACACTGCGCGCCAGTCTGCGATGCGACTGGGCGCAACGACACCTGACAGAGGCGTGCTCCGCGCCTCCGCGTCTTGGGAAGGCGCGAGCCTTGAATACCTTATACGGGCAAGGTATGGTGCGTCTTTACGCCCGCTGCCTACCGCTCGGGGGCAGGCAGCGCTGTTCTGCTGGATATGTGGCGGGCCCGGAGCTCTCCTCTGAGGAGAGGGAGGTCCGGCCCCGTAGGACACGTGGAGCCTTCGGACCTCTCCCCGTGGAGGGGGGAGGCCCGGCTTCTGCCGGCCACGTGGCAGGCCTGGAGCTCTCCTCTGAGGAGGGGGAGGTCCGGCTCCGCGCGACACGCGGCGCCTTCGGAGCCCTCCCCAGGGAGGGGAGGTCTGGCTGCTGTTGGCCACGTGGCGGGCCTGGAGCTCTCCTCTGAGGAGAGGGAGGTCTGGCCCCGCTGGACTCGTGGCGCCTTCGGAGCTCTCCCTGCGGAGAAGGGCGAGATCCTTAGGCATTTCCCCCTGTGCGCGGGGGTACCCCATATCGCGGGTACCGACAGTGGCCCCCGGGCCCATCTCGGGGAGATAGCGAGCCCGAGGTGGGGCCTCCGTGTCTCCTGTTCCGCGCACTTTCTCTAAGTCCCGTATTGACCACTGCCGGAGCACGAACAATCGCGAGATCGTGGGAGCGTGCACCCACTTGATGGTTGCTTTTACTGCGGCGATTCCCAAGGCTGCCACTTCTGTACGTTGCGGCGCTTTCTTCGGGAACCGCCGAAGCACCTTGTCGGCTCGTATTCTTGGGAGACTGACTCCTTGACCCACCGCTTCAGCTGGGCGGCTTGGGTCCACCTGTCATCGGCACTCGGTCTTGGAGCCGAAGCGGTTGCCGATGCGGCGTATTCGAAGAGTTTCGAATTGCTCGGAATCGCACCTGGGAAGTGTGAAAGGAAGCCGCAACGTGGGTAGGTTCCCCTTATAATCCTTCCAGCACTCGCAGCTTCCTTGAGTCCCTGCAACCTTGTCTTCTCCCATGGCTTCTAACCCGCCTTCGGAGGAGGATCGTGCTCGATTTCTTCCAGCGGTGGCGTCTGCACCAAGTCAGGGATCTAGGGAGCCTGCATGCCAGGCGTTGCGTCCTTTCTCCTCAAGCGGTGAAGTCTCCAAGGAAACTGCTGAAGCACCAGGCGACAAAGTCTCCAAGGAAACTGCTCAAGCGGCAGAGGAGGCTTCAGAAGCATCCTTGATGACACCGGCCCTTGCGCCGGTGATGGCCGGGGTGATCCCTGCGCTCGGGTCATGGAGCGGGAGAACGCTGCCAGGGCACCAAGGAGGACTCCAGGCGGCAGAGTCTCCAAGGAAACTGCTCAAGCAGCGGAGGAGGCTTCAGAAGCATCCTTGATGACACCGGCCCTTGCGCCGGTGATGGCCGAGGTGATCCCTGCGCTCAGGTCACGGAGCGGGGGAACGCCGCCAGGGCTGAAGTCGGGGACGTGGCCGCTCTTGCAGCCTCCAGGTTCCGGCGCCAGCCAGGGGAGCCTAGGGCTTGTTTATTTCTTTTTATCAAGTCTGTAGTCCAGCTCATGAAGCCATGAATAAATAGACTCTTGTGACCCTTTGTGCCTGTGATACTCTTGTCTTCTTCTTGGTTTCGCCTGGCCGAGCCCTTAGCTCCGCAAGATACTCAGAGGCCTTCACCAATCTCGATGCTCTGCGCAGACACCTTCCCCGGGTCCTTACTGTATTAAGGGCCCCGGAGGTCTCCAGGACCCGCCCCATGATAATGGGGAGGTCCGGGCCTGCTAGCCACGTGGCGGGCCCGGAGCTCTCCTCTGAGGAGAGGGAGGTCCGGCCCCGCGGGACACGTGGAGCCTTCGGAGCTCTCCCGCGGAGGGGGGGAAGGAGGTCCGGAGGTCCGGCTTCTGTCGGCCACGCGGCAGGCCCGGAGCTCCCCCTGAGGAGAGGGAGGTCCGGCCCCGCTAGACACGTGGGACCTTCGGGTCTCGCCCCTGCGGAGGTGGCGAGGTCCGGATTCCTCGGTCTTACCTTGGAGTTCCGGTCTTGCGCGATCCCGTAGCGGCCCTCTGGTAGTTGTGCCCCATTGGTTGGGTGCTCCTACCATACTCCTGCAGGTAGCTGAGGCCGACAGGTCCTGCACACAAGTAAGGGAAACGTAATTCTCCTTGGGGGCTCCCCCTCCTCTATCTCATAGTCTTATTTGGCTTACGGTCCCCATCCACTTGTACGGTGCTTGGGGACTATAGCGCGCGAAGTGCCGGGAGCTTGGGGCCCCCTGGCCATCGGCAGGTACCTCCAATGCAACCGCCTTTGGTAGGGCAGCAAATGCCGACTAGAGGTGAGAATGAGAAGAGGGAGCTGAGGGCATGGTGAGCATATGCCGGAAGTGCAGTCATAAAAATTTAATACGTAATTTAAATGAGCACAAGGGAAGAGCAAAGTAGGACAGGTTTCTTTTCATATAAATTTCCATAGGAGGAAGGCAGGCTAAACATGGAGGCCACGACCCGCCCCATTAAGAAGGGAAGCAAGACTCTACGCGCTTGGGGTCAGAACCAGGCAAAGCTGAACGTAGTCCTGGACCGTCCCTTGAGGCTTAGCTGCTCCGAGCGCTGTTCCTGGACTCTATGGAATCTCTTACAAAAAGAAGAGAATGTCCTATTATTGCTCTAGGGGTAGAACTTACGGAGGTGCTCTATGTTCCAAGGGTTCGGGAGTGGGTCCCCATCCTCGGTGGAAAGGCGTACGCACCCGGGACGACACACTTTTGTGACTCGGAAGGGACCTTCCCAACTAGGGGAGAGTTTGTGGGTCCCTTCACGAGAAAGTATGCGCCATAGCACCAGGTCGCCTTCCTGTAGCTCCCGGGCACGCACAGACCTCTGGTGGTAGCGGCGGAGCGCTTGTCTGTACCGTGCGTTACGGAGCGCTGCATGCAATCGGACCTCGTCGACGAGGTCGATTTCTCCACGCCGAAGGTTGTCCTGCGCAGCTTCTTCGTAAGCTCGGACACGGTGAGACTTCATGGTGATCTCTGGGGGAAGCACAGCTTCAGCCCCATACACCATGAAGAAGGGTGTCTCTCCGGTGGCCCGGCTCTGGGATGTCCGGTTAGCCTATAGTGTGCTCGAAAGCTCATCCACCCAATTGGCACCATGTTTCTTCAGGTTGGCATAGGTGCGAGTCTTGAGGCCCCGAAGAATCTCGGCGTTGGCCCTCTCAACTTGCCCATTGCTCTTTGGGTGAGCTACAGAGGCGTAGCACACATGGATGCCGAGGTCTTCGCAGTAGTCTTGGAACGCTGCGCTGGTGAACTAGGTCCCGTTGTCGGTGATGATTCTGTTCGGGACCCCGAACCGGCAGACAATTGACTTGATGAACTTTACTGCGGGTTGCTTGTTGATGGTGACGACTGGTGTGGCTTCCGGCCACTTGGTGAACTTGTCGATGGCGACATAGAGGTACCGGAATCCCCCGACGGATCTAGAGAATGGTCCCAGGATGTCCATCCCCCACACGGCAAAACGGCCATGAGGCCAGGATCATCTGTATCGCCTGAGCCGGTGTATGGATCTGCTTGGCGTGGAACTGGCATGCCTTGCAGTTCTCGACCAGCTTGACGGCATCCTGGAGTGGTGTCGGCCTGTAGAAGCCATGCTAGAAGGCTTTACCGACAAGCATGCGTGAGGAAGAGTGACTCCCACATTCGCCTCCATGGATCTCAGCGAGCAAGTCGCAGCCTTCCCCCTGGGTTATGCACCGCAACAGGACGTGGTTCGCGCCACGTCGGTAGAGATCCCCTTCTACCAACACGTATCTCTTAGCCATGCGCACGATCCGTTCAGCGGATACACGTTCATCATGGAGGATGCTGTCTTTCAAGTAGTCCCGGATCTCCGTGATCCATGCATCAGGTCTAACTTGAGCGTCTAGATCTTGAGCGCTGGGTTGCACGGAGTCCCCAGTGACGCTTACGATCCTTGGCGGCGTCCATGGCTGCAGGGCCGCCGGGACCGCCAGCTTCGAGGTGCTGGTCCAGCCCCCTTCGCCCGGCTCGACGGGCCGGGCTGTGGGCCGCAGCAACGTCCTCTCGAAGACTCCTTCGGGCACAGGGGCTCCGGTGGAGGCCTTCGTTGAAAGGTCGTCAACTGCGGCATTGCCAGCGCGTGGTACGTGGCGCAGGTCCAAGGCGAGGAAGTCTTTCTCCAGCATCTGCACGTGGAGCAGATAAGCAGCCAGCTGCGGGTCATTGCAGGAGCATTCGCCCTTAACTTGCTTGATAACCAGCTGGGAGTCGCCTTGTGTCAACAACTGGCGAGCGCCCAAAGACAGGGCTGTCTGTAGGCCAAAGATGAGTGCTTCATACTCTACCATGTTGTTGGTTGCCTTGAAATTGAGACGCACCATGTACCCAAATTGTTCCCCCGATGGCATGAGAAGCAGTACGCTGGCACCGGCCCCCTGCTTTCGCGAGGAGCCATCGAAGAAGAGCGTCCAGTGGGGCTCGGTGAAGACCGAAGCTCGGTGCTTTGGTTCACCGTCTTCGTGGCCCCCTGGGTCAGCCTTCGTTGGTGTCCACTCTACCACGAAGTCAGCCAGCGCTTGGCTTTTGACTGCATGGCGAGGAAGGAAGTCCAGCTCGAACTCCGCCAGCTCCGCTGCCCACTTAGCGACGTTGTCGGTCGCATGGGGGTTGTGAAGGATCGTCTTCAGCAGATAGGAGGTGACTACCGAGACCCGGTGGGCATGAAAGTAGTGGCGGAGCTTCCTGGACGCCACGAGCACTGCATACATCAGCTTGTGGACCTCCAGGTACCTTGTCTTGGCGTCGTGGAGGACTTTGCTGATGTAGTAAACAGGCCTCTGGATGGTCCGGACACTGTCTCTTAGGTCAGAGAGGTCTTCATCCACTGGCTCCGGCCTGCCGGAGGTAAGTGAGTCCAGGGGGGCTTCCGGGAGTTGGAACTCGAAGGCTCCTAAGTCACCCTGGCCCTCCGGGAGGTCCCGCTGGTTCTCCGGGAGCTATAGGGGGTCTCGCTGGACCTCCGGGAGGTCCCGTTGGGCCCCCGGGGGGTTCCGTTGGTCCCCCGGGAGGTCGTCTTGGAGGTCCGGGAGGGCTGCCCTGGACCTCTGGGAGGTTGTCTTGGAGGTCCGGGAGGCCGTCTTGGACCTTCGGGGTTTCCTGGCATCTGTCTCCTGCTAGCGGAGCAGGCTGTGAAGGCGAGAGGTCTGGCCGCTCTGCGACGAGGACCATACTCACCACTTCAGTTGTTGCCGCAATGTAGAGCAACAGATGCTCTCCGGGCTTGGGGCCACCATGATAGGTAGAGTCGTCAGGAGCCGCTTCAACTCCTGGAAAGCTTTTTCTGCTTCGTCAGTCCAGGCAAATGGACCGGATCTGCGCAGGAGCTTAAAGAAGGGGAGTGCCCGCTCTACTAGCCTCGGTATAAACCGACTCAGCGCGGCTAGGCATCCCGTGAGTTTCTGGACTTCTTTGATGCGGGCAGGAGGCCGCATCAAGTCGATGACCTTGATCTTCTCTGGGTTGGCCTCAATTCCCCGGTGCGAGACCAGGAACCCTAAGAGTTTCCCAGAGGATACACCGAACACACATTTGTCGGGGTTCAGCTTGGTGCGCGTGGAGCGCAATTTGTCAAAGACTAAGGCTAGGTTATCTAACAAGGATGAGCTCTGCCTGACCTTGACAACGATGTCGTCGACATACACCTCAACTAAGTCTCTTATTAACTCTCCAAAGGTTTTGTGCATTGCACGTACAAAGGTGGGGAGAGCATTCTTCAGGCCATAAGGCATAGAGACATAACAATACAGGCCATCTACTGTGATGAAGGAGGTGTGCTCTTCATCTTCTCTAGACATGGGGATCTGATGGAAACCCGAGTATGCGTCTAGGAAGCACAACATATCGCATCCTGATGTCGAGTCTACTATTTGATCTATTCTGGGGAGAGGGAATGGATCTTTAGGACATGCCTTATTGAGAATGGTGTAGTCGATGCACATCCGGAGCTTCCCACCGGCCTTCGGGACAACGACGGGGTTCGCCAACCACCGGGGGTGGTGGACTTCCCGTATGAAGCCAGCATCTAGCAGCTTCTTAATCTCTTATCGGATGAAGTTTTGCCGCTCGATGGACTGCTTGCGAGGCTTCTATTGGACTGGCCGGGCTTCGGGGAAGATCTTCAAGTGGTGCTCAATCACCTCCCTAGGGATCCCCGGCATCTGCGACGGCTGCCATGCAAACACGTCGACGTTGTGCCGGAGGAAGGTGATGAGCGCGCCTTCCTATTTACTATTGAGACCCCCGGCTACCCGGGTGGTCTGGGCAGCGTCGGCGCCGACTTGGACAACCTTCAGGGGGATGTCACCCTCGTCGAGGGGTTGCACACGAGGTGCAGTGGCAGAGGCACGGTGGCATGCACTCGGGCGGAGCCGGTCTGGATCCGCACTGCCAGGGGCTGGTGCTCGTGCTGTCGCAAGTGCCTGGAGCTTTTCCAAGGCCGACACCGCAGCAGTGCGGTCCCCACGAATCCTGAGGATGCCTGTTGGTGCAGGCATCTTTAGGACGAGGTAGCCGTAGTGGGCTGCCGCCATGAACCGGTACAGGGTGGCCTGCCGATTATGGCGTTGAAGGGGAGGTCGATCTCCGCTACGTCGAACAGAATGTACTCTGTCCGGTAGCTGTCCGGTGCCCCAAAGGTCACCGCAAGGCTGATGTTACCGTAGGGGACGACTTGTCCCGGCCCTACCCCTGAGAACGGGCTCGACGGGGTGAGCTTGGCCATCGGGATCTGCAGCTTCTGGAAAGTTGCACGACTGATGAGGTTCAGCCCAGCTCCGCCATCTACCAAACTGTGGTACATCCTCACGTTGGCGATGGTGGGCGCTACCAAGAGCGGTAGTTGGCCGACCCCAGCCATGTTCCTGGGGCAGTCGGTGGCATCAAAGCTGATGGGGGTCCCATCCACTTGAGGTGCGGTGCGGCACCTGGGAGTGGCGCCACCAACGCTACCGCTCCGCGCAGAGTCTTAACTGCGCTTCGGGATGAGGGGTCGGCGGACCCGCCGTATATAACGTAGAGCTTCTTTCGACGCTCATCGTCGCTGGAGCTGGAGTCCTCATGGTTGCGCACCACCTTCACGGTGCGCTGAGGCTCCTGGAACCCCGCTTGGTGGTCGACGTTGTCTGGGGCATCGACCTTCTGCTTGCCCTCCCTTTGGCGGAAGGGCGGGGCATCAGTGCGCTGCTGCATCCCTTTGCGGAAGCGCTCTGCGAGCTTCTGAATCTCCCGGCACTCGGCAGTAGTATGGCGACAACTGCCGTGCACGGGGCATAGCTTGTCTTTGTCACCATCTGGGGCTGGTGACTGTCGCTGCCTTTTGTCAGGGCGTGGCCCCCGAGCTCCACTGGGTGACGCTGCTGCGGCAACGGGAACCGTGGCCGATGACTTCACCTTGCCACTGCCCCGGTTCTTGGCCTTCTTGCCGCCTCCATAGGAAGCAGCGCCAGATCCGGGCTGTCCTCCCGACTTGGAGGCTTGCAGCGAGTGCCAGTTCCGCCCTTCTGCTACTCTGGCGCAATTGTCCGCCAGGCTGAAGAGCTCGGAGACGTCGCGGACCTCTCTGGTCGCGAGCTTCTCGAGCATCTTCTTGTCCCGAACGCCTTGCCGGAACGCCACCACCACAGAAGCGTTTTGGATGTGTGGGATGGTGTTCCGTACCTGGGTGAACCGCTGGATGAAGGAGCGCAGCGACTCCCCAGGTTGTTGCTGGATGGCGTGGAGGTCGAGCTCCGTGCCAGGCCGGGTGTAGGAACTGCCGAAGTTGGCGGTGAACTGCCGGCAGAGCTCTCCCAGGAAGTTATGGAACCCTGGGGGAGGTTCATGAGCCAAGACCGGGCTGGGCCGGTCAACGCAACGGGGAAGTAGTTGGCCATGACAGCCTCATCCTCTCCTGCAGCAAGGACGGCGGTGGAGTAGATATGGAGGAACTCCGCCGGGTTGACGCTGCCGTCGTACTTCTCGGGCAGGTGCGGCCGAAACTTGCGCGGCCACCTCGCGAAGTGAAGGTGGGGCGCCAGGGCCGCACATCCTGCTCCTGTTGCTGCAGGCGCTGGTGCCGCGAACGCTTGGTTCGCTGCAGGCACTGTGTACCTCGGTATGGGCAAGGCTGCGCCATAGACCGAGGGCGCCATTTGCAGGGCATATGGCTGTGGCATATGCTGCGTGGCGTAGGCCTGGGGCAGAGATCGCGTAGCGAAGTTCTGCGAGGCAGGGTCGAGGCTGATGTCATGCTGCTGCCCTCCTCTTGGTTGCGACGCCTTTCTCGTCGTCACTCGAGGAATACTCGGGCGTCTTGGCCCAAGTGGTATCGTTCCAGCTCTGTCCTCAAGTCCGCCGATAGGGGCCTGTTGGAGCTGGAGTCCGCCGTCTGCTCGTCAACTGTTGGCGTGCGCGTCAGCGACACAGCCGGGGTGCCAGGGCGGCGTCCCCGCCGAAATCGAGGGTTTGCAGCGGCGACGACAAGACGGTCTACTTCGCGAATCCACTGCCGGGTCGCTGCCTGAGGCGCGTCCCCAGCAGGTGGATTGTGCAGTAGCGCTCTTGCTGCAGCTAGCGCACCCCCGTGGGAAACGCTCAGCGCTGCAGAAGATCTGACGCTGGCTGGAGCCTGCATTGCCGGAGTCGGCTGCTGGCTTCCAGCTTGCACCGACACACTTCGTCCTGACTGTGTCGACACGTATTCCACGCTAGTCACGGTCCACCGTGAATGCGGGGGAGGAGAGCTTGCCGCTGAAGGAAGATTCGTCATCTTTGTCGGCACAACCTCGTCGCGCAAGGGAAAAAACGCCTACCTGGCGCGCCAAATGTCGAAGTGTGTGGTCGACACTTCCCCCGGACCTGCTCTGGGCAGCCCACGGAGGTTCTTTTTCGGAGGGGCTAGTCGCTTGCGGAGAGCTTAAACGTAGGGACGAGTTACGGAGGAGCTTGGCACGGCGAGTTTTACATGGTTCGGGCCGTCGGAGCGTAAAGCCCTACGTCCACGGTGAGCAGAGGTGCTCGTTGTATTGCTTGTTGCTTAGAACCGTAGTCCTGAGCTTGAGGGTGAGTTATGCCTGGGGTTTGAGTTGCTGGAGTGTGAACCCTTGCTAACGTTGCCTACCCAAGCCTTTTATAGTCCAAGACTGGCGTGGCTTACAAGGGGGGCCCGGGACCCGACAGGTGGTCCCGGGGAGATTGCCTACCGACTATCGTATCCGCAGTTATGTCTGTAGTTGTCTCTGGCGAAGGCTTTTGAGTCTTGGTCTTGCCGCCCTGCCCATGCCGCATGCTAGTCGTAGTGGTTGATGACGGCGGGGGCGGCACGGGATGTCTTGTCGCTGTATTTATTGGCTGGCAGGTTCTGACACTGCGCGCCAGTCTGCGATGCGACTGGGAGCAACGACACCTGACAGAGGCGTGCTCCGCGCCTCCGCGTCTTGGGAAGGCGCGGGCCTTGAGTACCTTGTACTGGCAAGGTATGGTGCGTCTTTACGCCCGCTGCCTACCGCTCGGGGGCAGGCAGCGCTGTTCTGCTGGACACGTGGCGGGCCCGGAGCTCTCCTCTGAGGAGAGGGAGGTCCGGCCCCGCAGGACACGTGGAGCCTTCGGACCTCTCCCCGCGGAGGGGGGAGGCCTGGCTTCTGTCAGCCACGTGGCGGGCCTGGAGCTCTCCTCTGAGGAGGGGGAGGTCCGGCCCCGCGGGACACGCGGCGCCTTCGGAGCCCTCCCCACGGAGGGGAGGTCTGGCTGCTGTTGGCCACGTGGCGGGCCCGGAGCTCTCCTCCGAGGAGAGGGAGGTCCGGCCCCGCTGGACTCATGGCGCCTTCGGAGCTCTCCCTACGGAGAAGGGCGAGATCCTTAGGCATTTCCCCCTGTGCGCGGGGTTACCCCATATCGCGGGTACCGACAAAAAGATAAAGACTGGGTGATGGCAATGCAAGAAGAATTGAACAACTTCAAAAGGAACGAAGTGTGGGAGCTCGTTGAAAGACCCAAGTCCAACGTCGTTGGCACTAAATGGGTCTTCCGCAACAAGCAAGACGAACATGGAGTGGTAACAAGGAACAAGGCACGACTTGTGGCAAAAGGGTACTCACAAGTCAAAGGTTTGGATTTCGATGAGACTTTTGCTCCCGTAGCTAGGCTTGAATTGATTCGTATATTACTTGCATATGCTACTAACCATGAATTCAAACTTTATCCAATGGACGTAAAAAGCGCCTTTCTCAACGGACCGATCAAGGAGGCGGTGTACGTGGAGCAACCACTAGGTTTTGAAGATCAAGAGCACCCTGACTATGTGTTCAAACTGCGTAAGGCTCTCTATAGCCTCAAACAAGCTCCTAGAGCTTGGTATGAGTGCCTTATAGATTTTTTGATTGAAAATGACTTCAAGATTGGAAAAGCCGACCACACCTTGTTCACTAAACACTTCGATGATGATCTCTTCATTTGCCAAATCTATGTAGACGATATTATATTTGGTTCAACTAACAAATTCTTTTGTCAAGAATTTAGTAAGATTATGATAGATAGATTCGAGATGTCCATGATGAGAGAGTTGAGGTACTTTTTGGGATTCCAAGTTAAGCAACAAAAGGATGGGACGTTCATAAGCCAAACAAAGTACACTCAATACATTCTCAAGAAGTTTGGAATGGACAAAGCAAAGCCCATAAAGACTCCCATGGCGACAAATGGACACTTGGATCTCAATGAAGACGGACCAAATGTGGATCAAAAGGTATATCATTCCATGATTGGCTCCTTACTTTATTTATGTGCATCTGGGCTCGATATCTTGTTGAGTGTATGTTTGTGTGCAAGGTTTTAAGCCAATCCTAAGGAATGTCATTTGACAGCCGTTAAAAAGATCTTGGGATATTTAGTTCATACACCCAACCTAGGCCTTTGGTATCCCAAAAGTTCAAAATTCAATCTCATTGGATACTCCGATGTAGATTATGCCGGATGCAAGGTAGATAGAAAAGTACTTCCGACACTTGCCAATTCCTACGTAGATCCTTAGTTTCTTGGTCCTCCAAGAAACAAAATTCAATTGTCTTATCCACACCCGAAGTGGAGTATGTTGCACCCGGGAGTTGCTGTGCACAACTCCTTTGGATGCGACAAACTCTAAGGGATTACGGTTACAATATGAGCCGTATTCCACTCCTTTGTGACAATGAGAGTGCAATTAAAATTGCCCATAACCCTGTTGAGCACTCTAGAACCAAACACATAGATATCCGGCATCATTTTTTGAGAGATCACTCAATGAAAGGAGACATAGCCATTTCCCATGTCAACACTGAAAAATAACTAGCCGATATCTTTACCAAGCCACTTGATGAAAAACGTTTTTGTGAGCTCTGAAATGAACTAAATATCCTTGATGCTCGAAACGTGGCTTGAAAACTTGCATACCTGTATGCCATCCTCAAAATTATGTTAATTGTGTTGAAAAATCATCTCTCTCTATTTTTCTCCTAAAAAATTATATTAGTTACTTGATCTTGGTGAATCATGGTCATAGCTTGATTGTTGTATGTTTGCTGATCATATTCATCAAGAATATCTGTGTGCCTTTGTCCCTTATTCCTTAATAGGAACCTTTGAATACATATATACATACATACATATATATATATATATATATATGTGTGTGTGTGTGTGTGTGTGTGTGTGTGTTTTGTACACTTCTGTACAAGGGACCACAGACTAGTCCGCACTAGGTCCGTTAGTCCGGACTAGTCCGGACAACCACGGACTAGTCTGATTTTCTCTGTAACTAGAAAACGGACTAGTCTGATATGGACCGGACTAGTCCGATATTTCGACTCCATAACCCTAGGGCCGGATGAAACCAAAGCTTCTTCATCCTCACAACCCTTCCTACTCACTCTCTCCTCACTCAAGTGCTCCCAAGGTGGATTTCCATGTTCTCCATCAAAACCACCCAAATATCCGTGGGAATCGTTCCTCACTGCAAAGGGATCAAAGACCCCGGACTAGTCTAGATCAAGAACTCCTTCAACGCCTCGAATCGAAGGATTTGGTAAACTTCACTCCAAACACTAGAACCTTCGATTTTCCTTGCTTTGGCTCAATTAGCTTAGCCCTTCCAGTAAATGCATGCTCTATTGATGTATTCCATGTACCCTAGATCATATTTGCCTTGAATAACCTTAAATTTTGACAAGTTAGGGCTTGAGCAGCCTCATAACGGACTAGTTCGTTCTTAGGGCGGACAAGTCCGGTACTCCGGACTAGTCCGACCCTGAACACCGGACTAGTCCGGTATGCCCTGATCAGAATCCTAGCTTATGTCAATTCAATGCAATCCCTTGCCATCCTTGATTATTCATATCCTCTATATCTTCCTTGTCAGAAATCATGTCGGGATCGAATGAGAGTCTCTCCGACTTTGAGGCAGAGATGGATCAAGATCAAGATGTGATGTCGCATATTCCGGAGTCTCGCTCCAAAAGGAGACAAGATCGTGCTGTCGAGCCCTCGCTCACCCCACCTAGGGTTCGCCAAAAGGTTACAATCAAGAGACCAGCTTCAAGAGCAAATATGGCTGATTCTAGCTCGGCGGCTCAACGCCAAACCAAAGGCAAGGGAAAGGGGCTTGCTTCCGGCCCGATTGGTCCCTTTAAGATGACAGCTCCAAGGCAAGGAAATAGGGATCCCTCGGAGAAGAAGTTCAATGGCAAGGGGAGTGATGTGGCATGGAACCTGAGGAAGGTTGATGCCTATAAGTATGGCAAAAAGGCATCAGACAAAAGATTTTGGAGCAACTTTCACTCGGACTACTACAGTTTGGTGTATCTCTAAATGAAGACTCCAGTGGTCCGCAACCAATGGATCGATTGGACATATTTTGAAAGGAAGAGCTGTGAAGCCTTTGAGGAGGTTATAGAGGCTGCAGAGAGACACGGTCTCAAGGACTTGCTCTCCTTCAGATACAACTGGAATGATGAGATCATTGCCCAGTTATATGCAACTTGCCACTTTGCCCTTGATGGAGAAGACAAAGTGACTTGGATGACACATGGATCCAAATACACGATTTCTTATATTGAGTTTGCCAGACTGCTACATCTTGAGAACACCGGCAATGATGAGATTGTGATTCACAATCTCGGTGTTGTGGAGAAGGACAAGATGGAGTTCCTCTATGATACTCGACTCCCATACAATCCTCCCTCCACCAAGAAAATTAAGCCCTTCTTCATTGTTCTCAACAGAGTGCTCCGGAATACCATTGCTCCAAATGATGGAGATGTCGGGAGTGTCCAAGGTTACTTGAGAACCTTGATGAAAGTAATCAGCAGGAGGAAAAGATTTGATATCTTCGATTACATTTGGAATGACATGGTGAACATATCCTGGACACCAAACCGTTCCTGTGGCTATGCACCTTACTTGATGTTCATGATTGAAAAATTCACATGAATTGAGTTTGTGAAGGATGTGGAGCACACTGCTCTAAGGCCTCAGAAGCCTCCTCAGGCCTCCCTCCTAGCTGCCCCCTCACCTGGATCACCTGAAGAACATCCAGGGAGAGCTCAAGAAGATGCAAGGCCTTCATTCAAGACTAGGGCCTCTCCACACAAAGGGTCTTCTAGTGGAATTATGAAGTATTTGGCTGCCATTTTTAGTTCTTGCCGTAAAACTGAGGTGAAACTTCATAAGATGAACAAGGCAAGAAAAGAAGAAATGAGATACATGAAGGCCAATGTCAAAGAAATATGCCAAAAACTGGAGATTGAGCCCATTGGATCTCCAGTCATCTCAGAGGACTCTGCATGTGACTTCACAGAGCTTCCTCTTCTCTCTCCATCAGAGCGTGCCTACTTTGGCACGATGAGTGGTTCCTCTCCTCCTCTTCCTCAGCCTGATGATGAAGACGAAGAAAGGACCGACAGCGAGGAGTGATCCGGCGACGACAAGTAGATCCCTCCTCTCCTTCTTTTTGGTGCCTTGATGCCAAAGGGGGAAAGATTGAGGGGGAGTCTTAGGTCGTAGGCTTTTTTTTTACTTTCATGTCCTAGTTTGAGAAATGAGTTTTTGTAAGACATGTGATGTCATTGTGTTTTCGTAAGACTTATGCTATTATGCTATCATTATGCTTTTGGACATGTGATGTGAAATGATAACTATGTTATGCTTTTGATTAATGATGTATGTTTAAAACTGCTATGTAGGATTTAGACTCTTGATGATGTTATGATTATGCTCATTATGATATTCACATCAAAATTATTGCTCACACACATAGTTCTGCACCCCACCATAAAGAGTGCACATATGTCTTATAACTACTTTGCCTATTTTGCTCAAAGCTCATATGTGCACACTTTATGAAAACCTGAATTTTTTCTTTGTCATATTTGTGTGATCTCAATTGGTTGTCATCAATCACCAAAAAGGGGGAGATTGAAAGTGCATCTAGGCATCCCTTGTGGGTTTTGGTTGATTTATGACAAACAGATGAGACCCTAACAAAATTGTTGAGATGAGCGCAGGTTCTTAAAAGAAATTAGGAAGAAAGTGCAAAAAGAAAGGAGAAGGATGATCCAAATTGATAAGAGCTCAGGAGCTGAAAAGATTAAATTACTTAGTATAGAGTGTGTTGGAGAAACACACCCCAAGAGCTCAAGTGAAAGAAATCACACTAACTGCACAAAATCAGCATGTGCGGACTAGTGTGATATCAACCGGACTAGTCAAATTTTCTTTCTGACCAGAAAACGGACTAGTCCGATATCAGTCGGACTAGTCTGATTTTGTCTCTGGATAGACAACAGACTAGTCCACACTTTTACGGACTGGCCCGATATCTCACAACACTTAGGGTTTTCCACACACCGCACACCAGACTAGTCCGGAGTCAACCACGGACTAGTCCGGACATCACAAACCCTAACGTAACCATTGGAAACCCTATTATAAAAGGAGGTGTACGGCCATACCAACATAACTCTTTAACCCCCCTGCACCGTCACACCTCCCAAGAGCCCAAAATTCACATCTCTCCACACATTCTAACCCAAAAAGGATCAATTCTTTGGGGATTAGTAATTGATCAAATGAGAGACTTGTTCTACACATCTTGAGCTCTTGGGTTTGATCGCTCGCACACTCTTGTTCGTTTATTGTTCATCTTTTGAGTGTGTTTGGTTGTGTTCATTCATTGTAATTCTTGGGGAGTCCTCAACTTGTGAGAAGGCCCCTTGAACGATTTATTTGCCCTTTCTGATTAGTGGAAGAGAATCGGCCTCCGTGGCGATTCGACGAGGATAGTGTTTGTGAAGACCCGGTCCTTAGTGGACTCCTCAACGGGGACGTAGATTTCCTTCGTGGAATGGAACCTCGGGATAAACGCGTGTCTCCTACTCTTGTTAATGTATTGTTCATCATATTCTAGTGTTTAATTAATCTTGTAAAATTTACATTGAAGCATTGAAACCAAAGTTGATCTCTATCATTAATTGTTTTACATTTGCAATACATCTAAGTATCAAAATAATTTCCGCTGCATAGAGTACTAAAAGTGAAAATATTGATCAACTTTGACCTATCTAGTCCACGCATACCGGACTAGTCCACACAGTACCGGACTAGTCCGATTTTTCTCTGAGTAAAAAATGGACTAGTCCGCACTCTACCGGACTAGTCCGATTTCCCTGTATTTGATAAACCTACTAAGTTTTTCACGGATTAACAAAGCGTCGAAAAGCCTATTCACCCCCCCTCTAGGCTACATTCAGGGATTTCCTCCGGACCTAATCGGCTTAGTCCGAATAGGCGGACTAGTTCGGCCCCATGGGCGGACTAGTCCGGCCTTCTAGGACTTGGTCTCAGAAAGGCTCAGACTTACACAAGAACGGACTAGTCCGGCATAGAACGGACAAGTCCGAACTCACTCAGAGACATTTAGTCTGGTCCAAAGCGGAATAGTCCGGTTAAATCGGACTAGTCCGGCCCAAGTCTGGACAAGTCCAACCCCAAGTCCGGAAAAGTCCGATCTACATTCTAAGCTATGCCTAGGACTATTCCCTCCCAAAATTCTAAATAAAAATTTGAGCTCTCTAATGATTCTCAAGCACTATAAAAGAGAAGACCCTCTACACAACTAGAAAATGTGAAATTCAAGAATAAATCCTATTTTCTACTCTTGCAAGTCTTCTTATTTTTCTTTTACTTTTTGAGGGACTCCACATTCATTCTCATCTCAAAGACTTGTGCTCATACTCATTAAAGCTCATTAATATCTCAATTGTCGTCATCAATCATCCAAAACCCACGGGGATTATCTAGATGCACTTTCAATCTCCCCCTTTTTGGTGATTGATGACAACACATTAAGACTCTCGATGAACGGATATAAGAGTTTGTTTTCATAATACATATATGTATGATGTACTCCCCCTAAATGTGTGCATAAGAGTTTATCAAGAAAAATATGCACATGAATGAATTCTATGGGGATTTCATACCCACACGTGTTATGGTGGAGTGCCTAAGTGTGATGTGATAAAAAGAGTGTAAAATGCATTAAAGGAAATATAAATGATATCAACTAACAAGATCATCTCAACATAACATAGTATGAAGGCATAATGAGACATAATATGACATAGTCATTATGAAACAAGACGAGCATAACAAGACATAATGTGGCATAGTCATTACAAAACAAGACAAGCATAACAAGACATAATGCGGCATAGTCATTGCAAAACAAGACAAGAATTTTAAAAAAGGCTAAACTAGACTACTCCCCCTCTTTCTCTCCCCCTTTGGTATTAATGCACCAAAAAGGAAAAGAAAAGAGAGAAGGGCCTAATCGTTATCGTCTTCATCTTGATCTTCGCCTTGTTCGCTTTGAGTCTCTTCATCTTCATCGTCATCCTCATCGTCATCCACATCGTCATCCACATGTGGAGCATGGGAGGTAGGAGGAGCAACAGAGGAGGAACCACCTTCACCAAAGAAGGCAAGCTCGTCCTCGGTGAGAGTGGGAAACTCGGTTACTCCTTCATCTTCCGATGACGGTGGAGACATAGGTATCTCCATCTTGTCGTACATTGCTTTGAGGTACTTCTCTTGGTGTTGCTTCATCCTTTGTGTGCGAACTTCCACCTTCCGGCATGAAGAGAAGATTGCCTTGAAGATTTTGAGTAGCCCACTAGAGGAGCCACTCGACGACGGAGGAGCAGATGGCCCAGCTGAGGAAGATGGAGATGCGGAGGAGCTTCTACCCAAGGACACAGGAGGGCGAGGAAGAGGAGTCGGCATTTGTGGACGCAGCTTCCTATGTTTCACGTCCTTGGCAAATTCCACGCCAGTGACTTTCTCGATCATGCACATAATGTATGGTGCATAGCCACAAGACCTGTTTGGAGTGTAGGAGATGTTGTAGATGTCGTTGTAAATGTAGTCGAAAACGTTGAACTTCTCCTCTTCATTGAGTAGCTTCATTAAGTTCCTTAGATATCCTTGTATCATCCCTGCATCTCCATCCTTGGGTGCTAGAGTCTTTCTCAAAACTCGGTTGAGCACTCAAACACTACAGGAAAACACATTATTTTCGTCGGCTAAACGTAATTTCGTGGGCCCTCACGAAAATAAAACTAATTTCGTGAGCCATAACCTAGCACACGAAAATGTGACACTAATTTCGTGGGCTAGAGGAAGAGCACACGAAAAAAGGTTGAAATTTCGTGGGTTATGTCAAGGCACACGAAATTATTTGCTAATTTCGTGGGTTTCTGGTGGCACATGAAAACAAGGGGACGTCAATTCCGTGGGCTTCCGACAGGCACATGAAAATAACTCCTTAAATTCGTGGGCTTCCGACAGGCACACAAAAATACGCGCTAGATTCTTGGCTCTCGACAAAAATACGCAGTAAATTCGTCGGCTCCTGACAGGCACACGAAAAGAGACACTATTTTCGTTGGCTTTCGAGCGGCTCACGAAAATATATGACCTTAAATTCGTGGGCTTCCAACAGGCACACGAAAATACGCACTAGATTTTCGGCTTTCGACAAAAGTACGCTCAATAAATTCGTCGGCTCCAGACACACACACGAAAAGATGAGCTATTTTCGTCGGCTTCCGGGCGGCTCACAAAAATATAGGCATTAAAGTCGTGGGCTTCTGACAGGCACACAAAAATACGCCCTAGATTCTCGGCTCCCGACAAAAGTACGCTCAGTAAATTCGTTGGCTCCTGACAGGCATACAAAAAGAGGAGCTATTTTTGTCGGCTTCTGGGCGGCTCAAGAAAATATAGGCATTAAAGTCGTGGGCTTCTGACAGGGCACACGAAAATACGTGCTATTTTCATGGGTTTCCATACAGCACACGAAAATACGCGCTATTTTCTTGGGTTTCTGTTAGGCACACGAAATTAACTCTTATACCGGGCAGATACGGGCTTCGGTTTTCATTGTGACCCGCCGCCGCCGCCATAACCTGTGCCTCGCCCGCTGCCCGCGCCCAGCGCCGTCGACCGGTGCGCCGCCCACCAGAGCCGCAGGCGCCGCCAACGCCGTCGCCTCGGGGTGCGCCGCCCCTGCCGGAGTAGCCGCCGTCGCCCCGGGCTGCGCTGCTTCGGCCCCCGCAAAGCAGCTGCCGCCCCTGACTGGAGTTGAGCCGCCGCTGCTCGCGCCAGGCAGTGTCGCCGGCGCCACTGCCTCGACCTTCAACCTGCACCGCCCAACCGCTCGCTGTCCACCACAACCCGACCTGCACGCCGCCTGTCCAGTGCGCCGCCTGATTCAGCGCTGCAGCCCGAGCTTGCTGCCACGCAGCCCGGCCGAGGCTGCCCTGCCACAGCAACAACGTTGCCCTAACTGCCGTGCTATACCCACTCGTCATCGCCGAAGCTTCTGCGCCGCGCCGTTTCGTCGCCCCTGCTGCCAGACTGCACCGGCCGCCTCTACTTCGAGCTTGTCTCAACCGCTGCTCCTAAGTACGTATGACATGTAGTGGTTAATCCAAATTTTATGATTGTGGAAATAGAATGCAACCCGTGTAGTAATCAACTTTGTTTTGGTTTTAGCATAGATGATAAAAAGTTCATCTTTATTCTTTCGTTTTGGCTAACGTGATATCTAAAGATGACATTGTTGCCGATTAGGTAGTTAATTTGATTCAAGAGAGATTATTAGTTCATTGACAATTTACTGGCATGTCAAGAAAACTTGCTTGACATTTTATTGTCGTAGAAATATTTTCATGGGTTTTTTCCTCGGCCGCCGCATCGGTCGGGTCAGAACAGCTGCAGGCTTGCCGCCGCCCTTCCCGTCGCTCGGCTTCGACCAAGCCCAGGGAAACCCCTTCCCGTGCATTAACCTTTGATAATTGCATTTAGCCGAATGTGTAGAATGCCTTGCACCCTGTGTGTCGAGGTTTCGATGAATTACATATAAGCTCAATATAAAACATATGACCCTAATTCATCGTAGTTTCATTACTCATTTGAAGATAATGTTATAATACTATTTCATTATTCATTACCCTAATTAACGTGCATGCTTTAATTTATGTGTTGTGCTTTTGTTTAATGCCTATTATGATCGTGCATGTACCATATCCGTCTATGCGAGAAAAGTGACTAGTAGCTCATAAATAATAGATAACGCTATTAGAAGCATATAAAGTGTTGCATGGTTAATGTGTGCTTTAAAAAAATTTATTATAGCGATATGTAAATAAACGAGCTTCGGGCCGGCTCAGCCCGGCACAACCCATTTATGGCTCGACAGTTAGGTCGTATAAAAGTCAAATTTCTCCATTGTCGCGCTTTAACAAAGTATAGCACTGTCGAGAACCCTAGGAACCATTTTCTTCGCGGTTTCATTTCAGAAGCCCATAGCAGCGAACCTTGGCTCGTACGTCATCACTGGCGGGACCTGATGGAGCATAACATAGGACGGCTGGCCCACTTTACTGTCTCTCCCTCGTTCTTTCCTACTGTCTCTTGTTCTTACGTTTCTCTCGTAAATTACTTAAAAAAGTAAGATTCACGTAACCTATACAATATGCGTCACCCGTTTCGGACCGTCCCATCCCACATGCGTTACGCATGTGAGACGTGTAGGTTTGGAATTGTCCCTTTTTGGACAGCGTGGCAGTGATCGAGGGGGCGTGCTTATGACGAGACACGGAGTCTGGATTCGGACGAAATTTCGATGGCGTAACCCTAATGTTCTCTGTTGCACCATTATCGGGTGTGCAGTTGGAGAACAACGGGGTTATGCTGCCAAATTTTTGTGTGGATCCGGACCCCGCATCTTGTTATAAGCACGCCCCGCTCGGTCACTCTTGGTGGGTTTAGGACCTATCCCTTCCAATAGATGTAAAGTGAACGAAATTTCTCTATCTTTTTATTTTTAGTTGCAACATATATATTTGTGAGTTTTATGTTCTTATATTCTATAGTCTAGAACATGGGTGATGATAGACGATGGATGTATGATGGTTGGCGGAAGAATGATGCGCCTCCAGATGAATGGGCCATCAATACTAAGGCATTTATCCGTCAGGATTTCTCTTTATCGACCAACCGTTTGGTGAAATGTACGTGCAACAAGTGTCGTAACTTTTTATGCAAGGAAAAGTTTGACATGGAATGAGACCTCTGTTGATTTGGTTTTATGCCTGGTTATGAAACATGGTATGAGCATGGTGAGTTATACTATAGTAATATTGATGTTGATAACATAGATGGTGATAACGATGATGGAATGGAAGATATGGTTGAAGCACTAAATCGTGATTGTGGTGCAGAAATATCTAAAGAAATTCCTGGACCTGAAGTTGAAGAGTTCTATAGAATTCTCTCAGCATCACATGAACAGTTGCATGATCACACTAAAGTGTCTGTCCTTTCGACCGGTACTCGTCTCATGTCTATAATATCAAAGTACAATTTGTCGAACAAGTGCTACGATGATCTTATGGATTTGATAGCAGACATTCTTCCGATGAATCATAAGTTGCCAAGAGACATGTACCAGTCAAAGAAATTGTTGTCGGGACTTGGTATGAAGTATGAAAAAATTGATTGTTGTCCTAACAATTGTATGCTTTTCTGGAAGAAGAATGCAAATCTGACACAATGCTCGGTTTGTAAAGAATCTCGATACATTGAGGCCACGAATGAGGACGGTGAATTGGTGAAAACAAAAGTGGTAGTGAAACAACTTTGTTACATGCCTCTTGCACCTAGGCTGAAATGGTTGTTTTTATCTAAATCAACTGCAAGACACATGCAGTGGCATAAGGATGGTGTGCGCGAAACAAAGGGAGTAATGACACACCCATCTGATGCTCAGACTTGGAAGGCATTGGATTCTTTTGATGAGTACTTTGTAGAAGATGCTAGAAATGTTTGTATTGGTTTGGCCACCGATGGTTTCACACCATTCAATACAACTTCTGCCTCGTACTCATGTTATCCAGTTTTTGCTATACCATACAATCTTCCACCAGCTATGTTTATGAAATATGATTACATTTTCTTGTCTCTAATCATTCCCGGTCGTAAACATCCAGAAAAACGTTTAGGGGTTTTTCTTCAGCCATTGATTGAGGAGTTAAAAGAATTGTGGATCAGAGTAGAAGCGTATGATACCTACAAAAAGCAGAAATTCAACTTGCGAGCAGCATATTTGTGGTCCATTCATGATTTTACTGCATACGGTGTTTTTTAGGATGGAGCACACACGACAAACTTTGTTGTCCTATTTGTGGATCGAACTCTATTTTTTTTAGACTTACTCATGGGGGCAATGTGTATTTTTTTGATTGCCACCGACGATTTCTACCAGCAAATCATCCATTTCGAAGGCAAGTCAACACATTTCGAAAGGATACTATTGTAACAAAGGGTCCGCCGAAACGTTTGGCTAGTGCTGAGATTGCTGCATAGCTCCCCTACAGATGATGGGTTTGTTGGTTTTGGTCACTAGCATAATTGGACTTATATATGTGGCTTATGGGATCTTCTTTATGCTAAGTCATTGTTATTTGCTACACAATATCTATGTGATGCACCAGGAACGCAATGTAGCAGAAAGTATAATTAGCACATGTTTCAATTTTAAAAAGACAAGATTATTTGAAGGCTCAAAAAGATTTAGCAGATATTTGTAATCGTCCGACTCTAGAAGTCAGACAGGATGGTAGTGGAAAACAGAGATTGTCACGTGCTCCATTTTGTCTTAAAGTTAGTAAAAAGAAAGAAGTTCTAAAATGGTTGCAACAATTGAAGTTTCCTGACGGTTACTGTGCTGGGTCGAGGCGCACGATAAATCTTGAAAATTGGGTATTAAATAATCTCAAAAGCCACGATTATCATATAATGATGGAAATACTTCTTCCAGTAATGTTTCGTGGATATGTGCATTAGGATGTGTGGAGAGTACTTGCGGAACTTAGTTTCTTTTATAGACAACTATGTGCTAAAGAAATTACAGTTCAAATGATGGAAAAACTGGAGAAAGAAATACCTTTACTCATATGCAAAATAGAAAAGATATTCCCGCCAGAATTTATGAATGTAATGCAACATCTACTTGTGCATTTTCTTTACGAAGCTAAAGTTTGTGACCCCGTACAATATTGATGGATGTACCACATTGAAAGGACACTAAAGAAACTACAAGCAATGGCTTTGAACAAAGCAAGAGTAGAAGGGTGTATTGCAGAAGCATTTGCTTTGAAAGAGGTATCATACTTCTCAAGTACATTCTTTGCTAAGAAACATAATGTGTATGCTCCCACAACACGGTACCACATAGATGAAGAAACTCCTGTGGGGAATTTAAGTATTTTTTCATGGAAAGGAAAAACGGTTGGTGGCAGCAGTAGGCATGTGGTTTCAGAATAAGAATTGAATTCATGTATGTTATACATGTATACAAACATCAAAGAGATGACTCAATATTTTGTGTACCTTGGTTATCAAAGGATTGAACAACAGGGATCCATATTTTTTTCTACTAATTACCGTGAAGAAACATCTAATGTTTTTTCTCACATTTTACATGAGAAGATGTTCTAATGTACTAATATTTTGCATTATGTAGCGAGTTCGACAAACAATTTTAGAACTATACGCGTCAACCAACAAGCAAACAATTAGATAAAATGCGTCATGATGGCCTTCATGGGGGTCCTAACTTCGTAAATTGGTTTTGGAAGCATGTAACATTCTGTTATTACATGTTATTTTTATCACTTCCAAGTTAATCTGATTAGTAAAAGTAATATTTTTATTTAATATGTAGTGCATGGTCGATGCTAATGTTCATGAAGACCTACGACAACTTTCTCAAGAACCATAACAACAAGGAGTTTTGGCTGTTACGATGTAACTGGGTTCCGATTTCGTTCGGCCAAATTTGAAGGAAAACATCCCCTTGCAGCCATGACAAATAGTGAAGTTGTAACTAGAGCATGTGATGCACAAGGGCATGAAACTAACTATTATGGGATTATTCAAAACGTTGTGGAGTTTAAATTTGGTGGCTCCAAAGATCTTAGAGTTACTTTTTTCCACTGCGACTGATTTGTAACAGGGGAACACGATAGGATGAATTTGGCATAGTAGAGGTAAAACATAAAAATAGACTTTTTAGATGCGATAATTATGTTCTTGCTCATCAAGTTGAGTTGGTTTACTACCTACCATATCCTTTTCCAAAGTTGAGTGTTTGGTGGGTCGTCTATAACGTGAATCCACGACAACGGTTATATGCCCCTGGTGATGCTGGTTATCAAGAAGAACAATATGAAGTGTACCAAGAGAATGATATTCTACTGTCTTTTAATATAGATAATGGTTTAGGTCTTGATACATTAGTTGGTGATGTTGAAGACAATGGGGTATAAGAGGATGTAGTGGTTAAAAGAAAGAGACGTAATCCTAAAAAAGTTAAGATAAGACAGAAGAATAAAGTTGGTCGACATGTTACCGAAGAAATATCGGATCATGATAAATTTTAATCATGTAATTGATTTATATTACATTTGAATTTATTTTCATTACTTTTGTTTGTATCATTATGTATTTATCTCTGACCATTTTTTTCAACAGGATGCCACGTGGTCTTAAGAATATAGCTAAGGGTCTTTTTGGCTCCTCAAGCAAGAGTGGGAGCCGGTCCGCGAGCTCTTCACGTAGTCAAGACTCTCTTTTTCATGGCAGTGCCTCAAATAATAGTAGACGAGAGGCATTTAGAAGATGCATGGAACAAGCTTATGAACAGGTTCATTAGCTTATAATTGTATTAGATGGTACCCATGTATCATATCGTGAAACCTAATTTATCTAATTTCACGTGGAGCAGGAGATCCAGGAGGAGTGTCAAGAGGATCAAGGGGATGAACTTTATGCGAGGCATGAACAACAACAAGGGGTAAGAGCCTATATTGATGAGGAAGCCGAGAAGGGAGTCGAAGAGGATGAGGGGGATGACACCGATACGGGAGAGTGCCGCAATCATTCAGGTATCGGTCTTCAAACACTCTCCTGTTGGTTGTGCCTCCACAACAGAGATTACGGATCACTCCTGTCAGTGACTGGTAAGTAAATATAAAACTCAGTATTGAATTATAGATACAATGTTTTCGATAAATAATATATGTTGTTAAATTAACTTGTAGGCAATAGGATGATCTGGATTGGGATGGACGACAACATCGTAATCAGCCAAATGTAGTGTTGGGTGCTATATGTTGCCATCATTATCCAGGTCTTGTGAACATTAAAGATGAAGAGAAACCTGCAATATATTGGGAGCACTATAAAATTGTTCCACATGCTGTGCATGAGAACAAGCAGGGGCAGCCTGGCATAATTTTTGGGTACGTCTTCACTACACTGCACTTTAATTATGTCCATTATATTTTTAGTAATACAAATTCTATAAATTTTATAGGAACGATATCGTTTGCCCGATGATCATGACGCTGCTCTCGAGTCTAGAACACACAAAGTATTTCACAACGCTGCACGTAAAGTTGTTAATGATATGATGTCTAATGCTCAGATCACATCTGTGTGGTTGTACTACAAGGAGAAGCTCGGACAAATGATGAACAAGAAAATGGGAGATTCTAAAATTTATCTAGAGGACGATCAATACTGTCAGGTAATGATTCCTTGGATGGTTAAGTGTGCTGATGCTTATTATTCATTATGTACATCAAGTGAGTATCGAGAAAAATCTAACTCCAAGAGAATCAATCGTGAGTCCAGTGGTGAAGTTCTCCATCGTTACGGAGGAGATGGTCATATTCGTCTCTCGAAACGTATGGTGAGTTTAGTAGATTTAGAATTTAGTCTTATAATATAAGCTTTTGCGTAATTATATTTGTAACATGTCTATATAGGCTGCTCAAAGTGGTTAGGAACCCTCTTTCATTGATACTTATATAAGAGGGCATAGGGGCATAGATGACAATCAATTGTGCATTCCAACGACCACTCAGAACTTGGTATGTCATATAAGTAAAAGTAATTATCAATCAATATAATTGTTGTATAATAGCTTTGTAGTTACTTTTAATGTAGGAGAAATATGGTGAAGAGATGGTTCGACGTCATGGAGATGATTACAATTGGAGAAAGGAAGACGTCGACGTAGTTGCTTTATATGAATCCGATGGAGTAAAGCGTCACGGTAGGTGAACTTACTACTCTCATATTCATATATTCACATACTTCAATTTTTCCAAGTGTCACCTTATAGTTATGACATATCACTATTGCAGGTATTCGATGTTCAACGGTGTAATGAACACCGATGTGGTTCTCTCGCAGTCACGGTCAACACAGAGCGGACAGAGTTCTTCTCGACGTACTCATACAGAAAATGAGTCCAGGTTAAAACAAATGTAGGAGGAGCAGGCTGTATTGAAAGACCACATGAAACGACAAGAAGAGTTTATAAAAGCCTGCTCCTCCTATATTTGTTTTAACCTGGACTCCACACGAAAATAACCAGCCAGTATTTTAGTGGGCTAAAATGTGGCCCACGAAAATAACACGACTTTATTTTCGTGGGTCGAAATTTGGCCCACGAAGGCACATGAAAATAACTTACCTTTATTTTCGTGGGCCTCATTTTGGCCCACATTTTCGTGGGTTGTATCTGGCCGACGAAAATAAACTTATTTTCATGAGCCGCTGACGAAATTAAATTTATTTTTGACGAGTTATTTTCGTGGGCCGAGGCCCACGAAAATAAGCATAAATCCATGAAAATAATTATTTTCGTGGGTTTTATGCTTATTTTCGTGGGCCCCTTGCTCACGAAAATATGTCGTTTTCCTGTAGTGAAAGAAAGGCTCGATATTGTGAGTTGAGGATGGCTCATAGGTGAGGTATGATAGGTACATAAAGTACAAGTCATCCTTTTGCAAGGTTCTTTCATTGTGAACTATGATCTCATAGTTCAAATGCTCTTCAAGCTCGAGGATCCTTGCAAACTCATCATACAACACCGAGTACACCACACCATTAGTCATCTAAGTGATCTTCCTGTTTCCATATGTGTGGAAGTAGCAGGTGGTGTAGAATTGGACTATGACTTCAATGTTCCAATCGTATTGAAAACTCATCAAGTCCTTGATCCCATGACATTCTACAGCTTCAATCACTGCATCAAAAGCTTGCTGCTTCTTGTTCGCCATATAGGACCAATCCACCCACTGAGCATCGACTACCGGTGTCTTCATTGGGAGATAGACAAGCCGGTAATAATCACAATGGAAGTCACACCAGAAGCGAGAGTCTAGTGTGGCCTTCTCATACTTGTAGACTTCTTCCTCTCTTAGCCTTCTAGCTTTCTCAGCTCCCTTGCCTTTGAATGTTGCACTAGCCAAGTTGGGTTGGCGGTTTGGATTGTGCATGGGAGGTGCTCTCTCAAGTGGCCCAACTGGTCCTTGTGGGAGACCCCCCCACGCCTAGGGTTGTCACAAATGACAAGACCCCTATTGGCCAAAGCCTTTTTCCTCCGGGGATCCGCTGCTTTCCCTTTGCCTTTGTCTTGAGCAGTTCCCTATCGTTGAGCTTGTCGCTTTTCTTTCAAGGTGACAAGCCTCTTCCTTCTTGGAGGATCAACGGACTGAGATGCTTGTGCTTCCCTGTCAGCACGTTTCTTTGCCCGAGCCTCCCTAGTTGCAGCCTCAAGAGCCTTATCCGCTTCGACCTCGGCTGCTGCACAATAGGCGGCCTGGCGAGATTCTTCGGCCTCGGGTTGGGGAGAGGACTATCTTCGGATCCAGACATGATCTGGTGATAGATAAAAGGGAAAGATTAGACATGAAAGCATTGCGTTTGAATTAGTGTACATTCACAAAGTTAGGAGCTAAAACTGCACCAGCCAGACTTGTCCGGCCTGAGTTCGGACTAGTCTGGACTCTACAGTTTTAAACACTAACTTAAGCGATTTGAGCACAAATTCATAAAAACTAGACGCAATACTACAAGGAATGCAACAATATGGCATAAAGACGCTAGGGGAGGCCTAAGGCACTAGAAAGATGACCTAGAAACAAGGGGTTTGAGACAAATGGAAGTTAGCTCAAAAAGTACGTTAGAACAAAGAAATTTGATGAAATCTACGGATCGAAGGAGCGGAGATGGTCGGGAAAGGGTTCCTCGCACTCCACAAGCCTCGAATCGAGGATTCCTTCAAGGGATTTGAGGGAGAGCTCCAAAATCGCCAACGGGGGTGAGTTTTGGAGGAGAAGAGAGGTTGTAGAGGTGAATGAGAGAGGGAGAGGAGTCGGGCCCGACCCTTGGAGGTTAAGTCTCCAGGGGTCGGACTAGTGTGATTTGCTGTCCGGACTAGTCCGGTATGTCGGACTAGGTCCGGACTAGTCTGTAGGTCGGACTTGTCCAGATGCAGTCCGGACTAGTCCGTTGTGGACTTGTCTGCTGCATCCCGGACTATTCAAGGTATCCTGACTTGTCCGGCCTATAGGGCAGACTAGTCCGATCCTTGAAGCTGAAAAATTCCTATATATTAGAATTTCACGAAGATTGATTAAGGTAAATTTACTTTTATCTTCTATTAGATAAATATGGTCAATATATCAAAACACACAATTAGATGATGACCACAAAATAACAAAACATAATTAGGTAAAATAATGTGAGAGAAAATTAGAAGGGGAACACGTTTTCACAATCATGCATATTTTTGAAGTTTGTGAAAGTTTCTAAAGATTCCAAACTACTAGCATTCAGATGTACAAAATTTCAGGCCACATTCCTAGAGTCTAGGATGTTTAGCTCATTTTGAAGTTCACAAAATCGTTTTTCATCTAGTGGTTTGGTGAAAATGTCGGCTAGTTGTTTTTCGGTTCTAACATGTGAGATAGCTATGCCCCCCTTTATAGAATGGTCTCTCAAGAAGTGGTGTCGTATGTCTATATGTTTGGTCCTAGAGTGTTCAACGGGGTTATGAGCAATCTTAATGGCACTCTCATTGTCGCATAGGAGTGGAATATGATTCATATTGTAACCATAATCACTTAGAGTTTGTCGCAACCAAAGAAGTTGTGCACAACAACTTCCGGCTGCAACATACTCCACTTCGGCTGTGGAAATGTAACACCCCAAATTTTGATTTAAAACCCTAAACCATGTTCAGAGGGGAATTTAAAAATTTTTGGACGTGTTGCATGTTTTGCAAAAATTCAAATTCAAACTGGAATTCAAATTAGACTTAAAACAGAAAAGAAATGGAAAAAGAAAAAGAGAAACGGGAAAAAAAACCGGCCAGTGGGCCGAAACCCGCCAGCCGGCCCAGTTTCCCCCGCGCCAGCCCGCCCCCGCGCGCCCGCGCTGTCTCTCACAGACGGGTGGGACCCACCTGTCATCCCTAACCCCGCGACCCCGGACTCTCCCGCGCGCGCGATCTTAACCGATTGAAAACCGCGTCCCTCAGCCCGAAATTCCGGTCCCAGAAGAATCAAACTCGATCACAACCGACCCACCGCCCTCCCCCGGCTATAAAAACCCCAGTCCCGATCGGTTTTTCTCACGCGATCGCCGATTTTCACTCCGGTGAGCACCGAGACTTCGCCGGTGAATTCTGGCCGATCTAAGCTCGGAAACTCTGATCTAACTCGCTGGTCTTGATCCACCGCCTCCGGGGAACTTTGCAGGTGCAGAAAACCCGAAGACTTACGGTGTAAACCCGGCGCCGACGAGCTTCGCCGTGGTTTTGCCTCGGACCTCGCCGCCGATCATTTTCCAGGACCCCTGAGCTCGAGAAAACCCCCGAGGTGAGATCCCCGACCTCCCCTCTACCGATCTATGCCATCAGATCACAGTTCTAGGCAGAATTCTCGAGGATCCGAAACTTTCCGGCGAGATCGCCGCTTCCCGCCGCCGTGCGCCGCCGGCAGCGCCGCCCGCGCTCGATCAGAGCGACGTGGCCGCTTGTGCGCCGTTTATTTTAAATCGCACGGTAGACTTTAAAACCCCGCGTACCGGTTCGATGTTATAATCTCAGCCGTCGGTTTAAAATCGGACGGTCCACGTCAGCCCCGCGTTATAAAGACTGGAATTCTTACGTGCTACCCCCTGGGGTTCTCGGGAAATAAGAGCTAGCCCCGGAAACTTCTGATCTAGCCCCTGGAACTCCAGAAAATCATGTAAATTCATTTAAAAATCAGTTTTAGCCCCTGGACTTAATAAAAATTAGGAAAAACACCTCTGATAAGTGTAGCTAGACCCCTGGAAATTATGAAAATAATATTATAGACCCTGTAATGAGGTGAGTTCATTATTTTAGTTCTGTTTAGTATTTAATTTAGAAAATAGAATATGTAACTAGTGTTTAAAAATTAAAATGTGGGACAAACATAATTGTCAAAATTAAATAAAAACTTTCTCAGTACTTAGAAAACCTTGGAGTGAGATAAAACTATATTTTGGGCTGAAATGAATCTGTTTCATTTATTATTCACATTTAATTATATAGGGACACATTTTTAAGTAAAGAATAGCTATAGAAAAATAGGGAAAATAATTATGAAATAGTTAACATCAGAGGCCAAGGTCAAAATATGTTATTAAATTATTCAGGACCAAAACCTATACTGTTTAGATGATGTGTATTACTAATTTCATAATAAAATACACAATTATGCATAGGAATATAAATCTGAAAATATAGCAACTAGTAAATGATAAATGGAGTTTTTAAAATCCAAAGAGTTCAGTTTAGGGTTGATAGAAATTATGAAGGCACATATGGAGAAGAAAAATACTTTTCATACATACTTGGTAGTTTAATATAAGGAATTTATTTAAAACTGAAACACATATATATATATATATATAAATATAGTATGTAAGTATAAATATGAACACCAAAGTAGGAATCATACACATATAAATAAAAGTGTATGCAAGCCACAGATCAACACACAAAGTAACCACAACACATATAATGGTGAATGAATTTCATAAATATGAATGTGTGGTTTGTATGAAGTAAGAAGTGTGAACTATGTCTTATGATTGTTGTTTTTCTTTTGCTATGTGTGATGGTATGAAGTAGAACCTGTTCAAGAGCAAGTTATTCCTTTCCAAGATCAGGACTACCCATTTCAAGAGCAGCAAGAAGGAGGCAAGTGTCCTTGACCACTTTGATCCTATGCTAGGATGTGTAGATAGAATTATTTGCATTGTCAAATGAAATATGAAACCCATGCTAGGAAGTTTCCCTAGAATTGCATTACCTTGTTTCCTTGTAGCTTGGGTTGGGATTTATTTTGTCATGTCATTTATTTCCATGCATATGCTTAGCCATGCTTAGAATGGGATGTTTGGGACATGAAATCATCAGTTTATATTACCATACTCTTGAATGAGACATTGTGAGTTATGTAGAGGTAGGGATCAAGGCAAGTTGGATGTTTTGGTTGTGTGCTGGGTGCACGAGACTTGGGTTTGTGTTTAGTACTTGCCTGGATCCTAAGGACCGGTTCATGGAGCATGTAACCCGGCTTTACAGTGCCAACCACATGCTGAGAAGGGGCAGCTTGGCCAATTAATTAGGTGTATCCCCGGCGTAGTATGGGTGTGTTGGATGGTGCGGGGAGTAGGTGTCAGCTGGACTACCATATGAACCGCAAGGCTCAAGAGGGGGCCACTGCAGCGGGGTTGGAGCCTCTTGTATGCTGTTAGGGGTGAAACCTCAGTGGGCCCACGCTCGTCGGGAATCCCTTTGTAAAGGCTTCGTAGTGATCTCCTGGCTGCACACCTGGGAAGTGTAAATGTGGATCGTAGCCACTGGCATAATGGAGGTTCTTTTAGTCCACCCGGCAACAGGGGATGAAATCACTACATGTGGGTACAGTGGTACAAACTCTGCAGAGTCAAAACTGTCTTGACAACCGTGCTCACGGTCAAGAGCGGCCTGGACTTATTCATGATTAGAGGATTGATGGTTTTGGAAGTTAAGCGGGGAGCTTAACATTTGGAAATGATGATTATGGTTATTGGATTATGATGATGGGATGGGAGATTGGGACCATTTCACCTGTGTAGGAATGTAGGTGCTTAATAAGCTAAGGTGATAGGTATTAATTGCGTAGTGCTTTAACCATGAGTTCAACTTCTCCTTGTTCTAGCCATGCATGATAAAATTTTCCCACACTTGCTGAGTACCATTGGTACTCAACCTTGCATATTTGTTGGTTTATATTACTGCTCAGGTCAAGATAATGAGGTGGTGTATAATGACCAAGATTTTAGACCCGAGGAAGGTTTTTAGGTTCATGAAGACCCCGGGCAACGCCTGTGATGGAGCCCTAAAGAATAATATTCCGCTGCTAGTTTATTTACTTGTGATGAAGCATTAGTGTCCATTGAGACATTTGTGATGTAAGACTTATTTATATTCGACACCTGGCTTGTAATAAATGATGCTTCACTATTTGTCATCACATGTATGAGAAAATGATCCTGGCATACATGTGATATTCACTTGGTTGTTCTTCGGAAAAACCGGGTGTGACAGGAAAGGGCAATGGAATTTTGTTTCTTGGATGACCATGATACTAGGGACCTACCCAAGAATTGGCAAGTCTCGAATGTGCTCTTTCTATCTACTTTACATCCGGCGTAACCCCCATCGGAATATCCGATGAGATTAAACTTAGACTCCTTTGGATACCACAACCCTAGGTTTGGTGTGTGAACTAAATATCTTAAGATTCTTTAACGGCGGTTAAGTGACAATCTTTAGGAGAGGCTTGAAACCTTGCACACAAGCATACACTAAGCATGATATCGGGCCTAGATGCACAAATATAAAGCAATGAACCAATCATAGAGCAATATACCTTTTGATCCACACTTGGTCCATCTTCGTTGAGGTAGAGGTGTCCGTTCGTTGCCATTGGTGTCTTAATGGGTTTGGCCTTGTCCATGTCAAACTTCTTGAGTATGTCTTGTGTGTACTTCGTTTGACTTGAAATTCTACGAAGAAATTCAATTACACCATCATGGACATCTCAAACCTATCCGTCATTATCTTACTAAACTCATTACAAAAAGATTTGTTAGTTGAGCCAAATATAATGTCATCAACATATATTTGGCACACAAAGAGATCATCGTCCATATTTTTTGTGAAAAGATTGTAATCCGCTTTGCCTATCCTAAAACCATTGTCAATAAGAAAGTCTCTAAGACACTCATACCAAGCTCTAGGAGCTTGTTTGAGGCCATAGAGAGCTTTATGCCATTTAAACACATGATTAGGATATTCTTGAGCTTCAAACCCGGGTGGTTGCTCCATGTACACCTCCTCCTTGATTGGACCGTTGAGGAAGGCGCTTTTCACATCCATTTGATACAGATTGAAATCATGGTGAGTAACATAGGCCAATAGAATACGAATTGACTCAAGCCAAGCTATGGGAGCAAAGGTGTCATCGAAGTACAAACCTTCAACTTGAGCATATCCCTTTGCCACAATTCGTGTTGTAACATCCCATTTTTCGTAAAGCTAATAAATCAAGGTTATAGAATTAACCACCAGACATATTACACACACTCTTGGCTGAATTCAGATATGCCTTTCATTGAAAATGGTGCAGCCACCCCTCTACCTCCGCCTAAAGGCAAACCCCTTTTTTTCCTCTTCCTCCTCCATCCTTATCCATTCCACGAGAAGCTTCCAGAACCACCCTCACATATCTCTTTCTCCCTCCATCCTTATCCACTCCACGAGAAACTCCCAGAACATGCATTAATTACACCTCACCTACCTCTCCTTCCTCCATCCCTATCCCTTCCCCCTTCATCTATAAAAGGGGCTCGGGAGCTCACTTTCTCCCCTACCCCATTGAGCACCGACGTTCACATCTTCCCCCAACATCAATCTTCGATGAGGAACCCTCCCCGCCGAGCCCCGCCAAGCCACGACCAAGGTGAGCACCCTAACCTCCACTCTTCCTCTCGAGTCATCCCCCTTCTCCCTCGCCTCGGATTTGGCCGCGACCACCCCACGACATGGCCGCCCTTCCATGAAGTTGCTCTACTTCCTATATCCCTACCAAAAATCGGTAGCTTAATCGAGTGAGTCATAGCCTCGACGTTCGATTTCTTACTCTCTGGCCAACCTCCCCCCGTTTACTCTCGTTGATTTGAGCCCAACCCTAAGCAACCCCTTGATTGGCCTTAGACTAGATCTCACCCACACACAAAGATCACTTAATCCGATTCTTCTTATAAAAATCATCTAATATAATAAAATAGTTAGTGCAAGCAAGTCTGAATGATATATATTTGCTTTGTTTGTATGTTTGCTTGTGCGCGGTGTAGAACCAGTGCTGGAAGAGAACCCAGGGGAGCCAAGTGACCAAGAGCACGACGCTGCAGATGGTAGCGAAGGTAAGTTCCATCACCCGATTTTAGATCATATTGCTCCTATGTGAGGTTAATCCGTTGTGGCAAGTAGATTAGGCCTTTGCATTATTGAACATGAGTTATTGGAGTGATAGAGTGTAAACATACTAGTTTCTCCTTTTGCAGCATAGTGATATGATGAGATTATGCATGATGATGTTGCCCTGTTATGTTGCACGGTTGCGGAGAGCATGAGTTGAGACCGGGGCAGAAGAGTTAGTGTTGGTGTAAGCGCTACCGTGGTGGTAGACTTACAGTGAGTACTATCAAGATGATAGGCTCGTGGTTTGAGTATGGAGGCTGCTCTAGTGAGCCTTAAGGACCGAGTTGTTTTGACATCTCACCTAACTTTCTTCAGTACGACCACATGACCCTGTATGGGTGGGGCTTAGCCTAACCACGGTGGCTAGCCCGATAGTCGTTCACTGTGGAGAGAGAGATATGCATTTATGAGTGAAAATTGAGATGATATTGAGATAAGTCATGACACTGGGTTGGGGATGACTGGTCTGGGTGATGTTTCGACTGGGTGTCGGTTATGACGGGTTGTCATTGATGGTCCGTGCATGTGGGTACAGCGTACAACCTCTGCAGAGTGTAGAATACGTTCGGGCGGCCGTGTCCTCGGTATAGGACAGGTTATGGTGTGGTCCTAAAAACTAGGAAGCCACCTGTTGTGAGAATGAGGTGAGAGATGTATCTCAATGGGTTATTTGGTTGCATTTAGTTGTATTAGGTTGCATTACCCTTATTGTTGTGCATTGCATCTATGTTTGTTTCATTTCCCTCCCGAAGGGCGAGGTGGAGCTTGCTGAGTACTTTAGTACTCAACTGTTGTTGATATCTTCAGAGGATCCTGACTTCAACCTGTAGGACTTCTTGTAGGGTCGCATCCACACCCAAGGTGTTACTGTGGAACCATGTACGAGGAGGAGCTAGTCGTCCATGTTTTTATGTCGTTAATCATCCTTATGTTAGTCCTTATTATTGTTGTACTAAAGTATATGCCGTTGTAACAAAGCTCTGTATGGTTGTGGTTCCACTTGTGTTGTAATATTATGTACCGAACTCTGTTTCTTACATAATATTACATGTTTAGTTCCGATCTTATGGGTTGGGACGCTTCACGTGCCTTGTTCCTTGTCACCACTCTGTGTTTGTCTTGCTTGTTGTGGAACCCCCACTTGGTGCCTACCACATTTTCGTTTGGTCTCTTCACCAACTCCCACACTTGGTTTCTTGTGAAGTTCAACTCTTTTTGCATGGCCACCACCCAATCCAGATCCTTTAGTGCTTCTTCCACACTAAATGGTTCCAAGGAGGACACAAAAGAGTAATGTGCACAAAAGTTAGCCATTCGAGATCGTGTTGTTACCCCTTTTGTGACATCTCCAAGGATGTTGTCAACGGGGTGATCCCGTTGAATGCTTTGATGAACCTTTGGGTGAGGCACTTGAGTTCTTGAGTGGTGTCCTTCTTCTTCGTCCCCCCCTCGTCAATGTCATGGTCTTGAACCTCTCCTTCTTAAACTTGACCATCTTGATCTTGGGGTTCTTGAGTTTGATCTTGTGTCAGAGGTGCCGATTGTGATGAACTTGGAGCATCTTGCCCTACATCTTCTTGAGGACGGACATCTCCAAGCCCCATTCTTCTTAGTGCTTCACATGATGCTTCTTCTTCATCTAGCACACATTGATCAACTTGCTCCACTTGGGAGCCATTAGTTTCATCAAATACCACGTCATGTGCAATTTCAACGCAACCGGAGGTTTTGTTGAAGACACGATAGGCGTAGGTGTTTGAGTCATAACCAAGTAAGAAACCTTCGTCAGATTTCGAAACAAACTTCAAAGTCCTAGGCTTCTTGTTAAGAATATAGCATTTACTCCCGAAAATAGAAAGTAAGAGATGTTGGGTTTGTTACCGGTTAGGAGCTCGTGTGGAGTTTTCTTCAAAAGTCGATGAAGGTACAGGCGATTTGTGGCGTGGCAAGTGGTGTTGACCGCTTTCCGCCCAAAACCGATCCGAAGTCTTGTACTCATCAAGCATGGTTCTTGCCATCTCTATGAGTGTGCGGTTCTTCCTTTTGTCCACCCCATTTTGTTCGGGGGAGTAGGAGGCCGAAAACTCATGCTTGATGCCCTTTTCATCCAAGTATTCTTCTACTTGGGCGTTCTTAAATTCGGAGCCGTTGTCACTCCTTATCTTCTTGATTTTTAAGGAGAACTTGTTTTGAGCTCTCCTCAGGAACTTCTTGCGGTCACCTTGAGTTTCTCCCTTATCATGCAAGAAAAACACCCAAGTGAAGCGAGAATAGTCATCAACAATTACTAAACCATATTTTTTACCGCCAATGCTTATGTAGGTGATGGGACCAAAGAGGTCCATGTAGAGCATCTCCAATGGTCTTGTTGTCGTCATCACATTCTTAGCGGGATGAGCTGCTCCAATTTGCTTTCTGGCTTGACACACGCTACATAGCCTATCTTTCTTAAAAACAACATTCTTTAGTCCATGGATGTGATCCCTCTTTAGAAGTTTTTGTAAGTTCCTCATACCAACATGGGCTAGTCTCCTATGCCACAACCATCCCATGTTGGGTTTTGTTATTAAGCATATGTCAAGTTGAGCTTTATCCGTGGAGAAATCCACTAAATAAAGTTTTTCCTTCAACACATCCTTAAAAGCAATTGAGTTATCACTTCTTCTAGAGACGGTCACACCATCGTTAGTAAACAAGCAATTATAACCTTTCTCACATAGTTGAGATATGGACAATAGGTTATAATCAAGTGATTTAGCATGTAGAACATGAGAAAGCGAGTGTTGATAAGATATTGCAATTTTACCGATATAGAGCACCCTTCCTTGACTGCTGTCGCCAAAGTAGATGCCTTCATTTGGATCATCATTTTCTTCATACTCAACGAACATTTTCCTCTCTCGGTCATATGATTAGTGCACCCACTATCTAGCACTCATTTAGTGCCACCGGAGGAGTAGGTCTGCAAAACAATTTAGGCTTTGGTTTTAGGTACCCTAACTAGGTTGGATCCTTTGAGGTTAGTCACAAGGCATTTGGGCACCCACACACAGGTTTTTGGAGTCTTGTGGAGTGGCCCAACATATTTAGCATATACACGACCATATTTGCTCTTCATAAGAACATAAGATGCATCAAAGTCATGAAATATGGTAGAGTTGTTATTTTTGGCAATCTCATGTGAGGTGGATGCAAGGTTGTTGTTCTTCACTTGAGTTAAGTTCTCTTTGACAAAAACTACACACTTGTTATTCTTGAGGATTCTAGCATTTTGCTTTCCTCCCCTAGTATAACCAAGTCCATCTTTGATAAGAGGAGATCTTGTGATCGAGTATGCACTACATGCATATTTGATCTTCTCCTTATCAAAAGATGCCACTTTTGTGTGTATTCTTGCTTTGTTCCTCTTTGAGCTCATTTTTTAAGTTTAGAACAAGATTAGCACATTTGCAAGTTTTGGTGTTGGACTCCATATTTGTTGAGGAGGAGTTCTTGGAGGACAAAGTAGATGAGACACTTGACTTAAGTGAGTTGAATTGTGCTTCAAGATTCTTGTGAGTTTTGGTCAAACTCACAAGTTCCTCTTGAAGTACTACATTCGTACTCTTAAGTTCAACATAACTTTCCTTGCTCAAGGCAAGTTCTCTTTCAAGTGCTCTACTCTTCTCTCTCTCAAGTTCAAGGAGCTTCTCAATCTCAAGATTTCTTTCCTTTTCAAGGATAAACAATTTCTTCTTGTTGATCGAGAAGCTCTTCCTTTTCAAATATTTTATTCGATGGCATTTGCATTTTAGCTATAACATTTTTGTGTAAGCCCTTAAACATGAATTCATTTTCACTACTACTATCAAAGTCATCATCATCATCAACAATATGTAACTTGGAAGGTCTAGATGTTACCTTACGCTTTCCTTCCTTTGCCATTGGGCATGTGTGGCTTGGGCTCTTCCAATCACCCTTGTTTGGCAAGAGTGATTTCTTCAGGTTGGCCTCTTGATGGAGACGGTTGCCACGTTTTCTTCATCTTCGGAAGAGGACTCTTCGTTTGAGTCCCACTCTTCTCCAATGTGAGTTTTTCCATAAGCCTTCTTCTTCTTGAATATCTTCTTGTCTTGAGGCTTCCCATCCTTTTTCTTCCTCTTGTCATCTTCCTTGCTATGGGGGCAATTCAGAATGAAATGTATGTATTCGCCACAGTTGTAGCAAGTCTTCTTTGTTCTTGACTTGCCCTTGTCCTTGCTCTTGTTCTCATAGTGGTGGCTTCTTTTTCTTCTCATCATTTTCTTGAATCTTTTGATGAAGAAAGTCATTTCTTCATCATCCATGTCCGTGCTCTTATCATCACTCTCTTCATCATCACTTGTGATTTGTACTTCTTTTCCCTTGGACTTGGATTTGGCCTTGAGAGGTATGCCCTTCTTCTTGGATGAGTTGACCTTTGCTAGATCGTTGACGTGTTGGGCTTCCTTCTCCATCATCTCGTGGTTGATGATCTTCCCTAGCACTTCATCCGGAGTCATCTTGTGGAAGTTTGAACTTTCCCGGATCAAAGTGCATAGGGTCACATTGTGAGGCATGAATGCTCTTATCATCCTCTTGACCACCTCATGATCATTCCATTTCTTGCATCCGTACGCCCGGATCTTATTGATGAGAGTCTTGAGCTGGTTATACATCTCTTGAGGTGTTTTGCCTTCTTCCATGGCGAAACTTCCAAGATCTCCTTTGATCATTTTGATCTTGGCTTCCCTCACGGATCGATTTTCCTTCATGTGCGATCTTGAGGGTGTACCAAATGTCTTTGGCGAGCTCTAACTCATCCACCTTGTTGAATTCTTCGAGGCTTAGGGATGAGTTGAGCATAGCCGCTGCTTGTGCATTGCGGTGGATTTGTTGTTCTTGCTCTTGGGTGAATTCATACTCGTCTTCGGAGATATCTATACCTGTGCAAACAACATGCCAAAAACTTGGGTTTAAGGAGATTAGATGCAACTTCATGTTGTGCTTCCACATGGTATAGTTAGTTTCATCAAAGTGAGGTGGTTTGCCTAAGGGAATTGACAAGTAACTAGAATGTGAATTTAGACGCTCATAACTAAAAAGATATCATGAGTAGTCTTGTTGACCACTCTTGAGCTTCTTCTCCAACTTCTCCTTCTTTTTCTTCTTAGCTTCCTCCTTCTTCTTCCTGAGGAGAGCCATGAGACGAAGAACCTCTTCATCTTCTTCCGAGCTTGAGACATCTTGTGGAGGAGTAACAGCTGGAGGTGGTTTTGAACCTTGCTCTTCGAAGTTGCCCGGATTTGCTCCATTTCCCTTGGTGGGATCAACTTGGCTACCGGTCTTGTCCCCCATCTTCTCTCCAAGCGGTTAAGATTTTATGGAGAGTTAGGCTCTGATACCAATTGAAAGTTGCCTAGAGGGGGGTGAATAGGCTAATAAAACCTGAAACTACTGAAAAACAACGGATTAAATCTAAAGGGCCAGACTAGACAGGTCTAGGTATAGAAGTTAGGTAAAGGTTGCATTTTTATGGATTTCTTTTCAAGTTTGTTCAAGCAGAAGATACGTGAGTTGTCTAACAATCTAATCAACTAATTTGTGAAAGAGAAACCGATTGGATTGCAAGATTCACAACTATAAGGCAATTAACAAGTTTTGAGCAAGACAAATCCTAACAAGCAACTCTAGTGATTAAGCGAGAAAGTAAAGGAATAAAGAGACTCGATTTGTCCCGAGGTTCAATTTCACACAGGAATCTACGTCCCCGTTGAGGAGTCCACAAAGGAGCAGGTCTCTTCCAACCCTACCCTCACCGAGCGATCACCAAGATCAAGCCCGGGTTCTTCACTATCAATCAAAGGGTGAATACAAGATTCTAGGAGCTCATCACAACTTGGGGCTCCCTACAACAACCTAGTAGTTCTAGGAAACAAAATACAACAGGCACGAACTCAAATCAATGATTAGAGTGCAAGAGATTCAAACCGAGAGCTTAAACGTTGATCACCGCATCTCTTCTCTCACAAATCCACAAACCCCTCAAGATCCAATCTTAGAGTTCAAGAAGGTGAGGAAAGAGGCTTAGCAGAGCTCAAGGAAAGAGTTTTTCGTGCTAGGGTCGCAGACGTTCTCATTTGAAGCCGGGGGTCCCTTTTTATAGTGATCCCGACATCTAACTGTTACAACTGCTAAAGTCCAGACTAGTTCGGTCAGAACCCCGGACTAGTCCGGCCTTGGGGGAGCACCTATGTCACCAAGGCTAACAACTAAAGTCCCTACCATCTTTGAATTCAAACGGTCATTAAAACGGTCATAAAACCCCGAACTAGTCCATTGAAGAACGAACTAGTCCGATCTCACACAGGAACCTTTGCTCTGGGTGAGAACCGACTAGTCTGGCTAGTAGCGGACTAGTCCGGACTTAGTCTCAAAACTCTCTAATCTCACATTACGGACTAGTCTGGCCGTGTCCGGACTAGTCCGAGCTCACACAGGAACAATTGTTCCGTCCTAAACCGGACTAGTCTGAAGAAACCGGACTAGTCCGGCCAGCTGAGTGGACTAGTCCGAGGTCACTCAAAGGGATTTCCTCTGAACCTAAGTGGCTTAGTCCTAATAGGCGGACTAGTCCGGCCCCTGAGTGGACTAGTCCAGCCTTCTAGGGCTTGGTCTCAGAAAGGCTCAGACTTACACAAGAACGGACTAGTCCGGCATAGAACGGACAAGCCCGAACTCACTCAGAGACATTCAGTTCGGTCCAAAAGCGGAATAGTACGGTTAGATTGGACTAGTCCGGCCCCAAGTCCGGACAAGTCTGGTCTACATTCTAAGCTATGCCTAGGATTATTCCCTCCCAAAATTCTAACTAAAAATTTTTGCCCTCTAATAATTCTTAAGCACTCCAAAAGAGAAGACCCTCTCACAACTAGAAAATATGAAACTCAAGAATAAAATTGTATTTCTACTATTGCAAGTCTTCTTCTTTTTCTTTTGCTTTTTGAGGGACTCCACATTCATTCTCATCTCAAAGACATGTGCTCATACTCATTAAAGCTCATTAGTATCTTAATTGTCATCATCAATCATCCAAAATCATGGGGATTACCTAGATGCACTTTCAGGGTCGATTGGATGCGTGCAGCAAGTGGGTAGTCAGCTGGCGACAAGACGCAACTTCTCGGCGCGGGATGTGGATGGATGGCGGGATGTGACACGGCCCCACGGTCTTGTCGAGCCAGGATCACGCTGAGGGGCGCTACGTTGCACAACACCAGATAACACACATCAAAGGTACAAAGCGGAAGCAAAGTTTTATTACATAAACAGGTTTATGAACACTTTTACAACAAAATATGTTTAGTCTACACTTACGCATCGAGTTCACGTTCAACCCGTGAACATGTCCCCGCTAGCACGCACACAAACTAACACGGCGGCGTGCACGACTCCAACTCGACGGGGTTCCCCTCCTGGGGTTCTGTCTCCTCCTCGGGAGTCCCTTCCTCATAAACCCCTACAAAAGCTTCACACACAAGCAGTGAGCATGATGGCTCAGCAAGACTGACCCGTCTCTCCTATACATGAAACTTCTACATGGATGGTTTTAGGGTACATGAAACTTCTACGCCCGTACTGGATGTTGCCTACAACAACCATCACGGACGTCGTACGCAACCACCTTTCACCCATCAGCCAAATGTTGAACCGGTCCAATCGTCCCGAGCAAGAGGTCTCTGCGCGCGCATCTACAGTGCCGCCATCCGATTTACACCTCGAGCTCTCAACCTACCCTCTGAACAACCAGCTATGCCTCAACACCCAGCTACCCGAGTTACATCGGTTTCCAGGTTCCCATATAGCCGGTAGGTCTTCGGTACTGTTCTAGCTTGTTCAATAGGCCCGCACACAGCTCGGTCCTCAATCGACACAAGTGGAGCTATAGCACCCAAACCCCAAAGTTTTGCTGCCCTTACTCTCCGCTCGGTCTCATTTTTCTTGCCATGTGTTTCATTTGCTATCTTTACCCGAGCGATGTGCCTCTAGCCTATTCTCTCGAATAGTTCCAACTACTAGACTTGTACCGAATCCTACACTATCTTAGCATTGCAGTAGCTAACGAGGTTGTCAAACCTAATCCTAACCCAAGGTTTTCTTGGCTATGCGTTTGGGTTTCAAACAAGACTAATTTATTGAGTGCTCAAAGTAAATTCTTAAAACAGTAAAACTTTGTAAAAAGGTTAATGCAAACCGGAGCTTGCCTTGCTGCTCTTGGTCGTAGGCTAGCTGCTCTTCCGGAGTGACGAAGTCTAAGACTTCAGGTTCCTCCTCAACCTTAGCGACTACATGAGATAACATGTATATGTATCAATTTAAATGCATTTGAATTGAATTTAAATTTATGAAGACTATAAGTCTTACTAGACAGACCCAATAACTCTGAAATTTTTACTGTGGTTGGTTACAACCTAAACAAAGACTTGGCCAAGTTTCATTTGCAGCAAAGCTCATTTGAGCTCTCCACAAATAATTATGTACTTGACCTTAATTGGAGCTCCTAGGGTGTTCTAGGGATTTTCATGGAGCAAGCCATGACTTTCTGAAAACTAGGTTTTCATAGGGTTATAATAGAGTTGGTCTCACTTAATTTAAAGGTTCCTGGCTAAAGATATGAGCTAAACAAGTTCAGAGAAATTCTGAAAATGTTTCTGGACATTTTCTATTTTCTCTGGACCAGTTTTATTAATCACACCGTTAGATGGATCAAATGAGCTCAAATGGATCTGAAATTTTATGGTAGCTCAGGGATATTTTGGTGAACATCCTGGCAAAATTTCAGAATTTTCCTCCAAAGGGTTCTCCATTTAAAATTCTAATCAGTTTGAATTTTGAAGAATTAATTCTGGAGAAATAATAATTTTCATGAAGTGAAACCTGATTTTTCTAGAAAGTACTCAGAGAGCTGAATCCAATAAAATTTGGTTTACTTGATTTGGAGTTTCCTAGCCAAAGTAATGTGCGCTTGAAGTTTGAACTAAATCTTAAAATCGGGGAAATGTTTAAATTGCTGTGCGTGGGACCGGGGCTACGTGTCAACTTCTCAGCGGTCGACGCACGGGGCTACAGAATCTTTTACACGCAGCCTCACCCGAACTGGTGCCACAGAAAATCCCGGGGTTTAAAATATCGGCCGCTGACACGTGGGACCGGGGGCTTCGTCTACCTCCAGCCTCCCGCGTTCGGCCGCCGCCCCCCTCGCCGGAGTGCTCGCCGAAGGGCTTCTGCCGTGCACCAAACTCTATGATTTTGGCCACCTCTGCCTAAATCCATCCGGGGAACATGATACTGGGCTCAACTCGTCGTGACAGTCACCGGAACATGGCCGGCGACGAGTGGCGGCTTCGGAAGAACTTCGGCCGTGTTGGCCGGACTTTCTAGCACCCCAAATGATCGAGCAAAAGATCGTAGAGCATTAGTGGACCCTAGGAAAGACGGATATCAGCTCGAAGCAGCTCGGGAGAGGTCCTAAGTAGGCTCTCACCGTGCGCCCGACGCTTCCCGAGTAAGCCGCCGTTGGCAAGCTTGAAATTACGCCATGTACAGGGGTTCTCATGCTAGGTGTTGTGAAGCCAACTTGTGCGCCACTAAGTCTAGTTCGTGTAGGAATGGTTTGAGACCCTCTAAACAATTTTGAAGTGATAATTTGGCAGATCCGCACCCGAAGGTCGGTCTGCGCCGAGTGAAAGGGGAAACTAAAATTCGTCGCCGGTGATCAAACACTCGAGCTGTGGTTCAGGGGTGAGCAGCACCAGTCTCTAACGCGTCCGAGGACGCCTTAGCTTGGGTGTGACACGCTCCCGTTTGGGCTGTCCACGGGAGCCCGAGGTGCGGCGAACTTAGGTCACCGGAAAGAACTTTCGGTATGGGTGAGATCATCCGAGTTCAGCTAATTTCCTACAACAGGGAAGGAGAAGGAGAGCCTCTAGTACTGTTTTGCAGCTTGGAGGGAGTGGAGAGGCTGTGATCGTGGGCTTTTCCGATCAACCGAAAGAGAGGCGGCGAGAGCGGCGTTTCTTGCGCGAGGGAGCAACGAAGTGATCGGTTCTGCCTTCGATCGGGTTGGCTGCGGAGATAAGAGGGAGGGTGAGGCGGCTCAGTGGTCGGGGTGGCAACCAGCTGCTGTCCCAATCGATCTTTCACCGTGGCGGCTGCTGGATCAAGCGCAAGAAACCGAGCTCGGGCTTCAGTCGGTTAAATTTGCTGCTGAGGCTGACATGTGGATCCCACCCGGGGTTTAACCTCTGAAATTAAATTTTCCCCACTGCTCTAAACAGTAGAGACCCAATTAACCTTGGTCATTTGAATTATATACCCCTGGGCCATTTGAATTGGATAGAATTCAAATTGGGTTTTGTTTGAATATATTTTCAGCACATATGCAGTTTGAAATTCAAATAAAGATTGAATTTGCTAAACCTAGCTCATGTCAAGATCAACTCCAAATGGAGTGAAAATTGGTGTGTGAGCTCACAAAAATGTGCTGAGTAAGAATATGCCTCCCACTTTTGAATTCATGGGATGGAAATAGTTTGAATTTGAATTTGAGTTCAAACCACCCTCTTTCTAGCTATACCCAAAAGGACTTCAAAAAGGTTTTGAATTTGGGTGAAATTTGGCATGGACATTTCTAGCAAGGTGTAGGAGTTTTTCATATGCCCATCCCCTATATGATGCATGTGGGAAATGCACTTTTGCATTTTGTGAGTTCATTCTCCAATGAGCATGTTGATGGTGTTTACTTGATCTTCAAATGTATTCATCAAGTTTCTTCAAATGAAGTGGGTGTGTGGTGATGAACACTTTGAATATGTGCCAAAAACTTGGGCCCTTACATTCCTCCCCCCTTAAAAGAATCTCGTCCCGAGATTATAAGGTAAAAATGAGAGAGAGGACGGTGGAAAAATTACCGTATATGCGACGTGAAAAAGTCGGGGTAGTTAGAGTGAAGAAATCCTTCGCTCTCCCATGTCGCTTCGTCCTCGGAGTGATTACTCCATAGAACTTTGTAGAACCACAATGTACGGTTGCCTGTGGTTCGGGCCTTTTCATCAATAATCTGAACCGGTCCCTCCCGATACGTGAGATCCGGTTTCAGTTCTTCTATATCTTCCAGCTGAATGGTAGTTGATAGCTTGAGACACTTTCTCAGCTAGGAGATGTGAAAGACGTCGTGCACACCGGAAAGTGCTTCTGGTAATTTCAGCCGGTATGCTACTGATCCACATCTCTCTGTAATTTGAAATGGACCGATGAATCGGGGTGCCAACTTTCCTATCACCCCAAATCTGTTCACGCCCTTCATTGGAGACACACGTAGATATACGTGATCCCCGACTTCGAACTGTAATGGGCGTCTTCTCCGGTTTGCAAACTGTTTTTTTCGTGATTAGACGGCTTTTAAGTTCGCTTGAATAAGCCGAACTTTTTTCTCCGCGTTGTTGACAAGGTCAATCCCGAAGGTGACCCTTTCGCCAGACTCACACTAGTTTAGTGGTGTGCGGCATTTTCTCCCGTACAACGCCTCATAATGCGCCATCTTGATGCTGGCTTGGTACCCATTGTTGTACGAGAACTCGGCCAACGGTGAGTGATCATCCCAATTCTTACCGTGGTTGATAGCGCAAGCTCGTAGCATATCTTCTAAAATCTGATTTACCCGCTCGACTTGTCCATCCATCTGCGGGTGGTACGCTGAACTACGGATTAACTTTGTCCCCAACGCAGCATGTAGCTGCTCCCAAAAATGGGACACAAATAAAGTGCCCCGATCCGATATGATGGTGCGGGGTACGCCGTATAAGCATAGGATCCGTGAGATTTACAATTCAGCATACTTCTTGGTGTTGTAGTTTGTGTTGACCGGGATGAAATGGGCAACTTTGGTGAGTCAGTCGACGATCACCCACACAGAATCATGTTTCTGAAAAGTGGTGGGTAAACCGACGATGAAGTCCATGCTCACATCGTCCCACTTCCAGGCAGGAATGCCCAGTGGTTGTAGCAGTCCCGGTTTCCGCATATGATCTGCCTTCAGCCTTCGATATGTATCACACTCGGACACGTACTTTGCGATCTCCCGCTTCATTCGTCTCCACCAAAACTTGCTTCTGAGTTCTTGATACATTTTGTTGCTGCCGGGGTGAATAGAAAACTTTGACAAGTGAGCCAAATCAAAGATTTCCTTCCGTAACTCCGGGTTACGGGGTACGACGATCCGGTCCTTGAACCATAGGACACCGTCTCCATCTTTCCGGAAACATTTCAGCTCCTCACTGTCTATACGTCTCCGCAAATGCGACATGCCCTTGTCATGTTTCTGAGCTGCCGCTATCTCTTCACGGATGGTGGGGATTAAAGCTAAGTGGTAGAGAGCACCATGTGGAATCACATGCAATGGTGGCTCGCTCTCTTCCAACGGTGTGACGGTCAGATTGTTGACGTGTGACTTGCGCCTCAGCGCATCCGCCACTACGTTTGCCTTGCCGTGGTTATAATGGATCTCTATTTCGTAATCCTTTATCAACTCTAACCATCTTCGCTGCCTCATGCTCAGCTCTTTCTAAGTGAATATGTACTTGAGGCTTTTGTGGTCGGTATATAAATGCACGAGGTTACCGAGTAGGTAGTGCCTCCACATTTTAAGTGCAAGTACCACGGCAGCGAGCTCCAAGTCGTGAGTTAGATAATTCTGCTCATGGTTTTTTAGCTGACTGTAACACCCCAAATTTTGATTCAAAACTCTAAACCATGTTCAGAGGGGAATTTAAAAATTTTTGGACGTGTTGCATGTTTTGCAAAAATTCAAATTCAAACTGGAATTCAAATTATACTCAAAACAGAAAAGAAATAGAAAAAGAAAAAAGAGAAACGGGAAAAAAACCGGCCAGTGGGCCGAAACCCGCCAGCCGGCCCAGTTTTCCCCGCGCCAGCCCGCCCCCGCGCGCGTCGCGCTGTCTCTCACAGACAGGTGGGACCCGCCTGTCATCCCTAACCCCGCGACCCCGGACTCTCTCCCGCGCTCGCGATCGCAACCGATCGGGGAACCCGTCCCGTCACCCGAATTCTGGACCCAGAGGACTCCAACTCGATCACAACAGACCCACCGCCCTCCCCCGGCTATAAAACCCCCCGATCCGATCAGTTTTTCCCACGCGATCGCCGATTTTCACTCCGGTGAGCACCGAGACTTCGCCGGTGAATTCTGGCCGATCTAAGCTCGGAAACTCTGATCTAACTCGCTGGTCTTGATCCACCGCCTCCGGGAAACTTTGCAGGTGCAGAAAACCCGAAGACTTACGGTGTAAATCCAGCGCCGACGAGCTTCGCCGTGGTTTTGCCTCGGACCTCGCCGCCGATCACTTTCCAGGACCCCCGAGCTCGAGAAAACCCCCGAGGTGAGATCCCTGACCTCCCCTCTACCGATCTAGGCCATAAGATCACAGTTCTAGGCAGAATTCTCGAGGATCCGAAACTTTCCGGCGAGATCGCCGCTTCCCGCCGCCGTGCGCCGCCGGCAGCGCCGCCCGCTCTCGATCAGAGCGACGTGGCCGCTTGTGCGCCGTTTATTTTAAATCGCACGGTAGACTTTAAAACCCCGCGTACCGGTTCGATGTTATAATCTCAGCCGTCGATTTAAAATCGGACGGTCCACGTCGACCCCGCGTTATAAAGACTGGAATTCTTACGTGCTACCCCCTGGGGTTCTCTGGAATTGAAAGCTAGCCCCGGAAACTTCAGATCTAGCCCCTGGAACTCCAGAAAATCATGTAAATTCATTTAAAAATCAGTTTTAGCCCCTGGACTTAATAGAAATTAAGAAAAACACCTCTGATAAGTGTAGCTAGACCCCTGGAAATTATGAAAATAATATTATAGACCCTGTAATGGGGTGAGTTTACTTTTTAACCCTGTTTAGTATTTAATTTAGAAAATTGAATATGTAACTAGTGTTTAAAAATTAAAAAGGGGGACAAACATAATTGTCAAAATTAATTAAAAACTTTCTCAGTACTTAGAAAACTTTGGAGTGAGATAAAAATATATTTTTGGGCTGAAATAAATCTGTTTTATCTATTATTCACATTTATTAGTATAGGGACACATTTTTAAGTAAAGAATAGTTAAAGAAAAATAGGGAAAATAATTATGAAATAGTATACATCATAAGCCATGGTCAAAATATGATTTTAAATTATTTAGGACCAGAACCTAATCTGTTTAGGTGATGTGTATTACTAATTTAATAATAAAATACACAATTATGCATAGGAATATAAATCTGAAAATATAGCAACTAGTAAATGATAAATGGAGTTTCTAAAATACAAAGAATTCAGTTTAGGGTTGATAGAAATTGTGAAGGCACATTGTATGCAAGTATAAATGTGGACACCAAAAATAGGAATCATATATACATGGTTAAAAGTGCATGCAAGCCACTACTTAACACACATAAAGTAACCACAACACATATAATGATGAATGAATTTCATAAATGTGAATGTGTGGGTTGTATGAAGTGTAAGTGAGAATTATGTCTTATGATTGTTGTTTTTCTTTTGCTATGTGTGATGGTATGAAGTAGAACCTGTTCAAGAACAAGTTATTCAATTCCAAGACCAGGAATACCCATTTCAAGAGCAGCAAGAAGGAGGCAAGTGTCCTTGACCACTTTGATCCTATGCTAGGATGTGTAGATATAATTATTTGCATTGTCAAATGAAATATGAAACCCATGCTAGGAAAGTTTCCCTAGAATTGCATTACCTTGTTTCCTTGTAGCTTGGGTTGGGATTTGTTTTACCATGTCATTTATTTACATGCATATGCTTAGCCATGCTTAGAATGGGATATTTGGGACATGAAATCATCAGTTTATTTTACCATACTCTTGAATGAGATATTGTGAGTTATGTAGAGGTAGGGATCAAGGCAAGTTGGATGTTTTTGGTTGTGTGCTGGGTGCACGAGACTCGGGTTTGTGTTTAGTACTTGCCTGGATCCTAAGGACCGGTTCATGGAGCATGTAACCCGGCTTTACAGTGCCAACCACATGCTGAGATGGGGCAGCTTGGCCAATTAATTAGGTGTATCCCCGGCGTAGTATGGGTGTGTTGGATGGTGCGGGGAGTAGGTGTCAGCTGGACTACCATATGAACCGCAAGGCTCAAGAGGGGCCACTGCAGCGGGGTTGGAGCCTCTTGTATGCTGTTAGGGGTGAAACCTCAGTGGGCCCACGCTCGTCGGGAATCCCTTTGTAAAGGCTTCGTAGTGATCTCTTGGCCGCACACCTGGGAAGTGTGAATGTGGATCGTAGCCACTGGCATAATGGAGGTTCTTTTAGTCCACCCGGCAACGGGGGATGAAATCACTACTTGTGGGTACAGTGGTACAAACTCTGCAGAGTAAAAACTGTCTTGACAGCCGTGCTCACGGTTAAGAGCGGCCTGGACTTATTCATGATTAGAGGATTGATGGTTTTGGAAGTTAAGCGGGGAGCTTAACATTGGAAATGATGTTATGGTTATTGGATTATGATGATGGGATGGGAGATTGGGACCATTTCACCTGTGTAGTAATGTAGGTGCTTAATAAGCTAAGGTGATAGGTATTAATTGCGTAGTGCTTTAACCATGAGTTCAACCTCTCCTTGTTCTAGCCATGCATGATATAATTTTCCCACACTTGCTGAGTACCATTGGTACTCAACCTTGCATTTTTGTTGGTTTATATTGCTGCTCAGGTCAAGAAAATGAGGTGGTGTATAATGACCAAGACTTTGGACCCGAAGAAGGTTTTTAGATTCATGAAGACCCCCGGGCAACGCCTGTGATGGAGCCCTAATGAATAATATTCCGCTGCTAGTTTATTTACTTGTGATGAGGCATTAGTGTCCATTGAGACATTTGAGATGTAAGACTTATTTATATTCGACACCTGGCTTGTAATAAATGATGCTTCACTATTTGTCATCACATGTATGAGAAAATGATCCTGGCATACATGTGATATTCACTTGGTTGTTTCTTCGGAAAAACCGGGTGTGACACTGACGTGATCCATACACGACCACCCTTCGGTCTTGCATCAGCACACATTTGAGCCCAATGACGGATGCATCGCAGTACACATCGAACGGTTTTGTTGTGTCTGGCTGCGCCAAAACCGGTGTTCATGTTAAGTGCTTCACTAGTGCCTTGAACGCTGCTTCACATGCTGGGCTCCAAACATATTTGGTAGCCTTTTTCAGCAGCTCTGTCATAGGCTTGGCAATCTTCGAGATGTTCGGAATGAACCTCCGATAATATCCGCGAGTCCGAGGAAACTCCGTACCTCATGAACAGTTCTCGGGGACTTCCAATTTAGCACTGTGTGATCTTACTCGGGTCTACAGCGATGCCCTCCGCTGATATGATATGCCCGAGAAAAGGCACTTGCAATATCCAGAATTCACATTTGCTGAATTGCGCATATAGCTTGTGTTCCCGCAGCCGTTGCAAGACTATACGCAGATGCTTCGTGTGTTCTTCCTCCGACTTGGAATATATCAATATGTCGTCGATGAAGACCATGGCAAACTTGTCCAGCTCCGGCATGAATACCGAGTTCATCAAATACATGAAGTGAGCTAGAGCGTTGGTGAGGCCGAAGAACATGACCAGGTACTCATAAAGTTCGTACCTCGTTGAGAAAGCCGTCTTTGGAATATCCTCAGCCCGTATCTTGATCTGATGGTACCCGGATCTTAAGTCCATCTTGGAAAAGATCTTCCCTTCGACCAACTGATCAAACAACATGTAGATCCGTGGCAACGGGTACTTATTTTTTATGGTTACGGCATTTAGTGGACGATAGTCCACATAAAACCGCAACGTCTCGTCTTTCTTCTTCACAAATAATGTCGAACAGCCCCATGGTGAGGAGCTCGGCCTAATAAAACCCTTCTCCAGGAGGTCCGTTAGCTGAGTCTTCAGTTCAGCCAATTCCTTGGGCGCCATCTTGTACGACCCTCAGGATATTGGCATGGTTCCCAGTGCAAGTTCAATCTTGAACTCCACCTCTCTGTCGGGCGGCATCCCCGGTAAATCATCCGGGAACACGTCAGGGAATTCACGGACTACTGGAATGTCTTCCAATCTGATATTTGTGGATTGATATACACTTGGAAGTTTTATTTTTGGACTGTCCAGAAATAAAGAGTGAGACTCGTGCACTTCTGATTTCAAATGCACGACTCAGAGGACTGTGTCTAAAACAGTGCCGTGGCGGGTTAACCACGACATCCCTAAGATGACATCGACCTTTTGTCTCTCTAGAACTATGAGAGACGTAGGGTATACTCTACCCTCTAGGCATAATGGCGCTTTTGGGACCATCATACTTGCTGAAATCTTCCCACCCGGTGAACAAATCAAGTATGGACTATCGGTGGGTAGTATTTGCAAGCTGTATTTAGCAATGAAAACTTGGCTAATGAAGCTATGCGTGGTGCCTGAATCAAATAATCCTATGGCGGGATGCTGGTGGAGTTGGAACATACCCACAAGGGTTGGTTCACCCTCCGGCACGCCCTCTATGGCAAGTTGGTGGACGGTGCCGGGCCTAGGGTTTGCCCGCCGCGCTTTAGTGGGGTTCCGGGTCTGATTCCTCCCCGGAAGTTGTGGTGCAACTCCACCGCCTTGCCTCTCAGGACAATTGTTGGCGAAGTGTCCTGGGCGACCACACTTGTAGCATGTGGCTGCTGCTTGTCCGGTGCTTGGGGAACGAAAGTCCGGCATGCGCTGCTGTGGTGCATACGCACGCGGCATCGCCCGCTGTTGTTGTTGCTGCTGCAGAGGTGGTACTGGCAGTGCCGGCCGGAATGCCGGTGGAGAATATGGCCGACTGCGGAATGGCATTGGCCTTTGTGGTGGCTGCCAGCGTGGATCCGATGGTGGGCGATTCACCATCCGGTATTTTTGAGAAGGACCGCCTCCTTCTCCGCTGCTTTGCGGCGCGCTTCGCTTCCTTTCCGCCACCGCTAACTCCTTGTCGGAGTCCTCCTGAACAATCGCAGCATCAATAATGTCATTGAGGCTGCTGCTATTGAACATCGCCAGCTTGTCCTTCAGGAGCGGGTTAAGCCCCTGGTAAAAATGATCCCGCCGCTTCTCGTCGGTATCGGCGTGATACGAAGCGTAGAGCGCAAGATCATTGAACGCTCTGGAGTGTTCCAGCGTGTTCCGTCTCCCTTGCTGCAGGTGTAAGAACTTCTGCGTCTTCCTCTTCATGAGACCCGGCGGTATGTGATAGGCCCTGAAGGCCGTCCGGAATTCCGGCCAGGTCATAACTCGCTCGGTAGGCTGCGAAGCACAGTAGTTCGCCCACCACGCGCTCGCGGATCCCTGGAGTTGCTGGACCGCGAACTGAGTCTTGCGCTGCTCACTCACTTGGAGCAGCCCGAACCTCATCTCCATCGTGTGGAGCCAGTTGTCTGCATCGAGGGGTTCATCCGCCCTTGAGAATACCGGGGGATGAGTAGCTAGAAAATCGGAGTAGGAGCTCTGCTGGCGCTCCTCACGATCTTGACGCCTCTCTGGTCGAGACGTATTCGCAATGAGGGTCTGCAGCAACTCCGTGTGCTGCTGATGAGAGCCCGCCATCGCTGCCACAATGTCAGCCAAAGTAACCGTTGGCTGTGGCGGTGGCGGTTATTGCGGTTGCTAATGCTGCTGTTGCTGTCCCGAGGAATCCTCGGGAGGTGGTTGGGAGGTCTCTCCCCCTTGACTGGAACCCCAATGTCCGGATTGGCATGAGTACGATTCATTCTAAAATTCAACATAGCAGCGATCAGCATATGTCATACTTAAAATTCCATATGAAACAGTAGGTATTGAAGTGACACATGAATAATTTGCACAACATTCACATATATTGATAAAGCATAAACTTTATACAAGATACATTAGTCTCGGGTGTCGTCACTACCTATACATACGCTACTGTCTACCCGACATGTCACTGATCACAAAAGTTTGGGTTACATCACCCCAGCTTCCCTACTTGGCAATGGTAACCCCCTACTCAGAGTAGAATTCGACCTCCTGCGGGTCGTCCTCCTCCGGTACCTCTGCTGGTGGCTCTGGGTCCACAACCTCCTCTTCCAGCTCGGGTTCCCCCATTGCCGGAAGGCCCAAGACCACGGGTACGACACCTACCACCGGTATACCCATTACCGGAGGTACGAGGTCCTGCAACGCGTGCACCTCGTCCATGGCTTGGTTGTAGTCCTCTTCCCAGCCTTGCCCCTCCTCAATAGCGTCGTCCCGCTCTTGAGTAAGGACCTCGTTCTGCTGGGTCAGAGCCTGCACCTGTTGTTGCAACACCGTGATGTCGACACGGCTTTTCTTCTTCGCCTTCTTCAGACGATGCAACTGATTATATTGTTCGTTCAGTCGCTTAATCGTCGGAAGGAGAACATTGCAGAGTGCGCTGTGAGCACGGACGAAATGATCTCCACGGCTGTTTCTCTCCTTGAGCTTCATGGCGAGACATTCCGTATGAACAGCTTGGCTGTCCATCATGGCCTTTCCCGCCCTTATCTTGAGGCTGAGGTTTGCCTCCGCGGGGTTGTACCTTGGGCAACCCGGATCTGTTGCCTCTATGTACCTCCCTTCCCACACATGATTAGCCCGTCCCTCCACCGGAACGAGCGCGTATGGAGTGCCCTCCATAGCTCTCACGTGTAGTTGGCAGAAACGTGACATGGTGTCGCGGGCTGCCACTTGCCACATTCCCTCCGGTTGTCTACCTCTCACCGTAACGGTGAACGGCGCCCAACCGGGTGGCGTGGGTCCTGCAGGAACTTCGACATGTATTGTCCACGTCTTGTTCCCCTCCTCGCCTTCTTCCTTGGCGAAAAACTGCGACATCTCGTTGTACCCGAATTATTGAAGCATTTGCCTCAACACTTCCGGATAACCGCTGCGGTGAGAACAGTGGGACACCACCCACCCGTTCTCTAACTGTCTATCCGCTGTCATCTGTAGAAACATATTTGAGAAATGTTAAATATTTATTTGAACTGTAAACCATTGAGTTATAACACAAAACATGTCATTGAACTCATAAAACTTTGAAACATAGTTCAAACTTAAGCAAATTTGACTGTTGATCTGCTGTCCAACATGACAGTTCTGACCAGTTTCTATTTCAACCTAATTTAGACCATGCTAAAAGCAAAACCAATTCTCGAGCTCAACATCAAAGTTAAAGTTAACTTCAATAGATTTCCAGAAAGTATTGGCTTGGCCTAAGATCTATCTTGGTTCAAAAGTTATGAGATGTCAAAGTTAACAGAATTTCTGGAGAAAATTGGACAGCACCTCCCTGCTTAAGGTACTGATTTGATCCAAGAATTCCAATGAATTCTACACCACATTTGACAAAACTTTCTGTTACAAAGTTGTAACCCATCTCATGAAATTTTCAGAAATACCTCATTTTATATTTTTGGATTTTTATGCAGAAAGTTATGCTCAATTTACAGAGAGTTACAGAGAGTGTTTGTTCTGCCCTGTTTTCTGGACAGTTTCAACTCTACTGCATTTTTCGATTGGTTAGGGGATAAAACACCTCTGTACCTCACAGAAAAGTTGTAAATCTCTTCCAAATCTTTCTAGAAATATATCATATGACCCCAACCTCGAAAGACTCAATCTCTAACCTCTGATTAACTTGAGCCTTAATTCAGGTGAAAACAGGGGACTCTGTCCTTAGTGTCCTATAAATTGAAAACTTCTTAACTTTGAATATCTTGATTAAGGGAAGAAGTTACATCAAGTTTTTAATGCTCTGTATTAACACTTTCAAGTTTTACAATGCAATTGCTCTTTTAGTGGGGTGTGACGTCGATGCGTCACAAGATCATGTCGGTACTACGTCTTCACGAAGAAAAACCTATACCGGACTTAGCAGGCTTTGTTAGTTCAATGGAACTAAGCGTCACTCGCACACGGATGCTACACGTCTACCGTTTCGTGGTTAGACTACCTGCAGATAACTCAAACAATCATCAGATTCGGCTACACACCGAGCCCGGTATCCATACAGTTTGTACACCCGACCATCGTCATTCGCCCGGATGTTCTCAAGCCAAACACGCCTTGAGCTATGTGTTCAGGTTACTGACCACGTGACGGGGTCTCTCAAATTGCCCAAAGCACGCCAGGGACAGACGTTGCTCAAATACCCCAAACGACATGAAGAGTTGTAGAGGATATTAAAGCGGGTCGGGTTACCTGCCACCCGTGGGGCTCCACCCTTCAGCTTGTGCGCACTGGTGGACAGCGCTTACGTGCACCCCCCAAGACATAAAGCGTTCCGAGATGCACGATTTTCCGACATACGCAAATAGGTTAGTGTGCCACTTTCTATACACTAATAACATCCTTATATGGGCTACTAACTCGTTCCTCACCGAATTTTTGAAAAAGATGACCTTTGTAGTGCGTTAAACCTCAAGCGAGCTCTGATACCACGCTGACACGACCCAACGGTCTTGTCGAGCTAGGATCACGTTGAGGGATGCTGCGTTGCACAGCACCGGATAACACACATCAAAGGTACAAAGCGGAAGCAAAGTTTTATTACATAAACAGGTTTATGAACACTTTTCCAACAAAATATGTTCAGTCTATACTCACGGGCGTAGACTACGCATCGAGTTCACGTTCAGCCCGTGAACGTGTCCCCGCTAGCACGCACACACACTAACACGACGGCGTGCATGACTCCCACTCGACGGGGTTCCCCTCCTGGGGTTCTGTCTCCTCCTCGGGAGTCCCTTCCTCATAAACCCCTGCAAAAAGCTTCAAACACAAGCAGTGAGCACGATGGCTCAGCAAGACTGACCCGTCTCTCCTATACATGAAACTTCTACATGGATGGTTTTAGGGTACATGAGGTAAAATAAGTTGCAAAGGACTCGCCTAAATATTTGAACCTTACTTTCAAGTTTTAGCAGCAGGTTGTGGAGAACCTTATGCTAAGGCACATGAGAGAGCCGCAATCAAACAAGAAACGCATTTCTCTCATGTACTTTGCCCAAAGTTGAAAAGAACTTTAATTAGATCTAAACTCCAACAAGACATTAACAAGCAAAGTATGTCTTTCAACTCAGCAAACTTTTAACATGTATCTAGCCTGTTCTTTATGGGACGGCGATTATAATCGATTTACACCTGCAGGGTTACCCGAATAACCCGTCACGTATGCTCGTACTCGATGTTGCCTACAGCAACCATCACAGACGTCATACGCAACCACCATTCACCCGTCAGCCAAATGTTGAACCGGTCCAATCGTCACGAGCAAGAGGTCTTTGCGCGCGCATCCACAGTGCCGCCAGCCGATTTACACCTCTAGCTCTCAACCTACCCTCTGAACGACCAGCTATGACTCAACACCCAGCTACCCGAGTTACATCGGTTTCCCGGTTCCGATATAGCCGGTAGGTCTTCGGTACTGTTCTAGCTTGTTCAACAGGCCCGCACATGGCTCGGTCCTCAATCGATACAAGCGGAGCTATAGCACCCAGGCCCCAAAGTCCTTCTGCCCTTACTCTCCGCTCGGTCTCATTTTTCTTGCCATGTGTTTCATTTGTTATCTTTACCCGAGCGATGTGCCTCTAGCCTATTCTTGCGAATAGTTCCAACTACTCGACTTGTACCGAATCCTACACTGTCTTATCATTGCAGTAGCTAACAAGGTTGTCAAACCTAATCCCAACCCAGTGTTTTCTTGGCTATGCATTTGGGTTTCAAACAAGACTCTAATGCAAGAATTTATTGAGTGCTCAAAGTAAGTTCTCAAAACAATAAAACTTTGTAAAAAGGTTAATGCAAACCAGAGCTTGCCTTGCTGCTCTTGGTCGTAGGCTAGCTTCTCTTCCGGAGAGACGAAGTCTAAGACTTCGGGTTCCTCCTCAACCTTAGTGACTACATGAGATAACATGTATATGTATCAATTTAGATGCATTTGAATTGAATTTAAACTTGTGAAGACTATAAGTCTTACTAGACAGACCCAGTGACTCTGAAATTTTTACTGTGGTTTGGTTACAACCTAAACAAAGACTTGGCCAAGTTTCATTTGCAGCAAAGCTCATTTGAGCTCTCCACAAATAATTATGTACTTGACCTTAATTGGAGCTCCTAGGGTGTTCTAGGGATTTTCATGGAGCAAGCCATGACTTTATGAAAACTAAGTTTTCAGAGGGTTCTAATAGAGTTGGTCTCACTTAATTTTAAGGTTTCTGGCTAAAGATATGAGCTAAACAAGTTCTGAGAAATTCTGAAAATGTTTCTCGATATTTTCTATTTTCTCTGGACCAGTTTCATTAATCACATCATTAGACGGATCAAATGAGATCAAATGGATCTGAAATTTTTATGTTAGATCAGGTATATTTTGGTGAACATCCTGGCAAAATTTCAGAATTTTCCTCCAAAGGGTTCTCCAGTTAAAATTCTAACCAATTTGAAGTTTGAAGAATTAATTCTGGAGAAATAAGAATTTTCATGAAGTGAAACCTGATTTGCAAGAAAGTACTGAGAGATCTTAATCCAACAAAATTTGGTTTAGTCTATTTGGAGTTTCCTAGCCAAAATTATGTGCGTTTGAAGTGAGAACTAAATTTGAAAATCGGGGAAATGTTTAAATTGTTGCGCGTGGGACCGGGGCTACGTGTCAGCTTCTCATCGGTCGACAAACAGGGCTACAGAATCCTTCACGCGCAGACGCACCCGATCCGGTGCCACAGCAAATTCCGGGGTTTAAAATATCGACCGCTAACACGTGGGACCGGGGGCTTCGTCTACCTCCGGCCTCCTGCGTTCGGCCGTCGACCCCTCGTCGGAGTGCTCACCGGAGGGCTTCTGCCGTGCACCAAACTCTACGATTTTGGCCGCCTCTACCTAAATCCATCCGGGGAACATGATACTAGGCTCAGCTCGTCGTAACAGTCATCGGAACACGGCCGGCGACGAGCGGCGGCTTCGGAAGAACTTCGGCAGTGTCGGGCAGACTTCCTAGCACCCCAAACAATCGAGCAAAAGGCCGTAGAGCATCAGTGGACCCTAGGACAGACCGACATGAGCTCGAAGCAGCTCGGGAGAGGTCCTAAGTAGGCTCTCACTGTGCGCCCGACGCTTCCCGAGTAAGCCGCCGTTGGCAAGCTTGAAATTACGCCATATACAGGGGTTCTCATGCTAGGTGTTGTGAAGCCAACTTGTGCGCCACTAAGTCTAGTTCTTGTATGAATGGTTTGAGACTCTCTAAACAATTTTGGAGTGAGAATTTGGCAGATCCGCACCTGAAAGTCGGTCTGCGCCGAGTGAATGGGGAAACAAAAATTCGTCGCCGGTGATGAAACACTCGAGCTGTGGTTTGGGGGTGAGCAGCACCAGTCTCTAACGTGTCCGAGGACTCCTTAGCTTGGGCGTGACACACTCCCGTTTGGGCTGTCCACGGGAGCCCGAGGTGCGGCGAACTTAGGTCACCGGAAAGAACTTTCGATATGGGCGAGATCATCCGAGTTCAGCTAATTTCCTACAGCGGGAAAGGAGAAGGAGAGCCTCTAGTACCGTTTTGCAGCTTGGAGGGAGTGGAGAGGCTGTGATCATGGGCTTTTCCGATCAACCGAGAGAGCGGCGGCGAGAGCGGCGTTTCTTGCACGAGGGAGCAACGAAGTGATCGGTTCTGCCTTCGATCGGGTCGGCTGCGGAGATAAGAGGGAGGGTGAGGCGGCTCAGTGGTCGGGATGGCAACCAGCTGCTGTCCCGATCGATCTTTCGCTGTGGCGGCTGCTGGATCAAGCGCAAGAAACCGAGCTCGGGCTTCAGTCGGTTAAATTTGCTGCTGAGGCTGACATGTGGGTCCCACCCGGGGTTTAACCTCTGAAATTACATTTTCCCCAGTGCTCTAAACAGTAGAGACCCAATTAACCTTGGTCATTTGAATTATCTACCTCTGTGCCATTTGAATTGGATAGAATTCAAATTGGGTTTTGTTTGAATATATTTTCAGCACATATGCAGTTTGAAATTCAAATAAAGATTGAATTTGCTAAACCTAGCTCATGTCAAGATCAACTCCAAATGGAGTGAAAATTGGTGTGTGAGCTCACAAAAATGTGCTGAGTAAGAATATGCCTCCCACTTTTAAATTCATGGGATGGAAATAGTTTGAATTTGAATTCGAGTTCAAACCACCCTCTTTCTAGCTATACCCAAAAGGACTTCAAAAAGATTTTGAATTTGGTGAAATTTGGCATGGACATTTCTAGCAAGGTGTAGGAGTTTTTCATATGCCTAGCCCCTATATGATGCATGTGGGAAATGCCACTTTTGCATTTTCTGAGTTCATTCTCTAATGAGCATGTTGATGGTGTTTACTTGCTCTTCAAATGTATTCATCAAGTTTCTTCAAATGAAGTGTGTGTGTGGTGATGAACACTTTGAATATGTGCCAAAAACTTGGGCCCTTACAGGATGGCAGCCGGATCCGAACTAGATTGCAGTGGGGCTCTTGGCTCGATACTGGAATGTGGTCAGGATGTGGGGTGGTGGCGCTCTCAGCTACGCGGCGGGATGAGGCAGGGACGTGGTGTGGCGGTAGGACTGCAATGGGTCCCTCTGCTTCGCAGTGGAATGTGTTAGGGATGTAGGTGTCGGCCAAATCGGGATGACATTGGGCACTAAGGTGGTGGCTGGTTCAACTTTGGATGGAATGAGGGAAGAAGAAAAAAAATGAAAATCTTATATGAGTGTATTTAGGTACAAATATGCGGATATGAGTATGTTATATGGGAGTCACATGTTCGTATTTAGGTACAAATATGCGGATATGAGTATGTTTTTTTTACCGATAAGAATTATTCGTTGGGTTTTTTACCTATTGCATGATAAGAATTGCTCCACCACTGGAGTATCCTAGTCACTAGTGATGGGGTTAATTAGCAAAAGATATTGGTATGTACCTCTAGAAATGATTGGTGTTCTGGACATATCTCTCGGAATCCAGGGCGACCCTCCCAAATGTTCAAATTCTCGCCATCACCAATACGCCATATAAGCTCTCTTTTTTAGCACTTGTCCCCTTTAGGATGATTCTCCATGTGTATGACATACTACTTTTAGGTGTAGCCTCCAAGCAGGTGTTAGCTCGGAACCTGTAAAATGCGCCAACCTTGCTTAGCAAAGCATAGCAAGGTTGAAAGTGTAGGTATGTAAAAAGCCCAGGTCACCATCCCTTTTAGGCTTCATCATTTTCTCCCGACTCAGTCGACGCATCTTCCGCTTCCTTTCTTGCTAGTTTCACAAATTCCGACAGATCATCACGCTCACTAGGTCACATAGTGTCCTCCTGAGATCAAAACAACCCATGGCAGAAGTTGGTATAGCTTGCGCCACTGCTTTGATCAAGATCTCCTTCCCTACCCATCAGGCATCAGGATAGCATTTTGTCCTTCCAACCTTGAATCCTTCTCCATATCCTATATATCCTTTAGGTACCCAAATGTGTATGCTTTTTACCTCCCCACATAAACCGGCAGCCCCAAATACTTGTCATTTGGAGTTTCCTTCTCAATGTTCAACACTTGTTTCCTTCTCATGTCTCGGGTACCGGAGCACTCCTCATATAAATCTAGTTGAGAAACACTAGTGAAGCATTACTACCATCGCAAATAAAGAGTCAAGGCAGTTGTTAACCTTTGTCGGTCCAATATCAATGAGCGAAGTTGTTGTTTACCGTAGATTTTGGTGCGATATTTGTTCCGTGGGCTCGAACCATCGAGGTTGGAACTTGCTTGTGAGGGGAAAGTGTTGGGGATTGATCGCCCTTTGGCAAATAACCTTCGTCGTCTAGGATAGTGGATAACCCTCACAAAGATCTGTTATTTCTAAGTTTTGTATGTAAGAGGTCTTTCAAGCCTGACGAGGGTGGAGATATGGCCCAACGGAACATGGCACCAATGGCGAACACCTTTATTGTGTATTTGGGTGTGTTGTTGAGAGGCGACCTTGCAAGCAACAAGGATGTCGTTGCAACCAGAGAGCCAAGGTAGACTTCTAGCCAGTGACCGACACTGGTGCTACAATGGCTACATGGAAGTGTGTGTGCAAAGGTGTCGGGATTTTGCCTGCTACAAGGCAATGTTGATACCTGGTACATGTCCATGTAAGTTAGGATTTTGCCTTAAGTAGGTTGTGTTGTACCATGACAAAAATGCACTTGTGGACAATTATGTACGGTATATTTTTTCGAAGAGAAAATAATTTTACCCCCTCTAGCTATGACTCGAGTATATATAACCCCGAACTATTAGACTGTTTACTTAATGTTACGATTATCAAAACTGACTTACTTTTTACCTTTAACCACTAACCTAATTTATTTTTACCTGCGTGGACCACGGTGTTGCCATGTGGCTGTCACGTCACCCTTCTTCTCTCCCTCAATCTCGATTTTGTAATCGGGCTTGACTCTCTAGTCTGCACAAAGATGAGCGATGTCGCCTATATTGACCTTAAATGTTCTAGAGCTAGAGCAAAGTAGGAGATGAAATTCGCTTAAAGTTAGCGGTGCCTCCATCTACACTATCACTAGTCATCATGAGCCCACCGTATCAGCAGCCATCATGACCATCAAATAGCTTCACCTTAGCTGCTGCTTATGGATCATTGCTATGATCTCGTGCAAGGGACATCGCGTTTGGGATGGAGAGCTACGGTGGATGACAAGGAGTGGGATTGGGCGGCCTTAGAGACGCGACGGGGACCGAAGAGTTGCGAGACTCATTGCGTTTCCTATCATAGTAGAGACTAGAGAGACAAGACGGTTATAATAATCGAGATCAAGTGGAGAAGAAGGGTGACATGACAACCACATGATAATACTATTATCCACATAGGCAATATTTGTTTAAATTAGTGGCTAAAGGTGAAAAGTGGGTCGTTTTGAGAATAATAAGGTTTAATGTAAACAATTTAATAGTTTAGAGGGTTATGTGTACTTAGACTATAATTAGGGTGAGTAAAGTGATTTTTTTGTTTTTAAAATGTAGTAGGTAATTAAGGGCATTTTGGTTCCTATAAATATAAATCATGAGTAAATTATAGGGAGATATTTTTTAATGGGTATACAAAAGGACACTTTTTATCCTGAGATTTCTTAATTCACTCACATCTTTAAACTTAAAATATGTTCCGGAACTTAGCTTGACTAAAGCCCGAAGAAACATCTAGCAACCAAGTCAAGAAAAAGAAAACGAGAACGATGGTAATCCTGTGCATTCATCTTGAAGTCCATCTGCGTTAGCTGTAGATACCATACATATGACAAACACTTAATTTCATACCCCGTTCGATTTTCTATACATAACATTGCTTGCTTTAGTTTGAATTTTCTTTTCTTTTAAGGATATATGTCAAACGTTATTTTTCTCCAAATGAGCCGCAATGGGCTCATTGTAGGCCTTCCGTCCCCCCACGCAGCCCATACCATGGGCGAACCCTAGACCCACCCGCTCAGACCATCGCGAACGTCCAACCACCATCCGACGTTTCCAAATCGAACAACGTCTTATATAAATCACTGCTCCGCCTTCTAGCCGCGCCTCCAGAAAACCCTAGCCCCAAGCAGCCGCAGCGCCCCACCCCCCCTCAAACTCCCTTTCCTCCCCTGGCGGCGGCAGGATGGCGGATTCGACGGCGAGGACGGTGAAGGACGTGAACCCGCATGACTTCGTCAAGGCGTACTCCGCCCACCTCAAGCGCTCCGGCAAGGTAACGCTGATTCGACCTGCACACCCTCCCTTTGAGGTGACACCGCACTTTTAGATTGGGTTCGTAAACAGATCGCGGGCTGGTTGTCTCCACGCAATTTTACGCAGCCGAAGCCTGTAGGAACGCTTCAGATCCGCGTTGCATATGTACTTCGGGAACGAACTTGTGATTTGCTAGCTCCGTGGCGCGCGCTAGTAGTGTATATAGATTGTGCTGGTCATGGTTAGGTATACCATGAGGTTGCCCGTACCATAGGAATGTACTATTTGGCTGGGTGTAAAGAAGACTAAGATCTTAATTGTTACATTTTCTTGTGGCACCGTGATCGGGGCTTGAGGACGAGATAAAATAGGTGCTACTCTAGTTAGTAGTTGGAGGAATGCTGAAAAAGTCCCATGTGGTGTTGTTTGCTTGACATTGTAGTATGGTTGTAATTTTTGAATTTGTTGGGGCGTAGGCAATATAGTTCTGCTGGCTTCAGGCCATCTCTGAAATTTTAGGGGTCTGTTGGTTTGGTTTGTTTGGTCTATTTTAAATCTGCCAAAGCTTGTATACAAAACTTAGATTTTAAATGATTAGTATCTTGCACCATTTCATTGCATCCAGTACTTTGCATTTTATTGGGTCGACTTTCTGATTAGAGAGCAAAGTTTTGAAAATATTTATTCTATCCTGTGTTATCTACTGAAACTTATCTCAAGGGGGTGTAGCAAACATTAAGTACTAATATTTTGTTTCTGACTCTTAGAATTTTTTATTGGAACTCCTTTTCTTTCAGATGGAACTCCCTGAGTGGGTTGACATTGTGAAGACTGCAAGGTTCAAGGAGCTACCTCCTTCTGACCCTGACTGGTACTACATCAGGGCTGGTAGGAAATCATTTTTCTGTTTCAATATTATGATGAACTTCACTGCTTGATTATTCCACTTGAAATTTAATTTTTATTGCTACCCTGTAGCCTCAATTGCAAGGAAGATCTACCTGAGGCAGGGTATTGGTGTTGGTGGCTTTCAGAAGATCTACGGCGGACGCCAGAGGAATGGCTCGTGCCCACCACACTTCTGCAAGAGCAGTGGTGCCATATCACGCAACATCCTCCAGCAGTTGCAGAAGATGGGAATTGTTGATGTTGATCCCAAGGGGTAGTCCTTCATCTGCATGATTTTTATGACTTTTATGTTATTTTTGTAGTGGATGTGTGCTTATTCTGTTTGTGTTGCAGTGGAAGGCTCATCACCTCCCAGGGTAGGCGTGATCTGGACCAAGTGGCTGGAAGGGTTGCTGTTGCCCCTTGAGCAGTTTCGTATTCTATGTAACACCACATGTTTGATGGTTGAGATGGCTACATTACATTTGCAGTCTTTGAATTAGATGTTGCCCTGCTTTTGTGGATCCAGAGAGTTTAAAGTTGAGAATGCATCTAGTAGTCCTGCACTATATTTTCTGGAATATCTAATGTAATATCAGAACATATTCTAGACCAGAGAAGAATTATGTTATGATCTCCATTTTCTGTTTCTTGTGGTACAGGCCTAATGTCATAGCTAGTGACATGGATTGTCGTATTCTGAATTCCTTTTGGTTAAATGTGCTTGTTGGGTTGGCAATGCCTTTTGTTGCTGCGGCAATGTGCTGAGTTGATGTGGTGCCTATCCTTCACGGATGGACATGAAATATAACAAAACTCCAGTTCGTTTAGCTACCAAGGATTAACTATCAATGAGTCTCGTCTATTTTTTACATTGCGGTATTGTATAATGAGCCCCCTATATGCGAATTGGAGTTACATAATTTGCTGAATTCTGTGAACATCAAAAAGGTTAGCTTGGTGTATGTAGCTTTTGCTTATGCAGTGTTTGGTAAGGGTCTGATCCAATTGTCTTTTATATGTAGTTTTTTTTTCTGTATTTTTGCAATAGGTTGTTTTCAGAACTTGAACTCATGACCTTAAATTCACAAGGCAAAAAATGTATAGACTATATGATCGTGACATTTTTCGTCATGTACAAATGAGGTGATGGTATTCAATTACCAAGCACAGGATAGGAAGTTAACCGGAGTTATCCTAGTATTTGTCAAACACCACCAAGCAGCTGACGTTTACAGTCACATATACACTTCCTGAACTACGGATCAAACAAACGCCAGCTCTGATTTACTCATTTACACAACATTGCAGAAACCAAGTTGGCAGGAACGCAGTTCAGACGTGCTCTATTTACAGATGCAACGCAATTGGCCACATGCACTCGGGGAATCCATGAAATGGCCGCCAACACTTGGAAACTTGCAGACGGTTCATAAAGCGAAGCCCTCTACTCTTGGATGAGATTTCTACAAACCATCCTGCAAATAATAGTACGCCTAATTGATGCTAGCTTGTAGATCGTTTAATTTTTTACTGAGCATAAGCAGGACTACAGGAGACCTTTGGTGACATTGTTTCTCATTCGACAACGCCTTCACTAGCCTTTTCTCAAATGGCGTATCATGCCAAAAAACTTTCTGGTCCTAATACACCCTCTGTTCTAAAATAAATGATGTTTAGTACAAAATATTTAGTTTAATTTAAACTAAATTAACTGTTCTAAACGTCATTTATTTTAGAATAAAGAGAGTAACAAATAGAAATAGAGTGGGAAAATGTGTTCAACCAGGTAAGGGGAGAATCAAATGAACCAGGAATTCCTCTACCTCTACTGCCCCGCTCCTTGGGCAGCACCGGAGTTGACACCCATAGCTGTAGGAGCAAATGGGAAGAAGAATATTATAAGTAGGCTTTCTAATGTTCTTGACTCCTTGTCCATAAACATAGATAGTGGGAGACAACCTATGCTTAGACATGAAAAAGTAGCTTCAGACTGAAACATACTCCCTCCGTTTCGAATTATTTAACGTTGGCTTTGAACTAGCCAGCGTCAAATAATTCGAGACGGAGGGAGTAGCATTTTCGAGCAGTTGCCACACGTCTCCATAACAAGAAGGTAAAAAATTGAAAACCAATTCAACCTTTGACCGTTTTTAATAATTTAAATATGTAATGTTTTAGTAATGGCTCCGTCTTCATATGGCTCTCGAACTCCAAATCTCAACCAAAACATAAAATGTTCTTCTGGTTGCTTCTTCAAGACAGATTGAACACAAGAGGGATGCTAAGAAGAAGACACATGGAATTAGATTCCTACATCTGTGAAAACTGCATACTACAGAAAGAAGAGACTCTATCACATCTCTTTCTCAGGTGTAACTTTACCAGAGCATGCTAGAACTCGATTGGTGTTTCAGCACCAAGAATTATATGCGCACAAAGAGCTGTAAAAAGATTAAAACGGCAACTTCAGGTACCGTTCTTCATGGAAGTGATTATCCTAATGGCATGGATCATATGGAAATGCAGAAATGGGTGGATTTTTGAATCAATTTCTCCGACGGTTGAAGCTGTTCGACTGAACTTCAGAAAAGAAATTCTCCTGGTTATCCATAGGGCTAGAAATAGGCTAGATCCTTTTGTCCATGAATGGCTGGATCAGTTGTAAGTTTCTGATCGACTCTTACAACTTTTTTTCTACCCCCTCTTAAGTTGTAACCCTTAACTTTTATTTCAATAAAATTACAGTAGGAGACTTCCCCTCCTGTTTCTTGTCAAAAAATGTTTTAGTAATGGCTAGCATTTTGCTTCGGATGAACCGGAATGCTGTCGGGCATCAAGTACTACCATGACCTGCTCATGGTGGGTGGGCCGGATGGAAATGTAAAATGTGAGCCTCTGTTCCAAATTAAAAGGACCCCTCAACATCCACTTTCGAGAAAGGCTGGGCCTTTCCAAGACGGATTACTTCAATGGTAACAACCACGTCATGCCTCCACTGGACGTGTACCCATGGCTACCTAACTTCTCCCATGTGTTGAAGGCACCGTCCTCTTGTTGATTACCTCTGTTTCGAATTATTTGACGTTGGTTAGTTTAAAATTGAACTAGACAACGTTAAGTAATTCGAAAGTGAGGGAGTACATTGTTGTTCTTTTAGTTTCAGACGTAGTAGTGACTGGTGAAGTCTTTGCTAATTTTAGGGAACTATTGAAACTAGCGAGCCCATCCGTATCCGTCTGTTGACATATCCTGTTGCCCATGCAAATTTAGGTTGTAGTCTTCCGTGAAGGGATTATTGTAGTCTGGTTTTATTTAGGTTATGATCCTACAAGCTGATTGTAGAATCACACTTTGCATATTCTGGATCTGTGGACTAGTTTAAAATAACATATTTAGCATCTTACTAACATATACTTATGAAAACATGCTAATGTTCAGTAAGCCGATTCATCATCATTCAATCATTGTATCAGTATATGAATACCGAACGAAACTCACAGAAAACCTAATCTCTGTATGAATCACTTGTCAGGCTGGTCTAATAGTAACTGGAGATTCAAAAAGTGCCAAGATCTCTTCCAGCCTGTCCTTGCACACAGAGATCTGGCCTGCGATTGCCATGTTACACTCACGAACATATGTTTGTGTAGTCACAGTTCAGATGTCACCAACATGTTCCTGCCCACTCTGTTCTCTGCCCATGAGATGGACTGCAAGGAAGCAAACAAAAGCCTTGTTCATTGACTGATCATGCCACTAGGAGCAGCACGATCAGGAGCAACGACGACGCTGAGGCAGCTTTAGTGGCGGCGATCCGGGAGCGTGACGACGGGGCGGAGTTGGGCAGGTAGGGGTAGGAGTCCGGCGGTGGCATCTTGCACTCGTCGCCGTTGAAGTAGATCTTGCGCGGGAACGCCCATCCCTGGCTGAAGGTGAATGTTCTGGCGTCCTTGCGCATGAGCACCTCCGACTGCACGTTCCCGAATGGCCCGGCCTCCATGAGCAGGTCGTTGTAGAACTTGAGCCCGTAGAACATGCCCGTGTCATCTGAGAGATTACGAAAGATTGATCTCGCATCGGCATCAACCATACATTGTGATTCGTTCAACCATTTCAGAATAGAAGCGCTTACTGATGCTGCGGTAGGGGAGGAGTGGCTTGTACTGGAAGCTGAAGACCTCGGTGACGTTGTCCAGGTTTGGGTGCTGCGCGACGAGCGTCCACTGCGTGTAGTTCATTCGGTAGTTGAAGTTGGTGATGGCGATCTTGGCGCGCCAGTAGTCCTTGTAGTTGAGCTTGACGTGCCAGTGCACGCGGACGGGGCACATGTGCGACGTGCACTGCAGCAGCGGCGCGCCGTCCTTGTGCGGCGTGTTCACGCCGGCCGACAGCGCCCGCTTCGAGTCCCCCATGATGCACTCGTCGCCGCCGTGCTCGCCGTGGTGGCTGCCGCAGCCGCACGCGCACTTGGCGCACGGCACGATGGTGCTGTTGTAGAAGGAGGAGAAGGAGACGCAGCAGGACGGGTACTTGGACGCCAACTGCTGCGAGTAGGTGCAGGTGACGGTCCACGTCATGAGCGCCTGCGTCCTGCGCCGGTGGTCGGCGGTCCAGTACACGGTGGACGGCACCACCCGGGCGGGCCCGCAGGTGTACCCGGGGCCGGGGCCCATGAGCGTGAAGTTCTTGGGCAGCTTCACCGTCTTGTTGGTGGTGCCGGCGAGGCCCACCGAGACCTGGAACGCCGAGAGCGCGCCGGCGGGGTCCTGGCCGTAGGCGGAGACGACGCCGGCCTTGCAGCAGTTGGCGATCTGCTGGTTGTATGGGACGCCGGGGAGGAGGTCGACGATGGAGGGGGTGCGCTTGCACGAGTGAGGGATGTTGCCCTTGAACTTGGAGCAGTCGCCCTGCTCCGTGGCCTGCGCACCGACGATGGACCAGATCACCTCCTTCTTGGCCCACGACCAGCCCAGCGTCCAACCGGGCGCCATGATGTGACGGTACTGCTGGTAGTTGTTCATCGTCACCATCGCCTGCAAATTTGTTAACGATTCCCACCGCTTATCAATTTATTTTGTTTTCGTGCAAAAGAGAGTAACAAGTCATCGATCGATGGACTCACCACGTATCCGTCAGGTGTCCAGGAGATGATATCCCATTTGAGGGTAATGTTGCCGTTCGGGTCCAGGGGATCGTAAGCCACTGCAAGCAAATGCAAACCATCCCGTGAGACTGGCACGAAAACTGAATGCCATGACAGTGGAAAGGAGACCGGGAAGCAATCAACCTGCGACAGAACAGGTGACTGCAAGAAGCAGAGCAAGCACCATCCAGTTGCGGGGCTCCTCCATGGATCCTCGCAAGAAGCAGAGCAGGAAGAGAGAACCAACACAACACGCGCACGAAATGCTGGTGATAGCCTCGAGCAAGAAGAGGCAGGGAGTTAAAAAAAGGCCTCGGCCCGAAGGAGGCGAGGAAGATGACGGAGATGCCATCGACGGACTTGAGATGGCACGTCACACCACGGCCTGGCCGACGTCGGTTGGGTTTCGTAACCTGGACTCCATCTGAAGATCCCGGGGGAGAGGTGATGGCGCTGCACCACCTCCTCTGATCGATGCTCTCTGCTACGACTCTCCATGGCTTGGCTGCGTCCTCGCGCATTGCTCTTCGATGAAGCAACCGCGGTTGGTGAGGAGGAAAGGGACGCGGGGGATCTCGACTGATTCCAGAGAGGAGGCAACGTACAGTATCTCTCCTACTGTCTTGCTACGCTTCTGACAGCGACGGATGAACACTTCACCTGGGATCTTTAAACGAGTGAGGTGAGGAGATGCTGTTCCGCTAGTTGCGATGTTTGATCATCCACAGCTGCTCTGTTTGGAGGAATATGCACTCACGAGCTATCAGTTTCCCTTGATTTGTTTAGTTTCATCTATCATTATGTGCTTGAGACCAACAGTGCAGTATATTCATTTTTTGTTAGGTCAGCAAAAAAAAAATAACAGAGCCTGAACTAGAAGTCTAGAAGCATTGCTTTCTTGATATACTGCGGTTCTTGGTGTGAAGGAGCCCTCCGTTAATTTTTTTTTTGTGTGTGAAGGAGCCTTCCGTTCCCTGTGCAATTCCTTTATATATACTGCCGTTTTCTTTCCTGTGCGGATCCACACTTTCCTGGTTGGCTGCTTCTTCACCAACGATTTTCTTTCTCATGTTCATTTAGTAATACATACCATCAGTGAGAATAACATTAAGGAATGGATCAACAGAGGCTCATGTGCTAGTCCTGTGCGTGTTCTCTGGTTCTCGAGGCCATGTTTATCACTTAGGGTTCCTTTTGGGTCGCAGGAATCCAAAGCATAGTATAGGAAAAAATATTCCAATAAAAAAGAATTGCTAATGGAAAACAAGGATATCCGATGCAAACAATGATCTCTATAGGCCACCTCGTAATAAGCGTCAGAAAATATGAAAATTCTAATATCGAGTGGCCACGTGCTTTAAATACCAATATTGTAATGGACAGATGTAAAATATTCAAGGCTAAGTTCTAAATTGCAGCACTTTGGTTTTCTACCCTCAAAATTAGATACATCACTCTTTATTTATCATGAATAATATTATTATGTTCATGCTCATCTATGTTGATGATATAATAATTACAAGCTCTTGTTATTCTGTAGTTTCAGCACTGCCGGAGGGTTTGAGAGAAGGGTTTGTTCTCAAACATCTCAGACAGCTCCATTATTTTTTAGGCATCGAAGTGCATCACAGGGCTGATGGACTCATTCTATCTCAGTCCAAATATGCAAATGAGATTCTGAAAAGGTGAATGTGGATCGGGTGTAAACTAATGAACACTCCCATGGCGAGTTCAGAAAAAAACTATCTTCAGCAGATGATGATGCGCTGAATGGTGAGGAGGCTACAAGCTACAGGAGTGTGCTCGGTGCACTGCAATATTTGTCCATGACCTGGACTGATATTTCTTTTGTGGTTTAAGGTTATTAAAGTGTGTCAATTTTTGCATGCTGCCACAACTGAACATTGGACAAGCGCACTCTGAGATACATCAAAGGTACAACTGATTTTGCCTGAAGTTCCGCAAATCTAATTTAACTCTGGTTAGTGGATTCTCGGATGCAGATTGGACTAGTAATGTTGATGATAGAAGATCAACAGGAGGGTTCGCGATCTTCTTTGGGAAAAATCTTATTTTATGAAGTGCTAGATGTTAGGTTTAGGATTCCTTAGTCTTAGTGCTAGATGTTGCTAGTCAAGATACTTAGGCATAGTCAGGATTAGAACATGATCAATCAATCTAAAAATACAATTAGATGATTATGAATTTGGTGCTCATACCTTCGACCGTAGTGTGGAAGGTAGACATGGTGTAGGCAGTGAAGATCGGGACGCCGGTGGCGGACGGTAGGAGACCTTCCCCTCGCTACCGCGCACTTAGGATCGGAATTGCGAGATTGTAGGAGGCGTTAGATGCGTGTGTAGATCTTCTCACACCCCGGCTGCCTCCCATTCTTATAGCGCGTGCGAGAGGGGGACTCAACCGAATTGAAACGGTTGCGCCCCCGATCAGGGCGCATGGGGAATTAATCTGGTTGTTATTGCCCACACGAAATTTCCGGGATCAAAATCAATTAACATTCCCCCCCTTGATCACACACATAAGACTTACCAACATTCTATCTTAGTCACTAAACTTAGTGTATATCCTCTTACATTTAACATAAAAGGCGTGACGCATCAAAACAGTCATTTACGTATTGCTTGACTTGACGGCCACTATATGTCTCATGCTTGGAAATAACCTTACTCTTAATTTGCCCCTTAGTATCCAGCATAGTTCATATGCTCTCCCTTAAACCCATGCTGGCTATGTGTTCTCTGAACACATTTGGTGGAAGACCTTTCGTTAGCAAATCCACAAGCATGTGTTTTGTACTTATATGCTCTAGACTAATTGTATGATTCTGGATTTTATCTTTCACAACATGGAACTTAATATCAATGTGTTTGGCAGCTCCACTTGATTTGTTGTTGTGAGAGTATAGTACTGCAAGCTCGTTGTCACAGTACAACTTAAGTGGTTTATAAATACCGTCGACCACTCTAAGACCGGGTACAAATTTCTTAAGCCATAGTGCCTGCCCTGTGGCCTCATAACACGCAACAAACTCGGCACACATTGCGGATGATGCATTTATGGTTTATTTGGAGCTTTTCCACGAGATAGCTCCATTCGTGAGAGTGAAGATGTAATCTGATCTAGATTTCTTAGTATCCACACATCCCGTGAAATCTGAATCTGAGCAGCCCACTATCTCTAGTGAGCTTGACTTACTAAATGTCAACATAAGACCTTTTGTTCCATATACGTATCTGAGTGCCTTCTTAACCGCCTTCCAGTGATCAATTCCTGGATTGGCCTGATATCTGCCAAGCATCCCGATCACGAATGCTAAGTCAGCGCGAATACAAACTTGAGCATACATGAGTCTTCCGACGACAGAAGCATATGAAACCGATTTCATTTGATCGATCTCATATTGGTTCCTAGGACACTGAATATTCACAAACTTATTACCCTTGACTATTGGAGCAGGCGAAAGTTTGCTAGCGTACGTACCATACTTCTTAAGTACGCTAGCCAAGTACGCTTTCTGAGATAGACCTAATATCCCCTTATTGCGATCTCGGAGAATCTTGATTCCTAACACGTAGGAAGCTTCATCTAGATCCTTCATATTAAAATTTGAGAAAAAAATTTCTTAGTTTCTAACAATGGATTAACATCACTACTCGCAAGTAGTATGTCATCTACGTAAAGAACAAGAAAAATAAATTTCCCATTCTTAAACTTAGCATATATGCAATTGTCCTCCTTGTTTTCCTTAAATCTAAACTTTATTATGGTTTCATCGAACTTGAGAAACCATTGCCTTGAAGCTTGTTTAATTCCATAAATAGACTTTTGTAACCATCATCCCATGTGTTCCTTACCCTTAACGATAAAATCCTTCGGTTGTGTCACGTAGACATCCTCATAGAGATCCCCATTGAGAAACACCGTTTTTACATCCATTTGATGTAATTCTAAGTCAAAATGCGCCACTAATGCCATAATGATTCTGAACAAATCCTTACTAGAGACGGGTGAGAATGTCTCATTGTAATCCACACCTTCTTTTTGAGTGAATCATTTTACCACAAGTTTGGCCTTATGTTTCTCGATCTTCCCTTTGGGGTCAAGTTTGATCTTGTAGACCCATTTGCAGCCTACTGTTTTGGCTTCGTTAGGAATCTTGACTAATTCTCAGACTTTGGTGACGCCCATTGACCTCATCTCATCCTCCATAGCCTTTTGCCACTTAGATGACTGAGGTGTTTTCATAGCATCTTCAAATGAGTTGAGATCATCCTCTATTTGAACTTCTTCACTAATGTAGACCTCATATTCACTTGGTATAACCGAGCGTCTTACTTCTTGAGATCTTTTAAGTTGTGCATCATCCATAGGTTGGGGCTGGTGTTTTTACTCATCATTAGCGATAGTTGGCTCAGAATGCTCGGAAGATTGAGTTGGTTCCTGTGGTACAGGAGCCTCACTATTTTCCGTCACTGATAAAGGGACGACAACAGGTGTTGAATCATCAGTGCTAGCCACGGATGATCCATCATCAGTAGGTATCGTGAAATAGGGTTCTCGAATCATAGAAACATGTATATAAACCCGCTTCTCTTCAAGATCTATTTCACGTCTTATCATGCTCTCCCTGATCATGACATCCTCTAAATAGACGGCATGTCTCGTTTCTATGAACTTAGTAAAGAGGTCTGGATAGTAGAACCGGTATCCTTTACTTTTATCATGATAGTCAATAAAGTGGCAACTAATGGTTTTAAAGTTCAGCTTACCAATATTTGGGTTAAATACTTTCGCCTCAGCTGGACAACCCCATACATACAAGTAGTTTAATGAGGGATTACGTCCCGTCCACAACTCATACGGTGTCTTAGGTACTGACTTACTAGGAACTCGATTAAGCACGTGAATGGCGATTTTTAACACCTCCATCCACAAGCTAATCGGTAGCGTAGAATAACTTAGCATACTTCTTACCATATTCATAAGCATATGGTTTCTCCGTTCCGCTACACCGTTTTGCTGAGGCTCGTGAGGTGTCAAATACTGGGCGACTATACCATTTTTCTGCAAAAACCTTGCAAAAGGTCCAGATACTTGGCCATATGGGGTGTGTCGACCGTAGTACTTCCCTCCATGATCTGATCTTACTACTTTAATCTTAACATTATGTTGATTTTCTAATTTAGTCTTAAATATCTTAAATTTATCCAAAGCTTTGGATCGCTCCTCAATTAGATAAATATAGCCATAACGAGTATAGTCATTCGTAAACGTTATCAATGAATCATAGCCATCTACAAAGAGTATGAGAAATAGACCACAAATATCCGTGTGAATTAATTCCAATATTCATGTACTTCGTTTGGCGTTTTTCTTAATAATCTTAACGTATTTTCCTTTACTGCAGTCAATGCATTGTTCGAAATTTGAGAAGTCTAACTAGGGAAGAACCGATTATGATACTAAGTGTTCAATTCCCCCCCCTCGAAATATGGCATAAACGGCAATGGCATAATTTCGACAACGTTTCTAAATCGATTCTTTTGCGCTTACTAAATATTAGGTCGTTTTGTGGAGAAATGTTATCGTTACCTACAACATTGATATCATCATGAGTGGATAACAAATATAACATGTCTTGCCGAGAAGCAAGACCCATAATCTTATTATTAAAAGTGATAGTACATCTGTCATTATCAAAATGACACACATAGCCCAAATCATCCAAGCATGAAACTGAAATCAAGTTTCTCTATAAAGAGGGAACATAAAAAACATTATTAAGCATAAGTACAAAGCCATTTTTAAGTCTAAGTGGGATATCCCCAATGGCTTCGACTTGTGCTTCTCGACCATCAGCGACTTTAATGCTCCTTTCCTCTCTTCTTATGGTCCTCCTCATACTTAATCCCTGTATAGAGTTACAAACGTGCACGGTGGCATCTGAGTCAATCCACCAAGTAGATCAAGAGTAATCTAAAAACAGAGATTCATTGATAAAAGTAATAAAATTATTACTATTCCTATAACACCATTTAAGAAAACCAACACAATACTTCTGATGATATCCAATCTCCTTGCAAAATTTGTATTGATTCTTAGCCAATTTTGCCTCCTTTTGAGGAGGATGCTGTAGAGGAGCCTTTTCCTTGCCCTTATTTGTAGAAGAGCTGCCATGTACCTTAAAGGCGGGATGCTTGGGAGAACTGAAATAGCTCTTCCTCTTCCCTTTCGCTTTGGTGTAGTTAACAAAATTACCACTCCTCTGAAACTTAATGTGTTCTTCTTTTTGAACAAAAATGACAATCAACTTCTCTAAAGACCAATTATCAGGCTGTGAGTTAGTTTATCACAAAAGTTTCAAAGTCCTTTGAAAGAGAGGCAAAGATGAAGTTCACAATTAATTCATCACTCACCCCTAAGTTCAAAGGCTTGAGCTTTGTGGCTAAGTTTATCATCTTGAGAATGTACTTGCGCACACCGCCGCAAGTGCATTTCTCACTAACAAGTTTTCTTATGAGAGTACTCGCCAAGTCCTTGGAAGAGTCAGTGAACTGGTTATCCACCTTTCGGAGGTACTCAACAGCCGTATCACATTCAGCAATTGCTCCTCGAATGGCCTCAGTTATTGTCCCCTTGATGATCATCAAACACTTCCTGTTTAATGTCTGCCACCTTTGGAGATCCTTATCATATTTTTCTTCAGCACTGAGTTATTGTCCCATTCTTAGTGTGAAAGACTCATCCGTCTCTCACTGAGTTGCAATAGGGACCTCAGACTCAGTGGGGCAAGGACACGTTAGTGTGAAGTCCAGTTCATAGACCGCAAGAGCGATCTCAAGCCTCTATCTCCATGAACCATAGTTGTGACCGGTGAGTGGCTCAATAGAGAAGATAAAGCTAAGTGCTGGAGACAAGGTGGAGGAACCTTCAAAATATAAACAAATATTAACATAAGCACATATACAAACGGAAAATATTATATTTCGCTTTTCGAGATGGCTACTTCGCAAAATACAACACTCAATGGATACTTAATCAACCAGAAATAGCGTGTTTTATTTTTCGCGTTGGTTACTCCAAAAAACACGTCATTCAAAATATTAAGCATGACAAAATTAAAATTTCACGTTGGCTACTTATTTAAATTACCATGCACCATAAATTTAAAAAGTGGCAAATTCATTTTTCACGTTGGCTACTCCATGAATTGGCCAATCTAACTCAAAATAAACAGAAAATATGGCCAATTAATTTTTCACGTTGGCTACTTAATTAATTTACCATAAATGTCTTAATAACAGCAGAAGCAAACTTAATTTCTTAAATTTCACAACATGTAAGTAAATTAATTAATAAGCTGAGAAAATATCTTAATAGCAATAGTAATAAATATTACAAAACAATCAAAATAATTTATTTATTCTTAGCTTATTAATTAATTTAGTGTATGTGGCCCATTTGCATTTTAGCCCATACTAAAATGCCAGGGAAAAAACTTTACCATAAAAGGAAAAAGCCCACACCTAAATCTATCCCAAAAGCCTACTGAAAATACCAAAAAATTGGAAAAATCCTTTCCTGGTTGCCAGCCCAATTAGAGCCCAACCCGACAGTAAATAAACTCAGAAAAATGGGAAAAAATTCCATTCGTGCGGCCCACAAATTCATAGCCCATAGCAGTTTCGGCCCACACCTAAATTCATAAATCATTTTGAAAATAAAAGGGCAGCCTAGCCGGCCCAAATAGCACCGCGCATGGGCCCCGAGCCCATTTAGTCCGGCGTTGCCTAGCGTCAGATCTGATCCGTCGGATTTCAATCCGACAACTGGGAGTTAATTTCGGGCGGTATAAAATCTGGCAGACGCCGTCCCCGTAACCCTAGTCTCCTTTCTCTCCTCTTCTTCTCTCTCTTCCTCGGCCAACAGAGCAAGAGCGAGAGCGGGCGGCGGAGGGGAGCCAAGCGGCGGGGTACTCCGGCGCCGCCGTGGCCACCTCGCCGGAGCGTGAGCTCGCTGGAAGGCGTCTCGTCGCCGGTGAGGCTGGTCAGTGACGGTCATCGTCGAGGAGACCCGCTGCTAGGGTTAGGGTTCCACCACGAACCCTAGGTTTTCGGTGACCCTACCCCGGCGGCCTTAACGGTGGCGCCACCGCTTCCTTCATCATTAGAATCCGAGCTCACGCACGCCATGCGATGAGCTCGGTGCCGATGATGAAGAGGGCGTGCGGCGTCCTCACCTGAGCGGATCCGGCGACATGAGTGCCGATCTTCCTAGATCTCCTCAACTGAGGAGTTCCTTTCCGGTGGTGCAGAGTACGCCGCCTCCCTCAACCGGCGTGTCAACGTCAGTGGGATCCTGAAGGATAGGAGGCGACGAGTCCTCTGAGGTAAGTTCGCCCTTTTCTTTCTCATTTACTTAATCTTTTTGTCTCGGTTTTGATTTGATCTGGGTTTTCTTAATCAAAACCGAGAACCAATATTCCCCTCCTTCTTTTTGCTGTGAAATTAACTCAAAAACGTAAGTAAATTAAAACTGAAACTAATTTGCCCGATTAGTAACAACCCTAGCCTGTCTCGGACACCATTGTTAGGTTTAGGATTCCTTAGTACTCAGTGCTAGGTGTTGCTAATCAAGGTTCTTAGGCATAGTTAGGATTAGAAAATGATCAATCAATCTAAAATACAATTAGAGGATTATGAATTCGGTGCTCATACCTTCGGCCGTAGTGGAGGAGGTAGACATGGTGTAGGCAGTGAAGATCGGGACGCCGGTGGCCGATGGTAGAAGACCTTCCCCTCGTTGCCGCGCACCTAGGATCGGAATTGCGAGATTGTAGGAGGTGTTAGGTGTGTGTAGATCTTCTCACACCCCGACTGCCTCCCATTCTTATAGCGTGTGCGAGAGGGGGCCTCAACCGAATTGAAACGGTTGCGCCCCCGATCAGGGCACATGGGGAATTAATCGGGTGGTTATTGCCCATACAAAATTTCCGAGATCAAAATCAATTAACACTAGAAAATAACCTACCATGTCCAGATCAAGCACAAAAGTGAAATATAAAGCATTAGCAAATGCTACTACTGAAATTATTTGACTCCAATCAATTTTGCAGGAATTACATATTCTCCAGCTTAAGTCAGATATGAGGCTACTTATCTCTCACCAAATTCTATTTTTCATGCAAGAATAAAGCACATTGAGATTGATTACCATTTTGTGAGAGAAAAGGTTGCAAACAAGCTTCTTGATCAAGTTTATATCCTCAGGTTGCGGATCGTCTAACTAAAGTTGTGCGGGCTAGAGCTCTGGAAAAGTTTCGAATAATATCAACCTTGAGCAATTGTGATTGAGAGGGTATTTATCTGTTATCATGTGGAGATAATACTGGTTAGGATTGTTTGTTAGCTGCGCCAGATTCTGGTTTATCTCCATCGGGGGATCAGTTGTAATCTGTTGTAACATTCATGTATAAGTACATGCGGACGCCAATCTCGTGGTTTGCACGGTTGCACCAGAACCTCATTATTATTATAAAGTATACTCCCATGTGTTCCAGTCGTGAGCCTTGACCTAAAGCAGGGTTGGAGGGAGGACCGCCCCGTGCCCTGGAGAACCATGTGCCCCTATTTGGTTGGATGTACATATACTATACGAAAATTTTACTATGAAACAAAGCCTCATATAAATACATGCATACTCTTATACTAAAACAAAGTATAATTAGAAAAATAGGACCTGACGCGTGCTAGTGTGTTTTCCACTTGTGTCCTGAGATCTTGGTTTTGAACCAGTCTTTTGCAAAAGTAGGGGTAAGGTTGTGTATAAATAACTCTTTTACAGACCGTATAATTTATGGTAGTCTTTTTAACACTGGGTACATCCCTTAGTGTTGTTAGACTATATAAAGACCACCTGCACTAGGCAAGTTACATATAGAATATGAAAATTATATACAAGGACTATTTATTATCCGACATGTTGCTTCCCCTCCTCTCAGACCACACCACTATGACCGTCACCATATCGTCTTAGGTGGTGATGCTAGGAATTTGGTTCTCATCTATGCTCCTCTCCAATGTCGAGACATCTACCAAACAGACCGCAAACTTAACATGAGATAATTGGTAAGGTATACACAAATTGAATTGATTTTGTTTTTAGCACTACATAAGATTCAATCAGTATGTTTTTTTTAAATTTATAGGATTGCTTTCATCAAATTTATATAAAATGTATTTATAAAGTGTTTTTAATAGTAGTTTGTGTGTTATATTATAAATCTTACTTAAATTGTTTTTGTAAGGTGCTTTTCATTGTATTTTTATGTGCTATACGTATGATAAGTTTTTTCTAGTGTCGAGATTATTATATTCTTTTCAGAGAGGATTTGATACATCTATGTCGTCTGCAGAAGATATAGAATTATTATACATAGAATATATATGTAGTATTTCTTTATTTTTATGAATTAGTGGGTCTGTTTTAGTTCCGCACCCGGTCACTAAAATTTCAGGGCCGACCCTACCGGTCGTTCCCCAATCGCCGAACCGTGCGTCAGGTAGACGACCCCTTTGACTAAGCTTGACAGCGACATAGTATTGTGTACACTATTTCCCCCTGTTGATAGCGAGGCCGTGCTTGGTCACATCAGAACCAAGTGGCTTCACTCTATTGTCTTTGCGGCGTTGTTTTTCATTGCATCGGACGAAATAAAGTGGCTCAAGATACATTTCACTGAGACCAGCATTGCCGAGGCATCATTTTTTGATGATTATATGTGATTTTTATAACATTATTTGATCATGTATCAGAATCCGTTGTAGTCTAGCTGGTTAGGATACTCGGCTCTCACCCGAGAGACCCGGGTTCGAGTCCCGGCAACGGAATTTTTTTGTTTTTAGAAGTCTCCTTGCTTCCTGTTTTTATTTTTGTTCCATTTCTAGTCGAAGCTCTGATTCTGCTCTGTTTTTAGTCATTTGAGCCATGCTGCAGAACTTGAAAGCTCCCGCCCCCATCATCGTTTCGGTCGTTACGGCCCGACCCCCCATCATTGTTTCTGGCCTATAACTTTTCTTACTTATAATGTTTTATTTCCACCCGTCTTTCATTTTTACAAAATCTTATCTGAACCTCTTGCTATAGCTTGTAGTCCAAACTATTTTTGATCTGATTTTCACATAAATTTCGGCACAAACATTTATGAAAAACTTGACACGGCGGCCGCTAGTCCGCACTCCGCAGGTCGATTCCTCATCAGGGCACGCTTCGGTTCGAGTCCACGCCTCGTCTCCCTGGGCCCCTGCCACCTCTACTGTGTCTGCCCCGTGTAACATGTTTTCGTCATCTGCTTCCCTGGATCCTTGTTTTTTCAAGCAAACAACGGACGGCGAGCCGCACGATTGGTGCCGGTGGCTGTACTAGGTGTGGACGTTAACTGGCCTGCACGTACTGATCGAGTACGGAGTGCGTTTGGCCTGAAGGCCCGTCCGGATGCATATGCATGGCCGTGTAGTTAGCGTGGCTCCCGTGAACAGCACAGCCAGTGGCTCCCGTGAACGGAACAGGCGAACAGCACAGCACATTTACTCATCATACTAAATTCAATTATAATACTACCAAAACAGAATGTGAATCCACCCATCAAAGAGCAACTGCCGTTGTTCATAGGAAGGAAGGGGAAGGCGACGTGGCGTTTCTAGGACCGCCGAGCTAGTAGCCACCACGGTGAACCGCGGAAAGAGAGGAAGAGATACAAGGACGGCGGCGAGCAATAGCTCCGCAATGGAGGCGTCAGATGTGTTTCCAACAAGTAGAAAGTGGTGTTGCCCACCAAAGGGATCGACACCGAGGAACCTCATTGACTCCATCGTGCTTGTTTGACTCTAGTGCGGCTTTGACAAATAAGTGCCACTGCAGGTAAGAATTTGCGAACCTTGATATATTCGGTAGCTTCTGAGTTCGATTTGGTAGTTTTGTGATAGGATCTTACATAATCAGTGGATAAATATCATCAGCTAAAAAATACCCCATGTCGTATGTTTTGTCATTGACAGTAAATATAATTATCAGACTCTTACCACTAATGTATGATGTGAACGTATGTAACCGCTGCAACACGTTGATGTCATTGCAGCTTTCTAGCAGGTCCAAGTAAGCGTGCGTGTCGGAGTGTAAGCTGTGACACTCCTCCCGACCTGCTCGGAAGCAGCCCGCGAGGTTTTTTTTCGGAGGGAGCTTGGCACCCTTCGCGACCTGAGCTCAAGCGAGCGGATGAACACAGTGATTTACGTGGTTCGGGCCGCCGGAACGTAACGTCCACGGGTGTGCTTGTTATATTGCTTGAGCGTGTGCGCTTGTGCGTTGTGTGATCTTGAGGGTGTGGAATAGGAACCCTCTGCACGGTGGTCACCCCAGTCCTTTTATTTTTTTTGAGTCGGGTGTTTGTCACCCAAGCTCACGCTAGGGATCGAACCCTAGACGCGAACAGCCTATTTTACAGGCAATGACCAGACGAGCTTCTAGCTGCCTGTTCCCGGTCGACCTTTTATAGTTCAACGTTGGTGTGGTTACAATGAGCCTTGGGGCTCAACAGGTGGCCTCAAAACTTTGAGTGTCCTATACACGTTCTAGCGCTTCGTCCTCTGAGTAGAGTGACCGGGGGGGGGGGGGGGAGTTAAGTCCCTCGGTCCGGCGCATTGAGCGCCCCTAACCGCATGTCAGGTGATAATAAAGACGTCGTCTTGTCACCGCGTCTCCTAGCCTTGTTTGGGCAGCTTAGTGCCATTGGGCGGCATTGTACTGCTATCACGCCCCGTTGTCCTGTCTTGTCACCGTAATGGCGAACGGGCAAGGGACAGAGACGTGCGTAGTGCGTTAAGCTCCTTGGAAAGGCGTGAGCCTTGAATGCGAAGCCTGATAGCGCACTTCCTTCGTGACTTCATCGACCCACGGCCCACGAAGGATTGTGGGGTGCGTGGCGGCTCTGGAGCTCTTATTGACGGGCTTGGTGTCTGGGGACACGTGGCGGCTCCAAACCTCACCTCAGCAGGGGGTCTTGGGCCGGAGCTCGGGGCACGTGTCAGCACTGGAGCTGTTCTTAGCAGGGAAGCGGCTCGGAGCCTGGGGACACGTGGCGGCTCCAGACCTTACCTCAGTAGGGAGGCTCGGATCGGAGCCCGGGACACGTGTTAGCATCGGAGCTGTCCTCTGTGGGGAGGCGGCTCAAAGCTAAAGGACACGTGGCTGCTCCGGACCTCACCTCATCGGGGAGGCTTAGGCCGGAGCCCAGGACACGTGCCAGCTCCGGTGTTGTCCTCTTCAGCGTGGTGGCTCGGAGCTAGGGGACACGTGGCAGCTCCGGAGCTCACCTCAGCGGGGAGGCTCAGGCCGGAGCCCAGGGCACGTGTCAACTCCGGAGCTCAAGTGAACGCGATGGTCCAGGGCTGACCATAGGGCCAAGTGCACATGACTTACGCTGGGACCCGGCTCAGCAGGAAGGCGGGGCCCAAACTGTCTTTTACCCAATTCGCGGGGATACCGGGTCTACAGAGTATCGAAAAGTGCCATATTCATAGGTCTTGGAGCGCAACAACCTCAAAATTTATGGTAGCATGCTTACCGTGACCAGTGCTATGCAGCTGGCCATTTAGCCCAGGTCCAATGTATGTAATTAATGCTAGCTAATATACCAAGTAAATCCACATATGACATTAATCTCTAGTAGGACATCATCCCTATTTAGCTTATGAAGGTACCTGCACTATAAACATTAATGATGACCTTGTAGAAATACATAAGAGTTTTATGGGACGTGGACTCTGTGATTTTTTTAATTACTGTAAGTTTTTGTAGGTGAAAATAAAGAGGATGTAAAGGTACAATAAATAATAGATGATAACTGATATCGAGTATATTTAAAGAGTACGACATGTTAAAAAATAGAAAAAAATTATAGTGTGCTAAAAAAATTAAAAATATTTTTGTGTAGATTTTTAAAGTACTCATCGGATAGTTTCAGAACAACCGAAGTCGGACTCATGTTCTTCCTAGTCTGATTTAAATTACGTCACTGGGGACGTCGGACCTGGCGTGTTTCGTCGATGATTTCAACAACTACCCACCTGCTGGAACGGAGTCTTGGCCACCCAACATACAAACCGCCTTGGAAGCAACACCAACCGCTGCCGTCCGAGAAATCTTTTTTTCCCCTCTGTTTGTTTGGGGGAATGAACACCAAACGAATAAATGACCAGATTCGTCAGCTTCCATGGCATGAGACTCGGCGGCAGCGGCCCGAAATGAACGACGAATTCGGAACACGTTTCTGCCCCAGTTCCTCACGGTCATTTAATACCAAATCTGCACGGATTTACTGGTCTTGATTAGGCAGCGTTTTGTTCCTGCAAACAAGCTGTAATCTCTTGCTGATCCGCTCTGCATAAGCTGTGTGACAGAGCAGTAGTGCAACTGCTCCCCACTTCTTCCCCAATAACAATCCTCGAGAGCATCATCTTTTTCTCGTTCTGTTCTTACCAACCAGCGAACAACCAGATGGGCGGCGGAGCCTTTACAGCGGCACCGGCACTTGTGGCGCCGCTCATCTTCTTGCTCGGCGGCCTCTTGGGATCAGCGACCGCAAATGTAAGCGCTGGTCAAGAACCTATTGGTTCGCTGCTTTCGTCTCTCTCCCTCTCCCTCTTGATCGGGCGATTCAATATGGTTCTCTCTCCGGAGATTTTGAGCTTTTGCTGACGACTCTAGGTGGGCGACTCGTGCTCGACGAACGCGGACTGCGGCGCCGGGCAGTGGTGCTTTGACTGCGAGCTGAAGCTCTCCGGCTCCCACTGCGTCCGCTCCGCCGCCACCAACACCTTCCAGCTCGTTGTAAGTTTCGTTCTTGTGCCGGAAAAGGGATCAGAAGAAGCGATCTCGTATTCTTGTGCCTTTTTGTGTTCCGCCACTGGATTCTGAATCCGTTTGACGATTTGCCTGGCTGTCCGTATCTGCTCTCATGCAGTTTAGCTTTAGCATCTTTGTTCTCGCTAGTTCAGATCGTCGTGAGAATACCATGAATAAACACTGTAGGAGTTGTTTTGGCGATTCTATTCTATTGGTGGCTCTTTATCAGACCGCGTACATTTGTGCTATGTGGTTGTTAGGTTCATGGTCCTTGTCCAAGGTCGTACAAGTTTGGCCAAAAAGGAAAACAGAGAGAAACATTTAACTATTTTCAGCAGATGTTTTTATTTACTCCGGTGATTCTTTTTTTGTGACTGAGAATGCTTCTTCCTGCATTCTCTTTTCTCGGCCCAGTTGATTCTTTTGTTTACAAGACTGAATTTTGAGTAAACCATTGGAAAGGATCAATTGGACTCGTTAGGCAGGCACATTATGATAAAAATGACTTGTTTCATTCTCTTAAGACATCCTGAAATCTGAATGGGTATTGCTTCTGGTTCTATTGTTTCTCAGAACAACTCATTGCCGTTCAACAAGTATGCGTACCTCACTACACACAATTCATATGCGATTGTCGGGGAACCTTCGCACACCGGAATTCCACGCATCACCTTCGACAACCAGGAGGATACAGTCACTGATCAGTTAAATGTACCTTTTGGTTCCTCCATTATTCTACATGTTCTAAATGCATATTTCAACCTGTACATTCTCATTCTTATAACCGTAATCTGTAGAATGGCGTTCGAGCGCTGATGCTCGACACATACGACTTCAAAGGAGATGTATGGTTATGCCATTCAGATGGTGGGAAATGCAATGATTTCACTGCATTTGTAAGTATGCTGAACTTGCCTGATTTCTTCAAAATGGGAAACAAAGGTCACTAAGAGTAGAGTGTATTGAAAGGACTTTGGATCATTTTAGGAACCTGCATTGGACACCTTCAAGGAAATTGAGGCTTTTCTTTCAGCAAATCCATCTGAAATCGTCACGATAATCCTTGAAGACTACGTTCATGCGCCAAATGGACTGACTAACGTGTTCAAAGCCTCAGGTCTGTCGAAGTACTGGTTTCCGGTGTCAAAAATGCCACAGAATGGACAGGACTGGCCTCTTGTCAGTGACATGGTCGCAAGCAACCAGCGCCTTCTGGTCTTCACCTCCATCAGGTCGAAGCAGGACACCGAAGGAATTGCTTACCAATGGAACTTCATGGTTGAGAACAACTGTGAGGCAATTAATTCCTAGAAAATCTGAGAATTGCAGTCAAGCAGCTTGTTAACATAACTTCTTTCATTTGATCCCAGATGGTGATGATGGGATGGGTGCTGGAAAATGCTCCAACCGTGCTGAATCTGCACCTCTCAACGACAAGACAAAATCCCTGGTCCTCATGAATTATTTCCCGTCTCTGCCAGTGAAGCTGACTGCGTGTCTACAGCATTCCCAGAGTCTAACTGACATGGTGAATACATGCTATGGAGCCGCAGGGAATCGGTGGGCCAACTTTCTCGCGGTTGATTACTACAAGGTACTGATCTACCTACGAAAGTCAACTGAGCTTCAGCTGAATGTTTTGACTACCTACTTCAGAAATCCTAGAGCTCCCTCAACATCTCAGTTTCTTTGTAATCTATGAAATGTTATTCTTTGTCAACGTCCTTGTCAACGCTGTGTACGTTAGTTCCGGCAGTTTCAGGTTATTACCAGGCTAACGATATTGAACTAACTCATCACAGAGAAGTGGAGGAGGGGGAGTGTTCCAGGCCACGGACTTGCTCAATGGCAGGCTACTATGCGGGTGCCAGGACGTCAAGGCATGTGTGGTAAGATAAGATGCACCGCTTCTTCCTTTGATGTCGATGTGGATGCATCCTTCGTCGTTCTTGATATGGCGATCTAGTAATAGTAACCAACATCTGAGTTGACCATTCTGTTTGCAGCGTGGGTCTGGTGTAGTATGTTCTTCATGAGCAAAGAAGGAATAGGGAACTTGACTGGGGTACAACAACATTACTTGGTATGGTGATGAAGAGGCTTCTTGTGCTTGAGCTTCTTGCTGTCTGTACATCCTCCTTTTTGAGGTTTGGTGATTTTAGGCTGAAGACAGCACATACATGCAGAAAGTAGATTGCCTGAGAGTGATGCGACAACAGTACAAAATTAAAGCGAATCAAATCCTATGGGGCCTTGTCTAATAATTTTGTATCGTGTGGTCATTTTCCTAAAGTCGCAAATGAAAAGCGCATGAACTTTCTGTGCGCGCGTGTGTGTATAGGCACACGCACGCCTCCCTTGAGCAAGCTGTCCATGGCCGGGTGCTCCCGCTGCACCCGTGGCAGCAAGCTGCCCGAGGTTGTGGTGCCCGGTGAGGAAACCACTTGAGCAGCTGCTCTGCTCTGCTTGTGTGGAAAGACAGGGTGGTGGTGTTGACGACGGATTGCGTCTAGCGTCTTCCCTTATCTGGAAATTTCAGCTCCGCATCCACCGACCACACTTATCAAATTCGAGCGGATTCGATAAAATAACACTTATGTTATGGGTTTCGTTAAAACAACATTTTTATCGTTGACGCATCGTTAAAATAGAATTTTAGTCTAATCTACCTTTTTTTTAACACTTTTCTTTTCTTTTCTAATTATTATAAACTCTGAAATGACCAGTGTGCCCTTCTTTCATTTTTGGCCGGAGCGCGCGCGGCGCGCGGAGGCCATCGAGCACGTTGGCCGCGGGGACGCCGCACCAGCCCAGCAACGTAGCGCCGACAAGGGGCAGCTTGCCTCTGAGAGAAAAGATATGTGGACGTCGGCCCAACCCTCGAGAAACTCCGCGCCCACGAGGACCACCACGGTGTCGCCCCACGAGTGCTCGCCGTCGGCGCCGGAGGACGACACCACCGCCGTGCTGTAGCAGCAGTCCGAGGCGGACGCGTTCGACGAGACGGTGACGTATGCACGTAGCCGGCGCGGCAGCGGTGAGTACAACCAAAAGATTAAGGGAGAGGCCAATACGGTAGGGCACAACCAAAAGATTAAAGGTACAACCAAAAATGAAAGAAGGATACAATGGTCATTTCAGAGTTTATAATAATTAGAAAAGAAAAGAAAAATGTTAAAAAGAGGTAGATTAGACTAAAATTCTATTTTAACAGTGCACCAACGATAAAAGTGTTATTTTAACAAAACCCATAAATGTTATTTTGTAGATGCCGCTCGAAATAAGTGTTATAATAGCAATTGACTCCACTGTGAGAGTGCGATCGCATGGACTAACTACCCACGAGATGGCCGGTCAACACGTGGACTTAGCGTCCACCAGCGCAGTGGTGTTTGTCTGTCCGTTTGAGTTTTTTTCTTCTAAGCAAATTTCTCGTAGTAAGTCTATCCAGAAACAGAAGCCAGGTGAAAACTTTGAAGTTATTGTTACATTTGAATGCCATGTATCTTGAATAAGAAAGACTTGGAGGGGGGAAAGATTGAAAATGCCAGTTATAAATTTTCTTGGACGAATATTTCTAGGATCCCATAATTCTTTCTTGTTGTAGAAAGATTAGTTTTAGGTGGTCAATCTGGAGCTTTCTCAGCTGAGTCCAGAATTTGGTCCTCGAGCTGGAATATAGCTAGCCAGGTGGGCCAGGCTAAAAGGACCAGCCTGAGGCGGTATAATTGGCCCGGCACAAGCACGACCGGACACGAAGGGAGCAGACCCGGGCCAGCCTGAAGCCTGTCATAGGGTTAGCCAGTGGTGGATGGCCCAGTCCGGCCCTACCGTCTTTTATAAGGTTTTAACTAAAGGTTTTTAATGAGATAGACATTTTTGTAGTTTGTAGCACTATTTAGTAATTTTTAAAGCTTGATAATCTACTAATTTGTGATTTGAAATATGTTATTGTAATATTAAAATTTGTTGTTTTCATATTGCAATTAGGGGTTAATATGCTAATGGACTCAGGGCCGGCTTGGCACGGCACTGTGTAAAAGTAGCTCGGGTCGTGCCTGAGCCGAGGTGCAGGTCCATCAGGCTGGCACGGCCTCGCCCGTTGCATCTTCCGTGCCGAGCTAATGCTTTCAAGGCTCGAGCCCAGCTGGGCTAGGGACGGGCCGGTCTGGCACAGCCGATTGGCCACCTATAAGGTGGAATTAGATTGGGAGGGCCGGAGGTGGATCATAAATATACCCGTAGTCTTCCGGAGTCGAGGTCGAGCATTGCTAATGGTTTGAAGGCCAGCCTGATTTTTTCGTTGCTAATGCAAAATTCTAGGCTTTGGCTTTGCTGGGTGGATTTGGATCTACAAATTTGAAGCTTGGGTTGTTTACTCAGGACTTTGCCACTGGACCTTGAGACGTCTGTACCCATGAGGACGGCGAATGGATGTTTCTTGCCACGAAGATGTCGCACAAACTAACGAAAGAACGGACGACGGTAACAAAAATGGTAAACACATAAAAAATATAATCGCCGTTGCCGGGGATCGAACCCGGGTCACCCGCGTGACAGGCGGGAATACTCACCACTATACTACAACGACTTCGTGTTTGCAAATCCACAGTTATAATTAATAGTATAATACTATTTGGACACCATGAAAATCTTTTAGTGTCTTACTCGAACATAATTATCTCACTGACATTCATCCGTAGCCAAATTAAGTCTTGTGCATGAGGAGAGCAATTCCTGTGGGAAGGGAAAAGCGACGCCATGTTTAAGAAGTGAAGGGCACTTGCTTGTAGATCTACAGCGATGAAGCGAGCTGGGATAAGGTTCTGCAAAGACTTTTGCAGACTCTTGCACACGGCCCTAGAGCGAGCTGGGATAAGGTAGCGCGTCGCTCCAAACACGTCGAGCTCGCCGGACTTCCCATGACTCCACCGGCGGCTCTGCATCCTGGAATACAGAACAGCTGTGGGGTGTGTTCATACGTAGACGCGTGTGGAATTCTGTATATGAAGCCCGGCGAGGGAGGAACTGGATGCACATGCAGCTGGATGTGAGGCTGGGAGGAAGGAACGGAGCATCCAGAATTCCAGATCAAGTGTCATGTACCAGGGAAATTACTACAGGTTTTAATGGACTACAAATCTCATCCATTTTGTCCGGCCAATAATGATTAGAGTAGAGTGTCTGAATATGGACATGTCCGCTCTGCTCTGCCAGCATGTGAGTCTTCTCTTGCCCATAAGGCCAGATTAATTAATTCCCATGAGTATAAACCTGAGATGCAAGCAGCCGCCTAACAAAAAGGCATTCTTGTTATGTTAACCGTGCGTTTTCCTGCAAAGCCTCTGCTGAACGCATGTGCACTTCGTCGGCGCACTAACGATGGTAAGTAAAAAGCTGAGATATGCATGGATGCAGGCACCTCACGGAAAAGCACTTACGCTACTTTGATCATGCCTTTTCCTCCTCCATTTTCAGAGCATGGTTTCCCATTACAAGCTCTGTTACGGAGCTGCAAAGGGACATGAACAATAGAAAAGACTGATATAGTAGACGACGAGAGAGTTAGAAAGAAAAAAGGCAAGATGAGAGATGGTAAAAGATATCAACGAGAAGCAACGAGTTCAGTGACTAAAGTAGTTTGATTAAGTGCACCTGCACATTAAAGCTTATGTGCACCTCAACTAAGCGCAGAGATTTTTTTTAATTCGTTTTCGACCAGGGTCTTGGTCAAAAAATAAATAAACATGAGCAGAAAAGAACATGGGCAATGAGTTCAGTGCGATTAATGGAAGATTATCTACCTTCTTTGGTGTAATCAGTGTTAATATGTGCATATTCGAGGGGCCCATTGCATGGTTCACCTAAAAGAATGACACAAAGAATGACCCGTTTCTTACTTGAGGACTAAAAGAATGACCCGTTTTCTGATAGGCAGAATATTTCGAGATTAAAAGTAACTTCATATCCTGGGGGTTGGCTAGCCAAGGGTGATTTTAGCCAAGCAACTCCTGGTGGCCTTTATTTGCCTTCAAGAAAATTCGGAGAACTTGTTAAAGACCCTGAATTTTAAAGTGGTATCTTGTATAAGTTTGGTGAGGAATAATGAAGCACAATTCAATCTCATAACCTGGTAAAGAATTCTACTACAAGTACTTATGGCGTTTTCTTCTGGAGAAGCTTACTTTTGACAAGAAAAGAAGTGTATGAACGTTAGGAACAGTTCCAATTGTGAAGAAGTCTGTTAAGCAGAAGTTATGCTGTCAGGGCCCATATTCGCACCGCCATCTCTTCATTGTATCTTTTTTTTCTCACGAATATTCTTGGTTGTAATCACGTTTACCCTGATCTGGCAATTGCCGTGTGCTGTACCAGCAGGAACAGCGTCCGAAGTTGAGATTTGATTGGCGGATGGAAGAACAAGTTCAGATGGCGCAACAAGATCTGCACATCATGGTGCTGCTTCAGTAAAGCTCTCCCGGCTTCAGGCTGCTCGCACCGCTCGCACAGCTCTGGCTTAGCGGTAGCGCGTGTGAGTCGGACTGTTCGCACTCGTGGACCTCTATATCGGGCCTCTAAATGAATATTTTTAGTCATTTACAGTTGACTCTAAAAGATTCCTATTTTTACAGTTTATTTGTCCGCACTCGTTCACCTCTAAATCAGACCTCTATATCAACTATCACATATTTTGTATTAGATAATACAACTTTATCATAATTTAAAATATTTTCATATAATTATTTTTATATTAATAATATTATAATTACAACTTAAAAATCAGCAAAATTATTTTCACTCCATTTTCCTCTCTTTTCTTCTTATTTTTCCTTTTTCCTCTCTTTTTTTCCTTTTTTCTCCCTTCCCCTTCTTTTTTTTTCCTCTTTTCCTTCTATTTTTTCCCTTTCTTCTTCCTCTCTTTTTCTTTCTCTCTCTTCTTTCTCATCTTTACCGGTGCTACAAGGGATCTCTTCATTTGGAGGAACACTGTGCACATCTGTAATTTACCGGCCGCCATATACGCTCCGCTGCAGGCGCCCGCTACCGCGCGCCCGCTGCCTTTGCAGGCGCGGCGCGGGTAGCGTGGCCCGCTGCGAGCAGCCTCACAACGGCGAGCGGGGAAGCGTGCGCTAAGTGCCAGCACGCTGCAGCCATGCGCCACACTGGAAAGGAGCGGAGAGGGCTGTAGCAGTAGGTAGTGGCGGGAGATATTTAGAACACGACAAGTGCGGGAACATGTGCCGTAAAACAGAGAATATTTTAAAGTGTGCTGGAAAGATGTAGAAATATTCTTTTAGGCTAGTGTTTTAGAGCACGACGAGTGCGGACATTCTCAAGGAAACTGTTGCGAGGTTAAATTGGTGCAGTCTGTGTACCAAGATTCAAGACGCGACTCGGAATGCCTCGTTGGGCCAGTGAAAGGAGCAGATCAGATTGTGATGGATCTAATTTAGATGGCGCACTTCGAGTAAAGGGCACATCGATGAGATATATGATAAAGGTGCTCAGTAGATATCTCCTACATAATCGCATCTAAATAATATTTTTATCTCTTTTATGAAATTCACCATGATGAATTTACGTTCCTCCCATACGCCCCCTCTGATTTTCATTGATGAAGATGACGCCTTGTTTTTTTTAAACTAAAATATCAGTCCTATACACATCAATGGAGAACCAAAGAAAGCAATCGGTTACTTGTGAGATTATTATAAATGCAACTTTTTATAACTCAAAGATTATGTGTTTGAATGGTCGACACTATATTAGAGATCACAAGTTTAGTTATATTTTCATATCTTAGATAGGAGTCTATGTCTAGTTATATAGATACATTTCATTCCAGCTGTTATGATGGTTTTAGAGGCTCTATCTCTTTTTACTTCATCTTCTTTCTCTTCATCCTCTCGCTCTTTCCCCTCTACTGTGCAACATCAATGCTTATTATCCAACTCATCATCTTTTAATATATCATCATCCCGTCAGAGATGGTAGTCAAACTTTAGATCCACGTTCACCCCTACTGCTGATTGACATCTATTTCATCTCCCTTGTTATCAATACAACCAATTGACATCTTTTGTCATCTTTTACTAGCATCTTCCACCTATCAATATCTGTCATTTTAATCAGATTGTTTAACCTTTAATGTCTGTCTAGTTTTGACAATGAAGGATACCAGAGGCAAATCCATTGTTGCTAAGATTAGTACAAATTCAGTCCTGACCATGAAAAGTGAAAATCTCAATTGCACAAATAATAGGTGTACCCTTTTAAATATACGATGTGTTTAAACTTCCTAGTGATTATGAAAACAAGCGTGAAACTCATCGACCATTAACATGTATAAACTTAGCGTCCCATTCGTAAGGAATGTGTGATTCTTTGAAACTTTGACACTCACAAGAAATGTTAGTATCTAAATCTTTGAAGCTTGCCGGTAATTTTGTTGTTGGAGACGTTACGCTCACGCCGGTGGTACTTTTGCGGCTGGAGGCGTTCCACAGGGGCACTAACGTACTTTTGCCTCGTGACATCTGGCGCCCTCTTATCCAGTTGCAAACCCAATCCACAGTACCGTACCGTCTGGGCGGCTCGAGGGGCGGGAGCAATTCTTTCGGAAACTTGCTGCGATCTCTCCTGTCCTTCGGAACCCTCGGGCAGAGTATCCGAGCACTCCGGCTTTGGAGGCTGCTGCGACTGTCCCAGGGCGTTATCGGAGTCGGAGAGGGGCGGGCGGGGAGATGGAGGGGCTGACGGGCAGCGAGGTTGCCGGCTTCGTGGTGGGCGCGTTGCTGCTTGGCGCCACCGTCACCGCTCCCAGGGTCGACGGCTTCATTGCCTCCAAGCAAAGAAGGTCCTCCCTCTCTCACGCGCCCCGGTTCTGTTGTTTAGTATCTTGCAGAAGGATTAACTATAGCTAAAATGCATGTGTGTTGATAAGTTCTGCACCGCAAACAGATTAACTGCATGCTAGTAATAACTAGAAGTACTGCGGAAGAGGATGTGCGCCGAACTAGTTCAGGATTTAGGAGAGGATCGCACTGAAAATTCATTTGGAATTTAAATTGAATATTTTATCTTTTTCCATAACAATTAACGACTAGTACGGCTAGCGTAGTCTGAAAGACAGATGGCTAACTGAGACCAACTGAAAGAAGGTACAATAGATTAAATGCAAACCTACTTCCCTGGGCGTAATTGTTGACTGGCACAAAATTTGCTTCTACTCCGCATATGTAATACACCTTACCATTTCCGGAGGAGAGAGTGGAGTCATCTATCTTTATCTTCGCAATGTACAAATGCACTGCAGATCACTAGGCATGTGTATGAGGTGCGGTGATCTTCGAATTGTAGCATGTCCACAGTGCAAAGGAAGGGGCTCGGTTCGGAAAGGAGGGATGCTTAATCTGGGCATGCTAGATGATCTCTACGAGTCACTTGGGGCTGAAGCCAAGACCGACAATCTGGTTCCTTGCACGAAGTGCAGATCAAGAGGGCGTCTCTTGTGTACAGAGTGCTCCAAGACCCCATGACTGTCAATAGTTGGAACATGGACAATATAAAGTTTCCATTTTGTGCTCATAATTCCTCCTGATGTCAAAGCTGTTAAATTAATTGGTAATGCTACGTTTCAAATGCAGTGTTTTCGTCTTTTACCTGATTACATCTTAATTTCTAACTGCAAACTATAAGTATCGATGTGTTTCTATTTCAAAACTAAAAAATAATAAAACTCACCAAATATTAATTTTTATCAGATTAGAATATGCAACGTAAGAAAAACTGCGAGCAAGCATGCTCTCATCAGTTCCAGGAAATCGTCAATGTAAAATGACAACTCTGGTATTTCAGGATGATTTTCTTTCTACTACTTTTCCTTAAATTCCATATATTCTGTTCAATGAGTTTATTTAAAAACAAATGCCAGTATCAAAGTACCAAATGTTTCCTCAGAATGGGTTAAACAAAAGTACGTCTAGTTTCCCTTATTGTGTGGACACGAGTCCATGGTGTCTATTCTTGGCTGGTTTCAGTAGCTGCAGCCCTGCAGTCTGCAGATCACTGATTTTTTTCTTTTAATGTTTGGAGATTTGAGTCTGGTAGATCACATGAAAATGAAAGCAATATGGTTTTCATTGTTAGAGATGTAGAGTATATTTGTATTTCCCTTTTTGTATAAGGGTTTTTCTACATAATCCTTATTCCTGTACATCTATTTATAGAGACTTGTGGCCTCCTGAATAATATGCGCGTCATTTGTAACATGGTAACAGAGCCAAAAAGTAGGTTTCGTCTATACCTAGGTTGTGGTTTCTTTCTGTCGCTGGTGTTTTTTTTTTCTCCAGCGCCGCCGCCGCTTTCGACTTGTTTCTTCTCCGATCTGGTGCGTTTGGGTTCTGCCGCTTCGCGTCTAGAACCAGGCTACCACCACTGCCTGATCGACGCCGCGCCAGTGCCCGTGGAACCCGCCCTGAAGCACGTGGTCTCCTCGGCTCTACCCGATCGGGCGCACAACGCTCTTCTGCCAGATACTCTGTCCGTGGAATCACCGTTCTTCACAGGCTTGTTCTACGTCTATCTGCCCACGTGCTGAGCCACATGCTGCTGCACTTTGATCAGCAGGTAACGTCCCCATGCAGCTGCCCGCTCCTTTGCAGGAAGCGGCCGTGGGACCCGCCGACAACGCTTGATCCTGCCCCAATCGGCGACCGACCCAATCTCTGCGCCGCCAGGTGTGTCTGCGCTTTTTATTTTCCTCTGAAGCAGGCATAAAAAAAGAAGAAAGAAAAGAAAAATTGCAGCTTGCGCCGCTCTCTTTTGCGCTCTCGTCGCCCTCCGCTGCTTATTTTGCGCCCTCGCCGTCGCCGGTTATCCTATCAGGATGACTTCTTCTTCTGGTGAGGTTCCAGTTGTGCGATGTCCCGTGCTTTTCAATGGCACCAATTACCGCGACTGGGTTCCCCGCATGCGTCTGCACATGCGTGGTCTACGACTCTGGAAGTATCTCACAGGTGATCTCAAATGTCCCTCTTGCCCTGCGGTTCCTTCTGAGCCCGTTATTTCAGATAATGCTACTGATGATGACGAGAAGAAATTGCTTGCAGATTATGAGACTCGTCTATCTGCGTATGAGTCTCGTTTCAGCTTATACAGGACTTGGTTGGATGATGATGCTCGAGCTGCTGCTATTCTTGCTGCCAGTATGGAGGATCGTCTTGCTGCTGATATAGTTGAGTTTGAGTATGCACATCAGATGTAGAATTTTCTACGCTATCATTACGAGCCTACTGGACAGTCTACCTACCTTGCTGCTATTCATCAAGAGCAGTTGTTACAGCAGGGAGATGCTACAGTGGAGGAGTTCTTCGGTCAGATGTCTGCTATTTAGCGTCAGCTTGATGCTCTTGGTACTCGATTGTCGATAGATACTTGTCAGTCTTGTCAGAGTCAGAAGGCTGCACTTGAGCTTCGATGCACTTATGATTTTCTGACCCGTCTTCGTGCCGAATTTGAGCCTCTTCGTGCTCAACTACTTGCTCGTCACCCATGTGTCTCTCTTATGGACGCTCTGACGAGTGTTCGTAATGAGGAGACTCGTCTTTAGGCTGATGGGTTACTGCTTACTTCTTCGGTATTGACGGCTCGCTCTACGACACCTACGCACATGGCTCCTCCACTGACTGTTCCGTCTTCAGTTGCTCCTTCTTCTACGGTTGGGGGGCGTGGTGCTCTTCGCTGTGATTATTGTGGTAAATATGGTCATGTGGAAGCATATTGTTTCAGGAAGAAGAAGGCTCAGACTCGTCGTTCTTCACAGGGTGTTGATGCTGCTAGTACTAGAGGATCTCAAGGGAGTTCTGCTATTACGGATGCACAATTACTCATGCTTCTTCGTCGCCTCGCTACTTTTGCACCATCAGGAGCTGCTGGTTCTGTGACTCAGTCTTCTGCACCTTCAAGTACTGTTGCTGCTTCTTCGTCTTCCACTGAGGGACCATCTCCTACTTCTGCTCCAGGTACTTGTCCATGGATTCTTGATTCTGGTGCTTCCTTCCATATGACTCCTTATCGTACCAGTTTGTCTTCCTTGAGTCCTTTGTATCGTTCTTCTACTGTTCATACTGTCGATGGTTCTCCTCTTTCGGTTGTTGGACAGGACACTCTTTTATCTGACTCTTTTGTTGTTCCTGATGTTTCCTTTGTTCCTGGACTTACAATGCAGCTTATATCCGCTGGTCAACTCACTGATAGTGATTGTCGAGTGATTCTTGATCATGATATTTGTTATGTTCAGGATCGTCGCACGGATCGCCTGGTTGGTACTGGCCCTCGTCGTCGTGATTCACCGTGTCTTTGGGAGCTTGACTGTTTTCGTCTTCCTTCCGCTGTGCCTACCAGTCTTGTTGCTTAGTACACTTTAACGTTTGCTCAGTGGCACCACCATTTGGGTCATCTTTGTGACTCTCGTCTGTCCGTTCTAGTTCGGCGTGGTCTTTTAGGATTAGTCTCTAGTTCTGAGTCTTTAACTCATTGTCAGGGTTGTCGATTAGGGAAGCAGATTCAACTTCCTTATCATTCTAGTGAGTCGGTGTCTGAGCGTCCTTTTGATCTTATTCATTCAAATGTATGGGGACCTGCACCTTTTGCTTCAAAAGGAGGACATAAATACTATACCATTTTTATAGATGATTTTTCGCGGCACACATGGGTTTACTTTATGAAACATCGTAGTGAGGCATTATCTATCTATAACTCCTTCTCGACTATGGCCCGCACTCAGTTTGACACCCCTATTAGTATTTTTCGAGCCGATTCCGCGGGTGGATACCTTTCTGATGCTCTTCGTAAGTTTCTTTCTGAGCAAGGTACTCTTGCCTAGTTTTCTTGTCCTGGTGCTCATGCTTAGAATGGTGTTGCTGAGCGTAAGCATCGCCATCTTTTTGAGACGGCTCGTACTCTTCTGATTGTTTCCTCTGTTCCTTCTCATTTTTTGGCCGAGGCGGTCTCGACTGCCACTTATTTAATTAACATCCAGCCATCATCGACACTTAGAGGGGGGTTCTTTTTGAGCGTCTTACGGGTAAGACACCTGACTACACCAGCCTTCATCTTTTTGGATGTGTTTGCTACGTGCTGCTCGCACCTCGTGAGTACACTAAGATGACTGCTCAGTCGGTCGAGTGTGTTTTCCTTGGATATAGTTCGGAGCATAAGGGGTATCGTTGTTGCGATCCGATTGATCGACGGATGAGGATTTGATGGGATGTTGTTTTTGATGAGACACATTCTTTCTATCCTCGTCCTTCTTCTGATACTTCTTCTGTATCTGTGGTCGATCCCATTTCATTTCTGTTCTTTCCAGATGTTCCAGTTTCTGGTGTACCACCTTCAGACTCGGTGTCGCGTTCCACGGTTTCTTCTCCTTCGGAGCCTGCTTCTTTGGTTCCCAATTATACTTTGAAGGCTCCTGTGACGCTGGTCTATACTCGACGAATTGTCCCTCCTTGAGACATACCATCTTCTTTCGATGGGCCGTCTACTCCAGTTGGGTCACCTTCTGATGATCCATCTTCTGCGGATCAGTCTGCCTCTCTTGGTACGTCCTCCTCTCCTGAGAGATCATCTCCTTCCGATGATTCTTCTCTTGAGTAGTCTCTTGGACGTGGTCATCGTCCTCGACAGCCTCCTGATCGGTATTCTCCTTCTAGCTTTGTTGTTGCTGCTCTACATGAGTCGACTACGTATCGTGATGTTGTTCATCATCCGGAATGGCAACATGCGATGGTCAAGGAGATTGCTGCTCTCGAGCGCACCGGCACGTGGGAACTTGTGCCATGTCCCCCACGTGTTCGTCCTATCACCTGTAAGTGGGTCTATAAGTTTAAGACCCGTTCTAAAGGTTCACTTGAGCGCTATAAGGCTCGTTTAGTCGCCCGTGGCTTCCAGCAGGAACATGATCGTGACTATGATGAGACCTTTGCTCCTGTTGCTCACATGACCACTGTTCGCACTCTACTTGCTATGGCCTCTGTTCGTGACTGGTCCATCTCTCAGCTTGTTGTGAAGAATGCCTTCCTTAATGGTGAGCTGCGTGAGGAGGTTTATATGCAGCCACCACCTGAGTATTCTGTTCCTGAGGGTATGGTTTGCCGTCTTCGACGTTCTCTTTATGGCCTTAAGCTGGCTCCTCGTGCTTGGTTTCAGCGTTTTGCATCTGTGGTCATTGCTGCAGGTTTTTCTGCCAGTACTCATGATCCGACGCTTTTTATGCACACTTTGTCTCGTGATCGCACGCTTCTTCTCTATGTTGATGATATGATTATCACTGGAGACGATTTTGAGTACATAGCCTTCGTGAAGGCCCGTCTCAGTGAGCAGTTTCTTATGTCTGATCTTGGTCCTCTTCGCTATTTTCTTGGGATTGAGGTTTTCTCTTCCTCTGAGGGAATCTATCTGTCTCAGGAAAAGTACATTCAAGATCTTCTTGATCGGGCTTCTCTTACTGATCACCGGACTGTTGAGACTCCCATGGAACTCAATGTCCATCTTAGAGCCAGTGATGGTGAGCCTCTTGATGATCCTACTCGTTATCGTCATATTGTAGGGAGTTTGGTGTATCTTGGTGTCACTCGTCCTGATATTTCGTACTCTGTTCATATTTTGAGTCAGTTTGTTCGGCTCCCACCCAGATCCACTATAGTCACTTGCTTCGTGTCTTGCGTTATCTGCGTGGGACTATTTATAGACGTTTGTTCTTTACACGCTCTAGCTCTTTACATCTCAAAGCTTATTCTGATGCTACTTGGGCTAGTGATCCCTCTGATCGTCAATCTCTTTCTGCGTATTGTGTTTTTCTTGGTGGTTCTCTCATTGCTTGGAAGACTAAGAAGTAGGTAGGAGTTTCTCGTTCCAGTGTGGAGGCTGAGTTGCGTGCTATAGCTCTTGTGAGTGCAGAGGTTACTTGGTTGCGATGGTTGCTTGAGGATTTTGGTGTGTCTGTTGATACGCCGACTCCTCTTTTGTGTGATAGTACAGGTGCTATCAATATTGCTCGTGATCCGGTTAAACATGATCTTGTCAAGAATATTGGTGTTGATGCTTCTTATACACGAGCACAGGTACAGGATGATGTTCTTGATCTTCAGTATGTGCATTCAGAGCTTCAGCTGACAGATTTCTTCACGAAGGCACAAACCTGAGCTCAGCATAGTTTTTATCTCTCCAAACTTAGTGTTAGTGATGCACCTTGAGTTTGAGGGGGGTGTTAGAGATGTAGAGTATATTTATATTTCCCTTTTTGTATAAGGGTTTTTCTGCATAATCTTTATTTCTGTACATCTATTTATAGAGGCTCGTGGCCTCCTAAATAATATGCGCGTCATTTGTAACATTCATATCGGTTCTTTCTTCATTCGTTATTTAACCATGCAAGTTAAGTATGATAAGCTAATTTATCAGACAATTCTGCAATCTGCACCACCTAGGACTTTTAACCGATTCGATGGATTTCAGGTGCCTTGTTATAGTAGAGGACCCTTTTAGAAAATGAACAGGTTAAATGTTCAGCAAAAGGGCAGAGATCAGATGCGTTTATTTCCTAGGTTCAGTGCATGTTTTACACTGCGAAGCCATCTCAGATCCTCGTGCTTCCAGTGATGGATATAGTAGCCCGAGGCCTGACTCCAAGTCCCACTCGAAGGCAAAGTTGGACTGACTTCAGTAGCCGGGTTAGCTGTAGCTGAACGTGTTTGGCCTATCTAACGTGTTTGGGACATGCTTCGTTATTGTTGTTTTTTTAGCTAGTCTGCATTGGAATGGTAAAGCGAGGGCAGCACAAACAATTTGCACATCCGTGAAACGCGTTCGTCGAGATCTGGACCGTTACTATTGCATTTTCGAAGGGACCAAGAATTTACCCTTAGCTTGGGAAAGCGTCCGGCGTAGGCTGAACAGACACAGAGACCGGTCACATGCGCAACACAAGACAACGTGGCTAAGCAAGCGGCTTTTTAGCTGTTTCCTTTTTACCATCGCTTTTGTTCGTTTGCCTTTGGCTGTGTGATCGACTTTAAGTTCCCGCGCCCTTTCCGTCGACTGCCACTGCGAGACACTGAGTTGAACAGAGCAGCGAACGCAGCAGCGGAGCAAGTCACTAGCCATGGTCATTCCCATCGCCAACCTCACGGCCATCGTCATGGGCGCCATGCACGCTGCCAGGGCCGTGGCGACGGAGATGCTCCCGGCTGCCGTGACGAAGGACGCGGTTGCCGAGGCAACGAAAGCCTCCGCGGCGTGGTTCATGCACCACCTCTGGGCCTGGGTCGCCGTCGCCAGAGCCGTGGCCGTGGACAGCCTCCCGGCCGGCGCCGCGGCGGCGGCCAGGAGCGCGGCTGGTTCCGCGGTCGAGGCCTCGGGGCCGTGGGTCCAGACCGCGGCGAAGCTCCTGCACGGGATATACGGGTGGCTGGTCACCGTGGCGGTCGAGAAGCTCCCGGACGTCGCCGCCGAGAAGCTCCTGGGCGACGCCGCGGCGTGGTTCATGCGGGGCCACGGCGGCGCGGTGTACGTGACGCTGGCGCTGGCTGTCCTGGCCGTCGCCTTCTTCGGCGGCGCCGTCTGCGCCCTCACCTGCTGGACGATGAAGGGGCCCGGGCTGGGCGGCGCGCGCGTGCCCCGAGCCCTGTTCCAGGCCAACCCGAGGCTCTACTACGCCACCGTCCGGAGCGCGCGTCGCGGCGAGTGCGGTGCCGGATGCAGGAGGCTGCTTCCCGCAGGACTTTTTGTTGCATTTCTGGCCTACCTAGCTGCCAAGGTGCTCTACTAACGTGTTTAAGGTGACAAGATCTCACCAGCCCAAATTCTAGCTGTTACTTAGAGATTATCTTTTAGCATGCTTGCAAATTTGTGATTTGTAATGCTAACAGAAATGCTAATTTTTACACGGCCTAAATTTGAAAATTCTTTTATGAGACGCTTCTGATCTATTTTAAGATTTGTGCATTTATTGTTAGTTGTTTTTCTATTTCTAAAAGATTCTATATTGACTATAAAAATATTAATATATTGCACATATAAAAAATTCTTAGTTATTAGATCTAAATCAAAGAAATGTGAGGAATCATGTTTTCGCTCAATTGAAAATTAGACTCTTCCTAATGTCGTGTTCCAGTATATGTCATGATACATATACATGCCGTTAGAAAACAGGACAGTGAGTACGTTGCAATTTGCAAAGTAGCAGGTCACACCCACACATAGTATATATATTCTACCAACGAGAGCTGACTAATCGTGCGGGCTTGTGCAAGCAAACAGTTGATGCTAATGCTTTTTACTCGTGACTGAAAAGCTAATGCGATGGTGGAGATTGAGTACAGGGGAGATTCTTCTCCTTAATCCTTCATGCACAAAATATGTAGCTACATGATCTTTGTGATGCTAATATGTTAACAATCATCTGATCCATCATGAGAGATCACGATTATGTGTGATGCAAGACTTATGTATCATTTAAATAGAAGATCTCCTATCATACAATATATTTATGTGAGATATAAGTCTTCTACCACCCTTAATAATGGTTCCTTATAGTGGATCAATGATAATAAATGTTTGTTAGCATGTCAACGTCATAAAAATCATTTCGAGATATGTTGCCAATATGTAGTATATGTCATGGTTTAATTAGCTAGATTATCCTTAAATGTGTACTCCAAACCTTCTCGGGAAACATTTTATTTTTTGAAAATGTATGGGATTTTATTAAATAATTTAAAAATGTAGATCCCTTCCACCAAGAATCTACTGGGACAAGAAAATTACATAAGTTGCATCAATGTCTCTCTCACTCATGTAATCTCGTCTACAAATCGTAGCAAAACCCCATTTTGGTTGATCTCTTCATGTATTTTATTTTGGAAAATAGAATTATCCAACCTTTGTGTGTCCGTAAATATTCGACACACGCACGAACCGGTTTATTACATAAGCCAAAATGGAAGAGAAATATATAAATTTAGTACAAATATATATGTACCGAAGGTCAACTGCATCCAGTATACAATGAGTTCTTCCATCATCTTCATAAGTGCTTGCTACTAATCTACACCATATAAAGGTCATTAATGTATCCAACAACCTGTTGTGCATGGATCCGACCATTGACCATTTAAATTAAACCTCCTAGTCACAACCGAGGTAGAGAAACAATGAAATATGGTGCTAACCTAGATTGCCATCAACGGAGAGGCTGAGACGAACTATCGGTCCACTAACTTCAATTAAGCATGAAGGTCTGCATAAGAGAGATCTATTGGAGGCACAATATGGTAAAAATGAGCCCTCCAACCATACGAATGATCATTAAAATCGAAGAAAAAGTGACAAGACCTTCACCGTTTCCATCCATGATGTACCACGGGATCTAGCAGGGGGACGCGGTAGGATCACCACAGTCGACAATGACATATCACCGCGGCCACTGCCAATAATCATCCTCGAGAGGGAAGGAGGGGTTGGTGGAGGTGAAGGAGGGGATGGGCCATCCCACCACCACCGCCATTACTATAGGGAGGGGCCCTGATATTCTTCATTCAGATTTGCTTTACTATCTCAAGGGCCCAACTTGGTCCCGGCGATCATCACACCGATATAGACCTCCACGACACATTCTGCAATGAGCACCGCTAGTACTAGGCCAGTGGAACTGCGTTGTGGTAGTCCGTGGTTATGGCCATCTTGTTAGCCCTAGGAGCGTCAATGAGCATGACATTGTTCTTAGTGCGGCAACAAAGGATGTGACGATGTGGTCAATCTTGTCATTGGAGGCAATTAATCATCGAGTCCATCTTGCAATCTGTCATCGTCATATCCCGACCTTAGGTCCCCAAAGCCGACACCTTTTTAATGACCACACTGGATTTGGACCCGGCGTGGTCAGCATCATACCTCGGGAGTGCCATGCTCGAAAGCTTTTGGAACATGGAAAGTCACAAATCCAAACGCTCACCAAGGGACACATCACCCGTGGCTGGGGCAATTCTCCCACTCTCACTATCGATGGCATGCAGAGAGATGGGGTGATTGTCCCTACGACTGGAGACGTGTTGGGAGATGGAGCCACCGTGAGGATGGCCCTCTGCAGTCGGGGCAGGTAAACCCTGCAGGACTAAGGCCACGACGATCAACAAAGAGGCACTATCTTGCGGCCCTAGACTCCCCATAGTCTCACGAGGAGGGCACAAGATGCAACAGTATAGATCCAGTCGCAACAAAAGCAGTGCTGCCGCTACAATAAAATTAGTATGGCGCGAGCGCCCGTGCTCAATTGGAAGCATGGCACAAGCGTCGACCCAATCCCAAGAAACATGGCGGTGAGGGCTGGTGGCCAGTGCAACGCTAGAGGCTACTGTTCAGCAACCACCGCGGATGCAGTGCAGGGATAGAGCCTCAAGCTTTCTTAAAGTAATGCATACAAGAGAGAACAAATCAATCATCAAGCCGAGTTCACCGTCATTTTGGTTTGTCTCACCAGCGTATGTGGTTCCACTACACGTGTGGTGTCAAAACGATAGTGTAATATTGAACGATAATTTTTTTCCAATCCACGCCAAAAATCACTTTGTTTCGTCCTACATCCTCTCTATACTAGATGTTGAATGCAACCCTTTGTTTCACCTTTATTAGATGAATCTACAACTTGCATTTAACTTTTGATATGCATTTGTTTAAGTTGAAGGACCAAATGACAATATGACATGTGCAAATTAATGTCAGTTCAAAGAGCATACTGCTTTTTGTTTGTGAAAGGATATATTATATTTGCATAGGACCGTCTCCAGTGCATAGATTTAAACGTTATTTTTATTGGAATCCATTTATAGAATCAAACAAAATTGTGGTATCATAAGACTCGTTTCTGGGACCTGTGATTTTAATGTTGGAATACTTGTTTTGATAGTCAAAGTTTCGACAGTTAAATACACATTCATTTCCAACACTCCTTTTTTTCATGACTTGCTGGGGTAGTCTGCAGTGTAGCGGGGAATGTTGACTCATCGAGCAAGTTAGCATAATGATAGTATGTTACGTACTTATATCACAATAATCAACAATGTTAAATAATGTCCTCACATTGTTCTTAGTTCTCCTTTTGCGTCCTTATATTAGGAGAAGCCAGAAACCAAACTTGGGAGGGGTCAAGCAAGTTTTGTACACTATTTATTTGTCAGGAGGGGCCAAAAGCTTGAAAACTTCACAAAAATCAATGAAAATTAAGGATATCCATAGCAAAACTTAAGAGCATAGAGGGCCCATGGCCCCTGCCAGCATGCTCTTGGCTCCGTGATCCCAACTAGATTGTATCCTTAACTCCTCATGTTTGGGTAGTGATGAATCCGAGACGAGCGGAGGAAATGAATGCACACATGCAGGGGTAATACGGTCCCAAAACGCATAGAGATCATAGAACGTCAACAAAGGACGTCAAGAATTTTAGAACTGGAGGGAGTTCGAAAGATGGCTTGTGCCAGAAAATGTCATTGTAACGAAAAGTTTATATTTTTTTACTTTCTTGCTAGCTCATTTGCAATGCTTGTATTTGGCTGCCTTATATGTAGCCATCCTTAGAAAAACAATGAACGTGTCAAAATCAAAATGAATCAACCTCATTTGTCAGCTTAAGAACACAATCCTTAGACCTCCCTGCCTCATCCCCATATCCGTTCTTGTTCAGCAGATGGGCAGGGGCTCGCCGTTCCACTCCTTGAGGCACTCGAGCAGCGGGTCAATGTGCTTGCCCTCGTTGATGGCCACGAGCACCTTGTTCAGCTCCTCGCCAGGCGACCGCGTCTTCTCGCCGGTCAGGTACTCCGTTCCAAGCTCCTCGCGCACGAACCGGTACAGAGGGTACGAGCGGCACTCGGTGATCCGGTTCGAGATCGCCGCCGTGCCGCTTTCGACGGCAGCCCGTGCAGCCTCCACCGCCTTGGGCAGCGCAGCGCGCAGCTCCTCCTCGAACTGGGCCACCTTGGCGAACACGGACGTGTCCGCGTCCAACTCGGCGGTGCCGTTGGCGAGGGCGCGCTCCACCAGCACGTTGCGCAGCTTCTTCATCAGCGGGTAGTTGGCGCTGCACGGGTCGTCGGCGTACGCGAACACCGCCTCGCGCTCGACCTCCGTGAGCATGTCCTTCTCGCAGAAGCGGGCGGCGTGCAGACCGCCGGTGGCGTCGGTGCTCAGAGTCTTCTTCGCCACCGTCATCACGCAGCCCTTGACGGCGCTCTTGACGTTCTCCTCGATGTGGCGCAGGTCGATGGCCTGGCACAGCGCGACCAGGAACGTCGATGACATGAGCTTCAGGATGTCCACGGCCTCGGCGGTCTTCCTGGCCGAGATGAGGCCCAGCGAGTTCACGTCCTGGTTGTGCTGCTCCGCGCTCTGGACGTGGTTGGTGACCGGGTTGCCCAGGAACTGAAGCTCCGAGCAGTAGGAGGCCATGGCGATCTCGGCGCCCTTGAAGCCGTAGTCCAAGCTCGGGTTGCGGCCTCCGGACAGGTTAGAGGGAAGGCCGTTGTTGTACAAGTCGTTGACGAGCTCCGAGAACTGCGCGAACATGAGCTTGCCGATGGCGGCGATGGCGAGGCGGGTGTTGTCCATGGACACGCCGATGGGCGTTCCCTGGAAGTTCCCACCATGAATCGCCTTGCCGCGTGATACATCGATCAACGGGTTGTCGTTGACGGAGTTGATCTCGCGCTCGATGGACTTGGTGGCGGCACGGATGACCTCGATCTGGGGGCCGAGCCACTGCGGCGACGTGCGGAGCGCGTACCGGTCCTGCTTTGGCTTCATCAGCGGGTCGAGCTCGCCGAGCTTCTTGGCGAGCTTCATGTAGGAGCTGCCCTCCAGGATGTGCTCCATGATGGCGGCAGCCTCGATCTGACCGGGGTGATGCTTCAGCTTGTGCGTGAGGTGGTCGGTGTACTCCGGCTTACCGTTCATGACCTCGCAGAACACGGCGGACAGGACCTCGGCAAGGACGGCGAGGACGTTCGCCTCGAAGAGCACGGTGGAGGCGAGCCCGGACCCCACGGCCGTGCCGTTCACCATGGCAAGGCCTTCCTTGGGCTGCAGCTCAAAGAAGCCGCCTTCGACGCCGGCAATCTTGAACGCCTCAGCGGCGTCCACCTTGCTGCCGTCCGGGGCCACCGCCACAGAGTTGTGCCGGCCGGTGACGAGGCCGGCGATGTAGGACAGCGGGACGAGGTCGCCCGACGCGGTGATGGTGCCCCGGAGCGGCAGGCACGGCGTGACGTTGGCGTTGAGCAGCTTGGCAATGGCCTCCAGGATCTCGAAGCGGATCCCCGAGTAGCCCTGCAGGAGGGTGTTGATGCGGACGAGCATGGCCGCGCGCGTGGCCTCGGCGGGGAGGACGTGGCCGCCGTCGGTCCCGGAGCCGAAGGCGCCGGCGTTGAGGAACCTGATGAGCTCCCGCTGCAGCGCGCCGCCCTCCTTGGTCCGGCGGTGCGACGTGGCGCCGAACCCCGTGGTGACGCCGTAGCTGTCGGTGCCGTTGGCCATGCTGGTCATGACCCAGTCGCTGCTGGCCTTGACGCGGCCGCGGGCGGAGTCGTCGAGCTCCACCTTGACCGCGCCGTCGGCTGCGGCCACCGCCGCGACCTGCGCGATCCTGAGGCTGGCGCCCTCGATTCTAACCACGGGCCGACGGTAGTCGGCCACCATCCGCTTCACCTCGTCCAGGTGGCTGCCCATCAGCTCCTCTGCCGCCTTGCCCCAGTTCAGCGGGTCGGCGCGCGGCGCCGCCATGCACAGAGCGTCACGGCCGATCGCACGCTCCATTATTGCAAATATGAGAATTCAATCGATGCACTAAGCAGGAAAGTTGCAAAGGATCTGAAGTTGCAGATGTGGAGCTTGTCGCGTGGGTGTGTCTTGGACTTGGAGAAGAGCTTGATGTGTCGCGCTGGATGGTGCTGCTCTTCTTGGAGAAGAAATGGACGGGGAGGCCGAGTTTAAATAGGGATCGATCGGCGGCGCCACGGGGTTGGTTGGTCAGGCGGTCGTCAGTGGAACGGCCAAGAAGAAGGGTTGGTGTCCTGTAAGCCGGGCGGCCGGCCAGTCAGCGAGCTCGATAGCGCTGCGAGCACGAGGTCGCCGCGGAAAGCGTCGAAATTTCGTGGTCGCCGCGGCTGGGGCGGGCGTGCTGGGGTTGGTGCACCGGGGGGGGGGGGGGGGGTGTTGATGACTGAAGTGGTAACCGGTAGTCAGAGCACATGATTGTGCCATGACCTGATGGATTAGGTCCTGCTTGTCAGATACATAGCATCAGGTCTTGCTTGTCAGATACATAGCATCAGGTCTTGCTTGTCAGATACATAGTAGTTGGTCAGAATCTAGGCAGTTGCAACAAGTTTTAATTCAGAACAATTAATTAGCAAACTCATACTATAGATGGAGCATTATGGTGAATCAAAAAACGCACGCTTATGTTTGAACAGGTCAATAGACTCTACATTTGTCGTCATTGGGTTGAAGAAGATTTCCAGTAGTCAAACAAGGAAGCAGAGTTCTTCATTTGTTTGAACAGATGGAATGCTCATTGCATGTACCTGCTAGGGGTTGTCTGATGCTCCCGCGAGCACTGACAACTAATTACCACGTGATGATATGCACAAAAAAACACGACAAGCACGGTAAATTGTTATCTAATGCTGTATGCGTGCATTCGTCACGTTATTGGATCCAGCACTTTTCCTAAAGAAGGCATGAATCTGGTGCAGTTTGTATACTACACGTGTTTTACAACATGCGAGAAAACTATATTTAAAGGTCAAGGCTGGGCTTTCTCGGGACTTTCCAAGTCCACTGTTGCCCTATGGTTTGTAACGACCAGCTCCGTCTACTTATTAAACTGAAGCGAGGCTGCAGGGAACATCACTTGTTTCTTTCATGGAGTGCCGTGGTGGTAACCAAAGTTCACAGCTAGAGTAATACTGATCAAAAAACAAAAGTAACAAACTACAGAACAGTAAAACACTGAAAGTTCACAGCCTACATACTTCCACCTTTTTTTAAGATAATGGATAAACCGATCTTCCCCTCAAAAATAAGGTTATGGCCAAAAATTTACAGCGTTTAACAGTTAATCACACAAACTTGGCTTATTACTCCAGACCCATACATATATGAGGAACAGCAATACAATTATTAAAATGAAATTCTCCCATTAAATCTCCATCTGAATTTAGAAAAAGATCTCCATGGTTATAGCTTCCATGGAACCGCATGCCCTCCTCAAGATCTGATTTGTTCATCAGCCTTCTACAGTGACGCCCAAGTGCAGCACTAGTGTGTGCCCCTGAAAAGTACCTTTATTTTTCTTAGCCTTTAGCGTCTCTGCTCGTTTTGATGGAGAACTCATCACATGAGGCAGACTGGCTAGCTGCAGTGATAGAAGGCATAGCTTCTGGGTTTGCCGCCATCTCCATTAAAGCCTCCCGATTTTGTTCGCCATTTGCCTGTATCACCGTATCTTTAGCAATACTTTCAGCACCAGCATTCACCACCTCATGAACATTGAGATCAGGCTCATGAACATAGAGATTAGGCTCATGATTTTCCTTTGCCACATCACATGTTTGTTGAGGTGTGTCACTAGTGCACAACCTCACCGGTGTATAATCCTCATTGGCATTAAGATGTTGGCGCCCATGCTGGGAACCGACAACATTTCTTCCTTTTATCAGTAGACTCTCTCGGTGTGGACTGTCCATTCATATTTGCCTTCAGATCATTAGCATCATTCTCATTATCATCTCCCATCAAGTCAACTCATCATCAAAATCATCCGTATCCATTGGGCCAGTTTTATTCCCTTGTACGTTGTTTTCAACTTTGAATTTTAGTTCATATAGGTACTCATCTGTCGAAGTGTGTGGTCGACACTTCCCCCGGACCTGCTCTGGGCAACCCGCGGAGGTTCTTTTTCGGAGGGGCTAGACACTTGCGGAGAGCTTCAGCGTTAGGGACGAGTGAGGGAGAAGCTTGACACGGGGAGTTTTACGTGGTTCAGGCCGCCGGAGCGTAAAACCCTACGTCCACAGTGAGCAGAGGTGCTCGTTGTATTGCTTGCTGCTCAGAACCGGAGTCCTGAGCTTGAGGGTGAGTGATGTCTAGAGTGCGAGTCAACAGAGTTCGAACCCTTGCTAACGTTGCCTACCCGACCTTTTATAGTCCAAGGCTTGAGTGGCTTACAAGGTGGGCCCGGGACCCGACAGGTGGTCCCGGGGAGATTGCCTGTCGACTACCGTATCTGCAGTTATGCCGGTAGTTGTCTCTGGCGAAGGCTTCCGAGTCTTCGTTCTGCCGCCCTGCCTATGCCGCAAGCTAGTCGTAGTGGTTGATGATGGCAGGGGCGGCAGGGGATGTCTTGTTGCTATGTTTATTGGCGGGCAGGCTCTGACACGGCGCGCTAGTCCGTGATGTGACTGGGCGCAACGGCACCTGACAGAGGCATGCTCCGCGTCTCCGCGTCTTGGGAAGGCGCGGACCTTGAATACCTTGTACGGGCAAGGTATGGCGCGTCTTTACGCCTGCTGCCTACCGTGCGGGGGCAGGCAGCGTTGCTCTGCTGGCCACGTGGCGAGTCCGGAGCTCTCCTCTGAGGAGAGGGAGGTCCGGCCCCGCGGGACACGTGGAGCCTTCAGAGCTCTCCCCGTGGAGGCGGGAAGTCCGACTGCTGCTGGCCACGTGGCGGGCCCGGAGCTCTCCTCTGAGGAGAGTGAGGTCCGGCTCCGTGGAACACGTGGAGCCTTCGGAGCTCTCCCCGCGGTAGGGGGAGGTACGGCTGCTGCTGGCCACGTGGCGGGTCCGGAGCTCTCCTCTGAGGAGAGGGAGGTCCGGCCCCGCTAGACACGTGGCGCCTTCGGAGCTCTCCCTGCGGAGAAGGGCGAGGTCCTTAGGCATTTTCCCCTGTGCGCGGGGGTACCCCATATCGAGGGTACCGATAGTGGCCCCCGGGCCCATCTCGGGGGAGATAGCGAGCCTGAGGTGGGGCCTCCGTCTCTTCCTTTCCGCGCACTTTCTCTTCCCTGTCCTTGAGCTCTCCCCTGCCATGGCTTCCAACCTGCTTCCGTCGCATCTCGCTCGGTCGACCGAGCTTGGACCAGTGCGCAGGCTGCTGGGCTGGCACACGGAGGAGCAGAAACGCCGGCTCCACCAGGGATCTCTCCCCCTGCTCCTGGAAAAGGGGGAGATGGTCTTCTTCACTGCCTATGCCATGGCGGGGTTCGTCCCGCCAATTTCTTCCTTCTTCGTCACGTTGCTGGAGACGTATGGTCTCCAGCTCCACCACCTTTCCCCCAACTCCTTCGCGATGGCCGCCGTCTTCGTCAATTTCTGCGAGATGTTTGTGGGGGTGCATGCTTCAGCGACGCTCTTCTGCTACTTCTTCGTGTTGCGGACGACCGGGCGCAGCTCGAAGACCCAGCTGGGAGCGTACTATTTCCAGCATCGCTGCAAGGACCCAAAGGCCTCTGGGTACCTTCTACCTTTCAGTGCGTCAAGGTGGGAAAACTGGAGGGAGAACTGGGTGATCGTGCAGACCGACGAGCACGATCGCCTGCAGCTCCCAACTGCCGGCCCAACCACCGAGCGTCGCTTCTGGGAGGAGGTCCCAGAGCTGGAGCAGGAGTACGCACCGGTCTTGGAGCGGATCCGGTTCCTGGCCAACGAGGGGCTGACGTCCCTGATGGTGCTAGTGGATTTCTTGTCGCGCCGTATTGCGCCCTTGCAGCAGCGCAACCGCCCGACATGGCACTACACTGGCGAGCAGGACTGCACCAGGTAGGAGAGGGGTCTCGGCTCTGATCCTTCCGGTGAGGAGCTGTACGAGATGGTGGGCAAGGTGAGCGGCGACTACGTCACCGGTGGCGACCTCGCCTTCCCGACCTCTGCCACTCCCCTCTTCTTAGAGTCGCAGAGGAGGTCAGAGCTGCTGCGGAAGATACCGAACCTCGATGACATTGGGATCGCCGTTCGTCAGGTTGGGGATACCCTCCGGGGCATCTCGATCCCTGAAAGTACATCTAGATAATCCCCGTGGTTTTGGTTGATTGATGACAATTAAGATGCTAATAAGTTTCTACTGAGTATGAGCACAGGTGTTTATCAAAGAATTGGATATGGAGTCTCTCAAGAAGCAAAAGGAAAGAAGAAGACTTGGAAGAGTTGAAAATAGCATTTTCTATTAATCTTCACATTTTTTAGTTGTGTATAGGGTCTTATCCTTTAGAGTGCTTAAGAATCACTAGAGAGCTCAAACGAAGGATAGAACGTTAGAATCATGAGATGAGGTAGTCATAGACATGAAGAAAAGGGAAGACCGGACTTGTCCGGACAAATGGCCGGACTAGTCCGTTGAGAACCGGACTAATCCATTTTAGACCGGACAAAGAGTTCTTGAGTAAGCTCGGACTAGTCCGATAAAGGCCGAACTAGTCCATTGTTGTGTGAGTCTGAGCTGTTATGAGACTAAGTCTCAGAAGGCGGGACTAGTCCGCCCAAGAGGCCGGACTAGTCCGCTAAGCGGACTAAGCCGCTTAGGTCCGGAGAAGAAGTCTTTGAGTGTCATCGGACTAGTCCGCTCCACAGGCCGGACTAGTCCGATCTTTTCCGACTAGTCCGAAATAGGACGGAACAAAGGTTCCTGTGTGAGCTCGGACTAGTCCGAGGTTGGCTGGACTAGTCCGCAGCTCCAGTTGAGAGAGTCTTTTAGACTAAGTCTGGTAAGACCGGACTAGTCCGCCCTTCGGGCCGGACTAGTCCGCCCTTACCAGACTAGTCCATTCTCATACAGAACAAAGGTTCCTGACTGAGATCGGACTAGTCCGCTCTTGGCCGGACTAGTCCGGGGTTTCATGACCGTTTGAATTCAACGATCACTAAAACTTTATTTGGTAAGCCGTGACGTGAGTGGTCCCTCAAGATCGGACTAGTCCGGGGTTGGGACCAGACTAGTCCGGACTTTAGTTGGTAACGGCTAAATGTCAGGATTTCTATAAAAGGAGACCCCCCGGCTGAGAATGAAAGACACACGAATCCAAGCGTTGAAAACTCATTCCTAGAGCTCTTTTAATCCTCTTTCCTCACCTTCTAGACCCCTAAGATTGGATCTTAAGCTGTTAGCGGTTTTTGTGAGAGGAAAGACGTGGTGACCGACATTTGAGCTCTCGGTTTGATTCCTTTGCACTCTAACTGTTATTTTGAGTTCTCAACAGTTGTACTTTGAATTCTAGAACTGCTTGGTTGGTGTAGGGAGCCTCAAAGTGTGAGTAGCCCCTAAGAGCATTGTATTCACATTCGATTGATAGTGAGAAAGCCCGGGCTTGATCTTAGTGATCGCTCGGTGAGGGAAGGGTCAGAAAAGACCCGGTCCTTGGTGGACTCCTCAACGAGGACGTAGGTTCCTGTGTGGAATCGAACCTCGGGATAATTCGGGTCTCTCGTCTTCTCTACTATTTTACTTGCTCACTAGAATTACTTGTTAAACTTTTATTGTGTTATTTTCCGCAAATTGTTCTATTATTTTGCAATCTGATTATTCTCAACAAATTTGTGACATCATTTGACTACCACATATTTTCAGCTCAAACAAACTTAACAGAAAACCTAAAACACAAAGTAGGCTTATACCGGACTAGTCCGACCTCATACCGGACTAGTCCGGCCCACTCTGGTTTTATCCGCTCTTTATTTTAATTTCAGGTTTTATTAGCCTATTCACCCCCCCTCTAGGCAACTTTCAATTGGTATCAGAGCCTAACTCTCCACAAAAGCTTAACCGCTTGGAGAGGAGATGGGGGACAAGGTCGGTAGCCAAATTGATCTCAACAAGGGAAAAGGAGCAAGCTCGAGCAACTTTGAAGAACAAGGGTCTAACCCACCTCCCGCAGTTGCTCCTCCACAAGACGTTACAAGCTCAGAAGAAGATGAAGAAGTTCTTCGTCTCATGGCACTCCTCAAAAAGAAGAAGGAGGAGGCCAAAAGGAAAAAGAAGGAGAAGTTAGAGAAGAAACTCAAGAGTAGTCAACAAGACTACTCGCGATATCCTTTTAACTATGAACGACTAAATTCTCATTCCAGTTATTTATCAATTCCTCTAGTTAAACCACCTCACTTTGATGGTACTAACTATACAATGTGGAAACACAACATGAAGTTGCATCTAATTTCCTTGAACCCAAGTCTTTGGCATGTGGTATGTACAGTTATAGATATCCCCGAAGACGAGGATGAACTCACTCTAGAACAAGAACAACAAATCCATCGCAATGCACAAGCAGCAGCCGTGCTCAACTCATCTTTGAGCATTGAAGAATTTAATAAGTTAGATGGGTTGGAGCTCGCCAAAGATATTTGGGACACCCTCAAGATCGCACATGAAGGAAACCGATCCGTGAGGGAAGCTAAGATTGAGATGATAGAAGGAGAGCTTGGAAGGTTTGCCATGGAAGAAGACGTAACACCTCAAGAAATGTACAACCGACTCAAAACTCTTATCAACAAGAGTTGGGCGTACGGATGCAAGAAATGAAATGACCATGAGGTGGTTAAAAGGATGATAAGAGCATTTATGCCTCGCAATGTGACCCTATGCAAACTAATCCGGGAAAGTCCAAACTTTCATTTGATGACTCCGGATGAAGTGCTAGGGAAGATCATTAACCATGAGATGATGGAGAAGAAAGCCCAACACGTCAATGACTTATCCAAAATCACTTCATCTAAGAAGAAGGGCATTGCTCTCAAGGCCACATCCAAGTCAAAGGCAAAAGAAACACAATCACAAGTGAAGATGAAAAAAGTGATGATGAAAGCACAGATATGGATGATGAAGAAATGGCATTCTTCATCAAAAGATTCAAAAGGTTGATGAGAAGAAGGAGAAGCCATCACTATGAGAACAAGAGCAAAGACAAAGGCAAGTCAAGAACAAAGAAGACTTGCTACAACTGTGGAGAACATGGGCATTTCATTGTGAACTGCCCCCATAACAAGGAAGATGACAAGAGAAAGAAGAAGGATGGGAAGCCACAAGACAAGAAATTCTTCACAAAGAAGAAGACATATGGACAAGCCCACATCGGAGAAGAATGGGACTCAAATAAAGAATCTTCTTCTGAAGATGAAGAAAAACTGGCAACTGTAGCCATCAAGAGACCAACCATGAAGAAATCACTCTTGCCAAACAAGGGTGATTGGAAGAGCTGAAGTCACACATGCCTCATGGCAAAGGAAGGAAAACGCAAGGTAATGACTAAACCTTCTAAGTTACATATTAAAGATGATAGTGACTTCGATAGTAGTAGTGAAAACGAATTCATGTTTAGAGGATTAAACAAAAAGGCTATAGCTAAAATGAAAATGCTATCGGATGAAATATTTGAACAAGAAGAGCTTCTAAATCAACAAGAAGAATTGCTTATCTTTGAAAAGGAAAGAAACCTTGAGATTGAGAAGCTTCTTGAATTTGAAAGAGAAAAGTGTAGAACACTTGAAAGTGAACTTGCCATGAGCAAGGAGACATGCGCTCAGCTTAAAAGTGATAATATAGCCCTTCAAGATGAACTTGTAAGTTTAACCGAAGCTCACAAGAATCTTGAAGCACAACTTGACTCACTTAAGTCTAGCGTCCCAATTAATTCATCCTCTAAAGGCTCTCTCTCAACAAAGGAATAATCCAACACTAAAACTTGCAAATGTGCTAGCACTATCTTAAACTTAAAAAATGAGCTCAAAGAGGCACAAAGCAAAAATACACACAAGAGTGGGACCTTTGATAAAGAAAAAAATCAATTATGCACGCAGTGCATACACAATCACAAGATCTCCCTTCATCAAAGATGGACTTGGATATACTAGGGGAGGAAAGCAAAATGCTAGAATCCTTAAAAACAATAGCGAATTCGTAGCCTCCGTGAAAGAAAACTCAAGTCAAGACAAGAGTAAAAACCTTGCATCTACCTCACATAAGATTACCAAAAATATAAAATCTATAGTTTTCATAATTTCGATGCATCTTATGTTCTTATGAAAAGCAAGTATGGTAAAGTTTATGCAAAATATGTTGGGCCACTCCACAAGAGTCAAAAAACTTGTGTGTGGGTGCCCAAATGCCTAGTAACTAACCTCAAAGGACCCAACCAAGTTTGGGTACCTAAGAGCAATGTTTAAATTGTTTTGCAGGCCTACTCCTCCGGTGGCACTAAATGGGTGCTAGATTATGGATGCACTAACCATATGACCGGAGAGAAGAAAATGTTTGTTGAGTATGAAGAAAATGATGATCCAAATGAAGGCATCTATTTTGGTGACAACAGCCAAGGAAGGGTAATAGGTATTGGTAAAATCGCAATCTCTTCTCAACACTTTCTTTCACATGTTCTACACGTTGAATCATTGGATTATAACCTATTGTCCATATCTCAACTATGTGAGAAAGGTTATAATTGCTTGTTTACTAACGAGGATGTGACCGTCTCTAGAAGAAGTGACAACTCAATTGCCTTTAAGGGTGTGTTAAAAGGAAAGCTTTACTTGGTGGATTTTTCCACAAGTAAAGCTCAGCTTGACACATGCTTAATAGCAAAAACCAACATGGGATGGCTGTGGCATAGAAGACTAGCCCATGTTGGAATGAGGAATTTACAAAAACTTCTAAAGGGGGATCACATCCGTGGACTAAAAGGTGTTGTTTTTGAAAAGGATAGACCATGTAGTGCGTGCCAAGCAGGAAAACAAATTGGAACAGCTCACCCCGCCAAGAACGTGATGACGACAACAAGACCATTGGAGATGCTTCACATGGACCTCTTCGGCCCTGTCACCTATATAAGCATTGGCGGTAACAAGTATGGTCTTGTAATTGTTGATGACTATTCTCGTTTCACTTGGGTATTTTTCTTGCATGATAAGGGAGAAACTCAAGGAATCCTCAAGAAGTTCTTGAGGAGAGCTCAAAACGAGTTTTCTTCAAAAACTAAGAAGATTAGAAGTGACAACGGTTCTGAATTCAAGAACACTCAAGTGGATGAATTTTTGGATGAAGAAGGCATCAAACATGAGTTTTCAGCCCCTTATACTCCCGAACAAAATGGGGTGGCTGAAAGGAAGAACCGGACACTCATAGAGATGACAAGAACCATGCTCGACGAATACAAGACCTCAGATCGATTTTGGGCGGAAGCAATCAACACCGCTTGTCATGCTACAAACCGCCTCTACCTTCATCGACTCTTAAAGAAAACCTCATACGAGCTCCTAACCGGTAACAAACCCAATATCTCCTACTTTCGAGTCTTTGGAAGCAAGTGCTATATTCTTAACAAGAAGCCTAGGATTTCAAAATTTGCTTCAAAATCCGATGAAGGTTTCCTACTTGGTTATGACTCAAACACCTACGCTTATCGTGTCTTCAACAAAACCTCCGGGTGCGTTGAAATTGCACGTGACGTGGTGTTTGATGAAACTAATGGCTCCCAAGTGGAGCAAGTTGATCAATGTGTATTAGATGAAGAAGAGGCACCAAGTGAAGTACTAAGAAGAATGGGGCTTGGAGAAATACGTCCCCAAGAAAACGTAGGACAAGATGCTACAAGCTCATCAAAAGTGGCACCTCTCACTCAAGATCAAAACCAAGCACCCCAAGATCAAGACGGTCAGTTTGAGGAAGAAGAAAATCAAAACCATGGTGTTGATCAAGGGGGGGAAAAAGATGAAGATGAAGAAAACCACTCAAGAAATCAAGTGCCTCACCCAAGGGTTCATCAAAGCATTCAACGAGATCATCCCGTTGATAACATCCTTGGAGATATCACAAAAGGGGTAACAACACGTTCTCGTATAGCTAAATTTTGTGCACATTACTCTTTTGTGTCGTCCTTGGAACCATTTAGGGTGGAAGATGCACTCAAGGACCCGGACTGGGTAGTAGCCATGTAAGAAGAATTAAACAACTTTACAAGAAATCAAGTATGGGAGCTAGTGAAAAGACCAAACGCAAATGTGATAGGCACCAAGTGGGTGTTCCACAATAAACAAGATGAACACGGAGTGGTGACAAGAAACAAGGCCAGACTTGTAGCAAAGGGATATGCTCAAGTCGAAGGTTTGGATTTCGATAAAACTTTTGCTCCCGTAGCTAGGCTTGAACCTATTCGTATTCTATTAGCATATGCTACTCATCATAATTTTAAACTCTATCAAATGGATGTGAAAAGTGCCTTTCTGAACGGTCCAATCAAGGAGGAGGTGTACGTGGAGCAACCTCCCGGCTTTGAAGACCGAGAATATCCTGATCATGTGTTTAAATTGCATAAAGCTCTCTATGGCCTTAAACAAGCTCCTAGAGCTTGGTATGAATGTCTTAGAGACTTTCTTATTGATAACGGCTTTAAGATAGGCAAAACATATTATACACTGTTCACAAAGAATGTAGACAACGATCTTTTTGTATGTCAAATATATGTCGATGACATTATATTTGGTTCTACTAACACATCCTTTTGCAATGAGTTTAGCAAGATAATGACAGATAGGTTTGAGATGTCCATGATGGGAGAGTTGAAGTTCTTCCTCGGATTTCAAGTCAATCAACTCAAGGAAGGCATGTTCATTAGTCAAACCAAGTACACACAAGACATACTAAAAAAGTTCGACATGGACAAAGCAAAACCTATGAAGACACCAATGGCAACAAATGAGCATCTTGACCTCAATGAAGATGGACCAAGCGTGGATCAAAAGGTATATCGCTCCATGATTGGCTCATTACTTTATCTTTGCGCATCTAGACCCGATATCATGCTTAGTGTATGTTTGTGTGCAAGATTTCAAGCATCACCTAAAGAATGCCATTTAACAGCCGTTAAAAGGATCCTAAGATATCTAGTTCACACACCCAACCTAGAATTATGGTATCCAAAGGGGTCTAAGTTTAATCTCATCGGATACTCTGATGCGGATTATGCCGGATGTAAAATAGATAGAAAAAGCACCTCAGGAATTGTCAATTTTTGGGTAGGTCCCTAGTATCATGGTCATCCAAGAAACAAAATTCCATCGCTCTCTCCACAGCAGAGGCGGAGTATGTCGCAGCCGGAAGTTGCTGTGCTCAACTTCTTTGGATGCGACAAACTTTGAGGGATTATGGACACAATATGAACAACATTCCACTCCTTTGTGACAATGAGAGTGCTATTAAGATAGCCCACAATCCCGTTGAGCACTCTAGAACCAAACACATAGACATTCGACATCACTTTTTAAGAGATCACTCTATAAAGGGGGACATAGCTATCTCACACGTAAGAACTGAAAAACAACTAGCCGATATCTTTACCAAACCACTAGATGAAAAACGATTTTGTGAACATCGAAATGAGTTGAATATATTAGACTCTAGGAATGTAAGTTAAAAAAAATTGCAAATAGAAGTTCTCAAAAATTCTTTTACAACCTTCAAAAATGTGCATGATTGTGGAAACTTGTACCTCCTCTATTTTCATCTCATATTATTTTTGGCTATATTGTTATCACATAATTATGTGTTTGATATATATATATATATATATGTGGACCATATAGCAAGTACAAGTAAATTCACCAAGGCAAAATTCTGATATATAAGAATTTTTAGACTTTAAAAGGCGGACTAGTCCGACCTAGTGGCCGGACAAGTCCGGGCATTCTAAAAGAAGTCCGAAGAGCAGCGGACAAGTCCACAACGGACTAGTCCGCCCGGAACACGGACAAGTCCGGACTAGAGACTAGTCCGGACCTAGTCCGACAGTCCGGACTAAAGACCGACTAGTCCGGCCCCTGGAGACTTAACCTCCAAGGGTCGGGCTGCCCCCCCTCTCTCTCCCTCATTCACCTCCACTCCACCTCTCTCCTCCAAAACTCGCCCCCATGGGCGATTTTGGAGTTCTTCCTCAAATCCCTCGATGGCATCCTCGATTCAAGGCTTGTGGAGTGCGGGGAACTCTTCTCCGACCATCTCCGCTCCTTCGAACCGCGGATTTCATCACGTTCCTTCACTCCAAGGTACTTTTTTACCTAGCCTTGATTTTTCACAAAAGATCCTATTCCTAGAACATATCTTGGGTACCTTATGGCCTCTCTGAGTTTCCTAGGCCATATCATTTCAAACCCCCCGTAGTATTGCACCTACTTTGACGAATTGATAAGCAAATCACATTAGTTAGGGTTTAAAACTGTAAAGTCCGGACTAGTCCGGACTCCAACCGGACAAGTCCGGCCTGAGCGGACTAGTCCGGCTCCTGCTCGGACAAGTCCCGATGATACAGTCTTAACCTCTAACTTTGGGTTTGTAAACCAATTCAAACGCAGTACTCCATCAACTAAAAACTTCTTGTCTCACCATATCATGTCAGGATCCAACGACAGCCCTCTTCCAAATCCCGAGGCCGAAGCAGCTCGTCAAGCCGCTTATCGCGCGGCAGCCGAGGCAGAAGCAGTAGAGGCTGCTGCAAGGGAAGCTCGGATGAAGAAACGGGCTGACAGGGAAGCTCAATCCTCCCAGTCCGTTGACCCTCCGAGGAGGAAGAGACTAGTCACTCTAAAGGACAAACAGCCTGCCGAGCCACAAAAACCAACCCAGGACAAAGGAAAAGGCAAAGCAGTTGATCCTTCCAGAAAGAAGGCTCTAGCCAACAGGGGACTCGTCATTCTTGACAACCCTATACGGGGAAGGGAAAATCCCCCACAGGGACCTGTTGGGCCCCTTGAAAGGGCACCTCCCATGCACAATCCAAACCGTCAACCCAATTTGGCGAGTGCAACCTTCAAGGGGAAAGGAGCCGACAAGGCAAGAAGGTTCCGGGAGGAGGAGGTCTACAAGTATGAGAAGTCTACACCAGACCCTCGCTTCTGGTGTGACTTCCACTATGACTACTACCGGCATGTCTATCTCCCAATGAAGACACCGGTAGTTGATGCTCAGTGGGTGGACTGGCCATACATGGCCGACAAGAAACATCAAGCCTTTGATGCAGTAATCGAAGCAACAGAGCGGCATGGGATCAAAGACTTGATGGCTTTTCAATATGACTGGAACATTGAGGTTATAGTCCAGTTCTACACCACCTGTTACTTCCACACCTATGGAAACAGGAAAATGACATGGATGACAAATGGTGTAGTATACTCGGTCCTCTATGATGAGTTTGCTCGCATCCTAGGACTTGGGGAGCATTTGAACTATGAGATAATAGTTCACAATGAGAGAACTCTGGGAAAGGATGACTTGGACTTCATGTACCCCTCCTATCTCTCCTATGAAGCATCCTCCACCCACAACATCAAACCCTTCTTTGGAGTGATGAACAGAGTTCTGAGGAAGACTCTAGCTCCAAAATATGGAGATGCGGGGATGATACAGGGGTACCTCCGAAACCTGTTGAAGCTGCTCAATGAAGAAGAGAAATTCAATGTCTTTGACTACATCTACAACGACATCTTCAACATCTCCCACACCCCGAACAGATCCTGTGGCTATGCACCATACATCATGTGCATGATTGAAAAAGTCACTGGGCTAGAGTTTGCAAAGGACGTGAAGCACCGGAAGCTCCGTCCTCAGATGCCGACTCCTCTTCCTCGCCCTCCTGCATCCATGGGCAGGGGATCTACTGCAGCTCCATCCTCTTCTGCCGGACCATCCATTCCTCCGTCATCGAGTGGCTCCTCTAATGGACTGCTCAAGATCTTCAAAGCCATATTCTCCTTGTGCCGGAAGGTGGAAGTTCGCACGCAGAAGATGAAGCAACGCCAAGAGAAGTATCTCAAGGCCATGTGCGACAAGATGGAGATACCTATGTCTCCACCGTCATCAGATGATGACGAAGTGACAGAGTTTCCCACTCTCACGGAGGATGAGCTTGCCTATTTTGGATCCACCTCAGTTGCTCCTCCTAACTCCCACACCCATCACCAGGATGACGATGAAGAAGAGGATGATGACGATTGAGCTCTCGGTTTGATTCCTTTGCACTCTAACTGTTATTTTGAGTTCTCAACAGTTGTACTTTGAATTCTAGAACTGCTTGGTTGGTGTAGGGAGCCTCAAAGTGTGAGTAGTCCCTAAGAGCATTGTATTCACATTCTATTGATAGTGAGAAAGCCCGGGCTTGATCTTAGTGATCGCTCGGTGAGGGAAGGGTCAGAAAAGACCCGGTCCTTGGTGGACTCCTCAACGAGGACGTAGGTTCCTGTGTGGAATCGAACCTCGGGATAATTCGGGTCTCTCGTCTTCTCTACTATCTTACTTGCTCACTAGAATTACTTGTTAAACGTTCATTGTGTTATTTTCCGCAAATTGTTCTATTATTTTGCAATCTGATTATTCTCAACAAATTTGTGACATTATTTGACTACCACATATTTTCAGCTCAAACAAACTTAACAGAAAAACTAAAACACAAAGTAGGCTTATACCGGACTAGTCTGACCTCATACCGGACTAGTCCGGCCCACTCTGGTTTTATCCGCTCTTTATTTTAATTTCAGGTTTTATTAGCCTATTCACCCCCCCCTCTAGGCAACTTTCAATCCCTGGGACCGAGCGCTCCGGATCAGAGCACGAGGCGTCTGTCGCCGCCCAACCCACACCGAGGGCCTGCGGAACTCAAGTCGCCGACAAGGGGAAGGAGCCGCCCCCCGGGCGGCCAGAGAAGAAACGTGCCCGGTCTCCTCCGAGAGCGTCGCTTGCGCCGAGTCAGGGGTCCAGGGCACCCTTGCGCCCATCTCCCGGAGGCGCTGGTCCGTCGAGTGGCGACCCAAAGAGACCCCGGGTGTCCCTCTCCGGCGGGTCTCTTCCTGGACAGCGGCAGTCCGAGGAACCCCAAGCGTCCCGCCACTCTTCCTCAGGCGGAGGGGCTTCTAGGAAGGACGCCGGTGGGGCGACGCCGGGGAGTGTGCCGGGGGCTCAGGCGCCACAGCCAGCGAGCATCCCGGACGCAGGTCCCGGCGGTTCTACCCCGGCCCAGAGGCCGGGGCTACAAGCCCGTTGGAGTGCTCACGTCGCCCAGTAAGTGTTGCTCTTTCTGGCTTGTAGGAGTAGCGTTCCCTTCTCCTCTCTTAGCCTGAGAGCTTTCTTTGCCTGCAGGAACTCACCGGCTGCCGGGGGCGAGCCTATTCCCCGGCCATCTCCAGTTGGCGAAGGCTCCGCGCCGCAGCATCCGGGAACTGCGGTGGTTCCAACGGCCCCCAAGTCGGCGGGGGCTTCTTCTATGCCGGTGGGTTCGCCCTCTGCGGTGGCTGCGGCAGCACCTGTTCGTCCTCCTTCACCAGCCCGGAAGTCCGATGCTGAGGCTGGAAGGGCTGCTGTAGGCGCAGATGCTACCTCCCTAGCTCCCCCTCAGTTGCCGAGGCACCAGCACCTTCGCCGGTCGTGGACGCGACAGGGGAGGTCAGGGGAACGACTCCTTCCCCCACCGTCCCGGTGCCCATGTGGGATGCCTTGGGGCGTGTTCAGACTGGCGCCCGACAGTTCCAGGCCGCCTTTGAGCGGGAGCGGGGGGCGCTGGCTGGAGAGAGGGAGCGCCTTCTTAGCTGGGAGCACCTCCTGCAGCAGCGGATACAGGAGGCTAAGGCAGAGCTCGACTCGAGGCAGTCGAGGCTTGACGCCATGGGTGCTATGCTCGACGCTCAGAAGAAATCCGTCGGCCGCCTGGACTTAGAGACCCGGCGGCTCTGCGCTACCTTCCGCGAAGCTCTGGCCCAGGCCGAAGTCAAGGTCGATGCGCGCTCTGCTGCCGTGGAGGAGTTGCGGCTGCAGGTAGTTCGTCGAGAGTGCGCCGTCGCCGATCGGGAACATGCCGTGGCGGCTGAGGAGGAGAAGGTTGCCGCACGGCTGAAGGCCAGAGAGGGCGAGCTGAGGGCTCAGGCCGAGGAGCTGGAGCTCCGCGAGTCGGCTGCTGCCACGAGGGAGGAGCAATCCTCCCGGGAGCGCCAGGCGGCGCTGGATCGCGAGCTGGCGGCCCGCCAAGAGGTAGAGAAGCTCTAGGCTTCGCGGTCTGTCGAGGCCCAGGCGGTCTGGAGCTTTGTTACCGAGGCGGGGTCCGCCTTGGTTCCTCTTGGTTTCAGCCCGGTGCGGACGGAGGCTCCAGCGCAGGAGGTATCTGGGGCAATCCCGGCGCTTGAGTCCATCGGCGCCAAGCTGGGCCGGCTTGAAGCGGTGATCGCCAACGAGCTTGAGGGAGAGGGACGAGGCCTGGCGAAGGAGGTCGCTACGCATGTGCTGGCGTGCTTCCGGAGCCAAGACCCTTCCTTCTCTCTGGAGCAAGTCCGTCTAGGGCCCGCCGCCGAGCGGGAGGAAGCAGCCAGGGCCGAGGTCGGGGACGTGGCCGCCCTTGTGGCCTCTAGGTTCCAACGGGAGTCCAAGGACTCTTAGGCATCCGCCCCCGTGGCCAAAAGGCCCTGTACCTTTTTTCCCTTTTTTCTTTATTTTTGTTGAGTCTGTAGCCCAGCTCATGGAGCCTTGAATCAATAGACTCTTGTTATCTTTTGTGTCTGTGTGCTTTAGTTTTCTTCTTGGTTTTGCCTGCCCGAGCCCTTAGCTCCGCAAGGTACTCAGAGGCCTTCACCAATCTCGAAGCTCTGCACAGACACCTTCCCCGTATCCTTATTGTATTAAGGGCCCCGGAGGTCTCCGGAACTCGCCCCATGAGAATGGGGAGGTCCAGATCTGTTAGCCATATGGCGGGCCCGGAGCTCCCTTCTGAGGAGAGGGAGGCTCGGCCCCGTGGGACACGTGGACGCTTCGGAGCTCTCCCCTCGGAGGGGGAGGTCTGGCTTCTGCCGGCCACATGGCGGGCCCGGAGCCCCCCCCCCCTCCCCGAGGAGAGGGGAGCTCCGGCCCCGCTGGACACGTGGGGCCTTCGGGGCTCGCCCCTGCGGAGGGGGCGAGGTCCGGATCCTTCGGTCTTGCCTTGGAGGTCCGGTCTTGCGCGATCCCGTAGTGGCCCCCTCGTAGGTGTGGCCCATTGGTTGGGCGCTCCTACCATACTCCTGCGGGGAGCTAAGGCCGAGAGGTCCTGCACACAAGTAAGGGAAACGTAATTCTCCTTGGGGCTCCCCCTTCTCTATCTCATAGTCTTATTTGGCTTACGATCCCTATCCATTTGTACGGTGCTTGGGAACTACAGTGCGCGAAGTGCCGGGAGCTCGGGGCCCCTGACCATCGGCAAGTACCTCAAACGCAACCGCCTTCGGTAGGGCAGCAAATGCCGACTAGAGGTGAGAATGAGAAAAGGGAGCTGAGTGCATGGTGAGCATACACCGGAAGTGCGTTCATAAAAATTAATACGTAATTTAAATGAGCACAAGGGAAGAGCAAAGTAGGACAGATTTCTTTTCATATAAATTTCCATAGGAGAAAGGCATGCTAAACATGGAGACAACGACCCGCCCCATTAAGAAGGGAAGCAAGACTCTACGTTCTTAGGGTCGGAACCAGGCCAAGCTGAACATAGTCCTGGACCGTCCCCTGAGACTTAGCTGCTCCGAGCGCTGTTCCTGGACTCTATGGAATCTATTACAAAAAGAAGAGACTGTCCTATTATTGCTCTAGGGGTAGAACTTACGGAGGTGTTCTATGTTCCAAGGGTTCGGGAGTGGGTCCCCATCCTCGGTGGAAAGGTGTACGCACCCGGGGCGGCATACTTTTGTGACCCGGAAGGGACCTTCCCAGCCGAGGGAGAGTTTGTCGGTCCCCTCGCGAGAAAGTATGCGCCGCAACACTAGGTCGCCTTCTTGCAGCTCCCGGACATGCACAGACCTTTGATGGTAGCGCTGGAGCGCTTGTCGGTATCGTGCGTTGCGGAGTGCTGCATGTAATCGAGCCTCGTCGACAAGGTCGATGTCTTCACGCCGAAGGTTGTCCTGCGCGGCTTCGTCGTAAGCTTGGACATGGAGTGACCCCATGGTGATCTCTGGGGGAAGCACAGCCTCGGCCCCGTATACCATGAAGAAGGGTGTCTCTCCAGTGGCCCGGCTCTGGGATGTCCGGTTAGCCCATAGTGTGCTCGGAAGCTCGTCCACCCACTTGGCGCCATGTTTTTTCAAGTCGGCATAGGTGTGGGTCTTGAGGCCCCGAAGAATCTCGGCGTTGGACCTCTCAACTTGTCCATTGCTCTTTGGATGAGCAACGGAGGCATAGCACACCTGGATGCCGAGGTCTTCGCAGTATTCTTGGAACGCTGCGCTAGTGAACTAGGTCCCGTTGTCAGTAATGATCCTGTTCGGGACCCCGAACCGGCAGACGATCGACTTGATGAACTTTACTGCAGATTGCTTGTTGATGGTGACGACGGGTGTGGCTTCCGGCCACTTGGTGAACTTGTCGATGGCGACGTAGAGGTACCGGAATCCCCCAACGGCTCTGGGGAATGGTCCCAGGATTTCCAACCCCCATACGACGAACGACCATGAGGGTGGGATCATCTGAACCGCCTGAGCCGGTGTATGGATCTGCTTGGCGTGGAACTGGCACGCCTTGCAGCTCTCGACCAGCTTGACGGCATCCTGGAGTGTTGTCGGCCAGTAGAAGCCATGCCGGAAGGCTTTACCGACAAGCGTGCGTGAGGAAGAGTGACTCCCACATTCGCCTCCATGGATCTCAGCGAGCAAGTCGCAGCCTTCCCCCTGGGTTATGCACCGCAATAGGACGTGGTTGGCGCCACGCCGGTAGAGATCCCCTTCTACCAGCGCGTACCTCTTAGCCATGCGCACGATCCGTTCAGCGGATACACGTTCATCAGGGAGGATGTTGTCTTTCAAGTAGTCCCGGATCTCCGTGATCCATGCATCGGGTCTGACTTGAGCTTCTGGATCTTGAGCGCTGGGTTGCACGGAGTCCCCAGTGACGCTTATGATCCTTGGTGGCGTCCATGGCTGCAGGGCCGCCGGGACCGCCAACTTCGAGGTGCTGGTCCAGCCCCCTTCGCCCGGCTTGGCAGGCCGGGTTGTGGGCCGCAGCAATGTCCTCTCGAAGACTCCTTCGGGCACAGGTGATCCGGTGGAGGCCTTCGTTGAGAGGTCGTCAGCTGCGGCATTGCCAGCGCGCGGTACATGGCGCAGGTCCAAGGCGAGGAAGTCTTTCTCCAACATCTGCACATGGAGCAGATAAGCAGCTAGTTGTGGGTCATTGCAGGAGCATTCACCCTTAACTTGTTTGATGACTAGCTGGGAGTCGCCCTGAGCCAACAACTGGCGAGCTCCCAAAGACAGGGCTGTCTTTAGGCCAAAGATGAGTGCTTCATACTCTGCCATGTTGTTAGTTGCCTTGAAGTTGAGACGCATAATGTACCCAAACTGCTCCCCCGATGGCATGAGAAGCAGTACGCCGACACCGGCTACCTGCTTTCGCGAGGATCCATCGAAGAAGAGCGTCCAGTGAGGCCCGGTGAAGACCGGAGGTCGCTGCTTTGGTTCACCGTTGTCGGTACCCTCGATATGGGGTACCCCCGCGCACAGGGGAAAATGCCTAAGGATCTAGCCCTTCTCCGCAGGGAGAGCTCCGAAGGCGCCACACATCCAGTGGGGCCGGACCTCCCTCTCCTCAGAGGAGAGCTCCGGGCCCACCACGTGGCATACGGAAGCCGGACCTCCCCCTCCGCGGGAGAGAGGTCCGAAGGTGCCGCGTGTCCAGAGAGGCCGGACCTCCCCCTCCTCAGAGAGGAGCTCCGGGCTCGCCACGTGACCAACAGAAGCCGAACCTCCCCCTCCGTGGGGAGAGGTCCGAAGGCTCCACGTGTCCTGCGGGGCCGGCCCCCCTCTCTTCTGAGGAGGGCTCCGGGCCCGCCACGTGGCCAACAGAACGGCGTTGCCTGCCCCCGAGCGATAGGCAGCGGGCGTAAAGACGCCCCATACCTTGCCCGTACAAGGTATTCAAGGCCCGCGCCTTCCCGAGACGCGGAGACGCGGAGCACGCCTCTGTCAGGTGTCGTTGCGCCCAGTCGCATCACAGACTGGCGCGCAGTGTCAGAGCCTGCCAGCCAATTAACGCAGCGACAAGACGGAGACTCAGAAGCCTTCGGCAGAGACAACTACCGGCACAACTGCAGATACGGTAGATATCAGTCAATCTCCCCGGGACCACCTGTCGGGTCTGGGGCCCCCTTGTAAGCCACCCGAGTCTTGGACTATAAAAGACTCGGGTAGGCGATGATAGCAAGGGTTCGCACCTCTGCAACTCATACGCTAGCCATTCACACCCAAGCTGTAACTCACCCCCAAGCTCAAGACTCCGGTCCCGAGCAGCAAGCAATACAGCGAGCTCCATAGCTCGCCGTGGACGTAGGGTTTTACGCTCTGGCGGCCTGAACCACGTAAAACTCACCGTGTCAAGCTCTTACTAACTCGTCCATCCGCGCAAGCTCTCCGCAAGGGACTAGCCCCACCGAAAAAAGAACCTCCGCGGGCTGCCCAGTGCAGGCCCAGGGGAAGTGTCGACCGAACACTTCGACATTTGGCGCGCCAGGTAGGGGGGCTTTTCCCCTTGAGCGACGAGTTTCCGCCGACGAAGATGACCAAGCTTCCTTCTGCGGCAAACTCTCCTCCACGTTCACGGCGAACCGTGTCCAACGGGGAGTACATGTCGACGCACTCAGGACGGAGTGTGTCGGCACAAGCTGGTAGCTAGCAGCCGACTCCGGCAACGCCGACTCCGGCAATGCAGGCTCCGACCAGTGTGAGATCTTCTGCAGCGCTGGGCGTGCACCATGGGGGTGCGCTAGCTGCAGCAAGAGCACTACTGCGCAACCCACCTGCTAGGGATGCGCCCCATTCAGCGACCAAGCAGTGGGTCCGCGAGGTGGACCGCCTCGTCGTCGCCGCCGTGAACCCACGACTTCGGCAGGGACGACGCTCCGGTCAACCGGCTGTGTCGCTATCGCGCACGCCAACGGTTGACGGGCGGACGGCGGACCCCAGCTACACCAGGTTTCCGACGACGGAGCTGAGGGCAGAGCTGGAGCGATGCCACTTGGGCCAAGTTGCCCGAATGTTCCTCGAGCGACGTCGAGAAAGGCGTCGCACTCAAGAGGCTGGCGACAACATGATGTCGGCCTCGACCCAGCCTGAAGGGCATACCTTCGCCACGCGAGCTCTGCCCCAGGCGTACGCCGCGCAGCATAAGCCACAACCATGTGCTCTGCAAGCGGCGTCCCCGGCCTATGGCGCAACCTTGCCCATACCGGGATACACTGTGTCAGGCGCAACCAAGCGTTCGCGGCACCAGTACCTGCACTGGGAGCCAGCAACCGGCTCTGGCAGCGCCGACCCCGGTAATGCAGGCTCCAACCAGCGTCAGGTCTTCAGTAGCGCTAGGCGTACCCGGCGGGGGTGCGCCAGCCGCAGCAAGAGCGCTACTGCACAATCCGCCTGTCGGGGACGCGCCTCAGGCAGCGACCCAGCAGTGGATTCGCGAGATAGACCGTCTCGTCATCGCCGCCGCAAACCCTCGACTTCGGCGGGGACGACGCTCCGGCCAACCGGCTGTGTCGCTGATGCGCACGCCAATGGTTGGCGAGCAGAAGGCGGACTCCAGCTCCACCAGGCTTCCGTCGACGGACCTGAGGACAGAGCTGGAACGGTGCCACTTGGGCCAAGATGCCCGAGTGTTCCTCGAGCGACGTCAAGAAAGGCGTCGCACTCAAGAGGCTGGCGACAACATGACGTCGGCCTCGACCCAGCCTGGAGGGCAGACCTTCGCTACGCGAGCTCTGCCCCAGGCGTACGCCGCACAGCATAAGCCACAACCATGTGCTCTGCAAGCGGCGTCCCCGGCCTATGGCGCAACCTTGCCCATACCGGGGTACACTGTGCCAGGCGCAACCAAGCGTTCGCAGCACCAGTACCTGCACTGGGAGCCAGCAACCGGCTCTGGCAGCGCCGACCCCAGCAATGCAGGCTCCAACCAGCGTCAGGTCTTCAGTAGCGCTGGGCGTACCCGGCGGGGGTGTGCTAGCCGCAACAAGAGCGCTACTGCACAATCCGCCTGCTGGGGACGCGCCTCAGGCAGCGACCCAGCAGTGGATTCGCGAGGTAGACCGTCTTGTCGTCGCCGCCGCAAACCCTCGACTTCGGCGGGGACAACGCTCCGGCCAACCGGCTGTGTCCCTGACGCGCACGCCAACGGTTGACGGACAGACGGTGGATTCCAGCTCCACCAGGCTTCCGTCGACGGACCTGAGGACTGAGCTGGAACGATGCCACCTGGGCCAAGACGCCCGAGTGTTCCTCGAGCGGCGACGAGAAAGGCGTCGCAGCCAAGAGGCCGGCGTCAGCATGACGACTGCCTCAACCCTGCCTGAGGCGCAGACTTTCGCCACGCGAACTCTGTCCCAGACATACACCACGCAGCATGTGCCACAGCCATATGTCCTGCAAACGGCACCTCCGGTCTATGGCGTAACCTTTCCCATACCGGGGTACACTGTGCCAGCAGCGAACCAAGCGTTCGCGGCACCAACACCTGCAGCAACAGGGGCAGGATGTACGGCCCTGGAGCCCCACCTCCGCTTCACGAGGTGGCCGCGCAAGTTTCGGCCGCACCTGCCCGGGAAGTACGACGGCAGCGTCAACCCGGCGGGGGACTCCACCGCCGTACTTGCCGCAGGAGGGGATGAGGCTCTCATGGCCAACTACTTCCCCGTCGCCTTGACCGGCCCAGCTCGGTCTTGGCTCATGAATCTCCCTCAGGGGTCCATAACCTCCTGGGGAGAGCTCTGCCCGCAGTTCGTCGCCAACTTCGACAGCTCCTACACCCGTCCCGGCACAGAGCTTGACCTCCACGTCGTCAAGCAGCAACCTGGGGAGTCGCTGCGCTCTTTCATCCAGCGGTTCTCCCAGGTACGCAACACCATCCCACATATTCAAAGTGCTTCTGTGGTGGTGGCGTTCCGACAGGGTGTCCGGGACGAGAAAATGCTTGAGAAGCTCACGACCAGAGAGGTCTGCGACGTCTCTGAGCTCTTCAGCCTGGCGGACAAGTGCGCCAGAGCAGCCGGAGGGCGGAGCTGGCACTCACTGTCAGCTTCCGAAGCCGGAAGACATCCCGAAGACGGCGGAGTTCAAGCTGAGCTCCCGACCACGTCAGACAGCCAAGAGCCAAGCACTGGCTGACTTCGTGGCTGAGTGGACGCCAACGAAGGCTGACCCAGGGGGCCGCGAAGACGGTGAACCAAAGTACCGAGCTCCGGTCTTCACCGGGCCTCACTGGACGCTCTTCTTCAACGGATCCTCGCGAAAGCAGGGGGCTGGTGCCGGCGTACTGCTTCTCATGCCATCGGGGGAGCAGTCTGGGTACATGGTGTGTCTCAATTCCAAGGCAACCAACAACTTGGCAGAGTATGAAGCACTCATCTTTGGCCTAAAAGACAGTCCTGTCTCTGGGCGCTCGCCAGTTGTTGGCACAGGGCGACTCCCAGCTAGTTATCAAGCAAGTTAAGGGTGAATGCCCCTGCAATGACCCACAGTTAGCTGCTTATCTGCTTCACGTGCGGATGTTGGAGAAAGAATTCCTCGCCTTGGACCTGCGCCATGCACCGCGCGCTTGCACGGCCGCAGCTGACGACCTCTCAATGAAAGCCTCCATTGGAGCCCCTGAGCACGAAGGAGTCTTCGAGAGGACGTTGCTGCGGTCCACAGCCCGGCCCGCCGAGCCGGGCGAAGGGGGCTGAACCAGTGCCTCGAAGCTAGGCAGTCCCGGCGGCCCTGGATGCCGCCAAAGGATCGTAAGAGTCACTGGGGACTCCGTGCAACCCAGCGCTCAAGATCCAGAAGCTCAAGTAGTCCCGATGCATGGACCACGGAGGTCCGGGACTCCTTGAAGGACATCCTTCCTGATGAACGTGCATCTGCTGAACGGGTGGTGCGGATGGCTAAGTGCTACGCGCTGGTATCTTTACTGGCGTGGCGCCACGACATCCTATTGCGGTGCATAACCCAGCAGGAAGGCTGCGATTAGCTCGCAGTAGTCCAAGGAGGCGAGTGCTGGGAACGCTCATTGTCCCGCACGTTGGTCGGTTAAGCCACCCGGCATGGCTCCTACTGACCGAGAGCCACCTGGACGCCGTCAAACCGGTTAGGGATGCAATGCGTTCCAGGTCCACGCCAAGCAGATCCACACAACCGGTGCAGACGCGCACCCAGAGCCGTAGGGGGATACCGGCTCCTCCATGTCGAGGGCCAGCCGGACTTCCCAGGGCCGGGTCACGGGAACTACCCTTCCACATGGTATGCGGGGCCGAAGCCATGCTTCCCCCTGATATAGACATGGGGGTCCCCCCGTGTCCGGCGTACGACGAAGCCACGCATGACCCGCTCTGCGTGAAGACAGGCGCTCCGACGCTACCCAGTAAGTTCACCATGCTTACTTAGGTGTTTATTTAAATTACGCATTAATTTATATGAACACCTCCCCACGCTCTAGACAGTGTGCGTCCATTGTACACTCGGCTCCTCTTTCCGGCTCTCATGCATAGTCGATATTTGTCGTCCTGCCGAAGGCGGTAGTGCTTGGGGTACCTACCAGAGGCCCGGTGGCCTTTTGGATCTCCCCCTATAAGGGTACTGCACCGCCAATTGGTCTCCTCCGAGAAAAGACCTACGCTAGAACGGGGGGTCAGGAGCCTTGCTTTGCCCGGTCTTGCACCCAAAGCATGCGCACTCTGCCTCCCGGCGCTACGGTCTGAGTACCAGGGGGCCGGGCGGTTACACCCTGACTGGGGCTGGGGCCAGACCTCCGGGACCAAGTGCACTGGATTACCCAAGCCCCGTATTCCGGCCTGGGACAGTAAGCCAAATGAGACTAAGGGATAGGAAAGGGGGGACCACTGAGCAGTGCCGGACTCCGCCCCCGCAGCTGGGCCGAGCTCCGAGGCCAGCCCTCGCCCTCCTTTCAGAGGCGAGCGCTGATGCCGGACCTCACGACCTTCGTTGGCCTGAGCTCCGATGACTTCCGGACTCCGCCTCCACAGCCAGACCGATCTCCGAGGCCAGCCCTCGCCCTCCTTTCAGAGGTGAGCGCTGATGCTGGACCTCACGCCCTTCGCTGGCCTGAGCTCCGATGACTTCCGAACCTCCGCCCCCACAGCCGGGCCGAGCTCCGATGCCAGGCTTCACCCTCTCCCAAGAGGCTGAACACCGAAGCCGTCAAGACCCTGCCAGCACAGGGAGTACTCAAGACAAGAAAGTGCGCGGATCAGAAGAGGCGAAGGTCCCACCTCGGGCTCGCTATCTCCCCCGAGATGGGCCCGGGGGCCACTGTCGGTACCCTCGATATGGGGTACCCCCGCGCACAGGGGAAAATGCCTAAGGATCTCGCCCTTCTCCGCAGGGAGAGCTCCGAAGGCGCCACGCGTCCAGCGGGGCCGGACCTCTCTCTCCTCAGAGGAGAGCTCCGGGCCCACCACGTGGCATACAGAAGCCGGACCTCCCGCTCCGCGGGAGAGAGGTCCGAAGGTGCCGCGTGTCCAGAGAGGCTGGACCTCCCCCTCCTCAGAGAGGAGCTCCGGGCTCGCCACGTGGCCAACAGAAGCCGAACATCCCCCTCCGCGGGGACAGGTCCGAAGGCTCCACGTGTCCTGCGGGGTCGCCCCCCCTCTCTTCTGAGGAGGGCTCCGGGCCCACCACGTGGCCAGCAGAACGGCGCTGCCTGCCCCCGAGCGATAGGCAGCGGGCGTAAAGACGCCCCATACCTTGCCCGTACAAGGTATTCAAGGCCCGCGCCTTCCCGAGACGCGGAGACGCGGAGCACGCCTCTGTCAGGTGCCGTTGCGCCCAGTCGCATCACAGACTGGCGCGCAGTGTCAGAGCTTGCCAGCCAATAAACGCAGCGACAAGACATCCCATGCCGCCCCCGCCGTCATCATCCACTACGACTAGCATGCGGCATGGGCAGAGCTACAAGACGAATACTCAGAAGCCTTCGGCAGAGACAACTACCGGCATAACTGCAGATACGGTAGATATCAGTCAATCTCCCCGGGACCACCTGTCGGATCCCGGGCCCCCTTGTAAGCCACCCGAGTCTTGGACTATAAAAGATCCGGGTAGGCGATGATAGCAAGGGTTCGCACCTCTGCAACTCACACGCTAGCCATTCACACCCAAGCTGTAACTCACCCCCAAGCTCAGGACTCCGGTCCCGAGCAGCAAGCAATACAGCGAGCTCCATAGCTCGCCGTGGACGTAGGGTTTTACGCCCCGGCGGCCTGAACCACGTAAAACTCACCGTGTCAAGCTCTTACTAACTCGTCCATCCGCGCAAGCTCTCCGCAAGGGACTAACCCCACCAAAAAAAGAACCTCCGCGGGCTGCCCAGTGCAGGCCTGGGGGAAGTGTCGACCGAACGCTTCGACAACCGTCTTCGTGGCCCCCTGGGTCAGCCTTCATTGGCGTCCACTCAGCCACGAAGTCAGCCAGTGATTGGCTCTTGACTGCATGGCGAGGAAGGAAGTCCAGCTCAAACTCCGCCAGTTCCGCTGCCCATTTAGCGGCATTGCCAATCGCGTGGGGGCCGTGAAGGATCGCCAGGAGGTGACCACCGAGACCCGGTGGGCTTGAAAGTAGTGGCGGAGCTTCGTGGATGCCACGAGCACTGCATCTAGAAGCTTGTGGACCTCCAGGTACCTTGTCTTGGCGTCATGGAGGACTTCGCTGATGCAGTAGACAGGCCTCTGGATGGTCCGGACCCTCCCTCCCGAGAAATAGATGTCTTCATCCATTGGCTCAGGCCTACCGGAGGTGGGTGGGTCCAGGGGGGCTTCCGAAAGCTGGGACTCGAAGGCTCCTAAGCCGCCTTGGACCCCCGGGAGGTCCCGCTGGTTTTCCGGGAGCTCCGGGAGGTCCCGTTGGACCTCGGGGAGGTCCCGTTGGACCTCCGGGAGGTTGTCGTGGAGGTCCGGGGGTCCGTCTTGGGCCTCCGGTAGATTGTCTTGGAGGTCCGGGAGGCCGTCTTGGACCTCCGGGGTTTCCTGGTGCCTGTCTCCTGCTATCGGAGCAGGCTGTGGTGACGAGAGGTCCGGCCGCTATGCGACGAGGACCATACTCACCACTTCAGTTGTCGCCGCGATGTAGAGCAACAAATGCTCTTCGGGCTCGGGGGCTACCATGATGGGTAGGGTCATCAGGAGTTGCTGCAACTCTTGGAAAGCTTCTTCTGCTTCGTCGGTCCAAGCAAATGGACCAGATTTGCGCAGGAGCTTAAAGAAGGGGAGCGCTCGCTTTGCTAGCCTCGGTATAAACCGCCTCAGCGCGGCTAGGCATTCCGTGAGTTTCTGGACTTCTTTGATGCGGGCGGAAGGCCGCATCAAGTCGATGGCCTTGATCTTCTCTAGGTTGGCCTCAATTCCTCGGTGTGAGACCAGGAATCCTAAGAGTTTTCTAGAGGATACGCTGAACACACACTTGTCGGGGTTCAGCTTGGTGCGCGTGGAGCGCAGTTTGTCAAAGACTAAGGCCAGGTTATCTAACAAGGATGAACTCTGCCTGACCTTGACAACGATGTCATCGACATACACCTCAACTAAGTCTCTTATTAACTCTCCAAGGTTTTGTGCATTGCACGTACAAAGGTGGGAAGAGCATTCTTTAGGCCATAAGGCATAGAGACATAACAATACATGCCGTCTACTGTGATGAAGGAGGTGTGCTCTCCATCTTCTCTAGACATAGGGATCTGATGGAAACCCGAGTAGGCGTCTAGGAAACACAGCATATCACAGCTTGATGTCGAGTCTACTATTTGATCTATTCTAGGGAGAGGGAATGGATCTTTGGGACATGCCTTATTGAGACTCGTGTAGTCGATGCACATCCGGAGCTTCTCGCCGGCCTTCGGGACAACAACGGGGTTCGCCAACCACCGGGGGTGGTGGACTTCCCGTATGAAGCCAGCGTCCAGCAGCTTCTTGATTTCTTCTCGTATGAAGTTTTGCCGCTCGATGGACTGCTTGCGAGGCTTCTGTTGGACTGGCCTGGCGTCGGGGAAGACCTTCAAGTGGTGCTCGATCACCTCCCTAGGGATCCCTTGCATCTGCGACGGCTGCCATGCAAACACGTCGAAGTTGTGCCGGAGGAAGGTGACGAGCGTGACTTCCTATTTGCTATCCAGGCCCCCGGCTACCCGGGTGGTCTGGGTAGCATCGGTGCCGACTTGGACGACCTTCAGGGGGACGTCGCCCTTGTCGAGGGGTTGCACACGGGGTGCTGCGGTAGAGGCACGGTGGCGTGCACTCGAGTGGAGCCGGTCCGGTTCTGCACTGCCAGGGGCTGGTGCTCGAGCTGTTGTAAGTGCCTGGAGCTTTTCCAAGGCTGACACTGCAGCAGTGCGGTCTCCACGAATCCTGAGGACGCCTGTTGGTGTAGGCATCTTCAAGACGAGGTAGCCGTAGTGGGCTACTGCCATGAATCGGTACAGGGCTGGCCTGCCAATTATGGCGTTGAAGGGGAGGTCGATCTCCGCCACGTCGAACAGAATCTACTCTGTCCGATAGCTGTCCGGTGCCCTGAAGGTCACCGGAAGGCTGATGTTGCCGTAGGGAACGACCTGTCCCGGCCCTACCCCTAAGAATGGGCTCGATGGGTGAGCTTAGCCGTCGGGGTCTGCAGCTTCTAGAAAGCTGCGCGGCTGATGAGGTTCAGCCCAGCCCCGCCATCTACCAGAACGTGGTACATCCTCACGTTGGCGATGGTGGGCGTTACCAAGAGCGGTAGTTGGCCGGCCCCAGCCATGTTCCTGGGGTAGTCGGTGGCATCGAAGCTGATGGGGGTTCCCATCCACTTGAGGTGTGGCGTGGCACGTGGGAGGGGAGCCACCGACGCTACCGCTCGGCGCAGGGTCTTAACCGCGCTTCGGGACGAGGGGTCAGCGGACCCACCGTAGATGACGTAGAGCATCTTCCGGCGCTCGACATCACTGGAGCTGGAGTCCTCATGGTTGTGCACTGCCTTCACGGCGCACTGAGGCTCCTGGAACTCCACTTGGTGGTCGACGTTGTCTGGGGCGTCGACCTCCTGCTTGCCCTCCCTTTGACGGAAGGGTGGGGCATCAGTTCGAAGCTGCTTCCCTTTCCGAAAGCGCTCCGTGAGCTTCTGGATCTCCCGGCTGTCAGCAGAAGTATGGTGGCCGGTGCCATGCATGGGGCATAGCTCGCCTTGGTCACCATCTGGAGCTGGTGACTGTCGTTGCCTTTTGTCGGGGCGTGGCCCGCGAGCTCCACTGGGTGTTGCTGCTGCAGCAACGGGAGCAGCGGCCGGTGGCTTCATCTTGCCACCGCCCCGGTTCTTGATCTTCCTACCGCTTCCATAGGAAGAAGCGCCACATCCGGGCTGCCCCCCTTACTCGGAGGTTGGCAGTGAGTGCCAGTTCCGCCCTTCAACTGCCCTAGCGCACTTGTCCGCCAGGTTGAAGAGATCTGAGACGTCGCGAACCTCTCTGGTCGCGAGCTTCTCAAGCATCTTCTCGTCCGGAACACCCTGCCAGAACGCTACCACCACAGAAGCACTTTGAATGTGCGGGATGGTGTTGCGTACCTAGGAGAACTGCTGGATGAAGGAGCGCAATGTCTCTCCAGGTTGTTGCTGGATGGCGTGGAGGTCGAGCTCCGTGCCAGGCCGGGTGTAGGAGCTGCCTAAGTTGGCAGTGAACTGCCGGCAGATCTCTCCCCAGGAGGTTATGGAACCCTGGGGGAGGTTCATGAGCCAAGACCGGGCCGGGCCGGTCAAGGCGACGGGGAAGTAGTTGGCCATGACGGCCTCGTCCCCTCCTGCAGCAAGGACGGCAGTGGAGTAGATCTGGAGGAACTCCGCCGGGTTGACGCTGCCGTCGTACTTCTCGGGCAGGTGCGGCCTAAACTTGCGCGGCCACCTCGCGAAGCGAAGGTGTGGCGCCAGGGCTGCACATCCTGCTGCTGTTGTTGCAGGCGTTGGTGCCGCGAACGCTTGGTTCGCTGCTGGCACTGTGTACCCTGGTATGGGCAAGGCTGCGCCATAGACCGGAGACTCCATTTGCAGGGCATATGGCTGTGGCATATGATGCGTGGCGTATGCTTGGGGCAGAGATCGCGTGGCGAAAGTCTGCGCCTCAGGCAGGGTCGAGGCAGACGTCATGCTGTCGCCGGCCTCTTGGTTGCGACGCCTTTCTCGTCGTCGCTCAATGAACACCCGGACATCTTTGCCCAAGTGGCATCGTTCCAGCTTTGTCCTCAAGTCCGTCGATGGTAGCCTGGTGGAGCTGGAATCTGCCATCTGCCCGTCAACCGTTGGCGTGTGCGTCAGCGACACAGCCGGTTGGCCGGGGCATCGTCCCCGCCGAAGTCGAGGGTTTGCGGCGGTGACGACGAGACAGTCTACCTCGCGAATCCACTGTTGGGTCGCTGACTGAGGCGCGTCCCCAGCAGGTGGATTGCGTAGTAGCGCTCTCGCTGCAGCTAGCGCGCTCAGCGCTGCAGAGGATCTCACGCTCGCTGGAGCCTGCGTCGCCGGAGTCGGCGCTGCCGGAGTCGGCTGCTGGCTTCCAGCTTGCGCCGACACACTCCGTCCCGAGTGTGTCGAGACGTAGTCCCCGCTAGTCACGGCCGTTGTGAACGCGGGGGAGGAGAGCTTGCCGCTGAAGGAAGCTTGGTCATCTTCGTCGGCAAAAGCTCATCGCGTAAGGGAAAAGCCCCCCTACCTGGCGCGCCAAATGTCGAAGTGTGTGGTCGACACTTCCCTCGGACCTGCTCTGGGCAGCCCGCGGAGGTTCTTTTTCGGAGGGGCTAGACACTTGCGGAGAGCTTCAGCGTTAGGGACGAGTGAGGGAGAAGCTTGACACTGGGAGTTTTACGTGGTTCAGGCCGCCGGAGCGTAAAACCCTACGTCCACGGTTAGCAGAGGTGCTCGCTGTATTGCTTGCTGCTCAGAACCGGAGTCCTGAGCTTGAGGGTGAGTGATGTCTAGAGTGCGAGTCAACAGAGTTTGAACCCTTGCTAATATTGTCTACCCGAGCCTTTTATAGTCCAAGGCTCGAGTGGCTTACAAGGTGGGCCCGGGACATGACAGGTGGTCCCGGGGAGATTGCCTACCGACTACCGTATCTACAGTTATGCCGGTAGTTGTCTTTGGCAAAGACTTCCGAGTCTTCGTTCTGCCGCCCTGCCCATGTCGCAAGCTAGTCGTAGTGGTTGATGATGGCAGCGGCGGCAGGGGATGTCTTGTTGCTGTGTTTATTGGCGGACAGGCTCTGACACGGCGCGCCAGTCCGTGATGTGACTGGGCGCAACGGCACTTGACAGAGGCGTGCTCCGTGTCTCCGCGTCTTGGGAAGGCGTGAGCCTTGAATACCTTGTACGGACAAGGTATGGCGCGTCTTTACGTCTGCTGCCTACCGCGCGGGGGCAGGCAGCGTTGCTCTGCTGGCCACGTGGCGAGTCCGGAGCTCTCCTCTGAGGAGAGGGAGGTCTGGCCCCGCGGGGCACGTGGAGCCTTTGGAGCTCTCCCCGCGGAGGGGGGGAAGTCCGGCTGCTACTGGCCACGTGGCGGGCCTGGAGCTCTCCTCTTAGGAGAGTGAGGTCCGGCCCCGCGGAACACGTGGAGCCTTCAGAGCTCTCCCCGCGGTAGGGGGAGGTCCGGCTGCCGCTGGCCACGTGGCGGGTCCGGAGCTCTCCTCTGAGGAGAGGGAGGTCCGGCCCCGCTAGACACGTGGCGCCTTCGGAGCTCTCCCTGCGGAGAAGGGCGAGGTCCTTAGGCATTTTCCTCTGTGCGCGGGGTACCCCATATCGAGGGTACCGACATCATCTATGACCACATTGACTGAATAAGGAATAAGGTTCGGGTCAAGGACCATAGCTAAGAAACGACAGTTATCATGATTCCTAGAAAAAATCATGTCTACATCCTCTGTAACCTCAAGCACAAATCCTACTACCCGTATAACATGAAATTCCTTTAATTCAGTCGGAAAGCAATCCATACCTTGGGTACTTTTGCCTTTGCCCCCATTCCTGCACCCTTCTCTTCAATCCTAAACTTAGCTTTGTTGATTCTTGACTGAATTGTACCACACTCTATCATACATTTTAATTCAGCACGTGATGGAATTAAATACGTTTTGAACGTGTTACTACCCATTTCTTCTACCTGCCAGACCCACCTTGCTTGAATTAGTCTCTCTAACTCGGCAATGACATTAGCAGCAGTCAGCCGGCTCCATATCACACGAATGATAGCAGTCCTTGTGTCAGTCTTGTTCACCTGTGATTTGGTGTATATGATATGTGGAAAAGTCTAGATCCTCAACCGCAAAACCACATATGGCTGCAGGTTGTCTGACTGCCCTAAACACAGGGCACCTTGGCTTATTGTGCTGATTACTTTCACATATTTCACAGCAAAACTCCCGGACGCATTCCTCCATAGAGTGTCCCTTGGTAAGGCACCTATGGCAATATGGTCTGCTTCCACTTCTATCCTTTGACTTTTTTATAGATGACCCAGGAATATCAGCCACTCTTGGTTTGGAAATTACCTTAGTTTCTTGAGTCTTGGCATTAGACTTGTTGTCCTGAGTAGAGTTTTTACCTGTCTCTGCTTGAGTTTGAGATGCAGCAGAACCTGCGACCGTTGCGAATGCTTGTTGCAAGAGTGCAGCCGCCTGAGCTGGGATGTTGAGTTGGATTGGAAGGTTTTCTCCCTGCCCCTGTCCGGTCCTATCACTCATCTGCAAAGGAATTGCACATCTGAAAGCGTGGGTACCTTGATAGTTTCCTGATGAATTGTCCAGGGCGTTCATCCCTGGATGGGATCCAGTGAATGGCGTCCTGCGTTCTTGCAGCTGAGATCCACGATCAAAAGTCCCTCTGCTTCCAAACCGATGACCACCAAAACGCCGATTAATGTAGAAACCACGAGTACCTCTTCTTGAATGATCTCCTCCTCCAATTCGGGGATGAAACCTCTGCTGATTCAGGTTTCGATTGAGGTAGCCACCTTGATCAGTCCCAGAGTTGAATCGTCTAACTCCATCTGGATTGAAACCCGAGTTGGCTCCGTTCTCAGCCATGGTCCGATGTGGAAGTCCTGCAGACGTAGCCTCTGCGTACGACTTGAAGCCGGTGGCTGTGTGATGAATATGTGGTGCTCTGATTAGGGTTGAGGGGTGTCCATGCCGTGCGATTAGTGCCACGCACCAAGCCAGGAACGGCCGGTAAGGCGTCGCCGTGCATTTTTGGGTCCTTAAAGCCCTTGGTCGTGGCCCGTCATTAGTTTGATTTTTTTTTTAACTTTGAAAGGTTAATCAGATCCGGAAAATTCTCCCTGCCGCCTATGAACACGCGATCCTAGAGCTCTGCGCTTGGAACTGTTGACTGCTCCGGTGATCTACGGCAAAGTCGGACAGGGCAAAGAATTTATTCCCAATCTTTGAACCTTCAACGCCATGGATCCTCTTCGGTTTTGGAGATGCAGCGATCGCTACTTCGACCGATCTAGCTGCTCACTCAAAAACTAGGGGGTCTTCATCTTCATCTTGTTGTTCGGAGCTTTTTGTCGAAGCCGGAGCAAGCGTTAGTCTGTGTTCTTGCTGCAAATTTCTTCTTTCCCATTGATACTGCCTATGGCTAGAACATCAGACGAACAGCGATTGACATGTACGGATTACACGGCGCTACAGCGCCATGCATACAGAGACTGATGACCATGTTTTCACTCCGATGAATTAACGACGAGAGGGTTTAGATCATACCTTCGTTGGGTGATCTTATCGCCACACAAAGTGCAACTGACAACTGCCAGTGAATATTCTTCTCTCAATTTTTTTTTCTGAATTTTTCCCTGCGTATGGCACACAAACCGATAGGTTAATGGCCAATACAAACCATCTGGTTATCGTTCTTGTTCCATCTCCATGAGACCACATGAATTGTTTGATCTCACAACCCAAGTGGAAACAAGATACAATAGTGGTCCGCAGCTCGAGTCTTGTTTTCGGAGTCCACATGAAGTTAAGTAGGTCCATCATCAGTAGTGGAGGCCATAAGGACGACAAGTCTACATGCCTAGCTTGGTTATGTGAGGGTGATCAGGACATGAGACCATGAGAGGGTCTCACGCATAAGCCTACATGGTTATCCCCATGTTGTTGTTCTGTGGTCCTTCAATAATTTACTCGAAGGTCGTTAGAACTAAAACATCACTAATTTAGAAGGATCTACTAGCCCATAACAAGAATACATTAATTACATAATTAGTTAATGCTAATGCACTGACCCAATGATCTACTGCTGATGTCCCCGTGTCTGCTTGAGGAAACAGGCGTCTTTGGTGGATGTCGTTCTCCTCCTTGTTGTCCTGCAGCTGGTGAACACCGGCAAAGGGCCAGCGGTAGGTATGGCCTTCATGTAGATCCCACGCTCCTCCAGATCTGATGGTTTAGGGAAATGGTGGACAACACGCTGATCTTCCTAGCGAAGGGTTCCCTCTTTTTATCGCATATTTTTCGGATCACCCATTACCGTTTTTAAAAATATCCAATCCATATCCGCTTTCTTATATATATTTTTCAGATTCGGATATTCACTTTCGGATGTCAGATCAGAAACGCTTTGTATCAATATCCGAAGATAAAGTAGCCCATTAAACTTGTTGGGCCTCAGCCCATATATTTAAAATTACTAAATCCACACAAAAATTACACACAAGATATTATAAAATACATTTTTGAATACAAAATATAGAAAAATCTTTAAAAATGATATTTGATTTCTAGAGCATAATGCAAGTGATAATTATCTAAAATAAATTATGGATACTAGTAAATTAATTATAACCATTCAAAAATCATTTAAATAATAATAAATTAAGAAAATCCACATGTAAGCTCAAAATTAAATAATCACTTTACTAATAATTTTCTATTGTGAGTTTAAAGAACTAGAATAAACTGTATGTTCATGTGTTATATGTGGTTGTGTGAAAAGTTGATGTATGTACTATGTGTTACTTTTTAAAAAATTTAATTACATATGTTATTCGTGGTTGTGTGTATGTATAAATATTATATGTTGATTCACATATATTTGACTTTATTATTTAATATGGTGAATTTCGATATTATGTTGTAATATTACGTAGGGTGCGTTTGGCAACAAGAAACGTTTCAGATTCTAGATTGAATCACTTGAAATGGTACCAAACAGCAAAAAAGTGAAACGTTTCAGCAGTGAATCTATAAGAAACGATCCACTTTTTTTGTCTACGAATCTGAATCGCTGAAAAGGTGTTCCACGTCCTGAATCACTTCATATTATTGTACTTACCCTCCAGTTTCGCAATTATTTACAGTAATTTGCTATCGTCCACCCTTATTATCAACTCGTCGTCGTTGTTGCGACGCAACAAAGATTTATCCGTGCATGTGGATGATATATATTTTACAATGACACTTATAAATAATGTTTATTATATGAATTTAATATATATTATACTATGATAAAAATAATATAGTCCATCAAGGATAAATAGGTCATTTCAATCCTGCTCCTCCCTATACTGAAACTGAAATCAGAAAACTAGCCAATGATTTTGATTCAGTTGAGAAACATTTCTGCATTGAAACTGAAACGTTTCTGATTTTCGAATCTGGAACTGTACCAAACGGGCCCGTAGTATGCAAAAAGTTGTTTTCGAAATAAATTTCCAATTTGGTCCAATATCGACATGTTTTCGATCCAATTGATTCATTTCCAATATATATGACATATCGATACCAAATCCATTTTCAACAATACCGTTTCTGACTCCAATTCCAAAATTAATATATGAATAAGAACACGATTTATGCTTTTATCTGACCATTTTCATCCCTATTCAGCTGGGACCAAGCAATTGATTTAAAAGGGTGCCCGCGATCAAGCCCTGAAGGCTACGTCATACATGCTAGCAGGAGTCAAGAAGTAATATGAGCCCTAGGTCCACGTTCCACAATAGTATGAACTAGTTAATACTAATAATCGGAATACGGTAGGGGGATGATGCCTGCTCCCGTCTACGTGGCATCGGCTACAGCTGTTTCGTGGATTGAGCCATGTAAACGATGTTACTTCCCGTCGTCTTCCTTGGAGCTCTGTTTCCATTTGAAAGGTCTCCGTCTCCCCCGGCCCACCATGAGAAGGCCGAATTGCACGCTGATCATTGCCTTGCAGACGCTGTAGAGTTCCCTGCCGTAGTCGCGAGAGCCAAGAGCTCATCTCCAACCTCAGGTCTCCGATGGCAGCCACCGTCGATGCCAAAAGCTGTGGTACCCAAGAAAAAAAAAAGAGATCTGGGCAAATCAAAACGGAGGGATCCGTTCATGATGTTTAACATCCAATATTGGAGCTTTGCTTGCTCCTGTTTCAATTGCTAGCTCAATAGCTCCGTTTGGGTCTGAGGACAAATCCCATGTGCAGTCCAGGACATGAAACTCGCGGCATTGGTGCGTCTTCTTGGTGCCCTTTGCTGCATCCTATTTATTTATGTGCTCCTCCCCGCACATAGATAAATATCGGAAACAAAATACATCAATAGCTGCGATGTTGGGCCCTCAAATTTAAGTACGATATCTTATTTTGCTAGGATCAAAGGTTTCCCATTTCCTCATTTTATCATGTCATCTTCCCTCCTTTTCTTGGGGGCCTTAATCTTGAAGCAAACACCCAACCTAACAAATGAAGCTCCACAACCATATCATCATGGTTCTGATCGATCTTCAGCTTTATTAACCACATGCTTCAAAAACTTCTAAGACAGTAAGGCACGTGAATGATGCATGTGAAGCTGTTCCCCAGCATGGCTCAACAACCCCCAGTTGCATGCTTTTTCCCCATGTGGCCGTCACTTTCTAGACTGTACATACGCACTGTGAATAAGCAGATCGCTAAAGAAAAGGATATGCCAGTCGTTTAATCCGTATAGTCTAGAACCATGAATGTTTGATTTTACTACCTTGAACAAAACACCCTGGATAAAAATTTGACTCAACTTACTTTCTCAATATATTCAAAATTGTGCAACTTACATAATTTATCCTTTTTTATTTCTTGTTGTAAAGTTATAGTTTTAATTATTTTTTGTTGAATGGTGTATGACATTGCACCATACATTACAAAATATTCATGCTTCTTATGTCAACTTTAAGCTAATATTATACGCTGTTAAACTATGAAGGTAATCATGAAAGGTGATGCTAATTCTGTTTCGTCAGCTCAAAAGCGGTTCCTTATTATTGGCAAAGGGATGAAGAGATTGGCTAATCTTACTGGCCATAGCTACCTAGAATACTTCGGATACCTTGGCCAATACTGAATTTCATCTAACCTGTCATGTAGTCCTGATCGGTTCCTAAGTAACTTTCATGTGATTCTGTTGTGCCTACCTGGCATGATATATAATCAGTCAACCTGCCCTTCTTATATTTTATCTTATGGAGTCATTTCTTCACGACGAGACAAAAAGTTTATTGGTGAAGGATTCAGGCATCAAAGATAATCTCTTTTAACCAGAAATTAAAATCGTCTTGAATCTTTATGATTTCGCTACAACTGGTCACCCCATAATACAATAATGCATTTATGTAGAGTTTAGTATTTTCCTTATCATTATTTTAAACATATTAGTCTGTGTTTTATTATTGAAACAAGTATACTTCACACTGTCAGCTATTGAGGTTCCTCTACTTAACCCCCTCAACTATAAAACTAGGTATCTTGCCTCCTAAACTATCTAAAACCGTCTAAATATCCCCTAATGAGGTCTTAGAGGTGGTTTTGCCTACATGGAATTACATGTAAACAATGATATGGCATGAAATGTTTTTAAACGTATTTAATCTTAAACGGAGTTCTATACTGAGAGCAAAATAATTATCCAATGAGAATAACTAAAAATATTTTTTAAAGAGGATTGATATTTTTTTATTATATGAGAAGAATTATTTGAAAATGTCTCACGAGCGAGAGCATGTGAATGAGCGGTGATGTTTCAAATTTGATTCAAAAGAACATTTGAAATATTACTCATGGGTCAAGTGTAAGAGAAGAAACAGAAGAAAAGATGACAATAAACAAGGAAAAAATGCTGAAATTTCATCGAAACTTCAGGAACTTTTTTATTGGTTGACCTGATAAAGATATTTTGTTCTTATCATTAAAAATTATCTTTTTAAAAAAAAAAGTGTTAACTTTTGTTTGAATTTGAATTCAAAAGTTCCAAAATATTGTGAATAACGTTTTTATCGACAACCTCTGATACTTTTTTACCCGTCGAAATGTTTTTCATTGATAATAAATGATATAGTGCCATGTCATCACTCAAGTGTACCATTACATAGGTAAAACCACCTGTAAATTTATTTTTATCCCATGTCATTGTACACATATAATGTCATGTAGACAAAATCACCTCTAAAACCATTGTAGGGGTTATTCAGACTGTTTTAGGTAGTTTAGAGGGCACAATATATACCTAGTTTCATAGGTGAGGGCATTAATAAGTAAACAAACCTCAATGGGTGCATGAGGGGGTGAAGTAAATTTTTTCCTTGATTATTAGGATATTGTTTTACTATTAGCTTATGCATGTAGACGGAGATGCTGCAAAACATTGTACTCCATCCATTCCATTTTTCTTAACGTCAAGAAAAAGGGGCATGGAGGTGGTAAATATCAGACTCTAGCTTCTGCTAAGGCCGCTCGCAGCGGGCTACGGGGCTACCCTCGCCACGCCTGCAAACGCAGCGGGCGCGCGGTAGCGGGCGCCTGCAGCGGAGGCTTTAACGCGGCCTGTAAATTCCAGATCTGCACAGTATTCCTCTGTAGCACCGGTAAAGATGAGAAAGAAGATGAGAGAGATCCCCTGTAGCACCGGTAAAGATGAGAAAGAAGATGAGAGAGATCCCCTGTAGCATCGGTAAAGATGAGAAAGAAGAGAGAAAGAAAAAGAGGGGAAGAAGAAAGAGAAAAAAGAGAAGGAAAAGAGGAAAAAAAAGAAACAAAAAGAAGAAGGGGGAAAGGGAGAAAAAAGGAGAAAAAAAGAGAGGAAAAAGGAAAAATAAGAAGAAAAGAGAGGAAAAAGGGAGCGAAAATAAATTTGGTGATTTTTATAAGTTGTAATTGTTATTAATATAAAAATAATTATATGAAATATTTCAAAATATGGTAAAGTTGTATTATCTAATATAAAATAGGTGATAGTTGGTATAGATGTCTGTTTTGGAGGTGAACGGGTGCGGATAAATAAACTGTAAAGGTAGGAATCTTTTAGAGCAACTGTAGAAGGTTAAGAATATTCCTTTAAAGACCCGATATAGAGGTCCACGAGTGCGAGCAGTGTAAGGCGAAGTTGTTTCTGAAATATCCTTTTCTGATCATCTGAAAAAATACAGAATTTATTCTGACTGTCATCTGGACAAGACGAGCTTGAATGTAATTCATTTCGGCTGGTAGCAGTGAAGCTTTCCAGGTCAATGTTGACAACGATGGCCTGGAAAATTAATGCTACAAGAATTAATAATGACATGCTTAATAATTAACATTGTGACTGCGCACCTCTTTGATTAGATCTCTTGGTCACCTATAGTTTTTCAAAGAGGTAAATACATATTTTGTCGATATTATGACTTGTTTAGAATTTTCCATGACCTTTCGTGGCCCTCCTGTGCGTTAGAAGCGGCTAAAGTACCTAAGGCCCTCAGAGCACCGGGAATCCTCTCGTGGCTGCATGAGAGCTCATCCACGTATCTCTGATACTGCCTCGGATCATCACCGATTGTGATGGTTTATGGAAAATAATGTCAGGTTTAATGCCATTCTAGCTTTTCTTTGGGTAGTGATCGCGAAAGCTTAACGGAAGATCACAGGGTCAAGGAACAAGGCCTGTTTGGTCCAGACCACGAATCTCTCGTGCAGATATATATATATATATATATATATATATATATATTTGTTGTTGCGTGTGATCCAGCTCCATCTCCATTATGGGACCCTTCGCTACCTAGTATGCCCCAAGTGTTGGAACTACCGTCTTGCAAGCAGGTCCCTACCATCAGTCCACAACCGCTACATAATCTCCGAGTTTTTTTGCCTAGGGCGTTTCAACGAATTTACGACGGTTATTGCATCTTATAATTTTTTTTCTATAATGGCCAAAGATGTTGTCTAGTTAGACATTTCCAAGTGTTATTTACTATGTAACTGACCGATGGTGACATTTTCGTTGCGAATTCAGGGCCAGTAATTGTTTGTTAGTAATTTGCTTTCACCCCCGGGAAATGTACAATTTAGATTAGAAAACTCTCGACCACTTGAGAAATTTAAATAAAAGAATAAAAACTGCCAGACATTTATGAAAGCCCTTAGGAATTTGGCAATGTCTTGTAGTAAATAGTTTGAATACTTATGATTCTGTTTATTGATATAACCTGCTAGGCTAGTGTTGTGATCATGCTGTTTCTTTTATTATATTTTTATATGTGATGATGCAAGCAAATACATTTTTAAAAAATATAGGGTGAAATTTGTCTCACGTATGAAAAAATAAATTGTGGACACTGGTGTCAAGTGGAGAGGTTTAAGTAAAAAAATACCGTGACCCTAGGATGTAGATCGTGTGAACTTGGAGAGTTTTTTACATGATTGCACCAAAATGATGATTGCAACTCGGTCCCTCTCTTTATGTTAACAACTACAAAAGGCAAGTAAAGTATATATAAAATATATTTAATATTTTTGTTCATATTCACCATGATGTTTATGGTTGATGCTACCAAAGACCAAGAAGTAAATTTGAGCCAAGTACCACTTCAGACAGCCACAAAACAAAACTGACTTTACTAAAGCCAGAACATATATCCACCAACATATATCCACCTTAGAAAACACCGCCAAGCTAGGCAGTAATATATGAATGATAATCAGCCGAGAAGCTCCATCATAGAAAAAAGGGACATTAAATCTCACTAGTCTTTTGTTTTGGGGCAGATTGAATAATGATAAATAGGGAGGATCTTATTCTAGAACGACAACACCGTCTTGTTGATCCAATCAATGACATCCAAGATAACATGTACTCTTGTTAGGGAAGTTTTCGACTTCCTTATATCGTCATCACCATCGTCACTGGATTTGCCATGGGGAAACCACAAGCCACCCAACTCCCATGTCCGTGTCTCAACAATCAAAATTTGTTTCCCAGCCCGCAATCAGGCTTGGCGCGACACTCGACGTTACCTAAATCGAGCATGACAATGCCATATCTTTCCTCCACTCACTGTACATATTGATGATACCCTAAGTGCTCCTCAGTGCCGCCCATCAGAGCGTGCCTCCCACCTCTTGCAGCTAGACGTTGTCCACAATGCACCTCTGCTAGGCCATGGCCAAGGTTGTACATCGTCCTTCAACCCTACTCCGGACCATCGCACCTCGCCTTGTGCAAATCACACAGCGCGCCACATCCTACCATCAGGGATCTGCAGAAGCTGTCCTTTCTGTGGCGAAGGTCTTGATGGAAGATTCGACTGGATTTGCAATGATCGTTGCTCTCAATAGAGCAAGCCTCACGTTGCATCTGTCTGCGTCTCAATTTTATGAATAGCAAAAATACAGGTTGACTCGGCTCGATTCGGCGTGGAACCGAGGAGAGATAGGAGCAGGCGTGTGTCACTCTTATATTTACTCACTTGAAGAGTAGTAGAGCACTCTTACTTAAGGGTAGATTTTATGGTGTTTTACTCCCATCCAAGTCTCCATATGGGACTAAACTTAGCACCCACCTCTTGTGGTCTATGGGACTTTGAGATTTATTTAGTAATCTTGTTTTGTGCAGCTCATTTAGGCTAAAACTCCAACAACATCTTCACTCCATGAGGGGGGATTCCTAACTCAAACTCATACTCCCTTTGTTTTGACTTATTTGACGTTGGGATAGAGAGAGTATGTACTAATATTGTCGATCAAATGTCAAAGTGAAGAATATTAATATTACTATATAAAAGGTGTCGATGTTTTTCCACCAGCTAGTAATCAAATATTGCACGTTTTATGTCTTGATGGCTAGCTAATAAAGATAAGGATTTATACTGGTTCAATAGAATGTCATATGTCTAGTTTAGATATTCGTCGGTCTTGTATTAGCTCGACGGTTCATGGAACCGGGAATTACAAGCGAGGCTTCCTCATGTGTGGAGAACCTAAGTGTTGCGCGCATCATGTGGGCGTGTAGTCTCGTGTGGGGAGTATCTGGGTCTCCCCCTTTATAGCCCGAACGCATCTACCTACCCGCCAACTCCTCATAAATGGGGCGGGGGTTTACATGATGTGTCAGCGCCTAAGGCGACCCGATGAGCTACAGGAGCGATGAGTACACCTGTTTCTGTCTCGTCTACGGTCTACGTCTACTTTTTGTGCCTGTACACCCACATCAGCGGGATGGGACGGATGGTGATGATGGCCGACATCGTGTCTGTCTTGTCGCGTGTGGCCTCCCGCTCCGTCTAGAAGTCCCTCAATCGTTCCTTCACGTCAGTATTTAAGTCTTTTACCCGCCTCCGGTCCTGGCTCTAGCCTGTATCGCTCCTTCTTCCGGCCTCGTTGGCTGGGATCGAAGGTCGGACGTTACTTCCCGACCTTGGGGGTTGGATACTGCCTCGACCATGGCGGTCAGGGGTTGGTCTCTTGTGTCTCGATCTCGTGCTCTGGACTCGTAGCGACGCCATCCCGAATCCGGGCCTCGATTCAGAACCTTGTGTTGGCACTTCCCGCGTAGCTCGAGTGGAGCCCGCGGAGCCACGTGACTCCGTTCGGTAGGTTGATCGGTTGCCTCTCGGGTATCCGGGGTACATCACCCCTTTAGTAGCCCCCGACCGAGTTATTTTTGAACCGCCCGGGGGCACATCTTCCGCTTGTCAGAGGCCTTGAAAGGATAAGAGAGAACAAAATATTGTGTGAGATCATCCTTCTCGTTTGATATGTCGCATATGGACTCAAAGCTTAAACGTTGGGCTTATTCGTAGCTTTGAAACGCTCGACAGTCCCCGTGCCCTTCCGTTGAAAGCCGGGCTCAGGTTGTTTTGTGAGTTCGCTTCGGTCCCCATCCGCAAACTATTCGTGGTTTGGAGGGGTTGAGCTGACCGGGAATTTACCTCGATGGCCAAATTTTCGGGCTCGGTGAGCTGCCTAATGGTTTTACCTGAGTGGAACCCCGCTGCCATTACGTAAGGACTGGGGAATAAGGTTGACCTGATCGGGGCTCGGTGGCCCTGTTCGATGAGATCTCTCTTGGTACACTCACTCAGTACCCAGGCCGTTCAGGGTCCCAGATGGCTCGATGCCGACCCTTCAGGGGGCCATTAGGGATTCGTCGAGATGAGACTCGAACATCAGAGCATTGGAGATGTTGAGAGCATTCACGGCTCCCGAATTTGCCATTCGATGGCCAACTCGCATTGTCTGTCCCTCGCTCGGGTTTGTTCCCGGCGGTCCTTTCGACTTGCATGTTAGGTAGACCTTCGAACCCGGGACTTCAATCGAACCCTAAAAGTGGGTCACAAAACTTACCTACTTACCTGGGCCTTTAATTCTGGCGGCCCATTGGCGTCACATCGGGGGTAGGCGAGGAGGCGCCTTGGCGAGGCGATTAGGAAAAGGGGAAGCAACGTGCGACTCTTCAAACATCGTGGGATTTCGAGGAGGTGGGTTCGACTGGACAAAAGTATGGCGGGTGTCGTGTCCCTGTGTTCTCGGGGACGTGCGTACACTTCACGTACGAGAAGCGTTACTGCGGGGCACACACGTTCGTGGCCCTTGGCGCCTTTGCTCATTACTGTCGCGCGCGGGCTATATAAGAAGCCTTTGGGATGTAGGTTTTCACGTTTACCCTCGTGCTTTCCTCTCCATGCTTTCCTCTCTGTTCTTCAACCTTCTCGCGCTTCTGCCTCCCTGCGATCTTTAGCAGCGTGAGTTAGAGTTCGAGGAAAAGAGGGAGAGTACAAGTAGCTTCCCCACTTCCTTTCCTTTCACCGTTGACCATGTTAGGATGGACAAAGTCTCATGTCTCCACTGACCGCCTCTCCTCCGTGTCCGAATGGGAGATCATCTCAGCGTCGGAGCTCCATTGGATCCGCATCCCGTCCGAGTATATGGTTCCTGCGGGCTGGGGCTTCCACCTCCGCAGGCTCGGGCTTCTAGCACACAGGTTCCTTGGGCCGCCCTTTTCCCGCCTGGAGCTTCATCACCTGACGCCGAACGAGATCCTACATGCCGTGGTCTTCTGCACGCTATGCAAGGCGTTCATGGGAATTGAGCCCCACTTTGAGCTGTGGAGGCGCTTCTTGTGGGTGCGGCCGTCTTCCAAACACTCACCAATCCCAACAGTCAACGGCACGTGTATCCAGCTCCGGAGAGCGTAGCCACGGTACTTCGACCTCCCGCTATCGAAGCCCATGAAGAACTAGCGTCAAGGCTGGTTCTACATCTGCAACTAGGACCCAACACTTCCGTCCTTCACGGGCAAGCCGCCCACCGTCTGGGAGTAGTGGCATTCGGGAGTTGCGAAGGCGAACAAGCAGCGGTTTGCCGTCATACAGGCGCAGATTGAGGTGCTACAGGCGGAGGGACTGACCGGGGAGGTCATCTTTTGGACCTTCATTGAGCGAAGGATCCAGCCCCTCCGGGCCTAGGCCCATGCCATGTGGCAATACACTGGGCTCGGTGACCCTACGCGCGAGTCGGTGGAGGACGTGGAGGTGGAGTTTCGCGACCTCACCGGGAAGGAGGTGGAGGATGGTGGGCATCATCTGCGGCCTCTCTCCATAGGTTGTCCCTCGACTCAGGTAAGTATCCAACCCCCATGGTCATGCTTTTAGTACAATTCTTTTTGGCGCTCCAGTACGACCTGACGCCGTAGTATTCCGCCTAGGGGCTTGGAGGCATGGTCAGCCTGCCGAAGACAAGACGGAGCTGGCGGGAACGGCGGCGCGTGACACAACTCTGAAGAAGAAGAAAGACGATCGCAAGGCCCGCCACCTTCACCGTCGGAGGAGACTGAAGGAGAACCGAAGGTCGGTGCGGGTTGCAAGGGTCACCGGGGAAGTTCCCCCTTCCTCGCCCTCCGAGTCAGTGTCCCCCTCCCACGAGTCGAACTCCTTGACGCCGGCGGAGCGACAGAAGAGGAGGGATGAAGACGATGCCTCAGCCGCGAAGAGGGCTAGGACGGTCGAAGGGAGCAACCCTTCCTTGCCGTCTACCCAGGCTTCTGGAGATCTAGCCAAGGTGGGGTCTTCCGCAGTCGCGGACCCGAAGGGGACGAGGCTCCCTTCCCCGAAGCGGAGCCAGCTGCGGTCGAGGTGGAGGTTACCCTTGTGGGGTCATCTCCAGAGGCGTCTCTGACCCGAGAGGAGTCGCGGGGCCCGATGGCGAGAGAGACGCCTACGGCGGCAGTTGCTCTGACCCCGACTATTATCGATTTCCGCAATCCGAGGCCCGGGCCTTCGGAGAAGGCGTTCTTGGTAGCGGCTCCACGCCAAGTTCCGGAGAGGTTGGAGCCTCTTTTGGTGGAGTAGGGGCCCTCCGGCTCTAGCGACGCGGCAAGTCAGGAGGAGGATGTTTCCTTCTCTCGTTCCCAGCTTGCCGAGGTCATGGAACTGCTTAACTCTGGCTGGGACCACCTTGTGGATGCGGTCAAGAGGCTCAGTCACGGCGTGCTCCCGAACAGGGTAAGTCTCCCTCTTTTGATCCTTTCCTTTGTGGGTTGCCCCGAGGGTCGTTTGTAACCGTACCTTCGATCTTCTTCCGGTCAGAGACTTGCCGAGCGAGAGGCTGAGCGGGAGCTGCTCCTTGAAGAGGCCCTTGGCCTCCAAAAGCTTGTAGAGGCATAGGCGGCGAAGTGAAGAGAGAAGGTCGAGAACGCCCGAGCTGACGCTGCATCCACCCAGGAGGAAGCGAGCCATCTCGATGCGAGCTAATAAAGACAAAGATTTATATTGGTTCAAACAGAATGTCCTACGTCCAGTTTGGGTGTTCGTGAGTCTTGTATTAGCTCGACGGTTCATGGAACCGGAGATTACAAGTGAGGTTTCCTCGTGCGTGGAGAACCTAAGTGTTGCACGTATCGTGTGGACGTGTAGTCCCCTGTGGGGAGGTTCTAGGCCTCCCCCTTTTATAGCCTGGACGCATCTACCTACCCACCGACTCCTTATAAATGAGCCGGGGGTTTACATGATGTATCAGCGCCTAAGGCGGCCCGATGATCTACAGGAGCGATGAGTACACCTGCTTTAGTTTTGTCTACGATCTACACTAACTTTTGGTGCATGTACACCCACTCCGAACGGGACGGGACGACTGGTGATAATGGGCGTCATTGTGTCTATCTTGTCGCATGTGGCCTCCCACTCCGTCTTGAAGTCCCTCTATCGTTCCTTCACATCAGTATTGAAGTCTTCTAGTTGCCTCCAGTCCGCGCTTTAGCCTAGATCGCTCCTTCTTCCAACCTCGTTGGCTAGGGTCGGAGGTCGGACATTACTTCCCAACCTTGGGGGTCAGCTGCTGTCTCGACCCTGGCGGTCAGGGGTCGATCGCTTGTGTCCCGATCTCGGGGTCGGGACTCGTAGCGGCGCCATCCTTAATCTAGGCCCCGAGTCGGGACCTTATGTCGGCACTTCTCACGTAGCTCGAGTGGGGCCCACGGAGCCACGTGACTCCATTCGGCAAGTTGAATGGTTGTCTCACTACAGGAATCCCGACGATTTGCAATGGCCATGGCGGTCGCAAATAAGTGAAAAATCTTCGCAAATAATCTAATTGCGACGGTTTTACTTATTTGCGATGGTTTTTGACCGTCGCTCATATTTTGTCGCAATTAAGTTTATTTGCAACGACCACCGTCGCAATTAAGTTTATTTGCGACGGCCACCGTCGCAAATAAAGTTGTTTTCCACGGCTTCGGCCGACCGTTGCAAATAAGAGCCCGGGCCCAACGGATGGGCCCGACACGACAATTTGCAACGGCACGCGGTGGCCATCGCAAATAAGAACCTATTTGTGACGGCCTTACCACGGCCGTCGCAAATAACATGGGTTAATTTGCAACAGTCTGTAACCTTATTTGCGATGGTATTGTATAAAAAGCCATGGCAATTAAGGTTTTTTATTTTTTTAAAAACAGAACATTCTGCCCGACTCGATGGCCAGAAACACGATAGAGATAAAATATATAACAACACATAACAGCAACAACAATAGTCACAAATGCATATCTAAAAGACAATATATAACATCTCTGTCGATCACAACACAAAAGTGTCTCGCATCTCATCACAAGAATAGAAAAAGAAAGAAAAGGGGCTATCCGCTAGCGTTCACTACCTCTAGAGCCTCCAAAGTCCTCACCACGCGTCAGTACAGGCGTCGGTATAGACGACGATGGAGTTTGATCCTCCATCATCGATCCTTGCAACACATAGAAGTTATTTGACATATTCATTAGTTTAGAACTTCATTTTTTACTAGAATTTATTAAACAAGCTAGAATTGATCATATTAAACTTACTTTAGTTAATTTGAGTTACATTTGCTATGCTTGATTATTTAAGACTAAGTAAGACTACAATAGCTAAGTTAAATTAGATTTGCCTACATTTGATGAATTAAGACTAAGTAAGAACGTTATTGATTACCTAAAAACCTGAAGATTTGTGCACCGGCGGCGGTAGCTCCAGTTTTGACAGTGGAATTGGCGGTGGCAGTGGAGGTAGCTCGAGGTGTAACCCCTGGACTTCGGAGCCTTGAGAGAAACTATGTCATTGCCAACGTTATTACATATTATTAAGAAGGCGATCAATTTAAATTACTTTAACTTACTGTCATCGCCTGCCGTTGCATCTCCATCGTCTGCCGCATCTGCTCTATGCAGGCTGGCTGGTAGAAGATGGTGGCCTACATCGCCGCCCTCTGCGCCTCCATCGCCGCCCTCTGCACCTCCATGTCCGACTGGTACTGCTCGCGACTCTCCTGTACCTAACGGGCGAGAGTCTCCACCTGCGAGACACGACGACTCGGGCCCGTCGACGAAGACTGTGTGGAGCTGCCTCTCGCAGGTCTCGCCGCTCTCGAGTCGACAACTCTGTCGAATATGGCGAACCTATAAAAAATGTATCAGTAAAATGGGATTAAAATATCTTGAGTATTTTGAATTGAAAACGATAAAATGACTTATGAACTCACCTTCCATGGGCTTTTCCACCTCCGCTTGGATACGCGGCTTGAGGATCGATTGGTTAATGTTCCCAATCGAAATCTGCGCCATGTATCCTCCTAGCCTCCTCCCCGTACCTAGCCAAAAAGCAAGAAAACCGTGTAAGTTCATCAATCCATATAGTTATATTTACTATGAATGATTTCTACACTTACCAACCGCTCGGCTACGGCCTGATTGGACCCCTGGGGCTGAGAAGGGTCCCTGTGACCTCTCTTCCAGATCTCAGCAGGGGTTCGGCGGCACCCCCGTCTCGTGCTCCTATCAATACGTGTTAGTATGAACAGTATATTATGAATATATAAACATAAGTTAGATACACTTACCATGCGTTTAGCTAAATGCAAGTGGTTATCTTGCCTGTGTTTGTGCTTCCCCTCGACCCCTTTGCACCCTAGAGCCCTCTGGGACTTAGCCTTAAACTCATCGCTAGCCCAGTACCAACAAAGGGCCCGGTATGCATCGGACCGACCCTGCAACTAGCTCACGTGGCACTGCACATAGTTGTAGGTCGTTAAAAATACCATTGACGCATTTGCTCTATGCTCAGAAAAAATATTTACTACACCCCACGTACATGCGCGTACTCTTCCTCCGTCAGGTGCCTCTCGCTCTCCTGCCGGAAGTGTAGCACGTGTGCTGGTTCGCCTTCAAGTGCTCATTAATAACTTGAATACGAGTATTCGACAAAGCTTGCCGAACCGCCTTCGCAGCGTTGACGTGAGACACTTTCCTCGCATCCTCAAACCTGTGAGGATCGTTTGGGTCCTCTAAAATATACCTTTCCTGTGATAAAGAATATATTGAAGAGATGTACATTAAAAGAGTTTAAGAGTTAAAACTTAGAAGCTTTATTTAACATACTTACCATAATATCGGCCCATATGACCTCCTGAACGTTGTCGTGCTCCTGGTGATGGGCGCGTGCGTAATCCTCCCATGAAGTAGCAGGCACCCCGTCGATGACCCCGGGATAGTGCAAATGCACTAAGGACCCGAGGACACCGTTCACCGGTCTGTGATGTCTCTCACCGGTAAAAGACGTGTCGTACCAAGCGCTGCAAGACATTTATTAATTCATTACTTAAATAACAAAAAGAAACTAGAATTGAACACTACGATTTTATTACCTGTCTCCAACCAGAGGAATCACGATCCTCTGTGAAGGGACCGCAGGAGGACTGACAAAGTGAGTCCTCCTCGTCCTCCGCGTCTACTGGGGCACCACGTTTGCTGATCGAGAAGGCTCGTCACCAGTCAAGTTTAAGGGCTCAGGAACAGAAGGCTCGCCAGCCAAGGGCTGGCTGGCCGAGGGCTGGCTCACCGAAGGGTAGCCAAGCTCAACTGGCGCCGTAGCCAGTGAGTTAGTCGGTGAGGACTAAACATTCAAATTATTCATAAGTAAGTTTAATTGGAAATTGAATTTGAAGAATTTGTCAAAGAATAGTGAAATTTACCTGTGTGGACTACTGTGACGAAGCCCTAGAGCTACTCTAAACATACCCCAACAGCTGAGAGTGTCCGCTCCCGGTCGACGAGGCACCAACAAAAGCGTCCTCAGCTCTAGAGGTGAAGAATCCCCTCGTCGGATCCATCTTCTTACTCTTCTTTGACGCCATCCCGTTTTAATAGATAATCAGAAATATGCAAATAAGATATACAAAATTCATGCTACTATCTAAAATAAAACGTTACTTGTAATCACTTTAAAAATTCATCAACATCATTATCATGTGCCCTACTCCTTAAACCAGCCCAACGATATTCCATCGGGGCCTGTTTTAATTTCCGTTTTCGCATATCATCTGTCTCTACATCTTTAACATCTCCAACGAATTGATCGAGTCCTGCACCAGGCTCGACGATAAAAGTGTCTGGCAACTCTTCTTCTTGGTACACTTCTTCAACGTCTTCACTATCATGGTAACCATCATTCCCAGAAGTATATAACCGCTCATGAGGATTCACCTTATATACCACCCACCAAACACTGAGCTTTGTGCATAGATAAGGTAGATAATACACTTGCTCCACTTAGTGTGCAAGAACAAATGTATCATAACCTCATAGTCGGTCCTTATATTTGACTTCCACCATTCCAAATTGGTTTCCTCGAGTTCAATGAGTGCAATCAAACCAGTCATAGTCAAAGAAGACAACTCGAAGTGTCTTATTTCCGGTAAAAGTAAATTCAAGGATTTTATTAATGATCCCATAATAATGGGTTACATTCCCTTGAGTGTCAATTGCTCTCGTCACAACACCGGAATTTTATGTTGCCACGAAAGGAAGAAGAGCTTCAAAATGAGTTGTACGGAATCGAAAGTCATTTACGTCATATCGAGCATAGCTTCTAATATTCATCAATCCATAAGATAGCTGTTGCAAATCTTTATGGATATTGTAAGTATGGCACTGTCAAACATGATCGTAAGTTAAAATAATAATTTTTTTAATAACAGTAACTTATAATATATAGAAGACGAGAAAGTATTACATAATCTCGAAACGAGGATAGGAAACCTGACCCTCCATTTATTTCTTCTTGTCGCATCCCTTCTACTTGTTTGGTAGTAGGTTGATGCCTATGTGGCCAACATTGTCTGTGGAACTCGCTGAACGTGAAAAAACAATTTTTAGAATACATGTGTAGCAAAATATGTCGATTAGCATAAATGTAGGAGAAACACTTACTCGAAGTATTCCTGCATGCCTTCTATATTTGCGTACATGTAGAGTAAAGCAGCAGCCCTCTCACGTTCGGGTAGGACGTAGGTCGTGTAGCTACGAACGGTAGTGCCTCTCGTTTGAAAAATGGAGAGGTCGCTTAAAGGGGGTGCTTTCTCCACATTGTACCGCATCGCCGAAGTATTGACATTGTGTTTATCTGCAAAGTAGACACTTGAAAAGTATCCTACTTCCTTAAGAGAAAATGCTTCAGCGATGCACCCTTCCACCCTTGCCCTGTTGCCAACCATTTGTTTTAGATATCGTAGCGCTCTTTCAATGTGATACATCCACCTGTATTGCATAGGACCACCAACTTTAGCTTTGAATGGAAGATGGATAAGCAGCTGTTGCATTGGATTGAAGAAATTCAGTGGACAAAAAATTCCATCTTACATAAAAGTATGGGTATCTCCTTCTCTAACTTATCCATCATCCCTATCTTAATTTCTTTAGCACAAAGCTGTCTATAGAAATAGCTGAGCTCGGCTAAAATCTTTCACATTGCATCATCTAGATAGCCACGAAACATAACAGGTAAGAGTCTTTCCATTATAATGTGATAATCATGACTCTTCAACCCAGTGAGGTTTCCTGTGTTCACATTCACGGCTCGTTTCAAGTTAGCTGCGTAACCATCTAGGAATTTCAAAGTTTTCAACCATTTTATGACTTATTTCTTTTCTTTAGATTGAAGACAGAAAGAAGCACGTGGCTTGCCACCACTTTCAGAGATTTCAAGAGTTGGACGGTGACAAATGTCTACCAAATCTAGTCTAGCTTTTATATTTTCTTTCATTTTTCCAGACATATCCATGCATGTGCTTATGATACTTTCGCTCATGTTATGCTCCTGATGCATCACATCAATGTTGTGCATTAGAATCAATGACTTCACATACGGTAGCTCCTAAAGTCCACATATGTGAGTCTAATTGTGTTCCTCTTCATAACCTACGAATATCCAGGACGACCTTCATCTGGCACCAGTTTGTCCAACATATCAGAAATTTCTGACTCGTTGAGATGTTTTGGTGGTCCTTTAGTGATAATGGTGCTCTTTCTAAAGACATGCCTCTGTTGACTAAATATGTGATTCGAAGGCAACCAACATCTGTGACAATCGAAGTAAGATATCTTGCCTCCATGAGTTAGTCGAAAGCAATCCGTGTCCGAAGCACATATCGGACACGTCAGACGACCGTGAGTGCTCCATCTAGAAAACATGTCGTATGCCGGTAAATCATGGACGGACCACAAATAAGCAGCTCGAAGGTTGAATTTCTGCTTCTTGTAACTGTCGTATGCTTCAACTCCTATCCACAACACTTTCAATTCTTTGATCAGCGGTTTCAACATCATGTTGAGACGTGACCCAGGATGATCAGGTCCAGGTACAATGAGGCTGAGGAACATGAACTCGTTCTTCATACACAAAGCCGGTGGCAGGTTGTAGGGAATGACAAAGACGAGCCAACAGGAGTATGGCGTGGCATTTGTACTGAACCGTGAGAATCTTTCTGTCGCTAACCCGATGCAAACATTTCTCGCATCACGAGAAAAATATAGATCAAAGCGGTCTAGCGCCTTCCATACATCACCGTCGGACGGATGCGTCAAGAATTCTTTGTTCACACGTTTACCTTCTTTGTGCCATCTCATGTGTCTTGCGGTTCTTTTTGAAAGAAACAACCGCTTCAACCGAGCTGTCACAAGCAAGTATCGAAGCTGCTTATGTGCGACATCTGTCATCACATTATCGCCATCGTCATTAACAACTTCGACATACCACGGTTTACCACATTTCAAGCACATGTTCTCGTTATCGTGCTCTTTCTAGAATAGCATGCAGTTGTCCGAGCACCCATCAATTTTCTCATAGTTCATACCGAGACTAGATACCCGGATCTTCGACTGATACATATCTTTAGACGCTTTGTGAGGTTATGGAAGGATATCGCATATCATTTTCATGACATCATTGTAGCAGTTGATGGAAGAAAATTACTTAGACTTAATTGCCATAAATTTGATCAAGAAAGCAATGACGGTCACATCCGTATGTTCATGCAACGACTGTTGTGATTTCTTGAGCTCCTCGAAGAAATCGCCTGACTCCTTTGTAAGAGGATACTCCACTTCCAGAGCTTCTAGCATCTCATCCGTCCTATCAACCCCCGTTATATCATCATCCTCATCCACTTCTACTATGTCTCGAGATTTAGTCTCGCCGTGGAAGGTCCACACCTCATAACTTGGCGTGAAACCGTTTCGACATAAGTGAAACGAAAGTTCCAATCTGCTCAAAAACTTGGTGTTTCGGCATTTCGTACATGGGCACCGCACCTTATCATCCGTTGACAATGAAAATGCTCGATCGAGAATTTATCTAACTTGATGTACCACTCATCCGAGTGACCACCAGTTCTGCTCTTCCAGTCAGTATACATCCAACTAAGGTCTTCACCCATGTTTGACTCTGCAGTTTGAAGCCGAAGAAATTATTGTTAACATATGCAAGATTTATCCTGCTTCTGACGAGACATAATATGTGAAGGCCAACAAAATTTTGGCAGCATAACCTCGCTTGTTTTACACTGCACCCCCCCAAATGGTGCAATTCTTCAAGATTTGGGGTCAACCGTCCAACAACAAGGGAGGAGGCAAGGAAATAATGAAAGAGGAGGAACGAACGGGAGAAAACCACCCGTCGGGGCCCGCCATCCACGTGCGGGAGCTTGTCGTAAGTAACGACATCCTAGGGATGAACGACGGTTATCATCGCCAATTATGGCTTGGAGACTTTATTTGCGATGGTTACCGTTGAAGTTCGCTTTCTTGCCATCTCAAAGCCGCCGTGTATGCCGCTCACAGGGCCGCCGCCGCGTAGTCGGAAGCGGCCTCGGGGTGTGTGCGTCGGGGCCGAGTATATCCTGTTTAGGGTTGGCCGTCACAATTTATTTTACTTGCGACGACTTTTTTTTGGCCGTCGTAATAGGACTTTATTTGCGACGATCATTTAATTTGCGACGGCCCTCGGTCTGGTCGTCACAAATCAATCTAATTACCAAATTAAACTATAAACACCCTAATTACCTAACTAACTACAAAAAACAATCTAATTACCAAATGCATGTACATGGAGGAGGTTACCGAGGGGCGGCAATGGCGGCGGGCGTGGCGGCAATGGGAGGCGAGCGCGGCGGGAGACAGCGACGGGCGCGGCGAGAGGCGGCGGGCGCGGCGGGGCATGGCGGCGGGAGGCGGCGGCCACGGCGGGGCGTGGTGGCGGGAGGCGGCGCGGCGGGGCGCAGCGGGGCGGTCGTCCCGAATCAATCTAATTACCAAATTAAACTATAAACACTCTAATTACCTAACTAACTACAAAAAACAATTTAATTGCTAAATTAATTACAAATTACACTTAACATTCAATTAACTATACTCTAACCAAATCTAACTAATAACAAGAAAAAAATGAGAAAAATGCATGTACAAGGAGGAGGTTACCGAGAGGCGTCGAGCGTGGCGGCGACGGGAGGCGGACGCGACGGGCGTGGCGGTAGACGGCGACGGTGGCGGGCGCGGCAGGAGGCGGCGCGGCGGCGGGAGGCGGGGGCGGTGGGAGGCGGGGCGCGACGGGGCGCGGCGGTGGGAGCCGGCGGCGCGGCGGGAGGCGGCGGGCGCAGCGGGAGGCGGGTGCGGTGGCGGCGGTGAAAGGTTTGTGAGCCGGGACGGCGCTCAACCCAGTATATCCCGTTAATTTGCGACAACTTCATTAATTGCGACGGCCCTGGGGTTAGCCATCGTAATTTATTTCACTTGCGACGGCTTTTTCTTCGGCCATCGCAAATAGGTATTTATTTGCAACAGTTATTTAATTTGCGACGGCCCTAGGTCTGGTCGTCTCAAATCAATGTCTATTTACGACGGCTGAAGTCATAGCCATCTGAAATAGACTTTTTTTGCGACGGCGTGGGTTTAGCCATCACAATTTACTTTATTTGCGATGGCCGACCATCGCAAATATTTTTAGCCGTCGCAAATGATCGCGTTTCCTGTAGTGTTTGAGTACCAGGGGTATGTCACCCCGTCAAAAGGAGTAATCATGAACTTTTATAGGCCCTGTTTAGCAGACTTAGATCTTGTTAAAAATAGTTTATTTGGAAGATTGGTGAAATACATCTTATGCTTATATCATGCTTTTAGTTTATTCTGAGAAGCAACTAAACTTATAGAGACCCGATGTTTGGTATAACTTCTACTTATTTTATAAAGAGTAGAATACAACAGAGGTATGGACTTGCCCAGTTGTGTCATCCAAATCCATAAGATTTTATTTTGCATTCTTAGGTCCATGTTGTTCATCTATGTCATTTGAGTAAATGAACTTTCTTTGCTATTATCGTTGCATGAACTTTTAAGTGATGCACTGCATGTCCATACCTCTTCACCTATTTGGTCCAAACCGTTGTGGTCCTCACACATGCATCCCATACTTCACCTTTCTCTCTCTATATATTTATAATTGATTAACAATACCGAGAGGAAATCACTAAGTTTGATGCTCCTTTTTTATCAACAATCTCATCAGAGTGGGCTCCTTCACCTCTCCACACATATATTACCCTTCATCAGGCGAGGTTGCAAAGAGGACAGTAGACTAGTGATTCTTAAGGCGAGCTCACGCCCACATTGTTGATGTTGTGAATGGTGACCGTGGCAGCATTTGCATGAACCCTGACACGACGTAGAAGTGGTTGCAGTCTGACCGCTCCTCTCTGGAAAGAATCGATCAATCTTGACTTCAAATTTAAATATTCAATGAAAAAGTATGAATATGTAGTACACCAATTAAAAATTTTATGCACCTATAACTGTAAATGAAAAGTTCATCGCACCGATAAACAATTTCATGGATCTAAAAATACAAAATATAAGTTTGTTGACCTAGATGACACAGTTGGAAAGTTCATGCGCATCTGATGTATTTTACTCTTTTATGAAAAAGTTGTGTCACAAACTGTGCCAAACAAGACCATAGTATATCTTTAATATAATGAAATACTTATTTGTAGAGGCAAGATTAATATAAAAAAGAAGAAAAGAAATATTGACCTTGAAAGTTTGTTATCAGAGCAAGTTTTGAGCTCACTAATGGTCTATATTCAAACAATCAAATAAACTGTAATTAGTGATAATAAAGATATATATATATGAGCACAACCTACAATATTATGATATGCATATGAAAATGACATAATATAGGATTTAAGGTCAAAGTAGCTAATAGCTAGAAGTATACCACCTTATAAAAAACAAAAGTATATGTTGGTACCCTCAATACCGGGTACCGCCGCGCACAGGGTGAAACTGCCTAAGGACCTCGCCCCTCCGCAGGGGCGAGCTCCGAAGGCGCCACGTGTCCAGTAGGGCCGAAGCTCCCCTCCCCCCGGAGGATAGCTCCGGGCCTGCCATGTGGCCTAGAAGGCCGGACCTCGCCTGCCCAGCAAGCCGGACCTCGCCCCCCCCCCCCCCGCACGAGCGAGCTCCGAAGGAGCTACGTGTCCAGCGGGGCCGGAGCTCCCCTCCCCTCGGAGGATAGCTCCGGGCCCGCCACGTGGCGAGCAGAGCCGGACCCCCCCTCCGCGGGGGTGAGCTCCGAAGGCTCCACGTGTCCAGCGGGGCCGGAGCTCCCCCTCTCCTCTGAGGAGAGCTCCGGGCCCGACACGTGGCCAGCAGAGCAGCGCTGCCCGCCTGGCGCGGTAGGAAGCGGGAGTAAAGGCGTGCCATGCCTTTACCGTACAAAGCATTCAAGACCCGCGCCTTCCCAAGACAAAGAGGCACGTCGCACGCCTGTCAGGAGGCGCTGTGGCGAGCCACAGCCAAGACAGGCGTACAGTGTCTGAAGCTGCAGACCATTGAAGGCAACGACAAGACCGGACAAGACATGCCCTGCCGCCCCTACCATCGCCAATGGCTACACGCTACACCTTGCCTGCGGCATGGGCAGGGCGGCAGGACGAGGACCTCGAGGCCAGCGCCAAGACATAATAGCTAGTAGGAAATCACCCCGAGGCCACCTGTCGGGTCCCTGGGGCCCACCTTGTAAGCCGCCCGAGCCTTGGACTATAAAAGGCTCGGGTAGGCAACGTTACAAGGGGTTCGACATTTTGCCCAGCTCCCGCTAGGTCTTCCACATACTCAAGGAAACCAGTGCTCCGAGCACTCCCGTGGACGTAGGGTTTTACGCTCCGGCGGCCCGAACCACGTAAATCCCCGTGTCAAACCACCTTCTCCTTCCTCCCGTCATCCATTCCGCCGAGACCCACGCGAGAGGACTATCCCCGCCTAAAAAAGAACCTCTGCGGGCTGCCCAGAGCAGGTCCGGAGGAAGTGTCGACTGCAGACGCTTTGACATTTGGCGCGCCAGGAAGAGGGCTTTTCGCTCTCTGACGAGTCTACGTCGAGGAAGATGACCAAGCCTCTGTCAGCGACAAGCTCTTCCCCCCGACGTTCCCAGCAGACTCCATCAATCTCAAGATCTGCCGCGGTGCAGAGTGCCACTCAAGCAAGTGCGCTAGCCGCCGCAGAAGCGCTCCTGGACAGTCCACCTACTGAAGACGCTCCCCAGGGGGCCACCCAGCAGTGGATCCGCGACGTCAACTACCTCGTCGCTACTGCCGTCAATCCTCCGCTGCAGCAGGGATGGTGCCCTGCTCAACCTGGTGTCTCGCTGACGCGCACACCAACGGTTGACAGGCAGACGGCAGACTCCCGCTCTACCAGGTTCCCAGCGACGGACCTGAGGGAAGAACTGGAGCGACGTCGCCGTGGAGAAGACGCTCGCATAACCATCGAGCGACAACGACAAAGGCGTCGCATGCAAGAGGCCGACTACAGCATGTCGACCGCCTCGACTCAACTTGGGCCGCAGATGTTCGCCACACAAGCTCTGCCCAGGCATACGCCATGCAGCATATGCAGCAACCATATGTCCTGCAGATGGCGGCCCTAGTATATGACACATCTTTGCCCATGTCGGGGGACACCGTGCCAGCAACCGTCCAAGGGTTCGCGGCACAAAGACCTGCAACAGCAGCGACCGGGTGTGCGACCCTGGCGCCACACCTTTGCTTTGCAAGGTGGCCACGCAATTCCGGCCACACCTGCTAGAGAAGTACGACGGAAGCATCAACCCGGCGAAGTTCGTGCAGGTCTACTCTACTGCCATCCTAGCGGCAGGAGAGGATGAGGCCGTAATGGCCAACTACTTCCCCGTCGCCTTGATCGGCCCGGCGTAGTCGTGGTTTATGAGCCTGCCCTAGGGTTCCATAACCTCCTGGGCGGAGCTATGTAGACAGTTCACAGCGAACTTCAGCTGCTCCTACACGCGCCCCGGCACGGAGCTGGACCTCCACGCCGTGCAACAACAACCAGAAGAATCACTGTGCTCCTTCATCCAATGGTTCTCCCAAGTATGCAACACCATCCCCCACATCCCGGATGCATCAATGGTGGTCGCATTCTGACAGGGTGTGAGCGACAAGAAGATGCTTGAGAAGTTGGCCACTAGAGAGGTGCAAGACATCTCAGAGCTCTTTAGCCTGGCAGACAAGTGCGCCAGAGCAGAAGAAGGGCGTCACTGACACGCACAGCCGGCCTCCGATGCCGGAAGACAACCCGAATATGGCGGAGTTCAAGCTGTACTCCCGACCACGCCATACAGTCAAGAGCCAAGCACATACTGACTTCGTGATCAGGTGGTCGCCACCACCAAGTATCCGAGGGGGCCCGAAGGTGGAGAACCAGAGTCCCGAGCATCGTCCTTCACTGAGCCCCACTGGACGTTCTACCTCAGCGGCTTGCCGCTCCTCATGCCAACGGGGGAGCGGTTTGGGTACCTTGGACTTGTGTCATGTACCGCGCGCCGACGACACCGTCGCCAACAACCTGTCAACGAAGGCCTCCACCGGAGCCCCGGAGCTCCAATGAGCCTTCGAAGGGACGTTGCCACGACTCACAGCCCGGAGTGTCGACCGGGCAAAGGGGGCGAGACCAGCACCTAGAAGCTGGCGGTCCTGACGACCATGCAGCCATGGTGCCAGCCAAAGGATCGTATGCGCCTTGGGGACTCCGTGCTACCCAGCGCCCAAGATCCAGAAGCTTAAGTAGCCCCGATGCATGGACCACGTAGGTCTGGGACTTCTTGAAAGACAACATCCTTCCTGATGAACGTGCATTCGCTGAACGGATTGTGCGGATGGCTAAGTGCTACACGCTAATATCTTTACTGGCGTGGCGCCACGACATCCTGTTACGGTGCATAACCCAGGAGGAAGGCTGCGACCCGCTCGCAGTAAACCACGGAGGCGAGTGCTGGGAAGCTCATCTTCCCACACGCTGGTCGGTTAAGCCATCCGGCATGGCTCCTACCGACCGAGAGTCACCTGGACGCCGTCAAGCCAGTTAGGAGATGCAAGGCGTGCCAGGTCCACGCCGAGCAGACCCACACAACTAGTGCAGACGCTGCACCCAGATCTGTCGGAGGATACCGACTCCTATACGTCGGGGGCCAGCCGGATATCCCAGGGTCGGGTCATGGGAATTACCCTTCTACATGGTATGCGGGGCCGAAGACATGCTTCCCCACGAGATCGCCATGGGGTCCCCCCGTGTCCGAGCATACGACGAAGCCACGCATGACCCGCTCTGCGTGGGGACATCTACCTCGTCGTCGAGGCAAGATGGCAAGCAACGCTCTGGATCGCACGGAACCGGCGGGAGCTCCAGTGCTACCACCACCAGTCCATGCATGGGAGCTCGAGGCAGGCGCTCTGGCCCTACCTCTGTAAGTCCTACCACACTTACTCAGGTGTTCATTTAAATTACACATTAATTTGTATGATCACCTCCCTGAGCTCTAGATAGTGTACGCTCTCCGTACACTCGGCTCTCCTTCCCTGTCCTCATGCCTAGTCGACATTTGCTATCCTGCCGAGTGCGATCACGCTTAGGGTACCTGCCGATGGCCCGGGGGCCTCTCGGACCTCCCCCAGTTAGGGCACTGTGACGCCAGTTGGTCTCCTCCAGGAAAAGACCTACGCCAGAGCGGGAGGTCCAGGAGCCTTGCTTTGCCCGGTCCTGCACCCAAAGCATGCGCACTCTGCCTCCCTAGCGCTACAGTCTGAGTACTAGGGGCCGGACGGTTACACCCTAACTACGACGGGAGCTAGGCCTCCGGGACCAAAGGCACTGGATTGCCCTGAGCCCCGTACACTGGCCCGGGACGGTAAGCCAAATAAGACTAAGAGACAGGGAAAGGAGGACCTCTGAGCAGTACCGGACCTCACCCCCTCAGCAGGGGTGAGCTCTGAAGCCGGACCTCGTCCCCCTCTTCTCATAGGCGAGCTCCGATTACCTCCGGACCTCACGCCCTCCACTGGCCTGAGCTCCGATGCCGGACCTCACCCCCTCAGGAGGGGTGAGCTCCAAAGCCGGACCTCGTCTCCCTCTCCTCAGAGGCGAGCTCCGATGACCTCCGGACCTCACGCCCTCCGCTGGCCTGAGCTCCGATGCCGGCCCGCGCCCTCTCCTCAAAGGCGAGCTCCAAAGTCGGACCTCACCCTCTCCTCAGAGGCTGAGCTCCGATGAACTTTGGACCTCACGCCCTCCGTTGGCCTGAGCTCCGATGCTGGCCCTCGACCTCTCCTTAGAGGCGAGCTATGAAGCCGGACCTCACCCTCTCCTCAAAGGTTGAGCTCCGATGACCTCCGGACCTCATGTCCTCCGCTGGCCTGAGTTTCGATGCTGACCCTCGACCTCTCCTCAGAGGCTGAGCTCCGATGACCTTTAGACCTCACGCCCTCCGCTGGCCTGAGCTCCGATGCCGGCCCTCAACCTCTCCTTAGAGGCAAGCTCCGATGCCGGACCTCACCCTCTCCTCAGAGGCTGAGCTCCGATGACCTCTGGACCTCACGCCCTCCACTGGCCTGAGCTCCGATGTCGGCCCTCGACCTCTCCTCAGAGGCAAGCTCCGAAGCCGGACCTCACCCCCTCCTCAGAGGCTAAGCTCCGATGACCTCCGGACCTCACGCCCTCCGTTGGCCTGAGCTCCGATGCCGGCCCTCGACCTCTCCTCAGAGGCGAGATCGGAAGCCGGACCTCACCCTCTCCTCAGAGGCTGAGCTCCAATGACCTCCGGACCTCACGCCCTCCGCTGGCCTGAGCTCCGATGCCGGCCCTCGACCTCTCCTCAGAGGCGAGCTCCGAAGCGGACCTCACCCTCTCCCCATAGGCTAAGCTTCGATGACCTCCGGACCTCACGCCCTCCGCTGGCCTGAGATCCGATGCCGGCCCTCGACCTCTCCTCAGAGGCGAGCCCCGATGCCAGACCTCACCCTCTCCTCAGAGGCTGAGCTCCGAAGACCTCCAGACCTCACGCCCCCCACCGGCCTGAGCTCCGATGACTTCCGGACCTCCGCCCTCACATCAGGGCCGAGCTTCGATGCCGAACCTCTACCTCTTCTCAGAGGCGAGCTCCGAAGCCGGACCTCCCCCTTTCACAAGGGCTGAGCTCCGATGCCAGGCTTCACCCTATCCTCAGAGACTGAACTCCGAAGCCGTCGAGACCCTGCCAGCGCAGGGAGTACTCAAGACAAGAAGGTGCGCGGGAAGAAGAAGGCCCCACCTCGGGCTCGTTACCTCCCCCGAGATGGGCCTGGGGGCCACTGTCGGTACCCTCAATACCGGGTACCCCTGCGCACAGGGTGAAACTGCCTAAGGACCTCGCTCCTCCGCAGGGGCGAGCTCCGAAGGCACCACGTGTCCAGTAGGGCCGGAGCTCCCCTCCCCCCGGAGGATAGCTCCGGGCCTACCACGTGGCCCAGAAGGTCGGACCTCGCCTCCTCCGCAGGGGCGAGCTCCGAAGGAGCTACGTGTCCAGCAGGGCCGGACCCCCCTCTCCTCAGAGGTGAGCTCCGGGCCCGCTACGTGGCCTAGGAGCCCCCCCCCCCCCCCCCCCCCCCCCCCCCGCAGGGGCAAGCTCTGAAGGAGCCACGTGTCCAGCGGGGCTGGAGCTCCCCTCCCGTCGGAGGATAGCTCCGGGCCCGCCACATGGTGAGCAGAGCCGGACCTCCCCCCCCCCCCCCCCCCCCGCGGGGGTGAGCTCCGAAGGCTCCACGTGTCCAGCGGGGCCGGAGCTCCCCCTCTCCTGAGAGGAGAGCTCCGGGCCCGACACGTGGCCAGCAGAGCAGCGCTGCCCGCATGGCACGGTAGGCAGCTGGAGTAAAGGCGCGCCATGCCTTTACCGTACAAAGCATTCAAGACCCGCGCCTTCCCAAGACGAAGAGGCGCGGCGCACGCCTGTCAGGAGGCGCTGTGACCAGCCACAGCCAAGACAGGCGTACAGTGTCTGAAGCTGCATACCATTGAAGGCAGCGACAAGACCGGACAAGACATGCCCTGCCGCCCCTACCATCGCCAACGGCTACACGCTACACCTTGCCTGCGGCATGGGCAGAGCGGCAGGACGAGGACCTCGACGCCAGCGCCAAGACATAATAGCTGGTAGGAAATCACCCCGAGGCCACCTGTCGGGTCCCCGGGGTCCACCTTGTAAGCCGCCCGAGCCTTGGACTATAAAAGGCTCGGGTAGGCACCGTTACAAGGGGTTCGGTATTTTGCCCAGCTCCCGCTAGGTCTTCCAAATACTCAAGGAAACCAGTGCCCCGAGCACTCCCGTGGACGTAGTGTTTTACGCTTCGGCGGTCTGAACCACGTAAATCCTCGTGTCAAACCACCTTCTCCTTCCTTCCGTCATCCATTCCGGCGAGACCCACACGAGAGGACTAGCCCCGCCTAAAAAAGAACCTCCACGAGCTGCCCAGAGCAGGCCCGGGGAAAGTGTCGACCGCAAACGCTTCGACAGTATATATGTTAGTACATCGAAGAAATCTAGATGGTTTACTGCGCGTATTCAAATAGATGGCTAGAATATGGGTGGTAGTGGGCATGGTGCCGGCCTTGGAGGACTTAAACAACATGTGATAGTTTGCCAAATATTGAATGTTCTAATGGTTCAGTTATTAGAATTCACTATGGTATCTACTAACTTAATTCAGGTCATCAATAGCAGGACATTACACACTTGATAGGGTTTTATGATTATGGTATAAAAAAAAAGAAAGGGCAGCCCGGTGCATGTAGCTCCCGCTTGCGCAGGGTCCGGGGAAGGGTCCGACCCATTTAATATATGAGAAGCAAATTAGCATTCAACAAGATGAAGATGGTGCACCAGAATTAACACAGTTGAGATGGGTAGCACAGGGGAGACCGAAGCCGAGGGAGGTAACACAGAGGAGGGAGCACGCCAGCTGCCAAGGGCGTACATGATGACTGACGAGGAAGACAGGATATGGCGACATTGGTAACGTCTAATAAATGGATTTTCACGTAGGCAACTCCTGCTGCTGCACAGCGTCGGGGGTTGCAGGCTGGACCGGGATGGTACGAGGGGTTGAAGTGGAGACGCATTGAGGGGAAAGGAAGCATTTTGCTGCCTTTCCTCTTACGTCAGCGGCGACGACGAACTACTTCCTCCCTCCCCCTCCCCTCTCTCATCATTCTCAGATCTCTCTCTCCCTCCCTTCCTCTCTCTCTACCCTTCGTTCTCTCCCTGAATCCCACCGTTCTCGCATTTCGCCGCCCGCCCTACCTGATCTCATCGCCACTCCTTGCCGGCGTCCTTGTCCTCCGTGCTGCCGCGGAAGCGGCTGCCGGGGTGATCCGTGTCAGGAGTCGAGTCCACCGCTTCGGCGGGGTTGGTTTCCTGTATGTTTATCGCCTTTTGATTCATCCGTACCCCGGATCCGCCGCAAAGGCAGCGCTTTTGTGGGCTCTCCGCGCCATGGTGGAGGGTTTGGTTCGTCGGCGATGAGGTGAGCATCTGGCTTAGTTCTCGCGTTGGACTAGTCAGGCAAGGCCTCGAGGAAGCGAGTTGCTGGGAGGCAATATGCGGAGGCGGGCACCGGAGTACCGGCGCCCGTCGCGGCGTCGGCTGCCTGGGTGGATCTGGTGGCTCCTCGGGATCTTCCTCCTCGTCGGCCTCATGCTCTTCGTCCTGCACCACAACCAGAAGGAGCAGTTTCGGCCACCTGTCGTAGTGAGTGCCTCAAACTTGACTTGGTGTTGCTTTCGGATTGCTCCATTGTCTGAGATCTTTGGAAAGATCACTGCTTTATTGTTACTGCTGAATAATTATTGAGAAGTTTATGCTCTTTAGGTGTTTCTGTTTGTCACCTGCATTGTCGGTATTGATTAGCACAATAATTTGAGATCTTTTGAATGTATGCGAAGAATGTCCATGTCTTCAAGTTGTAGACTTGTAGATATGCAAGCTGAATGTTAGCTATGCTAGTAAAGGTTTCTGCATTCGTGTGCTCCGTGGTAGGCTGTTTAGGATCACAGCACAATTGGCCCCCTAGGTCTTTCTTTGTTACAGTTCAGTATCTGGTTTGTAACATGGTTGTATTCACTTGCTGTTTAGTTGATGGTTGAAAGTATTTTTGGCTAATGACGATTGGTTGTTAGAGATGGCAAACATGGCTTCCAGTTTTAGGAGTTGGTGTGGCATGATAGATAGTCTGTCTCTGCACTCTTTTGTTCTGTTCAAGTATTTAGGTAGGAAGTCATTCTCGCTTGGTGGCTTCCTGTCTCCTCCGCTGATAACTAATACTATTCACGTACTAGGAAGATGGTTGCTTTTGTTTCTGATCAGTGGGGAACATGTAACGGAAAAAATCTAATCCATTTTACACATAAAGTTTCTGTGCTATAGTGGGTCAGACCCTTCCTCGGACCCTGCGCAAGCAGGAGCTACATGCACCGGGCTGCCCTTTTCCTTTCCTTTTATATATGACGTCATACTTTGATAAATGCAACTAGATTATCAAGGATCTTGTTGTTGGTAGATGTGTTTGCTAAAAAAGATTGGCAGTTAGCTGTCATCAGTTCATCAAGGATTTTAATGATTGCTCCTTTTATTTTGGCATCAAGTGACTTCTGGTAACGTTCCTTTCTCTTGTACGGTGTATTCTGGTAGTTCTAGAAATGCAAGTCGAATCTGCTTTTATTTAAGTTTTTAAATTACATGGATTGAAGGGGGGCTCTGGCGCAGCTGTAAAGTTGTTGCCTTATGACTATGAGGTCACGGGTTCAAGTCCTGGAAGCAGCCTCTTGCAGAAATGCAGGGAAAGGCTGCGTACAAAAGAGCCAAGTGGGTCGGACCGTTCCCTGGACTTTGTGAAGGAATAAGTCTTGTACTCTTGGTCTGTGTGGCCCCTAGTTAGGACAACATCTCAGTCCTTAGTAGGATAACATATTAGTCCTTTGGTAGGACAGCATCTTAGACCAAGAGGGCAACATATCAGTTCTTGTTAGGACAGCATATTAGTCCTTTGGTAGGACAACATCTTAGACCAAGAGGACAGCATGTCAGTCCTTGTTAGGACAACATATTAGTCCTTTGGTAGGACAACATCTTAGACTAGCATCTAGGTATATGCTTGGCTGCCTCAGCTATAAATATGTAACCCCAACCCCTAGGTTGGGCATGGCATTATGTGTGGAATGAAACAAGAAAAATTTCCCAACTCTTAGTGTCATCCTCTCCATGAGAGTAGTACTTCAGATACTAACAAGTGGTATCAGAGCCGTTCTATCCTGTAGCCTAGACATCTCCTGCTCATCTCCTTCCCATGCCTCTCTTCGTCTTCAGCCGGCAGCAATAACACCGGTTGTTTCAACTCATTCTTCCTCTTCTGCACAGACAAACAACAGCTTGTCTGAGACAGCCTCTTCCCCACACAGCACTCCCCCACTAGCTCGCCATGTCCGAAGGACAGTCTCAGCACTCGGTCGCTTCGAGCGCGCGGCATCGGCAGGAGGCCGAGATCGCCGCGGCAGAAGAACGCGAGCGAGTAGCGGCAGAGGGCGGCGAGGCTAGCAGCGGCGGAACTGGCAGCGGCGAAGGCGGAAGTAGAAGCAGCAGCGGCTGCGGATGCAGCGCGTGCGGCTGCAACAAAGTTTGAGGCTCTACGTAGCGGTAGCGACAGAGGCTCTGATTCTACCGACGGCGGTACCAACGAAGACCTCAGGCTGGCGAGGAAGGTAGCATGACCACAGACGCCACAGTGGGCAGACGCGCACCCCCATGAGCGTGGCGGCTGCAGCCCAGACGGGAGCGGACGCGCTGGCGACGCTCCCGGTAGGGGTGATTGGGTCGACGGAGATCGAGGCATTTACAGGCGGCGCGACTCTCCTTCCCCGAACAGGTACCATGGTCACCACGGGATCCAAGCCATTGTCAGGGACGTTGGTCCCGGCGGTGGGTGGCCTACCCTCACCAAGACCAACTACGTCGAGTGGGCCGCAGTGATGAGGATACGACTCCAAGTGCGGCACATGTGGGAAGCAGTCCGATATGGCGACGTCGACTACTACGAGGATCGACGAATGCTGGATGCTCTCATTGCTGCAGTACCGCCCGAGATGCAGTTCTCGCTTTTCAATAAGCGGACTACCAAGGAGGCCTGGGACGCCATCGCTGCAGCACGCATCGACAGCGACCGCGCCCGCCAGACCACACTGCAGGCACTCCGCAAGGAGTGGGAGAACCTGACCTTCAAACCAGATGAGGATGTTGATGACTTTGCTCTCCGTCTCAACACACTACTGTAGAAGATGGTGCAGTTCGGCGACGACACCTACAACGAGGAGAAAGCCGTCGAGAAGCTCTTCCGTTGCATCCCCGAGAAGTACAAGCAGATCGCTCGCTCGATCGAGTCTTTGCTGAACCTCTCCACGATGTCGATCGAAGAGGCGATAGGCCGCCTCAAGGTCATCGACAGCGATGAATCTCAACTTCTCTCAGGGCCTATCACCATCGGCGGGAAGCTACATCTCACTCGGGAGCAGTGGGAGGCCTGCCAAGGTGACGGGAAGAAGGGGGAGCCCTCCTCCTCGAAAGGCGGCCGCAAGCGCGACAAGCCAAGCAAGGGGCGCGGAGGTGCCCAAGCTGGGGCGCAGAGACGTGCCGAGGGTGGCGCCCACGGAGGCACCCAAAGCGGCGCCGCCGGCAACCAGAAGCCAGCACGAGACGACACCCGCCACAACTGTGGCAAGCTTGGTCATTGAGCCAGGGAGTGTCGGCAGCAACGACGTGGCCAGACTCACGTCGCACAGGTGGAGGAGGAGAGGCGGCTCTGCTTCTGGCGCACGCAAGCATCAAGCCACCTCCAGTGGCATCGGCCGCAGCGGCTCTCCTCCACATCGATGAGCCGAGAGCACACACCTTTCTCGGTGACGGCTCCAGCAACGACAAGACTGATGGGTGGTGCCTCGACACCGGCGCCACCCATCACATGACTGGTCGAAAGGAGTTCTCACTGAGTTCGACCCCAATGTTCGAGGCCTCGTCAAGTTTGCGGATGCCTCTAGTGTGGAGATCAAGGGCGTCGGCTCCGTCATCCTCACCGTCGAGTCTGGTGAGCACAGACTGCTCGTCGGAGTCTATTACATCCCCGCGTGAGGAACTCTATCATCGGCCTGGGCCAGCTGGATGAGAACGGTTTGCGCGTGGAGATCAAGGATGGAGTTATGAGGATTTGGGATCGCCATCGTCGCCTTCTTGCCAAGGTAACCAGAGGCACCAATCGACTCTACGTCCTTAACGTGCAGGTAGCACAACCTCTCTTTCTTGCTACTCGCCAGAATGACGAGGCGTGGCAGTGGCATGAGCGCTTTGGACACATTCACTTCAAGGCCCTGAAGCGGCTCAGTGCCAAGGAGATGGTACGGGGCCTATCGTGCCTTGACCATGTGGAGCAGTTCTGCGATGTCTGCGTAGTGACAAAGCAGAGGCGGCTCTCCTTTTCCAGCACTCGAGCTTCCGAGCCAAGGAGCTGCTCGACCTCGTGCACGGGGACTTGTGTGGCCCGGTGACACCGGCTACATCGGGAGGACGACGTTACTTCCTGCTGCTTGTCGATGACCTCTCCCGCTACATGTGGGTGATGGTCCTCGGCAGCAAGGGAGAGGCTGCGAACGCCATCAGGCGCGCGCATGCCATTGCGGAGGTGGAGTGCGGCCGCAAGCTGCGCGTGCTGCGCACCGACAACGGCGGCAAATTCACGGCGGCTGAATTCGCGTCATACTGCGCGGATGAGGGTGTTCAGCGCCACTCCTCCGCGCCGTACAGCCCGCAGCAGAACGGCGTCGTCGAGCGACGCAACCAGACGGTTGTGGGGATGGCTCGGGCCCTCCTCAAGCAGAGGGGAATGTCGACTATCTTCTGGGGAGAGGCGGTGGTGACGACGGTCTACATCCTCAACCGCTCGCCCACCAAGGCTCTCAACGGCAGGACGCCGTACGAGGCTTGGCATGCGGAGGTGGCAGGATTCAAGGAAGCGATGAAAGCCACCTTCCAGATGAGTGACCTGGTATCTCTCTCCTTCTACCTGGGGATCGAGGTGCACCAGGCCGACTCCGGGATCATGCTTCGACAGACTACCTACGCCAAGCGCATTGTTGAGCTGGCTGGACTCGCAGACTGCAACCCAACTCTCACTCCCATGGAGGAGAGACTGAAGCTGAGCCGCAACAGCACGACAGAGGAGGTGGACGCCACACAATATCGACGTCTTGTGGGGAGCCTTCGCTACCTCGTCCACACACGGCCGGACTTGGCATTCTCTGTCGGCTACGTCAGTCGGTTCATGCAGCGACCGACAACGGAGCACCAGCAGGCTGTGAAGAGGATCATCCGCTACGTTGCGGGGACTCTCGACCACGGTCTCTACTACCCGAGGTGCCCTGGGGAGGCACACCTTGTTTGGTACAGCGACTGCGACCACGTCGGCGACATCGACACTAGCAAGAGCACGAGCGGGATTCTCTTCTTCCTCGGCAAGTTCCTCGTTAGCTGACAGTCGGTCAAGCAACAGGTGGTGGCCCTGTCCAGTTGCTAGGCCGAGTACATAGCGGCCTCTACTGCTTTGACTCAGGCGCTCTGGCTAGTTCGACTGCTTGGTGATCTCCTCGGCAAAAACACCGGAGCGGTGGAACTCAAGGTGGACAACAAGTCCGCTCTGGCTCTAGCAAAGAACCCCGTCTTTCATGAACGGAGCAAGCACATCCGGGTGAGGTACCACTTCCTCCGAGGCTGCTTGGAGGAAGGGAGCATCAAGGCGTGCTACATCAACACCAAGGACCAGTTTGCAGACCTGCTCACCAAGCCCCTTGGGAGGATCACGTTCCTTGAGCTTTGCTCCAGGATCGGGATGGTCCAACTCTCCCACAAGACAACGCACAAGACTTAGAGGGAGAATGAAGGAATAAGTCTTGTACTCTTGGTCTTTGTGGCCCCTAGTTAGGACAGCATCTCAGTCCTTAGTAGGACAACATATTAGTCCTTTGGTAGGACATCATCTTAGTCCTTTGGTAGGACAACATCTTAGACCAAGAGGACAACATATCGGTCCTTGTTAGGATAGCATATTAGTCCTTTGATAGGACAACATCTTAGACCAAGAGGACAACATCTCAGTCCTTGTTAGGACAACATATTAGTCCTTTGGTAGGACTAGACTAGCATCTAGCTATATGCTTGGCTGCCTCAGCTATAAATATGTAACCCCAACCCCTAGGTTGGGCATGGCATTGTGTGTGGAATGAAACAAGAGAAATTTCCCAACTCTTAGTGTCATCCCCTCCATGAGAGTAGTACTTCAGATACTAACACTTTGTGCAAGCGGGAGCTACATGCACCGGGCTGCCCTTTCATTTCTTTTCTTTTTTAAATTCCGTGGATTGGCTTGAATCTTTAATTAATTGCCTATTTGATCAATCCTCATGTGATACATTCTTAATGCCAGTTCGTTGCTAAAATAGACTTTTTTCTTTAGTTGATATTTGAAGATTGCCAGAGAGAGATCAGATCAAACCATTGATAGAAAAAGGTTATAGTTGAGCTATATGAGACCACTTCCAGCTGATACGTTTATTGTATATGTTTTCTTTCTGCTAATGGCCTTATGTTAGGCAGTTTTAAAATTTATATTGGTAATCGAAATATGAATTCTCTTGGCAGTGCAAGCCGTAAATTAAATGCTGATGGAAATCTATAGAATTTATTAACTGTTAGTTGGTCTTTAGCTTGTTTGAACTTCTGGAATATCGTGCTACCAATGTCAAATGGAAGTACATATAGATGCTATAAATAATGACTCGAGGCTTTGTTTTGGGATAGTTTTATAAATGAGATTCTATATTTGGTCCTGAATTATGGCATAATGGATGGTAGGTGTCACCAAAAAAATCAGGTGTTAATGACACATGGGGAGGGTATATATACGGGGAGTGAAATTGCTGGTGTCCGGGATGCTAATTATAGGACATTGTGTCCTAGAGTGGCATGTGGATCAAAGAAAGAATGCTATGCAGACTAGGATTTACCTTCTCTTCCTTGGATTGTTCTGTTCCCTTTAGGATCATCCAAAGACAGACCTGGTGATACATTTAGTTTTCTGGCCCTGAAAAAAAATTACTGATGTGAGCCATTTGTCAGCTGAAAGTATTGCAGTGATGGATGCACTTAGCTTTGAACCTCACTAGTTCACTAACATTCAATGAATATATTAATTGTGTTATATGAATGGACTATGGAAAACATCAACGTTTTTGTACCTTATGGATTGTAGTTCAAAATACAATTCATTTGGAATAAATCTTTATATACTGCTTCTGCTTCCAGCAGCAAACTTTCTTCTATTTATAAAATTTAGTCCCTTTCCACATTTTCTCATGTTTTTCTTTTTATTGTTTCAGGATAATGGTTCAGAAATTGAGGAAGTCCGTCATGAGAAGGTGAATTTCACAGAAGAGCTTTTGAGCAGCACATCATTTGCACGCCAATTGGCTGATCAGATGACTCTAGCGAAGGCATATGTCATCCTTGCAAAAGAGCATGACAACCTTCAGCTTGCATGGGAACTTAGTTCCCAGATAAGGAGTTGTCAAAGATTGTTATCTGAAGGGGCTGTTAGTGGGAGAGCCATCACTCAAGAAGAGGCCCATCCTATAATAAGCCGGCTAGCACGGTTGATATACAAAGCACAGGACTCCCATTATGATATCAGCACTACAATAGTGACATTGAAGAGCCATGCCCTCGCACTGGAGGAGCGTGCGAAGGCAGCGATTGTTCAGAGTGCTGAGTTTGGTCAGTTAGCGGCAGAATCGCTACCAAAAAATCTGCACTGCTTAACTGTGAAACTGACAGAAGAGTGGCTTCAGAACCCGAAGCATAGGAGTCGCTCAGAGGAGCAACGGAATTCCACACGTTTGGTGGACAATAATCTGTACCATTTCTGTATATTCTCTGATAATGTGCTGGCCACTTCAGTAGTTGTCAATTCTACAGTCTCCAATGCAAATCACCCTCAGCAGCTTGTGTTTCATGTGGTCACAGACAGAATCCATTTTGGTGCAATGTCAACTTGGTTTCTCATAAACGACTTCAAAGGCTGCACCATTGAGGTCCTCTGTATAGATGAGTTCTCTTGGTTGAATGCTTCTTCATCTCCTCTGGTCAGGCAGCTATCTGAAGTGGAAACTCAGAGTTACTACTACTCTGGTGGTTCAAAAAATCTTGAAAGAGAAATAAAATTCCATAACCCGAAGTTTGTTTCCCTGCTGAATCACTTGCGGTTCTACCTTCCTCAAATACTCCCCAACTTGGAGAAGGTGGTATTTCTTGATGATGATGTTGTGGTGCAAAAAGACCTGACACAGCTGTTCTCCATAGAGCTGCATGGTAATGTCATTGGAGCAGTGGAAACCTGTTTGGAATCATTTCATCGGTATCACAAGTATCTCAATTTTTCGCACCCAACTGTCAGCTCTAAAATTGATCCACATGCTTGTGGATGGGCCTTTGGAATGAACATCTTTGACTTAATAGCTTGGAGGAAAGCAAACGCCACATCACTGTATCATTATTGGCAGGAACAAAATTCTGACCTATTGCTTTGGAAGACCGGGACGCTTCCTGCAGGTCTTTTGACATTTTACGGCCTGATGGAGCCGCTAGACCGCAGGTGGCATGTCTTGGGTCTGGGGTATGATGTAGACATAGATGATCGGTTGATTGAGAGTGCTGCTGTTGTGCACTACAATGGAAACATGAAACCCTGGCTGAAGTTGGCTATTCGCCGCTACAAGTACATATGGGAGCGGTATGTCAATTCCTGGCACCCATATGTTAGAGAGTGTATGTTTCATTAGAAAGTCTGCAATATGTGTGCACCTTCCATGTTACTGCATGCCAATGAAACACTTCGGTTTCTTCACATGAGGTTGCTGTTCAGCACCTTATTTAAGGGATCATTCAGAGGTAGAATGTTTACTCAAGAGACAGCATCAAAGAAGTCAACTGTTAAGTTTTCTTTTTTGGGTGGGGGAAATTCATTTTGAGGTGAAAATAATTCCTTTGCAGGTTTTTACATACAATTTGGGCAGGAAACTTAGCAGTCTAACCAGATCATCTGGATAGATATTGTAAAAGAGATACAGTTCTTGGATCAATGGGTCATTTTTTGAGATGTTAGGAAATGCCAATCGCCAGTTGTGTTACATTCTTTTCATGGTACCTTGTTTTATACTGGTGAAGAAGATTCCCCTTTCCTCCTTATATAAATAGTTGTTTTTATATTCTTCATACAGTATGAACCCAGTCGAGCTGGAAAAAAACTGAAACAGGAATTTAAAACCATTTTGTTGTGCAGAAAATTGAGTCGCTCATAATACTTTGCTGTTTTTTGAAGCTTGATCAGTTAAAGTATGTAAAGTCGTCAATGCTACCTTTATGTTATGATCTGTATTGAGATAGCGATTACATGGGAACTGTCTCTGTACCTATACATGTGAGTACAGTTTGATAGAGCTATGTAACTGGTATCTCTGCACCAGACTTCATCCTCCTTTTTGGCTGGCTTTCTTTGGTTCAGTTTTACTAGTTTCTTGTAACTAAGAATATCAGCGGCGACAACACCCTCAGAGTTGCCAGGAGATTCGACAGACGTTTCGACCCAGTTGTTCCATGAGAAGCATTTGACTGCGAGTTCACAGAAAACGCATGTAGTAGACCCAGATCTGGTCGGCAGCGACACATGCAGAGCTCGCCTTTTTATCTACTGCCATTGCATGCAGTGAATGGCGAGACATCAAATATGTTTCAGCGACACACGGCGCTGCTCCGTACCTGGAAAGGCTTCAGTCGTTTGCCCCAAATTTCTGCTGTTACGGCAGTATCACGTTGCCAACATATCCCCGTGTTCATTACAGCTTTGGGATTCTGAGCCGCTCTTGAACGATGATTGCGAGAAAAAGGTACACCCCGGGGGGGGGGGGGGGGGGGGGTCGTTGTTTTTGTTGCGGACCTTAGTTTCTCTTCATCCCAGTTGAGATTGTTCTGTCTTGACAGAGTTTAATTTTTTTCACTTGAACGGAAACACAAAGCCAGCTTGTTCTCCATACTGTTGTTGATTGGACCAATATGGCAAAGGAAAACCACCCCACATCACTATTTTCAGAGATCTTGAGCTCACGCGGTTCTTCTAGTTATGACTTGAATATATATATATTAATAAAAGGAAGTGCAAAATTCTGTCGGTGAATCGATGACCAGCTCTAGCCCCTGAATTCCAGACCCCATTAACTGCGTGCCTGTGTGGAAATTGGATGAGCAGTGTTACCCCTGGATCCAGACATGTCCAATCAATTATCATCCGGAAAAGGACTTGAGTGTCTGAACTCAGATCAAGCGTGTGTGAAAAGGTTGGTCTTGCCTGGGTCCAATCGAAATTTATCTGCCATCAATTACGTTCCCGTGTTCCACCCTATTGGCTCAACGCATAAGAAGATTTACACATGGGTTAATGCTGAACATTACAGCAGCGATATCATAGATGCCTGAAGGATGCTGTCGCATGCAAGAAGACGTAACTGAATCTATGCTCAATCTGATTCTTCTTTTGGATGAATGTGCTGAATGTTCTTCTATGTTTAATTTACACAAATAGAAACATAGAAGAGCAAGGAAGCTTCCAATGAGTCATCACGAGCCACAAAGACAATGGATTGTTTTGTCGGTGTCTGCTGTTGACACTAGTAGCTGCAACGATCGCGGTCAAAGCGTAGCGTGGTGGTCGTACTAGAACAAGCGACTACTTGCCTACTTGCACACAACACTAGCGTCCCCTGAGACAAGGGATCCGAACTGTGTCAGTGTTACACCCTGCGTCTCAATCAGACCAACTTTTCGAAAAAACAAACAAACATTGAAAATCGGCCAACTGCTGCTGCTGGAACCCCCAAAATGCTTTTGTTGGGACAATCTTCATTTTTCATTGGCAAATCACATGTCATATTCCCAGTACCATTCTTACATAACATTATCTTGCGTACATCTAACTATTGTATTGAAAAGACACTCCATTGAATTACCTTTTTTCTTCCCATTTGGTTAAGACGTCGTTCTCCTATAACAGCACAAGCGGTAGCAACTATTCTTTATCCCAACGTGGATTGCGGTTGGTTGCATGCTTAGTCTTGCATTTATATATGAAACTCAACAACCTTGTTTGACAGGAGATGTCTTTTCCTCTAATACCATCGTTTCAGCTACCTAGATTACTATGAGTGTGATTGGTTGTCTGTGCATGTAATTAGTTGTAGCCTGGTTAGGATCTAAACCAGGCCAGCTCAAGCCATGCTTTAGCAATGCAATAGCCAAAAAGTAGCTGCTTGTCTAATTGGATGGCTTACATAATTTTTGCGCTAATACAAGCTTTTGTTTAGTTGCTTGGCTTCACCGACTAAGATCACCTTGCGTTTGGCTTCACCGACTAAGGTATTTTACTCAATACCGTGCTCATCAATCATGAAAGAGAAATTAGGAGCGTGGGCCCATGGATCGTGGGTCCCACCATGTAAGCGGCGCCATCGCCCGTCGGTAGAGCTGGGAGATGGGCTGGGCCATTTCCGGGCGGGCCGAAGCCCGACGGGCCGGCATGGCCCAGGCACGAAATAGGCCTGAAATAGATTCGGGCCGGGCCGGACCGGCACGGTATTTTGGACCGTGCCGTGCCCGGGTTTGGAGGCTTCGGGCGGCCCGACCCGAAATTAGCCCATCGGCCCGAAAAGGCCCAAAATGCACCAAAACAGCCCGAAGTACCCAAAATTAGGGTTCGCCCGGTTTGCCCCCGACTCAAAATTGCCCCGCAGCGCTCCCGCAGCCCGCCCGCCCGCGCCACCCTCGTGCCCCGCCCCCGCCCGCGCCCCCGGCGACCAGCCACGCGCCGCCGTCTGCCAGGCTGCCAGCCCCGCCCACGCCTGCCCCGTGCGGCCGCGCCGTGCGCGCTGCCCCTGTGACGTGCGCGCTGCCCCCTGCCCTCGTGCGCGCTACCCTGTGCCGCCGTGCGCGCTGCCCCGTGCCGCCATGCGCCCGCCCCATGCCTCAGTGCCCAGTGCCGCCGTGCGCCTGCCTCGTGCCCCCTTGCTCCGACTCCCGAGGCTACCCCGAGCTAGGCAGCCAGCTGACCTGCCCCGCCCGCGCCGCCTGCCCCGAGGCGCCCCGCGCCACGCCGTGCCGTCCCGCGCGCGCCTCTTGCCCGTGCCGTGCCCCACGCCCGCGTCGCCCGCCCATCGCCACGCCACATTGTTTGTATTTTGATTTTTGAATATGCTTCCTAATCGAAGAAAAGTGTTGGTATCTCGTCGTGCCCGTGGCTCCGGCTCCCAAAGTCATGGTAATTATGATCCTAGCTTGCCGTCCATGCCAGAGGATCCAGATCCACGTCGCCTATCTTCAAGCATGGGAGATTTTGGAATGGATGATGTAAATATAGAGAATGAACCCTATGAGTATGAGGTGGAGGTCGAAGCTCAAGGTGGTGCACATATAGATGCAGGTTTGATCCGTTTGGATGATAACTCTGTGTTTGCGCGTATCTATTACATATGATAATTCCGTTTGTTACCGTGTTATTCAATTAATGCAAGTTTAGGAACGGTAAGTTTCTTTGTCGATGCGCCCCCTAGCAATGAAACTATAGAATCATCCTCCTCCACGCGGGGTCGCAAAAGTACAACGACATGTTGGCAACATTTTGAAAAGAATAAGGAATTTCGTGATGGTAAGTGGATTGTTATTTCTGCTACATGCAAGTATTGCAAGAAAACTCTCACTGCGGGTTCTAGTGGTGGCACGGGACATTTGAGTCGACATTATACGGGATGTATAAAGCGGTTAGCTTTGCGAGAAGGTGCAGCGATTCAAACTCAACTCAACTTTAATTCGGATGGTTCAGTAAGTACTTGGATTTATAACCCTGAAGTTGCTCGTTCTGAAATTGCTAGGTATATTACAGTTGATGATCAACCTATTTGCATGGGTGAGAGTGTTTATTTTAAAAGAATGATTTGCATTTTGTCCACAATATCATAATGTTTCTAGTAAAACTACTAGAGGTGACTTGCTTAAAAGATATCATGATAAAATGGATATATTAAAAAAATATTCAAGACTATGCCATTTTTTGTTGCATTGACATCTGATATTTGGTTATCATCACACCAAAGAACAAACTATTTGAGTGTTGTTGCTCATTACATAGATAATTAATATAAGCTTAATAAAAGGATATTAGGAATGCGTCTTATTGATGAACCACACTGGTGAGGCTATTGCATCTCATGTGCATGAGGTTTTTAATGAATATGGCATTGGAGATAAGATTGCTTCTATTACTCTTGATAATGCATCGGCTAACACTAGGGCTATGTAAATATTGATGTCACACATAGAAAGCTACATTGGTGGGTATGTTCTCCATCAAAGATGTGTGTGCCACATCATCAGTCTCATTGTGCAGGTGGGATTGTCAAAGGCAAGTTCATGTATTGATAATATTCATAGTGCTATTCGTTATCTTTTGAATTCTCCACAGGTTTACAGGAGTTTTAAGGAGTATTGTCGTGTAAAGGGATTTAAACCCAAAAAGTTTTAACTTGATATGAAAGTGAGATGGAACTCGACATACACGATGTTGAAGTAATTAAAAGGGTATGAGAAAATTTTCACTACTTTTATGAATGCTCAAGGTGCAGATATACTACTTAATGAACAGGATTGGGATACCGCGCGGCGTCTTCGTCGTCTCTTGAAACTATTTTACAATGCAACAACATTGTTGTCTGGTATTTATTATCCCACATCTTCTCTCGTAATTGAATGGCTTATGACTTTTGCTGAAACGTTTAAGACATATGAGTATGATCCAGTACTATGTCTAATAATTGAAGAAATGAAAGTAATACCTAAAATATTTTGATGCTATCCCATATTTGTATTGTTTTGCTCTCATCTTTGATCCACGTAAGAAGCTAGAGCAATTAGAAGGTGCTTTACAATTTATTAGTGATAATCTAGATCTTGATTACTCTGGGGCTTACTCACATGTTAAATCGGAGATATTTCGAGTTTTTGATATGTACCAGCAGAAATACGGTCAAACTCGCTCTAGAGGTGAAGTAGCACCAACTAAAAAGAGGAAAAGTATGGTAGCTAACATGTGGAAGAAATTGAAGTCTAAAGAATCTTTGACAACGACGTCCTCTAGGTCCAACTAGAATCCAAACGCCGAGTTGTCCCACTACCTTGACATAGATCACGAGGCGCATGATTCAATGCTTTAGGTACATATCTAATTGTATTTTTTATTTATAATTTTTGATTTATAATGCTTATGTTTTCTTTTCTTTTTAGGATGATAGTGCTGAGCTGGACCTCTTAGGGTGGTGGAAAGACAATGAACGTCAATTTCCAGTGCTCTCACAATTTGCACGTGACGTCCTACTCGTTCCAGTTTCTAGTGTGTCATCTGAAGCCATATTTAGCTCAGCAGGAAGAATTATTGAAGAGATGAGGTGGTTGTTTAATATATTGACTTACCTTGTTATCTTGTTATGAATCAATATATATTTATTTTAGTATCTTGCAGGTCATCTACACCGAAGATCGTTGAGTGTCTTACATGTCTTAAAGATTGGGAGATGGCAGAATCTAGAGATCAACACCGTCTTGAAGATCTGGAAATATTGAAAGCATTAGAAGATCTTGAGCTTGATGAATCCGAATGATGTCATTGATAATAAAACAAACTGTACTCTTTTTCTTACGGGGGGAGCTCACTATGAGTGTAAGGTTTTTAACGAGGCAGTTTGTAAAAAACTTTAAACTTTAATAAAATATTCCCCCCATACTTTGTGTGCTTTTGTGTGCTTGAAAATATGCCGTGAGATGGTATATGTTATGACTTGTGAATTTGTGGCTCATATGTTTGAAAAACTGCAAATATTTCATATCATTGTATGCAAAACTATATGCTTTTGAATGTGAAATTCAATGGACACATATAACTTATCCTATTCAAACTTCAACATTTTTTGGAATTTTCTCTGGAATTTTTGGATTTTATGATTTTTAGATTTTTGGGATTTTTTTGGATTTTTTCAGTTTTACAGATTTTTTGATTTTTTTTATTTTACAGATTTTTTGGATTTTTTCGATTTTACAGAAAATTTTGAATTTTTTTGAATTATTTGGGTTTTTTCGGATATCCGGATCGTGCTTGGGCCGGGCCCGGCCCGAAATAGGCCCGCCGGACCGCTTGCCGTGCTCGGGCCGGCGATTTACTAATTCGTGCCAGCCGGTCCGGGCCGAAATGGCCCGTCGTGCTTTCGGGCTGCGGGTCGAATCGGCCTGAAGCACGAAAATTCCGGGCCGTGCCGGACCGGCCGAGCCCGACTCCCACCACTACCCGTCGGCTTCTTTCGTCGTCGTTTTCCACGTGCCACACTCCAGCAATTCGCGGAGCAGCGTGATCTCGAGCTTCTACACCGGGTACCGGTAGTCCAAGCTGGCAGACGTGCGATGCCGGATAAGTTGTCTGGCACGGCCCGCGGCCTGCGCAGACGCGAGGTGGCGACATGGTGTCGAACCGTGCCCGCGCGTTAACTCCTCCCGTCCTCCGCCGGCTTGCCGCCACCGACGTTCACGGGTCGTGCAACCTCTGCGTTGTCCGCGACCTGCTTAAGCTCCGCGACGAGATGGCGAACCGTACCAACCCCTGCTCCCAGCCGTCACTGTCATCCCTGTTCTCCCCTCCGCCACAGCCATGGAGGTCGGCTCTGCTGCGGGCGTGGCAAGCCGTCCGTGTTCCTAGGCTCCCTGCAAACCAGGCCAGGAGGCGGCTTTTTCACTAGGTTGAGCTAGGGATGGCAACGGGTACCCATTATTCGTTTACTCACAGATATCTGACCCGATAGGTATGGGTTCGGGTATAAATTTATATCTGTGGGTATAGGTTAGAATCCAATGGATATTTCTTATCGGGTAAAAAAAATTCCATACCCATATCCGTATACCCGTACTTGATCTTTGACAATGTGGGTCCAATACAATATCATATAAATATAACTAGTTCTAGATTTTCTTGGTCCTCTCCTCTCCATCTCCCTGGCTCCCTGTGTAGTGCCGCAGTTGACTCCTCACCTCTGTCCTTCCTAACGCCACCTCGCGGCCTCGCCTCCCTAGTCCCCAACCCGCGCTGCCAGCCTGCCGTCTCCCCACCTCCCTGCGTCGTCGCCACCCCGCCTCCCCACCTCCCTGCGTCGCGGCGGCCTTGCCTTTCCAGTCCCCAACCTGCGCCACCGCCACCCCACCTCCCTGCGCTGCCGCCTCCCCTCCTTCCTGCGTCGCCGCCACCCCGCCTCCCCACCTCCCTGCGCCGCCACCACCCCGCCTCTGCACCTCCCTGCGCTGCCGCCTCCCCCAGTAACAACTGCTCGTGATTCGTGAAGCCCTCTGCAAGATCCGGTTTGAATTTGCTGCGTTCTGCAAATTGTAGAAGTGATTCAAGGAAATGTTGTGGCTGATCTTTTTTAAACTGGTTCTACAGTTGAGTTTGTATTGGCCTCTTGGGTTCCTGATCTTTTTAAAACTGAATATTTGGTAGGTTCTGCTCCATGGTTGGTTAGATGGCTTCAAATGTTTCATATAACCAGCAGAGATGACAATTGAGTTTGGAGTTCATATTTTAAAACTGAATGGATGTTTGATGCATACTAGGTATGTATTTTATTTAAGCTGTTTTAAAATTGAATGGATGCTTGATGCAATGTACTTTTTTAAAGGATTTCGGGTAACCGATATGCCCGCGGGTAAAAAATATCCGCGGATAACAGATATGGTTAACAATTTTTACCCGCTGAGTGTAACGGGTACGAGTTTGAGTACGGATTTTGTCCAGCAGGTACGGATAAACAAGAGCAATATCCGCGGGTATTTTACCCGTTGCCATCCCTAGGTTGACCTGGCTAACAATGTCTGCTGCACTGCCGTACTCTAAATCTCTATTTCAAAAAAAATATTTCACTCTTTTTTAAAACACTGTAAAAGATTAAAAAAATATTCCACTCATTGTACTCTAAATCCTTATTCTATATCAACTATAACCTATTTTTAATATATCTTTTCAATCTTTTATTCACACTTGTAAATTGTAACGATGATTAAAAATAATTATAATTATTAAGTGCGATCTTAATAATACTGAAAAAATTTTAACGAATTAGATTAGCCCCCCTAAAATATGATCCCAAAGCCGAGCACTCGTGCCGAGTCAATTTTTATTTTTGTTAGAGACTATTACGCTTGTACTTCCAAAAGATATCTTGATTGAGGTGAAGACCTCAATATTACCGAGCCTCCGAGTAGAACTCAAAGAACCACTGCTATCTCTACACCACTGTTTTGAAGGTTTTCAAACGTGCGCATACGATCAATCTCGCAAAACCCATGTATTTTTATCAACGGCTACTGCATTTATATCCTAGCGTTCGGTCATAAGACCCATAGACGCGTCTCAAGTGGACTCAGACTCTATACAAGGCTCAATAGACGGCGATGTAACATCCTGATAGATTTTATACTTGACTTTATTTTGATGATTCTCATTGACTCCATTTTAATTTAGATGTGGGACCAATGCTATTGTAAAGATTATCTTCTCAGCTTTGTGTGTATATGTAGTATGTACAAACAGAGTACGCATGTGTCTTTGGCATCCGTTTGAAGACGGGCTACTCCCGAGTTGAACTCAAAGTCGAGTTGGGCATGGTCTACAACTTGTTCCAGATATCTTTTCTAGTCCTCCGCACCCCAAAGTGTTCCTCCAAATACTTCTTGGTCCTCTTCATAGTTATTAATTATAATTAAATTATTAGCTAGCAATTTATCCACAAAATCATATAAAGAAACATGTAGAATGAACTTCACCACTAAATTCAATTATTGTGCATGAACTCAAATGATTGAAACTTGTATATTCAATATAGGAGTGTAATGTGTATCTTAAGGAGTGATGCCCTCATCACTAGAAAAATAGTCACAGACAAACACGCCAACAAACAGCTGAGTCAGTTCGAATGACAACCAAATCACGTTTTGTTGTAACTGACTCGGTGTATTCACGATCTATTATAAATAAGATGTGTGTTGGACAGTATACCTCAAACAGTAGAACACTTCGGTTTTTCCTCTTTTATCTGCTTGTACTGTCATCATAGTCTACTCTATCTCGAGTATCGCCATGGACTGACAATCGGGAAAGCATATCTCTAGAACCACTTGACCTTACGATGCTACACCGGGAGAGAGCGAATGAGTTTTTTACAAAGCGCTCCAAGTGACTGGTCATGTTTGTTATCATAAGTCGTCTTCCACTCAAGTCTGGCTTTGATCAATCTTTATCAACACTAACACGATGACTTCTATAGCGGTTCCTTCAACTATAGATCAGTACATGTGATCAATATATGATCTAATCTGTTATAGCAATATGATTACACGTGCGTTGTTGCTGTTCGTGTTAACTATTGTTTCGGTTGTGATTTGTTTTTTTAGAATTAATCGGTAAATTGCTTAAACATCTAATACGCTGTTCGTAAATTTGAGATAAAACATATATCACCTCATTTATGATGCCAACAGACAATGTGTTATTGAATACTCCCTCTGTTTTTAATTGTTTGACGCTGGTTAGTTCAATTTTGAACTAGCCGGCGTCAAATAATTCGAAACGGAGGGAGTATTTCATAGCTTTTGCTTCCATTTTCTGGGGTAAGAGAGAGAATGAGGCGGACCTTGTGAGAGGTAAAAGATTGGTCCTACAATAACCAAAGGTAAATAAACCTGAGAGAATGTTTTGAGGGACTCATACGTTGATATTTTCTAATTTTTACGGAAGAGCAAAATATTTTGCCCCCTTTTTAAAATTACAACATTGAGATTCAACTAAACTCGATTATGCCAAAAGTAAAAGGAAATATTGATGAGAAAAACGTGAATAACTGCTAGTCACTCAGTTTGCAAGAGCACAAATAGAGCATCCGTGCAAATTTAGCTGCAATGTTACTCTAGACCTGAGTGGCCTTTCTCAGTTGGCCTATCAAAAATGTGAAGGTAGGAATAGGCCAATTCCTATTATTTTCTACCATAGGCATGCAACAACCTTGGTCTTGATTATTATAAAACTTGTGTAAAGTAACAGATTTGACATATTTATTGAAATACCAGAATATATATCAAATATATGTAGGGACCCATGGGTCCACACTCCAGGAATCGCATTGGATGGTGTTGTGATATGCTGCACCAAACAGCATACACGAAAACACAACATAGAACATACAAATTCCTTTTATTTCTCAATAGTACATTCACAGCCGAATAAAACTATATACACACGCACTCTCGATCCTAGCTACGCTGAAGAGAAGTCGTCCAGCCCGGGGACGCTTCCCACTAGCTTCACAAGAGTGTAAGGCAGCGGCAATGTTTCCAGTGAGTTATACGAACCGTGGGGGTCCGATGTCTCACCAAACCTCCGTCGTCATAGCATGAATAATGCTACCTGTAAAAACAACTAAGAATGCAACCGTAAGCACAATGGCTCAGCAAGGCTTAACTGACTTTCCTAAACATGTAACTCTACATGCAGGAGTTTAAAAACATAGGAAGCTGAATTTGCATAACAGAGCTTGTCTAAACATTGATCCTTATGTTCAGAATAATATAGCAGCAATTTAATAGGCCTCATGCAGCACAACACCGGAAGTCCACAATCAAACAAGAAACGCTTATTCCGATGTTGCTTGCCTAAAGTGGAATAAAATTTAATTTGCGCTATCTCTAATGTATTCAAGGTTCTAATACAATAATTAAGCAACAAGCATAATTCATATGATTCAGTTACTCTTAATTTACTACATCACAGCACAATGAGCAAGTATGCTCGGTCCATAACCGCGAGTGATGGTGACTCGAATCAATAACAACCCAAAATACATCACACATAGTCCCACCTCGAAAGACTCTTACGGGAGCTCTTTCTTACGTTGTATGTGGCCACCTTTCACACGAAAACCCAATATAGAAACACTCAACTTCTCTCACGAGTAGATTCCAACTACTCGACTTCTACCGAGCCATCTATAATATTAGCCTAGCAAACTAATACGATGGAATCCTATAGTAACTGTTCTATCTAGGGATTCATTGGTCATGCAGGTGGAATGCCAACTAACTTAGACATAATGCACAATATCACAACTAAGGAAAATAAGGTGTACGTAAAGCAAAAAGTTACAAAGGCTGTTATATGCAAACCGGCGCTTGCCTTGCTCGATGGTTTAGTCAATGTTAATGAAGATCCCAATCTCAGCAACTTGCCCTTCCAACTTTAGCACCTCGTCGAACTCCTTTGTCACGTTCACTATCGATATGCATATGCAAAATGACAAAATGAAATTTAGTAAATTAATACTTGCAGCTTATATTAATTCAAAAGTTGTTTAAGTACTACTGGAATGGCCCAAAGAATCCTCTGTTGTTCAAGGAAAACAGAGGAAGACAAAGTTTAAACATAGGTCCTATGGTACTAAACGAAGACATTGGCCAAGTTTGGAAATTTTTCTAGAATGCAGATCAACTGGAATAATTCCTTAAAGGTTTAGAGAAAAGGAATTGTTGAGTAAAATCCAGAGACTTCAATACTAAATAAATTGCAGTAATGCAAAGTTCTGGCCAAGAGGTTTCTAAAAAAAATGGTTTGAGGACTTTTGGACAATCCTACTAAAAGATATGAATTTCCAAAGTTTAGCCTCAAACTGGCATTTAACCTACCCGAGTTTACTGTTTTAAATCCAACCAATCAGGTGAAGGCAACACAGGTCCACTGAATCAACCGCGCGCAGTCACAAAAGATCTGGTGCCACAGAGGATCCTGGTACTCTTTAGCTGCGGCTGACAGGTGGGATCCACATGTCAGGTTCATCTTCAACCTCAAGACACCTGAATCAGGCGGCAGGCCAGCGGTGGCGCTCGGCTGTTCCCGTGTCGTCCAGCGACAATAGGCTGTGGTGCAAAGTGAAAAAGGATCCCTGGACCTCAGAACATACGTCGGGTAACTCCACTACGCTTGGCAGCAACCGGAACGGGATTGGCGACAACGGCAGCGGCCGTGAGCTCGTTGACGACGGCGAACTTGCTCACCTAAGGCTATTAGTCTTGACATGTTGCTGCAGAGCGCCGCTACAATATGGGGAACCCAAAACTGGACCAAGTTTGGGTGGAAAACGGCGGCAACCGGAAAAACTAGGATTAAGGTTTCATCAAGTCTACGTGATGAATTTACATCAACAGTTCGGGTTTCATGGGGATCGCCGGTGGAACACCTAGAAACTCGACGAGTACACACTATGGTAAGGCTTTCAGCTTGAGGAAAAGAAGGAGAGGAACGTAGCCAACCTTTATGGCAGCACAGTTGGGCAGAAGAAATCTTGATGACGTTGGGCGACGTTGAGACGCTGGCGTTCCAAACGGAGATGATGAAGCAGAATTCCCTCGGTGCAATGGACGGTGCAGGGAAAACTCGTTGACCTGTGTCGAGGAGGTGAGGTAGAAGATAACCCTTGGCTCGGTGGCCTCTGCCGGGGCTGATATGCAGCAAGGAGTCATGCGACGAAGAAGTCTGCGGTATTTGACGGCAGCAAGAAAAATCCAGCAGGGTTTGCTCTGTACCAGAGAAGAAGCTAAGTATCCCTGTGGAGAAAAATGGAAATAAGTCTACCATGATAAACAACTCGATGGATCAAAAGGAGAAATATGTAGAGGAGGTGCAGGCGCACCTTTTCTCTGTTGGAAGCGCCACAAGGAGGTGACCGGTCTGCCAGCGCGATGGGAAAAACTGAGTGGCAGTGCTGCTCTGTTTCTGCAGGAGAAGAACCAGCAGAGAGAGAGATGGAGAGGAGCAAAGTTTTCACCACTTTGCTGAGGATAAATATGGCTGAACATTGGTGGACTATTTATAGGGAGAAAAACAGCTATATGTCAAGCTGCCTGCCTGCCTGATATGTTGGCGCCCTCGGAGCTAAGAGAGTGTCCAGCTGCGTGCCTGCCTGCCCAATGTGCTAGTGCCCTGGGAGAGAAAGAGGTGTCAAGCTGCTTGCCTGCCTGCCCAATGTGCTGGCACCCTAGGAGAGAAGGAGGTGTCAAGCTGCTTGCCTGCCTGCCCAATGTGCTGGTGTGACACCCTCATTTTTGAGTTCTGCATGTATTCATGTTTCATGTAGAAAAATACTTTTAAAATAAGTTGAAATCGATAAAGAATCAAAAAGTTAGCCAAAAAGAGCAAATTCCAGTTCACAGAGAGCACCAAAGACAACTCCCGCGGCTCGCTGGCCACGTGACGTGTTCGGAGCTCATCTACGCAAATGGGGAGAGGTCCGCCGCTAAACTGGCTACGTGGCAGGCTCAGGGCTCATCCCCGCAAAGGGGGAGAGGTCCGACCTCGTGGGACACGTGTTGCCTCCGGAGCTAGCCTCTGCGGAAGGAGCGAGGCCAGTCCCGCAGGACACGTGTCGACTGCGGAGCTGGTCACCACGGAAAAGAGAGGATAAGCCGCGCGTGACATGTGTCGCTCTCAGAGCTCACCTCCGAGAGGTCCGGCCTCGCTAGACACGTGTAGCTCTCAGAGCACACCTCCGAGAGGTCCGGTCCTATTGGACACGTGTCACCTCCGAGAGGTCCGACGCTGATGGACACGTGTCACCTCCGGAGCTCATCTCCGGGAGGTCCATCACTATTGGACACGTGTCAACCTCGGAGCTCGTATCAGAACAGGAAAAAAGTCCGGCGCTGTTAGGACACGTGGCACATCCGGAGCCACCTCCGAAGAGAAGGGAGGTCCGGAATTGACACATGGCACACTCAGAGCCACCTCCGAAGAGAGGGGGAGATCTGGAACTGACATGTGGCGTTTGCGGAGCTCGCCTCTGGAGAGAGGGAGGTCCCGATCCACCAGACACATGGCGCACGCGGAGCTCGCCTCTGGAGAAAGAGGAAGGTCCCACCCGTCAGGACACGTGGTGCACACGGAGCTCACCTCTAAGGAAGAGGGAGGTCTCGCCCGCCTGACACGCGGCACAACCGGAGCTCGCCTCTGCAGAAAGGGGAGCCCAGGTTCCCGCAGGACACATGGAGCTTCCGGAGCACATCACCGCGTAGGGACGCAATTCTGAAGCAGTTTTTCTCCCGTGCACAAGTGCCCGACACGGAGGGAACCAACACGAACTCTTCTACGTTTGATATTGCAACCGAATCAATCTAAGATAAGTTGTTAAGATTAAAAAACAATTTGAATAGTAATCTTGTACGAATTCCGATCAGAGGAGGACTCTCCATTTTCCTCTTATAAATAGAACCAAAAAGCTTTGGCCGCAACCACGAACTTCTTTTCCACCTCCTGAGCCAACAACTTAGAGCCCTAGCCCCAGCTCGCCGAGTAAACCCCTTCGCCGAAGTTCAGTCGCCGGAGATCGCTGGAAGAGAGCCTCGACGATCTGTCTTGCTAGGAGAAGGACCCCGAGACTAAGAAGAACGTAAGGTATGTCTTCAATACCACCTTACGACATCATCGCTTTTTCTTTGCATCTGTTCTTCGATCCTTTCGAACAGAAGCTTTTTCGTGAACAGATCACGAGTTGATCGGTTGATCTAGATCTTGAGTCAAGATCATCACCACATCCACATTTGATCCGAACACCTCTGTTCATCGTAAAACCATGCAAGCCATGCAAGAACACGTACAAACTGATCTAATAAAAACTGCATCATAGGAATTAACATGCATACGCATCATCGCATCTTGATTTGAGTTTGTGCATGATATTGATTGCTGTGAATCTTGTATGTGCATGATCGTGTATAGAAGGACAAGCTCAGGGAGCTGTCTACGAGATCCAAGAGCAACAGGAACCGCAAGAATAATGCAAGTGCCCCTTGACCATATTGATCCCATATTTTGGAAAACTATTTCGTTTGCGAAAAGGTGTGTGTGCTTGAGTCAATATGATGGGAAACCTTTTCATAGGACTTTACTAGTTTTGTTAGCCACCCTTGTCACCAGGAAAGTTAATGAGTCGGGTATGGTTTTTACTTTTTGCTTCGCTGAGTCCACGGGATTTCGGAAAGCAAGATAGATGTGTCTAGCTAACTGCACTCGTAATGATAATTAGAACTTGATGTTGTCAATGAACATGGATCAGAGGGAGATCTAGGCAAGCCTAGGTTTGTGAATGAGGTAGCATGATATGGTGGTTACTTGCCGTAGATCTAAGGACCGGTTCATGCGAGCCATGCCAGGATAATAGTACCACCACAAGGACAAGTATGGGTGCGGTTTAGCTGAGTAATTAGGTAAGTTACTAGATTGTTATGGACCGTGGAAGGCGTAGGGAATGGGAGTCGAGTGAGGACTACCCTGGGAACTGCATGGCACAATAGGGGGCCCGTGGGTGGGAGAATTGGAGATTCTAGCCTGCCGGTGAAACCTTAGTGAGTCCATACATCTAGTATCCCCTTTGTAAATGCTATTTTGTGATCTCTTGACCATACACCGACGGTTGTGTATTGGTATAATGGAGGTTCTGCAGTCACCGACGGGTGACGAAATCACAAACTTGTGGGTAAAGTGGTACAAACTCTGCAGAGTCTAAAACTATCATGATAGCCGAGCTTACAGTCACGAGCGCCTGGACAACCCACATGATTAGTTGGATGGTTTTTGGTTATGGTTTTGGTTTTGGTTTGGTTTTCGGGACTGTTGAGTCCGAGTGATAAGATTTGGTTGCATGACCATTGAGTCATGGCAACGAGATTGGTCTCGGTGTGAGACGGAAATTGTTTATGAGATGAGATGGTAGCGAATACGAGATGGTATTCATGAGATGGTAGCGAATACGAGAAGATATTCGTGAGCAAAGTTGCGAAAGATTAATGTCTGCTTGAGACATAGAAAGTGATGAAACATAATGGAGGTATGTTGGTATTTTAATACATGTTGGGATTACATTCACTTAAAGTTAAGTTGTTGTTTTTATTGTGGTTTGAGAACTAAATTTTGCTTTCTGCAATGAGCCTTTTTTATACCTTCCTTGTTGTGAGCTACATATCATATTTTCTCGCACTTGCTGAGTACATCATTATACTCAAACTTGCATTATTATTTCATCATCAGCAACAGGAGAAGATTTCTATGAAGACCAAGTGGAGCATTAGGCGTGTAATCTGTCCTCAACCTTGCCTGTGGGGATGGAGTGGAGATGGAGTCGCTGCTGCTGCTTAGATTGCTTCCGCACTAGAATAAAGACTTCCGCTGCTAGATTTAGACTTCCGCTGCTTAGATAAGACTTCCGCTGCCAACATGAGTTCAAGACTCATGAGACTTTGTAATAAACCCTGTTATTCGTGGTAATATATATTCTGAATTCAGTTTGTGGAACATATGTATATGTGTGATGAACATCTTGGGCACAGATATGCATCAATTCTCGGTTCCGTGGTTTTTCACAGAATTGAGGGCGCCACAGATTGGTATCAGAGCCACAGGTTGACGGTAGGTTACACGCTTAGATAGAAGTCACAAGTTGGTATCAGACACATATTGGTATCAACCTGCCACGGGTTGATCGTAGATCACACAACCTAGATAGGTCACAGATTAATATTAAAGCTACCATGCCTAGTCACAGATTGGTACAATCCACAGATTGATACCAAGTTACCACGGTTGACTGTAGGTCACAAACCTAGATGATCAGAGATTGGTAGCTAAACCACGTTGACTATAGGGCGCACCCTAGTAACAGATTGGCGTTAGAAGCCACGCTGACCATAGGATACAAGCCTAGGATACATAGATTGGCATTGAAACCACCTTGATATAGGATGCAAGCCTAGGAGAAGCCATAGTTGGGTCACAGATTGGTATCACCCTAAACCACCTTGACATAGGGTGAAATCATAGATTGGTATTCACCCTAAACCATATAGGACTTTCATTGAATAAGCTTGAATAGGAGTTGTGTGAACCTTTATGATGATTGCTTGTGCTTGTGTGCTTAGTGTGAGTTGTGGGACGTTTCAAGCGTTGTCCATATCCACACATAATTAGAGAGAGGTGTGAGATGCCTCGGCACTTGTTCACATCCTCATATGGGCTAATATATATAGTCCAATCCACCTTGATGCATATAGTTAGGGAGATCCATCTAACCTTCTAACATCTATTCTATTCCATTCTCTCTCACAGATGGTGAGAGGAAACGCCGGCCGCCAAGGAAGGAACGTCCGTGGCAACCAAGAGGATGGCCACAATGAAGTTCCTGTTAACCCTGGAGCTGGTGAGAACAACCTGCAACGGTTGATGGCCATGCAAAATCAGCTTATGCAGACCATGATCCAAACTTTGGGTCAGCTGTAGGCCAACAACAACAACCCTGTTCCGGCACCACCGCCGGCTCATAACAGGCTGGGAGAGTTCATGAGGACTCGACCACCCACTTTTTCTCAAGCTAACGATCCCATGGAGGCCGACGACTGGTTGAAGTCCATAGAGAAGAAGCTTGCCATAGTTCAGTGCAATGACAGAGAGAAGGTTCTCTTTGCGTCGCACCAACTAATGGGAGCTGCTGTCGACTGGTGGGATGTCCTTTGCAATGCTCATGTCGACCCGGAGACGATCAGTTGGACTGAGTTCAAGGAGAGTTTCCGATCTCATTACATCCCTGCTGGTGTAATGATGCTCAAAAGGCAGGAGTTCGAGGGTCTCCGCCAAGGACAGAAGAGCGTGAATGAGTACCTTAACAAGTTCACACAACTGTCGCAGTATGCCCTTGAAGATATCAACTCGGACCAAAGGAAGCAGTACTTGTTCATGATAGGGTTGAACAATGATATTCAGGTTTAGCTCCTCAACAATGACTACGCGAGCTTCCAGAAGCTGGTTGACAAGGACATAGTGGTTGAAAGCAAGATCCGAAAGATTTAGCGAGAAGGCAAGAGGAAGATGCCGTATCAGCCACAAGGGAGCAATGTACGACCTCGGTACATGCCCCCAGCTACACCGCAGTATGGATCGACCGCTCCTGCATAGCGCCCTAATCAGCCACCACAGCAACAACCCGTTGCACAAGTACCTCGTGTGCCTTTGCCTCCTGCGCCCCGACCCAATATGGGCGCCCCTGTTCAAAACCCCCGCCCCAACGTACCTGCTGTCGTAGGCAACAGGGCATGCTTTGCATGCGGGGAGACGAGACACTTCGCGAGCCAGTGCCCGAGGAGTGGTCCTGGACAGCAAGGCAACGTCCCCAAGCAGAACCCACGGCCGAACGGAGGATCCAACCAAGGAAACCGTGGGCAGCAGAACTACGCTCGCGGCAACATGAACCATGTCTCTGCTGAGGAAGCGCAACAGGCTGAGGACATCGTAATTGATATGTTCCTCGCCAACTCCAATCCAGCCACCATTCTATTTGATTCTGGAGCATCACATTCCTTCATATCATCCAAGTATGTTGCCAAATACAATCTATCCATATCACACTTGAAATATACTATGTTGGTTAATTCTCCCGGTGGAGAGATGAGGACTAATATAGTATGTCCGAAAGTAAACCTTAAAATAAGGGGGTAGACTTCCTTGCCAACCTTATTGTCTTGGATTCCCAAGGGCTTGACATGATGGATTGGCTAAGTAAGCACAACGGAGTAATCCAATGTGCTGAGAGAAGTGTGCAGTTGACCAACGAGCACGGTACCCTTATCGAGTTTGAGTCAGCCTAACCGGCAACCGAGAAGGCAACATTGAACCACGTTGAAGAAGCAACCCTGGACCACATTCCGGTAGTTCAAGAGTTTTTAGACGTGTTCCCGGAAGAACTTCCCGGTATGCCACCTGACCGGAATATCGAGTTTTCCATTGACCTAGTACCCGGAACCACACCTATAGCAAAGAGACCATATAGGATGCCCGTCAATGAACTAGTGGAGCTCAAGAAGCAAATTCAGGAGCAGCAAGATAAGGGTTTCATACGTCCAAGCTCGTCACCATGGGGAGCCCCCGTGCTCTTCGTAGACAAGAAGGATGGAACCCGAAGGATGTGCGTGGACTATAGGTCTCTCAATGAGGTGAAGATCAAGAACAAGTACCCTCTTCCCCGTATAGAGGACCTGTTCGACCAAATGAAGGGAGCCCGGGTGTTCTCCAAGATTGATCTTCGGTCGGGATACTTCTAACAGAAGATTAAGCCCCCCGATATACCCAAGACTGCCTTTTGAACACGGTATGGTTCGTATGAATATACCGTGATGTCTTTTGGGTTAACAAACGCACCTGCATACTTCATGTACTTCATGAACAAGGTTTCATGGAGTACTTGGATAAGTTTGTCGTGGTTTTCATTAACGACATCATGGTGTATTCGAAAAGCGAGAAGGAGCATGAAGAACACTTGAGATTGACATTGCAGAAGCTGCGAGAGAATCAGCCGTATGCCAAACTCAGCAAACGTCAATTTTGGCTAAAGGATATATCGTTCCTAGGCCATATTATCTCCGAGGAAGGAGTATCGGTTGATCCCAAAAAAGTGGGAGATGTTCTGAAGTGGAACCAACCGCAAAACGTGAGGGATATTCGGAGTTTTCTTGGGATGGCGGGATACTACCGACGGTTCATCAAGGATTTCTCTAAGATAGCAAACCTATGAAGGAGTTGGTAACGAAGGGAAAAGGCTTCCAATGGACACCAGCGTGCCAAGAAAGCTTTGAGGAGCTCAAGAAGAGGCTAACCACAACGCCGGTTTTGGTATTGCCGGACGTAAGCAAGAGCTTTGACATATATTGTGACGCATCCAGACAAGGGCTTGGATGTGTGCTCATGCAAGAAGGACAAGTGGTAGCCTATGTCTCACGACAATTAAAGAAGCACGAGCTCAATTACCCCACACATGACTTGGAACTCGCAGCCTTGGTGCATGCATTGAAGATTTGGAGACATTATATCCTTGGTCATTGATGTGAGATCTATACGGATCATAAAAGCCTCAAGTACATATTCACTCAAACGGATTTGAATTTGAGGCAACATCGATGGTTGGAGCTCATCAAGGATTATGATGTTGGAATCAACTATCACCCTGGAAAGGCCAATGTAGTAGCCGATGCATTGAGCCGGAAGGGAGCATGTCACCAACTCACGGTTCGAGAGCTACCACCTGAGCTACGAAAGGAGTTCGAATGGTTACATCTCGGATTCTTGAACGAGATGGAAGTGATGGAACTCCAATCTTCATTGGAACAAGAGATAAGAGATGGCCAAGCAACAGATGAGGAGATCAAAGAGATCAAGGAAAGGATCCAACAAGGCATCAAAAAGGACTTCAAGGAAGACGAGAAGGGTGCACTTTGGCTAGGAAAAAGGATTTGTGTGCCTAACGTGAAGCACATCCGCGACACGATATTAAAGGAGGCACATGACTCACTTTATTCCATACATCCCGGAAGTACCAAGATGTACAAGGACCTAAAGACTTGTTCTTGGTGGGATGGTATGAATAGGGACATAGCCGAGTATGTTGCCCTATGCGACACATGCCAACGGGTCAAGGCCAAACATCAAAGACCCGCTGGACTGTTACAACCCTTGAAGGTACCCGAGTGGAAGTGGGAAGATATCAGTATGGATTTCATCGTCGGATTGCCACGTACTCGATCGGGTTACGACTCCATCTGGGTTATCATAGACCGATTGACGAAAACAGCTCATTTTCTTCCTGTTAAGACCACGTACAACGTTGCACAACTAGCCGAGCTGTACATGGAGCAAATCGTGTGTCGCCATGGAGTCTCGAGGAGGATAGTCTCAGATCAGGGTTCTCAGTTTACCTCTAGATTTTGGAGGAAGCTGCAGAAAGCTATGGGTACACGACTGGATTTTAGTTCCGCCTACCACCCGCAACCGATGGACAAACCGAATGGACAAACCAAATTTTGGAGGACATGTTGAGAGCTTGCGCCTTGAGACATGGGCGTAGTTGGGATAGGAGTTTACCGTACGCTGAATTCTCCTATAACAACATCTATCAAGCTAGCTTGAAGATGTCGCCTTTCGAAGCATTGTACGGTAGACGGTGTAGAACGCCGTTGTTTTGGAACGAGATCGGAGAGAACCAAGTGTTTGGACCCGAAGTGCTACAAGAGGCTGAAAAGCAATTCCAAACCATACGGGAGAACTTGAAGGCTGCTCAGTCACGACAGAATGGCTATGCGGACAATAGGCGAAGGAAGTTGACTTTTGAAGTAGGAGACTTCGTATACCTTAAGGTATCGCCTATCCGAGGCCAACGATGTTTCAACATCAGGGCAAGCTAGCACCTCGCTACATCGGACCATTTAAGATTTTGGACAAGCGAGGAGAAGTAGCCTATCAACTAGAGCTCCCAACGCACCTCTCCGACGTACATGACGTGTTTCATGTATCCCAGCTCAAGAAGTGCTTGAGAGTGCCGGAAGAGCAAGTACCGATGGATGAACTTGAACTTCAAGAAGATCTGACCTATGCAGAGCACCCTATCCGAATTTTGGACGTAAAGGAAAGGGTCACGAGGAACAAAGTGATCCGTTGGTGCAAGGTACAATGGAGCCATCATACGGAAGCTGAAGCCACATGGGAGCGTGAAGAAGATATCAAGACAGAGTTTCCTCATCTATTCTCTACTAACGAATCTCGAGGGTGAGATTCAATTTAAGGGGGGTAGATTTGTGACACCCTCATTTCGGGTTCTGCATGCATTCATGTTTCATGTAGAAAAACACTTTTAAAATAAGTTGAGATCGAGAAAGAATAAAAAAGTTAGCCAAAAAGAGCAAATTCCAGTTTACAAGAGCGCCAAAGACAACTCCCGCGGCTCGCTGGCCACGTGGCGTGTTCGGAGCTCATCTCCGCAAATGGGGAGAGGTCCGCCAGTGAACTGGCTACGTGGCAGGCTCAGGGCTCATCCCCGCAAAGGAGGAGAGGTCCGACCCCATGGGACACGTGTTGCCTCCGGAGCTAGCCTCTGCGGAAGGAGCGAGGCCAGTCCCGTAGGACACGTGTCGGCTGCGGAGCTAGTCACCACGAAAAAGAGAGGACCAGCCGTGCGGGACACGTGTCACTCTCGGAGCTCACCTCTGAGAGGTCCGGCCCCACTAGACACGTGTAGCTCTCGGAGCACACCTCCAAGAGGTCCGGTCCTATTGGACACGTGTCACTTCCGGAGCTCACCTCCGGAAGGTCTGACGCTGATGGACACGTGTCACCTCCGGAGCTCATCTCTGGGAGGTCCATCACTATTGGACACGTGTCAACCTCGGAGCTCGTATCAGAACAAGGAAAAAAGTCTGGCGCTGTTAGGACACGTGGCACATCCGGAGCCACCTCCAAAGAGAAGGGAGGTCCGGAATTGACACATGGAACACTCGGAGCCACCTCCGAAGAGAGGGGGAGGTCCGGAACTGACACGTGGCGTTTGCGGAGCTTGCCTCTGGAGAAAGGGAGGTCCCGACCCACCAGACACGTGGCGCACGTGGATCTTGCCTTTGGAGAAAGAGGAAGGTCCCGCCTGTCAGGAAACGTGGCGCACTCGGAGCTCGCCTCTGAGGAAGAGGGAGGTCTCGCCCGCCTAACACGCGGCACAACCGGAGCTCGCCTCTGCAGAAAGGGGAGCCCAGGTTCCCGCAGGATATGTGGAGCTTCCGGAGTCCATCACCGCGTAGGGACGCAATTCTGAAGCAGTTTTTCTCCCGTGCACAAGTGCCCGACACGGAGGGAACCGACACGAAATTTTCTATGTTTGATATTACAACCGAATCAATCTAAGATAAGTTGTTAAGATTCAAAAACAATTTGAATAGGACTCTTGCATGAATTCCGATAAGAGGAGGACTCTCCGTTTTCCTCTTATAAATAGAACCAAAAACCTTTTGCCGCAACCACGAACTTCTTTTCCACCTCCTGAGCCGACAACTTAGAGCCCTAGCCCCAGCCCGCCGAGTAAACCCCTTCGTCAGAGTTCGGTCGCCGGAAGAGAGCCCCGACGATCAGTCTTGCTAGGAGAAGGACCCCGAGACTAAGAAGAACGTAAGGTAGGTCTCCAATACCACCTTACGACATCATCGCGTTTTCTTTGCATCTGTTCTTCGATCCTTTCGAACAGAAACTTTTTCATGGACAAATCACGAGTTGATCGGTTGTTCTAGATCTTGAGTCAAGATCATCACCACGTCCACATTTGATACGAACACCTCTGTTCATCGTAAAACCATGCAAGCCATGCAAGAACACGTACAAACTGATCTAATAAAAACTGCATCATAGGAATTAACATGCATACACATCATCGTATCTTGATTGAGTTTGTGCATGATATTGATTGCTGTGAATCTTGTATGTGCGTGATCGTGTATAGAAGGACAAGCTCAGGGAGCTGTCTGCGAGGAACTGCAACAACAAGGTTTCGAGATCCAAGAGCAACAGGAACCGCAAGAACAAGGCAAGTGCCCCTTGACCATATTGATCCCATATTTTGGAAAACTTTTTGTTTGTGAAAAGCTGTGTGTGCTTGAGTCAATATGATGGGAAACCTTTTCATAGGAGTTTACTAATTTTGTTAGCCACCCTTGTCACCGGGAAAGTTAATGAGTCAGGTATGGTTTTTACTTTTTGCTTCGCTGAGTCCACGGGATTTTGGGAATCGAGATAGATGTGTCTAGCTAACTGCACTCGTAATGATAATGAGAACTTGATATTATTAATGAACATGGATCGGAGGGAGATCTAGGCAAGCCTGGGTTTTTGAATGAGGTAGCATGAGATGGTGGTTACTTGCCGTAGATCTAAGAACCGGTTCATGCGAGCCATGCCAGGATAACAGTGCCACCACAATGCCACGTATGGGTGTGGCTTAGCTGAGTGATTAGGTAAGTTACTAGATTGTTATGGACCGTGGAAGGCGCGGGGAATGGGAGTCGAGTGAGGACTGCCCTAGAAACTGCATGGCACAAGAGGGGGCCCGTGGGTGGGAGAATTGGAGATTCTAGCCTGCCGTGAAACCTTAGTGAGTCCATACATCTATTAGCCCCTTTGTAAAGGATATTTTGTGATCTCTTGACCATACACTGATGGTTGTGTACTGGTATAATGGAGGTTCTGCAGTTGCCGACAAGTGATGAAATCACAAACTTGTGGGTAAAGTGGTACAAACTCTGCAGATTCTAAAACTATCATGATAGCCGAGCTTACGGTCACGAGCACCTGGATAACCCACATGATTAGTTGGATGGTTTTTGGTTGTGGTTTTGGTTATGGTTTTGGTTTGGTTTTCGGGACTGTTGAGTCCGGGTGATAAGATTTGGTTGCATGACTGTTGAGTCATGGAAACGAGATTGGTCTCGGTGTGAGACAGAAATTGTTTATGAGATGAGGTGGTAGCGAATACGAGATGGTATTCGTGAGATGGTAGCGAATACGAGAAGGTATTCGTGAGCAATGTTGAGGAAGATTAATGTCTGGTTGAGACATGGAAAGTGGTGAAAAATAATGGAGGTATGTTGGTATTTTAATACATGTTGGGATTACACTCACTTAAAGTTAAGTTGCTGTTTTTTATCATGGTTTGAGAACTAAATTTTGCTTTCTGTAATGAGCCTTTTTATACCTTCCTTGCTGTGAGCTACATATCATATTTTCACGCACTTGTTGAGTACACCGTTGTACTCAAACTTGCATTATTATTTCATCATCAGCAACAGGAGAAGATTTCTATGAAGACCAAGTGGATCATTAGGCGTGTAATATGTCCTCAACCTTGTCTGTGGGGATGGAGTGGAGATGGAGCCGCTGCTGCTGCTTAGATTGCTTCCGCACTAGAATAAAGACTTCCGCTGCTAGATTTAGACTTCCGCTGCTTAGATAAGACTTCCGGTGCCAGCATGAGTCCAAGACTCATGAGACTTTGTAATAAACCCTGTTATTCATGGTAATATATATTCTGTATTCAGTTTGTGGAACATATGTATATGTGTGATGAACATACTGGGCACACATATGCATCAGTTCTCGGTTATGTGGTTTTCAACAGAATTGAGGGTGCCACAGCTGGCACCCAAGGAGAGAAAACCAGAATCGGTGTTTGTGGGCTTGTGGCTGACAGATGAGACCCACATTTCCCCTCCTTATCCAAAGAAGCAAGAGCTGGTGACTTGCCTACTTGCTGCTGGCGCCTGGAGAGAAGGAGAGCATTGGTTTTTGCTTTGCTCAAGTCCAACCTGACAGGTGGGATCCACTCCCCCTCCCTTATCTTCATCCTTCCAAATAAAATAGCAAAACAGGTTCACAAGTGCTGGAAATTTGTAGGTAGACTAGAATATTTTGAACCCAAAGGTGCACTCAGATTTGGAAATTGACCAAGTTTAATTTGGAACTTAAGTTTGTATTTGAATTTCACTTTATGTATTCTTTAATTATACTAGCAATTTAGCTCCAAACATTGTGAAACTTTGTAGCCTGCCTAATTAAGATATGAGGAGTTCAAATGTGAGATCAGATTATCATTTTTTAATATTCTAAACTCATGTTTTTTAGTTTGAACTTTGATCTCACACCTTTGTATTCAAAAATTTTAATTCCCTCCATTCAAAAGTTTTGTTTCTCTTTATTTTTCCTAAGTGTGGTTGGGATGATTTAACTTGCTAAATTTTTGGGGATTTCACATCCCCCCTTAAAAGAATCTCGTCTTGAGATTACAAAAGAAAAGGGAAATGAGGGAAATTACCGGATGTATCTTGATAAGATTTCTGGATAGTTAGAGCGGAGGTATTCCTCGCTTTCCCATGTTGCTTCTTCAGTGGTAAGGTTGCTCCGTAGAACCTTGTAGAACCATAAAGTTTGATTCCTTGTGGTTCGAGTCTTCTCATCTAGAATCCGGATCGGATGTTTGGGGTAGGTGAGATCCGGTTGCAATGCTATGAGATCTTCTGTGTGAATTTCAGTTGTGGTCTTAAGACATTTCCGTAGCTGCGACACGTGAAAAATATCATGAATCCCAGCTAGGGACGTTGGCATTTTCAGCCGATAAGCCACTGGTCCACACTTCTCCGTGATAGCGAATGGACCAACAGAATGGGGAGCGAGCTTTCCCTTCACGCCTATGCGGTGAACCCCCTTCATCGGAGATACACGAAGGTAAACTTGGTCTCCAATGTCAAAGTGAAGAGGGCGACGTCTTTTATCTGCGTAGCTCTTTTGTCGAGATTGAGCAGCTTTTAAGTTGGCTTGAATAACTCAAACTCGTTCCTCGGTCTCATTAACGAGATCAATCCCATATATGCTCTTTCGCCTGACTCACACCAATTCAGCGGTGTGCGGCATTTTCGGCTGAAAAGATAATCATATGGGGCCATCTTGATGCTAGATTGGTAACCGTTGTTATATGAAAATTCTGCCAACGGTAGATGATCATCCTGATTCTTTCCATGGTTGATGACACATGCACTTAGCATATCCCTAAAAATCTAATTTACTCGCTCGGTTTGACCATCAGTTTGCGGATGATACGCTGAACTCCGAATTAATTTGGTCCCCAATGAAGCATGCAATTGCTTCCAAAATCTGGCTATGAACAGTGGTGCACCACGGCCAGAAACGATGGTGCAGGAAACCTTGTGTAAACACATGATTCTGGAGATGTTCAGTTCCGCATATTTCTTTGCAACATACTTGGTATGGACTGGAATAAAGTGGGTTGTCTTAGTCAAACGATCGACGATTACCCAAATAGAATCATGTTTGTTGATTGTCATTGGTAATCCGATGATGAAGTTCATACTCACATCTTCTCACTTCCTTGCTGGAATTTTCAGCGGGTGAAGTGGCCCTGCTTTCCTCATGTGGTCGGCTTTGACCTACGGACACGTATCACACTCGGATACATATTTTGTAATCTTTCTTTTCATCCGTGTGTACCAAAATTTAGATTTTAAATCTTGGTACATCTATTGCTTGTCGGATGAATTGAGTATTTGGATAAATGAGCTTCATCCAATATTCTACTTCGCAATTCCATATCACGGGGTACAACTGTTCGGTTTTTAAACCATAGAGTACCCTTTTCATACTTTCAGAAAATTTTCTGTTCACCGTTGTCCACTCTTTCCCGAATGTGAGACATACCCTTGTCTCTCTTCTGAGCCTCTACAATCCCATCCCATATTGTAGGAATGAGAGCGAGATTAAACAGCAATCCATAGTGAACTAAGCGTAGACTTGGTTCTTCCTCTTCATTTGCAGCCATGGCTGAATTGTGAATGTGGGATTTCCGACTAAGTGCATCGTCAACCACATTCGCTTTGCCCGGATGGTATTGAATCTTAATTCATAATCCTTGATTAATTCTAACCATCCTCGTTGCCTCATATTCAGTTCTTTTTGTGTGAAAATGTACTTTAAGCTTTTGTGGTTAGTGTAGAGATGTACTAGATTGCCTAGTAAATAATGTCTCCACATTTTCAAAGCAAGGGCCACTGCAGCAAGTTCGAGGTCGTGCGTCGGTAATTCTGCTCATGACCCCATAGTTGTCACGGGATCCATATGTGACCACGCATCCTTCTTGCATAAGCACATGGCCAAGACCAATGCCGGATGCATCACAATAAACATCAAAAGGTTTTGTTGTGTCTGGCTGAGCCAAAACCGGATCTATGGTGAGATGCTTCACTAATGTTTGAAAATTTTGCTCACATGATTGGCTCCAATTATACTTAGGGATTATTTTCAACAGCTACATCAGAGGTTTAGCAACTTTAAGAAATTTGGACTGAATCTCCGGTAATAACCCACTAAACCTAGGAAACTTCTAACTTCATGAACAGATGTTGGAGATTTCCATGCAACACTTGCGCAATTTTACTTGGATACACAGCGATGCATTCTGATGAAATAATATGTCTAAGAAATGGCACGTGGCTGATCCAAACCTCACATTTGCTAAACTTTGCATACAGTTTGTGATCTCTCAATCATTGGAGTATAATACGCAAATGTTTAGCATGTTCTTCTTATTATTTAGAATAAACCAATATGTCATAGATGAATACCACCGAAGAACTTGTCTAACTCCGGCATGAACACTGAGTTCATGAGATCCATAAAATGGGCCGGAGCATTGGTTAATCCAAAATACATGACAAGATATTCATAAAGCTCATATCTTGTCAAGAACGTCGTCATTGGTACATCTTCGAGAATACATTCGCACCCACTAGTTAATCGAAAAGAATATCGATGTGCGGTAGTGGATACTTATTCTTTGTCATGACAGCATTCAATGGATGTTAATCTACATATAGCCTGAATGTTTCGTCCTTGTTCTTTACAAATAGTGTGGAACAACCCCAAGGTGATGAACTTGGGTGTATAAACCTTTGTCCATGAGGTCATTCAGCTGCTCCTTCAATTCTGCTAACTCTTTCGACACCATTTTATATGGCCACCGAGAGATTGGTGTGGTTCCCAGTGCTAGTTTGATTTTGAAATCCACACCACTTTCGGGCGGCATGCCCGATAAATCACAGGGAAACACGTCTGGATATTCACATACCACTGGAATATCCTCAAGCTTAGCAGCTTCTACATTATACAATGCAGAAACTTGTTGTGCTGGATCCACAAGACTCAAAGTGTTGCTGCCATGGACTTGGGAACTTAGTTGAACAGTCTGTGAACTGATATCAAAACAGCCCCATAACTTGTCAACCATGACATTCCCAATATGAGGTCAATCTGTTGATCCTCCAAGATGATGAGACTTGCAGGATAAATCTTTTCACCCATGCATAAAGGTGCTCGGGAGACAACTTTATCCGTTGAAATTATGCCTCTGGGTGAATTGATATGAAACGGATGCTTGACCATGCTGAATGGAAGGTGATGCTTCAGCACAAAGTCTTTGCTAATAAAATTGTGGGTGGCACCAGAATCGAAAGAAATGAAGGTTGGTTGTTCATGTAAGGTGAACATGCCCGCTAAAATAGGTTCTCCTTCCGGTATGTCCTCAATTGCAGCATAATTAACGCTGCCCGTTTTTGAGAAAGCTTTATTCGAATAATCACGGTGCCGATCGGAATCTGGATGAGACCACATTCGCCTATGGCTTTGTTGGGATTTACGGTCATCTCATGCAATGTTAACCCTCTGCTTTTCCCTGAATTGGGGTGGATGCAATTCTTGCAAAACTGGTGGTAGTAGGACTGCACGAACAGTCTTTTGTTGTTGCTGCTGAGAAGCAAGATATATTTGTGCCCTCTGCTGAGGTGGAGGTGCACAATTATTTAACTCTAATCGCTGCGGGGGTCGCACCACTGATTGAACTTCCTGACTGGACGCTAAATAATACACTACCCGGTACCCTTGAGGAAACTCAGTGGTATCCTCCTGCGGTATACTTCTTTTTCTCTTTTCAGACTTATAATGGAAATAAGTATCTTCTTGCACAACAGCGCCATTAACTAAATCGTTGTAATTGCCGTTGTTGTATAATACCACCTTCTTCCGAAGCTTGACATTAAGGCCGTGGAAAAAGAATTCACACTTGACCTCTTCCTTATCCACAAACTCAACTGCATATTGCACCAAGCGGTTGAACTCCTGGAAGTACTCATAGACACTCCTTTCTCCTTGTCCCAACTCCAAGAATTTTTCTTACGTCGTGCTTATAACCCCCTTAGGGTTGTGACGAGCACGAAAGGCATCACGGAATTCAATTCACGTGACACGATGTTCTTCAGGGAGGTTTGCGAGATATTCTACCCATCAAGCTCCTGCAGATCCATGGAGTTGTTGAGCGGTAAATAAAGCCTTTTGATACTCATCACACTAGAGCATCTCTTGGATTCAATAACCCAGAGCCAATGGTCTGACTCCAATGGATCTTTTGCTTCTGAGAATACCGGTGATTGTCTTGCTAGAAAATCCAAATAAGTGCTTGAAATTGGATTACGCTGTTGTGTCTCCTGTTGGTTGCCTTGTTGCACCAACATTTCGAGAGACTCAGCCATCTTTCCTAAGACATCCGCCAATTTGTTTGATGATGTCGGTAATTGTTGTTGTGGTGAATTATTTCCGCCATGACTCGAATCACCAAACTCACACCCGCAATGAGCGTGATCCATACTGCAAGAGTGAGCAATTTACGGTTAAATTTTAAAGTTATAACTCAACTTGAATTCAAAAACATTAACCGTAAAAGCGTCACATAACCATTGCAGCACTACACAAGCTAACAAGGATTTTGACAATTCTGAAATCTACCGAACTTTAGCAAGTTTGTCAAACAATTAATTCCCTCAGCAAGAAAAATGAAAGATAACTAAAGAACATGTTATAGAACTTATAGAAGTATAAAACATTCTTGTCCACAACAATTCCCAAGTTAATTGGAAATGAGCAACCTTCTGCTCAGAAATGACCAGTTTGCACTAAACCCAGAATTTGACTATGAAACAGAAAATCCTTGTCTCAAGTTGAATACCAAAGTTACCGAAAACTTCAATATCTTTCCAACAAGTATTTATTTGCCCTCATATCAGCTCTGGAGCAAAAGTTTATGATATTTCAAAGTTGACAGAAATTTCAAGGAATTTTGACAGCACCTCCTTTAGAAGTGGCTTTTTTGTACACAAGAATATTCCCATTATTTCTGCCCCAAATCTGGAGAAAATTTGAACTACAAAGTCATAACACATATCACAAACTTTCCAGTGGTGTATCACATGACCCTTAGAAATTTTCCTACATGCAGTTCTTGTCAAAATACAGAAAATTTCAGAGAGGTATTTTGTCTGCCCTGTTTCTGGACAGTTCACACTCATCTGAGGTTTTCATCCACTTGGAAGGTGACTCTGCTCTGGAATTCTACAGAAAAGATGTAGAAGACTTCAAAACCTTTCCATAAATGTATCACACCTCAATTTGTTCAACCTAACAAAAGTTGTGTCCTATTCAATTCCAGCAAAATTTCTGACGGAAACAGGAGAGTTTATTCCTAAGTTTTTAGAATGAACCTATAGTCCCAATTGAATTTTAGTTCAATATAGTAGTCCAACAACTACTATTTGAATCCTAAACCCCATATTTATATTTTATTTGGTAAATTCGTTTTATGCATTTAAGAACATGTATTAGTACTATATTTTCTCACCAATTCAAAAATTCTAACTGGATTACACTGGCATATACGTGTCAAATGGTGGCACTAGAAACGGTCACTCACAAACGTTTTCTAAATGCAATGCTCTAACGTGGTCAATGTACCTGCATAAAACCACTCAATAATAAGGCACACAAGAGTTTATCATTTCAGGCAGGTCCATATCGTACTAAAAACATACGCCCTCTATCATTGCCATACGGTTCTTAAATGAGTCAAACCACGTTTCAAGGTACATGATCGGGTTATTCACCACCCGACGGAGGGCTCCACACCTTTGTAATTAAGCACACCGGTGGACCACCGCTTTCATATGTCTCATAGAACATGAAGAGTCCTAGAGAACATATTTTGTGTTACAAATCACACGACGGGTTCTCCTCCTCTTGCCCCTAGGTTTGCGCACTAGAGGCTAGTACAATTCATATGTCTCTAAGATATGAAGAGTCTTAGAAAACATATTCACTTCCTGTCCATTTCTGAACAGGATATCCCATACTACTTTCCTCATATGGAGGAGTAACCGAAATTGATCCGCTTTCGGTGGCGTTCCTTACCGTTCTTACCTCCACGTAGGTGTGTCGTTACACAACTGAAATACATAATAGTAACACAAGGTCAGCTTTCCACCTTAAGTAACTATACTATTAATAGTTCTTATGTGGGCATACTATTCGTTCCTCACTCTTATACGTCAAATTTTTTGAAAATAGACTCTTTTCATGCCTGCTAATCCCAATATGGCTCTGATACCACGTCTATGGGGACCCGTGGGTCCACACTCTAGGAATCGCATTGGGTGGTGCCGTGATATGCGACACCAAACAACATACACGAAAAGACAACATAACATACAAAGTCCTTTTATTTCTCAATTAAGTAATACTTACAACATCATGTAAAGTAGTACATTCGCAGCGGAATAAAACTGTATACATACACACTCTCGATCCTAGCTACACCGAAAAGAACCCGTCCAGCCCGGGGACGCTTCCCACTATATTCACAAGAATGTAAGGCAGCAGCAAGATTTCCGGTGAGTTATACAAACCGTGGGGTATGATTTCTCATCGAATCACCGTCATCATAGCATGAATCATGCTACCTGCAAAAACATCTAAGAATGCAACCGTAAGCACAATGGCTCCGGAAGGCTTAACCGACTTTCCTAAACATGTAAATCTACATGTAGGAGTTTAGTAACTTAGGAAGCTGAATTTGCATAATAGAGCTTGTCTAAACATTGATCCTTATGTTCAGATTATTATAGCAGCAATTTAATAGGCCTCATGCAGCACAACACCGGAAGTCCACAATCAAACAAGAAATACTTATTCCAATGTTGCTTGCCTAAGGTGGAATAGAAATTTAGTTTGCGCTATCTCTAATGCATTCAAGGTTCCAATACAATAATTAAGCAACAAGCATAATTCATATGATTCAGTTACTCTTAATTTACTACGTCACAGCGCAGTGAACAAGTATGATCGGTCCATAACCGCAAGCGACGATGATTCAAATCAACAACAACCTGGAATACACGACACATACACCCGCCTCGAAAGACTCTTACGGGAGCTCTTTCTTACGACACGATCCTTAACCGACACAGACGGGGCTAAAATCCCAACCTCCACATCGACCTTGCCATAACCGACCCAGGCCCAATGTGGTCACAAGCATTGCCCCACCAATCAGGTCGAGACAATCTTGCGCGTTCCATCCTACAGACATTCCCCGTCCACATCTCAATTTATTTGAGAGTGATCTACAAGCTATCATCTCGCGAGTAGCCTCCGCTACTCGACTTCTCTCGCAAGTAGATTCCATCTACTCGACTTCTACCGAGCCATCTATAACATTAGACTAGCAAACTAATACAATGAAATCCTATACTAACTATTCTATCTAGTGATTCATTGGTGTGGAATGTCAACCAACTTAGACATAATGCACAATATCACAACTAAGCAACATAAGATGTACGTAAAGCAAAAGGTTACAAAGGATGTTATATGTAAACCAGGTCTTGCCTTGCTCAATGGTTTGGTCAATGTTAATGAAGATGCCAATCTCAGCAACTGACCCTTCCAACTTTAGCTCCTAGTCAAACTCCTTCGTCACGTTCACTATCGATATGCTTATGTAAAATGAGAAAATGAAATTTAGTAACTTAATACTTGCAGCTTATATTAATTTAAAAGTTGTTTAAGTACTACCGGAATGACCCAAAGAATCCTCTGTTATTCAAGGAAAATAGCGGAAGTCCAAGTTTAAACATAGGTTCAACGATGCTGAAATTTTTACTGAAGATCCTATGGTACTAAATGAAGACTTTGGCCAAGTTTGGAATTTTTTCCAGAATGTAGATAAACTGGAATAATTCCTTAAAGGTTTAGAGAAAAGGAATTGTTGAGTAAAATCTAGGGACTTTAATACTAAATAAATTGCAGTAATGCAAAGTTCTGGCGAAGAGGTTTCTAAAAAAAATGGTTTGAGGATTTTTGGATAATCCTACTAAAAGATATAAATTTCCAAAGTTTAGCCTCAAACTGGCATTTAACCTACCCGAGTCTACTATTTTAAATCCAACCAATTAGATGAAGGCAACACGGGTTCACTGAATCAACCGCGCGCGGTCACAAAGGATCCGACGCCATAGAGGATCCTGGTACTCTTTAGCTGCGGCTGACAGGTGGGATCCACAGGTTAGGTTCATCTTCAACCACAAGACACATGAATCGGGCGGTAGATCAGCGGTGACGCTCGGCCGTTCCCGTGCTGTCCAGCAACAATAGGCCGTGGTGCAAAGTGAAAAAGATCCGTTGACCTTGGAACATACGTCGGGCAACTCCACTACGCTAGGCAGCAACCGTAACTGGATTGGCGACAACGGCAGCGGCCGTGAGCTCGTTGACGACGATGCACTTTATAACCCTAGGGCTATTAGTCTTGACATGTTGCTGCAGAGCGTCGCAACAACATGGGGAATCCAAAACTGGGCCAAGTTTAAGTGGAAGGTTTCATCAATTCAACGTGATGAATTTCCATCAACAGTTTGGGTTTCATGGGGACCGCCGGTGGAACACCATGAAACTTGATTAGTACACACTGTGGTAAGGCTTTTATCTTGAGGAAATGAAGGAGAGGAACATAGCCAACCTTTATGGCAGCATGGTTGGGTGGGAAAAATCTTGATGACGTCGGGTGACGTTGAGGCGCTGGCGTTCCAAACGGAAATGATGAAGAAGAATTCCCTCGATGCAGTGGACGGCGTAGGGAAAACTCGTTGACCTGCGTCGAGGAGGTGAGGTAGAAGCTAACGCTTGGCTCGGTGGCCTCTGCCGGGGCTGATATTCAGCAAGGAGTCAGGCGACGAAAAAGTCCGTGGTGTTTGATGGCAGCAAGAAAATCCAGCAGGGTTTGCTCTGTAACCAGAGAAGAAACTAAGTATCCCTATGGAGAAAATTGGAAATAAGTCCACCATGATGAACAACTCAATGAACCAAAAGGAGAAATATGTAGAGGAGGTGCATGCGCATCTTTTCTCTGTTGAAAGCGCCGCCAGGAGGTGATCGGTCTGCCGGCATGATAGAAAAAAACTGAGTGGCATTGCTGCTCTATTTCTATAGGAGAAGAAACAGCAAAGAGAGACGGAGAGGAGCAAAGTTTTCTCCACTTTGCTGAGGATAAATATGGCTGAGCAATGGTGGACTATTTATAGGGTGAAAGAAACAGCTATGTGTCAAACTGCCTGCCTACCTGCCCAGTGTGTTGGCGCCCTGGGAGCTAAGAGAGTGTCCAACTGCGTGCCTGCCTGCCCAATGTGCTAGAGCCCTTGGAGAGAAAGAGGTGTCAAGCTGCTTGCATGCCTGCCCAATGTGCTGCCACCCTAGGAGAGAAGAGGTGTCAAGCTGCTTGCCTGCCGGTCAGTGTGCTGGCACCCTAGGAGAGAAAACCAGAATCAGTTTTTGTTGGCTTGTGGCTGACAAATGGGACCCACAACCCCCTCCTTATCCATGAAAGCAAGAGCTGGTGACTTGCCTACTTGCTGCTGACGCCATGGAGAGAAGGAGAGCATTGGTTTTTTTTTTGCTTTGCTCAAGTCCAAGCTGACAGGTGGGATCCACTTTCCCTCCCTTATCTTCATCCTTCCAAATAAAATAGCAAAGCGGCTGCACAAGTGCTGGAAATTTTTAGGTAGACTAAATGGAATATTTTGAACCTAAAGGTGCACTGAGATTTGGAAATTGAGCAAGTTGAATTTGGAGCTTAAGTTTGTATTTGAATTTCACTTTATGTATTCTTTAATTATACTAGCAATTTAGCTCCAATCCTTGTGAAATTTGGTAGCCTGCCTAATTAAGATATGAGGAGTTCAAATGTGAGATCAGATTTTTTTAATATGTTAAACTCATGTTTTTTTAATTTGAACTTTGATCTCACACCTTTGTATTCAAAAGTTTTAATTCCCTCCATTCAAAAGTTTTAATTGCCTCTATTTTTCCTAAGTGTGGTTGGGCTGATTTAACTTGCTACAATTTTGGGGATTTCACAATGTAAATACCAGTAGCAACAAGGAATGGTAGTGGTAAGCAAAGATATCAGTGAAACCAAAAGTTGCAGACCTACAAAAAATACGTGGATAGCCTAGTAGTTCATGATATCCAGACGCATCTTCCCCTGCCAATAATCGATCCCCTATCGAGCTGGCAGCCATATAGGACTCCATATCCGAAAATCCAAGCACCGACTTGCAGCCATTTAGGACTCTGCCGAGCTGGCAGCCATTTTCAACGTGTGCCCCGGATGCAAATAATGACAATTGTGTCACCGTCTCCCGTCAGTGCAACAGACACCGGCTCAATACTCACTCTATTTTGAAATATATTATGTTTAAAAAAACTAATTCAATTTAAACTAAATGTTCTAATTATTATATATTTCAGAAAAATGGTAACTCAGACGGTGATGCAGCCGGTGCTTCAACCGTCATACCAGAAACACCATATGAAATTATGAATACACCATGAGAGTAGTGCCATCGCCACTCGACATTCTCACTATTCCGTCATTTCCTATGAATCAGCAATTGACATCGGCGGCTGTAGTTTCACAAGAAAGTGTGACAGCCTTTTGTCACCCTAGTTGACACTTCTGCTCCTGTTAGGCCATTCTCACGGAAGATGCGTGTTACATCTGACACTACTACAAAAAATATTTTTCACAGCCGCCTCGATTTTTTAAACATAGGCAGTCCGCAAAGAAATACGACTGTGATGACGAATAAAACAATAACCGTCTGTGATGACAAAACCTCACAGGCGGTTTTAACAAACAACCGTCTGGTTAAATACAATATTTTCTCAGGCGGCTATTAATAAAGAACCGTCTGTACTGTGACAACTTCACAGGCGGTTCTTAATAAACCACCACCTAGGTAAATACATGATTTTCACGTGCGGTCATTAATAAAGAACCGCCTGTACTGGTTCAAACATCCCAAGCGGTTTTTAATGAAGAACCGCTTAGACAAAGTCATTGTTTTTACGGGCGGCCATTAATAAAGAACCGCCTGTGATGCTGATAAGCTCCTGTCAAGCTAATCCCTTCATAGCAATCTCTTGTAGATGCAAGTAACACCGGGACTCATCATTTGGATTGTTGAAAGCTTCAATTGAAGCCTGACGATACGTTGGAAGGATTTTCCTATCCATTTGAAGGATTTGTTTCCCTTCTCTCCATTTCAAAAACTTACGAAGATGCTACTTTATCAGTTCTAATGGCTAAATATATTGACTAAAAATCAGTACAATCTCTCTTAGAGTTCACACGAGCGATGAAGCGAACAACTTCAATCACAAATCTTGTTTTTGTTTTTTCATAGGGATTTGACCTTAATCTATCAAGGATAGATTTATCAATAAGTGAAGTTTCCTCATCAGACATGTTAAGCTATGAGTGGCAATTTCCAGGTTAGAAATCTCAATGGGGCTGAAGACAAAGAGATCCTGCATATGAGTGGCAATGTCCAGGTTAGACAGCGTGAAGCTATGATGGCAGCCTTCAACAACATGAAAAGTGATGCCAAGATTATGCTTGTATCAACCAAGGCATGTTGTGAGGGCATAACACTTGTTGGGGCAAGCATAGAAATCTCAACGGGACTGAATACAAAGAGATCCTGCATATGAGTGGCAATGTCCAGGTTAGCGTGAAGCCATAATGGCAGCCTTCAACAACATGAAAAGTGATGCCAAGGTTATGCTTGCATCAACCAAGTCATGTTGTGAGGACATAACACTTGTTGGGGCAAGCATAGAAATCTCAACGGGACTGAAGATAAAGAGATCCTGCATATGAGTGGCAATGTCCAGGTTAAAAAGCGTGAAACTATGATGGCAACCTTCAACAACATGAAAAGTGATGCCAAGGTGAAGCTTGCATCAACCAAGGCATGTTGTGAGGGCATAACACTTGTTGGGGTAAGCATAGAAATCTCAATGGGACTGAAGATAAAGAGATCCTGCATATGAGTGGCAATATCCAGGTTAAACAACATGAAACTATGATGGCAGCTTTCAACAACATGAAAAGTAGCAATCTTTTCATATTGTTTAAGGCTGCCATCATAGTTTCATATTGTTTAACCTGAACATTGCCACTCATATGCAGGATCTCTTTGTCTCCAGTCCCGTTAAGATTTGTATGCTTGCCCCAACAAGTGTTATGCCCTCACAACATGCCTTGGTTGATGCAAGCATAACCTTGGCATCACTTTTCATTTTGTTTAAGGCTACCATCATAGTTTCATGTTGTTTAACCTGCACATTGCCACTCATATGCAGGATCTCTTTGTCTTCAGCCCCGTTGAGATTTCTATGTTTGCCCCAACAAGTGTTATGCCCTCACAACATGCCTTGGTTGATGCAAGCATAACCTTGGCATCACTTCTCATGTTGTTGAAGGCTGCCATTATAGTTTCACGCTGTTTAACCTAGACATTGCCACTCATATGCAGGATCTCTTTGTCTTTAGTCCCTTTGAGATTTCTATGCTTGCCCCAACAAGTGTTATGCCCTCACAACATGCCTTGGTTGATGCAAGCATAACCTTGGCATCACTTTTCATGTTGTTGAAGGTTGTCATCATATCTTCACGCTGTCTAAGCTGGATGTTGCCACTCATATGCAGGATCTCTTTGTCTTCATCCCTATTGAGATTTCTAACCTAGACATTGCCACTCATAGCTTAACATGTCTGATGAGAAAGCATCACTTATTGATAAATCTATCCTTGAAAGATTAAGGTCAAATTGAATGTAGCCTAGAGGGGGGGTGAATAGGTTTTCGATGCTTTATTGAAACCTGAAACACTTAGTAGGTTTCTCAAATACAGAGAAATCGGACTAGTCAGGTAGAGTGCAGACTAGTCCGTTTTCTAAACAGATAAAAATCAGACTAGTCCGGTGCTATGCGGACTAGTCCGGTATACGTGGACTAGAAAGATCAAGATTGATCAATGTTCACTTCTAGTACTCTATGCAGCGGAAATTAATTGATAACTTAGATGTATTGCAACAGTGATACAATGAATGACAAGAATCAACTTTGATTTTAATGTTTGAATGTGAATTTCAAAGGATTGATTGAACACTAGAAAATGATGAACAATTAATAAAAAAGAGTAGGAGACAAGTGTTTATCCCGAGGTTCGATTCGACAAAGGAAATCTACGGCTCCGTTGAGGAGTCCACTAAGGACCGGGTCTTCTCCAACCCTACCCTCGTCGAATGGCCATAAAGACCGATTCTCTTGCACTAATCATAAAGGGGAATAAATCGTTCAAGGGGCCTTCTCACAAGTTGAGGGCTCCCCAAGAGTTACAATGAATAAACACAACCAAACACACTCAACAGATGAACAATTAACAAACAAAAGTGTGCGAGAGATCAAACCCAAGAGCTCAAGATGTGTAGAACAAGTCTCTCCTTTGATCAATTGCTAATCCCCAAAGAATTGATCCTTTTTGGGTTAGAATGTGTGGAGAGATGTGAATTTTGGGCTCTTGGGAGGTGTGACGGCGCAGGGGGTTGAAGAGATATGTTGGTATGGTCGTACACCTCTTTTTATAGTAGGGTTTCCAATGGTTACGTTAGGGTTTGTGATGTTCGGACTAGTCCGTGGTTGACTCCGGACTAGTCCGGTGTGCGGTATGTAGAAAACCCTAAGTGTTGTGATATATCAGATTAGTCCGTAGTAGTGCGGACTAGTCCATTTTCTATCCAGAGACAAAATCGGACTTGTCCGGCTGATATCAGACTAGTCCGTTTTCTGGTCAGAAAGAAAATCGGACTAGTCCGGTTGATATCGGACTAGTCCGCACATGCTGAAATTATGCAGTTAGTTTGATTTCTTCCACTTGAGCTCTTGGGGTGTGTTTCTCCAACACAATCTACACTAAGTATTTTAATATTTTCAGCTCCTGGGCTCTTATCAATTTGGATCCTCCTTCTCCTTTCTTTTTGCGCTTTCTTCCTGATTTCTTTTAAGAACATGCGCTCATCTCAACAATTTTGTTAGGGTCTCATTTGTTTGTCATAAATCAACCAAAACCCACAAGGGATGCCTAGATGCACTTTCAATCTCCCCCTTTTTGGTGATTGATGACAACCAATTGAGATCTCACAAATATGACAATAAGAATTCAGATTTTCATAAAGTGTGCACATATGAGCTTTGGACAAAATAGGCAAAGTAGACATAAGACATATGTGCACTCTTTTATGGTGGGATGTAGAACTATGTTTGTGAGCAATAATTTTGATGTGAATAACATAATGAGCATAATCATTAGTTTTAAACATACGCCATTAATCATAAGCATCACATAGTCATCTCAGAAAAAGCATAATGATAACATAAGTCTTACAAATGCATAATGGTAGCATAAGTCTTACAACAACATAATAATAGCATAGGTCTTACACAAGCTCATTTCTTAAGCTAGGACACAAAAGGAAAGACCTATGACCTAAGACTCCCCCTCAATCTCTCTCCCTTTGGTATCAAGGCACCAAAAAGAAGGAGAGGAGGGATCTACTTGTCGTCGCCGGCTCACTCCTCGCTGTCGGTCCTTTCTTCATATTCATCATCAGCCTGAGGAAGAGGAGGAGAGGAACCACTCGTTGTGCCAAAGTAGACACGCTGTGATGGAGAGAGAGAGAGGAGGAAGCTCTGTAAAATCAGATGCAGAGTTCTCTGAGATGACCGGGGATCCAATGGGCTCAATCTCCAGTTTTTGGCATATTTCTTTGGCATTGACCTTCATGTATCTCATTTCTTCTTTTCTTGCCTTGTTCATCTTATGAAGCTTCACCTCAGTTTTGCGGCAAGAACTGAAAATAGCAGCAAAAAATTTCATAACTCCACTAGAGGAACCTTTGTGTGGAGAGGCCCTAGTCTTGGATGAAGGCCTTGCATCTTCTTGAGCTCTCTCTTGATGTTCTTCAGGTGATCCAGGTGAGGAGGCAGCTGAGAGGGAGGTATGAGGAGGCTTCTGAGGCCTTAGTGCAGTGTGCTCTACATCCTTCACAAACTCAATTCCTGTGACTTTTTCAATCATGAACATTAAGTAAGGTGCATAGCCACAGGAACGGTTTGGTGTGCATGATATGTTTACCATGTCGTTCCAGATGTAATCGAAGATATCAAATCTTCTCCTCCTGCTGATTACCTTCATCAAGGTTCTCAAATAACCTTGGATGCTCCCGACATCTCCATCCTTTGGAGCAATGGTCTTTCAGAGCACTCTGTTGAGAACAATGAAGAAGGGCTTCATGTTTTTGGTTGAGGGAGGATTGAATGGGAGTCGAGTATAATAGAGAAACTCCATCTTGTCCTTCTCCATCACTCCCAGATTGTGAATCACAATCACATCACTACCGGTGTCTTTAAGGTGCAATAGTCTGGCAAACTCAGTGTAGGAAATTGTGTACTTGGATCCATGTGTCATCCAAGTCACTTTGTCTTCTCCATCATGAGCAAAGTGGCAAGTTGAATAAAATTGGGCAATGATCTCATCATTCCAGTTGTACCTGAAGGCGAGCAGGTCCTTGAGTCCATGTCTCTCTACATCCTCTATGATCTCCTCAAAGGCTTCACAGCTCTTCCTTTCAAAGTACGTCCAGTCGATCCATTGACTTCGGACCACTAGAGTCTTCATTTGGAGGTACACCGAACTATAGTAGTCCGAGTGAAAGTTGCTCCAAAATCTCTTGTCGGCTGCCTTTTTGTCGGAGGTATAGGCATCAACCTTCCTCAGGTTCCATGCCACATCACTCCCCTTGCCATTGAACTTTTCCTCTGAGGGATCCCTATGTCCCTTCCTTGGAGCTGTCATCTTGAGGGGACCAATTGGTCCGGAAGCAAGCCCCTTTCCCTTGCCCTTGGTTTGGCGTTGAGCCGCCGAGCTAGAGCCAGCCACATTTGCTTTTGAAGCTGGTCTCTTGATTGTCACCATTCGACGCACCCTAGGTGGGGTGAGTGAAGGCTCGACAGCACGCTCTTGTCGCTTGTTGGAGCGAGACTCCGGAGGATGAGACATCACATCTTGATCCATCTCGGCCTCAAAGTCGGAGCGACTCTCATTTGATCCCGACATGATTTCTGACAAGAAAGATATAGTGGGTATGAATAATCAAGGATGACAAAGGATTGCATTGAATTGACATAAGCTAGGATTCCCAGACAAAAATCCTGAATCAGGGCATACCAGACTAGTCCGATGTTTAGGGCCAGACTAGTCCGGAGTACCGGACTTGTCCGCCCTAAGAACGGACTAGTCCGTTATGAGGCTGCTCAAGCCCTAATTTGTCGAAACTTGAGGTTATTCAATGCAAATATGGTCTAGGGTACATGGAATGGCATCATAGAGCATGCATTGACTAGAGAAGTTAAGCTATTTGATCAAAAACAAGAAATATTGAAGGTTCTAGGGTTTGGAGCAAAGTTTACTAAATCCTTCGATTCGAAGCGTTGAAGAAGTTCTTGATTCGGACTAGTCCGTGGTGGTCCGGACTAGTCCGGTCTAATGGACTAAGTACGGACTAGTCTGCCGGTGCAGACTAGTCCGGGGTGACCACGGACTAGTCTGTGGTCCCTTGTACAGAGGTGTACAACACACACACACACACACACACACACACACACACACACACACACACACACACACACACACACACACACACACACACACACACACACACACACACACACACACACACACACACACACACACACACACACACACACACACACACACACACACACACACACACACACACACACACACACACACACACACACACACACACACACACACACACACACACACACACACACACACACACACACACACACACACACACACACACACACACACACACACACACACACACACACACACACACACACACACACACACACATATATATATATATATGTATTTAGAGGTTCCTATTAAGGAATAAGGGACAACGGCCCACAGATATTCTTGATGAATATGATCAGTAATCATACAACAATCAAGCTATGACCATGATTCACCAAGATCAAGTAACTAACATAGTTTTTAAGAGAAAAATAGAGAGAGATGGTTTTTCAGTATAATTAACATGATTTTAAGGATGCATACAGATATGCAAGTTTTCAAGCCACGTTTTGAGCATCAAGGATATTCAGTTCATTTCGGAGCTCACAAAAGCTTTTTTCATCAAGTGGCTTGGTAAAGATATTGGCTAGTTGTTTTTCAGTGTTGAGATGGGAAATGGCTGTCTCTTTTCATTGAGTGATCTCTCAAAAAATGATGCCGGATATCTATGTGTTTGGTTCTAGAGTACTCAACAGTGTTATGGGCAATTTTAATTGCACTCTCATTATCACAAAGGAGTGGAATACGGCTCATATTGTAACCATAATCACTTAGAGTTTGTCGCATCCAAAGAAGTTATGCACAACAACTCCCGGCTGCAACATACTCCGCTTCAGCCGTGGATAAGGCAATTGAATTTTGTTTCTTGGAGGACCAAGAAACTAAGGATCTACCTAGAAATTGGCAAGTGCCGGAAGTACTTTTTCTATCTACCTTGCATCCGGCATAATCTGCATCGGAGTATCCAATGAGATTGATTTTTGAACCTTTGGGATACCAAAGGCCTAGGTTGGGTGTATGAACTAAATATCTCAAGATCCTTTTAACGGCTATCAGATGACATTCCTTAGGATTGGCTTGAAACCTTGCACACAAACATTCACTCAACATGATATCAGGCCTAGATGCGCATAAATAGAGTAGGGAGCCAATCATGGAACGATATACCTTTTGATCCACATTTGGTCCGTCTTCATTTAGATCCAAGTGTCCATTTGTCGCCATGGGAGTCTTTATGGGCTTTGCTTTGTCCATTCAAACTTCTTGAGAATGTCTTGAGTGTACTTTGTTTGGCTTATGAACGTCCTGTCCTTTTGTTGCCTCACTTGGAATCCCAAGAAGTACCTCAACTCTCCCATCATGGACATCTCAAATCTGTCTGTCATAATCTTGCTAAATTCTTGACAAAAGGATTTGTTAGTTGAACCAAATATAATATCGTCAACATAGATTTGGCAAATGAAGAGATCATCATCAAAGTGTTTAGTAAACAAGGTGTAATAAGCTTTTCCGATCTTGAAGTCATTTTCAATCAAAAAATATCTAAGACACTCATACCAAGCTCTAGGAGCTTGTTTGAGTCCATAGAGAGCCTTACGCAGTTTGAACACATAGTCGGGGTGCTCTTGATCTTCAAAACTGGGTGGTTGCTCCACGTACACCTCCTCCTTGATCGGTTTGTTGAGAAAGGTGCTTTTCATGTCCATTTGATAAAGCTTGAAATCTTGGTGAGTAGCATATGCAAGTAATATACGGATCGATTCAAGCCTAGCTACGGGAGCAAAAGTCTCATCGAAATCCAAACCTTCGACTTGTGAGTACACTTTTGCCACAAGTCTTGCCTTGTTCCTTGTTACCACTCCATGTTCGTCTTGCTTGTTGCGGAATACCCATTTAGTGCCAACGACGTTGGACTTGGGTCTTTCAACAAGCTCCCACACTTCGTTCCTTTTGAAGTTGTTCAATTCTTCTTGCATCGCCATCACCCAGTCCGGATCTTTTAATGCATCCTCAGCCCTGTATGGTTCCAAAGAAGATACAAAGGAATAGTGTTCACAAAAATTAGCTATGCGAGATCGAGCTATTACTCCCTTTCGGATGTGACCGATTATGTTGTCAACGGGGTGATCTCTTTGGATGCTTTGGTGTACTCTTGGATGTGGCACTTGTGGTCTTAAATCTTCATTATCATCTTCTTCTCCCCCTGGATAGTTGACCTCATTGATGTTTTGGCCTTCTTGATTTTCTTGAGGTTGATCTTGTATGGAAGCTCCCTCTTGATCATTTTCCTCCATCTGTGGTTCATTTTCTTCATTCGCATTTGAAGGTGGCACTTGTGGTCGAATATCACCCAATGCCATTCTTCTCAATGTTTGACATGGAGCTTCTTCTTGATCTAGCACACACTGATCAACTTGCTCTTCTTGAGAGTCGTTAGTTTCATCGAACACTACGTCACGTGCTACTTCAACAAGTTCGGAGGTTTTGTTGAAGACACGATAAGCGTAGGAGTTTGAATCATAGCCAAGTAAGAAACCTTCATCGGACTTCGAAGCAAACTTCGAGGCCCTTGGCTTCTTATTTAAAATATAACATTTTGAACCAAAAACTAAAAAATATGACATATTGGCTTGTTACCCGTGAGTAGTTCATAAGAGGTTTTCTTGAGCAACCGATGAAGATATAGTCGATTTATGGCGTGACAAGCAGTGTTAACCGCTTTAGCCCAAAACCTGTCCGAAGTCTTGTATTCATCGAGCATTGTCGTTAACATCTCAATGAGAGTTCTGTTCTTCCTTTCGGCTACTCCGTTTTGTTGAGGAGTATATGGTGCTGAAAATTCGTGCTTTATCCCTTCTTCGTCTAGATACTCCGCAACTTGGGTGTTCTTGAATTCTATCCCATTGTCTCTTCGTATGTTCTTGATATTCAATGAGAATTCATTTTGGGCACGCTTGTTGAACTTCTTGAGGGTTCCTTGAGTTTCTGTCTTATCATTCAAAAAAAAACCCCACGTGAAGCGTGAAAAATCATCAACAATGACTAGACCGTATTTGCTACCGCCGATGCTTATGTAAGCAATTGGACCAAATAGATCTATGTGGAGGAGCTCAAGCGGTCTTATTGTAGTCATGACATTCTTCGCGGGATGGAGTGTTCCTACTTGCTTCCCTGCTTGGCATGCTCTACACGGCCTGTCTTTCTCAAAAACAACATCCTTTAAATCTCAAATGTGATTGCCTTGGAGGAGTTTTTGAAGATTTCTCATACCAACATGTGCTAGCCGTCTATGCAACAGCCAAACCATGTTGGTCTTTGCAATCAAGCATGTGTCAAGTTTGGCTTTATCTTTGTTGAAGTCAACTAGATAAAGTTTTCCCTTCAACACACCCTTGAATGCAATTGAGTTATCACTCCTTCTAGAGACAGTCACAACCTCATTAGTGAATAAACAATTATAACCCTTGTCACATAATTGAGATATGGACAAAAGGTTATAATCCAAGGAGTTAACGTGTAAAACATGAGAGAGAGTATGTTGTGATGAAATTGCAATTTTACCGGTACCAAGCACTTTTCCTTGACTATTATCACCAAAATAAATGCCTTCATTTGGGTCTTCATTTTCTTCATATTCCATAAACATTCTTCTTTCTCCGGTCATGTGATTGGTGCATCCACTATCTAGCACCCATTTTGCTCCACCGGATGAGTAAGTCTGCAAAAACAATTTATGCCTTGGTCTTAGGTACCCAAGCTTGCTTGGGTCCTTTGAGGTTAGTCACAAGTGATTTGGGCACCCACACATGAGACTTGGTATTCCCATGGCGTGGCTCAACATATTTAGCATAAACTCTTCCAAGATTACTTTTCATAAGTACATATGAAGCATCAAAGGTTCTAAATAGAAGTTGTTGTTCATATGTGTTCACATTGTTAAATTTATCAACATTACTAATCTTTGTAGCTTGAGAAGAGTTTCCCTTGACAAAGGCAATGCAACCCTTGTTATTCTCGTGGCTTCTAGCGTTGTGCTTTTCACCATTAGAATATCCAATACCATATTTGACATTAGGAGGTCTTGTGACTGAGTATGCACTGCGTGCATACTTGATCTTCTTCTTGTCAGATATGCCACTTTGAGAAGATTGCTTGTCCTTTGTCAAGTTTGTCTTTTTGTTCATGTTAGTGTCACTTTTGGCACAGGTGCAAGTAATACTAGTTTTAGACTTTATGTGTTGAGAAGGTGAGCTAGAAGTTGATGAAGAACCACTTTGCTTGAGTGACTCAACTTGTCCCTCAAGGATCTTGTTAACTTTGGTTAAGTTAGCAAGTTCATCCTTGATGGTGGTGTTTGAGTCTTTTAACTTCAAGCAAGCTTCCTTGCTTGAAGCTAATTCAAGCTCTAGTGATTTATTTTGTTCCTTTTCAAGTTCAAGAAGCTTTTTAATATCAAGATATTCCTCCTCTTGGGAGATGATCATATCTTTCTGACGATTGACTAACTTCTCCATATCAACAAGCTTATCAAGAAGAAATTTCATTTTAGCAGTTGTCTTTTTGTCTAAACCCCTAAGCATATATTCATCTTCATCACTGCTATCATCCTCACTAGAATTATCACTATCACTAGTAAAAGAATGCGAGAAGGAAGATTTAGTTGGTACCTTTCGTTTACCTTCCTTTACCATTAGACAGGTGTTGTCGGTGTCCTTCCATGCGCCCATGGTTGGGAAGAGAGTGGATTTCTTAGTAGTCTTCTATATGGCTATGGTGGTCATCTCCTCTTCTTCTTCGGACGAGGATTCATCATTGGAGTCCCACTCCTTTCCTAGATGCGCTTGGCCATATTGCTTCTTATTCTTGAACATTTCCTTTGGTTGAGGCTTGTTGTCTTTTGTCTTCTTCTTGTTTTCATCATATGGGCAATCTACTATAAAGTGATCTTATTCTCCGCAGTTATAGCACGCCCGTCTCATCTTGGGTTTTTGTTTGTCCCTTTGTCTTCCTTCATTTGAGCTGCTACCCTTTCTTCTTCTCATCATTTTCTTGAACTTCTTCATGAACAAGATCATGTCTTCTTCATTGATATCACTACTTTCATCATCGCTGCCGTCTTCTCCATAAGCTTCTTGAGCTTCCTTTGATACGGGTTTACAAGTTGACTTCAGAGCAACTCCTTTCTTCTTTGCTGAGGTGAGATCGGCAATTTCCTTAACATGCTTGGCTTGCTTCTCCATCATCTCAAAGTTGATGATCTTGCCAAGAAGTTTGTCTGGGGTCATTTTACGGTACCCGGGGCTTTCTCTAATTATAGAGCAAAGAGTCACGTTGCGAGGCATGAATGCTCTAAGAATAAACTTCACGACCTCATGATCATTCCACTTCTTGCTGCCATAAGCTCAGACTTTTTGGATAAGATTCTTCAGTCGATTGTACATATATTGTGGTGATTCATCTTCTTCTATAGCGAATCTTACCAATTCACCTTCAATCATTTCTATCTTGGCTTTGTGTACGTGACAGTCACCTTCATGTTCAGTTTGTAGTGTGTCCCAATTTTCCTTGGCAATTTCGAGTCCGTCCACCTTGGTGAACTCGTCTCGGCTCAGTGATGATGTGATCACAGCTGCTGCTTGAGCATTTCGATCAATGGCTTGTTCTTGGCTTGGGGTCAGCTCTTCATCATCATCCGGGATATCTATCCCTGTACACACTATATGCCACAAACTTGGGTTAAGAGATATAAGGTGCATTTTCATGTTTCACATTGAATAGTCATTGCCATCAAAGTAAGGTGCTTTCCCTAGGGGAATTGATAAGTAATGATTATTGTTAGAATTCAAACGCTCATAATCAAAAGGATATCGGGAGTAGTCTGTGTGACTACCCCCTTTCTTCTTCTTTTCATCATCGGTGTTCTTCTTCCCTTTTGGGGAGATTGCCTTCTTCCGTAGAAGAGCCTTGAGTTGGAGCACCTCCTCATAATCGTCCTCACTGTCTTGAATGACGTCGAGTAGTTTCTTTAGCTTTTGAGTCCTTTCGTCATTACTCTGTTCATCGTCGATCTTCTTGTGTACATCCTTGATGTCCGACATCGTCTCTTCGAGCGGTGAGTCTCTTTTGAAGAGTTTGGCTCTGATACTAATTGAATGTAGCCTAGAGGGGGGGTGAATAGGCTTTTCGACGCTTTATTGAAACCTGAAGCACTTAGTAGGTTTATCAAATACAGGGAAATCGGACTAGTCCGGTAGAGTGCGGACTAGTCCGTTTTCTAAACAGAGAAAAATCGGACTAGTCCGGTGCTATGCGGACTAGTCCGGTATACGTGGACTAGAAAGATAAAGATTGATCAATGTTCACTTCTAGTACTCTATGCAGCGAAAATTAATTGATAACTTAGATGTATTGCAACAGTGATACAATGAATGACAAGAATCAACTTTGATTTTAATGTTTGAACGTGAATTTCAACGGATTGATTAAACACTAGAATATGATGAAGAATTAATGAAAAAGAGTAGGAGACAAGTGTTTATCCCGAGGTTCGATTCCACGAAGGAAATCTACGTCCCCGTTGAGGAGTCCACTAAGGACCGGGTCTTCTCCAACCCGACCCTCATCGAATCGCCACAAAGATCGATTCTCTTCCACTAATCACAAAGGGGAATAAATTGTTCAAGGGGCCTTCTCACAAGTTGAGGGCTCCCCAAGAGTTACAATGAATGAACACAACCAAACACACTCAACAGACGAACAATTAACAAACAAAAGTGTGCGAGAGATCAAACCCAAGAGCTCAAGATGTGTAGAACAAGTCTCTCCTTTGATCAATTGCTAATCTCCAAAGAATTGATCCTTTTTGGGTTAGGATGTGTGGAGATATGTGAATTTTGGGCTCTTGGGAGGTGTGACGGCGCAGGGGGTTGAAGAGATATGTTGGTATGGCCGTACACCTCTTTTTATAGTAAGGTTTCCAATGGTTATGTTAGGGTTTGCGATGTCCGGACTAGTCCGTGGTTGACTCCGGACTAGTCCGGTGTGCGGTGTGTAGAAAACCCTAAGTGTTGTGATATATCGGACTAGTCCGTAGTATTGTGGACTAGTCCGTTTTCTATCCAGAGACAAAATCGGACTTGTCCGGCTGATATCGGAGTAGTCCGTTTTCTGGTCAGAAAGAAAATCGTACTAGTCCGGTTGATATCGGACTAGTCCGCACATGCTGAAATTGTGCAGTTAATTTGATTTCTTCCACTTGAGCTCTTGGGGTGTGTTTCTCCAATACACTCTACACTAAGTATTTTAATATTTTCAGCTCCTAAGCTCCTATCAATTTGGATCCTCCTTCTCCTTTCTTTTTGCGCTTTCTTCCTGATTTCTTTTAAGAACCTGCGCTCATCTCAACAATTTCATTAGGGTCTCATTTGTTTGTCATAAATGAACCAAAACCCACAAGGGATGCCTAGATGCACTTTCACAAATCCCTATGAAGGAATAAAAACAAGATTTGTGATTGAAGTTGTTCGCTTCATCATTTGTGTGAACTCTAAGAGAGATGGTACTGGTTTTGTCAATATATTCAGCAATTAGAATTGATAAAGTAGCATCTTCGTAAGTTTTTAAAATGGAGAGAAGGGAAAGAAATCATTCAAATGGATGGGAAAATCATTCCAAGATATCGCCGGGCTTCAATTGATGCTTTCAACAATCCAAATGATGAGTCCTGGGTGCTATTTGCATCTACAAGAGCTTGCTCTGAAGGGATTAGCTTGAAAAGAGCTTATCTGGGACCTTCAATAAAATGAAAAGTGGAACCTATCTCAGACCTGCAAAATTTCTTGGTGTCATGTAATTTTAAATTAGTATACACATACAATTAATTTGATAACTTATGGAATAGGTGAAGGTGATAAATATAATAGACAAGCTGAAAAGGATCACTTGTCCAAATTAGTCTTCTCTATAGAAGATTAATTTAATAATGTTCGAAACATGCCATCTAAATCTGAAATGGAGCATTGTTCTAAGTTGATTTCAGAGGATACAAATATATACAATATATATCATACATTTTTTCCAGCATTGACATCTTCTCGCATATAGGGTTTCAAATCCTTTTTAATGCTTCTCTCTACGCGCTTGATGTTTTCTGGTTCGGTGAAAAGGTACATCTCTTCATACTGATTATATTCATCTTCATTATCTCCCACGTTGTCAACCCTAACAATATTTCGCTTTCCAGAAACAACTGCATGCATCTTCTCAGTTACTAGATCTTGTACATAAAAAAACTTGTGCAACACGATCGGCGAGAACCCACGGGTCATCTTTATAACCCACTTTGTTCAAGTCTACCAGTGTCAGCCCGTAGTTGTCCACTTTCACACCATCAGGATGTTTGACCCATTGGCACTTAAATACGAGTATTACCATTCTTTCGCCATAATTGAGTTCCCATATTTCGTCTATGAACCCGAAGTTTGTGGTCTTCTGGCCTTGTGGATCATAAGCCTCTATACGAATACCACTATTTTGTGCAACACTCTTACCATCTTTTTCCTTAGTGTAAAATATGTAATCATTGATGTCATTTGCTTGCCATGATGTCACCAAAGCAGATGGGCCAGAAGCTAACTTCTTCATTGTTGCCTCTTCTATAGAGTTTCCGTATGGTATATTTTTGTCTATTAACCATTCAGTGAAATGTCTCCTGTGCTCTTTCATGATCCAATCCTCTCTACGGCCTTGGTTTTTTGTGCGAAGCTCAATTTAATATTCCTCGATGTATGACTCAACTAATGCGAGCTGTTGTAGTACACCAAAATGTGCAACGTGTACTAATTTGTAATCGTGAACCATAAAAGTTTTCTTACCCATTTTGCCTCTCCCACGTAGTCTACCCTCATGTACTGGTATAGGCACACCTATCCACTTTCTTTCTTTGATGTAATCAACGCAGCCCTCAATCACTTCTTCAGTGGTGTATCCTTCTATAATTAAACCCTCTGGGTGAGCATGGTTCCGCACATAACCTTTTAATACTCCTAAATATCTCTCCAACGGAAACATATGATGTAAATATAGTGGTCCCAATGCTTTTATCTGATAAAAAAGATATATGATTAGGTGTACTTGCATATCAAAAAAGGATGGTGGGAAGCACATCTCAATCTTGCACATAGTCTCGACAATATATGTTTGCAAATAGTCTAAGTCTTCATGTGCTATCACCTTTTGCGATACTGCATTGAAGAAGTAACACAAACGTGTGATGACAACTTTTATATGCTCAGGTTCGATGACCCTTATTGCAATGGAAAGGAACACTGTCATCATCATATGACAGTCGTGAGAATTATAGCCGAATAAAGACAAGTCTTTCATCGAGACTAGTTTGCGGATATTGGATGAGAAACTTGTGGGCACTCTGATCCCACGCAAGCATTCGAAAATTGCCCTTTTCTCTTGTACTGTCAAGTTGTAGCTGGCTGGGGGGAGGTAATGCTTCCCGTTCGCCTTTTCTACCAGGTGAATCTCTGGTCCAATATCAAGATTTAGTAGATCCATACATGATTTTAATCCGTCCTTTGTTTTCCTTGACATGTCCAGCAAGGTTCCAATGATGCTGTCAAATACATTCTTTGTAACATGCATCAAATCAATACTATGTCAAAATTCCAGGTTCTTCCAATACGGAAGATACCTACAAAAATTGATTGTTTCTTAAAAGTCATGTCAGTTGTATCACCCAAAGATGTAGTTTTCTTCCTCTTTGTTCCTTTATATTTTTTGCTCTTACCGAAAGTAATATGAATGTTCTTGACCATTTCGAACACGAGTTTTCCACTGTAAGGTTTTGGTGCAGTATCTTTTCCGATTTTGTTATCAAATTGTTCTTCCATCTTCCTATACTTGTGCGTATCTGTCAAGAACCACCGGTGTCTCATATACACCGTCTTTCTGGATGAAGTGAGGTACAAAATCCAGTTCCATCCACGCACCTTACACAACCATTCTTCTCTTTCATTTGTCTCGATAATGTAAATAGTTCGGGATAATCATGCACGGTAACAAATATCATTGCTCTTAGAGTGAAATACTCCTGCTTGTACTCATCCCATGTACGCACCCGTTCATTCCACAATTTCGCCATATCTTCCATTAAAGGTTCCAAGAACACATCAATTTCGATGCCGGGTTATTTCGGACCTTGGATAAGAACAGATAACAAAATATATTTCCTTTTGTGACACAACCACGTCGGTAGGTTGTATATCGTTAAGACCACGGGCCATGTGCTGTGTATGCTCCTTTTTCATCAAACGGATTCATTCCGTCTGTACCCAAAGCAAACCATACATTTCTGATTTCCTTTACAAATTCTGGATATTGAACATCAAAATTTTTCCACTGGGTTGCATCACCAGGGTGTCGAATATGTTTTTCATTCTTCTTGCGCTGCTCAGAATGCCAACGCATAAGTTCAGCCTCCCTAGGGTTTGAGAACAAACGCTTCAAGCGATCCATTACTGGAAGGTACCACATCACCAAGGCAGGAATTTTCTCTTATTCTTCCCGCATGCATCTTCAAAAGTATCGTCATTGTCACCTTCAGGACCAATAATAAACTTCTTATTCTTTTGAGACTTATTCATGTTGGTAACATATTGGTGATTATAGTCCTTCTTGTATCTACTGACACCGCATATGGGCCATCTAGTTGCGAGCTCATACTCTTTGCGATACAAAATACAATGGTTCACACAAGCGTGTATTTTTGTCACACCTAGTGCCATCGGGTAAAGAAGTTTTTCGCTTTATAAGTGCTTCTGGGCAGTTTATTGGGATTTGGGAGAATTTCTACCAAAAGATTCAAAAGATCAGAGAAACTACAATCGGACCATCCGTGTGTGACTTTCAACTTTAGTAGTTCTAGGACTGCACGCAATGGAGTAAACTTCTTATCAATACCCTTTGATTCATCGTATAAAAGCTCCGTCGCTGCATTCTGCAATGTCTCTATTTTACTTAAACCCCTGCTTGCTCCCATAGAAATCAATACATGTGGTTCGATGTGGCGCAACATCTCCTCACAATCAAACTCATCATCATCACCATCTTGATTGTCACTACCATCATCGATATGAACATTATCGTCATCTGAACCTCTCTTATCATCTTTATCCACTTCATGTGTATCTAACGCACCATGCTCTGTCCATATTGTGTAGTTTTCTTTGAAACCTCTTTTCACCAAATGAGATTGGATTACTATAGTATCTATCCAAGTAATCTTATTTTCGCAGTCGATACATGGACATAATATGTCATCTATCTTTTGCATCCTCACATGTCTCTTGGATGCTTCAATAACATTTATAATATTTTGAATGTACATAGGATCAGGTCTTGGCATGTTATACATCCACGCTCGACGATCCATGCTTCAATAACAGGATATATAATCCAATAACAGAATTTTTTGGTGTGTTTATACTAAAACAATTAATCTAAAGAAATTATTATGCATTTTCAATCAGATAATTTGCACCACTGTAAAGTAAAAATTTGTTTGAGGGTTTTTGTAGCTTTCTACAGAGAATAATGGATTTTTGAAGTTGGGCTTATTCATTGAAACATTTCATCGGACATGTGATGTGCTTGTATTCATCTTTAACTTTTAATTATTCAAATCTACTTCTTTTTCTATAAAATTCATGGAGGACCTCAAGGGGAGGCTCAACTACATCTTCTCTGCAATAGAAACTCAACATGTTTGTTTGGATCTAATTAAACTGAAGTGCAGGGGGGTGGGGGTGGGGCTGGATCCAATCTCAATAAAATAAAACTGAAAATAGGACAACAAACTCAATAAAGTGGAAGAAGAAGCATCTTCAAACCTTTTCTCTGTTTGAAGCTTGATCAACTGAAGAAGAAGCCTCTTCTAACCAAATTTGGCAGCCTGATGGCGTCGCTGGAAAACTCCCAGGTTAGGTTTTGCAGGTGCCCGAGGAGCCCTTTATATAGGCGTGAGTTTTCACAAGCGGCTTTTAACTATTGCAGGCGGTTGTTTCTAAAGAGCCGCCTGTGATAAATCTCTTCTCAGGCGGTTGGTACTGATCAACCATTTAAGAGAAGACCTTTTCTCATGTTGGTATTTAGTAATAACCGCCCGAGGTAAAATATTTATATTCCAATATGAATACTCAAACATGTATAGATTCTGCAAATTGAGTCCAAATTCGATGACTCTTTTTTCTATATTCTTAAAAATTTAATATCCACCAACTGGACCAAAATATTTTGAAACTTGTATAGCTAACATGTGTAATATTTTGGTAAATATCAAATTAATTTATATTCACATATTCTTCACATTTTTTGTATCTCCTAAAAAAGTATCTTTCACTGAAATTGGTTTGTATGAACATATTTGTCTTCATTATACATGCATGAATTTTGGTCATTTTTTTAAAGCATTCCAACATGTCCAAATTCAAATTATCTATCTTTCTAATGAAATGCTCATATACATATGAGGCATTTTTCAAATTTTAAACACAAATTGATTAAAAAATTATAAAAATCTGAAAAAAAATCATATAGGTTGGTATGATGACTATAAAGTCCCATTAAAAACTCAATTGAAAAGTCATTATATTCATCAAGATAGAAAAATGACAAATAACCAGTGTTATTTATTTTTTATGTTCTAATCAATTTCAAAGTTTTTACCAAGTGAAATTTAATGGAAACATTTAATACTAATCTATATTACAAGAAAGTGGAATTTGGCTTCTTAAAAGGCCCCTTATTTTAATCAAGAGTATTAATTAAATTTAGATAAAGATCTTCTCGGGCGGTTGTACTGATCAACCGCCTGAGAGAATTCCTTTTCTCATGTGGATATTTAGTAATAATCGCATGAGGTAAAATATTTAGATTCTAATATAAATACTCAAAGATGTATAGATTCTGTAAATTGAGTCCAAATTTGATGACTCTTTTTTCTATATTCTTAAAAAAATAATATCCACCAACTGGACTAAAATATTTTAAAACTTGTATAGCTAACATTTGTAATGTTTCGGTAAATATCAAATTAATATATATTCATATATTCTTCACATTTTTTGTATCTCCTAAAAAATGATCTTTCACTGAAATTGGTTTGTATGAACATATTTGTCTTTATTATACATGCATGAATTTTAGTCATTTTTTAAAGCATTCTAACATGTAAAAATTCAAATTATCTATCTTTCTAATGAAATGCTCATATACATATGAGGCATTCTTCAAATTTTAAACACAAATTTATTAAAAAATTATAAAAATCTGAAAAAATCATAGAGGTTGGTATGATGACTACAAAGTCCCATTGAAAAACTTAGTTAAAAAATCATTATATTCATCAAGATAGAAAAATAACAAATAACTAGTGTTATTTGTTTTTTATGTTCTGATCAATTTCTAAGTTTTTACCAAGTGAAATTTAATGAAGACCTTTAATACTAAACCATATTACAAGAAAGTGGAATTTGGCTTCTTAAAAGGCCCCTCATTTTAATCAAGAGTATTAATTAAGTTTAGATAAAGATCTTCTCAGACAGTTGGTACTGATCAACCGCGTGAGAGAAGTTCTTTTCTCAGGCGGATATTTAGTAAAAACCGCATAGGGGTAAAATATTTAGATTTCAATATAGACGTCTATCTTCGTAGGCGGGTGGTAATGAATAACCGCCTGAGGGCAGTCCTTTCCTTAGGCGGTTATTACTTAAGAGCCATCTGCTAAGATAGACGTCTATATATAGCGCTCGCCTTCCTTGGAAAAACCTAACCTAGGCAAAATCACTTAGATGCCGTCAGGCTTCCAAAATTTCGTTTGCCGCCAAGTCTTCGCCGCCCTCGCCACCAAGCTTCACCCTCACCGCCGAGCTTCGCCGAACTTCGACCTTGCCACTTCCTTCCCTTCCTTCTTGGCACGCCGAGCTTTACCCTCACCGTTTCCTTCCCTTCCTTCCAGTCATTAGGCCGAGCTTCGACCTTGCCGCCAGGCACGCTGCCGCTTCCTTCCCTCCTCCGTCCTCGTGTCGCCTCCCTCATCGCCCTTGCCGCCGGCTGAGTCATGTCCTCGCCGCTGCCGCACCCTAGATTTTCTCAAACCCTACGATATGGAACTGTGTATTTTTATTATGGTATGGAACCGCCTGAAATGTCAAAAACCATTGTATGCACCATTATTGTGTGTTCTTCTGTAGGTGCATTAACCACGTTAGTGCATGATGTGTAGAAACCGTTTGTGAGTGACGTCTTTAGTTCCACCATTTGACACGTATATGCCGGAATACCAGCTTAGGATTTTTCTTTGGTGAGGAAACGTATTACTGAGGCTGCATAAAAGGATATTTTTCAAATAAAAGAGTTAAAATGAGGCTTAGAATTACATTTAGGGGTTAGTAAGCTCGTATATTAAACTAAGAGTCAATTGAGAGTATAGATTCAATCTCAAAGACTTAGGAACAACCTCCCCTGTTTCGGCAGAAACTTTGCTGAACTTAAACAGGGTATAACTTAGGATTGGTTGAACCAATGGAGGTGTGGGATACCAGTCTGGAAATGTTTTGAAGTCCTCTACTACGTTTCTGTAGAGCTCCAGAATATAATCTCCCTCCAAATGGATGAAAATCTCAGTTGAGTATACACTGTCCAGAAATAGGACAGACCCAAAATGCTCTCTGGAATTTTCTGAATTTCAACCACAATTCTGTAGAAAAATTTATAAGGGTCAAGCAAGCCTTCGTTGGAAAGTATAGGAAATGTGCTACAACTTTTTAGTTCAGTGTTTTCCAAGATGAAGGACAGAATTAGTTGGAATTTTGTGAACAAAACAGCCACTCGCAAAGGAGGTGCTGTCAAAATTCCTGAGAAAATTCTGTCAACTTGTAGGAATCATAACTGATAAACTAGGAAGGCTATGGAGGCAAATAAATACAATCTGGATTCCTTTTTGGGTTTACTACAACTTTGTTGTTGGACTCCAGTCCAGGTTTTGCCTCCAAAGTGGTCAAAACAGTTGAAATATCCAGACTGGTCAGCTGGACCAGAAGCTGGACAGTGAACACCATGTTGAAGTTTTTCAACCAAAACAATTAAGTTTCACATTTCGACATCCAGCGGCTGTTGTAAAACAGCGAGTGGAGTCGGAAAGTTTATGCATACAATATATCACTTCGAGCGGGTACAGGTTTGGGATCCAGTACAATAGCGAGGAATTACGCATGCTAACACACTTAACATCCCGTGACGACCTACGATGGTCGAAATGAACTTTTAACCCATAAAATTTAATACTTTGGAACTCGAGCGTGTGACACGGTCAAGGGATGTATATGTTGTATACAGTTTATACTTTATCCATATGTGTGATTGTTATGCGCATTATTTCAGCTAACAGTCGACTGAGCCAAATTCCTTGACATGCCCCGGATGAGGCAGCTTGCCTAGATCACTCATAGAGAATCTAGTCATCATCTTATTCTTGAAACTTGTGATGGTCTCAACATATGTCCCACAGACAATTAAATCATCTATATAAACACTAATGATCAGCGGTTTGTCTCCCTTCCCTTGTCTACATTTATTTTTGTAGCTTTCATTAAAGTGGGACATATTTTTTGTCTTATTAGTTCTAGAATGGAAAGCCCTAAGAAGACTGTTGCTGCTAGTGACAATGAAGAAGGCAATATGGAGTTTAGTGACTCCAGCAGTTCAGGCTCCTTTCACTGTCCATCGGACCCTTTTTCAAATATAAAAACTAAAAAGCCTTCAGAGGATCTTGACCCGGAATATGATCCTGCCGACGAGGTATGGATCACGTATCTTAACTCCAGCAGTTTAAGTTAATGTTGGTTGTCAAGTATATGAAGTCTTATAATTCTTTTCTAACTAGCTTAATCGCGAAGACAACGAGGTGACTTCGGCTCCTAAAACTGCAGAAGATTCTCCAATGGTTGAATCCTCAGGTTCACTAAAGCGAAAACGAGAGCAGCAAGGTCCCAATAAGGGTCCATTAAACCGCATTATATACATAACAAGTGTCGGTCCAAGTGGTCTTCCTCAAGAACCACTGGACTCAGTTGCAAAGTACCGAAATGCATGCGGTTTTCTTGTTAGAGAGCTCGTGTTGATCACAACCGAGTATTGGAGAAAATTACCTGAAGAGAACAAGAATGAGTTGTGGGAGAGGATAAAGAAACAATTCAACTTTCCGAAAGGCACAGAAGAAGCTGTTAAGAAAGCAACATTGGTCTCCTGTGGCAAGAAGTTTCATGGCTAGAAGAGTGAAATGAATGCTTATGTTAAGGCTGATAAGGTCCCTAGCCCGAAGAAAATAGGAAAAATCACATAAGCTCAGTGGCAAGATTTTGTTCGTCAATAGACCACACCTGATGCCAAAGCCCTATGTGCAAGTAGGTTAGAGCTTGCCAAAAAGAACAAATACCATCATCGCTTGGGTCTACTGGATATGCACCCAAAGTTCAGAAATGGAATAAGATATTAGAGGAAACTACCAGTAAGGGCAATCCTCACCCGTTAGAAGGCTGCGATGAGAGAACTCAGCGGTGGGTCTTTGCTTGATCAGGTTTGACCAGCGACGGCAAACTTGAAAAGCCCGACTCTGTGAATGAAGTAGAGCGAAAAATAAAAGAAGTAATTGAAAAGCAACAGAAGGGTCTCTTCAAGCCGAAGAGGGAGAATGACCAACTTAGCGCTATCCTAGGAAACCTAGAACACAGTGGACGTGTTTGAGCAATCTCTTCACAGATATCCTGGAGAGATGGTTTCCCGAAGAATCAAGAGTCATATAGAAGACGTGACAAGTTCAAGAAAACTCTTCATGAAACGATTGCTCAAAAGGTCAAAGAAAATGTGCAAGAAATAATGGATCAACTTAGACAATCGGGACAGTTAGTGGCACCGAGTACAGCGATGGTTCCCATGGCAAAGGAGCATTTGGTCCAGCCAACTACCTACCCTAGTAGCGTAGGTTCTGTGCCAGGCTCAGGGTCCCATACGTTCGCTGTCGATGATATTGTTAATGACAGATCTTGTCGTCTTCTTGTCCCGATTGGTAGAGTAGGCAACAAAACTAAACAAGTTGCTACTGCTATGGCAAAGCCTGATCGTGACTTCAACGGAAATGCACTTCCGTTGTATTATGTTGTGGTGCAAGTTCTTCAGATCATTGATAATGATTATGAAGATTATGAAATAGACCACATCACACATGAGGGGATCACGACTTTGGGGCAGACTGTCAACCAATTAATCATTTGGCACCGACGCGATATCCTGTTGGATGATGAGCCGATGTCTAGCCCCGTCTTATCTCAAAAGACTGCAACCCCGTCTTCTAAGCCGAAAGTCCAAGAAGATCCACTCTCGCTATGTCTCAGCATGGATGATACTAACCTTGCTAGTGAAGATAACAAAGAACAACTAGTTGAACAACAGCTTGAAGCAGTACCAAATGAAGCTGCTGGTAGTATAGAGCAACCAGTTGAGAAACTTCCGACGACTACTCCTCGATCATCAGTGCCTATAAAAGTTAGCTCATACGAAAATAAGAAATCTTCATCAGAAGTGTCAAAGTATTTGTAAAAACTGAAGGAAAATATTGCAAAATCAACTGCATCTCGTTCTTCACATGAGCCAGCAATAGAAGATATTGAGGAGTGGGAAGAAGACGGTGTCATATATAATCGGCAAACAACTTTAGTTAAACCAGGAGTTCCAGTATACAAGATTAATGATGTTCCTCCTGGATATGAGAATGGAAAGCCGTTTATGACATCGGTACAACTGAGCAAGCAACGTTTGTCGCTCAGAAGAATGCATGAGTGGTACATAACTGCCAGCACGAAATATGTCGCGCCCGGTACCTGCAACAGTCACCAAGCGTACTCCCGTGTGTGCCAGGATCATTTCATTTCACACACGAGATGAATAAGAGCAATGTATCATTATTAATATTAAGCCAAGTGCGGCGAATACATCAACCGAGTACATAAATGCCTCAAGGGCTCAAAAGAAAAGTACATCATGACAGCGGAAAATCTAAAGTGGGCTCCACAGGCGCCGTCCGGCGGTACGCCAGCCTAGATCTGCGCATCGGGGTCGAAGCCGTCGTCCACATCGTCCTCAGCAGCCTCCTCGGGTCCTGAGCAGCACGGAAAAGAGAAGAGGCAAACGCCTGAGTACAATAATGTACTCAGCAAGTGTGGGAAAATTTATGCATGATGAGGCTCAAATCAAGGAAGGCTAGACACGGCTCTTGCACTACGCAACCTATTCCTTAGCTTTATTAAGCATCCTATTTGTTTAGTGACAATCCCCGCCCAACCCAATCATATCTCCAAGTGATCTCCACTATCACTGTAATATCTCATTCCCAACCACCATCCCAATCCGCACCAAACCAACCCACGCTAATCATGAGAGAGTTACCAGCCCGCTCTTGACCGTGAGCACGGCTGTCTAGACAGTTTTGACTCTGCAGAGTTTGTACCCTTTACCCAAAAGTCGTGTTTTCATCACCCGTCGGTGACTCAAGAAACTCCTTTCCGCCCTCTCACACTCCCTATGGTGTGGGGCCAGGAGTACACGACAAGGCCTTTACATTGCACTACCCAACCCGTGCACACCCGCTAAGGATTCACCGCTGCGGCACTCTGAAACCTCTGCCGCAGAAGCCCCCTCTTGCGCCACTTACACATCTCTCTGGTGTACACAAGGAAAGATAGGAACAACTTAATTGGCCACACTGCCCCATAACAGTTCTTGTGGTGGCACTGTATAAGCCAGTTGACAGGTCTCACGAACCGGTCCTTAGGATCTACGCAGGCTAACTAACCGCAAACCCGAGTCTCGTGCACTCAGCACCCACCGTAACCCACCAGCCTGCTAGATCCCTACACTACCCACCTCATACACCACATACATCACCACATATATACCATATATATATCTCCACACAACATCTCAATGATCATGATAATATAACATTAATGTAAATTACTCCCATCCCATCTACTAAGCAGGGCTAAGCATGAAAATAATGACATAAAGGTAAACCCTATACTACCCATCCCGGCTACAAGGCAGATATTGGAAATACTAGTAAACAACCAACACATGGGAGTCAATTTAAGACCTAAGCATGCAATTCTAACTAAAATCCTAAAAATGGAGAAATATGGTCAAGGGCACTTGCCTCTCGAGAAGTGCTGCTGCTCGGGGTCGTCGAAGTCTTGGTCTTGCAGGTCCAGTGTCGGCTCGGGGGCTAATTTGAATCCATGTCGACCCAGATGGAAAATAGAGTAGCAAAGAACAAGTAAGCAAAAGTATTCAACATCCCCACACAGCATTCATCAAGGTGTAGCATAAATCCCACTCCCTTCATCTTATTGTGTGTATATTCCATGGGGGGGGGTATTTTACATAGGTTAGGGATGGTTGTAGGCCATAGTTGGATGTTTTAGCAGGTATGAGGGTATATTTTTCCAAGTCAGCACTTATACAAAGGTTAAAATATAATATGTGAAACTATAGAGGGGTGTTACTTCCATTTCAGAAACTACACTTGATTTTATATTAAAGTTACAGCCTACCACAGGGTTTAAAGTGTCATTTCAGCACCTTTAGGGGCTCATTTGTTATATAGCAGAAAAACAGGGGTGAAAAATGTTTAAACAGGACTTTCCAGGGATGTTTTGGTGAGTTTCCAGCAGGTCTTAGGGGTGGAGAGGTTAATTTTCAGAATATGTCAGGGTTCAACAATAGTAACAAGGGGCTGCAGGGGTCTCTTATAAAATTACAGCAATGTTTAGGACAACAAGGGGCTGCAGGGGTCTCTTATAAAAATTACAGCAATGTTTAGGACTGGTGCATGAGCTTCCTAGCACCTACAGGGATGTTTTTGCTACCTGCCACCTTATACAGGGACTTAGGGGTGATAACAAAACAAGTATGGGTCTAAAAGCATAAATAGAGCAGCCAGGGGGGGGTTACACTAAATTCCAGGGGCTAAAATCACATGGTCAATAAGTCCAGGGGTCATTTGGAAAGTTTCCAAACAGTCCAGGGCTGAATATGTTAAATCAGAGGAGTGCAGGGGCTGAAAATGGGAAATACCACGATTTTCCTTAATTATTCAAGAGCTCCGGGGGTAGCCGGCAAATAGGCAGGGGCTAGTTCGCTTTTTGTCGAGAACCCCGGGGACCTAAGTGCTAAACGAGCCGCGGGAAAATGGGGATTCAACCTGGGCCGCCGGATCGGGTGCGGACGGTCGGGATTTAAAATCCCAAACCGGTACGCCCCGGTCTAATCGGGGCCGTTGGCTCCCGATCGGACGGCGGGGGTTTTCCCCCGGCCGGAAACGGCCGCCGGCGACGGTTTCCGCGGCGGCGCGCCATCGGGGCGATCTGAGCTCGCTGGATCCAGCGTCTCCGGGCCTCCTAGCCCTAGCTACTCGACGAGATCGGAGAGGGGCCGGTTGGGGACCTCACCTAGAGTCTTTTCGCAGCTCGGGGAGGTCAGCTCGGCGTCGCGGCGTCGGAAAGGGGAGCAGTTCCTCGGTTCTTCGTCGGGGTGGCGTGGGAGCGTTTCCTTGCTCACGGCCTCGGGGTGGCTACGCGTACTGGAGGGAGAGGGAGTCGCCGGGGTTTAGTTCACAAGAAAACAGAGGGAAGGCGAGGGGTAGTCTGGGGTAAACGGGGTACTCACCGGGGGTCGGTGGGGGTGGGTTCTTCCGCGTCGGTCTGCGCCGAGGGAGACCGAGAGGAGGTAGCCGGCGTCTCTGCGGTGCCAGGGACCGGGTTAACTCGCCGGAACGGGGAGAGTTGGGTGAGGAAAGTGACGGGGTCGAGCTCACCGAGGGGTAGTCGGGGGCCTGCTCGGCTCCGGCCGCGGCGGGGAGAGGGAGCAGGGAGCGTAGGGTTTTCGGGGGGTTCTTTATAGTGCGGCGGAGGGTGAAGGCAGGGGGTATCCGAGGGGGGGCAGCGTCGGCTTTCGGTTGTAAAGCCGACGTTCGGTTGGGGTCGGTCGGCGACCGGAGAAAAGGTGGAAGAGAATGGAGGGAGCGGGGACCGCGCGGCAACGGGAAGAAGAGGGAAACTGGGGCTGACAGCCGGGGCCCGCCCGTCGGTGAGGGGAAAGAAAAAGACAGGGGCCTTGCGGGCTGGGCTGGTTAGGGAAGAAATGGGGTGATGGGCTGCGGGGGAAAGGGGCCTTTGGCCCAGTTTTGTTTCTGTTTTCTCTTTTTTTTGTGTGTGTGTGTTTTGTTTTATTTTTGGTTTTATTTTTCTTTTGAGTTTGATCAATAATGTGGTCTAGGTTCAAATTTGTTTGAAAATTTTTTGTATCTTCTTCTTTTTAGGTAGGTCGTTACAACACTCCCCCCCTCAAAAGAAATCTCGACCCGAGATTTTGGAGTAACTTACTTGAAGAGGTGCGGATAGATTGTTTTGATGTCTTCTTCTCGCTCCCACGTAGCTTCTCTCTCGGAGTGGTGCTTCCATTGTACCTTACACATCGGGATCCTCTTGTACCTGGTAATTCTTTCTGACCTCTCGAGAATTTTGATGGGGCACTCAGTGTAGGAGAGGTCTTCTTGCACATTGATATCATCCAGGGGTAGTTGCTCCTCGGGTGCTCTCAGGCACTTTTTCAGTTGCGAGACGTGGAACACATCGTGCACACCCGACAAGCGAGGGGGCAACTCAAGCTGGTAAGCAACCTCCCCTCTTCTACTCACCACCCTGAAGGGTCCTATGTACTGGGGTGCTAGCTTGCCCTTTACTTTGAAACGACGGAGACCTCGAATGGGAGACACCTTGAGGTACACGTAGTCCCCCACCTCGAAGGTCAATTCCCGTCGGCGCGTGTCCGCATAACTTTTCTGTCTAGACTGCGCAGTTTTCAGGTTCCTGCGGATCTCGCGCACTTTTTCTTCGGCAATCCTGAGCACATCCGGGCCAAAGACCTGTCCTTCACCTACCTCATCCCAAAAAAGAGGGGTCCTACACTTCCTACCATACAAGGCCTCAAAGGGTGACATCTTCAAGCTTGCCTGGTAGCTATTGTTGTAGGAGAACTCCGCATAGGGTAGGTACTTGTCCCAACTTTGATTGTTTTTCAGGGCACAAGCTCTCAACATATCCTCCAGAATTTGGTTGGTTCGTTCCGTTTGTCCATCTGTCTGGGGGTGATATGCTGAGCTAAAGTTCAGTTGTGTGCCCAAGGATTTTTGCAACTGTTGCCAGAACCTTGAAGTGAATTGTGTGCCACGATCTGAAACAATCTTCTTCGGAACCCCGTGGTAGCACACAATCCGGGACATGTACAACTCAGCCAGTTTTGCCCCCTTGTACTTCTCCTTCACGGGGATGAAGTGAGCCACCTTGGTCAGGCGGTCCACAATCACCCATATGGAGTCGTAACCTGACTGGGTCCTGGGCAATCCCACAATGAAATCCATGCTGATTTCCTCCCATTTCCACTCTGGTATCTTGAGTGGCTGAAGCAATCCGGCAGGCCTTTGGTGCTCTGCCTTGACGAGCTGGCACGTGTCACACAGGGCTACGTACTCTGCTACGTCACGCCTCATGCCGTGCCACCAGTAGCGGTCTTTGAGATCTTGATACATTTTGGTACTCCCAGGGTGAATGGAGTACTCTGAGTCATGTGCTTCTCTCAAGATCGTCTGCCGAATGGCAGGAATATCAGGCACGCAGATCCTCTTGCCAAGCCACAACGTACCTTGCTCATCTATCCTTTAGTCTGGAGCCTTGCCCTCCTCCATCAATTGCTTGATCTCTTGGATCCTCTCATCGTTCTTTTGTCCTTCGCGAATGTCACGCTCCAAGGTTGAATCCACCTCCATTACCACTGCCTCTGCGCCTGTCACTAGGTTAAGGTTGAGTTTTGCAAACTCCTCGCACAATTGGGGCGGTAGCGTTAAAGCGTGGCAATGCGCTTTCCGGCTCAAAGCATCGGCAACGACGTTCGCCTTTCCAGGGTGATAGTTGATGCCCACATCGAAGTCGTTGATGAGCTCTAGCCACCTGCGCTGTCTGAGGTTGAGGTCCGGCTGTGTGAAGATGTACTTGAGGCTTTTATGATCTGTGTAGATCTCCGTCCTCTTCCCCATGAGGTAGTGCCTCTACAGCTTTAGAGCGTGAACCACGGCGGCCAACTCCAAGTCATGCGTCGGGTAGTTCCGCTCGTGCTTACGAAGCTGCCTAGAGGCATAGGCTACGACGCGTCCCTCTTGCATGAACACGCATCCTAGTCCCTGCCCAGAGGCATCGCAGTACACGGTGAACTCCTTCTGCATGTCCGACATCACTAGCACGGGCGCCGTCGTCAACCTCTGCTTCAACTCTTGAAAGCTTGCTTCGCACTCCGGCATCCACTTGAATGCCTTTCCCTTTTCTAGCAACTTGGTGAGTGGTTTTGAAATCTTCGAGAATCCTTCAATGAACCGTCGGTAGTAGCCTGCCAATCCCAAGAAGCTTCTGATCTCGCTCACGTTCTCTGGCACCTTCCACTTCATCACATCCGCCACTTTGCTAGGATCCACGGATATGCCACCTTTGGAAATCACGTGTCCCAAGAAGGACACCTCCCTCAACCAGAAGTCACACTTGCTGAGCTTGGCGTATAGCTGGTGTTCCCGGAGTTTTTGCAACACCAAGCTCAAGTGTTTTGCGTGCTCCTCTTCACTCTTGGAGAACACAAGGATATCATCGATGAAGACTACAACAAATTTATCCAAGTACTCCATAAACACCTTGTTCATAAGGTACATGAAGTAAGCAGGAGCATTGGTCAACCCAAAGGACATGACCGTGCACTCATAGAGACCATATCGGGTGACAAAGGCCGTCTTCGGTATGTCCGAAGCTCGGATCTTCAATTGGTGGTAGCCCGATCGAAGGTCGATCTTTGAGAACACACACGCCCCTCTAAGTTGATCAAACAGATCCTCGATGCGAGGCAGAGGATACTTGTTTTTGATCGTGACGGCGTTGAGGGCTCGGTAGTCTACACACAACCTCTGGGTCCCATCCTTCTTTGGCACAAATATGACCGGGGCTCCCCAAGGAGAGGAGCTAGGACGGATATAGCCCTTATCTAGAAGCTCTCGGAGGTGGTCCTTGAGCTCCGCTAATTGCTTGGCATCCGTCCTATACGGCCGTTATATATAGGGGCCGTGCCAGGCACTAGTTCTATAGCAAACTCAATATCGCGGTCTGGAGGCATACCTGGTAGCTCCTCTGGAAAGACGTCCGGGAACTCGCCAACCACGCGAATCCCCTGAGTAGTGTCGAGCTGGTTAAGGTGGACCTTCTCGGCTGGCGGGGGTAGAGAGGTGTATTTCACCACAACACCGTCTGGGTGTGACAACCTGACGGTCCTGGTGGCACAAAGGATCACACCGCCGTACTTGGCCAACCAATCCATCCCCAAGATCACGTCCAGGCCTTGTGACTCCAACACAATAAGATTTGCTTTGAACTCCCTTCCCACTATCTTGATGCTCACTTTTGGGCACACCTGACTTGTTTTGATCTCGCCTCCAGGAGAAGTGACCACTAGCATACGGGACATAGCTATTGCCCTCATATCATATTTCTTTATAAAATCCTTGGCAATAAAATAGTGAGTAGCACCAGAATCAAATAAAATAGTAGCGGGGTGGGAGTCGACGGTAAACGTACCAAGTACCACGTCCGGAGCCAACTGAGCCTCCTCCACAGCTACGTGGTGCACTCGACCACGCGGGAGACTCTGCGGCTGCTGCTGTGGTGGCTTCTTCTTCTGGCATCTGCTGGCAAGGTGGCCCATCTCGCCACACACGTAGCACGGGCCCAGAGCCCTGGTGAACTGTCCCTGCTGAGTAGGCGCTGCTGTGCGGGGTGGGAAAGCTGGTCGCTGCTGTAGCTGCTGGCTCTGCGGGCGCTGTGGCTGTGGAAACGGCTGCCTGTAAGCTGGAGAAGGGTACCTCTGAGGCGGACTCGGTCCCACGTACCGGCCTGTCTACGTAGCTGGGAGTGGTGCAAAGCGAGTGCGGCTGCTGCTACCCGAAGACTGTCCCTGCCATCCCATCCTGCGCTTCCTGTGCGCCTCGAGCTCTGGCATCTGTCGCTCCATTACAAAGGCCTTGTCCACCATCTTCTGAAAGTCGTCGTAGTAGCTAGACGATAGGGCACACTTCAGCTCCTCATCAAGACCTCGTATGAAGCAGTCCTGCTTCATGTCATCAGTCCTGACGTCCTCCGGTGCGTAGCGGGACAGCTGCGTGAAGCGTGTGAGGTACTCACGCACTGTCGAGCCACCCTGTCTCAGTCCGAGGAACTCCTGCCGCTTCATCTTGATCTCACCAGCTGGCACGAAGTGGCGACGGAAGCTGTGCTGGAACTCCTCCCAAGTGATAGCCTCTGGGTCGGCGTGAGCAGCGGTGTAAGCTGTCCACCAGTCTGCCGCGGGTCCCGCTAGCTGGTGAGCAGCTAACAAGACACGCTCTCCTCCCACGCACTGGATCAACCGCAGCTTGTTGTCGATCGTCTTCAGCCAATCATCCGCGTCCATCGGCTCCACCGGGCTCGAGAAGACCGGGGGCTGAGTACTCTGGAAGTCTCTCAGCTTGGACCGTGGTCCAGGTGCCGGTGGTGGTGGAGGCGGAGGGGCTTGGTGGTTGTGGGCCATAATTGCTGCCAGGCCCTGCAGGAGCTGGTTTTGAGAGGCCAACATGTCCTGCACCGTCATGTAGTCCGCTCCTCGTCGAGCCGCTCGCCCGTTCCAGCATGGGACCTGGAACTCCGGGGGCTCATAGGCCTCGGGCATTCCACTCCCTCGACCTCGACCTCGTCTCCTACCTGCCATCTGTTACAGATAGCAACAAAATCTTAGATCCTGGAAAATTTAGAAAAATTTATTATCAGGCTCATAATTTATATAATAAGAACCATAAATATGCATGCAGCACTCATCAGACAAGTATGCAATAAATCAACCCATTACCCGTACGAGTCCTATCCCTACGTAACTAACGCTTCTTCACCATGGCTTGGTATCTCCTATCCTAGATAATTTTCGGATTGTCCGTGGTAACGGACCCTACTAGATTTGAATGAGATACGAGTGAGGAAAAATAGATGGGTTGAACGAGACGAGCTTGGGGGGAAAAGGGGGGGTAAGTCGTGTGAAACATAGAAACTCATGCAAACTTCACGCAGGTTCATAGTTACAATTAGTTTTAAGTTAAAATTAAATCTATTTTGTGTCCGTTTCTATCTAGGATCGCGTCCTAGGGACAGCCTTGGCTCTGATACCACTCTGTCGCGCCCGGTACCTGCAACAGTCACCAAGCATACTCCCGTGTGTGCCAGGATCATTTCATTTCACACACGAGATGAATAAGAGCAATGTATGATTATTAATATTAAGCCAAGTGCGGCGAATACATCAACCGAGTACATAAATGCCTCAAGGGCTCAAAAGAAAAGTACATCATGACAGCGGAAAATCTAAAGTGGGCTCCACAGGCGCCGTCCGGCGGTACGCCAGCCTAGATCTGCGCATCGGGGTCGAAGCCGTCGTCCACATCGTCCTCAGCAGCCTCCTCGGGTCCTGAGCTACACGGAAAAGAGAAGAGGCAAACGCCTGAGTACAATAATGTACTCAGCAAGTGTGGGAAAATTTATGCATGATGAGGCTCAAATCAAGGAAGGCTAGACACGGCTCTTACACTACGCAACCTATTCCTTAGCTTTATTAAGCATCCTATTTGTTTAGTGACAATCCCCGCCCAACCCAACCATATCTCCAAGTGATCTCCACTATCACTGTAATATCTCATTCCCAACCACCATCCCAATCCACACCAAACCAACCCACGCTAATCATGAGAGAGTTACCAGCCCGCTCTTGACCGTGAGCACGGCTGTCTAGACAGTTTTGACTCTGCAGAGTTTGTACCCTTTACCCACAAGTCGTGTTTTCATCACCCGTCGGCGACTCAAGAAACTCCTTTCCGCCCTCTCACACTCCCTATGGTGTGGGGCCAGGAGTACACGACAAGGCCTTTACATTGCACTACCCAACCCGTGCACACCCGCTAAGGATTCACCGCTGCGGCACTCTGAAACCTCTACCGCAGAAGCCCCCTCTTGCGCCACTTACACATCTCTCTGGTGTACACAAGGAAAGATAGGAACAACTTAATTGGCCACACTGCCCCATAACAGTTCTTGTGGTGGCACTGTATAAGCTAGTTGACAGGTCCCACAAACCGGTCCTTAGGATCTACGCAGGCTAACTAACCGCAAACCCGAGTCTCGTGCACACAGCACCCACCGTAACCCACCAGCCTGCTAGATCCCTACACTACCCACCTCATACACCACATACATCACCACATATATACCATATATATATATATATATCTCCACACAACATCTCAATGATCATGATAATATAACATTAATGTAAATTACTCCCATCCCATCTACTAAGCAGGGCTAAGCATGAAAATAATGACATAAAGGTAAACCCTATACTACCCATCCTGGCTACAAGGCAGATATTGGAAATACTAGTAAACAACCAACACATGGGAGTCAATTTAAGACCTAAGCATGCAATTCTAACTAAAATCCTAAAAATGGAGAAATATGGTCAAGGGCACTTGCCTCTCGAGAAGTGCTGCTGCTCGGGGTCGTCGAAGTCTTGGTCTTGCAGGTCCAGTGTCGGCTCGGGGGCTAATTTGAATCCATGTCGACCCAGATGGAAAATAGAGTAGCAAAGAACAAGTAAGCAAAAGTATTTAACATCCCCACACAGCATTCATCAAGGTGTAGCATAAATCCCACTCCCTTCATCTTATTGTGTGTATATTCCATGGGGGGGGGGTGTTTTACATAGGTTAGGGATGGTTGTAGGCCATAGTTGGATGTTTTAGCAGGTATGAGGGTATATTTTTCCAAGTCAGCACTTATACAAAGGTTAAAATATAATATGTGAAACTATAGAGGGGTGTTACTTCCATTTCAGCAACTACACTTGATTTTATATTAAAGTTACAGCCTACCACAGGGTTTAAAGTGTCATTTCAGCACCTTTAGGGGCTCATTTGTTATATAGCAGAAAAACAGGGGTGAAAAATGTTTAAACAGGACTTTCCAGGGATGTTTTGGTGAGTTTCCAGCAGGTCTTAGGGGTGGAGAGGTTAATTTTCAGAATATGTCAGGGTTCAACAATAGTAACAAGGGGCTGCAGGGGTCTCTTATAAAATTACAGCAATGTTTAGGACAACAAGGGGCTGCAGGGGTCTCTTATAAAAATTACAGCAATGTTTAGGACTGGTGCATGAGCTTCCTAGCACCTACAGGGATGTTTTTGCTACCTGCCACCTTATACAGGGACTTAGGGGTGATAACAAAACAAGTATGGGTCTAAAAGCATAAATAGAGCAGCCAGGGGGGGGGTTACACTAAATTCCAGGGGCTAAAATCACATGGTCAATAAGTCCAGGGGTCATTTGGAAAGTTTCCAAACAGTCCAGGGCTGAATATGTTAAATCAGAGGAGTGCAGGGGCTGAAAATGGGAAATACCACGATTTGCCTTAATTATTCAAGAGCTCCGGGGGTAGCCGGCAAATAGGCAGGGGCTAGTTCGCTTTTTGTCGAGAACCCCGGGGACCTAAGTGCTAAATGAGCCGCGGGAAAATGGGGATTCAACCTGGGCCGCCGGATCGGGTGCGGACGGTCGGGATTTAAAATCCCGAACCGGTACGCCCCGGTCTAATCGGGGCCGTTGGCTCCCGATCGGACGGCGGGGGTTTTCCCCCGGCCGGAAACGGCCGCCGGCGACGGTTTCCGCGGCGGCGCGCCATCGGGGCGATCTGAGCTCGCTGGATCCAGCGTCTCCGGGCCTCCTAGCCCTAGCTACTCGACGAGATCGGAGAGGGGCCGGTTGGGGACCTCACCTAGAGTCTTTTCGCAGCTCGGGGAGGTCAGCTCGGCGTCGCGGCGTCGGAAAGGGGAGCAGTTCCTCGGTTCTTCGTCGGGGTGGCGTGGGAGCGTTTCCTTGCTCACGGCCTCGGGGTGGCTATGCGTACTGGAGGGAGAGGGAGTCGCCGGGGTTTAGTTCACAAGAAAACAGAGGGAAGGCGAGGGGTAGTCTGGGGTAAACGGGGTACTCACCGGGGGTCGGTGGGGGTGGGTTCTTCCGCGTCGGTCTGCGCCGAGGGAGACCGAGAGGAGGTAGCCGGCGTCTCTGCGGTGCCAGGGACCGGGTTAACTCGCCGGAACGGGGAGAGTTGGGTGAGGAAAGTGACGGGGTCGAGCTCACCGAGGGGTAGTCAGGGCCCTGCTCGGCTCCGGCCGCGGCGGGGAGAGGGAGCAGGGAGCGTAGGGTTTTCGGGGGGTTCTTTATAGTGCGGCGGAGGGTGAAGGCAGGGGGTATCCGAGGGGGGGGCAGCGTCGGCTTTCGGTTGTAAAGCCGACGTTCGGTTGGGGTCGGTCGGCGACCGGAGAAAAGGTGGAAGAGAATGGAGGGAGCGGGGACCACGCGGCAACGGGAAGAAGAGGGAAACTGGGGCTGACAGCCGGGGCCCGCCCGTCGGTGAGGGGAAAGAAAAAGACAGGGGCCTTGCGGACTGGGCTGGTTAGGGAAGAAATGGGGTGATGGGCTGCGGGGGAAAGGGGCCTTTGGCCCAGTTTTGTTTCTGTTTTCTCTTTTTTTTTTGTGTGTGTGTGTTTTGTTTTATTTTTCTTTTAAGTTTGATCAATAATGTGGTCTAGGTTCAAATTTGTTTGAAAATTTTTTGTATCTTCTTCTTTTTAGGTAGGTCGTTACAAAATATGAACTTTCTTACGTCACATTTATTGTGCCAAAAGATGCATTCTGGAGCATTGGATAAAAAAACGAGGCCTTCTCTTTGAAGATCTACATAGCCTTTTCTATCGAGGCATGCTCAAAATCAACCTGCTACTCATCTGGTGCTTGTAAGTGCCTCTAATATTTTGAATTTGCTTTTCTTACTACACGGATACACATGTCATGAGATTACAACAATTCCAAACTTTTTCAATAGGATGCAATACATGGATAATAAAAAGCTAGATACCAAGACATGTATCCTTGACCCTACAATGATTGCAAAGTGCCAATTCGACTTTCAAGTGGATCGGAAGTCTTATAAGTACAAGCACCTGAAAAAAAGAATTTGACAAAACAATTGCAAAAGAAAAGAAGGATAAAATGTTAAGTGTTGCAACTTACATAGGACGTGCCATGTTTAACTTTGTCAGAGATGGCAAGGACTTAATAAGGCTCCGTACCACTTCGAGTAAGTTTAACATATGACATTGAAATAGCAATCATTGCTAATTATTAATTTAACACGTGTGTTTGTATGTGTGTAGTAACCACTACATAATAATCTTCATCAAGCCAACGCAGGGTTTGGCAACGGTCTTGAACTCGACTGATTACACACCAGATCGTTACAAAGATTTGCTTTCCATTTGAAACTGTACGGTTATTCAATACTTTTAATTTACACACATTTAAAATATGTTGACAAGTTTTATATGACATTCCTTGTATTACAGGGCTTGGCGGTTTTACGTGAAAGAACTTGGCGGTCAGAGCCCTCCTAATAAGGATGCATTGGAGATATCGACAAATTTTGCTTGTCCCAAGCAGCCTTCTGGGAGCGTCTTATGCGGGTATTACGTATATGAGCATCTTCGGACCGCCTGCAAATATAGAGTGAATCGTGAGGATGTAAGTTATCCTTAATTTCGATATTGTATTTTCTTACTTTTGAGTTTTATTTTCATTGTAACTAGCGTATTTTCTTACCACAACAAGGGTTTATCTGTATAGCCATTACAAAAAAATCTGTTAAGCTTGTTACTTCATAGAATTATTACTACTGTTATACTCATGAGTTGTTATATATTTCATTGCAGCATGCGAAGAATGTTTACCAAGAATGGCCGGTTTGTAGAAGTATTCCTGATGGAGGAGCTGACAAGATTGCGAGTGAATTGTGTCAATTCATGCGTCGCAAAATCTTCCACCGAAGAGGGTTGTACTTCAATAATCATGGTGGAGTAGTTGATGTGCCAGATTGCCAGTATGACAATAGAAACATCTTTTAGTGAAACTTGTAAACTATAATGAGTGTTGGTGTAACAAACTATGAGATCACTTCTGTGTAACCTGTACATTGTTTTAGTAAATTGACTTATGTGATTATATTGTTTTAGTGTAAACTATGAGATGAGTTTTGTGATTAAATTATTTTAGTGAAATTGACCTGGAAATTAGAAATAACAGTAGGTACTACTGCATAGGGCATACTTTATCATAGGCGGTTCTTTACCTACGGCTAGACCTGCCAGTGAAATTATATTATCACAGGCGGCTAGTCATAGGTAAAGAACCCCCTATGATAAAAGGATTACATAGGCGGTTACACTTACGGCACAAACCGCCTGTGATAAAGTGTCTTCACAGGCGGCTAGTAGTAGTTAGAGGACCGCTTGTGCTAATAGAGATATCACATGCGGTAAAACTTACGTTACTAACCGTCTGTGATAAAGTGTCTTCACAAGCGGCTATTAGTAGTTAGAGGACCGCCTATGCTAATATAGATATCACAGACGGTAAAACTTACGTTACTAACCGTCTGTGATAATGTGTCTTCACAAGCGGTTAGGCCTAGATAAAGGACCGCCATTCATAAATCTATTTCACAGACATTATTACTTTTCGCCTCTGAAATTGTAGATTATCACAGTCTCTTTGTTTCAGACGGTTTTGAAAACCGTGTGTGATAATACGTTTGGAGCCACCTGCGATGAAGCTTATTGTAGCAGTGCGATAACAGCCCACTACACTTGTTGACAACTCTAACTTCAGGCCCTGTAGGGAATTATGCCAGTTGATTAAAAACTTACCCTAAAAACAATATGATGCCAATTTTTCATTGAGTTGGATCTATTCAGGAATATGCATATACATGTTAGTTAGATGTTTACTTTCAAATCAGTAGCTCATGTGATCCAATACAAAATCTTACAACTACGTGAGAAAGGCTCATTCGAGACGTGCACGCACGAAGATAAGACCGCACATCTTCGTCGTCGCATCTCGTATTACAGAGTCATCGGAGACGCGCTTTTGTATGCATTATCGATTAGTACACATGGGAGACAAGCTTTAAGATTACGCATCTCCTTTGTAGTAAATCCGAGACGGGTGTTAAGGCGGCGTATCTCCTTTTTGTAAGAAATCCGAGATGAGCTTTAAGGGCGTCCGTCTCCTTTATGTAAAAAAATCTGAGATGGACATTAAGGCTGCCCGTCTCCTTTTTGTAAGATATCTGAGACGGTCTTTGTGTCAGCTCATCGCGGATGTAACGACTAATCCGAGACGGGGTGTTAGGCTGTTCATCACCTTTTTGTAAGAAATAGGAGACTAATCGGAGACGCGCTTTAAGTCTGCTCGTCTCCTTTATGTAAGAAATCTGAGATATTCTTTATGTTAGCTTATCGTGGATTTAACTACCGGCTGAGTCACTGTGGCACTAATAGCAGGCCCACCCTATTAAACTCTCGTCTCCTATTAGATGCCCCCCTGTTTATCCTAATTGCCGGCTTGCATCCTGGAGTTAGCCAGGATTTGGCAGCCGCATTGCCAGGGTCAGCAGCATATACATACAGAAACATATGTATAGCCAAATGGAGATCACATATTAAATTATATTGACTAATCAAATATTAACAAGGTGTCAATCGTGGTTACCAAGTAACTAATACACAAAGAATGCCCCCGTGTTCATCCTACTTACCAAGTAACCATTACATAAAGAATGCCCCCTATTTATCCTGCTTACCAAGTAACTAGTTACACAAATCATAATTGTCATCTAATCATGTATATTATAATAAAATCCCCCCTAATGTGCTTGAGGCTAGAACCTGATGCGTTCCTGAAGTCGGTTTCGTAGTCCCATCACACGATAAAATGAGAATTAGCAAAAGCTTAATAATAAAGTAAAATAAATGCACTTTCACATACATTGCAATTAGGCTGCTCTCCAAACACAACCATGCTTAAGCAGACATGGAAGCCGCATGTGTTGCTCGGAGCTTGTTGTGGGACGCAGATGTAGTATGATGTTTAAGTTGTCAGTGTTTTCCTTTTGGGTGTCCTCCTAGCACCTTAACCACGTCAAAAGCCCTAAACAGAAACATTCAAGTTAATGTAAAATTATCGTGCAATGATGAAATAGTGTGAGACCTATGTGTGTTGAATACATTGGCTTTGACGATAAAAGTTTTGAATACTACTAAAACACCTTTTTTAACATAGTCCAACTCTAGGCCCGAGCTCCTGCAAGGTCCGACGTAAGGTCCGACTTGCTTTGTCTAGATCTGACTTATTTTGGCTAGGTCCGACTTGTTTTTGCTAGCTCCAGTGCTAGGTCCGACTAGCTTTGGTAAGTTCCGTGCTACGACTAAGCTTTAGTAAGCTCCGGTACTAGGTCCGACTAGCTTTGGTAAGCTTCGGTTCAAGGTCCGGTTAGCTTTGGTAAGGTTCAGAGCTTAATTGCAATAGTTCTGCTTTTAACTTGCATTGTTTCGAACTTGCTTTACTCTTATGGAAAGTTTGCTTAGTATTATTTACTATGTTTTTGGTGTGTTTTGGTGGTTATGGCTGATATCATTTTGCTATGGTTTACAACATGCTTATGTGAGGTGCTCACGTAAGATGTCGTAGTTTCGAAACTAACGAGAGTCAAGTCGAGAACTTGTGCTCGGAAGTATTGGTTGTTTATTCATGTGCAGGTGTTGCTTGAGTTCAAGACATGGCTGGTGACGGGATCCATTGAACTAGTCTTAGGGAGAAGATGAGGTTCAACAACAAAGTTAGGGAGGAATTGTGGTTGAGTTGATCTGGAGGTTGCGTAGTATGTTTGAATCAAGAACAATGCATATGAAGGTATCTTGGATGTCGTTGGAAGATGTTTTCACGTGTGCAAGGAGTACATGGACGTGGCTGCATGGTTCCAAGGCGTGATGAAGAGATGTGGATGTAAAGAATTGGTCGGAAAGGTCCAACCGACTAGGTTATTGACTCAGGCTGCGGCTGAGTCGTGTTTGACTCAAATATGGAAAGTTTTGAGTTGGTTATGATAGGATTTCGTGGGTCACGAATTTGAGCTATTTTAGGAATGTTTGGGACGTTCCTAAGGTGTTTGGAAGTCTTAAGATTGTTTCTATCTGCGTATAGAAGAGTCTTGAGCAGTATTGGAAAGTTACAGTTTGAATCCAAGTAGGAGTAGGAGTCCTAGTTTGAATTGGGTTGGCCTTAGGGCTGGTTATATAAGCAAGGGAGGCCAAGGCTCATGTGTGCACGACTTTGGGGCTGTTCCTCTTGTGTTTTGATAAATAAAATTCGTATTCTAAAGGAACTTTTGTGCCTTGTTCGTCCGACTTGTTTCAGACAAGTTTTTCTCGTCGAGTTTCTGTTCAGCACTACCTTGCTTCGGTGGTTTTATCATAACTCGAGTTTTACAGATCCAATTGATGTGATTCTTTTTGGGTTGTCTTTACAAATTGATTATATATCATCTGTGAAAAGTTAACGGTCATCAAATTTGTGGTTTCTGATCTACACGAGTTTCTTTGCAGTATTCCAGAACTGTTTTTCTCGCGTAGGACAGATTGACCTTTGTTCGATCTTTCAATCGTAACTTGAGTTTCTCTCAACGGATTTTCATGATTCTTGTTGTGAAGTCTTCGTGACTTGATTCTCTACAATCTATACTAGTTTTGTCACAGTTGAACACGTTTAGGTTAGTCGCACACACGGATTCTTTAACAGATTGGTTTTCTGCTGAGGGGTGTTTTGTTGCTTCCGCTGAAAAGTTTTTATCTACCATTCACCCCCCTCTGGTAGCTTTACACGTGTACTTCGATCCTACAATTGGTATAAGAGCCAGGTTACTCTAATCTTTATGATTTCTACGTGTTTTGACTAATCATCATGGAGAAATAGTCCGCCAAACCTTGTGTGTTTAGTGGTATTGATTTTCAGGTTTGGAAGGCACGCATGGAAGCTTTCATTCAGGAGCAAGGCTTTGAAATATGGGAAAAGGTGTACAAGCCTTACGATGTGCCTTCAAATGATCAAGTCACGGCTACAAACATGAGAGATGTCGACAACAACAACAAGGCTCGGAACTTGATCATACAAGGACTAACTTAGAGCGACTTCGACCGTGTTGCACACCTCCAATCGGCGTACGATGTGTGGAGAGCACTTTGTGACTACCACGAAGGATCCAACATGATCAAGGAGGTAAGACAGGATATGTTCAAGAAAGAATACATGCGCTTTAAGATGCAACCCGGTGAGTCCATTGATGACCTCTTTGCTCGCTTTAACAAAATTTTCAACAACTTGCGTAGCGTCAATGTTAATTTTTTAGATACTGAAAATGCTAGGCAATTACTAAGTGCATTAGACATGTCAATTTGGAAGATAAAAGTAACATCCATACGTGAATCCACTGTCATGAGTACTCTTACATTAGATGTGCTTTATTCTAAGCTAAAAACTCATGAAATTGACATTATATCACGCAAGAACCCAAATAAGACTATTGCATTTGTCTCACAACGTGATATGCCTAGCTCTGGCCAATCATCTAGCAATACACTTGCTTTGCTGTCTTCACTAACCCTGGAACAGATTGAAGAGTTTCCATAGTAGGAGCTAGTACTTCTTTCTACTAGGTTCTCAAAAGCATTGCAAAATGTGAGAACTAGAAGGAGAGGAAGCTCCGGAACTCAACGATGCTTTGAATGTGGTAAGACATGACACTTTCGTACAAATTGCCCTAACCTTTCAGGTCCTTCTAAGCGTGATGAAAAGCAATAAAGTCAAGTCCTCTTTTGGCAACACCAACAAGAAAAAAAAGGGTTTTACAGGACGCAAACTGATAAACAGTTTCATCACCGCACTTCAAGAACTTGGCTCGAGTGATGTAGACATTGGAAGTGATGAATATGAAGATGATCTGGCAAACTTGTGCTTCATGGCGGGCAAATCAAAATCAAGTATGGAGGATGCAGAACACAACAGTGACAGCGAAGAGGTATGTCCTACTTGCGAAGAAATGTGTGATGCTATTTCTCGTGCCACTATTATTGTTAAGAAAAAGGACAAAAAGCTTAGGGACAATGCTGTTAAAATTGAGTCACTAGAATCTGAAATTAATCGTTTAAAATCCTTGATTCCTATTGATGATTATTGTTCCTTATGTGATTTAATATATGAACAATTGTCCTCTCTAAGAAGTGCACATACCTCCACACTTGATAAACTCGAACTTGAAATCGAAAAGAACAAAAAGCTTGCTGCACTTAATGATAAAAACTTGAAAGATGCTTGTTGTTCTATAATTGATTTGTATTGTTCTACTTGCGATGATCTTGATAAGAAACTACAAGATGCTACGAAAGAAATTTCTATATTGAACAATGCTTTACGTTCTCATGACGTTAAATATTATTCCAATTATAAATTAAAAGGAAAAACTTCATGTGAAAATTGCCTTGATCTATCAAATAAACTTGATAACATGCATAGGACATTAGATCAGTTTTGTAATGGGAATAAGAACCTAAACTTGCTGTTGAATTCTTCCATTCAGGTTCAAATAAGCATACTGCATGCTCATCTAGACATGAACACAAAGTTAAATTTCATTGTACCTATTGTGGTAGAGATGGTCATGTCATAGATTTTTGTTATAAACTAGCTAAACAACATAAAAAGGAAAGAATGCAAGCTATATCTTATAACTCTCATGCAAAATTTGCTGCACATACTAAACTGAATGTCAGGAACATGCAACCTTCTGTTATGAGTCAGAAATATTCAAAGTTTACCTCCGGAGCTTCAGTTTTTGCCTCCGGACCTTCTGTTTTTGCATTTGGAGCTACTGATTTTCGTGCTACACAAGTAACACCTTATAAGTCAGTAGTTAAGAACAAAAAATCTCAAATTTTGACTCATAAACCTGCTGTTTTATCTCAGCTTTCGCATGTTATTCCTGCTGGACGTCGTGTGACTCAGTACTGGATTCCTAAATGCCTTTTAACTGACCCCAGTATTGAGTCATCGACGTATTGTGCTTCTATGTAGGTTACATGCTTGAGGAAGGAGAACATTTGGATTGTGGATTCAGGTTGCTCACGCCACATGACCGGTAACAAAGAATGGTTCTCCTCTCTCTCTTTTGTGTCACGTGTAGAGAATGTTACTTTTGCCGATAATTCTTCAACTCCTATAATTGCTAAGGGTTTGGTTAGAGTAAATGATCACTACACTTTGAAGGATGTGGCACTTGTCAAAAATTTGAAATACAACTTGCTTTATGTTTCACAATTGCTAGATGAAAATCTAGAAATTATTTTCAATAAAAACTGCTGCAAAGTTGTAGGTTCAAATAGTGAGCTTATTTTTAACATGTCTCGGTTTGGAAGAGTTTTTAAAGCTGATTTTGATATGTCTTCCTCTAAGCATAGATGTCTAGTTGCAAATGATTCCAAAGATTTATATTTTTGGCATCGTAGACTTGGTCACGTAGGCTTTGATACGCGTGTTAGTGCTCTTGATCGCATACGTGGGCTGCGTAAGCTTAAAGGGGACCAAGAAATTGTGTCCTCTTCTTGTAGACATGCTAAGATGGTTGCAGGTTCACATGCTCCTCTCACAATGACCATCACAACTGAACCGGGTCAACTTTTACACCTTGACACTGTAGGACCTTCACGTGTTCAATCCTTCGGAGGTAAATGGTATGTTCTTGTGATTGTTGATGACTATTCTAGATACTCTTGAGTTTACTTTATGGCATCTAAGAATGAAGATTTTAGTCACTTTAGAACTTTATTTCTTAGATTATCAATTGATCACCTAGGATCTTTAAGAGCAATTAGAAGTGATAATGGAACCGAATTTAAAAATCAATCGTTTGATCACTTTTGTGCTGAAAATGCAATAAATCATCAATTTTCTTCACCATATGTACCTCAACAAAACGGTGTTGTAGAGATAAAGAACAGAACCTTAGTTGAGATGGCTAGGACTATGCTTGATGAATATCAAACTCCTAGGAAATTTTGGGCTGATGCAATTGCAACCGCTTGTTATGTCTCAAATCGTGTTTTCTTGTGTGCTAAGCTAGGTAAAACACCATATGAGCTCAGGTTTAGACATAGGCCTAGTGTCACACACTTTAGGGTCTTTGGTTGTAAATGCTTTGTTAAGAAACATGGTAATATTGATAAATTTGAAGCCAGATCTGTTGATGGCATGTTTCTTGGTTATCCATCTCATACTAGAGGCTACCGTGTGCTTTTACTTGATACTAACAAAATTGTGGAGACTTGTGAGGTTTCTTTTGATGAAGCTAGCCCAGGTACTAGTTCAAATATTGCAGGTCCGGATCTATATCCGCAGGGGGAGAGTATTTTCGTTGAAGAAGAGGAAGAAGTGGTGCTTCTGCCCGAAAATTCAACAACTAATGACGTTGTTCCAGCTCCTGATCTTGATTCACAGCCAGCACCGACGACCACCATTGCTGGTCCAGATCCTCCTCACGTCACAAGCTCATCTATTTGTGATGAACATGAAGAAGAAGAAGCTTGTGAAGTGTCCACTCCCCTCCGGATTCTCAAAAGTCATCCTCCACAACAAATTATTGGAAGCTTGCATGAACGAGTTACAAGATACATGTTTTTTGACCCCAATTCTCATGCTCATTCTGTTTTTGTTGCTTCTTTTGAACCCAAAGATATATCACACGCACTCACTAATGAATCTTGGATTATTGTCATGCAAGAAGAGTTAGAAAATTTTGAAAGAAATAATGTTTGGAAACTTTTACCTCCACCTCAAGGTCACACTTTAATTGGAACTAAATGGGTGTTTAAAAATAAACAAAGTGAGGATGGGGTTGTGGTTAGGAATAAGGCTAGGTTGGTTGCTCAAGGTTTCACACAAGTTGAAGGTCTAGATTTTGATGAGACTTTTGCTCCTATTACTAGATTAGAAGCAATAAGAATTTTGTTAGCTTTTGCTGCATCTAAAGGTTTTAAGCTATATCAAATGGATGTTAAAAGTGTTTTTCTTAATGGCTACATAGATGAGGAGGTTTATGTCAAACAACCACCTGATTTTGAAAATCCAAATGTTCCAAATCATGTTTACAAACTGTCCAAAGCCTTGTACGGTCTCAAACAAGCCCCTAGAGCATGGTATGATAGGTTAAAAACATTCTTACTTGAAAAGGGGTTTACCATGGGCAAGGTTGATAAAACTCTTTTTGTGCTTAAGCATGGCAATGACTCATTATTCGTTCAAGTGTATGTGGATGATATTATCTTTGGTTGTGCTTCTCATGATCTTGTGTCCAAGTTTTCAGCTATGATGGGTTCAGAATTTGAGATGAATATGATGGGAGAACTCACGTACTTTTGGGGGCTGCAAATCAAGCAAACCAAGGAGGGTACCTTTGTGCATCAAACAAAGTATACAAAAGATCTCCAAAGGCGCTTCAATATGGACAAAATCAAGCCTCTTCGGACACCAATGGGAACAGCAACAACACTTGAACTTGATGAAGATTGTGATCCCGTTGATCAAAAAGAATATAGAAGCATGATCGGATCACTTTTGTATCTCACGGCATCAAGACCGGACATACAATTTAGCGTATGTCTTTATGCACGGTTTCAAGCCTCCCCACGTGCTTCACATCGTCAAGCTATCAAAAGGATTCTCAGGTACTTACATGGAACTCAAGAATTTGGCATTTTGTTCCTTCTTCCTCAACCGTTACTTTGAAAGCTTTTTCCGATGCAGATTTTGGGGGTTGTAGGATTGATAGGACAAGTACTTCTGGTGCTTGTCATTTTCTTGGTAATTCACTTGTTGCCTGGTCCTCTAGAAAACAAAGTTTAGTTGCACAATCCACAGCCGAATCTGAATATGTAGCTGCTTCTAGTGCTTGCTCACAAATTCTTTGGATTGTTCAAACACTTAAGGACTATGGGGTTGATCTAGATAGTGTCCCACTGTTTTGTGATAACACTAGTGCCATTTGCATTGCTAAAAACCCCGTGCAACATTCGAGAACTAGGCACATTGACATTAGGTATCACTTTCTCCGTGATAATGTCGAAAAAGGGAACATTGTGCTTCACCATGTAGATACCGAACAACAATTGGCTGACATTTTTACAAAACCTTTGGATTTCACTCGTTTTTGTTACAATCGTAGTGAAATAGGGGTTATGCATCCTCATGGCTTAAATTGAGGGAGAATTTTGAAACTTGGGAAGTCTATGTGTGAATCTGAAATTAAAATAATATGAGCATAGTATTTCATGCATATATGACTTTGTGATTCCTTTTTCATGCTGGAAGTTCTTACTACATTACTCGTGTTATACATTTTGTAGTTTTTACCATGTCTAGTAATTGGAATAATTACTTACACTAAATCTGGTCATGGTCGAACTTTCTTGCTGTTATGAACTTGTTGCATGCTCACAAGTGCTTTTAATCATAAAGAATTAATCAAATAATCAACTCACATGTTGAGTTTTTATGTTCAAACAAAAAAATGAGAAAAGATCAATAGAATATGCATGCATCGCACTTCTTCTTTTGAGATGGCTTATCATTGCACTTAGATATGAACTTGAAAAGAGTTGTGTATGACTAAAACCATGTCCTTAAGCTTCTGACTGTCAAATGACATAGGCTTGGCTTGGTTGGTTAGAATGAGGCTGATGCTGCATATAATCTCTTGCAAATGTCATAAAATCAAAATTTGTGCTTTAAATGATAAATAAAATGCAGCAACAAGTGTCATGCTTTCAGGTCTTGAAATAGTTAAGTTTGTGAGATCATGACTTGCTTAAATTGAAAATTACACTTGATCTCTAGCATGGCTTACACTACTTTATGTATCTCATTGATGTGATAGTGTAAGTTACTTGATAGTATGATTTGGATGAGCTTTGTTTTATATGTATATGTTATAATGTGCTCATAACAAATTAAAAATTCTCTTTTGTACCTTGCTGAATACATTATCAAAGGGGGAGAAATTGATTACACATTGCACACATTCACAAGTGTTTTGACACGATTCTTCTCAGGGGAAGAATTTTTGGTATTTTTGTTTTTATTCTCATTTTATTTCTGATTTACAAAGGGGGAGAAATTGTTTTCAAAACTTTTCATGTGAATAAGCCAATGTTCGGATTTTAAGTGGTGTTGCCAATGCATTCATCAAGGGGGAGATTGTGAGGCCTATGTGTGCTGAATACATTGGTTTTGACGATAAAAGTTTTGAATACTACCAAAACACCTTTTTTAACAAGGTCCGACTCTAGGTCCGAGCTCCTGCAAGGTCCGACGATAGGTCCGACGTAAGGTCGGACTTGCTTTGTCTAGGTCTGACTTATTTTGGTTAGGTCCGACTTATTTTTGCTAGATCCGACTATCTTTGGTAAGTTCCGTGCTAGGTCCGACTAATCTTTAGTAAGCTCCGGCGCTAGATCCGACTAGCTTTGGTAAGCTCCGGTTCAAGGTCCGGTTAGCTTTGGTAAGGTTCGGAGCTTGATTGCAATGGTTCTGCTTTTAACTTGCAATGTTTCGAACTTGCTTTACTATTATGGAAAATTTGCTTAGTATTATTTTACTAAGTTTTGGTGTGTTTTGGTGGTTATGGCTGATATAATTTTGCTATGGTTTACAACATGCTTATGTGAGGTGCTCACGTAAGATGTTGTAGTTTCGGAACTAATGAGAGTCAAGTCGAGGACTTGTGCTCGGAAGTATTGGTTGTTTATTCATGTGCAGGTGTTGCTTGAGTTCAAGACATTGCTGGTGACGGGATCCATTGAACTTATCTTAGGTAGAAGATGAGGTTCAACAACCAAGTTCGGGAGGAATTGTGGTTGAGTTGATCGGGAGGTTGCGCAGTATGTTTGAATCAAGAACAATGCATATGAAGGTATCTTGGACGTCGTTGGAAGATGTTTGCATGTGTGCAAGGAGTGCATGGACGTGGCTGTATGGTTCCAAGGCGTGATGAAGAGATGTGGACGTAAAGAATTGGTCAGAAAGGTCCAACCGACTAGGTTATGGACTCAGGCTGCGGCTGAGTCGTGTTTGACTCAAATATGGAAAGTTTTGAGTTGGTTATGATAGGATTTCGTGTGGGTCACGAATTTGAGTTATTTTAGAAATGTTTGAGACGTTCCTAAGGTGTTTGGAAGTCTTAAGATTGCTTCTATCTGCGTATAGAAGAGTCTTGAGCAGTATTGGAAAGTTACAGTTTGAATCCAAGTAGGAGTAGGAGTCCTAGTTTGAATTGGGTTGGCCTTAGGGCTGGTTATATAAGCAAGGGAGGTCAAGGCTCATGTGTGCACGACTTTGGGGCTGTTCCTCTTGTGTTTTGATAAATAGAATTCGTATTCTAAAGGAACTTTTGTGCCTTGTTCGTCCGACTTGTTTCAGACAAGTTTTTCTCGTCGAGTTTCTGTTCAGCACTACCTTGCTTCGGTGGTTTTATCATAACTCGAGTTTTACAGATCCAATTGATGTGATTCTTTTTGGATTGTCTTCACAACTTGATTATCTATCATGTGTAAAAGTTTCACGGTCATTGAATTTTTTGTTTCTGATCTACACGAGTTTCTTTGCAGTATTCTAGAACTGTTTTTCTCGCGTAAGACAGATTGACCTTTGTTCGATCTTTCGATCGTAACTTGAGTTTCTCTCAACGGATTTTCATGATTCTTGTTGTGAAGTCTTCGTGACTTGATTCTCTACAATCTATACTAGTTTTGTCACAGTTGAACACATTTAGATTAGTCGTACACACGGTTTCTTTAACAGATCGGTTTTCTGCTGAGGGGTGTTTTGTTGCTTCCGCTGAAAAGTTTTTATCTACCATTCACCCCCCTCTGGTAGCTTTACACGTGCACTTCGATCCTACAAATAGTCAGGAACTAAATTGAAGAAGGAACTTACTCGTTAAGAATGGCCATGATATCAGTCTAATCACGGGTAAATCGCTCACCAGTTATTGAATCTGTCGGCCTTGCGGAGTCATAGTACCAGACTTGGTCGTACTTTGTAGAAATTGCCAGAGTTACCCAATGGTTACCCGTGTTGAACGGAACGACTAGGAGCTCCTTATCACTGTAGTGTCTCATTGCCTTGATAAAATATGCAATAATATCTTTTTGACTTCTGGCCATTAGAAGATTAGTTCTCTTTGATATTTGCGGGTCAAGATATGCATGAGACTCCTTTCCCGTTCTATGAGGAGTAATTTATTGCATGTGTCTACACGCAAAATGCCAATTTTGTTAGACACATATAACACTTATATTGAGTACATATATTGAAGAACTTAGTTTTTGAGGACTTACAATGCGGAGCAACGTATTAGAGAGACATCCAACTCGTCGAGGGTGAAAAGGTCGTAGAGATCGGACCATGAGATGAGAAAGAGCATCTTTACTGGCCAGAAATTGCTTTTCCTTGTATCCCACTATTAGGTCTTTATGTTTTTGTAGTTTTTGATGTAGTAGTTATGAAGTAGGACACAAGATTTACCAGCTTCTTTGAGTGCGCCGTCGGTTAACATCGGCTTCCCCATTTGAAACTTCGGGTTAGCATGCGTCATAGATGTCGGTAACTTTGGGTTAGCTTCTGACTCTTTCAGTGGTTTGTTTCCTTCGACGACATCTTCCGTTGCTGCGAGTGACTCTTGGCACATACATTCTTCGTCGCCTTTGCCTGCGGCTGATCAGGTGTAAGGAGCAGGGTACTCCGAGTACGAGGTGGAGACGGATGCAGCTGCTCTTCAAGTGGAGACTTCTGCGACAGCTCTAGAATTGGAGACGGATGCAGTTGATCTCGAATTGGAGACTTCTGTTGCTTCTCTATAATTGGAGGCAACTGCCTTTTCAATCTGTTACTGATGCTCCGACTGATACATCCTCAAATTCAATAAAATTCACTGAAATCTGATAAAACATTATCAAATTTCAGTCACATTTGCACAAACTGTTACATAAGGGAGCAAATATCTTTTAACTTAATTTAATGAGAACCTTTGGTTGTGTGGCATTTGCAAAGAAGTTGGGACTAGGACCGAACAAGCTTTGTGACAGGTTAGTCATGTGTGTGTTTATTGGGTATGAGTTGAATGCAAAAGCACACAAGTTGTATGATCTAGTAAGCAAAAGAGTAATGGTGTCAAGAGATGCGAAGTTTGATGAAAAGAGACGATGGAACTGGAATTCACATTCAAATTCACACAAACAGTCACAAATAGTTAGAGCTTGATACCGAGGTCGGGGTCAAGGCGGAGTTGAGATCGACGACAACAGTGCGACAATGACCAAGAGCTTGAGGAAGAGGGACGACGGCGGCTCGCGCTAAGGGCAAGGTTGAGGCGGCGGCGTGCTCCGGGGACGGGGATGAGATCGACATCAATCGAATGACGAACGTCTAAGTCTTTCCAATACGGTAGCTCCCAAAAAATCGATTGCTTCTTTCACATGTCATCTTCGCCAATATTTTTGCTAGTCCTTTTCCGCTTACCAAGGACAACATGGATATTCTTGAGCATTTCATAGACTTCATGACCTGTGAGATGGGATGGAGGACGCCTCTTCTCAGTGTTACCATTGAAATTATCCTTCATACTCCGAAATGGGTGCTTCATTAGAATGTAGCGTCTATGTCCCATGTACACTATTTTTCGTGATTCGCTCAAATACTGTGAGTCTATTTTTCTGAAACAATGTGGATATCCACAACCTACTTTCTTACTCTGTCCGGATGTGTTACGTGCCACTGGAGAATCACTAACAGTCAAAAATAAAATGACTTTGAAATCAAAGTACTCACGCTTGTGCTCATCCCAGACCTGCACTCCATTGTTGTACCACAACTCTTTCAGATCTTCAACCAGAGGCCTGAAATAATTGTCGATGTCATTCCCAGGTTGTTGTGGCCCCGGTATCAGTCCTGACATCATAATATATTTCTGTTTGTTGCACAACCAAGGAGGAAAGTTAAAAATTGTTGGCACAATTGGCCATGTGCTATGTGTGCTACTGTTCAAAAAAAGATTCATGTCATCGATGCTCATTGCGATCCTAATATTCCTCAGATCAATGACAAATTCAGGATTTCGTGAATCAATGTTTCGCAGTGGTATCAGCAGGATGCCTTATCATTCCAGCATCCTGCATATGCTTCTCTTTGTGCTATCGCAACAATTCTAACTCCTTGTTTACAAACCAATGCTTCAAACGAGAAATGATAGGAAAGTACCAAAAACACCTTTTTAGGCCCGCCTTTTCTTCTATTTCTGTTGCAGTTCTCGTGATCACTGTAGTCTTTCCTACGATTGAATTTGTCGAGTCAACAAATAGGACATTTCTTGAGGTTTTCGTACTCAGGTCCACGATATAGAATGCAATCATTCTTTCACGCATGGATTTTCTCCACCTCCAAACCCAGTGGACAGATTATCTATTTTGCCTCATAAATTGTCTTAGGTACTGCGTTGCCTTGGGGTAACATGTTCTTAAGGAGCGTCAACAATTCCTTAAAACTACAATCACTCCATCCGTTGCTCGCCTTCAACTAGAAAAGTTTCACCATCACAAACAGTCTCGTGTACTGAGCCGCACAACCATGATACAATGGCTTCTTTGAGTCTTTGATCATCTTCTTGTACTTTGCAAGTTCACCATTACTGTACTGATCATCGTCGTCATGTCTCTCTACATTGTGTACCATCTCCTCTATGTTATGCACATGAAACTCAATATTGTCATCGGTGAACCCTAATATATCTGGCTCGTTCACATCGTCGTCATGATCTTCTTCGACAGTGGTAGGGTCCTCCCTCTCCATATACAATCTCTCGTCTCTGCTTCATTAAGTCCCTCCTCCCCATGTTTGTTCCAACATCGATAATCCACCATGAATCCATGCGTGATCAAATGTGACCTCAACACATCATTTGTGTGATATCTCTTCTCATTCTTGCAATGTTTGCAAGGACAACAAATATTCCCTCTAATGTTGTCCAACATGTCTTTCTTCACGAAATTGATAAATGCATCTACCCTTTGATATACTCATTGCAAAGGCGCGACTGTAGGATCGAAGTACACGTGTAAAGCTACCAGAGGGGGGTGAATGGTAGATAAAAACTTTTCAGCGGAAGCAACAAAACACCCCTCAGCAGAAAACCAATCTGTTAAAGAAACTGTGTGTGTGACTAATCTAAACGTGTTCAACTGTGATAAAACTAGTATAGATTGTAGAGAATCAAGTCACGAAGACGTCACAACAAGAATCATGAAAATCCGTTGAGAGAAACTCAAGTTACGATCGAAAGATCGAACAAAGGTCAATCTGTCCTACGCGAGAAAAACAGTTCTGGAATACTGCAAAGAAACTCTTGTAGATCAGAAACCACAAATTAAATGACCGTGACATTTTCACATATGAGAGATAATCAAGTTGTGAAGACAACCCAATAAGAATCACATCAATTAGATCTGTAAAACTCGAGTTATGATAAAACCACCGAAGCAAGGTAGTGCTGAACAGAAACTCGACGAGAAAAACTTGTCTGAAACAAGTCGGACGAACAAGGCACAAAGGTTTCTTTAGAATACGAATTTTATTTATCAAAACACAAGAGGAACAGCCCCATAGTCGTGCCCCACGAGCTCTGGCCTACCTTGCTTATATAACCAGCCCGAAGGCCAACTCAACTCAAACTAGGAATCCTACTCCTACTTGGATTCAAACTGTAACTTTCCAATACTGCTCAAGACTCTTCTATACGCAGATAGAAGCAATCTTAAGACTTTCAAACACCTTAGGAACGTCCCAAACATTTCTAAAACAACTCAACTTCATGTCCCACACGAAAGCCTATCATAACCAACTCAAAACTTTCCATATTTGAGTCAAACACGACTCAGCCGCAGCCTGAGTTCATAACCTAGTCGGTTGGACCTTTCCGACCAATTCTTTACGTCCACATCTCTTCATCACGCCTTGGAACCATGCAGCCACGTCCATGCACTCCTTGCATACGTGCAAACATCTTTCAATGACGTCCAAGATACCTTCATATGCATTGTTCTTGATTCAAACATATTGCGCAACCTTCCGATCAACTCAACCACAATTCCTCCCAAACTTGGTTGTTGAACCTCATCTTCTCCCTAAGACTAGTTCAATGGATCCCGTCACCAGCCATGTCTTAAACTCAAGCAACACCTGCACATGAATAAACAACCAATACTTCCGAGCACAAGTCCTCGACTTGACTCTTGTTAGTTCCGAAACTACAACATCTTACGTGAGCACCTCACATAAGCATGTTGTAAACCATAGAAAAATGATATCAGCCATAACCACCAAAACACACCAAAAACTTAGTAAAATAATACTAAGCAAACTTTCCATAAGAGTAAAGCAAGTTGGAAAATTGCAAGTTAAAAGCAGAACCATTGCAATCAAGCTCCGAACCTTATCAAAGCTAACCGGACCTTAAACCGGAGCTTACCAAAGCTAGTCGGATCTAGCGCCGGAGCTTACTAAAGCTTAGTCAGACCTAGCACGGAACTTACCAAAGCTAGTCGGACCTAGCACCGGAGCTAGCAAAAACAAGTCGGACCTAGCCAAAATAAGTCGGACCTAGACAAAGCAAGTCGGACCTTACGTCAGACCTTGCCGGAGCTACCCAAAACAAGTCGGACCTATCGTCGGACCTTGCAGGAGCTCGGACCTAGAGTCGGACCTTGTTAAAAAGGTGTTTTGGTAGTATTCAAAACTTTTATCGTCAAAGCTAATGTATTCAGCACACATAGGTCTCACAATCTCCCCCTTGATGAATGCATTGGCAACACCACTTAAAATCCGAACATTGGCTTATTCACATGAAAAGTTTTGAAAACAATTTCTCCCCCTTTGTAAATCAGAAATAAAATGAGAAGAAAAACAAAAATACCAAAAATTCTCCCCCTGAGAAGAATCGTGCCAAAACACTTGTAAATGTGTGCAATGTGTGATCAATTTCTCCCCCTTTGACAATGTATTCAGCAAGGTACAAAAGAGAAATTTTAATTTGTTATGAGCATATTATAACATATACATATAAAACAAAGCTCATCCAAATCATACTATCAAGTAACTTACACTAACACATCAATGAGATACATAAAGTAGTGTAAGCCATGCTAGAGATCAAGTGTAATTTTCAATTTAAGCAAGTCATGATCTCACAAACTTAACTATTTCAAGATCTGAAAGCATGACACTTGTTGCTGCATTTTATTTATCATTATAGCACAAATTTTGATCTTATGACATTTGCAAGAGATTATATGCAGCATCAGCCTTATTCTAACCAACCAAGCCAAGCCTATGTTATTTGACAATCAGAAGCTTAAGGACATGGTTTTAGTCATACACAACTCCTTTCAAGTTTATATCTAAGTGCAATGATAAGCCATCTCAAAAGAAGAAGTGTGATGCATGCATATTCTCTTTATATTTTCTCATTTTTTTATTTGAACATGAAAACTCAATATGTGAGTTGATTACTTGATTAATTCTTTATGATTAAAAGCACTTGTGAGCATGCAACAAGTTCAAAACAGTAAGAAAGTTCGACCATGACCAGATTTAGTGTAAGTAATTATTCCAATTACTAGACATGGTAAAAACTACAAAATGTATAACACGAGTAATGTAGTAAGAACTTTCAGCATGAAAAAGGAATCACAAAGTCATATATGCATGAAATACTATGCTCATATTATTTTAATTTCAGATTCACACATAGACTTCTCAAGTTTCAAAATTTTCCCTCAATTTAAGCCATGAGGATGCATAACCCCTATTTCACTACGAATGTAACAAAAACAAGTGAAATCCAAAGGTTTTGTAAAAATGTCAGCCACTTATTGTTCGGTATCTACATGGTGAAGCACAATGTTCCCTTTTCGATATTATTATGGAGAAAGTGATACCTAATGTCAATGTGCTTAGTTCTCGAATGTTGTACGGGGTTTTGAGCAATGCAAATGGCACTAGTGTTATCATAAAACAGTGGAACACTATCTAGATCAACCCCATAGTCCTTAAGTGTTTGAACAATCCAAAGAATTTGTGAGCAAGCACTAGCAGCAGCTACATATTCAGATTCGGCTGTGGATTGTGCAACTGAACTTTCTTTTCTAGAGAATCAGGCAACAAGTGAATTACCAAGAAAATGACAAGCACCAGAAGTACTTTTTCTATCAATCCTACAACCCCCAAAATCAGCATCGGAAAAAGCTTTCAATGTAACGGTTGAGGAAGATGGAAGAAAAATGCCAAATTCTTGAGTTCCATGTGAGTACCTGAGAATCCTTTTGATGGCTCGACGATGTGAAGCATGTGGGGAGGCTTGTAACCGTGCACAAAGACATACGCTGAATTGTATGTCCGGTCTTGATGCCGTGAGATACAAAAGTGATCCGATCATGCTTCTATATTCTTATTGATCAACGGGATCACAATCTTCATCAAGTTCAAGTGTTGTTGTTGTTCCCATTGGTGTCCGAAGAGTCTTGCTTTTGTCCATGTTGAAGCGCCTTAGGAGATCTTTTGTATACTTTGTTTGATGCACAAAGGTACCCTCCTTGGTTTGCTTGATTTGCAGCCCCAAAGTACGTGATTTCTCCCATCATACTCATCTCAAATTCTGAACTCATCATAGCTGAAAACTTGGACACAAGATCATGAGAAGCACAACTAAAGATAATATCATCCACATACACTTGAACGAATAATGAGTCATTGCCATGCTTAAGCACAAAAAGGGTTTTATCAACCTTACCCATGGTAAACCCCTTTTCAAGTAAGAATGTTTTTAACCTATCATACCATACTCTAGGTGCTTGTTTGAGACCGTACAAGGCTTTGGACAGTTTGTAAATAAGATTAGGAAAATTTGGATTTTCAAAACCAGGTGGTTGTTTGACATAAACCTCCTCATCTATGTAGCCATTAAGAAAAGCACTTTTAACATCCATTTAGTTCTAATTAAAGTGTGACCCTGAGGTGGAGGTACAAGTTTCCAAACATTATTTCTTTCAAAATTTTCTAACTCTTCTTGCATGGCAATAATACAAGATTCATTAGTGAGTGCGTGTGATATATCTTTGGGTTCAAAAGAAGCAACCCAAAGCAGAATGAGCATGAGAATTGGGGTCGAAAAACTTGGATCTTGTAACTCGTTCATGCAAGCTTCCAATAATTTGTTGTGGAGGATGACTTTTGAGAATCCGGAGGGGAGTGGACACTTCACAAGCTTCTTCTTCTTCATGTTCATCACAAATAGATGAGCTTGTGCGTGAGGAGGATCTGGACCAGCAATGGTGGTCGTCGGTGTTGGCTGTGAATCAAGATCGGGAGCTGGAACAATGTCATTAGCTGCTGAATTTTCGGGCAGAAGCACCACTTCTTCCTCTTCTTCAACGAAAATACTCTCCCCCTGCGGATATAGATCCGGACCTGCAATATTTGAACTAGTACTTGGTCTAGCTTCATCAAAAGAAACCTCACAAGTCTCCACAATTTTGTTAGTATCAAGTAAAAGCACACGGTAGCCTCTAGTATGAGATGGATAACCAAGAAACATGCCATCAACAGATCTAGCTCCAAATTTATCAAGATTACCATGTTTCTTAATAAAGCATTTGCAACCAAAGACCCTAAAGTGTGTGACACTAGGCCTATGTACAAACCTGAGCTCATATGGTGTTTTACCTAGCTTAGCACGCAAGAAAACACGATTTGAGACATAACAAGCGGTTGCAATTGCATCAGCCCAAAATTTCCTAGGAGTTTGATATTCAGCAAGCATAGTCCCAGCCATCTCAACTAAGGTTCTGTTCTTTCTCTCTACAACACCGTTTTGTTGAGGTACATATGGTGAAGAAAATTGATGATCTATTGCATTTTCAGCATAAAAGTGATCAAACGATTGATTTTAAAATTTGGTTCCCTTATCACTTCTAATTGCTCTTAAAGATCCTGGGTGATCAATTTATAATCTAAGAAATAAAGTTCTAAAGTGACTAAAATCTTATTCTTAGATGCCATAAAGTAAACCCAAGAGTGTCTATAATAGTCATCAACAATCACAAGAGCATACCATTCACCTCCGAAGGAATGAACACGTGAAGGTCCTATGGTGTCAAGGTGTAAAAGTTGACCCGGTTCAGTTGTCATGGTCATTGTGAGAGGAGCATGTGAACCTGCAACCATCTTAGCATGTCTACAAGAAGAGCACACAATTTCTTTGTCCCCTTTAAGCTTAGGCATTCCACGTATGCGATCAAGAGCACTAACACGCGTGAGATGATCAAAGCCTACGTGACCAAGTCTACGATGCCAAAAATATAAATCTTTGGAATCATTTGCAACAAGACATCTATGCTTAGAGGAAGACATATCAAAATCATCTTTAAAGACTCTTCCAAACCGGGACATGTTAAAAATAAGTTCACTATTTGAACCTACAACTTTGCAGTTTTTATTGAAAATAATTTCTAGATTTTCATCTAGCATTTGTGAAACAGAAAGCAAGTTGTATTTCAAATTTCTGACAAGTGCCACATCCTTCAAAGTGTAGTGATCATTTACTCTAACCGAACCCTTAGCAACTATAGGAGTTGAAGAATTATCGGCAAAAATAACATTCTCTACACGTGACACAAAAGAGAGAGAGGAGAACCATTCTTTGTTACGGTCATGTGGCGTGAGCAACCTGAATCCACAATCCAAATGTTCTCCTTCCTCAAGCGTGTAACCTACATAGAAGCACAATACATCGATGACTCAATACTGAGGTTAGTTAAAAGACATTTAGGAATCTAGTACTGAGTCACACGATATCCAGCAGGAATAACATGCGAAAGCTGAGATAAAACAGCGGGTTTATGAGTCAAAGTTTGAGATTTTTTGTTCTTAACTACTGACCTATGAGGTGTTACTTGTGTAGCACGAAAATCAGTAGCTCCGGAGGCAAAAACAGAAGGTCCGGAGGCAAAAACTGAAGCTCCGGAGGCAAAAACTGAAGCTCCGGAGGTAAACTTTGAATATTTTTGACTCATAACAGCAGATTGCATGTTCCTGACATTCGTTTTAGTATGTGCAGCAAATTTTTGCATGAGAGTTATAAGATCTAGCTTGCATTCTTTCCTTTTTATGTTGTTTAGCTAGTCTATAACAAAAATCTATGACATGACCATCTCTACCACAATAGGTACAATGAAATTTAACTTTGTGTTCATGTCTAGATGAGCATGCAATATACTTATTTGAACCCGAATGTGACAACACTCCTGCAGATTTAAAAACCACTTCTTTTTGTTTAGGAACTGTTTGAATCAAACCACTTCCTAGTGATTTTACAATTGTAGGTGGATGTTCCTTAGCATGAGCATGTGAATCAAAACCTAAACCAGTTTTATCATTGCAAGACTTGGAAGAATTCAGCAGCAAGTTTAGGTTCTTATTCCCATTGCAAAACCGATCTAATGTCTTATGCATGTTATCAAGTTTATTTGATAGATCAAGGCAATTTTCACATGAAGTTTTTCCTTTTAATTTGCAATTGGAATAATATTTAACTTCATGAGAACGTAAACATTGTTCAATATAGAAATTTTTTTCATAGCATCTTGTAGTTTCTTATCAAGATCATCGCAAGTAGAACAATCCAAATCAATTATAGAACAACAAGCATCTTTCAAGTTTTTATCATTAAGTGCAGCAAGCTTTTTGTTCTTTTCGATTTCAAGTTCAAGTTTATCAAGTGTGGAGGTGTGTGCACTTTTTAGAGGGGACAATTGTTCATATATTAAATCACATGAGGAACCAGAATCATCACTAGGAATCAAGGATTTTAAACGATTAATTTTAGATTCTAGTGACTCAATTTTAACAGCATTGTCCCTAAGCTTTTTGTCCTTTTTCTTAACAATAATAGTGGCACGAGAAATAGCATCACACATTTCTTCGCAAGTAGGACATACCTCTTCGTTGTCACTGTTGTGTTCTGCATCCTCCATACTTGATTTTGATTTGCCCGCCATGAAGCACAAGTTTGCAAGATCATCTTCATCTTCATCACTTCCAATGTCTACATCACTCAAGCCAAGTTCTTGAAGTGCGGTGATGAAACTGTTTATCAGTTTGCGTCCTGTAAAACCCTTCTTTTTCTTGTTGGTGTTGCCAAAAGAGGACTTGACTTTATTCTGCTTTTCATCACGGTTAGAAGGACCTGAACGGTTAGGGCAATATGTACGAAAGTGTCCTGTCTTACCACATTCAAAGCATCGTTGAGGTCCGGAGCTTCCTCTCCTTCTAGTTCTCACATTTTGCAATGTTTTTGAGAACCTAGTAGAAAGAAGTACTAGCTCCTCCTCTGGAAACTCCTCAATCTGTTCCAGGGTTAGTGAAGACAGCAAAGCAAGTGTATTGCTAGATGATTGGCCGGAGCTAGACATATCACGTTGTGAGATAAATGCAATAGTCTTATTTGGGTTCTTACGTGATATAATGTCAATTTCATGAGTTTTTAGCTTAGAATAAAGCACATCTAATGTAAGAGTACTCATGACAGTGGATTCACATATGGATGCTACTTTCATCTTCCAAATTGACATGTCTAATGCACTTAGTAATTGCCTAGAATTTTCAGCATCAGAAAAATTAACATTGACGCTACGCAAGTTGCTAAAAATTTTATTAAAGCAAGCAAAGAGGTCATCAATAGACTCACCGGGTTGCATCTCAAAGCGCATGTATTCTTTCTTGAACATATCCTGTCTTACCTCCTTGATCGTGTAGGATCCTTCGTGGTAGTCACAAAGTGCTCTCCACACATCGTACGCCGATCGGAGGTGTGCAACACGGTCGAAGTCGCTCTGAGTTAGTCCTTGTATGATCAAGTTCCGAGCCTTGTTGTTGTTGTTGACATCTCTCATGTTTGTAGCCGTGACTTGATCGTTTGAAGGCACATCGTAAGGCTTGTACACCTTTTCCAATTTTGCAAAGCCTTGCGCCTGGATGAAAGCTTCCATGCGTGCCTTCCAAACCTTAAAATCAATACCACTAAACACACAAGGTTTGGCAGAGTATTTCTCCATGATGATTAGTCAAAACACGTCAAATCACAAAGATTAGACCAATCTGGCTTTGAAACCAATTGTAGGATCGAAGTACACGTGTAAAGCTACCAGAGCGGGGGTGAATGGTAGATAAAAACTTTTCAGCGGAAGCAACAAAACACCCCTCAACAGAAAACCGATCTGTTAACGAAACCGTGTGTGTGACTAATCTAAACGTGTTCAACTGTGACAAAACTAGTATAGATTATAGAGAATCAAGTCACGAAGACGTCACAACAAGAATCATGAAAATCCGTTGAGAGAAACTCAAGTTACGATCGAAAGATCGAACAAAGGTCAATCTGTCCTACGCGAGAAAAACAGTTCTGGGATACTGCAAAGAAAGTCGTGTAGATCAGAAACCACAAATTTAATGACCGTTAAATTTTCACATATGATATATAATCAAGTTGTGAAGACAACCCAAAAAGAATCACATCAATTGGATCTGTAAAACTCGAGTTATGATAAAACCACCGAAGCAAGGTAGTGCTGAACAGAAACTCGACGAGAAAAACTTGTCTGAAACAAGTCGGACGAACAAGGCACAAAAGTTCCTTTCGAATACGAATTTTATTTATCAAAACACAAGAGGAACAGACCCAAAGTCGTGCCCCACGAGCTCTGGCCTCAATTGCTTATATAACCAGCCCGAAGGCCAACTCAACTCAAACTAGGACTCCTACTCCTACTTGGATTCAAACTGTAACTTTCCAATACTGCTCAAGACTCTTCTATACGCAGATAGAAGCAATCTTAAGACTTCCAAACATCTTAGGAATGTCCCAAACATTCCTAAAAAAACTCAACTTCATATCCCACACGAAATTCTATCATAACCAATTCAAAATTTTCCATATTTGAGTCAAACACGACTCAGCCGCAGCCTGAGTCCATAACCTAGTCGTTTGGACCTTTCCGACCAATTCTTTACGTCCACATCTCTTCATCATGCCTTGGAACCATGCAGCCACGTCCATGCACTCCTTGCACACGTGCAAACATCTTCCAACGACGTCCAAGATATCTTCATATGCATTATTCTTGATTCAAACATACTGCGCAACCTCCCGATCAACTCAACCATAATTCCTCCCGAACTTGGTTATTGAACCTCATCTTCTCCCTAAGACTAGTTCAACGGATCCCGTCACCAGCCATGTCTTGAACTCAAGCAACACCTGCACATGAATAAACAACCAATACTTCCGAGCACAAGTCCTCGACTTGACTCTCGTTAGTTCCGAAACTACAACATCTTACGTGAGCACCTCACATAAGCATGTTGTAAACCATAGAAAAATGATATCAGCCATAACCACCAAAACACACCAAAAACTTAATAAAATAATACTAAGCAATCTTTCCATAAGAGTAAAGCAAGTTCGAAACATTGTAAGTTAAAAGCAGAACCATTGCAATCAAGCTCCGAACCTTATCAAAGCTAACCGGACCTTGAACCGGAGCTTACCAAAGCTAGTCGGACCTAGCGCCAGAGCTTACTAAAGCTTAGTCAGACCTAGCACGGAACTTACCAAAGCTAGTCGGATCTAGCACCGGAGCTAGCAAAAACAAGTCGGACCCAGCCAAAATAAGTCAGACCTAGACAAAGCAAGTCAGACCTTACGTCGGACCTTACCGGAGCTACCCAAAACAAGTCGGACCTATCGTCGGACCTTGTTAAAAAGGTATTTTGATAGTATTCAAAACTTTTATCGTCGAAGCCAATGTATTCAGCACACATAGGTCTCACAACGACCCATACATCCAACTTCCTTCCGACGACATCTACGTACAGAAAAGAAGAGATAAATCAAAGAAATTCAAAGCCACTGATATTCAAGATCTAAAGGGGTAAAAATATTAGTATGGAGCGGGAGAGGAGAGGACTAACCTTTTGTTTTAAGGGCCAGTGATAATCACCGCAAGATTTTTAGAAGGGAACCTCCAAAGAGGAAAAGAAACAATTAGAACAGGGCAAGATTTAGGACAGATCTGGCCACCACTGTTCTGCCATAGCTAGGAGCTCGTATAAGGGCATACGAAATCGAGACGATCCTTTGTAACGCGTGTCTCTCTATAATGGGAATGGGAGACTCGACCGCTTCCTTGATAAAAGGAGACGAGCTCCTAGAAATGCTCGTCTCCTTTTCTTTCATAATAGGAGTCGCGTTGTAGAAATGTGCGTCTCCCTTTTGTCAGAAAAGTGGGCGCGTCTCGAATATTAACTTAATTGAGACGCACCTTAAAGTAGGTTGTCTCCTTTTACTCTCAACCGAGCCAGTTCTGATCCTCGTTGATGCGGACGCGCCTCGTTTTTCCAGATCGGAGACAGTCGCCTTTGCGCTCGTCTCTGATCTTTGTCTCCGATTTAAGGTTCTTACGTAGTGTTATATCAATGTTGTAACTATAATACACGGAGAAAAGTAGGAATGAAATGCGTATTTTTAAACGACTCACTCAGATAGAAGAAAATAGCATGCCCTTTATCATGAGCAAAAGGACCGAAAAATATAGTGACTATAAGATGAAGATCGTGTGACCTAGAAGAGATCTATACGATTGCACCAGATAATTATTTGCATTCTAGTGTGTGTGTGTGTATGTATGTATGTATGTATGTATGTATGTATGTATGTATGTATGTATGTATGTATGTATGTATGTATGTATGTATGTATGTATGTATGTATGTATGTATGTATGTATGTATGTATGTATGTATGTATGTATGTATGTATGTATGTATGTATGTATGTATGTATGTATGTATGTATGTATGTACGTATGTACGTATGTACGTATGTATGTACGTACGTATGTAGGTACGTATGTACGTATGTATGTATGTATGTATGTATGTATGTATGTATGTATGTATGTATGTATGTATGTATGTATGTATGTATGTATGTATGTATGTATGTATGTATGTATGTATGTATGTATGTATGTATGTATGTATGTATGTATGTATGTATGTATGTATGTATGTATGTATGTATGTATGTATGTATGTATGTATGTATGTATGTATGTATGTATGTATGTATGTATGTATGTATGTATGTATGTATGTATGTATGTATGTATGTATGTATGTATGTATGTATGTATGTATGTATGTATGTATGTATGTATGTATGTATGCATGTATGTATGCATGTGTGTGTGTATGTGTGTATAAGTAAATAATACTTTACATGGTACACAGGTATACAAATAAAGACCCTAACCGAAAGTCATAGAAACTATTCAACCAATTATCCTACACATTCTTCATACTTTGTTTCGCTCTAAGGGAAACCTTACTAAACTCATTTCTGAAAGTTTGCTTTCACAAGCCAAGGGACAGCCGCCCATGATAAAAGGATGATACTATTCTGATGCCACCACATTACCAGCATGCTACAATGTGGTTCAAGACAGGTGAACCAAATCTTTGCCTTGCAACTTGCCTCATGTCGTTGGGTTCTACAGATACATCTCGATGAACATTCACAAATCTCCAACGCAATTGAATGAATGTTGAAGGGGCATGAGAAGAGGATTTTTTATTTTAGCATTATTTTTAATCATTTTATATTAATAGCCTGCAATTTCTTTTGCCGAAATAGCCACCTAACCGTCCACACCGTAGACGACTAGCTGACGTGGCGGCAAAGTCGTCCACGGTGTGGATGATTTGTCCACGAGGATGTGGAATCGTCCACGGTGTGGACGACTGGATGACGTCACATGCCACATCGCCCAGTCGTCCATATTTTTTACTCCATTGTATTAAGTTTTCGACAGTGATTTAAAAATACTTAGAGACATATTTGGGAAGTGTTGTTATGGAAGTAAGTGTAGCATACACTGTTATGATTTCATGCAATGAATTACATGAAGTTTTAGTGTAAGGCGTGAATCATTATGTACTTTTGAAATATACATTACCATCACAATGAAGGCAAAAAATTGATACTTCAACCCTGTGATCGTAATGCATATTTGGAACATAGCATCTCCCTTAACTAGCAAGCAATTAATAGTAATAAGGTTTTGCTGCGTCATCTTTGGTCCAACACGTCATATTGTATAGCAGGACGGATCGGGGAGTCTCAAGTAATTGAGGTTGTCCAGGAAAAAATGATCGAGGTTTTTAACCTTTATTTGATATGGATTCCCATCTTTATCCGTTCTCGTATAATCTTATATTGAACAAAAGAAAAATAACCTTTCCATTTACTAATTGACTCTGACTACACAGGTAATCGGTTTCACGTACAACAAAAAAGTGACAACATGTGTTAACATGTAAAGAGATGCACAAGCAACAAAGAAAGAAGCTAATAGGAGTGCTCTAATACACATGGTCATCAGGATTTTCTGAACACTGCCTACATGTCGTGGTGCTAGGCTGCTAGCTAAGGAGGAGACCGATTACTACAACCTAGCACCGAGCTTCCCAATTCAAGAGGTCGACATCCAGCTCCAACAAGGGTTTCAACCAGGATATCAGATTTACTCCTTCAGCATCATTCTTATGTGGTCTTTTTGCAAGCTGTAAGGCTTGCACTTCTTGCTTTGTTTTCAATAAGTATAAGCTCTCAAGTCTGCTTTTATTTCCTTTCCTTTTTAGGCAGTACAAGCTACCGCTTGGTTCTGGGGCTAATTGTATTTGCTGCCTTTTATCCTTCTATAATGCAGAGGCAGAATATATACCTGTCATTCCCCTTTAAAAAGGTAAAGAAAAATGTTCCAAATGCATTAGTTTTTCAGTTTTAAGGGAAAACTGTTCCAGCCATATGTTTGACTTCTTCAATATGTTATGAGCCAGGGATACACACTTCCGAACACTACAGTAAATTGCAATGTTTACTAGAGTAGACCGTCGTAAAGAAGCTTACTTACGATGGCCTGTACTGGCCGTCATAAGTAACGAATTGTTTACGATGGCCGAGATTTAGCCGTCGTAAGTAGGACGTTATTTACGACGGTTGGCCGTTCTAAATGAGACTTATTTACGACGGCCCGACGGGCCATCGTAAATAATGAACTTATACCCGGGGCCCGAGGCCCCGCGGGCATTCTCTTCCGCGCCCCCTACGTGTCAGCCGGCGGCGGCATCAAATCAAGTAATCCTTGTATTTGTTTAATTAGTTGTATTAGTTGTAAATTGTATTTAGTTTAATTAGTTGTAAATCGTATTAGTTGGTTCAATTGTTAATTATTTGTTTTATTTGATTATTTAATAATAAATTGTATTTATTTTATTAATTGGTATTATTTTAGGTGTTAATTAGTTGCTATATTGAGTAATTTATTATGTTGTTAGTTTAATTGTTAATTATTTGTTTTATATTATTTAGGGGGAAATTATCTTTAGTTTATAAATTACCATTATTTTAGGTGTTGATTAGTTGTTACATATGGTAATTTATTACTTAGTCAGTTTAATTGTTAATTAATTGTTTCATTTGATTATTTAGGTGAAAATTGTCTTTAGTTTATTAATTAGTTTTATTTTAGGTGATAATTAGTTGTTACATTAGGTAATTTATTATTTTTAAGTTTAATGGTTAATTACTTGTTTTACTTGATTATTTAGTTGAAAATTGTTAGAAAATCGAGTCTTAATTATTTGCTTTACGATGGTTAGCTATATACACCGTCGTGAGAGCATGTGTATAATATATTTTTTACGATGGCTCTGGACTGGGTTGTCGCAAGTAGTACGACAATGATTAGTAGGACAACCGTCGAGCTGGACACAGAGGTGAACGGTGCCAATGCGGACACTAAGCGCTCGTTGGAACATGATGGTGTACATGGCTACTCCTAATATTTCCCTCTCTTTCTCTATTTCTTTCTTCTCTCTCATTGGAACACATGAAAACCGCCGTAAATAAGTTTTTTTACGACGGTATTAAATGAATAAAAAATGATTAACGCAACCTATGCATCACCTGTTTCGAGCCTGCACGTGTCACTTGCGCTACGCATGTGACGCGTGTAGGTTCAGAATTGTCCCTTTTCTGAACAGCCTCGGAGTGTGAGAGAGCTTTCTTAGAACAAGACGCAAGGTCTGGATCTGATTGAAATTTCGGTTGTATAACCCTGATGTACTCTACTACACCATTTTGGGGCGTGCAGTTGGAGAACTTTGGGATTATGCTGCCAAAATTTCATCAGGATCCGAACCTCGCGTCTTGTTGTAAGCAACCTCTCTCGGTCACCCTAGGGTGGATTTACGACACATCCTTCCTAATAGATGAAGACCCATGATAGATGATGTTGACTTGTCTGCATTTGATTTGTAGGCTCAAATATGGGTGAAGACCGTAGTTAGATGTATACTGGTTGGAATAAGAATGAAACTCACTCAGGTGAGTGGATGACCAAGACTATGGCTTTTGTGGACCGTGCTTTTTCGTTGTCAAAGATAAATAAGGTGCAGTGTCCATGTAGCAGATGCAGAATATGAGGTGTTTGAACAATAAAACGCTTTCACTAGACATGTGCCGATACAGTTTTGTGTTACATTATGAGGTGTGGGTCTTTCACGGTGAATCAGCGTCTAAATCCATTGAAGAAGAGCAAGAGGAGGATGTTTATAGCATCGGGGTTGATAGAATGGATGGGATGCTTCAATCTATACAACCAGACTTCAACGAAGATTCTCCTACAACAAAGGTTGAAGCGTTCTTCAAACTTCTCTAAACCTCAGAAGAGCCACTACATGATCACAAAAGTGGCCCTCCCTTCTTTCATGACACGCCCATGGCAATTAAGTCTAAGTATTTTTTCTCAAATAATTGTTATAACGACCTTGTCAAATTGATTAACGATATTCTTCCAAAACCGCATAAAGTGCCTAAAAATGCTTTCTGCTCTCGATATGAAATATGAGAAAATTGATGTGTACCCAAACAACCGCATGCTTTTCTAGAAAGAGCATGGTAAATAGAACAAGTGCTTAAAGTGTGGTAAATCAAGGTTTGTCGAAGTTGTCAACGATGACGGTGACAAGTTGACGCCTGAAGTCACAAATAAGCAACTTCGTTACTTGGCCATCACACCTCGGTTGAAGCGATTGTTCCTCTCTAAAAGAACTGCCAGGCACATGAGGTGGTACAAAGAAAGTGTGAGTGACAACGATCGAGTCATGGTGCACCCGTCTGATGATGAGGCATGGAAGGCGTTGGATAGCTTCGATGCAGAATTCACAAGTGATGCGAGAAATGTTCGCATTAGGTTAGCGACAGATGGCTTCTCACCTTTCAGTACAGACGCCACACCTTACTCATGTTGGCCTGTTTTTTCTATTCCGTACAACCTACCACCTGCTCTTTGTATGAAATTTGAGTTCATGTTCCTTTGCCTCATTCTACCTGGATCGGATCATCCTGGTCCACAACTGAACGTGATGTTGCAACCACTAATCAGTTTTGGACAGGAGTCGATACGTACGACTGTTGCAACAAGCATGAATTCAACCTTCGAGTTGCGTACTTGTGGTCAGTCCTTGATATCCCAGCATACGACATGTTTGCTGGCTGGAGCATCAACGGACGTTTGACATGTCCAATATGTGCTTCAGACACGGATCATTTTTGTCTTACTCATGATGGCAAGATCTGCTACTTTGATTGTCATAGACGTTGGTTCCCCCAGAATCACGTGTTTAGACAACAGAAGAATGCTTTCAGAAAGAATAATATTGTGATGAAGAGACCGCCGAAGCGTTTAAGTGGGTCAAAAATTGCTGATATGTTGGAGAAACTTGTGGTAGATAAAGATCATCTAGAATTTTTTATAGGTTACGAAGAGGTACAAAATTAGACTCATAGATGTGGACTATGGGACCTACCTTACGTGAAGTTTTTTATTTTAATGTGATGTCATGCACCAGGAGCATAACTTGGTTGAATGCATCATAATCACGTGCATGGAAATGCATGGTAGAACAAAAGATAATATAAAGGCTCGAAAGAATTTGGCATAGCTTTGTAATTGTCCAACTCTTGAGCTCCATAAAAGTGGTGGTAAGCCACATGCTTCTTTCTGTCTTAAAACTAAACAGAAGAAAGAAGTTCTGAATTGATTAAAATGGTTGAAATTCCCCGATGGTTACGCTGCTAGCTTGAGACGAGCCGTTAATGTGAGGACGGGAAAATAAGTGGGTTAAAGAGTCATGATTATCACCTAATCATAGAAAGACTCTTTCCCGTTATGTTTCAGGGCTACCTTGATGATGTGGTTTGGAAAGTGTTAGTGAGCTTAGCTATTTTTATAGGCACCTCTATGCTAAAAAATCACAATAGAAATGATAGAGAAGTTGGAGAAGGAGACACCAATTCTTTTATGTAAGATGGAAAAAAATTCTTCTAGGTTGTTTCAATCCAGTGCAACATCTCCTTATCCATCTTTCATATAAAGCTAAAGTGGGCGCCATTGTGTAATATAGGTAGATGTATCACATTGAAAGAGCCTTCAAATATCTTAAACCAATGGTTGGCAATAGGGTTAGAGTTGAAGGGTGCATCGCTGAAGCACTTACTCTTAAATTGGTATGATACTTTTCAAGTGTTTACTTTGCAGGAGAACACAATGTCAATGCTTCTAGATGAGGTACAATGTGGATGAAGATACTCTGTGTAGTGACCTATCAATATTTGCGGCGAGGGGCACCCCTGTTGGTAGTAGCACGAGCTACAATTGTACCGTAGAAGAAAGGAAGGCTGCTTTGCTATACATGTACGCTAATATAGATGGGATGGACAAATATTTTGAGTAAGTATTTATTTCACATCTATGCTATATAGCATTCTTTGCTATATCTCAATGCTAATATTCTTGTTTTTTGGACAGTGAATTTCATAAGCAAAATTAGACACTTAGACATCAACCTAAGAGCAAGCAGGTAGAAGCGATGCGACGAGATGAAATAAATGGAGGGTCTAATTTTCTAGATTGGTTTCAAGCTCAAGTAACATTTTCTTGTCATTTATCTATCTTGAATTCTATAGTAATATGTAAAAATATTCTTATAAGTTCATATTTTGGACAGTGTGTAAAAGATGCTAACGTTTATCAAGACCTACGACAACTATCTTACGTATTATTGGAAGTTAGAATCTATGGTCGGTACGACGTCAATGGGTTCCGATTCCATTTGGCTCAATTTGAAGATCTTCATCCTCTTGCGGCAGCGACTAATACCGAAGTTTTGACGAGAGCAATCGATATTGAAGAACGGGAAACTAATTATTATAGAATCATTACAAAATCATAGAATTCAATTTTGCCGGTAATAGGGAACTTAAAATAGTTTTCTTTGATTGTTATTGGTTTTATAACCATCACGGAACCCGAGAAAACCAATTTGTCATGGTTGAAGTGAAACACAACGAAAGGCTGCGAGGGAACGACACTTTTGTCCTTGCAGACCAAGTTGAGAAAGTGTATTATCTACCTTATCCATGCGAGAAGCTGAGTGCTTGGTGGGTCGTATGCAAGGTCTATCCTCGTGAACGGTTATATACCCCAGGAGGTGTTGGGTACCATGATACTCCGATGTTGGTTGTTGAGATTGATAAAGTTTACCAAGAAGAAGACTTGCCAGCATCATTTGTCGTTGAGCATGGTCAATAACTTGATGACTTAGTTGGAGACGTGGGTAATGTACATACTTGTGAGAAGCACAAACGGTAACCAATCACTAAAATAGTTCCATGGTCTAGTTTAAGGAGTAGAGTAAATGAGCGATATTCTGATGAATTTTAGAAATGAATACAAGTGATGTTTTGTTCATTTATTGTTTCATGTTGTATATTGTATAATAATTATACTTAGCAATAAATTGCTGAAATAGGATGTCGTCAGACAAGGGTAAGGAGGTCAAGAAGATTGTGAAGAGGTTTCTCAGCAGTGCAAGCAGGATGGATCGCACATAGGACGTGGCGGACACCCTTTTTCAGGGTAGTTCCTCGGGAGAGACCATATGGTCTCAGTTATTGAGACACGTACCCTCAAAGCTGGCAGACAGACCTGTTGCCTTTCAGCAGACGGAGGTAATTTGACTTACCAATCGTATTTTAATACATTTTTAATTTATTTATTTATTTATCTACCTTAAAACTATTATAATATAGCAGGATGACTTCGAGTCAGAGTCAAAGGCTGAGGCTGAGGCACCTCTTGAGCCACAGTGAGCTGACCACCCTTCCGGGTCGGCGGACCACCCTTATGGGTTGTCCGAGGACACGGAGGTATAAATAAGGCAACGGACTAGGAGGAGCCATTATGTGGCTCCTCCTCAAGTTCCTAGAGATGAAGCAACACTGTCGGCTATTTGCCCTGTTGGCGATAGATAAGAAGCCCTTACGTTGTAGCTTTGGAAAATTACGTAGTGCTAAAACTCTTTCATGCACAATTGTTTTTGCAACGTATGTAAGGACACTAACTTCAAGGGTAGAGGACATGAGAGACAGGTCAAGGTTGTCTTAGGGAACCTCGTGCGTTTGCACTACCCTGGTGAGGTCCCTAGCAGCGGTGACGAGCGTGTCCCTGCCATGTCATGGGATGATTACGCTCGTGCTACTAATCTGACGTACGGGATTTCTGAGGGTGTAGTGTGGGCCGACTTCTGGGAAGTATGTTTAATACATTATTTCAATTTTAGTTCTTCAATAACTACAATATTTAATAATTGTCTTCTTGTAGAGACGGTTCCGTTTGGTGGATCCAGCTGATGCTGAGCACGCGAGCGCCATCTTTAACGAGAACGCGAGGAAGCTTGCTACGCAAGTGATCTCTTATGCCCGGATTCAAGCAACAAACGACTACTTGAAGAGGCATGAAGGGCAGGATCTAGCAGCGTTCAGAGACGGTTTCGACACATAATTGACGGAGGAGCAGTACGTGGAGGTAAACTAGTAGTGTTTTAAACATGTCTTTCTTTATCTGTAATGTCAACGTTATTTCAATCAATTACTAAATGCATGCAGGTGAGGATTTCTGGGTTGAAGGACCGTCTGGAGGACCGTCCAGCGTAGACTTCGTCGCCAAGTCCAAGAGGGTCCGACGCTGCAGAGGATCGATCGGAGGCCATACGTATTGTCTTGATGGACATCTACGTCTAGCTAAACGAATGGTAAGGAAAATACCTACGAAACTATATTTATAGTATAGTTATGATACAACTCTTACCCACAAGAAAATGAGCTCGGTGAATGATCGAGCAATGTTTAGGTGTGGAAGAGAGGTCACAGGGCAAGTGACCCTTCACAGCCTGGCCAGTTGTGCACTCCGGTGGCGACAGCTCGACTGGTGAGTCTTCGAGTTACTTTAAGTTATTTGTAACTAATATCTCTATTAACATGTTTAATGTTTTGCTTGTATTTGTAGGAGAATTATGGGGAGAAGGCGGTGAAGATTCACGGTAAGGACTACGATTGGCAGAACATACCAATCGACATCAACATTGTGTACGCGAGCGGTTGCGGAAAAGCCCATGGACGGTGAGATGGAAGTTGTTTCTTATTTCTATCAATTTGAGCTACATAATCTTACTCTTAATCTTTTTATAGTTTTGCCATTTTTGATGGAGTGGTAGACTGTAGGGAGGCAAGACCTTCGAGGGGCTTCTCCTCACAGTCTTCATCCGCTGGACCCAGCCGTCGGATGTCGCAGAGTGACCTGGAGCTCCAAAATGTCCAGGAGTAGCTACGCCTGACATAAGAGAAGCTCCAGAAGCAAGAAGTGCTTGCCAAGGCCAGAGAGGAGTATCAAGCTAGCTACTTGGAACAGATGCAAGCGGCGATGCAGGTAATAACTTAAAATACTAAACATCCATATCACTTCGTTATTATTTATGTGCTAATGCTTTTCTATCACAAGCCTTATCCCAACAGCATGGGCAGCAGGTTGCCAATCCCTCATGGCAACCGCCAATGGAGCCACAGGTGCCGGCGGAGCCGCAAATGTCTTCTTTAACAGCACAGGTAAACAACACGTATTGAAATCAACATAAATTAGATTACTCTAGCAAACTGAGCCAAAATTAGTCAAACATCGGTAAACTTAGCTACATCTAGGATATTTTAGCAAAACATTGCCAAACTTAGCCAGACTTGCTCAATTCTACCTCATCATAAGTAAAATTAGTGAAACATACACTTATGAAGCTAGAACTAGTCTAACAACACTTGTACATCACAGGGATCGGCGATGAAGGCTCACACTCCATCGCCACAGCTACCAGCACCTGAAGCATGACGCGAGTACAACTTCTTGGGCTCCGAAGGTAGAGGACATGGGAGCGTTTAGTGTCGTGTGCTGTATTTCTTATATTATTATGTGAACTGTTTGTTATCATATTGATGTTGATATGTATCTGCCTGTGAGCTCGCCATCGTGCCAGGTTAGCAGTTTTTTGTTTTTTTAATAAAATCCCTTATTTACAATGGTCAGGACTACGTCGTCGTAAATAAGTATGTACTATTTACGACGACCTAGTTAGGTCATCGTAAACAAGCCTGTATAACTTACGACGGCCTGGTCGTAGCCATCGTAAATAAGCCTGTACAGTTTACGACGGCCAGTACCAGGCCTTCATAAATAAGTTTCCCGAGGGTGCCATCTGGCATGTCTTTAGAGATTACGACGGCCGGGTCAAACCGTCGTAAATAAGGTATTTGACTTGTGAAGGTCGGAAACCATCGTAAATAACCCATTACCGTCGTAATTAAGTTATTTACGACGGTATATGGCTTAATTACAACAGTTTTGGGCCATCGTTAGTTTTTTTAGATAATGCAAAGTGAATTTTGGCCTCTACAATGTTGTATACAGCCACGAGAACCTTACAAATTTCAGCATTCATCGCTGATTACAAATTTCAGCATTCATTGTTGATTACAAAAAAATACAAGTCTCATATAAGCTTATAGCTGACAGAGTCTATTATTATGATTCCAATCATATTTGGCAAATATCTCGAGTGTGATTATCTCCAATGAATTGCTCGCCTTATGAAACATGTCCTTCATGCTTTCATCCTGCTGTAGTAATGCCCAAAATTGCATCTAATATGTTCCCGTGAAGACAGTCTGCAAAATTGAAGAAAGTTTGACATTATCGAATATAATATCATTTCTACATCTCCAAATCCCCCAGCATATGGCAACAGCTCCAACCAAAAGAATCTTTTTTGCTTTTATGTCCTAATTATGTAGCCATCTTCCTAACATATGGGGTTCTGATTTTAGTGGATTTAACCCAGTAGCTATTTGAACAATTCTCCATATTGTCTTTGCATGTTAGCAATCGAATAGGAGATGCTTAATTGTTTCATTGCAATTGCAGAAACAACAATTTTTATTGCCCTCTAATTCCTCCTTACCAGATTATATTTTGTTAGAGTCACCCATCTTTGTAAGCACCATAGGAATATCTTGATCTTTAATGGGATTTTAAGCCTCCAAATTAGTTTATGATGAAAAGAAATGTTTTGATTCATCTGGTGGTAGTACATCGAATGGACAGTAAATTGCTGTCTTATATAAATTCAAAGTAAAGACATCTTTTCCTTCAGTTAAACTGATACGTAGTAATTTTTCTACAAAGTCATACCATTCATATATTTTTGTACCTACCAATGGTCTTCTAAATGATACATTTATTGGCTAAGTGTTCATCACTTCAACCACTAGGGCATGTGGACGACGTACTACGTTTTATAAAGTCAAATATATATCCTTAAGTGGCTGATGACAAACCCATGATTCTTCCCAGAATCTTATTTGTGTTCCATTTTTTAGATGAAATGAACCACAACTAATCACCTCCCCTTTTACTTTCATTAAACCCTTCCAGAAATGTGAGTCTTTGGGTTTAACTTGTACTTGTGAGAGGGATTTCGATCTCATATATTTTTCCTGGGTATAGTTTGCCATATCCCTTCCTCATTGAGCAATTTTATAATCCATTTGCTCAACAAGCATTTATTCTAGGTCTCCAGATCTATTATACCGAGGCCACCTTGATCTCTAGGTCGGCATAATATATCCCATTTGGCAAGACGATATCTCTTTTTATTTTTATTGCTATGCTAAAAGAATCTAGATCTATATTGATCTAGTTTTTTATCTATTGTTTTTGGTATCTCAAAAAAGGACATTATAAACATCAGTAAAGCACTAAGTACCGAATTCAGGAGGACTAATCTTCCTCCATCAGATAGATGATTGGCTTTCTAGCAAGCCAGTTTCTTCACAAACACTCTTCAATACATCTCCAATCCATATTGAGTAGCTTTCTATGATGCATTGGAATACCCAAATATTTAAAGGGGTATTCACCTGTATTGCATCCAAAAAATTATATATATTTTTCTTCAAAATCCTTTGCTTTTCCAAAACAAAATATCTCGCTCTTGCAAAAGTTAATCTTAAGACTAGACAACTGTTCAAAAGCAGATCATAATAATTTCATATTTTTTTGCTTCTTCCAAATCATGTTCCATGAAAATGATTGTGTAATCCGCATATTGCAGAATTGACAACCCATCATCTATGAGGTGTGGGATGACACACCTTATTTGTTTGTCATCCTTTGCTCTTTTAATTAATACTGAAAGCATGTCTACCATTATATTAAATAGGATAGGTGCTATTAGGTCTCCCTGGCGTAACCCTTTTTTGATTGAAAATTACGCCTGATATCATCATTTACTTTAATGGAGACACTGCCTTTTGTAATAAAGTTGTTAATCCATCTACACCATTTAGGTGTAAAGCCTTTCATCCTTAAGTATTGTTGTAAGAATGATCATTTAACTTTATCATAGGCCTTTTCAAAATCATTTTTGAAAATGACTCCGTAAGGTTTCTTCCTATGTAGTTCATGAATGGCCTCCTGTAGAATGATGACACCTTTCATTATATTTCTAACAGACATTCGTTTGATGGGCTTACAATCGTCTGAGCAACTTTATTTAATCTATTTGTGCAAACTTTAGTAAATATCTTAAAGTTGACATTAAGTAAATAGTTCGCTCTATATTGTTGTATTTGATTAGCATTATCTTTCTTTGGTAGTTAGGTATTGACTCCAAAGTTTAGACTATGAAGCGGTAGATGTTCCACATAAAATTCCTCAAATAATGCCATTACATTTTTTATCTCTTCCCAAAAAACTTGGTAAAACTCCGTAGGAAAGCCATCCCAGAGATTTATTATGTTCCATTTGGAACACAGCCTCTTTTACTTCCTCTTCGGGGAATGGAGAAATTAACCAACATCATTCACCTATGGAATGTCATCAATACGACTTTCCACGAGAGATATATTATTCTCTAGAGGTTGTCCGAAGAGACCTTTATAATAATTGGTAATGTATTTCTTTAGTTCGGTGTCACCCTCAACTATCCCGTCTTCTTGTTCCAATCTGAAGATGTGTCATTTTTGGTGCTTACCGTTGGCTACCAAATGAAAGAAATGAGTATTATCATCTCCTTACATAAGGTTTTTAACTTTTGCTCTCTTATACCATTTTATCTCTTGTTCTCTTAATAAGGCAACCACTCTTTCTTTAAGATAATGTTTCATGTTTATATCATTTCAGAAAGATTTTCTGTTTCCGCCTTTTTATCTAAGATATCTAACATCACTATAATTTATTTTGTTTTCTTTTTTGTATATGCATGTTGTATGTTTGGCCCATCCTCTTAGATATTGACGTAGATGTCTTTTTTTATTTTGCCATCTATCCATTGTCGTTGCACCCTGCTTTTTGGACTGCCAAACATTAGTAACCATACTATGAAATCCATCATGCATGAACCATTCTCTCTCAAATATAAATTTTGGATGTTTATTACTATGTGCAGAAGAGCCAGTGTTAAGAATAAGAGGTGTGTGATCTGATTGACTCCTATCCCTAGCATGTACCATAGATAATGGGAACTTATCTTCCCATTCAGTGCTAAGTAGCACTCTATCTATTTTTTCATATGTAGCATCATCTCCAGGGCCGGCCCATGTATATTGGCGTCCAGACATTTTAATCTCTTTGAGTTCAAGTGACTCAATCACCCCATTGAATAAGCTTGGCTATTTCGTATCGAAAGTATCTTTGTTTTTATCCACTGGGTATCTCATGATATTGAAATCACCACCCACTATATACAGTAGTTGTTCACGAGAACAGGTTTGTGTTAATTCAATTAGAAAAGCCTTGTTATGTTTTTGTGCCGGTCCATAGACCGTATACAACGCAAAATTGAATCCATCTAATTTATTCTGAAGGCAGAATTTAACATAAAACTCTCCTTCATCTATGGATCCTATATCAAACACGTTCAAGTATGCACCCAAAAGGATGCCACGTGAACGTCCATGTGGTGTCATACTATGCCATATAAAATCACGACCATTACAAAAGTTTCTAAGGGTCATATCATAAAATTCATCTCTACCCGTTTTCGAGAGTGCAATAAAATCAATTTGCTCCTCTTTAACCATTTCAGCCAAATATCTATATTTAGCCAAGTCCGCAAGACCTCAACTGTTCCAAAATATTCCTTTAATTGGATACACAATTTAAAATTTTTATTCTAGTAGTACCCACTTTAATCTTATTAAGAGGTTTATTTTTGTTTGGTTGTAGCAGCGTTTTGATCATCTAATAGTTGATCATAACCCTGCTCATGCAAACTATTATGTAAAGCCCCATCTAAATGGCCCAGAATCGCATCAATTCTGTTATCCTCATTTGAGATATTATCTTTCATCTTTTCAGTGGTATTTCCTAGTTTCTTGACGTCATGGCTAGTCTATCAGCCTCTAAATATTTGATAGACAAAATAGATGATCTAATCTCGTTATCATCTCTTCCCAAGTAAATACCAACTCAATTCATATTTGATGAAATACAAGAATTATGAAAGGATAAAAAGAATTCTTGTTACCTTTTGATTCCAGGTTACGAATACCTGCCAGTCAGTCTGTTTTCTTCATTGTATGTTCATCGTTTTGCGCCAAATGTCTATTACTGCGCCTCAGAGGTAGATCTCCTAGCCTGTTTATCTTGTTTCTTTTGATCTTCTTAGCAGCTCCCTTCCCTTCTGAAGCCTGGTCTCCATCTTGTGTATGAGTAGGTTGCACTCCCTGTGGCTCCATAACAAGAGGCTCATGGATCATATCTTTGCACTTGCCATTCATCTCTGGCTGTTCTGCATCGGTGATTTTCTCATGTTCCATTACAACAGCTACCTATGACACCTCAAACTCATCCTCATGTAAATTAACAGGGAAGAAGCTATGATTTATTTCTTGTTCTGCAGTAACAGTGTGTTGTATATATGTATCATTGCCATTGTGGAGCATATCATTTGCACTATCAGCACTGTCGGTACCCTGCAGACCGGGTATCCCCGCATAGTGGATAAAAGGCAGCCTGGGCCCGCCTTCCAGCTTAGGCGGGCCCCAGTGCGAACCATGTGCCCTGGGACCCACGGGCAGTCCCAGGGTTGTCACGTATCTTCAGGCCCTGATCCAGAAGACCGACCGAGGGTGGCATAGGAGCCGCCACGTGTCCAGAGGTGCCGGACCCCATCTTCCGCCAAGGAGGGATCCGGCGTTGCCATGTGCCCGGAACCTCCGCGCCACATCCTCCGCCAGAGAGAGCTCCGAAGGTGCTACGTGTCCAGTGGCTCCGGACTGACCTCCAGCATGGGAGGGCTCCGGTGCAGTCACGTGGGCAACAACTCTGGGGGAACCTTCCCCCCGAGGAGGGCCCCAGATGTGCCACGTGTCCTGCGGCCCTAAGCCCGACCTCCAGAATGGGAGGGCTCCGGTGCTGCCGCGTGCCAAACAACTCCGGACCATCCGCTACTCCGCAAGACATCTCCGATGGAGACGCGTGTCCCGGGGGCCACCCGCCCGGACGTCATACCGATGAACAACGGGCAGATGGCCAAGGAGTAAAGAGGAAGGTACGCTGTCAGGCCGAGCATTCAAGGCTCGCGCCTTCCCCAGAAGCGTGGCACACAGCGCACGCCTCCGTCCCCCGTCTGTGCACCATTACGGCGAAATACAGGGCGGCGAGGCGTGACAGCACAATAGTACCGCCCAATGGCGCAGAGCTGCCTAGCCGAGCGAGGAGACGCGGCGACAAGACGGGGACTTCATCATCACCAGCCACCCGGTCAGAGGCGCCCGGCGTGTCAGGCGGCGCGCCTTAACTCCACCAACAAAGATAATGCATATAACTGTAAATGCCTATAGCTCATGTATAGGAGACAGATAGCCGCGGGGCCACCTGTCGGGCCCCGGGCCACCTTGTAACTGCCCCGGCCTTGGGCTATAAAAGGACCGGGGCAGTTTTCGGGCAAAGGGTTCGCAACCCAGCCAACTCACACACTTATATGCGCGAGCAATACAGCAAACACACCCGTGGACATAGGGTATTACGCTCCGGTGGCCCGAACCACGTAAATCCTAGTGTTCCTCTCGCCATTGTGTTCCGACCTTCAAGATCCACTAGCCCCACCGAAAAAAGAACCTCCGTGGGCTGCTTCCGAGCAGGTCGGGGGAAGTGTCGTAGCGAACACTTCGACATTTGGCATGCCAGGTAGGGGGGTTTTGGTTCTTGAAGCTGTCCGTGACTCACAATGGCAAACATCTAATCTGTTGGAGGACCTTCCTGCCCCTCGCGCAGCCAGCGGAAGGGGGGCAGGAAACGTCCTCTGGTCCCAGAGCGGGACCGTCTGCGCTAACGGCAGTCCCAACAGCGACAGTGCTAGTTCCCTCCAGGCAGCCTTCAGTTGCAACGGTGTCGTAGGCGCCTGCCGAGGCCAACCCGGAGAGTGCGCTGCTAGTCACCCGTGCACTCCTCCACAACCCCCCACATGCGGGAGCTTCCCCATTCGCTGTTGAGCAGTGGTGCAATGACGTTAACCACCTGGTCGTCGCCGCGCTCAATTCGTTAGCAGCGGCCCGGGGACGCACACCGCCAAGCGCCCGCGACAGCAGCTCGACAGCGACGGCAGTGACCGGCGGTGCCCGGTCCATAACTCCAAATGGCACAGTGCCAGGGAGTGTCGGGAGATACAGAAGCTAGCGGGGCACTTCCAAGAACTTTGACAGCGGCACCAAGTTGGCGCACCCTTTCGCCAGCGGAAGGGCAAGCAAAGAGCTGACCCAAAGGTCAGCAATGGTCAGGAGACGGGGTACCAGGACGCCGAGCGAGCGTCGGAGGTAGTCTATGACCAGGGAAAAGGCTCTGGCCCTGGACACACCCATATGAGCGTCGAAAGACACTTCATGTGATGTACGGGGGGTCGTGGGACATCATGTCCCGGCGAGACGTCAAGACCCTCCGGCGAGAGGTCATGGCAGTATCGCCTATCCCCAAGCCAGTTCCCTACCACAAGTGTATGGAGACGGAGATCAGTTTCATCGCCTTCGACTGTCCGAAGAACATGGCGGGGGACGGGCAGCTACCACTCATCGTCTCCCCGACCATAGCTAACATGAAGCTCTACCACGTGCTGGTTGACGGAGGGGCGGGCCTAAACCTCATCAGCCTTGCAGCCTTCCAAAAGCTGCAGATCCCCATGGAAATGCTGTCCCCGTCGCATCCATTCTCTAGTGTGGGCTCGGGGTCCATTCTCCCACGCGGTAGCATCACTCTCCCGGTGACGTTCGAAACGCCCGAGAACTACCGCACCGAGAGTGTTGTCTTCGATGTGGCGGAGGTCAACCTCCCCTTCAACGCCATCCTCGGCAGGCCAGTGTTATACTAGTTCATGGTTGTAGCCCATTATGGCTACCTAGCACTGAAGATGCTGACCCCAAGTGGTGTCCTCAGAGTCCGAGAAGATCGGATCGCTGGAGTCGCGGCGCTGGAGAAGCTCTAGGCCCTGGCAGCTTCAAAGGTGGAAGTCTCCGAGGGTGTTGGGACAAGAAAGGAGCCACCCAGCACACGACAGCGTGGCTCATCCTCCGTGCCCTGCATACACCCCTCGGGTGCGGAGGAGGTCCCGATCAGGGTTATCTAGATAGGCGAGGGCGCTGCCCAGACCACCCGCATTGCGAGAAACTTGGGTAGCAAATAGGAACTCGCGCTCATCACCTTCTCCAGGCTAACGTCAATGTGTTTAATTGGCAACCATCACAAATGTCTAGGATCCCCAGGGAGGTGATCGAGCACCATCTGAAGATCCAGCCCGATGCTAAGCCGGTGATGCAGAAGCCTTGAAAGCAGTCCGTCGAGCGGCAGAACTTCATTCGTGAAGAGATCAAGAAGGTGCTCGATGCCGGCTTCATCCGAGAAATCCACCATTCGAGATGGTTGGCCAACCCCGTCGTGGTACCCAAGGCTGGTGAGAAGCTACAGAGGTGCATCGACTACATCAGTCTAAACAAGGCATGTCCTAAAGACCCTTTTCCCCTCCCACGAATAGATCAAATTGTAGATTCTACTTCTGGCTGTGATTTGTTGTGCTTCCTAGATGCTTATTCCGGTTTCATCAAATACCTATGTCTAAGGAAGATGAAGAGCACACTTCTTTTGTAACAGTAGATGGCCTTTATTATTATGTCTATATGCCTTATGGCCTTAAAAACGCCTTGCCTACCTTTGTGTGTGCCATGCATAAGACATTCGGGGATCTGATAAGGGAGCTAGTGGGGGTGTACGTTGATGACATTGTGGTGAAGGTCAAATCGCATACATCTCTTTTGGACAAATTAGCCTTTGTCTTCGATAAGTTACGCACCACTCGGACAAAGTTAAACTCGGATTCGGAGTTCCAACCGGGAAGCTCCTCATTTTCCTGGTCTCGCACCGAGGGATCGAAGCTAACCCCGACAAGATCAAGGCTATAGAGATGATGCGACCCCCCACCCGAGTCAAGGACGTCCAGAAGCTCACCGGACCCCACTGGACACTCTACTTTGACGGTTCCTCGCGTAAGCAAGGAGCCGGAGCGGGGGTCCTGCTCATCTCACCAGTGGGAGAGCAGTTCAAGTACATGGTGCACCTCGACTTCAAGGCTACAAATAACATGGCAGAATATGAAACCCTCATATTTGGGATGAGTACCGCCTTATCACTGGGCGTGTGGCAGATGCTAGTTAAAGGAGACTCTCAGCTTGGCATCAAGCAAGTCAAGCGTGAGTGCTCCTGTAATGACCCTCAACTAGTTGCCTACCTTATCCATGTGTAGAAGATGGAGAAAGAGTTCCATGCCTTGGAGTTGTGCCATATCCCTCGCGCCAACAATGCGGTAGCGGACGACCTCTCAATGAAAGCCTCTACATGGGCCATGGTCCCTGAAGGCGTGTTCGAAAGGAAGCTACTGCATCCAACAACCTGGCCTGCCAAACCAGGCAAAGGGGACGAGTCCAGCACCTCAAAGCTGGCAGTCCTGGCGGCCCTGCAACCATGGCGCCCACCAAGGGTCGTATGCGACACTAGGGACTCCGTGCAACCCAACGCACAAGATCCAAATGCTCAAGCAGAACCCGATGCATGCATCACGGAGATCCGGGCCTACTTGAAAGAAAATATCCTTCCTGATGAACATGTATCCGCCGAACGGATCATTTGTATGGCTAAAAGATACACACTGGTGAATGGGTATCTCTACTGGTGTGGTGCCAACAGCGTTCTATTGCGGTGCATAACCCGAGGGGAGGGCTGCGAGCTACTCGTAGAGATCCATGGAGGCGAGTGCGGCAACCACGCTTTGTCCCGCACGCTGGTCGGTAAAGCCTTTCGGCATGGCTTCTTCTAGACGACAACTCTCTTCGATGCCGTCGAGCTGGTCAAGAGATGCAAGACGTGTCAGTTCCATGCCAAGCAGATCCACACACCGGCACAGACGCTGCAGATAATCCCACCCTAATGGCCATTTGTAGTATGAAGGCTGGATATCCTGGGGCCATTCCCCAGGGCTGTCGGAGGGTACCGGTACCTCTACGTCACCGTAGACAAGTTCACCAAGTGGTCGGAAGCAACCCCTGTAGTTACCATCAACAAACAGTCTGCAGTAAAATTCATCAAGTCAATAATCTGCAAGTTTGGGGTCCCGAACAGGATCATTACTGACAATGGGACCCAGTTCATCAGTGCAGTATTTCAAAGATACTGCGAATACCTTGGTATCCAGGTCTGCTATGCGTCCGTTGCTCACCCAGATAGCAACGGCCAGATCGAGAGAGCCAATGCTGGGATACTCAGGGGCCTCAGAAGACTACCTACGCTGACCTAGAAAAGCATGGTGCCAACTGGATTGAGGAGCTTCCATGCGCACTATGGGCTAGCCACACATCAGCCAGCCGAGCCACAGGGGAGACTCCCTTCTTCCTGGTCTATGGAGCTGAGGGCGTCCTCCCTCCAGAGATCACCTTGGGCTCCCCTCATGTCAAGGCATACGACGAAGCCATGCAGGACCAGGCCCGCGCGTGAAGATCTCAAGCTCGTCGACAAGCACAAATGGCAGGCTGTAATCCGGAACGCGCGAAACCTCCAGGCGCTACCACCAGCGGTCCATGCGGAGCAGAGAGCTGCAGGTCGGTGACCTCGTGCTTTGACGAATACTTACCCGGAAGGGGTCTAACGAGATTTCCCCCCATTGGGAAGGTCCATTCCGAGTGACGCAAGTATGCCGACCAGGATGCGTCCGCCTGGCGACGGAGGATGGCAACCCGATTCCAAATCCTTGTAACATTGGGCACCTCCGCAAGTTTTCCCATAGTTTAGGGTAAGGCGTTTTCCCCATGTAAAAGGGCCATAGATACTAGGACCAGTGCTCTGATTAGCCAAACTCCGGGAGGGGGGCGGCTGCCCTTGCTACTCCGGGATAAGTCATTCGGACTCTTGTACAGCCTGACTCCTCCTATGTACCACCATTATAAGGGGAATGGTAGCCTCCCTTTCGAGCTCGCGTGTAATTTTTCCGCACATATCAATGTGTACATATTTGTATTTTCTGCTTCACCCTTGGCCAAAGTTGTGCGACAATGTGGAAACGTCGGAAGCACCTGTAATTGTCTCCGGACCCCCTTGGTTACCTTCCTGGTTGGGTCCGGTGGTGCCAATATGACGTCTCCCCCCTCCGGAGTGCCAGGTCACGGGGCGCCCCGCGTGTGTAGCCCGCATAGCTTGCCCTGTGTCCTGATCGCGCATACTCTGCCCTTTCAGAGCAGCACCCAGGTGCTGGGGGCCCAGCCGGCACACCGCCTCAGGGAGCATAATAACCAGGGCCCTAGCACTTCTGCCCCGAATCGACCAAGATGCGCAGCTCAAACTGAGGACCGTAAGTCATAATGAAGCCATCGGGCAGAGAAAATACAACAGCACGGCACAGGACTCCGATCCGTGAGGCTAGAACCTCAGCTTTCCGAGGGGGCCACTCATGGACCCCCAAGGCCGGAATCTCCCGAAGGGTCCAAAGCTGATGTCTTGTACCTTTTGGTAGGCGCCCCTACTTACTTGGGCACACCTGCCAGGGGGCCATCACAACTGGTCAAGCCAAGCAAGATGAAAGGCCAGCAAAAAGTCTTCCATTCATCACAGGGATACAAAACAAAATGCAAAAGATAAAGGAAAAGATACAACAGCCGGGGCCCGCCTAGGACTCGCCCGTGTTATGCCTAAACCGCCCGGCGACGAGAGCTCCTAGGTCCTCGACCGCAGACCAGGCTGCCGCCTCCCTCGCAGCGACGGGCCTTGGATGAATGGCTCCAGGGAGACACTGGGGTCCCAGCTTTGGAAGCAGGTCAACACATGTGTCGCCACCTCCTTAGCCAGGGCTTTTCCCTCCGTCTCCAGCAGGTCAACGACAATGTCTTCCAACGCTGCCATCTTCGAGCCTGCAGAGTCGAGCGCAGGGAGCACTTGGCTCATCTCCTGTGAAGGCTCGCCGACACGCACCGGGCTTAAGCTGAAAGGCACCAGAGCTGACTCAGCACGGCCTAGGAAGTCCCAGACTTGCTGGACCTCTGCCGTGCGCGAGGCCCGGAGCTCCTGAAGCTCGCACTGAGCCGCTGCCAGGGCTGCTGCGTCGCACTCAGAGAGTCTTCTCTCCTTGGCAGCCAACGTCGCTACCCGAGCATCAAGCTCGCGGGCACGGCGCTGCAGTCCCTCCTCATGGAGCGAGACGTCGGACGCTGCAGCCCGGAGGTCCTGGCGCTCCTTCACCTGCCTCTCCTGCTCCTTGTTCAGAGAAGCCTGCTAGAGGTCTAAGTCGTCGGTCCGAGACTTCAGCTCGGCCTGCTCCTGCTGCAAGCGCGACGAAGCCTCCTCCTCCTTCGCCGCTAGCTCACGTTCACGCTCGCCTATGGCGGCCTCGCGACGAGTCAGCACTAGCCGCAGGTCTTCTAGAGAGGCGAGATGACTGTTGGCTGTCCGGTGGGCCTCATTGGCTTCTGCCCAGAGCCTCTTGGACTGCTCGTCCAGCCGATTGACCAGGTCTTGCTGCCGCTTGGTTAGTTATTGCTCCTCTCGCAGACGAGCCTCCTTCACCTCCAACCTCCCCTGTGTCTCCCGGGTCCGGAGCTTGAGCAGCCTTATTCAGCCAATGAGGCGCTCCTCCTCCTCCCGGATGGTTCCCTGCACCTAGTCCAGTGACAGCTGAACCCGACGGAGACTTGCATGAGCCAAAGCCACGGCCTCAGACAAAGGGACCCGCTCAACGCGTGTGAGGGCCTCCTGGGCATCGTCCTCCGGGGTTCCAACGGCCGCCGAGTAGGCACCGGGACACATGGCCCCAGGGAAGTTCCAGCTTGTCCCTCGGAAGAGGGCAAGTGAGCTCCTGGCCGGGGGGCGCTATCCTCCGGAGTAGGAGCTGCGGCATCTGACGCGCCACCGTCAGCGGTGGGAGCGGGCTCATCGCAGTGAACTGATGGAGCCCCATCAGCCACGGCCGGCTCAGAATCAGGCACCGGAGCCTGGGTTGACAGAAGGTCCTGGCTGGAGTCTCCTGCGCCAGGGGGTGCCAGAGAGACATCTGCGGAAGAGGTAGGAGGCGTGGACATTGTTTGTACGGAAGGGTCCGCACCCTGACCTGGAGCAGTCCCGGGAGCTGCCAGCGGACCACTGGGCACCACGGGCACCGAAGCGCTCCCAGGAGCTCCTGCGGACGGAGCCCTGTGTAGAGGGCAAAGGTCACTAGACAACCTCAAAGCATAGAAAAACAGGACAAGCAGTAAAGGGTGGCCTCGTATGACCTACCTAGGGACGTCAAAATCCCATGAAGCGGCTCGGAGACGCTTGCTCGGGTCTCCAGAGCCACCGGAACCTCCGGCTGCAACCGGCCTCTTCGCTGGCGGAGGAGGTGCTGGAGCTACAGCAGTACCTCCTACCGGCATGGATGCAGGACCAGCCGTGTTGCTTCCGGTCGCGCCCCTTAGTACAACCTCGGGCGTGCTTGGGGCCGCCGCGGGCATCACAGGGCTAGGTACAGAGACAAAGCTCCCGTTCGTGCGAGTCAGCCTCCGCTTCTTCCTGGGAGAGCTAGGCTGGGGGGCCACGGGTGCCTTCCTCTTTCCCTTATCTAAGCTTGGGGTGGAGGAAGTCGGAGCAGCGGAACCTGGTGTGGCAATACTTGGAGCAGCCGAGGTCGGATCAAAGGAGGCAGTCCTTTCCTCGCCCGCTCCAGTCAACCCGGGGATCGTTATCCCTCGGGAAGCGTCGCCGACCTGCCGAGGAGCAATGTCGATGTCGTCCAGTGTCGTCATCGTCCTCAGGAGCTACGATCTCAGCCCCTGGTCCCTGAAGATGGGAAGACACGGCGTCGGAGGGATGACGAGGTCGTCGGAGACTGGGCCAGCTCCAATGTCGACGCATATCGTCCCCAACAAAGCGTCCAGGAGCTCCGTCTTCAGGTTGGTCCAAGGACCACGCTCCAGGCGAGTGGAGTTGTTATCACCGGTGTACATCCAAGCCGCGCGAGAACGGCTGTGGAGGGGAGCGATGCGCCGGCCCAGGAAGTCGGACAACACCATCAGCGAGGACAACCCCTGGTCCGCCACGAAACTTAATCCTCGCCAGCACCTGGGAGTAGATGCTCTCAAGTTGTGGTGTCTTCTCCTAGTCAGTTCGCGTGGTCGAAGGAGGAGAAGTCGGCAGATCCAGTCGGTTGTAGATGTTGGTCTTCACGATGATCCAGTCTTCCCTCCAGTTCTCCCACATGCTGGAAGAGAAGGGAGAGATGTACGTTGCCATGGACCAGGTGCGGTGCTGGAAGTAGTTGGCACCTAGGAAGCTCGAGCTCCTCCCCGACGACCGGAGGACGAAGAATGAACGGAACAACCGCACCAACGGCCGCACCCCCACAAACATCTCGCAAAGGTGGACGAAAATCGATACCAGCACGAGGGAATGCGGCGTCAGGTGCTGAAGCTGGAGCCCGTAGGACTCCAGCAGGGTCAGGAAGAAGGAAGAAGCAGGGAAGGCAAGCCCTGCCAAAATGTACCCGAGGAATACGACGACTTCATCGGGCTCAAGGTCCACGAGCGTGAGGGATCCGCAGCGAACCCTCCCATCATACTGCGGCACTTGCCAACCAATCAAGCGCCTCACACGCCTCACGTCGCTAGCATTTTTGAGACGAGACTCTCGGAGGTTCGACGCCATTGTAGCAGGGAGAGAAAGCAAGAAGATGAAGCGCAAGGAAACAAATGAAGGAGAGAACTCCTGCCAGCAGCAGAGGGTCTCTTTATCTGCCCCAGATCCTTCGGGAACCGCCAATAGAGACGTGCCCAAAATAATCGGGGCCTCATCGACCGAACCGTCAAGAGCGGAAGAGTAGGGCCCACTCAACAGTCAGTATGGGCAAAGGGAAGTGTGGTTAAGGTGGGGAAAAGTGGTTCCCCGATAAAGCCTGACAAGAGGAAGAGCAGGGGTCGTGCAAGGAACTGGCACAAGTGATGCAGTAGTTGCACGAAACGTGCACCTCCCACGACCCTCCAGCAATAAAGAAGCGCATGTCCATAATGGCAGAGAAGTCTCTTTGACCGAGGTCAAGCAACCTCTTCGTCTCCTAGGAACGGCCGCTCGCCCACTACGCAGGAATCATGCCACCACTTCGATTCCCAAAAATAATTGCAAGTTCAAAACCACCAAGTGGAAGAGATAGGGGGCCCACTTGCGGGCTTAGGCAGGCCCGGGGGCCACTGCCGGTACCCTGCAGACCAGGTACCCCCGCATAGTAGATAAAAGGCAGCCTGGGCCCAGCCTTCCAGCTTAGGCGGGCCCCAGCGTGAACCACGTTCCCTAGGCCCCATGGGCAGTCCTAGGGTTGCCACGTATCTTCAGGCTCTCAGCCTGAAGAACGACCGAGGGTGGCACAGGAGCCGCCATGTGTCCAGAGGTGTCAGACCCCATCTTCCGCCAAGGAGGGCTCCGGCGCTGCCACATGCCCGGAACCGCCGCGCCACACCCTCCGCCAGAGAGAGCTCCGGAGGTGCTACATGTCCAGTGGCTCTGGACTAACCTCCAGCATGGGAGGGCTCCGGTGCCGCCACGTGGGCAACAACTCCGGGCGAACCTTCCCCCTGAGTAGGGACCTGGATGCGCCATGTGTCCTGCGGCCCCGGGCCCGACCTCCAGCATGGGAGCTCCGGTGCTACCGCGTGTCCAACAACTCCGGACCACCCGCTACTCCGCAAGACAACTCCGGTGGAGACGCGTGTCCCGGGGGCCACCCGCCTGGATGTCATACCGATGAAGAAACGGGCAGATGGACTGCTTCCGAGCAGGCCGGGGGAAGTGTCGTAGCGAACACTTCAACAAGCACCATGCAACTGATCTTGCACATCTTGCACTAGATTGGTGATGACTTGATCTTGCACATCCTGCATCTCAGTGTCTATGCATATATGAAGACCTCCTTGGTGCGAGCTATCATCAATGTGAGCATGATCTGAATCAACATCCATGACCATATTATTCTGTTGGATCACCAACTGATCATCATCTTCATTGATCACTTTGTAGCTTATTTCGTCAAGCAACTTGTCAACAGCAATGTCAATTGCCTCCTCTATCAATGTTGTCTCCTCATTTTGTGACATGTTTTTATTTTTATCTTCCTTATCTGTTGTTACTTGACCCTTGTTTTCCCCTCCAGCTTCATCTAATTTATCATTAACATCTGTATCCTTCATCTCTTGGTCTTCATTTTGTCCATCATCGAAATCAAGGAGGTCATCATCCTCAAGAACTTGAGCATCTTCATCCTCTCGGACCAGTTCGTCCACTTTAAAAAAAAATCTCATACATCCTATCTTGAACCACAATATCAGCGTCATTTGGTATGGAATTTACATCGAGTACAGCTACCATAAGTCTTACCACCCTTGTCTTTCTCAGATACCTCATGTCTACCTTTTGTGTAGCTCCCACTATAGAACCCACAGCCCATAAAAGTAGGAACGATCTGATTTCATAACGTACTCCATATACATGAACCCGTACCTTGTGCAGCATCCTCTTGGTTTAGTTTCTTGATTCCACTCCTCGAAAGACATGACGCCTTCATTGTTATCTGTTGGGACACGTCTGATAGCCACCATACATTGGCAATTTCACCTGACATGGGAAAGGCACTATGTATGCATTAGACCCATGCTCACGAATCACCCACTCTCATTTGACAAGTAGAATACGTGCAAGCTCAGATTTGAGAAGATCAGCTGAAACTGCTCCTTCAACTATACGGATCAGAGTTGTTGCAGTTACTCATTTCGGAGGCGTGACAGATTTTGTTCTGCCCATCAGTATATGGAAGAAACCCAAGCCTTCCCCTGCTAATCCACAATATGTGGCCATTGGATTTGGTCCATGTAGAAGCGGGCATTGGTTAGTATAGTGCTCCTCACAACAAATACAACATCTGAGCACTTTTTCCTTCTTTGCCACCGGTTCCTCTACCATTGTCTTGCCCTTATGTTTAGCCTCCGTCTCCTTTAGATCATCCTATTGAGCTCCCATAATTTGCTTCTCTTTTGATCTGACAATGCCTTGGCTTGATCCAACAATATCTTTGTAGCTACCACTGCCGGTATGTATCCCCCTCGAGCACCCTGACCGTGGAACTCAAGACCACGTCCATTACCACGGTATCTCCCAGCACCACTAGATCGAAAACTAAATTGTTGAGTACCATAGTACCTGGTTTTGATTGCATCATCTCAATTGCCACCTCCTGTCGATCTTCCAAGCGCCCCACCAGACATGTGATCGCCAACTCGGTTGATGTCTTCGCTAGTCCTATCGATCTCCCAAGCGCCCCACCAGCCATGTGATCGCCAACTTGGTTGATGCCTTCGCTAGGAGCTTTTGTGGCGGCATCTGGTTGGGTTTCTGGTTGTAACTGTGGCGTAACCCTCATCCTTGATTGGTTAATCAATTGTTGAATGCTGGTCAGGCTTGGGTTAAGGTTTCTCCAATCAAGCCCAGGGTTTAACTTCTTAATTTGTGGCCCAACTTTGTTTGAATATGTTTGAACCGGAATTATCAGATCCCTGACTGGACCTTCAAGTTTTGAACGAGTTAACACGGATACATGTTCTTTGGATCTTGAATTCTTTTGGAGAGCGAGAAGAAGATAGTCACCAAACGTGTATGTACGTGGCTGTTATTTTGGAATTGGGCCTCTCCATGGCTTAATCTTCCATGGCCAAATAATACCGTCCGGTTGTTTTTCATCCATCTTCCGTTTCAATCTTGATGGAGAACCTGCGATCACAGATTGACATACCTGTGGTAGCGATGATTCTTTTGTACCGATCATATTTTTTCACGGTTTGTGCAATGGAATCGCAGCCTCATCTCTATTTTCTTCATAATCGCTTTCCAAATCTGCAAAAGGAGACCAAAACTTACCTGTCATCATCCTTACCAGCGTTGCATGGAACTGTTGTCGACCGGATCTTGCATAGGAATTGGCATGAAGAGGCTGTGATCAACGAAAGATTTGTTGATCCTTTGATCGTCGCCGGTTCAAATCGCCAGTCGCCGATCCACTTTTCTCGTCACTGGATCAACATAAGCATCGGCCGTCGTTAGTTGTTGTGTTTCTTGTAGTGGAAGTCACGCGTGGCAACTAAATATTTCAGTTTCAATGAAAAGACATTTCAGCTTTAAGAGAAACGTTTCAGACATATGATCCAATGTTCTGGACATGTAAAACTCGGGGATTTGTAAGATCTCAGTCATCTTAGAAGAAATATAAAATATCTGGATTGTGGTTGGGTAATCTACTAGCCAGTGTCTTTTTTATAATGAGCACTTTATTAAACTCAAAACTATCAAAATAATACAATGGAGTCTGCATCCCTCTTCTATATAACTATGATGCACACAGCTATTAAAACACTAGAAAAATAACACCACATCACAATATAAGAAACTTTTCTCATAAACGTGCCTAGAAAGATGAAGAGCTAATCCGCATGATATGTTGTCACCCATGTTGAGTAAAAATATGTCTCGACACCTGCTCTAACCGTGTACACACCTACATATAAAGGTCTTTGTATTACAATCGATGTAAAGAAGACTATTAAACAACATCCAGTCAGTCTAACGTCTTGGTCAGGCCAACTACGAAAAGGGGCAGGTGCGGACTGGGGCCGTCGGGGATAGTGGATCTGCAGCCCAGGACGATGTGTTTGAGATTTGTTTGATCAAAATATAAATGAAACGTAGAGCAAGACACATGGATGGCTCTTGGACTTCGGAGTGCCTAAGCTTTATTTTGTTACAATAAGTTGGAACAATACCAGAGCTCATGAAGAGATTAGTTAAGATTATTAGAGGTTATAATCTTGGTGTAGCCATACATTCCGTAGACTAAGCGTTTAGCGATTTATTTCGATTCTGTGCCTCCAGCTCATAGATCCGGCCTTTAATTCAGTCCCAAATGATAGCTAAATGCAAACCACAACACGTCCATGTCATCCAGATGACAAAAAGATTTGGGACAGCTGGAAACATAATTGCACGCTATCTTTCTCAACCGTACAAAATCGAAAGGGACGGCCAAATATCACTGTCAGCAATCTTTTACATTATTTTCCTTTTGAGATGAATCTTTTAAAATTATTTTGTTTTACAAAAGGAGAATTGATATTCTCGCAAAAAAGGTGAATTGATAAGCAAAAAGGAAGACTTACTTTTATCTCTATAACATGCAACTTTATTAAAGAGAAAAGAAGCATCTACGACGATACTTGCACCGTCAGAAAATGAGCATGTTGAGAAGCCATATACTATCTGGATATATTTGCATGTTGTCATAAGTATTTTCATTTGTTGTGGTAGTTATTTGCAGATGTTGCAATAGTAAAAAAACGTAACTGGTGCAAAAGCAAAAAATCAATCACCTGATACACAAATCCCATAATATATCAATAGGAAATTATAGCTTTCATGGAAACAAAAGATTCAATTTTGAGATGATCAAGAAATACTAAACCGTTTTATTCAGGGATCTAAGTGTGTTCTTAGTTTTATTTCAACAACACTAGTTTGACATTGAATAAGAGGATCTACATATAATGCTCCTTAATTTATCAACGTACAACGGTGAAGGTAGAGGTGGGACTCGGGTCGTGCTCGAGCTGGCCCGGCACGGCAAGTTCGTGCTTCGGGCCGTTTCGGCCCGAGCCCGAAAGCACGTCGGGTCGGTTCGTGTCGGGCCAGTCGGGCCGGCTGTTGGAAATCCCGGCCCAAGCATGCCACGTGGCCCGACGGGCCGCCTTCGTGTCGGGCCGGGCCCGAGAACGGCCCAAATAGATGTTGCATTGTGCCTTTGACAGGTGGGGCCCAAAAGTTATAGACTGTATCACCAAAGTTGCAGTTCTACAATGTAAAAAAATCTAAAAAATCTAAAAAAAAATATGTAGCTTAATATAGTTATATTACATGTTCCCAAAAAAATTTGTTCAAAAATTCACAATATACAAAGTGTAACAAAAAAATAAAAAAGTGTTTTTGTCTTTTTTATATATCTCAAAATAAAAGGAATTTGGAAGTGGGATTTCTTGTGGGAGTTGTATATGAGAGTATACACCTATGATAGTTTTTTGGAATTTTTTAAAATTAAAATAAATGAATGTGTGTTTGATTTTTATAGAATGGCACATATGTTATAAGCCTTTGACTCAAATGAGGATAAATTTGAATTTGCACAACTTGAAGTGTTTCAAAAAAATTACAAAAAATTCATATGCGCAGATAAATATAATGCACACCTACACAAACAAAAATGAATTCATTTTGCTGGTTATTTTGAGATTTAAAAAAATAGTGAAGAATATGTACATATGATTTGTTTTGGTTGTTTATAAAAAAGTATAAAAAGAACTATATTAGTTTGAAAATAATTGTTCCAAGTGGTAGAGTATTTTTTTAAGAATATAGGAAAAAGAATCATTAAATTTGGACTTAATTTGCGGAATATAAACAAGTTTGAATATTTAAATAGGAATAAAAAAAGGGATCAGCCGCGCCTATTGGGCCGCCGCGCGCCGCCTATTGGGCCTCGCCCCGTCTATTGGGCCCCGCCCCACCTATTGGGCCCCGCCCCGCCTATTGGGACGCCGCCTATTTAGTCCCACATCGGGACTTCACGGCGCGGTCGCCGTGCTTATAAGGCGGAGCGGAGATACTGCAGTGAACTCCCATCCCCGCCTATTGAGCCCCGCCTTGGCCCGCCCCGCCTATTGCGCCCTTGTTGTGGGCCTCGTTACTCTTGCGCCTGGTGCGCTTGGGCCAGTGGTACTGCCTGTGCCTATCGCCCTGGTGGCTGCCCAATTTTTTTTACTTTTTTGTTTCCAGAGAGACAGATATACATATACCTAATTTTTTTGTTTTTTTTCCAAAGAGACAGATATACATATACCCAGTCCAGCCAATTTTAGGGAGCAAATAGAACCCTCTCTTCTTTCAACTTTCCACATTCACATAGACATCAATATACTCATATAAACACATAGAACATTCACAAAATCACATAACACATCCACAAATCACATAGCACATTCAAAAAACACAAATCACACATATGTAGGGGGAATAAAATTTTATTGAAAGTATCAAGTTTTTTTACAAACTGCCTCATTAAAAACCTTACACTCATTGTGAGCTTCCCCCGTAAGGAAAAGAGTATAGTTTGCTTAAAATTTTCCAATCATTCGGATTCTTCAAGGTCAAGATCCTCCAATGCCTTTACAATTTCCAGATCCTCTAGGCGGTGTTGATCTCTAGTTTCCACCGCCTCCCAATCTTTAAGGCATGTGAGGCACTCAACCATATCGGGCGTAAGAGAGGACCTACAATATTTGCAAGTAGCAGAAGTTATTAAATCCTTACCATTGACATTTTCTACGTGCTCAATGAAGTGATCCCAACATTTGCCTCTTTTCTTTTTAGGTTCCGAAGTAGTAGATGTTTGAATTTCTTCATGTGGAGCTTCGGGTTGTGGAGGCACGTCGCTTGCGGTAGCGGGCGCATCAACGGAGAAACTAGCACCACCTGCACTATTTAAACCAACATAATCATCATCTTGGTACTCATCATATGCATCACCTTCCAATCGACATCATCTATCCTGTAATCTCCCATGCTTGGAGATAGACGATGTGGATCGGGCTCCTCGTAGCCACGATCACGACCACGCCGCGATGATGCGCCAACCTTCTTCCTAGTACCACTACCCCTAGTTGGCACCATGGTTGTGGACTTGTGGTTGCGGAGCGCGGCTAGGGAAGGGGGGACCGGGCGGCCGGGCACGCGGTAGGCAGGGGGACCGGGCGGCCGGGCGGGGGCGTCGGGCGCGCAGCAGGAGCTGGCAGTCGGGCTGCCGTGCGGGGGCGCGGGCTGGGGTGGCCGGGCGCCGGACTGGGGCGGTCGGGCGGGGCGCCGGGATGGGGCGGCCGGCTGGGGCTCGGGCGGGCGGCTCGGCCGCTCGGGGCGGGCTGGGGCACGAAGCAGCCGCACGCAGGGGGCGGGGTCGGCGGCTGAGGAGAGGAGGAGAAATGAAACTGAAAAACCAGACCGAACCGAGTCGGGTTAAGTTGAAACCCTACGGGCCGAACCGGGCCATTTTCAAATTTTCAGGTCAACCGGGCCGGGCCGGCCCGAGCACGGCCCAAATCTTCGTGTCGTGCCGTGTCGCCCGTCGTGCCCGATTTCTAGGCCCGGCACGACCCGAAGCTTTGGGTCGGGCCGGCACGGCCCGATTCCATTTCATGCCAGACCGGGTCTCGTGCCGTGCTTTTCAACCGGGCCTCGGCCCGCCCGAAAGTAGCCCGGCCCAAGTCGGTCCGGCCCGGCCCAAATCTTCGTGTCGTGCTGTGCCGCCCGTCGTGCCCGATTTCTAGGCCCGGCACGACCCGAAGCTTTGGGCCGGGCCGGCACGGCCCAATTCCATTTCATGCCAGACCGGGTCTCGTGCCGTGCTTTTCAACCGGGCCTCGGCCCGCCCGAAAGTAGCCCGGCCCAAGTCCCACCACTAGGTGAAGGCTCACTTGTTGCTCGTAAGCCCACCTGCAGTTCTCGACAGTCATCTCGTCTGACACAACAGCTCACTGCTGATTTCATTTGGCGCTCAAAGACGCACCTCTTGTAGTGTCTCAAGAATTGAATTGGTCGATGAGACATTGACAGTGAAGTTAGCGTGCATGACACAGCAAGCAAACGAAAATATCCTGTTGTTGTCTGACCGGTTTAAATACTCGTAAACCTTGACCTAAATAAGACTGAAACCGCCTGGAGATTGTTTCAAACGCAACAAACTAAATTCAGTCCAGTTCTCGAATGAAATGATAAGAGCTCTTTGTCTCAAAACGAAGCCTCAGATTAATTAGCATGCATAGATCAATATGAAGAAACACGGTGTCAATTAGGTAACAGTACACTAGTACGGCTTCCATGTCTGCACTGATCAGCATGTCGGTTGCAAGTTGCAACTCACGCCCTATCTTGCCTGCCAAGCCCTGACGACGACGAGGAACCGCTGCCGCTCGCGCCGCCAGCGCCGACGTGGTGGCCGTAACCCCCTCTCCCACCCATTGCCATGTGATGCTGCTGATGTTGTTGCTGCGGCGAGCCGCCGTACATGGGCTGCCCCATCATCATGCCTCCGGCGCCGTACCCGCCGTACGCGTCGCCGGCATTGGCGTTCCTCGACATCTCGCTCTGCTGCTGCGCGGCGGCGGCGGCGGAGCCGGAGGTCCCCGACGACGCGGCGGCCCGCTCGCCCTCGATCTCACGGAACTTGTGGAGGTAGTACTTGAGCGGGTCGACGTAATCCTCGAAGCCAAGCGTGGTCATAGCCCACAGCAGGTCGTCGCCGTTAATGGTCTTGCGCTTCTCACGCTGGCACTTGTCGGAGGCCTCCCCGGTGATGAAGGAGATGAACTCGGAGACGCACTCCTGCACCGTCTCCTTGGCGTCCTTGCTGATCTTGGCGTTCGCCGGCAGTGCCTTCTTCATGATCCGGCTCACGTTTGCGATCGGCAGGAACCGGTCCTGCTCCCGCAGAGAGGACAGCTCCCCGCCGGCGTTGCTCGGACCGCCGGAGTCGTTGTCCGAGTCCGGCATCCTCGAGCTCTTTTTCCCACCCTCCTCTCTAGGCTCAAATCAAAGAAACAGAACCCGAGGAAGCAGAAGCAAAGCAGAGCAGCTGATGATGATCACATAAAACAACTCCGACCAATCTCTGTACGCTGTAAGAACTAAGAACAGCAGGATCTACAGAGAAAAGAAAGGAAAGGAGAATTTCCTCGAGGAGCGTGTTCTCCACAGTCCAAGTTGAGCAGAGGGTGGTGGGGAATGGGCGGGTCCGTTGGATCGCGCGGATAAGAACGCATCCAGCTGTGAACGTGGCGTGCCTCGCGCCGTTCGTTTGCTGATAAGTATGTGCCACCTGGCGATGGCATCTCCGTCGATGTACGCCACGTAAGACACATCCTGGCCGTCGCAGTGGGCCCGGCAACACGTGGGACGGCTCCCCATCGGTGTGGTGCGCAGGTGGCCGGTCTGCCACGTAGGATGTGCACTCGGAGCAGACTAGTTCACAGGAGGAAGCCGGCAGATACAAACATACTACACCTGATATCGAGGAAGACGCATACAGATACACATTACATGTTAGACGAATTACAGGGCATCTTTTTCAGTTTGTTCTACAGATATAGCTTGCAAAAGGATGCATAAGCTAACATACGTCTTACATAACAATCTGGCCATTTGTAACAGACTAACCTAACCAGTTCTTTAAGGCCAGACCTCATACTACATAAGCTAGACTACAAGAGTTGGAACATCAGTGTGACTCTACACAAGCCTGTTAGGTCTCCTCAAGCATCCACTCATATTTGCCTTCCTTTGGCTACGCCGCTGCTGTCAGATTCCACATCATAACCTGTCTATCCGTCCACAGCAGCACCATTGTGTCCAGAATCTACATCAACCTTTCAAGTTCGCATTGTGCACAGCATCTTCTGCTTTACCACCACCGCCACAATCTGTTGGGCTTTGTCCCGCATCTATATTGCCTTCTTTCTCTTTGCCATCATTATCATTATGGATTGCAACATTGCTACTATACTCATTGCTAGCTTTCTTAGCTTTGCCATTTCCTGCATGTTTGACACGTTCAACATCTGCATAATCATTAATGTCGTCTGCATTGTTGCCGCCATTTTCACTTCTGGCACCTTCGAATCTACCATACTCAATGTCATAATGCTCTCCATTGCAAGCTTCTTTAGGTCTGTCATCTTTAGAACCTTGTAGACTGTCAACATTGTTATTTTTCGTATTCACAATTGCAACTTCACCATTTCTGGAACCTTGTATATCGACATCATTGTTTACACTGGGTGAAACTTTCTCACACTTGCCATCATTGGTAGGTTTGTTGTCTCCAGTCTTTATATCAGAATTGACTTCGCCATTTTGTAAACCTTCAGCAGCATCACTGCAGTTTCTTTCGACAACAGGGCAATCTTTGTCATCTTTTTCGTTACCACTGCCGCAATCCTTAGGTTTAAAATTTTGACCAGCTATATGTTGATTGTTGATACCTGTTTCAACAGTTTGAAATTGTGCCATCTGCTTGGTAGACTGTTCAGTTCTAGCTTTTGCTTCTGCGGCTTCCTCCTCTTCCAATTCCTTCCTCTCTGCCTCCTCGGATAGCCTAAATAGCTCCTCTTCTATCAGGGACCTTATTAGTGGCCTTCTCTCAAACAGATCCTTTCCAAAGTATTTGTCTGAAGATATGAAATTACATGAACTTCAGCAGCTAAACAAAAGCAACATCAGGGTTCATATGTGCTTTTACATTAGAGCATGACCAGACATAGCTGCAAGTATCGGAAATAAGAACACTCTGAAAAGGAAGCCAGGAAAGACATACCAACTTCTTTTACCACATCTCCAAATGTCATCTGAAGGTCAAAAGAAAATAAACATATAAATATAAACTACAGAGGCATGTCACACAAAACAAATATTTTCTATTATAATCCAACAGACATGGTTACATGTTAATGGTGTACAGTAAATCTCACCGTCACAAAGTCTGTAGAATCCAATATAAGGACAATAGCTTCCCTCAAGTCATCCCTACTTGGTTTCATTGCTTGTTTTAGAGAACTCGTGTCTCCTTTAGAGCCCTTTTTACCTTTAACAAAGAAGGAAACAAGGCAGTGCAAATGATGAATTAGTCGGCGTCCAATCTGATAGAAAAGCAGAAAACTAATAATATTGTCGGAATGAAGGAATTGATGGAGTATAAGCTACTTATAACCAGGCAATAGAAGTGTAAACGCAATATTTTCCAGCAGGATTAACGAAATCCAGTTCAAAGTTTCACAGATATAATACTTAAGGTCCATTCCTGAGTATCTAACTGACATTAGTAAAAATGAGTGTTTTCAGGCACTGCCTAATCCATCCAGGACGCCGCCACCTGTTCTAGAGCTCCCAAGACGCTGCTGCCACCACCTCTCTCCCAGGCCGCTGCCGCGGCTCCCCCCCCCCCCCAAGAGATCTCACCCTGGCTCCACCGCTCACCCCACGCGCCCAGCCTCGGCCGCCGTCCCCACGCCCACCCCACTACTTAGGCGTGCCTAGCCGCACGGGGAACCGAGCTGGGAGGACACGACGAGCCAGGGGCGGCGAATTGGGACGGCGCAGACGGCAAATCGGGACAGGAGATGAAAAAAGATGAGAGTCGAGAGGAAGAAGGGAGTCAGCCAGAGAGAGTCGGGGCAAGTTTGGCCAAAGAAGAATGGACTGTACCAAATGAGAGTCAAGTCAATTTGAGTCAAAATATAAAGAAGAATGGGTTGTATCCTAGGTGTTGTTTGAGCTAAATTGCTGACCTGGTGGTCTTCTAATTGTCTCCTAGCCGTCCAGGCGCCCCGTTAGCACCTAGGTTTGCTGGGGCGCCGTGAAAACCTTGGTGAGGATGCAGCTGATATTCAGGCCGTTAGGTGCAGTGCATATGCAAATTTTTCCCTTTATTCCTGAGTATCTAGCTGACAAAGTTCTCTTTATTTCAAGTGCTTTATCCACATGCAGGTATGTGAAGATGCAGCTTCTATTCAAGCCGTCAAGTGCAGGAGCATAAGTGAAAGAAAGTCAATGCGAAGCGTACCATAAGATTTCACTTTGTAATCATTCCTAGGAGATGATTTTTTCTTGGTAACAGATGAGTTTTTCTTCTTTGAAGCCTTCACGTTGGTACTATCAAACTCAGCTGTTGTAACCACCTTTGCAGATGGTGTGGTAGTTAGTGCTTGTTCATTTGTACAAATTGGTGCTTGGTTTAGAGATACTACATCTGGTATGGGGCCACCTATCCTTACGGTGGGCTCAAGGTTGGCCTTTTCATTTGGGAACTTGCCATTCTTGACATCAGCACATGGATATCTGTTATCCTTCCCATCACACTCTGAATAGTTTCTTCTATTCTCCACAGCTTTGCTCACATTTGCTTCCTCTTCATCCTGAGTTTCCAATGCAGTACCTTCTTGTTTCTTTTTCTGCATTAGTTTGGGAATAAATACAAAAAAAATGAACAGCTTATGACAATGATGAAACTAGAAGAACCTGCAGAACACACCATAAACTAGATCCTAGGAATTCTAATAACTTTCATATATATAAACGACTTTGATGATTATAGACAAAATAACTGGCACGAATACATAATTGCAAATGGGAATTTAGACAGTATACCTTCAGAGGTTTCCCACTAGACAAATTTTCTTCTTCCTTCACACGTCTTCTTTTCTTGAATTTCTGCAACAGAAAAGTTATGGAAAAAAATGTATGGATGTATATTGTCAGTTATGACCAAAAAATGACATCTGCTATCCTTTTCAGATAGTGTTTTAATGATATGGCCAAAGTACGAATGGATATGCTTGCATTATAGAGATATTTGGAAGGCTAAGATGCCTCTTAAAATCAGAATCTTTATGTTAATTTGTCAAGGAGCAATTCTCACAAAAGATAAGTTTTTAGGTAATTTTTTTCAAGCAAACTTACAAAAGATATTGTTTAAAGGGAAATCAAAAGTAGATCCTAAATGTGTCTTCATTTGCTTGGTAACAAAATATGTTCATAGACCAGAGTCAATGGAACAACATTTTATTTGTATCAAACATTTCCTACATGGTGGCGATAACTTTTACATGATTAGATTAGCAGCAGCTGTTTGTTGGGCTTTGTGGAAGTTCAGGAATACAGTATAATATATTTTTGAGAAAAAATCCGTGAGATCTACTGAGATTGTTTTCTATTGCTGTACTTTTCTGCTGCGAAACATGGTGGAGGGGAGCTCCCCGGCTGCGCTTAGGGCTACGTAGGGGAGAATAGAGCTGCATGGAGGAGGAGGGATTGCTGCGCAGGGGGTAGCGAGGAGGGGAAGGGCTGTCACGGTGGCTGCTAGGATTAGCAGCCAGAGTGACCAAGGTAGAAAACAAACAGACAATTGGAATTATACCAATCCCAACGTTGGGCTTCGCCAGAATACCACTGCCAACAGATGACTCGCTAAAATACCATTATAATTGCAACCAGTCCGCTCGTTTAACATCGAGACATTATAACTTGTCTCATAGCCCACTGTTAACAGAAAAGAACATACGAAAAGACTAAAATGGCCTCAACTCTCTTACATCACTCACTTGAAAACATTGGGCATTTTAGTGAGTGATGCGAGTAAGAGAGTTAAGGGCATTTTAATATTTTCCTATGTTCTTTTCTATTAACAGTGAGCTATGAGACAAGTTATAATGTCTCGATGGTAAACGAGCGAACTGGGTGCAATTATAATAGTATTTTAGCGAATAGCGAGTCATCTGTTGGGGGTGGTATTCTGGCGAAGCCCAACGTTGGTAGTGGTACAATTCCAATTGTCTCGAAACAACCCGCTGGGTAATTTCCTTTATTTCTTGATGGATTACATGAGGAGGAGGGGGCGCATTATATAGGCCATGGCCCTGCGTGCCCCTTCCAAATCTGCGCCCAGGCAGTTGGGGAAAACTCAACTGCCCCTATCACTTATTCCTATCTATCACACACTCTATTATTTATTTTCTTCTCTAACAGATTATTCTCCACTAATGCATATTATTTCCCTCTAAGCGCCCAGGTGGTTGAGGAAAGCCCAACCGCCTCTATCTTTTATTTTTATCTATTGTTAGTATCTGAATTATTAATCTCATGGAGAGGATGACACTAGGAGTTGGAAAAAATTTCTTGGTTCATTCCACACACAATGTCATACCCAACCTAGGGGTTGGGGTTACATATTTATAGTTGAGGCAGTCAAGCATATACCTAGATGCTAGTCTAAGATGCGAAGATGTTGTCCTACCAAAGGACTAATATGTTGTCCTAACAAAGGACTAATATGTTGTCCTCTTGGTCTAAGATGTTGTCCTAACAAGGACTAAGATGTTGTGCTAACTAGGGGCCACAAAGACCAAGAGTACAAGACTTATTCCATCATTCTCCCCCTAAGTCTTGTGCGTCGTCCTGTGGGGGAGTTGGACCATCCTGATCCTGGAGCAAAGCTCAAGGAACTTGATCATCCCAAGGGGCTTGGTCAGCAGGTCTGCAAGTTGGTCCTTGGTGTTGATGTAGCACGCCTTGATGCTCCCTTCCTCCAAACAGCCTCGGAGAAAGTGGTACCTCACCCGGATGTGCTTGCTCCGTTCATGAAAGACGGGGTTCCTTGCTAGAGCCAGAGCGGACTTGTTGTCCACCCTGAGTTCCACCGCTCCGGTGTCTTTGCCAAGATCACCAAGCAGTCGAACTAGCCATAGCGCCTGAGTCGAAGCGGTAGAGGCCGCTATGTACTCGGCCTCGTAGCTGGACAAGGCTACCACTTGTTGCTTGACTGACTGCCAACTAACGAGGCACTTGCCGAGGAAGAAGAGAATCCCGCTTGTGCTCTTGCTAGTGTCGATGTCGCCAGCGTGGTCGCTGTCGCTGTACCCGACAAGGTGTGCCTCCCCAGGGCACCTCGGGTAGTAGAGGCCGTGGTCGAGAGTCCCCGCAACGTAGCGGATGATCCTCTTCCCAGCCTGTTGGTGCTCCATCGTCGGTCGCTGCATGAACCGACTGACGTAGCCGACAGAGAATGCCAAGTCCGGCCGTGTGTGGGCGAGATAGCGAAGGCTCCCCACAAGACGCCGATACTTCGTAGCGTCCACCTCCTCCGTCGTGCCGTCGTGGTACGCGTCGATGCGCTCCTCGTCATGGGAGAGCGGAGTAACGAACTCCACCGGGTTGTGCTCGACACGAGCTGGTGTCGGAGTGGACGTGCCCGGAGGGATGGCAGTCAGTGCTAGAGTGCGTGGGGTCGCCGGCTGTGGTGGTGGTGGCAGAGAGCTCATCGCAGCCGAGGTCGTGACTGGGGAGCGTGGCGCTGAAGTCGGTGGAGGCTCGAGAACTAGGGTAGACATGCTCGGTGGAGAAGAGCTACCTACTCCCCCAGTTCCCTTGAAGTGGACGTACTCGACGATGAAGTTGTCGTATGTCGGAGTCGAGCCGTCGTCTACCGCCTTGTCCCATGCCCATCCTCGCCCTTCGTTGAACACTACATCACGTGCCGTGCGCACACGCTGTGTTCCTGGGTCGAGAATACGGTAGGCATTCGAGCCCTTCGCATAGCCGATGAACACCCCTGGAGTGCTCCTGTCGTCGAGCTTGCTGATGTGGCCAAGCTCCTTGGCGAACGTGAGGCAGCCGAAGACCCGTAGGTGGGAGATTGTCGGCTTGCGCCCATGCCAAGCCTCGTCTGGCGTCCTGCCGTTGAGAGCCTTGGTGGGCGAGCGGTTGAGGATGTAGACCGCCGTTACCACCGCCTCTCCGCAGAAGACAGTCGTCATTCCCCTCTGCTTGAGGAGGGCCCGAGCCATCCCCACAACCGTCTGGTTGCGCCGCTCGACGACGCCGTTCTGCTGCGGGCTGTACGGCGCGGAGTAGTGGTGCTGAACACCCTCATCCGCGCAGTACGACGCGAACTCAGCCGCCGTGAATTCGCCGCTGTTGTCGGTGCGCAACACGCGCAACTTGCGGCCGCACTCCGCCTCCGTAGTGGCCTGCGCGCCTAATGGCGTTCATAGTCTCTCCCTGCCGAGGACCATCACCCACATGTAGCGGGAGAGGTCATCGACAAGCAGCAGGAAGTAATATCGTCCTCCCGATGTAGCCGGTGTCACCGGGCCACACAAGTCCCTGTGCACGAGCTCGAGAAGCTCGAGTGCTGGGGAAAGGGGAGTCGCCTCTGTTTTGTCAATACGCAGACATCGCAAAACTGCGCCACGTGGTCAAGGCACGTCAGGCCCCGTACCATCTCCTTGGTACTGAGCCGCTTCAGGGCCTCGAAATGAAGGTGCCCGAAGCGCTCATGCCACTGCCACGCCTCGACATCCCGACAAGTGGCAAGGCAGAGGGGTTGTGCTACCTACACGTTAAGGACGTAGAGTCGATTGGTGCCTCTGGTTACCTTGGCAAGAAGGCGACGATGGTGATCCCAAATCCTCATGACTCTGTCCTTGATCTCCACGTGCGAACCGTTCTCATCCAGTTGTCTCAGGCTAATGATAGAGTTCCTCAACGCGGAGATGTAGTAGACTCAGATGAGCGGTCTGTGCTCACCAGACTCGACGGTGAGGATGACGGAGTCGACGCCCTTGATCTCCACACCAGAGGCGTCCCCAAACTTGACGGAGCCTCGGACATTGGGGTCGAACTCAATGAAGAACTCCCGTCGACCGGTCATGTGATGGGTGGCACCGGTGTCAAGGCACCACCCGTCAGTCTTGTCGTTGCTGGAGCCGTCAGCGAGGAAGGCGTGTACTCTCGCCTCATCAAGGTGGAGGAGAGCCGCTGCAGTCGGTGCCACTGGAGGTGGCTCGATGCTTGCGTGCGCCAGGATCAGAGCCGGCTCCTCCTCCACCTGTGCGACGTGGGCCTGGCCGCGTCGTAGCTGCCGACACTCCCTGGCCCAATGACCAAGCTTGCCACAGTTGTGGCAGGTGTCGTCTCGTGCTTCCTTCCGGTTGCCGGCGGCACCGCCCTAGGCGCGTCCGTGGGCGCCACCCTCGGCACGTCTCTGCACCCCAGCTTGGGCACCTCTGCGCCCCTTGCTTGGCTTGCCACGCTTGCGGCCACCTTTCGAGGAGGAGGGCTCCCCCTTCTTCCCGTCACCTTGGCAGGCCTCCCACTGCTCCCGAGTGAGATGTAGCTTCCCGCCGATGGTGATAGGCCCCGAGAGAGGCTGAGGTGCGTCGCTGTCGACTACCTTGAGGCGGCCTATCGCCTCTTCGATCGACATCCTGGAGAGGTCCAGCAGAGACTCGATCGAGCGAGCGATCTGCTTGTACTTTTCGGGGATTCGACGGAAGAGCTTCTCGACGGCTCTCTCCTCGTTGTAGGTGTTGTCGCCGAACTACACCATCTTCTGCAGTAGTGTGTTGAGGCGGAGAGCAAACTCATCAACATCCTCACCTGTTTTGAAGGCCAGGTTCTCCCACTCCTTGCGGAGTGCCTGCAGTGTGGTCTTGCGGGTGCGGTCGCTGCCGATGCGTGCGGCAGCGATGGCGTCCCAGGCCTCCTTGGCAGTCCGCTTCTTGGAAAGCGAGAATTGCATCTCGGGCGGTACTGCAACAATGAGAGCATCCAGCGCCCGTCGATCCTCGTAGTAGTCGACGTCGCCGTACCGGACTGCTTCCCACATGTGCCGCACTTGGAGCCGTATCCTCATCACCGCCGCCCACTCGACGTAGTTGGTCTTGATGAGGGTAGGCCACCCACTATCGGGACTGACGTCCCTGACAATGGACTGGATGCCATGGTGACCATGGTACCTGACCGGGGAGGGAGAGTCAAGCCGCACGTAAATGCCGCGATCTCCATCGACCCAACCACCCCCGCCGGGAGCGTCGCCGGCGCGTCCGCGCGCGCCCATGGGGGTGCGCAGCTGCCCACTGTGGCGTTTGTGGCCGTGCTACCTCCCTCGCCAGCCTGAGGTCTTTCGTTGGTGCCGCTGTCGATAGAAACAGAGCCTCTGTCGCTACCGCCACGCAGAGCCTCAAGCTCTGCTGCAGCCGCACGCGCTGCATCCGCAGCCGCTGCTGCTTCTACTTCCGCCCTCGCCGCTGCCAGTTCCGCCGCCGCCAGCCTCGTCGCCCTCACCGCCATTGCTGCAGCCCCTGTCGCTGCTCGCTCGCGTTCTTCTACCGCGGCGACCTCGGCCTCCTGCCGATGCCGCGCACTCGAAGCGACCGAGCGCTGAGATTGTGTGGGGAAGAGGTTGCCTCAGACAAGTTGTTGCTCGTCTATGCAGAAGAGGAGGGATGAGCTGAAACAACCGGTGTTCTTGCTGCCGGCTGAGGACGAAGAGGCGTGGGAAGGAGATGAGCAGGAGATGTCTAGGCTACAGGATAGAACGGCTCTGATACCACTTGTTAGTATCTAAATTATTACTCTCATGGAGAGGATGATACTAGGAGTTGAGAAAAAAAATTTTGGTTCATTCCACACACAATGTCATACCCAACCTAGGGGTTGGGGTTATATATTTATAGCTGAGGCAGTCAAGCATATACCTAGATGCTAGTCTAAGATGACAAGATATTATCTTACCAAAGGACTAATATGTTGTCCTAACAAAGGACTAATATGTTGTCCTCTTGGTCTAAGATGTTGTCCTAACAAGTACTAAGATGTTGTCCTAACTAGGGGCCACAAAGATCAAGAGTACAAGACTTATTCCATCATAACTCAGCATATTATTTATTTCCATCTCTAACAGATTATTCCCCCCTAATCCAGATTGTTTTCCTCTAATCCAATCTTCTAGATTCTTCATGTGTTGCTGCTGCCTACGCCTTGGACCACCGCGTTGCTGGTGCCTTTGTGAGTCCTAGCCCGTAATGGTGGCTCACAAAGGCATCCACGGCATTTCCCCCTTCCCGACAAAGAGCTCGTCCTCGAGAGGTTTGAACAGGGGGTGTTGTCTTCTAAAGTCTTCAAGATGGACCCATGAAGAATCTATGCTGGTGTTGGTTCTTTAGATTTCTTTAATAAGGACACATGAAAGACATCATGTATCCATGCTTGAGGAGGCAAATGCAGCTTGTAGAAAACAGAACCAGTGCGCTGTAGAATCTGATAAGACCCAAAATATTTTGGACCAATCTTGGAGGGGAGTGTCACCATAACCACTACAGCCATACATTGATGCAGCCACGGCCATACCCAATCACTGATATTGAATTCCACCTTGCGGCGGATCTTGTCTTCTTAGCTCTTCATGGTGACTTGGGCATGCACCAGTATGTTCCTGATTTCAGCCAAGAACTCATACCTGTCCTTGAGCTGTTTGTCAACTGTTGGCACCATGTAGAGGACCTGTCGAAGCATCTCCATGCATTGCTTCTCAATTTCATTATTGAGAAGTTGCGGGTAGTGGTACGACCGGACAACTACAGGAATTATGCCCGGCAAGAGCCTGATGCGGTGATCGTGGCGCCGTGGAGGAAGGTCGCGTGGCTCATCGATGAGGACCAGAGCGAGTCCAGCAGGACGCCCATCATGTCGTGTGGTACGGTTAGAGAGGCGCACACAGGGGCGGGGTTACGCAACCCTGTCCAAACCACCTTCCGTCCGCCGCGCCACAGCTCCATTGTGAGGTCCTCGAGGTTCCATAGGATGGGTCCCAAGTACCGTAACCACTGAACTCCTAGGACAAGGCTGAAGCCGTCAAGTGGCAGCGCATAGCAAGTGACGTCGAAGCGATCCCTGCAATCAACAAAGGTACACGTGGGCAGATGCCTGTGCAGGAGATGTAGTCGCTATTGGCAACCCGAACGCTGACGCCTTTCCGCGGCAACATCATCAGGCCGAGCTCTTGGATGAGGGGTTCCCTGATGAAGGCGTGAGTGGAGCCGGTGTCGACCAATGCGGTCAGCAGCTTGCCACGAACGTGGACCTGGAGCTTCATCGTGTTGGCGAGGTCGATGCCAGTCAGGGCGTGTAGTGAGATGCCCATGTCGGCTATGGCCGCATCAACATCGTCGTCGTCATCAAGCTCCAAGAGGAAGATTCCCTTGCCAGCGCACTTGTGCTCCGGCGTGTACCGCTCCAAGCAATGATAGCACTCGTCACTTACCCGCTTAGCAGCCATCTCATCGGCCGTGAGACGCTTGAGGCGCGGGCAGGAGGATGCCAAAGATGTCGGAGCGGATGCAGCAGAACCACCACTAGGAGTCGTGGTAGGGGCGCGCGACGAGGGTGAAGGGCACGTAGAGTGTTTTGTCTGGTGTTGCCGCTAGCCATCGTTCGAAAGCCTGGGCCAGGCTCATGGCGGTCTGCAGGTTTGTGGGGAACTGCAACTCCACATCAATACGAAGCGGCTCTCCTAGACCAGCCGTGAAGAGGTTGATCTGCTGACGCTGACTGACATCCTCGCAACAGCAAAGAAGTACCAGGAACTAACGTTGGGACTCCTCTACCGTACCGGTACGACGGAGATCTTTGATCTGAGCCAGGTCATTGGAGCGGAGCAGGGCCCGAACCGCATGTTGACTGTTGTAATTCCGTGGGTAATTAGTCTCGAAAATTTCTCTGTTATTATTCTCATTGGGGGGTTGTATATATAGCCCCAAATTACAGAGTCCTAATCTAATACTACCTAGACTCCTACTCTTATTTGTCTTGGACTCTATCTCTAACTCTAGTTTAATCTAGAAAACGAGATTATTTCTAACAATCACCCCCTAATATCGTTTTTCTAGATCACAGCCACACTATTTAGTATGCAAACACACTTGCACCCTACACACACATTTGGGGTGGGACACTACACCCCCAGGATGGTCACTTCACCCTGCACACACTAGAGGATGGGCACTACATTCCCCCGAGATGGGCACTACATCCCGGACACGAATTTGGGTTGGGCACTACAACCCTGGAGTGGGCACTACACCCCTGAGGTGGGCACTACAACCCTGGAGTGAGCACTACGCTCCTGAGGTGGGCACTACACCTCGAACACTCAATTCTGGGATGGGCACGTCTTCATCCCCAGGATGGTCGCGTCTTCATCCTGCACACAAATTCGGGTTGGTCACATCTTCAATCCTAGAATGGACTCATCTTCATCCTGCACTCGATCTCGGAATGGACGCATCTTCATTCTGATCACATACTCGAGATGGTCACATCTTCATCTAGAGCACACCTCGCATTGGCCTGCTCTTCCTCACGCGAAAGTTCTCCACGCATGTAGAAATAAAACTTGACCAAACGCCACTACACCACGACTCCCATGTTGGAAATCGATTGTGCACACTTGGTAGCGCTATGCTTCCAGATGTCGCTAGACCCGCTGTACTCGAGGCTTGCTTCGCCTGCGTAACGTGAAGAAGTATCCCAAGTTTGTTGCAACGGAGGGGAGAGTAGAGCTCCCCGGCTGCGCCTAGGGCTGCATAGGGGAGAGTAGAGCTGCGGGGAGGAGGATTGTTGCGCAGGGGGTAGCGAGGAAGGGAAGGGCTGTCACGGTGGCTACTAGGATTAGCACCCAGAGTGACCAAGGTAGGAAACAACCCGCTAGGTAATTTTCTTTAGGGGGGAGGGGCGCATTATATAGGCCAGGGGCACTGCACGCCCCATCCAAATCTACGCCCAGGCGGTTGGGGAAAGCCCAACCGCCCCTATCTCTCATTCCTACTACAACACACTCTATTATTTATTTCCTTCTCTAACAGATTATTCTCCACTAATGTAGATTATTTCCCCCTAAGCGCCCAGATGGTTGGGGAAAGTCCAACCACCTCTATCTTTTATTTCTATCTATAACACACCATATTATTTATTTCCATCTCTAACAGATTATTCCCCCCCCCCTAATCCAGATTATTTCCCTCTAATCCGATCTTCTAGATTCTTCATGTGTTGCTGCTGCCTACGCCTTGGGCCACCGCACTGCTGGTGCCTTTGTGGGTCCTACTCCCGTAATGGTGGCCCACAAAGGCATCCACAGCATTTTCTGAAATATTGAGCAGGACTTCGATTCGAAGATGAAGAAAAGGAGCTGGAGTAGGGTTGAGCTCAGCAACACTTCTCCGAGCCATAACACATATGAGTCCTGAAGATATCAGGAGGGAAAGGTTTGCTCTCACTGAAGATAACAACGAGGGTCCTCCAAATGGATGTAAATGCATGTGAAACTGTCAGAAACAGTTTAACATGACAGAAAGTTGGTTCTTCATTTTGATTAGGAAATGGATTAGTTGGCTTCAGTTTAACACCCCTTCGTGCCACTTTTAATAGACAGTAATGGATTCAGTAGCTTTCCATTCCTGTGAAATGCATTTTAGTTCCTGCACCGTAACTTATCTGATAATCTTGTAGATTTGTTACTCGATGGTAACCAAATTTCAGGGACACCCTGTTTCGTAAAAATATGGCCACAGTAGCTTGCAGTTTAGTACCTTATCAAGGTTTGTGCCATCGATGGCAGAAGAGTGTTCCTTCATGAATTTCATCAAAAATGACACCAGTTCTTCCTAAAAAGGAAGAAATATTTTTCAATGGGCATCATCTTGTTATGATAATATAGATTTTAAATATCTAGCTACACCAACCTTCCTATTAGCTCTTGAGCCAATGATATCAAGTGAACGGCACAATTCAATTAGTGTATCCCTTTTACATACGTTAAGTCTCTCCAGTAGCTCTGTCCATGATGTTTCCTATTCTCAGGTCAATATGACGAACAGCATCAAATAAGCTGCAACAAAGTAAGAGGAAGGAAGGACACACCGATTAAGTACTAGCAAGCTGTTTCCAACTGATTACGTACCTCTTCTTCATGACAAGGATGCCCAGCGAGCTGGAGGATTTGTTCTCGCAAGTCAGATACCTGATATTAAGGTGTTATTCCCCAAGATTGGAGACATATAAACATATAAACGTCTAACCTATTATTCTACTTGATTTGCACGCAGCCACCAAGTACATGGCACACTATATTTCTTGTGTTTCAGTGCTAAAGTAGCAATGACAAATATCTATCTAACTTGAATATATCTTTCATTGTATTCCTGTTAGAACCACGACGAAAGCAAACTATAATCTCAGGGGTCTATAATGTTTATGGCAGTGACACAGGTGCTAACAGTAAAAAGTTCACTGCAAGTCAATGTATTAGCACCTAAAAGATGCAGACAGCACCAGACTACCAGTAGTAACTACCTCAAGAAATTAGCATGCACACATGACTAAGAGGCTAATTTTCACTATGAGAGTAGAGAGCCTACATTTGGTTCCTTAATCTCTGCATGAAAATGCTTCAAAGATGTGAACCCTAGGGCAACTGATAATTTCAAGGAAAAAATTGTTAAGAGTCAACAAAACTGAATGAATCCAGTTCCGGCATAAGATGTCCTTTGGATCGGACACATTTTTGTACCAACAAAGAAATAAAATGTGTCAACTCATTCTCAAAGGAGATCCCTGATAACCTGTATAAACTGAAGCATCCCACACAACCACCCAAAAGAATGATACTTTCGGGATTTTGTTAGTTCTTGGAAATATGCTGTCCAGCACATGGGAGAAACATGCTAGAATGTTCACATTCCTTTTTGCTTCATTGCTATCTGAATCACTAACAAGCCAAGGCAAACTCAAGAGAGAAGATGAAGATAGCTGCCATTCTGGCAGGTCATCATGGTGCCGTCCTAGTTCTGTTTCGTAGGTTAGCAACAGGGCAAGCAAAGGGGTGATGTTACCAAAAGGACCGAAAGACCAAAAAAAGGATGTACTGTTCATTTCAATCCGTCCACTAAACCTTGTTGAGTGCTGAACACCTTAGCAGTGGCTGATGAGGATAGGAATGCATATATGTTACTGTTTTCCTTAGGTGAGTGCAGTGAAGCAAGATGGAAAAGGACCAACTAATCTGCTGGATTAGGAAATGAAAGTTGCTGAGTCTGGCATTAACTGCAGTGCTAAACCAATCTAGTTGATTTAAGAATATTTGGGCTTTTTGTTACATGAGTCGCGTGAATCCTACAAGGTATGTATGTGTCTCTGTCATTTTTATTGATTAAGATGTTTAGTTTTTATTCACTCCAAAGTATTACACTTGATCAAATATTTATGTTTTGTACATAAGTGAGATTGAACATTTGAAAATCTGCGCTCAGAAAATTATATGAACAACAACAAAGACTTTGTCCCAAGCGCATTGGGTAGTCTAGATATGAAACCAAATAGAAACATATGTAAGAAAAAGAAACAGAGAGGGAGAGATAGGAGTAAACAAAGTACGAGTAAACTAAAATTCCAAAAAATGAAATGTTGATTTTCATACAGTCCTATCAAGAGCCGAATTTATATATACATTCCAATCCCTCAGGTCCTCCTTTACCATCTCCTCCCATGTCAACCTTGATTGCCCTCTACCCCTCCTAATATCCTCCCTAACCTTTAGTATCCCATTATTAACCGGTGATTGTAAAGGTCTCCTTAAACCACCTTAGTCGGTGTTGGACTAGCTTCTATTCAATCGGTATCATCGCTACCCTATCACGTATTATCTATTTCCTAATTTGTTCTTTTTTTGTGTGTGGTCGCACATTCACCGTAGCATGCATATCTCCACACGCTCACTTGTTGGACATGTTGTATTTTAGTTGGTCAACATTTTACCACATATAACATCGCAGGTCTGATCAACGTCCTATAGAACTTACCTTCTAACTTTTGTGGAACCTACTTGTCAAATAGGATTCCAGATGCTTGCCGCCACTTCATCCACCTTTCCTTCATCATGTGGCAAACATCCTCGTCGATATCGCCATTACTTTGCCACATTGATCTCAAGTATTAGAAAAGAGTCCCTCTTATGCACTATTTGTCCTTATAAACTAACATTTCGCTCTTCGCATGCAACATCATTAAAGTCGCACCTCATATACTCGGTCTTAGTCCTACTAAGCCTAAAGCCTTTGAATTCTAAAGTCTGCCTCCATAGCTCTAAATTCATATTGGCGCCATCTCTAGTTCCATCTACCAGCACCGCATCATTAGAGAAGAGCTCGGAAAATCATATGAACATTTTCCTTTTATCATTTTATCAGGAACATCTAGGAGCTTAACATGTAGTGTTAATGTTGTTTGGCTGAATGTGGTATGATTGTTCTCCATGTGTGCATTTTTAAATTTTTCACTAATTTCAATCCCGCTCGTGTTGTGTCACTAGAAAGTAGCATTTATTCCTATTTTACTAACAATACCAATACCTTAACAGGGACTGTGGCATGAATAAGAGAACAATCGTTCTTCAAGAACTTCATCAAAAACGATACCAGTTCGTCCTGGAAAGGGAAAAGATAATTTTCAGTGTCATCCACTTGCAGGTGATAATAAGAATTCCAATATTTAGCTGGATCAACCTTCCTATTAGCTCTTGAGCCAGCGAGATTAAACGAATGACACAGTTCAATTAGTGTGTCCCTTTTACAAACTTTGAGATCTTCCATTAGCGCTGTCCGTGATCTTTCCTGATATCAGATTAATACCATGAACAGTATCAAAGGAGCTGCAACAAAATAACAGACAGGAAGAGCACTTGACTAAATACCACAGAGAACTGCATACCTCATCGTCATGGCAATCATGCCCAGCGAGTTGGAGGATTCGTTCCCTTAACTCAATTACCTGCTAATGATATTACACAAAAGCTTAGAGGTATTCCTGGAAATCAAATACACGATGCATAACTACCCAAGCTTATTTAATAATCTGGTTAACATAAGACAAACAAACATAGCACATTCAATATGTCAGTGCTTAACAAGAACAGAAAGCACCATCATTTGTTCTGTAGTACCTACCAACTTCAAAGCAATTAGCATGATATGCATCAAGAAGAGACATCGCCCATTCCTCGTAACTTTGCATACAACTGTAGTCAATCATAGCATCTCCAAGAAAAACTAGTTAAAACTCTCTATGTATCTCTTTTTGGAGAGCCACTTTAAAAGATTGCCTATATATATCTCTCTACTCATCCAACAGACTAGCTGAGTTGCGCTCTCTATATTCCAACAGCTCTATTTCTCCTCCACGGAGTTCAAGACTTGTTGCCTAGGAAGCTATCGGCAATTCATTTTGTTGAATACTACAGCCGTAATGTTCAGTTCAATTGTGCTCGTCAAAAATATGTTCAGTTCAATTGGTGAACAAGATTCAGAGGAACGAATCCCACCCTTGATTAAGTTCTGGGACAGATTAAACTCGCCTAAAATTCTGTGGCACAAATTCACAACAGACAACAAGAGCTATGCAATCTAATTTAGTACTTGATAAAATTTTGTGATTATAATCCAATCTAGTACCAGATGTGAACCTTAAGGCCTAAGCATAAATTAATGAAGTTCTGCCTTCAGTGGAATCGAACAAAGTGGCCCCTATAATTGAAGGCAAGACAAGGAAGGAAATTTGACATGACATCTCAAAGCAGATAAATCGTTCAGTTTGATTCGAGCACATCTATGTACCAGCAAATTCTTTCTGTAAGAGGACACGGATAGATTTATTTCTACGGGTTCCTGAGGCGATCCAGACAAATACGTCGGTTCATGGAAATGCATAAAGTCGAGACACCCACACAGGTATACGGGGAAGGAAAAGGCAACAATCTCGGTGTCCATGCACTATTCTCGGGTATCGGAGTCGCTACATACACAACATTTTCCCCGCAATAGATCCCGATTCGTGATGTCTGCGCTCGGACACACCCGAGGTGGGAGAAGCGGGAATGCTCGCCCATGGAGGGGACGAGAATGTGAAAGCGTCTTTGCTAACCTCGGATCGATCCTCGCCGACGCCGGAGCCGGGACCCGCACCGTCCTGGCAGCCCATCGTGCCTGTTTACCAGGGAGGGCGAAGTCGCCGAAGTATATCCGTCGGAAGGGCAGGCAGTGAATGGCCCTCTGTTCAGTCTGCTTACTGAACAGTGCTGAGCGTACTACTGTTCCCGTAGGTGTGAGCGGCGCAGGCAAACCATCCGTATTCGAGGTATTAAGGCTGTCCTCACCGGCGGCCGCTACTGCGGCTGGTGCAGCGGCCGCTCCCACCACAACGGCTGTGGAACGACGGCCGCTAATTCCCACACCGCTACAGCGTTGTCACATTAGGTTTTTCATAGAGAACAATCAAGTATATTTTCATATGTATATCAGAATTAGTTGACTCATATATTTTATCGATAAAAGTGAAATATTATTATATTATAAGCCAAGTTCAATGTATAACATAATATTATATCATAAGTCATAATAGACTAATAAAAGTATTATTACACTAATTATACAAACAGCGGAAGTCTATAAAAAAGTTCTCCAATCCACAAGCGTTGCCCGAGAATTTCGCCAGCCTAGAGCAGGTCTTCGGGATCAAAGCCCTCTTCATCAAAATCTGTATCTTCATTTACACCTGAGCAATATACACTACAGGAAATCCGATCATTGACAACGACCAAATATATTGATGACGGGGCCGTCGTCTTTTAATTAATTGACGACGGCTAGATACAACCGTCGTCAATAATGTTACAATTGACGACGGTTGACCTAGTATTGTCGTCAAAAAATTTAAAGACGACGACGACCGTCGTCAAATTTGGCCGAGATCCAGCCCCACTAGAGGCGTTATTGACGACGGGGAGACCCAACCGTCGTCAATAAGCTGCTTATTAACGACGGGGAGAGACAACCGTCGTCAATAAGCCCGATATACCCCCGACCACGCGAGTCGGGAGGCGGCCTTCTCTCCCGCCCGCGCCGCCTCCCGACTCCGCTTCGTCGTCTCCAGTCTCTGCCGCCCCGTGCGCCGCCTCTGGAGTCGCCGTCGCCCTCGTCGGTCTCCGCCGCCCAGTCTCCGGTCGCCGCCTCCCGAGGTATGCCCTCCTCCCCGCCGCCCCTCAACCCGTCGCCCCTCTCCCTGTCGCCGCTCTGCACCGCCGCGCAGCCGACCGCCCCCGCCGCCCCTCTCCCTGACGCCCCTCTCCCCGCCGCCCCTCTCCCTGCCGCCGCTCTACACCGCCGCGCAGCCGGCCGCCCCCGCCGCCCCTCTCCCTGCCGCCCCTCTCCACCGTCGCGCAGCAGGCTGCCCCGTCGCTCCTCTCCGCCCCCGCGACGCCCAGCCCCCCTCCAGCCCCGCTGCCCCCGCCGCCCCTCTCTGCCTTCGCGCCGCCAGCCGCCCCCCCCCCACCCCGCGACACCACGGCCCCTCTCCCGCCCCGCCGCCCCGGCCCACCTCTCGCCCGACTGCCGCGGCTGCCCCTCTCTGTCGCCCCGCCGCCCCTCTCCCCGCCGCTCCTCTCAGCCCCCGCTTCCCCTCTCTGCCGCCACGCCGCCGACCTCCTAAACATGATAACGGATCGGTTTGGAACTGGTTCTAGTCGGTTTTTTATGGGTTTGGATTGGACTGGATTGAAATGGGTTGATACAGCTAACAGTTTGGTTTGGGTTGGTTTCTCCCCATAAACAGTTTGGTGTGGTTTAATATGGTTCTTGTATGGTTTGACACACTAGACGCGGACGAGCAGCGGGGTCGTTGGCGTAAGCCTCCTTGGCGTGGATTGGGAGCGTGAAGAAGCCAGTGCCAGTGGCACAGAGGCGGTCTACTAGCTAGCTAGAAATTTCGTGGCCGGACGCCGAATTGCGCAGCAACCGCGCTCATCGCCTCGACCACGCTCTGCTGCTGCTGCTGCCTGGTCACTTGATCCAGCTTGTTCGTGTTCTTCTTGCCCGCGGCCCTTGTGCCATGCCTCGCCTTCCTCTCCCTGGCGCCAAAGGCAGGTCTGTTCAGTCGCCATCCCTTTTCTCAGCGTCTCCCACCCTCTTGGCCTTGGCCACAACCTGGTCTGCCAACCAGATCAACCTTCAGCATCGTCGTGGGTGGCGCGATGTGCAATAATAGGAGCGGGATCGACACCCTCCCGTCACCCCACGCCACGGCGGCCACGGGCCAACCCAGCCCCGTAGTCCTACTCCTGCTCCAGTCGCGGCGGTCGCTTCTTGCATACGGCGTTGGAACTGATATTTTCAATTGGGTTGAAACCGGTTTCAAACCATAGTAGGGCCACTGGACTGGCCTGGGTTGGGTTTATTATTTATTTAGTTTGGTTTGGTTTAGTTTAGATAGGAGTGTTGGTGGGCTGGTTTGGGTTGAGCTTTTGTACTACAATACATTAGTTTGGTTTTGAGTTTGGGCTGGTTCTTGGCCCATTAGCAGGTTTACGGCCGCCCCACCACCCCTCTCCCCGCCGCTCCTCTCCACCCCCGTGACGCCCCGACCCCCTCCTACACCGCTGCCCCGCCGCCCCATCCCCCCTCCCGCCCCGCTGCCCCCGCCGCCCCTCTTTGCCGCCGGCCTCCCCCGCCACCCCGCGCCGCCACGGCCCCCCTCCCACCCCGCCGCCCCGGCCCACCTATCGCCCGGCTGCCCCCGCTGCCCCTCTCTGCCGCCACGCAGCCGGCCGCCTTCAAGAAAATAGAAGTGGCATGTTGGGTGGCTTCCTTCGGGATTCATGGCGTCATGTATGGAAGGGTTTCTGCTAGGCCTTATGTTATATTGTTAGTCGCTGGCAGTCGGTAGTTTGCATACTCTAAGGGAGCTAGAGAATGCAGCGCTCTCTAATCGAATCTAGACATGGAATAGGCTCATTTGGGAGTTTAGTTTGATCATGGGTGATGATTATGCAATGATGTTTTATGTTGTTCATTAAGGGGCTTGTAATGGAAATTCCAGTATGTGGTTTTCATTCTTCTTATATTACTCGTCACTCTGTGTTACAATTTTTCAGTGGAGTTGGTGTTCTTCTTTACCTAGCCTAGCTTGTCTTTGTGTTGCTTTTGATTCTCCTGATGCTTGAAGGAATTTTCATGCTGCTCGTTTTTTAAGCATTGTTTCTCCATCACAATAACTTTGGATTTTGAACTAGACCTTAGACTTATATTTATGATACTTTCATATTTAGACTATATATGGTAGTGCTGATACGTGTGTTGCAGTTTTACCGCATCCCTTCCAACCTTGTCTTTGTCCAAGTATTTCTTTTCTCCTTTCTAGTATAGAGAAATGATATCTTTTTGACATGATGTGCTCTACTTTTTGAGGAACTAGGTTCCGAAAAATATTGATCGGTTAGGAGATTGTGACTTGGATCCAGATGGCTTGCACTGTCATCAATGATTCTTACTTATCATATATATATATAACTCCTGGGATCTGCATTGAGAAGGCCACATGAATACCTGTTTTTTGTTTAGTTGCACGGACAAGGACGAGAGGGACAAGGACGAGGTGGGATAGGACGACTCATCCAGAATATCTTGGATTATGTTGCTTTTATTATATTGTTTAGCTTAACTGCTTATGTTTTTGAGTGGTTACTTAATATATGTAAGTAAACGGGTTTGGGGCCTACTCGGCCCGGCACGGTCTGACCCAAAACGGCACGACACTATTAAATGTGTTTGTGCCGTATAGACAGTTGTAGTTGTAATGTATGTGTCGAGACGGCACGGAAGCGAACGACGATGGCGTGGACATCAACCACCCACGCTTGGGTGGATGGTGGAAGCGACCTCTACTCCAAGTCAAGGTTCTAAAAGGCGCTAGGCGCTAGGCGGGCGGTGACCCTCCGCCTAGAGCCTAAGTGTGCCTAGGCGTTTCTAGGCGGCGCCTAGGCGGTAGTGATTTATAGAAAATTTTAAAATGCAGGGCACATATTTCTAATGTGCTAAAGTAATTTTCTATGGGCCACTTCTGCTTTCCCTGTTTCCAATTGGTCCACATGGCCCAGCCCAGCCCAGTGCAGCCCACACTTCCCCAACCGCTAGGATTTGACCGGTGGTACCCTCCCTCCCACACGCCGCCATCTCACCCCCACCGCTAGGTTTTGACCGGTGGTACCCTCCCTCCCACACACCGCCATCTCACCCCCACGCCACCTCTTGTGTCCCCCTCCGCATTCGACCGCGCCGCCCCCAGCTCCCGCCTGCGCCCGACCACCCGCCCCGCACTGGACCGACCACGCCCTCGGCCCGATGGATCCAGCTGCGCTTGACGATCCCGCTCCCGCCACCCCCCTCGCCCCGTGCCCCGATCGACGACGCCCTCGCCTGCGCCCTGACCGACGGCGCTCCCGCTCGGATGGATCCTGCTACGACCGACGGCGCCCCGCTCGGATGGTCTTCTTTGACTTGCAACATACGTATGACGGCTATAACCGTATAGTTTTCCCCTTTTTCTTGAAGAACTGCACCGGATAGGGGGGTGTAGTGTTAAATAGACGGTGTTATGCTTTCGAAATAGTAGTTTATTCGTTGTTATTATTTAATATATGGACATAAAGGGGTTTTAGGCCGACCGGGTCTGGCACGGCTCGACCCGACACGACACGCAATATATGCATCGGATGTGGAATTATCATCTAAGACTAATTGTCTTTCTTCTCTTTCTATCGTTCTTTCCTCTCTCGTAAATGATTTGTCTGCTTTGAAGGTATACTCTCAAAAATGGCTGAAGACCGCACTTTGATGTATACTGGATGGAAAAAGGATGGGAGACAATCAGAGAGTGGTTCACCAATACGAATGGTTTCATAGAACGAGCTTTCTCGTTGTCAAACAACAGGAAGGCGCGGTGCCCATGTATGAAATGTCAGAATGCGAAGTGTTTTCGACAAAGTGACGTTAACGTATCACTTGTGTGGAAATGGTTTCATGCAACGTTCTGAGTTGTGGACATTTCACGGCGAGACACCTTCTCAAGTTATAGAAGATCGAGATGAGGATGACAACACTGGGGTCGATAGGATGGACGAGATGCTTGAAGCCATAAATCCTGAATTGACAGAGGATCCTCCTACAATGGAGGTTAAAACGTTTTTCAAGCTTGTCGAAGCTTCTGAACAGCCGGTGCATGAACACACCAAAGTCTCGATCCTCAGTTTCATGACTAGATTTATGGCAATTAATTCTAAGTTTTCCTTCTCTAATAACTACTACAATGAACTCGTCAAATTGATCAACGATGTCCTTCCACAACCTCATAAATTGCCTAAAGATATGTATGAGTCTAAGAAAATGATTTCCGGGCTTGGTATGGACTATGAAAAGATTGATATGTGCCTAGACAACTGCATGTTTTTTTGGAAAGAGCATGCCAACAAGAACAAGTGTTTAAAATGTGATAAAGCAAGATTTGTTGAAGTTGTTAATGATGACGGTACAAAAGTAATGACTGAAGTCGCACAGAAACAGCTTCGCTACTTGCCTGTGACACCTAGGTTTAAGCGCTTGTTTCTCTCAAAAAAAACTGCCAGACACATGAGGTGGCACAAAGAAGGTCTACGTGAGAACGACGGAATAATGGTGCACCCGTCTGACGGTGAGGCATGGAAAGCGCTTGACTGCTTCGATCCAGATTTTACCAATGACGCGCGAAATATTCGCATCAGGTTGGCGACAGATGGCTTCTCACCGTTCAATACAAATGCAACATCGTACTCTTGCTGGCCCGTGTTCGCTATTCCATACAACTTACCACCATCTCTTTGTATGAAGTACGAGTTCATGTTCCTTTGCCTTATTGTACCTGGACCGGATCATCTACGTTCACGTTTGAACGTGATGTTGAAGCCGTTGATTGAAGAGTTGAAAATGTTATGGATAGGAATCGAAGCGTACGACTATTACAAAAAACAGAAATCCAACCTTCGAGCTCCATACTTGTGGTCTGTCCATGATTTTCCAGCTTACGGCATGATTTTTGGCTGGAGCACTCATGGTCGTTTGACATGCCCGATATGTGCTTCAGACACATAATGTTTTCGTTTAAATCATGGTGGCAAGATTTGCTACTTTGATTGCCACCGACGTTAGTTACTGCCTAATCACGTATTTAGGCAACAGAAGAATGCCTTCAGGAAGAATACCGTTGTCAAAAAAGTACCACCACAACGTTTCAACGGGTCGCAGATTGCTGAACAGCTGAACAACTTAGTGGCAGATGAAGGACGTTCTGGATATTTTGTTGGTTACGTAGAAGACCACAATTGGACTCATATATGTGCACTATGGGAGCTACCGTATGTGAAATCCTTAATCCTAATGCATAATATTGATGTAATGCACCAGGAACGTAACATGGGTGAATGCATCATAAGCACATGCTTCGATCTGACGGGCAGAACAAAAGAGAATATAAAAGCTCGTAAGGATTTGGCAGAGGTTTGTAAACGTCCAACTCTTGAGCTAACTAAAGCTGGTGGCAAAGTTCGTGCTTCTTTCTGTCTTCGACCAAAAGAGAGGAAAGGAGTTTTCGAATGGTTGAAAACGTTGAAATTCCCAGACGGTTATTCTACTAGCCTGAGACGAGCCGTGAATATTAAGACTGGAAATCTCACAGGGTTAAAAAGTCATGATTATCACATAATCATGGAAAGACTTCTACAGGTTATGTTTCGGGGCTACCTTGACGATGCGGTGTGGAAGGTGTTAGCCGAACTTAGCTACTTCTATAGACAACTTTGTGATGAAGAAATCACAACCGAGATGATGGAGAAGTTGGAAACGGAGATACCAGTGCTTTTATGTAAGATGGAAAAAGTTTTTCATCTAGGGTTCTTCAATCCAATTAACATCTCCTAATCCATCTTCCATACGAAGCCAAAGTGGGCGGCCCTATGCAATATAGGTGGATGTATCATGTCAAAAGAGCACTGAGTCTTAAACTAATGGTTCGCAATCGGGCAAGGGTTGAAGGATGCATCGCCGAAGCATACGCCATTCAGGAGATTAGATACTTTTCAAGCGTCTATTTTGCAGAAGAATACAATGTTAATGTTTCTATGTTGCAGTACAATATGGATGAAGCACCCTCTTGTAGCAGCCTCTCCATTTTTCAAACAAGAGGCATCACTATTGGTAGTGGCACGAGCTACGATCTTAAATCAGATAAAAATACAGGTGCTTTGATGTACATGTACGCTAATATAGAGGGGATGCATGAATATTTTCAGTAAGTGTTTATGTTATAATTAGCGTGATGTGTTATACATCTATGCTAATCATTATGTTTTATCTTATTTAGTGAGTTCGATCAACAAAATTAGAAATCTAAGTAGCAACCTACAAGCAGACAAATACAATCGATGCGATATTATAGAGTAAATGGAGGGCCTAACTTCCTATCCTGGTTTCATGCACATGTAACATGTTCATGTTTTGTTTCTCTTAGTAATTATGTCTATAGCATAAAATAGTCTTTTAAATTCATATGTTGAACAGTGCAAAAATCAAGCTGGCGTCCATGAAGAATTGCGACAACTGTCCTACGGCTCCATTAAAATTAAAAGCTACGGTCGATACGATATCAATGGGTTTCGATTTCGTTCAACTGAATTTGGATCTCAACGTCCCTTCAGAGCAACATGTAACATCGGAGTTGTGAATAGGGCAGCTGACGTACAAGGGCGTGAAAGTAATTATTATGGGATCATTAAAAATACCCTTGAATTCAGTTTTGCGGGGAATAAGGTCCTTAATGTAGTCTTCTTTGACTGTGATTGGTTTGATCCTAACAATGGAACTCGAGAAAACCAATTTGGCATGGTAGAAGTGAAACATAAGGATTGTCTACGAGGCTATGACACCTTCGTCCTTGCACACCAAGTCGAGCAAGTTTATTATCTACATTATCCATGCGAAAAGCTTAAAGCTTGGTTGGTTGTACACAAGGTAAATCCTCATGAGCGGTTATATACACCAGACAATGTTGGATACCCTTATGATGAGGTTGATGTTATTTACCAAGAACAAGAGTTGTCGGACTCTTTTGCCATCGAGCCTGATTTAGGACTCGATGACTTAGTTGGAGATGCAGAAGATATGGAGACTAGTGAGATGCAAAAATAAAAATGGCTAACTACTACGACAGAAGACCGATGATTCGGTTTACGTAGTAGAGTACATCGTGATGCCGATGGATTTTAAAACTGAGTACAAGTAACGTTTCTTTCATCTCATCTCTTCTTTTCTTTTCTATACTTCCTATTTCATTCATTAGCAAATTTTTCTTTAGACAGAATATCGTCGAGCAGCAGCAGACGACGACGTACAGGGGCGCGGAGCTTTCTGTCACTGACACCCACGAGAGCAGACGGGGTCTTCCACGGGACTCAGCTTAGCGGGGGTATACGGGCTCAGTTGTTGAGCCATCTACCGGAGTCGACACATGGTTCTGTACAGCGGTCACGACAGGTAAAGAACATTTAATTAAATAAATGATATAAGTAATTCTTTATTCTATAATATGAATCTTTAAAATTGTCAGGACGACTCTACATCCGAGGACACAGAGGCTACGGTGGACTTCTTGTTCGGAGCCTCCTTTGGAGCACCCTTCTTTGGAGCACCCTTCTTCGGAGTCTCTTTCTTCAGAGCCTCCTTCGGAGCCGGTTCCACAGCGGCAGACTAGGAGGTGGCTCCTCCTCTAGCTCCTGCAGACCCAAACAATCGGGTCATTGTTCGTCCGGTTGGCGATAGGTAAGTAAATGTCTAACAATTCAATTGAGATACTTTTAGCCTTATATGTATACTAATTGAGAATCATGTATCAGGACTTGGGAGGATGCTTCGTTCACGGACCAGGGACGCCACGCGCTGGTGAACGGTGTATTGGGTCGTCTTGTCCGTTTGCACTACCCTGGTGTAGTGAACGGACATGCTGCCACGTCTTGGGACGACTACTATAGGGCCTAGTACGTTCTTCACGGTAACCACCAGGAGGCTGTTTGGCACGACTTCATGGTAAGTATGAACAATGTTTGTGTAATACGAATTTATTATAAGTTACATACATTTAGTTGTATAATTCTTTTTTTTCAGGCACGGTATCGTTTGGAGGACGAGTCCAAGCGGACGGATCACACTCGTCTCATCTTCCATAACTGCACTAGGAAGATCGTGACACAATCACTATCTACGACTCGCATTCAAGCTACAAATGCGTATTTCAAGTTACATCTAGATGAGGGTGAGCCGGGGAAGGAATCGGGCCACACATACTTGACGGAGGCGCAGTACGTAGAGGTAAAGATTTTAGTTTACTTTGCTTCATTATCTGATCGTGACCAATATTTTCATTCAATAATAAATGTGTGCAGGTCGGCGTAGCATGGCTTGACAGCCGTCCGGACGTGTACCGTGCCCTATGTGCTCTTTGGGCAAGCGAGAGATTCAAGTCAGTTTCTAAAATCCGTCGAGAGAGTAGAGGGACAGGCGGGAAACATTGTTTGGGTGGGGACGGCTACATACGCCTCGCTAAACGGATGGTAAGTGCTATAAGCATTCTATTAAGTAATTTTATAATCTTTATTGTGCTAACATGTATCGATAGGAGCACGAGAGCGGTTAGCAGCCGGCACCTATCGAGGTGTGGAAGAGGGGTCACTTGGGAAGTGACCCGTCGTAGCCTGACCAGTTGTCTTCTTAAACGGCGACAGAGACTTTGGTGAGTTAATTTTTTCAACTTAATTGAATTCTCTTTAATAGTACTAATGACATTATTTTTCTTGTTTTTGCAGGCAAAGTACGGGGAGGAGGCGCAGAGGACTCGAGGCGAAGAGTTCGATTGGCAGAGCGCGTCAATCGTCCCCGAAGCCGCGTATGCAAGCGGTGGTGGTAAACCTCACGGACGGTGAGCTTTGAAATTTTTAATTTACTGTTACGAACTTCCAGATACAAAATTTAATAATCTTACTTCATTTGTGCAGGTTAGCCATCTTCGATGGAGTGGTCGACTCAAGACAGGCGCGAGCTTCCTCGAGAGCCTCTTCATCGCTCAGGGCGGGTTCAGCTGCAGCCGCGCTAGTCGAGATCTAGAGCTCCAGAGTCTGCGAGAGGAGCTCCAGAGGACGCAACACTACAGGAATTCGTCAATAGGGCGTCGGCCATATAAGCATCGGTTGGCTACAGAAACCGACACACATAAGATAAAGGCGTCGGTCAACCGACGCACTTAGCCGACGAAATATATTGGACACCTTTACCATCTAAGTGCATCGGGGCCGACGCATTTAGGGCGTATGCGCGTCGGTTTCTTACAGCCGACGTACTTAGGATTAAATGCGTCGGCCCAGAGAACTGACCCACTTAAGTCACTTATATGCATCGGTTTCTGAAGGACCGACGCACATAAAGCGACACGTGGCGAACGCTCCAAGCGCGTTTGTGTGCGTCGGTCCTGTAGGAACCGACGCATATAATCCACTTAAGTGGGTCGGTTTTGAGGAGACCGACGCACATAACGTGTTTTTTAAAAAAAAAAACTGCTTAATTTCTCTCTCTCCCCGGATGGGGAGCCTCCATTTTACACATAAAACAACAATATATACAGTAAAACAGATATAATTCAACAACATTTCAAACATAGGATCGTACGCAAGTTTTCAAACGTTTCAAACACAAGCACAACAGTACGAAAATGAGTAAACGGAATTCAAATGTCGCCGTGGGAGCCTCCACTCGCACGTCCTGCGCTCCCATCTCCTCCACTCGCACCTCAGTCGTTGATGTTAAAGAAAGCATCGACACCTTCGGGAGTTCCATGACGAGATCCCTGCGATAAACAAATAAAATAGAAACTTAATAATGTAACATGTTAACTTCGACTAACTTATGGGTGTCGGTTCGCTTAAACCGACACCCCTAGACGTGTTAAATGCGTCGGGGCCGACGCATATAGTTAAACCGACACCCTATTCGTCGTTTCCTGTAGTGCAAGAAGCGCTCAGGGCTAGGGACGAGGCGCGGGTAGCTGAGATCAGGGCTAGAGACGAGACGCAAAGGGCTAGGGACGAGTATCAAAACTCGTTCATGTTACAGATGCAAGCTGCCATGCAGGTAATCTATTCTAGATGTTGTACTTAATATTTTTTACATATAAATGACATGTATAATGATTTGCTTTGTGTTCGCAGGCTATGAGTGCAGGACAGGCGTTTGTCCTTACGCAATGGGCGCCGCTAGCGATACAGCTGCCGCCGATGCCGACGACGGCAGCCGAGGTACAAAATTATTCAAAATAAATTAAACTAGTTAAACTTGTTCTAATTTAGTAAAATATGCATTTCTTACTCTTAACATGCCTAACCACACTTGCACTTCACAGGCGTGGGGAACGGAGGCTCAAACTCCGTCGCCTGAGATGCTTGGACGACTACAGGAGGATGACTTTCCAAACTCCGGTGGTAGCGGACGGGTAGCGTCTTAGTTAGGTCAGTCGAGCCTCAGATTTGTATGGTGTGAGACTTGTATGAAGAATTGTGTAATAATATATTGTGTGATGTATTATGCATGTTTGTGTCATGTTTTTATTCTCTGTGATCTGGCCATCGAGCCAGAGCTGGCCTCAAAGCCAGGGCAGCATTTTTTGTTTTTTAAAAAAACTGCAAAAATTATCGACGACGGTTACATGGAGGCCGTCGACGATACTGGTGAGTTATCGTCGACGGTGACAAGGGCACCGTCGACAATAAGTGCCCAGTATCGATGACAGTACCCTTCTACCGTCGATGATACTGTATCTTATCGTCGACGGTGTCCCTGGCACCGTCGACGATAAGCTTCCTCCGTTGCCACGTGGAGGAAGTCACTTATCGACGACAACTAGTTTTGGCCATCGTCAAATAGTTTATGGACGACGGTTACCGTCGTCAATAATGTTATAGATGACAAAAAAACATATACGGCAGTATACCGTCGTCTATAAGCGTGTACCGTCGTTAATAAGCTATAGACGACAGTTTGGGCCTTATAGATGACGGTTTGTGGCCGTCGTCTATTATCACGATTCTTGTAGTGATATGATATCCAACAAAAGCAAGTTTGAGTAACCGAAGGTACTTAGCAAGTGTAGCAAAAGATGTTATGAAGTCTAATAGAAAGGAAAGGCTGACTATGTTAAGCACTTTGCATTAAATCTACACCTTAGCTTTAATTAGCAACCTATATTACTAAGTGATTTCATCCAACCATCTTTATAAATAAGTTATTAAAGTTAGGTTACACCACCTAACAACCTTTTCCAACTTATATCCTTGTTTCTCTAATCATGGACAAGTCCAAGCCACTCTTAACCGTGAGCACGGTCGTCATGACGGTTTGGTTCTCTGCAGAGATTGTACCACTTTACCCACAAGTAGTGATTTCATCCCCTGTTGCCAGGTGGACTAAGAACCTCTCTAATATCCGTGGTTGCAAGCCACATTACACATTTCCTTGGTGTGCGATCAGCAGATCACTACATGGCCTTTACAAAGGGTCTACTGGCAAGTACAAGACCACTGAGGTTTCACCGCTACAGTTTTTGGGAGTAAACCCTCCCCTGCAGAAGCCCCTCTTGAGCCTTGTAGTTTCCAGGGTAGTCCAAAAATTGACTCCTATTTCCTGCACCATCCAAACACTCATACTATACCGGCAAACTTCTAATTAATTGGCCAAGCTGCCCAGCCCATCTCAGTCTTGTGGTGGCACTATAAATCCGGGTTAACTGTTCCATGAACCGGTCCTTAGAATCTAAGACAGACACTATCACTAAACTAAATCTCGTGCACGAAGCATCATCTAAAACAACCAGTTTGTCTAGATTTCTATCACTATAACACACTTGTGTCTCTCATATATTCCACAAGACTAGTAATAACTATGTTATATTCATTTTCTAAGTTCTAAGCATGGCTAAGAACATAAAATGACAACAAAATATCCTAACTAAATCCCATCATGGTTTCAACGAATGATATGAAAAACTAGTCATATATCCTAAATTGGGTTTCATATTAAAGAAAACATGTAAATAATCTAACTAATATCCCTAAATTAGGATCAAAGTGGTCAAGGGAACACTTGCCTTTGAATTGTTGCTCGGTTACTTCGAAATCTTGCTCTTGAAGATTAAGAAGTAGCTCTTGTGACGGTTCTACTCATGTATATGCACACAAAACAATGCAAAACATGCAATAAGAAACTTAACGACACATTTCAATCATATATATACTTAATTATATACATATATCATTTATTTCTATTTGGTTTCTCCATTTACATATGGTTATATACTATTCTATATGCGTTTTGGAGTGAAAATGGATAACAACTTGACATATTTATCTTATACTTCATTTTTGTTACGGCAAAACATTCATTTTCTAACTTTGTAGTGATTTATAATAATTTTTAAAGTGTATATATGCATATATACCATTTATTATCATTTCGTACCTAAAAAATGTTTTAAAAGTTTTATTAAATCTATTTCTAGAATATATATTGCTGTCATTGTATTTTAGAATTTATATATGCATTTTAGACAATTTCCATAAATTTTCTGAAGTATATATTGTTTTTATTTGAATTTCAGCATTAATTTATCACTTAGAATACATTTTCAGCCTATAAGAATAATTCTTTTTAATTTCAGAATATATATGTGTTAAAGTGTGAAAACAAAATATTTTCATTCATTTTATGATTTTCCAGAATTTTCTTATATCATATTGGCTATTTACATAATTAAAAATAAAGTTATAAACTATTCTGGGCTAAAATGTGATTTCTACAATTTTCAAGGGTTCAGAATGAATTTTCAAAACTATTTTCCTAATTTATAGAGTTTAGAGGGGCTGTAAAGTTAATCTATAACAATTCTCCTAAATTATGGAAACTCTAGGGTCTAATCTGTAAAGTGCAGGGCATATTCAGATTAATTTAAATCCTCACGGTGCTTTCTATCAAATTCCAACGGTTATAACTACTTTGAATATGGGCCGTTGGATTTGATTCGGATGGCTCGGATTTTAAATAATCGAAGGGGTATTCTCCTTCTAATCTCAGCCGTAAATTAGAATCAAGGCTCCACATTGAGCCACGTCCCCCCCTCCTTTCTTCCCCACGCGCTGCGGCGCGCTCGCCGGCGAGCGATGGTGGATCGCCGGAAAATTTCAGTTTTCACTATTTCTTCACCATTTCTCGGTTTTTCTACTCCAAAACGAAGAGGAGAACACGACCGACTCACCTAGGATGATCTTTTGGACCCGAAGTGGCCAAAATAGCGTCGGCGACGGCGAGAAGCGGCGAACTTCGTCGGGAAAGCTCTCCAAGCACGGTTCTTCAGAGTTTTTCATCGGGAATTCCTCCTTGTGGCCTTGTGACGATGTAGGAAGTGTTAGAAGTGGAAGAATGACCGGAATTTTGTGAATTCGACGGTTGGGGCTATGTTTCTTACCTAGAGGAAAACAAGCGCAATTTGTGAGGGATTTTGGTCGGTTTTGGTTGGGTTTTATAGGGGAGGAAAGGGTGGCGGTGTAGGGCACGTCGGTTGGTGAAGGGGCACAAGAAATCGGCCGTGTCCGAAGCCTTTTGCTCACATGTGATAAAAAGTGAGAGGAGGGTGGCGGTTGCTTTGAGGAAGAAGAAGCAACTGACATGTGGGGTCCACATGTCACTGAGAGGGAGAGAGGGAGAGGAGGGTTTGTATCTATAGTTGAAAATTCGGTTGTTACAAGTATTCGTGGGAATTAGCCGTTAAGTTGTAGCATCAGTAAAAGAGAGAGAGGAAGAAAGAGAAGAGGAAGAAAGGAAAGGAAAAAGAAAAAAGAGAAGGAAAAAAGAAAAAGGAAAGGAAGAAAGGAAGAAGAGAGGAAAAAGGGAGAAAAGAATGCCTCGACCTTTCCTGCAGGTTGAGGTAAAACGGTTGGCAGCTCGCCGGCGGGGTGATGGATTCGTCGTAGATCGGGTCGCAGGAGAGCTTCAGCAGCATCGTCCTCAACATCTTCTGATCCGGCAACGACCCCTCTCCGCGCGCCAACCGGGTCATGTCGCCCTCCCCGGTGTACTGCCAGGCGGGTCAGACGCGCTACTGGATAGGAGTGATCCGGTGGGACAGGAAGTCAGCCAAGACCATCAGCGAGGTTAGGCTTTCCTCCGCCAGATACTTGATCCTCTCCAGCACCGGCGTGTAGGCGTCCTGCAAGTCGGGGATCTCATCCCCAACGGACACCTCGGCCATCGTCGGGCCATCCGGCAACTCCAGGCGGTCGTGGGCGTCCGTCTGGGCGATCACCCAGTCCTCCCTCCAGTGCTCCCACTTCCTGGGAGTGAAGGGCGCAATGTAGGGCGCGGAGTTCCTCCCTCGGTGCTGGAAGTAGTAAGCCCCCACGTGGCTTGAGCTTCTCCCCGAGTCCTTCAAGGAAAAGAACACCTTGAAAAGTCGCACAGAAGGCCGCACGCACACGATCATCTTACTGAAGTGGACGAAGACGGCTACCAGAGCGAGGGCGTGCGGGGTAAGGTGTTGGAGTTGGAGCCCATAGGCCTCCAGCAGGGTGAGGAGGAAGGACGACGTCGGGAGTGCGAACCCGGACAACACGTATGAGGTGAAGAGAACCACCTCTTCGGGTTGCATGTCGGTTAGCGGGACCCTCCCGCGACGGATCTTTGTGTCGAACGTGGCTGACTGCCAGCCGAGCAGGCGCCTCACTGTAAAAGTCCCAAAATGTATATGAATAAAAACCGAGGTTTGAGTTCATATGTGTGGCAAAGACATGAAAAATGGGACTTGCTAAAACTTTTCTTCTTGCAAGGTGATACATGGGTGATCATCCCAAATGAGGTTCACATCTTTTTGTGAAAGTGTCGAACCAATAAGGATTTAATTACCCTTTGCATGTAAGTTTGAAAATCAGATTTTAAATTCAAAGTTCACACAAATGGTGGCCAAAACTTTGAATAAGCATGCAGCCCAAGAGTTGGAAATTAGGGAAAAAGTTTAATGACAAACTTTTCATTTTAGGGTGGGCTCCAAAAAGGAATTATGGAAGCATTTTCCAAACTCCAACCAAATTCAAATTTGCTAGGCAAATTCAAACTGAATTTGGGAGAAATTCAAATGCTAGCCACATTTAAATTTCAAACTTTGGAATTGGGAGAGATCAACATGAGAAGATATTGAGGAGGAAAATGTGGGGTGGGACCCACATGGCAGTGAGCTATGTGTGACTTGCACAGGAAGTATTCCACTCTATTTCCAACACTGAGAGACTACTCACTCGAGCGCCACAGAGGAGGCTACTGCGCCACCACCTGCTTCCTTCGCCCACACGCTGGAGGCCGATTTATTGCCCCCCCCCCTCGTGTGCTCGACGTAATCCTCTCCTCAGACCGAGCAAAAGCTCAGTTGCCTCCTCCTCGCGAGAACACAGCACAGAGCCTCCTCACCACACCGCCCCCTCGATTTGATCGGGAAAAATCGGCAGAAACGATCGTGCCACCCTCCTCCGAGCTGCTAGACAGCATCACAAGCTCAGCTCCCGCCCCCCCGACCTAGAAACCGGCAAGATTCGGCCTCCTTTCCTCGTGACCAGCACCACCCGCCGCGACCTAGCTCAAGAACAGTGATCGAGCGCTCGTGGACAGCTCTCCACAGGAGCTTTCACGGCCGAGCAAGAGTGGCAACGGAAGCACACGACCACCAAGCTGCTCTCACCCAAATCTCAAGCCACACCGTGAAGCATCGGCGGCGAATTTCTAGTTTTGCTCCGGTGAGTTCAACCCGAGCAGCCGGTACGAATTCTACAAATTCCCCCTCTCTGATCCTCCATAGGTCATCAAACTTTGCACTTAGTGAAAGTGCATCTAGGTAATCCCCGTGGGTTTTCTATGATTGATGATGACAATTAAGATACTAATGAATTCCACTGAGTATGAGCACATGTGCTTATCAAAAGGAATGGATGTGGAGTCTCCCAAGAAGCAAAAAGAAAGATAAGAAGACTGGCAATAGTAGAAAATAGAATTTCTCTATTGAGTTTTACATCTTTGAGTTGTGTAAAGGATCTTCTCTTTTGGAGTGCTTGAGAATCATTAGAGAGCTCAAACTAAAGTTAGAAAGTTAGAATCTTGAGATAAAGTAGTCATAGGTATGGCTGAAAAAGGGAAGACCGGACTTGTCCGGACTACGGGCCGGGCTAGTCCGTTCCAACACGAACTAGTCCGTTTTAGACCGGACAAGAAGTCTCTAAGTGAGTTCAGACTTGTCCGTTTTAGGCCGTACTAGTCCGTTGTCGAGTGAATCTGAGCCTTTATGAGACTAAGTCTCGGAAGGCCGGACTAGTGAGCCTAGTTGGCCGGACTAGTCCGCTAAGCGGACTAAGGTGTTTGGGTCCGGAGAAGGAGTCTTTGAGTGACTTCGGACTAGTCCGCTCCATAGGCGGGACTAGTCCGATCCCTTCAGACTAGTCCGGTTTAGGACGGAACAAAGGTTATTGTGTGAGCTCAGACTAGTCCGCAGCCCCAGATTAGAGAGTTTTTTAGACTAAGTCTGGTAAGACCGGACTTGTCCGCCCTTGCAGCCGGACTAGTCCGCCCTTACCAGACTAGTCCGTTCTCATACGGAACAAAGGTTCCTGAGTGAGATCGGACTAGTCCGCTTTTGCCCGGACTAGTCCGGGGTTTTATGACAGTTTGAATCCAACGGTCACTAGACTTTAGTTGGTAGCCTTGTGACTTGGGTGGTCCCTTGAGAACGGACTAGTCTGGGGTTTGGACCGGACAAGTCCAGACTTTAGTAGGTAACGGCTACATGCCGGGATTCCTATAAAAAGGAGACCCCCGGCTGAGAATGAAGAATAGAACAAACCTAGCACTGAAAACTCATTCCTAGAGCTCTTCTAAGCCTCTTTCCTCACCCTCTTGACCCCTAAGATAGGATCTTAAGGGGTTCGTGGATTTGTGAGAGGAGAGACGTGGTGATCGACGTTTGAGCTTTCGGTTAGACTCTCTTGCACTGTGATTGTTAATTTGAGTTCTTGATTGGTGTACTTTGATTCCTAGAACTGCTAAGTTGTTGTAGGGAGTCTCAAGTTATGAGTAGCCCCTAAGAGCATTGTATTCACATTTGATTGATAGTGAAAGAGTCCGGGCTTGATCTTGGTGATCGCTCGGTGAGGAAAGGGTTGGAAAAGACCTGACCCTTTGTGGACTCCTCAACGAGGACGTAGATTCCTGTGTGGAATCGAACCTCGGGATAAATCGTGTCTCTTACCTCCTTTACCTTCTTGCTCGCTCACTTCAATTACACATTAAGCTTTCATCTTGTTAACACTTGTGAATTGTTCCACTATCTTGCAATCTAAGCATTCACAACTAACTGGTGAGATTGTTTGACTACTATACATCTTACACTTAAACGAACTTAAAAGGAAAACCTAAAACATAATTTTATACCTAGACCAAACTAGTCCGCCCTCAGACCGGACTAGTCTGTCCTTCTTCAAGTTTAATCCACTGTTGGCAATAGTTTCAGGTTTTATTAGCCTATTCACCCCCCTCTAGGCAACTTTCAATTGGTATCAGAACCTAACTCTCCACAAAAGCTTAACCGCTTGGAGAGGAGATGGGGGACAAGGCCGGTAGCCAAATTGATCTCATCAAGGGAAAAGGAGCAAGTACGAGCAACTTTGAAGAACAAGGTTCTAGCCCACCTCCAGCGATTACTCCTCCATAAGACGTTTCAAGCTCAGAAGAAGATGAAGAAGTTCTTCGTCTCATGGCACTCCTCAACAAGGATAAGGAGGAAGCTAAGAAGAAAAAGAAGGAGAAATTGAAGAAGAAGCTCAAGAGTAGTCAACAAGACTACTCGCGATATCCTTTTAATTATGAACGCTTAAATTCTCACTCTAGTTATTTATCAATTCCTCTAGGTAAACCACCTCACTTTGATGGAACTAACTACACAATGTGGAAGCACAACATGAAGTTGCATCTAATTTCCTTGAATCCAAGTATTTGGCATGTTATATGTACAGGTATAGATATCCTCGAAGACGAGGATGGACTCACCCAAGAGCAAGAACAACAAATCCACCGGAATGCACAAGCGGCGGCCGTGCTCAAATCATCTCTGAGCGTTGAAGAATTCAACAAGGTAGATGGGTTAGAGCTCGCCAAAGATATTTGGGACACACTCAAGATCGCACATGAAGGAAACCGATCTGTGAGGGAAGCCAAGATCGAGATGATAGAAGGAGAGCTTGGATAAGAAGGTTCGCCATGGAAGAAGGCGAAACACCTCAAGAAATGTACAACCGACTCAAAACTCTCATCAAATAGAGTCGAGCAAACGGATGTAAGAAATGGAATGACCATGAGGTGGTCAAGAGAATGATAAGAGCTTTTATACCTCGCAATGTGACCCTATGCACTTTAATCCGGGAAAGTCCAAACTTTCACTTGATGACTCCGGATGAAGTGCTAGGGAAGATCATTAACCACGAGATAATGGAGAAGGAAGCCCAACATGTCAACGACCTAGCAAAGATCACTTCATCCAAGAAGAAGGGCATTGCTCTCAAGGCCACATCCAAGTCCAATGCAAAAGAAACACAACTCACAAGTGAAGATGAAGAAAGTGATGATGAAAGCACGAACATGGATGATGAAGAAATGGCATTCTTCATCAAAAGATTCAAAAGGTTGATGAGGAGAAGGAGAAGCCATCACTATGAGAACAAGAGCAAAGACAAGGGCAAGTCAAGAACAAAGAAGACTTGCTACAACTGTGGCGAACATGGGCACTTCATTGTGAACTGCCCCCATAGAAAGGAAAATGACAAGAGGAATAAGAAGGATGGGAAGCCTCAAGATAAGAAAATCTTCACAAAGAAGAAGGCATATGGACAAGCTCACATTGGAGAAGAGTGGGATTCAAACGAAAAATCCTCTTCCGAAGATGAAGAAAATGTGGCAATCGTCGCCATCAAGAGGCCAACCATGAAGAAATCACTCTTGCCAAACAAGGGTGGTTGGAATAGCCCAAGCCACACATGCCTCATGGCAAAGGAAGGAAAGCACAAGGTAATGTCTAAATCTTCCAAGTTACATACTGTAGATGATAGTGACTTTGATAGTAGTAGTGAAAATGAATTCATGTTTAAAGGATTAAACAAAAAGGCTATAGCTAAAATGAAAATGCTATCGGACGAAATATTTGAACAAGAAGAGCTTCTCAATCAACAAGAAGAATTGCTTATCCTTGAAAAGGAAAGAAACCTTGAGATTGAGAAGCTCCTTGAACTTGAGAAAGAGAAGAGTAGAGCACTTGAAAGCGAACTTGCCATGAGCAAGGAAACTTGTGTTGAGCTTAGGAGTAAAAATGTAGTACTTCAAGATGAACTTGTGAGTTTAACCAAAACTCACAAGAATCTTGAAGCACAACTTAACTCACTTAAGTCAAGTGTTTCAACTAATTCATCCTCCAAAAACTCTCTCTCAACGAGTATAGAATCCAACACTAAAACTTGCAAATGTGCTAGCATTGTTTTAAACTTAAAAAATGAGCTCAAAGAGGCACAAAGCAAGAATACACACAAGAGTGGAATATTTGATAAGGAGAAGATCAAATATGCACGTAGTGCATACTCAATCACAAGATCTCCCTTCATCAAAGATGGACTTGGTTATACTAGGGGAGGAAAGCAAAACGCTAGAACCCTTAAAAACAATAGCAAATGCGTAGCCTTTGTCAAAGAAAAGTCAAGACAAGAGTGACAACCTTGCATCTACCTCACATGAAATTACCAAAAATGTAAAATATATAGTATTCCATAATTTTGATGCATCTTATGTTCTTATAAAAAGCAAGTATGGTAGAGTTTATGCACAATATGTTGGACCACTCCACAAGAGTCCAAAAACTTGTGTGTGGGTGCCCAAATGCCTTGTAACTAACCTCAAAGGACCCAACCAAGTTTGGGTACCTAAGACGAGTTTAAATTGTTTTGCAGCCCTACTCCTCCGGTGGCACTAAATGGGTGCTAGATAGTGGGTGCACCAACCATATGACTCGAGAGAGAAAGATGTTCGTTGACTATGAAGAAAATGATGATCCAAGTGAAGGTATCTACTTCGGCGACAACAGCCAAAGAAGGGTGCTCGGTATTGGTAAAATTGCAATATCTTCTCAACACTTCCTTTCACATGTTCTACATGTTGAATCACTAGATTATAACCTATTGTCCATATCTCAGCTATGTGAGAAAGGTTATAATTGCTTGTTTACTAACGAAGGTGTGACCGTCTCTAGAAGAAGTGACAACTCGATTGCCTTTAAGGGTGTGTTAAAGGGAAATCTTTACTTAGTCGACTTTTCTACGGATAAAGCTCAACTTGACACATGCTTAATAGCAAAAGCCGACATGGTATGGTTGTGGCATAGGAGACTAACCCATGTTGGAATGAGGAACTTACAAAAACTTCTAAAGGGAGATCACATCCGTGGATTAGAAGATGTTGTTTTTGAAAAAGATAGGCCATGTAGCGCGTGTCAAGCAAGAAAACAAATTGGAGCAGCTCATCCAGCCAATAATGTGATGACGACAACAAGACCATTGGAGATGCTCCACATGGACCTCTTCGGGCCTGTCACCTACATAAGCATCGGCGGTAACAAATATGGTTTAGTAATTGTTGATGACTATTCTTGTTTTACTTGGGTGTTTTTCTTGCATGACAAGGGAGAAACTCAAAGTGTCCTCAAAAAGTTCTTGAGGAGAGCTCAAAACGAGTTTTCCTCAAGAATCAAGAAGATAAGGAGTGATAACGGCTCCGAATTCAAGAACACTCAAGTAGAAGAATATTTGGATGAAGAGGGGATAAAACATGAGTTTTCGGCCCCTACTCTCCCCAACAAAATGGGTGGCTGAAAGGAAGAACCGAATGCTCATAGAGATGGCAAGAACCATGCTTGATGAGTACAAGACCTCAGATCAATTTTGGGCGGAAGCGGTCAACACCGCTTGTTATGCTACAAACCGTCTCTATCTCCATCGACTTTTGAAGAAAACCCCATACGAGCTCTTAACCGGTAACAAACCCAACATCTCTTACTTTCGAGTTTTTGGAAGTAAATGCTACATTCTCAACAAGAAGCCTAGGACTTCGAAGTTCGCTTCGAAATCCGATGAAGGTTTCCTACTAGGTTATGACTCAAACACCTATGCCTATCGTGTTTTCAACAAGACCTCCGGTTGTGTTGAAATTGCACGTGACGTGGTGTTTGATGAAACTAATAGCTCCCAAGTGGAGCAAGTTGATCAATGTGTGCTAGATGAAGAAGAAGCACCATGTAAAGCACTAAGAAGAATGGGGCTTGGAGAAGTCCGTCCCCAAGAAGATTTAGGACAAGATGCTACAAGCTCATCACTATCGGCACCTCTCATTCAAGATCAAACTCAAGAACCCCAAGATCAAGACGGTAAATTTCAAGAAGGAGAAAATCGAAACCATGATGTTGATCAAGGGGGAGAAGAAGAAGAAGAAGAATAAGAAGAAGAAGAAGAAGAAGAAGAAGAAGAAGAAGATCACTCAAGAAATCAAGTGCCTCACCCAATGGTTCATCAAAGCATTCAAAAGGATCACCCCGTTGACAACATCCTTGGAGATATCACAAAAGGGGTAATAACACGTTCTCGAATAGCTAAATTTTGTGCACATTACTCTTTTGTGTCGTCCTTGGAACCATTTAGGGTGGAAGATGCACTCAAGGATCCGGATTGGGTGGTGGCTATGCAAGAAGAGTTGAACAACTTCACAAGAAATTAAGTATGGGAGCTAGTGAAAAGACCAAATGCAAATGTGGTAGGCACCAAGTGGGTGTTCCGCAACAAGCAAGATGAACACGGAGTGGTGACAAGAAACAAGGCCCGACTTGTGGCAAAGGGATATGCTCAAGTCGAAGGTTTGGATTTCGATGAAACCTTTGCTCCCATAGCTAGGATTGAGTTCATTCGAATTCTATTAGCCTATGCTACTCACCATGATTTTAAACTCTATCAAATGGATGTGAAAAGTGCCTTCCTAAACGGTCCAATCAAGGAGGAGGTGTACGTGGAGCAACCACCCGGCTTTGAAGATCAAGAATATCCTAACTATGTGTTTAAATTGTATAAAGCTCTCTATGGCCTCAAACAAGCTCCTAGAGCTTGGTGTGAGTGCCTTAGAGACTTTCTCATTGATAATGGCTTTAAGATAGGAAAGACATATTATACTCTCTTCATAAAGAATGTCGATAATGATCTCCTCGTGTGCCAAATATATGTCGATGAGATTATATTTGGTTCAACTAACAAATCTTTTTGTAATCAATTTAGTAAGATAATGACGGATAGATTTGAGATGTCCATGATGGGAGAGTTGAAGTTCTTCCTAGGATTTCAAGTCAAGCAACTCAAAGAAGGCACGTTCATTAGTCAAACAATGTACACACAAGACATACTCAAGAAGTTTGACATGGATAAGGCCAAACCCATGAAAACACCAATGGCAACAAACGGGCACCTTGACCTCAATGAAGATGGACCAAGCGTGGATCAAAAGGTATATCGCTCTATGATTGGTTCATTGCTTTATCTTTGTGCATCTAGGCCCGATATCATGCTTAGTGTATGTTTGTGTGCAAGATTTCAAGCATCACCTAAAGAATGTCATTTAACAACTATTAAAAGGATCCTAAGATATCTAGTTCACACACCTAACCTAGGATTATGGTATCCAAAGAGATCTAAGTTTAATCTCATCGGATACTCCGATGCGGATTACGTCGGATGTAAAATAGATAGAAAAAGCACCTCAGGGACTTGTCAGTTTTTGGGTAGGTCCCTAGTATCATGGTCATCCAAGAAACAAAACTCCATTGCCCTCTCCACAGCCTAGGCGGAGTATGTTACAGCCGGAAGTTGTTGTGCTCAACTTCTTTGGATGCGAGAAACTCTAAGGGATTATGGTTACAATATGAACCACATTCCACTCCTATGTGACAATAAGAGTGCCATTAAGATAGCCCATAATCCCGTTGAGCACTCTAGGACCAAACATATAGACATCCGGCATCACTTTTTGAGAGATCATTCTATAAAGGGGGGCATAGCAATCTCACATATAAGAACCGAAAAACAACTAGCCGATATTTTCACCAAACCACTAGATGAAAAATGATTTTGTGAACTTTGAAATGAGCTAAATATCCTAGACTTTAGGAATGTGAGTTGAAATGTTGTGCATTTGAATGCTAACAATTAGAAGTCTTTCAAAATAATTCACAAATTTCAAAAATATGCACGATTGTGAAAAACTTGATCCCTATTTAATTCTTCTCTCATATTATTTTAGGCTATATTATGGTCATCATATAATTGTGTGTTTTGATAGACCTAATAGAAGGTGCAAGTAAGTTCACCGCAATAACGGGCAAGATTCTAATATATAAGAATTTCTCAGCCTCTAAGTGCCGGACTAGTCCGCCCTAGAAGCTGGACAAGTCCGGGTATCCTAAATAGTCCGAGATGCAGCGGACAAGTCCACAACGGACTAGTCCAGACTGCACCCGGACAAGTCCGGACTATAGACTAGTCCAGACCTAGTTCGACAGAACGGACTAGTCCGACCCCTGGAGACTGAACCTCCAAGGATCGGGTTGACCCCCTTCTCTCTCTCTCTCTCTCTCTCTCTCTCTCTCTCTCTCTCTCTCTCTCATTCACCTCCACTCCACTCCTCTCCTCCAAAACTCGCCCCCATTGGCAATTTTGGAGTTCTTTCTCAAATCCCTCGAAGGAATCCTTGATTCAAAGCTTGCGGAGTTCGGGGAATCCTTCTCCGACCATCTCCGCTCCTTCGATCCGCAGATTTCATCAATCTTCTTCACTCTAAGGTACTTTTTGATCTAACCTTGATTTTTCACGAAACTCGCTTCTAGGTCATACCTTTAGTGCCTTAGACCTTTCCTGATGCTCCTACGCCATATTGTTGCAATTCCTCGTAGTATTGCATCTACTTTGCTGAATTAGTGATCAAATCATCTAAGTTAGCGTTAAAACTGTAGAGTTCGGACGCCAACCGGACAAGTCCGGCCAGGGCGGACTAGTCCGCCCGTGGCCCGGACAAGTCCGACTGATACCGTTTCAGCCCCTAACTTTGGGGATGTAAACTATTTCAAATGCAATACTCTAGCATCTAAGCCTTTCTTTTCATTTATCACCAGATCATGTCAGGATCAGGAGACAGTCCTCTTCTAAATCCCGAGGTCGAAGCGGCTCGCGAAGCCGCTTATCATGCGGTAGTCGAGGCAGAGGCAGGAGAGGCTAGGGAGGCTCGGACAAAGAAACGGGCTGACAGGGAAGCACAAGCCTCTCAGTCCATTGATCCTCCAAGGAGTAAGAGGCTAGTGACCCTGAAGGAGAAACAAAATGATGAGTCCCAAAGATCGACCCAAGACAAAGGAAAAGGCAAAGCAGCTAATCCTCCTAGAAAAAAAGCCTTGGCCAACAGGGGACTCGTCATTCGTGACAACCCAAGATGGGGAAGGGAGAATCCCCCACAAGGACCTATTGGGCCCCTTGAGAGGGCACCTCCTATGCACAATCCAAACCGCCAACCTAATTTGGCGAGTGCAACCTTCAAAGGGAAAGGAGCTGACAAAGCCCGAAGGTTTAGAGAAGAGGAGGTTTACAAGTATGAGAAGTCCACACCAGACCCTCATTTCTGGTGTGACTTCCATTGTGACTACTACCGGATCGTCTATCTCCCAATGAAGACACTGGTAGTTGATGCTCAGAGGGTGGATTGGCCATACATGGCAAACAAGAAGCATCAAGCTTTTGATGCAGTAATTGAAGCAGCAGAACGCCATGGGATCAAGGATCTAATGGCTTTTCAGTATGATTGGAACATCGAGGTGATAGTCCAATTCTATACCACCTGCTACTTTCACACCTATGGAGACAGAAAAATCACTTGTATGACAAATGGTGTGGTCTACTCGGTGTTATATGATAAATTTGCTAGGATCCTTGGACTTGAGGAGCACTTGAACTATGAGATCATAGTTCACAATGAGAGAACCTTGGGAAAGGATGACTTGGACTTCATGTATCCTTCATATCTCACCTATGAGCCACCCTCAACCCACAACATCAAACCCTTCTTTGGAGTGCTAAACAGAATCCTGAGGAAGACTCTAGCTCCAAAAGATGGGGATGTGGGGATGATACAGGGGTATCTCAGGAACTTGTTGAAGCTGCTCAATGAAGAAGAAAGATTCAATGTCTTTGACTACATATACAATGATATCTTCAACATCTCCCACACCCCGAACAGGTCCTGTGGATATGCACCATACATCATGTGCATGATAGAAAAGTCACAGGACCAGAATTTGCAAAGGATGTGAAGCACAGGAAGCTACGTCCTCAGATGTCGATTCCCCTTCCTCGCCCTCCTGCGTCTTTGGGTAGGAGCTCTTATGCAGCTCCATCCTCCTTAGCTGGGCCATCCGTCTCTTCATCATCGAGTGGCTCCTCTAGTGGGCTGCTAAAAATATTCAAGGCCATATTCTCCTCGTGGTGGAAAGTGGAAGTTCGCACGCAGAAAATGAAGCAACGCTAAGAGAAGTATCTTAAGGCAATGTGCGACAAGATGGAGATACCTATGTCTCCACCGTCATCAGATGATGACGAAGTGACAGAGTTTCCCACTCTCACCGAGGACGAGCTTGCCTACCTCCCGCACTCATCAAGAGGATGACAATGAAGACGAAGATGAGGACGAGGAAACTCAAAGTGACTAAGACGAAGATCAAGATGAATATGATAGCGATTAGGTCTTTCTCTCTTTTGTTTCCATTTTTGGTGCCTTGATGCCAAAGGGGGAGACAATAAGGGGGAGTAGTCTAGTCGTAGTCTAGTCTAGCTCTTTAGTCTTTAGTCTTGCTCTTTAAACACTCACTTTATGTTGGTTTTTAATAACTATGCCACATTATGCGTTATGTTATGACTATGCCATTTTATGTCTTCATATTATGCCACATTGAGATGTTTGTGTTCGTAAATATTATAACATGTGTATGTATAAAATCCCCAAAGAACTCACTGTTGTGCATAGTTTTTCATTGACAATCTTTTGTGCACACATTTAGGGGGAGTGAACCATACACACATGTATTATGAAAACACTCTATCATATCTATTTATCGAGAATCCTAATGTGTTGTCATCAATCACCAAAAAGGGGGAGATTGAAAGTGCATCTAGGTAATCCCCGTGGGTTTTGGATGATTGATGATGACATAAGATACTAATGAATTCTACTAAGTATGAGCACAGGTGCTTATCAAAAGAAATGGATGTGGAGTCTCCCAAGAAGCAAAAAGAAAAAGAAGAAGACTCGCAAGAGTAGAAAATAGAATTTTTCTATTGAGTTTTACATCTTTGAGTTGTGTCAAGGATCTTCTCTTTTAGAGTGCTTGAGAATCATTAGAGAGCTCAAACTAAAGTTAGAAAGTTAGAATCGTGAGAGAAAGTAGTCATAGGTATGGCTGAAAAAGGGAAGACCGAACTTGTCCGGACTACGGGCCGGACTAGTCCATTCCAACACAGACTAGTCCGTTTTAGACCGGACAAGAAGTCTCTGAGTGAGTTCGGACTTGTCTGTTTTAGGCCGTACTAGTCCGTTGTCGAGTGAGTCTGAGCCTTTATGAGACTAAGTCTCGGAAGGCCGGACTAGTATGCCTAGTTGGCCGGACTAGTCCGCTAAGCGGACTAATTCGTTTGGGTCCGGAGAAGGAGTCTCTGAGTGACTTCAGACTAGTCCGCTCCATAGGCCGGACTAGTCTGGTCCCTTCAGACTAGTCCGGTTTAGGATGGAACAAAGGTTTCTGTGTGAACTCGGACTAGTCCGAAGTTGGCTGGACTAGTCCGCAGCCCTAGATTAGAGAGTTTTTTAGACTAAGTCTGGAAAGACCGGACTAGTCCGCCCTTACCAGACTAGTCCGTTCTCATACGGAACAAAGGTTCCTGACTGAGATCGGACTAGCCCGCTTTTGGCCGGACTAGTCCGGGGTTTTATGACCGTTTGAATCCAACGTTCACTAGACTTTAGTTGGTAGCCTTGTGACGTGGGTGGTCCCTTGAGAACGGACTAGTCCGGGGTTTGGACCGGACTAGTCCGGACTTTAGTAGGTAACGGCTACATGTCAGGATTTCTATAAAAAGGAGACTCCCCGGCTGAGAATGAAGAATAGAACAAACCTAGCACTGAAAAATCATTCCTAGAGCTCTTATAACCCTCTTTCCTCACCCTCTTGACCCCTAATATAGGATCTTAAGGGGTTCGTGGATTTGTGAGAGGAGAGACGTGGTGATCGACGTTTGAGCTCTCGGTTTGACTCTCTTGCACTCTGATTATTAATTTGAGTTCTTGATTGGTGTAATTTGATTCTTAGAACTGCTAAGTTGTTATAGGATCCTCAAGTTGTTAGTAGCCCCTAAGAGCATTGTATTCACATTTGATTGATAGTGAAAGAGCCCGAGCTTGATCTTGGTGATCCCTCGGTGAGGAAAGGGTTAGAAAAGACCCGGTCCTTTGTGGACTCCTCAACGAGGACGTAGATTCCTGTGTGGAATCGAACCTCAGGATAAATCGTGTTTCTTACCTCCTTTACCTTCTTGCTCGCTCACTTAAATTACACATTAAGCTTTCGTCTTGTGAACACTTGTGAATTGTTCCACTATCTTGCAATCTAAGCATTCACAACTAACTGGTGAGATTGTTTGACTACTATACATCTTACGCTTAAATGAACTTAAAAGTAAAACCTAAAACACAATTTTATACCTAGACCGGACTAGTCCACCCTCACACCGGACTAGTCCGACCTTCTTCAAGTTTAATCCGCTATTTGCAATAGTTTCAAGTTTGATTAGCCTATTCACCCCCCCCTCTAGGCAACTTTTTCCTAGTTGTGCCCTGATGCTGTAGAGCTAAGTGGTCGAGCTTTTTGCGGGCTAGAGACCACGGCCGACAGCGCCGAAGTCTATCCGAGGCCGCTGCACGTCGCCGGCCATCTTCCGGTCACCGGCAGCCCCAGAACACCTCATCATCGTGTTCCTCGATCTCGCAAACTCCCTGGCGGCAAGTCTTAGCTCGAGCGGTGGCCGGCAGCGGCGGTCCGGCGAGCACCGGTTTACTCCGGCGAGGGGGAACGCGCAGCCGCGGGAAGACGACCGGAGGTAGAAGAAGGTTGGGGGCCCCGTCTGTCAGCGGTTCAGTTTTAAATCTGAGATCAGCTGCGGCTCAGGGATCTGATGCGGCTGCGCGCCAAATTGATGCGGCCCGGTGTGGCCCATTTCTGATTGGTTAGGATTTAAATAGCAGGCCCACTCGAATTTCAGTAGGGAAAATAATTCCAGAGTTTGCCACAACTTTAGAAAATCATATCTCTTTGTAGAAACCCCCAAATTGAGTGATTCCAATTGGGTTGGATTCATTTTTCAGAGTTCTTTCCAAATATTAACTCAGATTTGTATGAAAGTCAATATATAATTCTGGAAAATTCTTTGAAGGTATTCTGAAAAAGAATTATTGAGGGAGTTTGATTTATCCAAAAATCCTCAAATCTTGCCAGAATATTCTTTTGCATATTGTTGACCTTCTAGCAAATTTTCAGCTCATTTGAAGATCATCTGAGTAGGAATTGGCTAAATACAAACTGCTGTGTTCATAAGAGTCCAGAAACATTTTCTGAAAATGTTTCCCACTTATAAAAATCTATTCTCTGGGCAATCCATAGCTCCAGAAATCATAGGAAAATTTAGGAAAGCTCTCAGAGACATACTTGGAATTATAGTTTACTTAATTGGGCATGAAAATGCACATTACTTCAGAATTAATTCTTTTGAGTAGAAATGCTTAAAGAATTGTTCTGGAGGAACTACTCAAGTAAAAGGTCTGAATTTTGGACCAAACTACTTTCATGTGACCAGGAACTCACATGTAAATTATCAGCTCAAGTTGAGCCTTATAACTCCCTGTTCTTATTTCTCCATACTTATGTATGTGTGGAAATACATAAGAGACATTGTGAGAATTATGGAGAGCACAATTTGACTCCACATTAGCTGCAATTTAGCAAGCTAAATCCTTAGGTAGTATAGAACCTGCTGTAAAAGTTTTGAGGCCATTCGAGTTCTTGTTCTTCAGTTGCATCCAATTCTTTTCAGCTCACCTATTATGTTCATTAGGGAAAGTAGTTAGTGTAGAGCTACAACACTAAGATCAATTTAGTTCATTTCTGTTTCTTTGCAAAACAGAGGCAAACCAATCCATTCTTGGCTTTTCCACATAACCTCTGTTCCTAAGAAATCCATTCTATAATTCTTTCCATTGCATTCTATAAAACTTGTGCATATACATTCAGTAGGAATCACGATGAAGGGGATTCAAAGGAGAGATTCATCGAAGTGGATCATACTCCGGAGAATCAAGGGTTGATCAACCAAGATCACTAACTGATTATATACGACTACCCTGCAAAACAGGCAAGCTCCGGTTTGCATTTAACAGCTTATAAGTTTTACTTTGTATTCACTTTCGGTTAAGATATGAACTGTGCATTAGGTCTAGTGTTTGATACTTCTCTTGCATAACCAAATGAACCATGGAGTATTGGGTAGATGTCTTTCACCGTGTAGAACTGCCATGCTTAAGTAAGGTTCGTTAGAAGTCGAGTGGTGAGATGCTACTCGCATGTTCAGGAACAACAGGGGCATACAGGATTGGTTGAAAAATGAATTAGCAAGTTAAAGTTGAAACCGGAAGGTTGTAGGGGCAGCAGGACATAGGGGCCTGGGTGCTGTAGACCTGTCCGTGTCGGTCAAGGACCGATCCGTATGCGGCCCTGTTGAACAAATTTGAGTTGTGTACCAGACTCATGCTGGTATTATGGGACCCAGTAAACCGATGTACCTCGGGAAGTTGTCGTTGAGCCTTTTCGGGTCGCCTCAGGCGAGACGGCTGGTGTGCAGTATGTGGGGAACATTCTCATGACATCTCATGTCGGTAGGTGCACCATGAGAGTGGCTACTGTATGGGGCGATTTGATCAATTCAACGGGGGTGAAACGGGGGAAAGGCTCCCATGTACGACGTCAATGATGGTTGCGGTAGGCAACGTCGAGTACGGGCGTATGTGTCGTGTAGTCCGGGTGTTATTGATTCGAATCACCGTCGCTCGTGGGATGGACCGAGCATACTTGTTCTCACAGTCATGACGTATTAAGAACTTGCATGAGAAAGGAACTAATCACATTGGCTGAAGTTTATACTATCTTTTGTGATGTATTTTGAGGAATAGCTAGTGCCAAGTCGATTCTTTTATGCCGTGAGCAAATTACATCGGGGGAAAGCGTTTCTTGTTTGATTGTGGACTCCCGATGTGGTGTGCCCAAGGTTACTTAAAAATGCTGCAAATAATATCTGAAAGTAAGGATTCACTTTTAGACGAGTTTATTATGCATTATGCCATCCTACTTTAGGTTCATAACCTCACATAGAGTTTCATGTTTAGGGTGACGGTTAAGTCTTGCTGAGCGTTATGCTCACGGATGCTATCCGAGTTGTTTTGCAGATATTTGACTTCATGCTTATGAAGGGATGTCGATGAGACTCGGGAATCTCCGAGTTGTTAATCAAGAGCATCCTCGCCGCTGCAGATTATTCTTCGTGTTGCTAGTAGGAAACGTCTGCGGGCTGGACTGTTTCTTTGTTGCTAAGTTAGAAATGAGTCATGAGAGTTATAGTCTTCCGATGAAGCTTAGTTTGATATAAGTACTTGTAAAACACTTTTGTACGCTTTCGCAAATGATTTATGTAATGTGATGTTTTCTTCGACCCGTGTGCTATCGGGTGCCGCATATCACGGCACCACCCAACGAGGTCCTGTCGGCGGGCCCTCACAGCGTGGTATCAGAGCTGCGTTGGAAATAGCACATGGATTGAGCATCATATTACGTTAAAAACTTAGGATACAGTGAGATAACGGTACTAGGCCCACATAAGGACTACTATTAGCATATGATAAAGGTGGCAACCTAACTTATTTGTTATGTCAGAAAATCGTGCATCTCGGGACGGTTTATGTCTTGGGGGTGCACGTAAGCGCTGTCCACCAGTGCGCACAAGCTGAAGGGTGGAGCCCTACGGGTGGCAGGTAACCCGACTCGCTTTAGTATCCTCTACGACTCTTCATGTTGTTTGGGGTATTCGAGCAACGCCATTCCCTAGCGTGCTTTGTGCAAGTATGGAGACCCCGTCACGTGGTCAGTAATGTGAACACGTAGCTCAAGGCGTGCCTGGCTTGAGAGCACCTAGGCGAGTGATGACGGCCGGGTGTACAAACTGTTTTGGGACCGGGTTCGGTGTGCAGCCGAACCTGATGATTGAGTGTGTTTTATGTAGGTACTAACCACAAAAACCTTAGTACGTGTAGAACACGTTTGCGAGTGACCGTTTTAGTGCCACCTAAGGATACATATATGCCCGTGTAATCCTGTTAGGTTTTTCTTTGGTGAGGCAACGTAGTACCGTCATATGTCTTACGGTGCATCCCCACCGTACTACACTTGATAGTTTTCTCTCCTATGAAGAAATTATTCATGACTAACCTTCAAACTAAAAATAGATGTTGGAAAGCACATATTAGTTACTGAGCTCTTCGTTTGGACTAAGTTTCAAAGAAGAGACTTGTTAGGCTTCTTTTGATCCAAAAACAGAGTGCTCTGTTCTGGTAGAATTTTTTACTGGACATTGACAGAGCATAACTCTGAGTAGCTTGACCTAATGGAGGCATATGGTACAGTTGGTTTTTAAGTTCTCTACAACGTTTCTGTAGAACTCCAGAGCAAAATCAGACACCAAATTGGTTGAATGTAAACTATTCAGAGAACAGGACAGCTGCAACCTTCTCTAGATGTTTCTGTAAATTGGCCATAACATTCTATAGAAAATTTTCTAAGGATCATATGATACACCAATGGAAAGGTTATGAAATTGGCAACAATTTTGTAGTTCATAGTTTGTTCAAAATTGTACTCCTGTACAACTGTGATGAAAACAGCCACATACAAGGGATTGAGCAATCATAACTTTTGATCAAGAAATGATCTAGGGGCATATGAGTACTCGTTGAAAACATACAGAAGTCAACTTTAACTTTGGTATTCAACTTAAGTTATGAAAATGCTCCTAACCATATCAAAATCTAAGTTAAGTGTAGAAAGGTCTGTTCTGTACAGAATAGGGGACTGAATCTGTTGGCTTTAGGAAGATGTGTAAACATGAAATTTTGTTATGCTTTCATAAAGTTTAGCGTGTTCATGTTTTACATACTTTCACATACTGCTGATATCAAGTTTTGACTCCCCTCAAAATTATTCTTTTGCAGTATGGCGCGTAGTCATTCTCCGAGTAGGGTTGAAGGTTCTCGCCGCGACAGTGATGACTCGACTCCACAGGCACCGCCATCAACGGTATGGGCGGATGTCATGGCTCAAATGGTCGAATCAATTCAAGAGAACACAAGACTACTCCAAGCCTTGGTACAACAGGGCTTACTCCAACGTACCCAACAGGTCGTTCCACCTCGAAACGCCTATTTGGACTTCTTGGCGACACAACCGCCAATTTTCACAGAAGCCAACGAACCAGTGGAAGCTGATCAGTGGCTTCGGGTTATGGAGTCCAAGTTTGGAGTGTTTGAGTGTGATGAGTATCAGAAGACCTTATTTTTAGCTCAACAGCTCCATGGAGCTGCTGGAAATTGGTGGTTCACTTATCTCGCCACTGTTCCGGAGGGCCATCAAGTGGAATGGACGGAATTTCGTGAACCATTCCGTGCTCGTCACATTCCTATGGGTTTTATCAAGGCCCAGCAGCAAGAATTTTAGGAACTTGAAGCAGAGGGACATGAGTGTCCTCGACTATGTCAAACGGTTCAACCTTTTGGCACAATATGCTCCGGCTTATGCGACGAGCGAAGCTGCAAGGGTTGACTACTTCTTCCATGGCCTGAGTGCCATATTAAAAGATAGGCTAGCCTTGTTCAATCAAGGCAATTATACCGAGTTGATCAGTGCTGCTCTGCTGCAAAAACAAGCGACACTTGAGTGTCAAGCAGAGAAGAGGGACCGGGATGATGTGCAAGAAGACACACCAGTTGTTCCTCGTAAATACCGTGTGGTGTATCACACACCATTCAGTGAACTATGGCAAGCACCAGTAAGAACAACGCAGTACAGATTTCCTGCTCAAGAATCATGTCTTGAAGCAACACCATTGCCGCAGCAACCAATGATAACTGTTGCATCATTGCTGCAGCCAAGTACATCAACTTCTCAACCACAAGTCAACGAGGGACCGGGGAAACCTCCGTGTTCTTATTACCACCGTTCAGGGCATTTTAGGCAAGAATACCGGGAGAAGTTGTTGAACACCAGACAACCATCATTATCAGGCGGTATGCTGCCACCTGCTCAAGTGAATATAACAGCATTGCAATCCGGGAGTGTGCTACATCTTGCTATTGAGGATGTCCCGGAGGGAGCACCGGTGTTAGCGTGCGTGTTCACTCTCAAAAACGTGCCCGTGCTTGTACTTTTTGATTCCGGTGCAACCCACAATTTTATCAGTAAACCATGCGTGGATCAGCACCAATTATCCATCAATACTCCCACAACGAGTTATCTTATCCGTTCACCGGGAGGAAATATCTCTGCTAATCAGATTGTGTCTCAAACAGCTTTGTGTTTGGGTGGAAAAATATACCCAACATCGCTGATTATGTTGGATAGGCAGAAGATAGAAATAATATTGGGGATGTCTTGGTTAAATCGTCATGGTGCCGTTCTCAATATCGGTAACCAGACTGTCCAGATTGACTCGCTGATTCACGGACAACACACGCTATTTTTAGACAGAGAAGACCCGGATATGGTAGAGGCCTACCACATGGAAGCGCTTAAACTTGAAGATATTCCGGTGGTACGTGATTATCCCGATGTATTTCCCGATGATTTACCGGGCATGCCACCCGAACGGGACGTCAAGTTCAAGATTGAACTGGCGCCGGGAAACAACACCTATCTCATGAAGGCCTTACAAGATGGCACCTAACGAGCCAACGGAGTTGAAAGAGCAACTGAACGAACTCATGAGCAAAGGTTTCATACGACCAAGTTCTTCACCTTGGGGTTGCTCTGTGCTGTTCGTTAAGAAGAAGGACGAAACACTACGGCTATGTGTTGATTATCGTCCTTTAAATACTGTCACGATAAAGAACAATTATCCTTTGCCCCGCATCAACATCTTATTCGATCAACTTGTGGGTGCAAAGGTATTTTCGAAGATGGATTTTCGATCAGGATATCATCAAATCAAGATCCGACCGGAGGACATACCGAAGACAGCTTTCTCGACGAGATACGGACTCTATGAGTACCTCGTCATGTCATTTGGCTTAACCAACGCTCCGGCACACTTCATGTACTTGATGAATTCGGTGTTCATGCCGGAGTTAGACAAGTTCGTCGTGGTGTTCATCGACAACATATTGGTTTACTCCAAATCCGAAGAAGAGCATGCTGAACATTTGCGCATCATGCTACAACAGTTGAGGAAGCACAAGTTATATGCCAAGTTAAGCAAGTGCGAGTTCTGGATTGATCAAGTGCCTTTTCTAGGCCATATTATTTCAGTAGAGGGCATTGCTGTGGAACCCAGCAAAATTGAACAAGTACTGAAGTGGAAATCTCCCAAATCTGTCCATGAGGTCCGAAATTTCCTAGGTTTAGCGGGGTATTATCGGAGGTTCATTCCGAGCTTCTCAAAGATTGCTAAACCAATGATGGAGCTGTTGAAGAAGGGCACACAATACATGTGGAATGCAGCATGCAAAGCCGCATTCAAAAATTTGGTGAAACATCTCACTACAGCTCCAGTTCTTGCTCAGCCGCACACGACGAAGCCATTTGATGTATACTGTGATGCATCCGGCATCGGTCTCGGCTGCGTTCTTATGCAAGAAGGGCGTGTAGTCGCCTATGGGTCTCCTCAACTGCGAAACCACGAGCAGCATTATCCAACTCACGATCTCGAGCTTGCTACTGTGGTGTTGGCGTTAAAGATGTGGAGGCATTATCTACTTGGTAATCTTGTTCACCTCTACACCGACCATAAAAGCTTGAAGTATATCTTCACACAGAAGGATCTGAATATGAGACAACGGAGATGGTTGGAGCTCATCAAAGATTATGAAATGGAGATCCACTACCATCCAGGAAAAGCAAACATGGTTGCCGACGCGCTTAGTCAAAAATCCCACGTTCACAACTTGGCGATTACTGAGTTGGAAGCTGAAGAACCAAGTCTCCGTGTCATTCCGTATGACGCGCTTTATAATCTCGTGCTCATTCCAACAATCCGTGAATAGATTGTGGAGGTTCAAAGAAGAGACATGGATATGTCTCACATACGGAGAAGACTAGACAATGGAGAGGTGAAATGTTTCCAGAAGGATGAGAACGGTACGATATGGTTTAACGACCGTATAGTGGTATCGCGCAATATGAAACTCCGAAAGAAGATCTTGGATGAGGCCCACCTGTCAAAGTTTTCCATTCATCCCGAGAGTAACAAGATGTACCAAGATTTGAAACAGAAATTTTGGTGGACGAGGATGAAGAGGGAAATTGCAAAGTACGTATCCGAGTGTGATACGTGTAGATGGGTCAAGGCTGATCATATGTGGAAAGTCGGACCGCTACAACCTCTGAAGATACCAGCATGGAAATAGGAGGATGTGAGTATGGATTTCATCGTCGGATTACCACTCACATCCCAGAAGCATGACTCGATATGGGTGATCGTCGACCGGTTGACGAAATCAGCTCATTTCATACCGGTGAACACTCATTCTCGAGCAAGGAAATATGTGGAGTTATACATTTCCAGGATTATATGCTCACATGGATGTCCCGAAGACCATCGTTTCAGATCGAGGTGCGCTGTTCGTTGCTCGGTTTTGGGAGCAGCTGCACGCCTCGTTGGGCACCAAGCTGATTAGGAGCTCTGCCTATCACCCTCGAACCGATGGACAAACTGAGAGGGTGAACCAAGTGCTAGAGGACATGTTGAGAGCATGTTCCATCCACCACGGTAGGAATTGGGATGATCACTTATGTTAGCGGAGTTTTCATACAACAACGGGTATCAAGCGAGTATTAAAATGGCACCGTATGAAGCTCTCTACGGCCGGAAGTGTCGCACACCGCTGAATTGGTGTGAGTCCGGCGAAAGAGTCCTATTTGGGGTTGATCTTGTGAACGAAGCTGAAGACCAAGTTCGGTTGATACAAGAAAATTTGAAGGCTGCACAATCCCAACAGAAGAGCTACGCTGATCAAAGGCGTAGGCCATTGCACTTTGACGTCAGAGAGCACGTTTATCTTCGTGTGTCTCCGATGAAGGGAATTCACCGGTTCGGTGTAAAGGGGAAACTCGCTCCCCGCTTTATAGGTCCTTTTGCTGTCACGTAGAAGTGCGGACCCGTAGCCTCCTGGCTAGAACTAATGGAAAGTCTTACGGGTGTTCATGATGTATTTCATGTGTCACAGCTGCAGAAGTGCCTCAAACTCACCGCTGCTGTCCGCACCGAGGAAATCGACGAATTGAAACCGGACCTTACCTACACTGAGCGATCGGTTCAGATTTTGGATGAAAAGACCCGGGTAACCCGGAACCGGACAATCAGATTTTACAAGGTGCTATGGAGTAATCATACCGTGGAAGAGGCGACGTGGGAAAGTGAAGATTACCTCTGCACCAACTATCTGGAACTTTTAGCTTTGTACAGTTTGTAGTGACTTCTCCCGTCTCGTTCTTCTTTTGTAATCTCAGGACGAGATTCTTGTAAGGGGAGAGGAATGTAAAAGTCCCAAAAATGTATAAGTATAAAAACCAAGGTTTGAGTTCATATGTGTGGCAAAGACATGGAAAATGGGACTTGCTAAAACTTTTCTTCTTGCAAGGTGATACATGGGTGATCATCCAAAATGAGGTTCGCATCTTTTTGTGAAAGTGTTGAACCAATAAGGATTTAATTACCCTTTGCATTTAAGTTTGAAAATCAGATTTTAAATTCAAAGTTCACACAAATGGTGGCCAAAACTTTGAATAACCATGCAGCCCTAGAGTTGGAAATTAGGGAAAAAGTTTAATGACAAACATTTCATTTTAGGGTGGGCTCCAAAAAGGAATTATGGAAGCATTTTCCAAACTCCAACCAAATTCAAATTTGCTAGGCAAATTCAAACTGAATTTGGGAGAAATTCAAATGCTAGACACATTTAAATTTCAAACTTTGGAATTGGGAGAGATCAACATGAGAAGATATTTAGGAGGAAAATATGGGGTGGGACCCACATGGCAGTGAGCTAAGTGTGAGTTGCCCAGGAAGTATTGCACTCTGTTTCCAGCACCGAGAGACTACTCACCCGGGCGCCACCGAGGAGGGTACCGCGCCACCACCTGCTTCCTTCGCCCACGCGCTGGAGGCCGATTGATTGCCCCCCCCCCTCGTGCGCTCGACGTAATCCTCTCCTCAGACCGAGCAAAAGCTCAGTTGCCTCCTCCTCCTCGTGAGAACACCGCATAGAGCCTCCTCACCACACCTCCCCCTCGGTTTGATCGGGAAAAATTGGCAGAAACAATCGTGCCACCCTCCTACGAGCTGCTAGACAGCACCACGAGCTCAGCTCCCGCCTCCCCGACCCAGAAACCGGTGAGCTTCGGCCTCCTTTCCCCGTGATCAGCACCACCCGCCGCGACCTAGCTCAAGAACGGTGATCGGGCGCTCGTGGACAGCTCTCCACAGGAGCTTTCACGGCCGAGCAAGAGTGGCAACGGAAGCGCACGGCCACCGTGCTGCTCTCACCCAAATCTCAAGCCACGCCGTGAAGCATCGGCGGCGAATTTCTAGTTTTGCTCCGGCGACTTCAACCCGAGCAGTCGGTACGAATTCTACAAATTCCCCCTCTCTGATCCTCCATAGGTCATCAAACTTTGCACTTAGCAGCTGGACTAGCTGGCGATCAAAATCCCTTTAGCATCCGTTGCATGAAACCGGCTAGGAACAACAGATTTTGGGTTCGATCAAGGGCATTCATGGCGGACACGCTCGGCCGTTCCAGAGCCATTTTGAGGCCTTGTCGAGTTTCCTAGTTGTGCCCTGATGCTGTAGAGCTAAGTGGTCGAGCTTTTTGCGGGCTAGAGACCACGGCCGACAGCGCCGAAGTCTATCCGAGGCCGCTGCACATCGCCGGCCATCTTCCGGTCACCGGCAGCCCCAGAACACCCCACCATTATATTCCTCGACATCACAAACTCCCTGGCGGAGAGTCTTAACTCGAGCGGTGGCCGGCAGCGGCGGTCCGGCGAGCACCGGTTTACTCCAGCGAGGGGGAACGCGCGGGCGCGGGAAGACGACCGGAGGTAGAAGAAGGCCGCGGGCCCCGTCTGTCAGTGGTTCAGTTTTAAATCTGAGATCATCTCAGGGATCTGATGCGGCTGCACGCCAAATTGCTGCTGCCCGGTGTGGCCCAACTCTGATTGGTTAGGATTTAAATAGTGGGCCCAGTCAAATTCCAGTAGGGAAAATAATTCCAGAGTTTGCCACAACTTTGGAAAATCATATCTCTCTGTAGAAACCCCAAACTTGAGTGATTCCAATTGGGTTGGATTCAATTTTCAGAGTTCTATCCAAATATGAACTCAGATTTGTATGAAAGTCAATATATAATTCTGGAAAATTCTTTGAAGGTATTCTGAAAAAGAATTATTGAGGGAGTTTGGTTTATCCAAAAATCCTCAAATTTTGCCAGAATATTCTTTAGCATATTTGAGACCTACTAGTAAGTTTTCAGCTCATTTGAAGATCATATGAGTAGGAATTTGCTAAATACAAACTGCTGTGTTCATAAGAGTCCAGAAACATTTTCTGAAAATGTTTCCCACTTATAAAAATCTATTTTGGGCAATCCATAGCTCCAAAAATCATAGGAAAATTTAGGCAAGCTCTAAGAGACATACTTGGAATTGTAGTTCACTTAATTGGGCATGAAAATGCATATTACTTCAGAATTAATTCTTTTGAGTAGAAATGCTTAAAGAATTGTCTGGAGGAACTACTCAAGTAAAAGATCTGAATTTTGTACCAAAATACTTTAATGTGACCAGGAACTCACATGTAAATTATCAGCTCAAGTTGAGACTTATAACTCCCTGTTCTTATTTCTCCATACTTATGTATGTGTGGAAATACATAACATACATTGTGAGAATTATGGAGAGCACAACTTGACTCCACATTAGCTGCAATTTAGCAAGCTAAATCCTTAGGTAGTATAGAACCTTCTGTAAAAGTTTTGAGGCCATTCGAGTTCTTCTTTTTCAGTTGCATCCAATTCTTTTCAGCTCATCTATTATGTTCATTAGGGAAAGTAGTTAGTGTAGAGCTACAACACTAAGATCAATCTAGTTTATTTCTGTTTATTTGCACAACAGAGGCAAACGAAGCCATTCTTGGCTTTTCCACACAACCTCTGTTCCTAAGAAATCCATTCTATAATTCTTTCCATTGCATTCTATAAAACTTGTGCATATAAATTCAATAGGAATCACGGTGAAGGGGATTCAAAGGAACGATTCATCGAAGTGGATCATACTCCGGAGAGTCAAGGGTTGATCAACCAATGTCACTAACTGATTATATACGACTTCCCTGCAAAACAGGAAAGCTTCGGTTTACATTTAACACCTTATAAGTTTTACTTTGTATTCACTTTCGGTTAAGATATGAACTGTGCATTAGGTCTAGTGTTTGATACTCCTCTTGCATAACCAAATGACCCATGGAGTATTGGGTAGATGTCTTTCACCGTGTAGAACTGCAATGCTTAAGTAAGGTTCGGTAGAAGTTGAGTGGTGAGATGCTACTCGCATGTTCAGGAACAACAGGGGCATACGGGATTGGTTCAAAAATGAATTAGCAAGTTAAAGTTGAGACCGGAAGGTTGTAGGGGCAGCAGGACATAGGGGTCTGGGTGCTGTAGATCTGTCAGTGTCGGTCAAGGACCGATCCGTATGCGGCCTTGTTGAACAAGTTTGAGTTGTTTACCTGACTCATGCTGGTATTATGGGACCCAGTAAACTGATGTACCTTGGGAAGCTTTCGTTGAGCCTTTTCGGGTCGCCTCAGGCGAGACGGCTGGTGTGCAGTATGTGGGGAACATTCTCATGACATCTCATGTCGGTAGGTGCACCATGAGAGTGGCTACTGTACGGGGCGACTTGATCGATTCAACGGGGTGAAGCGGGGGAAAGGCTGCCACGTACGATGTCAGTGATGGTTGCGGTAGGCAACGTCGAGTACGGGCGTACGTGTCGTGTAGTCCGGGTGTTATTGATTCGAATCACCGTCGCTCGCGGGATGGACGAGCATACTTGTTCTCACAGTCGTGACATAGTATGAACTTGCATGCGAAAGGAACTAATCACATTGGCTGAAGTTTATACTATCTTTTGTGATGTATTTTGAGGAATAGCTAGTGCCAACTCGATTCTTTTATGTCGTGAGCAAATTACATCGAGGAAAAGCGTTTATTGTTTGATTGTGGACTCGCGATGTGGCGTGCCCAAGGTTACTTAAAAATGCTGCAAATAATACCTGAAAGTAAGGATTCACTTTTAGGAGAGTTTATTATGCATTATGCCATCCTACTTTAGGTTCATAACCTCACATAGAGTTTCATGTTTAGGGTGACGGTTAAGTCTTGCTGAGCGTTATGCTCACGGATGCTATCCGAGTTGTTTTGCAGGTCTTTGACTTCATGCTTATGAAGGGATGCCGATGAGACTCGAGAACCTCCGAGTGGTTACTCAAGAGCATTCTCACCGCTGCAGATTGTTCTTCATGTTGCTAGTAGGAAACGTCCGCGGGCTGGACTGTTTCTTTGTTGCTAAGATAGAAATGAGTCGTGAGAGTTATAGTCTTCTGCTGTAGCTTAGTTTGATATAAGTACTTGTCAAACACTTTTGTACGCTTCCGCAAATGATTTATGTAATGTGATGTTTTCTTTGACCCGTGTGCTATCGGGTGCCGCATATCACGACACCATCCAACGAGGTCCTGTCGGCGGGCCCTCACACTCACAATAGCGATGTCGCCATCGCTGTGAAGCCTGGATGAACGGAGGCCGGAAGACATGGTGGCGAGGAAAGGTTGTGAGCGCTGGGGAGTGGAGGCTTCGAGCGCACAGTTGGAAGACGAAGATTGCAAAAGGCGGAAGGGAACCATCCTTCTCCGGAAGGCTTCCTTTTCTACGTCCGCAACCTCTGGCAGGGCAACAGACGCGACGTTTGGGTTTCCATTGTACCACGCCGCGGGCTACCTGCCTCCCCCAATGATTGGTACAACCCAGGTCCACTCGTCAAACACTGGAGGCCAGGCGTGTAACTTCTCGGGAACGTCCGGCGGTTCCCGAGAAAAGCGGCGCGGTGGAACTGCAGCGGTCGACCCGAGGGCTGCCGTAGTAAATACCCCGGAGTAACCCCTCGAGCACGTCGCCACGACCCACCAGTCAGGGGCAAACACGTGTCCACTACACCAACGACGTGCTGCTGCTTCGACTGGCAAATGTGCCCACTATGCCAAGGACGTGCAACCTTTTCGTCTCCCAGGTACAACCAACCACTCGTCCACTACGCAAAAATATCGCCACCACTCCAGTTTCCAAAGTGCAGGTTCAAAACCACCACGCGCGAGAGATGGAGGACCCACCTGCGGGCTCGTTGCCTCCCTCGAGATGGGCTCGGGGGCCACTGTCGGTATCCTGCAGACCGGGTACCCCTGCCTAGAGGGTAAAATACAGCGTGGGCCCCACCTCCTTAGTGCGGCGGGCCCTGGCGTAGCCACGTGCCCTTGGCCCCGAGGTCAGCCCTGGGGCTGCCACATGCGCTTGAGTTCCAAAGCCGACATGTGACTTGGGCTCCGGTCCGAGCCACCCCGCCGAGGTGAGGTCCGGAGCTGCCACGTGTATCCGGGCTCCGACACTCCTCTCTGCTGAGGAGAGCTCCGGAGCTGACATGTGCCCTGGGCTCCGATCCGAGCCTCCCTGCTGAGATGAGGTCCGGAGCTGCCACGTGTCTCTTGGCTCAGAGCCTCCTCCCTTTTGAGGAGAGTTCCGGAGCTGACACGTGCCCTGGGATTCGGTTTGAGCCTCCCTACTGAGGTGAGGTCTGGAGCTGCCACGTGTCTCTTGGCTCAGAGCCTCCTCCTTGCCGAGGAGAGCTCCAGAGCTGACACGCGCCCTAGGCTCTAGTCCGAGCCTACCTGCTGAGGTGAGGTCTGGGGCTGTCACTTGTCTCTTGGCTCAGATCCTCCTCATTGCTCAGGAGAGCTCCGGAGGTGACATGTGCCTTGGGCTCCGATCTAAGCTTCCTCGCTGAGGTGAGGTCCGGAGCTTTAACGTGTCTCCTGGCTCAAAGCCTCCTCCCAGCTGAGGAGAGCTCCGGAGCTGACACGTGCCCTAGGCTCCGGTCTGAGCCTCCCCGCCGAGGTGAAGTCCGGAGCTGCCACGTGTCCCTTGGCTCCAAACCCATCGATAAGAGCTCCGAAGCCGCCACGTACCCCATGATCCGTCGTAGGTCGTGGGTCGACGAAGTCAAGGTGGAAGTGCGCTGTTAGGCTGCGCATTCAAGGCTCACGCCTTCCCCAGAAGCATGACCCACTACACACGACACCGTCCTCTGCCCGTTCACCATTACGGTGACAAGACAGAACGACAAGGCGTGACAGTGTTACAGTGCCGCCCAACGGCACGAAACCGCCCAAGCAGGGCGTGAAGACGCGGCGACAAGATGGCGTCTTCATCATCACCTGACACATGGATAGGGGCGCTCAGCACGCCAGGCGTCGGAACTTACTACTCTACTCAGAGTACAAAACCCTAGATCATGTATAGGGTTCACATAGCTTTAGGGCCACCTGTCGCATTGTGACCACCCTAGCCTTGAACTATAAATAGACAGGGGTGACCACCTGACAAAGGGTTCACAACCCAGCACCCTCTCACGCACATACAAGCACACAATACAGCAAGCCCTCCCGTGGACGTAGGGTATTACGCTACGGCGGCCCAAACCCCATAAATCTCGGTCCCCCTCCAATCAAAGAACCTCGCGGGCTGCTTCTATAGCAGGTCGGGAGGAGTGTCGCAACTCACGCACTCTGACATCGAAACAAAATGCTCGTATTTTTTTAGGACACTGAAAAAAAAGGACACGGACCATTGACGAAGTGAAAAAGAAGCACGGAATTGGGTACATGCTGGTGCATCTCATATAGCAGATCTTATCGAGCATAGAATCTGAAGCTTAATGTAAATGTAGTACTATGAATGCGTATCCCATTGCCTCAAACATTGTATCACTGCCAAACGAACTCTTGCTCCTATTCTTTCTTAATATAATTTCCCAAAGGGTTTTAAAAAAACTTTTCTGTCAACTGCACAGCAGATACTTTGCTCAGTCAATCTCGAACAATAGAATACCCACGCGAACAGTACAGCATCACCGATGGATCTTAGGATGATACAGCTTCAGAACTCTGTCTGCCACTGTCTGGACAGAGTGAGACCATACTGCAATCTTGGCGCTTCTCCAATTCGTTCCCACTAGCATGGCAGAAGCTAGCTGTCGTCGCTGGTGATGTCGCCCCACCTGACGCTGTAGTTGGCGGCGAGGTAGTGCGCGCCGACTGGCCCCCTGCTGCCGTACGGGTACAGCTCCGGCGCCACCCTCTTCTCCTCGAGCTCCCTGAGCACGGGCGTGAAGATGGCCCAGGCGGCGTCGAGCTCGTCGCTCCGGATGAAAAGCCGGCGCTCGCCCTCGATGGCGTCCAGCAGCAGCCTCTCGTACGCGTCCGGGATCTCGCGGCGGTACCGCTCCGAGTAGAGCAGGTTGAGGTTGCTCCGGTCGAGGCGCATGCCGAGCCCCGGCACCTTGTTGTTGACCTTGAGGTAGATGGCCTCGTCGGGCTGCACGCGGAGCACCAGCTCGTTCGTCGCATGGTCCAGGTCCGTGCCGATGCTCCGGCGGTACAGGTTGCCCGGCACGCTCCGGAACTGCACCCGGATCTCCGCGCTGCTTCGCGACCAGTTTCAGTGATTCATCATCTCGGCAGCAAGCTAGCAAAAAACATGCTCATAAAGATGATGATAAGAGAAGGGCGCGTACCGTCTGGTGTGCAGCGCCTTGCCGGCTTTCATCAAGAACGGCACGCCGTCCCACCGCGCGTTATCGATGAAGAGCGCCGCGGCGGCGAAGGTCGGCGTAACGCTGCCCTTGGGCACGGTCGGGTCGTCGGCGTAGCCAGGGTACGATTTCCCGCCCTTGGCGTGGCCCTTGTACTGCCCCACCACCACGTCCTCGAGCTTCAGCTGCCTCATCGATCTCAGCACTTTCACCTGACGCATTTCAGCCAACAGACAAGCAAATTAGAGTGTTTTTGTTTCTCAAAATACCTTACAACGACTGAGAACGTACGTGCCTTCTCGTTGCGAATATCCTCGGCATCAAGGCTGACCGGAGTTTCCATAGCGAACAGGGCCAGGATCTGCAGCAGGTGGTTCTGCATTATGTCCCTGATGATCCCGTAGTTGTCGAAGTAGCTGCAATCCAATCGAACGATGAAATCAGTCAGGGCTGATTTTGTTGTCTCGCACTGTCCCCTTCTTAGATTGTTGTCATTAGAACAACAATTTCAGTTTAATTATAAATTATCCTAACGATATTGTTGTTGTATGAAATAAGATATACTGCAGACCCTCCTCGACCCTCGGCGCCGAAATCTTCAGAAAATATGAGCTGCACGTTCCGGATGTAGTTCCTCGACCACAGTGGTTCGAAAACGAGGTTGGAGAAACGAAGGACTGAAAGGTTCTCAACCAGCTCCTTACCCAAATAGTGGTCAATCCTGCATGACATATCCAGACAGAATTGTTGTTCATCGCATGGTTGTGGGCTAACAGAGCACATGAGATTCAAAACTGTTAAGTTATTATGCACCAACCAATTGACCCCCAAAAGTTTAAACTGATAGGGAAGGGTGGACAATTCACTTAAATTTCAACACTCCCCCTCATATGCAGGCTCCCTCGAGCCGCAAACATGGAATAAGAGTCAACTACAATTTATTTAATAAATCGCGCCCCCAAGATTTGAACTTGAGATCTCTGGCTCTGATACCATATTAAGCTACTATGCACCGATCAGTTGACCCCAAAAGTTTAAGCTGATAGGGAAGGATGGACAATTTACTTATATTTCAACAGAAACAATCGCACATACCTGAATATTTGCTCCTCGGCTAAGTACTTCTTCAAGGATCGGGTGAGCTCGCCCGAGGACTCCGAGTCGCGGCCGAATGGCTTCTCCACTATAAATCTTGTCCACCCGCTCGAAGAAGACGCTGTCCGGCTAGCTGATCTCACCACATCGACAAATATGTTTGGTGGAATCGACAAGTAAAAGAGCCTGTTTGGTATCTTGCCGGCCTGGTAACACATAGCTTTGAATTAATTTGAAACATAACTATTTGATTTACCATAGAAACAATGACAACGAGACTAGCAACTATTGTAGAACTATCACTGACACATATTCACCCTATGAGCTACAGAAACTTTGTTAAATTTGGAACAACCAGATTTGGCTTGCACAACTTTTGTATCCAACTATCTATATAAAGTTAGGTTACTTAATAAGTAATTTTATTGAAAAACATGCAAATAGATTCTGGATTTCCAATCTGAACTCAAGCAATGCCATGATTACCTCTTTCTCTTTAAGCTTTTTGTCTAATTCAGCAAACCCCTCCTCTGAGTTGTACTGCCCAGATTGATAGAAGCACCTCTGCAGAAAGTGTTCCATCTTATCATCGCAGTTCTCCCTATTAATTGCGCAAACAGTAAGTGTATTTCATCCAGAATAAAATTCAGTGAATTACATGTCTACAAAAAGTAAGAAATGAGACTGAATGGATGCTGAAAACGTTTAAAATCAATCGCATAGCAGGTAATTGCTATAGACTGTGTATAAGAAGTGAATTTCTGAACTTAATCCTCTTTCTCATAACAGAGCTCCTGCCTGACATTCTTCAAACGAATATACCATAAATTTATTGCGTTGAGTGTGTGATACAATGCCATACTACAGACTACTATTTTCTACATTTTGGCTACCCAATCAGATCACTAGCAGTCACGATCTTGAGAAGATTACATTGTAGCCAGTGTGAATAAATTGCTACAGCCTAAGAGCATAACAATCCAGAAAATGTAAACATACTTTCTGTCAACTCGACATGTTAGGGTCCGGCTAATCATGGTCCTGAGCTCTTCATCGTTCATCTTGCTCCGGGCATAACCAAACACCGTAAAATGCTGCATCAGCAGATTTTTAACTGAAACTGACAGCTACTACCACGCTGCAAACCCCAAACTTGAAGACCCGAACTCTGTTATCAGTGTCGGAGCGAGAAGTAGGTGCACAGACCTCCGGGAGGCAGTCCTCATAGAACAATGCGAAGAGCGCCGGGAAGATCTTCTTCTTGGCGAGATCACCGGAGGCGCCGACGACAGTGATGCTGACGGTGCTCCTTTCCTGCTGCTCCGGCACCCCTCCACCAGATAACCTCCCATCTAGCATCTCTACAGAAATCAATTCAGCGTATATATGGTCATCATGCACACAGCTGGATAGTGAGTAGTGACTGCTAATTCAAATGTAGGTTGGGGCTGGCTGTACCGTTGCTGGACGAGGCACTGATCTGCGGGCGGCCATTGGAGGACTTCGTCTTGAGAAGGCGCGTTCTTCTTGGGATGAGGATCCTTTGAGGCGAGCAACGGTGGGACGGTTTGGTCGCTGCATCGCGCTGACGAGCTGGGAAGAAGGCGCCTGGTTGGAAACGTAAGCCGGTGGCAGCCATGGGATCACTGGAGCAGGAAGGGATCAAGGTTGCCTGCCAATGTTAATCCATTTGGATCACTAGGACTACGAGCTGTAGAGCTGCATACTGGTTTTGAGGCATGGAGCTTCGCTGGATGTTCTTGATGATGTCTTCCTGAATCCTAACAGTTGGTAGGGATGGTCCAGCAATAAGTGGTCACGGATAACACACGCTATGAAGATATTTATTCCCCCTTTGCTTGCTTTCTACTCGGTTTAGGGAACTGTATTGGCGAATTAAAATTCACCTTTGCGCGCCCAAAAAAAGGAGCATCTTAACCTTGTATAAAACACTGCATACTGAAAGGACAGCAAACATTAAGCTTCAGCTGCTGTCACACCTGGTTTTTCCGAAGAACCACCGAGTGACTCCTAGAGTGACTCCCACATGTATGTCAGGATCATTTTCTCATACATGTGACGATAAATAATGAAGCATCATTATATTACAAACCAAGTGTTCGAATATAAATAAGTCTTACATAACATAACGTCTCGAGGGACGATAATATGTTCATAACATGTAAATAAAACAACAGCAGAAGATAAGTCTTGTGGGCTCCGTCACAGTCGTTGTCCGGGGGACTCCATGAACCTAGAATCCTTCTTTCGGTCCGAAGTCTTGGTCGTTGTACACTACGTCATTCCCTTGGCCTGAGCAGCAATTTAAACCAACAGAAAAGCAAGCTTGAGTACCGTTGTTACTCAGCAAGTGTGAAAAAGTTATGTCATGCATGGCTAGAGCAAGGAGAGGTTGAACTCATGGTTAAAGCACTACGCAATTAATACCTATCACCTTAGCTTATTAGGCACCTACATTACTACATAGGTGAAATGGTCCCAATCCCTTAACCCATCATCAATATCAAGTAACCATAACATCATCCAATGTTAAGCTCCCCGCTTAATATCCTCATCTTCCCACTTCATCATCCTCTAATCATGAATAAGTCCAAGCCGCTCTTAACCGTGAGCACGGCTGTCATGACAGTTTTGACTCTGCAGAGTTTGCACCACTGTACCCACATGTAGGGATTTCATCCCTCGTTGCCGGGTGGACTAGAAAACCTCCATTTTGCCAGTGGCCGTGAACCACATTCACACTTCCGAGGTGTGTAGCCAGGAGATCACTACGAGGCCTTTACAAAGGGATTCCTGACGAGTGTGGGCTCACTGAGGTTTCACCCCCTAACAGCATCCAAGAGGCTCCAACCCCGCTGTAGTGGCCCCCTCTTGAGCCTTGCGGTTCATATGGTAGTCCAGCTGACACCTATTCCCCGCACCATCCAAACACCCATACTACGCCGGGGATGCACCTAATTAATTGGCCAAGCTGCCCCATCTCAGCATGTGGTTGGCACGGTAAAGCCAGGTTACATGCTCCATGACCCGGTCCTTAGGATCCAAGCAAGTACTATACACAAATCCGAGTCTCGTGCACGCAGCACCAACCAAAGCATCCAACTTGCCTAGATCCCTACCTCTACATAATTCATAATATCTCATTCAATGGTAAAGTAAACAAGTTGATGATCTCATATCCCATTTATCCCATTCTAAGCATGGCTAAGCATGAGTAGTGTAAATGAATGACATAATAACATAACTCCCAACCCAGGCTACAAGGAAGCAAGATAATGAAAATCTAGGGAAACTTCCTAGCATGGGTATCACATTTCAAATTGACAATGCAATTAAATTCTAACTACACATCCTAGTATAGGATCAAAGTGGTCAAGGACACTTACCTTCTTCCTGCTGCTCCGGCAATGGAAAGTTTTGATCTTGAAAGGTAAGAACCTGCTCTGGGGATGGTTCTAATCATGCCATCATACACATAACAAAAGAGAGCACATTCCATAAGCAATAGTCCACGTTTCCACTCATGCAACCCACACATACATACATATGAAAGTCATACACCTATTTTAGCTTTGTGTTTACCCTAGATATGTTGGTTCTAGGCATACATGCACTTTTATATTATTTCTAACTTTAATATTCAGATTTCTAAGTGCACACTATACATGAATTTCCAATTTGAACAAATTTTCTATATTAGATAATACCCTTCTTAGCCACAAAAGTTGCATGAAAGATAATTTCCCACTCCAAATGGGTTTTCAAACCTTCTACACTATTCTTAACTTGAAGTTTTAAGTGTGGGGACCTCACTTGACATTTTCTAATTATTTATACCTATTTTCCTATATTTTTATATTTATTTCCCATATTTAAAAGTGAACTTTAATACTAAAATAGCAAGACATGTCACCTACACAGAATATAATTTGATCTAAAATGTCCAACAAAATATCTTTTGACTTCCTCTCTGATGGGATCAATTTATATTTGTTTTTATCTATTTTTCAGAATTATTTCTAGCCTAAGAATGAATTTCCAGCAATAATAAAAGCAAATAGCCCTTAGTCAGATTTCATTTCAGCCTAAAATCAGTCCTCAATTTATTCTAACCCTTTTCCAGGTGCAAAAGGGATTTGAATTATCATTACATAATAGTTTGAACCACTTATTTGAATTTAGATCCTATTCACATATTCAAATTCCTGAAATTTATAATCCTCAGGGGCTGATGCGCAAATCCACACTGCAGTGGGGCCCCATTTCTTATTTTCTAAATTTTCAGGGGTTCAAGTGTGCAAAACAGGGAGGTTTTCCTAATTTTTATTAAGTCCAGGGGCTAAAACTGCTTTTTAAATGCATTTACCTGAATTTCCGAGGGTCCAGTGGCTAGATCAGAAGTTTCCGGGGGCTAGATCCTTTTTCCTCAGAACTCCGGGGGGTAGCCCGCAAGATTCCCAACCTTTATAACGCGGGGCTGATGTGGGCCATTGGATTTTAATTGGAGGGTAGAGATTAGATCGCGAAGTGGTACGGGTTAAGTCTATTCGGGACCACACGATTTAAAACGGACGGGCCACAGAGGGCCACGTCGCCCTAGCTGGAGCCAGGTCGCGCGCACGGCGATGGGGGGCGGTGATCTTGCCGGTGCAGCCTCGGTTTTTGCCGCTATGCGCTAGAACTCACATCTTTTTGCACGGATCGGCTGAGGAAGGGTAGGGGAAGCTCACCTAGGGATTTTCTTGGGCCCGGAAGGGTTGGAATCGGCTCTGCGACGGCGGCGGAGCTCCTCAGTGCTCGATTGAGAGGCGGTTTGGGTCGGCGATCCTTCGAGTTCTCCGGTCGTGAGGCTTCCCTGTGGTTAGAAGAGGGTGTACCGAGGGTCAGAAAGGGTCAGGTCGTGGAAATTCAGTGACTTCAGAGATGACCGGTGGCTAGACCTCACCGGAGCTCGACGACGTCGGTTGCCTTGGCAGCAAATCGTTCCGGAGTGGGCGTCACCGACTAGTGTTCGAGGCTACGATAAAGTAGAACCGGTTAAATGGACCAGAACAGCGTTGTGCCGAGGGGAATTCGAAAGTTAGGCGGCGGTGCTCACCGGTGGCGGAAGTTGGCGAGCGAGGTGACGAGCAGAGGGGGTTTGCGGAAGTTTAAATTGGCCTGGAATCCCGGGGTGGGTAAGTGCGTGCGGAACTGGCGCTCGTGGGGGCGGATAAGTCGGTTGCGAGCGTGGAATTCGGCCGGCGGCGTGCGATCGAGCGCGGGAAATGCGTGACGGTTGGGGGGAGCGGGGGAAGGTGATGACACGCGGGCCTCACCCGGCAGAGAGAGGAGAAGGGGGGAATGGGTCGCGGGTGGCTGGGCCGGCCGGTGGGTTTCGGCCCATTGGCCATTTTTCTTTTTCCTTTTTCTTTTTATATTTTTGCTTTCAATTTGAATTCCGGTTTGAATGTGAAATTTCCTTCAACATGCATCACGTCCAATAAATTTGAATTCATATTTTGCCACATTTTGGAGTGTTACAACTCTATCCCCCTTAAAAGAAATCTCGTCCTCGAGATTGGTGACTCTAGGGAAACAGATCCGGAAACTATGCCTTGAGCTCGTCTTCTCGCTCCCATGTGGCTTCTGCTTCCGAGTGGTGCTTCCACTGCACTTTGCACATTCGAATTCTTTTATTTCTTGTGATGTGTTCCATCGTCTCCAGGATCTTGACCGGCTGCTCGGCATATGAAAGGTCTTCTCGTACGTCCATCTCATTCATGGGTAACCTCTCTTCGGGTGTTCTTAAGCATTTCTTGAGTTGTGACACATGGAACACGTCGTGCACATCCGATAGGCAAGCCGGTAGTTCTAACTGATATGCCACTTCGCCCTTCCTCTCCAGAATCTAGAAGGGTCTGATGTACTGAGGTGATAACTTCCCTTTCACCTTGAACCGGTGAAGCCCTCTGATAGGAGACACCTTGAGATAGACATAGTCCTCTACGTTGAAAATGAGCTCTCTTCTTCTTATGTCGGCATAGCTCTTCTGTCGGGTCTGGGCTATTCTCAAGTTGTCTCGGATTTCCCTCACTTTCGCTTCGGCTTCTTGTAGTACCTCTGGCCCAAACACTTTGCTCTCCCCAGTTTGGTTCCAAAACAATGGAGTTCTTCACTTCCTCCCATACAACGCCTCAAAGGGTGACATCTTCATACTAGCCTGATAGTTGTTGTTATATGAGAACTCCGCATACGGTAAGTTCTTATCCCAACTCCTATTGTTCTTGAGTGCACACGCTCTCAACATATCCTCAAGGATTTGATTGGTCCTTTCGGTCTGCCCGTCAGTCTGTGGGTGGTATGCGGAACTAAAATTCAGATGAGTCCCCATGGTTTCATGTAACTTCTGCCAAAACCTTGAGGTGAATTGTGTTCCTCGATCTGACACTATCTTCTTCGGCACTCCATGGAAACACATGATTCTTGACATGTACAATTCTGCCAGTTTGGATCTGCTATAGCTTTCTTTCACGGGGATGAAATGAGCTACCTTAGTCAGCCTGTCGATGATGACCCATATCGAATCATATCCCGATTGGGTCCTAGGCAGTCCCACTATAAAGTCCATACCTATTTCTTCCCATTTTCATTCGGGCACTTTGAGTGGTTGCAATAGTCCCACGGGTCGTTGGTGTTCTGCTTTCACCAACTGACATGTGTCACATAGGGCAACATGTTCCGTGACATCTCGCTTCATGCCATACCACCAATATCTTCTCTTGAGGTCATGATACATCTTTGTACTCCCAGGGTGAATGGAATAGTCGGAATCATGAGCCTCCCTCAGAATTAGTTCACGGATCTCCTTTACCTCAGGCACACAGATTCTTTTCTCATGCCACACCGTACCTTGTTCATCCTCTCTGAACCCAAGAGCTTTATTCTCTTTGATGAGTTCTCTGATTTTTTGTATCTTCTCGTCATTCTTCTGACCGTTACGTATGTCTTGCTCCAATATGGAGTCCACTTCCATGGCGATGGCCTCACCACTATTCACCAGACATACATTTAATTTTGCAATTTCCTCCTTCAATTCCGTAGGCGTGTCACTTAAGCTCAACATATTGACATGCACCTTCCGGCTTAAGGCATCTACCACGATTTACCAACATCAAAGTCGTCGATTAGCTCTAACCATCTCCTTTGTCTGAGGTTGAGATCTGGCTGTGTGAAAATGTACTTTAAGCTCTTATGATCTGTATATATCTCTGTCCTCTTTCCCATCAAGTAATGCCTCCAAAGCTTCAATGCGTGGACCACTGCGGAGAGCTCTAGGTCGTGCGTAGGATAGTTCTTCTCGTGTTTTCGAAGCTGCCGGGACGCATAGGAAACGACATGACCCTCTTGCATAAGAACACATCCCAACCCGTGTCCAGAAGCATCGCAATATACCAAAAAATTCTTCTGCATGTCTGGCATAACTAGCACTGGGGCTGTTGTCAATCTTGTCTTCAGCTCTTGGAAACTTGCCTCACACTCCGAAGTCCACGTGAATGTGGTTCCCTTCTCTAACAATTTGGTGAGGGGTCTTGAGATTTTGGAGAAGCCCTCAATGAATCGTCGATAGTACCTAGCCAATCCTAAGAAGCTACGGATCTCCCCGACATTTTCAGGGGTCTTCCACTTCTGCACATCCACGATCTTGGCGGGATCCATGGAGATTCCTCCTTCCGAGATTATATGTCCTAAGAAGGGAACTCTCTTCAGCCAAAACTCACATTTGCTTAGCTTGGCATATAGTTGATGTCCCCTCAACTTCTGCAACACCAGTCTTAGATGTTTCTCGTGTTCTTCTTCATCTTTGGAGAAGATGAGAATGTCATCAATGAAAACCACCACAAATTTGTCCAAATACTCCATGAATACCTTATTCATGAGATACATGAAGTACGCCGGGGCATTAGTTAGCCCAAACGGAATGATGGTGTACTCATACAACCCGTACTGAGATACGAAAGCCGTCTTGGGAATGTCGGTTGGTCTTATCTTCAGTTGGTGATATCCCGACCTGAGATCAATTTTTGAGAATACACAAGCTCCCCTCAACTGATCAAATAGGTCTTCAATGCGTGGTAATGGATACTTGTTCTTGATGGTTACCTCATTCAACGCACGGTAGTCTACGCATAGCCTTTGGGTTCCGTCCTTCTTGGTCACAAATATCACTGGAGCTCCCCATGGCGAGGAACTAGGATGAATATACCCCTAAGGCCTCTTGTATATCGGTGCTGTTCCAGGCACTAGTTCAATCGCGAATTCCACTTCACGATCTGGGGGCATACCTGGCAACTCCTAAGGAAAAACGTCCGAATATTCCTTGATAACCCTTATCTCTTCCACTTCCACTTCCACTTGATTGAGTTTAAAGTCCCTCTTAGGTTCTTGTACGGCTATGAACTTCACTTTTGTGCCACTAGTGTGGGTTAGTTCCACCGTTCTGGTCGAGCAATGGATAATGCCCTTATGCTTGGTCAACCAATCCATACCCAATATAATATCTATTCCTTGTGAGTTTATCACTATGAGGTTTGCCGTAAATACTACCCTATTAATGTCTAGATTCTCTTTGGGACACACTTGTCTTGTCTTTATTTCTCCCCCTGGAGAGTTCACTGCTAATATATGATTCATTTGTGTTGCTGCTAGATCATGCTTCTTAACAAATCCTTGAGCAATGAACAAGTGGGTAGCACCAGAATCGAACAATATGGTTGCAATGTGTAAACTTGCAGGGAACTTACCAATCACCACGTCAGGTGCCTCTTGCGCTTCCTCCATGGTCACGTGGTTCACCCGTCCCCGCATCATGTTCTGCTGTTGTGGCTGCATTGGCTTCTTTTTCGGGCACTTGTGAGCGTAGTGCCCCACTTCACCACAGTTGAAGCATTGCACCCCAACTTTAGGTGTCTGGCCTTTGTTGTCTTGGGGTGGGTTCTGTGACCCTTGTCCTGCTAATCGAGGTTGATAAGTGGGGTGTGGCTGCTGCACAAACTGACGCTGCGGCTCTACTGGTGCTGATGGAGGCCTGAAGTTTGGGTTGTACCCTCTCGGTGTTGAGTAGGGTACTACAACACGGCTTGTCTGCCCTGCAGGTTGCTGCATCAGACGTGGGCGTGTGTTGCTGCTTGATGCTTGGTGTGACCATCCCATCTTCCTCTTGTTTTCATTCTCCAAGGCCTTCGGTTTCCTCTCCACAACAAACGTCCTGTCCACCATCTTTTGGAAACTTCCATATTCGTTGGAGGACATTGCACATTGCATTTCCATAGTGAGCCCTTCCACAAAGCAGTCATGTTTCTGCTCATCAGTTTCAATGTCCCGCGGTGCATAACAGGACAGTTGGGTGAACTTTGTGTGATACTCCCTCACTGTCATGTTGCCTTGTTGCAGTCCCAAAAACTCCTTCCTCTTGTTCTTGAGTTCTCCCCTTGGTATGTAGTGGTTTTGGAAACTGCGCTTGCACTCTTCCCAAGTTATGTTCTCGGGGTCGAGATGGGCTGCCACGTAAGCGGTCCACCAATCAGCAGCGGGTCCATGCAATTGATGAGAGGCAAACAGCACCCTCTCATATCCTTGGCATCGTATGATCCTCATCTTGTTCTCAATGGTCTTGAGCCAATCATCCGCCTCTAGAGGTTCAACAGCACTTGCAAACTTTGGGGGTTGAGTTCCCAGAAACTCACTCAACCTTGGTTGACGTGGTACAGCCTGTGGGGGTGGAGCTTGATGTAAGTTGGCCACCACTTGAGTCAAATTCTGGATGAGCTGATTTTGATTGTCGATCATTTGGTAGATCGGATCAGCTCCTCCTCGGCGACCACCCCTGTCTTGCCATCCAGGAAGGTGAGGATTGGCAGCCTCATTGTTGTTGTTGTTGTTGTAGGGGTTGGAACCACGACCTCTTCCTCTTCCGGCCATCTATTATAATTAACCAAATGTCAACTTAATCATTACGCATTAATTTCCCACATTGCTTGTATAAACTTAAACTTTTGAGACATTAAAATTTAGACAATTTCTGAAAATCTCGCATAGACTCTTAGGCACCATGTCTCATACAAAACAAATGCAACTATTGATTCATAAGGTTTCACACACAAAAGCAAATGCAATCATAAAGACGAGATTGTGGACAAGTGCCCATGGCTCCCACAACTCACGTCACACACCAAACATTAACAAGCAAATAGATAGGTTCTTGACTCGACTACTCGATAACATGCTGAAATAAGGGAAATAACTCTAAACGACTTGTATCACTGAGCTGGCTCGTCGGGGTCTTCCTCATCATTGCGGTTGCCCTCAGACTCCGCTCTAGGTGGGGAAGCTGCTGGCGGAGAAGTGCGGCGACGCTTGTTCGCCTGGTGGTCTGGGGAGTCAGGAGTCCATGTGTCATTCTCCGTGATGCACAATTCGTTCCCATCTCCTCTCTCCCTCGCCCTCAAGCTGGCGTGAAGCAACGCCTCAGTCTCCTTCAGGGTGTCACGGACATCCTGAAGCTCCTGCTGGCACTCCTGCAGTCGAGTGCTGAGCATAGCTGCATCCTCCAAGCACAGGTCCATGTGCTCATGAGAAGTCCCCTGCTGCACCGGCGGGTACTTGTACTCCACAGTGCCACTCTCATGCTAGAGGACATACATGTACTCAGACCTGTCCAGGTGGCCACGGTTGATGTAACTCTGGCAGGTGATGGCATCCCAGGTGACATCCTTCTTAGCATCGGCCTGAGTCGCCCGACAAGCTGGAGAGCGGTGGATCTTGATCAGCTTGTTGTTATGGATGATCCTCATCTCTGAGCTCCATTCTTCACGCTTTCCACGGATGGTCCTAGTGGAGCTGTAGTGTATGATCAGCTTGCCCACGTTGCCGGCGGTGTGAAGCATATGCCGAAGACGGTGCAACAAGCCTCCCACTGCCAACCCGTAGGAGTGGTACGTCACCGGGCGGTTCTCCTCCCTCAAGGCAAGGGCAGCTACAGGAACTCTCCCTCCGGTGGACTTGCGATCGGTGCGGACCATGTGAACTATCTAAAACATAAAACATTTAAAATCAAGTTAGACAATAATTAAATAAATACTGTGTTTTGAATAAAAGTTGAGGCAAGATGAACAAATAAAATAAAGAAACAACATTAATTAACACTTTTCCCCCAAACCTTTTGTAAAATAGTTTTTAAGAACATAAGGTCCTTAAATACGTCCATTTCTACCTAGGTCCACGTTCCTACGGGCAACCTAGCTCTGATACCACTTTTGTCACACCCGGTTTTTCCGAAGAACGACCGAGTGACTCCCACATGTATGCCAGGATCATTTTCTCATACATGTGACGACAAATAGTGAAGCATCATTATATTATAAGCCAAGTGTTCGAATATAAATAAGTCTTACAAAACATAACGTCTCGAGGGACGATAATATGTTCATAACATGTAAATAAAACAGCAGCGGAAGATAAGTCTTGTGGGCTCCGTCACAGGTGTTGCCCGTGGGACTCCGTGAACCTAGAATCCTTCTTCGGGTCTGAAGTTTTGGTCGTTGTACACCACGTCATTGCCTTGGCCTGAGCAGCAATTTAAACCAACAAAAAAAGTAAGCTTTAGTACCATTGGTACTCAGCAAGTGTGGGAAAGTTATATCATGCATGGCTAGAGCAAGGAGAGGTTGAACTCATGGTGAAAGCACTACGCAATTAATACCTATCACCTTAGCTTATTAGGCACCTACATTACTACATAGGTGAAATGGTCCTAATCCCTTAACCCATCATCAATATCAAGTAACCATAACATCATTTCCAATGTTAAGCTCCCCGCTTAACATCCTCATCTTCCCACTTCATCATCCTCTAATCATGAATAAGTCCAAGCCGCTCTTGACCGTGAGCACGGCTGTCATGACAATTTTGACTGTGCAGAGTTTGCACCACTGTACCCACATGTAGTGATTTCATCCCCCGTTGCCGGTGGACTAGAAAACCTCCATTTTGCCAGTGGCCGCGAACCACATTCACACTTCCGAGGTGTGTAGCCAGGAGATCACTACGAGGCCTTTACAAAGGGATTCCCGACGAGTGTGGGCTCACTGAGGTTTCACCCCCTAACAGCATCCAAGAGGCTCCAACCCCGCTGCAGTAGCCCCCTCTTGAGCCTTGCGGTTCATATGGTAGTCCAGCTGACACCTATTCCCCGCGCCATCCAAACACCCATACTACGCCGAGGATGCACCTAATTAATTGGCCAAGCTGCCCCATCTCAGCATGTGGTTGGCACGGTAAAGCCAGGTTACATGCTCCATGAACCGGTCCTTAGGATCCAGGCAAGTACTATACACAAACCCGAGTCTCGTGCACGCAGCACCAACCAAAGCATCCAACTTGCCTAGATCCCTACCTCTACATAATTCATAATATCTCATTCAAGGGTAAAGTAAACAAGCTGATGATCTCATATCCCATTTATCACATTCTAAGCATGGCTAAGCATGAGTAGTGTAAATGAATGACATAATAACATAACTCCCAACCCAGGCTACAAGGAAGCATGATAATGAAAATCTAGGGAAACTTCCTAGCATGGGTATCACATTCCAAATTGACAATGCAATTAAATTCTAACTACACATCCTAGTATAAAATCAAAGTGGTCAAGGACACTTGCCTTCTTCCTGCTGCACCGGGAATGGAAAGTCTTGATCTTGAAAGGTAAGAACCTGCTCTGGGGCTGGTTTTAATCATGCCATCATACACATAACAAAAGAGAGCACATTCCATAAACAATAGTCCACGTTTCGACTCATGCAACCCACACATACATACATATGAAAGTCATACACCTATTTAAGCTTTGTGTTTACCCTAGATATGTTGATTCTAGGCATACATGCACTTTTAAACATGCATATTATTTCTAACTTTAATATTCAGATTTCTAAGTGCACACTATACATGAATTTCCAATTTGAACAAATTTTCTATATTAGATAATACCCTTCTTAGCCACAAAAGTTGCATGAAAGATAATTTCCCACTCCAAATGGGTTTTCAAACCTTCTACACTATTCTTAACTTGAAGTTTTAAGTATGGGGACCTCACTTGACATTTTCTAATTATGTATACCTATTTTCCTATATTTTCAGATTTATTTTCCATACTTAAAAGTGAACTTTAATACTAAAATAGCAAGACATGTCACCTACACAGAATATAATTTGATCTAAAATGTCCAACAAAGTATCTTTTGACTTCCTCTCTGATGGGATCAATTTATATTTGTTTTTATCTATTTTTCAGAATTATTTCTAGCCTAAGAATGAATTTCCAGCAATAATAAAAGCAAATAGCCCTTACTCAGATTTCATTTCAGCCTAAAATCAGTCCTCAATTTATTCTAACCCTTTTCCAGGTGCAAAAGGGATTTGAATTATCATTACATAATAGTTTGAACCACTTATTTGAATTTAGATCCTATTCACATATTCAAATTCCTGAAATTTATAATCCTCAGGGGCTGATGTGCAAATCCACACTGCAGTCGGGCCCCATTTCTCATTTTCTAAATTTTCAGGGGTTCAAGTGTGCAAAACAGGGAGGTTTTCCTAATTTTTATTAAGTCCAGGGGCTAAAACTGATTTTTAAATGCATTTCCGAGGGTCCAGGGGCTAGATCAGAAGTTTCCGGGGGCTAGATCCTTTTTCCTCAGAACCCCGGGGGGTAGCCCGCAATATTCCTGGCCTTTATAACGCAGTGCTGATATGGGCCGTTGGATTTTAATTGGAGGGCTGAGATTAGATCGCGAAGCGGTACGGGTTAAGTCTATTCGGGACCACACGATTTAAAACGGATGGGCCACAGAGGGCCACGTCGCCCTGGCCGGAGCCAGCCCGCGCGCACGGCGGGGCGCGGCGGCTGGGGGAGGCGATATCGCCGGCGCAGCCTCGGTTTTTGCCGCTATGCGCTAGAACTCGCACCTTTTTGCACGGATCGGCTGAGGAGGGGTAGGGGAAGCTCACCTAGGGATTTTCTTGGGCCCCGAAGGGTTGGAATCGGCTCTGCGACGGCGGCGGAGCTCCTCGGTGCTCGATGGAGAACCGGTTTGGGTCGGCGATCCTTCAAGTTCTCCGGTCGTGAGGCTTCCCTGTGGTTAGCAGAGGGTGTACCGAGGGTCAGAAAGGGTCGGGTCGTGGAAATTCTGTGACTTCAGAGATGACCGGCGGCTAGACCTCAACGGAGCTCGACGACCTCGGTTGCCTTGGCAGTAAATCGTTCCGGAGTGGGCGTCACCGGCTAGTGTTCGAGGCTGTGATAAAGTAGAACCGGTTAGATGGACCAGAACGGCGTTGTGCCGAGGGGAATTCGAAGGTTAGGGGTGGTGCTCACCAGTGGCGGAAGTTGGCGAGCGAGGTGGCGAGCAGAGGGGGTTTGCGGGAGTTTGAATCGGCTTGGAGTCCCGGGGTGGGTACGTGCGTGTGGAACTGGCGCTCGTGGGGGCGGATCAGTCGGTTGCGAGCGTGGAATTCGGCCGGCGGCATGCGATCGGGCGCGGGAAATGTGTGACGGTTGGGGGGGAGCGGGGGAAGGTGATGACACATGGGCCCCACCCGGCAGAGAGAGGAGAAGGGGGGGATGGGTCGCGGGTGGATGGGCCGGCCGGTGGGTTTCGGCCCATTGGCCATTTTTCTTTTTCTTTTTCCTTTCCTTTTTCTTTTTCTGTTTTTGCTTCCAATTTGAATTCCGGTTTGAATTTGAAATTTCCTTCAACATGCATCACGTCCAATAAATTTGAATTCATATTTTGCCACATTTTGGGGTGTTACAGCTGCTTTGTGAGATCTCAAAGTTGAGCGTAGATTTTAGAAGCAAGATGTCCACCGTGTCTTAGTCTTAGTAGATCATGATAGAAATATGTGAGAAAGAATAATAGATTAATGAATAATGAGTTCGAAGCCCATATATATTTATAGTGAAGCAGTAGGAAAACCATAAGTACATAGGCCGTGACAATCAAAAGCACAATACACTTTATCTCTAACACCCCGTTGTAATCTGAACCTTTGTAACAATGTTCACACTGAACCGAAACTTAGTAAATAGGAGAGACATGTCGTAATCGGAAGCCCTTTTGTAGAGGGAGTATAAAAAGGAGAGACCCGTAGAGAAAATGGAGAGGGCTCTACCCCCAGCTTTTAACCCGAATTGCACAAGTCGCATGAGCTAATACAAGGCCGACGACCCCCCCTGCTGGACGTAGGACATATTATCCGAACCAGGATAAATTTTTGCCTTTGTTAGCTAGTCATCTAGCGAAAGAACGTGGGGCATATGATTACTAGTCGGAAATCTGAACGCCGACAGTTGGCGCACCAGGTAGGGGGCGCCTCACATTTTCTTCGTTCCCCCTGTGATGGCTTTCGCAAGATCAAGCTCCATCGACGGTGGGATACTCCGTCTCAACAGCCCCGAGCTCGCCGTCACCCCCAGCCGCGGGCTCGAGGTCAGAGCCACATCCATGATGCATCAAGAATCCCATCTCGAGACATGGGTGCCCACCACCGACGACGATGGCATCCTTCGCCAGATGGACTACGCAGGCGGACTCCTGCCGCCACGCCTCCTCCCGCCTCCGGAAGACACAACCGGTTGCGACTGTAGCACCAACACCGGGTCTAACAAGGACCGTTGTCCTCCCCTCGAGCGTAACGTCAGGAGGACCGACAGCACCCCTCCGTTTGTTACCCCCATGAGCACCTCACTCCCGTCAACAGCCACACAGTGGGAGGCGCCGCAACAAAGAGCCAGCAGCCGCGCAAGGTTTACTCGAGTGGCTCGCGGCGCACCACACCGCGCTCAAGAAAGAAAGGGAACGGCTAGAGGCCGACAGGGCCACGCTCAAAGCTTTATGAAGTCTTCACCCCAACAAAGATCGAGCGTGACCATGCAACCACCAAACGTTGGTGAGCGCTGACATCGACACATGCATCCCGCTTCGCCCCGCACGGCCAGACCGCGGCTTGGCGACCACATCTGCTATGCTACGCAGCATCCCGGAGCGAAAAGACCCGGAGGCGCCGTGCACATATGGAGACTTCAGCTCGCTGCTGGAGGGGCCGTGACCCAACCCGCCGAGGGCTCGCCCGCCTTTCGGTGAAGAGCATCGACCTGCAGATGCCCCTGCAGGCACGCCGTAAGCACCGTGAGGACACCGCAGGTCCACGTGCCGAGCTACATCGTCATAACTTCCCATCCGGAGCGAAAAGCAGGGCTCCAATGATCGGGCCAGGTCAGGTCGAGCCAAGCGAGGACGAGGGCCCGTCCACTACTGACGCCAACCGCGCACTAGCAAAACAGGCAGTCGGGACAACTCTCGACCGTACGACCATAGAGGCCCTCCGCGCGAGACAAAGCACCGAGCCATGCCCAAAGGGCAAGAAGAGAGGAAGGTCGGGCGCTGGTAAACGACATTGCGGCACCCAGAGGGGTTCCGGCTCGGGCGCCGGGGCCGAAGCCGTGAAGGCAAAAAGAAAACCCCGCCGCAGACCGACCACATCGAGAGGCTGTTTGACAGGTCGTGCGCCTACCATGCCTCTCAGGTGAAACACACCCTCAGGGATTTCACCCTCCTCAGACGCTTTCTATCAAGGGAGTCGGATCCCCCAAGCAGCAAGGATTGAAAGACCCGCGTGAGCGACCACAGGGCGGGAAAGAGGGCCTGCCCCCAACACAACCGATCGCTTCACTACCTCCAATGGCCTCACACCCAAAGGGCTCGAGTCCGACCATGTCCATGAAAGGGAATTGAGGCAACCAACCACCTGGTCGAAATGACCAACTGGCAGGCGATCCTCAACGTCCTCGGCAGAAGAAAAGACATCAACGAGTCACCCGCTTCGAACAAGGAGTCGCCCGGGGGCTACCCCGCCTCCCTCGCTCAGGAACAAACCAGCAAGATAAAAGGCCGGCGGGCGCCCAATTCCTACCGCCCGCAACGGCCCCGACCTCGCATCTTCAAGATGGGCGATCCGTCTGATCAACGAAGACAAACACGAGCCGTCCTCTTCATGAAGGGCTCGGACATGGCGGCAAGTACCCACGTCTTAGGTCGTACTGGCAAAAGGGCGACAACGGGGATACCTCCCCGGTGATGGCAACATTGGAAACTCCAAAACGTCGCGCGTGGCAGACCTAACCTCTAGACAAAAGGAAGCGAATCGCGAAACCAAAAGATAAGTACTCACCCTCCACTTCCTTTACCTTTATCATCTAACCTTTGCTCGTGTAACCGAACCTAGGTCCAACCGTTCGGGCTCGAGCCCGGGCGCGTCGCTATGTTAAGGAAATCGAGCTTTCCCAACCCGGTCTAACAAAAGCCTGAGCGGGCCCGCGTATATCAAAGCGTCGCACGGGCCTGACCACTCGGGCTCGAGCCCAGACGCGTTGTTAATCTAAGGAAACCGAGTTTTCCCGACCCTGGGCTAACGAAAGCCCAGGCGAACCCGTGCCTTACAAAGTGCCACATAGCGCCCCAACCATCTCGGGCACTATACGACACTCAGGGGATGCCTCCCTTAGGGAATCGATAAACAATTATCCTTATCACCGACTCCGCGCTGCACAACTTACGGCCGGGAACTACGAGAAGTCCTCGAGACTATGGATCGAACGGAGCACGAAAGGGAAAGCGACATAGTCATTCATTTTCCCTCAATCCTAGCGTTCGCACCCCGTGATCGAGGGCTGTAGAAGCTCTCAGAGTCACAAACCAAAACACAATACAAGGTTGTCACACACATTGAACAAATTTCTTTTCTTTTTCCCCATTAGAAGAGCCACGAAGGGCTAATATTTTTATATTATAAAGGGAAAAAGGTGAAGGAAAAGGGGAGACGATCGAACAAAGGCTTATAGGAGGATGATGCCTGCAAGAAAACTGATGATACAAACAACATCCTCAATTCAACAAACTTGCAAGATCGCCGACCCCTGGTCAGCGCTCTTGCAAGTTCGCTTGCCCCCGGTCGGCTCCCCTGCTCGCCTCCGATCGGGTTTCTCACTCGCGGCACCTTGACCCACGCCTAAAGCCACAACGGCCCGGCATCCGCACACCACCATGTTCCAACGTTCCCACCCGATGATCGGCCAGCCCACGAGGAGCCTAGGATCTGACCACGTACAAATCTAGAGTTGGCCTTGACGCCGGCCCCTCACAGACTTCAGCTTCAACGGAGCAACGCACCGTGCGCACGAACCCCAGGAACTAACGTCGACGCCACTGGCCATCAGGATCAAGAAGTCGACAGTCGACCACTGCAGCTAGAGGAGGCACACCTGTAGTCCGGAGCCGCACCAAATAGTATGAGGAAGTCCTCATACTGGCACTCAAGTTTTCCCGTCCCTCAAGCACACGCTGTGAGGGGAAAATAGAGGCGAGAGAAAGATAGTACGTTAGGAGGCGACGGGGTGAAGACTCGCTCCCCAGAGACGGTTTATATAGCCGCCACCTGCAATAGTAGAGGCACCAGGGCCAAAGGACGTGTGCGCCCCATCGCCTCTCAGCTGCATAGGGGAAGCACCTCTCCCGAAACCTCGAGACGTGACACCAGCTATAAATACAATCAGACGAACCCGCTTATGCCTCGAAATGCAACACCCGTTATAATGACGGTCATACGAACTCAACTCTTCAAGATCCATGGCAGCACACGAAAAGACGCACACTTACCCTCTCCTCGGACTCCACACCATGCCGCAAAAACTCCTCGTCTGCCACCCACGTGGTACCCCCAGGCTCGCGAATAGGGACCTAGGCCAATTAAAAAAACCTTCTCGCCTTTTCACTAACGAAAGCCCTGACGAAGTTTCAGGTCGAAAGGGCCGCCTGAAATGACCCAGAGCGAGGGGCAAATGACACGAGATCGCCAAACAAATGGCGGACTTAGGAGCACCCAGATGCTCCTGACATCCCCAATGCTCTGCTATCCGAGTCCTGTCTCGCCAACCCCGTGGTTGACATCTAAGGAGGGTCGGCATCGAGCTGCCCAGGCCCTCTGAAAGATCGAATTTTGCGTGGGTACATCCAGGAAGTATCTCATGGGCGATGGACACCGAGTCCTGACCAGGTGTAAACTTGGTTCCCCAGCCCTTGCAAAGAGGCAAAGAGTTTCCACTCGGATTAGCCCATTAGCAGCTCACCGAGCCCGGGAATTTGACCAACTGAGTTAAATCCCCGACGGCTCAACCCCTCCAAATCTAAGGCATTTTGTGGACGGGGAATGACACGTGTTAGGCCCAACGTTATCACGAGTGAACTCGCCTCCTTGCAACCCGTAGAACTGAGACGACGCCCCCCTACCTCGTTTTTATATTCATGCACGCGATACGCTAAGGTACCCCGAATTAATAAATCCGCGAGAATAGGCGAGTTTTTGAAGCCTGCATCCATAAATACGATCAGAGTTCCATGTTCAATGGTCCACCTAGCAAACAGGTCGAAAGGGCCGCCCAGAACGACCCAGAGCGAGGGGCAGACAACTAGAGATGGCCAAAAGAACGTCGGACTTAGGAGGTTCCGGATGCTCCTTACACCTCCAATGCTCTGTTTCTGTCTCGCCAATGCCGCGGTTGCTCTCAAAGGAGGGTCGGCATAGAGCCGCACGGGCCCTGGAAAGGTCCATGTTCTACGCAGGTACACCCAGACAGGACCACATGGAACGATGGACACCAAGTCCAGACCGGGTATAAACTTGGTTCTTCAGCCCTTGCGAAGAGGCAGAGAGTTTCCATATGGATTAGCCCATTAGGCAGCTCACCGAGCCCGGAAATTCGACCAACCGAGGAGAATCCCCGATGGTTGAACCCCTCCAAACCACGAGCAGATTGCGGATAGGGAACGATATAAAATCTCAGCCTGAATAAAGCCCGACCACCAAAGGAAGGGCCCGGGGGCTAACAAAGCAACCCCCCGCGATGAAGGACTCTGGGTCTGGGACACCGAGCCTGGATGTGGCTCCAAACCAAGCAAAACAAAATCATGGCGCGAGCCAAGACCGGCCAATGGAGAAATGGCTCGGGGGCTGCCGAAATGCCCCCCCTGCTATCGAGGGTGCAGCGCTCAGAAAAAATAAGCATGAACGCCACTCTGAATCAGAGGAAGCGGGATCACGGCCAGAGCCACAGCCGACCAATGAAGAAAGGGCTCGGTGGCTATCGAAACGGACCTCCGACGTCAAGGGCACATCGTGCAAAATGCCGAGCCTAAACGCGACTTCGAATTGGATGAAGTGGGATCACGACCTGAGACGAGACCGACTGATGAAGAAAGGGCCTAACGATTGGCGAAATGACCCCCGCCATGAAGGATTTGATATCCGAGATACCGAGCCTAACATGGCTCTGAACGAAACGAAACAGTATGCTAACTCTCTTGTGTTCTGCCCTGAGGTTCATAGCGAGTCCCGCCAAATGAAGGATGTGCCTCCGACCGACTCAAAGACAGTTCGGCCAAGGGCCCCAGGGCTACTGATAGGGTAATGGACCTCGGGGTCAGGAGAAAGCGGTCGGTCCCCAAGGGTCGGGACCAGTCCGGCAAGCAATGTCGACCCGCAAAAGGTGGAAGGCCCTAAATGATTACAGAAAAAGACGAAGGAAGGGCTTCAAAGCAAGGTCGAGTCCGCACGTGAAGGGACAAGCACGAAGCCTGACCCTATCGCCTCCCGTACAGCCCCATCTGGAGCAGGCGGGCAGAGGCAGAAAGCAGACATCGACTCTGAACAAGACAATAGCAGAAGTACTCATACCCTCGCACTACGGCTAGAAGGGCTAGGACCATAGCGTCTGTTGTAAACCCCCGCCCCATTTATGAGGAAGTGACGGGTCGGTAGAGGAAAAAGGAGTATAAAAAGGAGAGACCCGTAGGGAAAAGGAGAGGGCTCTCCCCTCCATCTTGTAATCCGAATCGTACAAGCCACATGAGCTAATACAAGGCCAACGACCCCACCCCCCTGTGCTGGATGTAGGACATATTTTCCGAACCAGGATAAATCTTTGCCTTTCTTAGCTAGCCATCCAACGAAATAATGTGGGGCATACGATTACTAGTCAGAAATCCGAACATCGACACCAACACAGTATGTGGCTCTCGTAATTCATGCATCTATAGACAAACCTATTTTACAGCATATGCAATATTAGGACGGGTCAAGATAATATATTGTAGGGATCAAGCAAAACCACAGTAGTGTGTAGCATGTGAGACAGTCACACCATCTGCTGACATCTTAGCAGACTTATCAACTATAGTGGAGCATGGATTACAATCAACCAACTACAGTAGAGCATGGATTACAATCAACCATATCTGCTCGCTCAAGAATATTCAAAATATATTGTCATTGTGAGAGAAAGAAGCCACAACTACGTCGAGTAATTGAGAAACCCAAAATGATTAATATTGATTAAATCATTTATTGAAAACTCTGAAGCAAGATCTTCAATCATAGGATGAAGCAACCATACTATGAAGGTACTTAGTACAATGTCATCCACATATAATAATAATTATGTCATTTTTGAGTCATGTCGGTAGACAAATAGAGAAGTGTATGGCCGAGCACTAACAAATACAAATGATAAGATGTGGGAAGCAAAGTGGGACACGAGAAGATTGCTTCAAACCATATAGGTATTTGTTGAGCTGACACATGAAATTCGGATGAGCTGAATCAAGAAAACCAAAGGGCTGCTAAAAAAACTGTCATGAGAACGTGAAGCCCTCACAATAACAAGAAGGCTGCTAGTAATCAAGAAAAGCATTCTTTACATCAAGCCGATGAACATGCTAGTCACAAGAAAGTGCAATGGAAAAACAGTGTGGACTGTAACGAGCTTCACCACGGGACTAAAAGTCTCACCAAAATCAATACCATGTTGTTGAGTAAAACCATGAAGGACCCAATGAGTCTTACAACGATCAAGAGAACTATTCAGATGAAGGTGAAAAATCACTTTTGAGTCAAAACATTAGCACTTGAAGAACAAGACACGAGATCTCAAGTATTGTTAGGCTGCGGAGCGGTGAACTCCTCAGTTATGGCATCTCGCCAATTGGAATCGATGCGAGCACCACGATAAGTTTTCGGCAATGGTGATAGCGTAGATGCCTCAAGATTTAGCCGTTGAACCGAGAGCCGAAGGTCAGCCTTCCCATGAGTGTGCATGATATGCTCAATTGCAGAGAGAACAACCTGTATGGATCGTGGGTCATGAGCATAGTCTGGCTGCTGGTGGAGAGCAGTCGGGCCATCATGGCTCCTGGACGGTATGCTCGGAGATCCAAAACCTGGTTCAGCACCGTGTGGAGACGAGGGGCTCAAAGCAGTCTAAGTGGCATGAACCATGGTCTAACCATCAGAAGGAGCAGCCTGACCGCCCGGAGACACGGTTGGACCGCCTGAAGAACATAGACTCAAGGGGCCTCTGTGTGGCGTGGTGGTTGTACGACCTAGAGGCGCGATCTGACTGCCGGAAGACACGGTCGGACTACCTGAACAACAAAGACTCGAAGGGCCCCTGTGTGGCATGGTGATTGGATTGCTTGCATGTGTGGTCTGACAAGCAAAGGGGGCGGTTTGACCACGCGGTGGAAGAGTTGAATCATCAGGTGGACAGAGTCCCAGGTCTTTGTGCCGTAGGGCGGTCCGACCGTCTAGGGGCAAGGTCTGACCACATTGGCACGCAGAGGTAAAAAGAATCTTAAAGATATTTTTGAACGGTCGTTTGCTATGCCATGTTGATGCTTGCTTAGGCTTTAGTCTTTGTAAACCATGAGCAAAGGAATCCCCTTCCCCTTTTCAAGTATCTTGTATTGTGATCTAGGTTCCTTTGATTCCATTGGCTAATTAAAATTCATCTTAAACTTACACAAAATGTTACATACATTCATACAAAATATTTTTGAAATTTTGAAAGAATGTTACGGTTTAGCAAAAATACTTTTGTTTTGGTAGGTAAAGAGGTGTTTGGATGTAACAAGTTTTAAACTTTTAAAAACCATAGTATTGCTAAAAAGGCAACTGTCGGTATCCTGCAGACCGGGTACCCACGAGTAGTGGGTAAAAGACAGCTTGGGCCCCGCCTCCCTGCTAAGGCCGGCCCCAGCGTGAGCCACGTGCCCTTGGCCCCATGATCAGCCCTGGGGATACCACGTGCGCTTGAGCTACGGAGCTGACACGTGCCCTGAGCTCCGGCCTAAGCCTCCCCGCTGAGGTGAGGTCCAAAGCTGCCACGTGACCCCTAGCTCCGAGCCGCCTCCCCGCTGTGGACAGCTTCGTTGCTGACACGTGCCCCGGGCTTCGGTCCGAGCCTCCTCGTTGAGGTGAGGTCCGGAGCAACCACGTGTCCCCAGGCTCCGAGCCGCCTCCACGCTGAGGCAGCTCCGATGCAGACACTTGCCCTGGGCTCCGGCCGAGCCTCCCCACTGAGGTAATGTCCGGAGCTGCCACGTACCCCAGACACCAAGCCCTTCGGCAAGAGCTCCCTAGCCGCCACTTGCCCCACGATCCTTCGTGGGCTGTGGGTCGACGAAGCCAAGAAGGAAGTGCACTGTCAGGCTTTGCATTCAAGGCTCGCGCCTTCCTAGAAGCATGGTGCACTACGCACACCTCTGTCCATTGCCCGTTCGCCATTACGGTGACAAGACAGGACAGCAGGGCGTGACAGCAGTACAGTGCCGCCCAATGGCACGAAGCCGCCCAAGCTGGGCGAGGAGACACGGCGACAAGACGACGTCTTCATCATCACCTGACACGTGGTCAGGGGCGCTCAGCGCGCCGGGCGGCGAAACTTAACTCTCCCGCCGTCCACTCTACTCAGAGGACGAAGCCCTAGATTGTGTATAGGGTTCACTTAGCTCTGGAGCCACCCCGGCCTTGACCACATTGTAACCACCCCATCCTTGACCTATAAAAGGACCGAGGTGACCATCCGGTAGAGGGTTCCTGTTTTCGCACCTTAGATCCCACAACGCACAAGCAATCATGCTCAAGCAATAGAACAAGCACTCCCGTGGATGTAGGGTATTACGCTCCGGCGGCCCAAACCACGTAAATCTCTATGTTCATCCGCTCCCTTGAGCCCAGGTCACGAAGGGCTCCAAGCCCCCTCCGAAAAAAAGAACCTCGCGGGCTGCTTCCAAGCAGACCGGGAGGAGTGTTACAGCTTACACTTCCACATTTGGCATGCTAGGAAGGGGGGCTTTTCGCGCTCTTCTCGTGAACATGGTGAATATAAGTTCTCATTGCGAGCCTGGGTCCAAGCGTGCACCTGGGTTCGAGTTCCCAGAGTGCAGTTCCGAGCCCGGCGGCCAGGGGCCCCAAGTCCCCGACCTCCCCAAGAAGAACTGGTTGGTTCTCAGCTATTTAGACCTGACAACTAAAGTGCACCTCGCTCCGAGCTCCCAGAGTGCAGTTCCGGGCTCGGGGGCCGGGGGCCCCCGAGTCTCGGACCTCTACAAGGAGACGCCTTGATCCCCTCCGGGAGGGTCCAAACCATCTAGCGTCCAGTCTACTTCATCAGCGAGGTCCGCCACGATGCCAAAACAAGATATCTGAAGGTGCACAAACTGCTCTATGCAGTCCTCGTTGCATCAAGGAAGCTGCACCATTACTTCCAAGCTCACAAGATCTCGAGGGTTACCTCATACCCGCTGAGAGCCATCCTCTACAGCCCCAACGCCACCGGAAATGTGACTAAATGGGATACGGAGTTGGTGGAGTTCAAGCTGGACTTCTTACCGCGCCATGCGGTGAGAAGCCAGGCATTAGTGAAAGTTGCCTAGAGGGAGGTGAGTAGGTGTAAAATCTGAAATACGGCTTAATAAACTGATCAGTTCACAGAGTGCGGACTAGTCCGGTCCCGAGGGTGGACTAGTCCGGTCACAGAGAAACTTAACTAAAGAAAGAGAACACGCGATTTATCCCGAGGTTCAACATCACAAAGAATCCTATATCCATGTTGAGGAGTCCACAAAGGACCAGGTTGCTCTCAACCTTTTCCTCACCAAGCCACCACAAAGGTTGGCTTGTTCTTCAACTATATCACAAAGACTTCACAACAATTCGTGGGGCAACTCACAACTTGAGGCTCCCACAAGATTTCAGCTCAAAGCACTTACAAATCAGCACCCTCAACAACATACTGCCCACTTAGTGCGAGAGAATCAACCAAGAGCTCAATGCTGCTCACTCCCCTTTTTCTCCTGTTCCCAAAGACTCCCAAACCCTCAAGAATTGCTCTTAGGGCTCCAAGAATTGAAGAGAGGGGGCTAGAAAAGCTTTAGTAAGACTATTTCAGCGTTAGGGTTCTTGTTACTTGCTTTGAGGCCCGGGCATCCCCTTTTTATAGAGGCCCCGGGAGCTAGCCGTTGCCACTAAAAAAAGTTCGACTAGTCCGGCCTTTAACCCCGGACTAGTCCGGTCTGCGGGGACCGGGAACATCACTCTTCACCTACTAAATAGTCATATCCTACCAACTAAACGGTCACCCTCCTCCTTTTGAATTCAAATGATCACAACACTATGGTCTAGTCCGATCCACAACAAAATAGTCTGATCTAACACAGAAACAATTGTTCCGGTTGAGAACGGAAGAGTCGAGTCCACCAGACAAGTCCGGCCTCAAGGGGCGGACAAGTCCGGCCATCCAGGACTTAGTCCCTGCAGCTATAACCAAGTTTTAAACGGACTAGTCCGACTCACAGAGGACTAGTCCGATCTCACACAGAACCTCTTTTTCCAGTTGGAAATGAACTAGTCTGAGGCTGCGGACTAGTCCGGCCTGAAAGGGGGGACTAGTCCAGTCCTTCAGGACTTAGCTCCTGAAGAGCTCAGACACACTATCCACGGACTAGTCCGTCCCCAAGCGGACAAGTCCGAACTCACACAGAACCTCTTGGTCCGTCCTACATTGGATTTGTCCATTGTTCCGGACTAGTCCGGCCTTCCAACCCGGACAAGTCCGGCTCTATTCTCAGGGCTGTCTCAAATCTTCACTCCAGTCAACCTAGACTCGGACTAAGAGCTCTTAGATGATTCTCAACACTTGGGCTCTATGAACACACTCATATTTAAAGGCTAAACTCAACACAAGAGAATTTACATCACTAAATTCTACTCTTCTTGTATGTTTGCCTTTTTCTCCTCTTTTCCCTTTTTGAGTGCATCCATCTTCTTCGATTTCTTAATCACCTGTACTTACACTTGTAATGTTCATTAGTCCTGTAAGTGTTGTCATTAATCATCAAAACCCATGGGGATTTATCATAGATGCACTTTCAATCTCCCCCTTTTTGGTAATTTGATGACAACACTTGAGGTTTTTGATAAAAATGTAAATGAGTTGGTTTTCATAACACACAAGTGTATAAAAAAACTCCCCCTAAATGTGTGCATGAATAATTTGCAATAAAAGTAATGCACGAGAGTGAACCCTATGAGAGATTTATAGAGTTGTGTGTTATGGTGGGGTGCCTACGTGTGATGCAAGTGTTGAGATGTGATAAATAGAAGTGAAACATGCATCTCAAATCGATATTAAAGATTATCACACATACATAATCCAAAGTAGAGTGATATTCGATAAAGTTAACATAGCATAGAGTTATTACAACCTAAATATGAAAGTGTAGCAATATTACAATCGAAGAGAGTTGACATAGTTTACTCCCCCTCAATCTCTCCCCCTTTGACATCAGGACACCAAAAAGGAAAAGAAGAGAGCCTAAGTCTAGTCGTCATCTCTCTCACTCTCCTCACCACGATCTTCATCGCTTTGGGTTACTTCTTCATCTTCCTCCTCATCATCTTGATCTTCCTCTACTTCCTCAACGGTGGGAGCAGCACCAGAGGGACCACCCGCAAGAAGAGCAGCCTCTGCCTCCTTGAGATCTGGGAAGGGTGTGAGCTCCTCGTCATCGGAAGCCTCCGTAGACATAGCAATGTCCGCCTTCTCACAGAGCTTCTTTAGGTACTTGTCTTGCCTTTTAGCCATTTCCTTAGTTTTGATTTCAACCTTTCGGCAAGAGGTGAAGATAGATTTCAAGAATTTTAGGATGGCACTGGAAGAGTCTCCGGAAGATGAAGAGGCAAGAGCGAGTGGAGGAGGAGGTGCATTGGGAGCGCCCGTCCTAGAAGCTCCACCAATCTTTGGCACAATAGGAGGAATTTGAGGGTGAAGGGGTCTATGCTTGACGTCCTTCACAAACTCCAGTCCTGACACCTTCTCAGTGAGGCACATGTTGAAAATGGAGCATAACGACATGAGCGTTTGGGGGCATGGGATATGTTAAAGACGTCGTTGTAGATGTAGTCAAACACATTGAATTTTTTCATCTTCACAAATCAGCTTCAATAGGTGGCAGAGGTGGCCCTGGATCATCCCCGCATCTCCGTCTTTAGGTGCTAAAGTCTTTCTCAAGATCCGATTTAGCACGCTAAAGAATGGACGGTGGATTTTGGTTGTAGGAGGATTATAAAAGTCAACCTTGTACATGAATTCCGTCTCCCCCAAGTCTATCGCCATGAGATTGTGAATGATCAACTCATGGCTCAGGGACTCCTCAAGTCCAAGAATTTGTGCAAACTCACTATATAGGACGGAGTATTCGACACCGTCCGTCATCCATGAAATCTTCTTGTCCCGATAGGTGGAGAAGTAGCATGTGGTGTAAAACTGATCCACCACCTCTGTGTTCCAGTCATATTGAAAGGCAAGGAGATCCTTCAGACCGTGATGCTCAGCGGCTTGCACAACTGCATTGAAGGCTTGATGATTTTTCTTGTCCATATAGGGCCAATCAACCCACTGAGCATCAGCAACTAGCGTCTTCATTCTCAAGTTGACAAGGCGATAGTGGTCGCAATAAAAGTCACACAAAAAACGATGATCCGTTGTGACCTTCTCATACTTGTTGGGATCCTTTTCTCTAAATCTCCTCGCCTTTTCAAAGCCTTTCCCATGGAAGATTTTTCTTGAAAGCTCCGGTTGTCGGTTGGGGTTATTCATGGGCGGTGTCATGACCAATGGCCCGATGGGACCATGTGGGGGAGCACTTGACCCCACGGTACGGTCTCGAATGATGAATCCCCCGCAAGCAGGTGCCCTTCTGCTTGGTGCTGACTTTTTGACGGTCACTATCCGAACCGGAGCTTGCTTTTTATCTTTGCTGTTCTCCTTCATTCATGGGTCTTTTTCCTTTGTCGGCCGCTTGGACTCTTTCTTTTTCACCTATGGAGACTATCCTCTTTCTTCGGCTAGAGCGCTCTTCTTTAGCTTGAGCTGCCTCTCTTTCGTGTCGCTTCTTGGTTCGACCTTCCCAAGGAGCTAGCTCTTGCGCAAGTGCCGCCTCCTCCTCCTCACGACGGCGGTAAAGCTTTTGTTGAGCTGCTTCTCGCTCCGGGTCGGAGAGGGGTGGAGAGTTGTCATGTTGAGACATGCTGGAAGAACAAATGAGCAAGGATATGAGTCGAGAACAAAATATTATCGCGATAGAGGTGCAGCAAAACACTAAGTTAGGGGTTAAATCAAGGTTTGGACGGACTTGTCCGGTCCCTGACCGGACTAGTTCGGTCAGGAATGGACTTGTCCGCCTTTTGTCCAGACTAGTCTGGACTACCTGGGGTTAAACCCTAACTATGCAAATTTTCTACAAATCCGATCAATAGTTTGCAATAATCATAGGGAGGAATCGCATGAAGGCTATGGAGCACTAGACATCCTAGTTTATGAGAGAAACATCCTAGAGTCGAGAGATTTGAAGAGATTAGGTTTTGTTTTTAGAACGCACCTTGATTGTTCAAATCTGATGAAATCGCCGAATTGAAGTGCGGATAAGTCTGAAGATTGACTTCCCGAGCCTCCAAGGGATAGAGGACTCTGATCCTTTGAAGTTTTTGGTGGAAATCACCAATGTGGCGAGTTTGAGCGCGACGGGTGTTGAGATGTGTAGCGAGTGAAGTGGGGGGTCTCGCCCCCCCCCGGTGGTTGGGTTAAGTCCCAACTGTCTAGACAAGTCCCGTCCTAGATACCGGACAAGTCCGGTTGTCGGACCGGGTCCGGACTGATCTGATTGTGTGGACTAGTCCGGTGAGGAACAGACTAGTCCGATGTAGGCTTATCTAAACCTAGTCGGACTTGTCTAGGGCTCCGGACTTGTCTGGCCACTCGGGCGGATTAGTCCGGCCCTTGACACCACACTCTCATATATACGAAGAGATATGCAGGGAATGATCCATATAGACTATTTTTTTCACAAGTATTATCAATGAACATGCCAGTAGAGCACAAAAACAATCATACAATGGCCATGATTCAAGGAGATGATAATAAAAAATAATTTGATAGAAAATTGAGAGAGACAGTTTTTGAAAAGCATGCTAACTTTTGAAGAAATTAGACAATTAACAATCAGATGTGCAACATCTCAAGCCACATTCCGAGAGTCAAGGATATTTAGCTCATTCCTAAGTTCGCAGAAGCGTTTTTCATCTAGTGGCTTGGTGAAGATATATATCGGCTAGTTATTTTTTAGTTCTAACATGTGAAATGACTATATCTCCATTTATTGAGTGATCTCTTAGGAAATTGTGTCGGATATCAATGTGTTTGGTCCTAGAGTGTTCAACATGGTTATGGGCAATCTGAATAGCACTCTCATTATCGCATAGGAGTGGAATATGGTCTATATTGAGACCATAGTCTCTTAGAGTTTGTCGCATCCAAACAAGTTGTGCACAACAACTTCCAGCTACAACGTACTGCGCTTCGGCTGTGGATATGGCAATGGAATTTTGTTTCTTGGATGACCATGACACTAGGGACCTACCCAAAATTGACAGGTGTCGGAGGTACATTTCCTATCCACTTTGCATCCGGCATAATCAGTATCGGAGTATCCGATGAGATTGAACTTGGACCCTTTAGGATACCACAACTCTAGGTTAGGTGTATGAACTAGATAACGCAAGATTCTCTTCACAGCTGTTAGATGATACTCTTTAGGAGCGGCTTGAAACCTTGCACACATGCATACACTTAACATAATATCGGGCCTAGATGCACAAAGATAAAGAAGAGATTCAATCATGGAACGGTATACCTTTTGATCTACACTAGGGTTGTCTTGGTTGAGGTCGTGTGTCCGTTTGTCGCCATTGGCGTTTTGATGGGCTTGGCCTTCTCCATGTCAAACTTCTTAAGTATGTCTTGATTGTACTTGGTTTGACATATGAAAGTGCCTTCCTTGAGTTGTTTCACTTGGAAACCTATAAAGAACTTCAATTCTCCCATCATCTACATCTCAAACCTCTCTGGCATGATTTTTCTAAATTCTTCACAAAAAGATTTATTAGTAGAACCAAATATTATGTCATCGACATAAATTTGGCATACAAATAAGTCATTGTCCAAGTTTTTTGTGAAAATATAGTTGGCCTTTCCTATTCTATAACTATTGTCAATAAGGAAATCTCTAAGACACTCATACAAAGCTCTCGGAGCTTGTTTGAGGCCGTAGAGGGCTTTGTGAAGCTTAAAAACATGGTTAGGATACTTATCATCTTCAAAGCCGGGTGGTTGCTCCACATACACTTCCTCCTTGATTAGTCCGTTGAGGAAGGCGCTTTTCACGTTGTCACACCCGGTTTTTCCGAAGAACAACCAAGTGAATATCACATGTATGCCAGGATCATTTTCTCATACATGTGATGAAAAATAGTGAAGCATCATTTATTACAAGCCAGGTGTCGAATATAAATAAGTCTTACATCGCAAATGTCTCGATGGACAATAATAAGTTCATCACAAGTAAATAAACTAGCAGCGGAAAATTATTCTTGAGGGCTCCATCACAGGCGTTGCCCGGGGTCTCCATGAACCTAGAAACCTTCTTCGGGTCCAAAGTCTTGGTCATTATACACCACCTCATTATCTTGACCTGAGCAGCAATATAAACCAACAAAATATGCAAGGTTGAGTACCAATGGTACTCAGCAAGTGTGGGAAACTTATATCATGCATGGCTAGAACAAGGGGAGGTTAAACTCATGGTTAAAGCACTATGCAATTAATATCTATCACCTTAGCTTATTAAGCACCTACATTACTACATAAGTGAAATGATCCAAATCTCCCATCCCATCATCATAATCAAATAACCATAACATCATTTCCAATGTTAAGCTCCCCGCTTAACATCCACAACCTCCAAGGTCATCATTCTCTAATCATGAATAAGTCCAAGCCGCTCTTAACCGTGAGCACGGCTGTCATGACAGTTTTGACTCTGCAGAGTTTGTACCACTGTACCCACATGTAGTGATTTCATCCCCCGTTGTCGGGTGGACTAAAAGAACCTCCATTATGCCAGTGGCTACGATCCACATTCACACTTCCCAGGTGTGTAGCCAGGAGATCACTACGAAGCCTTTACAAAGGGATTCCCGACGAGCGTGGGCCCACTGAGGTTTCACCCCTAACAGCATACAAGAGGCTCCAACCCCGCTGCAGTGGCCCCCTCTTGAGCCTTGCGGTTCATATGGTAGTCCAGCTGACACCCACTCCCCGCACCATCCAACACACCCATACTACCCCGGGAAACACCTAATTAATTGGCCAAGCTGCCCCATCTCAGCATGTGGTTGGCACTGTAAAGCCAGGTTACATGCTCCATGAACCGGTCCTTAGGATCCAGGCAAGTACTTAACACAAACCCGAGTCTCGTGCACCCAACACACAACCAAAACATCCAACTTGCCTTGATCCCTACCTCTACATAACTCACAGTATCTCATTCAAGAGTATGGTAAAATAAACTGATGATCTCATATCCCAAATATCCCATTCTAAGCATGGCTAAGCATATGCATAATAATAAATGACATAATAAAATATATCCCAACCCAAGCTACAAGGAAACAAGGTAATGCAATTCTAGGGAAACTTCCTAACATGGGTTTCATATTTCAATTGACAATGCAAATAATTCTAGCTACACATCCTAGCATAGGATCAAAGTGGTCAAGGACACTTGCCTCCTTCTTGCTGCTCTTGAAATGGGTAGTCCTGATCTTGGAAATGGATAACTTGCTCTTGAACAGGTTCTACTTCATACCATCACACATAGCAAAAGAAAAACACAATCCATAAGACATAGTTCACACTTCCACTTCATACAAACCACACATTCATATCTATGAAAGTCATTCACCATTATATGTGTTGTGGTTACTCTATTGTGATATCCTGACTCCCGGCTTAATAGGATTGATAGAGTACTCATACCACCAAGGTATACCTTCTTTTCCGGAAGCCCACCTGCAAAGAACTCCGGGGTTAAGCGTGCTTGTCCCGGAGGAATTTGGGGATGGGTGACCGACCGGGAAGTTTTCCCGGGTGCGCAGGAGTGAGGACAAAGTGCGCAGAAAAGACGAGTGGTGGTATGTGGGGACAGTCTATGATCCTAGAAAGCCATTACAAATGGTATCAGAGCCGACCCTCGCAGTTTCACGGGTGCGTACGGGTCAGTGAGAAGGATACGGTAGCGTACGGGTCGGGGACGTGGGTACGTATGCATGACGCGTGGGTCCTCTGTGTGGGACACGGTATGGTACGTATGCTGCTAACCGTACGTACGGTATGTGTATGCCAGCACTGAACGTACGGACGTGGCTAAGAGGGGATGTTCCTGTCTTGGCGTTGACCGACGAGGACGTCGGTCTTCTAAGGGGGGTGGATTGTGTGATATCCTGACTCCCGGCTTAATAGGATTGATAGAGTACTCATACCACCAAGGTATACCTTCTTTTCCGGAAGCCCACCTGCAAAGAACTCCGGGGTTAAGCGTGCTTGTCCCGGAGGAATTTGGGGATGGGTGACCGACCGGGAAGTTTTCCCGGGTGCCCAGGAGTGAGGACAAAGTGCGCAGAAAAAACGAGTGGTGGTATGTGGGGACAGTCTATGATCCTAGAAAGCCATTACATCTATGTGTGTTGATTTGTGGCTTGCATACCCTTTTAATCATGTGTGTATGATTCCTACTTTTATGTTCACATTTACACTTACCTACTGTATATGTATGAGTTTCCCATTTAAATAAATTCCTTATATTCAACTACTACACCTTTTCACTACCAAGTATGTATGAAAAGTATTTTTCTTCTCCATATGTGCCTTTAGAATTTCTACCAACCTTAAACTGAATTCTTTGGATTCTAGAAACTCCATTTATCATTTACTAGTTGCTATATTTTCAGATTTATTTTCCTATACATAAATGTGTTCTTTATTATGAAATTAGTAATACACATCATCTAACAGAATAGGTTCTGGTCCTAAATAATTTAATAACATACTTTGACCTTTGCCTCTGATGTAAACTATTTCACAATTATTTTCCTATTTTCTAAAACTATTCATTGCTTAAAAATGTGTCCCTAAATGTGAATAATAAATTAGACAGATTCAATTCAGCCCAAAATATGTTTTTATCTCACTCCAAAGTTTCCTAAATACTGAGAAAGTCTTCAATTAAATTTTGACAATATGTTTGTCCCACCTTTTAATTTTTAAACACTAGCAACATATTCAATTTCCTAAATTAAATACTAAACAGAGCTAAAAAGGTAAACTCACCCCATTACAGGGTCTATAATATTATTTTCAGAATTTCCAGGGGTCTAGCTACACTTATCAGAGGTGTTTTTCCTAATTTTCATTAAGTCCAGGGGCTAAAACTGATTTTTAAATGAATTTACATGATTTTCTGGAGTTCCAGGGGCTAGATCAGAAGTTTCCGGGGCTAGCTCTTATTTCCCGAGAACCCCAGGGGGTAGCACGTAAGATTTCCAGTCTTAATAACGCGGGGCTGACGTGGACCGTCCGATTTTAAACCGACGGCCGAGATTATAACATCGAACCGGTACGCGGGGGTTTAAACCCTACCGTGCGATTTAAAATAAACGACGCACAAGCGGCCACGTCGCTCTGATCGAACACGAGCGGCGCTGCTGGCGGCGCACGGGGGCGGGAAGCGGCGATCTCGCCGGAGACTTTCGGATCTTCGAGAATTCTTCCTAGAACTGTGATCATATGGTGTAGATCAGTAGAGGAGAGGTCGGGGATCTCACCTCGGGGGTTTTCTTGAGCTCGGAGGTCCTGGAAGGTGATCGGCGACGAGGTCCAAGGCAAAACCACGGCGAAGCTCGTCGGCGCTGTGTTTACACCGCAAGTCACCGAGTTTTCTGCACCTGCAAGGTTCCCCGGAGGCTGTGGATCAAGACCAGCGAGTTAGATCGGAATTTCCGAGCTTAGATCGGCCAGAATTCGCCGGAGAAGTCTCGGTTCTCACCGGAGTAAAAATCGGCGATTGCGGGGGAAAAATAGAACGAGGCCGGGGTTTTTATAGACGGGGGAGGGCGGCGGGGTGGTTTAGATCATGTCCATGTCGCCTACGAACAGGATTCAGCGGGGATACGACGAAATCCCGATCGGTTTTGATTCGGGTGCGAGGGAGTTCGGTGCTGGCGCGAGGTAGACGACGATCGGGTGGGTCCCACCTGTCAGCGGAAGGAAGCAGCGCGCGCGGCTGCGGGCTGGCGCGGGCGCTGGCTGGGCCGGCTGGTGGTTTCGGCCCACTGGCCAGTTTTTTTCTGTTTTCTCTTTTTCTTTTTCTATTTCTTTTCTGATTTGAGTTTAATTTGAATTCCAGTTTGGATTTGAATTTTTGCAAAACATGCAACACGTCCAAAAATTTTTAAATTCCCCTCTTAACATGATGTAGGGTTTTGAATCAAAATTTTGGGGTGTTACAGCTCTACCCCCCTTAAAAGAAATCTTGTCCTCGAGATTGGTGGTTCTAAGAAAACAATTCCGGAAATTGTGCCTTGAGCTCATCTTCCCGCTCCCAGGTGGCTTCCTCTTCTGAGTGATGCTTCCACTGCACCTTGCACATCCGGATTCTTTTATTTCTAGTGAGGCGTTCCATTGTCTCCAAAATCTTGTATGGTTGCTCGGCATAAGACAAATCCTCAGCTACGTTCACTTCATTCATGGGTAACACCTCCTCAGACGTCCTCAGGCATTTCTTTAGTTGTGACACATGGAATACATCGTGCACATCCGATAGACGAGCCGGTAACTCTAGTTGATACGCCACTTCGCCTTTCCTTTCCAAAACTTGAAAGGGTCCGATGAATCGAGGTGACAACTTCCCTTCCACCTTGAACCGACGAAGTCCTCTAATAGGGGACACTTTGAGATAGACATAGTCTCCCACGTTGAAAACGAGCTCTCTTCTTCGTACATCGGCATAGCTCATTTGGCGTGTCTGTGCTATCCTCAAGTTATTGCGAATTTCCCTCACCTTCACCTCGGCTTCTTGTAGTACTTCTGGACCAAACACTTTACTTTCCCCCGTTTGGTTCCAAAATAGGGGGGTTCTGCACTTCCTTCCATACAAAGCTTCAAACGGTGACATCTTCATACTAGCTTGATAGCTGTTGTTATAGGAAAACTCCGCATCTGGTAAATTCTTGTCCCAACTCCTATTGTTTTTTAGTGCACATGCCCTTAACATATCTTCAAGGATCTGATTGGTTCTTTCCGTCTGCCCGTCAGTTTGGGAATGATAGGTGGAGCTGAAGTTCAGATGGGTTCCCATGGTTTCATGCAACTTCTGCCAAAACCTCGAGGTGAACTGTGTCCCTCGGTCCGACACAATCTTCTTTGGCACTCCATGGTAACACACGATCCTTGACATGTACAACTCTGCCAATTTGGATCCGCTGTAACTTTCCTTCACGGGGAGGAAATGTGCTACCTTGGTTAGCCTATCAATGATGACCCATATTGAATCATATCCTGATTGGGTCCTAGGCAATCCCACGATGAAATCCATGCTGATTTCCTCCCATTTCCATTCAGGCACTTTGAGTGGTTGCAATAATCCCGCGGGTCGTTGATGTTCTGCTTTCACCAACTGACATGTGTCACATAGGGCAACATGTTCCGCGACATCTCGCTTCATGCCATACCACCAATACCTGCCCTTGAGGTCCTGGTACATCTTCGTACTCCCAGGATGAATGGAATAGTCGGAATCGTGAGCCTCCTTCAAAATCAATTCAAGGATCTCCTTTACTTTAGGCACACAGATTCTTTTTCCGTGCCACACCGTTCCTTGTTCATCCTCTCTAAAACCTGGAGCTTTATTTTCCTTGATGAGTTGCCTGATTTCCTGTATCTTCTCATCATTCTTTTGGCCCTCGCGTATGTCTCGCTCGAGTGTGGAGTCCACTTCCATGGCGATGGCTTCACCACTATTTACTAGACATAGATTGAGCCTTATAACCTCGTCCTTCAATTCTGCAGGCATGTCCTTCAAGCTCAACTTATTGACCTGCACTTTCCGACTCAAAGCATCGGCCACGACGTTTGCTTTCCCAGGATGATAATTGATGCCTACATCAAAGTCATTGATTAGTTCTAACCATCTCCTTTGTCTGAGGTTGAGATCTGGCTGTGTGAATATGTACTTCAAACTCTTATGATCCGTATATATCTCTGTCCTCTTCCCCATCAAATAGTGTCGCCAAATTTTCAATGCGTGTACCACTGCGGCTAATTCTAGGTCATGTGTAGGATAGTTTTTCTCGTGCTTCCGAAGCTGTCGGGATGCATATGCCACGACATGCCCTTCTTGCATGAGAAACACATCCCAACCCGTTTCCAGAGGCATCGTAGTACACCGTAAAGTTCTTCTGCATATCTGGCATAACGAGCACTGGGGCTGTTGTCAATCTCTTCTTTAGCTCCTGAAAACTCGTCTCGCACTATGGCGTCCAGGTGAATGTGATTCCCTTCTCCAACAGTTTGGTGAGAGGTCTCGAGATCTTGGAGAATCCTTCAATAAAACGTCGATAGTATCCAGCCAATCCCAAAAAGCTTCGAACTTCCCCGACATTTTCAGGGGTCTTCCACTTCTGTATATCCTCGATTTTGGCGGGATCTACGGAGATTCCTCCCTCCGAGATTATATGTCCTAAGAAGGGAACTCTCTTCAGCCAAAACTCACACTTGCTCAATTTGGCATATAGTTGGTGTTCTCTTAGCCTCTGCAACACCAACCTTAGATGTTTCTCATGTTCTTCTTCATCTTTGGAGAAGAAGAGAATGTCATCTATGAAAACCACCACAAATTTGTCCAGATATTCCATGAATACCTTGTTCATGAGGTACATGAAGTATGCCGGGGCATTAGTTAGCCCGAAAGGCATGACGGTGTATTCATACAGTCCGTACCGAGATACGAAAGCTGTCTTGGGAATATCAGATTGCCTTATCTTGAGTTGGTGGTATCCCGACCTGAGATCAATTTTCGAGAACACACAAGCTCCCCTCAACTGATCAAACAAGTCTTCAATGCGGGGTAATGGGTACTTGTTCTTGATGGTTACCTCATTTAAGGCACGGTAATCCACGCATAACCTTTGGGTTCCGTCCTTCTTGGGCACAAATATCACCGGAGCTCCCCATGGTGAAGAACTAGGACGAATATACCCCTTCTCCGATAATTCTCTCAAATGATCCTTGAGTTCTTCCAGCTGCTTGGAGTCCATCCGATAAGGTCTCTTGTATATCGGGGCTATTCCAGGCACTAGCTCAATTGCGAATTCCACTTCACGTTCGGGAGGCATACCTGGCAACTCCTCCGGAAAAACATCTGGATATTCCTTGATGGTCCTGGTTTCCTCAACTTTCACCTCAACTTGATTTAATTTAATGTCCCTCCTAGGCTCGTGTATTGTTATGAACTTTACTCTCGTGCCACTAGGGTGAGTTAGTTCCACCGTTCTGGTCGAACAGTGAATGATTCCTTTATGTTTGGTCAACCAATCCATACCCGAAATAATATCTATCCCTTGTGAATCTATCACTATGAGGTTAGCAGTAAATACTACCCCATTAATGTCTAGGTTCACTTTGGGACACACTTGTCTTGTCCTTTATCTCCACCTGGAGAGTTTACGGCTAGCATATGGTTCATTTGTGTTGTTGCTAGGTCATACTTCTTAACAAACCCTTGAGCAATGAACGAATGGGTAGCACCAGAATCAAACAGCAGGGTTGCAAGGTGTAAATTGGCAGGAAACTTACCAACTACCACGTCGGGTGCATCTTGTGCTTCCTCCATAGTGACGTGGTTCACCCGTCCCCTCATTACATTCTGCTGTTATGGCTGCGCGGGCTTCTTCTTTGGGCATTTGTGGGCGTAGTGCCCCACTTCACCGCAGCTAAAACATTGCACCCCAACCTTAGGTGCCTGGCCTTTGCTGTCTTGGGGTTGGTTTGGAGGTCCCTGTACTGCTGGTCGAGGTGGATATGCGGGGCGAGGCTGCTGTACAAACTGACGTTGTGGCGGTGCTGGTGCTGCCGGTGGCCTGTAGTTCAGGTTGTACCCTCTTGGTGCTGAGTAGGGTACCGCAGCACGGTTCGTCTGCCCTGCAGGTGGCTGCATCAGACGTGGGCGGGTGTTGCTCCCTGAGGCTTGATGTGACCACCCGGCCTTCCTCTTATTCTCATTTTCCAAGGCCTTTAGCTTCCTTTCTACCACAAACGCTCTGTCCACCATCTTTTGGAAACTTTCATACTCATTTGAGGACATTGCACACTGCATCTCTGCAGTAAGTCCCTCCATGAAACAATCTTGTTTCTGCTCATCAGTCTCTATGTCCCGTGGGGCATAACGGGATAGTTGAGTAAATTTAGTGAGGTATTCCCTCACCGTCATGTTTCCCTGCTGCAGTCCCAAAAACTCCTTCCTCTTGTTTTTGAGTTCACCTCTTGGGATGTAATGGTTGCGGAAGCTACGCTTGAACTCTTCCCAAGTGATGTTCTCAGGGTCATGATGGGCGGCTACGTAGGCGGTCCACCAATCAGCAGCAGGTCCATGCAATTGATGAGAGGCAAACAACACCCTCTCATACCCTTGGCACTGGATGATCCTCATCTTGCTTTCAATGGTCTTCAGCCAATCATCTGCCTCCAGAGGTTCAGCAGCACTTGCAAACTTTGGAGGTTGAGTTCCTAGAAACTCACTCAACCTTGGTTGGCGTGGTGCAGCTTGTGGAGGTGGAACTTGATGCAAGTTGGCCACCACTTGAGTCAAGTTCTGGATGAGCTGATTCTGATTCTCCAGCATTTGGTGGAGGGGATCAACTCCTTCACGGCGACCACCCCGGTCTTGGCCTCCAGAAAGATGAGGGTTGCATGCCTCATCGTTGTTGTTGGCAGGGTTGGCAGCACGTCCTTTTCCTCTTCCGGCCATCTGGCAGAATCAACCAATGTTAATTTGAAAGCATTTAGTATCATCTTACTACTTTCATTTGTTTGTACTTTGAAGTGTTGAGGCTTTGTTATACTTTTACAAGGGTTCATATCTCACACCAAATAAATGCACTATTATTTCATGTGGGTTCACACACCAAAGCAAAACAATCTAAAGACGAGGCTGTGGACAATTTCTCATGGCTTCCACAACTCACGTCACACACCAAGCATTAACACACCATTAACTACGTAACGACTCGACTACTCGACATCCTTCTAATTTAAGGGAAAGGCTCTATGCTAATCGTTTTCTTGAGCTGGCTCCTCGGGATCTTCCTCATCATTTCGGCTGCCTTCATACTCTACTTTGGGTGGGGAGGCTGCTGGTGGAGAGGTGCGACGACGCCTGATCGCTCGGCGATCTGGGGAGTCAGGAGTCCATGTATCATTCACGGTGACACACAGTTCATTCCCATCTCCTCTTTCTCTCGCCCTCAAACAGGCTCGCAGCAACACCTCCGTTTCCTTCAGGGTGTCCCGGACATCCTGAAGCTCTTGTTGACACTCCTGCAGTCGAGTGCTGAGCATAGAAGAATCTTCCAAGCACAAGTCCATGTGCTCATGGGAAGTCCCTTGCTGCACCGGCGGGTACTTGTACTCCGTGGTAGCACTCTCACGCTGGAGGACATACATGTACTCAGTTTTGTCCAAGTGGCGACGATAGATGTGACTCTGGCAGGTGATGGCCTCCCAGGTGACATCTTTCTCCGCATCGACCTGTGTCGCTCTACAAGCTGGAGAGTGGTGAATCTTAAGCAGCTGATTTTCATGTATTATCCTCATCTCTGAACTCCCTTCTTCCCTCTTCTCACGGATGGTCCTGGTGGAGTTATAGTGGATGATTAGCTTGCCCGTATTGCCGGCGGCTTCGAGCATACGCCGAAGACGGCGCAATAAGCCTCCTACTGCCAATCCGTAGGAAAGGTACGTCACCGGACGGCTCTCCTCTCTCTCGGCAAGGGCAACTACGGGAACTCACCCTCCCGTGGACTTGCGAGCGGTGCGAATCATGCGAACCATCTAAAACAAAAAGAACTTAAAATTAGGTTAGATAAACTCTCAAACAAAAACCATATTTTGAATGAAAATTGGGGTAAGATGAAGAAAGTGACTCATTTAAATAACACTTTTCAATCCACACCTTTGTAAAATAGTTTTTAAGAAAACAGAGCCCTTAAATACGTCCATTTCTACCTAGGTCCACGTTCCTACGAGCAACCTTGGCTCTGATACCACTTCTGTCACACCCGGTTTTTCCGAAGAACAACCAAGTGAATATCACATGTATGCCAGGATCATTTTCTCATACATGTGATGACAAATAGTGAAGCATCATTTATTACAAGCCAGATGTCGAATATAAATAAGTCTTACATCGCAAATGTCTCGATGGACAATAATAAGTTCATCACAAGTAAATAAACTAGCAGCGGAAAATTATTCTTGAGGGCTCCATCACAGGCGTTGCCCGGGGTCTCCATGAACCTAGAAACCTTCTTCGGGTCCAAAGTCTTGGTCATTATACACCACCTCATTATCTTGACCTGAGCAGCAATATAAACCAACAAAATATGCAAGGTTGAGTACCAATGGTACTCAGCAAGTGTGGGAAACTTATATCATGCATGGCTAGAACAAGGGGAGGTTGAACTCATGGTTAAAGCACTATGCAATTAATACTTATCACCTTAGCTTATTAAGCACCTACATTACTACATAAGTGAAATGATCCCAATCTCCCATCCCATCATCATAATCAAATAACCATAACATCATTTCCAATGTTAAGCTCCCCGCTTAACATCCACAACCTCCAAGGTCATCATTCTCTAATCATGAAAAAGTCCAAGCCGCTCTTAACCGTGAGCACGGCTGTCATGACAGTTTTGACTCTGCAGAGTTTGTACCACTGTACCCACATGTAGTGATTTCATCCCCCGTTGCCGGGTGGACTAAAAGAACCTCCATTATGCCAGTGGCTACGATCCACATTCACACTTCCCAGGTGTGTAGCCAGGAGATCACTACGAAGCCTTTACAAAGGGATTCCCGACGAGCGTGGGCCCACTGAGGTTTCACCCCTAACAGCATACAAGAGGCTCCAACCCCGCTGCAGTGGCCCCCTCTTGAGCCTTGCGGTTCATATGGTAGTCCAGCTGACACCCACTCCCCGCACCATCCAACACACCCATACTACGTCGGGGATACACCTAATTAATTGGCCAAGCTGCCCCATCTCAGCATGTGGTTGGCACTGTAAAGCCAGGTTACATGCTCCATGAACCGGTCCTTAGGATCCAGGCAAGTACTAAACACAAACCCGAGTCTCGTGCACCCAGCACACAACCAAAACATCCAACTTGCCTTGATCCCTACCTCTACATAACTCACAGTATCTCATTCAAGAGTATAGTAAAATAAACTGATGATCTCATATCCCAAATATCCCATTCTAAGCATGGCTAAGCATATGCATAATAATAAATGACATAATAAAATATATCCCAACCCAAGCTACAAGGAAACAAGGTAATGCAATTCTAGGGAAACTTCCTAACATGGGTTTCATATTTCAATTGACAATGCAAATAATTCTAGCTACACATCCTAGCATAGGATCAAAGTGGTCAAGGACACTTGCCTCCTTCTTGCTGCTCTTGAAATGGGTAGTCCTGATCTTGGAAAGGGATAACTTGCTCTTGAACAGGTTCTACTTCATACCATCACACATAGCAAAAGAAAAACATAATCCATAAGACATAGTTCACACTTCCACTTCATACAAACCACACATTCATATCTATGAAAGTCATTCACCATTATATGTGTTGTGGTTACTCTATGTGTGTTGATTTGTGGCTTGCATGCACTTTTAATCATGTGTATATGATTCCTACTTTTATGTTCACATTTACACTTACCTACTGTATATGTATGAGTTTCCCATTTAAATAAATTCCTTATATTCAACTACTACACCTTTTCACTACCAAGTATGTATGAAAAGTATTTTTCTTCTCCATATGTGCCTTTAGAATTTCTACCAACCTTAAACTGAATTCTTTGGATTCTAGAAACTCCATTTATCATTTACTAGTTGCTATATTTTCAGATTTATTTTCCTATACATAAATGTGTTCTTTATTATAAAATTAGTAATACACATCATCTAACAGAATAGGTTCTGGTCCTAAATAATTTAATAACATACTTTGACCTTTGCCTCTGATGTAAACTATTTCACAATTATTTTCCTATTTTCTAAAACTATTCATTGCTTAAAAATGTGTCCCTAAATGTGAATAATAAATTAGACAGATTCAATTCAGCCCAAAATATGTTTTTATCTCACTCCAAAGTTTCCTAAATACTGAGAAAGTCTTCAATTAAATTTTGACAATATGTTTGTCCCACCTTTTAATTTTTAAACACTAGCAACATATTCAATTTCCTAAATTAAATACTAAACAGGGCTAAAAAGGTAAACTCACCCCATTACAGGGTCTATAATATTATTTTCAGAATTTCCAGGGGTCTAGCTACACTTATCAGAGGTGTTTTTCCTAATTTTCATTAAGTCCAGGGGCTAAAACTGATTTTTAAATGAATTTACATGATTTTCTGGAGTTCCAGGGGCTAGATCAGAAGTTTCCGGGGCTAGCTCTTATTTCCCGAGAACCCCAGGGGGTAGCACGTAAGATTTCCAGTCTTAATAACGCGGGGCTGACGTGGACCGTCCGATTTTAAACCGACGGCCGAGATTATAACATCGAACCGGTACGCGGGGGTTTAAACCCTACCGTGCGATTTAAAATAAACGGCGCACAAGCGGCCACGTCGCTCTGATCGAACACGAGCGGCGCTGCTGGCGGCGCACGGGGGCGGGAAGCGGCGATCTCGCCGGAGACTTTCGGATCTTCGAGAATTCTTCCTAGAACTGTGATCATATGGTGTAGATCAGTAGAGGAGAGGTCGGGGATCTCACCTCGGGGGTTTTCTTGAGCTCGGAGGTCCTGGAAGGTGATCGGCGACGAGGTCCAAGGCAAAACCACGGCGAAGCTCGTCGGCGCTGTGTTTACACCGCAAGTCACCGAGTTTTCTGCACCTGCAAGGTTCCTCGGAGGCTGTGGATCAAGACCAGCGAGTTAGATCGGAATTTCCGAGCTTAGATCGGCCAGAATTCGCCGGAGAAGTCTCGGTTCTCACCGGAGTAAAAATCGGCGATTGCGGGGGAAAAATAGAACGAGGCCGGGGTTTTTATAGACGGGGGAGGGCGGCGGGGTGGTTTAGATCATGTCCATGTCGCCTACGAACAGGATTCAGCGGGGATACGACGAAATCCCGATCGGTTTTGATTCGGGTGCGAGGGAGTTCGGTGCTGGCGCGAGGTAGACGACGATCGGGTGGGTCCCACCTGTCAGCGGAAGGAAGCGGCGCGCGCGGCTGCGGGCTGGCGCGGGCGCTGGCTGGGCCGGCTGGTGGGTTTCGGCCCACTGGCCAGTTTTTTTCTGTTTTCTCTTTTTCTTTTTCTATTTCTTTTCTGATTTGAGTTTAATTTGAATTCCAGTTTGGATTTGAATTTTTGCAAAACATGCAACACGTCCAAAAATTTTTAAATTCCCCTCTTAACATGATGTAGGGTTTTGAATCAAAATTTTGGGGTGTTACAGCTCTACCCCCCTTAAAAGAAATCTTGTCCTCGAGATTGGTGGTTCTAAGAAAACAATTCCGGAAATTGTGCCTTGAGCTCATCTTCCCGCTCCCAGGTGGCTTCCTCTTCTGAGTGATGCTTCCACTGCACCTTGCACATCCGGATTCTTTTATTTCTAGTGAGGCGTTCCATTGTCTCCAAAATCTTGTATGGTTGCTCGGCACAAGACAAATCCTCAGCTACGTTCACTTCATTCATGGGTAACACCTCCTCAGACGTCCTCAGGCATTTCTTTAGTTGTGACACATGGAATACATCGTGCACATCCGATAGACGAGCCGGTAACTCTAGTTGATACGCCACTTCGCCTTTCCTTTCCAAAACTTGAAAGGGTCCGATGAATCGAGGTGACAACTTCCCTTCCACCTTGAACCGACGAAGTCCTCTAATAGGGGACACTTTGAGATAGACATAGTCTCCCACGTTGAAAACGAGCTCTCTTCTTCGTACATCGGCATAGCTCTTTTGGCGTGTCTGTGCTATCCTCAAGTTATTGCGAATTTCCCTCACCTTCACCTCGGCTTCTTGTAGTACTTCTGGACCAAACACTTTACTTTCCCCCGTTTGGTTCCAAAATAGGGGGGTTCTGCACTTCCTTCCATACAAAGCTTCAAACGGTGACATCTTCATACTAGCTTGATAGCTGTTGTTATAGGAAAACTCCGCATCTGGTAAATTCTTGTCCCAACTCCTATTGTTTTTTAGTGCACATGCCCTTAACATATCTTCAAGGATCTGATTGGTTCTTTCCGTCTGCCCGTCAGTTTGGGAATGATAGGTGGAGCTGAAGTTCAGATGGGTTCCCATGGTTTCATGCAACTTCTGCCAAAACCTCGAGGTGAACTGTGTCCCTCGGTCCGACACAATCTTCTTTGGCACTCCATGGTAACACACGATCCTTGACATGTACAACTCTGCCAATTTGGATCCGCTGTAACTTTCCTTCACGGGGAGGAAATGTGCTACCTTGGTTAGCCTATCAATGATGACCCATATTGAATCATATCCTGATTGGGTCCTAGGCAATCCCACGATGAAATCCATGCTGATTTCCTCCCATTTCCATTCAGGCACTTTGAGTGGTTGCAATAATCCCGCGGTTCGTTGATGTTCTGCTTTCACCAACTGACATGTGTCACATAGGGCAACATGTTCCGCGACATCTCGCTTCATGCCATACCACCAATACCTGCCCTTGAGGTCCTGGTACATCTTCGTACTCCCAGGATGAATGGAATAGTCGGAATCGTGAGCCTCCTTCAAAATCAATTCAAGGATCTCCTTTACTTTAGGCACACAGATTCTTTTTCCGTGCCACACCGTTCCTTGTTCATCCTCTCTAAAACCTGGAGCTTTATTTTCCTTGATGAGTTGCCTGATTTCCTGTATCTTCTCATCATTCTTTTGGCCCTCGCGTATGTCTCGCTCGAGTGTGGAGTCCACTTCCATGGCGATGGCTTCACCACTATTTACTAGACATAGATTGAGCCTTATAACCTCGTCCTTCAATTCTGCAGGCATGTCCTTCAAGCTCAACTTATTGACCTGCACTTTCCGACTCAAAGCATCGGCCACGACGTTTGCTTTCCCAGGATGATAATTGATGCCTACATCAAAGTCATTGATTAGTTCTAACCATCTCCTTTGTCTGAGGTTGAGATCTGGCTGTGTGAATATGTACTTCAAACTCTTATGATCCGTATATATCTCTGTCCTCTTCCCCATCAAATAGTGTCGCCAAATTTTCAATGCGTGTACCACTGCGGCTAATTCTAGGTCATGTGTAGGATAGTTTTTCTCGTGCTTCCGAAGCTGTCGGGATGCATATGCCACGACATGCCCTTCTTGCATGAGAAACACATCCCAACCCGTTTCCAGAGGCATCGTAGTACACCGTAAAGTTCTTCTGCATATCTGGCATAACGAGCACTGGGGCTGTTGTCAATCTCTTCTTTAGCTCCTGAAAACTCGTCTCGCACTATGGCGTCCAGGTGAATGTGATTCCCTTCTCCAACAGTTTGGTGAGAGGTCTCGAGATCTTGGAGAATCCTTCAATAAAACGTCGATAGTATCCAGCCAATCCCAAAAAGCTTCGAACTTCCCCGACATTTTCAGGGGTCTTCCACTTCTGTATATCCTCGATTTTGGCGGGATCTACGGAGATTCCTCCCTCCGAGATTATATGTCCTAAGAAGGGAACTCTCTTCAGCCAAAACTCACACTTGCTCAATTTGGCATATAGTTGGTGTTCTCTTAGCCTCTGCAACACCAACCTTAGATGTTTCTCATGTTCTTCTTCATCTTTGGAGAAGAAGAGAATGTCATCTATGAAAACCACCACAAATTTGTCCAGATATTCCATGAATACCTTGTTCATGAGGTACATGAAGTATGCCGGGGCATTAGTTAGCCCGAAAGGCATGACGGTGTATTCATACAGTCCGTACCGAGATACGAAAGCTGTCTTGGGAATATCAGATTGCCTTATCTTGAGTTGGTGGTATCCCGACCTGAGATCAATTTTCGAGAACACACAAGCTCCCCTCAACTGATCAAACAAGTCTTCAATGCGGGGTAATGGGTACTTGTTCTTGATGGTTACCTCATTTAAGGCACGGTAATCCACGCATAACCTTTGGGTTCCGTCCTTCTTGGGCACAAATATCACCGGAGCTCCCCATGGTGAAGAACTAGGACGAATATACCCCTTCTCCGATAATTCTCTCAAATGATCCTTGAGTTCTTCCAGCTGCTTGGAGTCCATCCGATAAGGTCTCTTGTATATCGGGGCTATTCCAGGCACTAGCTCAATTGCGAATTCCACTTCACGTTCGGGAGGCATACCTGGCAACTCCTCCGGAAAAACATCTGGATATTCCTTGATGGTCCTGGTTTCCTCAACTTTCACCTCAACTTGATTTAATTTAATGTCCCTCCTAGGCTCGTGTATTGTTATGAACTTTACTCTCGTGCCACTAGGGTGAGTTAGTTCCACCGTTCTGGTCGAACAGTGAATGATTCCTTTATGTTTGGTCAACCAATCCATACCCGAAATAATATCTATCCCTTGTGAATCTATCACTATGAGGTTAGCAGTAAATACTACCCCATTAATGTCTAGGTTCACTTTGGGACACACTTGTCTTGTCCTTTATCTCCACCTGGAGAGTTTACGGCTAGCATATGGTTCATTTGTGTTGTTGCTAGGTCATACTTCTTAACAAACCCTTGAGCAATGAACGAATGGGTAGCACCAGAATCAAACAGCAGGGTTGCAAGGTGTAAATTGGCAGGAAACTTACCAACTACCACGTCGGGTGCATCTTGTGCTTCCTCCATAGTGACGTGGTTCACCCGTCCCCTCATTACATTCTGCTGTTATGGCTGCGCGGGCTTCTTCTTTGGGCATTTGTGGGCGTAGTGCCCCACTTCACCGCAGCTAAAACATTGCACCCCAACCTTAGGTGCCTGGCCTTTGCTGTCTTGGGGTTGGTTTGGAGGTCCCTGTACTGCTGGTCGAGGTGGATATGCGGGGCGAGGCTGCTGTACAAACTGACGTTGTGGCGGTGCTGGTGCTGCCGGTGGCCTGTAGTTCAGGTTGTACCCTCTTGGTGCTGAGTAGGGTACCGCAGCACGGTTCGTCTGCCCTGCAGGTGGCTGCATCAGACGTGGGCGGGTGTTGCTCCCTGAGGCTTGATGTGACCACACGGCCTTCCTCTTATTCTCATTTTCCAAGGCCTTTAGCTTCCTTTCTACCACAAACGCTCTGTCCACCATCTTTTGGAAACTTTCATACTCATTTGAGGACATTGCACACTGCATCTCTGCAGTAAGTCCCTCCATGAAACAATCTTGTTTCTGCTCATCAGTCTCTATGTCCCGTGGGGCATAACGGGATAGTTGAGTAAATTTAGTGAGGTATTCCCTCACCGTCATGTTTCCCTGCTGCAGTCCCAAAAACTCCTTCCTCTTGTTTTTGAGTTCACCTCTTGGGATGTAATGGTTGCGGAAGCTACGCTTGAACTCTTCCCAAGTGATGTTCTCAGGGTCATGATGGGCGGCTACGTAGGCAGTCCACCAATCAGCAGCAGGTCCATGCAATTGATGAGAGGCAAACAACACCCTCTCATACCCTTGGCACTGGATGATCCTCATCTTGCTTTCAATGGTCTTCAGCCAATCATCTGCCTCCAGAGGTTCAGCAGCACTTGCAAACTTTGGAGGTTGAGTTCCTAGAAACTCACTCAACCTTGGTTGGCGTGGTGCAGCTTGTGGAGGTGGAACTTGATGCAAGTTGGCCACCACTTGAGTCAAGTTCTGGATGAGCTGATTCTGATTCTCCAGCATTTGGTGGAGGGGATCAACTCCTTCACGGCGACCACCCCGGTCTTGGCCTCCAGAAAGATGAGGGTTGCATGCCTCATCGTTGTTGTTGGCAGGGTTGGCAGCACGTCCTTTTCCTCTTCCGGCCATCTGGCAGAATCAACCAATGTTAATTTGAAAGCATTTAGTATCATCTTACTACTTTCATTTGTTTGTACTTTGAAGTGTTGAGGCTTTGTTATACTTTTACAAGGGTTCATATCTCACACCAAATAAATGCACTATTATTTCATGTGGGTTCACACACCAAAGCAAAACAATCTAAAGACGAGGCTGTGGACAATTGCTCATGGCTTCCACAACTCACGTCACACACCAAGCATTAACACACCATTAACTACGTAACGACTCGACTACTCGACATCCTTCTAATTTAAGGGAAAGGCTCTATGCTAATCGTTTTCTTGAGCTGGCTCCTCGGGATCTTCCTCATCATTTCGGCTGCCTTCATACTCTACTTTGGGTGGGGAGGCTGCTGGTGGAGAGGTGCGACGACGCCTGATCGCTCGGCGATCTGGGGAGTCAGGAGTCCATGTATCATTCACGGTGACACACAGTTCATTCCCATCTCCTCTTTCTCTCGCCCTCAAACAGGCTCGCAGCAACACCTCCGTTTCCTTCAGGGTGTCCCGGACATCCTGAAGCTCTTGTTGACACTCCTGCAGTCGAGTGCTGAGCATAGAAGAATCTTCCAAGCACAAGTCCATGTGCTCATGGGAAGTCCCTTGCTGCACCGGCGGGTACTTGTACTCCGTGGTAGCACTCTCACGCTGGAGGACATACATGTACTCAGTTTTGTCCAAGTGGCGACGATAGATGTGACTCTGGCAGGTGATGGCCTCCCAGGTGACATCTTTCTCCGCATCGACCTGTGTCGCTCTACAAGCTGGAGAGTGGTGAATCTTAAGCAGCTGATTTTCATGTATTATCCTCATCTCTGAACTCCCTTCTTCCCTCTTCTCACGGATGGTCCTGGTGGAGTTATAGTGGATGATTAGCTTGCCCGTATTGCCGGCGGCTTCGAGCATACGCCGAAGACGGCGCAATAAGCCTCCTACTGCCAATCCGTAGGAAAGGTACGTCACCGGACGGCTCTCCTCTCTCTCGGCAAGGGCAACTACGGGAACTCACCCTCCCGTGGACTTGCGAGCGGTGCGAATCATGCGAACCATCTAAAACAAAAAGAACTTAAAATTAGGTTAGATAAACTCTCAAACAAAAACCATATTTTGAATGAAAATTGGGGTAAGATGAAGAAAGTGACTCATTTAAATAACACTTTTCAATCCACACCTTTGTAAAATAGTTTTTAAGAAAACAGAGCCCTTAAATACGTCCATTTCTACCTAGGTCCACGTTCCTACGAGCAACCTTGGCTCTGATACCACTTCTGTCACACCCGGTTTTTCCGAAGAACAACCAAGTGAATATCACATGTATGCCAGGATCATTTTCTCATACATGTGATGACAAATAGTGAAGCATCATTTATTACAAGCCAGATGTCGAATATAAATAAGTCTTACATCGCAAATGTCTTGATGGACAATAATAAGTTCATCACAAGTAAATAAACTAGCAGCGGAAAATTATTCTTGAGGGCTCCATCACAGGCGTTGCCCGGGGTCTCCATGAACCTAGAAACCTTCTTCGGGTCCAAAGTCTTGGTCATTATACACCACCTCATTATCTTGACCTGAGCAGCAATATAAACCAACAAAATATGCAAGGTTGAGTACCAATGGTACTCAGCAAGTGTGGGAAACTTATATCATGCATGGCTAGAACAAGGGGAGGTTGAACTCATGGTTAAAGCACTATGCAATTAATACTTATCACCTTAGCTTATTAAGCACCTACATTACTACATAAGTGAAATGATCCCAATCTCCCATCCCATCATCATAATCAAATAACCATAACATCATTTCTAATGTTAAGCTCCCCGCTTAACATCCACAACCTCCAAGGTCATCATTCTCTAATCATGAAAAAGTCCAAGCCGCTCTTAACCGTGAGCACGGCTGTCATGACAGTTTTGACTCTGCAGAGTTTGTACCACTGTACCCACATGTAGTGATTTCATCCCCCGTTGCCGGGTGGACTAAAAGAACCTCCATTATGCCAGTGGCTACGATCCACATTCACACTTCCCAGGTGTGTAGCCAGGAGATCACTACGAAGCCTTTACAAAGGGATTCCCGACGAGCGTGGGCCCACTGAGGTTTCACCCCTAACAGCATACAAGAGGCTCCAACCCCGCTGCAGTGGCCCCCTCTTGAGCCTTGCGGTTCATATGGTAGTCCAGCTGACACCCACTCCCCGCACCATCCAACACACCCATACTACGTCGGGGATACACCTAATTAATTGGCCAAGCTGCCCCATCTCAGCATGTGGTTGGCACTGTAAAGCCAGGTTACATGCTCCATGAACCGGTCCTTAGGATCCAGGCAAGTACTAAACACAAACCCGAGTCTCGTGCACCCAGCACACAACCAAAACATCCAACTTGCCTTGATCCCTACCTCTACATAACTCACAGTATCTCATTCAAGAGTATGGTAAAATAAACTGATGATCTCATATCCCAAATATCCCATTCTAAGCATGGCTAAGCATATGCATAATAATAAATGACATAATAAAATATATCCCAACCCAAGCTACAAGGAAACAAGGTAATGCAATTCTAGGGAAACTTCCTAACATGGGTTTCATATTTCAATTGACAATGCAAATAATTCTAGCTACACATCCTAGCATAGGATCAAAGTGGTCAAGGACACTTGCCTCCTTCTTGCTGCTCTTGAAATGGGTAGTCCTGATCTTGGAAAGGGATAACTTGCTCTTGAACAGGTTCTACTTCATACCATCACACATAGCAAAAGAAAAACATAATCCATAAGACATAGTTCACACTTCCACTTCATACAAACCACACATTCATATCTATGAAAGTCATTCACCATTATATGTGTTGTGGTTACTCTATGTGTGTTGATTTGTGGCTTGCATGCACTTTTAATCATGTGTATATGATTCCTACTTTTATGTTCACATTTACACTTACCTACTGTATATGTATGAGTTTCCCATTTAAATAAATTCCTTATATTCAACTACTACACCTTTTCACTACCAAGTATGTATGAAAAGTATTTTTCTTCTCCATATGTGCCTTTAGAATTTCTACCAACCTTAAACTGAATTCTTTGGATTCTAGAAACTCCATTTATCATTTACTAGTTGCTATATTTTCAGATTTATTTTCCTATACATAAATGTGTTCTTTATTATGAAATTAGTAATACACATCATCTAACAGAATAGGTTCTGGTCCTAAATAATTTAATAACATACTTTGACCTTTGCCTCTGATGTAAACTATTTCACAATTATTTTCCTATTTTCTAAAACTATTCATTGCTTAAAAATGTGTCCCTAAATGTGAATAATAAATATTCAGCCCAAAATATGTTTTTATCTCACTCCAAAGTTTCCTAAATACTGAGAAAGTCTTCAATTAAATTTTGACAATATGTTTGTCCCACCTTTTAATTTTTAAACACTAGCAACATATTCAATTTCCTAAATTAAATACTAAACAGGGCTAAAAAGGTAAACTCACCCTATTACAGGGTCTATAATATTATTTTCAGAATTTCTAGGGGGCTAGCTACACTTATCAGAGGTGTTTTTTCCTAATTTTCATTAAGTCCAGGGGCTAAAACTGATTTTTAAATGAATTTACATGATTTTCTGGAGTTCCAGGGGCTAGATCAGAAGTTTCTGGGGCTAGCTCTTATTTCCCGAGAACCCCAGGGGGTAGCACGTAAGATTTCCAGTCTTTATAACGCGGGGCTGACGTGGACCGTCCGATTTTAAACCGACGGTCGAGATTATAACATCGAACCGGTACGCGGGGGTTTAAACCCTACCGTGCGATTTAAAATAAACGGCGCACAAGCGGCCACGTCGCTCTGATCGAACGCGGGCGGCGCTGCCGGCGGCGCACGGCGGCGGGAAGCGGCGATCTCGCCGGAGACTTTCGGATCTTCGAGAATTCTTCCTAGAACTGTGATCTTATGGTATAGATCGGTAGAGGAGAGGTCGGGGATCTCACCTCGGGGGTTTTCTTGAGCTCGGAGGTCCTGGAAGGTGATCGGCGACGAGGTTCGAGGCAAAACCACGGCGAAGCTCATCGGCGCTGTGTTTACACCGCAAGTCACCGAGTTTTCTGCACCTGCAAGGTTCCCCGGAGGCGGTGGATCAAGACCAGCGAGTTAGATCGGAATTTCCGAGCTTAGATCGGCCAGAATTCGCCGGAGAAGTCTCGGTTCTCACCGGAGTAAAAATCGGCGATTGCGGCGGAAAAACAGAACGAGGTCGGGGTTTTTATAGACGGGGGAGGGTGGCGGGGTGGTTTAGATCATGTCCACGTCACCTACGAACAGAATTCAGCGGGGATACGACGAAATCCCGATCGGTTTTGATTCGGGTGCGAGGGAGTTCGGCGCTGGCGCGAGGTAGACGATGATCGGGTGGGTCCCACCTGTCAGCGGAAGGAAGCGGCGCGCGCGGCTGTGGGCTGGCGCGGGCGCTGGCTGGGCCGGCTGGTGGGTTTCGGCCCACTGGCCGGTTTTTTTTCTGTTTTCTCTTTTTCTTTTTCTATTTCTTTTCTGATTTGAGTTTAATTTGAATTCCAGTTTGGATTTGAATTTTTGCAAAACATGCAACACGTCCAAAAAATTTTAAATTCCCCTCTTAACATGATGTAGGGTTTTGAATCAAAATTTTGGGATGTTACACACGTCCATTTGATACAACTTAAAATCATTGTGAGTAGCATAGACTAATAATATACGAATTGACTCAAGTCTAGCTATGGGAGCAAAGGTTTTGTCGAAGTCCAAACCTTCGACTTGTGAGTATCCCTTGGCCACAAGTCTAGCTTTATTTCTTGTCACTACTACATGCTCATCTTGCTTGTTGCGAAAGACCCACTTGGTGCCTACTATGTTTGCATTTGGTCTTTCCACAAGCTCCCACACTTTTTTTCTTTTGAAGTTGTTAAGCTCCTCTTGCATCGCCATCACCCAATCCGGATCTCGTAGGGCATCTTTAACCTTGAAAGGATCCAAAGAAGACACAAAAGAGTAGTGAGAACAAAAGTTAGCCATACGAGAGCAAGTCATTACCCCCTTGGAGATACCTCCAAGTATATTGTCAACGGGATGATCCCGTTGTACACATTGATGGACTCTAGGGTGTGGCACACTTGGTCTTGAGTGAACTTCTTCTTCCTCTTTATCTCCCCCTTGATTGCTACCACCATTGTGGACTTCAATGTCTTGAACATGGTGATCTTGATCTTGTTCTTGATATAGAGGATCTTGTGCTTGATCTTATGTTTGGGTCACTTCTTGTGACGAGGATGGGTCACTTGGGTCTTGTAGCTCTTGTGGTCGTATGTCACCATGTGCCATCCTTCTTAATGCCATACAAGGTGCCTCTTCTTCATCTAGTGCACATTGATCAACTTGCTCCCTTTGGGAGCCATTAGTTTCATCAAAATCTACGTCACATGCGATTTCAACACAACCGGAGGTTTTGTTGAATACACAATAGGCGTAAGTGTTTGAATCATAAACAAGCAAGAAACCTTCATCGAATTTCGAGGCAAACTTCGAAAATTGAGGTTTCTTGTTAAGAATATAGCACTTGCTACCAAAGACTTTAAAGTAGGAGATATCCGGTTTGTTACACGTTAGGAGTTCATAGGGAGTCTTCTTCAAGAGAGATGGAGGTAGAGACGGTTTGTGGCATGGCAAGCGGTGTTAACCGCTTCCGCCTAAAACTGGTTGGATGTCTTGTACTCATCAAGCATTTTTCTTGACATCTCTATTAGAGTTCGGTTCTTCCTTTCGGCCATCCCATTTTGTTAGGGTGTGTAGGGTGCCGAAAACTCATGCTTGATGCCCTCCTCGTCCAAGTACTCTTCTACTTAGGTGTTCTTGAATTCGGTGTCGTTGTCGCTTCAAATCTTCTTGATTCTCAAAGAGAACTCATTTTGAGCTCTCCTCAAGAAACTCTTAAGAACACCTTGAGTTTCACTCTTATCATGCAATAAAAATACCCAAGTGAAGCGATAAAAATCATCAAAAATAACTAGACCATATTTATTACCGCGAATGCTTATGTAAGCAATAGGACCAAAGAGGTCCATGTGAAGCATCTCTAGTGGTCTTGTTGTCGTCATCACATTCTTGGCGGGATGAGTTACTCCAACTTGTTTCCTGGCTTGGCACGTGCTACAAGGTCTATATTTCTCAAAAATAAAATTCTTAAGACCTCGGACGTGATTACCTTTTAGAAGTTTTTGAAGATTTGTCATACCAACATGGGCTTGCCTACGATGCCACAGCAAACCCATGTTAGTCTTCCATCAAACATGTGTCAAGTTGAGTTTTATCCGCAGAGAAGTCCACAAGATAAAGCTTTCCTTTACGCACACCTTTGAAGGCAATTGAGTTATCTACTCTTCTAGTGACAATCACTCCTTCGTTAGTTAATAAGAAATTAAAACCTTTGACACATAATTGATATATGGATAAAAGATTATAATCTAATGATTCAACATTCATGACATTTGAAATGGTGTGTTGTGCAGAAATGGAGATTTTGCCCATACCTAGTACCCTTTCTTAGCTATTGTCACCGAAATAAATACCTTGACTTGGATCATTGGTTTCTTCATACTCTACAAATATTTTTCTCACTCCGGTCATGTGGTTGGTGCAACCACTATCTAATACTCACTTTGTACTGCCAGAGGAGTACGCCTACAAAATAAGTTTAGGCTTTGGTTTTAGGTACCCAAGCTTGGTTGGGTCCTTTGAGGTTAGTGACAAGAGTTTTGGGTACCCATATACAAGGCTTCGGGCTCTTGCGGAGTGGCCCAACATATTTTGCATAGACATACCCAAATTTGCTTTTTATTAGTATATAAGATACATTAAAATTATGGAATAAAGTTAGGTTGTTATTCTTAGCACTATTAGCATCTTTAGTACATATCAAATTTTGCCATTTCAGTAGAGGTAGAAACATGACATTCATTCATAGTTTGGTATGATCCTTCCTTGAAAAAGTCAATATGCATTTTGCCATTCTTTGGGATATTTGCATTTTGCTTTGTTTTCCTTGAATAATCGAGACTATCTTTGATCAACACTACAGGAATGCAGAACAATTACGACGGTCAGAAGTCGTCGTAAATAAAGAAAAATCATTGTAAGTTAGTTATTTATGACGTCTTCTGTTATTTATGACGGTTTCTAGCCGTTTCAAGTTTCTGGTCATAAATCAAGTTAATTACGATGGTTACCGTCATAAATAACTAACTTACGACGGCTAGTAGCGGCCGTCATAAGTAAACGGTCGTCGCCCATCGCCTCGCCATGTGGCGGGCTGGGCGTCTTACTTACGATGGCCAGGCAAGGCCATCGTAAGTTATCTACGTTAACTTACGACGGCCTTTCCTGGCCGTCGTTACTTAATTAGGTTAACTTACAACGGCATGTATAGCTGGCCGTCGTAAATAAGGTTTTAAATTTAAAAAATAGAATTAGGATAACCTAACACGATGGTCAGCTCACAGAAGAGTTTATATAAACATGCAAAATATAAAACATCCAAAATATTAAACAAAGAAAGAGATCCGCTCCCTAAATGCTACCCCTTCCACTCGCGGATCCAGTTGCTCCTCCACTCGCTCAGGAGCCAAAGAATCCGTCTCCACGACCTTCTCCCAGTGCCGGTAGCTGTTGCGGTGAAGTTTGAGCCTCCGTTGCCGATCTCTGCAATTTAAATTAATAGATAAAGTGAGTTTGAGCTTGTACGGCTCTCTCCAACTACTCTCACTCCCTCTCTCGCCCTCCCCCGCACTCTGACTTTCTTCATCTCCCTCTCTCTCCCCCTCTCTCTAAGACTCCCTCTCTCTGTCACCCCCTATTTCTACCATTCTGTATCTCTCTCCCTCCCTCCCTCTTTCCCTTTTCACTCTCACTCTCTTTTCCTCTCCCTCCTCCTCTCTACCACAATCCCTTACTCTCATTCCCTCCCTCTCCCCCCTCTCACTCTCACTTTCTCCATCGCCGTCTCCCTCCCCCTCTCTCTACGACTACCTCTCTCTCACACCCTCTATCTCCCTCCCTCTTTCCCTTTTCACTTTCACTATCTCTCCATCCCCCTCTTACCACTATCTCTTACTCTCACTCTCTCCCTCTCCCCCCTCACTCTCATTCTCACTCTCTCCCCTCAACTATACTAAGTTTTTTTAGATTAGAAAATGGCAAGTAAAAATACATTACCTGGACATTTGAATGTGCATGTGGTGGGGGCACTTGTGGCGGGGCAAAATCTGATGGCTGCCACGTCGGGATCGGGATCTGCTGCCCACTTTATCGAGCTAAGTCCTGTAATTGCAAAATATTAAAACAAATAAACTAATGTGATGTTATGAATTTAAATTAATTTGTATTCAAATACTTACCTCCATCGCCGCCTGCATCTGAGCCATGTAGTTTGCCATGTAGGTGGCTTGCTGCTCCCTCTCCCTCTGGGTCACGACAGATGAGCGGTCGGGCGTTGATTGGATGGAGGTCAGTCGGGCGCCAAGCCCGGACCGACGGCTCTCATCGAGCGTCTCCCCGCATCCTTGGGTGCTCGAAGCTTGGAGGTTCGGGTCCTTCCGGCTCCCGCCGCCGTCATGACGTGACAACCTGGCCCGTAACCGTCGTAATTAACATGTTTTCCACATTCTCTCACGACGGTGTATATATATACTTAACCGTCTGTAAAAGTCCCAAAAATGTGTATGAATAAAAACTAAAGTTTGAGTTCATATGTGTGGCAAAGACATAAAAATGGGACTTGCTAAAACTTTTCTTCATGCAAGGTAATACATGGATGAACATCCAACATGAGGTTCACCTTTTTACTTAAAAGTGTTGGACCAATAAGGAGTTAAATACCTCTTTGCATGTGAGTTTAAAATTCAGATTTGAAAATTTAAAGTTCACACATATGGTGACCCAAAAACTTTGAATTAACATGCAGCCATATAGTTGAGTTTTTAGGGAAAAGGTTATCACCAACTTTTCAATTGTAGGGTGGGCTCAAAGGAGAGCTAAAGAGAAGAAATTGCAAATTCTAAACCAAATTCAGATTTAGTCTTGCAAATTCAAACTGAATTTGAAGAATTCAAATTCTAGCCCACCTTTTTAAAACTTAGCATTTTGGGGAGTGAAAAGATCAGCTTGAGAAGATATTTGGTGAGGAAATGGGGGGGTGGGACCCACAGGTCATAGAGCTAAAGGAGGAGACTTACTCCCTAAGTTTTGCTCTCGGTGGGAACTTTTCCCGAGCAGCTTGCGAGCGCCACCGAGCAGCTTGCCGGTGACAGCTCCTGCTGCCGGTCTCCACGCGCTGGCGCCCTGGGGTCGGTCCTGGCCGCACCCCCAACGTGATCACGTGCCCACCCCGGCCGAAGCAAGGCACAATTGCTTTCTTCTCCTCGCAAACAAACTGAGAGCCGAGCACCTCACCGCGCTGCTCCACTGCTCCCTGTCTCCCGGCCAGCCCAGCGCCTCTCCGGCAGGCTCAAGAGGTCACAGAGGTGCGCCAGGAGGTACTGATCCTCATCCCGTCGTCCTCCTGCTCTCCCCCGACGCCGGCTCGCCGGAATTCGATTTTTGGGCACCGGCGCACGTATAGAACAGCCTGTGTTTAATTCGTGAAATTCTCCCAAACCGATTGATCATACCTCCTACAATTCAAACCACAGCAACTAGATGCCCTAGCGCCCTCCCACGCTGAAAACCAAAGGAAACCGACCCTCCTATGCCCCGGGCGACGAGAAATCATCGCCGGCGGCCAAAACTGCCATGGTCCACGGTGACGACTAGGTTGCAGCCACTTCCTGCACGATCTGATCTCCGTTCCATGTTCCTAGAACCATAGGGATGCTGTAGGACATCGTAGCTCGCCGGGAGATGCCTTGTACACGCTGGAACGCGTCCATGTCGAGCTCCCGAGCCGCCCCGCCGGTGCCGACCCACCTACAGCCGTTTTCACGCGGGGAAACCTTGTCAGGCAGCTGCGCCACGTTCCCAGGAGCAGGTAGGGCGAAACCGGAGTTCACTTGGTGGAGAAATGAGAGAGAATGAGCCATGCCAAGTTTTCTGCCGGTGTGCACCCACGGGCTCTGGCGGGAGGTTGAAGAAGCACCTGACCCGTGGGCCCCACGCGCGACTGTGCTGTTTAAAATCAAACAGAGAGTTGTGCAAACTTGTAAAATGCATAACTTGGTGTAGCAAGCTCCAAAAATAGTGAGATAAATTTTGTTGGATTCCTTTAAGAGAGTACTATCCAGAGGTACAACCCAATAATTATGAAAACCCCTGGTTTTGGCTCATTAATTCATAGAAGGAAAAGCTTGTGGGAATTTTTCCAGGAGTTCTATGTATTGGAAAATCCCCAAATTTGGGCAGGAGAGTCTTACAAAAATACTTGAACTCCAGTAAAATTTTCAGAAGCATTGGACCTCATTTGCTTGGCCAAATGTGGTGTTAATTCCTTATGTCTCTGAAAATGGGAAAATAAACAGAGGTCAATTTCAGAATTTTTCCCCAAACTTTAGAACCTCATAACTCTTGCTAGGAATCCCCAAATTTAGTGATTCAAATTGGGTTGGATTCATATTGAATAGCTCTGTCCAAATCTACAACCCAATTTGTATGAAACGAATTATTTAATTCTGGAAAATTCTTGGAAGATTTTCTGAAAAAGAATTATTGAGGGCGTTTGGTTTATACAAAAATACCCAAATTTTTCCAGAATATTCTTTAGCATATTGTTGACCTTATAGCAAATTTTCAGCTCATTTGAAGATCATTTGAGTAGGAATTTGCTAAAAACAATCTGCTGTGTTCATAAGAGTCCAGAAACATTTTCAGAAAATGTTTCCCACTTCAAAAATCTGTTCTGAGCAATCCATAGCTCCAAAAATCATAGGAAAATTTAGGTAAGCTCTCTTGGACATACTTGAAATTGTAGTTCACTTAGTGGGGAATGAAAATGCACATTACTACAGAATTAATTCTATTGAGTACAAATGCTTAAAGAATTGTTCTGGGAGAACTACCCAAGTAAAAGGGCTGAATTTTGGACCAGATGACTCTCATGTGATAAAGAACTCACATGTAAATTATCAGCCCAAGATGAGTCCTGGAACTCCCTGTTCTTATTCTCCATACTTATGTATAAGGAAAAATACATAAGAGATATTGTGAGAATTATGGAGGACACAATATGACTCCACATTAGCTGCAATTTGGCAAGTTAAATCCTTAGGTAGTATAGAACCTGTTGTAAAAGTTTTAAGGCCATTGGAGTTCTTGTTTTTCAGTTGCACTCAAATCTTTTCAGCTTATCTATTATGTTCATTAGAGAAAAGGGTTAGTGTATATCTAAGGGCCTTAAGGTCAAATTAGTTTAATTCTGTTCTTTGCACAACAGAGGCAAACCAAGCCATGCTTGGATTTTCCACACAACCTCTGTTCTTAAGAAAGTAATTCTATAACTTCTTTCCATTACATTCTATAAAATATGTGCATATGCATTTCAATAGGAACCACAACGAACGGGACTCAAAGGAGTGATTCATCGAAGTGGATCAAGCTCCGTAGAGTCAAGGGTGGATCTGCAAGGACACTAACTGATATATACGACTACCCTGCAAAACAGGCAAGCTCCGGTTTGCATTTAACAGCTGTTAAGTTTTTCTTTTGTATTCACTTTCGGTCTGGATATGAATTATGCATTAGGTCTAGTGTTTGATACTCCTCTTGCATAACCAAATGACCCATGGAGTATTGGGTAGATGTCTTTCACCGTGTAGAACTGCCATGCTTAAGTACGGTTCAGTAGAAGTCGAGTGGTGAGATGCTACTCGCAGATTTAGGAACAACAGGGGCATACGGGATTGGTTCGTAATTGAATTAGCAAGTTAAAGTTGAGACCAGAAGGTTGTAGGAGCAGCAGGACATAGGGGCCTGGGTGCTGTAGACCTGTCCGTGTCGGTCAAGGACCGATCCGTATGCGGCCCTGTTGAACAAGTTTGAGTTGTGTACCGGACTCATGCTGGCTATATGGGACCCAGTAAACCGATGTACCTCGGGAAGCTGTCGTTGGGACTTTTCGGGTCGCCTCAGGCGGACGGCCGGTGTGCAGTATGTGGGGAATATTATCATGACATCTCACGTCGGAAGGTGCACCATGAGAGTAGCTACTGTACGGGGCGACTTGATCGATTCAGCGGGGGTGAAACGGGGGAAAGGCTGCCACGTACGACGTCAGTGATGGTTGTTGTAGGCAACGTCGAGTACGGGCATACGTGTCGTGTAGTCCGGGTGTTATTGATTCGAATCACCGTCGCTCGCGAAATGGACCGAGCATACTTGTTCTCACAGTCGTGACGTAGTAAGAACTTGCATGAGAAAGGAACTAATCATCTTGATGTGAAGTATTATTCTACCTTGTATTGGAGCTTGATGAATAGGCTAGTGCAAACTCGATTCTTTTATGCCATGAGCAATTTACATCGGGGGAAAGCGTTTCTTGTTTGATTGTGGACTCCGGATGTGGCGTGCCCAGGGTTACTTAAAATGCTGCAATTAATATCGGAAAGTAAGGATTTACTTTTAGGCGAGTCTAATTATGCTTATGCCATCCTATGTTAGGTTCATAACCTCACTTAGAGTTTCATGTTTAGGGTGACGGTTATGTCTTGCTGAGCGTTATGGTCACGGATGCTATCCGAGTTGTTTTGCAGGTAATTGACTCGCTGATTATGAGAAGGGGTGCCGATGAGACTCGGGAACCTCCGAGTGCCTACTCTAAGAGCATCCTCGCCGCTGCAGACTGTCTTCGTGTTGCTAGTAAGAAACGTCCGCGGGCTGGACCGTTTCTTTGTTGCTAGTTTAGATATAAGTCATGAGAGTGATAGTCTTCTGCTGTAGTTTACTCTGATATACTTATTTGTAAAACAATCTTGTACGCTTCCGCAAACTATTTATGTAATATGATGTGTTTATGCAACCGGTGTGCTGTTGGGTGCCGCATAACACGGCACCACCCGACGAGGTCCCGTGGGGCTGTCTCAGCGTGGTATCAGAGCTGCGTTGGGAACAGAGCACGGATTGAGCATCATATTATGTCACAAACTTAGGGTACGGTGAGATATCGGTACTAGGCCCACATAAGGACTACTATTAGCATATTATGAAGGTGGCAACCTAACTTATTTGTTATGTCGGAAAATCGTGCATCTCGGGATGGTTTATGTCTTGGGGGGTGCACATATGCGCTGTCCACCAGTGCGCACAAGCTGAAGGATGGAGCCCCACGGGTGGCAGGTAACCCGACCCGCTTTAGTATCCTCTACGACTCTTCATGTCGTTTGGGGTATTCGAGCAACGTCTTCCCTGGCGTGCGTGGTGCAATTTGGGAGACCCCGTCATGTGGTCAGTAACGTGAACACATAGCTCAAGGCGTGTTTGGCTTGAGAATACCTGGGCGAGTGATGACGGCCGGGTGTATAAACTGTTATGGATATCGGGTTCGGTGTGCAGCCAGACCTGATGATTGAGTGTGGCTTATGTAGGTGCTAACCATGAAAAACCTTAGTGTGTGTAGAACACGTTTGCGAGTGACCGTTTTAGTGCCACCTAATGATACGTGTATGCCGGTGTAATCCGGTTAGGTTTTTCTTTGGTGAGGCAACGTAGTACCGTCATATGTCTTACGATGCATCGTCACCGTACTACACTGGATAGTATTCTTACCTATGAAGAAATCATTCATGACCAACTTCCAAACTAAAAATGGATGTGATAAAGCACATATTAGTTACTGAGCTCTTCATTTGAACTAAGTTTCAAAGAAGAGACTTGTTAGGCTTCTTTTGATCTCAAAGACAGAGTGCTCTGTTCAGACAGAAATTTTTCTGGTCTTTAACAGAGCGTAACTCTAATTAGTTTGACCCAATGGAGGTGTTTGAGACAGTTCTGGAAAGTTTATTAAGTGCTCTACAACTTTTCTGTAGAACTCCAGAGCCAAATCCGACACCAACTTGGTTGAACGTCCAGATGAATGCAAAATGTTCAGAAAACAGAGCAGCTGCAAACTTCTCTGGATGTTTCGGTAAATTGGTCATAACAATCTGTAGAAAATTTTCTAAGGGTCATGTAATACACCGTTGGAAAGGTTATGAAACTTACAACGATTTTGTAGTTCATAGTTTGTTCAGAATTGTACCCCAGTTGTATGTAAAACTGTGATGAAAACAGCCACATACAAAGGAGGTGCTGGCAAATTTTAGCCAGAAATTCTGTCAACTTTGAACAATCCTAACTTTTGTTCCAGAAATGATCTAGGGTCATGTGAGTACTCGTTGAAAATATACTGAAGTTAACTTTAGCTTTGGTATTCAACTTGAGTTATGAAAATGCTAATGAATGGATCAAATTCTGGGTTAAGTACATAAAGGTCTGTTCTGTACAGAATGAGGGACTGAATATGTTGGCTTTAGAAAGATGTGTAAACATGAAATTTTGTTATGCTTTCATAAAGTTTTAGCATGTTCATGTTTTACATACTTTCACATACTGCTGAGATCATATTTTGACTCCCCTCACAAATTATCTTTGTGCAGTATGGTGCGTACTCATTCTCCGAGTAGGGTGGATAGTTCTCGTCAAGACAATGATGACACGACTCCACCACGGGCACCGCCATCAACGGTATGGGCGGATGTCATGGCTCAGATGGTCGAGTCAAGTCAAGAGAACACAAGACTACTCCAAGCCTTGATACAACAAGGCTTACTCCAGCGTGCACAACAGGACGTTCCACCTCGGAACGCCTACTTGGATTTCTTGGTGACACAACCGCCAATCTTCTCGGAAGCCCATGAACCAGTGGAAGCTGATCAGTGGCTTCGAGTTATGGAGTCCAAGTTTGGAGTGTTTGAGTGCGACGAGTATCAGAAGACATCATTTGCAGCTCAACAGCTCCATGGAGCCGCCGGAAATTGGTGGTTTGCGTATCTCGCCACCGTTCCGGAAGGCCATCAAGTGGAATGGACGGAATTTCGTGAAGCATTCCGGGCTCGTCACATTCCTATGGGTTTTATCAAGGCCCAGCAGCAAGAATTCAGAAACTTGAAGCAGGGGAACATGAGTGTCCTCGATTATGTCAGACGATTCAACCTTCTGGCACAATATGCTCCTGCTTATGCGACGAGCGAAGCTGCAATGTGTGACTACTTTTTCTATGGCTTGAGTGCCATACTAAAAGAGAAGTTAGCTTTGTTCAATCAAGGCAGTTACACCGAGTTGATCAGTGCTGCTCTGCTGCAAGAACAAGCGACACTTGAGTGTCAAGCAGAGAAGAGGGACCGGGAAGATGTGCAAGAAGACACACCAATCGTTCCTCGTAAATACCGTGTGGTGTATCACACACCATCCGATGAGATATGGCAAGCACCAGGGAGATCAACTCCGTACAGATTTCCTGCTCAAGAATCATGTCTTGAAGCAACACCTTTGCCTCAGCAACGAATGACATCTGTTGCATCATTGCTGCAGCCAAGTGCCTCAACTTCTCAACCACAAGTCAACGAAGAACCGGGGAAACCTCCGTGTTCTTATTGCCACCGTTTTGGGCATTTTAGGCAGGAATGCCGGGAGAAGTTGGTAAACACCAGACAGCCATCATCATCAGGTGGTATGCCGCCACCTGCTCAAGTCAACATAACAGCATTGCAATCCGGGAGTGTGCAACATCTTGCGATTGAGGATGTCCCGGAGGGAGCACCGGTGTTAGCGGGCATGTTTACTCTCAAGGACGTGCCCGTATTGGTACTTTTTGATTCAGGTGCAACCCACAATTTTATCAGCAAAACATGCGTGGATCAGCACCAATACTCCCACAACGAGTTTTCTCATACGTTCACCGGGAGGAAATATCTCTGCCAATCAGATTGGGTCCCGAGCAGCTTTGTGTTTGGACGGAAAAATATACCCAACATCGCTGATTATGTTGGATAGGCAGAAGATAGACATTATATTGGGGATGTCTTGGTTAAATCGTCACGGTGCCGTTCTCAATATCGGTAACTGGACTGTCCAAATTGACTCGCCGATTCACGGACAACACACGCTGTTTTTAGACAGCGAAGATCCAAATATGGTAGAGGCCTACCACACGGAAGCGCTGAAGCTTGAAGATATTCCGGTGGTACGTGATTATCCCGACGTATTTCCCGATGACTTACCGGGCATGCCGCCCGAACGGGACGTCGAGTTCAAAATTGAACCGGCGCCGGGAACGACGCCTATTTCACGAAGGCCTTACAAGATGGCACCTAACGAGCTAGCGGAGTTGAAAGAGCAACTGAATGAACTCATGAGCAAGGGTTTCATACGACCAAGTTCTTCACCTTGGGGTTGCTCAGCGCTGTTCGTTAAGAAGAAGGACGAAACACTACGGCTATGTGTTGATTATCGTCCTCTCAACGCTGTCACGATCAAGAACAAGTATCCTTTGCCTCGCATCGACATCCTGTTTGATCAACTTGTGGGTGCAAATGTATTTTCGAAGATGGATCTTCGGTCGGGCTATCATCGAATCAAGATCCGACCGGAGGATATACCGAAGACAGCTTTCTCGACGAGATACGGACTCTACGAGTACCTCGTCATGTCATTTGGATTAACCAACGCTCCGGCACACTTCATGTATTTGATGAATTATGTGTTCATGCCGGAGTTAGACAAGTTCGTCGTGGTATTCATCGACGACATATTGGTTTACTCCAAATCGGAAGAAGAGCACGTTGAACATCTGCGTAATGTGCTACAACGGTTACGGGAGCACCAATTTTATGCCAAGTTCAGCAAGTGCGAATTTTGGATTGATCAAGTGCCTTTCCTTGGCCATATTATTTCAGCAGAAGGGATTGCCGTGGACCCCAGCAAGATTGAACAAGTGCTGAAGTGGGAACCTCCCAAATCAGTCCACGAGGTCCGAAGTTTCCTAGGTTTAGCGGGGTATTATCGGAGGTTTATTCCGAGCTTCTCAAAGATTGCTAAACCAATGATGGAGCTGTTGAAGAAGGGCACTAAATACATGTGGAATGCAGCATGTGAAGCCACATTCAAAACTTTGGTGAAACATCTCACAACGGCTCCAGTTCTTGCTCAACCGGACACGACGAAGCCATTCGATGTATAGCGTGATGCATCCGGCATCGGTCTCGGCTGCGTTCTGATGCAAGAAGGGCGTGTAGTTGCCTATGGGTCTCGTCAACCGCGAAACCACGAGCAGCATTATCCAACTCACGATCTTGAGCTTGCTGCTGTGGTGTTGGCGTTGAAGATGTGGAGGCATTACCTGCTTGGTAATCTTGTTCACCTCTACACCGACCATAAAAGCTTGAAGTATATCTTCACGCAGAAGGAGCTGAATATGAGACAACGGAGATGGTTGGAGCTCATAAAAGAATATGAAATGGAGATCCACTATCACCCGGGAAAAGCCAACGTGGTTGCCGACGCGCTTAGTCGGAAAGCCCACATTCACAACTTAGCGGTTGGTGAGTTGGAAGATGAAGAACCCAGCCTCCGTGTCATTCCGTATGGCGCGCTTTATAATCTCGCGCTCATTCCAACAATCCGTAAAGAGATTGTTGAGGCTCAAAGAAGAGACAGAGGTATGTCTCACATACGGAGAAGACTAGACAACGGAGAGGTGAAATGTTTCCGGAAGGATGAGAACGGTACAATATGGTTTAACGACCGTATAGTGGTACCGCGCAATATGAAACTCCGGAAGAAAATCTTGGATGAAGCCCACCTGTCGAAGTTTTCCATTCATCCCGGAAGTAACAAGATGTACCAAGATTTGAAACAGAAATTTTGGTGGACGAGGATGAAGAGGGAGATTGCTAAATACGTATCCGAATGCGATACGTGTAGACGGGTCAAGGCTGATCATATGCGGAAAGCCGGACCGCTACAACCTATAAAGATTCCGGCGGGGAAATGGGAGGATGTGAGTATGGACTTCATCGTCGGATTACCGCTCACATCCAGGAAGCATGACTCGATATGGGTGATCGTCGACCGGTTGACAAAGTCGGCTCATTTCATACCGGTGAACACTCATTATCAAGCAAGGCAATATGCGGAGTTGTTCATCTCCAGAATTATTTGCTCACATGGTGTCCCGAAGACCATCATTTCAGATCGAGGTGCGCTGTTCGTTGCTCGGTTTTGGGAGCAGCTGCATGCCTCGTTAGGCACCAAGCTGATTAGAAGCTCCGCATATCACCCGCAAACCGATGGACAAACCGAGAGGGTGAACCAAGTACTTGAGGACATGTTGAGAGCGTGTTCCATCCACCACGGTAGGAATTGGGATGATCACCTACCGCTGGCGGAGTTTTTATATAAAAACGATTATCAAGCGAGTATTAAAATGGCACCATATGAAGCTCTCTACGGCCGGAAGTGTCGCACACCATTGAATTGGTGTGAGTCCGGCGAAAGAGTTCTGTTTGGGATTGATCTTGTCAACGAAGCCGAAGACCGAGTTCGGTTGATACAAGAGAACTTAAAGGCTGCACAATCCCGACAGAAGAGCTACGCGGATCAGAGGCGTAGGCCATTACATTTTGACGTCGGAGAACACGTTTATCTTCGTGTATCCCCGATGAAGGGAATTCACCGGTTCGGTGTAAAGGGGAAGCTCGCTCCCCGTTTTATTGGTCCTTTTGCTATCACGGAAAAGTGCGGACCCGTAGCCTACCGGCTGCAATTACCGGCAAGTCTAGCGGGTGTTCATGATGTATTTCATGTTTCACAGCTGCGGAAGTGCCTCAAATTCACCACTGCTGTTCGCACTGAGGACATCGACGAATTGAAACCGGACCTGACCTACACCGAGCGACCGGTTCAGATTTTGGATGAAAAGACCCGGGTAACCCGGAACTGGACGATCCGATTTTTTAAGGTGTTGTGGAGTAATCACACCACGGAAGAGGCGACGTGGGAAAGTGAAGATTACCTCCGCACCAACTATCCGGAATTTTTAGCTTTGTACAGTTTGTAATTACCTCTCCCGTCTCGTTCCTGTTTTGTAATCTCGGGACGAGATTCTTTTAAGGGGGAGGAATGTAAAAGTCCCAAAAATGTGTATGAATAAAAACCAAAGTTTGAGTTCATATGTGTGGCAAAGACATGAAAAATGGGACTTGCTAAAACTTTTCTTCGTGCAAGGTAATACATGGATGAACATCCAACATGAGGTTCACCTTTTTACTTAAAAGTGTTGGACCAATAAGGAGTTAAATACCTCTTTGCATGTGAGTTTAAAATTCAGATTTGAAAATTCAAAGTTCACACATATGGTGACCCAAAAACTTTGAATTAACATGCAGCCATATAGTTGAGTTTTTAGTGAAAAGGTTATCACCAACTTTTCAATTGTAGGGTGGGCTCAAAGGAGAGCTAAAGAGAAAAAATTGCAAATTCTAAACCAAATTCAGATTTAGTCTTGCAAATTCAAACTGAATTTGAAGAATTCAAATTCTGGCCCACCTTTTTAAAACTTAGCATTTTGGGGAGTGAAAAGATCAGCTTGAGAAGATATTTGGTGAAGAAATGGGGGGTGGGACCCACAGGTCATAGAGCTAAAGGAGGAGACTTACTCCCTAAGTTTTGCTCTCGGTGGGGACTTTTCCCGAGCAGCTTGCGAGCGCCACCGAGCAGCTTGCCGGTGACAGCTCCTGCTGCCGGTCTCCACGCGCTGGCGCCCTGGGGTCGGTCCTGGCCGCACCCCCAACGTGATCACGTGCCCACCCCGGCCGAAGCAAGGCACAATTGCTTTCTTCTCCTCGCAAACAAACTGAGAGCCGAGCACCTCACCGCGCTGCTCCACTGCTCCCTGTCTCCCGGCCAGCCCAGCGCCTCTCCGGCAGGCTCAAGAGGTCACAGAGGTGCGCCAGGAGGTACTGATCCTCATCCCGTCATCCTCCTGCTCTCCCTCGACGCCGGCTCGCCGGAATTCGATTTTTGGGCACCGGCGCACGTATAGAACAGCCTGTGTTTAATTCGTGAAATTCTCCCAAACCGATTGATCATACCTCCTACAATTCAAATCACAGCAACTAGATGCCCTAGCGCCCTCCCACGCTGAAAACCAAAGGAAACCGACCCCCCAATGCTCCGGGCGATGAGAAATCGTCGCCGGCGGCCAAAACTGCCACGGTCCACGGTGACGACTAGGTTGCAGCCACTTCCTGCACGATCTGATCTCCGTTCCATGTTCCTAGAACCATAGGGATGCTGTATGACATCGTAGCTCGCCGGGAGATGCCTTGGACACGCTGGAATGTGTCCATGTCGAGCTCCCGAGCCGCCCTGCCGGTGCCGACCCACCTACAGCCGTTTTCACGCGGGGAAACCTTGTCAGGCAGCTGCGCCACGTTCCCAGGAGCAGGTAGGGCGAAACCGGAGCTCATTTGGTGGAGAAATGAGAGAGAACGAGCCATGCCAAGTTTTCTGCCGGTGTGCACCCGCGGGCTCTGGCGGGAGGTTGAAGAAGCACCTGACCCGTGGGCCCCACGCGCGACTGTGCTGTTTAAAATCAAACAGAGAGTTGTGCAAACTTGTAAAATGCATAACTTGGTGTAGGAAGCTCTAAAAATAGTGAGATAAATTTTGTTGGATTCCTTTAAGAGAGTACTATCCAGAGGTACAACCCAATAATTATGAAAACCCCTGGTTTTGGCTCATTAATTCATAGAAGGAAAAGCTTGTGGGAATTTTTCCAGGAGTTCAATGTATTGGAAAATCCCCAAATTTGGGAAGGAGAGTCTTACAAAAATACTTGAACTCCAGTAAAAGTTTCAGAAGCATTGGACCTCATTTGCTTGGCCTGTGGTGTTAATTCCTTATGTCTCTGAAAATGGGAAAATAAACAGAGGTCAATTTTAGAATTTTTCCCCAAACTTTAGAACCTCATAACTCTTGCTAGGAATCCCCAAATTTAGTGATTCAAATTGGGTTGGATTCATATTGAATAGCTCTGTCCAAATCTACAGCCTAATTTGTATGAAACGAATTATTTAATTCTGGAAAATTCTTGGAAGGTTTTCTGAAAAAGAATTATTGAGGGAGTTTGGTTTATCCAAAAATACCCAAATTTTGCCAGAATATTCTTTAGCATATTGTTGACCTTATAGCAAATTTTCAGCTCATTTGAAGATAATTTGAATAGGAATTTGCTAAAAACAATCTGCTGTGTTCATAAGAGTCCAGAAACATTTTCAGAAAATGTTTCCCACTTCAAAAATCTGTTCTGAGCAATCCATAGCTCCAAAAATCATAGGAAAATTTAGGCAAGCTCTCTGGGACATACTTGGAATTTTAGTTCACTTAGTGGGGCATGAAAATGCACAATATGACAGAATTAATTCTATTGATTACAAATGCTTAAAGCATTGTTCTGGTAGAACTACCCAAGTAAAAGGGCTGAATTTTGGACCAGATGACTCTCATGTGATAAAGAACTCACATGTAAATTATCAGCCCAAGATGAGTCCTGGAACTCCCTGTTCTTATTCTCCATACTTATGTATAAGAGAAAAATACATAAGAGATATTGTGAGAATTATGGAGGACACAATATGACTCCACATTAGCTGCAATTTGGAAAGTAAAATCCTTAGGTAGTATAGAACCTGCTGTAAAAGTTTTGAGGCCATTGGAGTTCTTGTTCTTCAGTTGCACTCAAATCTTTTCAGCTTATCTATTATGTTCATTAGAGAAAAGGGTTAGTGTATATCTAAGGGCCTTAAGGTCAAATTAGTTTAATTCTGTTCTTTGCACAACAGAGGCAAACCAAGCCATGCTTGGCTTTTCCACACAACCTCTGTTCTTAAGAAAGTAATTCTATAACTTCTTTCCATTACATTCTATAAAATATGTGCATATGCATTTCAATAGGAACCACAACGAACGGGACTCAAAGGAGTGATTCATCGAAGTGGATCAAGCTCCGGAGAGTCAAGGGTGGATCTGCAAGGACACTAACTGATATATACGACTACCCTGCAAAACAGGCAAGCTCCGGTTTGCATTTAACAGCTGTTAAGTTTTTCTTTTGTATTCACTTTCGGTCTGGATATGAATTATGCATTAGGTCTAGTGTTTGATACTCCTCTTGCATAACCAAATGACCCATGGAGTATTGGGTAGATGTCTTTCACCGTGTAGAACTGCCATGCTTAAGTACGGTTCGGTAGAAGTCGAGTGGTGAGATGCTACTCGCAGATTTAGGAACAACAGGGGCATACGGGATTGGTTCGTAATTGAATTAGCAAGTTAAAGTTGAGACCAGAAGGTTGTAGGAGCAGCAGGACATAGGGGCCTGGGTGCTGTAGACCTGTCCGTGTCGGTCAAGGACCGATCCGTATGCGGCCCTGTTGAACAAGTTTGAGTTGTGTACCGGACTCATGCTGGCTATATGGGACCCAGTAAACCGATGTACCTCGGGAAGCTGTCGTTGGGACTTTTCGGGTCGCCTCAGGCGGACGGCCGGTGTGCAGTATGTGGGGAATATTATCATGACATCTCACGTCGGAAGGTGCACCATGAGAGTAGCTACTGTACGGGGCGACTTGATCGATTCAGCGGGGGTGAAACGGGGGAAAGGCTGCCACGTACGACGTCAGTGATGGTTGTTGTAGGCAACGTCGAGTACGGGCATACGTGTCGTGTAGTCCGGGTGTTATTGATTCGAATCACCGTCGCTCGCGAAATGGACCGAGCATACTTGTTCTCACAGTCGTGACGTAGTAAGAACTTGCATGAGAAAGGAACTAATCATCTTGATGTGAAGTATTATTCTACCTTGTATTGGAGCTTGATGAATAGGCTAGTGCAAACTCGATTCTTTTATGCCATGAGCAATTTACATCGGGGGAAAGCGTTTCTTGTTTGATTGTGGACTCCGGATGTGGCGTGCCCAGGGTTACTTAAAATGCTGCAATTAATATCTGAAAGTAAGGATTTACTTTTAGGCGAGTTTAATTATGCTTATGCCATCCTATGTTAGGTTCATAACCTCACTTAGAGTTTCATGTTTAGGGTGACGGTTATGTCTTGCTGAGCGTTATGGTCACGGATGCTATCCGAGTTGTTTTGCAGGTAATTGACTCGCTGATTATGAGAAGGGGTGCCGATGAGACTCGGGAACCTCCGAGTGCCTACTCTAAGAGCATCCTCGCCGCTGCAGATTGTCTTCGTGTTGCTAGTAAGAAACGTCCGCGGGCTGGACCGTTTCTTTGTTGCTAGTTTAGATATAAGTCGTGAGAGTGATAGTCTTCCGCTGTAGTTTACTCTGATATACTTATTTGTAAAACAATCTTGTACGCTTCCGTAAACTATTTATGTAATATGATGTGTTTATGCAACCCGTGTGCTGTTGGGTGCCGCATAACACGGCACCACCCGACGAGGTCTCGTGGGGCCGTCTCACCGTCATGAGCATATCATAAACACTCAATTTTATACACAATATTCAACTAAATAAAGAAATGAAGCAAATATGTGAACGAAGGGCTGGCGGAGGAAGCCGGGGGTAGCCGGTTGGCGACGCGGGGAGGCAAAGGCGCGGGGTGCGGGGCCGGTGGCAGGCGGCGTGGAGTCAGTCGGCGACGCGCCGGGGGCTGGCAAGGGCGGCGGAGCGGATGAGGCCGGGGCAACCGGGCGGCGACACAGGGCGGCAGAGGCGCAGGGTGCTGGGGCGGCAGCGGGCGGCGTGGAGGCGATGCCGGTGGCGGCGGCGCGGTGGGGCGGCCAGCGACGCGGCAGGGTGGGCGGGAGGGAAGCTAAATTCAATCTAAAACTAAATAAATTACAACTAAATTAAAAAATTTTGTAAACTAAACAATTTACAAAACAAAATTAAATCTATAACTAATACAAACAAATTACAGCTAAATTAAACAAAATTCATAAACTAAACAATTTACAACTAAACTAATTTAAATCTAAAACTAATACAAAGAATCGTCAACTATATTTAACAAAATACATAAACTAAAAAATTAACAACTAAACTAAATTCAATCTAAAACTAATAAAACAATTTGCATAAATTAAACAATAATAATTAATAACTAAATTATCAAAACTAAATCCAATTATCAACTAAATTAAAAAACTAACTCGTCGATGGTTGCGACGTGCTTGATGGCGTGGGAGCTCGGGGCCGGAGGCGGGGCAGCGGGACGCCGGGTCGGGGAGGATCGCCGCGGGCTGCCGGTGTCGGGGAGGGCACCGGAACCACCGTCGGGGTCGGAGGCAGCGGCGGCCGAGGGAGTGGATGTGCCGGGAGGCGGGGCTAGCCGAGCTCCGACGCTCAGGAGTGGAGGTGGCGGCTGGGGCCGGCGTGGCGACGGCGGTTGGTGCGGCGGAGGCCGGCGCAGCAGCGAGTGGAGGCGGCGGGGGCTGGTGCAGCAGCGGCTGGGGGCGGCGATGGCCGGCGGTGACGGAGCTTCGGGTGGCAGCGGCGCTTCGGGTATATAAAAGATTAATTACTACGGCCAAGGTTAGGCCGTCGTAAATAGTGTTATTTACGACGGTTGTAGTGTTAGCCGTCGTAAACTAATTTGGCCGTCATACATTTGATGGATTCCTGTAGTGCAAGGGAAACCTTGCAATTGAGTATGCACTGCATGCATACTTAATCTTCTTTTTGTCAAAGATGCCACTCTTAGGGGTACTCTTGCTCTTTGCCATGTTAAGCTCATTTTTTTAATTAGGTACAAGTTTTGCACATTTATATATTTTAGTGTTTGACTCTAAATTAGACAAGTTTGAGCTTGTTGAGGCGGAAGAGATAACACTTTATTTGAGAGTTGCGATTGTGCTCCAAGATGAGCTTGTGAGTTTGAACTCTTGAGACACGAAGAGGTCTCCTTGCATTCCGCAAGTTCAAGTTCAAGCACCATGTTTTTCTCCTTCTCAAGCTCGAGGATCTTCTTAAGGTCAAGATTCTTTTGCTTCTCCTCGATAAGCAAGTCATCTTGTTTCTCAAGAAGTTCCTCTTTATCTAAAATTTCATCAAAAAGCTTTTTCATTTTAATTAGGGCATTTTTACTCAATCCTTCAAACATATATTCATTTTCACTATCATTATCAAAATCTTCATCTTTAATAGAACGCAGGGAGAGTTTAGTTTTTACCTTTTGCTTTCCCTCCTTTGCCATGAGACATGTGTGGTTTGAGCTCTTACACTCTCCCTTGTTATGCAGGAGAGTCTTCTTCATTGTATGCTTCTTGATGGCGATGATTGCCACTTCCGCTTCATCATCGGAAGATGACTCATCATTGGAGTCCCACCCTTTTCTATCATGAGCGTGCCCATGTGCCTTCTTCTTCTTGAATATCCTCTTCTCTTGCGACTTTTCATCCTTGTTCCTCTTATTCTTGTCCCCTTCCCTTTCGTATGGGCAATTAACGATGTAATGCCCATACTCGCTGCTATTGTAGCAAGCTTTCTTGGTTCTTGACTTGCTTTTGTCCTTGCCCCTGCTCACATAGTATGGCCCTCTTCTTTTCTTCATCATTCTTTTGAATCTCTTGATGAAGAATACCAACACCTCATCATCCATATCGGTGCTTTCTTCTTCACTTTCTTCATCATCACTTGAGGCTTGTACCTCTTTATTCTTGGCATTGAGTGATGCTTTGAGAGCAATTCCATTTTTCTTGGTGGATATAACTTTGGCAAGGTCGTTGACGTGGCGTGCTTCCACTCCATCATCTCATGGTTGATAATTTTGCCAAGCACCTCATCCGGCGTCATTTTGTGGAAGTTTGGACTCTCTCGGATGAGGGTGTAAAGTGTCACATTGCGAGGCATGAAGGCTCTTATCATCCTTTTAACTACTTCACGATCCGTCCACTTCTTACAACCGTACGCTCGACTCTTGTTTATGAGAGTCTTGAGTCTGTTGTACATCTCTTGAGGGGTCTCGTCATCTTCCATGGCAAATCTCCCAAGCTCCCCCTCAATCATCTCAATCTTTGCTTCTCGGACAAAGCGCTTGCCTTCATGCGCAATTTTGAGTGTATCCCATATTTCTTTGGCTTGTTCCAACCCATCCACCTTGTTGAATTCTTCTTGGCTGAAGGAAGAGTTGAGCACGGCCGCCGCTTGAGCATTGCGGTGGATGAGTTGTTCTTGCTCCGGTGTAAGCTCTTCATCATCCACGGGGATATCTACACTTGTACAAACAATGTGCCAAAGTGTCTCAGCCATCTAGACCCGGCAATCGGCAAGCACTTTGGTCCGAGCTCCGAGGGTGCAGTTCCGGGCCCAAGGGTCGGGGGCCCCGAGTCCCAAACCTCTCCAAGAAGAACCGGTTGGCTCTCAGCTATTTAGACCTGACAACTGAAGTGCACCTGGGTCCGAGCTCCCTGAGTGCAGTTCCGGGCTCGGGGATCGGGAGCCCTCGAGTCCGGGGCCTCTACAAGAAGATGCCTCGGACCCCTCCGAGAGTTTCCGGACCATCCAGCGTCCAATTTACTTCATCAGCGAGGTCCTCCACAATGCCAAAACATAATATCTGGAGGTGCACAAACTGCTCTATGCAGTCCTCGTTGCATCAAGGAAGTTGCACCATTACTTCCAAGGTCACAAGATCTCAGTGGTTACCTCATGCCCGTAGAGAACCGTCTTCTACAGCCCCAACGCCACTAAAAATGTGGCTAAATGGGCTGCGGAGTTGGCGGAGTTCGAGCTGGACTTCTTACCACGCCATGCTGTGAAAAGCCAGGCGTTAGTGAAAGTTGCCTAGAGGGGGGTGAATAGGCGGAAAATCTGAAATACGGCTTAATAAAACTGATCAGTTCACAGAGTGCGGATTAGTCCGGTCCCGAGGGTGGACTAGTCCGGTCACAAAGAAACTTAACTCAAGAAAGAGGACACGCGATTTATCCTGTAGTTCACCTTCACAAAGAAGCCTACGTCCACATTGAGGAGTCCACAAAAGACCAGGTTGCACTCAACCTTTTCCTCACCAAGCCACCATAAAGGTTGGTTTGTTCTTCCACTATATCACAAAGACTTCACAACAATTCGGGGGGCAACTCACAACTTGAGGCTCCCACAAGATTTCAGCTCAAAGCACTTACAAATCAGCACCCTCAACAACACACTGCCCACTTAGTGCGAGAGAATCAACCAAGAGCTCAATGATGCTCACTCCCCTTTTTCTCCTCTTCCCAAAAACTCCCAAACCCTCAAGAATCGCTCTTAGGGCTCCGAGAATTGAAGAGAGAGGGCTAGAAAAGCTCTTGGAAGACTTGCTTTGAGGCCTGGGCAACCCCTTTTTATAGAGGTTCCGAGGGCTAGCCGTTGCCACCAAAAAAGGTCCAAACTAGTCCGGCCATTAAACCCGGACTAATCCGGCATTCGGGGACCGGTGACATTACGACCGGTGTTGTCATTAATGATCAAAACCCATGGGGATTTAGCCTAGATGCACTTTCAGTTAGCTGACTTTGCGATAGAGTGGACTCCACAACCATGCCAGCCAGGGGGCCAGGACATCGGTGAACCAGAGCCCAGAGCTCCGGTCTTCACTAGGCCCTACTGGACTCTCTTCTTCGACGGCTCCTCGCGGAAGCAAGGTGTCATAGCTGGGGTTCTGCTCATTACACCAACTGGAGAGCAGTTCAAATACATGGTGCGACTTGACTTCAAGGAGACCAACAACATGGCGGAGTATGAGGCTCTCATCTTCGGGTTAAAGACCGCACTATCCCTCGGTGTCCAACAGTTGTTGGTAAAGGGTGATTCTCAGCTGATCATCAAGCAAGTCAAGGGAGAATGTAGCTGCAACGACCCACAGCTTGCAGCTTATCTCCTCCAAGTACAGAAGTTGGAGAATGACTTCTTATCCTTGGACTTGTACCATGTTCCCCGTGCCAATAACACAATGGCCTACGACCTATCAACGAAGGCTTCCACTTGGGCTCCGGTGCCTGAGGGGGTCTTTGAAAGGAAGTTGCTGCGACTTACCGCCTGGCCGGCCAAACCAGGCAAAGGGGGCGGTACCAACACCTCAAAGATGGCGGTCCCGGCGGCCCTATTACCATGGCGCCTGCCAAGGATTGTAAGCGTCACTGAGGGCTCCGTGCGACCAGACGCTCAAGATCCAAGTGCTCAAGTAGGTCCCGATGCATGGATCACGAAAATCTGGGGCTACTTGAAAGACAATTTCCTTCCCGATGAACGTGTATCCGTTGAATGGAACGCTCGGTTGGCTAAGAGATACAAGCTGGTAGAAAGGGATCTCAACTGATGTGGTGTTAATGTTGTCCTATTGTGGTGCATAACCCGAGAGGGGGGATGCGACCTGCTCGAAAAGATCCATGGAGGCGAGTGTGGGAACCATGCATGTTCCCGTACGCTGGTCGGTAAGGCCTTCTGGCATGGCTTTTACTGGCCGACAACTCTTTAGGATGTCGTCGACCTGGTCAAGAGATGCAAGGCGTGCCACTTCCAAGCTAAGTAGAACCACACACCAGAGCAGACATTGCAGATGATCCCGCCCTCATGGCCCTTCGCTGTGTGGGGGTTGGACATGCTAGGACTAGTTCCCCAATCCGTCAAAGGGTATCGGTACCTCTACGTCGCCGTAGACAAGTTCACCAAGTGGCCGGAAGCTACCCCTGTGGTAATCATCAACAAGCAGTCAGCAGTCAAGTTCATCAAGTCAATCGTCTGCCGGTTCGGGGTCCTGAACAGAATCATCACCGACAATGGGACCCAGTTCACCAGTGCAGTATTTCAAGACTGTTGTGAAGACCTTGGCATCCAAGCTTGCTATGCTTCCGTCGCTCACCCAGAGAGTAACGGTCAAGCTGAAAGAGCCAACATCGAGATTCTCAGGGGACTCAAGACGCACACCTACAACAGCTTGAAGAAGCACGATGCCAATTAGGTTAAAGAGCTTCCGTTTACACTGTGGTATAGCCGAACATCCCTCAAACGCTCGACAGGGGAAACGCCCTTCTTCCTAGTGTATGGGGCTTAGGCCGTCCTCCCCCCAGAAATCAACATGGGCTCATCCTGTTTCCTTGCGTACGACGAAGCCACGCAGGACCAGCTCCGGTGTGAAGATATTGACCTTGTCGATGAACGAAGGTAGCAAACAGTTGTCTGAAACGCTCGATACCGTCAAGCGCTCCAGCGTTATCAGCAACGGTTCGAGCGGAGTAGACTGCTCGAGGTGGGCGACTTGGTGCTACGTCGGATACTTTCTCGAGAAGGGGGGAACAAACTCTCCCCCATCTTGGAGGGCCCCTTCCGAGTGACACAAGTATGCCGCCCTAGGTGCATGCGCCTAGCCACAGAGGATGGGGTACCTCTACCCAATCCATGGAACATAGAACGTCTCCGTAAGTTCTATCCTTAGCGCAGTGGTAGGGTTCTATCTTCTCTAAAAGGGTGTCATAGTGTACAGGAGCAGCGCTTAGAACAGCTACGTCCTGGAAAAGTTCTGCCACTCGCAACATCTGGGATGGGTCGCTGCCTTCTAGTACGGCCTATTTCCTCTGATGAAGAAGAGCCTAAAGTGAGAAAATTTTGCCTTGTCCTATGCATTCTCCCTTCATAGTTTGCGCTTCCTCAATCACATCAACTGTAAACGGACAAAGCCACATGTCCTTGGCCCTAAGGTCAGCCCTAGGGCTGCCACGTGCGCTTGAGTTCCGGGGCCGACGCGTGCCCTAGGCTCCGGTCTGAAGCCTCCCTGCTGAGGTGGAACCTAGAGCTGCCATGTGTCACCTGGCTCAGAGCCTCGTCTCCGCTGAGGATAGCTTCGGAGCACATACATGCCGTGGGCTCCAGTCCAAAGCCTCCCTTCTAAGGTGGGACCCGGAGCTGCCACGCATCACCTGGCTCCGAGCTGCCTCCCCGCTGAGGAGAGCTCCGGAGCTGACACGTGCCCCAGGCTCCGGTCCGAGCCTCCCTGCTTGGAGAAGTCCGGAGCTACCACGTGTCCCCAGACTCTGAGCCGCCTCCACGCTGAGTACGGCTCCGGTGCTGACACATGCCTTGGGCTCCGGGCTGAGTCTCCCCTCTAAGGAAAATTCCGGAGCTCCCATGTGTCTCCCTAGGAGAAGCTAAAGACGAGGGTCGAACTTCCTTCAAATCCTTGCACTGTCGAGGACCCGGAAGGAGGGTTAGCCACGCTGTCGAAGTGCCTAGGATCCTTACGCTGCTACGATCCAGAGGAACGAGCTCGAGGCATCGGTGGGAGACTATCCACATCAGCTAAGTCATCCCGGATCCTTGCGCTGCTAAGGGCCCGAGGTCTACATTGAAAACATAGGACAATGAAAGACTTGAGACAAAGAAGCTTTCATTAATAACAGAGTTCTGGCATACAAAAGGGGATACAAGACAACTAAGGAACTCAACAGCTACAAGTCGAGCAATCTCCTGCTCCGTGTCCTGCTTGGTTGTCTCTCGAGCTGATCTCTGCGTAGAGAGACGGTCACCTGCTATAAGACCGAGGACGGCAGCAATGCATGCTGGACCGAGGCAACAGTGACATCTAGTGTCGTGTGGGCCAAACGCCATCTATTGCGGATTTGGTTGTCCACATAAGTACCTGGAGGAAGGCTTGATCATTGTGGACTCAACCTTCCTCCGGTGCCGGCAGATAGCCATTCTTCGGCGAGGCGCCTAGAGGACATGCCCCACACGACACTAGCGTAGGGACTCTCTACGAGTCAAGGATCCTGTCCCTGATGGCCTCCCTTTCCATCGGCAAGACATCAGGATGGCTTGTGCTTCTATCCGGGACCGTCAAGAAGAGGGATGCCTCAGAGGGCCTCACCGAAGGCAGCACACACATGAACATCTCGCAAAAGTGGACGAAGACGGCAACCAATATGAGAGCATCTGGTGGGCGAGAATGCCGGGAAGCAGAGACTTCCAGCACGCAAGAGGAGAACAAAGGCCACATAGTGAGGGAGGGTGACATCCAGCATCGCAAGGCCTCCTTTTATACTCGGCCACGACCCCTGGCAGGGCAACAGGCACGGCGAATGGGCTTCCACCTCTGCACGCCGCGGGTTATTCGCCTCCCCCGATGATGGGTAGGATCCAGGTCCACCCGTCAGACACTGGGGGCTGGGAGGATAACCTTTCGGGAACGTCCGACAGTTCCCGAGGAGAGCGGTGCGACCAAGTCATTGGTTGTCGCAGTAAGTGACCCGAGGCAACCCCTCGGGCACGATGCCTCGATGCTCACCTCCCCCGTCGATAGGTAGGATCCAGGTCCATCCGTCAGACACTGAGGGTCAGGTGAGTAACATCTTGGGGACGTCCGGCGGTCCCCGAGTAAAGAGGTGTGGTGGAGCTGCAGCAACCAACCAGTTCGTTGTCGCAGTAAGTGCCCCGAGGCAACCCCTCAAGCACGTCGCCTTAGCACTCGCCCCCACCAATGACAGGTAGGACCTAGATCCACCGGTCAGGCACTGGCGGGACAGGTGAGTAAAAACTCGGGAACGTCCGGCGGTTCCCAAGGGAAGCAGCGCGGTATTCTTGCGGCCCATGGGCTGTCGCAGGAACTACCCCGAGGCAACCCCTCGAGTGCATCGTCGTGACCCATCAAATCAGGAGTAAACACGATGACACAACTGCTGCTTTGACTGAATGTGTCCACTACGCCAAGGACGTGCAGCCTTTTTGTCTCCCAGGTACAACCACTCGTCCACTACGAAAATCTCGCCACCACTTCGGTTTCCAAAGCACAGGTTCAAAACCACCACGAGGGAGAGATGAGGGCCCCACCTGTGGGCTCGATGCCTCCCCCGAGATGGGCTCGGGGGCCACTGTCGGTATCCTGCAAACCTGGTACCCCCGCGTAGTGGGTAAAAGACAGACTGGGCCCCGCCTCCATGTTGAGGCGGACCCTAGCGTGAGCCACATGCCCTTGGCCTTATGGTCAGCCCTGGGGCTACCACGTGTGCTTGAGCTCCGAAGCTGACACGTGCCTTGAGCTCCGGCCTAAGCCTCACCGCTGAGGTGAGGTCCGGAGCTGCCACGTGTCCCCTGGCTCCGAGCCACCTCCCTGCTGAGGACATCTCCGGTGCTGACACGTGCCCTCGGCTCCGGTCCGAGCCTCCCCGTTGAGGTGAGGTCCGGGGCTGCCACATTTCCCCAGGCTCCGAGCCGCCTCCCCGCTGAGGACAACTCCAGTGCAGACACGTGCCCTGGGCTCCGGTCGAGCCTCCCCGCTGAGGTAAGGTCCGGAGCTGCCACGTTCCCCCAGACACCAATCCCGTCGATAAGAGCTCCTGAGCCGCCACGTGCCCCACAATCCTTCGTGAGCCGTGGGTCGACGAAGTCAAGAAGGAAGTGTGCTGTCAGGCTTCGCATTCAAGGCTCGCGTCTTCCCTAGAAGCATGGTACATTATGCACGCCTCTGTCCCTTGCCCGTTCGTCATTACGGTGACAAGACAGGACGGCAGGGCGTGACAGTAGTACAGTGACGCCCAACGGCACGAAGCCGCCCAAGCAGGGCGAGGAGACACGGCGAGAAGACGACGTCTTTATCATCACCTGACACGCGGTCAGGGGTGCTCAGCGCGCCGGGCGGCGGGACTTAATCTCCCGTCGTCCGCTCTACTCAGAGGACGAAGCCCTAGATTGTGTATAGAGTTCACTTAGCTTTGGGGCCACCTGTCGGGCCCCAGACCACATTGTAACCACCCCGTCCTTGACCTATAAAAGGACCGGGGTGACCATTCGGTAGAGGGTTCCCGATTTTGCATTTTAGATCCCACAACGCACAAGCACTCACGTTCAAGTAATAGAACAAGCACTCCCGTAGACGTAGGGTACTACGCGTCGGCGGCTCGAACCACGTAAATCTCTGTGTTCATCCGCTCCCTCGAGCCCAGGTCACGAACGGCGCCAAGCCCCCTCTGAAAAAAAACCTCACGAGCTGCTTCCGAGCAGGCCGGGAGGAGTGTCGCAGCTCACAGTCCGACAACAACCATTTCAGAGTTTTAAAATCTCCACTCCTAACCTCTTTTTTAGACCATGATTTTGGTTGACACTGTTTTCTAAAACCATGATTTCTTAATACCTTGGTTTTGAAAAATTACAACACTCAAACAAGCCCTAAGCTTCAGCTGCTTTGTGAAATCTCAAATCCATTTCGAAATCACCTGAAAATACACGGTACAGAGCTGAATCTTACACAGCGCATGCATCAGTTGCTGATGTTGATCTGGATGTTAATACATCAACAAAAAATTGTTCAAAATACAATCGGATCAGGAATATATACTTCCCATACTTCAATGGCAGCAAACATCACGCTTCAGCTGCTATGTGAAATCTGAAATGTTATATCTCGTAACCACCGGAAAATCATCTTAGTGAATGACAGTTCTCCCGCCTTAATTAAAAAAAAAAGATCACCTGAAAATACACAGTACTCACCTGAAAATACAGGCCGGGGTTGAAAACAGCAATAGGGTACTAGAATTCGCTAATGGGAACGCAAGAACCACTATTCAGAAATCTGATCTGCGCTCTAGGAAAGAAAATGAGAGGAAGATTTGAACCTGATCTAGATTACTAGAATCATGGCTACTGTAATGTGCCATAAGCTCTTGCGATCATGGGTACTGTATGAACATTTACATGAATTCTGGCCCAGAACATGCTCTTTTTATTAATTAAGCAAAAGGAACACTTGTCCAGTCGCTGAGAACTCGTGCATAAAGTCAAGAGTTTGTTTTACATATAATACGTTGTCTGGATCCGGATCCTACAAATTTGTCAATGAATTTCCGGTTATTATCACGCAATTCTGAAATACTCTATTTCCACGGTTCAAGTTAGCATGTTGACTGCTGCCGCCAGTTAGGTGCAAGGTGGTCCAAGAGTGAGGTACTCTGAAAAGGATCGCTCGGATTTGGGCAGAAAAGTCACCAAGGGAGCGAAGGAGTGACGAGATGAGGAGCACCCGACGCGAGGGTAAGAGCTTGCAAGGTGCCGGAGACGAGCATCTGGTTGGGGAGGTTCCACACCAGCTATTTACCTTTTTATGACTGCATAAGTTGGGCTTCCATAATTTGATACAGTTGAAAATGGCCTCCCCAATTTGACATTCGTTTTCTTGCCTTTTTTGTTTCTTTAACGTTCTACCTCTCCTATTTCTTTTTTCAGTTTTTTTTCGTTCTATCTGGCCATAGAAAGGACGAAGTTACCCTTTTTGCGAGGCTGTTCTGCCGGAGCTCGTCGAGACGCAACCATGGTACTCCAAAGCTCTCACCCTCGCCCTTCCTCTCTTAATTGTCTCTTATTTGACATTGATTAATTTAAATAAAAATGAACGGATGGAGTATCACATTAAACATGTCATTTTTAAGTTATCGAGGTCCAAAGTATGTACTCCTTCCGGTGTACAAAAAATTGTTGTTTTGGACATGTTCTCGCATAGCAAGAAAGTATTAAATAGATTTTCTTTCAATTACTATCACTCACTTTAATGGCTTGACTGGTCTCCTCCACTATTTCCTAGACCTCTCATGCAGGTTCGATTTCTAGCTACGCACTTTACGATACGTTTATTACATTTTTTCTAACACAAACTCTTCGGTTCTGCTTCGGTGATAATTTTTTATGCACTCGTGACTTCTGTATAGAATGACAATTTTTTTCGCACTGAAACGAGTAGTCCTTAAAAAAGCAAAGTCCGTGCCATCAACCAGTCCTTCCTAGCACGTACGAGAGGACGTACGCACATGCATGCCAGACGCCCGTCGTGCACGCCGCTCGACGCCTCTCCACCCGCCGCGCACGTCGGGCCGTGGACCTGATCCGGCCGGTCTCCTCCGCGTCGTCCAGGTTCCGTCCGGGGTGGGCCCGCCCCCACGCCGGAATGGTCGCACCAACCGAGTGGCTGGCTCAGTTCGATCGGAGGAAGTTTTTTTTTCAGAAATCCTTGTTTTCTGAGAGAGAGGGGATGATCCGAGGAAGCTACGGGTCAAAGTCGTGGCCAGTCTTTCTCCATGCTAGCCGGGCCCGGGTAGGAGAGAGATGGGCCCACGGTTCGTTTACTCGGGCTCCGGCTCCACGACACTTATCAACTACAGCGGCGCGCGTATATAAAGGCGTATGTATCCACCCTTGCCTGCCAAGCGCCAAAGCGATCGAGCCTCTCCACGGCGCGTCGACGACGACGTTGATTCATGGCCCTCAGCAAGGTCCTGGCGCTGCTGTCCCTCGCGTCCGCGCTGCTCTTCCTCGCCCAGGCCCTACCGTTCCAGCACGGCTCCTCGCGCCTCCGCGGCAGCCCCGTCGCCGACCTCCTCCTCGCCGCGCTGGCCCGACTCGACGGCGTCGGCCTCCTCGGCCTCGCCACGCGGCGGAACATGGTCCTGCTCTGCCACGCCATCCTCCTCGTCCTCCTCGGGGACGCCGGCCTCCTCAGCACCCCAGCAGCTCGACGCCGCCTTCAGCGAGGCGCAGAGGCCGCCGCCTGCCACCACTCCCCACCGGAACGACCCCGCAGCGCGAGGGGCGCCGCCGTCGTGTGGCGGTCTCGACGCAGGTCGGCCACTGCGTGGCTCGCCGACAACGATCCATGCGCCGCGACGTCACCGACAGAACCCGGACACGACGGACGGGCGGCAGAGCACGGGTCCACAACCACCAAGGAGATCGTCCTGGTGGAGAGACAGACACAGCGGACTTCTTCTCCAGACGGCCGCCACCTGGTCGCACTCGCAGGCGAACTTGATCCGCCTGCTGCCGTGGACGGCAAGGCCATCTCCTCGATGGACTTAGGCCGTGCTGTTGTCGCCGACCAACAGAAGAACGGAAGAGCAGAGGAGGAGGCTGCGGCAGGAGAAGGTGAATCGGCTGCAGACGAACGCAAAGAAGAAGACGATCTCGACGAGATGAACAGGAGGTTCGAAGCGTTCATCGCCAACACCAAGGAGAAGATGCGACTGGAGGCCCTGCAGCCGATGCGCGTCTCATCAGGAGAAAACAGAGCACTGCATCTGCTTGCACGATGATGAATCCATGTAACTACCGCGTCCTAGGTTTTTCCCTAGTTTTGTCTCGTCGCTGGTCGTCGTCATGAGATTAATGGATACGCTCCATCAGACACCCATGCAATTTGCTTCACCAAAGACTTGGATCTCGGACGGACTAATTTTTCTTTTCATCAAAATGCAAACAGAGTATCCTATTCGCTCTCCTCGCGCGGGGAAGCAGAGTGCAATCACTATTGTTAGAAACGAAACTTGGTGATCAAGTTGATACCGTCATACCGACCATTAGTGGTCTTTCACATTCATCATATGAGGATTTTCTCTACTGATGCGCCCTCATCAGTGGACACTATGCTTGTTCGTATTCCTTTTATTTTATTTGATGTTGGTTAGTTTAAAACTGAACCAGTGTTATATAAAATAGAAAGGAGAGAGTATACAACAAGAGTGAATGAATAAAGATGATTGTACATTTGTCTCTACAACTTCACGTTCAACAACTATAAGAAACGACCAGTAGTGAGCAAGTAATGTGTCCCCGTTGCTGTTGACTCGTGAGTCAAGAGTACGTTCAAATCCTCAGCAAACACGACGCGTCAGTGGTAATAAGAGGCGGCCGCAATCAATTGGGCTTGTTGGACCTGGCTCAGCTAGGTCCATTCCATGCCGATCATTGTGCATTGACCTTTCGGTCTCATATACGCCAGGCCTCTTGGCCCAGGTTTTTCGAAAAAAAAAACCTTTCGTTCTCGTGTTGTCGCATGAAACCTAGCATCCGCGTAAATTATTTTCACTCTGCTGGTGTTTTGCATCCTCTTTTGACAACTCTGATGTGCAACAAACAACTGAATTTGGTAAGACCAACTTTTGTACAAGCACACGTACTAACTCTTTCTAAGGTTTAACAAAAACACTTCCCATTCTGTTCCGTTAAAAAAATGTTGGTAGGACAAATGTACGAGGACAAGTTAGAATTTTTGGTTTGAGCATAACTTAATACTACCACGTACCCAGAACCTGGCTATTTGGTATGCCTGTTCCTTTTCGAATACTGGGCTTGTCTGTGAGACCATGGTGATCAAACGCTGACAAGGTGCTTTCAGCCCCATTTTCATGGCCTGGTTTGGATCCCCAGACGGAGCATGGCGTAAAAGAAAGAAAAAAGACAACACATGCACAAGAGAGAGATTTGAGATTGCTCACACTCAGGGCATCTCTATATCCGATATCTGAAGCAATATTGTTAGCTTTTTATACTCATCTCTAAAAGATTCTCAACTTCATAATCCACTTCAATGCACTCGTCGACCTCTAAATCCAACATCTATATTAACTACCACCGATTTCATATTATTTTATTTACATATGTATTGTATCACGTATATACTTATGTTCCTTTAATATTAAGTTTATAATTTACAAAAACACTAAATTCATTATTTGCTTCCTTTTTGTATCTCTCTCTCTCTTTATTTTGTTACATTTTTATTTCTATTTTTCTTTCATTCTCTTTTTCATCTTTTTTGTTTCTTTTTTACTTTTCTCCACGCTTCTTCATTTTTCCTCTATTTTTCCTTTTTCCTCTATTTCTTCTTTCTCTCCCTTATCCTCTCCCTTTCTTTATGTTCTCCCGAACACTCTTTTCTCTCCCATGCCTTCTCTCCCAATCTCCTCCCCTCTCACGTCTCACCTGGCCGCCGCCCACACGACCACACCACCTCCCCGCCACCGCAATTACCACGTCACCCCGAGCTGCCACCTCCCCGCCACCGCAATTACCACGTCACCCCGAGCTGCCACCTCCCCGCCACCGCAATTACCACGTCACCCCGAACTGCTTCCCCTCGCGCGCCGTCACTGCATCACCGCCCCGCTCTGCCCCTCATTGCATCGCCTGTCCGCGCCGCCGCCCTACGTCGCCCCTCGCCGCGGCGCCACCCCTCACCGTGTCCTCTCCGCGTCGCCACCCTACGTCATTATAGCTTATCGTCTTCGTCTTTGCGCTCACCCACTCCTCACTCCAACCGCGGGAGCTAACGACCGTGCGTCCCTCGTGAGAGATGCCGGCTGATAATCGATGGGAAATTCCCTGATCTACTATAGCGACCGGGGATTCCCCGTTGCGCTACTACTCCCGCAGTAGGCTGCTATTGTGTCCGCCGCTTGACTCCCTAGTCTGGACAGTATACAGGGATCGGCTGCAAACAGTCTGAGGGCATGTTTGGATTTGCAGCCAATATGGGCCACACCAAATATTTACACGCCCATCAAGATGGCTGGCATTTGGTTCACATCCTGAGTTGACGTGGCCTCAAAAAATTGGCATCGCTAATACTCCCTCCGTTCTGAATTAATTGACGTTTAGGACAGCTAATCTAGTTCAAATTGAACTAATTTTTGTGTCCTAAACATCAATTAATTCAGAACGGAGAGAGTACAAACACAGGGACAAAACGTTGGAGCGCAAAGATCTCTGCCAAAACGCAGCATCACTACCCTGCAGGGTTCTAGTTGGCTGGATTAATGCTTAGCTTTTATTTTAGCTAGTTTCAAATGGTTGTATTTGCTAAACTGTTAATCAAAATAAAAATTGGTTTGCACTGTTGTATTCAGTGCAATTAAATCTACGAAATAAGATCTCAGTTGCCCATATTTTGATAAAAAAGATTGTTGACATAAGGGCCTCACATGTCAGATTAAGAGATTATAAATTTTGATCACGTCCGAGTCCAAACAGCATTGTTTTTACTACATTACCAACAGTTTGGTCATGCCCTCATGTTGGTCATGACAAATTTTGGTGAGTCAGGTTTCCGCACCTCGATCCGTGGCGTGCCTGAACCTGCTGTCAACTGGGACTCGTTAATGCTAGGTTAAGCAGATTGCTAGAACGATCAGCTGTAGTGCTCAAAAGTTGGTTCATATTTTGTTGTCGTGTTGCTGTATCCCACTTCGTCAGACAGCTCTGTTGCCGCTGTCTCCAACATCTGTATTGCGCCGTTAGCATTCTAACTTTTCTTATTAGATGCAACAACTAGGATTAGTTTTATTTTAAATGATGTTGATTAGTTCAGTTTTAAACTGACTAACGTTATTTAGAATGAAACAGGAAGAGTATTTGCTAAAACTTTTTTTAATTTCCTTGCTTGGTACTTACAAGTAATAATGGAAGTACCGAGGGGTCCCTATGATCATGGAAAAGTAGCATCCATTATAGGATGACTATAGCACATCTCTCGTACTATTCTTGTACGTATAAGCGACGGGTACAAGATGGTGATAGATACCAACTGAAACCCGCTCTCGGACAGAAAGAGAAGAGTAAACTCGGAGTTAGCTTTTTTCTTTTTAATGTTCAGTTTCTGAGGCATGCGTTTTGCTGATACACATACTTTTAAGCTTATTTTTCTCCGTGTCTTTGCTGAACATTAGTTTCTTCAAAATAAATCTGGATTCCGGTGCCCTTTTCAGTTTAATATTAAGTTTAGAGTTAGAATCGTATAGTTCATTCAAAATATGAACCAACAAGCTTGCACCATTTGCATCTACACACGCTAAAGTTATTTAATCCCTCCTTTTCGAATTATTTGACGTTGTTTAATTTAAAATTAAACTAAACACCGTTAAATAATTCAAAACGAAGAAAATACATTAACTTTTCTTCCATCACAAATACGGAAAATGCAAAACAGAGAACGACCAATAGCATACGTTTATTAACTTTATATTGGACAGAGAGCGCTTCAGCCTAGACTTACAACCTTTATCCACAGCCTACTTTGCATTGGAGTAGTAAACAAACAAGATGCTACAAACTATATTCACACAGACTTTAGAGAAACACAAGGGAAAAAAGATGTAGCAACATAGTACGACCTAATAACACAGAAACCGTATCACACAAACTTTAATTTACAACGACAAACATCACGAAAATCCGAGCAGTCGTTGCAGATCTTCATGCTTAAGTATGCAAAATCTTCTGAATTTTTCGTGCGCTGAACCGAAACATACGTACTCGTACTTAACCACCTAGCCATGGCCGATCGTGAGCTTAGCACGATCACATGATGCTGCACCCGGCGCTGGGCTCTTCTTCGTAGTACTGCGGCGGTGCTCCGTACGGGCTCCTTCCATAGCCGTACGCCGGCGCGCCGTACCCGCCGTGGCCGTACGCCGCAGCAGGCGCGCCGTAGTACCCTCCGGCGGGATACCCACCGTACTGCGGCGCGCTGTAGCCCCACTCGGGGGCCGCCGGGGCCGGCCAGATGGACGGAACGGCCATGGCCTGCGGCTGCGGCGCCATTCCTGGCATCCTCATGGGCGCCGCCGTCGCCATCGACATGGACGGGCCGGTGCGGGGGGCGTCGAGCCGTGCCGCCACGGGGGTGGTGGTGACGATCTTGGGCTTTCCGTTCCCGCCGTGGTGCGCGTGGGCCGGCTCGTCGTCGTCCGACATGTCGTCGAAGTCGAACTTGACGTGCTTCTTGTCCGGCTTCCCGCCGCCGTGTCTCTTCTCCTGCTTGCCAACCCCACCACCGCCGTACCCGCCGTGCCCCTTCTCCTGCTTACCGCCGCCACCACCGAATCCGCCGTGTCCCTTCTCCTGCTTGCCACCACCGCCGCCACCACCGAATCCGCCGTGCTCCTTTTCCGGCTTGCCGCCGCCGCCGTACCCACCGTGGCCGTGACCGTCGACCTTCCCGGGCTTTGTGGGCGCGTTAAAGCCGTGCTTCTGGTTCCCTCCGCCGACGACGTGCATGTCGGTGATGACCTTGCCGGCGTTGGACGTGAGCCTGTCAGCGACGTCATCGGCGTCGAAGGGCCCCGAGATGGTCACCGTCTTGCTCTTCTCGTCGTAGGAGATGATCCTGATGCTCGCTTTGTCTGTTGGCGCGTAGGGTGAGGAGGTGCAGGCACGCAGAGTTAATTAGATCATCTGAGACGGTGAGCCCATCGACTGAAAATCAATTTGGCACAGTTTGAAACAGAGCTACACAAACCTTGGATCTTGCAGAGGACCTTCCTGATCTTCTTGTAGCATTTCTCACAGTCGAGATCGACTCGCATCACAATCGTAGACATCTGAGGCAAGAGGGGTTACCACACCGTGTAAAGTTAGTTAATGCTAATCTTTGTGTCTGAATTTATCAGCTCCATCCGTTTCCCAACATGCCCCTGGATCTAGGTAGTCCGTCCATTTCCAAAAGGGAAAGGAATTGCACGTTGCTTGTTGTGTACTTCACGCCAAGCAAGTACTAACTACTTGAGTGGAGGTAGCACGTGGCCTTTCGACAGATATCGCTAACACATCAACCGATGTGTATGTTGAAAGCAGAGCAAGAGCAAGCAGTGTCTGAGGCATGAAACAGGGTGAACAATGGGAACTAAATCAAAGCAGAAAACGCTGTGTATCTTGTTGTTTTTCCAAACATGAGAAAGAAACGGAAAAGAGCGCAACCAGCATACTCGCCAAGATTTCTGGCAGATGTTTGTTGCTAACTAGAGCATTGGCAAAGAGATCAGAGACAGGGGCAGATTAACTTGTGCATGAACAGTGGAAACCATTGGAGTTTGGAAGCCAGGAAGAGAGAGAGATGGGGAGAGAGAGAGAAGCTTATTAGTACCTTATCTGCTTCTGTAGAAGGTGGTGCAGAGCAGAGGTGGAGGCGAAGAAGCCGGGATAGAGGAGGAGATAAGGGGCAGCAGAAGAAGCAGAAGAAGGGAAAGGAGACTTGAGGCTGGCGGGACAGGGTGTGGAACCTCGCTTTTGTTTGTTGGGATGAGCCTACCGGCGCCGTGCCGCTCTCGAGTACTCTAACCTGTGATCGCCAAGCTTTCCACCGGAAGCACCACCATCAAGCTGCTCTGGCCGTGTGTCTGTCGGTGAGTGCGGCGGTGTCTTCCGCCGTCGTGATTACAAGTACAAGATCTTTGGGGGAATCCAAGGGCCCAGCGATCATCGGTGGTCCGTCTGCTCTGCTCTGCTGGTAACCAAACCAACACCACCTTCTGATTTACGACCACTGCACTCTCTACTACTCCTACTAGAGTAACTAGACAGCACCGGACTGCAAATCTATGGAGCAGTTGAGCATGGCCACATCTCGCTTTAGTGGAAAGGTTGGCTCAACCAAAGAAAAGAAAAGAAAAATTCAGGCAGTGGACCACATTTTACTCTGGTTCCTGTACTAATCCCGTGTTTCCCGTCTTCTACCAAGCAAAGAAAAAAAGAACAACTCTGGCGTGAGTAGATACAGCTAAGCATCCACCTCTTTTGACCGAGAATGGATGCGCAAATGCGAGTACTTGCCGTTGACTCGTCCTAGGTTTAACGTTGCACGCTGGTTTAGCGTATCCAGGGCATTGCATGTTTGGTTCATATACTAATGTTACCACTATTTGCCATAAGTTTTTGTTAAATTTAACTAAATTAGATGCTCCAATTTTCTACCATAACTTTACAAGACTAAGGGGATTTTGCCACACTTTTTTAGTTATTGACATGTGGGACCTACTTAAATAGAAAGGAATCTTGGCACACTTGTGGCAATGAACCAAACATATGATTAACATGGTCAAACTTGACTAACTTTAGGTATGGTAAAATGTGACAAATTATGCCTTCAAACCAAACATCCCCACAGTCTAAACCTTCACTCACACCTCTTTCGTTCCTCTAGCTGCCTACTTTCTCCAACGACACGTCTTTCAAACGTGGGGGCTTACCATGATATATATATATATATATATATATATATATATATATATATATATATATATTTTGCTCCCTCCGTTCTAAAACTATTATTATTAGGACAGTATTTTTAGTTTAATTCTAAGTTAAATTTGTTGTCTTAACAATATCAATTTGATAATGGAGGGAGTATCGCTTTTATTCGACTGTTAATCCCGCTGAGCGGCACCACTGAACCAAGTTGTCGCTCCAACTAACGTTGCTGCTGGAAAGAAAGCGGCGAGGAAGGAAAGACATCTTTAGCGCTGCCATTATACATCGTCGTCCCTCAGTAGCGGGGACATTGTTCTCACGGACGTCCGCTTGTTTGCACGCGCTCCGGTCAACAGCAGCCCAATACCTTCAATTTTGGCGGCAAAAAAAAAAACAAGACTCACAACACGCGACATGAGGTAAGGCACCTCCATCCGGCTAGAGCGCGACGTGGTGGGGCGCAACTCCTCCGGTGGCAGGTGGCGTCGTTTCCTTTGGTGAAGTTGCGAACCTGATGGACACCCGAGACACTCGTGGGACCCGTCGGGTACGGGTGAAGATCTTCATTTTCGTCTATAGGTGCGGACGCGGGTTTCAATTTTCACCCGCAGTCTATCTTGTCACAGACGGATTTCTATTTCACTGGTCTCGAACCTGACTTATTATCATTCCAATTAACAACTTTATCATTATACTTATTACTCTGTGACCCCTGTTACGGTGGAATAGATGGGGCCAAATGGCCACACACACACGGCACACGGCCAGGGCCGCCGTTTATATCCTAAGAAAGCTGACAAGCGGATATGCTTGGAGCGGCGGCACCACTACTACTAGCTAGCTACATCGGCGCGGAAATTAAGCACGGCTTTTGAGTTTTTATTACATATAAGTCTTTGTGGACTGTGGTGGGCACTATGACGTCTGCCACTACGTGCATCCCAATGAGCTAGTAAACCTTTGGCCCCGTAATCCCGAGAACTTCCCCTAATCTAGTGCACAAAACAAGGAAGCAGCGGGACGGGAGAGAGAATTAACGTGTGTGACACGTTGCTTTGCTTTCGCGGGAGCGGGTTCGTTTGCCGTCGTCTGCACCTATCCGTTAGGCATCGATCAGTAATCTGTACTGTGTGATCGATATTGTTTCCATTCCCATAGCATCCGCCACTAACCAATGTGATTACAGGTTAATGCACGAGCTTAATAATATTGACGTGACATATGGATCTATCCAGTGTGTGTTTTGGTGTTCCTTCGCTCTCAATCGCGGCAGGTAGCTAGCTCCAGGACATCAACGACCAACAGTCGTAGCCTCCATGGGCACGTAGAGAGCAGGACAGGGGTCCCCACAGCAGATCTCAAGTGTCGTCTGTGCATCTGGGACCGGTAGTACCATTGTTTGATAACACAGCAAGTTTATACTATCAGGGTTTCCCAAGCGCCACACGGGCTCAAACACGTCTGTGGTAGGAGCGAAATTTTAACTTTATCATCAACCCAGCAGAAAAAGAAGCGCTCAACGTTGTTACCTTGAAAAACAGCTTTCCTCAAGAGGTAGGCAGCAGCGATCGGTCGGCTTGTCGTGGCTTTGGTAGATTGTGATGACGGGCAACTGCGTGCATGGTCACCCACGAGCGGATGCATGTACCATGCGGCGCCGGCGCCCCACTCCACAGCTGCCACGCGACACGGACTTCAAGGATAATGGATGAGATTATGACAGGCATGATGACGCAGCTAGCCCAAACGACCTGTCAGGGACCAGACACCAAGAGGCACGGATGATGATGATGATGGCATCCACGAGAGGCACCGATGATGATGGTGGCTATCATCATCCTGATCACAGGATCCACGGATCAGGGGGTATCTGCAGCTGGAAGATGAGCGGAGAAACCACAAAGTATGGGAAACCAACGAAGGTGAACCAGGAGTGAACGGCAATGCACGTACTTTGATACCTCAGGCTAAAGTCGTCAGGCAGCGTAAGATATTCATCAAGGTTTATCATCCATCCCTAAACAACTTATGATGCATATCTTTCTCCGTTCGCCCTCTCCGGCAAGGTGGAGCTCAAGCCTTGTACAATGGTGATCCTCCGGGCTTCCACAAACGTCTTGGTAAGCTCCGGAGCGATCTCTTCTTCCTCCAACTTTTATAAGGTGAGAGAAGTCACCAAGACACTCTCTCTCACTAGCCTAGAGATTCCAATCACCAAGAATGGACGCACACAAGCTTCTCTCTAGCTAGATCTAGCCTATAGTTGGAGTACAAGAGGTTTTGAGGTGTGGAAGTGGTAGCTCTTGGTCTTGAATGCTTGAGGATGTGTAGTGAGGCTCTGGTGATCAAGACTTGACGAAATGGCCGGTTAGAGGGGTATTTATAGCCAGCCCACACGAGATAGCCGTTGGAAAAGTAGGCAGACTTTTTCTGTGAAGATCGGATCCTCCGATGCACCCCTTTATTTGAGCATCGGTCGAATTCCAAATTAGCTGATGTCATGTGTTAGATGTGACCGTTGGATATAACCGTTGGATCTGACTGTTTAATCGACCGATGTTACTTCAACTTCATCATCGGATGATCCGGTGAGTTGATCTTCAGAATTGGTTCAGAAATAATATCTCTGTTGAAATTGACCGATGTACACTTACTTCATCATCGGATGATCCGGTGTGTACTTCTTCAGAATAACTCAGAAATCATCCTTCTGTTGAAATCAACCGATGTGCCACTTCCTTCACATCGGATGATCCGGTGTGTACTGGGCTCTGAGGTCTTCTTCTTCTGCCAACTCAAACTTGACCGATGTAGTCATTTTGCAAGACATCGGATGATCCGGTGAGTGCAACTTGTTTGCTTCGAGTTGTTTTGAGTTGATCTTTTGGAATCTTCTTGAGTGACCTCTTTGACACTTGTTTGAAATGATATTTTGATGAAGTGTAAGCTTCTTGTGTTGCCAATTTTGATAGAATAGAGTCGTTGTATGAGTTCTTCATTTAGTATTCATGAGTATCGAATAACCCCTTAGAATAGATCGTTGAGGGGTCTCCATTTGTATCCAATGAGCAGTAGATGGTGTGAATAGATAGTTCATTAACGTTTGATGTGATATACGTGAAACCTCGCATCCACAAACTCATTAATAATAACGAACGGTTGTCATTAATCACCGAAACCATACCTCACGGGGGCCTAGATGCTTTCCCGTACCCTTCCCGTACAAGGTATTCAAGGCCCGCGCCTTCCCAAGACACGGAGACGTGGAGCACGCCTCTGTCAGGTGCCGTTGCGCCCAGTCGCATCACAGACTGACGCACGGTGTCAGAACCTGCCAGCCAATAAACACAGCGACAAGACATCCCCTGCCGCCTCCGCCGTCATCAACCACTACGACTAGCGTGCGGCATGGGCAGGGCGGCAAGACGAAGACTCAGAAGCCTTCGCCAGAGACAACTACCGACATAACTGCAGATACGATAGTCGGCAGGCAATCTCCCCGGGACCACCTGTCGGGTCCCGGGCCCCCCTTGTAAGCCACACGAGCCTTGGACTATAAAAGGCTCGGGTAGGCGATGTTAGCAAGGGTTCGCACTCTAGCCATTCGCACGCTGGGTTCGCACTTCTGCAACTCACACCCTAGGCGTAACTCATCCTCAAGCTCAGGACCCCGATTCTGAGCTACAAGCAATACAGCGAGCACCTCAGCTCACCGTGGACGTAGGGTTTTATGCTCCGATGGCCTGAACCACGTAAAACTCGCCGTGTCAAGCTCGTCCCAAACTCGTCCCTACGCTCAAGCTCTCCGCAAGCGACTAGCCCCTCCGAAAAAGAACCTCCGCAGGCTGCCTAGTGCAGATCCGGGGGAAGTGTCGACCACACACTTCGACAGGAGCCATGCTTGGCCGCTAGTGAGGCTCAGAGCCTGCATACACGTGGCAGCCTCGGAGCCCTCCCTAGCAGGTGGTCGGACCCGAGGCCTAGTGAACACACCTTCTCACGAGTGCTCCCTAGCTGCGGTAGGGCCCAGCCTGCAAGTTGGATCTTTGTGTTCGGTATACGTGCTGTAGTAAGTCTTCTTTTGCTCTTACACGCGGGGGTACCCGGTCTTGAGGGTAACGAAACACACATTTATTACAAGATACACAGTTGATAGTTGTTTCCAGCCAAACTGATTCCAGCTTCACCGCAGCTCTCAGCTCACAGCAGCTTTTTCACAGCTCACAGCTAGAATCAGATTTTCAAGAATCCTCAACCAAACCAAACACACCCGAAATCTGTGGTTGGAAAGAACTATCAACTATTGATTCTGTAATAAATGTGTGCCATAAAGAAAATAAAGTTTGGTTATGTAATCAGTGGCATGGTGGGTAATTTCGGTGAGAAGTTGGAACACAAATATGGAAAATCTGGAGTTCCGGCAGATTTCCATTTGCACTAGGAAAATCTGTAGATTCTGGAGAATCTGATCCTCATTTGAACCACTTTGGTTCACATTTCTGATTTTTTGTAGAGAAACTGGTTAGTGCAACTTAACCAAACAGACCCTTACTGTTAACCTCTCGAGTAGGGGTGGACGCTGTTTTTATTTTGTATTAACCGAAATAACAGTTTAACTGAATATTAAACCTGTACTACCAAATAACCTGTAAAAATAAAGCTTAATAGTATTAATCTTCATCCTTATCAAAATTTTTGTAACACCCCAAAATCCTGTTAAGAGGGGAATTTAAAAATTTTTGGACGTGTTGCATGTGTTGCAAAAATTCAAATTCAAACTGGAATTCAATTTAAACTCAAAACAGAAAAGAAATAGAAAAAGAAAAAGGAAAACAGAAAAAAAACCGGCCAGTGGGCCGAAACCCACCAGCCGGCCCACCGATCCCGCGCCAGCCCGCAGCCGCGCGCGCCCCCCCTTCTTCCCACTGACATGCGGGGCCCGCCAACCTTTCTTCCTCCTCGCGCCCGCGCCCGGGCTCGGCCGGACTCTCTCACCCGAATCAAAACCGACCGGAAAATCTCGCGTATCCCAGCCGACTTCCAGACCCCGAAGACTCCAGCTCGATCTAAACCAACCCGCCGCCCTTCCCCCGTCTATAAAAACCCCGGCATCGTCCCGTTTTTCCCCACGATCCGCCGATTTTTCTCCGGTGAGAACCCGAGCCCCTCCGACAAATTTGGCCCGATCTACGCCCGGGAATTCCGATCTAACTCGTCGTCTTGATCCACCGCCTCCGGGGAACCTCGCAGGTGCAGAAAACGCGGTGGTTTGCGGTTCAAACACAGCGCTGACGAGCCTCGCCGTGAATTCACCTCGGACCTCGTTACCGACCGCCTTCCAGGACCTCCGAGCTCAAGAAAACCCCCGAGGTGAGATCCCCGACCTCCCCTCCACCGATCTATGCCATAAAATCACAGTTTTAGGAAGAATTGACGAAGATCTGAAACTCTCCGGCGAGATCGCCGCCTCCCGCCGCCGGGCAGCGCCGCCCGCGCTCGATCAGAGCGACGTGGCCGCTTGTGCGCCATTTATTTTAAATCGCACGGTAGAGTTTAAATCCCCGCGTACCGGTTCGATGTTATAATCTCAGCCGTCTGTTTTAAATCGGACGGTCCACGTCAGCCCCGCGTTATAAAGACTGGAATTCTTACGCGCTACCCCCTGGGGTTCTCGGAAAATAAGAGCTAGCCCCGGAAACTTCTGATCTAGCCCCTGGAACTTCAGAAAATCATGTAAATTCATTTAAAAATCAGTTTTAGCCCCTGGACTTAATAAAAATTAGGAAAACTCCTCTGTTAAGTGTAGCTAGACCCCTGAAAATTTTTGAAATAATATTATAGACCCTGTAGTGGGGTGAGTTTACCTTTTTAACCCTAGTTAATAATAAAGTTAGGAATTTGAATATATGGCTAGTATTTAAAATTTAAAAGGGGGGACAAACATATTGTCAAAGACAAATTAAAAAGTTTCCCAGTACTTAGAAAACCTTGGAGTGAGATAAAAATAGATTTTTGGCTGAAATGAGTCTGTTTAATTGATTAATCACATTTATTAGTTATAGGGACACATTTTTAAGTAGAGAATAATTCTGAAAATTAGTAAAATAAATGTAAAATAGTTCACATTAGAGGAGAAGTTCAAAAATAAATTATTTAATATTTTAGACCCAAAACTTATTCTGTGTAGATGAGGTGTCTTACTATTTTTATAATAAAGTTCACATTTAGACATAGGAAATAAATATGAAAATATAGCAAATTAGGTATGAATAACTAGAAAATGATAAATGAAGTTTCAAAAGTCCAAAGAATTCAGTTTAGGGTTGGTAGAAGGACTGAAGACACATATGGAGTAGGAAAATACCCTTCATGCATACTTGGTAGCTAAAAGGAGTAGTAATTGAATATAAGAAATTTATTTAAATTGGAAACTCATATATATAGTATGCAAGCATAAATCTGAATACAAAAGTAGAAATCATATACACATGTTTAAAAGTGCATGTAAGCTAAAAATCAACACACATAGAGTAACCACAACACATAGAATTTGTGAATGGCTTTCATAAATGTGAATGTGTGGTTTATATGAAGTGGAAGTGTGAACTGTGTCTTATGGATTGTTGTGTTTCTTTTGCTATGTGCGATGGTATGATGTAGAACCTGCTCTAGAGCAAGTTCTTCCTTTCCAAGATCAGGACTACCCATTCCAAGAGCAGCAGGAAGGAGGCAAGTGTCCTTGACCACTTTGATCCTATGATAGGATGTGTAGCTAGAATTATTTGCATTGTCAATTAAAATATGAAACCCATGCTAGAAAGTTTCCCTAGAATTGCATTACCTTGTTTCCTTGTAGCTTGGGTTGGGATTTATTTTATCATGTCATTTATTATTATGCATATGCTTAGCCATGCTTAGAATGGGATATTTGGGATATGAGATCATCAATTTATTTTACCATACTCTTGAATGAGATGTTGTGAGTTATGTAGAGGTAGGGATCAAGGCAAGTTGGATGTTTTGGTTGGTGCTGGGTGCACGAGACCCGAGTTTGTGTTTAGTACTTGCCTGGATCCTAAGGACCGGTTCATGGAGCATGTAACCTGGCTTTACCGTGCCAACCACATGCTGAGATGGGGCAGCTTGGCCGATTAATTAGGTGTATCCTCGGCGTAGTATGGGTGTGTTGGATTGTGCGGGGAGTAGGTGTCAGCTGGACTACCATATGAACCGCAAGGCTCAAGAGGGGGCTACTGCAGCGGGGTTGGAGCCTCTTGTATGCTGTTAGGGGTGAAACCTCAGTGGGCCCACGCTCGTTGGGAATCCCTTTGTAAAGGCTTCGTAGTGATCTCCTGGCTACACACCTGGGAAGTGTGAATGTGGTTCGTAGCCACTGGCATAATGGAGGTTCTTTTAGTCCACCCGGCAACGGGGGATGAAATCACTACATGTGGGTACAGTGATGCAAACTCTGCAGAGTCAAAACTGTCATGACAGCCGTGCTCACGGTCAAGAGCGGCTTGGACTTATTCATGATTAGAGGATTGATGGTTTTGGAAGTTGTGGATGTTAAGCGGGGAGCTTAACATTGGAAATGATGTTATGGTTATTTGATGATGGGATGGGAGATTGAGACCATTTCACCTGTGTAGTAATGTAGGTGCTTAATAAGCTAAGGTAATAGGTATTAATGGCATAGTGCTTTAACCATGAGTTCAACTTCCCCTTGTTCTAGCCATGCATGACATAACTTTCCCACACTTGCTGAGTACCATTGGTACTCAACCTTGCATATTTATTGGTTTATATTGCTGCACATGTCAAGATAATGAGGTGGTGTATAATGACCAAGACTTTGGACCCGAAGAAAGTTTCTAGGTTCATGGAGACCCCCCGGGCAACGCCTGTAACGGAGCCCACAAGAATAATTTTCCACTGCTAGTTTATTTACTTGTGATGAACTTATTATTGTCCATCGAGACATTTGCTATGTAAGACTTATTTATATTCGACACCTGGCTTGTAATAAATGATGCTTCACTATTTGTCATCACATGTATGAGAAAATGATCCTGGCATACATGTGATATTCAGTTGGTTGTTCTTCGGAAAAATCGGGTGTGACAATTTTTCACGTAATCTGACCCAATTCTAATAATCTTCAACCATCACCGGATACATGCCATTTTTCTATATATTTTGCTATTTTTATGTGTTTATTATCATTTTGTCTAATGAATTATATGACAAATTAAAATGCGGTTGAATGAAAAACTGAACCAAATTAACCGCAACAAAATTATGCGGTTATGACTTTTTTGGATCAAATTTAGTTATCAATTCTCCATAACTATTTTTTTATAATTGAATTAACCAAACCGATTTAACTGAACGCCCACCCCTACTATCTAGTGGGCTGGTTGGGGGTGAGCGCAGTTAAGCGTGAAACTAAAAATTGAAGAAGTATACAGTTAATCAAATTTTTAGTTGAATTTGGTTTCAAGTTTTATATATTATGGTTAATTAAATTTTATTTTGTCTCTACTTTGTATTAATTGAATAACTGGTTTAACCAAAAATTCAGCCCACAATACCACATAGCCTATTAAAACAAAACCTAATATACTAACCTTCACCCTCGTCAAAAAGTTGTCCCAACTCGTCCAATCTTGTTAATCTCCATCCACCATCAGCTCATACATCTCCATTCAACAATCTCTACTAGGCTACAATGCTCTACACTTGATCTGTGTAACATCCGAAATTTTTATCACATGTGCATAAACCTTTCTCTCTCACTGCCAACCGTGGCCCAGCCGTCAGTTCCTTCTTCCCCAAAGCTATTGCCGCCATTTTCTCTCCTCTCTCATTCTTCTATTATCACATGTGATGAAAACCGATCGGATCCGCCCGTTTCTTCGCGCCTCTTCTCCAAATGGCATACCAGCAACCGTCACCTACTCCTCTACAATAAATCCCAATCGAAACCGGCGCAGTTCCCTCACCATTAGGCTTGTTTTTCCCTCGGTGAGAACCGCCGCCCTAATCCTCAATTCTTCGAATTCGAGCACTCCAAAACACATGGAATTATATGAAGCCATAAGTATATGGAGAAAATAAAAAAGAAAATAAGTAGTATATGTGTATAATTAAGTATATATATGATTGAAATGTGTTGTTAAGTTTCTTATTGCATGTTTTGCATTGTTTGTGTGCATATACATGGGTAGAACCATCACAACAACTATTTCCTAATCTTCAAGAGCAAGATTTCGAAAACATCCATTCAAAGGTAAGTGTTCCTTGACCACTTTGTACCTATTCTAGAATGATTAGTTAGAATATTTACATGATGTCTTCAATATGAAACCCAGTTTAGAATGTTTACTTAGTTTTATTCCTTTATCATTCCTTGCAAAACCATGGAGGGATTTAGTTAGGACTTGTTAGTTATCATTTTATGTGCTTAGCCATGCTTAGAACTTAGAAAATGAATGAAACATTGTTGTTGCTAGTCTTGTGGATAATATGAAAGACACAAGTGTGTGTCATGGTGTTAGGAATCTAGACAGGCTGGTTGTTTTGGATGGTGCTTCGTGCACGAGACTCGGTTAGTGATAGTGTCTGTCTTAGATTCTAAGGACCGATTCATAGAACAGTTAACCCGGCTTTACAGTGCCACCACAAGACTGAGATGGGGCAGCTTGGCCAATTAATTAGGAGTTTGCCGGTATAGTATGAGTGTTTGGATGGTGCTGGGAATGGGAGTCCATTTTTGACTACCCTAGAAACTGCAAGGTTCAAGAGGGGGCTTCTGCAGGGAAGGGTTTAATCCGAGGAACTGTAGCGGTTAAACCTCAGTGGGCTTGTACTTGCCGGTAGACCCTTTGTAAAGGCCATGTAGTGATCTCCTGATCACACACCAAAGGAAGTGTGTAATGTGGCTTGCAACCACGGATATCAGGGAGGTTCTTAGTCCACCTGGCAACAGGAGATGGAATCACTACTTGTGGGTAAAGTGGTATAATCTCTGCAGAGAACCAAACTGTCATGACAGCCGTGCTCACGGTCAAGAGCGGCTTGGACTTGTCCATGATTAGAGAAACATGGATATGGGTTGAAAGAAGTTGTTGGGTGGTGTAACCTCACATTAATAACTTAATTATGAAGATGGTGGGATTTATCACTTAGTAATAAAGGTTGCTAATTAAGCTAAGGTATAGGATTAGTGCATAGTGCTTAACCATGTTAGCCTTTCCTGGCTATTAGCCTTCATAACATTCTTCCCTACACTTGCTAAGTACCTTTGGGTACTCAAACTTGCTTTTGTTGGATATCATATGCTGCTCAGATGCAAATGAAGATATAGACTTCGATGAGGAGGACTTCGATCCCGAAGAGTTGTTCTAGGCTGGTGAAACCCCTGGGCAACGCTTGTGGATTGGAGAACCACTGTGATAGACTTCCGTTGTTGTGTAATTAGTGTCATAGTACTTTTATTAGTTTATTATGACTCATGTTGTATTATTATGATATATGTTGTACTTGGCTTATAATATAATAATATTTCATTCTTGTCGGCACATGTATGAGTCAACTGATCCTGGCATACATGTGAGAATACGCTCGGGTGTTTCTTATGAAAAAACGGGTGTGACAAAGTGGTATTAGAGCCAAGGTTGCCCGTAGGACCCGAGCCTAGTTAGAAATGGACGGGATGAGTATTAATATTTTAGTAAAACTATTTTACCAAAGATTTTGGTAGAAAAAGGATTAGATTATATATATTGTCTAACCTAATCTATACTCAAAAGTATATTATTATTTATTCTTCTAACTCATTTTAAATTTTTCATGAAACAGATGGCACGTACGCGTCTCATAGCCCGTAAGTCCACCGGAGGACGGGTTCCTCGACACCAGTTGGCTGCACGTACCCTTGAGGATGTGGACAACCCCGCCACATACCAAACTCATGGGGAGTCCACATAGGGCATGGTGGAGCGCCTTAGACACCTCCTTCGCTGTGCTAGGTACACCGACAAGCTAATGTGTACTACGACACCACTGGAGTTTCTCGTGCGGAACGCGAGGAATGGAGATCAGAGGTGAGGATCTATCATGAGAACAAACTGCTCAAGATCCACAACTCACCGGCATGGAGATCCACCATGGCAGAGGCTGAAAAAGGATGCTACGTGGGAAGCGATCACGTGCCAGACCTACATCAACCGTGGACGCCTTGAGGGGACTCAATACATGTACACCCCACAGCGACAAAGTGGAAGTGCAAAGTTCAACTATGAACCAATAAGAGAGGGTTGTAACATCGTATAGATGGATGTGAGCCTCGAGGAAGGAGTTAGCCTCAGCACCAGGCTACAGAACTGCCAGCAGGAGCTTCAGGATGTACGTGACCTCCTGAAGAAGATAGAGGCCATAATGCGTGGACTGATGAGGATGAGGGATGGAGAAGTGAGTGATCTCTATGTTTCACATGGAGACACTTGGACTCCTGACTCTCCAGACCGTAGGGCAGCCAAACGCCCTCGTGCCGCACCACCACCCGGAGCCATCACAGCTGAGTCAGAGGCTAGTTCTCCTGATGACGATGAGGAGGATCCTCAGGAGAATGCACAAGTCCTAGGGGATAACTAGGATAGTTGTCCTTACATATATAATAACTCGTGTAGTACGTCTATGTATTGTTATGTAATGCTTAATATGTAATAGTTGTTTAGGTTTGATAAATATAATGTGTTGTTTAGTGTGTAAACGTGAGTTTTGAAAGCCATAGGCTTATGTTCACAACCTCGTTAGTGTATGTACATAACTATTAATGCATATAAATGCTAAGTTTGCTTCAAACATGATTGTCAAATGAACTTAATAAAACTTTTATAACTTTTGAGTGGAACTAATGAGGATATATGCACAATAAGATGCGAATAGGAGAGTATATATATAAGTTGAATCTAAATATAGTCTTTCACAATAGATGGCAGGTAGAAGAAGACGCAATGAAGGAAACAACAAAAATGATGTTGCAAGGTTTCCTCTACCTGAATGGCAGCCAAGGGTTGCATGAAGAGTTGATGGAAAGTAATGCAACAAATGATGAATATGCAAAATCAACTCATACAGAACTTGACTCAAGTGGTAGCCAACCTGCAGCAACCTCCACCACCAGTTCAAAACGCACCACGTCAACCAAGGTTGAGTGAATTTCTCAATACTCGGCCATCAAGGTTTGACAGTGCCATAGAGCCATTAGAAGGTGATGATTGGCTCAAGAATGTTGAGAACAAGTTACAGATCATTGTAAGGATCGAAACGCCCAAGAGGGGGGGTGAATTGGGCTTTTTCAAATTTTAGAGCAATTTAAAACTTAATGGTTGAAGCCCAATTCCCTATGCGAACTAACTACGCAAGCAAGAGTATTAAGTGCGGAATAGTAAATGCATAATAGTAAGAGGGTGAGGAGAGAGATGCAAACTCCCGCGGAGACTCGGAGACACGGCGATTTTTCCCGTGGTTCGGTAAGATCACAAAGATCTACCTACGTCCACGTTGTGGCACCCACCAAAGGGTATAGCCACTCCCAAGTCACCAAGACAAGGGAATCCACTATCTTTCCCCGTTAGCCATCTCCGGCAAGGTGGAGCTCAAGCCTTGTACAATGGTGATCCTCCGGGCTTCCACAAACGCCTTGGTAAGCTCCGGAGCGATCTCTTCTTCCTCCAACTTTTACAAGGTGAGAGAAGTCACCAAGACACTCTCTCTCACTAGCCTAGAGATTCCAGTCACCAAGAATGGAAGCACACAAGCTTCTCTCTAGCTAGATCTAGCCTATAGTTGGAGTACAAGAGGTTTTGAGGTGTGGAAGTGGTAGCTCTTGGTCTTGAATGCTTGAGGATGTGTAGTGAGGCTCTGGTGATCAAGACTTTACGAAATGGCCGGTTGGAGGGGTATTTATAGCCAGCCCACACGAGATAGCCGTTGGAAAAGTAGGCAGACTTTTTCTGTGAACATCGGATTATCCGATGCACCCCTTTATTTGAGCATCGGTCGAATTCCAAATTAGCTGATGTCATGTGTCAGATGTGACCGTTGGATATATCCGTTGGATCTGACTGTTTAATCGACCGATGTTACTTCAACTTCATCATCGGATGATCCGGTGAGTTGATCTTCAGAATTGGTTCAGAAATAATGTCTCTGTTGAAATTGACCGATGTACACTTACTTCATCATCGGATGATCCGGTGTGTACTTCTTCAGAATAACTCAGAAATCATCCTTCTGTTGAAATCAACCGATGTGCCACTTCCTTCACATCGGATGATCCGGTGTGTACTGGGCTCTGAGGTCTTCTTCTTCTGCCAACTCAAACTCGACCGATGTAGTCATTTTGCAAGACATCGGATGATCCGGTGAGTGCAACTTGTTTGCTTCGAGTTGTTTTGAGTTGATCTTTTGGAATCTTCTTGAGTGATCTCTTTGACACTTGTTTGAAATGATATTTTGATGAAGTGTAAGCTTCTTGTGTTGCCAATTTTGATAGAATAGAGTCGTTGTATGAGTTCTTCATTTAGTCTTCATGAGTATCGAATAACCCCTTAGAATAGATCGTTGAGGGGTCTCTATTTGTATCCAATGAGCAGTAGATGGTGTGAATAGATAGTTCATTAACGTTTGATGTGATATACGTGAAACCTCGCATCCACAAACTCATTAGTAATAACGAACGGTTGTCATTAATCACCGAAACCATACCTCACGGGGGCCTAGATGCTTTCAATCTCCCCCTTTTTGGTGATTGATGACAACACAACGAGTAGAGCATAGAATTAATGGAATTAAAACGCAATGTTCAAAAAAGAAATATAACAAGTGCAAATTGCAACACAAGTGGCTCGAAGGCTCAAATAATAAACAATAAAGCGCAAGAGCACAAAGTAGCACCCGGAGTACAATAATAGCAAATAATAATAACAGGCAATCTCAAATAGATAACAATAAGTAGCAAAAGGATAGACACTCCCCCTAAAACCAAGAACTCCCCCTAGAACTGAGCTAACCCTCCCCCTGACTCTAACTCTTCTCCCCCTTTGGCATCAAGACACCAAAAAGGGAAGTCGAGTGCCTACGACTCAGGCGCGCTCCTGGCGACGGTGAAGCGGTCGGCTTCGACGGTGCTGTCGCCGGAGCTGCTGGAGGTGGAGGTCGCTGGCGCTGGAGTTGGAGCGGGGGGAGCTGGAGCTGGAGCTGGAGCTGCTGGGGGATCCGCTGAGACTGCTGGCGCCGGTGGAGAAGGTACTGCCGGAAGAGGTGAGGACTGGAACGACGTCAGCGGCAGTACTGTCGAGTGAACGGGCGCTGTCGAGGCGAGCAGAGGTGGTATACTGAAGCTGGGGATCGACGAGGACGGTGCTGGAGCTGGTGCCAATGGGGGTGCACCTGGAGCCTGACTGAGTCCCGAGTGCTGAGGTGGAAGGGCGACTCCCGTCTGCTGGTAGAGGTTTGTGACCAACCCCATGTCACACCCGGTTTTTCCGAAGAACAACCAAGTGAATATCACAGGTATGCCAGGATCATTTTCTCATACATGTGATGACAAATAGTGAAGCATCATTTATTACAAGCCAGGTGTCGAATATAAGTAAGTCTTACATAGTAAATGTCTCGATGGACAATAATAAGTTCATCACAAGTAAATAAACTAGCAGCGGAATATTATTCTTTAGGGCTCCATCACAGGCGTTGCCCGGGGGTCTTCATGAACCTAAAAACCTTCCTCGGGTCCAAAGTCTTGGTCGTTATACACCACCTCATTATCTTGACCTGAGCAGCAATATAAACCAACAAATATGCAAGGTTGAGTACCAATGGTACTCAGCAAGTGTGGGAAAATTATATCATGCATGGCTAGAACAAGGAGAGGTTGAACTCATGGTTAAAGCACTACGCAATTAATACCTATCACCTTAGCTTATTAAGCACCTACATTACTACACAGGTGAAATGGTCCCAATCTCCCATCCCATCATCATAACCAAATAACCATAACATCATTTCCAATGTTAAGCTCCCCGCTTAACATCCACAACTCCCAAAAACCTTCACTCCTCTAATCATGAATAAGTCCAGGCCGCTCTTAACCGTGAGCACGGCTGTCAAGACAGTTTTGACTCTGCAGAGTTTGTACCACTGTACCCACAAGTAGTGATTTCATCCCCTGTTGCCGGGTGGACTAAAAGAACCTCCATTATGCCAGTGGCTACGATCCACATTCACACTTCCCAGGTGTGTGGCCAAGAGATCACTACGAGGCCTTTACAAAGGGATTCCCGACGAGCGTGGGCCCACTGAGGTTTCACCCCTAACAGCATACAAGAGGCTCCAACCCCGCTGCAGTGGCCCCCTCTTGAGCCTTGCGGTTCATATGGTAGTCCAGCTGACACCCTACTCCCCGCACCATCCAACACACCCATACTACGCCGGGGATACACCTAATTAATTGGCCAAGCTGCCCCATCTCAGCATGTGGTTGGCACTGTAAAGCCGGGTTACATGCTCCATGAACCGGTCCTTAGGATCCAGGCAAGTACTAAACACAAACCCAAGTCTCGTGCACCCAGCACACAACCAAAACATCCAACTTGCCTTGATCCCTACCTCTACATAACTCACAATATCTCATTCAAGAGTATGGTAATATAAACTGATGATTTCATGTCCCAAACATCCCATTCTAAGCTTGGCTAAGCATATGCATGGACATAAATAACATGACAAAATAAATCCCAACCCAAGCTACAAGGAAACAAGGTAATGCAACTCTAGGGAAACTTCCTAGCATGGGTTTCATATTTCATTTGACAATGCAAATAATTCTATCTACACATCCTAGCATAGGATCAAAGTGGTCAAGGACACTTGCCTCCTTCTTGCTGCTCTTGAAATGGGTAGTCCTGATCTTGGAAACTGATAGCTTGCTCTTGAACAGGTTCTACTTCATACCATCACACATAGCAAAAGGAAAACAACAATCATAAGACATAGTTCACACTTCTACTTCATACAAACCACACATTCACATTTATGAAATTTTCTTTACCATTTTATGTGTTGTGGATACTCTATGTGTGTTGATTTGGGGCTTGCACACACTTTTATTTACATGTGTATGATTCCCACTTTGGTGTTCATATTTATACTCACATACTATATATATATATATATATGTATATATGTGTGTTTCAGTTTTAAATAAATTCCTTATATATTAAACTACCAAGTATGTATGAAGAGTATTTTTCTTCTCCATATGTGCCTTCATAATTTCTATCAACCCTAAACTGAATTCTTTGTACTTTAGAAACTCCATTTATCATTTACTAGTTTCTATATTTTCAGATTTATATTCTTATGCATAATTGTGCATTTTATTATTAAATTAGTAATACACACTCCCTAAACAGATTAGGTTCTGGTCCTAAATAATTTAAGATCATATTTTGGACCTTGGCTTCTGATGTATACTATTTCATAATTATTTTTCCTATTTTTCTTTAACTATTCTTTACTTAAGAATGTGTCCCTATACTATTAAATGTGAATAATATATGAAACAGATTTATTTCAGCCCCAAAAATATATTTTTATCTCACTCCAAAGTTTTCTAAGTACTGAGAAAGTTTTTAATAATTTTGACAATTAGGTTTGTCCCCCTTTTTAATATTTAAACACTAGTTACATATTCAATTTTCTAAATTAAATATTAAACAGGGCTAAAATAATGAATTCACCCCATTACAGGGTATATAATATTATTTTCATAATCTCCAGGGGTCTAGCTACACTTTTCAGAGGTGTTTTTCTTAATTTCTATTAAGTCTAGGGCTAAAACTGATTTTTAAATGAATTTACATGATTTTCTGGAGTTCCAGGGGCTAGATCTGAAGTTTCCGGGGCTAGCTCTCAATTCCAGAGAACCCCAGGGGGTAGTACGTAAGAATTCCAGTCTTTATAACGCGGGGCTGACGTGGACCGTCTGATTTTAAACCGATGACTGAGATTATAACATCGAACCGGTACGCGGGGTTTTAAAGTCTACCGTGCGATTTAAAATAAACGGCGCACAAGCGGCCACGTCGCTCTGATCGAGCGCGGGCGGCGCTGCCGGCGGCGCACGGCGGCGGGAAGCGGCGATCTCGCCGGAAACTTTCGGATCCTCGAGAATTCTGCCTAGAACTGTGATCTTATGGCCTAGATCGGTAGAGGGGAGGTCAGGGATCTCACCTCGGGGGTTTTCTCGAGCTCGGGGGTCCTGGAAAGTGCTCGGCAGCGAGGTCCGAGGCAAAACCACGGCGAAGCTCGTCGGAGCTGGATTTGCACCGTAAGTCTTCGGGTTTTCTGCACCTACAAAGTTCCCCGGAGGCGGTGGATCAAGACCAACGAGTTAGATCAGAGTTTCCGAGCTTAGATCGGCCAGAATTCACCGGCGAAGTCTCGGTGCTCACCGGAGTGAAAATCGGCGATCGCGTGAGAAAAACTGATCGGATCGGTTGTTTTTATAGCCGGGGGAGGGCGGTGGTTCTGTTGTGATCGAGTTAGAGTCCTCAGGGTCCAGAATTCGGCTGCGAGACGCGGTTTCCCGATCGGTTGCGATCGCGCGCGCGGGGGAGAAGTCCGGGGTCGCGGGGTTAGGGATGACAGGCGAGGGGCAGCGCGGCGCGCGCGGGGGCGGGCTGCGCGGGGGTTTGCTGGGCCGGCTGGGGTTTCGGCCCACTGGCCAGTTTTTTTCTGGTTTTCCTTTTTCTTTTTCCATTTCTTTTCTGTTTTGAGTCTAATTTGAATTCCAGTTTGAATTTGAATTTTTGCAAAACATGCAACACGTCCAAAAATTTCTAAATTCCCCTCTGAACATGGTTTATGGTTCTAAATCAAAATTTGAGTTTTGACTAAAAATTTGGGGTGTTACAGCTCTACCCCCCTTAAAAGAAATCTCGTCCTCGAGATTGGTGTTTCTAAGAAAACAATTCCGGAAATTGTGCCTTAAGCTCATCTTCCCGTTCCTAGGTGGCTTCCTCTTCTAAGTGATGCTTCCACTGCACCTTGCACATCCTGATTCTCTTATTTCTGGTGAGGCGTTACATCGTCTCCAAAATCTTGTATGGTTGCTCGGCATAAGACAAATCCTCAGCTACATCCACTTCATTCATGGGTAACACCTCCTCAGGCGTCCTCAGACATTTCTTGAGTTGCGACACATGGAACACATCGTGCACGTCCGACAGATGAACCGGCAACTCTAGTTGGTACGCCACTTCGCCTTTTCTTTCCAAAACTTGAAAGGGTCCGATGTATCGAGGTGACAACTTCCCTTTCACCTTGAACCGACGAAGTCCTCTGATAGGGGACACCTTGAGATAAACATAGTCTCCCACGTTGAAAACGAGCTCTCTTCTTCGTACATCAGCATAACTCTTCTGGCGTGTCTGTGCTATCCTCAAGTTGTTGCGAATCTCTCTCACCTTTGCCTCGGCTTCTTGTAGCACTTCTGGACCAAACACCTTACTTTCTCCTGTTTGGTTCCAAAATAGGGGAGTTCTGCACTTCCTTCCATACAAAGCTTCAAACGGTGACATCTTCATACTAGCTTGATAACTGTTGTTATAGGAAAACTCCGCATACGGTAGGTTCTTGTCCCAACTCCTATTGTTTTTGAGTGCACATGCCCTTAACATATCTTCAAGGATCTGATTGGTTCTCTCCGTCTGCCCGTCAGTTTGGGGATGATAGGCAGAGCTGAAATTCAGATGGGTTCCCATGGTTTTATGCAACTTCTGCCAAAACCTCGAGGTGAACTGTGTCCCTCGGTCCGACACTATCTTCTTTGGCACTCCATGGTAACACACAATCCTTGACATGTACAATTCTGCCAATTTGGATCCGCTGTAGCTTTCTTTCACTGGAATGAAATGAGCTACCTTGGTTAGCCGATCAATAATGACCCATATTGAATCATACCCGGATTGGGTCCTAGGCAATCCCACGACAAAATCCATGCTGATTTCTTCCCACTTCCATTCAGGCACTTTGAGTGGTTGCAATAATCCCGCGGGTCGTTGATGTTCCGCTTTCACCAACTGACATGTGTCACATAGGGCAACATGTTCCGCGACATCTCGCTTCATGCCATACCACCAATACCTGCCTTTGAGGTCCTGGTACATCTTCGTACTCCCAGGATGAATGGAATAGTCAGAATCGTGAGCCTCCTTCAAAATTAATTCATGGATCTCCTTTACTTCTGGCACACAGATCCTTTTCCCGTGCCACACCGTTCCCTGTTCATCCTCTCTAAAACCAGGAGCTTTATTTTCCTTGATAAGCTGTCTGATCTCTTGTATCTTCTCATCATTCTTTTGGCCCTCGCGTATGTCTTGCTCGAGTGTGGAGTCCACTTCCATGGCGATGGCTTCACCACTATTTACTAGACATAGATTGAGCCTTATAACCTCGTCCTTCAATTCTGCAGGCATGTCCTTCAAGCTCAACTTATTGACCTGCACTTTCCGACTCAAAGCATCGGCCACGACGTTTGCTTTCCCGGGATGATAGTTGATGCCCACATCAAAGTCATTGATTAGCTCTAACCATCTCCTTTGTCTGAGGTTGAGATCAGGCTGTGTGAATATGTACTTCAAACTCTTATGATCCGTATATATCTCTGTCCTCTTCCCCATCAAATAGTGCCGCCAAATTTTCAACGCGTGTACCACTGCAGCTAGTTCTAGGTCATGTGTAGGATAGTTCTTCTCGTGCTTCCGAAGCTGCCGGGATGCATATGCCACGACATGTCCTTCTTGCATGAGAACACATCCCAACCCGTTTCCAGAGGCATCGCAGTACACTGTGAAATTCTTCTGCATATCTGGCATAACCAACACTGGGGCTGTTGTCAATCTCTTCTTCAACTCCTGAAAGCTCGTATCGCACTGTGGCGTCCAGGTGAATGTGATTCCCTTTTCCAACAGTTTGGTGAGAGGTCTCGAGATCTTGGAGAATCCCTCAATAAACCGTCGATAGTATCCAGCCAATCCCAAAAAGCTTCGAACTTCCCCGACATTTTCAGGGGTTTTCCACTTCTGGATATCTTCGATTTTGGCGGGATCTACGGAGATTCCTCCCTCCGAGATTATATGTCCTAAAAAGGGAACTCTCTTTAGCCAAAACTCACACTTGCTCAACTTAGCATATAGTTGGTGTTCTCTCAGCCTCTGTAACACCAACCTTAGATGTTTCTCATGTTCTTCTTCATCTTTGGAGAAGACGAGAATATCATCTATGAAAACCACCACAAATTTGTCCAGATATTCCATGAATACCTTGTTCATGAGGTACATGAAATATGCCGGGGCATTGGTTAGTCCGAAAGGCATGACAGTGTATTCATACAGTCCGTACCGAGATACGAAAGCTGCCTTGGGAATATCAGATTGCCTTATCTTGAGTTGGTGGTATCCCGACCTGAGATCAATTTTCGAGAACACGCAAGCTCCCCTCAACTGATCAAACAAGTCTTCAATGCGGGGTAATGGATACTTGTTCTTGATGGTCACCTCATTCAAGGCACGGTAATCCACGCATAACCTTTGAGTTCCATCTTTCTTAGGCACAAATATTACCGGAGCTCCCCATGGTGAGGAACTAGGGCGAACATACCCTTTTTCCATCAATTCCCTCAAATGATCCTTGAGCTCTTCTAGCTGCTTGGAGTCCATTCGATAAGGTCTCTTGTATATCGGGGCTGTTCCCGGTACTAGCTCGATTGCGAATTCCACATCACGGTCGGGAGGCATTCCTGGCAACTCCTCCGGAAAAACATCTGGATATTCCCTGATAGTCCTGATTTCCTCAACTTTCACCTCCACTTGATTTAATTTAATGTCTCTCCTAGGCTCGTGTATCGTTATGAACTTTACTCTTGCGCCACTAGGGTGAGTTAGTTCCACCGTTCTGGTCGAACAATGGATGATTCCTTTATGTTTGGTCAACCAATCCATACCCAAAATAATATCTATCCCTTGTGAATCGATCACTATGAGGTTAGCGGTAAATACTACCCCATTAATGTCTAGGTTCACTTTGGGACACACTTGTCTTGTCCTTATTTCTCCACCTGGAGAGTTTACCGCTAGCATATGGTTCATTTGTGTGGTTGCTAGGTCATGCTTCTTAACAAACCCTTGAGCAATGAACGAATGGGTAGCACCAGAATCAAACAGCAGAGTTGCAAGGTGTAAATTGGCAGGAAACTTACCAACTACCACGTCGGGTGCCTCTTGTGCTTCCTCCATAGTGACGTGGTTTACCCGTCCTCTCATTACGTTCTGCTGCTGTGGCTGCGTGGGCTTCTTCTTTGGACACTTATGGGCGTAGTGCCCCACTTCACCACAGCTGAAACATTGCACCCCAATCTTAGATGCTTGGCCCTTGTTGTCTTGGGGTTGGTTTGGGGGTCCTTGCACTGCTGGTCGAGGTGGATATGCGGGGCGAGGCTGCTGCACAAACTGACGTTGCGGCTGTGCTGGTGCTGCGGGAGGCCTGTAGTTTGGGTTGTACCCTCTTGGTGCTGAATAGGGTACCGCAGCACGGCTCGTCTGCCCCGTAGGTTGCTGCATCATACGTGGGCGGGTGTTGCTCCCTGAGGCTTGATGTGACCACCCAGCCTTCCTCTTATTCTCATTTTCCAGGGCCTTTAGCTTTCTTTCCACCACAAACGCTCTGTCCACCATCTTTTGAAAGCTTTCATACTCATTGGAGGACATTGCACACTGCATTTCTGCGGTAAGTCCTTCCACGAAACAATCTTGTTTCTGCTCATCTGTCTCTATGTCTCGTGGAGCATAACGGGATAGTTGAGTGAATTTAGTAAGGTATTCCCTCACCGTCATGTTTCCCTGCTGCAGTCCCAAAAACTCTTTCCTCTTGTTTTTGAGTTCACCTCTTGGGATGTAATGGTTGCGGAAGCTACGCTTGAACTCTTCCCAAGTGATGCTCTCCGGGTCATGATGGGCGGCCACGTAGGCGGTCCACCAAAGCAAAACAATCTGAAGACGAGGCTGTGGACACTTGCTCATGGCTTCCACAACTCACGTCACACACCAAGCATTATCACACCATTAACTACGTAACGACTCGACTACTCAACCTCTTGCTAGCTAGGGGAAAGACTCTACACTACTCATCCTCTTGAGCTGGCTCCTCGGGATCTTCCTCCTCATTTCGGCTACCTTCTGACTCTGCTTTGGGGGGGGAGGCTGCTGGTGGAGAAGTGCGACGACGCCTGATCGCTCGGCGATCCGGGGAGTCAGGGGTCCATGGATCACTTATGGTGACACACAGTTCATTCCCATCTCCTCTTTCTCTCGCCTTTAAGCAAGCTCGCAGCAATGCCTCTGTCTCCTTCAGGGTATCTCGGACATCCTGAAGCTCTTGTTGACACTCCTGCAGTCGAGTGCTGAGCATAGCAGCATCCTCCAAGCACAAGTCCATGTGCTCATGGGAAGTCCCTTGCTGCACCGGTGGGTACTTGTACTCCGTGGTACCACTCTCACGTTGGAGAACATACATGTACTCAGTTTTGTCCAAGTGGCGACGATAGATGTGGCTCTGGCAGGTGATGGCCTCCCAAGTGACATCTCTCTCCGCGTCAACTTGTGTTGCTCGACAAGCTGGAGAGTGGTGGATCTTAAGCAGCTGATTTTCATGTATAATCCTCATCTCCGAACTCCATTCTTCCCTCTTCTCACGGATGGTCCTGGTGGAGTTATAGTGGATGATGAGCTTGCCCGTATTGCCGGCGGCTTCGAGCATACGTCGAAGACGGCGCAACAAATCTCCCACCGCCAATCCGTAGGAAAGGTACGTCACTGGACGACCCTCCTCTCTTTCAGCAAGGGCAACTACGGGAACTCTCCCTCCCGTGGATTTACGAGCGGTGCGAATCATGCGAACCATCTAAAACAAAAGAATTTAAAATTAGGTTAGATAAGATTTCAAACAAAAATCCTATTTTTGAATGAAAGTTGGGGTAAGATGAAGGAAATGACTCTTTTGCTAACACTTTTTCACCCACACCTTGGAAAATAGTTTTTAAGAAAATAGGGCCCTTAAATACGTCCATTTCTACCTAGGTCCACGTTCCTACGGGCAACCTTGGCTCTGATACCACCTCTGTCACACCCGGTTTTTCCGAAGAACAACCAAGTGAATATCACATGTATGCCAGGATCATTTTCTCATACATGTGATGACAAATAGTGAAGCATCATTTATTACAAGCCAGGTGTCGAATATAAGTAAGTCTTACATAGTAAATGTCTCGATGGACAATAATAAGTTCATCACAAGTAAATAAACTAGCAGCGGAATATTATTCTTTAGGGCTCCATCACAGGCGTTGCCCGGGGGTCTTCATGAACCTAAAAACCTTCCTCGGGTCCAAAGTCTTGGTCGTTATACACCACCTCATTATCTTGACCTGAGCAGCAATATAAACCAACAAATATGCAAGGTTGAGTACCAATGGTACTCAGCAAGTGTGGGAAAATTATATCATGCATGGCTAGAACAAGGAGAGGTTGAACTCATGGTTAAAGCACTACGCAATTAATACCTATCACCTTAGCTTATTAAGCACCTACATTACTACACAGGTGAAATGGTCCCAATCTCCCATCCCATCATCATAACCAAATAACCATAACATCATTTCCAATGTTAAGCTCCCCGCTTAACATCCACAACTCCCAAAAACCTTCACTCCTCTAATCATGAATAAGTCCAGGCCGCTCTTAACCGTGAGCACGGCTATCAAGACAGTTTTGACTCTGCAGAGTTTGTACCACTGTACCCACAAGTAGTGATTTCATCCCCCGTTGCCGGGTGGACTAAAAGAACCTCCATTATGCCAGTGGCTACGATCCACATTCACACTTCCCAGGTGTGTGGCCAAGAGATCACTACGAGGCCTTTACAAAGGGATTCCCGACGAGCGTGGGCCCACTGAGGTTTCACCCCTAACAGCATACAAGAGGCTCCAACCCCGCTGCAGTGGCCCCCTCTTGAGCCTTGCGGTTCATATGGTAGTCCAGCTGACACCCTACTCCCCGCACCATCCAACACACCCATACTACGCCGGGGATACACCTAATTAATTGGCCAAGCTGCCCCATCTCAGCATGTGGTTGGCACTGTAAAGCCGGGTTACATGCTCCATGAACCGGTCCTTAGGATCCAGGCAAGTACTAAACACAAACCCAAGTCTCGTGCACCCAGCACACAACCAAAACATCCAACTTGCCTTGATCCCTACCTCTACATAACTCACAATATCTCATTCAAGAGTATGGTAATATAAACTGATGATTTCATGTCCCAAACATCCCATTCTAAGCTTGGCTAAGCATATGCATGGACATAAATAACATGACAAAATAAATCCCAACCCAAGCTACAAGGAAACAAGGTAATGCAACTCTAGGGAAACTTCCTAGCATGGGTTTCATATTTCATTTGACAATGCAAATAATTCTATCTACACATCCTAGCATAGGATCAAAGTGGTCAAGGACACTTGCCTCCTTCTTGCTGCTCTTGAAATGGGTAGTCCTGATCTTGGAAACTGATAGCTTGCTCTTGAACAGGTTCTACTTCATACCATCACACATAGCAAAAGGAAAACAACAATCATAAGACATAGTTCACACTTCTACTTCATACAAACCACACATTCACATTTATGAAATTTTCTTTACCATTTTATGTGTTGTGGATACTCTATGTGTGTTGATTTGGGGCTTGCACACACTTTTATTTACATGTGTATGATTCCCACTTTGGTGTTCATATTTATACTCACATACTATATATATATATATGTATATATGTGTGTTTCAGTTTTAAATAAATTCCTTATATATTAAACTACCAAGTATGTATGAAGAGTATTTTTCTTCTCCATATGTGCCTTCATAATTTCTATCAACCCTAAACTGAATTCTTTGTACTTTAGAAACTCCATTTATCATTTACTAGTTTCTATATTTTCAGATTTATATTCTTATGCATAATTGTGCATTTTATTATTAAATTAGTAATACACACTCCCTAAACAGATTAGGTTCTGGTCCTAAATAATTTAAGATCATATTTTGGACCTTGGCTTCTGATGTATACTATTTCATAATTATTTTTCCTATTTTTCTTTAACTATTCTTTACTTAAGAATGTGTCCCTATACTATTAAATGTGAATAATATATGAAACAGATTTATTTCAGCCCCAAAAATATATTTTTATCTCACTCCAAAGTTTTCTAAGTACTGAGAAAGTTTTTAATAATTTTGACAATTAGGTTTGTCCCCCTTTTTAATATTTAAACACTAGTTACATATTCAATTTTCTAAATTAAATATTAAACAGGGCTAAAATAATGAATTCACCCCATTACAGGGTATATAATATTATTTTCATAATCTCCAGGGGTCTAGCTACACTTTTTAGAGGTGTTTTTCTTAATTTCTATTAAGTCTAGGGCTAAAACTGATTTTTAAATGAATTTACATGATTTTCTGGAGTTCCAGGGGCTAGATCTGAAGTTTCCGGGGCTAGCTCTCAATTCCAGAGAACCCCAGGGGGTAGTACGTAAGAATTCCAGTCTTTATAACGCGGGGCTGACGTGGACCGTCTGATTTTAAACCGACGGCTGAGATTATAACATCGAACCGGTACGCGGGGTTTTAAAGTCTACCGTGCGATTTAAAATAAACGGCGCACAAGCGGCCACGTCGCTCTGATCGAGCGCGGGCGGCGCTGCCGGCGGCGCACGGCGGCGGGAAGCGGCGATCTCGCCGGAAACTTTCGGATCCTCGAGAATTCTGCCTAGAACTGTGATCTTATGGCCTAGATCGGTAGAGGGGAGGTCAGGGATCTCACCTCGGGGGTTTTCTCGAGCTCGGGGGTCCTGGAAAGTGCTCGGCAGCGAGGTCCGAGGCAAAACCACGGCGAAGCTCGTCGGAGCTGGATTTGCACCGTAAGTCTTCGGGTTTTCTGCACCTACAAAGTTCCCCGGAGGCGGTGGATCAAGACCAACGAGTTAGATCAGAGTTTCTGAGCTTAGATCGGCCAGAATTCACCGGCGAAGTCTCGGTGCTCACCGGAGTGAAAATCGGCGATCGCGTGAGAAAAACTGATCGGATCGGTTGTTTTTATAGCCGGGGGAGGGCGGTGGTTCTGTTGTGATCGAGTTAGAGTCCTCAGGGTCCAGAATTCGGCTGCGAGACGCGGTTTCCCGATCGGTTGCGATCGCGCGCGCGGGGGAGAAGTCCGGGGTCGCGGGGTTAGGGATGACAGGCGGGTCCCACCCGTCAGCGAGGGGCAGCGCGGCGCGCGCGGGGGCGGGCTGCGCGGGGGTTTGCTGGGCCGGCTGGGGTTTCGGCCCACTGGCCAGTTTTTTTCCGGTTTTCCTTTTTCTTTTTCCATTTCTTTTATGTTTTGAGTCTAATTTGAATTCCAGTTTGAATTTGAATTTTTGCAAAACATGCAACACGTCCAAAAATTTCTAAATTCCCCTCTGAACATGGTTTATGGTTCTAAATCAAAATTTGAGTTTTGACTAAAAATTTGGGGTGTTACACCCCAGGACGCACAACAACATCTGCTGAGTCTGCTGCTGCTGGTCCAGAGTGTGTCTCGTCATCTGGTCGACAAGGTTGGTGTACCTGTCGATGTCCTCTCGCCTCTGACGGGCAATCTCCAGCTGCATCTCCTGCTGCTGCCTCTGAAGCTGCTCCTGTCGAGCTGCCTGCTGCTCCTGCTGCTGAGCCATCCGCTGAAGTAAAGCAGTGAGCTCTGACGGCTGAGTCACCTGAGCCTCTGACACTGGAGGAGGTGTAGGTGGTGGAGCTGCTGAGCCTCCTGCCTCTGCGTCGTGCTGCCTCGGTGAAGGAGGAGCAGGAGGGAAGTACTCCTCGACACTGTAGCTGGTGTCGCTGTCCGACCATATATGCTGTAGGTCTCCTCCCTGAGCCTCTGCCTGTGCCAGCTCTGCATCCTCCTGAGTCAGCTCTGCCCAGTCCTCCTGTGACAGTCTGGCTCGAACCTCACGCTCGACGGGACGGCCAAGGCGGCGGTCTTCCGGAGTGGGGACTCGGTAGTGGCTGAACCGGGTCACGTGCATCTCCGTCAGCTGAGAAACTCCTGGAGTGTCCTCTGGAACCAACTGGTGGAGAAGGTGACAGATCCAGTGACCGAAGACCAACTGTCGAAGCATCCCAACTCCGTCGGTGATCACGTCCTCCATCTCGCAGATCAGAATATCCACGATGTCGAACTCCATCCCGTTCATCACATAGAACAGGATGGTCTGCTGAAGGCTCGTGAAGCCCTCCAAGTAGCCAGACCTCGGTAGTAGGGTACGCCTGAGGACGTGGTGAACTGTCCGAGCTGCTGGGGTGAGAAGCGCTGGCACCCTCGGCTGGTCAGGAGTGAACGGCTGAGTGAACAGACCTCTGATCTCCTCGAAAGGCGGTGCCACTCCTCCAGTCAGTGGCCTTCTCGGCGGGTCTGCGTCTCCGTAGACTATCTGGTGCAGGCACGTAGTAGAGAGCTCCACACCAAGCAGTCTGCCCAACAAGTCTCGATACACGTCGTGGATCTGCCCCATGAACATGAAGTGAATCGAGCGACGGCCCTCAGAGACGTAGAGTGCCGCGTAGAACACCCTGACCCACTCCTCGACGTAGGCACTCCTCTGGTGCGAGAGCAAGTCCACAAGTCCTCTGTATCTCTCAAAGAGTGGCCTGATCCCGTGTCCTGCTGCCACTGCAAGCTGATCCCAGTCGATGCTGTTATGCTGGAAGAGCTTGTGGCCCCGATGCCTGTAAGTCTCGTACAGGGACGCCTGTGTCAGGGTCCAGAAGCGGGGGTCAACTCGAGCGTCCCTAGGCCGCGGGAACCACTCCTCAGGCATCGCTGACCATCTGAGCTTCTTCAGTTGCCTTGCCTTCATCTTCCTGTAGTCGGTGAGTCTGACATCCTCGACAACACGGATTGCTGTGTCCATCAGGTGGATGGCCCTTTGGGCCTCTCTGTCCTCTGCGCGGTCAGCCGCAGAGGGGCGCCGACTCGCCGTAGGAGTCTGTCCACCCCCACGAGTCCTCGGGGTGCGCCGGTGGATGAGAGGCGGCACCTCGGTCTCCTCCTCGTCGGAGCCCTCGGGAGGCACCGGCTGGACCGGAGGCTGCTCCTGCCTCTGCCGGGACTCGCGGATCCGTAAGGAACCGCGATGGCCGCGCTCACGCTCCTCGGCGGCGCGAGCGGCCAACTCCGCACGACGAGCGTCCTTGGACATCTTGCGCTTCTTCGCGGCGGGCTCCTCAATAGCCTTGCCCTTTCCTTTGCGATCGTGACCCATCTTAGCGACGAACGGCGAAGCACGGCAAAACCCTAGCGGAGAGGGTGATGCGCGGTGGTGGAAGCCGGCGGCGAGTGGTGGTGCGGCTGGGGGTGGAGGGGAGACGGCGAGGGAGGCGCGGCGGAGGAGGGAGCTGCGGCGGCGCGGTGGAACGGTGGCGGCGCGCGCGGGAGAGGCGGCGGCGCGGGCACGGGCGGCGCCTAGGCGGCGGCGGCCGAAGGGCGGCGGCGGCGGCGGCGACCGGAGGTGGCCGGAGGGCGCGAGGACGGCGGTGAGGGTGACGGGCGGCGAGAGAAGCGGGCGGCAGCGGAGGTCGGGGAAGAAAAACGAAAGAGGCGGCCGAACTGCTATTTAAACCGTACGGGCAAACCCTAGCCGCGCACAAAACACCGGATGGACCGATGATCATCGTAGGATGCATCGGTCGAGTTCAACAGAGAGTTGTTCCAAAAACTCTCTTTGAACACCGGATGAGCCGACGTTGAGGTGTCGATCATCGGTCGATTTCTGCAGGGCACCAGAAAACTGAACACCGGATGCTCCGATGTCTTCTGAAATGAACTCATCGGTTTATTTGTGACATCTGACTTGATCTGAGCACTGAACTGAAGCACCAATTGATCCGATGATCTGCTGGCCCTAGCATCGGATAATCCGATGACTACAGAAAGCCTAAGACTGCCCATATGTGTCCTTGGACTTAAACACACAAAGATAAGGATGGGTCCTAGGACTTTTTGGGCAACTCCTAACCTCTAATAGAAGGCTTCAAATATAGTGCCACATATTGGCTAAGCCCTTAAGCAAAGAGAACACACAAGGTTAGGAGGGAAACCACGAAAATGTAAGGCCCATGCTTTGTGAGCTAGAGTATGGAAAACTTCTATCTCTTTAAAGCATGTACCTTTAGAATTTTGCTCTATCCACATCATATGAGTTGAGATATTGCATTTTGAACAAGTCTCCTTCTCATGATGTGGGTTCCCCTTTGTGACAATCTACCGTATGCAATGCCAAACAAAATAATGCAAGATATTAAATGAGTGCAAGTCTATATGGCAGGAATCATGCAAAGCATAGTGTAAATCTATCTTGCCAAGTTTAAACCTTCCAAAGGCTTCCTCAGGGAAAACTATTTCTTGCTCGCCCCTATCCTTTGGGAGTTAGACAAGACCTATTTGATATGCAACCTTACATGAACATGGCAACTTACATGACGTTAGATGCATCTAGCACATTTAATTCACTTCTAAGTCTAGAAAAAGTTTTCTCAACAAGTGGTTTAGTGAAGATATCCGCCAATTGTTCTTCGGACCTAACACCTTGCAAAGAGATGTCTCCTTTAGCCTCATGGTCCCGCAAGAAGTGATGGCGAATATCAATGTGCTTAGTGCGGGAGTGTTGAACGGGGTTTCTAGCTATCTTAACCGCACTTTCATTGTCACAAAGGAGAGGCACACAATCAAATTTAATTCCAAAGTCCAAAAGGGTTTGCTTCATATATAGAATTTGGGCACAACATGCACCGACCGCTATATACTCTGCCTCCGCGGTGGACAAAGCCACGGAGTTTTGCATTTTGCTCGACCAAGATACTAGGGAACGCCCAAGTAAGTGGCACCCACCGGAGGTACTCTTGCGATCCACACGGCATCCGGCAAAGTCCGAATCCGAGTAACCCAAGAGATGGAAACTAGCGTTCTTGGGGTACCACAAACCTACACTTGGGGTATACTTGAGATACCTAAGTATCCTAAAGACCGCCTTACGATGCGATTCTTTAGGTGCCGCTTGAAAGCGAGCACACAAGCACACACTAAACATGATATCAGGCCTAGATGCGGTAAGATATAACAATGAACCAATCATGGAACGGTAATGAGATTGATCAATAGGTTTACCGTCCATGTCCGCGTCGAGATGACAATTTGTCGCCATTGGAGTACTTCTTGAGCTACAATCTTCCATTTCAAACTTCTTCAAGAGGTCCTTGGTGTACTTCTCTTGGTAGATGAAAGTCCCCTCTTGAAGTTGCTTGATTTGAAATCCTAGGAAGAAATTGAGTTCTCCAATCATTGACATCTCGAACTCCCTAGACATCATGGTGCCAAACTCAAGGCTAAGAGATTTGTTAGTTGAGCCAAAAATAATGTCATCAACGTAAATTTGACAAAGAAATAAATCCCCGTTGATGTCCTTGGTGAAAAGTGTGGTATCCACCCTCCCGATCTTGAATCCTTGCATGACTAGGAAATCCCTTAGACGTTCATACCATGCCCTAGGTGCTTGCTTGAGCCCGTAGAGCGCCTTGTGTAACTTATACACATGGTTAGGATTCCTCGGATCTTCAAACCCGGGAGGTTGCTCAACGAAAACAAGTTCGTTAATATAACCATTAAGGAAGGCACTTTTAACATCCATTTGATAAAGCATAATATTGTGATGCGAAGCAAAAGCAAGGAGTATGCGAATAGCTTCTAACCGTGCGACCGGGGCGAATGTCTCTCCAAAATCTAGTCCTTCAACTTGTGAAAAACCCTTGGCCACAAGCCTTGCCTTGTTGCGGACCACCACGCCATTCTCGTCTTGCTTGTTGCGGTACACCCACTTCGTTCCGATGACGTTCTTGTCCTTAGGTCGCTCCTCCAATACCCAAACTTCATTGCGGGTGAAGTTGTTGAGTTCTTCTTGCATAGCCATCACCCAATTGGGATCTTGGAGTGCTTCCTCAATATTTGTGGGTTCTACACACGAAACAAAAGAGTAGTGCTCACAAAATGAAGTAACATGGCGAGAACGAGTACTTACTCCCCGTGACGGACTTCCAATGATTTGATCCATCGGATGTGCCTTGGAGATGCGCCCATGCCTCATAAGAGGTTGTGAGGCACTTGGCGGTGGTGAGGCATCTCGCTCGTCTTGTGGTTCGACTTGACCTTGGACTTCTTCTTCTTCTTGGTGTTGTGTGGCATGTGAATCTTGCATTGGCAATGGATCATCTTTCTCTTCTTCTTCATCAATTTGAGGCGCCATGGAGGTGTTGATGTTGGAACTTGAGGCTCCCCCTTGATCATGGCTCTCCTCAACTTCGGGCTTGATGTCTCCTATGGTCATGTTCTTCATAGCTTCTCGTAGAGGCTCATCATCTATATCATCATGACCAAAACTCTCCTCTTGGGAGCCATTAGTCTCATCAAACTCAACATCACAACTTTCTTCAACTAACCCGGAGGTTTGGTTGAATACTCGATATGCTTTTGAGTCTGACGCATAACCAAGAAAGATACCAACATCACACCTTCTTTCAAACTTACCGAGCCTTTTCTTGCGGTAGATGTAGCACTTGCACCCGAAGACTCGGAAGTAGGAGATGTTGGGCTTTCTCCCAATTAGGAGCTCATATGGGGTCTTTTGAAGTAGTCGATGAAGATAGACCCTATTTGCGGCATGGCACGCTGTGTTGATTGCTTCGGCCCAAAACTTCTCCGATGTGCCATAGTCATCAAGCATTGCTCTTGCAAGGGTGATGAGAGTCTTGTTCTTCCTTTCAACGACACCATTTTGTTGAGGGGTGTATGTGGCCGAAAACTCGTGCTTCACGCCTTCACGATCACACCACTCCCCAATGTTGTAGTTCTTGAACTCGGTGCCGTTGTCACTCCGGACCTTGATGATGGGAAGTTGAAATTCCCTTTGAGCTCGTTTAGCGAAGGTCTTGAAGATTTCCGGAGTTTCACCCTTGTCACCTAGAAACAATGTCCAAGCATAGCGAGAGTAGTCATCAACAATAACAAGACAATAGAGGTTACCGCCAAGGCTTTGGTATGTGGACGGTCCGAAGAGGTCCATGTGAAGTAGTTCAAGTGGCTTGGAGGTTGGCACCATTGTCTTCATCGGATGGTGTGAGGCAACTTGCTTCCCGGCTTGACACGCGCTACAAAGCTTGTTCTTCTCAAATGTGACATCCTTCACGCCGGTCACCATCCCAAGCTTGAACGACTTCTTGAGCTTGCTCATCCCAATGTGAGCAATGCGCCGATGTCATAGCCATCCCAAACTTGTCTTGGTGAAAAGACAAGTGGTCAAGCTAGCATCCTTGTTGGAGAAGTCCACCAAGTAAAGATGTCCATGCCGAAAACCTTTGAATATTAGTTCTTTGCTTGATTCACTAGTCACCACAACACCATTCTTGTCAAATGTGCACGTTAGTCCAAGATCACATAATTGTGCAATAGAAAGTAAATTGAAACTAAGAGACTTAACGTAAAGCACATTAGAGATAGACAAATCATGAGAAATAGCAATTTTACCCAAGCCAATTACCTTCCCCTTTGAGTTATCACCAAAGGTGACTTGTTCATGATTGCCGGGGTTCTCTATGGAGGTGAACATACCATCATTGCCGGTCATATGTTGAGTGCACCCACTATCGAGTACCCAATGCTTTCCTCCGGCTTTGTAGTTCACCTACACACATGAAGTTAGTTTTTGAGTTTAGGAACCCAAGCCAACTTAGGTCCTTGTATGTGTGATACAAGTGATTTTGGGACCCAAAGTTGCTTGGGGAGCTTCCCCTTCATGCCCTTGATGTCTTTGCCGATGAACCTTGCCTTCACCTTTCCACCTACTTTGCTCAATAGATAGTGATAATCATTGAAAGTAGATTTGTAGTTAGGAGGCAATTTGGGAGAAGGACGGTTGGGAAGAGGACACTCCCTCGTGTGATGTCCGGTGACCTCACAATGTTGGCAATAGGAACCAACTTCCTTGATGAAGCTTGTCCTAAGCTCCGGTGAGGGCACCTTTCCTTTGTTGGGCACAGGGAAGGATCCAAGTCCCCTCTTGTTGAAGTCTTTAGCTTGTTGGTAGAGGATTTCCTTGTGCTTGTCCTCCCCCTTAGAGAGTCTTGCCACACTAGTGCGAAGACTTTCAATTTCGTCCATTAGCTCCTTCTCCCTAGGGCTTGCTTTCAAAGGCAAAGACTTATCCAAAATATTAGTGGCATGTGAATTAGATGATATTTTGCCATCAAGGGTTTCTTTCTTTGTGTTTTTCAATTTAAGTTCAATCGCTTCATAAGCAAGGTTAAGCACTTCATGTTCTTGAACCAACTCATTGTGCTTTGCCAAGAGTGCTAAGTTAGCTAAGTCAAGCTCATGATACTCAAGCTTGATTTGAGCATTCTCCTCCTCGATTTGCTTGACATTTGATTTGAGCGTTTCATGCTCTTTAAGTATGGTTACATACTTGTCATGCAAATCGAGGTTAGCACTTTCAAGCTTAGCACGAGCTAGATCAAGAGCCTTAACCTTAGCCTTTTCCCTTTTTATAATGGCATGATATTCATTAATCATAGATGCTAATTCATCGGGTGAAAGCTCATCATCATCATCGCTAGAATCTTCACATACCTTTGAGTTACCTTTCGCCATTAGGCACATAGGAGGTGGACGAAGAGGTGAGTCATCCTTGTTGACGATGGCGAGGCCCGCCAAGTTTTCTTCATCTTCACTATCTTCGTCGCTTGACTCTTCATCCGTGATCCACTCATTGGCTTCACACATGAAGACCTTTTGAGGCCCTCTTCTCTTCTTTGGAAAGAGCTTGGTTTTCTTGCCTTTGTCAAATTTCTTCTTTCCAAAAGAGCGCTTTGGCTTGACCTCCTCTTCATCATCACTTTCTTCTAGCTTGTGATGCTTGCCATTGTCCTTCCTTTTGTCCGGTCTTGGACAATCATATGATATGTGGCCTAGATCACCACAATTGTAGCACGTCTTGTTTTCATCTTTTCTTGGCAAGAAGGCTTTCTTCTTGGGATCATAAGAGTATCCCTTCTTTGCAATCTTGGAGTTGAGGCGTGAGAATTTCCTCATCATCAAAGCAAGCTCATCATCATCATCTTCGCTTGTTTCTTGCTCTTCTTCACTTGAGCTAGGCTCAACCACTTTCTTCTTCTTGGGAGTTGTCTTCTTGGTTGAAGCCTTGAGAGCAATGGTTTTTGATGATGACTCCTCCATCATTCCAAGTACGCTCATCTCATGAGCATGGATTTCTCCAATGAGCTCCGAAACTTCAATGTTGTCTAGTGACTCTTTTTGGAGCATTGAATTGATAATGTTGTACTTGGGCTTGGGAAGAAGCATGAGGATCTTGCGATTGATAAGTCCCTTTCCAAGAGAAGCAATGTCAAGTGCGTTAATTTCCTCAATGAGCACATTTAAACGAGAAAACATTTGGTTAACATTCTCATGAGGAAACATCTTAAATTCATCATATTTTGATTTAAGCATGTGATATTTGAGTTCTTTAACACGAGATGAGCCCTCATGTATTTCAATTAGACATGCCCAAATTTCACATGCTTTTTCCTTACTAGCAATCCTAGCAAAGACATCTTGACTAATGCATTCATATATGGCATTTCTAGCCTTAGCATCCCATTTTAATTGGTCACCAACATAGTCAAGATTTCCAAACCCCGCATGGGTCGCTTCCCACACTTCGGGAGCAATTGCCTCAAGGTAAGCGCGCATGCGTGCTTTCCAATAAGCAAAATTCTTGCCCTCGAAGGTAGGAACCGAACCCCCATTCTTGGCCATTTTCGCTCTCTAGCGGTGAAGCTAGAATGATCCAATGAGCAACCTGGCTCTGATACCAATTGTAAGGATCGAAACGCCCAAGAGGGGGGGGGTGAATTGGGCTTTTTCAAATTTTAGAGCAATTTAAAACTTAATGGTTGAAGCCCAATTCCCTATGCGAACTAACTACGCAAGCAAGAGTATTAAGTGTGGAATAGTAAATGCGTAAATATAGCAAATTAAGGTGTCTTACTATTTTTATAATAAAGTTCACATTTAGACATAGGAAATAAATATGAAAATATAGCAAATTAGGTATGAATAACTAGAAAATGGTAAATGAAGTTTCAAAAGTCCAAAGAATTCAGTTTAGGGTTGGTAGAAGGACTGAAGACACATATGGAGTAGGAAAATACCCTTCATGCATACTTGGTAGCTAAAAGAAGTAGTAATTGAATATAAGAAATTTATTTAAATTGGAAACTCATATATATAGTATGCAAGCATAAATCTGAATACAAAAGTAGAAATCATATACACATGTTTAAAAGTGCATGTAAGCTAAAAATCAACACACATAGAGTAACCACAACACATAGAATTTGTGAATGGCTTTCATAAATGTGAATGTGTGTATATGAAGTGGAAGTGTGCACTGTGTCTTATGGATTGTTGTGTTTCTTTTGCTATGTGCGATGGTATGATGTAGAACCTGCTCCAGAGCAAGTTCTTCCTTTCCAAGATCAGGACTACCCATTCCAAGAGCAGCAGGAAGGAGGCAAGTGTCCTTGACCACTTTGATCCTATGCTAGGATGTGTAGCTAGAATTATTTGCATTGTCAATTAAAATATGAAACCCATGCTAGGAAGTTTCCCTAGAATTGCATTACCTTATTTCCTTGTAGCTTGGGTTGGGATTTATTTTATCATGTCATTTATTATTATGCATATGCTTAGCCATGCTTAGAATGGGATATTTGGGATATGAGATCATCAGTTTATTTTACCATACTCTTGAATGAGATGTTGTGAGTTATGTAGAGGTAGGGATCAAGGCAAGTTGGATGTTTTGGTTGGTGCTGGGTGCACGAGACCCGGGTTTGTGTTTAGTACTTGCCTGGATCCTAAGGACCGGTTCATGGAGCATGTAACCTGGCTTTACCGTGCCAACCACATGCTGAGATGGGGCAGCTTGGCCGATTAATTAGGTGTATCCTCGGCGTAGTATGGGTGTGTTGGATTGTGCGGGGAGTAGGTGTCAGCTGGACTACCATATGAACCGCAAGGCTCAAGAGGGGGCCACTGCAGCGGGGTTGGAGCCTCTTGTATGCTGTTAGGAGTGAAACCTCAGTGGGCCCACGCTCGTTGGGAATCCCTTTGTAAAGGCTTCGTAGTGATCTCCTGGCTACACACCTGGAAAGTGTGAATGTGGTTCGTAGCCACTGGCATATTGGAGGTTCTTTTAGTCCACCCGGCAACGGGGGATGAAATCACTACATGTGGGTACAGTGGTGCAAACTCTGCAGAGTCAAAACTGTCATGACAGCCGTGCTCACGGTCAAGAGCGGCTTGGACTTATTCATGATTAGAGGATTGATGGTTTTGGAAGTTGTGGATGTTAAGCGGGGAGCTTAACATTGGAAATGATGTTATGGTTATTTGATGATGGGATGGGAGATTGGGACCATTTCACCTGTGTAGTAATGTAGGTGCTTAATAAGCTAAGGTAATAGGTATTAATGGCATAGTGCTTTAACCATGAGTTCAACCTCCCCTTGTTCTAGCCATGCATGACATAACTTTCCCACACTTGCTGAGTACCATTGGTACTCAACCTTGCATATTTATTGGTTTATATTGCTGCACATGTCAAGATAATGAGGTGGTGTATAATGACCAAGACTTTGGACCCGAAGAAGGTTTCTAGGTTCATGGAGACCCCCCGGGCAACGCCTGTAACGGAGCCCACAAGAATAATTTTCCGCTGCTAGTTTATTTACTTGTGATGAACTTATTATTGTCCATCGAGACATTTGCTATGTAAGACTTATTTATATTCGACACCTGTCTTGTAATAAATGATGCTTCACTATTTGTCATCACATGTATGAGAAAATGATCCTGGCATACATGTGATATTCAGTTGGTTGTTCTTCGGAAAAACCGGATGTGACAATTTTTCACGTAATCTGACCCAATTCTAATAATCTTCAACCATCACCGGTTGATACATGTCATTTTTCTATATATTTTGCTATTTTTATGTGTTTATTATCATTTTGTCTAATGAATTATATGACAAATTAAAATGCGGTTGAATGAAAAACTGAAGCAAATTAACCGCAACAAAATTATGCGGTTATGACTTTTTTGGATCAAATTTAGTTATCAATTCTCCATAACTATTTTTTTATAATTGAATTAACCAAACCGATTTAACTGAACGCCCACCCCTACTATCTAGTGGGCTGGTTGGGGGTGAGCGCAGTTAAGCGTGAAACTAAAAATTGAAGAAGTATACAGTTAATCAAATTTTTAGTTGAATTTGGTTTCAAGTTTTATATATTATGGTTAATTAAATTTTATTTTGTCTCTACTTTGTATTAATTGAATAACTGGTTTAACCAAAAATTCAGCCCACAATACCACATAGCGTATTAAAACAAAACCTAATATACTAACCTTCACCCTCGTTAAAAAGTTGTCCCAACTCGTCCAATCTTGTTAATCTCCATCCACCATCAGCTCATACATCTCCATTCAACAATCTCTACTAGGCTACAATGCTCTACACTTGATTTGTGTAACATCCGAAATTTTTATCACATGTGCATAAACCTTTCTCTCTCCCTTCTCTCACTGCCAACCGTGGCCCAGCCGTCAGTTCCTTCTTCCCCAAAGCTATTGCCGCCATTTTCTCTCCTCTCTCATTCTTCTATTATCACATGTGATGAAAACCGATCGGATCCGCCCGTTTCTTCGCGCCTCTTCTCCAAATGGCATACCAGCAACCGTCACCTACTCCTCTACAATAAATCCCAATCGAAACCGGCGCAGTTCCCTCACCATTAGCGCTTGTTTTTCCCTCGGTGAGAACCGCCGCCCTAATCCTCAATTCTTCGAATTCGAGCACTCCAAAACACATGAAATTATATGAAGCCATAAGTATATGGAGAAAATAAAAAAGAAAATAAGTAGTATATGTGTATAATTAAGTATATATATGATTGAAATGTGTTGTTAAGTTTCTTATTGCATGTTTTGCATTGTTTGTGTGCATATACATGGGTAGAACCATCACAAGAACTATTTCCTAATCTTCAAGAGCAAGATTTCGAAAACATCCATTCAAAGGTAAGTGTTCCTTGACCACTTTGTACCTATTCTAGAATGATTAGTTAGAATATTTACATGATGTCTTCAATATGAAACCCAGTTTAGAATGTTTACTTAGTTTTATTCCTTTATCATTCCTTGCAAAACCATGGAGGGATTTAGTTAGGACTTGTTAGTTATCATTTTATGTGCTTAGTCATGCTTAGAACTTAGAAAATGAATGAAACATTGTTGTTGCTAGTCTTGTGGATAATATGAAAGACACAAGTGTGTGTCATGGTGTTAGGAATCTAGACAGGCTGGTTGTTTTGGATGGTGCTTCGTGCACGAGACTCGGTTAGTGATAGTGTATGTCTTAGATTCTAAGGACCGATTCATAGAACAGTTAACCCGGCTTTACAGTGCCACCACAAGACTGAGATGGGGCAGCTTGGCCAATTAATTAGGAGTTTGCCGGTATAGTATGAGTGTTTGGATGGTGCTGGAATGGGAGTCCATTTTTGACTACCCTAGAAACTGCAAGGTTCAAGAGGGGGCTTCTGCAGGGAAGGGTTTAATCCGAGGAACTGTAGCGGTTAAACCTCAGTGGGCTTGTACTTGCCGGTAGACCCTTTGTAAAGGCCATGTAGTGATCTCCTGATCACACACCAAAGGAAGTGTGTAATGTGGCTTGCAACCACGGATATCAGGGAGGTTCTTAGTCCACCTGGCAACAGGAGATGGAATCACTACTTGTGGGTAAAGTGGTATAATCTCTGCAGAGAACCAAACTGTCATGACAGCCGTGCTCATGGTCAAGAGCGGCTTGGACTTGTCCATGATTAGAGAAACATGGATATGGGTTGAAAGAAGTTGTTGGGTGGTGTAACCTCACATTAATAACTTAATTATGAAGATGGTGGGATTTATCACTTAGTAATAAAGGTTGCTAATTAAGCTAAGGTCTAGGATTAGTGCATAGTGCTTAACCATGTTAGCCTTTCCTGGCTATTAGCCTTCATAACATTCTTCCCTACACTTGCTAAGTACCTTTGGGTACTCAAACTTGCTTTTGTTGGATATCATATGCTGCTCAGATGCAAATGAAGATATAGACTTCGATGAGGAGGACTTCGATCCCGAAGAGTTGTTCTAGGCTGGTGAAACCCCTGGGCAACGCTTGTGGATTGGAGAACCACTGTGATAGACTTCCGTTGTTGTGTAATTAGTGTCATAGTACTTTTATTAGTTTATTATGACTCATGTTGTATTATTATGATATACGTTGTACTTGGCTTATAATATAATAATATTTCATTCTTGTCGGCACATGTATGAGTCAACTGATCCTGGCATACATGTGAGAATACGCTCGGGTGTTCCTTATGAAAAAACGGGTGTGACAAAGTGGTATCAGAGCCAAGGTTGCCCGTAGGACCCGAGCCTAGTTAGAAATGGACGGGATGAGTATTAATATTTTAGTAAAACTATTTTACCAAAGATTTTGGTAGAAAGAGGATTAGATTATATATGTTGTCTAACCTAATCTATACTCAAAAGTATATTATTATTTATTCTTCTAACTCATTTTAAAATTTTCATGAAACAGATGGCACGTACGCGTCTCATAGCCCGTAAGTCCACCGGAGGACGGGTTCCTCGACACCAGTTGGCTGCACGTATCCTTGAGGATGTGGACAACCCCGCCACATACCAAACTCATGGGGAGTCCACATAGGGCATGGTGGAGCGCCTTAGACACCTCCTTCGCTGTGCTAGGTACACCGACAAGCTAATGTGTACTATGACACCACTGGAGTTTCTCGTGCGGAACGCGAGGAATGGAGATCAGAGGTGAGGATCTATCATGAGAACAAACTGCTCAAGATCCACAACTCACCGGCATGGAGATCCACCATGGCAGAGGCTGAAAAAGGATGCTACTTGGGAAGCGATCACGTGCCAGACCTACATCAACCGTGGACGCCTTGAGGGGACTCAATACATGTACACCCCACAGCGACAAAGTGAAAGTGCAAAGTTCAACTATGAACCAATCAGAGAGGGTTGTAACATCGTATAGATGGATGTGAGCCTCGAGGAAGGAGTTATCCTCAGCACCAGGCTACAGAACTGCCAGCAGGAGCTTCAAGATGTACGTGACCTCCTGAAGAAGATAGAGGCCATAATGCGTGGACTGATGAGGATGAGGGATGGAGAAGTGAGTGATCTCTATGTTTCACATGGAGACACTTGGACTCCTGACTCTCCAGACCGTAGGGCAGCCAAACGCCCTCGTGCCGCACCACCACCCGGAGCCATCACAGCTGAGTCAGAGGCTAGTTCTCCTGATGACGATGAGGAGGATCCTCAGGAGAATGCACAAGTCCTAGGGGATAACTAGGATAGTTGTCCTTACATATATAATAACTCGTGTAGTACGTCTATGTATTGTTATGTAATGCTTAATATGTAATAGTTGTTTAGGTTTGATAAATATAATGTGTTGTTTAGTGTGTAAACGTGAGTTTTGAAAGCCATAGGCTTATGTTCACAACCTCGTTAGTGTATGTACATAACTATTAATGCATATAAATGCTAAGTTTGCTTCAAACATGATTGTCAAACGAACTTAATAAAACTTTTATAACTTTTGAGTGGAACTAATGAGGATATATGCACAATAAGATGCGAATAGGAGAGTATATATATAAGTTGAATCTAAATATAGTCTTTCACAATAGATGGCAGGTAGAAGAAGACGCAATGAAGGAAACAACAAAAATGATGTTGCAAGGTTTCCTCTACCTGAATGGCAGCCAAGGGTTGCATGAAGAGTTGATGGATAAGTAATGCAACAAATGATGAATATGCAAAATCAACTCATACAGAACTTGACTCAAGTGGTAGCCAACCTGCAGCAACCTCCACCACCAATTCAAAACGCACCACGTCAACCAAGGTTGAGTGAATTTCTCAATACTCGGCCATCAAGGTTTGGCAGTGCCATAGAGCCATTAGAAGGTGATGATTGGCTCAAGAATGTTGAGAACAAGTTACAGATCATTGTAAGGATCGAAACGCCCAAGAGGGGGGTGAATTGGGCTTTTTCAAATTTTAGAGCAATTTAAAACTTAATGGTTGAAGCCCAATTCCCTATGCGAACTAACTACGCAAGCAAGAGTATTAAGTGCGGAATAGTAAATGCGTAATAGTAAGAGGGTGAGGAGAGAGATGCAAACTCCCGCGGAGACTCGGAGACACGGCGATTTTTCCCGTGGTTCGGTAAGATCACAAAGATCTACCTACGTCCACGTTGTGGCACCCACCAAAGGGTATAGCCACTCCCAAGTCACCAAGACAAGGGAATCCACTATCTTTCTCCGTTCGCCATCTCCGGCAAGGTGGAGCTCAAGCCTTGTACAATGGTGATCCTCCGGGCTTCCACAAACGCCTTGGTAAGCTCCGGAGCGATCTCTTCTTCCTCCAACTTTTACAAGGTGAGAGAAGTCACCAAGACACTCTCTCTCACTAGCCTAGAGATTCCAATCACCAAGAATGGACGCACACAAGCTTCTCTCTAGCTAGATCTAGCCTACAGTTGGAGTACAAGAGGTTTTGAGGTGTGGAAGCGGTAGCTCTTGGTCTTGAATGCTTGAGGATGTGTAGTGAGGCTCTGGTGATCAAGACTTTACGAAATGGCCGGTTGGAGGGGTATTTATAGCCAGCCCACACGAGATAGCCGTTGGAAAAGTAGGCAGACTTTTTCTCTGAACATCGGATCATCCGATGCACCCCTTTATTTGAGCATCGGTCGAATTCCAAATTAGCTGATGTCATGTGTCAGATGTGACCGTTGGATATAATCGTTGGATCTGACTGTTTAATCGACCGATGTTACTTCAACTTCATCATCGGATGATCCGGTGAGTTGATCTTCAGAATTGGTTCAGAAATAATGTCTCTGTTGAAATTGACCGATGTACACTTACTTCATCATCGGATGATCCGGTGTGTACTTCTTCAGAATAACTCAGAAATCATCCTTCTGTTGAAATCAACCGATGTGCCACTTCCTTCACATCGGATGATCCGGTGTGTACTGGGCTCTGAGGTCTTCTTCTTCTGCCAACTCAAACTCGACCGATGTAGTCATTTTGCAAGACATCGGATGATCCGGTGAGTGCAACTTGTTTGCTTCGAGTTGTTTTGAGTTGATCTTTTGGAATCTTCTTGAGTGACCTCTTTGACACTTGTTTGAAATGATATTTTGATGAAGTGTAAGCTTCTTGTGTTGCCAATTTTGATAGAATAGAGTCGTTGTATGAGTTCTTCATTTAGTCTTCATGAGTATCGAATAACCCCTTAGAATAGATCGTTGAGGGGTCTCCATTTGTATCCAATGAGCAGTAGATGGTGTGAATAGATAGTTCATTAACGTTTGATGTGATATACGTGAAACCTCGCATCCACAAACTCATTAGTAATAACGAACGGTTGTCATTAATCACCGAAACCATACCTCACGGGGGCCTAGATGCTTTCAATCATACAATGCCAAGGGTGTGAGAGGGTACTCTTTGCCTCTCATCAATTATATGGATCTGCAGCAGACTGGTGGACTGCCTACAAGGAAGCTCATCAAGACCCAGAGAATATATCATGGAATGAGTTCAAGCTTGCCTTCTGCAATCACTATGTGCTAGCAGGTGAAATAAAGAACAAGCGGGAGGAATTTCTTGGTTTGAAACAAGGAAGCTTGTCTGTGCGAGAATATCTCACTAAGTTCATCCAGTTGTCTCGCTATGCTCCAGGAGACATTGACACTGATGAAAAGAAGTAGGACTGCTTCATAGAAGGTTTGAACTCAGAGATACAGTATGCCATGGCTTCCAGTGACTATGAAAGTTTTCAGAAGCTTATCAACAAAGCTTTCATAGTTGAAAGAAAGAGACAAAAGTTAGTTGAAGATCGAAAGAGGAAGATGAATTGGCAAGGACAACCTTCTAGCAGCAACAGTCGGCCTCGCGTCTCATCACCGCCGGCTGGAGCAATGAACCGACAAATGGTTCCTACTCAGTTATAGAGGAACTACAACCCTGCTGCTAGGAATCTAACTTTTCAACCCCAACAACAGCGTCAACAAGTGCAGCAACCACGTCCTGCTTTTTAACCTTGTCCTGCAGGATCAAATCCTCCAAATACACAGCAAAACAATAAAGCACCGCTAAACAAGGTCACTGGACAATACTACAATTGTGAAGAACCTAGACACTATGCTAACAGGTGCCCAAGTAAGAAGCCACCTCAACAACAGAATCTTGTGCGTGGCAAGGTGAATCATGTGACCATGGAGGAAGCGCAAGATGCACCAGATGTGGTGATTGGTATGTTTTCCGCAAATACTCACCCCGCTACTATTCTGTTTGATTCTGGTGCAACACACTCATTCATAGCCAAAGAGTTTATAACAAGGCACAAATTACCAACTGTTTATGAATCGGGTGTTAGTAGTAAATTCTCGTGGAGGAGAAATAAAGACAAAACAAGTCCTAAAGTGAGCCTAGGAGTGAATGGAATAGAATTCCTTGCAAATCTCATAGTGTAGAATCACAAGGAATAGATATCATCGTGGGAATGAATTGGTTGACAAAGTATAAAGGAGTTATACATTGTTCAACGAGAACTGTGGAGTCAACTCATATGGATGGAACAAAGATTGAGTTTACATCCATTCAAGTACCATCCGGGAATGTTCAACTCAACAAGACAGAGGTAGTCATTGAAGACATAAAGGTTGTTAACGAATTTCCAGATGTATTTCCCGAGGACTTACCAGGTATGCCACCGGATCGAGAAGTAGAATTCATTATTGAATTAGTACGTGGTACTGCTCCAATATACAAAAGGCCGTATAGAATAGATACCCGACAGTTAGCAGAACTCAAGGATCATATCCGAGAGTTATCGGAGAAAGGATATATCCGTCCTAGTTCCTCACCATGGGGAGCTCCGGTCTTATTTGTACCGAAGAAGGATGGGACTAAGAGATTGTGTGTAGATTACCATCCACTTAATAATGTGACAATAAAAAAGAAGTACCCTTTACCCCGGATTGAAGACTTGTTTGACCAATTAAGAGGTGCATGTGTATTCTCTAAAATTGACCTCCGTTCAGGATATCATCAACTAAGGATAATAGAGTCGGACATTCCAAAGACAACATTTTTCTCTAGGTATGGACTGTATAAATATACAGTTATGCCTTTTGGATTGACAAATGCCCCAACATATTTCATGTATCTTATGAATAAGGTATTCATGAAATATTTGGACAAATCTATGGTAGTATTCATTGATGATATCCTCATATACTTAAAGAATGAGGAAGAACATGAAGAACACTTGAGAATAGTGTTACAAAAGTTAAGAGAGAATCGACTATATGCCAAATTCAGTAAATATGAATTTTGGCTTAAGAAAAGTTGCTTTTCTGGGACATATTATCTTTGAAGAAGGAATATCTATGGACCCAGAGAAGATAGCTGGTGTTCAAAAGTGTGAGACACCAGAGAATGACGGAGAGATCCAAAGTTTCCTAGGATTGGCTGACTATTACCAAAGCTTCATTGAAGGATTTTCAAAGATTGCCAAATCACTCACCAAAATGTTGGAGAAAGGACCTGCTTTTGTGTGGACTCAAGAGTGTGAATCAAGCTTCCAAGAGTTAAAGAAGAAATTAACTACAACCCCGTTCTTAATTATGCCAGATATGGAAAAAGCATTTTCCGTTTATTGTGATGCTTCAGGGCAATGATTAGGATGTGTTCTTATGCAAGAAGTACATGTTATTGCCTATGCCTCTCGACAACTTTGGAAGCATGAGAAGAACTATCCTACCCATGACCTAGAGTTGGCAGCAGTTGTACATGCATTGAAGTTGTGGAGACATTATTTAATGGGTAAGAGAACCGAGATTTATACAGACCATAAGAGTTTGAAGTATATCTTCACTCAACCAGATCTCAACCTCCGACAATGAAGATGGTTCGAATTTATCAACGATTTTGATGTGGGAATCAATTATCACCCTGGAAAAGCTAATGTGGTTGCAGATGCTTTGAGCAGAAAGACACATGTTATCATGTTAACAATGAGAGGTCTACAACCTCAACTCTGTGAGGAGTTCGAAAGACTCAACTTATGCCTCGTAAATCACACGGAGGCCATAGCAATGGAAGTTGACTTAACTTTGGAACAAGATATTCGAAATGGTCAAAATAATGATGAAAAGATCCAAGAAATCAAGAAATTAATCAAAGAAAACAAAGCTCCAGGATTTAGAGAAGATGAGAAAGGTATCGTGTGACATGGTAAAAGAATATGTGTGCCAGATATCAAGAAGATAAGGAAGTTAATTTTAAAAGAGCCTCATGATTCTGATTATTCTATCCATCCTGGAAGTACAAAAATGTACCATAATCTTAAGACTAGGTATTGGTGGTACGGAATGAAAAAAGACGTTGCAGAGCATGTGGCGTTGTGCGACATATGTCAGCTAGTCAAAGCAGAACATCAAAGGCCTGCAGGGTTATTACAACCACTAAAGATACCTGAATGGAAGTGGGAAGAAATTGGAATGGATTTCATAGTGGGTTTGTCCATAACACAATCAGGGTATGACTCAAAATGGGTGATAGTGGATAGATTGACCAAATTTGCCCATTTCACACCAGTGAAGGAAAATTATAACTGATCAAAATTAGCGGAACTATATATGTCCAGAATAGTCTGCTTATATGGTGTACCCAAAAAGATAGTATCGGATAGAGGTATACATTTTACTTCAAATATTCTGGTAGAAATTACATGAGTCTATGGGAACTCGATTAAATTTCAGTTCCGCATATCATCCGCAAACTGATGGGCAGACCGAAAGGAAACTAAATTCTTGAAGATATGCTTAGAGCTTGTGCACTCAAGAATAGTAGAAGCTGGGATAAGAATTTGCCATATGGGGAATTTTCTTATAATATAGTTACCACATAAGTATGAAAATGTCTCCATTTAAGGTGTTATATGGAAGAAAATGTCGAACTCCTTTGTTTTGGGATCAAATCGACGAGAATAAAGTATTTGGGCCAGAGGTATTAGGAGATGTAGAAGAGAAAGTGAAAGAAATCCGTAATAACTTAAAGATAGCTCAAACAAGACAAAAGAGTTATACAGACACTAGACGAAGAGAATTTGTCTTCGAAGAGGGAGACTATGTGTATCTCAAAGTATCACCCATGCGAGGACTACGAAGATTTGAAGTAATAGGAAAGTTAGCACCTTGGTATATCAGACCATTCAAGATACTAGAACGCAAAGGAGAGGTAGCGTATCAGTTGGAGTTACCCTCTCCATTTTCGGATGTACACAACGTGTTCCATGTATCACAACTTAAGAAGTATTTGAGAACTCCAGAACGGCAATTGCCAATGGAAGAATTGGATGTACAAGAAGATCTTTCATATACCGAGTACCCAGTCAAGGTTCTTGACACGATGGAAAATATTACAAGAAACAAAAGAATTCGTATGTGCAAAGTTCAATGGAAACATCATTCGGAGCCAGAAGCTACATGGGAAAGAGAAGACGAACTCAAATCATAATTTCCCAATCTGTTTTCTTTGTGATTGCAAATCTCGAGGACGAGATTTTTATTAAGGGGGTAGAATTGTAACATCCAAAATTTTTATCACATGTGCATAAACCTTTATCTCTCCCTTCTCTCACTGCCAACCGTGGCCCAGCCGTCGGTTCCTTCTTCCCAAAAGCAACTGCCGCCATTTTCTCTCCTCTCCCTTTCTTCTATTATCACATGTGATGAAAACCGATCGGATCCGCCCGTTTCTTCGCGCGTCTTCTCCAAACGGCATACCAGCAACCGTTGCCTACTCCTCTCCTATAAATCCCAACTGAAACCGGCGTAGTTCCCTCACCATTCGCGCTCATTTTTCCCTCGGTGAGAACCGCGGCCCTAATCCTCAATTCTTCGAATTTGAGCACTGATCCTTCGTTCTAACTACTCCTACGGCGTCACAAGGCCACAAGGAAGGTTTCCCGAGGAAGAACGACGAGGAAACAATGTCGAATTGCTTCACCGACGAAGATCGCCGACGTTTGCCGTCTCCCGCCGTCGCACAAACTTCTCCGGCCAATTCGGGTCCACGAGAACACCCTAGGTGAGTCCCCCATCACTTCCTCTTCGATTTGGAGTAAGAAACACAAGAAAAGATGAAGTATGGGCGAAAATCAGGAATTTCCGTCTGAGGTCGCCGCCGCTCGCCGGCGAGCGCATCGCCGTGCGTGGGGAAGAAGGGGAAGGGGGCGATGTGGCCGATTATGGTCCGTCGAATTCGGATGTAGGGTGGAGATTAAAACAAGAATAATGGTTTGGTTATTTTAAATACGGGCCGTTGATCTCAGATCCAAGGGCCCAAATTTAAATCGGCCGTAGTTGTTGGAGATTCAGAAGATAGCCCCCTGGAGTTTTAAATTAATCTGAATTAGGCCCTGCACTTTACAGATTTAACCCTAGGCTTACTGGAATTTAAGAAAACTGTTAGGATTTAACCAATTAGCCCCTGTTTTATTTGTAATTTAGGAAAATAGCTTTAAAACTTCAATCTAACCCCTGGAAAAGTTTAGAATAATATATTGCAGCCCAAACTATTTGTAACCTCATTTTTAATTTTGTAAATAGCCAAAATAATATAAGAAAATTCTAGAAAATTATTAAACTGCCTTACAATATTTTGTTTTATCATGTTAACACATATAAAGTTTCTGTAATTAATAATAACTATATTTTAGAACTGAAAATGTATTTTTCATAATGAAATAATTCTGAAAATACATATAAAAGCAATATATATTTTAGAAGCATTTCAGAAATTAACTAAAATGCATAGATAAATTCTGAAAATGAAATAAAAACAATATACACCCTGGAAATAGTTATAGTAATATTTTAAAAATAATTTTTAGGTCTGAATTGATTATATAATTAGTATATATGCATATATACACTTCAAAATTTATTAAAAATTATTACAAAATTAGAAAAATGAATCTTTTGCCATAAATAAATTAAAAGATATATATGTCAAGTTTATGTCTATTTTCACTCCAAAACACATGAAATAATATGAAGCCATAAGTGTATGGAGAAAATAAAAAGAAAATAAGTAGTATATGTGTATAATTAAGTATATATATGATTGAAATGTGTCGTTATGTTTCTTATTGCATGTTTTGCATTGCTTGTGTGCATATACATGGGTAGAACCATTACAAGAACTATTTCCTAATTTTCAAGAGCAAGATTTCAAAGTGAACGAACATACATTCAAAGGCAAATGTTCCTTGACCACTTTGTTCCTATTCTAGGATGATTAGTTAAAATGTTTACATGATGTCTTCAATATGAAACCTAGTTTAGGATGCTTCCCTAGTTTTAATACTTTATCATTCCTTGCAAAACCATGGAGGAATTTAGTTAGGACTTGTTAGTTATCGTTTTATGTGCTTAGCCATGCTTAGAACTTAGAAAATGAATGAAACATTGTTGCTGCTTGTCTTGTGGATAATATGAAAGACACAAGTGTGTGTCATGGTGTTAGGAATCTAGACATGTTGGGTATTTTGGATGGTGCTTCGTGCACGATACTCGGGTTAGTGATAGTATATGTCTTAGATTCTAAGGACCGGTTCATAGAACAGTTAACCCGACTTTAAAGTGCCACCACAAGACTAAGATGGGGCAGCTTAGCCAATTAATTAGGAGTTTGTCGGTATAGTATGAGTGTTTGGATGGTACGGGGAATGGGAGTCCATTTTTTGACTATCCTAGGAACTGCATGGCTCAAGAGGGGCTTCTGCAGGGGAGGGTTTACTCCCAGGAACTGCAGCGGTGAAACCTCAATGGGCTTGTACTTGCCGGTAGACCCTTTGTAAAGGCCATGTAGTGATCTCCTGATCACACACCAAAGGAAGTGTGTAATGTGGCTTGCAACCACGGATATCAGGGAGGATATTAGTCCACCTGGCAACAGGGGATGGATTCACTACTTGTGGGTAAAGTGGTACAATCTCTGCAGAGAACCAAACTGTCATGATAGTCGTGCTCACGGTTAAGAGCGGCTTGGACTTGTCCATGATTAGATAAACATGGATATGGGTTGAAAGAAGTTGTTGGATGGTGTAACCTGACATTAATAACTTAATTATGGAGATGGTGGGATTTATCACTTAGTAATAAAGGTTGCTAATTAAGCTAAGGTCTAGGATTAATGCATAGTGCTTAACCATGTTAGCCTTTCCTTGCTATTAGCCTTCATAACATTCTTTCCTACACTTGTTGAGTACCTTTGGATACTCAAACTTGCTTTTGTTGGATATCATATGCTGCTCGGGTGCAAATGAAGATATAGACTTCGATGAGAAGAACTTCGATCCCGAAGAGTTGTTCTAGGCTGGTAAAACCCCCGGGCAACGCCTGTGGATTGGAGAACCACTGTGATAGACTTCCGCCGTTGTGTAATTATTGTCATAGTACTTTTATTAGTTTATTATGACTCATGTTGTATTATTATGATATACGTTGTACTTGGCTTATAATATAATTATATTTCACTTTTGTCGGCACATGTATGAGTTAACTGATCCTGGCATACATGTGAGAATACGCTCGGGTGCTCCTTATGGAAAACCGGGTGTGACAATCTCCATTTCAGAATGGAATAGAGGTGGAATTTTCAAATAAAAAATATTAAATAGAATATATCATATATATCAATATGGAGTTAACCGTACACCAAATTATGCGGTTATGATTTTTTCCAAATCACATTTGATTATTAATTCTTCATAACTGAAGTTTTTTAATCGAATTAACTGAACCGAACAAATCGAATTAACGGAAGATGAAGTATGATCGGGACGTCTGATAGTTGTAATCAACGACCATTTACCTTTGGTTTTGTAAGGGTACAGTACGGGGTCGTATGACGAAAGTCCAATCTGTTTCATTCCTTGAACAAAATGTGTGAAGTGGATATTGAACATATCGGCGGTGAAATTGAGCACTTTGACAATTGTGTTGGTGGATTTGCAACCAACTAATTCCAGCGCCCTTCCACTCACAAGAGCTCGCTAGTAGCATGGTACCAGAACCAGGCCCCACATGCACAACCTCAATAGCAGTCGCCAATTACAAAGCCAGCTAGCTCATCACGGAACTCCACCGACGCCGCCATGAAGGACGCTGCCGCCGACCCAGTGGTTTCGGTCCCGGCGACCAAGATCGCCATGCCGGCCTCCGCGGCGGGCTCGGAGACGGCGCTGCTCGGGAAGGGCCGGTACAAGGTGTGGGCCTTCGCGGCCATCGCGCTGCTCGCGCTCTGGTCCATGTTCGCCGCCTCCGTCTCCCTCCGCTGGTCAGCCCCCGGCGATCTCGCCGTTGCTGAGGGCCTGGACGTCCCCCGCGGAGACGATCTCGACTCCCTCGTACGCGCCCCCTTTTTTTTTTGGCTCAGATCTCTTCTTACTTAGTCATTTTGTGTTTGGTCTGTTTTAAATGCGTACCAACAGCTGTGCGTAATTTGCCTGCTTAATTAATTGCGTGTTAAAAGGGGCTAGTCCTCAGATTAAAGGGGGGGGTTATATGGAGTAAACAACTGTAAAGGTGAAGTGTTACTTAGTCAGTTTTTTTCTTTTTTCAGTCGAGTCCAGGTTTGGTAAGGGCATTGTCCAATTGTTTGACCATGTCCATAACATTTTTCCCAATTGTTAAATAGGTTTTTCATTGTTGCTATCAGTAGCAAAAGCACAAGATTCATACTTCGATGCTGTACTTTCTGTGTGTGGATAAGCAACTGAACCTTTTCATATATATATGCATGTAATTGGACCAGGAGATGGAAGAGAGGGAAAAATTGGTAGGCCGAATGTGGGACATGTACACGCGGACCAGTGATGAGGTACGGCTCCCTCGGTTCTGGCAGGAGGCGTTTGAGGCCGCATACGAGGAACTTGCTGGTGACGATACGCAGGTCCGTGATGCAGCCGTCACAGAGATTGCCCGAATGTCAGCCCACAAACTTGAGCTTGAGCAGCCAGCGAACGAGGATGAGGTATGCCCCGAAAATTGTCACATTTTACCTTGTCAATTTTACCATTTCGAACCAGCAGTGTTATCATGAGGCGTGACATGACAGTTTATCTCATTTTGTAACGATGTTTTGGATTCAGTACAGTGCCTGACCATAGGATTTGCAGTTTGTACTGCGAGATGAGGACACGTGTTTTATCCACAGCTGCTTTCAGCTAAAAAAATAACGTTCAGATACAGTAGGTTTCAGCTCATGGACAGGGCTCAGGAGCAGCACATCTCCTAAACAACAACTAATGTAACTGACGACGTATAAAACACATAAATCCACAATCGACCGAAACAATGGCTTGCTAGTACTATGTTCTTGTCTGTGTGTATCTGGGATTAAACTGTCATGTATTACAATGATTTTCTAATTCAGTCACCTCGTGCAGGAAGAGAAGAATGCAGCGGGCAATGGAAGCGGCATGTCAAAAGTGATGTAGTTCCATGAATATCATCGACTCGAGAGCCTCAAGGCTGGTGCTGTGTTCGACCGTCAGCGGCTGAACCTTGGTAGTTTCGATGCGGTCGATTGGCCATTCACTGGTGTGTGCGCTAGTTCGGCCAAAACAAGTTGTGCATTTCTGGCACCATGTAACATTGTGACTCTCTTCCCCCTTTGATATCGGAGGGTAAGCAAAAGCTTGCCGTTGCTATAAAGTAATTGTTCCATCGAAGGCATTTCCAAGTCGTGCGAAGGGGCTCACGGCGTAGTGGCAAAAGCTGGTGCACCCTTATTCGGCCCAGGCTTCAATAGGCCACGTGTTAAAAACAATGTCGGTAGGGACCGGTGTGTCGACGAGTTGTAGATCACGAGAAAGATTTCCCGAGTGTGATTGCAAGATAAGTGGTGGTGGCTCACGGCAGTCTATGGTCCCAAGTAGGATGAGGATAAGTGCTTGGTTCCTTCAAGAACGTGTGATGTTCTAGGCCTTGGCCAGTGGCTGGAGACTTCAATCTCACCTACTGTCGAAGTGTGTGGTCGACACTTCCCCCGGACCTGCTCTGGGCAGCCCGCGGAGGTTCTTTTTTGGAGGGGCTAGTCGCTTGCGGAGAGCTTAAGCGTAGAGACGAGTGAGGGAGGAGCTTGACACGGCGAGTTTTACGTGGTTCGGGCCGCCGGAGCGTAAAACCCTACGTCCACGGTGAGCAGAGGTGCTCGCTGTATTGCCTGTTGCTCAGAACCGGAGTCCTGAGCTAGAGGATGAGTTATGCCTAGGGTGTGAGTTGCTGGAGTGCGAACTCTTGCTAACGTTGCCTACCCGAGCCTTTTATAGTCCAAGACTCGTGTGACTTACAAGGGGGGCCCGAGACCCGACAGGTGGTCCCGGGGAGATTTCCTGCCGACTATCGTATCCGCAGTTATGTCGGTAGTTGTCTCTGGCGAAGTCTTCCGAGTCTTCGTCTTGCCGCCCTGCCCATGCCGCATGCTAGTCGTAGTGGTTGATGACGGCGGAGGCGGCAGGGGATGTCTTGTCGCTGTGTTTATTGGCTGGCAGGTTCTGATGCCGAGCGCCAGTCTGCGATGCGACTGGGCGCAACGGCACCTAACAGAGGTGTGCTCCGCGTCTCCGCGTCTTGGGAAGGCGCGGGCCTTGAATACCTTGTACGGGCAAGGTATGGTGCGTCTTTATGCCCGCTGCCTACCGCTCGGGGGCAAGCAGCGCTGTTCTGCTGGACACGTGGCGGGCCCGGAGCTCTCCTCTGAGGAGAGGGAGGTCCGGCCCCGCAGGACACGTGGAGCCTTCGGACCTCTCTCTGCGGAGGGGGGAGGTCCGGCTTCTGTCGGCCACGTGGCGGGCCCGGAGCTCTCCTCTGAGGAGGGGGAGGTCCGGCCCCGCGGGACACGCGGCGCCTTCAGAGCCCTCCCCACGGAGGGGAGGTCTGGCTGCTGTTGGCCACGTGGCGGGGCCGGAGCTCTCCTCTGAGGAGAGGGAGGTCCGGCCCCGTTGGACACGTGGCGTCTTCGGAGCTCTCCCTGCGGAGAAGGGCGAGATCCTTAGGCATTTTCCCCTGTGCGCGGGGGTACCCCATATCGCGGGTACCGACAGTGGCCCCCGGGCCCATCTCGGGGGAGATAGCGAGCCCGAGGTGGGGCCTCCGTCTCTTCTGTTCCGCACACTTTCTCCAAGTCCCGCATTGACCGCTGCCGGAGCACGAACAGTCGCGGGATCGTGGGAGCGTGCGCCCACTTGATGGTTACTTTTACTGCGGCGGTTCCCAAGGCTGCCACTTCTGCACGTTGCAGCGCTTTCTTCGGGAACCGCCGAAGTGCCTTGCCGGCTCGTCTTCTTGGGAGACTGACTCCTTGACCCACCGCTTCAGCTAGGCGGCTTGGGCCCACCTATCATCGGCGCTCGGTCTTGGAGCCGATGCGGTGTATTCGAAGAGTTTTGAGTCGTTTGGAATCGCATCTGGGAAGTTTTAAAAGGGGATCTTACCCGCATTGCGGCTTCCCTTCGCACTTCCCAGCGCTTTTTCTTGAACTCTTGTGCCTTTGTCTTCTTGTCTTTGAGCCCTCCCTCGCCATGGCCTCCAACCCGCCCCTAGAGAAGAAACGCGCTCGATCTCCTCCAGTGGCGGCATCTGTGCCAAGTCGGGGATCCAGGGTGCCTGCACCTCCTGCTTCTGTAGATGGCACTCCTTTTGGTGGTGACACGAAGAGGTCTCGGGCTGATCATTCCGACGGGACCCCTCTTAAGCGACAACAGGCCGGAGGTTCCTAGACGTCGCGTCCTCCTTCCTTAAGTGGTGGAGTCTCTGGGGAACCTGCTGATGCGCCGAGGGAAGCTTCTGGAGCGTCCCCTGCTCCATCAGTCCAGGCGACTGCGGAGCGGCCGTCAGTGACGACGGCGGGCTCTGGGGATCCTACCCCGGCTCGAAAGTCGGGGTTCAGTGCCCGCTGGAGTGTTCGCGCTTCTCGGCCGTCCCCAGCTGGTGGGGAGTCTACGCCGTTGTGCTCGGAAACCGGGACAGCTGCCACGGCCCCCAAGCCAGCGCGAGTTTCTCGTGTTTCGGTGTGCCCGGATTCCACGGCAGCGTCATCTCCTCCTGCCGAGATGGCTGCCGCGTCCCCCAAGCCAGCGCAGGTCGACCCTGTACCAGGCGGCCCGACTTCTATTTCAGCGTCGACTTCCCCCACTCGTCCCTCTCCACGGGCTGAGGAGCCAAAAGTTAGTGAGAGTTCGGCGGGTCCGGCTGTCGAAGTCCCGGCGCCAGCTTCTCCTGACCGGCGTCTCATCCCGGTCCCTGGCGCATCACCTTTTCTTTAGGATGATGTGATGGAGGAGGTCGGGGGTGCTGCTCCGACCTCTGCTGCCCCACTGCCCCTGGCAGATGTCTTCGTGCTCGCCCAAGCGAGCGTCCGGCAGGTCTTGGCCGCGCTTGGTCGTGAGCGAGAGGAGCATACGGTTGAAAGGGACCGCCTCCTCATCTGGGGGAACCTTTTGCGGGAGCGGACCGCGGAGGTCAAGGGCGAGCTCGACTCCAGGAGGGAGTTGCTTGACTTCAGGGAAGCGCTCCTTGACTGGCAGAAGCGGGCTGTCGACCGTTTGGACGTCGAAACGCGGCGGCTCCACAGGGAGGCCCTTGAGGTACATGCCCAGGCCGAGGAGAGCCTCTCTGCCGTGGAGGAGATACGCCAGAGGCTGGAGCGCCGCAAGCTTGCCGTTGAGGACAAGGAGCGTTCTACGGCAGCCGAGGCGGAGAGGGTCGCCGCGCGGCTGGCGGCGGGCGAGGACGACCTGCGAGCTCGGGCCAGGGAGCTAGAGGCCCGGAAGGCAGACCTGGCCACGAGGGAGGAACAGGTCTCCCGCGAACGCAGGCGATCCTGGATCGGGAGTTGGCTGCCGACTTTCAGGCTTCTGAGTTGGAGCGGCTTGCCCAGTCTCTCCGCCTTCGGGAAAGCTCCCTAGCGGCCAAGGAGAAGGAATCCTCCGAGGGAAGTCGCGACGCCCTGCGAGCAGCCCACCGCGAGGTAGAGAAGCTCTTGGCTTCGCGGTCCTCCAAGGCCCGTGCAGTTTCGAGCTTCGTCGACCAGGCGGGGTCCGCCTTGGTCCGTCTTGGCTTCAGCCCGGTGAAGGCGGTGGCTCCTGCGCTGAAGGTGGCTGAAGTGATCCCCGCACTGGAGTCACTTGGCGCCAAGCTGAGCAGGCTGGACTCTGTGGTCGCCAGCGAGCTTGAGGCAGAGGGACGAGTCCTGGCCTTGGAGGTTGCCACGCATGTGTTGGCCTGCTTCAAGAGCCGGGACCCTTCCTTCTCACTGGAGCCAGCGAAAGACGGTCCTGCCGCGGAGCGGGAGGAGATGGCTAGGGCCGAAGTCGGGGATGTGGCCGCCCTTGTAGCCTCTAGGTTCCGGCGCGAGCCAGGAGGCCCCTAGGACTCGCTTCTTTCTTTTTATCGAGTCTGTAGACCAGCTCATGGAGCCATGAATAAATATACTCTCTTGCGTGTTTGTTTCTGTGATGTTTTCTGCCTTCTTCTTGGTTTAGCCTGGCCGAGTCCTTAGCTCCGCAAGGTACTCAGAGGCCTTGACCAATCCCGAAGCTCTGCACAGGCACCTTCCCCGGGTCCTTACTGTATCAAGGGCCCCGGAGGTCTCCGGAGCTCGCCCCATGAGGATGGGGAGGTCCGGATCTGCCGGCCACGTGGCGGGCCTGGAGCTCCCCTCTAAGGAGAAGGAGGTCCGGCTCCTACCGACCACGCGGCAGTTCCGGAGCCCCCTCTGAGGAAGCGGGAGCTCCGGCCCTGCTGGACACGTGGGGCCTTTGGAGCTCCCCCCTAGAGGAGGAGGTCTGGCTTTTGCCGGCCACGTGGCGGGTTCGGAGCCCCCCCTGAGGAGGCGGGAGCTTCGGCCCCGCTGGACACGTAGGGCCTTCGGGCCTCGCCCCTGTTGAAGGGGCGGAACCCGGACCTTCCGGTCTTGTGCTGGAGTAGACGATAGCTCCTTGCCCCCCACCTCATGCAGCCCCCGTTGCTGTCACCTGGAGGTCCTGCACACAGATAGAGGAAACGTAATTCTCCTTGGGGGTCCTCCCCTCCCCGTCTCTTAGTCTTATTCGGCTTACGGTCCTAGTCCGGTATACGGGGCTTGGGCAATTCTGTGCGCGAGGCACCGGGGCTCCGGCTCCCTCCAAGGCCCGGGTACGGCCGTCCGATCCCTAGTACCGGACCGTGCGCCGGGGAAGCAGAGTGCACAGGCTTTGGGTTCGGAACCAGGCAAAGCGGCTGTACTCCCCTGGACCTCCGGAGGGCAGGGTGCGCACGCCTTTGGGTTCAGAGACGGCTAAGCGGGATACACAACCTGGACCCCCCATGCACGGCGCAGGCCTTTCCTGGAGGTGACCAACTGGCACCGCAACACCTGACTGGGGGATGCCCGAGAGGCCCACCTGGCCATCGGCAGGTGCTTCAAGCGCAACCGCCTTCGGTAGGATAGCAAATGCTGACTATGGATGAGCGCGGGAGAGAGGGAGCTAAATGTACGGTGAGCATACATAGAGAGTGCAATCATAAAAATTAATGCGTAATTTAAATGAGCACATGAGAGAGAGAGAGAGCGAAGTAGAACAGGTTTCTGTGTAAATGCCCATAGGGGGGAGTCAGGCTGTACATGGAGGCAACGACCCGCCTCATTAAGAAGGGAAGCAAGACTCTACGCGCTTAGGGTCGGAACCAAGCCAAGCTGAACGTAGTCCTGGACCATCCCCTGAGACTTAGCTGCCCCAAGCGATGTTCCTAGACTCTATGGGATTTATTACAAAAGGGTATGGCCCTGTTCTACTAACGCTCAGGGGGTAGGACTTACAGTGTTGTTCCATGCCAAGGGTTTGGGAACGGATCCCCTACTCGGTTGAAAGGCATGTGTACCTGGGACGGCAACTTTCGTGACTCGGAAGGGACCTTCCCGGCTGGGAGAGAGTTTATAGGTCCTTCGCGGGAGAGTGTGTGCCGCGGCACCAGGTTGCCTTCCAATAGGTCCCTGACGCGTTTGGTCCTTTGGCGGTAGTGCTAGAGCACTAGCCGAGACCGTGCGTTGTGGGGTGTCACCTGCAGCCGAGCCTCGTCGACGAGGTCGTCATCTTCGCGTTGGATCAGGTCCCGTGTGGCTTCTCCTGGGCGCCCCGGGGATCTCTCCCCTTCTGGCTAAGGCCTTCAAGGGGTAGGAGAACCCGGACTATTCTTGGGAGTCCCAAGGCGTCTTTCCCCTTCCGGCTAAGGCCTTCAAGAGGTTGACAAACCCTGGGCGGCCCCCAGGAGGTACGGCCGAGGCATAGAGGCATGCTCTCGGGTGGAGCTGGCCCGGTTCTGCACCGTAGGGGCTGGTGCTTGGGCTGCTGCGACTACTTGGAGCTTCTCCAAGGTTGACGTCGTAGCAGTGCAGCCTCCACTGACTTTTCGGGGTAGCCTCAGTCGGCTACCGCCCCAGCTCGTCATCACCGGAGCTGGAGTCCTCACCGTTGTGCACCGTCTTTATGACGCGCTAAGGCTCCTAGAACCCCACCTGGTAGCCGACGCTGACTGAGGCGTCGACCTTCTACTTGCCCTCCCTCTGAGGGAGGGGCGGTGCATCAGCTCTCTGCTGCCTCCCTTTGCGGAAGCGCTCTGCGAGCCTCTGTATATCCCAACACTCGGCAGCAGTATGATTGCTGGTGCCATGCACGGGGCATAGCTCGCCTTGGTCACCATCTGGGGCTGGTGACTGCCGCTGCCTTTTGTCGGGGCGTGACCCCCGAGCTCCACTGGGTGCCGCTGTTGCGGCAACGGGAGCCGCGGCCGATGACTTCATCTTGCCACTCTCCCGGTTCTTGGCCTTCTTACTGCCTCCATAAGAAGCAGCGCCAGATCCGAGCTGTCCTCCTGACTCGGAGGCTAGCAGTGAGTGCCAGTTCCGCCCTTCGGCTGCTCTAGCGCACTTGTCCGCCAGGCTGAAGAGCTCGGAGACATCGCGGACCTCTCTGGTCGCGAGTTTCTCAAGCATCTTCTCGTCCCGGACACCCTGCCGGAACGCCACCACCACAGAAGCACTTTGAATGTGCGGGATGGTGTTGCGTACCTAGGAGAACCGCTGGATGAAGGAGCGCAATGATTCCCCAGGTTGTTGCTTGATGGCGTGGAGTTCAAGCTCCGTGCCAGGACGGGTGTAGGAACTGCCGAAGTGGGCGATGAACTGCTCGCAGAGCTCTCCCCGGGAAGTTATGGAACACTGGGGGAGGTTCATGAGCCAAGACTGGGCTGGGCCGGTCAAGGCGACGGGGAAGTAGTTGGCCATGACGGCCTCATCCCCTCCTGCGGCAAGTACGGCGGTGGAGTAGATCTGTAGAAACTCCGCCGGGTTGACGCTGCCGTCGTACTTCTCGGGCAAGTGCGGCCGAAACTTGCGCGACCACCTCGCGAAGCGAAGGTGGGGCGCCAGGGCCGCACACCCTGCCCCTGTTGCTGCAGGCGTTGGTGCTGCGAAAGCTTGGTTCGCCGCTGGCACAGTGTACCCCGGTATGGGCAAGGTTGTGCCATAGACCGGGGGCACCGTTTGCAGGGCATATGGCTGTGGCATATGCTGCGTGGCGTATGCCTAGGGCAGAGATCGCGTGGCGAAGGTCTGCGCCTCAGGCTGGGTCGAGGCTGACGTCATGCTGTCGCCAGCCTCTTGGTTGCGACGCCTTTCTCGACGTCGCTCGAGGTACACCCGGGCATCCTGGCCCAAGTGGCACCGTTCCAGCTCTGTCCTCAGGTCCGTCGACGGAATCCTGGTGGAGCTGGAATCCACTGTCTGCCCGTCAACCATTGGCGTGCGCGTCAACGACACAGCCGGTTGGCCGGAGCGTCGTCCCCGCCGAAGTCGAGGGTTTGCGGCGGCGACGACGAGACGGTCTACCTCGCGAATCCACTGTTGGGTCGCTAAATGGGGTGCGTCCCCAGCAGGTGGATTGCGCAGTAGCGCTCTTGCTGCAGCTAGCGCACCCCCGTGGGGTACGCTCAGCACTGCAGAAGATCTCACGCTAGCTGGAGCCTGCATTGCCGGAGTCGGCGTTGCCGGAGTCGGCTGCTGACTTCCAGCTTGCACCGACACACTCCGTCCTGAGTGCGTCGACACGTATTCCCCGCTAGTCACGGTCCGTCGTGAACGCGGGGGAGGAGAGCTTGCCGCTGAAGGAAGCTTCGTCATCTTCGTCGGCGGAAACTCGTCGCGCAAGGGAAAAGCCCCCTACCTGGCGCGCCAAATGTCGAAGTGTGTGGTCGACACTTCCCCCGGACCTGCTCTGGGCAGCCCGCGGAGGTTCTTTTTCGAAGGGGCTAGTCGCTTGCGGAGAGCTTAAGTGTAGGGACGAGTGAGGGAGGAGCTTGACACGGCGAGTTTTACGTGGTTCGGGCCGCCGGAGCGTAAAACCCTACGTCCACGGTGAGCAGAGGTGCTCGCTGTATTGCCTGTTGCTCAGAACCGGAGTCCTGAGCTTGAGGATGAGTTATGCCTAGGATGTGAGTTGCTGGAGTGCGAACCCTTGCTAACGTTGCCTACCCAAGCCTTTTATAGTCCAAGACTCGTGTGGCTTACAAGGGGGGCCCGGTACCCGACTGGTGGTCCTGGGGAGATTTTCTACCGACTATCGTATCCGCAGTTATGTCGGTTGTTGTCTCTGGCGAAGGCTTCCGAGTCTTCGTCTTGCCGCCCTGCCCATGCTGCATGCTAGTCGTAGTGGTTGATGACGGCGGAGGCGGCAGGGGATGTCTTGTTGCTGTGTTTATTGGCTGGCAGATTCTGACACCGCGCGCCAGTCTGCGATGCGACTCGACGCAACGGCACCTGACAGAGGCGTGCTCCGCGTCTCCGCGTCTTGGGAAGGCGCGGGCCTTGAATACCTTGTACGGGCAAGGTATGGTGCGTCTTTACGCCCGTTGGCTACCGCTCGCACTACAGGAAAAACGATCATTGACGACGGCCAGATTTATTGTCGACGGGGCCGTCGTCTTTAATTTTATTGACGACGGCTAGGAAAAGCCGTCGTCAATAACATAGTTATTGACGACAGCTGAGCGAGTGCCGTCATCAATAAATAATTGACGACGGTGCCCGTCGTCTTCAACTTAATTCGGGCCCACCCGAGGAGTTATTGACGACGGTGACCTAGCACCGTCGTCAATAACACAGTTATTGACGACAGCTGAGCGAGCACCGTCGTCAATAAATAATTGACGACGGTGCCCGTCGTCTTTAACTATTATTGACGACGGTGACCTAGCACCGTCGTCAATTACCGGACATATAACCCGTGCGCGAGCCGGGAGGCGGCCACAGTGCCGCCTCCCGACTCGCGCCGCGCGATCAGTCGTGTCGCCCTCCCCGCCGTTCCCCGCCGCTGCCGCCGGTCGCCGCCGCCGCCGGTCGCCGCCGCCGCCGCCGGTCCCCGCCGCCGCCGGTCCCCGCCGCCGCCGGTCCCCGCCGCCGGTCCCCGCCGCCGGTCGCCGCCTTCCATCTCGCACCGGTCGCCGCCGCCGCCGTCCCCCGGTCGCCGCCGCCCGTCCCCGCCACCGCCGCCGCCCGTCTCCGGCCGAGGTAAGTCCCCTCCCCTCCCCTCCGGCCTCTCCCCGAGTTTGATACCGCAATAAGCGCAATGAGGGCATGCATCACGCCGGCCGGGGCTTCATATGATCTAAAATACAAGTGGTTGATCAATTGACTAATAAATCAAATGCCAACCCATTATCTGGTTGCAATTTAAAAACATGAAGTGACAACATTTGGCCAGACTAGTTTGACAGGAAATTTGAGGTGCTTTAGTACTACTATCTACAACTTTACCTTTTCAGAGAGGAATGTTCCCAGCAAAGAGCCACCAAGAAGCTGCAGCAAGTGCTGTACACGTATACGAATGTACAGTCAAAGTTCAGTATGCTCATAGATTTTTCACAATTTATAATATATAGTTAGGGGTTGTACCAATTGTAGAGAAAAATGATTTATCACCCCATTCAGCAACGAAAACCAAGACAAATGTGCTAGCAAATGTACTGGCAGCAGACACGACCCCTGCCCCATTTCCAGAAAATTTGGAAACTGCTAGCTCAGCCTGCAATTTTCAACAGAGTTTTATATAAAAATTAGAAACATCTTCAGGGCCATGACAAACATTCTACTAAATATAGATTTAGTAATTTTCTCGTAGTGTAAGTTGTGTGCATTTCTTTTTGCAAAGTTTCTTTTCAGACAATGATATGGTAGTCATGCCAAGTATCAAAATTCAAAAGAAGGGTTTCATTGAAAGCAAAACATAATAAAAGGAGAACGGATTGGACTATTCTGTATGCTTTTAGGTATATTGAACCATTACTCAAAAAATAGAAAAAAATGTACATTGAACCAGAAAAAAGATATGACTTCAGGGTGTCCGGGATACAAAACATTATATGAAAGTAGGATGAACATAATACTCTAAGGTATAATCATATTTAGGAGGTAAAAATTTTAGGTGATATATATGCATGAAAGGAAATTTCCTTGCATCTAGATTGATAATATATGTGGAATTCAATATATTTAATTAGCATAAGTACTTAAAATGATGTTCTCGGCACATCTTTAATAGGTCTACCTCCTCTTGCTCCTCATTGATCTTTTCATCATCACCTGAAGCTGCATCAAGTAATGTAGTGACCCCATAATAGACCTATAATCCATTAAAGTTTGTCATGAATAGCAAAGCATGTTTTAACCTTAAAGAATGCAAGATTAGTAACAACACACCCCTTTCACAAATCTGAGCATATATTTTAATTTACCCAACAAAATGCAAGATATTGTCCTTACCAAGAGACCAGCAGCAGCGACATCATCAATAGGGAAATCAGTACCACCAAAGCTGCATGTAATAATAGGTGCAGTAAATAAGGGCAGCCAATAGAAGCACTTCCTGTACAGTGAGGATAATTACCTGAATGGAATGATGCCATCAACATAGTGAAATGCTCGACCAAGAACTACAGATATGACAGTCATTACCCTGTCAATGACTCAGGAAATGAAACTCGTTTATGTAATGCCAGATATCCATGTTCATGTATGTACTAGAAGCGCATACAACCTGTGACAGCATTAATGTTCATCCTACTTTCAGTCATGCATGTCCCAACAACAAGAAGTAGATCTAGACGGATCACAAGGAGTTGACACTACCGCCGCTCGACGCGCCCCGCCCCGAGCCCCGCCTTGCTGTGCCGCCCGGCCCCGCCCCAAGCCCTGCCCTGCCGCGCTGTCCGACCTTAGTTGATTAATTGTTTAATTAGTATTGTAATTGATTATTGTTTAATTAATACTTTGATTGTGTGATTAGTTACTATATGTAAATAAATGGGTTTCGGCCCGGTCCGGCCTGACACGACCCATTTAGGGTCTGTCACGGCTCATTTAGTGGTAATGTATTAGTCGAGACAGGCACGGAGGACGGCAAGCTCCCGCGCGTGGACGGCGGGCCCAGACGGTGCGGTTTCATCTTTGACCCACTTACGACGGGGCATAACGTACGACGGCTAACCCTAAAGGCGTCGTAAGATAATTGCAGGCCCCAACGGGACATAACTTAGGACGGCTGGCCCACTTCTTTGTCTCTCGTTCTTTCCTTCTCTCTCGTTCTTTCCTCTCTCTCTTTTAAATGACTCAAAAATGAAAGATTGACGTAAACCTATACAACATGCGTCACCCGTTTCGAACGGGCCCTTCTCACATGTGTTACGCATGTGAGGCGTGTACGTTCGGAATTGTCCCTTTTTGGACAGCCTGGGAGTGACCGAGGGGGCGTGGCATGTGATGAAACGCGGGTTTAGATCTAGACGAGATTTCGACGGCATAACCCTGTTGTTCTCTGCTGCACCATTTTCGGGCGTGCAGTGGAGAACAGCGGGGTTATGCTGCCGAAATTTCGTTCGGATCCATACCACGCGTCTCGTCGTGAGCACGCTCCGCTCGATCACTCTTGGGTGGGTTTAGGACCTATCCTTTCCAATAGATGTAGGGCCGTGACATAAATAAATTATAAAGTAACTATAATTTCCTTGACATTAAACTGCAGATTCAAACATGGGTGAGGATCGTAGTTGGATGTATACCGGTTGGAAGAACAGTTCTGGTGGTCACTCGGATGAGTGGTTCGCAAAGACAGATGCTTTTGTAGATCGAGCGTTTTCATTGTCAAAGATCGATAAGGTGCGGTGCCCATGTACGAAATGTCAAGGTGCAAAGTGTTGGGACAAAGTGAATTTGGCGTTTCACTTATGTCGATACGGTTTCATGCAAGATTATGAGGTGTGGACCTTTCATGGTGAGACATCTTCTCAACCCTTACAAGTTTCAGATGAGGATGACAACACGGGGGTCGATAGGATGGACGAGATGCTTGATGCTATAAATCCTGAATTGATGGAGGATCCTCCTCCAACGGAGGTTGAAGCGTTTTTCACGCTTCTCAAAGCTTCAGAAGAGCCGTTGCATGAACACACCGAAGTGACGCTCCTTACTTTCATGACTAGATTTATGGCCATTAAGTCTAAGTATTTCTTCTCCAATAACTGCTACAACGATCTTATCAAATTGATCAGCGATATCCTTCCACAACCACATAAAGTGCCTAAAGATATGTATCAGTCTAAGAAGTTGATTTCTGGTCTAGGTATGAAATATGAGAAGATTGATATGTGTCTAGACAATTGCATGCTTTTTTGGAGAGAGCATGCCAACGAGAACAAGTGCTTAAAATGTGGTAAAGCGAGATTTGTCGAAGTTGTTAATGACGACGGTTCAAAAGTAATGACTCAAGTCGCACGGAAGCAGCTTCGCTACTTGCCTGTCACACCTAGGTTCAAGCGTTTGTTTCTATCTAAAAAAACTGCTAGACACATGAGGTGGCATAAAGAAGGTGTACGTGAGAACAACAGCATGATGGTGCACCCGTCGGACGGTGAGGCATGGAAGGCGCTTGACCACTTCGATCTAGATTTCGCCAATGACGCGAGAAATATTCGCTTTGGGTTGGCGACAGATGGCTTCTCACCGTTTAGTACAAACGCCACACCATACTCATGTTGGCCCGTGTTCGCTATTCCGTACAACTTACCACCATCGCTTTGTATGAAGTATGAGTTCATGTTCCTATGCCTTATTGTACCTGGACCGGATCATCCTGGTTCACGACTGAACGTGATGATGCAGCCATTGATTGAAGAGTTCAAAATGTTATGGACAGGAGTTGAAGCGTACGACTGTTATAGAAAACAGAAATTCAACCTTCGAGCTGCGTACTTGTGGTCTATTCATGATTTTCCAGCTTACGGCATGTTTTCTGGCTGGAGCACTCATGGTCGATTGACATGTCCAATATGTGCTTCGGACACGGATTGTTTTCGTCTAATTCATGGTGGCAAGATATGCTACTTTGATTGTCATAGACGTTGGTTACCGCCAAATCACGTGTTTAGGCAACAGAGAAATGCCTTCAGGAAGGGTACCATTGTAAAAAAGGGACCACCACAACGTCTGAACGGGTCGGAAATTGTTAAACAGCTCAATAATCTAGTGCCAGATGAAGGTCGTCCTGGATATTTTGTTGGTTACGGAGAGGATCACAATTGGACTCATATATGTGCACTATGGGAGTTACCGTATATGAAGTCTTTAATTCTAATGCATAACATTGATGTCATGCACCAGGAACGTAACATGGGCGAATGCATCATAAGCACGTGCTTGGATATGACGGGAAAAACAAAAGACAATATAAAAGCTCGGAAGGATTTGGCAGAGGTTTGTAACCGACCAAGTCTTGAGCTCTCCGAAGCTGGTGGCAAACCACGAGCTTGTTTCTGCCTTCGACCAAAAGAAAAGAAAGAAGTCTTCAAGTGGTTGAAACAGTTGAAGTTCCCAGACGGTTATGCTGCTAGCCTGAGAAGAGCCGTTAATGTTAAGACTGGAAATCTTACTGGTTTGAAGAGCCATGATTATCACATAATCATGGAAAGACTTCTGCCGGTTATGTTTCGAGGCTATCTTGACGATGAGGTTTGGAAAGTGTTAGCCGAGCTTAGCTATTTTTATAGACAGCTTTGTGCTAAAGAAATCAAAAGGGAGATGATGGAGAAGTTGGAAAAAGAGATACCCGTGCTTTTATGTAAGATGGAAAAAGTATTTCCTCCAGGGTTCTTCAATCCAATGCAACACCTTCTAATCCATCTTCCATATGAAGCTAAAGTAGGTGGCCCTGTTCAATATAGGTGGATGTACCACATTGAAAGAGCACTCAGATGTCTAAAACCGATGGTTCGTAATAGGGCAAGGGTTGAAGGATGCATCGCCGAAGCATTTACACTTCAGGAGATAGGATACTTTTCAAGTGTCTACTTTGCAGAAGAACACAATATTAATGCATCGGTGTTACGGTATAATATGGCTGAAGCAACCTCTTGTAGCGAACTCTCACTTTTTCAAACGAGAGGCACCACTGTTGGTAGTGGCACGAGCTATGATGCTTCAGCAGATGAAAAGACAGCTGCTTTGTTATACATGTACGCTAACATAGATGGGATGGACAATTTTTTTCAGTAAGTGGTTGTTCAACATCTATACAAATTTGTGTGGTGTGTTATACATCTACACCAATAATTCTTTTTTGTCCTGATTTAGTGAGTTCGATCGACAAAATTGGAAGTCTAAGCAGCAACCTACTAGCAAGCAAATACAAACAATGCGACACTATGGAGTAAATGGAGGACCTAACTTCCAAACGTGGTTTCGAAATCATGTAACGTTTTCCTTGTCTTGTTCCTCTTATTAATTATGTTCATAGCATAAAATAGTCTTCTTACTTCATATGTTGGACAGTGCAAGACACAAGTCGGTGTTCATGAAGATTTGCGACAACTGTCCAACGGATCCATTAAAGTTAAACTCTTCGGTCGATATGATGTCAATGGGTTTCGATTCCGTTCAACTCAATTTGAAGCTCAACGTCCTCTAAGGGCAACATCAAACACCGGAGTTGTGACAAGGGCCGCCGATGCCGAAGGACATGAAACTAATTTCTATGGGATCATAAAGAAAATCCTAGAATTTAGTTTTGCCGGGAATAAAGACCTTAAAGTAGTCTTCTTTGACTGTGATTGGTTTGATAATAACAATGGAACTCGACAAAACCAATTTGGCATGGTAGAAGTCAAACACAAGGACCGACTACGAGGCTACGACACCTTTGTCCTTGCACACCAAGTCGAACAAGTGTACTATCTACAATATCCGTGCGAAAAACTTAGTGCATGGTGGGTTGTACAAAAGGTGAATCCTCGTGAGCGGTTATATACACCGGACAATACTGGTTACATTGATGAGGCAGATGTTGTTTACCAAGAAGAAGAGTTGCCGGATTCTTTTGTCGTTGAGCCTGGTCTACGACTCGATGAATTAGTTGGAGATGCACAAGATGTACAGACTCATATTGTGAAAAAACGAAAACGGCGAACAACCATGACAAAAGATCGATGGTCCGGTTTACGAAGTAGAGTACATGATCGTGATACTGATGAATTTTGAAATTAAGTACAAGTATCGTTTCTTCCATCTCTTCTTTCGTCTTCTATATTTTCCTTTAAATTCATTATCAAATTTCCTTTCATCAGGATGTCATCGAGCAGTAGACGACGGGGGACGCGGGGCTTTCTGCCCCCGAGAGCAGACTCTGTTTTCCAGGGCTGTCAGTCTAGCAATGGTAGACTGTCTCAGCTGTTGGGCCTCGACAGAGGCCAGGGGTCACGAGAGCGGTCACGACAGGTAAAGAATAATTAATTACATAAATTATATAAATAACTTTCTTAAATCTATATTACCAATCTTCAAATTTTTAGGACGACTCTACGTCTGAGGAGACAGAGGTCAGGGGTCCTCTTCAGACACCACAGGTTTCGGAGCCTGTTACAGATCCTGCTTCGGATCCTCTTCAGGTTCCGGCACCGCAGGATTCAGACCCTGCTTCAGAGCCTTCCACAGAGCCTGATGTGGAGCCGGCTCCACAGCGGCGTTACAGGAGGAGCCACTACGTGGCTCCTCCTCCGGTTCCTGCACGGCCAGAAGATCGGGTCGTTATTCGTCCGGTTGGCGATAGGTAAGTAAATCTATAACAAATCAATTTAGATATTTTAACACTTATATATGTACTAATTGAGAATCGTGTATTAGGTCTTGGGCCGATGACTCGTTCACGGGTCAAGGACGCCACCGCCAGGTCAACGCTGTCCTGGGTCAGCTCATCCGTTGTCACTACCCCGGTCTAGTGAACGGACGGGCTGCTACGTCTTGGGACGATTACGCTACGGCCCAGGACATTACCTACGGCAACCACCAGGAGCATGTGTGGCATGAATTCATGGTAAGCAAATCGTCTATTTGTTAAATGCGAACCTATTATATGTTAAGTACATTAACTTGTATATTTCTACTTGTAGAAATATTACCGTTTGGAGGACGAGGCCCAGCTGGATCACGCTCGCCTGGTCTTCAACAACAACGCTAGGAAGCTCCTGACGCAGTCGATTTCAACGGCTCGTATTCAGGCTACGAAGGCGTACTATAAGTTGCATCCGGACGAGGGTGAGCCGGGGCAGTTTAGGGATGTGGCGGACAAGTACTTGACGGAGGCACAGTACGCAGAGGTAAATTCTTTATTTTACTTTGCTTCATTATCCAATTTTCATCAATGTTTTCATCCAACAACAAATGTGTGCAGGTCAGCGTACCGTGGCTTGAGTCCTGTCCGGACGCCTACAGTTCCCTGTGTGCTCGTTGGGCGAGCCAGGGCTTCCAAGGCGTGTCGATGACCCGCCGACAGAGTCGAGGGACGGACGGGAAACACCGTCTTGGCGGGGACGGCTACGTACGCCTTGCTAAACGGATGGTAAGTGATACTCGAATTATATTCTAGTTAATTTCTATCGCTACCATTATGCTAACACGTATCGATAGGAGCGCGAGATCGGTCAGGAGCCGACCGCTATCCAGGTGTGGAGGAGGGGTCACATGGGAAGTGACCCCTCACAGCCTGATCAGCTGTCTTCTCAGACAGCGACAGAGACGTTGGTGAGTTCTTTAGTTGACTTAATTGTATTATCTTTAAAACTTCTGATGACTTTAATTTTCTGTATTTTCAGGAAAAGTATGGGGAGGAGGTGCGGAGGCTTCGAGGCGACGATTACGATTGGCAGAACTCGCCGATCGTACCTGAAGCCGCCTATGCAAGCGGTGGCGGTAAACCTCACGGCCGGTGAGTTCTGTTGTTTTCATTTACTTTCATTAACTTCGAGATATGAAACTTTAATACTCTTACTTCGTTGTGTAGGTTGGCCATCTTCGATGGAGTAGTAGACTCGAGGGAGGCGCGGTCTTACTCGAGGGCCTCTTCATCGCAGGGTGGATCCAGCAGGCGTGGCAGCCGTGATCTGGAGCTCCAGAGTGTCCAGGAGGAGCTCCAGAGGACGCAGGAAGCGCTGAGGCTCGCGAACGAGAGGCAGGCAGCCGAGCTCCGGGCTAGGGACGAGTATCAACACTCGTACATGCTACAGCTGCAAGCTGCCATGCAGGTAAGTTCAGATCAATGTACTCAACGTTTCTAATATATAAATGACATGTATAATAATTTACTTCATATTTGCAGGCTATGGCCACAGGACAACCCGTTGTCTTTCCTCAGTGGGCGCCGCCACCGATACAGCTACCACAGGGGCCGACGTCAGGAGCACAGGTACAAAATTTCTCATAATAGCTGCAACTAGTTAAATTTGCTCAAATTTAGTTGAATTTGATCAAACTTACTTAAACTTAGAGAAAACTAGTTAAACATCCTCAAACTGAGTAAAATATGGTACAACTTACTCAACTATAGTCAAATATGACCAAACTTACTCAAACATAGCCAAAACTTTTTGAACTAGCTCAAACACAAACACTACTAGTCCATACTTCTCAAACTTAGTAAAATATGAGCAAACTTACTCAAACATAGCCAAATCTAGCTAACTTGCTCAATTTTAACTTGTAATGAGTTTATTTAATCATATACACATTTGTGAACTTCTAATTTGTCTACCTATACATGTACATCATAGGGATCGGCGACACGGGCTCAGGAAACTCCATCCCCTCAGCAACCAGCGTTTGGACGAGCGCACGACGACTTCCTGGACTCCGGTGGCAGCGGTCGGGGTAGCGTAGGGTAGTGTGGCGTGCGTATAGTGTTTTTGTGCCTGCCTGTGATGTATGTTTTAATTGCCTGTGATCTGGCCATCGAGCCAGGGCTGGCCTCGAAGCCAGGGCAGGATTTTCTGTTTTTTTAAAAAAAATTGAAAAGCTTATTGACGACGGTTTCTGGTACTTGGCCGTCGTCAATAAGCCACTAGTATTGACGACGGCCAGGTACCAGAAACCGTCGTCAATAAGCAATTGTTATTGACGACGGCCTAGTGTAAACCGTCGTCAATAAGCCTCGGTTACTGACGACGGTTTCCTGGCCGTCGTCAATAAGCTTATTGACGACAGCCTAATTTAGCTGTCGTCAATAAGTTTATTGACGACAGCTAGATTTAGCTGTTGTCAATAAATTTATTGACGACGGTTACCGTCGTCAATAAACTTATTGACGACTAATAATTGACGACAGCTCAAAACCGTCGTCTATAAGCTTTTACCGTCGTCAATAACTTATTGACGACGGTAGTGCCCTTATTGACGACGGTTTCCGGCCGTCGTCTATAGTCCCGATTCCTGTAGTGTCGGGGCCAAGCAGCGCTGTTCTGCTGGACACGTGGCGGGCCCGGAGCTCTCCTCTGAGGAGAGGGAGGTCCGGCCCCGCAGGACACGTGGAGCCTTCGGACCTCTCTCTGCGGAGGGGGGAGGTCCGGCTTCTATCGGCCACGTGGCGGGCTCGAAGCTCTCCTCTGAGGAGGGGGAGGTCCGGCCCCGAGGGACACGCGGCGCCTTCAGAGCCCTCCCCACGGAGGGGAGGTCTGGCTGCTGTTGGCCACGTGGCGGGGCCGGAGCTCTCCTCTGAGGAGAGGGAGGTCCGGCCCCGCTGGACACGTGGCGCCTTCGGAGCTCTCCCTGCGGAGAAGGGCGAGATCCTTAGGCATTTTCCCCTATGTGCGGGGTACCCCATATCGCGGGTACCGACACCTACAAAACCCAAGACAAAAATAATTATTATCAATGGATGCCATGTTTATGTTGTTGTCTGGATGAACCGAAACTATGTGAACTAGGCCTCGGCCAGTGGCCGAAGACTTCAATCTCACCTACAAAACCCAAGACAAAAATAATTATTATCAATGGATGCCATGTTTATGTTGTTGTCTGGATGAACCGAAACTGCGTGAACTGAACCTGCAACGACGTAGGTTCTTTATAAAAATGTTCTCTGTACTTTTAGTTATTATAAAATATTCAGTCATCTATAACACAATATTTTGTACTCATTTCCTCTTATACTCCCTCCGTTTCGAATTATTTGATGCTGGCTAATTCAATAGTTTCAAACGGAGGGAGTATTATATACTTTATACTATTTAAACAGAACATAAACCCACCTTTCAATCACACGGGTGCGTTTTAAAGAGATGAATGGTGGTAGAACATCATTTATCCCTCTATTTTAGAATAACGTTTAGAGTAACTGCTACAGATTTCTTTACTTTAAATATACAGCTGCGTGAGATATAGACGAGCCCGCCGCCAACAGTCTTACATACTAGGGCGACTCAATCGTCTCTTTTATTTATTTGATTGAGAGATCATCTTCTAGATTTTGTGTTGGGAGGTGTATAGCCCAAAAGCTCTCGTCACTGCCATATTGTGCTTCACACGGAAATCTCCTCTTCCGAGTCCTTTCACTTTCAATTTGAAGCATTCTAGATATCTTTTGATAACTTCACATTAGTGGTGGGGACGAAGCATGGGTTGCGCCTGTTAGCACTAATTGTGTCTTATACACATGTTAGAAGTTTGCATGTGCATCGTCTCATACATGTTTATGTACTCACTCCGTTTCAAATTATTTGACGTTGATTAGTTCAAAATTGAATTAGCCAGCGTCAGATATTTTAAAATAGAGAGACTATGTAAATTGGTTAGTCTAGAGTCGTGCATGAGTCAGCTAGCAACTTGACAGCTACATGTGTTGTAGTACAATTAGCCAAATGATGGTCATAAGAGTTAGTCTTGAGGTTGATGGCTGCATGCCTGAGTAGTGGAGTAGTTGTTGCACCCCGTGATGCTGATTTAATTGCATGCGTGATTTCGGAGTGCAGTAACTATTTCTTCAGATTGGGTGGGAAAGAATACGTGATGCTGATTTGCATACTTCGAGATGACAGATGACTTCATGTGTAACAACACTGCCAAGGCTCTTCAACAATGGATATCCTCGGGGCCAGGGGCTTGACGTCCGGCTTGCTAGCATCCCCGCCGCCCCCGTCCGCGTCGTATCCTCTGGTGGCAGTAACGAGGCTGAGGATGCGGAACCAGATGAGGCGGGCTCCGGGCGCCATGGCGGAGGGAGGAGGGAATGCGTGTGACGGAATGAAAAGGCGGGCGGGTTTATTTGGGAGGTTTGGAGCAGGCTGACGTGTGGGGCCGGGGGTGACGATGGTTGGGAAGACCACCCACAGGTTCCAAATTCCTGCCCTTTCTCTCCATCTCCTTCTTGCTTAGTTTGGTCCCCCCCCCCGGTCTCCCCGCTCGCCAAATCGTAATCCTCCTCCACCCGGATTCCGAGGCCGGCGCTCCGCCCCCTCCCCCCGTTCCCTGCCGCCGTAACCCATAAAGAAGCAAACCTAGGGGCTCTCACGCCCAGCCGCGTCCGGAGTTCGATGTCCGTTCGCTCCCGATGGATCCGCACCGCCTGACCGATGCCGACGACTGGGGTAACGTTCCGAAAACTCACCATCCCCCGTAGCGTCTACCTACATACGTTTGCTTTCTGTGGTTTACTTAGGCTTTGAAATTTTTTAATGCGCGGACTTGTTTTTTCTTCTGGGAGTGAACAGATGTCATGCCTACTTTCAGTTGCGTTCTCGATTCGAATAACCGCCCGTTAAAGGTCTGTGGCAAAAGACAATAAGATTAGGGTATTTGTTTGCTAAGGCTAGCCTCGAGCGGGCGTTGGATACTTATAGCCTTATAGCTTAACAATCGCAGTCATGTCGGCTAAGAAATAGCTGTTGAACTATGAATTTCCCCTTTGAACCAAGAGACGAAATGATTCTTTGCGTTTTTTTTTTGTATTTGAATGAGCCAATAGGTACTTCAGACCAACTTTCTGTTCTCCTAGATTCTAATGTACTTGATATCGTAGTATTAATGTTATCGACTTTGACTATTGAAGAAAGTCAATCCCCCTCAGTTATTGCCACCAATTTATTATTGGTACTTAACTGCTTATTGATGTATGGCTGTAATGATGGAGAGACGGAACAGCACAAACTAGAAATTTGTTACAGTATTGGTGCTTTGTGATGTGAGCGTATTAGATTGAGCAGTGTAGCTATGATAATAATTAGAGTAAAATAAGATTTCGAATTTGAGGTACCCCACACAAGATATAACGTATCCCTGGAATTTCTTTTGGAGTTTGGACCTATATTCTTATGCCATAGCCTGTTGTACAACAATATTTGCCTTGCATGATTTTGTGAACTTGCACCATTGTTTTTATTGATTTAATGGGAACAAAATTGGTAAGGATCTTCAGACTGCAAGAATTTTCATATGTAAATCCAACAAACTGACTTTGTTTATTGTTCAGGGCACTAGTGGATTCTAGTATCCAGAAACTGGCGTCCACTCCTGTCTTTCAGCTAACAATTGGAGTTTTGTGTGTTTTGAATGATAATAGAAGAGACTCTACTTTTCTTTTTACAGTTTTTATGCCGTAGCGTGTCAAAAGAAAGAAGAAGATGGTGTACCTGTAGCACCAAATTGTTGTTTGTAGCTAATGTTTTTATACCTAGCTAAGCTATTAATCATCAGAAAATCTGCCACTGATTTACTGGCGCTGAACAAAAAAATAAGCGTAGCTAGAACACAAGGCACACATTTACAGTCAATGGTAATGCATAGAAAACTGTTTGTCTCCAGTGGTCTCACTTGATCCTTTTTGTAACGTTTAGTCTGAACATCTTAAATTGCACACCTCAAACATAGAAGTTAATGTTACAGTTTTCATATATTACTGAACCAGCTCCTAGTTGGGCTCGTCTTTTAGGTTTTGATGATGGGCTTTTGTTTATGGGTGATAGAGATTATATTTCATCTGTACTGAGTGTTAGTATACACTTACTGATGTGCCTCGACCAAAAGGTTGATGATAGGCCAGAGGAGTCCCACATCGTGTGTCCTTTGTTTGCACCTGAAACCAGGGTTGTGTGTCTTTAACTCTTTATGGGGATATTGGTGAGAAATTTTAAAACCTTACAATAGAGGATAATATGCTACGAGGTTCTCAAGTATATGCAACAATAGGATGAAGCATACTAGCGTGCTCTACTTTCTGATTGCTGCCTGTATCCATAATCTTTTGTTGTCCCATATCCTGTTAATCTGTTGTGCTTTCTAGATATTATTAGACAGACATTGTGCTTCTTGCATTGATTTAGTTATGCAAGTCTATTATTAGTAAGTTGTGCACTTTTTAGGCATATTTGACCATTTAAGTTTATTTCTCTGGATGTGTCTGCACTACCTTTATTGGCTATTTTCTTCTTTTTTTTAATATATATTCACTTTTTATTCATCCTATTCAACCACATTTTTGTCTGTTTTATCTAAATGATATGCATAGAAAATTAGAATCCAAAAGTCAAATTGAAGTAGTTTTCTGTGGACTAAATGCCTTTTTTACAAAGAAACATATCCTTACATGCTATATGTATAACATGTTACAGATAATGATGGCTTTGTGATTCCAAGCTTGAGAGTTGAAGAATCTGATCTTGGTGATTGGGAAGCTTCGTGGACTTCCGATCCTCAACCACCTCCAAAGGTATCTTTCTAATCATGCTATGTTTCTGGGCCCGTTTACAAAGGCAAAACACCAACAAATTGTCATTCCTTTGTGCCATGACTGGGGGCCAAGTAGGAACTTACTGTAGAGTGACATGACACAGTGTGGTTCATTCGTTTTATGACATATACTGCTGCCTGGTTTTAGGAAACATACTTGTAGCATAGGCCAGCAGCAAAGCAGGAAATCTGGATGTTCAGTTGATATATTTTCTTTGTCCATGCGTTTATGTTTGCTTTCCTCACATAGATGCTTTCTTCCAGCAGCCTGCCAAGGATACAGAGAACATCTATCTTGGACCACACGGTGCACCACCATCTCGAGCAAAGAAACCAGAGGCTACAACTGGGTACCGTGATAAGAACAAAATGGGGGAAACTGATCAAAAGGCATTTGGAACTGGTCGGAACAATAAAGGAGGCAACACTGGAGACTTTCATCGCTACAATGATGCCAACCATGTCAAGGCCCCTACATAAGATCCACTTGACCTTCTCCTGGTTATGGCGTATTTTCAGTGATACCTATCTCCTGTCACCAGCTTGACAAGTTTAGTGTCGTTACTGGTGTTTGGATTCTTTGTGATTGTTAGTCCAATTATCATCTAGCTGCAGCAGTTTCTGATCTGGGGATATTATTTCCATTATGGTACTCTGGAACAATGTATTTGCTCGCTGTGAATGGAAAATTTGTATTCCTAAATCACAATGGCCGGTGTCGTCTCATCGTTCTGGGTATGCTCTGGTTAACGTGTGAGAATGGATAAGAGGTTGTAACTATGGCATTACTCTGCAGATCTGTGTCCATTGCCTTTCACAATGCCATGTATATTGGTTTATGTGCCTCTTGGCGTCTGATCCTGACGCAAACCCTGAGCTGCTAACATTTGTTATTGGTAGGTTCTTCTAGTTATCTGGATGTTTGTTGGCTTGAGCACTTTCGTTATCGCTAGGAATGAATGAGGGCTCGGTTGCTTCCAAAGATGTTAATGCAGAGCTCTTCCAATCACGTGCTCCGCTCTCGTTGTTGATAAAGTTTTAGGGGTAACTTCTTCCGTTTCGCGTCTTGATGAGTGTCACGCCCGGTTTTACAAAGAGCAAAACCGGCCGCAATCTACGTGTATGCCAGGATCGGTTTCATCATACACGTAGTACATATAGTGATAAATAGTTATATATCGAAAATAAACGACGTTTGTACCTTAATTGAGTCTCGAATAGCAGCGGAAGAGGAAAATCTTCTAGGGCCGTCCACAGGCGAATCGACTAGCAGCTACGTGACTTTCACACCGTCTTCATTCGATCTTCTTTTCACTGAGCAACAAATATAATAGAAGAAAAAGGAAAACGCTTGAGTACATAGAGTACTCAGCAAGTGTGGGAAATAGATGACATGCAGACATTTAACAAGAAAGGCTAGACACGGGTTTAAGCACTAAGCAATCTATCCTTAGTCTTATTAAGCATCCTATTTACTAGATGAATACCCCAACAATCCCAACCAAGTAACCAAGTATCTCCAAATCCAACTGTATCCATCTCCCAAATACCTCTAACCACATCCCAAAACCACCAATCCAAGACCACCAACCAAACCATGCTAATCATGAGAGAGTTAATAGCCCGCTCTTGACCGTGAGCACGGTTGTCTAGACAGTTTTGACTCTTCAGAGTTTGTACCCTTTACCCATAAGTTGTGATTCCGTCCCCTGTCGCCAGGTGGACTAAAACCTCCCTTTTGCCCGTGGTAGCTAGCCACATTTCATACTTCCTAAGGTGTGCGGCCAGGAGATCACGATGTGACCTTTACAAAGGGAATCCCGACGAGTATGAGCCCACTGAGGTTTCACCCCTGCGGCCTTCTGGAGTCTATTTTACCTCCGCCTGCAGTGGCCCCCTCTTGAGCCTTACGGATCCCAGGGTAGTCCCGCCCGACTCCCATTCCCCGCACCTACCACACACTCACACTACATCGGGAATGCACCTAATTACTTAGTCACTCTGTCCCATACCAGTTCTTGTGGTTGCACGGTATAAGCTAGTTCACAGAGTCCCACGAACCGATCCTTAGGATCTACACATGCCATTAATCACAAACCCGAGTCTCGTGCACTCGGCACCCACCATAGACCAACCAACCTGCTAAATCCCTATCTCTACATCCCCATATATATACCATATATATATATATATATATCTCCACACAACATCTCAATGATCATGATAATTAAATATTAATGTAAATTACTCCCATCCCATCTACTAAGCAGGGCTAAGCATGAGTAAACAACATGTAGTAAAACCTAGCTAACCCATACCCAGGCTACAAGGAAGATAATATGGAAATTCTAGTAAACAACCTATCATGGGATTGAAATTAAGACATGCATGCAAATTCTAACTAAAAATCCCTAAATAGGAGCAAAATGGTCAAGGGCACTTGCCTTTTTCTTATATTGTTGTTCAGCCTGGGGTCGAACTCTTGATCTTAAAGTCTTCGGGTTTGCAAGTCAAATCGTTGGCTCGGGGTTGATTTGATCTATGCTATCGCGGGTGAAAAGAAAATAGCGAGGAAACAAATAAGAAAAAGATATCCAACACTATAACGTATTAATTATCAAGCCCACAATAAATCCGAATTTTTGTATCACCATGTGTATGCTCATGTAAGGGTCTTGTGCAAACAACTATTACTAGAAACTAAGTAAAATTTTAATGTGTTTTAGGGTGATTATGTCAAATCAGCAATTCTCTAGGATTTTAGAGCTATTTTCAGCAATAACGCAGGGCTAAAGTGTGAACCTAATGCTAACAGGGGTATTTCGAAATTTTCAGCAGCTGCACTAGGGTGTACTTGTCATATTCAGCAAGGAAACATGGGAAAAACTGTAATTCCAGCATTATTTAGAGATTAAATTACATGTACAGCTCAAGCAGGAGCATTTTGGTAATTTACAGAACTAGCTAAGGTCCTTTTTGCTAATTACGACATGTTTTAGGGAAAGCTCATGTAAATTCAGCTTGTCCTCGTGTGTTGGGGGTAAATTCAGCACTAAAATGGGGCTGATAATGGGAAATCAGCATGAACAGGGGCTTATTTGCGTAACGGCAACAAGGTGCAGGGGGTTAAAATATTAAAACAGACTATGGCAGGGGTAAATTTGCAAAAACAGAAAATGAAGGGGTGTTTTATATGAACTTCAGCAAGGGTCCAGGGGTTTTGTGCAAGTTCAGCATGGTCAAGGGGGCTCTGCACATTTCCAGAATCATCCTGGGTGTCCATGTTGTTAATTCAGATTTATTACAAGGGCTCCTATGCATAAACAGGGGGTTGAGCTGCTTTTTCTAAAGTTTCCAGGGTAATATCCTAAATTATAGAGGCTTCTAGGGCATATAGGTGAACTCAGAGGGTTCGGGGTGTTGTTTGATAATTTTCAGTCCATCCTAAGGGCCAAATTCATAAAACAGAGAACTACAAGGGTCTAGTAATCTTTAGTCATTAGAAACCCTAATTTTTTTCCACCGTCCCAGGGTATTTTTTTTAAAAAAGTCCAGGGCTGTTTAGCACTGATCCGAAACTTTCTAGGGGGTGCTACATGCGAATCTACCCGTGAGAAATGAAGGATTCAATATGGGCCATTGATTTTCCCTCCGACGGCCAGATTTTATGAGGGTGAACCGGTACCCCTAGTCTAATCTCAGCCGTTCAGCTGAGATCGAGCGATAGGGGTCAGTCCCAGTGTCCCGGTTGCCGGCGACATACTTCTGCGGCGGAGCGCCATGGGTGCAGCCTTAGCCGTTGCCGGAGTTCGCCGATCTACACCTACATCGCGTTCTGAGCGTCGCCAAACACATGGAAACGGAGAGGTAGCTCACGGCGGACTCACCTAGGGGATAGACGCTATCCAAGTCGGTGCGGATGTGTGCTCGCGACACGACGGGCGGGAGGAGTCCTTCGGTCTTCGTGGCGATGATGCCCTGCGGCGCTTCCCTTGTGATCCTTGTGTCGACAAAGTGCACCAGAACTAGACAGGGTGTTTGGCGGGGTTAGCGAGTGTAAAAGTCACGGGGGAATTCAGGAATGTCGATGAGCGACAGAGCAATTTACCGGAACACCTGCGAAGCTAGGGCCCTAGCGCCGATCCGCGTCGAATATCACCTGGAGAAGCATGCTGACGTCACTGCGGGGCAACCCTTCGTGTTAGCATCTCCGGAGCAGAGGAACAAGGGCGAGGAAGAAAGGGCGGCGGGGTGCTCACCGAGGGGGAGGCAGCGCGATGGCGTAGAGGTTGTGAGAGGCGGCGGGAGGGGACGTCGGCTAGGGCACGGATACACGGGAGAGGCGAGGAGCGGACGGAGCGGGGGTGGGGGCACCCGCCGGTTGTGAGGGCGGTGGAGGTGGGGAGGAGCCCGGGGGTCGGCGGGAGGCGGCTGAGGCTAGGGGAGAGGATGGGGAAGGGGCGCGTTGTGGGGGGAGCGAGCTCCGGCGGCGTTGAGGAGGCATCGGGAGGGGGCGGAGGTGAGCGGGGTGGGCAGCGCTCGGGGAGCCCGAGCGGGCTCGGACGCGAGGTAAGCGGGGAGGGCGGCGCCCTGGCCGGAAGCGGTGGCGGGTCGGGAGCTCGGGAGAGGAGGGAGGCGTGGCGGTGGAGGGGCGAGCGGTGGCGCGCAGGGTGAGGGAAGGCGACCAGGAGCCGGAGGCTGCCAGAGGGGAGATCGAGGGAGAGGAGGGAGGCACCGGGAGGCGGGCGCAAGCGCGCACCGGCTGCCGGGGGTGGCTTGGGAGGAGAAGGAGGCGGCGGGGCTAGGGCGGCTGCGAGCCGGGAGAGCAGGGGGAGGCTCGGGAGGGAGAAGGAAAGAAGAAGAAAGAAAAAGAAAAAAAAGTTAGGGTTGGGGGAGAATGTGGGCTGGACCAGAAAAGAAAAAAAAATGTGGGTGTTACAACACTACCCCCTTTAAATGGAATCTCGCCCCGAGATTCTAGTGAACTAGGCTTCAGAAGTTTCGTTGACGAGAGAAGTTCTTTCTTGCGATTGGCAATATAGAAGGACTCGTTTTGTTGGGACGAGGTCTTATGTGGAGTTACACTCATATACGAAAATGGGCAAGTCAAACGATGATGCAGATAGTATTAAGGAATTTAGGTTCTAGTAACCTAGAATGCACCCTACACAAGGTCGTTGGCTTCATGGAGATTTTCAAAACTTGTTCCATTGGTCGAGCATCTTCTTGGTAATTCTTTCTTTCGCAACTGACTTCGTCGGCATGGTGTTTACCGAGTCTCATCCTAACGGAGGTGTGAAAAGTAATGTGCTACTCCCCTTAAATGGAAAAATGTTATTATTATTGGTTTTTATTGTTTTAAAAAAACGTGCTCCTAAGTCATTATGAGGCATTCGCACGGGCTTCACTCGCCGAACAGTTCAAGAATCTAAACGAGAGTCATATACTAAGCTTCAAGAAATCTTCTTCTCGCTCCTAGTTATCTTCACACGTGGATCTTGAAACTCTTTTGGGTTGAGTTGAGCCTTCGTCTTCATAGTCAAGGTCAAAAGGAAGTCTTACGAGTATTTTCTAACTAAGGTCACACGCCTAGAGTCGATATATAGCTCTGATACCACTCTGTCACGCCCGGTTTTATAAAGAGTAAAACCGGCCACAATCTACGTGTATGCCAGGATCAGTTTCATCATACACGTAGGACATATAGTGATAAACAGTTCTATATCAAAAATAAACGACGTTTGTACCTTAATTGAGTCTCGAATAGCAGCGGAAGAGGAAAATCTTCTAAGGCCGTCCACAGGCGAATCGACTGGCAGCTACGTGACCTTCACACCGTCTTCATTCGATCTTCTTTTCACTGAGCAACAAATATAATAGAAGAAAAAGGAAAACGCCTGAGTACATAGAATACTCAGTAAGTGTGGGAAATAGATGACATGCAGGCATTTAACAAGAAAGGCTAGACACGGGTTTAAGCACTAAGCAATCTATTCTTAGTCTTATTAAGCATCCTATTTACTAGATGAATACCCTAACAATCCCAACCAAGTAACCAAGTATCTCCAAATCCAACTGTATCCATCTCCCAAATACCTCTGACCACATCCCAAAACCACCAATCCAAGACCACCAACCAAACCATGCTAATCATGAGAGAGTTACTAGCCCGCTCTTGACCGTGAGCACGACTGTCTAGACAGTTTTGACTCTGCAAAGTTTGTACCCTTTACCCACAAGTCGTGATTCCGTCCCCTGTCGCCAGGTGGACTAAAACCTCCCTTTTGCCCGTGGTAGCTAGCCACATTTCACACTTCCTAAGGTGTGCGGCCAGGAGATCACGATGTGACCTTTACAAAGGGAATCCCGACGAGCATGAGCCCACTGAGGTTTCACCCATGCGACCTCCTGGAGTCTATTTTACCTCCGCCTGCAGTGGCCCCCTCTTGAGCCTTACGGATCCCAGGGTAGTCCCGCCCGACTCCCATTCCCCGCACCTACCACACACTCACACTACATCGGGAATGCACCTAATTACTTAGTCACTCTATCTCATACCAATTCTTGTGGTAGCACGGTATAAGCTAGTTCACAGATTTCCACGAACCGGTCCTTAGGATCTACACAGGCCACTAACCACAAACCCGAGTCTCGTGCACTCGGCACCCACCATAGACCAACCAGCCTGCTATATACCTATCTCTACATCCCCACATATATACCATATATATATATCTCCACACAACATCTCAATGTTCATGATAATTAAACATTAATGTAAATTACTCCCATCACATCTACTAAGCAGGGCTAAGCATGAGTAAACGACATGTAGTAAAACCTAGCTAACCCATACCCAGGCTACAAGGAAGATAATATGGAAATTCTGGTAAACAGCCTATCATGGGATTGAAATTAAGACATGCATGCAAATTCTAACTAAAAGTCCCTAAATAGGAGCAAAATGGTCAAGGGCACTTGCCTTTTTCTTATATTGTTGTTCAGCCTCGGGTCGAACTCTTGATTTTAGAGTCTTCGGGTTTGCAAATCAAATCGTTGGCTTGGGGTTGATTTGATCTATGCCATCGCGGGTGAAAAGAAAATAGCGAGGAAACAAATAAGAAAAAGATATCCAACACTGTAACATATTAATTATCAAGCTCACAATAAATCCTAATTTTTGTATCACCATGTGTATGCTCATGTAAGGGTCTTGTGCAAACAACTATTACTAGAAACTAAGTAAAATTTTAACGTGTTTTAGGGTGATTATGTCAAATCAGCAATTCTCTAGGATTTTAGAGGTATTTTCGGCAATAACGCAGGGCTAAAGTGTGAACCTAATGCTAACAGGGGTATTTTGAAATTTTCAGCAGCTGCACTAGGGTGTACTTGTCATATTCAGCAAGGAAACATGGAAAAAACGGTAATTCCAGCATTATTTAGGGATTAAATTACATGTACAGCTCAAGCAGGAGCATTTTGGTAATTTACAGAACTAGCTAAGGTCCTTTTTGCTAATTACGACATGTTTTAGGGAAAGCTCATGTAAATTCAGCTTGTCCTCGTGTGTTGGGGGTAAATTCAGCACTAAAATGGGGCTGATAATGGGAAATCAGCATGAACAAGGGCTTATTTGCGTAATGGCAACAAGGTGCAGGGGTTAAAATATTAAAACAGACTATGACAGGGGTAAATTTGCAAAAACAGAAAATACAGGGGTGTTTTATATAAACTTCAGCAAGGGTCCAGGGGTTTTGTGCAAGTTCAGCATGGTCCAAGGGGGCTCTGCACATTTCCAGAATCATCCTGGGTGTCCATGTTGTTAATTCAGATTTATTACAAGGGCTCCTATGCATAAACAGAGGGTTGAGCTGCTTTTTTCTAAAGTTTCCAGGGTAATATCCTAAATTATAGAGGCTTCTAGGGCATATAGGTGAACTCAGAGGGTTCGGGGTGTTGTGTGATAATTTTCAGTCCATCCTAAGGGCCAAATTCATAAAACAGAGAACTACAAGGGTCTAGTAATCTTTAGTCATTGGAAACCCTAATTTTTCCCACCGTCCCAGGGTATTTTTTTTAAAAAAGTCCAGGGCTGTTTAGCACTGATCCGAAACTTTTCAGGGGGGGCTACATGCGAATCTACCCATGAGAAATGAAGGATTCAATATGGGTCGTTGATTTTCCCTCCGACGGCCAGATTTTATGAGGGTGAACCGGTACCCCTAGTCTAATCTCAGCCGTTCAGCTGAGATCGAGCGATAAGGGTCAGTCCCGGTGACCCGGCTGCCGGCGACATACTTCTACGGTGGAGCGCCATGGGTGCAGCCTTAGCCGTTGCCGGAGTTCGCTGATCTATACCTACATCGCGTTCTGAGCGTCGCCAAACACATGGAAACGGAGAGGTAGCTCACGGCGGACTCACCTAGGGGATAGACGCTATCCAAGTCGGCGCGGATGTGTGCTCGCGGCACGAGGGGCGGGAGGAGTCCTTCGGTCTTCGTGGCGATGATGCCCTGGCGGCGCTTCCCTTGCGATCCTTGTGTCGACAAAGTGCACCAGAACTAGACAGGGTGTTTGGCGGGGTTAGCGAGTGTAAAAGTCACGGGGGAATTCAGGAACGTCGATGAGCGGCAGAGCAATTTACCGGAACACCGGCGAAGCTAGGGCCCTGGCGCCGATCCGCGTCGAATATCACCCGGAGAAGCTTGCTGACGTCACTGCGGGGCAACCCTTCGTGTTAGCATCTCCGGAGCAGAGAAACAAGGGCGAGGAAGAAAGGGCGGCGGGGTGCTCACCGAGGGGGAGGCAGCGCGATAGCGCAGAGGCTGTGAGAGGCGGCGGGAGGGGACGTCAGCTAGGGCACGGATACACGGGGGAGGGGAGGAGTGGGCAGCGCGGGGCTGGGGGCACCCGCTGGTTGTGAGGGCGGTGGAGGTGGGGACGAGCCCGGGGGTCGGCGGGAGACGGCTCACGCTAGGGGAGAGGATGGGGAAGGGGCGCGTTGTGGGGGGAGCGAGCGCCGGCGGCGTTGAGGAGGCATCGGGAGGGGGCGGAGGTGAGCGGGGTGGGCGGCGCTCGGGGAGCCCGTGCGGGCTCGGACGCGAGGTCAACGGGGAGGGTGGCGCGCCGGCTGGAAGCGGCGGCGGGTCGGGAGCTCGGGAGAGGAGGGAGGCGCGGCCATGGAGGGGCGAGGGGCGAGCGGTGGCGCGCAGAGTGAGGGAAGGCGACCGGGAGCCGGAGGCTGCGGGAGGGGAGATCGGGGGAGAGGAGGGAGGCGCCGGGAGGCGGGCGTAGGCGCGCACCGGCCGCCGGGGGTGGCTTGGGAGGAGAAGGAGGCGGCGGGGCTAGGGCGGCTGTGAGCCGGGAGAGCAGGGGGAGGCTCGGGGGGAGAAGGAAAGAAGAAGAAAGAAAAAGAAAAAAAAGTTAGGGTTGGGTGAGAATGTGGGCTGGGCCGGAAAAGAAAAAAGAATGTGGGTGTTACAATGAGTAAGTTGTAGTGAAAAAATTGCCGTTTTGGATTCCCTTGTCTTGGTGACTTGGGAGTGGCTATACCCTTTGGTGGGTGCCACAACGTGGACGTAGGTAGATCTTTGTGATCTTACCGAACCACGAGAAAAATCGCCGTGTCTCCGAGTCTCCGCGGGAGTTTGCATCTCTCTCCTCACCCTCTTACTATTACGCATTTACTATTCCGCACTTAATACTCTTGCTTGCGTAGTTAGTTCGCATAGGGAATTGGGCTTCAACCATTAAGTTTTAAATTGCTCTAAAATTTGAAAAAGCCCAATTCACCCCCCCCCCTCTTGGGCGTTTCGATCCTTACAATTGGTATCAGAGCAAGGTTGCTCATTGGATCATTCTAGCTTCACCGCTAGAGAGCGAAAATGGCCAAGAATGGGGGTTCGGTTCCTACCTTCGAGGGCAAGAATTTTGCTTATTGGAAAGCACGCATGCGCGCTTACCTTGAGGCAATTGCTCCCGAAGTGTGGGAAGCGACCCATGCGGGGTTTGGAAATCTTGACTATGTTGGTGACCAATTAAAATGGGATGCTAAGGCTAGAAATGCCATATATGAATGCATTAGTCAAGATGTCTTTGCTAGGATTGCTAGTAAGGAAAAAGCATGTGAAATTTGGGCATGTCTAATTGAAATACATGAGGGCTCATCTCGTGTTAAAGAACTCAAATATCACATGCTTAAATCAAAATATGATGAATTTAAGATGTTTCCTCATGAGAATGTTAACCAAATGTTTTCTCGTTTAAATGTGCTCATTGAGGAAATTAACGCACTTGACATTGCTTCTCTTGGCAAGGGACTTATCAATCGCAAAATCCTCATGCTTCTACCCAAGCCCAAGTACAACATTATCAATTCAATGCTCCAAAAAGAGTCACTAGACAACATTGAAGTTTCGGAGCTCATGGAGAAATCCATGCTCATGAGATGAGCGTACTTGGAATAATGGAGGAGTCATCATAAAAAACCATTGCTCTCAAGGCTTCAACCAAGAAGACAACTCCCAAGAAGAAGAAAGTGGTTGAGCCTAGCTCAAGTGAAGAAGAGCAAGAAACAAGCGAAGATGATGATGATGAGCTTGCTTTGATGATGAGGAAATTCTCACGCCTCAACTCCAAGATTGCAAAGAAGGGATACTCTTATGATCCCAAGAAGAAAGCCTTCTTGCCAAGAAAAGATGAAAACAAGACGTGCTACAATTGTGGTGATCTAGGCCACATATCATATGATTGTCCAGGACCGGACAAAAGGAAGGACAATGGCAAGCATCACAAGCTAGAAGAAAGTGATGATGAAGAGGAGGTCAAGCCCAAGCGCTCTTTTGGAAAGAAGAAATTTGACAAAGGCAAGAAAACCAAGCTCCCGGGGTACCGACAGTGGCCCCCGGGCCCATCTCGGGGGAGATAGCGAGTCCGAGGTGGGGCCTCCGTCTCTTCTGTTCCGTGCACTTCCTCTAAGTTCCGCATTGACTACCGCTGGAGCACGAACAGTTGCGGAATCGTGGGAGCGTGCGCCCACTTGATGGTTGCTTTTACTGTGGCGGTTCCCAAGGCTGCCACTTCTGCATGTTGCGGCTCTTTCTTCAGGAACCGCCGAAGCGCCTTGCCGGCTCGTCTTCTTGGGAGACTGACCCCTTGACCCACCGCTTCAGCTGGGCGGCTTGGGCCCACCTGTCATCGGTGCTCGGTCTTGGAGCCGAAGCGGTTGACGATACGGCGTATTCGAAGAGTTTTGAGTCACTTCGAATCGTAACTGGAAATTGTGAAGGGAAGCCGCAACGTGGGCATGTTCCCTTTATAAGGCTTCCAGCACTTGCACCTTCCTTGAGTCTCTGCGACCTTGTCTCCTCCCATGGCTTCTAACCCGCCTTCGGGGGAGGATCGCTCTCGACTTCCTCCGGCGGCACGCCTGCACCAAGTCAGGGATCCAGGGAGCTTGCATGTCTTGCCTCTAGAGGTGGCGCCTCCAAGAGGCCTCGGGTTTATCATCCCGACGGAACTCTTCTTGAGCGACGACAGGCTGAAAGTTCCCAGGTGTCGCGTCCTCTCTCCTCAAGTGGTGGAGTCTCCAAAGAAACTGCTGACACGCCGAGGAGGCTTCAGGCGGAGGAGTCTCCAAGGAAACTGCTGAAGCACCAAGGAGGACTCCAGGCGGCAGAGTCTCCAAGGAAACTGCTGAAGCGGCGGAGGGGGCTTCAGAAGCATCCTTGATGACACCGGCCCTTGCGCTGGTGATGGCCGAGGTGGTCCCCGTGCTCGGGTCAGAGGAGTCTTCAAGGAAACTGCTGAAGCGGCAGAGGGGGCTTCAGAAGCATCCTTGATGACAGCGGCTCTTGCGATGGTGGTGGCCGAGTAGATCCCCGCGCTCGGGTCACGGAGCGGGAGAACGCCACCAGGGCTGAAGTCTGGGACCCTAGGTTTTTTTTATGTGAGTTTGTAGCCCAACTCATGGAGCCTTGTATGAATAGACTCTTGTTATCTTTTGCGTCTGCGTGCTTTAGTCTTCTTCTTGGTTTTACCTAGCCAAGCCCTTAGCTCTGCAAGGTACTCAGAGGCCTTGACCAATCTCGAAGCTCTGCACAGACACCTTCCCCGGGTCCTTACTGTATTAAGGGCCCCGGAGGTCTCCAGGACCCGTCCCGTGAGAATGGGGAGGTCCTGGCCTGCTAGCCACGTGGCGCGCCCGGAGCTCTCCTCTGACGAGAGGGAGGTCCGACCCCGCGGGACACGTGGGGCCTTCGGACCTTTCCCCGCGGAGGGGGGGGGGAAGTCCGGCTTCTGTTGGCCACGTGGCGGGCTCGGAGCTCCCCTCTGAGGAGGGGGAGGTCCGGCCCCGCCGGACACGTGGGACCTTCAGGTCTCGCCCCTACGGAGGTGACGAGGTCCGGATTCTTTGGTCTTACCTTGGAGTTCCGGTCTTGCGCGATCCCGTAGCGGCCCCCTGGTAGGTGTGTCCCATTGGTTGGGTGCACCTACCATACTCCTGCGGGGAGCTGAGGCCGAGAGGTCCTGCACACAAGTAAGGGAAACGTAATTCTCCTTGGGGGCTCCCCCTCCTCTACCTCATAGTCTTATTTGGCTTACGGTCCCCATCCACTTTATGGTGCTTCGGGACTATAGTGCGCGAAGTGCCGGGAGCTCGGGGCCCCCCTGGCCATCGGCATGTACCTCCAACGCGACCGCCTTTGGTAGGGCAGCAAATGCCGACTAGAGGTGAGAATGAGAAGAGGGAGCCGAGCGCATGGTGAGCATACGCCCAAAGTGCAGTCATAAAAATTTAATACGTAATTTAAATGAGCACAAGGGAAGAGCAAAGTAGGACAGGTTTCTTTTCATATAAATTTCCATAGGAGGAAGGGAGGCTATACATGGAGGCCACGACCCGCCCCATTAAGAAGGGAATCAAGACTCTACGTGCTTGGGGTCGGAACCATGCAAAGCTGAACGTAGTCCTGGACCGTCCCCTGAGGCTTAGCTGCTCCGAGCGCTGTTCCTGGACTCTATAGAATCTATTACAAAAAGAAGAGACTGTCCTATCATTGCTCTAGGGGTAGAACTTACGGAGGTGTTCGATGTTCCAAGGGTTCGGGAGTGGGTCCCCATCCTCGGTGGAAAGGCGTACGCACCCGGGACGACACACTTTTGTGACTCAGAAGGGACCTTCCCAACTAGGGGAGAGTTTGTGGGTCCCTTCACAAGAAAGTATGCGCCGCAGCACCAGGTCGCCTTCTTGCAGCTCCCGGGCACGCACAGACCTCTGGTGGTAGCGGCGGAGCGCTTGTATGTACCGTGCGTTATGGAGTGCTGCATGCAATCGGACCTCGTCGACGAGGTCGATGTCTCCGCGCCGGAGGTTGTCCTGCGCGGCTTCGTCGTAAGCTCGGACACGGTGAGACTTCATGGTGATCTCTGGGGGAAGCACAGCTTCGTCCCCAGACACCATGAAGAAGGGTGTCTCTCCGGTGGCCTGGCTCTGGGATGTCCGGTTAGCCCATAGTGTGCTCGGAAGCTCGTCCACCCAATTGGCACCATGTTTCTTCAGGCTGGCATATGTTCGGGTCTTGAGGCCACGGAGAATCTCGGCGTTGGCCCTCTCGACTTGTCCATTGCTCTTTGGGTGAGCAACAGAGGCATAGCACACCTGGATGCCGAGGTCTTCGCAGTAGTCTTGGAAGGCTGCGCTGGTGAACTGGGTCCCGTTGTCAGTGATGATTCTGTTCGGCACCCCGAATCGGCAGACAATCGACTTGATGAACTTTACTACTGACTGCTTGTTGATGGTGACAACTGGTGTGGCTTCCGGCCACTTGGTGAACTTGTCGATGGCGACATAGAGGTACCGGAATCCCCCGACGGCTCTGGGGAATGGTCCCAAGATGTCCAACCCCCACACGGCAAATGGCCACGAGGGTGGGATCATCTGTACCGCCTGAGCCGGTGTATGGATCTGCTTGGCGTGGAACTGGCACGCCTTGCAGCTCTCGACCAGCTTGACAGCATCCTGGAGTGCCGTCGGCCAGTAGAAGCCATGCCGGAAGGCTTTACCGACAAGCGTGCGTGAGGAAGAGTGACTCCCACATTCGCCTCCATGGATCTCAGCGAGCAAGTCGCAGCCTTCCCCCTGGGTTATGCACCGCAATAGGACGTGGTTGGCGCGACGCCGGTAGATATCCCCTTCTACCAGCGCGTATCTCTTAGCCATACGCACGATCCGTTCAACGGTTGCATGTTCATCAGGGAGGATGTTGTCTTTCAAGTAGTCCCGGATCTCCGTGATCCATGCATCGGGTCTGACTTGAGCTCTTGGATCTTGAGCGCTGGGTTGCACGGAGTCCCCAGTGACACTTACGATCCTTGGCGGCATCCATGGTTGCAGGGCCGCCGGGACCGCCAGCTTCGAGGTGCTGGTCCAGCCCCCTTCGCCCGGCTCGGCGGGCCGGGCTGTGGGCCGCAGCAACGTCCTCTCGAAGACTCCTTCGGGCACGGGGGCTCCGGTGGAAGCCTTCGTTGAAAGGTCGTCGGCTGCGGCATTGTCAGCGCGCGGTACATGGCGCAGGTCCAAGGCGAGGAAGTCTTTCTCCAACATCTGGACGTGAAGCAGATAAGCAGCTAGCTGTGGGTCATTGCAGGAGCATTCGCCCTTAACTTGCTTGATAACCAGCTGGGAGTCGCCCTGTGCCAACAACTGGCGAGCGCCCAGAGACAGGGCTGTCTGTAGGCCAAAGATGAGTGCTTCATACTCTGCCATGTTGTTGGTTGCATTGAAATTGAGACGCACCATGTACCCAAACAGCTCCCCCGATGGCATGAGAAGCAGTACGCTAGCACCGGCCCCCTGCTTTCGCGAGGAGCCGTCGAAGAAGAGCGTCCAGTGGGGCTCGGTGAAGGCCGGAGCTCGGTGCTCTGGTTCACCGTCTTCGTGGCCCCCTGGGTCAGCCTTCGTCGGTGTCCACTCTGCCACGAAGTCACCCGGCGCTTGGCTTTTGACTGCATGGCGATGAAGGGAGTCCAGCTCGAACTCCGCCAGCTCCGCTGCCCATTTAGCGACGTTGCTAGTCGCATGGGGCTGTGAAGGATTGTCTTCAGCGTATAGGAGGTGACTACCGAGACCTGGTGGGCCTGAAAGTAGTGGCGGAGCTTCCTGGATGCCACGAGAACTGCATACAACAGCTTGTGGACTTCTAGGTAACTTGTCTTGGCATCGTGAAGGACTTCACTGATGTAGTAGACAGGCCTCTGGATGGTTCGAACCCTCTCTCTTAGGTCTGAGTGGTCTTCATCCATTGACCCTGGCCCGCTGGAGGTGAGTGGGTCCAGGGGGGCTTCCGGGAGTCGGAACTCAGGGGGGTCTTAAGCCATCTTGGCCCTCCGGGGGGCCCCGCTGGTTCTCCGGGAGCTCCAGAGGGCCCTGCTGGATCTCCGGGAGGTCCCATTGGGCCCCCGGGGGGTCCCACTGGACCCCCGAGAGGTTGTCTTGGGGGTCCGGCAGGCCGCCCTAGACCTCCGGGGTTTGTCTTGGAGCTGCAGGGTTTCCTCGTGTCTGTCTTCTGCTGCCGGAGCAGGCTGTGAAGATGAGAGGTCCGGTCCCTCTGCTACGAGGACCATACTCACCACTTCAGTTGTCGCCGCGATGTAGAGCAACAGATGCTCTCCGGGCTCAGGGGCTACCATGATAGGTAGGGTCGTCAGGAGTCGCTTCAACTTCTGGAAAGCCTCTTCTGCTTCATCAGTCCAGGCAAATGGACCGGATTTGCGCAGGAGATTAAAGAAGGGGAGTGCCCGCTCTGCTAGTCTCGGTATAAACCGACTCAGCGCGGCTAGGCATCCCGTGAGTTTCTGTACATCTTTGACGCGGGCAGGAGGCCGCATCAAGTCGATGGCCTTGATCTTCTTTGGGTTGGCCTCAATTCCCCGGTGCGAGACCAGGAATCCTAAGAGCTTCCCAGAGGATACACCGAACACACATTTGTCGGGGTTCAGCTTGGTGCGCGTAGAGCGCAATTTGTCAGAAACTAAGGCTAGGTTATCTAACAAAGATGAACCCTGCCTGACCTTGACAACGATGTCATCGACGTACACCTCAACTAAGTCTCTTATTAACTCTCCAAAGGTTTTGTGCATTGCACGTACAAAGGTGGGGAGAGCATTCTTTAGGCCGTAAGGCATAGAGATATAACAATACAGGCCATCTACTGTGATGAAGGAGGTGTGGTCTTCATCTTCTCTAGACATGGGGATCTGATGGGAACCCGAGTAGGCGTCTAGGAAGCAGAGCATATCGCAGCCTGATGTCGAGTCTACTATTTGATCTATTCTAGGGAGATGGAATGGATCTTTAGGATATGCCTTATTGAGACTGGTGTAGTCGATGCACGTCCGGAGCTTCCCACCGGCCTTTGGGACAACGACGGGGTTCGCCAACCACCGGGGGTGGTGGACTTCCCGTATGAAGCCAGCGTCCAGCAGCTTCTTGATTTCTTCGTGAATGAAGTTTTGCCGCTCGATGGACTGCTTGCGGGGCTTCTGTTGAACTGGTCGGACGTGGAGGAAGACCTTTAAGTGGTGCTCGATCACCTCCCTAGGGATCCCCGGCATCTGTGACGGCTGCCATGCAAACACGTCAACGTTGTGTCGGAGAAAGGTGACGAGCGTGCCTTCCTATTTGCTATCCAGGCCCCCGGCTACCCGGGTGGTCTGGGTGGCTTCGGCGCCGACTTGGACGACCTTTAAGGGGACGTCGCCCTCGTCGAGGGGTTGCACTCAGGGTGCTGTGGCGGAGGCACGGTGGCGTGCACTCGGGTGGAGCTGGTCTGGTTCTGTACTACCAGGGGCTGGTGCTCTAGCTGTTGCAAGCGCTTGGAGTTTTTCCAAGGCCGACACTGCAGCAGTGCGGTCTCCACGAATCCTGAGGACGCCTGTTGGTGTAGGCATCTTCAGGACGAGGTAGCCATAGTGGGCTACTGCCATGAATCGGTACAGGGCTGGCCTGCCAATTATGGCGTTGAAGGGGAGGTCGATCTCCGCTACGGCGAACATAATGTATTATGTCCGATAGCTGTCCGGAGCTCCGAAGGTCACCGGGAGGCTGATGTTGCCGTAGGTAACGACCTGTCCCGGCCCTACCCCTGAGAACGGGCTCGACGGGGTGAGCCTGGCCATCGGGATCTGCAGCTTCTGGAAAGCTGCACGGCTGATGAGGTTCAGCCTAGCTCCGCCATCTACCAAAACGTGGTACATCCTCACGTTGGCGATGGTGGGTGCTACCAAGAGCGGTAGTTGGCCGGCCCCAGCCATGTTCCTGGGGCAGTCGGTGGCGTCAAAGCTGATGGGGGTTCCCATCCACTTGAGGTGCGGTGCGGCACTTGGGAGTGGAGCCACCGACGCTACCGCTCGGCGCAGAGTCTTAACTGCGCTTCGGGACGAGGGGTCGGCGGACCCGCCGTATATGACGTAGAGCTTCTTTCGACGCTCATCATCACTGGAGCTGGAGTCCTCATGGTTGCGCACCGCCTTCACGACGCGCTGAGGCTCCTGGAACTCCACTTGGTGGTCGACGCTGTCTGGGACGTCGACCTTCTGCTTGCCCTCCCTTTGGCGGAAGGGTGGAGCATCAGTCCGCTGCTGCTTCCCTTTGCGAAAGCGCTCCGCGAGCTTCCGGATCTCCCGGCACTCGGCAGTAGTATGGCGACAGCTGCCGTGCACGGGGCATAGCTTGTCTTGGTCACCTTCTGGGGCTGGTGACTGTCGCTGCCTCTTGTCGGGGCGCGGCCCCTGAGCTCCACTGGGTGCCGCTGCTGCGGCGACGGGGGCTACGGCCGGCGATTCCATCTTGCCTCTACCCCGGTTCTTGGCCTTCTTGCTGCCTCCAGAGGAAGCAGCGCCAGACCCGGGCTGTCCTCCTGACTCGGAGGTCGGTAGTGAGTGTCAGTTCCGCCCTTCGGCTGCTCTGGCGCACTTGTCTGCCAGGCTGAAGAGCTCGGAGACATCGCAGACCTCTCTGATCGCGAGCTTCTCGAGCATCTTCTTGTCCCGGACGCCTTGTCGGAACGCCACCACCACAGAAGCGTTTTGAATGTGTGGGATGGTGTTCCGCACCTGGGAGAACCGTTGGATGAAGGAGCGCAGCGACTCTCCAGGTTGTTGCTGGATGGCGTGGAGGTCGAGCTCCGTGCCAGGCCGGGTGTAGGAACTGCCGAAGTTGGCGATGAACTGCCGGCAGAGCTCTCCCCAGGAAGTTATGGAGCCCTGGGGGAGGTTCATGAGCTAAGACCGGGCTGGGCCGGTCAATGCGACGGGGAAGTAGTTGGCCATGACGGCCTCATCCCCTCCTGCGGCAAGTATGGCGGTGGAGTAGATCTGGAGAAACTCCGTCGGGTTGACGCTGTCGTCGTACTTCTCGGGCAGGTGTGGCCGAAACTTGCGCGGCCACCTCGTGAAGCGAAGGTGGGGCGCCAGGGCTGCACACCCTGCCCCTGTTGCTGCAGGCGTTGGTGCCGCGAACGCTTGGTTCGCCGCTGGCACAGTGTACCCCGGTATGGGCAAGGCTGCGCCATAGACCGGGGACGCCGTTTGCAGGGCATATGGTTGTGGCATATGTTGCGCGGAGTACGCCTGGGGCATAGATCGCGTGGCGAAGGTCTGCGCCTCAGGCTGGGTCGAGGCTGACGTCATGCTGTCGCCAGCCTCTTGGTTGCGACGCCTTTCTCGACGTCGCTCGAGGTACACCCAGGCATCCTGGCCCAAGTGGCACCGTTCCAGCTCTGTCCTCAGGTCCGTCGACTGAAGCCTGGTGGAGCTGGAATCCGCCGTCTGTCCGTCAATCGTTGGCGTGCGCGTCAGCGACACAGCCGGTTGGCTGGGGCGTCGTCCCCGCCGAAGTCAAGGGTTTGCGGCGGCGACGACGAGACGGTCTACTTCGCGAATCCACTGTTGGGTCGCTGCCTGAGGCGCGTCCCCAGCAGGTGGATTGCGCAGTAGCGCTCTCGCTGCAGCTAGCGCGCCCCCGTGGGGAACGCTCAGCGCTGCAGAAGATCTCACGCTGGCTGGAGCGTGCATTGCCGGAGTCGGCGTTGCCGGAGTCGGCTGCTGGCTTCCAGCTAGCGCTGACACACTCCGTCCAGAGTGTGTCGACACGTACTCCCCGCTAGTCACGGTCCGTCGTGAACGCGGGGGAGGAGAACTTGCCGCTGAAGGAAGCTTGGTCATCTTCGTCGGCAGAAGCTCGTCGCGCAAGGGAAAAGCCCCCTACCTGGCGCGCCAAATGTCGAAGTGTGTGGTCGACACTTCCCCCGGATCTGCACTGGGCAGCCCGCGGAGGTTCTTTTTCGGAGGGGCTAGTCGCTTGCGGAGAGCTTGAGCGTAGGGACGAGTTTGGGAGGAGCTTGACACGGCGAGTTTTACGTGGTTCAGGCTACCGGAGCGTAAAACCCTACGTCCACGGTGAGCTGAGGTGCTCGCTGTATTGCAAGTTGCTCAGAATCGGGGTCCTGAGCTTGAGGATGAGTTACGCCTAGGGTGTGAGTTGCAGAAGTGCGAACACAGCGTGCGAATGGCTAGAGTGCGAACCCTTGCTAACGTCGCCTACCCGAGCCTTTTATAGTCCAAGGCTCGTGTGGCTTACAAGGGGGGACGGGACCCGACAGGTGGTCCCGGGGAGATTGCCTGCCGACTATCGTATCTGCAGTTATGTCGGTAGTTGTCTCTGGCGAAGGCTTCTGAGTCTTCGTCTTGCCGCCCTGCCCATGCCACACGCTAGTCGTAGTGGTTGATGACGGCGGAGGCGGCAGGGGATGTCTTGTCGCTGTGTTTATTGGCTGGCAGGTTCTGACACCGCGCGCCAGTCTGTGATGCGACTAGGTGCAACGGCACCTGACAGAGGCGTGCTCGGCGTCTCCGCGTCTTAGGAAGGCGTGGGCCTTGAATACCTTGTACGAGCAAGGTACGGGGCGTCTTTACGCCCGCTGCCTACTGTTCAGGGGCAGGCAGCGCTGTTCTGCTGGACACGTGGCGGGCCCGGAGCTCTCCTCTGAGGAGAGGGTGGTCCGGCCCCGCAGGTCACATGGAGCCCTCGGACCTCTCCCCGTGGAGGGGGAGGTCCGGCTTCTGCCGGTCACGTGGCAGTCCCGGAGCTCTCCTCTGAGGAGAGGGAGGTCCGGCCCTGCTGGACACGTGGCGCCTTCGGACCTCTCCCCACGGTGGGGGGAGGTCCGGCTGTTGCTGGCCACGTGGCGGGCCCGGAGCTCTCCTCTGAGGAGAGGGAGGTCCGGCCCCACTGGACATGTGGCGCCTTCGGAGCTCCCCTGTGGAGAAGGGCGAGATCCTTAGGCATTTTCCCCTGTGCGCGGGGGTACCCCATATCGCGGGTACCGACAGATCCGGAGCCGCAACGTGTTCGATTGAGACGGACCCGACCTCCCACCAAGGAGGGCTCCGACACTGCTACGTGTCCGGAACCTCCGAGCCACATCTTTCGCCAGAGAGAGCACCGGAGGTACCACGTGTACTACGGCTCCGGGCCCGACCTCCAGCATGGGAGGGCTCTGGTGCTGCCACGTGGGCAACAACTCCAAGTGCCCCTTCCCACCAAGGAGGGCTCCGGTGCAGGCACGTGCATGACAGCTCCGGACCTCCCCTCCTGCCAGGGAGAGCTCCGGCGTTGCCACGTGTCCAACGACTCCAGACCCCTCGCTACTCCGCAAGACAGCTCCAGTGACGATGCGTGTCCCGGGGGCCAGCCACCCGTACACCGCGCCGACAAGCAACAGGCAGATAGCCAAGGAGTAAAGAGGAAGGTGTGATGGCCTATCGCACATTTAGAGTTTGCATGTTCCCGAGGCAAGAAATCCAGCGTATCCCGGTACAGGCGTTCCTGGCAGCAAAGACTAGTCGTGCGGCGCTCTGACGGCGGCAACAGTGTGGCGCCGCAGGACAAGACGTATTCCTACTGCCTTCATTAGGCAACACTTAAGTATGGCGATGCGACAAGGCGAGCGCCCTACGGCTTCATCAAGTACGCTACTACTAGCAATGTATGTTCTAGCCTTAGTAGGGGTAGCTACCCATACCAGGGCCGCCTGTCAGGCCCCGGGCCCACTTGTAAGGCCATCTGGCCTTGAGCTATAAAAAGACCAAACACACAACCGGCAATAGGATTTTTGATCCCCGATCCCGATTCTGACCCTCGAACTCACAGAACTGTAACACTTGTAAGCTCTCAAGCTCGAGCCACGCTTGGACTCCAGAAAAGAACAACCAACACACCATGGACGTAGGGTATTATGCTCAAGCGGCCCGAGCAAAGTAAATCTTCGTGTTCATCTCGCCATCATGCTACGACGCTCAAAACCACTAAGCCACTCCTAAAAAAGAATCTCCGCGGGCTGCTCCAGAGCAGACCGGGCAAGTGTCACAGAAAACACTTCGACATTTGGCGCGTTAGGAAGGGGGCTTTTTATTCGTGAAGTTGTTCGTGCACCTCACGATGGTGAACGTCCAGTCTCTCGAAGGCTCTTCCCACCCTTCGTGTCGCCAGCAGCGGAAGGAGCAGGAAGTCTCATCCCACTCCAAAGCGGGCTAGACCGCTCCAGCAGTGGCCCCGACAACAACAGTGTCGGTCACCTCCCGATAACCCTTATTTGCGGCGCCGTCGGTGATGCCGTCGATGAATACTTTTGTGGTAGGGTTCCAATAAGCTTTCCCCCAGTTGGGAAGTATCCTTCCCGACGACACAAGTATGCCGACCAGGATGCGTCCACCCGGCGACAGAGGATGGGTACCTCTACCCAAACCACATGACATAGAACACCTCTGTAAGTTCTATCCTTGACGCAGTGGTAGGGTATTTCTTTATTTTTCTCTTTCTTTGTAAAGGTGTCATAGTGTCTAGGAACAACGCTTAGAACAGCTAAGCCTTGGAAGGGTCCAACTACTCTTGTCATCTGGGACGGGTCGCTGCCTTCTTGCACGGCCTGTTTCCTTCTATCACCCGAAGGAAGCCAGAAATTAAAAAAAATATCCTACCCTGCGTACTTTCTTTATAGTTTGTGCTTGCTCATGTATATGAAATGTAAATGGCATGCCCGGAGCCTATCCTACATACTTGTCCTATGTCCCATGGCGCTGGAAGGTCTCCTCGCTGAAAGGTTAACGCCCGCGGGGGGTCCAGGGTGTGTAGCCTGCTATGCCTGGTTTCGTACGCCTAGCGTGCACATCCTGCCTCCCCTGCGCTACAACTGAGTACTTGCGGGCTAGAAAGAACACGCCTACGGCAAGAAAAGTAACCGGACCCCAGACATTGCCCCAACATTCTTTTCGTGCTTTCTTTCCATACTGCTCCGACCGTGTGGCTAGTCACTTTTTCTTGTGTTCAACCATAGCAAGGGTTGTGCTATCCTTCTGTAGGCGGGTCTGTTTGATGTACATGTGGCGTAACCAGGGTATTGTGGTTGTCTCATTGCTCGGGGGCCTTATGGCGCCGAATGGCACTCCCCTGAAAGTACTACGCCAGCGGGAGGTCCAGGGTGTGTAGCCTGCTATGCCTGGTTCTGTACCCCTAGCGTGCACACCCTGCCTCTCCAGCGCTACAGCTCGGTACCGGGGAACCGAGCTGCTCATACCCCTGAGCAAGGCTTTAACCATATCCTAGATGACCCACATCGAATTACCCAATCCCCGTAGCTCAGCTGAGGACCGTAAGCCACAGCAAAGCTACCAAACAAGGAAGAGTGACTAGAGAGCATGACTACTCCCTCTTTCTGCCATGTTTGTAGGTCCACACAGGTCCTTGGCATCTCAGACCTCCCAGGGGGCCCGATGGTGACATCCTGCCTTCATCCAGTGGTAAGTGCGCCCCAACACAAGTGCAGGTTCAAAACCACCATGCGGGAGAGATGGATGCCCCACATGCGGGCTCGTCGACTCCCCCCGAGATGGTGTTCGGAGGATGCTGACCCGATTCCAAATCCTTGGAACATTGAGCACCTCCGTAAGTTTTACCCATAGCTTAGGGTAGGGCAGCCTTTTTCTGTAAAAAGGGCCATAGTGCCTAGGACCAGTACTCGGATCAACTAAACTCCGGGGGGGGGGGGGTCCGGCTACCCCTGTCATCCCAGAGTGGGTCGTTAAACTCCTGTACAACCTGACTCCTCCTATGTAGCACCATGATAAAGAAAACTCTTGCCCTACCTTATGCACGTCTATATTTTTGCAGCTCTCCTTTCAAGCTTGCGTATATTTTTGAGTGCCTCTCGATGTGTACATAGTTGTGTTTCTCTATCTCGCTCTTGGCCAAAATTATGTTGTCCTTCTACAAGGCGGAAACGCCTAAGGCACCTGTGTTGTCTACAGACCCTCTTGGTTACCTTCCTGCTCAGGTCCCGTGGCGCCAAAAAGGACGCCCCCCCTTCGGAGTGCCATGCCAGCGGGAGGTCCAGGGTGTGTAGCCTGCTTAGTCTGGTCATGTACCCTAAGCATGCACACTCTTGCCTCTTCAGCGCAGCAGCCAAGTGCTAGGGGTTCGGATGGCACACCACCCTAGGAAGGATGGTAATCATGGTCCGGACACTACTACATCGAATTGCCCACGTCCCATAACTTAGCAGAGGACTATAAGCTATAATGGGGCAAACGAAATAGGGAAAATACAACTACACGACACGGTTACCCCTTTATTCTAGTGTTTGTGCAGGCCACAGGGCTCCGGTCCGTGGCATTGGTTCTAGAACACCAACTTTCGCAGGGGACCACTCTCGGACCCCCAAGGTTGGCGTCTCCCTAAGGGTCCGGAGCTGGTGTCTCCCCAAAGCAAGATCAGAAGACCACCACGCGGGATTTTTCACGGAGGCCCCATCCGCAAGAGCCTTCGTCTGTGTCCATATGGGCCCAGGGGCCACTGTCGGTACCCTCAAGACCAGGTACCCCCGCGTGTAAGAGCAAAAGAAGACTTACGTCAGCACGTATGCAGAAGACAGGGACCCAGCCTGCAGGCTGGGCCCTACCGCCAGCTAGGGAGCACTCATGAGAAGGCGCGTGCCCTAGGCCTCGGGTCCGACCACCTGCTAGGGAGGGCTCCGAGGCTGCCACGTGTCTGTAGACTCTGAGCCTCACTACCGGGTGAGGATGGCTTCGGAGCCACCACGTGTCCGATGGTGCCGGACCCGACCACCTGCCAGGGAGGGCTCCAGCACTGCCACGTGTCCAGAACCTCCGAGCCACATCTTTCGCCACAGAGAGCTCTGGAGGTACCACGTGTCCTACGGCTCCGGGCCCGACCCCTAGCATGGGAGGGCTCCGGTGCTGCCATGTGGGCAACAACTCTAAGCGCCCCTTCCCGCCAAGGAGGGCTCCTGTGTGGCCACGTGCATGATAGCTCCGGACCTCCCCTCCTACCAGGGAGAGCTCCGGCATTGCCACGTGTCCAACGACTCCGGACCCCTCGCTACTCCGCAAGACAGCTCCGGTGACGATGCGTGTCCCGGGGGGCAGTCACCCGTACACCGCGCCGACAAGCAATGGCTAGATAGCCAAGGAGTAAAGAGGAATGTGTGCTCCTATCGCACATTTAAAGTTTGCATGTTCCCGGGGCAAGCAATCTAGCGTATCCCGGTACAGGCGTGCCTGGCAACAGAGACTAGTTGTGCGGCGCTCTGACGGCAGCAACAGTGCGGCGCTGTAGGACAAGACGTATTCCTACTGCATTCGTTAGGCATCACTTAAGTATGGTGATGTGACAAGGCGACGCGCCCTACGGCTTCATCAAGTATGCTACTACTAGCAATGGGCGTTCTAGCCGTAGTAGGGGTAGCTACCCATACCGGGGTCGCCTGTCAGGTCCCGGGGCTGCTTGTAAAGTTGTTTGGCCTTGAGCTATAAAAGGACCAGACAGCCAACGGGCAAGAGGACCTTCGATCCCCGATCCTGATTCCGACCCCGAACTCACAAAAACTGTAACACTTGTAAGCTCCCAAGCTCGAGTCACGCTCGAACTCCAGAAAGGAACAACCAACACTCCGTGGGCGTAGGGTATTATGCTTAGACGGCCCGAACCACGTAAATCTTCGTGTTCATCTCGTCATCGTGATACGACGCTCAAAACCACTAAGCCTCTCTTAAAAAAGAGCCTCCGCGGGCTGCTCTAGAGCAGACTGGAGGAAGTGTCGCAGAAAACACTTCGATAGTGTGTTATAAAGAAAATAACGTTTAGTTGTGCAATCAGTGGTATGTGTGTAATTTCTGTAAAAAGTTGGAACATGAATCTATAAAATGTGAGGTTCTGACAGATTTACATTTGCACTAGGAAAATCTGTAGATTCTGGAGAATCAGATTCTCAGATGAACCCATTTGTTCCAGATTTCTAATCTTTTGTAGAGAATCTGATTGGTGCAACTGAACCAAACAAACCCTTCAGCTTCATCGTAGCTCTCAGCTCACAACAGTTTTCTCATAGCTCACAGTTAGAATCAGATTTTCAAAAATGCACAGTTAAACCAAACACACCCTACTCGAGAGGTCGCTCCTCAGAACAGTAAAACAGCTTTTGCCACCGCTCTCCCTCTTTTGAAATACAGGAATTCAGAGAAATTTTGCAGAAATGAATTTAATTCTCATAGCATTCAGAGCTTCCAAAGGCCCGATGTCAGACACGGTATGAACAACACTGATACATGTGTCTTCCTTAAAAACAGAAAATTCACACACCTGTCTAATTACGAATGGCAAATGGTGCTCGTTGGCATGGCCAAATATAATGTGTACAAACTAACATATTTGCCATCCGCAGGGATCATTTAGGACTGCAGTAAAGCCATTTCCATGTTCACGCTACCAAGCAATTATATCAGGCGCTACAACCTGGAGAATGTCACAACAGCAAAGTGCCGAGGCGGCAAAATCACACTCAACAAAGTGATCAATGCCACGGCCCAAGGTGACGTTCCAACATCATTTCAGTCCAAGGAAGCGTGAATCCAAACATCAAACAACTACTATGCATTCTTTGCTAATAGAGTGCAGGTCCGTGTTACTTTCCTAGTATCTTGTCTCCAGCAGGGCATCAACTAGTCCAAAATCCATGGCCTACAAAAGGTGCAACATAAGTTAGAGTTGCAACAAGACAGTTGCTGCTTTGCTTTCTTCTGCTATGTATTGGGAAGGGATTACTTCGGAAGAAGACATGAAGCGATCCCTCTCTGTCCACTGTTGGACCATATCCAAGGGTTGCCCAGTGAAAACAGCAAACATTTTATCAACTTTCTGCAGGCAGAATGTCAGGAGCTTAGTCTAGTTAGGTTTCTTCTGAGCATCACCCAAATGCATCACTTATTTGCTATTACAAAGGGCTTACATCTCGAGCATAAATGGTTTCCCCCACCTGTCGCCTCACCTCCTCCACATTACCCTGAAAGTTATTGATTTTTCAGTAAGTTTATGCATGCTCTATAAATAAGATCTGACGCCAGCAAAAAGGTAATGATTAAAAGCTAGTGAAACAAAACTATAAGGTCATCTGACTACTTGAGTTAATACCAAGCCAACAGCCATACCTCAGATCCACCTTGAGGTTGATGAATCATTACTCTAGTATTTGGCATTGCATAGCGCATTCCCTTCTCACCGCCCGCAAGAATGATTGCTGCTTGACTAGCAACAACACCAAAACCTACTGTTCCAACTTTGGGTTTTATCTGTTCGTGACAACAGAAATTATGTCTCAAGCATCAGCCCTAGGGAATAAGATTTGACTCTCCAGATATACTGAATGCATCAGAAATGTAAGTCTGTCTTATGCTACCTAGAAAGATTGCACACCGAGAAACTAAAAGATCAAATCTAACAGGTGCACACCACTAAAATTCATTACAGTAAAAAGGGTGTACCCAGTGCCGAAGGCTCCCACACATGTGGGTCTGGGGAAGGGTTATTTCTAGACAGCCTTACCCCTGCTTTTGCAGAGAGGCTGGTTCGAACACTAAAATTCATTACAGTGAACTATTAAAACAAACAAATCAAAACAATGTGAAGATTCTGTATACATGAACATTTAAAGTTGGACCACTTCATAAATATTGCATAAACATAAGCAATTATTCTAACTTCCAAGAGGTCCCAAGACAATACAAGCTTGTCCGTCTCATCATGAGGGAATACAAAGGGCCCTAGCAAGAGAAATATAGTTTTGTAGAATCTAAAGGGCTCTAGCAAGATAAATATAATTTTGCATTTATACGATTTGCCACACTTGAGTGTGGTGAAAGAATAGTTAATAGTGACCAGGGCCAAGCACACTCTGAGGTCCTGTCCGGATGTACATAATCATACATTATGCCCCTATTTCTAGACTTAATTACAAGAACAAAAATACAAAAAAATTAAGATAAATGTAGTGGATGTCCCAAAAGGACAAAAATATCACGCAAAATAAAGCAATGAAAACAAAGAAATGGCATATCAGAAAGCAATGTTCCATTATTAACATAGAATGACAGTAAGATAAATCTTGCAAGCAGACTATGTACTGCTCTCTTATAAGCTTAGCGTCTGCATTAATTTAGGCTCCCATAGTAATATACTAATATTGGACCTACATTGTAATATTGTAGTATACATGCAAGCTAAGGAGCATATTAAAACAGAAGAATGTATCTATGATGGCGAAACTGTAATTCTTGAGGCTTGGAATGTATGAGAGATGGGAATACAGCCAGAATATTAGTTCATTAGAAACAAGAAACCTAGGCCACTTACCCAGGACATGCAATCGTAAATAGCTAAGATGGAATACAGACTTCCACCAGGGCAGTTCAGATAGATCTGAGAAAACAGAACATTAGTTTAATTGATACAAGTGGTGGTCAAAGATAATACTGAACAGCAAATGGGGCATGCTATTGCACGATACTAATGGAACTGGAACAATATAGGAATGCAAACTAACCAGAATATCAGCCTCTTCATCAATAGCAGCAAGTGTGACAAGCTGTGATATGACCCGTTGTGCTACTTGGGAGTTAATATATTGACCAATGAAAATTACACGATTTCCCAGAAGTACAGTTTGCAGATCAATAGCGCCAGCAGGAGTCATGATAGCTGGCATTAAAGGTGGGTTCTCATTCTGTGATGCTACGATTGTGTTTTTCCTGTAAAAATATAATACAGTGTTACAGAGGTATCGACTGCATAGCATAGTAATAGTATCATCACAAGAAAATAGCCAAATTTCTGGTACACACAACATAGCTTCAAAAAGAACAGGCATGCTCTTAGCAGACTGATGTTATTGCAAAATATATTACCTGAGAGAAGACTGCCAATGCAACTTCTCACCTAGCCGCGAAGAAATGCCACATGTTACTAATTGCATTCCTATGTGTACAATTTGAGTTAGTAGCAGTTTGACACAATAAAAATAGCAATCGAAAAACATATAAAAATAGTCAAAAACGTGTCCAATTCAGTAGTAGCATTTCTTGTGTTCATAATAATGCTAAAGGGTCACACCTTCAGGTAACAATGTGGGGTTTGAATATACATGGACGTGGCAAACATAATAAATTCAGATACAATATGAAATATCATTCCAAAACTACAGCTATACTCGTATTTTGTACCTGACAGCACAAATTACAGCAAAGGGCCTAAGCAAACTTCCAAGATTGTAACAAACTAAGCTAATATGCACCACTTTTTTTTCTAACGGCGTTCTTTTTGTACACATTCTCTAAGCTAAACATCTGCAGCTATTACTCTGCTAACTTATTTTGTTACCATTGTTCTCGTGTTCTAAATTTTTTAAGCCTCAGTAGATTGAGCAGTTAACTACTCAAATTGGTATTGTTCATGCAATTCCATCATTCTGGCTCTCTACGCCATTAAGTTCTGGCACCACAAAGCATAAGTCGTTAAGAAATGTACTGGTAGTTTCAATAATCCCCTTGGAGCCTAGAAGTGCACTGGGCTTACATTTTACAAACGATACAACTGATACTTCCTTAAAAAGTTGTGCTAGCTAGATCTTAGTCGAGACGTTTGGTTTCTCCAACAATAACGAAATGCCCCAACCTACGGAGCTGCTATACGGAATAAAACCAAACGATCCAAGCAGTCCTCGCGTGCACTTTGTGTGGTTCGATCTGACTGCATAAAAAAATGCTAAACAGTATGCAAGAGCTCACCTCGGAGACCCAGGCGCGCTTCGGCTCCGTTCGGCCTACACAAGGAATAAGATAGGAGAAAAGAGGCGGTTGAGGGATGGCTGGGAGATAAAACGAGAGGCGAGGGAAGAAAAGTTGGTGCTTTTACCGACGCGAGAAGAGGCCGGAAGGGGCGGCGGGAACGGCGAGGTGAGCGTAGACGGCGGCCATGGGCGCCATTGGAGGCAGAGGTGGGAGTGGAGAGAGTTACGAGGAGGGAGGGATGAGGTTGGACTCGTTAACACGGGCTCTCCTGATGGGCTCAACTTTTCTTGGGCTGCATCCGATTTATTGTCCTGGCCACAGCCTTTTAGGGCTTTCCTGAGTGCCAGGGCCCTTACCATCCGTTCGTAAATTATTTTTATGCACTAAAGATGTCAAATTTGTTATCTAGCAACAAATGTGAGTGCCTGCTTGTACATCTTTCCTTTGGCATGAAGTAGTTATGTATACTTTCTCAGTGCAACTTGTTTCTCAGAAACTGTCTGCTCCTTATTAATACTAAATATGCAATTCGAATCTCTAAATAGGCTGTGAATTAGTTTATCATGAGAAACGGTAAAGTTACATGTCACCTCATTGGTAGAATTGGCGTCCTTCGAGAATGTTTAAATTTTCACTTTTATGTTTAAACTTTAAAGCCTGTATAACAACAACGCAGGGACGCATAGGCTAGTGCATAGAGCAAATGCTCCAATAAAGATAACAATTAAGCACATTTACAAAAAAAATTCTCTACAAAGCAAATGCTACTTCCACTTTGCTACACAACTTAAGCACCAAGTACTAGTTTAAGCACTCTTTCATTTATATGTGTGTATTATGTAAAAAGTAAAACATCTTTTTTATTAATACCTCCATTGTACCCCGCTGTGCACATAAGGAAACATTATTTAGTCAATTACAGGAGTACGGACAGGTTTAAAGATTTAAACATAGAGAATTGAGGTTTAAAAAAGAGGAAAGGCTAGCCATGTATATCTTTATACCAAAATAACCAATCTCAAACGTTAGGTTGACCGGCTCGCCGTTGTTTATTAGCTTCTCGCAGGCGCGGCCACCATTATTATTCGGTCTTTATTCAACTCACTCGTTTGCCGTTGTTTTGCTTCTCGCAGGCCACCAGTATCGTTCGGTGTTTATCAACTATAATCCTGTCACTTTCCGGTGCAGAATCTGTCCGAGATGTGCTATGTATCGGACAGATTCTTCCACTGGGCCGTGGACACGACGAGTGGCGTTTGCGCATCAGAAGCACTCGACCAAGTAATACTTCTACTGTTGTAGTAACTAATAAAATGCAACTACGTATTTGATACGTACATGTCAGGCACGGACAAACCCGTGGCTTAACAAAATATCATTAAAAAACTGCACAGGTTGTGTGTTATGTTACCAGATGTTTCATAGTATTATCTGCTTAACCCTGGTAATTTTTCTGTGAACACTTAACCATGATAATCTGACAGGTATTGCTTCTTTATATAGATAGATATATATAGTGACAGACATTGCTTTTTAGTGCAAGAATAAAGCGACATGATTCGAAATGGTGCATGAATGTTCGTGTAATTTCTCCACTATGTGACAACAACGCTGGAATGAAAATATCTTAAGCGGCGACAGGGCCGGAGAAGATAAACATCGCACAAGGCACAACCACCGCGACGACGCAAGCCACAACGCCCAGCCTCCCCCCAGCATCCCAGCATCTCAAAAAAAAAATCCGTTGGCTTGCAGGTGAGCTCAGGACAACAGGTCGAGGCAGCCGACGACATGAGCGTGGTGGTCCTGGACGGCTCGACGGTGCGGTCCTTCGTGGCGGACGAGGCCGCCTTCGCGCGCAGCGTGGACGCGCGCTTCGCGGACCTCGACGCCAACGGCGACGGCGTGCTGTCCCGCGCCGAGCTCCGCCGCGCGCTCGAGTCCTTCCGCCTCCTCGACGGCGCCGGGTTCGGGTCCCCCCAGCCGGCCCCGCTCCCCGCCGAGGTCGCCGCGCTGTACGACTCCGTCTTCGAGCAGTTTGACGCCGACCACAGCGGCACCGTGGACCGCGCCGAGTTCCGCGACGAGATGCGCCGCATCATGCTCGCCGTCGCCGACGGGCTCGGCTCGCAGCCGCTCCAGGTCGCCGTCGACGACCAGGGAGGGAGCTTCCTGCTCGAGGCCGCCGAGCATGAGGCGGCCATGATCGCAGCCAAGGTCGACGGCGAGCGCGAGGCGGCGGCGGCAGCTGGTAAGGTCGACGGCGAGACCGCCGGCGACAAGTGACGTGGGTCGGTTCGTCTCACTACTTACCGGCCCTGTGCTCTGTGTGCGCTGTACCTTTTCTAGGTGTCGGTGTGCTACGTGCCGGTTGCCGTACCGTCGCACGTGTTGTATCAGAAGGCTGGTGGCGTTCGTGCTTTTTTTTTTTACTTTAAGCCTCGGTGGCGTTCGTGCTGAGAAAGCACTTGAAGGAATAAAGTGGATACTAGCCTCTTTCAAGTTCAGTGTAATATGTTAATAAACACAAGTATAATTCGCAGATCGAAGTAACTGGAGGGATTACTGTGTAGTAAAGGAACTAGCTATTATATGCATCGTTCGCATCCATTTCATTTGATGGTCACGACTCCCGGAGATCCTTCCGGCTCTTCTTTCATTGGTACGGGCCTAAAGTTTTTTTTTCTCCGATGCGTACCCGCAAGTCCAAATCTTTCGTTGTGGGATGGGTGCTTCGATTGGTCCCGTTTCTCACGAATTTGTCTGCTATGATGTTTGTTCCGTGATTTTTGTTGGGATTAAAACCCTGTTCCTCACACTAGCCCCATGCCTGCTAGTGTCCTGTAGACATTTCAGTATCAGGAGCGATTAGATCTAATTGTGCAAGTTCACACGATCTCCATTCTAAATGTGGTAACAGTGCAAGAGGAATATGAGGTAGGTGGCACACGAGCAGTGTTTAAAAGGTGTCAACTAAACTCCGCCTAGGCGGGTCGCCGCCTAGGTGTCTAGCCACTCTGGTCTCGGTGAGTTGACTCGGCTGACCGCCGCCTTACAGGCCGCATCCTATTTTAAATATTCGAGCGAGAAAATCAGTAAAAATAAGAGGATTCTATTTTAACAACATGCTGATTTTATTGCCATATAAGACTTTTTCTTTCATAATCTACTACGACTTTAATCTTCTAATATAATTGACAACAATCTTTTCATCTTTAAGACATACCATATATATGGATTTTCTATCTTATTTTTTGAGCAACAATCTTTTCATCTTTAGAACCTACCATTTTTATAGATTTATTGTCTTAGTTATGAACTTCATAAATGAGAGAGAAAATCTCTCACTATTGTTGATTGCTCTCATCTGGATTTTCAACAGCGCTGCTTCTCAAGTCACCGTTGTTGACCTGCTGGGCGCCATGGGCGGTCGCCTATGTGCTTAGTTGGGCACCTTGACATCGTGACGCCCGATGGTCACATAGGTGTTCAGGCACAATTTTAAAACAACGCACATGAGTGACAAAAAATCTAAGCACAGGCAATTCATTGTGGCGATGGTAAGGGATTGAAGGGGCTGCTCAGGAATTCAGGGGGCAGAGGAGCTTGGGGCTTTTGCTTTGCGCCGACTCAAGAGTTATTTGTCAATTTGTATTAAGTGAACAAATGCACTGAATGTATTATGAAGATCGAATGCATTTGAGTAAATATCACTGTTAAACCAAACGGTTATTGCATACCAATCGCTTTTAACATTAAAACTTGAAAGAGACAAATAAGATTTCTCATTAAAAAGAAAAATAAATTGATCTGGGCTGCTCGACGTGGTGCCCACCAATCAATCAGGCCACGATATTGATACTATGGGCTGGTGGGCTTTTGCTCTAATCAGCTGGTCGGCCATAGCCCATTGGAGGTCCGGACGAAGGTATGTGAACGGAAACACACTCCAGTTCGCTTCCTCCTCCCTTGCTCGCCGTTGCTCCGACGAGGCCGCTGCTGCCGCCGGCAGATCCTTGCCGAGCATCTTGGTTGTCGCCTCTTGACCTCCTCCCTCGACCCCTCGCCCTGCGCGACGGCCGAACAACCCTAGCCTCCGCCCGCCGCAGCTTCGCGCCCTCCGTTGTCCTAATCGCCTGGGGCGAGTAGGCTGCGCAGCTGCAATCGTGCGACCTGCTCGGCTGCGCTTGACTGCCTGATGCTTGGGATGTACCATCGCCTGTAACCTGCCTACCGGAGTGCCGGCTGTGGTTGCCGCCTGTCGGCCTGCAGCTGGACCCGCCTGCCGGCTACCCTGGAACAACTCCTGCTACCCTAGGAGAACTCTTCCCTAGCCGTTTCCTCTGCGTCAAAGTTCTCCTCATCCTCCTACCACCTCAGCTGGTGTCGGGACCAATCCGGGCTTGGTGTATAATTCTTGTGTTGGTATGGAACCCTAACTTGGTTTCGTGGAATTTTCAAAGATTTAGTTCTTTTACCTCTTCCGAGAGTTGTGCGCCATCAGATCTAGACTTCCCATTCTCTCCATTTGTTAGTGATAGATTGCTTTGCTGCATGCTATAGTCCCAATTCATCCTGCCATCATACATGGTTTTGGTTTGGTTTGATTAGGCACTTTTTCTCCTTATTACCTGCGCGCAAGATTGATAGTCCATACATTGTGCCACTACTTTTGTAAGCGAAGCTGTGGCTGCTGTTTCAACTTTCGAGTTGGGGATTGTACCGAACCCATTCTGGCAGCAAGCACTTTCATGGCAGCTGGTCGAGACATGCTGTTGTTTTTGCCTATGTTGTGCATTGATTGATTGTTTGGACAGTCGAGATATGAATTAATCGTTCGAAGTTGCTTGATTGCTCTGTATGTACTAGCCGCAGTGGGTTTCTTTCACCAGGAAATTCTGTTGTTGTGATGTGTTTCATTACATTTATTTGACAATGCTCCGTGAAATCTGGCAACCTTAGTCTTGAGTACACATGCTAAACGAGCTTGCTCGCGTTTTGTCGTGGTAGAGTGCACAGCTAGTGCTTAAGCGCCAGCTCCCGGTTGGCTGCTTTAAAAGCATCACTTTTTTATTATCAAGATTTTAATGATGTTAATCAATTAAATCAACATCATGTTGGGTTGTTATGTCGCTGAAAGTTAGTAACATTTGACTGCAAGCATTAGACCTACTATTTTTGCAGACTATGGCATGGCTCCAATTTGAACATTATTTTTCCCTCCATGTATTAGCATCGCCTGTGAATTGTTATGCCTACAATGCAAACATTGTATATCCATGTTAGTAACGAATAATTGGAATTTCACATATAATTTGCTTGAATGGAATTTTCAAGGCAACCACAACTGAGCACCTGCTTTTGCTACCTAATTAACTATGAAACTTTGAATGGTGGTTTGTATGATTCTTATTTTGTCCTTGCTGTGGTAAGGTCAACTTTTTTGCATTCATCATTTAATCATTTCTTTATCCATTTCTATTTTTCTATTATAGATGGATGCTGCTGCACTTCAGTATGAAAACCAAAAGTTGGTACAACAATTGGAGGCGCAGAAGGCTGAAATGCATATATTGGAGGGCAAATTCAAAGCACTGAGGGACGAGGAATATTCTTATGACAGGATTTTGATTTCTCTTAATAAAATGTGGAATCAGGTTCGTTCATGTGCGTCTAATAGCAGCATTGCTGTATGAATCTTTTAAAGTTTGACATGTTTCTCATTATTTGTATGTAAATAATAGCTTATTGATGATTTGGTCCTGCTTGGGGTACGCGTTGGTGCGGATTTGGACAATTTGCAAGCACTGGACCATGAAGAGCTATCAGAAGGTTTAGTACTGCTTATGAGTCTGTTTCGTTTCACTGCTGATGTTTCTCTCAGCTGATTGTGCGCTCATTGTCGCCCAGATATTTTTGAGTCATGTCCGTCTGAGGAGATATTTATCTTGAGGCTCTTAAAGTCCACTAATCTAAAGAGCAACACAGATAGTAGCTTGTTACAATTTGTTGAAGAAAAACTTGCATTTCGGCGTTCAACAACTGTTACTCTGATGAAGTCCTTGCAAGAGGCCATTGCTTCACAGCAGGCTAGGAGTGAATTTTTATCTGCAGCTTTAAATGGACAAAAGTCGAATGAAGGTAAAGAAAACGGGAATGTCGAACTTTTGCCCTTGTTGTTTTCTATGCACCTAAAGTAATTACCAATAACCCATTTGCCTGAACATTTTTTAGATGTTATTGTTGCCCTTCAAAACCATAATGATAATTTGAAAGAGGTGGTTGATAATGCAAGTCAAGCTATTTCCATTATCAGTGAGAAGCACAAAAGGTATTTGGATGAGATTGAGACCTTTAAAAGCAACCATTCAAGGGAGCTACAGGAAATTAAGCGCCTCTCAGGTGTTGAAAATATTCTTCCTCATCCTTTCCCTACTTATCTTTGGTTTGTACGAAATTAGCTGTATACTCATTTAAGATGTACCATTCCTAGTTCTTGAATAATTTGTGTTGCTAATTGAAACATACTGAATAATTTCTGTTGCTGACTTGCTGTATAATTAAAAGTTTCCCTACTCTATGAAATAAGTCCAGGTTTTGCATTGGACCTTATTTTGCATACTCATTTAGTCATTTTGCGAAGGGCGGACCTGGCACAGTGGTAGTGTGTCTCCACTTGTGTCCTGAGGTCTTGGGTTCGAACCAGCCCCTCTGCAAAAGCAGGGGTAAGGCTGTCTAGAAATAACCCTTCCCCAGACCCCACATGTGTGGGAGCCTTCGGCACTGGGTACACTCTTATTTAGTCATTTTGCATGTTTATTTCAGAATACGGGTGAAGGGCGGACCTGGCGCAGTGGTAGTGTGTCTCCACTTGTGTCCTGAGGTCTTGGGTTCGAACCAGCCTCTCTGCAAAAGCAGGGGTAAGGCTGTCTAGAAATAACCCTTCCCCAGATTCCACATGTGTGGGAGCCTTCGGCACTGGGTACGCCCTTTTATTTCAGAATACGGGCATCCAGTTTGTACTCAAATTTGGTTGCGTGTGAATCAGCACCAATAAATGCACTTCAAGTTGCTAAGCCTGGATCACAAAGTTTGTCCTATAACAGTTATGTTAACCTGGTCAATAAACAAAATATTGCATACATTGGATTGCAGGTGAGTTGGAGGAGAGCATAGCAGAGCTTGAGGAAAGCCAACGAAAGTTAGTTGTGCTCCAGCTGCAGAGGCATGGTTCGCTAATGGATGTGTCTGCTGCAAACAATGTGAATGGTGGCGTTTCAACTGATAAACCTTCAGACAAAAGTATGAGCTGGCAAGAACTAAAAGATGCTGTTGAGGAGGCCAAGGTGTGCACAATAATCAGAACAATTTGCAATTTTCTTGGCATGAATACCCGTGATCCTTTTGTCGTATGCTTGATCATGTATGCCCATCCTTTACCACTAATTCTGCGCAATTGATGGTAGACCCTCGCATCAAATCGTCTGTTTGAACTCCATGAGACTCAAGAGGAGAATCTGATATTATCCAAGGAGCTGGGAGATCTTGAGGTTGGTAGCAGGTTCTTTGATTGAGATATTAACCTTGTCATTTTTTTTAAAAGAATGGATCCTAGTTTTATGATTTCTCCGTGTGTTGTATGCAGGGGCAACTGAAAGATGAGAACTATGTTTTTGTATCAAAACCATATATGATTCTTTGTGATCAGTTACAGCATCTGAATGCTGAGATTGAACGCTACAAAGGGTTAGTTGAAGTATTACAGGTATGATTATATTTGTCCTCCGATGTGCTACCTTGGACTATATATGTTGACTCAGCCTTTTCTGAATTTAGAGTGAGAAGAACCAACTTATGCAAAAGGAGAACGAAATTCGTGAAAGAGCAGAATCAATCGACAACATCAGACTTAACATTACCACTTATCAAACCAAAATCGAAGAATTGGAACGTCAAATTCAGATATTCATGGCTGAAAAGAATGATCTTGAGATCAAGGTTGAGGAGACCTTTCAAGATTCAGGTAGAGGACCTAGCACATCAAGTAGCTTGTTTAATAAGCGCTTCGTGCAGGATGTAAGATATATTGTTCTTGTTTCCCTGTTTAGGTAAAAAAGACTTTAAGGACGAGATTCATGTTATGGCTGCAGCACTCTCCAAAGAGATTGAAATGATGGAGAATCAGTTGAATAGATCCAAGGATGCGTCTTCTGAAGCGCTTGCATTACGTGAGGAAGCCAAGTCTTTAAGAACCTTGCTAGCTAATAAGGTTGGTTTTTTTGATCTGATTTCATCCTTCTTGAATTTGCATTACTTTATTCTGAGCATTTGTTTAGTTGTTTTATAACATTCTTTGTCATTCTTGTGGATTTTGTTTTAAAGCTTATCCAGTTGGAAGTTTGCTTTGCTCGCACTACTGATTTACATCTGTGTCAGATTTCCATGTAACACGCAACTTTAATGTCATGGGTGGTTCCCAACCCTGCCATTTCTTGGTGCTGAACCCGAGGGTGATGTTCTAGCTCGCTCACTCACGACTCAGCACCACCACTGATTCACTGAAAGCTCATCCTGGTTCTTATTATCGTATCGTTTTATGTATTTCATGATTTTTTTTGAATTGCCTTGGTTTCTCCTTGAGATATGTTTTCCTCATTCGTCTTTCCGGTGTTTATAGTATATTCAAGTAGCAATCACCTTAATTTGTCCATTTTTGTAGCTTCTTGCATGAATGCTTCTGATTTCAGAAGATGATCATCCAAGTCAAAAGCAGTGTTTTCAGATTAGAAATATACTTAGTCAGAGCATGCCGGTTATGTTTAAAGCAGGATGAACATGATATCTTGGTGTAGGTCTCTTCTGAGCTGCAACACGGTAGACATGAATCTGCAGTTTTGGATTATTTGGAAATGTCAAGCTGTTCACCTCAAAGCAGAATTATATGTGGGATCAACATATGCCACCTTCGATGCCACCATGCACAGATTCTTACTAATTACATAATTGCACTGCAGTTTCTATTCGGAATAATGTTTCTATATACTTCAGCCCTCTTCTGACTTCTGAGAAATATATTGCTGGTAAAACTTCTAGTATCTGATGAAAATATGTTGAATTTTTAGATTGATGAACAAAAGGCGATATCTGATGAATATAACTCACAGGTCAATGAGATCAAGTCTCTCAAAACACTGGTATGCTATCCTGAAATCCTCCCTGTTTTCTCTAAAGGTGTTTGTGCCTGAAAACAATATATACATTTCAATTTTCACATCCCTGAGAAATTTATTTTGTTAGTCTCTTGGTTAGTTGTGAAACTTGTAGCAATGATATAACACTAGCAACTATATCATTTTTTATGGTAGTGAGGATATACATACATTATAATATTTTGTTTGGCATACTAGATATATAATATATTATGTATTAAGATAATACTTGTTTCTTCAAGATCTAATTATATTTAGCTTACAAGTAGCTAGCTAAGGTCCTTTTCTTATGGCCCACATGACTATTGAAGTATTTCATTTGTATGTGAAGTAAAATCACACACTTATTTTGCAATGATCATGTAAAATTACTAGCATATTGAGATGTTTATATTTAGAAAATTAGGTGGAACCATCTCTCTGATAGGTTGGTTATTATTATATTTATTTTTACATTTTGAGCAAGTGTAATTAGCATTCATGTAATGCTAATTGTGAGTGAAATGAAGTTACAAGTGGAGATGCAATTAATAGATGTTGGATGTTTCTCATTCATATGTTGGAAATGTGATTTCAACAGATTGAGGAGCTGGAAAAGCAAAAGCAGGAGTTGCAATATATTGCAGATATGTATGCGAAAGAATGTTCTGAGTCAAGGTATAACTTTTATTTTTGTATGAGGACTAGTTATAACTTGAATCAATCTTTTACATATATTTCAGATATTTAACAGCATGTATTTTGCATTGTTGTATTGTCCACGAAATTAGAGTCTTTTGTAAAATTATATTTTTGGTCCTCAAGTTCCCTTCTGGTCTGTTAGAGTATATTTGTTAGGCTAGATATTTGTCTGTTAGTCCTAGTAGGGCTAGGGTAGAGTCTTAGAGCCCCTACGGGGTCCGACTCTTCTAGCCCTGTTCCCCTATATGTGTGTGTAACCCACATCCATGCAATACATTGAAATCCAATTGGACCAATTCTATCATGGTATCACGACTTTAGATTCTAGTCCTCAGACACAAAACCTAACCGTCGCTCACTTCCGCAACGTGCGCCCTCGGGAGATAGATCTCTATGATCTCCACTGAGGGCAGTGCCCTTGTTTAGCGGTGGATCCTATTCATCCAACCACCTTGTCCCTTTAGCATCACGTGTGCACCACAGGCCAGATCTCATCGTTGGATGGGCTGCACACCATACACTAACCTTTGAGCGGGCCTCGCTACCAGTCTTCAGGCAAGCTGTCGCCATAGTGCCGCCAGGTCAGGCACACAATCGATCTGGCCAGGCTACCATGCAGGGGCAACGCACTGCCAAAGCCTTTTGTTATCAACACTGTGACGTTTCTGTTGGAAATCCGGCCTGTTCAGCCCTGTTTCTGGCTCTGCAGGTGTGCTGATCGGATCTGTTCGGCCAGAACAGATCTGTTATGCACCTGCGGTGCAGATCAGAACAGGGTAGATCCTGTGTGCAGAACAGAGAGGACAGAGAGAGTAGAAAGCGCCCCTGGTGCTGATCAGATCGAAGAACAGAGAAACAGAGAAGAACTCGCCGAGTTCTTCCTGGAACAGATGCGAAAATCAGGGGCGGCGGCTGGTTCTAGCCCCTGGTGGCGGCTAGGGCTGCAGAGGAGGCGGCGGCTAGGGCAGAAGCTTGTGCGGCGGCTAGGGCAGAAGCTGTGCGGCGGCTAGGGTTAGAAAAGTGGAGGAAAATTTTCTGTATTGATCTCTCTCAGAATTTGGGGTGTTTTGGCTTGTATATATAGCCCCCCATTACAAGAGTCCTAATCTGTTACAAAGGATCTTTTAATCTATCTCTAAGAAGATTAAACTCAAAAACCTTCTAGAAAGGGGGCCCGGCCTGGGCCAGGGCTGACCAGCCCACTTGGCCCAGTTCTGGCCGCCCTGGGCCAGGGAGGGGCCGGCCTGGGCCAGGGGCAGATCAGCCCACATTCTCCTCCTGATCCTGACACTGGCCCATGTCTAGAATCCCGATCCTTCTTCTCATCTCCACGAACTTCTGTCTTCCAAGAGCCTTGGTCAAGATGTCCGCCATCTGGTCTTGAGTGGAGATTTGCTCAAGCACAATAGTACCGCTGTCCACACACTCCCGTATGTAGTGGTACTTGACGTCGATGTGCTTGCTCCTGTCACGGTGTACCGGGTTCTTGCTCAAGTCTATAGCTGACTTGTTATCAACCTGCAGCACCGGCGCCTTCGATTTTTCAGCCAAGTCCTCCATCAGCCGTGCCATCCATACACCTTGACATGCTCCTTGAGCTGCTGCGATATACTCTGCTTCACATGAGGACAAGGCCACCACCTTCTGCTTGCAGGACTGCCATGAAACGGGGCTGTTTCCAAGACAAAACAACATCCCGCTTGTGCTCTTGCGGTCCTCCACGTCTCCCGCATAGTCACTATCCGAGTACCCAATAAGCTCCATGTCTCCTCCTCTTGCATAGAAGACTCCATAGTTGATTGTACCGGCTATGTAGCGTACAATGCGTTTGACTGCAGCAAAGTGATCCTCCTTGGGCTCCTCCAGAAACCGACTCACGTACCCGACCGAGTAGGCAAGATCAGGACGTGTGTTCACCAAGTATCGCAGCCCTCCAACCAAGCTCCTATAGTCCGTTGCATGCACCAACGGGCTATCACTTGTCTTGCAAAGCTTGAGGCCTTGCTCCATGGGAAATGCACAGGGATTGCATCCTTCCAGGCCAGCTTTAGAGACAAGTTTGGAAGCGTAGGCCGCCTGCCCAACGCTTATCCCTGCATCAGTTTGCCGCACCTCCAGGCCAAGATAATATGACAAGAGACCCAAGTCGCTCATCTTGAACCTCTTCATCATCTCCCCTTTGAACTTCTTGAGATCGCCTCCTCCTGTGATCACAAGATCGTTGACGTACACGCCGACGATGAGCTTCTCATCTTTAGCCCCACGGAAATAAATCCCGTGCTCGCTCGTACTCTTCTGGAAACCAAGCGATAGCAAGCTATCGTTGAGCTTGGCATTCCAGGCCTTGGGCGCCTGACGAAGTCCATATAAAGCTTTCTTGAGCCGATACACCTTGTGTTCGGCCCCGTCGATGATGAAGCCAGCGGGTTGGGAGACGTACACCTCCTCCATCAAGTCGCCGTTCAGGAAGGCGCTCTTCACGTCCATGTGGTGTACCTCCCACCCCTTGTGTGCAGCAACTGCAAGGAGCAAGCGAATAGATTCGAGACGAGCTACAGGAGCAAATACCTCGTCAAAGTCTATTCCTTGCCGTTGGACATAGCCTTTTGCCACCAGTCTAGCCTTGTGCTTCACCACCTCCCCATGCTCGTCCTTCTTCACCTTAAACACCCATTTGAGGCCAATGAGCTTGTGTCCTGCAGGAAGATCAACAAGTTGCCAAGTCTTGTTTTCTTCTATGGACTCCATCTCCTCGAGCATGGCCCGTTTCCAGCACGGGTGTTCCTCAGCATCGGCGAAGGACGTGGGCTCCTCCGCGGTGGTGAACATAAGCTCCCCCTCCTCCAAGCTTGGTGGGCGCTCAGCCCGACCAGGAGGGGTGAGGGTTCCCAGCACGTTGCGCATCGTGCGGAACCGAAGTGCAGCGTTGTCGTCGTGGTAGGCGTCAACGTTGCTGCCGACGTCCGTCGGCGGCGTGGCGAAGCGGATGGGCCGTGGAGGGTGCCGGGGCGTGACAAAGGTGCTGGAATCTTCAAGTCCGGAACCCCCCACTGCTGTTGACCCCCGTGCAGGACTGTCCCAGCCCCGATTTGCGCTGGACAGCCCCTGCAGGGGCCCTTGGGGCGACGCTGCAGGTGCTGGACTCTCTCCAGCAGGTCTGGAGGCTGGCGCAGGAACTCCTAGGGTCTGTACAGACCCTTCTGTGCCCCTCCTGGGCACTGCAGGGGTGCTGTTCGGCCCCTCCGGACCCTGCAGCACCTCTCTGGGTGCTGAAACAGCAGGTCCAGCACCTGCTGGACCTAAGGAGTCGACGTGGAAGGCGGTGTAGTCCTCTTCTCCTGCTCCTTCTCCCCAGTCCCACTTGGCCGCCTCGTCGAATATCACGTCACGTGATATGTGTGTACGCCCATCAGCCGGATTATACATCCGATATCCCTTCGTCCCTGCAACATAGCCAAGAAAAATCATCGGAGTACTCCGGTCTTCCAACTTTTTCAGGTGGGGGCGCGTGTTCTTGACATGCCCCACGCACCCAAAAGTTCGGAAATAATTGACGGCTGGTCGCTCTCCATGCCAAGCTTCATATGGCGTCTTCCCGTCGAGGCCGCGGGTAGGAGATCGATTCAGGATATAGACAGCCGTGATAACTGCCTCACCCCAAAATATCCCGGGCATACCCTTTGCCTTCAACATGCTCCTCGCCATACCGACCACCGTCTGGTTGCGCCGCTCCACAACCCCGTTTTGCTGCGGCGTATACGGGGCTGTGAGCTGACGTTGTACTCCGTGCTGAGCGCAGTACTCGCCGAACTCCTGTGAGGTGAACTCCCCTCCGCGATCAGTACGGAGTAACTTCAGCCTCCTCCCGGACTCTAATTCAGTTGTTGCCTTGAATTGCTGAATTAAGTCTGGCGCCTTGTCCTTGGTTGCTAGAAGATAAAGCCACATATAGCGGCTCATGTCATCCACAAGCAACAAGAACATCTTCTTGCCACCTGGAGTCGTCGGCGTGATAGGCCCGCAGATGTCGCCGTGGACAAGGTCGAGCGCGCCCTCCGCGCGCCGCCGAGCTTGCTTGGGGAAGCTGGAGCGCCTCTGCTTCCCGACCAAGCAAGCTTCGCACAATTGATCGACATGATCAATTCGCGGAAGCCCGAGCACCATCTCCTCTCGTGCCAACTTCCGAAGCGCCTGGAAGCCGACGTGTCCGTAGCGTTCGTGCCAACGCCACGCAACATCATCACGCCTCGCGGTTAGGCAAACCGGACGTGTGATGTTGAGCCTGATGGAGTACAACTTGCTGTCGTCGCGCTGAACTCGTGTGAGGAGACGCTGCTGCTCATCCCGTATGTGCATCACTCCTCCTTGCACCGTGATGCTGTAGCCATCCTCATCCAGCTGGCCGACGCTGATGAGGTTGGTGGTGAGGCGTGGGATGAGGTAGACGCCGGTGAGCCTCCTGTGCTCGCCCGTCTTGGCGGCGAATAGAACCGTACCCTTCCCCTGGATACGCACGACGGAATTATCACCAAACTTGATGGTTCCGACGATGTTTTCGTCGAGCTCGGAGAAGACGGCGCGCGAACCCGTCATGTGGTTGGTCGCGCCCGTGTCGAGGTACCAACGAGTGTCATCAAAGTCATCGTCGTTGCTGCGGTGAGCGAAGACACGTCCCTCCACTATCTCCAGTGGGCGCATAGGACGTTCCTGTACAGGCTCCTCCTGTACTGAGGCCACCCTTGTCATAAACAAGGCGCCCTCCTCCTCCGCCTTTGCCACGAAAGCCTGCTGCTGCGGCTCCTCCTTAGGCTTCGACCGACACTCCCTGGCCCAGTGGCCCTTCTTCCCGCACTTCCTGCACTGGTCCCGCGGAATATCCTTCCCGGAACCTCCCTTCTTGCCTCCGTTCTTCTTGGGCGGGCCCTTTCGGCCGCCCCTCTTAGAAGAACCCGCGGACTGGGTAGACCGCTCCTCCTTTCGCTGTGCCTCCCACTCCTCCCGAGTGAGGTACAGCTGGCCATTGTGTACTCCTCCCTTCCGCTGCGTCGAGTCGAAAGCGTTCTCAGCCGCCCTGAGACGCCCTGTCACCTCCGACAAGGTGAGGGTCGACACGTCCAGCAGTGTCGTGATCGCCACCACGATCTGTTGGAAGCGTTCTGGAACGCTTCGCAGGAGCTTCTCCACGGCCCTCTCTTCTCCTATCTCCTCCCCTAGCGACGCAAGCCGTGATAGCATGCCGCTCAGGCGGAGGGAGAAGTCCTCCACGCTTTCGCCATCCTTGAAGACAGCGTCTTCAAACTCCTTCCGGAGTTGCTGCGCCGTCGTCTTCTTCACGCGGTCGGCCCCAACCCGCATGATGGCGATCGTGTCCCATGCCTCCTTCGCCGTCCTCTTTTCTCCGATCGTCGTGATCATCTCCGGCGGGACAGCGCTGACCAAGATGTCAAGCGCCATCATGTCTTCCTGCTCGCTCACGTTCCCCTCCTCCACGGCCTTCCAAAGCAGCCGTGCCTTCAGCTTGATCTTCATCATGACAGCCCACTCCGCGTAGTTGGTCTTGGTGAGCACGGGGAACCCCGTCCCGGTGTTCACCTCACGAGCTGCCGGTGAGGGTGTGCCATGGCTGATGGCGCCGCCGCTGCTTGTAGGTGTAGACGACATCTTGCAGAATTCAGTCTAGAGTTGAAACCGGCTCTGATACCACGATTGTTGGAAATCCGGCCTGTTCAGCCCTGTTTCTGGCTCTGCAGGTGTGCTGATCGGATCTGTTCGGCCAGAACAGATCTGTTATGCACCTGCGGTGCAGATCAGAACAGGGTAGATCCTGTGTGCAGAACAGAGAGGACAGAGAGAGTAGAAAGCGCTCCTGGTGCTGATCAGATCGAAGAACAGAGAAACAGAGAAGAACTCGCCGAGTTCTTCCTGGAACAGATGCGAAAATCAGGGGCGGCGACTGGTTCTAGCCCCTGCTGGCGGCTAGGGCTGCAGAGGAGGCGGCGGCTAGGGCAGAAGCTTGTGCGGCGGCTAGGGCAGAAGCTGTGCGGCGGCTAGGGTTAGAAAAGTGGAGGAAAATTTTCTGTATTGATCTCTCTCAGAATTTGGGGTGTTTTGGCTTGTATATATAGCCCCCCATTACAAGAGTCCTAATCTGTTACAAAGGATCTTTTAATCTATCTCTAAGAAGATTAAACTCAAAAACCTTCTAGAAAGGGGGCCCGGCCTGGGCCAGGGCTGACCAGCCCACTTGGCCCAGTTGTGGCCGCCCTGGGCCAGGGAGGGGCCGGCCTGGGCCAGGGGCAGATCAGCCCACAGTTTCATGCCGCGGAAGCTCGTGCTAGTGACGTTTTTAGGGATTATACCATCGGCTTCTTCTCCAGTCTTGCCGTTTGTGATGCTCCTGCTATGACTGCGGGGGATGTTAGAGTATATTTGTTAGGATAGACATTTGTCTGCTAGAGTCCTAGTAGGACTCGGATAGAGTCTTAGTTGAAGTCCCTATGGGGTGTGACTCCTCTATTCCTGCACTCCTATATATGTAACCCACACCCTGTACCCCTATATATGTAACCCACATCTGTGCAATACATTAAAATCCAATTCTGTCATGGTCAACTGCTGGATATTTTTTCTCTAGAGTCAGAAGATGTCAAATCTGCTTTACATGCCAGACCTCAGGATGATTATGCAGTCACTTTAGGATTTTTATAGTTGGTTCTTGAAAGTAATATTTTATGATGAGATACTTTTACTTGAAGGGCGGACCTGACGCGGTTGAATGAATAAGTCTTGTACTCTTGGTCTGTGTGGCTCCTTTGGTAGGACAACATCTTAGTCCTTTGGTAGGATAACATCTTAGACCAAGAGGACAGTATATTGGTCCTTTGGTAGGACAGCATCTTAGTCCTTTGGTAGGACAACATCTTAGACCAAGAGGACACATATTAGTCCTTTGGTAGGACAACATCTTAGACTAGCATCTAGGCATATGCTTGGCTGCCTTAGCTATAAATATGTAACCCCAACCCCTAGGTTGGGCATGGCATTGTGTGTGGAATGAAACAAGAAAAATTTCCCAACTTGTAGTGTCATCCTCTCCATGAGAGTAATACTTCAGATACTATTAAGTATTAGAGCCGTTCTATCCTGTAGCCTAGACATCTCCTGCTCATCTCCTTCCCACGCCTCTCTTCGTCTTCAGCCGGCAGCAATAACACCGGTTGTTTCAACTCATTCCTCCTCTTCTACACATACAAGCAACAACTTGTCTGAGACAACCTCTTCCCCACACAACACTCCCCCACTAGCGCGCCATGTCCGAAGGACAGTCTCAGCATTTGGTCGCTTCGAGCGCGCGACATCGGCAGGAGGCCGAGGTCGCCGCGGCAGAGGCTGCAGCGAGGGCGGCGAGGCTGGCGGCGGCGGAACTGGCAGCTGCGAAGGCGGAAGTAGAAGCAGCAGCGGCTGCGGATGCAGCGCGTGCGGCTGCAACAGAGATTGACACTCTGCGTAGCGGTAGCGATAGATGCTCTGATTCTACCGACGGCGGCACCAACGAAAACCTCAGGCTGGCGAGGAAGGTAGCACGACCACAGACGCCACAATGGGTAGACGCGCACCCCCATGAGCGCGGCGGCTGCAGCCCAGACGGGCGCGGACGCGTTGGCGACGCTCCCGGCAGGGGTGGTTGGGTCGACGAAGATCGAGGCATTTACATGCGGCGCGACTCTCCCTCCCCGAACAGGTACCATGGTCACCACGGGATCCAAGCCATTGTCAGGGACGTTGGTCCCGACGGTGGGTGGCCTACCCTCACCAAGACAAACTATGTCGAGTGGACCGCGGTGATGAGGATACGGCTCCAAGTGCGGCACATGTGGGAAGCAGTCCGGTACGGCGACATCGACTACTACGAGGATCGACGGGCGCAAGATGCTCTCATTGCTACAGTACCGCTCGAGATGCAGTTCTCGCTTTCCAATAAGCAGACTGCCAAGGAGGCCTGGGACACCATCGCTGCGGCACGCATAGGCAGCGACCGCGCCCGCAAGACCACACTGCAGGCACTCCGCAAGGAGTGGGAGAACCTGACCTTCAAACCAGGTGAGGATGTTGATGACTTTGCTCTCCGTCTCAACACACTACTGCAGAAGATGGTGCAGTTCGACGACGACACCTACAGCGAGGAGAAAGCCGTCGAGAAGCTCTTCCCTTGCATCCCCGAGAAGTACAAGCAGATCACTTGCTCGATCGAGTCTCTGCTGGACCTCTCCACAATGTCGATCGAAGAGGCGATAGGCCGCCTCAAGGTCATCGATAGCGACGAATCTCAGCCTCTCTCGGGGCCTATCACCATCGGCGGGAAGCTACATCTCACTCGGGAGCAGTGGGAGGCCCGCCAAGGTGACGGGAAGAAGGGGGAACCCTCCTCCTCGAAAGGCGGCCGCAAGCGCGGCAAGTCAAGCAAGGGGCGCAGAGGTGCCCAAGCTGGGGCGCAAAGACGTGACGAGGGGGGCACCCACGGAGGCACCCAAAGCGGCGCCGCCGGCAACCGGAAGCCAGCACGAGACGACACCTGCCACAACTGTGGCAAGCTTGGTCATTGGGCCAGGGAGTGTCGGCAGCAACGACGTGGCCAGGCCCACGTCGCACAGGTGGACGAGGAGGAGCCGACTTTGCTCCTGGAGCACGCAAGCATCGAGCCACCTCCAGTGGCATCGGCCGCAGCGGCTCTCCTCCACATCGATGAGCCGAGAGCACACGCCTTTCTCGGTGACGGCTCTAGTAACGACAAGACTGACGGGTGGTGCCTCGACACCGGCACCACCCATCACATGACTGGTCGACGGGAGTTCTTCACTGAGTTTGACCCCAATGTTCGAGGCTCCGTCAAGTTTGGGGACACCTTTGGTGTGGAGATCAAGGGCGTCAGCTCCGTCATCCTCACCGCCGAGTCTGGTGAGCACAGGCTGCTCGTCGGAGTCTACTACATCCCCGCGTTGAGGAACTCTATCATCAGCTTGGGCCAGCTGGATTGGAACGGTTCGCGCGTGGAGATCAAGGACGGAGTCATGAGGATTTGGGATCGCCATCATCGCCATCTTGCCAAGGTAACCAGAGGCACCAATCGGCTCTACGTCCTTAACATGCAGGTAGCACAACCTCTCTGCCTTGCTAATCGCCAGGATGACGAGGCGTGGCAGTGACATGAGCGCTTTGGGCACCTTCACTTCAAGGCCCTGAAGCGGCTCAGTGCCAAGGAGATGGTATGGGGCCTGCCGTGCCTTGACTATGTGGAGCAGTTCTGCGATGTCTGCGTAGTGATAAAGCAGAGGTGGCTCCCCTTTCCCCAGCATTCGAGCTTCCGAGCCAAGGAGCGGCTCGACCTCGTGCACGGGGACTTGTGTGGCCCGGTGACACCGGCTACACCAGGAGGACGACGTTACTTTCTGCTGCTTGTCGATGACCTCTCCCGCTACATGTGGGTGATGGTCCTCGGCAGCAAGGGAGAGGCTGCGAACGCCATCAGGGGCGCGCAGGCCATTGCGGAGGCGGAGTGCGGCCGCAAGCTGCGCGTGCTGCACACCGACAACGGCGGCGAATTCACGGCGGCTGAATTCGCGTCGTACTGCGCGGATGAGGGTGTTCAGCGCCACTACTCCGCGCCGTACAACCCGCAGCAGAACAACGTCGTCGAGCGATGCAACCAGACGGTTGTGGGGATGGCTCGGGCCCTCCTCAAGCAGAGGGGAATGCCGACTATCTTCTGGGGAGAGGCGGTGGTGACGGCGGTCTACATCCTCAACCGCTCGCCCACCAAGGCTCTCAACGGCAGGACGCCGTACGAGGCTTGGCATGGGCGTAAGCTGACAGTATCTCACCTACGGGTCTTCGGCTGCCTAGCATTCGCTAAGGAGCTTGGCCACATCAGCAAGCTCGACGACAGGAGCACTCCAGGGGTGTTCATCGGCTACGCGGAGGGCTCGAAGGCCTACCGCATTCTCGACCCAGGAACACAGCGCGTGCGCACGGCACGTGATGTAGTGTTCAATGAAGGGCGAGGATGGGCATGGGACAAGGCGGTAGACGACGGCTCGACTCCGACATACGACAACTTCATCGTCGAGTACGTCCACTTCAAGGGAACTAGGGGAGTAGGCAGCTCTTCTCCACCAACTTCAGCACCACGCTCCCCAGTCACGACCTCGGCTGCGACGACCTCTCCACCACCACAGTCGGCGACCCCACGCACTCCAGCACCGACTGCCATCCCTTCGGGTACGTCCACTCCGACACCACCTCGTGTCGAGCACAAACCGGTGGAGTTCGTTACTCCGCTCTCCCACGACGAGGAGCGCATCGACGCGTACCACGATGGCGAGCCGTTGCGGTATCGTACGATGGAGGATCTTCTCGGTGACCAGTCTGTGCCGGGACTGGTCCCTCGCGATCTGGAGGCGCAGTTGCATCTTGCGTACGACGACGGCGAGCCTCGGTCTTTCGCGGAGGCTGAGAGACACGCGGCATGGCGTGCCGTGATGCAGTCGGAGATGGTCGCGGTTGAGAACAACCGCACCTGGGAGCTTACTGACCTCCCTCATGGTCACCGCGCGATCACCCTTAAGTGGGTGTTCAAGCTGAAGAGGGATGAAGCCAGCGCCATCGTCAAGCACAAGGCTAGCTTGGTGGCACGCGGTTTCGTGCAACAGGAGGGGATCGACTTCGACGATGCCTTTGCGCCCGTGGCGCGGATGGAATCTGTGCGACTCCTCCTTGCGCTGGCTGCTCAGGGAGGCTGGCGGGTTCATCACATGGATGTCAAGTCGGCGTTTCTTAACGACGATTTAAAGGAGGAGGTCTATGTGCACCAGCCACTGGGATTTACGATTCCTGGCAAGGAGGGCAAGGTGTTGCGCCTGCGCAAGGCCCTCTATGGCCTGCGGCAGGCACCAAGGGCGTGGAATGCCAAGTTGGACTCCACGCTCCAGCAATGTTTTCAAGTCGTCTAGTCGACCCTAGTCGCTTGAGGGGCGACTAGGACGATTAATCGTCGACTAAGGCGACTAGTCGACCCTAGTCGATCCTAGTCTACCCTCTAGTCGTCCTGTCTATTTTTTGTTGCAGTTTTCTAGTCGACCCTATATATAGACACACACATGTATAAACAAGAGGAGCACTCTCCATTAGTATTACACAAGAGATATAAACTAGATGGATAAAACAAAAAAAAAAGGGCAGCCCGGTGCATGTAGCTCCCGCTTGCGCAGGGTCCGGGGAAGGGTCCGACCCATTTGGGTCTTTTGTACGCAGCCTTTCCCTGCATTTCTGCAAGAGGCTGTTTCCAGGACTCGAACCCGTGACCTCATGGTCACAAGGCAACAGCTTTACCGCTGCGCCAAGGCCCCCCTTCTAGATGGATAAAACAATCAATAGTTAATTAGGAGAAACATACACTATTATACTCACAACACAAAAGCAAAATTAGAACTTCAGTTTCTGAACAGTTCAACAAACAACAAGAGTTAAAACACACAGAGAATAAAAACAGCAAGAGTTCGCATTTATGCACTATGCTAATAGCAAGAGTTTAGAAAGACTAAAATATAGACAACAATTCATAATTTAGTTCAGAACAACAAGAGTTCAGTTCAGCAACAATTTATTTTAAAAAAAGCATGTCACCATCAAGTTGGAAGCCTCCATTTCCTGCTGGGATGGAAAAGAGCAGAGGAGTCAAACAGAACAAAGGAGAGAAGGTAGTGAACCCTAATGGGCTAGCAGCAGAAGGCCCATATTTTTTTCCCAGCAAGTCGCCTGATCGCCACATCTCCTAGTCGGATGACTAGTCGGACGACTAGGTTTCTGGTCGCTCTGATCGAGTTGACAGGCCTGATCGTGATCAACTGGGCGATAAGGACGACTAATCGCGACTAATCGCGATTAGTCGGACGACTTGAAAACACTGCGCTCCAGGGGATGGGCTTCAAGCAAAGCCCGCACGAGGCGGCCATCTACCGACGGGGTAATGGAGGAAATGCCCTACTGGTGGGTGTCTACGTCGACGACTTGGTGATCACCGACACCAAGGATGCGGAGGTGGCAGCATTCAAGGAAGCGATGAAAGTCACCTTCCAGATGAGTGACCTGGGATCTCTCTCCTTCTACCTGGGGATCGAGGTGCACCAGACCGACTCCGGGATCATGCTTTGACAGACTGCCTACGCCAAGCACATTGTTGAGCTGGCTGGGCTCGCAGACTGCAACCCAGCTCTCACTCCCATAGAGGAGAGACTGAAGCTGAGCCGCAACAGCACGACGGAGGAGGTGGACGCCACACAGTATCGGCGTCTTGTGGGGAGCCTTCGCTACCTCGCCCACACACGGCCAAACTTGGCATTCTCTGTCGGCTACGTCAGTCGGTTCATGCAGCGACCAACAGGCTGTGAAGAGGATCATCCGCTACGTTGTAGGCACTCTCGACCACAGTCTCTACTACCAAGGTGCCCTAGGGAGGCACACCTTGTCGGGTACAGCGACAGCGACCACGCCGGCGACATCGACACTAGCAAGAGCACGAGCGGCATTCTCTTCTTCCTCGGCAAGTGCCTCGTTAGCTGGCAGTCGGTCAAGCAGCAGGTGGTGGCCCTGTCCAGCTGCGAGGCCGAGTACATAGCGGCCTCTACTGCTTCGACTCAGGCGCTCTGGCTAGTTCGACTGCTTGGTGATCTCCTCGGCAAAGACACCGGAGCGGTGGAACACAGGGTGGACAACAAGTCCGCTCTGGCTCTAGCAAAGAACCCCGTCTTTCATGAACGGAGCAAGCACATCCGGGTGAGGTACCACTTCCTCCGAGGCTGCTTGGAGGAAGGGAGCATCAAGGCGTGCTACATCAACACCAAGAACCAGCTCGCAGACCTGCTCACCAAGCCCCTTGGGAGGATCACGTTGCTTGAGCTTTTGCTCCAGGATCGGGATGATCCAACTCTCCCACAAGACAACGCACAAGACTTAGGGGGAGAATGAAGGAATAAGTCTTGTACTCTTGGTCTGTGTGGCTTCTTTGGTAGGACAACATCTTAGACCAAGAGGACATCATATTAGTCCTTTGGTAGGACAACATCTTAGACCAAGAGGACAACATATTAGTACTTTGGTAGGACAACATCTTAGACTAGCATCTAGGTATATGCTTGGCTGCCTTAGCTATAAATATGTAACCCCAACCCCTAGGTTGGGCATGACATTGTGTGTGGAATGAAACAAGAAAAATTTCCCAACTCTTAGTGTCATCCTCTCCATGAGAGTAATACTTCAGATACTAACATCGGTGGTAGTATGTCTCCACTTGTGTGTTGAGGTCTTGGGTTCGAACCAGCCTCTGCAAAAGCAGGGGTAAGGCTGTCTAGGAATAACTCTTCCCCGGACCCCAGAATGTGTGGGAGTCTTCGGCACTGGGTACACCCTTTACACTTTTACTTTAGAGTTTAGACAATTACTCCTATTTGCTTTATGAATATATCTATTTATTTTAGCCATCTGGTGTATTATCTACATATAATCATGACCAGGTCAAACATCTGTCAGATCTGTTGAGGAAATGTGATGCATGTTGATTTGGCTTGCAATAATGTTTTCATAGGCCTCTAAGAACCTATTCGGAAAAGAAGGGGTCAGCCCTGCTACATGCAACTTTAGTTACAATTTGTTTGATCCTTTCCTTCTGCCACATTTTTTCCACTACCACTCCTGTAATGGGCAGTAGATCATTGAGGAAGTCCATGTACAGCGCAAAGAGTGACATACACGTGTACCATAGTCTTTTGATATACTTATTTCATTTCATTCATTATAATGTACCATTCTCACTCAACCATTATGCATCTAGGACAATTGTAGAAATTGAAGAATCAGAAAACCGAGCTCGCAGTCAGGCTGAATATTTGAGAAGGAATCTAGCGGAGCATAATCTCGAGCTTCGAGTAAAAGCAGCAAATGAAGCTGAAGCTGCATGCCAGCAAAGGCTTTCAGTTGCTGAAGCAGAACTGGAAGATTTAAGGGCCAAAGCCGATGTAGCTGAAAGGTTGGTTATCTGCTCTTGGGGAAAATGATGTCTAGTCGTCAACAAGCTAGATCAATTACTGGTTGTTCATTGTTATAGTCCATTTTATCTAAAACAATCGTCATCCTTTTATCAAGTTGTATGCAGTACCCAGTTTACTGTTGTATGGTCTATTTGAACTGTTATATCTGGTTAGTGTTTTTGTTTCTTAAAATGGAAGGCATTATATGATTTAGTTGTGAACCAGCTAACATTTGGTTGTTTAATGGGAATTTGATCTTCTTTGTCTAAACCACACTTTCTGTCGAATGCATGATCTGTTTTGTCAGAGATGTTCTGGAACTCAAGGAGGCAATAAGAATTAAAGAGGCTGAAGGAAATGCCTATATTTCTGAAATTGAGGTTAGCTCAAGATTTTATCAGTTGTTTTTTCTTTATATACATGACATATGTTAAACCCTATTATACACATATCCGTGTTGTCAGTGGCTCTTTGGATTTCATCTCTTGCCTACCCAACTTGCTTGGGACTAAAAGGCTCTGTTGCTTTTGTTTGAAAGCATACGTTATTTGCATTGCAGACAATTGGGCAAGCATATGAAGACATGCAAACACAGAATCAGCATCTTCTTCAACAGCTTTCTGATAGAGACGACTTTAACATAAAGGTATTTATTACTAATTAGCTATCCATTTCATACTTTCTACAGTGAGACTGCAAACTCGATTAGAACTCTTAATACTGTAATGACTGTAGTTGCCTATTCCTGCTGTAAATCGAGGCTGGGGAGGCCCTCCTGCTGCGCCTAGGGCTGCGCATGGGAGGGACCAGCAGCGAGGAGGCGTAGGAGTTGTGCAGCGCGTATCGCGGGAGAAGAGAGGGGGGATCACGGCGACTAGGGTTAGTGTTCGTAGCCACGGTGATCCAAGGAGAAGAACAACCCAATGGGGTAATTCTGAATTTTCTGGATGACTCACAATGAGGGGAGGGGGTCGGTATTTATTGGGGTCCAGGACCCCTGGCCGCCGCCCCCTCCTGGGCCGCCGTCCCTGGTCAGTTGGGACAGCCCCCCAACTGACCAGGATCTTTTATACACTAATCAAACTCACAGTTCCTATTTTAAACACATCTGTCCTAATATATTTATTCTCTTCCTAATATGAAGCTAGACTTTCATTATTGAATTAGGCACCTTTCTCCACCTGAGCCGCCGCCTTGCTGGCGCCTTTGTGGGCCCGACGCGCATAATGCCGGCCCACGAAGGCGTCCACAACATTTCCCCCCTTCCAACAAAGAGCTCGTCCTCGAGTGGGAAGGTGGGCTGCTTCATCTTGAAATCTTCTAGCTGGACCCATGTAGAATCTGCATCAGAATGGTCAATCCACTTGACTAGCAGCTCTCAGACTCCTCTATTCAGCCGTGCCCGCTGAATCTTCTCTGGTTGTGGTATGACTCGCCCATGGAAGAGAGGTGGCAGAGGCGCCACTAGAGTTGGTGCAGGACCTTCAAACTTCTTCAAAGAGGGACACATGGAAGACGTCATGTATCCGAGCTTGAGGAGGTAGCTGCAGCTTATATGAGACCGCACCGATGCGCTATATGATCCGATATGGTCCAAAATACTTAGGACCAATCTTTGATGGTGGTGCCACTATCATGCCTACTGCAGTGCGCTGATGAAGACGTAGCAAAACCCAGTCTCCAGTATTAAATTCCACCCCACGCTGAGTCTTGTCTTCATAGCTCTTCATGGCAATCTGAGCCTGCACCAACCTGTCTTTAATTTCAGCTGAGAACTCATCTTTGTTCCTTAGCTGTTGGTTAATTGCCGCTACCTTGGAGACTCCCTGATGATAAGAGATAAGTGCTGGGGGATCTCTTCCATCGACCACTCTGAAGGGTGAGCACTTGAGGGCTGTCTAGTACGATGTGTTGTAGTAGTACTCAGCCCAGGGAAGCCACTGCAGCCATGACTTTGGTCGATCACCAGCCAGGTAACAGAGATACATGGTGATGACCTTATTGACAACCTCGGATTGGTCGTCGGACTGTGGGTGGAAGGCCGAGCTGAGCTGCAGACGAACACCAGCTAGTTGAAACAGGTCTGACCAGAACAGACTAATGAAGACGGTATCACGGTCGCTGACGATGGAGCAGGGGAAGCTGTGTAGACGTACAATATCGTCGAAGAACGCCCTTGCCACATATGCAGCACTGTATGGGTGGCTCAATGGAATAAAGTGAGCGTACTTCGAAAAGCGATCCACCACCGTCAGGATTACCATCTTGCCTCCAACCTTCGGAAAACCCTCGATGAAGTCCATGGAGATATCACTCCAGATCTCTGAGGGTGCAGGAAGAGGCTGTAGTAGGCCGGCCGGATGTAGATGGTCCGTCTTGTTGCGCTGGCATGTGGCGCAACTACGGACGTACTCGCGCACCCGTCGCAAGAGTGACGGGCTGTAGAAGGAGAGTCGTAGCCGGTGCACTGTTTTCTGGACGCCCTCGTGGCCCCCTTCATGCGCCTCAGCTAGAAGAGAGGGCCACAAGGAGGACGTGTCGGGGATGAAGAGCTTCCCCTTGTGCAGGAGGAGACCGTCACAAGTTCGGCCCAGTCAGCAGGTGCGGCTCCCTCCTGGAGCTGGGCACACAACTGTTGCGCCTACTGGTCCGTGGCGATCTCCGCACAAAGCGAGTCGAAGAGGTGGAAGACTGGCGCTGATATGGCGTGAATAGCCATGTCTTCCTCATCGCAGCGGGACAAGGCGTCAGCTGCCCTGTTTAGACGCCCCGACATGTACTCAACCTGCAGATCATAGCCAAAGAGCTTGCTCGCCCAAGCATGTTGGGGAATTGTTGTGAGGCATTGATCCAGGATGTATTTCAGACTGAAGTGACCAGTCCTAACGGTGAAGGGGCGACAAGGCCGCCAGTGGCGCATGGCCTTCACAAGGCCGATCAGCTCACGCTCATATGCTGGTAGCTTGTGGTGGTGAGGAGCTACGGCGCGACTGAAGAAGGCGACGACACCATCGCCCTCGTGCAAAACCGCCCCAAAGCCGGCGCCCGACGCGTCGCAGTCGACGACGAAGCGCTTGTTGAAGTCTGGCATTTGGAGAAGAGGCGCTGTCATCAGCGCTTGCTTGAGCTGGGAGAAGGCATCCTACGCCTCGTCGGTCCAGCGGAACGCTTTCCGCTTGAGGAGGGCAGTGAGGGGCGCGGCCACTGCGCTATACCCCGCAATGAACTTGCGGTAGTAGCCGGTGAGCCCAAGGAAGCCTCGCAAGGCCCGTATGGACCGAGGTGTAGGCCAACGCTCCACGGCCTCCACCTTGGTCGGATCCATTGCCACGCCCTGGGAGGAGATGATGTGTCCTAGGTAGGACACGGTCTCCTGGCCGAAAAAGCAATTGGACTTCTTCAGGAACAACTTGTGCATCCGGAGTGTCTGGAACACTTGCTTGACATGCTGGAGGTGTTCAGCCCAGGACCTGCTGTACACCAAGATGTCATCAAAGAAGACAAGCACGAATTTCCTGATGTACGGGTCGAGGACGTCGTTCGTCAACGATTGGAACGTGGACGGCGCGTTGGTGAGGCCGAACGACATCACCAAGAATTCCTAGTTGCCTCGATGAGTTTGGAATGCCGTATTGTCGATGTCGTCCGGGTGCATGCGCACCTGGAAGTAGCCGCTACGGAGGTCAAGTTTGGTGAAGAATCTCGCGCCGCGTTGCTCGTCCAACAGTTCATCAACCACCGGAATAGGTAACTTGTCTTTTAAAGTTCGGGCGTTGAGCTCGGGGTAGTCGATGCAGAAGCGCCACGTGCCGTCGGCTTTTCATACCAACAACACTGGCGAGGAGAATGCGGAGGTGCACTCCCAGATGATGCTCTGGCGAAGCATCTCAGCGTACTACTAATCTCGTCTTTGAGAAGCTAGGGGTAGTGGTACGGCTGGACAGCTACTAGAGTTGTGCCTTGCAGGAGCCTGATGCGGTGGTCGTGGCGCCGTGGAGGAGGAAGACCGCGTGGCTCGTCGAAGAGGTCCTGGAAGCTATCCAGGAGGGCGCCCATCATATCGGTAGGAGGCGCCAGAGAAGAGCACACGGGGGCTGAGCTGCGCAGCCCCGTCCAGACTACCTCACGTTTCTCGGGCCACAACTTCATCGTGAGGTCCTCGAGGTTCCAGAGGATGGGTCCCAAGGACCGCAACCACTATACTCCCAGCACGAGGTCGAAGCCGTCGAGTGGCAGCGCGTAGCACATGACGTCGAAGCAATCTCCTGCAATCATCAATGGTACATGTGGTCGGACGCCTATGCAGGATATGGAGTCGCCGTTGGTGACCCGAACACCGACGCCTGGCTGCGGCAACATCATCAGACCGAGCTCCTGGATGAGGGGCTCCCTAATGAAGGTGTGAGTGGAGCCCGTGTCGACCAATGCGGTCAACAGCTTGCCGCAGATGTAGACCTAGAGCTTCATTGTGTTGGCGAGGTCGATGCCGGTCAGGGCATGTAGGGAGATGCCCATGTCGGCAACAGCCGTGTCAACGCCGATGTCGTCGTCGTCGAGCTCAAGGAGGAAGATTCCCTTGTCGACGCACTTATGGTCCGGCGTGTACCGCTCCGAGCAGTGATAGCACTCACCGCTTGCTCGTTTTGCAGCCAACTCATCAGTCGTGAGACGCTTGAAGCGCGGGGGGGGGGGGGGGGGATGCCGTCGCCGAAGATGTCGGAGCAGGTGCGGCAGAACCACCATTAGAAGCCGAGGTGGCGCGTGACACAGGAGAAGGGCGCGTTGAGAGGCGGCACCCTTCTGTGTCCCGCTGTCTGTTGTTGCCGCGAGTCGACGTTCGAAGGCCCTGGCCAGACTCATGACGGTCTGCAGATTTGTGGGAAACTACAACTCCACATCGGTACGAAGTGGCTCGCCAAGGCCAGCTGTGAAGAGATTGATTTGCTGGCGCTGACTGAGATTCTCGCTGCGGCAGAGAAGGACCAGGAACTGACGCTGGTACTCCTCAACCGTACCAGTGCGATGAAGATCTTTAATCTCAGCCAGGTCGTTGGATCGGAGTGGAGGTCCGAAGCGCATGTTACGAAGTCCGCGAACCGCTCCCAAGACACGATGCCGCAGTCGCGTTCCAGAGCGGTATAGCACTCGGCCGCGACTCCCTCTAGGTGGAGAGACGCGAGCCACACCTTCTCTTCCGGCATCCCGCGGAAGTATGTCTCACGGCGGCTAGGGTTAGGGTTCGTAGCCATGGTGATCCAAGGAGAAGAACAACCCAATGGGGTAATTCTGAATTTTCTGGATGACTCACAATGAGGGGAGGGGTCGGTATTTATTGGGGTCCAGGACCCCTGGCCGCCGCCCCTCCTGGGCCGCTGCCCCTAGCTGGGCCGCGCGCCCCTGGTCAGTTGGGACAGCCCGCCGCCCCCCAACTGACCGGGATCTTTTATTCCCTAATCAAACTCACACTTTCTATTTTAAACACACCCGTCCCAATATATTTATTCTACAACAACAACAACAACCAAGCCTTTATCCCAAGCCTGTTGGGGTCGGCTAGACATGAAACCCAATATCAATGAAGTAAAAGAGAGGAAGAGATATAAGAACAAGGAAAAAAGAAAAAAAAGAGAAAAAAAAAAGAAAAAAAAAGAAAACGGAAAAAGAGAAAAGAGAAAAGAAATAAGACAAAAGGAAAAGAAAAAGAGAAAAGAAAAAAAAACAAGACTACGATTCTGGCACATGAATTGCTACTTTCCATGCGGTCCTATCATGAGCTAAGTCTCTGGATACATTCCAATCTCTCAAATCTCGTTTTACCGCCTCCTCCCATGTCAACCTTGGTCGTCCTCTACCCCTCCTAATATTTTCTCTACCTCTTAAAATCTCACTGTTAACCGGTGCTTCTGGAGGTCTCCGTTGGATATGTCCAAACCACCTAAGTCGATGTTGGACTAACTTCTCTTCAATCGGCGCCACCCCTACCTTACCACGAATCGCCTCATTCCTTATTCGGTCTCTTCTCGTGTGCCTGCACATCCACCGTAGCATGCGCATCTCTGCGACACTCATTTGTTGGACATGTTGCCGTTTAGTTGGTCAACATTTCGCCCCATAGAGCATCGCGGGTCTGATCACCGTCCTATAGAACTTTCCTTTTAGCTTTTGTGGGACTTTCCTATCACATAGGATTCCAGAGGCTTGTCGCCATTTCATCCACCCTACCTTGATCCTGTGGCAAACATCCTCATCAATATCGCCATTGCTTTGTAACATTGATCCTAAGTATCGGAAAGAGTCCCTTCTAGGTACTATTTGTCCTTGTAGACTAACATTTCCCTCTTCACGACCAACACCAATAAAGTCACACCTCATATACTCGGTTTTGGTCCTACTAAATCTAAACCCCTTGGACTCTAAGGTTTGTCTCCATAACTCTAATTTCTTATCAACACCATCTCTAGTTTCATCTACCAGCACTACATCATCAGCAAAGAGCATGCACCAAGGGATAGATATCCCCTTGTATATCCTTCGACACCTCATCCATCACCAAGAAAAAGATGTATGGGCTCAAAGCTGATCCTTGATGTAATCCTACCGTGATAGGAAATGCATCAGTCTCACTATCACTTACGCGCGCACTTGTCTTAACATTATTGTACATATCCTTGATAAGGGTAATGTACTTTGTTGGCACTTTATGTTTCTCTAGTGTCCATCACATGACTGACCTTGGTATCTTGTCGTACGCCTTCTCCAAGTCGATGAACACCATATGCAAGTCCTTCTTCTGCTCCCTATATCTCTCCATAAGCTGACGAAGCAAGAAAATTGCCTCCATTGTAGACCTCCCAGGCATAAAACCAAACTGGTTTTTAGTGACATTGGTCACTTTCCTCAGGCGGTGTTCAATCACTCTCTCCCAAAGCTTCATAGTATGACTCATAAGCTTAATACCTCGATAATTAGTACAATTTTGAATATCTCCTTTATTCTTGAAGATAGGTACTAATATACTTTTCCTCCATTCTTCAGGCATCTTGTTTGACCGAAAAATATGGTTGAATAGCTTTGTGAGCCATACTATTGCGACGTCCACAAGACATCTCCACACCTCAATAGGGACATCGTCAGGGCCGAGGGCCTTTCCTCCTTTCATCCTTTTTAAGGCCTCCTTAACCTCAAACTCTTGTATCCTCCGCACGAACCGCCTGTTGGAGTCATTAAAGAAGTCATCCAACTCAACCATAGTCATCCAACTCAACCCTAATATATTTATTCTCTTCCTAATATAAAGCTAGGCTTCCATTATTGTATTAGGCACCTTTCTCCACCTGAGCCGCCGCCTTGCTGGCGCCTTTGTGGACCCGGCGCGCATAATGCTGGCCCACGAAGGCGTCCACAACAATTCCATACAAATAATAGATAGATGTTTGGAGTATCTGATGCTAATGGTTCTACCTTCTATGAAATACTGCTTGCTTTGAAATATTTTGAAAGCTTGCCAATTTGCAGGCAACATCAGTGTCTATTTTGTTAAATCTCCATAATAGGAATGTAAGCTATGAACCAGATCTTGATGGGTAATGAAGTGTGAACTGTTGGCACACATGGAGGAATCAGAGTCTTGTGTAGGGGTGGGTATGTTTAACAGTTAACCGCAGAACCGCACCGAACCGAAATATGTGTTCAAATAATTTTTTTATTAAATTCGGTTATCATTTTTGTGTATTTCGGTTAACTAAATTTTATTCTGTTATCACGTCGTATTAACCGAAATTTTGACCCACACTATCTCACAACCTATAAAAACAAAGATCAATATTACTAATCTTCACCATCACTGAAAATTTCATTGTACCCTAACCCAATCTTGATAATATTCGGCCACCACCAATCAATACATGTAATTTATATATGTTTCTTATTATTTTTATGTGTTTATTGTTATTTTTATCCAATAAATTATATTGTACACTAAAATGCGGATGACCGCAAAACCAAACTGAATTAACTGCAACCAAATTGTGCGGTTATGACTTTTTTTATCATGTGCGGTTATCAATTCTTCATAACTGAAATTTTAACCGAATTAACTGAACCGAGTTAACCGGGTTAACCGAATGCCCACCCCTAGTCTTGTGGATTTTATGATCAATTTGCAAAATTGTAGCAACATAGAGGTAGAGCTTCAGTTATGAATGTTTGGTTTCCCCAGAGTGTCTATCAGCCACTTGTTTCTCAAAATTGTGTTGCACTTGCATCTATGTTTACTGCCGTTTTCCATTGCTAAAAGCTAATTGTATTTAGTTCCTTAATTCTTACCATAAGTAACTCAACTCTCATCTGACAGCTGGTATCCGATAGTGTGAAGATGAAACAAGCTTCTAGTTCCCTTCTTTCTGAAAAGCTTATGTTACAGAAGCAACTCCAGCAATTTAACACTTCACTGGAGTCATCTAAAGTAAAAATTGCCTGTGGTGAAGAACAGGTAGTCTTCTTCTGTTGCAATTCTCTCATATATAGTATTATTTGTTGATAACTTGCAGTCACTGAAACTCTGTACCACAATCCTGCAAAATCCTGTGATATGAACAACTTAGAAAAAAAGAAGTAATTGCATACAACAACAACAACAACAACAAAGCCTTTATCCCAAGCACGTTGGGGTAGGCAAAAAAGAAGTAATTGCATACATTAACTTATTTTGTGCTTACTCTCAGTCCTCAGTCTTGAAATGCTTATTTAACGATCTTAACAGATGAAGACTTTTGTAGCACAAGCTATAAAAACATCAGCAGAGAACAGGCATCTTACAATTAGCCTGGAAAGGACTATGCTGGAGGTATCTAATACAGAGAAGGAGCTGAAGTGGCTTCGGTCCTCTATTGGATCCTCTGAGAAAGAATACGAGCAAACCCAGCAAAAGATAGCTGAGCTGAGAATGTTGCTAGAACGTGAGAGGTTAGGCTGCTGTTTTTAACATGTCCATGTGGGTCTTTCTCTATTGCTGGCCTGCTACTTGTAGCTTATCAGATTTTTGGTATTCCAGAAGCGAGAAGAGGAAGCTTGAGGAGCAATACATAGAGGTGGAAAAGGAAGTCATGGAGCTGACATCTGAGACAGAAGAGACTACTATCCAGAAGCTCCAGGATGAAATAAAAGAATGCAAGGCTATTCTCAAGTGTGGTGTCTGCTTTGACCGGCCTAAAGAGGTAATGTGTAATGTAATGTTCTGGTTAATCCCCCAGGTGTTGCAGTTTAGTTGCCTTGACAAATATTGTATTTCTCTCCTTAATCTTTCATAGGTTGTGATTACCAAATGTTTCCACCTCTTCTGCTCGCCATGCATCCAGAGGAACCTTGAGATTCGCCACCGGAAATGTCCAGGCTGTGGTACCCCATTTGGACAAAATGATGTGCGGGAGGTGAAGATATGAAACCTCTCCGGAGTGACAAACTGACGTGTTTAGATGGCGTTAACCTGCATATGCTTCTTGTGAATATCTTCTTGTTCCCCTAGCAAACAGTTAGATCTAACTCCTAGTGTGCCATGTATATGTGATTCTTTACAAGAGAAAAAAACACACACGGAACGAGGAAAAGAATTGGAAGAAGTAAAGTTCCTGAACTTAATTATTTACGTGTTTGTTGTATGAATACTCTTAGGTAGCTTCCAGCCAGTGTTATATTTGCATAGGAGTTAGATCAGGTTCCAGATTCTTATTGGCAGCAGAGCATGTTATGCTAGTGTTCTCTTAGTTCCTCATCTTTTGTCTCAGGCCTCTACTGTCTCTCAACTATCCAACCAGCCAATCTAGTCAAATATTATCAGGGCTCAATGACATCCCTGATTCCATGTCTGTCCGGCTGACATGTCAGCAAAGAGGCCTTAGTCGCATGCAAAATACCTTTTGTACCCCTTTCAACTCACACCTGTTGATACCACCAAACAATATTTAAACCACTCACCTAAACTTCAATGTAACGTCACTATATGAGCCAATTCAAATGTGTCTTCATACTTGCAGTCAATTTGTCAAGATATTTGAGTAGAAAAGGTTGATGCAAATGGAACATGGATTCTGGATATTCAAATGTATGTGGGACTAATATAACATCTCAAATTATGCTACATAGCAAAAAGACAACATAGATTCATTACCAGTAAAATGAAAAACTAATAATTGTGGACATCTTGTCATCTACTCCCTCTGGTGCATAAAAAATTGTTGTTCTACACAGAAGCCATGAGTGCACAAAAAATTAACGTTTAAGCAGAAGCGAGGAGTTTGTCTCGTGAAAAAACGTAATAAACGCGTGGTAAAGCGTGTGGTTAGGAATTGAAACTACATGAGAGGCTTGGGAACTAGTGGAGTAGACCAGTCAAGCTATTAAAGAGACTACGATAGTAATGAAAAGAAAATTTATTTAATACTTTCTTGGTATGCGAGAACATGTCCAAAACGACAGTTTTTTTGCACCGGAGGGAGTACACGGTGTTCTAGCGGTATATAGAAAATGTAGCTCAGGCATCAAATATGCCTCTATTGATGATACAAAGGAGGCAATAAAGTGTTGGTCTCTGTCCATGATGAGAGTTTAAGGTGGTGATACCAAAGAAGTTTGTGAATGAAGATGTGTCAAGGAGGTTGCCTCTGACGAGTGCACGTGGTGAAAGAGAAATGGAAGGCCTTTTGGGAATGCACCATAGTCACCGAGCACAATTGTCATTTGTCGGACGTGGAGAAGTCTCATTGAAATCTCACTTTTGCATTCATTGCAAATGAGATTTTCTTGATGATTGTTGACAACATATCATATAAATCAAAATGAATGATCAGGCCCAAGAAACATTCAAGAATACAATTAGCTAAGAGAAGGCGTGGAGAGTTAAACGGGAGGTGTTGGAGATGAGGTCTGGCACATACGAGGCATTATATGACAATGTACCTCGTCTAACGTGGAGGCATCATATGACATTAAAAGTGTTCACATCGAGTTAGTTTCTACTGCAATCCTCTAGTGTGCTTTCTTTTCACTGGGTCCATGCATCACGGCATTTCAACACTGTCGGCTTATCCTATGCATTGATGGAACATTCTTAATAGGAAAATATAAGGGACAAATAGGTGGATGACAATAATTAAGTACTTTCAGCGGCCTTCGCTTTTGCGGAGAGCGATAATATAGATGCCTGGTATTGATTCTTAGAACGTGTGAAGCATTGCGGTTGTGGGGAACAAACTGGATGTCTGCCTCATATATGATCGACATGCAGGACTGTTCAGGGCTATTCCTGATTTGCAGAACGGTTGAATTTGAACATGGTAAGCCAGCAAAGTGGTTAGATATTCGGAGTAGATGGTGCATGAGACATATGGTTGCTAACTTCTTCAGACAATTCAAGACCAAGCATCTAACGAGTATGTTCAGGCAGCTATGTGGTGAGAACCAGCAAAGAAAAATTATTTCTCTATGGCAAAAATCTGATTACCTTACCACAAAGCAAACTGAAATTCACGTTGAAAAGACCCAAAGTACTAGTGATGAAGGTCAACAAGCTCTTGATCCACCGGCGACGGATACAACACCCACAAAATGAAGGTTTATTTCTGTAGTAACTACCTTATCCCATTGGATTGAAAATGAGCTTAAGTAGAAGTGATCACTTCTATATGATATAGATGGCAGGCTTTACAGGATAATGACCACAAACATAGCTAAGGATTACAATTGGGTTATACGTGGCGTACGAGGACTTCCACTTGTGAGAATAGTGGAGTATATCCTTTATGGGACTACTCAAGGAACGTTTCAACGCGTCATAAGCATTCATGAATGACAATCAATTTATATTTAGCTACATGCTCACATAATACATGCAAAATAAGTCAGAGAAGGCTAAACTTCATTGAGCACTCTCAAGTGATACACAAAAACAAAAAAAAATGAGGTTTTGTGCAAAGAAGGATGCAGTAGTGGCGTGAGACGGGAAGGAGTTGTGTATGAGTGTGCATTGAAGTATGATGGCACTTGTGTTTGCACATGTCCTAAGCCAAGGTTGTTACACAAGCCATGTTCCTATGTCATTGCTGCCTACACATAGTGTATCCTACTGAAATTTATGTTTTATCATACTTTAGAAAGAAATTTATTGCACTCTAAGGTATATGGGTTTGGTATACTAGGCATATTCATAGGGTCATCAAAACCAGTTTTATACGTTCCTGACCCGAGAAGCGCACGCGTCAATAAAGGTCATCGTAAAACACGACATATTCGAATGCCATAGATTAGTCAGGGACGTTGTAGTTTTTGTAATGATCTCAAACACACATACAAGACTTGTAACAAAAATGTGGAAGGGTCTCCGAAACTGGCATTTCAGGACATGTAATATATGGGAGACTTTCATCGGCTGTATCAATGACATCGAGACATCCTCGTGCTCCTGCTACTTAATCGGACTTCATGTAGGGATGTTCTACCTTGTAATACGTTTATAACGTTTGAACTTAATTAAACTTTATTTGTAATATATTTATATCGTTTGAATTATGTTTGTAACATAACCACAGTATGTACTAATTACGTCATATTTTAAATTTCATATATTGTAAAATATATTATGATTATAAATGTATTATTTTTATGATTAAAAATGTCAAGGTGGGCAGGGAATGGACCGTCTGGTGGTTGGATGACCTATACTCTAGGGGGGTAATTCACCAACCACCGGACGACTCATTATCAAGGGTCTCAGTGCAAAAATAGAAATTTACTCTCAACCCTAGAGTGGATGAACCACCCATACACAGAGCGAGTGAAATGGGTGCCCGATTGCTGGGCGACTCATTCACCGGCCCGGAGGATGGGTCGCCCAGTGCCCCCCATTTATTTCTATAAATTTTCAAACGGCTAGTGTTTAGCAATGATCCCATACTGACTCAAAAACTTTATATTATAACCAGTGAGTCCCCAAAACCTTATAATTCTGTGAAATTCTGAGGAACTGGCCAGTGCTACATGGCCTATTCTTGGCCAGGTCGGTAGCAACCACATGTTGAGAAATGATATGGCCTAAATATGAAATTTATTGCTGATCAAATGTATATTTTTTTGTATTTGATAAATAAGTTGCTTTCTTATAGAGTTTGAAAAACCAGCTTCACATGTAATGTGTGCTCTTCCAAGGTTTTACTGCATAGGAGAATGTCATCCATAAAGATCAACATAAACTTTCTCATATATTTACTAAATAAAACAACATGAGACATTAGAACACGGTTGGTGCTTTGATAAACCCAAATAGCATTACATGAAACTAGAAATGACCATGGTGGATTTTAAAAGTTGTTTTGCGTTCATCATCAGGTACCATGTGAATTTGGTGAAATCTAGAGGCTAGATCAATGATAGAAAGTACTTAGATGTTACTATTTCATTCAAAAATTACCTATAGTCAGTATTGGAAATTTCTTCTTCTATAATCATGTTTAGATTCCCATAGTGGACAAAAAAATATTCATCTATGGTTCTAATGCTGTATTTTAATAATCAAGGTGCAGCCACGACCATGAAATCTGGGAGCTGAAGAAGTCGTGCCGTAACCGGTTGGTGCAGTGCCAAGGCTCATCATCGGCGAGAGCAAACAATCCGGTCGCACACAACACGGGGAGATGCTGATGAGGGAACTCTGTCCCACGGCGCCACGAATCCAACCGCCGCCACCCAATTCTAGCCTCCGCAGGATCGTTTCCAATAATGACCACAAGTAGCTTGCTAGTTTTCAATAGCGGAGGCGGAGAAGAAGAGGCTAACGGGAAGGAGATGGAGGGCACCGTATATATGTGTCGATCTGGCGCCGTAGATCTGGCCGTGGGAGTGGCGGCAACGACCAAAATTGGCATCTCCGTTGCAAACCACGATGGAGTCGTACATCACTCATCTCAGAGACTCAGACCCCTTCTCAGCGAGTGGCTCGACGCTTGAAGACGACAGGTGTGTGGCCCTCATGGCGCGACTCGCGCTACCGCTAGGCCTGCCGCACCCCATGATTCATCTTGTTGAGATATGACTCTATCTCTTACGCCTATAAATAAGCAACCCATGTACTTATACCATACCGTAATAACAAATCTGTTTTCCGTGTTTTTTCCTCCTCCGTCTTGGAGAAGTTTTTTCATGTTAAATCTTTGTGCATTTTTTGGCTAACAAGTGGTATGCCGCTAATAACAGATCGATTTGTGCCCGGTGCCGCCGCCGCCCCAGGTTCCATCGCGAGTTCTGCCCGAGGCGTGTCACCAGCAGCGCCTCAATCCACGTTCTCTGGCCCGCTGCTCTGCTGCACTCCGCGCAGCGCGGCTGCGCCTGACGTCCAGATCTTGTCGCCTCGATCGATCCTTCTTCGGGTGCTAGTTTGTTCACAATCTACTTCCTTGAAGAGAGAGAATACAGTCAAGCATTAACTTCCTGGTTCCTGCCGTTGTGAAGAAGACTCCCGTGAACATCACACAAGTTTGGAGTTCTTTGCTCAGTGCACATAAAAAGGCTACGAGGCCTCTCTTCACTCTTGGCCATCTTTGCTACGCCCAAGGCTACCAGACCTTGTGTTGATTTATTGATCTTTGCTACACACACAGGAAGTTTACTAGGATATTTTTCTTTTGTTATTTGCTGCACGTCATGACAACTAAATTGGATATTCCCAAATTTAATGAAAAAATCAGTTTTTTCATATGGCAGGTTCAGATGAAAGTCGTTCTTACTCAGTTGGACGTGCGCAAAGCTATAAATGAAAAGTCTAACGATACATCAGCTAATAAATGGGAGGAACTCGATGAAAATGCTTTGTCCGCCTTACAGCTCAGTTTGTCTACGGATGTTTTGCGTAAAGTATTGAGCGCAAAATCTGCCGCAAAATTATGGAAGAAATTAGAGGAGCTTTATATGACCAAAAGTCTTACAAACAAGCTCCGTCTTAAGAAACGTCTGTACATTATTTACATGGCGAAAGGTAACTTTCTTCAATCACATCTCGCTAAATTTAACTCAATTTGTATTGACCTTGCAAGTTTGGATGTGAAAATCGATGATGAAGATAAGGCAATTTTGTTGGTTGTTTCTTTGTCCGCTTCGTTTAAGCATTTTAAAGAAATTATGCTTTACGGTAATAATACCTCACTCAATTTTAAGAATGTTAAGTCAAATTTGTTGTCTAAGGAGAAATTTGATATTGATTGTGGTTCTGAATCTAAGGGTGAGGTTTTCATTGTTCGAGGTCAAACTCAACAAGCATACCATTCTAATAAATCAAGATCAAGGTATAAGTCAAAGAATCGTAGATCCAACCTTTTTGCCATTATTGTAAATGTAACACTCATGAGATCTCCCAATATTTTAAGCTGAAAATTAAAGAAGAAAAACAGAAAAAGAAAGAGTTGGATAAATCTTCTGCCGAGGCTAGTATTGTTGAGAATTTGGATAGTGGAGAGTCACTTGTGGTCACCTTTAATGTTGAAAAACTTATGTCTTCGGTTCTTGATTCGACTTGCTCTGTTTATATTTGTTCACATAGAGAGTGGTTTTCTGATTATTCTCATAATCACAATGGTGATGTTATTATTGATGATGAATCTTCACTTAAAATTGCTAGAATTGGTTCTATTCAAATCAAAGTCCATGATGACACTTTTAAAACCTTTACCAATGTTCAAATTGGAAGACATTTCAGTGGTCCGAGAGTTCTCTGACGTGTTCCCGGAGGATTTATCGGGGATGACGCCCGATAGAGAGGTGGAGTTCAAGATTAAACTTGCACCGGGGACCATGCCAATATCCTAAAGGCCGTACAAGATGGCCCCAAGGAATTGGCTGAACTGAAGACTCAGCTAACGGATCTGCTTGAGAAGAGTTTTATTAGGCCGAGCTCCTCGCCATGGGGTTGTTCGGCATTATTTGTGAAGAAGAAGGATGAGACGTTGTGGCTTTGCGTGGACTATCGTCCATTAAACGTCGTAACCATCAAGAACAAGTACCCGTTGCCACGGATCGACATGTTGTTTGATCAGTTGGTCGAAGCAAAGATCTTTTCTAAGATGGATTTAACATCCGGGTACCACCAGATTAAGATACGGGCTGAGGACATTTCGAAGACAACTTTCTCGACGAGGTACGGGCTTTATGAGTACCTGGTCATGTCCTTCGGTCTTACCAATGCTCCAGCTCACTTCATGTATTTGTCGTTATGTTTCTAAGATGATAATAAACCTTATTTCATTGAGCACTTTAGAAGCAATGTGATTTAAATTTTCTGTTGATGATGGTGTTCTTAAGGTCTCTCAAGGTATCCGTGTGGTTTTAAAGGCGAATCGTATCAATAATCTATATTATCTGTAAGAATCCACAGTTACAGGTACTGCGCCTATTTCTATTGCATCCAACACTTCAAACACCAATCTCTGGCATATGCGTCTCGGATATATGAGTGAAAAGGTATGCATCTGTTGCATGAAAGAGGTTATTTGAACGATATTGGTAAATTAGAATTTTATGAATATTATGTTTTTGGCAAACAAAAGAGGGTCAATTTCTCTTTATATACTCATTGCACTAAAAGAATACTTGATTATATTCATTCTGATCTTTGGGGTCCTCCTCCTCACTCTTCAATTGAAGGTTGTGATTATATGATCACTTTTATTAATGAATTTTCTCGCAAAGTACGGGCTTATTTCCTAAAGCTTTTCCCGCGTTCAAGGTGTGAAAAACTTTAGTTGAAAATAAGATTGGCAGAAAAATCAAGAATTTGAGGACCCACAATGGATTTGAATTTTGTAGTGGTGAGTTTGATTTTTTGTGCTAATCATGGTATAGCTAGACATAAGACTGTTTTAGACACTACTAAGCAAAATGGTGTTGCAGAAAGGATGAATCGTACCATTCTAGAGAGAGCACGTTGTATGCTTTCTAATGCTAGTTTATGGGAAAAGCAAAGTTTATGGGCTAAAACTGCTAATACAACTTGTTATTTGATTAATCGTTCTCCTAATTTAGCGATTGATTTTTAAATTCCAGAAGAGGTATGGAATGGTAAACCTGTTGATTATTCGAATCTTAAAATTTTTTGTTGTACTGCTTATGCTCATGTCAACAATGGAAAGCTAATGCCTAGAGCTCAAAAGTGCACTTTTATTGGATATAGTTCTGGTGTCAAAGGATATCGTTTATTATGTGCTGATTCTAAAAAGATGACTGTCGGTCGTGATATTACTTTTGATTAGGGTACGTTTAAATCTGGTAGAGGTGTTACAACCAGTGGTTTTTCATCCACATCTTAACCTAAAACTACTTTTTAGAATATTAAGGTAGATGTACCTGTTAATGATGATTATATTGCTTCTTCTACTATACAATCATTTTCTGTTTATGCACCTCCTGTTATTGATAATCAGAGCATTGAAGTTGATAGACCTAGAAGAAATATCGTTTTGCCACATCGATATCGTGACACTGATAGTATGCCTCGTTATGCTTATATTATTGCTCAAGATACTAATGGTGCATTTAAAACTTTCTTCTTATTCGGAAGCTATCTCATGTGATAACTCATCCAAATGGTTGGTTGCTATGAATGATGAATTTGAGAGTCTTCAAAAGAATTCTACATGGGATTTGGTTGAGCTTCCCGCGGGTAAAAGACCTTTAAAGTGCAAGTGGATTTATAAGAAGGAGGGTATACCTTGAGTTGAACCTGCAAGGTTTAAAGCTCGTCTGGTCGTGAGAGGTTTCGAACAAAGAGAGGGTGTTGATTTTAATGAGGTGTTCTCTCCCGTTGTTCATCACTCTTCTATTCGAGTTGTGCTTGCAATTGTTGCTATGTTGATTTGGAGTTAGAGCAACTTGATGTCAAAACTGCATTTCTTTATGGACATTTAGATGTGGAGATTTATATGACACAACTTGAGGGTTTTTCTGCTCCTGGCCAAGAGCACTTAGTATGTCATTTGAAGAAATATCTTTATGGTTTGAAACAAGCTCCTGGGCAGTGGTATAAAAGGCTTGACTCGTTTATACTTGCACATAATTATTCTAGAAGCAATTATGATCATTGCATTGTTTCAAGCAGTTCTCTAATGGATCTTTTGTGTATCTTTTGCTTTATGTTGATGATATGCTTATTGCTTCTCATAAAAAATCATTGATTGATGAATTGAAGGCTCAACTTAATCATGATTTTGAGATGAAAGATCTTGGAACAGCAAAAAGGATTATTGGGATGGAAATTCAGCGTGACCGTCGTGTTGGTACCTTATTTCAATATCAAAAAAGTTACACTAAGAAAGTTCTTGAAAGGTACAATCTCAATAATTGTAAATTTGTTCCTACACCATTTGCTTCACATTTTAAACTGTCATTAATGCAATGTCCTGCAAATGAAGAAGATAAGGAATACATGTCTCACATTCCGTATTCTAGTGCTGTTGGAATCTCATGTATGCTATGATTTATACAAGACCTGATTTGGCTCATGATGTTAGTGTGGTTAGTAGATTTATGCATAATCTAGGCAAAGAACATTGAATGCAGTGAAGTGGATACTTTGTTATTTGAGAGATACTTCTAACTTAGGATTATTATTTGACAAGAATTCGGTGAAGACAAATGATGTTATTGGATTTGTTGATTTTGATTATGCTGGTGATCTTGATAAAAGACGCTCTATCTCTGGCTATGTATTCTCTTTATGCAGTTCTGCGGTGAGTTGGAAGGCTCCCCTTCAATCCATAACTGCTCTGTCTGTTACTGAAGAGGAGTATGTTGTTGCCACTGAAGGGGTTAAAGAAGCTATTTGGATGTGTGGTCTTGTTTCTGAACTTGGTGTTTCACAGGATGTCATTAAGGTTCATTGTGACAACCATAGTGCTATTTGTTTGACCAAAAATGACATGCATCAATTCAAGACCAAACACATTGATATCAAATATCATTTCATTCGTGATGTTGTCACAGAAGGCAATATTATTGTTGAAAAGATAAATACAGATGAGAATCCCGCATACATGCTTATAAAGCCATTATCTAATACCAAGTTCAAGCATTGTCTTGACTTGGTTGGTATTCATGGAGCTTAGCACCCTAGTGGTGTTTGGGAGACAATTTCTATAGATTTAGAGTCACTGGGAGATTTGTTGGGATACGACTCTATCTCTTGTACGCCTATAAATAGGCCACCCCGGTACTTGTACCATAACGAAAATAATAGACCTGTTTCCCGTGGTTTTTTTTCTCCTCCACTCCGGAGGAGTTTTTTCCACATTAAATCTCTGTGCCTTTTTCCCCTAACACATCTAGAGGACGAAGTTGATGGTTCTGGCCCGTCCGCCGAACCGGAAGTAGATAACCAACACCCATGCATGCCACCATATTGTAATTTGCATGTATAGATGAGTCCAATATGGTTCATACGTTTCCTGTAGGAACTTTTTCTTGGTTTAATGAATGTAGCCAATCAAGGACTACATACTGCTGCAATTTAGGTCTTGCCGACCTTCGGGCATTGTGCTTCTGTTACGTCCTAAGAGCAGAAGAGGACCAAGGATTAAAGTGTGAGATGAACGCTACTAGATTTATAAATAAAAATACGAATACGTGTTTGCGTCTGTACTTTAGTTGATCCTGTCTCAGAAAAAGAAAAAACAATCGAAATAATCTAGTACATGATTCTTCAAGGAAAGAATGCATCCCAGCTGAGATCTGGGAGTACGTGAGCGAAAGACGTCGACATGTTTGATTTGAATATATAACTTGTCACATTTTATCATACTTAAGTACACTTTAAAGTTTGACTATGTTAGTCATGTGTTTAGTTTATTACAAAAAGTATGGTAAGATCTTTTTCTATCTAAATATATTTTACATATCAATAACTCAAAAAAGTGTAGCAAGGTTCAATTTATGGTTTAAAATTTGAACACCATTGTAATAAATGATGGCAACATTAGCACATGAATCAAACTTGCCCTCCCTCTCTCTCCGGTCTGCGCTACTGGTGTAGAGCAATAAAAAAGACAAGTAGAAAGAGAGTGGTTGTTTCGTGTGTCTGAGGAGCTCCTCATCTTCATCTATATCCACCACCGTTGCCATCCGTCCCCCTCCTTCCTCACTAGCTGGTTGCGATGCAACCGAGTCCCAAGGTAAGCACCACCACCACCCGCTCTCCTCCCATTATTATGGATTCGGGTACAGCATGCTTGTCGTATACTAGTCCTGTCTCTTGGGTTGGGCTCCTTCCCTCTGTCTGCCCATCGGAATCTCGGTCGTCTCGTTGGTTTCCCGGACAACAAATTGATTCATTCCTCTTCGTCTTCATCGAGCCGTCGTTGGTCTTGTGTGGTTCACTGGACTGGACTACTAGAGTGGGATGAGTTCCTCGCCCGAGCTGAGGACACAAATTCGATCTGCCCGCACCTGAATGCCCGGTCAAATTTTGTTGCCTTTTAATTGGGCGAATTCCGGCTAATGCCAAGTCGCAAGTCGTTCACTCCCCTTTCTTGTTCCGAGCTGGGTTCCAAATTTCTGTAAGCACGATCTCTCTCTCTCTCTCTCCCAAAAAAGACGCGCTTTGTGTTTCTCGGTGTTCTCTTCTTGTTCCGATAAACCAAATTTGTCTGTTCTTTGATTGATTTGGAGAGATTTCTTTTCTCGGGGTCCAAGCTACAAAGATTCGCCAAGTGCATCTGATCTGATCTGATCTTGTAGCGCAGGACGTTTGTGGGCTCAGGACCCAACAACGGTGAAATATCCCCACCACCATAGTGCCCTTCCCTTTCCCAGGCTTGATACTAATAAATTCTTGCAGTAACCTTTTGAATTTGCTGACACCGGCAGTAAATGATTAGAATCTAGAGTAATCTTTATGCGCAAGTGACACGCAGCTTTATCAGTTACTGTTAGATATTTAGCCATTTTTCGGTATATTTTAATTCCAAAAGTAATAAAAAAATCATGATATAATTGAAAATGAGTAATATTGTGGCTTCTTGTTCGTGTTCGCGCTTAATCTGTATAGGAACAGAAAGAACACAACAAATGAACGTGAGAGCGTCAGGTTGTACCTTGAGGCACGACCAGTGCCGGAGGCACCGGCGGTGCCGTTTCCAACAGTTGACATGTTGAGCTGCTTGAAGTAGTCGATCGTTAGTTGAGCCAGGAAGACTGGAAGCAGTGAAGTCCCACGAACGTCCTTCACCAGAAAGTAGTCGTTCGTACAAGCAAGCAGTCGCGTAGAGTTGCGTTTTCTAAAAACTTGATCGTCCGCCTACCCGTGCAAATATCGCTGCTAGACGAGGTTTCGGAGGTCTGCTCTCGCAAGTTCTGTGCGCGCATAGACTTGCGAAGGGAATGCAGAGTGCGCAGCGATAGTAGTGAAGTGTGTATTTTTCAAGGTGAATGAGGAGCGCCTTATATAGCTACTTGACATACTGAATCATCTTTATTGCGCGAAAGTAATCGTCTGTTTTAATACGTCGGTTACTAGTAAAAGGGCAGCCCGGTGCATGTAGCTCCCGCTTGCGTAGGGTCCGGGGAAGGGTCCGACCCACTTGGGTCTTTTGTACGCAGCCTTTCCCTGCATTTCTGCAAGAGGCTGTTTCCAGGACTCGAACCCGTGACCTCATGGTCACAAGGCAACAGCTTTACCGCTGCGCCAAGGCCCCCCTTCACGTCGGTTACTAGTAACGTCTATATTTAATTCACCGTCATAATTGAGTTGATTCAATTCTCAGAAACGGTAAAAATATTTAACTCAGCGCAATAAGAATGATGCAGCAATTTCTCCACACACACGCACACGCCGCTCGTCGCAAGTCACAAGTCACGCAATTTTCTCACGTGAAAATGCGCGTGACGCGTACGCATCGCGCACGGCACGGCTCGGCGCGCGTGTAGCACTCATTTTTCTTCTTTCCAACTTCACAAATAGAGAGGAATAGTCCAGCTATTTAAATTGGTCAGAATCTTCTTCAACTACCCATGTGGGACTAAATAGTTTAGTCATATAGCATTAATGTGAGCCTTATAATTAATAGGATTAATTTAGGAAATTAATTGACCCTGCCCAAATTATTCCAACAGTTACTACTCCATTCATTTGTTGGAAGAGTAATTCTGCCAATATCACTCACACACCATTCGTTCTCCACTGGTTGCAGTACCTGCAGAGCTGAGGCCAGAGAATCCACTTGCTGCCTAGTAGTAGAAGCTACTACAACAGTGCAGCGTAGCCAGGAAGGCGAGAACCCACTTGCTGCCTAGTAGTAGTAGTAGAAGCTACTACAACGCCGAAGCCAGGAAGGCGAGGCACTAGCAAGGATGGAGGGCGGCGAGTCGGGGTTCGGCGTGGACACCAAGGCGCTGCGCGCGTTCCAGACGAGCTTCGTACAGGTGCAGAGCCTGCTGGACCAGAACCGGTTGCTCATCGACGAGATCAACCAGAACCACGAGTCCAGGCTGCCGGGCGACCTCTCACGCAACGTCGGCCTCATCAGGGAGCTCAACAGCAACATCCGCCGCGTCGTCGACCTCTACGCTGACCTCTCCTCGCTCTTCGCCACCGCCGAGGGAGCCCGCGCCGCCTCCGAGGGCGGCTCCGTCGGCACCGTCCGGCAGGCCGGCGCCGGGCACAAGAGGATCAGGTCCGGCCTCGACTAGGTTGCATGCTCTCAAAACCTGTTAGCTAGTGACTGGCTCTCTTGACTTGAGCTCTTCTTGTATCTACCTACCAACATCTTGTACTACTCCATACTCCTACTATATGTATGAGCAAAGAGCAATCTTCTCCTACAATTACTTGTCATCTTCTTGTAGTTCTCTGCATTCTCCTTTCTGAAATGATGACACGGCAGTCAATGTATCTGTGTGCAAGTAAAGCTTTTTTTCCCCTTCATCTCAAGTTTATGTTTACCTCGTTTCCAATATGCTGGGTGCTTTGTTGATGGCAACAACATTTTTATTACACTTTTTTTTCAATGAAAACGTCAGAAGATGCGATTTACTGGGTCCTAATTTCCTGTTTTGACAAGGTTGATCAGTGACCAAGCACCTGGGATGATGCCATGATTGTAACACCCTAATTTTCAACTAGGGATCAAAAGCCCTCCTCTCACACACTTTCCATCACTGCCAACCGGACCCGCTTCTTCTTCCTCAAGCAACCCCCACTCCCTCCTCTTCTCTCTCTATATTATCACATGTGCACAAACTAATTCGGCCATGTGCCAAACCTTGCGCCTCTTCTCCAATCGGCACGCCAGCAACCGTCGCCTACTCCTCTATAAATTCCAACAGAAACCGACGCAATTCCCTCACCATTCACGCTCATTTTCCCCTCGGTGAGAACCGCCACCCTAATCCTCAATTCTTCGAATTCGAACACTGATCCTCCATTCTAACCCTCTCTACAACATCACAAGGCCACAAGGAGGATATCTCGACAAAATTCTTCGAAGAACTTTGCGCGGGAAGCGTTTCCGACGAAGTTCGCCGGAGTCCTCCGCTGTTCGCCGTCGCCGACACACTTCCAGCCATTTCAGGTCCCAAAGATCGCTCTAGGTAAGTTCCCCACAACCTCCTCTTCCATTTGAAGCAAGAAAATCGAGAAATGGCGATGGGTGTGAGGAAATCGGTTTTTCCGGCGACCGCCGCCGCTTGCCGGCGAGCGCGCTGCCGCGCGCGGGGAAGAAGAAGGGGAGGGGTCGACGTGGCTCGATCTCAGCCCTCGATTTCACACGAACGGTTAAGATTAGAAGGGACGCACCCCTTCGGTTGTTTTAAATCTCGGCCCTCCATCTTGGATCTAACGGCCCATATTTAAAACAGTTATAACCGTTGAGATTTTCACGGTTAGACCCCCTAGTGATTTAAATGAATATTAAACAGACCCTGTGTTTTACAGAATCAACCCTAGGCTTTATAGAAATTAGGAAATTCAGTATAAAATAGCCAATTATTCCCTGTTTTCTCTGTAATTTAGGAAAATGGCTATAGAATTTCAATTTCAACCCTGGAAAAATTGTAATTGTTGCAATCTAGCCAGAATAGTTTATAAATTTATTACTTACTCTGTAATTAGCCAAATTAGTGTAATTAAATTATGAAAATCATAAAAGTTACATAAAACATTCTGTTTTCATATTTCAGCACATATATAAGTTCTGAAATTAAAAATAATTATTTCTATAGGCTGAAAATGCATTTTAAGTAATAAATAAATGCTGAAATACCAATAAAAATAATATATACTGTAGAAAATTTATGGAAATCATATAAAATGCATAGATAAATTCTGAAAATGCAAAAACAGCAATATATATTCTGAAAATAATTGTAGCAATATTTTAAAGTAATTTTTACGTTTGAAGTTATAATAAAATTTGTATATATGCATATATACACTTCAAAATTTATTAACAATCATTACAAAATTAGGAAATGAGTGTTTCACCATAACAAAAATAAAGCAAAAGATATATATGTCAAGTTGATAATTATTTTCACTCCAAAACACATATAAACAATACGAAGCCATATGTAGATGGAGAAAATAAATATAAAATAAGTGGTATATGTATATAATTAAGTATATATATGATTGAAATGTGTTGTTAAGTTTCTTATTGCATGTTTTCATTGTTTTGTGTGCGTATACATGAGTATAACTATCACAAGAGCTACTTCTTAATCTTCAAGAGCAAGATTTCGAAGTAAACGAGCAACAAATCAAAGGCAAGTGTTCCTTGACCACTTTGCTCCTATTCTATGATGATTAGTTAGAATGATTGCATGTTGTTTTTAATATGAAATCCAGATTAGGATGTTTCACTAGTTTTTATTCCTTATCATTCCTTGCAAAGCCATGGTGGGATTTAATTAGGAATTATTGGTTGTCATTTTATGTGCTTAGCCATGCTTAAAACTTAGAGAATGAATGAACCATAGTTGTTGCTAGTCTTGTGGAATTATATAAAAGAATCAAGAGTGTGTCATAGTGATAGGAATCTAGACAGACTGGTTGTTTTGGATGGTGCTTCGTGCACGAGACTTGTGTTAGTGATAGTATCTGTCTTAGATTCTAAGCACCGGTTTATCGAACAATTAACCCGGCTTTATAGTGCCACCACAAGACTGAGATGGGGCAGCTTGGCCAATTAATTCGGAGTTTGTCTGTATAGTATGAGTATTTAGATGGTACGGGGAATGGTAGTCCATTTTTGACTGCCCTGGGAACCGCAAGGCTCAAGAGGGGGCTTCTGCAGGGGGGTTTACTCTCAGGAACTGCAGCGGTGAAACCTCAGTGGGCTTGTACTTGCCAGTAGACCGTTTGTAAAGGCCATGTAGTGATCTCCTGATCGCACACCAAAGGAAGTGTGTAATGTGGCTTGCAAGCATGGATATCAGGGAGGTTCTTAGTCCACCTCGCAACAGGGAATGAAATCACTACTTGTGAGTAAAGTGGTACAATCTCTGCAGAGAACCAAACTGTTATGACAGTCGTGCTCACGGACAAGAGCGGCTTGGACTTGTCCATGATTAGATAAACATGGATATGAGTTAAGAAACGTTGTTAAGTGGTGTAACCTGACTTTAATAACTTATTTATGAAGATGGTGGGATTGATCACTTAGTAATATAGGTTGCTAATCAAAGCTAAGGAATTAGGATTAATGCATAGTGCTTAACCATGTCAACCCTTTCTTTCTATTAGCCTTCATAACATCTTTTTCTACACTTGCTAAGTACCTTTAGGTACTCAAACTTGCCTTTATTGGATTTCATATGTTGCTCAGGTGCAAATAAAGACATAGACTTCAATGAAGAAGACTTCTATCCTGATAAGTTATTCTAGTCTGGCGATACCCTCGGGCAACACCTGTGGATTTGGAACACCACAGAATTGGTTTTCTCTATTTGTATAATTAGCGTAATAGTACTTTTATTGTTCTATTATGACTTATGTTGTAATATTATGTCATATGTTGAACTTGACTTGTAATATAATAATATTACACTCTTGTCGTCATATGTGAGAATACGTTCGGTTGTTACTTATGGAAAATCGGGTGTAACAATGATGGGCCTCCAAAATCTAGAAGACGAAAAAAAACTTACGGGTGTTGGATTTCATCCCTGCTTTATGCTCTCATAGAGAGAGAGAGAGAGAAAGAGCTCGTGCCGCATGATCTCTGTCTATGATTGATCTGCTTTGCCTGGAATGCTTTTGCCCCCTTGTTTTCCACGCTGTCCTGCTTGCCTTTCTTTCACCAGAGCTCGCTCGCTCACTCGCTCGCCTGAACCCTCATCCTTCCGCTGATGAATCGCTTCTTTCTTTGCCAAGACTTTCGCTTTGCATGCCGCATCAACTTTCTGCAAAAATCTGTGAACGCTGGGCCCGAAAATTGGATGACTGCGGCTCTTTCCCTGGCCCAGAAATTTTTGCACCCGACACACGGAAACGCAAAGTGCTTTGTCTGTCGTCACACGCCTTTTTATGGGGATGGCGTGTTCGTCGTCGTAGGCGCCTCCTAGCCGAATTATTCCATGAGATTCGAGTATGCCATTTGATCAATGATAAGTGGAGTAGGCCTCTGCTAAAATGATGATCCAATTGTTTTAGTTTGTTTGAAATTCTATAAACTGGTCCTTCAAGTCCTCTTTCCAACACATAATTTAGAGTTTGACAGTAAAATTTGATCTCATAGATTCCCAAATCTCCAAGCATGAGTACAGAGTGCAAACTCTGTTTCTCATAGGTTTACCCTGTCGTGTATCATATATCAGGGATCTGTATGTAGGCTCAGTATACTCTTTCTATTTCATATGCTCTGTATCCCAAGAACTACAATTTTTTTCTATTTCTTCACACGGGAGCGCCTTCATCCGCCATGGCTTCGACGGAGAGCGAGAGGAGTCCTCGGCGCAAGCGTGGACGCGGACGTGCTCGCCGCTAGCCGTGTCGAAGGTTGAGCTCGTCGTGCTCGTGCCTGAGCTCGCTCCGTCATCCTCCTCGACTGCGTACAGTAATATGATCAACTATACTCACGTTTAGGAAAACAGAGTCTTCAAGACAAGTAAATTAAGACCTTCGATTAATGAATGAAGATGTTGTCTTCCTCTTGTAAATAATGTAGGATTGTATAAATAAACTTCATGATTTCAAAGAAATTAAAAAAGGGTCATGTGCAAGCAATCGCATTACCGACACAAAAAGTTGCAATCACCGAGAAAGAGATCTTTGTCTGGCATGCATGCCCCCCCCCCCTGACTCTAATCATGTAGCACTTGACCAGAATCTGGTAACCAAAAGAAAGAAACACGCCAGCCTTTCTGTACGGCTCCTTTTGTTCAGCCCTCTGCAAGCAATGGGTGCACAGGGTCATGTTTCTGTACCACGGCATTTATCTCTGAAACTGTGGCGTGCATGGGTGTCTGAATAAATCCTTGGGGAAATGCAGTAAAACCTAATGCAACTCCCAAATTTTGCACACGCGGTGGTGGGTTCTCTTTATTTTTGGAGTATTGCCAGGGAGCTGCTGGTATTTTCATCAAACGGCCAAATGGATGAAAGGGAGAGCGTAAGAGAAACTGTCACGGCCAAAGGAGCAAAGATTTGCATTCATCCAGCAGAACTGTCACGAAATATTTATGATCGAAGTAACTACTAGTTCTGAAAATAGCAGAGCAACAAAACACAGCGACTTATATGGTTTAAGCTCATGGCTGATGCTTCAAAAATCGTAAACAAAAAAGAAATACGCCATACTGAGATCGCACGCACTAAGTTGTAGGTTTTCTATATATATAGCTCCGTCCAATTTTATTTTGATGTTCTTAGGTCATAACATAGCAAGTACACCTCGTTTCTTAGCGAAGTGGACTCAGAAGAATGCTATAGCTTGAAGTGCTCCGTCTTCTGTCTTTGGAAAACTAATAAAAAAATATAAACGCACATGCATCTAGCTAGAGGAGTTTTTATATGTACACAGAAAATTGTAAAATGGGGTTTTACAATACTTTTCTTGGATGATAATGGTGCTCTGTCGTCACTGTTTGTTGCGGCGCTCGATCTGTTCGTCACATGACAATTAAGGATCCTAACAACTTAGATGAGCATTCTGAATGTAAAGTAGCAATATGTTAGAACAGAAAAAAATAATTTTACACAATTAAAAAATTTGCTCACATTGCAGCTCTCTGCAAGGTTACACGAGTAGGCCCCGCGGCAAATGATCTTTCATTGTACCACGCCTGCGTTCGTCCACCCGATCGAGAGCCAGCATGCTACATCCGCAGCATCCCACCATTGATAATATCTCTGACAAAACGCTAGTGTCATCCTTTCCGCCCACGCAATACCTCCTCGACCACCTGGACATCGCTCGCATAGTCGGGAATTAGCATGTACTGATGATTTCATCAACCGGAGAGACTCTTTTCCAAACTATGTCGCTACATAGTAATAAACCTAAAAGGTCTCTATCAACTGAATTGTTCAGGGACTTAATGGAGTTGTGTATTATGAGGGTCCGGTCCCCATCACGGGGCCGTGCCGCTCGCCCGAGAATCGCATTGGGTGGTGCCGTACGATGCGGCACCCAACAACACACATAATAAAGCATCATATTACATAAATCAAGCGGAAGCTTACAAAGTATAAATTTTACAAATACTTCCCAAAATATTCTACAGCGGAAGACTAATACAACTCACGTCTCATACCTATGCTAAGCAACAGAGAAGGTGTCCAGCCCGCGGACCCTTCTCACTAGCAACACTATCACAGTAGGACTGGCAGGGGTTGCCATTTGTTCACCACTCGGAGAGCTCCGAGTCTCATCGGACACCTGTACATATCAGCGTACAGTTATTACCTGCAAAACAACTTATGCAGTATCTGTGCATAAAGCTCAGCAAGACTTAACCGTCACCCTAGTCATGAAACTCTACATGCTGAAAATAGATGGCTGAATATAGCAGTTTGCACAAAAGATGCTCTTGAGCTAAAAGAAGATCCTTACTTCAAGTTTTGAGTCACTTTTATAACCCTCGCGCAATTTACATCGAGACTCCACAATCAAACAAGAAACGCTTCATCTCGATGTCACTTGCCCGAGTTGAAAATAACTTTAGTGAGCTACCCTAGACTTATACTGACCTTGCGCCATCAACGTCGAGACTCCACAATCAAACAAGAAATGCTTTGCCTCGACGCTACTAGCCCAAGGTGGGAAAATAAATTTAGTGAAAGTGTTGATCATTCCCCATCTCCATTATGAGGATTACTCACGAAGCATGTCACGCCCGGTACCTGCAACAGACACCAAGCATACTCCCACGTGTGCCAGGATCGAGTCATATCACACACGAGATAATAAAGAGCAATGTATCATTATTAATATTAAGCCAAGTGCGGCGATTACATCATCCGAGTACATAAATGCCTCATAGGCTCAAAAGAAAAGTACATCATGACAACGGAAAATCTAAAATGGGCTCCCCAGGCGCCGTCCGGCGGTACGCCAGCCTAGAACTGCGCGTCAAGGTCGAAGCCGTCGTCCACGTCATCCGCAGCAGCCTCCTCAGGTACTGAGCAACACGGAAAAGAAAAGAGGCAAACGCCTGAGTACATAATGTACTCAGCAAGTGTGGAAAAGTTTATGCATGATGAGGCAAGAATCAAGGAAGGCTAGACACGACTCTTGCACTACGTAACCTATTCCTTATTTTATTAAGCGTCCTGTTTGTTTAGTGACGTCCCCACCCAACCCAAACATATCTCCAAGTGATCTCCACTACCACTGTAACCTCAATCCCAACCACCATCCTAAATCACACCAAACCAACCCACACTAATCATGAGAGAGTTACCAGCCCGCTCCTGACCGTGAGCACGGTTGTCTAGACAGTTTTGACTCTGCAGAGTTTGTACCCTTTACCCACAAGTCGTGTTTTCATCGCCCATCGGCGACTCAAGAAACTCCTTTCCGCCATCTCACACTCCCTATGGTGTGTGGTCAGAAGTACACGACAAGGCCTTTACATTGCACTACCCAACCCGTGCACACCCGCTAAGGTTTCACCGCTGCGGCACTCTGAAATCTCTGCCACAGAAGCCCCCTCTTGCGCCACTCACACATCTCTTTGGTGTACACAAGGAAAGATAGGAACAACTTAATTGGCCACACTGCCCCATAACAGTTCTTGTGATGGCACTTTATAAGCCAGTTGACAGGTCTCACGAACCGGTCCTTAGGATCTACGCAGGCTAACTAACCGCAAACCCGAGTCTCGTGCACTCGGCACCCACCGTAACCCACCAGCCTGCTAGATCCCTATTCTACCCTCCTCATACGCCACATACATCACCACATCATCACAATCATCATGATATATTGAATTTAAATGTAATAACTCCCATCCCGACATCTAAGCAGGGCTAAGCATGAAAATGATGACATAAATGTAAACCCTATACTACCCATCCCGGCTACAAGGCAAGTTTTGGAAATTCTAGTAAACAACCAACACATGGGATTCAATTTAAGACCTAAGCATGCATTTCTAACTAAAATTCTAAAAACGGAGAAATATGGTCAAGGGCACTTGCCTCTCGAGAAGTGCTGCGGCTCGAGGTCATCGAAGTCTTGGGCTTGCAGGTCCAGCGTCGGCTCGGGGGCTAATTTGTCCATGACATAGTAGGGGAAAAGAAGTTGACAGAGAGCAAATAATCAAAAGCTACATAACATTCTATCATGATAATCATCAAGCACCAAAGTAAACGTAATTTCTCTCACCATCATGTGTATATATTCATGTGAGGGTGTTTTGTAATTGTTAGGGGATTATTTGGGTCCTAAGTGTGGTTTTTAGCAAGTGGAAGAGTGTCCTTTTAAATTTTCAGCACTTGTGACATTGGTTAGAATATGACTTCTGAGCTGTCAAGGGGGTTTTCATGAATATACAGCAGGGTACTTAGGTTATAATATCCATATTACATGTTCTAGTGCGTTTAAATAATTTTCAGCACTAAGACCCTACCAAAAGGTGAAATCCAGCCCATGCAAGGGCTTATGCGCTAAATGGCAGCAGGGCAGGGTATTGGTTGTTATTTTCAGAAACTACAGGGATCAATATGCTAACAAGTGGGGGGCTGCAGGGGTCTCAAAATAATAACAGCAAGTATTTTTTTGTCTCTTCATGATTTCCTGGCACCTCTAGGGTAATTCTGCTACATACCGAACTAAACAGGGGTTTGGGTGTAAAAACAGGGGGTCTAGGGGTCTTTTGGTAAATTTCCAGCATGACCCAGTGGTCCAAGTGTCAAAACAGGGGGGTTGGGGGCTGATTTGCTATTTTCAATTAGTTCCAGGGGTGTTTTGCTAAAAACGGAAATGTCTCAGGGTTTAGAAATGCTATTCCTAATATTATCAAGGGCCCATTCACTATTTTCCATTCATTTTGAGGACTAAACCGCAAGAACAGAGAGATCCAGGGGTCTAAAATCAAGTCTACCGCAAAATTCAGATTTTTGCCTTTCCTAGGGTCTAGCCCACAAAATCCGGGGTTAACGGCAGTTTTCCGAGAACCCCAGGGGGTAGCTTGCAATAGACAGGGGCTAGTTCGCGTTTTACTGAGATCCTCAGGGACCTAGACGCTAAACGGGCCGCGGGAAAAGATCCCTTCAACGTGGGCCGTTGGATCGAGCGCGGATGGGCGATATTTAAAAATCTCGAACCGTTACGCCCGATTAAATCGGGGCCGTCGGCTCCCGATCGGGCGGCCCGGGTCTCCCTCGGCCGATTCCGGCCGCCGGTGACTCCCGAGCGCGGTGGCGCGCCATGGACGCGGCCGGAGCTCGGCGGTCCGTCCATTTCCGGCCCTTCTAGACCTATCTACACATCGGAATTGAAGGAGAGGGGGGTCGAGGATCTTACCTATGGGTCGTGCGCCGTTCGAAGAGGTCGAGTCGGCGCTCGGAGAGGGGGCAGATGTGCGGGGGTTTCTGCCGTCGTTGGGATCGGTGAAAAGTGGGGTCTTTTCGTAGCTTCCTTGGCCTAGGCGCTCCCTTGGGTCCGGGGAAGTCGGCCACGACATCAGATCATGGAGAACCCGAATGAAAAACAAGAAAAGAACAAACGGGGTAGGCGTGGGGGGGGGGCTCACCGGAGATGGGTCGATGGGTTCTCTCGGCGCTGTTCTGCGTCGGAGAAGCCGGAGAGGGGGTAGCTCGCCTCCCTGCGGGGGCGTGAACCCAGTTAGCGGGTCTGGAACGAGGCAGAGAGCAGAGGGGGGGGGGGGCGGTAGTGTGTTGCTCACCGGGGTAGACGGGGGAAGCCTGTTTGGCTCCGTCCGCGGCGGGGAGAGGGAGCAGGGGCGCTAGGGTTCGGGGAGGGCCTTTTATGGGGTTGCGAGGGCGCAAGACCGGGGCTTTCAAGGGGAACCAGGGGGGCAGGAGCCACTTTCGGTTGGAGCCTCTGGCGCTTGGTCGGCGACCGGGGAAGAAAAGGAGGAGGGAACGGGACCGCGCGGCAACGGGAAGGAAAAAGGAGGAAGAAGACAGGGTGTTTTGCGGCTGACAGGCGGGCTCCAACGGTCGGGGAGGAAGAAAAGAAAAGGTCAGGAGGGCTCTGACGGGCTGGGCCGGCTAGGGAGCAAAAGAAATGGGATGCGGAAGAGAAAAGAGAAAAGGAGAGTGGGCTTTTGGCCCATTTCGTTTCTGTTTTTCTTTTCTTTTTGTTTTCATTTGTTTCTCTCTTTGTTTCAAATTTTCCTTTATGCCTTAAAATATGAAAAGCTAGGTCCTAATCTATTTGAAGATTTTAATTTCTCCCATTTTAATACTTAGGTTGTTACAAAGCATTATTAACTTTTTCCAGTTTATTACTACGTCACGACTCAGTGTACAAGTATGCTCACTACCGCGAGCGACGGTGATTGCAATCAAAAACACCCGGCTGACACGACATGTACGCCCGTACTCGACGTTGCACACAGCAACCATCACTGACGTCGTACGTGGCAACCTTTCACACGACACCCAAATATCGAACCGGTCCCAGCGACCGGGATTAAGTCTCTCTACGGCAAACCCTCGTAGAGCCGACTTCTCTATCCTTTCAGCATCGGCATCAGACGGTGAGGTATGCCTCGACACCAAGGTTAACATGTTACATCGGTTTCCTTTGTCCCATATAGCCAGTATGCATCTGGTACACATCTCAAACTTGTCCAGCGGGGCCGCACACGAGAACGGGCCTTAATCGACTCAGACATAGACTAGGTTCACAGGACCACGTCCTTGATCCTTCCATCCACTGCCCTGTCTCCATTATCAACTATGAGGATCAATTCCCAACTCTTCCGATTGATCCCCCTTAACCCCGTTTCACGAGTAGGAAACTGCCCACTCGAATTTTGCTTCTTTTAATCCACTCCTGTTAATTTGAGATCAGCAGATATAATCAATTGATAACCTAATCTACATTGTACTCCAGGATTTTCTAGGTCATGCAATTGGAGTGTCATACCACCTAGACCTAATGCAATAAACAAAATACTAGACGATATAAAGTGAATACAAATAAAAACTTGTAAGTTTAATGCAAACCGGGGCTTGCCTTTGTTTTGCAGGGGACTTGAGGCTTGATCACTCGCTTCCCTCCTTCTTTGATCTCCACTCTAATTGCTTCAACTTCTTCATGTAGATGCTACACGTAATGAATATGCATATGGATTTAATTGTAAAGATTTTTGCTAACAAGTTCTAATGACAAGTTTAAAAACTGGAACTCTGTTTAATAATTTAAAAACACACTGGTGCTAGTGGTTTGGGTTTGTGTCTAAGCAACATGATTAAGTGCTAAGTGTCATCCCCTTTTCTAAGTTGATCACTTTAAAAGGTTTAAACAGAATAGGGGTGATCCAGGGCTCCAATGGAGCTGAAAATTTTCATGTGAGTTCCTTGTCACAAGAAAATCCTCTGGACCAAAAATTAGCACTTTCCCTTGAGTTGTTTGTTCAGAACAATTACCTAAGCAATTAAGCAAAAAGGAATTAATTCTGAAGTAACTCCCAGGTTCATGGCAAACTAAGTGAACTACAAATTTCAATTATAGTTCATAGGACTTGCATGGATTTTACTAAGATTTTTAGAGCTAAGAATTACCCAGAACTGAATTTCCAAGTTCTGGAAATTCTATGAAAATGTTTCTGTATTCAATTGAACACAACAACTTCAAATATGAATTGCCCTAATCAAATCAACTCCAAATAAGCTGAAACTTTTACAAGAGTCCAATAATGTTCTAAAGAATATTATGGAGAGATTTGAGGATTTTTGGATGAACCAAACTCCCTCTAAAATTCTTTTACTGAAAAGCTTTAAAGAATTTTCCAGAATTAAATAATGAGTTTCATACAAATTGGGTTGTATATTTGGACAAATCTATTCAATATGAATCCAACCCAATTTGAATCACCAAATTTGGAGCTTCCTAGCAAAAGTTATGAGGTTCTAAAGTTTAGGGGAAAATTCTAAAATTGAAATCTGTTCTATTTTCCAATTTTTCAGAGGCATAAGAAATTAACACCATATTTGGCCAAGCAATTGAAATCCAATGCTTCTGAAAATTTTACTGGAGTTCAAGTATTTTTGGAAGAATCTCCTGCCCAAATTTGGGAATTTTCCAATACCCAGAACCCCTGGAAAAATTCCTACAAGATTTTCCTTATATGAATTAATGAGCCAAAACCAGGGATTTTCATAAATATTGAGCTGTACCCCTGGATAGTACTCTCTGATAGGAATCCAACAAAATTTGTTTGACAATTTTTGGACCTTCCTGCACAAAGTTGTGGCTCTCCAAAGTTTGAACTAAATTGGGAAATTCTGGAAATGTTTAAAACCTGCCCGTGGGTCCAGGGGGAACCACGTGTCACTTTCCGGGGTAAGCCACACGGGGCTACTGGACTTTTCCCGTGCAGCCACACTAGATCCCAGCGCCGCAGCCGATCAGGAATTTAAATATCTGTCACTGACATGCGGGACCCGCCGGTCGTCTTCAACCTCTGGCCATCCGCGCCCGCGCGCCGCCGGGCTCGCCGGAACTGAGCCGAACTTTGCTGTCCGGCCAGTTCCCGAGTCCTCCCCCGCCGCTAGGGCCTAAAATCGTGCGCTGAACATGATGGGAGCCTTTTCCCCAACCGGCAGTGGCTCTAACCTGGTCGGCAACGGTGTGGCGGCTCGGGATCGTTTCGGCGATGTCGCCCGACTCTTCTAGCCCGCCAAAGCCTCGGTGGGAGGGCTCTACAGCACCGGGGGATCCCAGGGGAGGTCGACATGGCCATGCAAAGGCTCGGGAAAGGCTATAACCATAATTGCATCGTGAACCCGATCCTCCCCGCCTCGGTCACCGTTACAAAACCGTGAAATACCCCCCCCCCCCCCTACGTGCAGTTTCAAGCTATGGATGTGAAGGGATAATGATCACCGACGAGTGGCAGTCCTGTGTGCAAGATTTCACGACCTAAGAACGAGAATATAGATCAAATTTGAGGTTACCATACCAAAAGATCGGTTTGTGCCCGCCGGAGGAAAATTCCCAAATTCGCTCTCGGTCGTCCACGGCATGTCTTGAGCTTCGGAGGTGAGCACCACCGGGTCCTAGCGCATCCGAGGGTGCCCTTGCTCAAGCATGAACGGCCCTCTGCAGTGCTGTCCACGTGAGGCCTCTCCGTCGGTTCTCAGCTGGCCACCACGGAAGCACGGAGTTCTCGGAATAGGAGCTGAACACTGATCAGTGGCACGTCGAGGAGGGAGAGGGTGAGGCCCTGGTGCCATTTCGCTACTCTCCTGCCTTTGTTCACGCTCGCTAGAGCTGGCTGCCCATCGATCGGGGATGGCGGCGGTGGTTCTGTTCCTGTGCGCGAGAGAAGAAAAGAACCGGGCGGTCTCTCGGGGTTGTGGCATGGGAACACAGACTGGGGTGATAAGCAACGAGAGCCAACTCGCCAGCGCGAAGAAAACGAGCAGGAGGTGGCTCGGAGCTGCTCCCGTGGTGTCGTCAGGTGGAGTCTCGGTTCCTTCGAGTGGAAACAGAAGAGAACCGACTCAATTCAGATATTTGGTGCATATGACAAGTGGGCCCCACATTCCCCCTTATCCCCTCTAAATAGCTCTCACAAATATCTCCTCACTTTGGCAAATGCTGGGTATCAAATGGTGGGAATTCAAATCTAAATTGTGCGTGGATATTTGGACAAGTTTCATCCAAATTCAAATGTATATTTGAATTCTTTGCACATTTAAGTCCATTTGGAAAATGGATAGCAAATATCTTCAAAAATTCATGAGACTTTGCCTACCCCCTAATTTGGATCTAAGGAATTTAAATATAAACTCCGATCTTTGATTTGGCTGCTGCAAATGAGATTTTTAGTACAACAGTTTGAAAATCATTGTGCTACTCTCATTTGAATTTTTAAGTGGAACAATTTATTCTCAAAATCCGACTTTAGATTTCTCACACATATGGGATCTTCCCACCTTGGTTTTAGATCCCTCTTGGGTTCCAAGTTTTCAAATAAATATTTGAGCTTGTATAAAGAAAGCTCTCATGTGTGTTATCACATGTGGAAAAGTTTTAACAAGTCCTATTTTTCATACATATGAAAACAACTTGGTGCAAACAAGAGTTTCTGTGTACGCATATTTTGGGACCTTTACATGTATCTCTTTATTTTTCCTACAGTAGTCCGTTATGCATGAAATAATTATTATATTTAACTACCAACATATTAGCCCCTTATGCATAAGACTGTGTACAGGTTATGTTTGTCCTCAATATGATCTCGACACTACTGTACCCGTAAAGAATGACTTGATGAAAAGATTGTGCACAGCAGCAACGGCCATCCTATCATGGGCACAAATTATATGAAATGGCCTTTTCATAAAAGGTGACAACTCGAATGGCCAGTTGAGAGCTTCTATCAAGAATTATTGAAATATTTTGCGTTTTAGTCTAATCATCATCATCATTAACATCAAAATACAGGTCGTAAATGCTCACTAAATGCTGAAGAGAATCTGAAACATATAACCTGGTGGTACGGTCCTAGAGACAACTTTTATTCCCAGCATCCTAATAAAGAAGGGTGGTGATATTCTAATGGACAATCTATATAATGAGAATGACAAGATCGAAAGCAGCACAATTGAATGGGGGGTGCCATTATACTTGACCAAGCAGCACAATCGAACAGGGGTGCCATTATACTTGACCAAGCAGCACAATCGAATGGGGGTGCCATTATACTTGACCATAACATGATAAACACAATTATAGTAGTTGCTAAGAAATATATGTGCCTGTTTGATACTACATTTTCAAGAAATGTTTAGATATTTCTTCCAATAAGCATTATGGAAACCCACCAGTACCTTGTTGTGATTCATGCTAAAAAGAAAAGAGATACAAATTCTAGATTCAATGGGTCCTATATTTTGGGGTCACATGTAGGACCTGAGGAATCTAGAATATCTATATCTTTCTTTAGGGATTCTTTAAATAATAATTTTTTTCTCAAGATTTATATAAATAATAATCGAAATGGAGAAATTTCAAAAATAATAATCCGTCGAGTGTTGAAAACACTAAACAGAGTTTTCAAGTGTTGGGCATAGGAAAACATATTTTGTACGCTGAAGACATGATTTTCAAGTTTTTGTAGTGAACACACGAAAACAGCTTCGGTCCACATATACTTCTTGTTTTGTGCTTTGGACAACTGAAGTATGTTGTTTTGTGTCTCCGTCACACGACAAAGAATTTTTGCATCTTGAAGGTTTGAAAACATTTTGTTGCATATTCAACACATGACATAACTCTTCCCTTGAAAAAAACACATGACATAACTCTGATTTGTGTTGTGAAAATTTGAAAACATTTTTCCTGACATGCAAAAAAATGTTTTTTATTATTTACATGTGGAGGACCTATATTATTTGGTTGTATAGAGATTTTATCGTGGGTAAAGCGTAAGAAACTCAAGAAAACATGTACAATTGTCATGTCATCACAAAAGGCTAGGAATCCTTTTGGAGACATAGTTACAAGCTTTGCAGTGATCCAGTGGCAGGTTCAGCAGTAGTGAGGAGCTTAAATGATTGAGAAAGAGTAGTGAAGAGATTAATTAAATCCCAAGGTTGATACATTTAATTCTGATAAGGCAAGGAAGTTACAAATGCTAAAATGTCCACACTGTATTACGATAACTTAGGGACTTTTGTTTTAGGGAATTTAAAACGAGACACACAATAAGTAGAAAATAATCTTCAGAGAGGATTCAATACATCAACAAATTCTACTCGTACTGACTTAGGTGAAACTAGAGGAGCCCAAGCCATGTCGATTGGCAGACCCGGCTTGTGACGTGGGCATGTGCAAAACAGTGGCCGAGCCCGTGCATGCAACTCATCTCCACGGAGGAGTGCGGCCACCTGTCATCGGAGAATGGGTAAAGAGTGGGGGCGTGAGTCTCGTGGATCCACCGGCGGCTTCGTCGGCCATGCAGGCGGGCGCCTTCTCCCTACCAATGGGGCTTCCTCTCTCCCCTCCCTCCGTTCCTGTGGTCCTCGAGGCTCCGTCTTCTTGCCGCCTCGTGAGTCTGCACCCCACGTCTTCTTGCGACCTCCGGACGACGGCTGCTACCACCTCGCCGGTTCCGGGTAAGCCCGGCTCTTTGAAGCCGATTGGGTCCCCCTCCGCTGCGAGTTCTTCTTTCCATTAATTTACCCGTGTCTGTCTATCTCTTCCCCAAGATTCGAACTGTTTATGTCGTCAGAACGGTTTGGAGTTTTACATCATCATGTCATGATCCAAATACCATATCACCGTATCTGTACTCCGTGATTGTTGTTTCTAGTGTTTTAATCGACGACATGCTGTTGTGGTAAATGCTTTCGACAATTGTACACCCGGGCATGAAAATGATTAAAACAAGGATTAGTTTTTCAGTTCTATTTCTCCGTGCCAAAAAATGTTATTATAGTTAACTCGATGTCCAATATACTATTAACTGTTCACAGGCCTAGACTATTAAAGTGAAGGTTGTCGGCTGATATTCCTGCAACCCAATATAGGCCATGGCAAATTCTTATATATTGCCAATATAGCTGCGCCACCTGAAATTTATTATCTTGTATGGTTATCCCAATCTTGCATTGTTTTGTTGGAAATGCGAATCATTGTATAAATTGCAGTACCATCTACTTCCGCGCTGTTACATACAAACTCAAACTTATAGTTGTCCTTTTTTAACAGTTGAACAATGACTGCTCAGCCAAAGAAGAGGAGTGTAGTGGAGAGCGGAGATGGAGGGCTTGGCCTGGGAATCGCTGCGTTTATTGCAAATGGTGAGGATCTGGGTCCTATCATTCGTCACTCATTTGAGTCCGGGAAACCTGAAGCTCTCATGCAGAGCCTCAGAAGCATTGTAAAGAAGAAGGAAGTTGAGATTGAAGAGCTATGTAGGCTTCACTACGAGGATTTCATCCTTGCGGTCGATGAACTACGTGGCGTGTTGGTCGATGCCGAGGAACTAAAGAGCATGCTATCTGGTGAGAATTCTCACCTACAGGAGGTTTCTACTGCTCAGCTGCTGAAGCTTGACGAACTTCTTGAGTTGTATTCTGTCAAGAAAAACATCGGGGAGGCAATAACAACTCTGAAGATTTGTTTAAAGGTCATCAGCTTGTGCATGACATGCAACAATTATATCGCAGACGCTAAGTTTCATCCTGCACTGAAGACTTTGGACCTGATTCAGAAGGGCTACCTACAAAATATTCCTTTGAAGCTTCTTAAGAGAGTGGTGGGGAGGCAGATACCATTGATAAAGATGCACATTGAGAAGAAAGTTTGCAGCGAGTTCAACGACTGGCTTGTTCAAATCAGAAGAATGGCAAAGCAGATCGGCCAGGTCTCAATAAGCCAGGCCTCGTTAGCTCGCCAGAAAGATGAGGAAATGCGTTTACGACAGAGAGAGGCACAAGGGCATAGCCATGCTGGACCAGATGTGCATCTGTATACCTTAGATCTGGAGAATACAGAAGAGGAATCAGCACTAGATTTTGATCTAACACCAGTTTACCGGGCACATCACATGCACAATTGTCTTGGTATTGGGGAGAAGTTCAAGGATTATTATTACAAGAATAGGCTCATGCAACTAAACTTGGACATGCAAATTTCCACTTCACAACCATTCCTTGAGTCCCATCAGCCCTTCCTTTCTCAGGTAGCAGGATTTTTTATAGTTGAGGAACGTGTCTTTCGAACTGCAGACGGGTTGCTGTCTGAGAGCCAAGTGGAAACGACATGGGAGACAGCTCTTGCCAAGGTCACATCTACATTGGAGGATCAGTTCTCTCGCATGCGTAGAGCCAGCCACTTCCTCACCATAAAAGACTATGTTGCGCTTCTTGGTGCAGCCGTGAAGAAGTATGGCTATCCGATCACACAGTTGATTGAAGTTCTTGATAAAAGTAGGGACAAATACCATCAGCTGCTTCTTCTTGAATGCCGAAAGCAAATAGATGACATCCTTACTAATGACTCGTATGATCAGATGGTGATAAAGAAGGAAGATGAGTATAACATGAATGTGACAGCATTTGGTCTGGAACCAGATGACACAATCCCCAATTTCCCATATGTGGCGCCGTTCTCCTCTTCTGTTCCAGATGTCTGTCGCATTGTTCGTTCTTCCATTGAAGATTCTGTCAGATACTTGTCTTACGGTGGTCTCATGAACATATATGATGTGGTGAAAACATTTCTAGACAGGCTGTTGATTGAGGTCTTAAATGACAGTCTTCTGAACATGATCTATGCTCGCTCGTTGGCCATGTCACAGATGATGCAACTCGCTGGAAACATTTCTGTCCTTGAGCAAGCATGTGGTATGTTCCTCCTGCATTCCGCTCAGCTGTGCGGCATACCGAAGCGCATTGCAGAGAGATCTCATTCTGCTTTAACTGCTCGAGCAGTCTTGAAGGCTTCACAGAATGCAGTATACAATGCTCTAATAAACCTGGCCAATTTCAAGGTCGACGAGTTTATGATACTCTTGGAGAACGTCAACTGGATAGCAGAGGAAGCCCCAGATAATTCGAACGACTATATGAATGAGGTCCTGATTTATCTTGAAACGCAAGTATCCACGGCACAGGAGATTTTGCCCTTAGAAGCTCTATACAAGGTGATTTCCGGTATAATGAGCCATATCTCAGACTCCTTAATGACAACACTCCTTAACGAAGGTGTGAAAAGGTTCACTGTTAATGCAGTTCTAGGCCTTGATATTGACTTGAAGATGCTGGAGGCATTTGCGGATGAGAAATTCGAGAGCACAGGATTGTCGGTTTCTGGGAAGGAAACGACTTTCAGAGATTGTTTGGTTGAAATAAGGCAGCTAGTCAACCTCCTGCTCAGTAGCCAGCCAGAGAACTTCATGAATCCAGTAATAAGGCAGAGGAACTACGGATCACTGGACTACAAGAAGCTTTCCATCATTTGTGACAAGTACAAGGACTCCGCGGACGGGCTGTTCACGAGCCTTTCGAACCGCAACACAAAGCAGAGTGCTCGCAAGAGGTCCATGGATGTTTTGAAGAGAAGGCTCAAGGACTTTAGCTAAGTCTAGGCTTGTTGCACGTGCAAATAAATTGGCTTGTATCCACCTCCTAGATTGGCTATAAATAGGTATATTGATTATTTGTGAATTATAGTAGTGTACTCCGAGATAGGATTTGATTTCCTGCGGCACAAATGTTGATCAGATTTTTTTTCTTTAACATGGGCACGGACCACGGATATCTTGACAAATGAAGAATCGGCGTTTGTAAATTTTATGTGCCTGTCTTTTTCCTGTCGCGCCGTTTAATCCTGCTACAAGTGCCACATTGGCATCTGCATCTAGAACATGCATGGATACGGGTGGTAATAAGGGATTTCATTCTTTATAAATCATTCTCTGAGTTTTTGTACTAGGTAAAATTAAAAAAATCTCAGTATCTGCATAAGGCTATCCGCACTAATATACTTTAAAAACTACTCCAAACGAATATTATCAGCTATTTCAGTACTCATCATACTCTATAATGTACTTTATATTAACTACCGTCCATTCTTTATTATTTCTTTCCATCATTTTGCTTTCATTTTTTTCTCTCTCTCTCTTCCTTTTCTTTTGTTTTTTTTCCTCCCTTCTTTTTCTTTTCCCTTCTTCATTTCCTTCTATTTTCCTTGCCATTTTCTTCAGGTACTTGTTCACCTCGGCTTTTAAGAGCCTGCCACAGCGACCCATCTCCTTGTCCTTCTTGTTGATAAAATCCTTGACGAGGTTCAACAGCCGGTGATCCACAGCCTCGGCCTTCCACTCCTCGACGCGTCCGATACCTTAAACGACGCCGGGGCCGAAGCTGCTAGGACCCCCCAGCCATCGCTCCAGCGTCGCAGCCGCCTCGCCGTCTGCCTGGAGTTCAGGTCCCCGCTCCTGATTTGGCGGCACCGTGGTGCCTCGCCTGTCGCCGCGCGTGAAACAGAAGGGCCGCCACAGGCTTCCTTGGGCGCGTGGAATGGAAGTACCGTCGTCAGCTCTTCCCGCACCACGGCGTGGCAACTACGACAGGGGCGACCTGGATTTCTTGAGCCCGTGGCGCGGCGAGGCGTGGTGGGACTGGATGGCCAGCTCATCGCCGGCGAGGGCGACATGGAGGCTCTGGCGCTGGGGCCGGCAGTGGCAGGGGGTGTCGTGGAGTTCGCTTGGTTTTGGTGCATGGATCCGTGTGTACATGGTGTGGATTGCGGCTAAGCTGATGATCTGTTGTACAAACTAGAGTTGGCTCTGGAGGGTGCTGTGCTCTGAACAAACAAAACAAATGAGAAATTCGTACTACTTAAACTGTGATGCAACATTCTCTCCAGACGAGGGAAAAGAAAAGAAAAAACAGGTATTGGGAAAAATAAAAATTCATCAACAATCGCCCACCGTGGGGCTCGAACCCACGACCACAAGGTTAAGAGCCTTGCGCTCTACCGACTGAGCTAGACGGGCTGGACACTTTGTGTGTCAGTAAAAATACGTACTTTACTTTTTAACTCTAGGGAGGCGGAAGTTCTACTGACAGAAGAAAAACAGTGGCATCCGAAAGCCAACTTTTCGACCCGCCTCGTTCGGGTCTGCACGCTCAGGCCTGCCACGCGTACTGCAAAAATGATGTTGGGCCGGAACGAATTATGTTCGTGAAAATCTCTCGTAAGTGTAGTTGGTATGTTTGTTCTTTTTTATCTCATTTTTCCAAGATCTATTTGCAGTTAGATAAGTACTACACAAATGGAGTTATATACTGGAAATATGAGTATATTAACGTAACATAGTTGTAACAATGCGCAAATAACTTTTTTTGAGTATATTTATTTGTAGCAGTTATAGGACTCACTCGTGTAAGCGTCTTACCGTGTAAATTCTAGACAACTTACTTGCAATATGTTGATTCTCCAAATGCAGGGTACATGTACACCGTACACGGGATAGAAAATGCTGCTCTTTCTTTAGCATTTTCGTTTCTTTTCTGTCATGCACTTACTGTTTACGAAGACTGTCCCTTTTTCTCTATTTTATTTGTTGGAACAAAACTATTAGGTGGCGGCAGCACGTAATCTACGTCGTTTTGGGTCCAACAAGATGAATCATTCAAAGCCCAGATCAAGAGGAGTCCTAACCACCGCCACTTAAGCCACTGGGCGAAAAAAGAGAAAAAGGGGAAACCTAAAATACTTCCAATAACACAGACCAAAAGGCAGCAGCAGGTCAATAAGGAGAACAACGTCAGAACTGATTTGAGCAGCTCTATCTGGTCCATCAAGCAACTCCACTATTCCGCAACCCCATCTCTTTCAAACGACAGATGGCAACGATGCTGATTCTCTCTTTGCGTTTTGTCCCCGTTAGCATCATATCAAACGACATTGGGAGATCCATGTCTGGATTATTTGTTCTGCCCAGAAAATCGACAGATGTCTGAACATGAGAAGAATATGTAGCCGTTTTACATGACTTGCCAAATTAGCGGGCTCTAGGTATTCGATGCCCATAACATTTCAGCGATAATGGATGTAAGTAATCTGAGAGATTTACATCAGTTAACAAAAGGGTCTAATTCATAAATCTGTCGTAGGTCTTGTTTGTACCTCCCAATTTTTATTCTTGTCGATATCTAAGATTCAAATTCAATATACCTCCGATCTAGATATTAAGATTCATTATATCTAGAAATCCACGCCATCAATTTCCTTGAGCCTTATAAAAAACTTTTCAAACCATGATGAACTGAACCAATCTAGCTTCACTTACAGTTTATCTGTCCAGTGACCATGATTATTTCTTTATTCAGCAGAAATCTCAGTCGCTTCTCTTTCAAATCAAATGCTGATGAAACCGGTTCCAATCTTCAGAAAGCGCAGACATGCATGCTGCTGCAAAAAGCGAAGCCGATTATTTGTTGATTCTGGTTATGTTTGTTTATGGGGAACGACTAGAATGCAAACATTCATTTGGTGCAATCGTGCAAAAATCCCTTCTAAACCACGCGATCTACATCCCGCGGTGAGTGTATTTTTACACTTAAACCCTCCCACCTGACAATATAAGTTGAAAGAATTGAAGTGTACAGGTGGGAAGGTCTAGATGTAAAAATGCAATCACCGTAGGATGAAAATCGTGTGGTCTATGAGGGATTTTTATACGATTGCACCAAATGTCTGTTTGCATTCTAGATGTTCCCTTGTTTATGACCGTTCTTTCGAGAAAAGCATCAGCATGATATGAGTGCCACGAGGTGACATTGTCATCTACTCCATTTCTCAATGATAAAGATTTTAAGTCCTTACTTTGAAGTGGTTAGGGGAATGATAGATCATAATTTGACAAGATTGCATTATGTATGTTTTTCTTGTGTGTGATTTGAGAAAAGCTAAAGTACTTGGCTCGCAAGTAATTGCTCATTACGATCGTTTCTTTGCCCTTTTTTTCTGCTCAAAGGACTGACCAGTCACTACAGGAAACGATTGAAAAACAGTCGGCCGCATAGGCGTCGGTTGGCTTATGTATCCGACGCTTTTTAACTGTTATAGTAGTCGGTCCCGATGCTTTTAACTGTTATGTGTGTCGATTTCAGCAGCCTAACACTTTTATACCTTATAGCCACCGGTCTAGTGAACCGATGCTTTATTACCCTATAACCGTCGGCCAAGGAAGACCGATGCCTTTAATTATCTTTAGATGTCGGCCTTTGTGGGTGAGCCCGATGGCTTTAAAACTTTATAGCCATCGGCTAGGGCTTAAACCGACGGCTATAGTTCTTTTTTTACCACGCCTTATTTTCTCTCCCTCCCAATCTGGGAAGCCTCCATTTCACACATCATAACAGATATTCAGCAAATTCAGCACACATATGTTCATTCACAAACAACAATTTATTCACAACAAAATTCAACAAGTCCGAATTAAAATGACAAGTTCACATGTCCAAAAGATCCCCTCCACATATTCACATGTCCGAATAAAAACGACATTACAAAGTTCACATGTTCATATTGTTGTTTGAATCTCCGCCACTCGCACCTCCGCCATTCAAATTGAGACAATCATCGCAATGTTCAGACGTTACATGACGGGATCTCTACGGGAAACAAATACAAATTAAACTTTGCATTGATACATATATTCACATGTCTCAATCACTCTAATATTCGCTAATTGACTTATTTATTATAAAACTAACTTATGTAACTAGACTGTCTAAAATTGTAATATATATATTCACCGGAGGTGGTGATGGTTGAGTCTGCTCCGGACCGAAGGGCATCGATGGAAGAACACCTGTATAAGGTTGCCCATCAGGATTAGTTGCAACCAACATCGACATGAATCCCTGAAGTTATGGATGGTCACTCTCGGAACTCTGTGGTACATATGGTTGCGATTTTGTATTCTAACTCGAATTAATAAGATATGCAATTATACTTGCGACGAGAGACCAACAGGTTGTCTTGCCTGCATGGAATCGAAGGGCATCGGTGGGAAAACACATGCATAAGTTTGCCATCCAGGATAACTTGCATCCAATATCTACATGAATCTCTAAGGTTGTGGATGGACACCCTCAGAACCTGTGACACATATGGTTACGATTTTATATTCTAATTTAAATTAATAAGACATGGAATTGTATCTGTGACAAGGGGCCGCCAACAGATTGTCCTGCCTGCATGGGACAAGCCATACCGAAGGTCCGGTGTTACCTTGAGCCAATAACTGCATCAAGTAAATTATTTGAGATATCTTAAGTAGAACAATTTTAGACTTTAATAAATTGTTCAATTATTCAAATTACATGTTACTTGTGCCATAAATAAATATTACATTTGTTGGTGCATCTGTTTTTGGGTGCGTCTCAATTCTTCTCTTAATTCCTCTGTCTCCGCATTAGAACGGGATCTATTAGAACTTGCACTTGAGGACGAGCATCGTCTAGAATAAGCTTCGCGCTCCACATATCCGTCGCCCAACCCAAGTCCATAAAATATATAAATGTTATCAATCGATAGTCATTAACATATATACTATCAATATCTTTACACATACGTTCCTTGCGGTAAACCTCCGCCGGCTTCGCCGCAAACACATCCAACGACTCTTACAAAATCCGTGCTTCTAAAGGTGCAACTCCATTTCAGACCTATACAGACGTCGACGATTCCGACACTTGTTACACGGACACTTCCCAACATGTGCACTACTAGCAAAGGCTTGATTCCCAAAAAAATTTGCGATATGAGCCCATTTCATAGTGTGCGTAGCAGTTGAACTCCATCCATCATACATCACCCTACGGTCGTCACCCATTTTCAAAATTACAACAAATTGCAAGAATGAAGCTGATTGTGATACGAGATTGGAAACTAATGTAAATATAATGTAAACGATATTATACATCGCAAAGCAGTAAACATAATCTAACATAATGTAAATGCATTGTTATACTAAATGGTATTAAATGGCCGCTATGTATTTAAATTATGGGGACAAATACTTGTCTTCCTTTTAAAACAGTATTGCTACACAAAGTTCTAAGAAACATTTGCTAATAGTTCACCATGCGCGTTCCAACCGTAACTCATATGCTTAATGTTTATCGACACCATTCTTTTATTTTCCTTTAAGTTACTTGGACCATGATTATCTATTCAGGGTTCTTACGAAATAGCTGGCAGAGTACACTTCATTTGCCCGGTCGGACGACTAGCACTTAATATGACCCTAATTTATCTAAATATTCTCGATTTGATTCAATACATGGAAGTTATGTACTTTAATTGTTAATTTAAAGACACAAGCTTTTAGCGTACCTTGAATCGGGGCGGCGGGCGGGCGTGCACCGATGCCGTCGGCGCGGAGCGGGCGGGTGCGGCTGGCATGGCGGCAGCAGCGAAGTGTTAGCAGGGGCGTTGCGGCGGCGGCGGGGAAGCAGGGCGGCGACGACCTAGGGCGAGGGCATGCGGGTCGGGGCTGGCACGCGCGCAAGGGCGGCCGACGGCGTCGGGAGGCGGGGCGTCGGGCGCTAGGGGCAAGGCGTCGGGCGCTGGGGGCGGGGCGCCGGGCGGCGAGGAGGCGGCGTGGAGAGACGATGTCGAGCGGGTGTGGGTGCGAGACGAGGCGGGGAGGCGGCGCGTGCTGCCGGGCCGGTTGTTAGGGCATCTGAAACCGTCGGTTTCGGGTAGGAACCGACGACTATAACTAGAGTCGACGGCTCTTGCTGCTAGGCCGAAAGTTTAGTTATAGACGTCGGCCTGAGAGGAAAGACCGACGGCTATAACATTATGGTCGTCGGGTCCGCAAAATGACAACTTTATGTCTTGTATGTTCGACGGCCTCGACGCCTATAAATAAACCGATGACCTATTACTCTTTTCCTGTAGCGAGTTCAGAATCTAATAAGAAGAATTGAAATGGACCGGTGGTTTTAGAAATTCCCTGTCAGAGCGCATGTATCAAAGGATGTGTTTAAGAAAATATCAAGAGTTTTAACCCATAAAAGTTAATTTGCAATAAGAAACCAAGGAATGCTTTCATGGGTCGTGAACTTACAAAGTTGCCTCCTGATCCGCTAGCAGGTGGATTAAGTGAGCCCGTCAACTGATGATTAAACTTTAGAAAATTTTAAGCGGCAACAAGCGATTTTTAAAAGACGAAACGTCTGGGCACTGGAGTATTCGGTGCCAGCTGAGGCGGCGGCGGCAACAATTCCTTTGTTTTTTTCAGACCAAATTAAACTTTACACGCCACCCTAGCCAGATAGATAATCGACGTTCAAAACCGAGACGCGCGAGCACCCAAGAACATCCGAGATGAAGACTAATTAATCTGACACGGTTGTCGTAGCTGTCGCCATCAAGGTGGTGCAACCTGCAGCTGGACGCGCACTTCCTTGTACGTAATCTACGCGAACGCGAATAAATCTTCCTTTTTTGTTTATTAGTCACGCCTCAATGATGACTAATGATAGGAGAAAGAAATATAGTACTAGCAGCGGCTAGCAGCACGCAAACGTCGAATTAATCATCAAAGTTTGATAATCACGGGACCACGCTCTAAAATCGATACTAATTTGCTAAATTATGCCGCCATTAATATTTTGAGTATTGATATTTTAGCAGGGCCTTTGTAATTTAGCACAGGGCTTTTGTAATTTAGCACAGGGCCAGCGTTTTTTATTCGTAGTGCCATAAAAACGACTACACAAATGGACTCACTCAGCCAGATGACTGATGAATCACAGCCTCACAGGGCCTCACGTGATATAGTAGTCGGACATATTGGTACGTATAGCATTTTATGAAAACACCAATGACTTGAGTAATACTTTAAAAGGTATGCAATTTTCTGATATCAGAGAAGAAATTTGGTATAAATAGATTGAAACGCCCTTACGCTATGTCCCTTTACTAAAATACTATCATAATGGCTATGATATTATATCACTTTTAGCCGTCTTTGCATGGTTTGATAGGGATCTCCTACTTTTGTTACTAATGTACCAAAGTGCTGATGGTGTATCCTTTACTCCCTTTGCATAGTTCAATACATATTATTTTTTAATCATCTTATTATCCATGTTTTTCAATATGCTGACCTGTTATAGTTCCGTTCCAAAAAAAAATCATTAGTGTGCTACTCCGGTACTACCTTTCTTGTAACTATTTTAGTTGACGAATTATTGTGTCTACTAACATAGCTCCACTTGTCTATACTGTCATCCAGTGTAACGTTACTCCATGTCTTGTTATTATCTAGCGTTCCTTGCCTTACTAATGTAGCTCCATGTCTTTTTTGTCAAGCGTAATCTAGGCTTTCAAAAAGATGAAAGAGAGTTTATGAGCATAACTATGTTAATTTTTTATCTAGAGTTATTACCATCATATGTATCTGATATGTTGTAATAGTTTTCCAACTAATTGTCCTTGGCCACTCAGACTAGCCGGTCTGCTCAGGGAGCAAATCAAGTCTTGAGAAAAAACTCATCATCCTTTATAAAACCCTAATCCACAACGTCAAATGTAAACATTAACTAACGTCTTTGCTAATTTTATCTAACAATAAACTTATACTCACTCTGTTTCAAATTATTTGACGCTGATTAGTTCAAAATTGAACTATCAAATAATAAAAAACGGATGGAGTACCTTATTTAGAACGCAATAATTGTATTGGAATTTTAGGAAAATGTAGATTTCGAATTTTTTTTGGAAAAAGTCCATTTTACTACCCTCAATTTATCTACATTTTCTACCTAAACTGCTAAACAAAATTCTGGTTCAATTTACTCCCTCAAACTATTGGATTTGTTCAATTTACCTTATTGTGAGATTTTTCTGATTTTTTTCTCTTTATATGGGTTATATTTATAGTTATAATTCCTTAAGATTTTATGTGACAGTATACATAATGTTAAAATAATTCTTTCAAAATTTTCATAAATGTTTTTTGCATTATTTCATATCCTATGTTAAATTCGTAATACATGCTTCCAACGAAAAAATTTACAAAAAAATATTGAATTATTTTTTCGACATACAGTATGTTGTAATAAAATCTTATTCACAAACATTACACGTTTATATAGAAATAAAACAGTAAAATTTCATAAGGTGATGAATCGAACCATCTAAATTGTTCAGGAGAAAAATTAGACTAAAATTTTGTTTAATAGATTAACAAAAATACTTGAGGTAGTAAAATGGCTCTAAAAAAATTCAAAGGAGGCCTTAGTCAACCAGGAGAGGAAAGAAGTCGGCATCCCCTCCTCTCTAACATAACTTCAAATAAACGGATCACAAAAAACAGAGGTATTAGCTTGGACGCGGGTGATCGGCAGACAGCAGGGCGCCAGATATTGGAAGCTGTCGTTGGGTTATCATCAAGCCAGAGCCAGGCAGCCGTCATCAATCTACGAGTTGAAGACCCACCAAAAGAGGGCCGGGTCGGAAGCCATCAACCGGGTCACCAGCGGGACAACAGCCAGCCACCACGGTGAAAGAAACTGAAACTGAATCAGAAACGCTGCCATGCCAGCCGGCGAAGGGTTGGCGCCCGTTTCTCGCCTGCCCCTCTCCCTGTCACAGCCAGCCAAGCTCTCTCTCTCTCTCTCTCTCTCTGAACTTCTCTCTACATCTCTCTGCTTCTTGATGTCCATATCCGAGTACGTCACGCCTCGCGACGCGAGCCCGTATATATACATCCTCTCTTCTCTGTCTGCGTCAGGAGAGAGAGAGAGAGAGAGAGGGGGGGCTTAGGATCATCAACCCCACGGAGCCACGGAGGACTTCGTTCGCCCCTCCAAAACCTTTCCGTCATCTCCTTTCTTCTTCCTTCCCTTCTCAGCTACGCCCGCTTCTTCCTCGTCGGCAAGCCCCGGAGCGGAGGCGACGATGAGCTTCTTTGGTCGCGGCAGCAGGTGAGGGAGATCGGTGCCGGTCCGTCTCGATCTTTTTTTTTCTCGGGGGGGCTCCGGCCGGCTCCGTTGGAAAGCGGTGCTAGGATCCTGCCGTCTCGTCGTTCGCATCGCCTGTATTTTCGGTGACCTGATAGCGTTTGGGTTGTGTGCTTGATGATCGCAGAAACCAGAGGACTTTCAGGCCCAAGAAAAGTGCCCCGTCAGGGAACAAGGTGCGTACCGACCAGCCGACGGATCAAAATCGCTTGTTTACTCCTGAATTCTCGAAATCCGGTCACGGTTGGATTGGTTTTAATTTCCTTGAGTTGGTCCGTGCACGCTTGACGAAGTTGTCGAGGACGGACGAACTAATGCGTGCTGCATCCACAGTGCTGGTCTTGTAGGATGGCGTCAGCGATGGATGAAATCGGTTCTCAACCAGCTGATTATTACTCCAGCTTGTGTCGTCATCTCTTTTTCAACGCTGCTGCTATCCTAGAAGATCATATCAGCCGGAGGCGCGTGCGTTCGCGGCGGGTTATCTCGATTTATTGTTTCTCCTTCTTCGGCATCCACTCCAAATGGCCTGTGCCTGGAACTAAAGCCATGCGCCTTTCTCGACCTTCCCTTTCGTCGGAATCTTTCCTTGTCGACATTAGCTGCTACGTACTAGCTTTCTTTTGCTTGCAACGCCAAAACCCCCTAGTTTGGCTGTTTACCGGGGGCCAAATTGGGTTCAGCTACGATGAACTTTGGGGCCCAAAACTCCCAACTTTGGATGTCTTCTTCTGCACTACTCTACTAGACTAGGATATATCTATCTACATGCTCAGTTCTGAAGCCGAAAAGTTTTCTGACTATTCTCAGGGTATGCAGTTGAAGAGGCACATCGACGCCACCCTCGGCAGCGGCAACCTGCGCGAGGCGGTGCGGCTGCCGATCGGGGAGGATCTCAACGAGTGGCTGGCTGTCAACAGTAAGTTCTCTTGATCCGGTCGGAACTTTTCGTTAATCCACTACCGTTTACTGCAACAAATAGAAGGAACGAGGATGCCATGTTCTCTGTCAGCACTTTTGCTGAACTGCTCTTCTTCAGTTGGTTGCAGTTTTTATTTTTAGACCAGTCGCACCGGGAGACGCTATGGGGTGCGGGACGCTCTATTTCCAGTCGCGCTTGCGCATGGGGCCTGCAGCGGCATGCGGGAAGACATACGGAAGCCCCAGCACGCTACAGAAATGCGCCTACTGGGGCGTAGCTTCTTGGTACGGGGTGGCCATGGAGCAGGCGGTAGTTACACCTGCGCGCGCGTGGAGGAAATTTCTGGCCAGCTGCGGGAGTGGTGCAACGCTCCGGTTCCGCGGTAGAGATGTCAATTGTACCCGCGGGTTGGGTACTCGACGGGTATTGCACCTGACGGGTATGGGTACGCGTACAGATTTTTACCTGAGGGTACATCCTGTACCTGACCCGTCATTTTGCGGGTACGGATACGGGTTTTGTCTTTTACAAACGATGGCATGGCACAACTGCTTTTCCTCTTTCCTTCTCCAGTAAGCAAGCATCCAACCGATGGAAAATTTCTTTGTTTCGCAAGACAACTGTCCTTATTGCAAGCAATATTGAGGAAAAAAATACGGTGAACGAGATATTTTTCCTACTGCCATGCCATTAATAAAATAAAGTAATTCTATTTTATATATTTATAACAAAAGGATTTATAAATTATGTTATTTATAAATTATGGTAGTGTTATTTCGTGAATATAAAATAAAGTAAGAAAATAAAGTAAGAAAATAGAGTATGTTAAGGAGTATGATGAGTGCGGTAGTACGTACTGGAAAGCAGAGAATCTTTTGGAGTACGCTGGAAAGAGATGAAAATATTCATTTAGAGTAGATTTTTAGAGTACATGAGTGCGAATAGCCTAATACTGCTTCAGGTTTCCAGTACAAGTTGTACTGTCTGAACTCACACCACACGCGCACATAGTACATTCTAACGCGCAAGCTAAGCCTATAACTGATACAACAAGAGCACACCGGCACCGCTAAACCCCACCCGAGCGCACGCTCGGTTCCCTTGGTTGCAACTTGTTAGTAGTGTGTTAACTTGCATCTGTGATGACAGCTGTTGACTTCTTCAACCAAGTGAGCATCCTATACGGCACCCTGATGGAGTTCTGCACGCCAGCAACCTGCCCGACCATGTCAGCTGGACCAAAGTACTGTATTCATGTTTCTTGATAACCCCAAACTATATAGTTCGACCAGATAGTATTATAAGTATCTTCCATCATTAAAAAAGGCAAACGGACTGACGAAATGCATGAAACCTCCACAGGTATGAGTACAGGTGGGCTGATGGAGTCAAGATCAAGAAGCCTATTCAGGTCTCTGCTCCCAAGTACGTGGAGCACTTAATGGACTGGATAGAAGCCCAGCTCGACGACGAATCCATCTTCCCACAAAAGCTTGGTAATTCATTCGCTCCTTCGTCGTACTAGAATACAACACTGAAACTAACCCCGCCCCTTGATTTTTGAGTTCCTTAATTCGATCTGATCATGTGTCTTTCGTTCGAAATCGTGACGCGACCAACCAGGCGCTCCTTTCCCTGCAAACTTCCGCGATGTCGTCAGGACCATCTTCAAGCGGCTCTTCAGGGTATACGCGCACATATACCACTCGCACTTCCAGGTGATCCTGAAGCTCAAGGAAGAAGCACATCTCAACACCTGCTTCAAGCACTTCACCATGTTCACATGGGTAATTCTCTATCCATTTACAGAAGACTGCACTGGCCAGAACTTCTTGGTCACATCTCTAAAGGAAACGAACGAAAGTATATTGATGTTTATTTTTTCCTTGATTAGTGGATTGTTAATGTACTATTAATAGGATAACGAGTACATCCATTGATATGTTTTCATCAGGTCGGCAGCTGACCCAGTTTAATGAAATTTCCGTTGCAGGAGTTCCGGCTGATCGACAGGGCAGAGCTGGCTCCTCTTGGCGAGTTGGTCGAGCCCATCATACTTGGTTGCTAACACAGGACCCGTAAGATCGTACGCCGCTCTGACTGATTTGTATGAGGCCAAATGGCAAGGGAAATTTTCCTTCTTAAATTTTGTTCGTTTTGGATCGATTCGGCTTCGTTCCCGTTCTGAAACTAGGCTAGGCTAGTGTTCAGTACTGAGATCCGCAATGTAGCTATCGTCCGTTGATGACAGACTGTTAATAACTGAAAGAAATGGGGGGAGGGGGGGGGGGGCGGGGGCGTCGTCTGACCGCTTGGTCTGCCTCTGCTGTGCCCGGCCTTTGTGTGTTCCATTCCGTCTTCATCGCGGTTTGAGGAAACCAGGTTTTTCTACATGGTAAACTAAACGCCAATGCACGCATGAGCTGTGATCCCGTGGCCGCGGGACGCTAGGTTTTGTTTAAGTGAAAAATGGGCGGCCGTAATTATTTTAAAAACTGAAATGACTAGAATGTAAACTTTGACTCTCTCGGTTTCGAATTATTTAGTTTCTACGTTTTTTAAAATTGAACTAGCCTGCGTCAAATAATTCAGAACAGAGGAGGTAATAAGTTAGGCGGGAGGCCTTAGCATCTTTTAAAATAAAGCTATTTGGTATTTTATAATCTAAAAAATTAGAATGCTATTAATTGAAATGAAATCGGAGAGTGCCAGAGTTACGAAGTTCAATCCGGGTGTTTGTCCTGCCCTTTTTTCGGTCGCTCGCTCGCCTGTTCCGTTCTTTATTATCCGTGTCGTCTTCGGTAGAGCCGGGATTGATGGGCCGGGGGCTACGCCACAGAAACCAGCGTTTGAATACTCGATCGAGCTGAGCCGCAGGACAGCAGCGTTGTGCTAGCCGTCCCTGAAACTCACATCTACTGCCGCAAAGTATTTGATCGCGCGCTTAGTACGGTGATACTCCCGTTCCTTCCTCGCATATATCCTTCTTCTCTGCAACATTCCAACACGGAACTGCGCTTTTTTCCTTTTCTCGACGCCCTTCCTGCTTGTTTTTGTTTCATTCCTTTTGTTTTCCCCGTGCGCTTCTACTCAAGATATTTTTGCCCGGGCTAAAGGTGCACCCATCAGTTGAAGATGTTTTGCACTCTATGTGTGTTCTTATAATTCGCTTTGGGCACCTAGTAATGTCTTATTTGGAAAACACAGAAATTTGATAGGAACCATACAAGAACCTTACACGGATCAGTCCAATTTACTAGAAAAAACCCGTAAATTTCTCTGCAATTTAAAGGATGCGTAAAAGGAACGATTGAATATAAACAACTCCTTAATGTAACCGTGTAAAAATCTCTCCTATATCACACGATCTCTATCCTACGGTGATCATATTTTTATAATTAAATCCTCCCAATTGACAACACAAATAAAAAAATTAAATATAAAAGTGAGAGGATTTAAATATAAAAATACGGCCACCATAAGAAAAAAATTGTATGGTCTAAACGAGATTTTTAAATAATTATACTAACAAACTGTTTGTATTTTAATGTTCCTGCATAAAAAGCGGTCTGATAAGCAAGCGATCATATTCCCCTTACCCCAACCATGTGAATGGGCAAGATGCCCCTTGCGTTACTCTTACGCCGGCTATCGAATCCCAATGATTATTTTTCTTCGCCGGAACGGTCGTCCTCCTCCTCATCCACGGAAGGCCAGACCAACCAACACGGAACGGTGCCAAAAGAACCGGTGCCAGACTGCCAGGCGAGAACAGGCCAGCCGCCGGCGCCAACAGAGACGGCACCCTGTTTCGCCTCGCTCTTTCGTCGCCGTCCTCCTCTTTTCTTCTTCCCTCCCGTCGGTTGTAGTTATCTTTTCCTCGTCATGAATACGACGAATCTGTGCCCGTGATAGTTATCCGGCGCCAGAGCAACCCTTCGATTCCATCGAGCCATGGTGCTGCCGGGACCACCGTCAGTGACCCTGTCCGTCAGTGACCCTGGATCTGATCCGATCTGCTGGGAGCAGCAGCACTTCGCAGTACTGTTCATCGGATGGGCTTTGCGATTATATAAGCGGGACTAGATAAAAGCTTTATCTATCCACAATCATCTCTTTCCTCTGCCCCGGGCCCTTGCCTTCGCTTCACTTCCTGCATCCCTCCCTCATCTTTGATCTCACCAGTCAAGCCTTCCGCGCCCGCTGGTTCAGTGGTTCTGTTGCTGGACCTCCAGGAACTCCGGCAGAGGTAACACGACAGCTGTACCCTGCTCTCTCTTCGTTTTCCTCCTGCAGATTTCCATCACAGACTGCGTTTTCTTTCTCCTCCCACTTTGTTCGATTGTGTTTCTGCGGGCGGCGTCTGGCACTTTCCAGTGGTTTGAGGTCCCCAGCAGGAGCAGGCACCTAATTACTACGGCTGTTAGTAATTTAATAAAATAACAAAAACAACAACAAAGTCTTTGTCTCAAACACGTTAGGATATAGGCTCTGTTAGTAACTTAATAGTATTTCATATATTTATAGTCAGATGTATCTCTGGAACAAATGTGCAGTGATGTGTCTTGGTTGCCCAACTTGTGCTATTGCTGCATAAACTATCATTGTCCAAATTACTGAATGTGCATCTCTTCTTCTGTTTTCTGGAGTCCGCAAACAGGGCTGATCACTCTGAAAGAGAAGTCCATACATACATATACATGGCCCTCAAGACCCTGCAAGTATCATCAAATCTAGCAAGGCCAGGGAGCTTCAGTTTCAGCACATCCTCGCCTCCTTACAAGCCGAAACTTCCACTGAGACCCGCAGACTCGAGAATTTCCACAAAGAAGCACCAAAACAGAGGTACCTCAGCCCTGAAGTGCAGAGCCGATCTGCACGGCTGCGTGGACGAGGTTGTTCAGTCCAAGCAGGACCAGACGGCCGAAATTCCCATCGTTTTGCTCCCGTCAGTGACCTTACCTGGTGCGACGCTTCAGCTGCAGGCGTTCGAGTTCAGGTACCGCATCATGATGCAGACCGTTCTTCAGGAGGGCCTCAGGTTCGGGGTCATCTACGCCGGCAAAAACGGAAGGATGGCAGATGTAGGCTGCGTCGTTCAAGTGGTCGACTGTGAGAGGCTCATCGACGACCGGTTTTTCGTAACCTGCGTCGGCGGAGAGCGATTCCGGGTCATCAAGATCATTAGGACGAAGCCGTACGTGGTTGCAAGGATCCAAGTACTTAAAGACCACATCTGCTCAGAGCCACAGGATGACATGGGGAGTCTGGTGCAGCAGGTTGAGCGGCACCTGAAGAACGTGGTCATGCTTTCAGAGAAACTGAACCAGAACCTGACGGGAGATCACCAGGCCGTGCAGCTCCGCAGCAGACTGCATTCCGCTGCCTCGTTCGCGTTCCTCGTCGCGCAACTGTTCATCGATGATCATTTGGAGCAGCAGACGTTGCTCCAAGTGGACGATACCGCGCAGAGGTTGGCGCGGGAGGGGATGTACCTGGAGCGAAGGAGCAAGTACCTGGCTGCCATTGCTGCCATCAAGGACGCCTTTGAGCACCTGACCTGCAACGGGAAGTAGGGACCTGCTTGCTGTATATTCTGGAATCTGGGGTACCTCTGGTGCTAGATAAAAAGTGCGAGATGACTAAATAAGTGATCCGACTGTGGTTTCACATTTTGCTATCGGCTTCTGCTTGGATGTTGGTGTTCGCTGTGTATAGTGCATACTCTCCATTACTTTTTCGTTCTGCAACTTTGCTGCTATTACTGGATAGAGTGAAGTGCATGCCGGGTCTTGAACATGTCTAGGGTGTTAATTTAGTTCTCCTAATTTTTAATTTGCATATCTGGGTTCTTAAACTTACCAAGTGGTTCACCCATAATCTAGGTCACCCTAATTAGTGTTGATCTACCTACTTAGTGTTTCTTGCTGCCACGCCATTTAAATATATAAACTCATCTTTTGTATTACTTTGAAGCCCACGACAGTGCCACAAAATCAGGTCAGAATATAGAAAATCGGATTTATTTGGGAAGCATAAAGAGTGTTTAATTATCTTTTTATCTTTGATATCTACTACAGGTGACGAGGTTTTTGACTTTGATGATGTGAATGTCACGGAAACATTAACTAGGTGATCAATGCTAATTGGAGACGTCTAGGCCATGAATGGATCATTTAGCAAGTTCAGGAATTTGTATGTGTAAATTAAGAGTTTGAAGATCTAGATGACACCTCTAGATAAGTTAGAGATCACTTCACTCTTCTGGATACGTGTACACATGTTGTTTGTGCGAGTCTTCAACTGTCAAGTATTACTTGTGCGAACTAGAAATCCTTGTATCTAGTGTCTTTACCATCTTCTTTTTTTCTTTGTATTTTCGAGGGAGGAAGTCATGTCATGTGCTATTTGGGAGGGAGACGATTCTCCGTTCGTTCAGAGAGAGGGTGAGCAGAACAATCGGCATCCGGGCGAAACCAACATTTGGCATCAGAGCCGGGTTGAAGATGTTATCGCCGAAGACTCCGGCCAGCGGAGGCTAACCACAGACCGTTTCAGCGGAGCGGGTCACCGGCGGCACCGTCGAGCTTCCTCTGCTCACGAAGAGCAACTACACCGAGTGGTGTCTCGTCATGCAGGTAAGTTTGGAGGCGTTGGGGCTGTGGACTGTCGTTGAGACTGGCAATGGGGAGCGCCGCGAGGATCGGCTGGCGCTGTCCGCCATCCTGCGCGCGGTGCCATCGGAGATGAAGGCCGGGCTTACAGTGAAGTCGACAGCCAAGGAGGCATTGGAAGCCGTGAGATCAATGCGGTTCGGCGATGATCGCGTCAAGGCGGCGAACGTGGAGCGTCTCGTGAAGACATTCGAGACTGTCACGTTCCGCGCGAGTGCGTCGACGAGTTCGTGATGCGCGTCAACAGCATCGTCAGTGGCCTGCGCGAACTTGGGGAGAAGGTTGAAGACAGCCGCGTGGTGCGGTCGTGCGGAAGATCCTTCGCGTGCTCCAAAGAAAGATGAGACAGGTCGCCGTATCGATCCAGATGCTGTGCGACCTCAACACCATGTCTGTGGAAGAGCTCCATGGCAGGCTGCGCGCGGCGGAGGAGCAGGACCACGTCGAGGAGGAGTCGACGGATCCTGCACCCCTGCTACTCACCGAGGAGCAATGGGAGGCGCGCCGTCGAAAGAACAAGGAGTATGTGCGCCACAGTGAGGAGAAGAACGTTGGTCACAACAGCAGACGCGGCGAAGACGAGGACGATGCAAGCAGCACGAGATCAGGCGTAGGCAGGCGTTCAAGCCGCTACCGAGGCCGGTGTTTCAACTGCAGGGAACGCGGACATATGATAAAGAATTGCCTGCAGAAAAATAAGGAACATGCGCTGCTGTGCGACACCGATGAGGAGTCGGCGTTGCTGTGACGGCGAGGTGCGCCATGTCGTGTTTAGGGGGAGTATGTTGGAATAAACACGCCATGGGCGTGTGTGTGTGGGGCAGCTGTGCACCCGTTTGGAGCGTTGGAACGAGTCAGAGGCGGGCGAGAGTAGTGTGTGTGGTGCCATTTCTTGCGGGCGGAGCCGCCATGAACGCGCCAAGCGAACGGCTCGCGCGTGGGCGAGCGAGTCTCGCGAATCCGGCGATTTGGGTGGCATGGAGGGTAGCTCCTCGCCGTATAAGTAGCCAGGTTGCTCCTCCTAATCCGGGTGCGTGGTATGTGTGAATAACAGGAGCGTGTCGTTGCCGTCCAACCACTGTTCATCTTCTACCTCCGTTCATTGAGAGAGAAAGGGTGAGAAGAGCAATCCAGGAGAAACCAACAACGGCTGATCTAGAATACGCAACAACTAAACTTCTACGCCAGCGAACTTGGAGCACGTTCGTTCCTTCTCGCCCGCGTCCTGAGTCTCGTCTGGCAGTGTCGCCGGCAACAGGTTGTCCATGGCGTTACGGTACTGTTCGACAAATTGTTAAAAAACAATTTATTTTAAAAGCCGGTAAAAAACAACTTAACTTTATATACTACTTTTAGTTTATTCTAAGAATCACATGAACTAATAAGCTGTTGGAGAAGCTAGATTTATGACATAGTCTGCTTATTTTTTGCTTATCTTCTAGGATCTAATTAAGTTAAGCAGTGGATAAAAAAACTGCTATAGAAGTTGTGCCAAATAGGAACTCCAGCTTGAAATTAGCTTCTAACTAACTCAGCTACCTCCATATCGACAAAATGTTTTGAAATAAACCAAACGTTCACATTGGGTCTTGAAAGACATCCTCTAACGTAACACTAGCAGCAATCAATGGGCCCAGGCTAAAACTCTGAAAGTCTTATTTTCCTTCAGTACCCGTGGCCCATGGACCTTTTGCCCTTAATTGTTCACCTTTATTGTGCCACTATCTTGCATATTCAGAAATTCCTCCTCCTTGCAAGCTGCATCGAGACTTGGATCATAAATGCATTGGTAAGCCTTCACAAGTCTATTCTCTCCCTAAAAGAGGGAAAAGGAAGAGTAAATTTTTTCTTGCACTTTTCTTCTGACGGAACACTACACATTCCCCCCTTTTTAGGAAACAGAAGAGAGACTGCATGTGCTGTCATGAACATACCAAAACTCAATACCTTGGTCTCAAGAGACAGAAAAGGGAAGGAAAAAAGAAACAAATCAATGCCATTAGTCAGTACTGTCATGAACATATCATTGCTAGCACAATAAATTGTTACAAGGCTGTACTGATGTGTAGCATTCCAAGATCATCATGATGAATTCTCAAGTATCATTTGGTCAAATGTGTGATTTATAATCCACAACTCAAAGATCATTGGCATGTATGTACTGAATTAGCACCCTTTCTTGCCTAAAGGGTCTGCAGAAACATGTAAAAAGCCCATGGCATCAACCATTCTGACCTTATGCTCTGTCTGCAACATTAATCAAAAATCAACGGCTTGCTAGAGATAGGCAGGCCTCAACTTGCTTCTCCTCTCCATTTGCTGGCCAAGCTTGGCTGCTCGTGCAGTCATGCTCATGCTTAGGAAGATTAAGCTATTCACCGCCGCTTTGTTTACGATAATGACTTGGGAAAGATGCCTCGCCAACACCCAACAGCGATATGTCTCCATGCCTATGGCCCTGCATCAGCATTGACCAAAAGGCAACAGCAGCACAAGGATGGTTCTCAACATACTTAGCAGCAGGCATGAAGAAGCACTGCACTTTACTAGCACTAGTCATCAGCAGATGGTGGACCACTGGTGGCTCCTGATTAGAACAAATTGACTCTGCTTTCACCCGTTCAGAAATCGTCGTCTGACCTTCATCACTAGTCTGTCATCAGCATTCACTGGATATGATTTCCGTCGGTGTCATGGGCCGTCCACCCCATCTAACCTTGTGATGTCAACTGATGTTCCTGATCACGAAAATAATTTCCGCTGCCGGTCTCTGGAAGTTGATTTGTTGTACATTCTCAGAGAAGGCAATTTGTTAATTTGAATTGTAACAGTCAAAATTACTAAATTAATATGTTTTCTTTATGGGCGTGCTCCGTTCTTCGTTTGCGAGAAGGTAGTGTGCCTACCTTACAAGTTTGAATTGTTCCAAGAAATACTATGTCGAGAGCGAAAATCAAGCTCTGTCGGTTTAGCTGCCTACCTTACAAGTTTGTTCATCGATCAAGCCCGTGATTAGTTTCGTCCCCTTTCCTTCAGTACGAACTCACTGCATGTGATAAAATGTAGAGAATAATGAGCTGCAACTACACAGCTGATCCTCTTGGGATCAGTTCTATTTATAATGGGATGTTTCAGTTAGTGATCAACATCTAACGCGGGCTAACACGAGACCACGTTGCCATGCGCCATGATCTCCAGAGAGCTTTGAGACTCGGGATGATCAGTTACATTAAACAGGACACGCAGGACCTTCTCCTAATACATGATGTGGACTAAGTGACAGGAAAAATTATTTTTTTTAATACCCTCCCTCAATCTGAACTTGTAGGAATCATGTTAAGATTGCAGCTAATAGAAATGAACAATGTGTTAGACTGTATGTATAGGGGGTAGGGGCATTTTAGTCTTTTGGTATTAGGGTTGCTAACCCTTAAGCTGTGTCCCCCTATATATGTAACCCATTGAGAGACTGTTAATTGAGATTACTTTTTCCATAATCTAATTTGGTATCAGATTGTTCTTCTCTCTCCTCACCCGGCCGCCGCGCGCGCGCCCTCCCGGCCACCGCGCGCTCCTCTCGTGGCCGTCGCGCGCTCCTCTCGCGGCCGCCGCGCGCCCCCCTCGCGCCGCCGCGCGCTCTCCTCCCGGCCACCGCGCGCTCTCCTCCCGGCCGCTGCGCGCGCCCTTCTTCCCGATGGCATCTACGAGCGCCTCCGCCGCCGCGGCCACGGGCGCCGCCGCCGCCGCAGCCACGGGCGCCGCCTCCGCCGCGGCCTCGGGCGCCGCCGCCGCGACCTCGGGCCCGGCTGCCGCGGGCACGCCGGCTCCGCCGCCCCCTCCTCTCTGCCCGGTCGCGGCCACTGCTGGGCTCAGCGCCGCTGACCCCGCCGACCCGGCCGCCCCCTTCCCTGCGCCCGCCGCCACCGGGCCTCGCGCCGCCGGCCGCCCCGCCACCTCTCCTAGGGGCGCCGCCGCCAGATCCGGGACTCCCAGCCCTGCGGCTGGTCTTCGTGTCTTCTCCCCCAGGCACACAGCCGCTGAACTCCTCGGGCCTAGCTCTGGTGTGGCCGGCCCAGCCGCAGGCGGGTCCCTCGGCCTCCCCAGCGCCGCCTGGCCGCCGGGTTTCGCCGCTGGTCCTGCTGTGAGCGCCGCTGGGCATGCTGTTCCTGCTGGATCCGGGGGACAGTCCTCTTTGCACGTCTCCGACGTCGCGACTGCCCTGGCCATCTCCCGTGAGCGGGAACGAGCGCTCGTCCAAGCCTTGGAGCAGGAACGTGCTGCTGCGGCCTCTCTCACACGTCAGCTCGAGGAGTCTCCGCCCGCACAGTGGAGCGACACACAGGATACTCCAGGAGATGGTGCTGCTTATACTACCTACTCGGCGTCTCTCATCGCTGCTCTACATGCCCAGGCGGCTGGCATACAGAACATCCGGACTCTTGTCCCGGTTGTTCTCAGCTCCGACTCTACATCCTTCGCTCGTTGGCGCAGCTTGCTTCTCCTGACGCTGCGACGCTTTTGGCTGGAAGACCATGTGCTGCGAGATGACTCTGCCCACTGGACGACTCGTGGATCTGCATGGACAGTCTTGTCCTTGCATGGATACCCGGCACACTTTCTGAGGAGCTTCAGGATATCGTCGCCCAGAAGGGTGGCGGTACAGCTCGTCAGGCCTGGCAGGTCCTCGAGCTTCGCTTCCAGGGGAACCAAGCAACCCGAGCTCTCCATATTCGGGCCCGCTTTGGTTCCACTGTCCAGGGTGATCTCTCCATTACTGCATATTGTCGATAGATAAAGGGTATGGCGGACGCCCTTCGTGACCTTGGAGATCCCATCCCGGACAGTACTCTCTTTCTTCAGGTTCTTCAGGGCCTGAATGAGCGCTACACCCACGTTCGCTCGTGGATTCTCCGCGAGAAGCCCTTCTCGACCTTTGAGAAGGTCTGGTCGGATCTCGAGCTCGAGGAGATCACCCAGGGCGGCTCTACTGCTTCTTCCCCTGCCGCGGCCTTCTACGGCTCAGGGTCGTCTTCACGCCCTGCTCCACCTGCTGGTTCTGGGGGCCAACTTCCTCGTCCACCTACCACACCAGGAGTCCCTGCTACCTCCGGTGGTGGTGGGAACCGTCGTCGTGGCCAACGTGGTGGCCGCGGTGGAGGGACTGGTGGAGGTGGTACGACCAGTGCTGGCGGTACCCCTGGTGGTGCTGGTACTACTGGTGGCAGTAGCGGTGGTCGGGGTCAGGGTGGTGTGACCTGGCCCACACCCTACAACCCGTGGACAGGCCAGATCTCGATGTGGCCTGGACCATCCCCGGGTCTCCCGGAACTTTGCCTACCACGTCCTCAGCCGGCTTACGTGACTACTCCGACTTACGGCGGGCCGGTCTACGCTGCTGGTGGACAGTGGACCCTGCCCCTGGTGGACCAGGCTACTCTGCTGCTGGGCCCTCCTCTCTAGCCAACTGGGCTTCAGGAAACCCAGTTGGTCGGCCCGAGTCGTCGGCACCACACTCAGACCCTGCTCAGGGCTGGGATCGCCAGTCACTTGCGTCTTCTTTCAGTACGATGAGTCTCACACCACCTAGCCCCGAGTGGGTTGTGGACTCCGGAGCTTCGTACCATACCACCCCCGACGCTGGTATACTCTCTTCTACCCACCCTTCCCACACTTCTTTTCCTTCTTCTATCGTTGTTGGGAATGGGTCTGTCCTTCCGGTCACCTCAGTAGGTGACTCGGGTTCGTCGGGGTCTTTCCGTCTTCGTGATGTTCTTGTTGCTCCAGACATCATCCATCACCTTCTTTCTGTTCGTCGATTTACCACTGACAACCATGTTTCTATCGAGTTTGATCCTTTTGGTTTGTCTATGAAGGATCTTACTACCCGACGTCTTCTTCTCCGATGTGAGAGCTCAGGGCCCCTGTACACGATGAGACTTCCTGCTTCCGCTTCGCCCTCACCTTTTTGCCTGACTACGACAGCTCCGTCGACTACTTGGCATCAATGACTTGGCCACCCCGGTGCTGAAGTTATGTCGAAGCTGTTTCGTAGTTCAGTGATCTCGTGTACTAGGGATTCTCATGAGTCTTTATGCCATGCTTGTCAGTTGGGTCGCCATGTTCGGCTTCCTTTTCCATATTCTGTAACCCATGTGGAGCACCTTTTTGACCTGATTCACTGTGATCTATGGACCTCACCTGTTCTCAGTGTTTCTGGCTACAAATATTATCTGGTGATTGTTGATGATTTTTACCATTATTCGTGGACCTTTCCATTGCGACAGAAGTCCGATACGTTTGCTACTCTCTCTCACTTCTTCGCTTGGGTTTCCACACAGTTTGGGTGTATCATCAGGGCTGTCCAGTGCGACAACGTCCGCGAGTTTGATAACTCCGTGTTTCATCACTTCTTGCTTTCCCGCGGGGTCCAGTTGCGCATGTATTGCCCTTACACTTCTCCCCAGAATGGCAAGGCCGAGCGTATGATTCGTACCACCAACGATGTTATGCGCTCCCTGATGTTCCAGGCTTCTATTCCTGCTTGCTACTGGGTAGAGGCCCTTCACACTGCTACCTTCCTCATTAATCGCCTTCCTACAAAGGCGATTAGCGCTCCCACCCCTCACTTCGCCCTTTTTGGTACCACCCCTCTTTATGAGCACCTTCGAGTCTTCGGGCGTGCGTGCTATCCTAATCTTTCTGCTACCACCCCTCATAAGCTCGCGCCTCGTTCGACTCGATGTGTTTTTCTTGGGTACTCCCCCGATCATAAGGGGTACCGGTGTCTAGACCTCACTACTCGTCGTATCTTGGTCTCCCGACACGTCGTGTTCAACGAGTCCTCCTTCCCTTTCGCTGGGTCTTCTTTTGATTCGGTCTCCGAGTTGGATTCTCTCTTTTCCACTGATCCCATGGCCGCTCCTGTCCAGCGACCTTGTTTTTTTACCCTCTGCAGGTCTTCCTCTAGCTGCGCCAGACACGACCACGGTGTCTCAGACGCCACCTGTCGTGCCTCCCGCGGCTCCGGCATCCTTGCCGCCACTGGCCGTCCCTCCGACGGTCCCGACGTCGTCTGCTGCGCCACGCTCGGCTCCAGCGTCTCCGACGACGTCCGCTGCGCCACGCGCGGCTCCAGCGTCTCCGACGACGTCCGCTGCGCCACGCGCGGCCCCAGCGTCTCCGACGACGTCTGCTGCGCCACGCGCGGCCCCAGCGTCTCCGGCGTCCTCCGTCACGCCTCACGTGTCTCCGACGCCCACGACGGTGTCTTCGCCGTCGTCAGCCGCACCACCTGTGGCCCCTGGACCGCGGTACGCCGATCCCGCTCTCGTCTATCATCGACGAGCGCGGATTGGTGGACCGTACTCTTCGCGCCCTACGGACTTGGTGTACCACGCTTCGCTGCTTCACCGGGACCCTCGTCACGTTCACCCGATGGTGACTCGACGGGCTGCCGGCATCCTTCGACCTGTGGAGCGCTTCTCCGAGGTCGTTCTCTCGTCCTCGACCCCTCTGGAGCCTGCCTCGTCACCCATCTCGCCTATCCCCTCTTCTGTCCGTAGCGCCCTCGCCGATCCTCATTGGCGTCGGGCTATGGAAGAAGAGTATGCGGCCCTACTTGCCAACCGGACCTGGGACCTGGTTCCCCGTCCTGGTCGTGGCAATGTTGTCACGGGCAAGTGGGTGTTCACGCATAAGCGGAGGGCGGATGGGTCTCTAGAGAGGTACAAGGCACGATGGGTGCTTCACGGTTTCACGCAACGTCCCGGCGTCGACTACGATGAGACCTTCAGCCCGGTGGTGAAGCCGGTGACAGTTCGTACCGTTCTGTCGCTGGCTCTGTCGCGTTCTTGGCCTGTCCACCAGCTGGACGTCAAGAACGCCTTTCTCCACGGGACGTTGACGGAGACGGTGTACTGTAGTCAGCCAACAGGGTTTGTTGATTCAGCTCGTCCAGACATGGTCTGCCGGCTGAACAAGTCCCTGTACGGGCTGAAGCAGGCGCCTCGGGCCTGGTACAGCCGGTTTGCCTCCTTCCTGTGGGCTGATCTGCCCCTGGCCCAGGGCGGCCAGAACTGGGCCAAGTGGGCTGGTCAGCCCTGGCCCAGGCCGGGGCCCCTTTCTAGAAGGTTTTTGAGTTTAATCTTCTTAGAGATAGATTAAAAGATCCTTTGTAACAGATTAGGACTCTTGTAAGGGGGGGCTATATATACAAGCCAAAAACACCCCAAATTGTGAGAGAGATCAATACAGAAAATTTTCCTCCACTTTTCTAACCCTAGCCGCCTCTCTCCCTCCTGCCCTAGCTGCCGCACAAGCTTCTGCCCTAGCCGCCGCCTCCTCTGCAGCCCTAGCCGCCGACAGGGGCTAGAACCAGCCGCCGCCCCTGATTTTCGCATCTGTTCCAGGAAGAACTCGGCGAGTTCTTCTCTGTTTCTCTGTTCTCCGATCTGATCAGCACCAGGGGTGCTTTCTACTCTCTCTGTCCTCTCTGTTCTGCACACAGGAACCACCCTGTTCAGATCTGCACCGCAGGTGCGTAACAGATCTGTTCTGGCCGAACAGATCCGATCAGCACACCTGCAGAGCCAGAAACAGGGCTGAACAGGCCGGATTTCCAACAATCGTGGTATCAGAGCCTGTTTCAACCCTAGGCTGAATTCTGCAAGATGTCGTCTACACCTACAAGCAGCGGCAGCGCCATCAGCCATGGCACACCCTCACCGGCAGCTCGTGAGGTGAACACCGGGACGGGGTTCCCCGTGCTCACCAAGACCAACTACGCGGAGTGGGCTGTCATGATGAAGATCAAGCTGAAGGCGCGGCTGCTTTGGAAGGCCGTGGAGGAGGGGAACGTGAGCGAGCGGGAAGACATGATGGCGCTTGACATCTTGGTCAGCGCTGTCCCGCCGGAGATGATCACGACGATCGGAGAAAAGAGGACGGCGAAGGAGGCATGGGACACGATCGCCATCATGCGGGTCGGGGCCGACCGCGTGAAGAAGACGACGGCGCAGCAACTCCGAAAGGAGTTTGAAGACGCTGTCTTCAAGGATGGCGAAAGTGTGGAGGACTTCTCCCTCCGCCTGAGCGGCATGCTATCACGGCTTGCGTCGCTAGGGGAGGAGATAGGAGAAGAGAGGGCCGTGGAGAAGCTCCTGCGAAGCGTTCCAGAACGCTTCCAACAGATCGTGGTGGCGATCACGACACTGCTGGACGTGTCGACCCTCACCTTGTCGGAGGTGGCGGGGCGTCTCAGGGCGGCTGAGAACGCTTTCGACTCGACGCAGCGGAAGGGAGGAGTACACAACGGCCAGCTGTACCTCACTCGGGAGGAGTGGGAGGCACAGCGGAAGGAGGAGCGGTCTACCCAGTCCGCGGGCTCTTCTAAGAGGGGCGGCCGAAAGGGCCCGCCCAAGAAGAACGGAGGTAAGATGGGAGGTTTCGGGAAGGATATTCCGCGGGACCAATGCAGGAAGTGCGGGAAGAAGGGCCACTGGGCCAGGGAGTGTCGGTCGAAGCCTAAGGAGGAGCCGCAGCAGCAGACTTTCGTGGCAAAGGCGGAGGAGGAGGGCGCCTTGTTTATGACAAGGGTGGCCTCAGTACAGGAGGAGCCTGTACAGGAACGTCCTATGCGCCCACTGGAGATAGTGGAGGGACGTGTCTTCGCTCACCGCAGCAACGACGATGCCTTTGACGACACTCGTTGGTACCTCGACACGGGCGCGACCAACCACATGACGGGTTCGCGCGCCGTCTTCTCCGAGCTCGACGAAAACATCGTCGGAACCATCAAGTTCGGCGATAATTCCGTTGTGCGTATCCAGGGGAAGGGTACGGTTCTATTCGCCGCCAAGACGGGTGAGCACAGGAGGCTCACCGGCGTCTGCCTCATCCCACGCCTCACCACCAACCTCATCAGCGTCGGCCAGCTGGATGAGGATGGCTACAGCATCACGGTGCAAGGAGGAGTGATGCACATACGGGATGAGCAGCAGCGTCTCCTCACACGAGTTCAGCGCGACGACAGCAAGCTGTACTCCATCAGGCTCAACATCACACGTCCGGTTTGCCTAACCGCAAGGCGTGATGATGTTGCGTGGCGTTGGCACGAACGCTACGGACACGTCGGCTTCCAGGCGCTTCGGAAGTTGGCACGAGAGGAGATGGTGCTCGGGCTTCCGCAAATTGATCATGTCGATCAATTGTGCGAAGCTTGCTTGGTCGGGAAGTAGAGGCGCTCCAGCTTCCCCAAGCAAGCTCGGTGGCGCGCGAAGGGCGCGCTCGACCTTGTCCACGGCGACATCTGCGGGCCTATCACGCCGACGACTCCAGGTGGCAAGAAGATGTTCTTGTTGCTTGTGGATGACATGAGCCGCTATATGTGGCTCTATCTTCTAGCAACCAAGGACAAGGCGTCCGACTTAATTCAGCAATTCAAGGCGACAGCTGAATTAGAGTCCGGGAGGAGACTGAAGCTACTCCGTACTGATCACGGAGGGGAGTTCACCTCACAGGAGTTCGGCGAGTACTGCGCTCAGCACGGAGTACAACGTCAGCTCACAACCCCGTATACGCCGCAGCAAAACGGGGTTGTGGAGCGGCGCAACCAGACGGTGGTCGGCATGGCGAGGAGCATGTTGAAGGCAAAGGGTATGCCCGGGATATTTTGGGGTGAGGCAGTTATCACGGCTGTCTATATCCTGAATCGATCCCCTACCCGCGGCCTCGACGGGAAGACGCCATATGAAGCTTGGCATGGAGAGCGACCAGCCGTCAATTATTTCCGAACTTTTGGGTGCGTGGGGCATGTCAAGAACACGCGCCCCCACCTGAAAAAGTTGGAAGACCGGAGTACTCCGATGGTTTTTCTTGGCTATGCTGCAGGGACGAAGGGATATCGGATGTATAATCCGGCTGATGGGCGTACACACATATCACGTGACGTGATATTCGACGAGGCGGCCAAGTGGGACTGGGGAGAAGGAGCAGGAGAAGAGGACTACACCGCCTTCCACGTCGACTCCTTAGGTCCAGCAGGTGCTGGACCTGCTGTTTCAGCACCCGGAGAGGTGCTGCAGGGTCCGGAGGGGCCGAACAGCACCCCTGCAGTGCCCAGGAGGGGCACAGAAGGGTCTGTACAGACCCTAGGAGTTTCTGCGCCAGCCTCCAGACCTGCTGGAGAGAGTCCAGCACCTGCAGCGTCGCCCCAAGGGCCCCTGCAGGGGCTGTCCAGCGCAAATCGGGGCTGGGACAGTCCTGCACGGGGGTCAGCAGCAGCGGGGGATTCCATACTTGAAGATTCCAGCACCTTCGTCACGCCCCGGAATCCTCCACGGCCCATCCGCTTCGCCACGCCGCCGACGGACGTCGGCAGCAACGTCGACGCCTACCACGACGACAACGCTGCACTTCGATTCCGCACGATGCGCAACGTGCTGGGAACCCTCACCCCTCCTGGTCGGGCTGAGCGCCCACCAAGCTTGGAGGAGGGGGAGCTTATGTTCACCACCGCGGAGGAGCCTACGTCCTTCGTCGACGCCGAGGAACACCCTTGCTGGAGACGGGCCATGGTTGAGGAGATGGAGTCCATAGAAGAAAACAAGACTTGGCAACTTGTTGATCTTCCTGCAGGACACAAGCCCATTGGCCTCAAATGGGTGTTTAAGGTGAAGAAGGACGAGCATGGGGAGGTGGTGAAGCACAAGGCTCAACTGGTGGCAAAAGGCTATGTCCAACGGCAAGGAATAGACTTTGACGAGGTATTTGCTCCAGTAGCTCGTCTCGAATCTATTCGCTTGCTCCTTGCAGTTGCTGCACACAAGGGGTGGGAGGTACACCACATGGACGTGAAGAGCGCCTTCCTGAACGGCGACTTGATGGAGGAGGTGTACGTCTCCCAACCCGCTGGCTTCATCATCGACGGAGCCGAACACAAGGTGTATCGGCTCAAGAAAGCTTTATATGGACTTCGTCAGGCGCCCAGGGCCTGGAATGCCAAGCTCAACGATAGCTTGCTATCACTTGGTTTCCAGAAGAGTACGAGCGAGCACGGGATCTACTTCCGTGGAGCTGCAGAGGAGAAGCTCATCGTCGGTGTGTACGTCGACGACCTCGTGATTACAGGAGGCGGCACGATCAAGAAGTTCAAGGAGGAGATGATGAAGCGGTTCAAGATGAGCGACTTGGGTCTCTTGTCGTATTATCTTGGCCTGGAGGTGCGGCAGACCGAAGAAGGGATAAGCGTTGGGCAGGCGGCCTACGCTTCCAAACTTGTCTCTAAAGCTGGTCTGGAAGGATGCAATCCTTGTGCATTTCCCATGGAGCAAGGCCTCAAACTTTGCAAGACAAGTGATAGCCCGTTGGTGCATGCAACGGACTATAGGAGCTTGGTTGGAGGGCTGCGATATCTGGTGAACACACGCCCCGACCTCGCCTACTCGGTCGGGTACGTGAGTCGGTTTCTGGAGGAGCCCAAGGAAGATCACTTTGCTGCAGTCAAACGCATTGTACGCTACATAGCCGGTACAATCAACTATGGAGTCTTCTATGCAAGAGGAGGAGACATGGAGCTTATTGGGTACTCGGATAGTGACTATGCGGGAGACGTGGAGGACCGCAAGAGCACAAGCGGGGTGCTGTTTTGTCTTAGAAACAGCCCCGTTTCATGGCAGTCCTGCAAGCAGAAAGTGGTGGCCTTGTCCTCATGTGAAGCAGAGTATATCGCAGCAGCTCAAGGGGCATGTCAAGGTGTATGGATGGCACGGCTGATGGAGGACTTAGCTGGAAAATCGAAGGCGCCGGTGCTGAGGGTTGATAACAAGTCAGCTATAGACTTGAGCAAGAACCCGGTACACCATGACAGGAGCAAGCACATCAACGTCAATTACCACTACATACGGGAGTGTGTGGACAGCGGTACTATTGTGCTTGAGCAAATCTCCACTCAAGACCAGATGGCGGACATCTTGACCAAGGCTCTTGGAAGACAGAAGTTCGTGGAGATGAGAAGAAGGATCGGGATTCTAGACATGGGCCAGTGTCAGGATCAGGAGGAGAATGTGGGCTGATCTGCCCCTGGCCCAGGCCGGCCCCTCCCTGGCCCAGGGCGGCCAGAACTGGGCCAAGTGGGCTGGTCAGCCCTGGCCCAGGCCGGGGCCCCTTTCTAGAAGGTTTTTGAGTTTAATCTTCTTAGAGATAGATTAAAAGATCCTTTGTAACAGATTAGGACTCTTGTAAGGGGGGGCTATATATACAAGCCAAAAACACCCCAAATTGTGAGAGAGATCAATACAGAAAATTTTCCTCCACTTTTCTAACCCTAGCCGCCTCTCTCCCTCCTGCCCTAGCCGCCGCACAAGCTTCTGCCCTAGCCGCCGCCTCCTCTGCAGCCCTAGCCGCCGACAGGGGCTAGAACCAGCCGCCGCCCCTGATTTTCGCATCTGTTCCAGGAAGAACTCGGCGAGTTCTTCTCTGTTTCTCTGTTCTCCGATCTGATCAGCACCAGGGGTGCTTTCTACTCTCTCTGTCCTCTCTGTTCTGCACACAGGAACCACCCTGTTCAGATCTGCACCGCAGGTGCATAACAGATCTGTTCTGGCCGAACATATCCGATCAGCACACCTGCAGAGCCAGAAACAGGGCTGAACAGGCCGGATTTCCAACACTTCCTAGTCTCGCTCGGCTTCGTCGAGGCCAAGTCGGACACTTCGCTCTTCATCTACAGGCGTGAGGGTGACACTGTCTACCTCCTCCTGTATGTGGACGATATTGTCCTCACGGCGTCCAACTCGGCTCTTCTTTAGCGCACGATCTTCGCCCTGCAGCACGAGTTTGCGATAAAGGATCTCGGCCAGCTCCACCACTTCCTGGGCGTTGCGGTCGAGCAGCGCCCGGGTGCTCTGTTCCTCCACCAACGGCGGTACTGCCTGGATATCCTCGAGCGAGCGGGGATGGCTGATTGCAAGCCGTGCTCCACTCCCGTGGACACCCAGGCAAAGGTGTCTTCGGCCGACGGCACCCCGGTAGCCGACCCCACCACTTACAGGAGTCTTGCTGGTGCACTGCAGTATCTTACCTTCACCCGGCCGGACATCTCCTACGCGGTTCAGCAGGTGTGTCTCCACATGCATGATTCGTGGGAGCCCCATCTCACGGCGGTGAAGCAGATCCTTCGGTACCTGCGTGGCACTCACGACTATGGTCTTCTTTTGCGGTGCGACTCTGCCTCCGAGCTGGTCGTCTACACCGACGCTAACTAGGCGGGCTGCCTGGACACCCGTCGGTCCACCTCCGGCTACGCCGTCTTCCTGGGCGGCAACCTCGTCTCCTGGTCCTCGAAACGGCAGCACGTGGTGTCCCGCTCGAGTGCCGAGGCGGAATACCGCGCCGTGGCCAACGGCGTGGCCGAGTCCTCCTGGCTTCAGCAGCTGCTTCAGGAGCTCCACTCTCCCCTCGCCCGGAGTACGTTGGTCTACTGCGACAACGTCATCGCCGTCTACCTCTCCACCAACCCGGTGCAGCATCAGCGCACGAAGCACGTAGAGATCGATCTTCACTTTGTTCGTGAGCGGGTGACTCTCGGGGAGGTGTGAGTCCTGCACGTACCGACGTCGTCGCAGTTCGCCGACATCTTCACCAAGGGACTTCCTTCGACGGTGTTCACCGAGTTTCGGTCCAGTCTCAACATCTGCCGTGGCTAGATGTTGGGACTGCGGGGGGGTGTTAGACTGTATGTATAGGGGGTAGGGGCATTTTAGTCTTTTGGTATTAGGGTCGCTTAACACTTAAGCTGTGTCCCCCTATATATGTAACCCATTGACAGACTGTTAATTGAGATTACTTTTTCCCTAATCTAATTCGATGATCTAGGTAATGCTTTGATGAAAATATCTGCTACATGATCACTCGATGAAATGAACTTAACTTGTAATGCATTTAGAGCCTCTTGTTCTCTGACAAAATGGTAGTCGACCTCGATGTATTTTGTTCGTCCATGAAACACAGCATTAGTCAGAAGATATGTCGCACCGAGGTTATCACACCAGAGTATTGGAGGCTTCCATTGACTGACACCCAGTTCCTTCAGCAGTGACTGAACCCAAACAATTTCAGCTACTACGTTTGCAATAGCTTTGTACTCTGCTTCGGTGCTCGATCTGGATACCGTTGCTTGTTTTCTGGAGCTCCAAGATATAAGGTTTGGCCCAAGAAACACTGCAAATCCACTCGTTGAACGTCGATCATATGGACACCTGGCCCAATTAGCATCTGAAAATGCACTCAACACTAGGTTTCTTGAGTTGCAGATTTTCAGAGATAGACTAACAGTCCCTTTTATATGTCGGAGTATCCTCTTGACTGCAGCCCAATGCAAGCCTGTTGGCTCATGGATGTATTGACACACTCTATTAACCACGAATGAGATCAGGTCGAGTTATGGTTAAGTATTGTAAGCCACCAACTGTACTCCTGTATATGAACTGTTCTCTGTCAGTTAGAAGATTCCTTCCTTTATCTCTGCTTAATTTTTCAGAGGCTGCCATAGGAGTTGATATTGGTTTGCACTTTTCCATTTTGGCCTTCCTGAGTAGGTCCAGGGCATATTGTCTTTGACACAATGCTACTCCATCACTCTTCCTTAAAATCTGGATCCCGAGAAAATATTTTAATTCACCAAGATCCTTGACTGCAAATTCATTTTTCAGCTGTTGTATTAGTCTGTTTGAGGCAGATACAGTGGAGCTCACTATGATGATATCATCAACATATATTAAAATGTATATAGTGGCCTCTTTTTGACTGAATATAAACAATGAATTGTCTGCTTTGGATGATTTAAACCCCAGTTCCTGCAGCTTGCTAGTGAGTCTTGAGTGCCAGCCTCGGGGAGCTTGTTTAAGCCCATATAATGACTTCTCACACATAGCTTGAAGGCTTTGTTTGATCAGTGTAACCAGCTGGTTGCTTCATGTATACTGTCTCCTGCAGAAACCCATGAAGAAATATATTTTGAATGTCAATTTGATGCATATACCAGCCCCTGGAAACTGCCACTGTTAAAATGGTTCTCACATTTGTAGGTTTGACTACTGGTGAGTATGTTTCAAAGTAGTCAAGACCATGTTGTTGTTTGAAACCTTTAGCCACTAGACGTGCCTTGAACCTGTCAACCGAGCCATCAGGCTTATTTTTTATCTTAAATACCCACTTGCTGTCAATCAAATTCATACCTTTATGAGGAGGCACTAGTTCCCATGTCTAGTTCTTGATCAATGCAAAATATTCTTCATCCATGGCAGTTTTCCACTCAGGATGTTTCAAGGCTTCTACCCAAGTTTCTGGTTCAGATGGCAGAGAATAACTCTGTCCTTGAACACTAACACTGAAACCTCTAACTCCATCATATCTGACAGTGCCATCTCTGAATTCTTTTGGCTTCAAAATATTATTCTTCAGCCTGGTGCACATTTGATGTTGTTGACTTTCTCCATTTTCTGGTTGATTACCAGTAGAGTGGTTGCTCCCCCTTGGTTTTGTGAAATATTCAAACCAGAATTTTTACTGTCAGTCAGACTTGTGTTTTCAGCCTGCGTTGGACTTCCATGACCTGTAGAGAGCATGTCACTGGCAGACACATCATTGTCAGGGATTAGTTCAGTTTGACTATCACTCATTTGCAACCATTATTTACTGGCTCAGGGACACTTGCATTAGATTCAGTTCTAATGAGATTTTGTTCAGTATAGATGAACGGTCTTGGAGCTGTTGGAAGAATAGTTGGATGATTGGTATTTTGCATTGGTGCATTCTCTGTTCTGTGTGCAAAGGAAAATAGGTGTTCATCAAAGATCACATCTCGAGATATATATACTCTACCACTACAAGGATCAAAACATTTGTATCCTTTGTGTGAGGAGCTGTAACCAATAAACACACACTACTTACTTCTGAACTGAAGTTTCTTATTGTTATATGGTCTCAAATTTGGGTAGCACGCGCACCCGAATACTCGAATGGAGTAGTCTGGTTGAACCCCAAACAACTTTTGAATGGGAGTGGAGTGTTTTATTGTGGGACTTGGCATTCTGTTTATCAAATAGCAGGCAGTTTGGAAAGCCTCATCCCAAAATCTAAGGGGCATGTTTGCTTGTGCAAGAAGTGTGAGGCCAGTTTCAACCAGGTGTCTGTGTTTCCTCTGAATGGCTCCATTTTGTTGATGAGTGTGAGGACCTGTGGTTTATTCCTATTCTCTTGAAGTATTGATGCAACCTATGATACTCCCCTCCCCAGTAAGACTGAATATTCTGAATTTTTGTTTTTAAAAGGTCGTCAACATGTCTCTGAAACATCAGAAATACAGAGGCTACCTCTGATTTACATTTTAGAAAATACACCCACACAAACTTGCTATAATCATCAAGAAATGAGACATAATATTTTGATCTATTCACTGATGGTATAGCTGGGCCCCACACATCAGTGTGTGTCGAAGTGTGTAGCCGACACTTTCCCCGGGCCTGCTCTGGGCAGCCCGCGGAGGTTCTTTTTTGGAGGAGCTAGTCACTCACGAAGAGCTTCAGCGTTAGGGACGATTGAGGGAGAAGCTTGACACGGGGAGTTTTACGTGGTTCAGGCCGCTAGAGCGTAAAACCCTACGTCCACGGTGAGCTGAGATGCTCGCTGTATTGCTTGCTGCTCAGAACCGGAGTCCTGAGCTTAAGGGTGAGAGGTGTCCAATGGCTAGAGTGCGAGGGTGCGTATGAGGCAAACCCTGCGTGTGAGTGTGTAAGAGGCGAACCCTCGCTAACGTCGCTACCCGAGCCTTTTATAGTCCAAGGCTCGTGCGGCTTACAAGGTGGGCCCGGGACCCGACAGGTGGTCCCGGGGAGATTGCCTGCCATCTACCGTATCTGCACTTATGCCGGTAGTTGTCTCTGGCGAAGGCTTCCGAGTCTTCGTTCTGCCGCCCTGCCCATGCCGCAAGCTAGTCGTAGTGGTTGATGATGGCAGGGGCGGCAGGGGATGTCTTGTCGCTGCGTTTATTGGCGGGCAGGCTGTGACATGACGCGCCAGTCTACGATGTGACTGGGCGCAACGGCACCTGACAGAGGCGTGCTCCGCGTCTCCGCGCCTTGGGAAGGCGCGGGCCTTGAATACCTTGTACGTGCAAGGTATGACGCGTCTTTACTCTTGCTGCCTACCGCGCGGAGGCAGGCAACATTGCTCTGCTGGCCACGTGGCGGGCCCGGAGCTCTCCTCTGAGGAGAGGGAGGTCCGGCCCCGTGGGTCACGTGGAGCCTTCGGAGCTCTCCCCGCGGAGGGGGAGGTCCGGCTTCTGCTGGCCACATGGCGGGCCCAGAGATCTCCTCTGAGGAGAGGGAGGTCCGGCCCCGCAGGACATATGTAGCCTCCGGAGCTCTCCTGCCGGAGGGGGGAGGTCCGGCTCAGTTGGCCACGTGGCGGGTCCGGAGCTCTCCTCTGAGGAGAGGGAGGTCCGGCCCCGCTGGACACGTGGCGCCTTCGGAGCTCTCCCCACGGAGGGTGAGGTCCGGCTCAGTTGGCCACGTGGCGGGTCCGGAGCTCTCCTGTGAGGAGAGGGAGGTCCTGCCCCGCTGGACACGTGGCACCTTCGGAGCTCTCCCTGCGGAGAAGGGCGAGGTCCTTAGGCATTTCCCACTGTGCGCGGGGGTACCCCGTATTGAGGGTACTGACAGTGGCCCGCGGGCCTATCTCGGGGGAGATAGCGAGCCCGAGGTGGGGCCTCCGTCTCTTCCATTCCGCGCACCTTCTCTAAGACCCGCATTGACCGTTGCCGGAGCATGAACAGTTGCGGGATCGTGAGAGCGTGTGCCCCACTTGATGGCTGCTTTTACTGCGGCGGTTCTCAAGGCTGCCACTTCTGCACGTCGCGACGCTTTTTCGGGAACTGCCGAAGCGTCTTGCCGGCTCGTCTCCTTGGGAGACTGACTCCTTGGCCCACCGCTTCAGCTGGACGACTTGGGTCCACTTGTCATCGACGCTTGGTCTTGGAGCCGAAGCGGTTGCTCATGAGCGCGCCGTTGCGGATTAGGAGCGCTCCGTGGCGGCCGAGGCGGAGAAAGTCGCCGCGCGGCTGGCGGTGGGTGAGGGCGACCTGCGAGCCCGGGCTACGGAGCTAGAGGCCCGGAAGGCAGACCTTGCCACGAGGGAGGAGCAGGTCTCCCGGGAGCGCCAGGCGATCCTAGATCGGGAGTTGGCTGCCGACTTTCGGGCTTCAGAGTTGGAGAGGCTTGCCTAGACTCTCCACCTTCGCGAAAGTTCTCTGGCGGCCAAGGAGAAGGAATTCTCCGAGGGGACCCACGACGCCTTGCTGGCAGCCCGCCGCGAGGTAGAGGAGCTCTTGGCCTCGCGGTCTTCCAAGGCCCGTGCGGTCTCGAGCTTCATCGACCAGGCAGGGTCCGCCCTGGTCCCCCTTGGCTTCAGCCCGGTGAAGACAGCGACCCCTGCGCTGAAGGTGGCCGAGGTGATCCCCGCGCTCGAGTCAATCAGCGCCAAGCTGAGCAGGCTAGATGCGGTGGTCGCCGGCGAGCTTGAGGCAGAGGGACGGGACCTGGCCGTGGAGGTTGCCACGCACATGTTGGCATGCTTTCGGAGCCGGGACCCTTCCTTCTCACTAGAGCCAGCGAGACAGGGCCCTGCCGCGGAGCGGGACGAAGCCGCCAGGGCTGAAGTCGGGGACGTGGCCGCCCTTGTATCCTCTAGGTTCTGGCGCGAGCTAGGGGAACCCTAGGACTTGTATCTTTTTTTATTGAGTCTGTAGTCCAGCTCATGGAGCCTTGAATAAATAGACTCTTGTGACTTTCTATGTTTGTGTTCTCTTGTCTTCTTCTTGGCTTGGCCTGACTGAGCCCTTAGCTCCGCAAGGTACTCAAAGGCCTTCACCAATCTTGAAGCCCCGCACAGACACCTTCCCCGGGTCCTTATTGTGTTAAGTGCCCCGGAGGTCTCCGGAACTCGCCCCATGAGAACGGGGATGTCCGGATCTGCCGACCACGTGGCGAGCCCGGAGCTCCCCCATGAGGAGAGGGAGGTCCGGCCCCGTGGGACATGTGGAGCCTTCGGAGCTCTCCCCGCGGAGGGGGAGGTCCGGCTTCTGCCGGCCACGTGACGGGCCCGGAGTTCCTCCTGAGGAGAGGGGAGCTCCGGCCCCGCTAGACACGTGGGGCCTTCGGGGCTCGTCCCTGCATAAAGGGCGAAACCCGGATCCTCCAGTCTTGCACTGCAGTAGTCGATAGCTCCTTGCCCCCCCCTTCATGCGACCCCCGTGGCTAAACCCTGGTGATCCTACACAGAGGTAGAGGAAACGTAATTCTCCTCGGGGGGTTCTCCCCTCCCCGTCTCCTAGTCTTATTTGGCTTACGGTCCTAGTCCGATATACAGGGCTTGGGAAATTCTGTGCGCGAGGCGCCGGGGCTCCGGCTCCTTCCGAGGTCAGGGTACGACCGTCCAGCCCCTAGTACCGGACCGTCCGCCGGGGAAGCAGAGTGCACAGGCTTTAGGTACGGAACCAGGCAAAGCGGTTGTACTCCCCTGGACCTCCGAAGGGCAGGGCGCGCACGCTTTGGGTCGGAACCGGCAAAGCAGGCTACGCTCCCTAGACCCCCCATGCACAGCGCAGGCCTTTCCTGGAAGTGACCAACTGGCACCGCAACACCTGACTGGGGGAGGCCCGAAAGGCCCCCTAGCCATCGGCAGGTGCCTCAAGCGCAACCGCCTTGGGTAGGATAGCAAATGCTGACTATGGATGAGAGCGGGAAAGGGGAGCTAAATGTACGGTGAGCATACATAGAAAGTGCGGTCATAGAAATTAATGCGTAATTTAAATGAGCACATAAGTGGGGGCGTGGTAGAACATGTTTCTGTGTAGATGCCCATAGGAGGAAGACAAGTTGAACATGGAGGTAACGACCCGCCCCGTTAAGAAGGGAAGCAAGACTCTACGCACTTGGGGTCAGAACCAGGCCAAGCTGGACGTAGTCCTGGACCGTCCCCTGAGGCTTAGCTGCTCCGAGCGCTGTTCCTGGAGCCTATGGGATCTATTACAGAAAGGTAAAGGCCTGTTCTACTAATTCTTAGGAGGTAGAACTTACTGTGATGTTCCATGCTCCAAGGGTTCGGGAGCGGATCCCATCCTTGGTGGAGAGACGTGTGTACCTGGGACGGCTACTTTCGGGACTCGGAAGGGACCTTCTTGGCTGGGGGAGATTTTATAGGTCCTTCGTGGGAAAGTGTGCGCCGTGGCACCAGGTCGCCTTCTTGTAGCTTCTAGACGCGCTTGGTCCTTTGGCGGTAGTGCTGAAGCACCAGCCGGGGCCGTGCGTTGTGGGGTGTTGCCTGCAATCGTGCCTCGCCGACAAGGTCGATATCTTCACGCTGGAGCGGGTCCTGCGTGGCTTCTCCCGGGAGCCCCGAGGTACCTTCCTCTACCGGCTCAGGACCACAAGAGGTAGGAGGACCCGGACTCTTCTCGGGAGACCCAGGATGTCTTCCTCCATTGGCTCAGGCCGACAGGAGGTTGACAGATCCTGAGCGGCCCCCAGGAGGTGAGGCCGAGGCACAGAGACGTGCACTCGGGTGGAGCTTGCCCGGTCCTGCACTGCCGGGGGCTGGTGCTTGGGCTGCTGTAACTGCTTGGAGCTTCTCCAAGGCTGTTACCGCAGCAGTGCAGTCTCCACAGATCTTTTGAGGCAGCCGTAGTCGGTTACCGCCCTGACTCGTCGTCACTGGAGCTAGAGTCCTCGTAGTTGTGTACCGTCCTTATGGCGCGCTGAGGCTCCTGGAACCCCACCTGGTGGCCGACGCTGTCTGGGGCGTCGACCTTCTGCTTGCCCTCCCTTTGACGGAAGGGAGGGGCATCAGCTCGCAGCTCCTTCCCCTTGCGGAAGCGCTCCGCGAGCTTCTGAATCTCCCGGCACTCGGCAACAGTATGGTAACTGGTGCCGTGCACGGGACATAGCTCGCCTTGGTCACCATCTGGGGCTGGTGACTGTCGCTGCCTTTTGTCGGGGCGTGGCCCTCGAGCTCCACTGGGTGCTGCTGCTGCAGCAACGGGAGCCGCGGTCGGTGGCTTCATCTTGCCACTGCCCGGTTCTTGATCTTCTTGCCGCTTCCATGGGAAGCAGCGCCAGGTCCGGGCTGTCCTCCTGACTCGGAGGCTGGCAGTGAGTGCCAGTTCCACCCTTCTGCTGCCCTGGCGCACTTGTCCGCCAGGCTGAAGAGCTCTGAGACGTCGCGAATCTTCCTGGTCGCGAGCTTCTCAAGCATCTTCTTGTCCCGTACACCCTGCCGGAACGCCACCACCACAGAAGCATTTTGGATATGCGGGATGATGTTCCGTACCTGGGAGAACCGCTGGATGAAGGAGCGCAGCGTCTCTCCAGCTTGTTGCTAGATGGCGTGGAGGTCGAGCTCCGTGCCAGGCCGGGTGTAGGAGCTGCCAAAGTTAGCAGTGAACTGCCGGCAGAGCTCTCCCCAGGAGGTTATGGAACCCTTAGGGAGGTTCATGAGCCAAGACCGGGTTGGGCCGGTCATGGCGACGGGGAAGTAGTTGGCCATGACGGCCTCATCCCCTCCTGCAGCAAGGATGGCGGTGGAGTAGATTTGGAGGAACTCCGCCGGGTTGATACTTCCATCGTACTTCTCGGGCAGGTGCGGCCCAAACTTGCGCGGCCACCTCGCGAAGCGAAGGTGTGGTGCCAGGGCCGCACATCCTGCTCCTGTTCCTGCAGGCGTTGGTGTCGCGAACGCTTGGTTCGCTACTGGCACTGTGTACCCCGGTATGGGCAAGGCTGCGCCATAGACCGGGGGCGCCGGTTGCAGGGCATATGGCTGGGGCATATGCTGCGTGGCGTATGCCTGGGGCAGAGATCGCGTGGCGAACGTCTGCGCCTCAGGCTGGGTTGAGGCAGTCGACATGCTGTCGCCAGCCTCCTGGTTGCGACACCTTTCTCGTCGTCGCTCAATGAACACTCGGGCATCTTTGCCCAAGTGGCATCGTTCCAGCTCCGTCCTCAGGTCCGTCGATGGGAGCCTGGTGGAGCGGGAATCTGCCGCTTGCCTGTCAACTGTTGGCGTGCGCGTTAGTGACACAGCCGGTTGGCCGGGACGTCGTCCCCGCCGAATTCGAGAGTTTGCGGCGGCGACGACGAGACGGTCTACGTCGCGAATACACTGTTGGGTCGCTGACTGAGGCGCGTCCCCAGCAGGCGGATTGCGCAGTAGTGCTCTTGCTGCAGCTAGCGTGCCCCCGTGGGAGACGCTCAGAGCTGCAGAGGATCTCACGCTCGCTGGAGCCTGCGTTGCCAGAGTCGGCTGCTGGCTTCCAGCTTGCGCCGACACACTCCGCCCAGAGTGTGTCGAGACGTAGTCCCCGCTAGTCACCGTTCGTCGTGAACGTGGGGGAGGAGAGCTTGCCGCTGAAGGAAGCTTCGTCATCTTCGCCGGCAGAAGCTCGTCGCGCAAGGGAAAAGCCCCCTACCTGGCGCGCCAAATGTCGAAGTGTGTAGCCGACACTTCCCCCCGGCCTGCTCTAGGCAGACCGCGGAGGTTCTTTTTCGGAGGGGCTAGTCACTCACGGAGAGCTTCAGCGTTAGGGACGATTGAGGGAGAAGCTTGACACGGGGAGTTTTACATGGTTCAGGCCGCCGGAGTGTAAAACCCTACGTCCACGGTGAGCTGAGATGCTCGCTGTATTGCTTGTTGCTCAGAACTGGAGTCCTAAGCTTGAGGGTGAGAGGTGTCCAATGTCTAGAGTGCGAGGGTGCGTATGAGGCGAACCCTGCGTGTGAGTGTGTAAGATACGAACCCTCGCTAACGTCGCCTACCCAAGCCTTTTATAGTCCAAGGCTCGTGTGGCTTACAAGGTGGGCCCGGGACCCGACAGGTGGTCCCAGGGAGATTGCCTGCCATCTACCGTATCTGCAGTTATGCCGGTAGTTGTCTCTGGCAAAGGCTTCCGAGTCTTCGTTCTGCCGCCCTGCCCATGCCGCAAGCTAGTCGTAGTGGTTGATGATGGCAGGGGCGGCAGGGGATGTCTTGTCGCTGCGTTTATTGGTGGGCAGGCTCTGACACGGCGCGCCAGTCTACGATGTGACTGGGCACAACGACACCTGACAGAGGCGTGCTCCGCGTCTCCGCGCCTTGGGAAGTCGCGGGACTTGAATACCTTGTACGAGCAAGGTATGTCGCGTCTTTACTCTTGCTGCCTACCGCGCGGGGGCAGGCAGCGTTGCTCTGCTGGCCACGTGGCGGGCCCGGAGCTCTCCTCTGAGGAGAGGGAGGTCCGGCCCCGCGGGTCACGTGGAGCCTTCGGAGCTCTCCCCGCGGAGGGGGGGAGGTCTGGCTTCTGCTGGCCACGTGGCGAGCCCGGAGCTCTCCTCTGAGGAGAGGGAGGTCCGGCCCCGCAGGACACACGGAGCCTCCGGAGCTCTCCCCGCGGAGGGGGGAGGTCCGGCTCAGTTGGACACGCGGCGGGTCCAGAGCTCTCCTTTGAGGAGAGGGAAGTCCGGACCCGCTGGACACATGGCGCCTTCGGAGCTCTCCCCGCGGAGGGGGGAGGTCCGGCTCAGTTGGCCTCGTGGCGGGTCCGGAGCTCTCCTCTGAGGAGAGGTAGGTCCGTCCCTGCTGAACACGTGGCGCCTTCGGAGCTCTCCCTGCGGAGAAGGGCGAGGTCCTTAGGCATTTCCCACTGTGTGCGGGGGTACCCCGTATTGAGGGTACCGACAGTGTGTATTATTTGCAAAGGAGCAGAAGATTCAGAATTGAAATCACTAAAGAGAAGTTGATATGCTCTGCCATACTGATAAGCACTGCAAACATGTGAGATAGACAAGTTTGGGGAAACATTAATTGCTTTATTCTGCAGAATCCTACGAGTGACAGACATGGAGGGATGTCCAAGTCTCTGGTGCCATTGATCTTGAGAAATTTTGGTGGTGAGGAAGACTTGTTTGAGTTGTCTGACCGAAAGAGTGTAGAGTCCATTCTTACAGCTTCCTTTTAGCAGTGTGGTCTTCGTGGCTCGATCCTTAAGACACAATGAGTTGGGATTAAACTCAACAAATGCATCATTGTCAATGGTCAGTTTTCTAACAGAGATGAGATTTTTGTTTATGTTGGGTACATATAGCACTCGGTTTAAGTGTAAAGGATGACGTGAGCCAGTAATGCAGGAATTGCCAATACGAGTTATAGTCATACCTGAACCATTGACGACTTGAACTTGATCTGTCCCAGCATATAGCGCTCCCTGGTTGTCAGCCTTTCTAGATCACTTGTGATATGGTCAGTTGCACCAGAGTCCACATACCAGTCAGGATCAACCACATATCCATGTGATGCTGCAGCTGCAACCTTTGTTGTTTCTTCAGACTGAAAATTTTGATCAAACCGATGCCAGCAGTTTGCTGCGTTGTGATTTGGTTTGTGACAAATCTGACAAAACTCCTTACTACTTCCTGTCAGTCCTTGATTATTCTAAAATTTGCGTCCTCCCATTGATCTTCCTCCACTAGAGCGGCCACGGCCACCACGACCTCCCCGGTTTAATGTGTCTCTTTTCACAACATTGGCTGAAACCTGAAACTCTGCACTATTGCTCTCTAGGCGCATCTCACAGCTTAGCATATGAGCATATACATCACTGAGTGTGTAAGAATCACCTCGAGTAGTGATACTTGTTACCAGAGAGTCATACTCGGTGCCGAGTCCTTGCATGATGTAGGCGATCAGTTCTTCATCGTCAAGAGGCTTGCCAACAGCGGCAAGGGTGTCAGTGAGGGTCTTCATCTTGCGATAGTAGGCTGTGATTGTCATGTCACCTTTCTTCGTGGTGGAGAGTTGCATTCGGATCTGCATGATCCGTGCACGAGAACTTGCCGCAAAACTATTCTCCAATGTGCGTCATGCACTGAAACTGTCTGTGACGTTCACCAACGATGAGAGGACTTCTTCAGAGACCGATGAGGTGATGATGCTCAACACCATTTGGTCCTGGTAATACCACTGGATTTGGTGCACTTCTTCTCCTTTCTACGGACTCAGGATTGGCCGGAACAACGATTGTTTGTGGCGGTTGAGGGATGGAACCATCCACATACCCGAGAAGCGCATGACTGTTTAGGTAGAGAAGAATCTATGTCTTCCACAGCAGGAAATTCTCCTGTGTTAGCTTAATGCTAAGAGCAATGTCCTATGGACGGAGATGGCGCTTGTAGAAAAGGTGCAGCGATGGTGGATGTGCCAGAGTTGGCAGATGGATCGAAGGCTTCTGATGCCATGATAAAATGTAGAGAATAATGAGCTGCAACTACACAGCTGATCCTCTTGGGATCAGTTCTATTTATAATGGGATGTTTCAGTTAGTGATCCACATCTAACGCGGGCTAACATAATGACCACGTTGGCATGCGCCATGATCTCCAGAGAGCCTTTATAACACCCGAATTCTCCACAAACGGATCAAAACCGCCCCCTCCCTTCTCTCTCGCTGCCAAAGGAGCCCCACGGGTAAGTTTCTTTCACCCTAACCATAGCCCTCCTCTCTCCCTCTCTCAATTTCGTTTCATTATCGCATGTGAGAAAGAATTCGGCCATGTGCCAAATTTGCCGCGCCCCTTCCTCAACCGGCGCCCCAGCAACCGCCGCCTCCACCCCCTCTACAAATACCCCGACCCCGGTCATTTTTCCCCACTGGAACTGCTCTCAATTCACCCCGATTGGAAAAACCACCCTCCTCTTCAATTCTCCAAAAACACACGTCGATCTTCGGATCTAACACCCTCTGAGCCCTTCCCCGATCACCAGAGCCCAATCCCGACGAAAATCTTTGAAGAAAAACGACTGGGAAGCGCTGCCGGTGAAGATCGCCGAAGTTTTCCCACGGTCGCCGTCGATCACGCTCCTCCGGCCAAATTCGGTCTCCAAAACTCCCCTAGGTGAGTTCCCTACACTCTCCTCTCTCTTCTGGTGCAAGTAGATTAAGAAATGGTGGAGAAACGGCAAAACCCGAGAGATTCCGGCCACCGCCGCCGCTCGCCGGCGATCGCGCGGCCGCCGGACGCGGGGGAGAAGGGGTTAGGACGACGTGGCGCAATCGGGAGCGTCCATCTCGCGTGAACGGTTAAGATTAGAAGGAGCGTACCGGTTCGGTTATTTTAAATCTGGGCCGTTGATCTCAGATCCGACGGCCCACATTCAAAACAGTTATATACGTTGGAAATTTCACAGAGGGACCCCTGGGGATTTAAACAAATAGGAAATAGCCCCTAATTCTTGCAGAATTAACCCTAGGCTTATTAGAAATTTGTAAATTCAGTTTAAAATAACCAAATAGCCCCTGTGCATTTTAGAAATTGATAATATAGTTCTGTAAATTCAATTTGAACCCTAGGAAGTTTGAAAATATTATAAATTGGCCCAAATCAGTTTAAAAGTCTGTTTTAATTATGTAATTAATCAAATTAGGACTAAATAGCTTCTGAAAAATGTTAGAAAATTATTAAAAGTCCTGATTAAATGTTCTGATCAGAATATTAAATTTGAAACTAAAAATAATTAATCCCAAAGGCTGAAATTAATCATAGAATGACAAATTAATTCTGAAAATTGAAATAAAAACAATATAAATGTCAGAAAAATTATGGAAACTCATTAAATAGCATAAGACTATTCTTTTTTTATAATTTTATATAATTGAAGTTTCTGTAGTCCAGAATAATTATTTAAATGGCTGAAAAAGCATTTTTAAGTATAAAATAAATGCTGAAATATAGATAAAAATGGTATATATCAAAGAAAATTTTTGGAAACTGTTCCAAATACATAAATAGGTTCTGAAAAGTAGAAAATAGAAATATGGGTTCTGAAAATGATTGTAGTAATGATTTAAATGACTTATAGGATTTAATTAATTATGAAAATTTACATATATACACATAAAAGTCTACATTAATATCACTATAAGATTAGAAAAATGAGTGTTTGGCTATAACGAAGATAAAATAGAAGGATATAGATGCCCAATTGAAACTCATTTTCAATTCAAACCACATGAAATGACATGAAATCAATAGTTGCATATGTGTAACCAAATCTATGTGATTGAAATGCATTGATATGATTCTTATGGCATGTTTGGCACTGTTTTGTGGGTGCAAATGCATGGATAGAACCAAATCAAAAACTAATCCCCAATCTTCAAGAGCAAGAGTTTGAAGTGCATCACCCTTCATTCAAAGGCAAGTGTTCCTTGACCACTTTGTTCCTATTCTAGGGTGTTTAGTTAGAATGCTTGCATGATGTCATTAATATGAAACCTAATTTAGGTTGTTTTCCTAGTTATATTCCTCATTCATTCCTTGTTGAACCATGGAGGGACTTAGTTGATATTTGTTGGTTATCATTTCATGTGCTTAGCCATGCTTAGTACTTAGAAAATGAATGAAACATTATGTGGATAGTCTTGTGGAACTATATGAAGGACACAAGGGTGTGTCATGGTGTAGGAATCTAGGCAGACTGGTTGTTTGGTTGGTGCTTCGTGCACGAGACTCGGGAATGAGTTAGTGCCTGTCTTAGATTCTAAGGACCGGTTCATGGAACAGTTAACCCGGCTTTACAATGCCACCACAAGACTGAGATGGGGCAGCTTGGCCAATTAATTAGGAGTTTGCCGGTATAGTATGCGTGTTTGGATGGTGCGGGGAATGGGAGTCCATTTTTGACTGCCCTGGGAACTGCAAGGCTCAAGAGGGGGCTTCTGTAGGGGAGGGTTACTCCCAGGAACTACAGCGGTGAAACCTCAGTGGGCTTGTACTTGCCGGTATACCCTTTGTAAAGGCCATGTAGTGATCTCCTAATCGCACACCAAAGGAAGTGTGTAATGTGGCTTACAACCACGGATATCAGGGAGGTTTCTTAGTCCACCTGGCAACAGGGGATGAAATCACTACTTGTGGGTAAAGTGGTACAATCTCTGCAGAGAACCAAAGTGTCATGACAGCCGTGCTCACGGTCAAGAGCGGCTTGGACTTGTCCATGATTAGAGAAAACATGGATGTGGGTTGGAAAGAGGTTGTTGGATGGTGTAACCTAACAATAATGACTTAATTATGATGACGGTGGGATTATCACTTAGTAAGATAGGTGGCTAATCAAGCTAAGGCTTAGGATTAATGCATAGTGCTTAACCATGTTAGCCTTCCTTGCTATTGGCCTTCATAACATTCTTTCCTACACTTGCTGAGTACCTTTGGTACTCAAACTTGCTTTCGTTGGTTATCATATGCTGCTCAGGTGTAAATGAAGACGTAGACTTTGATGAGGAGGACTTCGATCCCGAGGAGTTGTTCTAGGTTGGCGGAACCCCCGAGCAACGCCTGTGGAACTGGAGCATCCACGCCGTAGTCTTCCGCTGTTGTGTTATAGTGTATTGGAACTATTATTTGATATTTTATGTAATATGATGTAATATTATGATGTACGTTAAACTTGGCTTGTAATACAATGATATTTCACTCTTGTCGGCACATGTATGAGTCAATTGATCCTGGCATACATGTGAGTATACGCTCGGGTATTTCTTATGGAATACCGGGTGTGACAGCCTTGAGACTCGGGATAATCAGTTACATTAAACAGGACACGCAAGACCTGCTCCTAATACATGATGTGGACTAAGTGACAGGAAAAAATATTTTTTCTTAATAGCATGCACTTGCTGCGAAGCTGTACTTCACTCGCCTCTCTACTCCTACGCGTCACCACAAGTGAAAAAATGCTGCAATTCCAACTTTTCAAAACAAACAATGCGACATCCACATCACCATAACGTCAAAGAAAACATCACGTTCCTGCTCTGAAACCAAATTGCATTTCTCAATACGGAAGCACAACGGATTTGATTGGGGTATATTCCTGCTCGCGCTACGTCACCGCGAGAATCTTGAGTTGTTTAGTTTCTTGCTTACACCGAGCTGGATGTCTTGCGTGCCAACCTCGCATTCGCCCATCTCGACATGATGGCGAGAATGTTGTTTTGTCTGTTTTTTTTTTCCTTCAGAGCTGTGGTGGAATCGGAACTCATAGACGTGGTCCTGAACTTGAAGTGGAGTCCCCTTGCCGCCAAGGCTCCAATGAAGACGGATGATTGCGCGGCGTGGACGAAAAATGCAAGGCGGTTACTGTCCGTGGTCTAATTTAATTATGTGGTGTTGTCTCGATGCTTTCATTAAGTATATCGTCATATCCTTGTATCCATCGTAATGCAACAAAGAAATTGCTGTCGTACAGTATAGTATCCATGGCGTTAATTTTTTTTTGAACAAAAGACAGGAGCACTGTCATGATGGTCTCTTGATGCTTTCATTAAGTACTTCTTCTATTTTAAAATATTTCACGCTGTTTAGTTTAATTTTGATCTAACTGCCATTAAATATTTCGAAACGGAGAGAACGTATCATTATACTGCCGTCTAAATAGTACTGTACCACTGTGTGCATCTTCGATGACAGTTTCACCATCACCGTCAGCACAGTTTCACGATAGCATTTTTTTGCCTACCTCCCTGATATTTGTTCTCCTGACAAGAAGCCATGAATCTGTTACCTTCCGTGAATACTGTAAGAGTCCAGATACGCCTTTTCTTGGTGTATATAAGTGTTGTTTGATAACTTCATATAGATGCAGTTATGCTCGCAACATTACTAGGAAAAGTCTCATACTCCAGCTTGCTAACACGTGTCAGGAAAGTGTATTGGCTCTCGACATATCAATGATCAACAACGAATACAGCGATAATCGACTAAACTACGCATCGCCATTCTTCAGACGAACATCTGTCGACTGCTGATAGACGGAAACAGCCATTGCTGAAGGCAGCATCAACATAAGCAGTGCCGGGAGCGAATGTCCTCACCACAGCTCACATGCACCCGTGATGGTGTCATCTGGATTCCAATCACTTGAGATTTAGTGTGGATCCAAGCAACAAATAACGCAGGCTTACCAACTAACAACTAGCAGTCGTTCCTGTCGCCCTCCAACCAAACTGTTCATCTCTGGACCGGGATGCCGTGACAGCCGCCCCTCTTCAGCTCCCCCATCCAATTTGGGAAAGCATTGGCGGCATTAGCTGCTTAAAAAGCACTCTACGAGAAGTCTGAATGCCCCCCCCCCCCCCAGTCCTGATCTCAATTGATACAGGGCTTGGTTTGTACAGAACAATTCAAAGAATAAAAAGAAGATGAAATTCAACATCCCATTCTAGCCAATCAAGCATGCCTTTGCGTTGAGAGAAGAATCCCCATCCCATGGTCCCTTTGTTAGGCTGGTCGCAGCGGGCTACGCTACCCGCGCCGCGCCTGCAAATGCAGCGGGCGCACAGTAGCAGTCGCAGCGGCAGCCAAATAGCGCTCTCTAAATCCCAGGGCTGCACAGTACTCCACTAAATCAAAAGATTTTCTGTAGCACCGGTACAGCTGAGGAAGAAGAGAGAGAAAGAAAGAGAGGAGGAAGAAAGAAAAAAAGAGAAGGGAAAAGAGAAAAAAAGAAAAGAAAAAAGAAGGATGGGAAAATGGAGAAAAGAAAGGAAAAAAAAAGGAAAAGGGAAAAGAAAAATAAGAAGAAAAGAGAGAAAAAAAAGTGAAAAATATTTTGCTAATTTTTATAGGTTTTAAATATAATATTATGTATATAAAAGTAGTTATATAAAATATTTTAAAATATGATATAATTATATTATCTAATATAAAATATATGATAGTTGATATAGAGGTCGGATTTAGAGATGAACGGGTGCAGGGAATTGACTATAAAAAGCTAAAAATATTCTTTTAGAGGTCTGATATAGAGGTCAACGAGTGCGAGCAACCTTAGTCCTATCAAGTAGTGTACCGCACAACCGTATGCTTCCAAAACGTATGGCATACGTCAGTTCCACGAGGGCAGGACCATAAAATAACCCCACCAATCTTTAACAAAACTCACTGATCCCCTCCTCCATAACCTCCAATCAGTTTATCAAACCCTGGATTAAGCTCCATAAGACCGGATTAAGAAGCAAGGTAAGCTTTGCCTTTGCATGTCCATGCACGCCTCTTCCTGCAAGCTCGCGTGCATGATGGCCATGAACTGCGGCCATGAGCAGGAGCACCAGGAGCTCGCGGCCGCCACGAGCGACCTGGATTGGCTCGAGGACTCCATCTCCTTCCTGACTGCCGATGTCGACATCGGCGGGTCGTGGGCTACCCCGCCCACGGCCCAGCAATATGACACTGGCAGCGTCGTGGCGCAGACGCTTTCGCCCCCGGCGCCGCTGGCGGCGCAAGCTTCCCCAAGCATTGCGTCTCCGGCAGTGTCCTTGCCATCAGAGCCTTCCTCGTCCAAGAAGCGCAAGTCCCCGGTGCACAGGGCGTCCGGCCAGAGCAGCAGCAGCAACCAGCGCCGCCGCGCCGAGAAGGGAGGCGGCAAAGGTGGAGCGGGATCCAACCGTGACATGCGGTGGGCGGAGCAACTGCTGAACCCGTGCGCGGCCGCCGTCGAGACCGGCAACCTGTCGCGGGTGCAGCACCTGTGCTACGTGCTCGGCGAGCTCGCCTCCTTCCCGGGCGACGCCAACCACCGCCTCGCCGCTCACGGGCTGCGCGCGATCGCCCGAAGGCTCCCAGCCACCGCCGCGGCGGCCGTGCGTGTGCCGCCCTGCGAGTGCCCTTCGCCGGCGGCGTTCGCTGGCGCAGAGCCGCGGCTGTTCCGCGCGTCACTGATCAGGTTTCACGAGATAAGCCCGTGGTTCGCGCTCCCCAACGCGCTGGCCAACGCCGCCATCCTTGCCCAGGCCAGCGCACGCGGCGCCGAGCCCCAGCCGCTCCACGTCGTGGACCTCGGCGTCTCGCACGGCGTGCAGTGGCCGACGCTTCTCGAGTCCCTGACACGTCTGTCTGGCGGGACCCGCGCGCCGCCGCCCTCCGTTCGCCTCACCGTCGCTGGCCCCATGACCACGCCGCCGGCGCCCTTCTCGTCGTCGCCTTCGGGGTATGATTTCTCTCCGCACCTCCTCCGGTACGCTAAGTCCATCAACCTGCAGCTCGCCATCGGCCGCGCGTCCTCCCTGGAGTGCGTGCACGGCTTCGCCATCCCCGGCGAGGCGCTCGTCGTCTGCCTCCAGTTCTGGCTCGGCCACGCGGCGGCCGACGAGCGGACGGACGTTCTGAGGAGGGTGCGAGGCCTCAACCCGGAGCTGGTAGTGCTCTCGGAGCTGGACGCCGACGGGGGCGACGGCACCGCGTCGGGCGAGTTCGCAGCGAGGCTGGAGCTGTTGTGGCGGTTCCTGGAGTCGACGTCGGCGGCGTTCAAGGGGAGGGACGGGGACGAGAGGCAACTGCTGGAGGCCGAGGCGGGCACGTTCATCACCAGCGCCGAGGTGGCGGCGGGCGAGGGGAGGGAGGCGTGGCGGGAGCGCATGGCGGCGGCCGGGTTCGAGGAGGCGGCGTTCGGGGACGAGGCGGTGGAGTCGGCCAAGTCGCTGCTGCGCAAGTACGACGGCTGGTGGGAGATGCTGTCGGCGCCAGCGGCAGGAGCGGTGGCGCTTCGGTGGAAGGGACAACCGGTCTCCTTCTGCTCGCTGTGGCGCCCCGCGTGCAGCGTGGTCTAGCTACGCTCCCACGGGGATCGATGCCACCCATGATGATCGCGGTCGGTCGTACACGGTGTCTCAGCGAGAGATCAGCGATCTCCGGTCGTCCATGGACGAGCCACGCTACACCTTTTTTTTTCCTCTCTCCTTTGTAGAAGAAAACTACTGCAGTTGTCAGTGATCATTTTTGTACAGATCGACGATTACTTGTTGATTTCCTCGCTTCTAGCACGAGGCATGATGTATACACGGTGGCATCTACCGGTGTGTTTCGTGCGGTCCAGAAGAATCAAATGGCATTTCAGTAGTTAATAATCTCACGTGGAGATCCAAATAGTTTTTGACTTCTCTTGTTGACATCCATGGCTAATTGAAGCAGGGGAAATTTTAGAGAAGAAAATACTCAAGCGACTTTATGGGTTTGGTGTAATAATAGTGGCCTAAACGCGTGTCTGAAACGTGTCAAATAACATCCAAGGCTAGAGGTTTTCAACTGGATCTCAAAGCTCCACTACTACAAAAATAATTTTTATATGTACCCTCCATTCCAAAGTACAAATCTTTATAATTAAAATCCGCTTGCACAACACACAATACGAACCCCACTACAAAAACCTTTTGAAAAAATATATTTATACATGCAACACATTAAGCAAACCGTTTGAGAAAAGCTATATTATTAAATGTTATTATCCTAAGCATCACTTATAGAATAGAACATTTGTACAAACGATATCTAATATGGGTTGCCTGTAATATTGATTGGCTCACTCGTCTGACCCAACTCACTCCACCCGAACTCCCATCTAATATAAATTTTATCAAACCTTAACCACCCATTCTCTCATCCATTTCATTCATCGTTCTCTCCACAACCCCTTCTCTCAGATTCACCCTTCGTCCCCACTAACAATGGCAACATGCAAATTATCCACGGACAGTGTTCTCCCCCGTTCGTCACCGCAAACTAAATCGTGTGCCCGTGCTTGTGTCTCGTATCAACCACGTGCAAGGAACACCACCCACAACCACTATCCGCGAATACCTAATGTCCGTGTGTCGGTCAAGGTGGGAGCGTGCGTCGACGGGCATCGTGTGGTGACTATATCTAAAGTATGGGAGGCTGGGTGTAGGCATGGAGGCACGACCATGATGACATGATGAGCTAGAGGAAGGGGGCACGACCATTGAGCCCGAGTGAGGGTGGTAAGGTGCGGCCATCGCACGTGAAGGGATGTCGGTCAAGCATTGTCGTGGGGCACCCGCCACTGAGATCCGAAGGGGCCCTTGCAAAGGAAGATGCTGGAGGGGGTGATGGGGCCATGGTGTTCCCGTAGGAGAGGGAGAGAGTGACGGGTGGTGACATTTGGATGGTGGCGAATGCATACCTGGATTTGAGAATAAAAGTGAGGAGCAAAGAAATATAGAAATCTTATTCATAAAATCAATTCGTTTCAGCATCTACATGTTAGATATGGACAAACACATGCATTATGCATGTACGGGGCACAAATTTGTCTTACCGGCCATTACCTAAAAATTTAAGATCACATCCTCACCTGTGCGCATAGACAAGGAATGGAATCCACATCATCGTCTATCAGATCCGATATCCACTGACACGCCGATAATGGATGCCATTTATGCTCCACTATTCTCTCAGATCTACCCCTCCACTCTCGTCTCTCTCGTGCATGTATGGACGGACCACCACACTGCTACTCGATGGTGCCGGTGGTGGCGGCGGGTGGTGGCGATGTTGCTCCATGGCGGTGGGGTGGTGGCGGTGCTGTTGCTCCATGCCGGAGTGGTGGCGGAGCTGCTCCTTGGCTCTTTTGTGGTGCTACATGCGTGGTGTGGAGGAAGATGAGCGTGGTATCGCAAGAGGCAGTAGGCTAGCACGGGCCTCCGATGACCAGGACAGTGCTAAGCCCGGAGCCATCACCATCACACCCTTTGGTGGCTCAGGATCCCACGGCCGTCACTGCAATCCCATCCCTGGCGCTCATGCTCGGGACGGTGTCCTCAACCCTGAGCTCTTGATCCTGCCCGCCACTAACCTCGTGGCCTACTTCCATCCAGCATCACCTCGAGCGCCTAGTGGTGTGCGTTCAGCATTACTTAAATTTCAGATATTGGGTAGTTCAGAATTTTTAAAACTCAACTTTTTAGAATCACTAACCGAAATTATATCCAAAGTTTCGGTTAACCGAGAATTCAGGTTCGGGTTACCCAAATTATCTAAAAACAGGACATATATATGCTGTGTAATGTGTATCACAACAGTCAAAACAGCCAAAAACAGTAATAAAATTGACATTACAACAACAAAACCAAAATTCTAACAATGTTACAGTACACATAATAAAATAGCAGCAACATTAGAGCAACAAGAACTGCAAAAAATACCAGTACATTTAGCATTTCAGCAGAAAAATAATATTTCTGCAGCATTCCAGCACTAATATTGCAATACACATAATAGAATAGCATTACAAATAAAAGGAAAGGACTTTATTTCCTAGCAAAAGACAACCGGAAACCCAGGAACCCTGGAAAGAGGCAGAGTGGGAAGCTGCTGTTGTTTCCCGCTGAACATAAACCTTGGATACTAGTGTTTTTCCTGAACTCATGAGATCAACTTGTCTATGAGCTGCATAGAGAATGAAACTACAGTCTGTTGTTTGAAAATGTGAATTAGTCAAGTTAAAAATAATTTCCTAGTTTAAAATGTCTTTGTATAATTCTGTTGCTAGGTCCTTATTAAGAAACTATGATGTTTAGATGAATATTTCTAAAAATCGAGTACTGGGTACTGTAATCCGACAATACACGAAATATTATTGGGTTTTGCGAACCCCCCACCTGAAAAATGATTCGGTTTTCGATATTCAGGTTTTTTGGATTTGAGTTTTCTTGATTTGTTACTCAGGTTTGGGTTTATGGCCACCGCTACGAGGCGACGGCTCGATGAGGCCCAGGTCTGGCAGGCGGGCAAGATTATGAACGACCTCCATGGCGAGACAAGGGCACGCGGCATGGTCGCCAACACCTCCGCGGTGAGATCAGTAGGGCGAGGCAGCCACACCAGGAGAGGCAGAGATCAGTTGCACCGTGAAAAATGAGATTGTCCTTACCATTTCTCCTCTAAAACGTTTGTTTAAAGGATTATTATCTATGATTTACAGTTGCTTAAAAAGAATTTTGCTCTATAATATAATATCACACATTCGTTACCCTCTATATTCTACTCCATACTACTAAAACAGGACATGAACTCACATGTAAACCACACGGCTGTGTTTAAGAAGAATAAACAATATTACTCTAATTTCAAAGTAATATTTTTTATTTCCCTATTTAGGGTAACGTTTAAAATAACTGTTGCGGTTACTTTACTCTATATATAGAGTTTCGTAACTTTTAGAGTAATCCTCTACGAACAGTCCTAGAGATCTTATGGTGGTAGTCTGGGCTTGCTGGACTCAGATGCGGGCCTGTTGGGCTCGAATCTAGGCCTGTATTTTTATTATTGAAAATTGCTTTTTCCCAGCAGTTTTCTTAACATTACTGCTGTAGATTTCTACAAATCATGATTTTGGAATTGGTTTTGCAAACCTCTTGTAAAGACTCTTAGGTCCGCTTATAAAAATGTTTTTTATAGTAATGCTGAAAACTCAACAAATAAGAAACTTTCCATTAGATATACTTATCTTGAAATCAGAATGTTGATAAAATTTGACTTGGATCTAAGCTTCAAACCCACTGTTGGGGACAAACACCATTTGTGCGGTGATACAGTAGTCAGAAATTAACCTACAGCGCCCTAAAAAAAAGTTAACCTGCAGCGAGCAATTACGTACACAACTAGCAAAGTTTCAAACATATGCTACTGCTGCTGCACACCTCGTGGTTAAATAGGAGGCCGCTGTTTGAAATTAAGAGCAAACTACTATGACAGTAATCTTTCCTTGTTCAAACACACGGTTCATCAGACTTGTAGGACTAGGAAAAAAATACTAGTACAATCCAACAAACAGCAAATGGTTAGCCCATGTTTAGCTGGTCCATAGACATCTGAGGACGTTTTGCAGCGGTAGCTGCCACAGCGTTGAGTTGGAAGCAAACACTCTGACCTTGCTGTGGTGTGTGCTGCTGCTCGTTACCCCTCTGATCTTGTGCGTAGGTTGGATTATGATTTACAAGGTTTGGGGTCACGCTAGGGTTCGCTTCGTCATTGTCATCTTCTGTTTCCTCAACCTGTAGTGGTGGCTTCAACGGAGGTAGGAGCTGGTAGTTTTGGGCCAGCAACGTGTCCTGCTCAGGCGGCAGAGGAATGGACCCAGGAGGAGCGATCGACTTGGGCAGCGAGATTTTGTTTCGGCTACGAGCCAACTCAAGAAGAACCTACCAACATGAGAAAAATAACTTGTTATCCCATAGCACTGGAATGCATGCATGCTATGGATGTCCAAATCATTCAACATCCTATCAAACATTTAATAAGCATTTTTTTAACTAACCAAATGAGCCAAAACATTAAATACAACAACAACAACAACCAAGCCTTTATCCCAAGCCTGTTGGGGTCGGCTAGACATGAAACCCAATATCAATGAAGTAAAAGAGAGGAAGAGTTATAAGAACAAGGAAAAAAAGAAAAAAAGAAAAACGAAAGAAAAAAAAAGAAAAAAGAAAAAAAGAAAAAAGAAAAAAAAAGAAAAAGAAAAAAGAAAAGAGAAAAAAAAACAAGACTACGATTCTGGCACATGGATTGCTACTTTCCATGCGGTCCTATCATGAGCTAAGTCTCTGGATACATTCCAATCTCTCAAATCTCGTTTTACCGCCTCCTCCCAGGTCAACCTTGGTCGTCCTCTACCCCTCCTAATATTTTCTCTACCTCTTAAAATCCCACTGTTAACTGGTGCTTCTGGAGGTCTCCGTTGGATATGTCCAAACCACCTAAGTCGATGTTGGACTAACTTCTCTTCAATCGGCGTCACCCCTACCTTATCTCGAATCACCTCATTCCTTATTCGGTCTCTTCTCGTGTGCCCGCACATCCACCGTAGCATGCGCATCTCTGCGACACTCATTTGTTGGACATGTTGCCGTTTAGTTGGCCAACATTCCGCCCCATAGAGCATCGCGGGTCTGATCACCGTCCTATAGAACTTCCCTTTTAGCTTTTGTGGGGCTTTCCTATCACATAGGATTCCAGAGGCTTGTCGCCATTTCATCCACCCTACCTTGATCCTGTGGCAAACATCCTCATCAATATCGCCATTGCTTTGTAACATTGATCCTAAGTATTGGAAAGAGTCCCTTCTAGGTACTATTTGTCCTTGTAGACTAACATTTTCCTCTTCAAGACCAACACCACTAAAGTCACACCTCATATACTCGGTTTTGGTCCTACTAAGTCTAAACCCCTTGGACTCTAAGGTTTGTCTCCATAACTCTAATTTCTTATTAACACCTTCTCTAGTTCCATCTACAGCACTACATCATCAGCAAAGAGCATGCACCAAGGGATATCCCCTTGTATATCCTTCGACACCTCATCCATCACCAAGGAAAAGATGTATAGGCTCAAAGCTGATCCTTGATGTAGTCCTACCGTGATAGAAAATGCATCAGTCTCACTATCACTTACGCGCACACTTGTCCTAACATTATTGTACATATCCTTGATAAGGGTAATGTACTTTGTTGGCACTTTATGTTTCTCTAGTGCCCATCACATGACTGACCTTGGTATCTTGTCGTACGCCTTCTCCAAGTCGATGAACACTATATGCAAGTCTTTCTTCTGCTCCCTATATCTCTCCATAAGCTGACGAAGCAAGAAAATCGCCTCCATTGTAGACCTCCCAGGCATAAAACCAAACTGGTTTTTAGTGACATTGGTCACTTTCCTCAGGCGGTGTTCAATCACTCTCTCCCAAAGCTTCATAGTATGACTCATAAGCTTAATGCCTCGATAATTAGTACAACTTTGAATATCTCCTTTATTTTTGAAGATAGGTACTAATATACTTTTCCTCCATTCTTCAGGCATCTTGTTTGACCGAAAAATGTGGTTGAATAGCTTTGTGAGCCATACTATTGCCACGTCCCCAAGACATCTCCACACCTAAATAGGGACATCGTCAGGGCCGAGGGCCTTTCCTCCTTTCATCCTTTTTAAGGCCTCCTTAACCTCAAACTCTTGTATCCTCCGCACGAACCGCCTGTTGGAGTCATCAAAGGAGTCATCCAACTCAACCATAGTGCTCCCATTCCCATCATTGAATAGCACATTAAAGTAATCACGCCATCTATTCTTAATCTCTTCATCCTTCACTAGAATGCGGTCAGTCTCATCTTTGATGCATTTAACTTGATTGAGATCCCTCATCTTTCTCTCGCGGATTTTTGCTACCTTGTATATGTCCTTTTCACCTTCTTTTGTCTCTAGTCTCTCATATAACTTATCATAGGCCTGTCCTCTTGCCTTACTCACAGCCCGCTTTGCATTCTTCTTAGCCTCTTTGTACTTAAGCATGTTGCTTGCGCTTCTATCATTATGCCAACTCTTGTAACACTCTTTCTTCTCCTTAATGGACTTTTGTACATCCTCATTCCACCACCAAGTGTCTTTATCTACAAGTTTCTTTCCCTTTGTCACACCGAACACCTCACTAGCTACCTTCCTAATGCAAGTTGCCATCTTCATCCACATACTATCTGCATCTCCATTTTCTGCCCAGGGTCCTTCTGTGATCACCCTATTTTTAAAGGATTCTTGTGATTCTCCCTTCAACTTCCACCACTTTGTTCTTGTGATTTTGACACCTTTGTCCCGCAAAGAGCATGTATGGAAGCGAAAGTCAGCTACCACAAGCTTATGTTGTGTCACAACACACTCCCCCGGGATCAACTTACAATCTAGACACTCCCGTCTATCCTTTCTCCTAGTGAGGACAAAGTCAATCTGGCTAGAGTGTTAGGCACTACTAAAGGTCGCTAGGTGAGATTGCCTCTTCCTAAAGAGGGTGTTAGCTATCAACAGATCATAGGCTACGGCAAAGTTTAGGATGTCCTTACCCTCTTGATTTCTATCGCCGCATCTAAAACCTCCATGTACTCCCTCAAATCCTAGATTAGTTGCCACATGACCATTGAGATCTCCCACTATGAGGAGTTTCTCGGTTATCGGTACACTACTAACCATATCCTCCAAGTCCTCCCAAAATTGCCTCTTAGCACTCATGTTGAGCCCAACTTGTGGGGCATAAGCACTAATGACGTTCAAGACAATGTCCCCAATTACTATCTTGATTAAGATGATCCTATCCCCTCGTCTTCGAACATCCACTACTCCATCCTTAAGACTCTTATCTATTAGAACACCTACGCCATTCCTAGTCCCAACCGAACCAGAATACCAAAGCTTGAAACCGGTATTCTCGACTTCTCTCGCCTTTTGACCCGCCCATCTAGTCTCTTGTACACAAAGGATATTTATTCGTCTCCTAATGGCAACATCTACTAACTCACGTAGCTTCCCCGTCAAGGATCCTACATTCCAACTACCCACCCGAAATCTATGTTCCTCGGCTAGCTTCCTTACGCTTTGCAACCGTCGAGTAAGATGCAAAGACCCTTGCTCACTTATCACTACATCCGGACGATGATGTAGCGCGCCACTAAGGTGGTGGCGATCCAGCCCTTGCTCATTTAACACCATATCCGGGTTCCGATATGGCGCGCCACTAAGGCGGTGGCGACCCGGCCCTTGCCCACTTAACACCATACCCGGATTCCGATATGGCGCGTCGCTAAGAGGGTTACGCCCCAACGAATTGCTATTGGGTTTCATTTCCATGAGAATGGCTAAGTGTAAGTTGTTGGCTCGCCAAGCCTATCACAACCCCCTCCTCCTTTACCCGGGCTTGGGACCGGCTATGTCATTACAACATAGCCAAAACATTAAATGACCTATCTAATCATAACAGAAAAGGTACCAAAACTTGACTTCCGCCCAAACATTCATCAGCCTTTCCATTGCACTAGGCTACTTGAAGATCATCTGGGGTGCTCTAATGTGCTGGTGGAACGTTTGGAGATTTCTAACAAAGAAGACTTGATCCTCTGGTCTATTGTATAGAGTTTTGACTTTTGAGAAATGAAAGTTCGGCTGGAAGCTGGACTTGTGTTTCTATTGATGGCAAAATTACTCTTTAGGCTGTGCAGGTTCGGCTGCGGGCTGATTTTTGTTCTGCACCTGCGGTAGCTCTTTTCAAAATTTAGGGATTGTTTCCTAGAGATAAAGGATATAATTGACTCAATCATGAAAAAACGTGATATCTGGACACTTTTATATTGTATTATACATCAAAATTCAGCAGATCTTAAAAGGTTTCAAACTACTCTTTCGGGGAATATACTTTCAAACTACTAACAGCACAACTAGAAAACATCCTTGTTGCGCCTAAATGCTCGAAACACCTGCACCAGCCTCAACATTCCTACAATCTTATCAGCAGAGTGGTCTACTAAAGTAACAAAGAATCCTTGTAAAACCCTAAAACTCATATTTCCTTTTCTTTCTTACAGATTAATAGCTGAGAAACCTACTGAGATAATTAGCATGAAATTTTATGGGGTGAGCAAGATATACCTCATACACTTTCATAAAGCTCAGTGCATGTTTTAGCTGTTAGCAGAGCTTATGATGCCATGCCTAAGGGATAAAGTTGGATACTGTTATGCATACCTACTCCTTGGAATTGGTGCAGAATATTTCAAGAAAAAAATCTTACCACAAACTAAAAGTCTATCTTGAATTCCTTATTTTAGTGGCACCTTATAAGTCCTACTAACCATATTCTTATTTATAGGACATTTAGGGCAAGGAGTTAACAATAATTTTCGTGCAAATTTCTTGTCCTAAATGTCATGTAAATAAAAAAGGAGGGGGTGAAAAAAAATAAAAGAATGAGAAATATACTAGGCGTAGTAAGCGAAGAAACTCAAACCCCCTTTTTTTATACCAATAACAACTACTCGTCAATGAGTGGTCAGATGAAGCACTTGGTTTTGAAAAGAATCTTCTTAAAGTTACTTCATCGGAGTTATCAACAGGTGATACTAAAGTTAAACACATTTGAAAAATAAAATAAAAAGTCAATTATCACATTCTAAAGTTATGGTCAGCCAGTGTTTTCCTTTAAATAGACTGAACAAAAGGTATTTTCGTCTTTTTGGACGACGACATGCGCACTACTTAAGATGTCGAGAACGCAAGAAATGAGGCTGAAGTTCAGAATGCAATGTGTAAACGTAAATTAGTCCAATGTCATTCTGTTGTCTGTAAGTGAACTGAAGTTCAGAATGCAATCAATGTAAACGTAAATTAGTCCAATGTCATTCTGTTGTCTGTAAGTAATTAATATTTTTTAGTGTTGCGAGGATGAGCTCTCGTTCAGTTGTCATCAATCTAGTTATAACAGTCCTCTATAAAGCCAGAGCTCAATAACAAGCAATGTTTTTAAGTCGTCCGACTAATCATGATTAGTCATCCATATCAGTTATTGAAGCTCAATCAAGAGCAACGACTCGATGTGGGCGACTAGAAAACTAGTCGTCCGATAAGGGCGATTAGTTGGGCGATCAGCAGTGCTGGCGATTAGGATTACTAGGTCAGGAATTTTTTTGGGGCCTTATCTGCTGGCTAGTGGAAGAGGAGCATGTGTGGTATATATATATATATATATATATATATATATATATATATATATATATATATATATATATATATAGGTCGACTAGAGACTACCATTACGAATGGACAGGACAACTAGGATCGATTAGTCACCCTAGTCGATGATTAATCGTCCTAGTCGACCTAGTCGGTGGTTAGGCCACTAGGGTTGACTAGATGACTTGAAAACATTGATGACAAGAGTGGATATGAAACAGAGATGGTCGACTCTTGATTATGCAAAAAAGAAAAATATGAAACTACAAACAAAACAGCATACTCTGATCTATGCAACAGACCACCGGAATATTTAACATAATTCAACCCTTCCAGTATAAATGTATCATTCACATTTACTAGAACATCAGAATGAGGCTGAAGGGGGCAAGGGGCATGCACCAGATGAAAACACATTACAGCCAATAATTTGTTATGAAATCTCATATAATCCATAAATGAAATGCCTACACCTTTTAGAGCAACCTGAATTGTTAAACATTACTATTGTGGTCTGGTACTCTCCCACCTAGTGGCGTGGACAATCTATATTAACTCACATCATTCAGAGTTCAGCTAAGGAGTGATAATAGCTATCATTCCCTTTTAGGAAAGTTCGTTCCTAGATAATATACCCCATTGTAAGGCAAGCATACGTTTCAAAATTAGAAATTGGATTATTCGAAATATGGGAAGAAGAAAATATTATCATAATCTAAAATGATGCTTTGAGATTACTACCATTCCACTGAGATGATCAGAGCTAGACTACAGGAAACCACTGGTTCAATTCATCAAGAAGTAAAAGATATCTAAATAACAGTTTAAATTGGAAAGAAACAGTCAATTTTAGATCAAAGAAGAGAATGTCAGATTTAGAAAACATCATTCATTAAACATAAAGGGCAATCCTAAAAGCCAGCAGCACGAGAGCAAGAATATGCATTTCAAATTAAACAGTGCGATTTCAGCGAGCAAGAACTTTAACCCTAACTACAGAGTTGCCACCCTAAGAGATGATGCCAAGAGAAATCTTTGCTTCTCGGTCAGCAGGTCTAGCAGCATACAACTAAACCACTGCCAAGAGATAGTAGTAATCGATCGAGAACTGAACAACTAGGGTTCTTGGAACTCAACCCTAGGGGCACTAATACATAGCAAAATTGATTTTGGATCGGATAACTATGAACAAACATAGAAGGCGACTAAATTTTCCAAAGAAAGAACAAAAGAGGGGAGGATCTTGGGTGGGGTTTGTACCTCGCGGGGCGGTGGCTGCGAGAAGGAGAAATTGACCTTGGCCTGGATAGCGATGCGGACGTCGTCGGCGTCGATCTGGGGCTTTCCGGCGTGGTCAGCGTAGACCTGGGCGTCCCCTAGAACGTCGCCGACGTAGCGGTAGGCCAGGTCCAGGAACTGGTGCACCACGCGCGGCTCGTACTCGCCCTCGCCGAGCCCCATGGAGCGCAGGAGCTGCCGCACCACCCGCGCGTCCCGGGGCTCGTCCGCAACGGACGCCCCTACAGCAGCGGCCGACGGTGCTGATGGCCGCGCTCCGCCGGCATCCATGGTTGGTGCGGCTGTCTGGTGGGGTTTGGGGGCCGTATCGGGAAGGGGAGAAGAGCTTTATTCAATTAGTATAATGATATATAGTTTTATTTTCTATAACAATCAACAAATGACGCTTTGGCCGAGTGGTTAAGGCGTGTGCCTGCTAAGTACATGGGGTTTCCCCGCGAGAGTTCGAATCTCTCAGGCGTCGTATTTTTTTTTCTGCTTTAAGCTTAGTTGTTTCTTTTGGGTCTCGTATGCAACTTTATACAACTTTCGATAATTTCCCAACCTGTTTTTGTTATGTATATAAATTTATTCTCTTTTCGGGTAAGTCTCCAATTTGATGCCTCAACTAATTTAACATATGTTTTTTCTTCCAAGTAATTTAACGCTTTGATGGAATGTTTGCTACAATATCAATCGCAACTCCTTCAAGACCACTCTAAAAGAAAATAAATCCACTCTAAACCCCATCCTCCCCTTTTTTGCTTTTAGCTTCGTTGTTTCTTTTGGGTCCTCGTATGCAACTTTGTACAATTCTCGGTAATTTTCTAACTTGTTTTCGTTATGTATATAAATTTATTCTCTTTTCAGTTAAGTCTCCAATTTGATGCCTCAACTAATTTAACACCATATGTTTTCTTCCAAGTAATTTAACACTTTGATGGAATGTTTGCTAGAACATCAATCACAACTTCTTCAAAACCACTCTAAGCGAAAATAAATGCACTCTAAACCCCATCCTCCCCTTGCTTCCATCATCATAGTTTGAGCTAAACTGCCACGCAGCAGAAAATGAAAGTCATGATGGTAAAACATCACCATGATAAGTGGGTAGGAAGCAAGGTCTTGAAGGACAAAATAGAACAGTTGCAGAGGAGTTGCTGGGGAGCAATTGGATGAGGTCTCTTCGAATGATAGCAACAACAAATAGTAGAATTTGCTGCATCGTGGAACTTATTGGATGGAGTAACTATAGATGAATATATAAAAGATAAAGTGTAGTAGATAAAAACGGCGAATGGACAATATTCAGCAAGATTCGCCTATGCAAAACAATTGTATGACACTATCACGTGATTGTTATACCTTTGGAAGGCAAGGGCTGAACCAAAAGTATTATGATTTGTTTAAATAGCATTACAAGAAAAACTGCTAACAACGGACAACTTAGAAAAAAAATATTTTGCTGTGTGGCTTAAGTTACCAATGCTATATAGGACCTTTAATATGTAAGTGGTTCTCCTCTTCTAATCTAATGAAATTGGTAGAGCCCTTGCCTGTTTATCTTAAAAAATATTTTGCAAGTTGTTAGTACTTTTTCCTAGGCATTTTGACTGTTTTTACTAGAAAGACAGAGAGGTGCTTGAAAAGGCAGAAAAGACGAAGCCAGATTGCATATTGTAATTATACATGATTAAGTCCTCGTCAAGTCAATCAAAATGAAATATGGAACGTCCAATACAAAGTCCGAATGAAAAAGTTATGTCGACTAGAAAATACTCAGACTATAAGACCGAAAGTTCTAATTTATAAACCAAAAGTTCCAGTTTCAATACATTTACACCGTGAGAAATTCAGAAGTATCGATTTAGAATATCAAAGTTTCGAATGACAATTTGCAAGTTCTGATTTAGAATCTAGAAGTTCCAATTTTGATAACCTAGACTGAGTTGGAGTTATAACTCTTGGGTGATTTAGGGAAGGCCAGTGTGATGCTCTTGTTATTGTGAAAAACTGCTTACCTATTGGTGTGAAGCATTTTTCGGAGGAATGTGGCTCCTTGTGAGTTGTGAACCTAGAAGTCCATTGTCCAGGGCTAGAGCTCAGTTGCAATCTTTGTCCGCTGAAGATATCGAACAATGTCTGTGACCTCATCTGGTGCTTGTAGTCATATTAGGAAAAGATCTAACCACGACTAAATCGACAATTTCAGAGTTAAGCAAGGATTTCAGCCCCATGCCAGTGAATGGGTGCAAGGATGGGGAGATATGCCCTTACTACTGCAAGATTTTCATGCACTGGGGAGGAGGTGCTATCCCAATTCTCACTGGTCAAAACTTGCCCTGTCGAGTTGTGATTTTTTTTCAATCTATGGTGTAGGAGACGATAGAGACCAATGAAGCAACATTCAAGCAAAAACTGAGCAATTCCATTATAAATGATATAAAGCAGACAATTCCATCCTCTCTGATAGAGGTTGACCTAATAATATTTTTTAATGTAAGATAAATTACTAATAGCTGAGATACAAATGACTTATTTTTTATAGAAACAATACAATCTTGCAATCATAGGGATCATCATATGAATGCCTTGCCTCACACACCCGCTCCAACACCATGACGATGATAGACAATACCAACCCTTAAGCGGAAGAAAGGGTACAGTCGTTTAAACTCATCCACGTCAATCCAACTTGCGCTTTCATCAGGAAAGCCAAACCATTGAATCAGAATCTGCAACTTTCCATGGCTCAATCGCGACTCCACAACCTTACGTGGATAACGTCGCAGTAACATCTGTCGACGTCGAAACTTGGATGGATTCTGAGCGGGTGCTTTTGGAGACATCCTTGGAGGTGCAAGCATTTCGTAACTCACGCGTGATGAGGATGAGGAGGAGTAGAGGGAGGAGGAGGAGTCGAGTTCTAATTTATTATTGAAGAAAATAATCGGTCCCTCTTCTTTATATAAATGGCGCAACAACAGTAAAATAATTTATTTAGAAAGTCAATGAAATCTCACCGGGATTCTCTTATTCACACTACACTCAAACAAGGCGGATTTCATATGCAACTTGCATGCAAGATATTTGGTAAGGTAATAAATTCGTCCACCACAGACATGTTTGTTGTTGCTAGTGGGGACCCGTTTCACCGGAGTCAACTTTTGCTACTCATAACAATCTCTAGATTAGTAGTTGGTACACACAATAGATTAGAATAAATTCCGTACATCGATTATTTATTAATAAACCCATCTGAATCTTAAAATTAAGTTCTAGATTACACTCAACTTGGCTAGTTTAGAGCCACTAGAAAACAATAATGCCTTGAAAATCAGAGGAGCGAAATGGCACCATGCCATAGTGCTAGACCCAATCATCATCCTCACTTGATCTTCTTTTGATAAACCACATGTAAAGAAGGGTGGGTATTAAAGGTATTAAACAATCTCTAACACTACTCAAGGGTTGTGTTTCATGCATGACGGCTTTAGCAAGGAGAGGCTATAAGGTTTAGTTATTGCCGAAAAGTATTTTATACAAAGTCCCCTTTGAAAGAGGTTTGCAAATAGAGTCTAAAAAAGTTGAAGTCATTATTTTGTTTTGTGGGACCGAAGATGAACTTCATTCCTCCAATTTTTTAAGTTTTATATGAGTTTTCGGATCCTTTGGTCCTACTGACTCTGGTACACTACCATAATAGCCAAAATACAACAACTGCCACACACATATATCATAGAGATATACTAATTCCAATCATATGGAGCACAAGACATAACGTGCCAGTAACTATTGTTAGTGATATAGGAACCAGATCCCCATGATCACATATTCAATCATAAAGGATCCTAAAGGATGTTATGACAAGGATAAAAGGACAAAATTGTTGCATGCATTCAAGCCATCATGACCAAGTGCATGGGCATACGTGTAAGTGAAAAGTAAATGTCACATCAACGGTAGGGGTTGTTCCTCAAAAGCAAATATCACACTAACAGTAGGTGTCATGCCTCTTTACTTTAGTTTGCCTATTGTGGAACCCATCTTGGACGATAAAAAGAGGACCGGGGCAAGCTGAAGGGGGATCTTTTTTTTTGAGGGGAGGAGGGGAGCTTCTTCCTTTGTTGCATCTTACTTTCTCGGACTCTCGAGCACAAGAGCATGAGCTCTTCTCCATTGTGACCCGTCACCATAAATATACAAAAATACAAAGGAAGTGTGGCGTAGGGCTATTATCCTTTGGGAGGCCCAAACCCAGGCAAAAATCCCTCGCGTGCTGTCTATTTTTTCAAGTCATCGATGAGATATATTCCCTAACCGAATCTCGAGGGGTGGTTCTAGCTAACACCCACATGTTGAATTCGAGCACCGACATTTGGCTTGCTAGAAAGGGGGGTCGAGACACTAATTCTCTTCACTATTGCCTTGCATGAGCACCAACATTGAGCAGTCGCCACCAAGACAAGACCATCGGTGGAACATCTTTGGCCATTAGAATGATGGTGCCACCACAAACGCAGTCATGTGTTATATGCAAGCTAAGACTCCTCTTCTTTGGGTATCTCTTCTCTTCTTGTTATTCTCTTTGCACTCTGTACATGAGCACATGTGCATATCCTCACGATGGTCGCTTTCTGTAATCCCGCAATTTATTTTGTGCGTAGATTGTTGAGTGGCTTGATCACTTGGGGAGTTTACAGATCCATCTTTCTTTGTTTATTACCATGCACCACAGTGGTGTCCCGTGTGCCCGTGGAAGCGGACGACGCCGAGACTGCGGCCGCAACACAAAACACCACAACGAACGTGGTGACGACAGCAGGTCCACGCCAAGCAACAACGACGGCTTCGCGCCATACAACAAAGTTGGCGTGGAGTCATTGCCCCAACCTACAAGCGGATGTGGAGCCCCACTAAGATCTGGTTTCCTCGAGTCCCGAGTCAATGAGGCTCAGTCTGACGTCCTGATTTGGATCAGACCGAGTCAACTCTGAGCTGCCACAACGACTCCGAGCTACCGCATCAATCACGAGCTGCTGCGTCAGCCTCGAGCTGTAGCATCGACCCCGAGCTACCACGCCGACCCTTGGTCGTAGTGACTCCTTGAGGGGTCCAAGACACCCTGACGCTCTTACTCACGGCAGCCTCGACTCACTGTTCATCTTGTGAAGCTTGAGTGGCTCCTCGAGCTTTAGAGTCTGACCTATGTGACTCAACCACTGAAGTTGGCACAGCGGGATGGGGGACTGCCATTCAACTGGCTTGCACGACATCTTGGTCTCGCATGATAACACACATGCACGGCTAGAATCCGACGAAACACGTTCAGGGGCTCGTCCCACCACCATGCACTGTAAGCCGTAGGGTATGTACTGAGTCAATTCGTTAATTTTTCTAGCCAAAGACAAATTGGTCGCACTAAGGCCGATCGCGTCAAAACTGACTCCGGTCGCATTAAAGTGGTCGACTTGATTGATCACACAAAAGTCCATTTGGGTGGCTCGGGAAAGCAGAAAGCCAACTATAGCCGCACCAAGTATGCTCCAGTTGCCAACTCCGGTCGTACCAAGTCCACTCGGGTAGCCCATTCCTGAAGCGACTGTCTAGTTAGAGACATGCCCAAGTCCACTCGTGGGCTTGCTCCAGCAGAAAGACGATTCTGGTCGCACCTACACCCACTCAATTAGCACACCCGATTGAAGACCGACTCCGGTCGTAGCGCTACACTTGACGCCATAGCTAGGCGACTCCAAGTCATTGACCCCCAGATCATTCTATAGTCCACACTCAGTGGCTGGCCTCCAAGTTATCCTAATGTCCATTCTCATGGTCAACCTCCGCGTCGCTCCAAAGTCAATGTCGGGTGGCCGACCTATGGGTCGATATAAAGTCAACCTTCGGTGGCCGACTCCAAAGTTGTTCTGAAGTCGACACTCGATGGCCGAATCCAATATCGCTTTAAGGTCCACTCCGGTGACGGACCTCAGTCGCATTCTCTTCTATGAAAAGTCCACTCCGGTGGCCCATTTCTACGGAAGGAACGACCTACTCCAACGGCCAATATTTGGAATCATCATGTACGGACGTTTAGGCCCCATCCCTAGTCTCGCTAGAATTCTACGCTCGACAATAGGGTCGGGGCTATTGTCGGTGATATAGGAACCGAGGTCCCTAAAATCACATATTCAAGAACAAAGGATCCCAAAGGATGTTATAACAAAGAGAAAAGGACAAACTGTTGTATGCATGCAAGCCATCATGGCCAAGTTGATGGGCATAAGGTCAATAAAGGGCTCTGTGGCAGCACACGTGCAAGGAAAGACAAATATTGCATCAGCAGTACCGACTATCTCTCTAAAGAAAATATCACTTCAATAATAGGGGCCATGCCTCTTTAATTCAGCCCACCCATTGTGGACCCCTCTTGGATGATGAAAGAGGAGGACCGGGGCAAGCTGAAGGGTGTTGAATCCTAAGGATCAACTAGACACTAGATCTTCGGGTGTAATATGGAATAAAATGGATCGTAAACTAACTTGCATAAAACAAAAGAACGATAACGGATTTCACGTACCTTCTGGTGTGGATGTCGAAGCCGCCATTTCGACGACCTTGAATGAGTTGATTTGGACAAGGTTTAGACGAGGTCTGACAGCGTGGACTCTTACCCATGCTCCCTCACCTTAGAGATCGAATCGAGGTGTTTGTTGGGGTCGGTTTTTGGGTCACGAAAATGTTGTCCTCCGTGCCCCCGGCGTTTCCCTCCTTTTATATTGTGTGGTTCACGAGGGGGCCCACAATCATGGAACGGTTGGTGCCTCGATCAAGGCGCGTGGGGAGAACGGATCGGGACAGGCCGATGGGCCGTCCCCAAATGGAGATCACATCTTTCGGCGTTCGGATTTCCGACTAGTAATCAAATGACTCACGCTCTTTCTCCGGATGGCATGCTAATAAAGATAGGGTTTTATCCTGGTTCGGACAATGTGACCTACGTCCAGCTTGGGGGGCTCGTCGGCGTTGTATTAGCTCATGCGGCTTGTGCAACTGAGGTTACAAACGGGACTCTCTCGGGGGTTCCCTTGTGTCTTTTTTGCTCCCCCCCCCCCCCCCGGGGATGTGCCTTGGCTCTCCCTTTTATATCCCCTTCGCATCCGCCTACCTCCTGCCTCTTCATAAATGGGGTGAAAGTTTACATAAAGGCGTCGGATCCTAGTCTATCGAGTCCTGTTTGTGGGATAATGAGTACGCTCGCCCCAGTTTGTAGTCGATATCCACTTTCCGCCACTGTGCCTCTGCACGGGATGGGACGGGATGGATGATGACAGTGGCAGACGTCGTGCCTATCTGTTCAGGTGTGGTGTCCCGTGTCGTTTTGAAGTCCTTCCTTCATCCTCTCGCGTCACTATCGAAGTCTTCCGCCTTTTACAGGCTGATGTCACTGACCGACCTTTGGGGTTGGTCGTCCCGTCCCTACCCTTACCAGTGGGGGGCCGGTTGTATTGTCCTAACCTTGGGGTCAGGGTTTATTGTTGTGGCGCTCTGCGCTCGGGCCCTAAGCCGAGGCCCAGCGCAAGCGTCCTTCAAGGGGCTTGGTCATCGTGACGGGCTCGTGCAACTTTGTCAGCTTGTTCCGCTGCTCTTCGGGTACCTGGGGTCCATTATCCCGTTAGTAACCCCCGGGCAATCGGGCGAGTTATCGTTGAATTGGTCTGGGGCAAATTCTTCTTTCGATGGAGATCTTCGGTGGGCCTAGAGGAAAAGTACAAAGGAATTAATACATTATTTTGTTTTGATTCAGAGTTGCGTTTGAACTCGGGGTCTTGGACGCTGAGCCCGTCGTAGTTGGGGGTCGTTTCGTTAGCCCCCGGGCCCTTTCCTCATGCGCCCGGTTCAGCTCGAGCCATGGTTTCACGTCATTTCCCTTCCGCAAATTGCTTGCAATTTGGAGGGGTCGAGACATTCGGGAATTTACCTTGATGGCCGAATTCCCGAGCTCGGTGAGTTACCTAGCGGGTTAATCTGAGTGGAACCCCGCTGCCTCTTGGCTGGGGAACCAGGTTTAGACCTGGTCAGGACTCGGTGCCCGCGTTCCATGAGATCCTACCGGGGGGTACTTGCACAGAACTCGAGCCTTTCGGGGGCCCGAGCGGCTCGGTGCCGACCCTTTTGAGGGAGCAACTGTCGAGTCGGCGAGGCAGGACTCGGATAACAGAGCGTTGGAGACACCGGGAGCATCCGAGCACTCCCGAGTCTTCCATTTGTTTCACCATCTCAGGTCGTCTGTCTCTTACTCTGGGTCATTCCGGCGGTCCTTTCGACCTGTTTATCAGGTAGACCTTCGAATCCAGAATTTCGGTTGTGATTTTGAAAGAGCGGGCCTTAATACCTTAACTATTCGTGAGGTTTTTTAATTTGTAGAACCTTATAACGTCATGTACGTGGCAGGTAAAAAATAAAAAAGTAGACACATTGTGTGGGTTTCGAGGGGGCGAGTTTTTCGACGAGTGCTTCTGATTCTGGATGGGCAAGTCTATCGAGGGGTGCATGCGTTCGCAGGTCCTAACGTCGGGCTTAGTTCGCATCGTTCCCCATCCGCAAACCTCCCGGGGTCTGGAGGGGTTGAACCGACTAGAAATTTACCTTGGCGGTCGAATTCCTGGGCTCGGTGAGTTGCCTAATGGGTTAATCCGAGTGGAAACCTGCTGCCTCTTCGCAAGGACTGGGGAATCAGATTTAGACCTGGTCGAGGCTCGGTGCCCGTGTTCCATGGGATCCTACTTATGGACACTCAGGCGAACCCGGGCCTTTGGGGGGCCCAGGCGGCTCGGTGCCGAGTCCCCCCACGGGGGGAGGGGGGAAACTGTTGAGTTGGCGAGGCAGGACTCGGATAATAGAGCATTGGAGATGTTAGGAACATCGGAGCGCTCCTGAGTCCGCCGTTCATTTGGCCATCTCAGGTCGTCTGTCCCTCACGCTAGGTTGTTTTGGGCAAGCCTTTCGACCTATAGGCGGTCCTTCGAACCTGAAACTTTGATCGTGCTCTAGGGGCGAGCTGAAAAACATCTTTTTTTTGACTCGCATAGACCTCCATGCGTGAGCCTGGGGATGCCACGTGGTTATAAGGCTAAAGGGCGTGGCACGTCGTTTGGGAAGAGGAAGAAGCGTGTGTATTTCAAAGTCCCGCCACGGGTTTTGAACAGGCAGGCTCATTTGACCGTTATTATAGCGAGTGTCGTGTCCCAAGGTCTCGGGAGAGAAACACACTCCTTCTACGGCGGGAGGCGTTGGGGCACACACGTCCGTGGGCCCCAGTGCCTTTACTATTGCCTCCGGCGGGCTATATAAACTGCCTCTGGGGTGCAAGTCTTCATTTCGGCATCTTGTTGTATTCTATCCTTCTTTCGTCCCTGTTTTACACCTTGGTAGCGTGAGTTTTGGGGAGTGGAAAGATTGAGGGTGAGTATGAGGGCTTCCTCCTTCTATCGAGCGCTTAATCGAGCTACGGATGTGCCTCCTCTAAATGTGGCAGTTGATTGCCGGCTTATGGATCCTGGTGGCCAGCCACGTTCGAGTTTACTCCTGGGCAGCGCATCCGTGGCATTTCGCTCTATCGTCGCCGAAGTCTGTGAAGGGCTGGCATCAAGGCTGACCCTAGGTCCATATGGGTCCGGGACTTCCGCTTCTCATGGGATGACCACTCGTCGACTGGTGATGCCGGGGCATCGTGGATGTGTGCAAATGGCAGGCTGTCGCGGTCTAGACATGAGGCAAGGTGCCGTGAGCGGAAAATCTGATCGAAGGCAAACGAAAAAGCTGACAAAAGGCAAGCGAGCTTGCAAGAACACTGACCATGGGGAAGCGATCTTGCAAGAATGTTGAACTACGGATGTTGCCTGTAATCATCAATTTTATTATTGGCAACATCCCCCTGTAAGACTTTGTTCGGTCACCTACCCCTTTGCCTTGTAATGTAAAACGCACTAGCCCTTCGTGCCTCTTATACAAAGAAAAAAGCAAAGAAATTTTTTCGATGTGTGTGATACTCTTGCTCTTTGTGTTTTGTGGTTTGTTATTCTGAGGACTTTCGCAGCTCTCGTCTGCAGAATGCGAACTATGGGTTGAAGAAGGAAATCCAAATATGTCGCTTTCACTTTTGTGTCGTGCCATATCCGTAGCCTAGAGAGCTTTTCGTAGTCTCCGACCGTAGGCTGCGTGGCGCGGGGGAGGTGCTAAGGAATTTTTTTGTCGATTTCTTAGGGAAAGTAGCCCTCGAGTGATATATGGCGTCCAAGCTGGTTGAGGCGCCATGTGACACTTAATACGCGTGGGTTTGTCCGAGATCTCATTGTTCGGGGTTGGGAGTTTCGGTTTCGTTGGCGAGACAATGCGCTCGGGCTTGAGCCCGGGCGGATAAGGTCTATATTAGACATGCGAGTAATGGTTCGAAGATAAAAGCAAAGGAGCTGGTGTGTGAGCACTTATCATTTTGTTTCCCGACATTATTTCTTTCGCTCGGAGGTCAGGGCTGTCATGTGCGGAGCTCTGGAATGTTTGATGTCTCTATTGTCGGGGAAGACGTTCCCTTTGACATCTTTCGTCGCCGCGTGGTGGGTCGTGGAGCGTCTACTACCTCGTCCAAGCCTTCCTATGGGGAGGGCGGCTTTCGTCCGTCCTCATCGGTCTGGGTCTTTTAGAAAGCAGGGTTTTTGACTTCAAAAGCATGAGGTCGGGGTCGTCGTGATCAGCGGCAGCCGAGTGCTTGCTGGTCACTTTCCGCTTCTAGGAGGGCGGCGTCGGGGGCTTCCTTTTTGTATCGTCAGCTCGTTGCTGACTGCGAGGGAGGGGGGGGGGGGCTCGGGCATCTTATTTTGGTGGGGCATAGGAGGTCGAGACCTAGTCGATAAGAAGCTTCTTGGGGGGATGGTCCGGAGGTTTTGTGCATGCTGGGCGAAACGCTTTCGACCTCTGCTGGAAGGTGCGGTCTCCGTTTTACTCGACTGAGGTCCTTCGACTCGAGCAGGAGGCTCATGTGTATCTTCCCCTTTGGCGAAGGCAGCAAGGGAAGAGGTCGCCCGTCGAATGGCCGCATTGGCTCGGAGGTCGGCTGCTGTGATGCCCCTCCGAGAGTATGACCGGACTTGGGCTCCTCGTACGTGGGGCGGTCAGACATCCTGCTCCACTGCTATTTGCCTTGCATTTGGCGGTGTGATTGATCGTCTTGGAGCAAAGTAGCCACGCGTACCACGATCGTGCTTGGCGCAGGCCTCGACTTCTTCGAAGGTGCGGATCCTGCCAATGTTCATCGACCGACATCCTGGTTCGACTGGCTTGACGATGTTAACCTCTAGAGCCGCTGACTTCTGTCGCCGTTGGCTTCCTTCGACATGAGTGCCGCTAGAAGTTATGAGGCGAATGGTCGCGTTGGAGGAAGCAGATTCTCACTCTCGCCCAGTGGTCGACCATGTGGTCCTGTCAACCTCTGTCGCTCGGGGGGTCCGACCCCTCTGCCAAGAAATGCTTGAGGAGGGTGCAATCCTTGAGGGTGTGTTTCACTTGAAAGGCGTGACTGGTGCATGACTTTCCAAGCATCCTCTCGAAGTGGTCGGTTTGCGTCGGGGCTGGCTTCTTGCCTTCGTGGCACTCGGCCCTGGCGCCCAGGCCTGAGTCTTACCTGGCTTGGCGTCATTGTTTGCCGATGCCAGGCCTCCCTCTCTTCTTGCCCTTTGGACACGATGCTGCACCTTTCCTCATGCGAGGGACCATTGGAGTCGCCTGGTCAGTTACTGCCCCAACCGCCGTTTTCGCTGATGCCCGGTTGGTGGCTATGGCGGACAAGCTCCTAGTGTTCTTTGGTCCGGTGCGGCCGGGTCCGTGCATCGGAATCTCACGGATCGCTTCGAGCTGGGGAGTTCCAAGGATGTGGCTCGACGTGCAGGTCTACAGTGTCTTCGCGGTGCTCTTGATGCGTTGGCGGGGGTGATCGCGATAGGACGCATTTCGCCAACGGGTGAGCAAGCTCTCAACGGGTTGGGACGCGGTCCCCTCTAGCAGCGAGTGGAGATCTTGATATATGCACCGCACCTCCAGGTTTTCGGGTCCTGAGAGGTTGCGCAGCATGGCAACCGCGGCGCCACGTTCTGACTCAGTTTCTCAAAGTGTGGCGGGCCGTGCGCGTCGACAGTGACGCTTGCCCGTGCCTAGATACTGCGTGTCCACTGTCCCTCCGAGTTGGGGTGGAGGCTTCGTAGGGCCTCAAACGCGGCCGCATCCGCCTCTAACTACGCCTTTTCTGTCTTGAGCGCAATTTGGCACGCGTCAAGCTTCTTGGCCGGTCCTCGCACGGATGTTGGCTGCTCGTTGTGGCTTCATTGCATCGCTTCCCGTCGCATGAATGTTGGTGGAGGCAAGGTGCTAGCGGGAAGAACAGTCGAAGAAGCGTTGCCGACCCTCGCGATGTTGCGCTTGTAGGGAGGGCAACGATCCTCGTCGGATCCTGTGTCGGCTCTGTAGTCACCTCCGGTTGTTTCCTCCAGAAGTGAGAGGAGAGATGGTTATGACTGACCGACTGCGCCCATGGAGTGATCTTCAAGGGAGTCATCGGCAGCGTTGGTGGACACGTCGTCTATCCGACGGGGGACAGCGTTGTCGCCGGCGGCAGATTCCCGTATTTCAAGATGAGAAAACTGATATAGCGTGAAGGCGGCTTTGGCCTCTAGTTTGCTGTTGTGGGCGACGATGAGATCGGGGCTGATGGGACTTCCCTTCGGTGATGAAGCTTGAGGTTGCGAAAGCCATCACAGGAGGAACGAGGAAACGTGGGGCGCCTGCTACTTGGCGCACCAACTGTCGGCGTTTGGATTTCTGACTAGTAATCAAATGCCCCATGCTCTTTTTCGGTATGGCTAGCAAATAAAGACATGCTTTTATACTGGTTCGGACAATGTGTCCTACATCCATCTTGGGGGGCTCGTCGGCCTTGTATTATCTCATGCGACTTGTACAACTGAAGTTACAAATGGGACTCTCTCTTGGGTTCCCTTGTGTCTTTTTTACCCCCCTAGGGATGTGCCTTGGCTCTCCCTTTTATATCCCCTTCGTCTCCTCCTACCTCCCGCCTCTTCATAAATGGGGCAGGAGTTTACATAAAGGCGCGGGAGCCTATTCTACCTAGCCACGGTACATGGATAATGAGTATGCTCTCTCCAGTCTTGTCTGTAGTTGATATCCGCTTTCCACCACTGTGCCTCTGCACGGGATGGGACGGGTCGGACAATAACAGTGACAGACGTCGTGCCTGTCTCTTCGCCTGTGGTCTCCCGTGTCGTATTGAAGTCCTTCCTTTGTCCTCTCACGTCAGTATCGAAGTCTTCCACCTTTTGCGGGCTGACGTTGCTGACTGACCTTGGGGGTCGGTTGTCCCGTCCCGACCCTTGCCAGGGGGGTCTGCTGTCTTGTCCCAACCTCGAGGTCGGGATTTATTGTTGAGGCGCCCTGCACTCGGGGCCCGACTCGAGCGTCCTTCAAGTAGCTTGGTCATCGTGACGGGGTTGCACAACTTCACCATCTTGTTCCAGGCTCTTCGGGTACCTGGGGTCCGTTACCCCGTCAACATCCATCTCCAACATTCCCCCTCCTTGATCTCCATGGATCAAGCTTATCAAAATCTACTTAATTTCTTAAATTAAACTTGGTGTTCATTTCTTCATGTTCGACATACTGAACACATCGCATCAGAATAGACAAATACATAGTATCTGATTAGATGACTACAATACATCTTACACTTAGAAACAACCTTATTCTTAGTTTGGCCCCTAAGTATCCAGGTGTTCATAGGTTTTTCCTTAATCCCATGTTGGCTATGTGTTATCTGAACACACTGGAGGAGGACCTTTAGTATCCGGATCCGCAATCATTCGTTTGCTACTAATATGCTCAAGACTAATAGTACGATCCTAGATTTTGTCTTTCACAATATAAAACTTAATGCCGATGTGTTTGGCAGAAGCACTCGGCTTGTTGTTGTGAGAGTATAATACTACGGGTTCTGTGTCACAGTATAACTTAAGTGGTTTTTCAATACCGTTGACCACTCTAAGACCAGGTATAAATTTCTTAAGCCATAATCCTTGCCTCGTGGCCTTGTAACAAGCAATAAACCCGGCATGCATTGTGGATGATGCCATGACGGTTTGTTCAAAGCTTTTCGATGAGACATCTCCATTTACGAGGGTGAATATATAACTTGACGTGGATTTCTTAGTATACACGCAACCCACAAAATCTGAGTATGAGTATCCCACTACCTCTAGTGGGTCTGTTTTATTATACGTTAACATAAGGCCTTTTGTGACTTGCACATATCTTAGTGCTTTCTTAATTGTCCTCCAGTGATCAACCTCTGGATTGCTCTGATATATGCCAAGCATCCCGGTTACGAAAGCCTAAGTCAGGACGAGCACATACTTGAGCATACAAAAGCCTTCCAACAACATAAGCATATGGAACTGATTTCATTTGAGCGATCTGATATTGGTTCCTAGGACAGTGAAAGTTCCCAAACTTATCGCTTTCTAAATATGTATTTGGGATAAAGCCAATACCCCCTTACATCTATCTCGGTGAATTTCAATTCCTAACACGTAGGATGCTTCACCAAGATCCTTCATATTGAAGTTGGAGGACAAAAACTTCTTAGATTATAATAGTAGATTGACACCACTACATGCAAGTATGTCATCTATATAAAGAACAAGGAAAATAAATTTCCCGTTCTTAAACTTAGGGTATATGTTGTTGTCCTCATTTTTCATAAACTCAAATATTCTTATAGTCTCATACAACTTGAAATACCACTGCCTAGAGGTCTGTTTAAGTCCATAGATGGACTTTTTAATCGGTATCCCATATGTTCCTTACCCTTAATGACAAAATCTTTTAGTTGTGTCATATAGAAGTCCTCATATAGATCCCTATTAAGGAATACAGCTTTTACTTCCATTTGATGTAATTCTAAATTATAATGTGCCATTAAGTCCATAATGATTCTAAATAAATTCTTAGTAGAGACGGGTGAGAACGTCTTATTATAATCTATGCATTCTCTTTGAGTGAAGCCTTTTGCCACAAGACATGCCTTATACTTTTCAATCTCCCCTTTGGAGTCACGCTTAGTCTTGTAGACCCACTTATAGCCTACTGTCTTAGCTCCATTTGAAATTTCGATTAATTCCCAAGCTTTTTTGGCACTCATAGAACTCATTTCATCCTCCATGGCTTTACGCCGCTCGGATGATTGAGGACTTCTCATAGTTTCTTCAAATGAGGTGGGATCATCCTCCACTTGAAATTCTTCACTCATAGATCTCATAGTCGCTAGGAATAGCCGATCTTCTTACTCTTTGAGATCTTCTAATTGGCACATTATCTTCTATTTGAGGCGGTTGTTGCTCCTCATCATTAGCAGTGACTGACTCAAGAGGCTCAGAAAATTGAACCAGTTCCTGCAGAACAGGAGCCTCACTTACTATCTGTGTCACCGATGTGGGACTAACAATAGGTGTTGAAACAACAACGATGGGCACTGTTGGTTCAACTACAGCAGGTATCGAGAAATATGGTTCATGAATTGTTGGAGTGAGTGCATACGCCCGCTTCTCCTAAAGATAAATTTCTCGGGGTACCATACTCCCCTAATCATGACATCCTCTAAAAAAGGCATGCCTCGTTTCTACAAGCTTAGTGTGTCGGTCAGGACAGTAGAAACGATAACCTTACTCTTTTCTAGATAGCCAATAAAATGGCAACTTACGGTCTTAAAATCCAACCTACTAATGTTAGGGTGAAACACTTTTGCCTCAACAGCACAATCGCACACATGAAAATATTTAAGTGTGGGCTTACGTCCTATCCAAAACTCATACGGTGTTTTTGGCAATGACTTACTAGGTACCCGATTAAGAATATGAATGGAGGTTTTTAACGCCTTCATCTATAAATCAATCGGCAAAGTAGGATAACTTAACATACTTCTTACCATATCCATTAGCGTACGGTTACGACTTTCCGCTATTCTGTTCTGTTGAGGCTCGCCCTGTGTAGAATACTGGGCGACTATGCCATTTTCCTACAAAAACCTTGCAAAAGGTCAAGAAACTTGGTCGTACGGGGTATGACGACCGTGGTACTCCCCTTCGCGGTCGGATCTTACCACTTAATTTTTTAATTATGCTGATTTTCCACTTCGGTCTTAAATATTCTGAATTTATCTAATGCTTTGGGTCTTTTCTTAATTGGATAAATATAGCCATAACGTGAGTAGTCATCCGTAAACATTATGAATGAATCATACCGATCTATAGATGATACAGAAAACGGACCACAAATGTTGAGAAGGATTGTTTCTAAAATTCTCTTACTACGTTTGGTATTTTTCTTAATTCTCTTAACGTATTTTCCTTTAATGCAACCAATGCATTGTTTGGAATCAAAAAGTCTAAGTGAGGAAGAATTGATTCTCAAAATAAGCGTTCAATCCCCCCCTCAAAATATGGCCTAAACGACAATACCATAATTTTTAAGACGTTTCGGGATCATTTATTTTGCTCTTATGAAATACTAAGTCGTTATGCGAGGAAATTCGATCATCGTTTACGACATTAACATCAACATGCAAGGATAACAAATATAACATGTCTTGTGAAAAGGCAAGACCCATAATATTATTATTAAACTTAATAAGACATCTGTCATTGCCAAAATGACATACATATCTAGAATCATCCAAACATGGTATAGATTCCTCTTTAAAGAGGGCACATAAAGAATATTAATAATCTTAAGTACAAAGCCATCTCTAAGTACTAATGGGAGATCTTCAATGGCTTTGACTTCAGCTTCATAGTCATCAGCGACTTTATTGACACTTTTCCCTTTTCTTAGGGTCCTCCTCATAGCAAATTCCTATATTAAATACAAACATGCACCGTGGCACCTGAGTCAATCCACTATATAGATTGTGAATAGTCTAAAAACAAGAATTCATCAACAAAAAAATAAATCATTACCGTTCTTACAACACAACTTCAAGAAGCCAACACAGTCCTTCTGATAGTGGCCTTTCTGCTTATAAAATCTGCACTAATCTTTATCAACCTTTACATCCTTTGGTGGAGGATGCTGAGGAGCCTTACCCTTACCATTATCATCGAGCTTGTGTGGTGTGTCATGTAGGGGCTCTATGGTAGAGAGTAGACTCAGTGCAGAAGAAATTTTTAAGGAACCTTCATGATGAAATTACATAAACATAAGTAAAGTGCATGGTAAAACTTAAACAAAAGGAAATATTGTCTTTTGTATTTCAAGTTGGCTATTTGACAAAATACAACTTCCAAAACATAGCAAAATTTATTTTTCACGTTGGCTACTCAACAAAATTTTCTATAAACTTAATCAATTAGAAATGTTGTGTTTTTATCTTTCACATTGGCTACTCAACAAAAACACAACATTCAAATCAATATTCATTGTAAACTTTATTTTTCACGTTGGCTACCCAATAGAATTTCCATGAAATAACTTAAATTATTACTTAAAAACATAGTATTTTTTTTGTTCATGTTGGCTACTTAACAAAATTACTATAACTTAATTAGCAGAAAACTTAATCAAAATTTTCCTAATTAAATTTATCAATTAAAATTTAGTTAGAAAATTAATAGACTTAATTATAACAACAGAAGCATACAAAATACTTAATTAACTTAAAATCCACAACAACAAAATTTTCTAAAGTTAATTTGACTGAAAACTTTAATTTTTTTGCTACAAAATGCTAATTTCTGAACTAATAACTTTAATCAAGATAAAATTATTCTGAAACAATGCATAACAATAATCAGAAAATTTTAAGTACTCAGCCCAAATTATATGAGTGGCCCATTCACTTATGTAGCCCAAAAAGCTCTGAAAGTCACTTAAAATAAGAAAAGGCCACAACCTAAGTTAGCCTAGTACAGCCCATTTGTTATTCTCTAAATTTTCTTACTGATTTCTGGAAAAGCCCGGAAATAGTTCGGCTCAACTCATTTCTCACCTGAAAACAAAATAAAAAAGTGCCCAACGCCTATAGCCTTGGCCGCCGTGGTACTGGGCCACGTGCTCCAGCGCGCCTGCGGGCCACACCCGCGTGCCCGGCTTTGCAGCGCCTGCACCGCTTTCGGCTGCGCACCCGCTCTGGGCCATCCGCCAGCTAAGGTTTGTGCACGCCCGTTAGCCGATGCCGCTTGTTTGCAGACCCAGTAGTGCCGCGCGAGCCTGGTAAGGTGGGGGCGCCCGGTTTCTCTTTGTGTTGGGCCGCAGAGCGCTCCGTCCAGCCCAAAATTCGGTTGATGCTGACCCTAATCGATCTCAACCGTTTGTGTTGATCCAACGTCTCACCTTCAGTTTCGGGCCTATAAAAGGAGTGAGTGCCCCAGGCCACTGAAACCCTCAATAATTTCTCCTCCCTCCTTTCTCTCTCCACTCCCCAGCCGCCATAGGAAAAACATAGAGGAAATCCAAGAGAGAGAGAGAGAGAGAGAGAGAGAGAGAGAGAGAGAACTGAGAGGAGTTATGGCCAGCGGCTTGAACTCCAACGCCGCCATGGCGGCTCCTCGCTGGCGAGCACGTGTTTGCCCATGTGGGAGCGCCCTCGCCGTTGCGTGGTTCTCGGTGGCACCGTCCCCTTGTCCCTTTTTTCCATTTCTTACTATTTCGTGCAGTTTGCTTACTGTTTTATGTTCCTTTTCCTTGCTGTAAATTCTTGTCATCGTTCGGTTGTTGCTGTTTATCTAAATGATAATCCCAAATAAGATCTAGTGTTCCAGAAGGCTCTTGATGCCATTACTGAATCCTAAGTATCGACAAGACACTATATCTTCGGGTGTAATATGGAATAAAATGGATCCTAAACTAACTTGCAAAAACAAAAGAACGAGAATGGATTTCTCGTACCTTCGGGTGTGGATGTCGAAGCCGCCATGTCGATGACGACCTTGAATGAGTCGATGTACGTGGTGGCGCGAACGGCGTCTAGGCGAGGTCCGGCGGCGCGGGCTCTTCCCCGTGCTCCCACGCCTTAGAGATCAGATCGAGGTGTTTGTTGGGGTCGGTTTTTTGTAACACCCTCAAAATTACTACCATGCATTGCATACATTTTTAATATAGAGAAGCATTTAAAAAGAAGAAGAAATAAAGAGAGGAATATAGAAGCAAATAAAATAATAAAAGCAAATAGAAATAGAAAATAGTGAAAATAAATAGAAAAAGAAAAGAAATAAAAAGAAAAATAAAAAGAAAAATAAATAAAATTACCAAACTGGGCCACCCCAATTTTTCCCCAAAATTCCCAATTTTGCCCCAAATTCCCCTCTCCCCTAATTTCCCAAATTTTTCCCAATTTTCCTGATTTTCGCCAAATTCCCCAAAATTCCCCTAGGGGGATTTTCCCCCACATTTGGGGGAAATTTCCTCCCAATTTGGCCGCATCACTTAGGGGGGGGGACCCTAATGGGCCCAATCCCCTTGGTTGCAGCCCACTAAGGGGGGAAACCCTAGCCACCCCCCTTGTTGGATTTTTTGTGGGCTTTTATTTATCAATTAATCTCAGCCATTGGTGGAAAATAAATAATAAAATTCCAGCCCCTAGCTCCCACCTCTTTTAAAATTAAATCTCAGCCCTTGGATAATTGGGTTGCTTAAATCCTAGCCACCCTAGCTCTTTCTCCCCCTTATAAATATAACCCTTTCCCCCTAGCCGCACCCACCCCTTATTTGGCGGCTCCCTCTTTCTTGCTGGCAAGTCGCCACCCCCTCTCCCTTGCTGCCAAGTTGCCGCCCCCCAGCTGGAGTTTGGCTACCGTTGAGCTCCGTCACGCCTCGCCGTCGACGAAGAAGAATCCCACGACGTTCTGCCCTAGCCGCAGCCTCATAATTCTCAATAAAAAATTCCCCGCTGCTGCCACTGCAAGGGAGGAGGTCCTGACGCAAGGAAGAAGTGAGGTAGTTCTTTGTTACCTCTCTTACAACGTCGCCACTGTTTCTATGCACCCGTTTTCTTCACCACCTCGAGCAGAAATTTCTGCGTGTGAACAGACCATGTTTTGGTCGATTTTTTATGGTGGAACTGATCTACAAAGTTTGTCAAGATCATAACCACGTCCACACTTGATCCCAGCAACCTTGATCATCTTAAAACCCCATGGAAGCCTACTAAAACATGCAAGAACACGTACGAACTGATTTTTATAAACTGCACCATAGGAATTGCATTCATCCATCTCATTACATCTTGAGTAAAGTTTGTGCATGATAATTGATTGCTGTAAATTTTTTATGTGCGTGGTCGTGAGTAGAAGCACACGCTCAAGAGGCCATCTACGAGGAGCTACTGCACCAATACTTTGAGACGCTTGAGCAACACGAGCCACGGGAGCAAGGCAAGTGCCCCTTGACCATATTGATCCCATGTTTTTGAAACTGTTTTGCTTGCAAAAACTCGTATGCTTGTGTCAACTTGATGGGACACCCTTTTATAGGAGTTTACTAGTTTTGTTAACCATCCTTGTCGCCGGGAAAGTTGATGAGTCGGGTATGGTCGTTTTTCCTTTTTGCTTCGCTTAACTTACGGGATACGAGAAGCTGAAATAAGACTTGTTAGCTACTGCACTCATGAGAATAAAGATGTTGAGAACTTGATGATGTCAATGATCATGGAATCGAGGAGATCTTGGCGAGCTTTGTTCGTGGATGTTGCTGAATGAGATGGTGGTTTTCTTGCCATAGATCTAAGGACCGGTTCATGCGAGCACATGCCAGGAAAACAGTGCCACCACAAGGCCAAATATGGGTGCGGCTTAGATGACTAATTAGGTGTGTTTCTAGCTTGTTATGGACCATTGGATGGTGCGGGGAATGGGATTCGATGAGGACTTCCCTAGAAACTGCATGGCAAAGGAGGGGGCCCGTGGGTGGGAGAATAGAGATCCGAGCCTGCCGATGAAACCTCAGTGGGTCAGTACATTCTAGTAGCCCCCTTTGTAAAGGATATTTTGTGATCTCTTGGTCATACACCGACGGTTGTGTACTGGTATAATGGTGATTCTCTCTAGTCGTCGACGGGTGATGAAATCACAAACTTCTGGATAAAGTGGTGCCACCTCTACAGAGTGTAAAACTATCATGATAGCCGTGCTTCCGGTTACAAGCACCTGGCCAACTTCCATGATTAGGGGCAAAACTTGGGATGGATATTCGGGTATGGTTATGGTATGGTCATTGGGATTAGTTTTGGGTCGTGACAATGAATTTGGGTTCGACTATATGAAATGAGATGGTTAGGAATAATTATGAGTATGATATGAACTTGAGAAAGATTTATGGCTGGTTGAGACTTGATATATGGTGAATTATGAAGGAATGTTGATGATTAACTTGGTTATGATGGGATTTAACTCACCTAGAAATAGTTGATGTTTTTACCATGTTTGTGAAATAAAATTTGCTTGCTGCAATGAGCCTCTTTATTTCCCTACCTTGTTGTAAGCTACATGTCATACTTTTCCGCACTTGCTGAGTACTACATGTACTCACCCTTGCATTCCCATATATACATCAGCTACAGGAGAAGAATACTTTGAGGAACAGGTGGATTACTAGGCGTGCACACTACCGTCAACATGCCTATGGAGTCGGAGTGGAGCCCCATCGTCTTAGTCATTTTCCGCTGTCACTTAGAGTCTTCCGCTGCAAGAATAAGTTAGATATTCATGAGTGAGACATTGAGTCAATGTAATAACGTATTTAAACATTATTCGTACGTGGTTATATTCTGAATATCAGTTTGTGGAATACATGTATACGTGTGATGAACATCCTGGGCACACATATGCATTCACTTGGTTCATTTTTGGAATCGGGTGTCACAAATTAGCATTAGAGCCACGTTGACCGTTGGACGCAAGCCTAGGTAGAATGGACACTCTAAAGCACATAGGAGCACCCCTCTAATCTGCTATTTTCAAAAATTGCTTGCTGCTGCACTTTAATTGTCAATTCAGCCACCGCAAAGTTCTATTTTCAGCCCCTCTTTTTCTCTTCTTTTGGACAGCAACACTTTTGTTTTATTGCTTCATAGCTTCTGAAGTTTTAGAGTTATTTTCTTCTCTAAAGTTTCTCACGTCTTATTTATAGATGCCGGTGACTAGGAGCACAGCACGCATAAGGACTCGTCCACCACCACTTGGGAGTGCACTTAACCCCATTGAGGTGTCCGATGGACCGTATCGGGAGGAGGTGAAGATGGAATCTCATGAGGAAGATGAAGTCAGTAGCTCTATGCATGAGGAAGAGGATCCCGAAGAGGTGGAACCAATCGAAGACGACATGAAAGATGATCCACAAGAACCGCAGCATTGGTACGCACCTCAGGAGGAATTTCATGCGGGCTTACACCTAGTGGAGCCTCATGAAGCTATGTCGGAAGGAGATGAATCCGAAGAGGAGCCACCCCCACTGAGTCCAAGAATGAAGGTGATGAACAGGCCAACTGTTCAGTTCAAGAATTCCGGTCCGACGGGATGGAAGGAGGACACATATCCAAGGAGCTTAGAGAGTTCCTGGATTGCTGCAGCCTATACGCGGAATATCTCCTCAAGAAAGTCCCTCGTCTCGGACATGAAGAGTGGAAGGCTGAGGTAACCATCCTATTTAATGGTAGGGTTGTCACACGGCACTTCACACCCACATGGAGAGCTACAAGAGCAGAAGCTATTGATGCTGCTGCATGGGATGCACTCACCGGGCTGTGCTACGCTTTCCGTGAGCAGCTTGAGAACACTGCTTTTGAGCTGCACCCGTATCGTAAGAGTGGTACAAGGGAGATCATTGGACCCCATGGAGGAGTTCTTTCCAACCCACGAGCCGCTGATAAGTCTCAGAAGTTGCTCGTGGAGTTAGGAAACCGCTATGCAAGCGCACAAGAAGAGATCCGCTACCTCCGCAAGAAGCTGTACTTGCTGGAAAAACAAGAGGAGACTCGTGCCAACGCGGGAACAAACGGAGCACCAGCGTCATCTATCCCTACATGGACTGCCGACTCACCATGGTGTGCGCCCATGTATGGACCACCCCCATCACATGGCGAGAACAGCACCGATTCTCACGATTAAGTTTAGGTTTCCATTGAATAAAGCTGTAATAGGAACATTTAGGCCACATTAGATCAAATAAGAGTGGTGTGCAGAAATTTTTATGATGATTGCTTGAGTTGTGTGCTTGGTGTGAGTTGTGGGACGCTTCGGCGAATGTCCACATCCACACATAGTGGAGAAATGTGAGATGCTTCGACACTTGTTCACGTCCTCATATAGGCTGAAATTAATAAAAGAAGTTGCTTAGTTCATAAACCTTGATGCATATAGTTGGGGGATCAATCTAAATTTCTATTTCCTACTCTACTCCCTCACAGATGGCGAGGGAAAATTCCTACCGCCAACGAAGGAACGCTCGTTGTAACAATGAACCACAGGACGATGGCAATGTGGAAGTTCCTAAAAATGCCAACCCCGAGGATGATGCAAACAACCTTGAATGGTTGATGGCTATGCAGAACCAGCTCATGCAAACTATGATACAAACGTTGGGGCGGCTGCAGGCTAACAACAACAACAACCCTAACTCCGTTCCTGCACCCCCACCGCCGCCACCGCCACCACCGTCGGTTCACAACAGATTGGGAGAGTTCATGAGGACTAGGCCGCCTACTTTTGCACAAGCCAATGATCCTATGGAGGCTGATGATTGGCTGAAGTCTATGGAAAAGAAGCTTGCTATTGTTCAATGTAGTGATCAGGAGAAGGTTCTCTTTGCATCACACCAGCTTATGGGAGCTGCCGCTGATTGGTGGGACGCTCTTTGCAATGCTCATGTCAACTAGGAGACAATCACTTGGGCTGAATTCAAGGAGAGTTTTTGCTCTCACTATGTCCTTGAAGGAGTCATGATGCTTAAAAGGCAAGAGTTTGACGGTCTCCGTCAAGCAAGGAAGAGCGTGAATGAGTACCTCAACAAGTTCACGTAGCTGTCAAGGTATGTTCCAGAAGATGTCAACTCAGATCACTGAAATTGCCTAGAGGGGGGGGGTGAATAGGCTAAAATTCCTGAAATGACTTAATTAAACGAGATTAGAACACAATGGATGGACTAGTCTGGCTCAGAGGCGGACTAGTCCGATCAACCTGCTGGAAAAGTCTAAAAGGCCAAACTAGTCTGGCTCACGGGCGGACTAGTCCGGTCAGACTGCTGAAAAGACTAAACTTGATTTTTATGGTTTTTTCTTCAGATTTTAGTTTAACAAAATGCAGATAAACTATCTAGCAATCTAATATAACAAATATGACAAAGTATTGAGGTGGATTGCAAGATTGTAACCTGAAATATTATAAGAGCAAAATGATCGAATGAACCCTAAGCAATTCTAATGATCAATGAAATGTAAGTGCAAAATGACACGAAGATTTTTGCCTGAGGTTCGATTCCACTCAGGAATCTACGTCCCCGTTGAGGAGTCCACAAAGGACCGGGTTTAACAACCCTTCCCTCACCAAGTCGCCACTAAGGCCAACCCGATTCTTCACTATCTCAAGGGTGAACTTACAAAGTGTTGGGGCTGCTCACAATCTGAGGCTCCCACTTGATCACGTCCACAAAACTCCACCGATCTTACAAGCCACAAGTCACACCAAGTGCACGAGATCACTCCGAGAGCCTTAAACGCGAAGTTCTTCCTTCTACTCTCCTCACACACCCAAATCCACTCAAGAATTGGTTCTAGAGGGTGAGTAGGCAAGAGAGAAGGCTTAGGGGGGCTCTAAGATCGTTGTGGCGGCGCTAGGGTTCCAGGTTACTCTAAATTAAATCAGGGCATCTCCTTTTATAGAAGTCCCGAAGCCAACCGTTGCCACCTACCGAAAGTCCGGACTAGTCCGCCTCACACTGGACTAGTCCGATCTCACACAGGAACTATTTGTCCGGGTGAGAACGGACAAGTCTGGAGGACCCGGACTAGTCCGACCACTAAGGCGGACAAGTCCAATCTACCAAGACTTAGACGTGGGAGCTCTCATCTCACACCCATACGGACTAGTACGCCTTAGAACGGACTAGCCCGAACTCACACAGGAACTCTTAGTTCGTGTGAAAACGGACAAGTCTGGCTATCCCGGACTAGTCCGTCCACTAAGGCGGATAAGTCCGATCTACCAGGACTTAGCCCCAAAAACACTCTCACCAAGAGAGAAAGGGACTAGTCCGTCCCAAAACGGACAGGTCCGATCTCAGTCAGGAACTCTCAGTCCGCCCCAAAACGGACTAAGCCGTAGGACTTCCGGACTAGTCCGGCCTCTTCCCCGGACAAGTCCGGCCTGCCCAACTTTACCTCTCTACCTCTCTCCACTAAAGATTTGACACTTCTAACGCTTTGAGCTCTCTTCTATGATCTTAATGCACTTGATACACACACTCTTTCTTTTACACGGCTAGCCTACTAAAGACTCAAGTGAAACCCTAATTTCTACTCTTCGAGTCTTTGACGCCGTTCTTCATCTTTTACCTTTTTGAGAGTTTAGGCGTCTGCGTTGGAAATGTCATGTGCTTATGATCATCTCAGCTCATTAGTCTCTTAATTTGTCATCATCAATCATCCAAAACTCATGGGGGTGCCTAGATGCACTTACAATCTCCCCCTTTTTGGTGATTGATGACAACACATTAAGTTTCAACATAAGAGGTAAAAATTTTATTTTTATAACAAGTGTACGTATGCAAAACTCCCCCTGAATGTATGCAAGAGTAAAAGAGGGGAGTTAGCATACATTTACATGTTATGGTGGGGTGCCTACGTGTTGTGGTAAAAAAATGTGATAAGACAATAAGCATAAAACAACCATAAAATCCAACACGTAGTGTTGCACAAAAGATAGTCATGCATAAAACATAAAACATAGATAGCCATGTACAAAGATCTATTACAAGATAGTCGTGTCCAAAAGATATATTAACAGATAGTCATGTCCAAAAGATCTATTACAAGACTAGAAGATGATAAAACATAGAACATAGATAGCAATTTCCAAAGATCTATTACAAGATAGTCATGTCCAAAAGATCTATTACCAGATAGTCATGTCCAAAAGATCTATTACAAGACTAGAAGATGAAAAAAATAGGACATCCTTTTCACATTTCTCCCCCTTTGGCATCAAGGCACCAAAAAGGAAAAGAGGTAAGAAGATACGCCTAAGTCTACTCGTCATTTTCTTCGTCTTCTTCTTCATCACCATTTTCATCGCTCTCCGTAGCCTCCGTATCCTCTTCTTCTTCGTCGGCGGTGGTGGATGGAGGCACGGCCTTGGAAGAGCTTCCATCTTCCCTAAACTGGGCGAGCTCATCAGCGGTGAACTCTAGATATGGAGTGAGTTCCCCATCACTCTCCTCAGGGGGAGACATGGGTACCTCAAGCTTGTCACACACAACCTTGAGGTACTTCTCCTGACACCTCTCCATGCGTCGAGTCCGGACCTCCACACGCCGACAGGAGGCAAAAAGTGCGTTAAAGCACTTGAAAATCCGCTAATGGACTGCGGAGGAGGAGATGATGGGGGAGCCGCTGAGCTGGACGAAGGTTGAGCATTTTTCGTCCTTGAGGGTTCTAGCACAATGGGGGGTAGCTGAGGACGGAGAGGTCGATGAGTGACATCCTTGACAAAGACTGTCCCCAACACCTTCTCAATTAGGCACATGATGTACGGTGCATAACCACATGAGCGGTTGGGAGTGTGAGAGATGTTGAAGATGTCATCATAAATGTGCTCAACAAGGTTGAACTTCTCTTCACCATCTATCAAGAGGAGGAGATACCTTAAGTTTCCTTGAAGTACCCCTGCATCTCCATCCTTGGGGGCAATGGTCCTCCTAAGAATCCGGTTGAGGATGTTGTAGAATGGACTAATGTTCCTAGCAAGCCCGGCCTCATAGGGAACATGACTAGGATACATATAGTCAAGCTGATCCCTGTCCACTGCCTTGAGATTGGAAATGATAATCTCATGATCCAAGTGCTCCTCAAGGCCAAGTATCTGTGCAAACCTCTCATAGGTTACTGAGTACTGCTCTCCATGAGTGATCCAGGTGATTTTCCGGTCACCGTAGGTGGATAAGTACACAGTGGTGTAGAACTGCACAATTACCTCAATGTTCCCGTCATACTTGAAGCTCATGATTTCCTTGATTCCATGGCGCTCTACTGCTTCATCACTGCATCAAAAGCTTTGTGCTCCCTTTTGGCCATGTAGTCCCAATCTACCCATTGAGTTTGAGTGACTCGGGTCTTCATTTTTAGGTACACCAAGTGGTAGTAATCACAGTGAAAGTCACACCAAAACCTGGGGTCGACCGTGTGCTTCTCATATTCATGGACTTTATCCATCCTCAGCCTTCTCGCCTTTTCATCCCCCTTTCCTTTGAATACAAATGCCGGATTGTTGGGCTGCCAGTTTGGGTCTCTAGCAGGGGCAGCCATCTTTAAGGGGCCGATGGGCTTCGGTTGCCCTTTCTCTCTGATTTTTATCCCTCCTGCTCTGTTTGTCGGTGCTTTGGCAGTTGACTTTTTGTTCTTGGACTCCTCAGGAAGTGGAACCTTACCCTTCCTTGGAAAACAAGGATCCTTACCCTCGGATTCCTTTTCCTTCTCCTTTTCCCGCTCTTTATCTCCCAAGGTGACCAACCTCTTTCTCTTGGGGTCTGAGGAACTAACAGCTTGGGAGCTTTGGGCTTCACGTTCAGCCCTTTTCTTTCTCCTTTGATCCTTCAAGGATTCTTCAACGGCTTGGGCAATTTGTGCCTCTTCGTCGAGATCATGCTTCTTCTTTGTTCTTGCTTCTCGACGGACGACTTCTTTAGCCGCTGGGGCCTCCTTTGCTGTCCTTTCTTTGGCAACGTGCCGATGAAGGGCTTGTCGAGCCTCCTCGGCCGTGGGACTTGGAAGGGGAGAGCTTTGGTCGGAGTTTGACATATTTCCTGAGAGACAGGAGATTAGAGGTCAAGGAAGTAGAATATTGCAAGAGAATTCACTAAAAATGGCTAAAGTTGGAGTTTGTTCTGTGTAAACCAGACTTATCCGTTAAAGGACCAGACTAGTCCGCTCGAGAACGGATTTGTCCGCCCAAAATCGGACTAGTCCGGGTTATACAGGAAGAACCCTAACCTTAACAATTTTTTGCAAAAACTTCAAATTATGTTGCAATACACCTAGGCTATGATCGCATCGACACTAGGAACAACATTTGTGAAGAGGTTTCTAGCAAAAGACCTAAGAATGAAGAAAAGGAAGGATTTTTGGTTAGGTCAAGAATACCTCTTGAAATCTTCAAATATGATGAATTTGGAGTCGAAACTTGAGCAACGAAGCCCGGGGAAGGGTTTCCGCACTCCTTAGGTCTCCAATCCGTGGATTGGACGAGATTTTTGGTGGAGGAAAGCAAAAATTGCCAATTTGTGGGTGCTTCCAGCTTGAGAGAGGATGTGAGCGGACTAGTCTGTGAAGAGAGAAGTCTGGCCGCCCCTAGGAGGTTAAGTCCCTAGGGGCCAGACTAGTCCGTCTTGGTGTCCGGACAAGTCCGGTTGGTGGACCAGAGCCGGACTTCTCTGGGGCCAGAATTGTCCAGCCTCCCTAGGCGGATTAGTCCGGTTTGGACTTGTCCGCTGCGAAGTGCGACCCTGCCACATGGCCACTACCAGGGTGAGCTCCGAAGGCACCACGTGTCCAGCGGGGCCGAGCCTCCCCTCTCCTTAGAGGCGAGCTCCGAGGGCGCCACGTGTCCGGCGGGGTCGGACCTCCCCTCTCCTCAGAGGCAAGCTCCCGTGGCGACATGTGTCCAGCAGGCCGGGGCCTCTCCTCTCCTCAGAGGCGATCTCTGGTGGTGACATGTGTCCCGCGAGACCGGACCTCATACCTTCCACAGGGGTGAGCTCCGGTGGCGACACGTGTCCCGTGGGACCGGACCTCATCCCTTCCACAGGGATGAGCTCTGGTGGCGACACGTGTTCAGCGGGCCGGGGCCTCTCCTCAGAGGCGAGCTCCGGTGGTGACATGTGTCTCCCGGGACCGGACCTCATCCCTTCCACAGGGGTGAGCTCCAGTGGCAACACGTGTCCCGTGGGACCGGACCTCATCCCTGAAAGTGCATCTAGGTAATCCCCGTGGGTTTTGGTTGATTGATGATGACAATTAAGATGCTAATAAGTTTCTACTGAGTATGAGCACATATGTTTATCAAAGAAATGGATATGGAGTCTCTCAAGAAGCAAAAGGAAAAGAAGAAGACTTGAAAGAGTAGAAAATAGCATTTTCTATTAATCTTCACATTTTCTAGTTGTGTATAGGGTCTTCTCTTTTAGAGTGCTTGAGAATCACTAGAGAGCTCAAACGAAGGGTAGAAAGTTAGAATCATGAGACGAAGTAGTCATAGATATGAAGAAAAAGGGGAGACCGGACTTGTCCGGACCATGGGCCGGACTAGTCCGTTCATACCCGGACTAATCCGTTTTAGACCAGATAAAGAGTCTCTGAGTCAGTTCGGACTTGTCCGTTAAAGGCCAGACTAGTCCGTTGTTGTGTGAGTCTGAGCCGTTATGAGACTAAGTCTTAGAAGGTCGGACTAGTCCGCCCAAGAGGCCGGACTAGTCCGCTAAGCGGACTAAGCCGCTGAGGTCCGGAGAAGAAGTCTCTGAGTGCCATCGGACTAGTCCGCTCCACAGGCCGGACTAGTCCGATCTTTTCAGACTAGTCTGAATTAGGACGGAACAAAGGTTCCTGTGTGAGCTCAAACTAGTCCAAGGTTGGCTGGACTAGTCCGCAGCTCCAGTTGAGAGAGTTTTTAGACTAAGTCTGGTAAGACCGGACTAGTCCGCCCCTACCAGACTAGTCCGTTCTCATACGGAACAAAGGTTCCTGATTGAGATCGGACTAGTCCGCTCTTGGCCGGACTAGTCCGGGGTTTCATGACCGTTTGAATCCAACGTTCACTAAAACTTTATTTGGTAAGCTGTGACGTGAGTGGTCCCTCAAGAACGGACTAGTCCGGGGTTGGGACCGGACTAGTCCGGACTTTAGTTGGTAACGGCTAAATGTCGGGATTTCTATAAAAGGAGACCCCCCGGCTGAGAATTGGGAAGACACGAAGCTAAGCGCTGAAAACTCATTCCTAGAGCTCTTCTAAGCCTCTTTCCTCACCTTCTAGATCCCTAAGATTGGATCTTAAGGAGTTAGTAGTTTTTGTGAGAGAAAAGACGTGGTGATCGACGTTTGAGCTCTCGGTTTGATTCCCTTGCACTCTATCTGTTATTTTGAGTTTTTAACAGTTGTACTTTGAATTCTAGAACTACTTGGTTGGTGTAGGGAGCCTCAAAGTGTGAGTAGCCCCTAAGATCATTGTATTCACATTCAATTGATAGTGAGAAAGCCCGGGCTTGATCTTGGTGATCGTTCGGTGAGGGAAGGGTTGGAAAAGACCCGGTCCTTGGTGGACTCCTCAACGAGGACGTAGATTCCTGTGTGGAATCAAACCTCGAGATAAATCGTGTCTCTTGGTCTCTCTACTATTTCAATTGCTCACTAGAATTACTTGTCAAGCTTTCATTGTGTTATTTCTCACAAATTGTTCTATCATTTTGCAATATAATCACTCTCAACTAATTAGTGATATCTTTGTACTATCACATATTTTCCGCTCAAACAAACTTGAAAGGAAACCTAAAACACAAATTAGGCTTAGACCGTACTAGTCCGACCTCAGACCGGACTAGTCCGGTCTGCTCTGGTTTTATCCACTGTTTATTATAATTTCAGGTTTTATTAGCCTATTCACCCCCTCTAGGCAACTTTCAATTGGTATCAGAGCCTAACTCTCCACAAAAGCTTAACCGCTTGGAGAGAAGATGGGGGACAAGGTCGGTAGCCAAATTGATTTCAACAAGGGAAAAGGAGCAAGTTCGAGCAACTTTGAAGAACAAGGTTCTAACCCACCTCCCGCAGTTGCTCCTCCACAAGACGTTACAAGCTCAGAAGAAGATGAAGAAGTTCTTCGTCTCATGGCACTCCTCAAAAAGAAGAAGGAGGAGGCTAAAAAGAAAAAGAAGGAGAAGTTGGAGAAGAAACTCAAGAGTAGTCAACAATACTACTCACGATATCCTTTTAACTATGAACGACTAAATTCTCATTCCAGTTATTTATCAATTCCTCTAGGCAAACCACCTCACTTTGATGGAACTAACTATATAATGTGAAAACACAACATGAAGTTGCATCTAATTTCCTTGAACCCAAGTCTTTGGCATATGGTGTGTACAGGTATAGATATCCCCGAAGACGAGATGAACTTACCCTAGAACAAGAACAACAAATCCATCGCAATGCACAAGCAGCAGCCGTGCTCAACTCATCTCTGAGCATTGAAGAATTTAACAAGGTAGATGGGTTGGAGCTCGCCAAAGATATTTGGGACACCCTCAAGATTGCACATGAAGGGAATCGATCCGTGAGGGAAGCTAAGATTGAGATGATAGAAGGAGAACTTGGAGGGTTTGCCATGGAAGAAGGCGAAACACCTCAAGAAATGTACAACCGACTCAAAACTCTTATCAACAAGAGTCGGGCATACGGATGCAAGAAATGGAATGACCATGAGGTGGTTAAAAGAATGATAAGAGCATTTATGCCTCGCAATGTGACCCTATGCACCTTAATCCGGGAAAGTACAAACTTTCGCTTGATGACTCCGGATGAAGTGCTAGGGAAAATCATTAACCACGAGATGATGGAAAAGGAAGCTCAACACGTCAATGACCTAGCCAAGATCACTTCATCCAAGAAGAAGGGCATTGCTCTCAAGGCCACACCCAAGTCCAAGGCAAAAGAAACTCAACTCACAAGTGAAGATGAAGAAAGTGATGATGAGAGCACAAACATGGATGATGAAGAAATGGCATTCTTCATCAAAAGATTCAAAAGGTTGATGAGAAGAAGGAGAAGCCATCACTATGAGAACAAGAGCAAAGACAAGGGCAAGTCAAGAACAAAGAAGACTTGCTACAACTGTGGAGAACATGGGCATTTCATTATAAAGTGCCCCCATAGCAAGGAAGATGACAAGAGAAAGAAGAAAGATGGGAAGCCTCAAGATAAGAAATTATTCACAAAGAAGAAGACGTATGGACAAGCCCACATCGGAGAAGAATGGGACTCAAATGAAGAATCCTCCTCCGAAGATGAAGAAAAAGTGGCAACCGTAGCCATCAAGAGGCCAACCATGAAGAAATCACTCTTGCCAAACAAGGGTGATTGGAAGAGCCGAAGTCACCATGCCTCATGTCAAAGGAAGGAAAGCGCAAGGTAATGACTAAACCCTCTAAGTCACATATTGAAGATGATAGTGACTTTGATAGTAGTAGTGAAAACGAATTCATGTTTAGAGGATTAAACAAAAAGGCTATAGCTAAAATGAAAATGTTATCGGATGAAATATTTGAACAAGAAGAGCTTCTCAATCAACAAGAAGAATTGCTTATCCTTGAAAAGGAAAGAAACCTTAAGATTGAGAAACTTCTTGAACTTGAGAGAGAAAAGAGTAGGACACTTGAAAGCGAACTTGCCATGAGCGAGGAGACATGCTTTCAGCTTAAAAGTGAGAATGTGGCACTTCAAGATGAACTTGTAAGCTTAACCAAAGCTCACAAGAATCTTGAAGCACAACTTGACTCACTTAAGTCAAGTGTCCCAACTAATTCATCCTCCAAAAGCTCTCTCTCAACAAATATAGAATCCAACACTAAAACTTGTAAATGTGCTAGCATTGTCTTAAACTTAAAAAATAAGCTCAAAGAGGCACAAATCAAGAATACACACAAGAGTGGGATCTTTGATAAAGAAAAAATCAAATATGCACGTAGTGCATACACAATGACAAGATCTCCCTTCATCAAAGATGGACTTGGTTATACTAGGGAAGGAAAGCAAAATGCTAGAATCCTTAAAAAACAATAGCAAATGTGTAGCCTTCGTGAAAGAAAACTCAAGTCAAGACAAGAGTAACAACCTTGCATCTACCTCACATAAGATTACCAAAAATGTAAAATCTATAGTATTTCATAATTTCGATGCATGTTATGTTCTTATGAAAAGCAAGTATGGTAAAGCTTATGCAAAATATGTTGGGCCACTCCACAAGAGTCCAAAAACTTGTGTGTGGGTGCCCAAATGCCTAGTAACTAACCTCAAAGGACCCAACCAAGTTTGGGTACCTAAGAGCAATGTTTAAATTGTTTTGCAGGCCTACTCCTCCGGTGGCACCAAATGGGTGCTAGATAGTGGGTGCACTAACAATATGACCGGAGAGAGGAAAATGTTTGTTGAGTATGAAGAAAATGATGATCCAAATGAAGGCATCTATTTTGGAGACAACAGCCAAGGAAGAGTACTAGGTATTGGTAAAATTGCAATCTCTTCTCAACACTTTCTTTCACATGTTCTACACGTTGAATCACTCGATTATAACCTATTGTCCGTATCACAACTATGTGAGAAAGGTTATAATTGCTTGTTTACTAACGAGGATGTGACCGTCTCTAGAAGAAGTGATAACTCAATTGCCTTTAAGGGTGTGTTAAAGGGAAAGCTTTACTTGGTGGATTTTTCCACAGATAAAGCTTAGCTTGACACATGCTTAATAGCAAAAACCAACATGGGATGGTTGTGGCATAGAAGACTAGCCCATGTTGGAATGAGGAACTTACAAAAACTTCTAAAGGGGATCACATCCGTGGACTAAAATGTGTTGTTTTTGAAAAGGATAGACCATGTAGTGCGTGCCAAGCAGGAAAGCAAATTGGAACAGCTCATCCCGCCAAGAACGTGATGACGACAACAAGACCATTGGAGATGCTTCACATGGACCTCTTCGGCCCTGTTACCTATATAAGCATTGGCGGTAACAAGTATGGTCTTGTAATTGTTGATGATTATTCTCATTTCACTTGGGTATTTTTCTTGCATGATAAGGGAGAAACTCAAGGAATCCTCAAGAAGTTCTTGAGGAGAGCTCAAAACGAGTTTTCCTCAAAAACCAAGAAGATTAGGAGTGACAATGGTTCTGAATTCAAGAACACTCAAGTGGAAGAGTTTTTGGATGAAGAGGGCGTCAAACATGAGTTTTCAACCCCTTATACTTGCGAACAAAATGGGGTGACTGAAAGGAAGAACCGAACACTCATAGAGATGGCAAGAACCATGCCCGATGAATACAAGACCTCGGATCGATTTTGGGCGGAGGCAGTCAACACCGCTTGTCATGATACAAACCGCCTCTACCTCCATCGACTTTTGAAGAAAACCTCATACGAGCTCCTAACCGGTAACAAACCCAATATCTCCTACTTTCGAGTTTTTGGAAGTAAATGCTATATTCTTGACAAGAAGCCTAGGATTTCAAAATTTGCTTCGAAATCCGATGAAGGTTTCCTACTTGGTTATGACTCAAACACCTACGCTTATCGCGTCTTCAACAAAACCTCCGGGTGCGTTGAAATTGCACGTGACGTGGTGTTTGATGAAACTAATGGCTCCCAAGTGGAGCAAGTTGATCAATGTGTATTAGATGAAGAAGAAGCACCAAGTGAAGCACTAAGAAGAATGGGGCTTGGAGAAATCCATCCCCAAGAAAATGTAGGACAAGATGCTACAAGCTCATCACAATTGGCACCTCTCACTCAAGATCAAAATCAAACACCCCAAGATCAAGACGGTCAGTTTGAGGAAGAAAAAAATCGAAACCATGGTGTTGATCAAGGGGGAGAAGAAGAAGAAAACCACTCAAGAAATCAAGTGCCTCACCCAAGGGTTCATGAAAGCATTCAACGAGATCACCCCGTTGATAACATCCTTGGAGATATCACAAAAGGGGTAACAACACTTTCTCGAATAGCTAACTTTTGTGCACATTACTCTTTTTTTTTGTCGTCCTTGGAACTATTTAGGGTGGAAGATGCACTCAAGGATCCGGATTGGGTGGTAGCTATGCAAGAAGAGTTAAACAACTTTACAAGAAATCAAGTATGGGAGCTAGTGAAAAGACAAAATGCAAACGTGGTAGGCACCAAGTGGGTGTTCCGCAACAAGCAAGACGAACACGGAGTTGTGACGAGAAACAAGGCCAGACTTGTAGCAAAGGGATATGCTCAAGTCGAAGGTTTGGATTTCGATGAAACTTTTGCTCTCGTAGCTAGGTTTGAGTCTATTCGTATTCTATTAGCCTATACTACTCATCATGATTTTAAACTCTATCAAATGGATGTGAAAAGTGCCTTTCTAAACCGTCCAATCAAGGAGGAGGTGTACGTGGAGCAACCACCCGGCTTTGAAGACCAAGAATATCCTGATCATGTGTTTAAATTGCATAAAGCTCTCTATGGCCTCAAACAAGCTCCTAGAGATTGGTATGAATGTCTCAGAGACTTTCTCATTGATAATGGTTTTAAGATAGGCAAAGCAGATTATATACTATTCACAAAGAATGTAGACAACGATCTATTTGTGTGCCAAATATATGTCGATGGCATTATATTTGGTTCTACTAACAAATCCTTTTGCAATGAGTTTAGCAAGATAATGACAGATAGGTTTGAGATGTCCATGATGGGAGAGTTGAAGTTCTTCCTCGGATTTCAAGTTAAGCAACTCAAGGAAGGTACGTTCATTAGTCAAACCAAGTACACACAAGACATACTCAAGAAGTTTGACATGGACAAAGCAAAACCTATCAAGACACCAATGGCAACAAATGGGCACCTTGACCTCAATGAAGATGGACCAAGCGTGGATCAAAAGGATATCGCTCTATGATTGGCTCATTACTTTATCTTTGTGCATCTAGGCCCGATATCATGCTTAGTGTATGTTTATATGCAAGATTTCAAGCATCACCTAAAGAATGTCATTTAACAGCCGTTAAAAGGATCCTAAGATATCTAGTTCACACACCTAACCTAGGATTATGGTATCCAAAGGGGTCTAAGTTTAATCTCATCGGATACTCCGATGCGGATTACGCCGGATGTAAAATAGATAGAAAAAGCACCTCAGGGATTTGTCAATTTTTGGGTAGGTCTCTAGTATCATGGTCATCCAAGAAAAAAAATTCCGTTGCTCTCTCCACAGCTGAGGCGGAGTATGTCGCAGCCGGGAGCTGCTGTGCTCAACTTCTTTGGATGCGACAAACTCTAAGGGATTATGGTTACAATATGAACAACATTCCACTCCTTTGTGACAATTAGAGTGCCATTAAGATAGCCCACAATCCCGTTGAGCACTCTAGGACCAAACATATAGACATCCGGCATCACTTTTTGAGAGATCATTCTATAAAGGGGGACATAGCTATCTCACACATAAGAACTGAAAAACATCTAGCGGATATTTTTACCAAACCACTAGATGAAAAACGATTTTGTGAACTTCGAAATGAGCTGAACATACTAGACTCTAGGAATGTGAGTTGAAAAGTTGTGCAAATAGAAGTTCTCCAAAATTCTTCCACAACCTTCAAAAATGTGCACGATTGTGAAAAACTTGTTCCTCCTCTATTTTTTCTCTCATATTATTTTGGCTATATTGTGGTCATCATGAAACCATGTGTTCGATTATATATATATGGACCATATGGCAGATGCAAGTAAATCCACCGCAAACAAAGGTAAAATTCTAATATATATAAGAATTTTTAAACTTTAAGAGCCGGACTAGTCCGACCTAGAGGCCGGACAAGTCCTGGCATCCTAAAAAGTCCGAGATGCAGCGGACAAGTCCACAACGGACTAGTCCGCCCAGCACCCGGACAAGTCCGGACTAGGGACTGGTCCGGACCTAGTCCGACGGACCGGACTAGTCCGGACTGGGGACCGGACTAGTCCGGCCCCTGGAGACTTAACCTCCAAGGGTCGGGCTGACACCCCTCCCTCTCCCTCATTCACCTCCACTCCACTTCTCTCCTCCAAAACTCGCCCCCATTGGCGATTTTGGAGTCCTCCCTCAAATCCCTCAAAGGCATTCTCAATTCAAGGCTTGTGGAGTGCGGGGAACCCTTCTCCGACCATCTCCGCTCCTTCGAACCGCATATTTCTTCACATTCCTTCACTCCAAGGTACTTTTTTAACCTAGCTTTGACTTTTCACAAAAATCTTATCTCTAGGACATATCTTTAGTACCTTAGGGCTTCTCTGAGATTCCTATACCATATTATTTCAAAACCCCATAGTATTGCGACTACTTTGCTGAATTAGTAATCAAATCATATTAGTTAGGGTTTAAAACTTTAGGGTCCGGACTAGTCCGCCTCCTGCCCGGACAAGTCCGGCTGATACAGTCTTAGCCCCTTACTTTGGGTTTGTAAACTAATTTAAACGCAATACTCCATCAGCTAAATACTTCTTTTCTCACCAGATCATGTCAGGACCCAACGACAGTCCTCTTCCAAACCCCGAGGCCGAAGCGGCTCGTCAAGCCGCTTATTGTGCGGCAGCCGAGGCAGAGGCAGTAGAGGCTGCTGCAAGGGAGGCTCGGACGAAGAAACGGGCTGACAGGGAAGCACAAGCCTCCCAGTTTGTTGATCCTCCAAGGAGGAAGAGACTAGTCACCCTGAAGGACAAACTGCCTGCCGAGCCACAAAAATCGACCCAAGACAAAGGAAAAGGCAAAGCAGCTGATCCTTCCAGGAAAAAGGCTCTAGCCAACAGGGGACTTGTCATTCGTGACAACCCTAGACGGGGAAGGGAAAATACCCCACAGGGACCTGTTGGGCCCCTTGAAAGGGCACCTCCCATGCACAACCCAAACCGCCAACCCAATTTGGCAAGTGCAACCTTCAAGGGGAAAGAAGCCGACAAAGCCAGAAGGTTCTGGGAGGAGGAAGTTTACAAGTACGAGAAGTCCACACCAGACCCTCGCTTCTGGTGTGACTTCCATTATGACTACTACCGGCTTGTCTATCTCCCAATGAAGACACCGGTAGTTGATGCTCAGTGGGTGGACTGGCCATACATGGCCAACAAGAAACATCAAGCCTTTGATGCAGTAATTGAAGCAACAGAACGCCATGGGATCAAAGACTTGATGGCTTTTCAATATGATTGGAACATCGAGGTCATAGTCCAGTTTTACACCACCTGTTACTTCCACAGCTATGGAAACAGGAAAATTACATGGATGACAAATGGTGTGGTGTACTCTGTTCTATATGATGAGTTTGCTCGCATCCTTGGACTTGGGGAGCACTTGAACTATGAGATCATAGTTCACAATGAGAGAACCCTGGGAAAAGGATGACTTGGACTTCATGTATCCTTCTTATCTCTCTTATGAGGCATCCTCAACCCACAACATCAAACCCTTCTTTGGAGTGATGAACAGAATTCTAAGGAAGACTCTAGCTCCAAAAGATGGAGATGCGGGGATGATATAGGGGTACCTCAGAAACCTGTTGAAGCTGCTCAACGAAGAAGAGAGATTCAATGCATTTGACTACATCTACAACGACATCTTCAACATCTCTCACACCCCGAACAGATCTTGTGGCTATGCACCATACATCATGTGCATGATTGAAAAGTCACAGGACTAGAGTTTGCAAAGGATGTGAAGCACAGGAAGCTACGTCCTCAGATGCCGACTCCTCTTCCTCGCCCTCCTGCATCCTTGGGCAGGGGATCCACTGCAGCTTCATCCTCTTCTGCCGGACCATCCATCCCTCCGTCATCGAGTGGCTCCTCTAGTGGACTGCTCAAGATCTTCAAGGCCATATTCTCCTCGTGCCGGAAGGTGGAAGTTCACACGCAGAAGATGAAGCAACGCCAAGAGAAGTATCTCAAGGCCATGTGCGACAAGATGGAGATACCTCTGTCTCCACCGTCATCAGATGATGACGACGTGACAGAGTTTCCCACTCTCACGGAGGATGAGCTTGCCTATTTTGGATCCTCCTCAGCTGCTCCTCCTACCTCCCACACTCATCACGAGGATGACAATGAAGATGAAGATGAGGATGAGGATGAGGAGACTCAGAGTGACCACGACGAAGATCAAGATGATAGTGATTAGGTTTTCTCTTTTTTCTTTCCCTTTTTTGGTGCCTTGACGCCAAAGGGGGAGAGAATAAGGGGGAGTAGTCTAGTCATAGTCATAGTCTTGCTCTTTAAACTCATTTTATGCTGGTTTGTAATAACTATGCTACATTATGCCACGTTATGTTCTTTTTGTAATGACTATGCTATTTTATGTTTTCATATTATTCCATATTGAAATATACTTACTCGTAAATGTTATATCTTTCTTAATATGGTTACTGCTTACATCACACTTAGTCACACCACCATAACACATGTAAGCATGAAATTCCCCAAGAACTCACTCTTGTGCATATTTTTCTTGATAATTCATTATGCACACATCTAGGGGGAGTAAATCATTATGAAAACAATCTACTATATCTACTTTTCAAAAATCTTAATGAGTTGTCATCAATCACCAAAAAGGGGGAGATTGAAAGTGCATCTAGGCAATCCCCGTGGGTTTTGGTTGATTGATGACGATAATTAAGATGCTAATAAGTTTTTACTGAGTATGAGCACAGGTGTTTATCAAAGAAATGGATATGGAGTCTATCAAGAAGCAAAAAAGAAAAGAAGAAGACTTGAAAGAGTAGAAAATAGCATTTTCTATTAATCTTCGCATTTTCTAGTTGTGTATAGTGTCTTCTCTTTTAGAGTGCCTGAGAGTCACTAGAGAGCTGAAATGAAGGGTAGAAAGTTAGAATCATGAGACGAAGTAGTCATAGATATGAAGAAAAAGGGGAGACCGGACTTGTCCGGACCATGGGCCGGACTAGTCCGTTCATACCCGGACTAATCCGTTTTAGACCGGATAAAGAGTCTTTGAGTCAGTTCGGACTTGTCCGTTAAAGGCCGGACTAGTCCGTTGTTGTGTGAGTCTGAGCTGTTATGAGACTAAGTCTCAGAAGGCCGGACTAGTCTGCCCAAGAGGCCGGACTAGTCCGCTAAGCGGACTAAGCCGCTGAGGTCCGGAGAAGAAGTCTCTGAGTGCCAATTGGACTAGTCCGCTCCACAGGCCGGACTAGTCCGATCTTTTCAGACTAGTCCGAATTAGGATGGAACAAAGGTTCCTGTGTGAGCTCGGACTAGTCCGAAGTTGGCTGGACTAGTCCGCAACTCCAGTTGAGAGAGTTTTTAGACTAAGTCCGGTAAGACCGGACTAGTCCGCCCCTACCAGACTAGTCCGTTCTCATACGGAACAAAGGTTCCTGATTGAGATCGGACTAGTCCGCTCTTGGCCGGACTAGTCCGGGGTTTCATGACCGTTTGAATCCAACGGTCACTAAAACTTTATTTGGTAAGCTGTGACGTGAGTGGTCCCTCAAGAACGGACTAGTCCGGGGATGGGACCGGACTAGTCTAGACTTTAGTTGGTAACGGCTAAATGCCAAGATTTCTATAAAAGGAGGCCTCCTGGCTGAGAATTGGGAAGACACAAACCTAAGCGCTGAAAACTCATTCCTAGAGCTCTTCTAAGCCTCTTTCCTCACCTTCTAGACCCCTAAGATTGGATCTTAAGGAGTTAGTAGTTTTTGTGAGAGGAAAGACGTGGTGATCGATGTTTGAGCTCTCGGTTTGATTCCCTTGCACTCTAACTGTTATTTTGAGTTTTTTACAGTTGTACTTTGAATTCTAGAACTACTTGGTTGGTGTAGGGAGCCTCAAAGTGTGAGTAGCCCCTAAGATCATTGTATTCACATTCAATTTATAGTGAGAAAGCCCGAGCTTGATCTTGGTGATCGCTCGGTGAGGGAAGGGTTGGAAAAGACCCGGTCCTTGGTGGACTCCTCAACGAGGACGTAGATTCCTGTGTGGAATCGAACCTCGGGATAAATCGTGTCTCTTGGTCTCTCTACTATTTCAATTGCTCACTAGAATTACTTGTCAAGCTTTCATTGTGTTATTTCCCGCAAATTGTTCTGTCATTTTGCAATATAATCATTCTCAACTAATTAGTGATATCATTTGACTACCACATATTTTCCGCTCAAACAAACTTGAAAGGAAACCTAAAACACAAATTAGGCTTAGACCGGACTAGTCCGACCTCAGACCGGACTAGTCCGACCTGCTCTGGTTTTATCCGCTGTTTATTATAATTTCAAGTTTTATTAGCCTATTCACCCCCCTCTAGGCAACTTTCAATCCCTTCCACAGGGGTGAGCTCCGGTGGTGACACGTGTCCCGTGGGACCGGACCTCATCCCTTCCACAGGGGTGAGCTCCAAAGTCTACACGTGTCTGGCGGGGCCGGACTAGTCCGGCTTGTTGTCCGGATAAGTCATGTTGGCGGACCAGAGCCGGACTTCTCTGGGGCCATACTTGTCCGGCCTCCCAGGCGGACTAGTCCGGCTACAAGCTGAAGTTCATATAATTTGAGTTTTAGCTCAAGAATATGATTCTTTTGGACAAGTTTTTGCAAATATCTTTGGCAAACATGGTCAGTAAGCATACATCAAACAAACAATGACCATATTTTACAAAGAGTCCTTTTGAACATTGTTTTCATAGAGTAAGAGAGATTAGGGTAGTATGTTGAAAACATGCGGTTTTTGAAGTTTATAAACAAGCAACAAACAGATGTGCACACTTCAAGCAACATTTCAAGAATCTAGGATATTCAGTTCCCTCCTTAGGTCACAAAAGTGTTTCTCATCAAGGGGTTTCGTGAAGATGTCCGCCAATTGCTTCTCACTCCTAACATGAGAGATAACGATATCTCCCTTGATAGAGTGATCTCTCAGGAAATAGTGACGGATATCAATATGTTTGGTTCTATAATGCTCCATGGGATTGTGAGCAATCTTGATGGCACTCTCATTGTCACATAGGAGTGGAATATGGCTCAAAGTGTAACCATAGTCCCTAAGAGTTTGTCGCATCCATAGGAGTTGTGCACAACAACTCCCGGCTGCGACGTACTCCGCTTTGGCTGTGGATAAGGCAATGGAGTTTTGTTTCTTTGAAGACCATGAAACCAGGGACCTACCAAGAAATTGACAAGTCCCTGACGTGCTCTTCCTATCTACCTTACAACCGGCATAATCGGCATCGGAGTATCCAATGAGATTGAACTTGGATCCCTTGGGATACCAAAGTCCTAGGTTAGGAGTGTGAACCAAATATCTAAGAATCCGCTTAACGGCCATCAAGTGGCACTCCTTAGGAGCGGCTTGGAACCGTGCACACATACAGACACTAAGCATTATGTTGGGCCTAGATGCACAAAGGTAAAGCAAAGAGCCTATCATGGAACGAAATACCTTTTGGTCCACACTTGGACCATCTTCATTAAGGTCAAGATGTTCGTTGGTTCCCATGGGAGTCTTGATGGGTTTGGCTTTGTCCATGTCGAACCTCTTAAGTATGTCTTGAGTATACTTGGTTTGACTTATGAACGTTCCTTCCTTGAGTTGTTTGACTTGGAATCCTAATAAGAACTTCAATTCCCCCATCATGACATCTCAAACCTTTCAGTCATTATCTTTGAAAACTCATCACAAAAAGCTTTATTACTAGAACCAAATATAATATCATCGACATATATTTGGCACACGAATAAATCATCGTTAAAATGCTTAGTGAAGAGTGTATAGTCGGTTTTTCCTATCCTAAAATCATTTTTAATAAGAAAATCTCTAAGACACTCATACCAAGCTCTAGGAGCTTGTTTGAGGCCATAGAGGGCTTTCCGAAGTTTAAAGACATGGTTAGGATACTTATCCTCCTCAAATCCGGGTGGTTGCTCCATGCTTCCTCCTTGATTGGAACGTTGAGGAAAGCGCTTTTCACATCCATTTGGTATAGCTTGAAATTATGGTGAGTTGCAAAAGCAAGCAAGATACGAATTGATTCAAGCCTAGCTATGGTAGCAAAAGTTTCATCATAATCCAAACCTTCTACTTGTGCATATCCCTTTGCAACAAGTCTTGCCTTGTTTCTTGTTACAACCCCATACTCATCTTGTTTGTTGTGGAATACCCACTTGGTTCCCGCAACATTTGCTTTGGGTCACTTCACACGATCCCACACTTGATTTCTTTCAAAATTATTGAGTTCCTCTTGAATGGCCACCACCCAGTCCGGATCTTGTAGTGCTTCTTATACCTTGCGGGGCTCCAAAGAGGAAACAAAAGAGTAATGTTCACAAAATTTAGCCATTCGAGAGCGAGTGGTCACCCCTTTGGAGATATCTCCTAGTATGTTGTCGACCGGATGATCCCGTTGAACACTTTGGTGCACTCTTGGATGAGGTGGTTGAACTCTTTGATCTTCATCTTCATTGTCACTCTTTTCTTCGTCTCCCCCTTGATCCAATCCTCTATCTTGACTTTGATCGTTTTGATCTTGTTGAGGTTGGCCTTGCTCATCTTGAGCTTGATCATGGGAGGGAGACATATTTTCGTTTGTTGGATGATCATTTGAGTCTTGAAGATGTTCTTGAGGAAAAATTTCTCCAAGTGCCATCCTTTTAAGTGCTTCTTATGGAGCCTCTTCTTTATCTAGCACACTTTGATCAACTTGCTCCACTTGGGAGCCATTAGTCTTATCAAACACTATGTCTCTCTCTATTTCAACAATTTCGGAAGTTTTGTTGAAAACACGATAGGCGTAGGTGTTTGAGTCATAACCAAGCAAGAAACCTTCATCGGACTTTGAGGCAAACTTCGAAGTCCTAGGCTTTTTGTTGAGAATATAACACTTGCTCCCAAAGACATGAAAATAAGAGATGTTTGGTTTGTTACCGATTATAAGTTCGTAAGACGTCTTCTTTAAAAGTTGATGAAGATACAACCGGTTTATGGCATGGCAAGCGATGTTAACCGCTTCCGCCCAAAACCGGTCCGACGTGTTGTACTCATCAAGCATGGTTCTTGCTATCTCAATGAGAGTTCTATTCTCCCTCTCAGCAACCCCATTTTGTTGAGGGGAGTAGGGGGCTGAAAACTCATGCTTGATACCTTCTTCATCCAAGTATTCTTCCACTTGAGTGTTCTTAAACTCGGTGCCGTTATCGCTCCTTATGTTCTTAATTCTTAAGGAGAACTCGTTTTGAGCTCTTCTCAAGAATTTCTTGAGCACACCTTGAGTTTCTCCTTTGTCATGCAAAAAGAACACCCAAGTGAAACGAGAATAATCATCTACAACAACAAGACCATATTTGTTACCGCCGATGCTTATGTAGGCATTGGGCCGAAGAGGTCCATGTGAAGTAGCTCCAAGGGTCTTGTGGTCGTCATGACATTTTTGGATGGATGTTGAGCTCCAACTTGCTTTCCGGCTTGACAAGCACTACATGGCCTGTCCTTATCAAAAACAACATTCTTCAAGCCTCGAATGTGTTCTCCCTTGAGAAGTTTTTGCAAGTTCCTCATCCCAACATGGACTAGCCTTCAATGCCACAACCATCCCATGTTGGTCTTCGCCATTAAGCATGTGTCAAGTTGAGCTTTATCCGTGGTGAAATCCACAAGGTAAAGCTTTTCCTTGAGTACGCCCTTAAAGGTGATTGAGTCATTGCTTCTTCTCAAGACAGTCACACCCTAGTTAGTGAACATACAATTATAACCTTTATCACATAATTGGGATATGGATAGAAGGTTATAATCAAGGAAGTCAACATGCAAAACATTTGAAAGAGTATGATGGGGAGAGATAGAAATTTTACCGGTGCCGAGGATTTTCCCTTGGCTATTGTCCCCAAAGTATATTCCTTCACTTGGATCTTTGTTTGCCTCATATTCCACAAACATCTTTCTCTCTCTGGTCATATGGTTTGTGCATCCACCGTCGAGCATCCATTTTGATCCACCGAAGGAGTATGCCTACAAAATAGAGTTATGCCTTACCTTTTGGTACCCAAGCGGAGTTGGGTCCTTTCATGTTAGTCAAGAGGTACTTGGGCACCCACACACAAGGTTTTGGACTCTTGCGGATTGGCCCAACATACCTAGCATAGATCTTTCCAAATTTGTTTCTCAATAAAATATATGAGGCATCAAAATCATGGAACAAAGGATGAGATTTATTTTTAGGCATGTTAGATGAGTTTGCAATGTTCTTTACATTTTCTTTGTTGGATGAACCTTCCTTGACAAATACAATCAAGTCTTTTCCCTTCTTGGGAGTTTTAGCATGTTGCCTCCGCTCCCGAGAATAGCCAAGACCATCTTTGACATGTGGAGGTCTTACATTAGTATATGCACTTCGTGCATATGCCACTTTTTACTTGTCAAAGATACCACCTTTCGGTGACTACTTGTTTTGTGACAACTTAAATTCATCTTTGAGTTTTAGGATTAAGTTTGAACACTTGCAAGTTTGAGTTGCTTCGGGAGATTTCATTGAGGAGGGTGAAATCATAGAGGAAGAAGGTGCATTGATCTTGAGAGACTCAACTTGTGTTTCAAGGATCTTGTTGACTTTTGTCAAGTTAACAATTTCATCCTTGAGCACAATAGTTATGTCTTCAAGATTTGAGCAAGTTTCTTTGCTCAAAGCGAGTTCACGCTCAAGTGCCTTGTTCTTTCCCTTTCAACCTCAAGAAGCTCTTCAAGCTCATGACATCTCTCCTTTTCAAGGATGAGCATGTCTTCTTGACGGTTGATGAGTTCATCCTTCTCAAAGATTTCTTCCGACAACAATCTCATCTTTTTCAAGGTGCTCCTACTTAGATCCTTAAGCATGGATTCATTATCACTACTATTATCAAAGCTATCAAGTGTAGAGGTAGAGGAGGATGGTTTAGATTTAACCTTTCTTCTTCCCTCCTTAGCCATGAGACATGTAGACTTGAAGTCTTCAATGTTTGTGAAGAACTTGCTCCTTCCAATGGCAAGTGTTGCCACTTTCTCTTCATCCTCGGAGGATGAGTCTTCATTTGAGTCCCATTCCTTCCCAAGGTGAGCATGTCCTGATGGCTTCTTCTTCTTGAAGAATTTCTTCTCTTGAGACTTGCCATCTTTCTTCTTCTTACTCTCTTCATATGGACAATCCACAATGAAGTGTCCATATTCACCATAGTTGTAGCATGCTCTTTTCATCTTGGGCTTGGACCTTTCCTTGTTCTTGTTCTCATAATGGTTGCTCCCCTTCCTTCTTCTCATCATCCTCTTGAACTTGTTGATGAAGAGCGCCTCTTCTTCATCGGTGTCGAGGCCCTCATCATCACTTGCTTCGTAGTCTTGTAATGAGGATGTTGCTTTGAAAGCAACATCTTTCTTCTTTGAGGAGGCAAGCCTTTGGAGGTCGCTGTAGAACATGGCTTCCTTCTCCATCATCTCGTTGTTGATGATTCTTCCAAGCACTTCCTCCGGGGTCATTTGAGCATATCCCAGGCTCTCACGGATCAAGGAGCAAAGAGCAATGTTTCGAGGCATAAATGCCCGAAGCATCCTCTTCACCACCTCATGATCTGTCCACCGGATGCATCCATAAGATTAAATCTTGTTGACGAGGACCTTGAGACGGTTGTACATGTCTTGAGGGGACTCACCATCCATGATGGTGAACCTCCCAAGCTCTCCTTCAATCATCTCGATCTTGGCTTCCCTAATGACTCGGTTTCCTTCATGCGCTGTCTTGAGTGTGTCCCATATGTCTTTGGCCACCTCCAATCCATTGACTCGGTTGAACTCTTCTCGAGTCAAGGATGAGGTGATCACCCCAACTGCTTGAGCATTGTGATGAAGTAGAATGGCTTGCTCCGGGGTAACGTCTTCTTCATTTCTTGGAAGATGGACACCTGTTAAGACAATTTGCCACAAGCTAGGGTTTAAGGATATTAGATGCATCTTCATATTATGCTTCCATATTGAGTAATCATTTCTATCGAATTGAGGAGGTTTGTCAAGAGGAATAGATAAGTAGTGATTGTTGGAAGTTAATCGTTCATAGTTGAAAGGATATTGGGAGTAGTCCGGTTGACCACTTCTTTCTTGATCCTTCGGCTTCTTCTTCTCTTTACTTGAGTGACCTAGCTTCTCACGAAGTCGTGTCTTGAGATGGCGAACTTCTTCATCGTTACTCTAGTGGTCTTGCAGCACATCCGTGTTCTTTTTCTTGTCATATATGTTGTCACCTTGTGACGTCGACGGAATCTCGTATCCCTCCACTCCGGCCATCTTCTCTCCGAGTGGTTAGACTCTTGATGGAGAGACCCGCTCTGATACCAATTGAAATTGCCTTGAGGGGGGGGGGGGTAAATAGGCTAAAATTTCTGAAATGACTTAATTAAACGAGATTAGAACACAGGGGCCGGACTAGTCTGGCTCAGGGGCGTACTAGTCCGATCAACCTGCTGGAAAAGTCTAAAAGGCCGGACTAGTCTGGCTCAGGGGCGGACTAGTCCGGTCAGACTGTTGAAAAGCCTAAACTTGGTTTTATGGGTTTTTCTTCAGATTTTAGTTTAACGAAATGCAGATAAACTATCTAGAATCTAATATAACAAATATGACAAGTATTGAGGTGGATTGCAAGATTGTATCCTGAAATATTATAAGAGCGAAATGATCGAATGAAACCTAAGCAATTCTAATGATCAATGAAATGTAAGTGCAAAATGACACGAAGATTTTTTCCCGAGGTTCGATTACACTCAGGAATCTACGTCCCCGTTGAGGAGTCCACAAAGGACCGGGTTTAACAACCCTATCCTCACCAAGTCGCCACTAAGGCCAACCCGGTTCTTCACTATCTCAAGGGTGAACTTACAAAGTGTTGGGGCTGCTCACAATCTGAGGCTCCCACTTGATCACGTCCACAAAACTCCACCGATCTTACAAGCCACAGGTCACACCAAGTGCACGAGATCACTCCGAGATCCTTAAACGCAAAGTTCTTCCTTCTCCTCTCCTCACACACCCAAATCCACTCAAGAATTAGTTCGAGAGGGTGAGTAGGCAAGATACAAGGCTTAGGGGGGGTCTAGGATCGCTGTGGCGGCACTAGGGTTCCAGGTTACTTTAAAAGAAATCGGGGCATCTCCTTTTATAGAAGTCCCGAAGCCAACCGTTGCTACCTACCGAAAGTCCGGACTAGTCCGCCTCACACCGGACTAGTCCGATCTCACACATGAACTATTTGTCCGGGTGAGAACAGACAAGTCTGGAGGACCCGGACTAGTGCGGCCACTAAGGCGGACAAGTCCGGTCTACCAAGACTTAGCTGTGGGAGCTCTCATCTCACACCCATACGGACTAGTCCGCCTTAGAACAGACTAGCCCAAACTCACATAGTAACTCTTAGTCCGTGTGAAAATGGACAAGTCTGGCTAGCCCGGACTAGTCCGGCCATTGAGGCGGATTAGTCCGGTCTACCAGGACTTAGCCCCAAAAACACTCTCACCAAGAGAGAAACGGACTAGTCCGTCCCAAAACGGACAGGTTCGATTTCAGTCAGGAACTCTTAGTCCGCCCCAAAACAGACTAAGCCATAGGACTTCCAGACTAGTCCGGCCTCTTCCCCGGACAAGTCCGGCCTTCCCAACTTTACCTCTCTACCTCTCTCCACTAAGGATTTGACACTTCTAACGCTTTGAGCTCTCTTCTATGATCTCAATGCACTTGACACACACACTCTTTCTTTTACACGGCTAGCCTACTAAAGACTCAAGTGAAACCCTAATTTCTATTCTTCGAGTCTTTGACGTTGTTCTTCATCTTTTTCCTTTTTGAGAGTTTAGGTGTCCGCCTTGGAAATGTCCTGTGCTTATGATCATCTCAGCTCATTAGTCTCTTAATTTGTCGTCATCAATCATCTAAAACCCACGGGGGTGCCTAGATGCACTTACAATCACAGAAAGCAGTACTTGTTCATGAGAGGATTGAACAATGACATTCAAGATCAGCTGCTCAACAATGATTATGCAAAATTTTAAAAGCTCGTTGACAAAGCTATAGTGGTGGAGAGCAAGATCCGCGAGATTGAACAAGAGGGCAAGAGGAAGATGTCGTATCAAGGACAACCACAAGAGAGCAATGTACGTCCCCGCTTCATGCCACCAGCTGCATCATACTATGGCTTATTCGCTTCTACTTTCGACCCTGCAAATCCACCTCGCTCTAATCAACCACCGCAGCAACGTCTTGTTATGCAAGCACCTTGTAAGCCTATGCCTCCTACGTCCCATCCCAACATGGGTGCCTATGCTCAAAACCAGCCTCGCCCCAACATTCCTGCTATTATGGGCAACAAGGCATGCTTTTCATGCGGAGAGGTGGGACACTTTGCAAATCAGTGCCCGAAGAAAGGCCTTGGACAGCCGAGCAATGCACCTAAACAGAACCCACAACCGAATGGAGGAGCTATGCAAGATGTTGACAGTAGAACTATGCTCGTGGCAATGTGAATCACCTCTCCGCCGAGAAAGCACAACATGCTGAGGACGTCGTGATTGGTATGTTTCTCGCCAACTCCAACCCAGTCACTGTTTTATTTGATTCCAGAGCATCATATTCATTCATCTCAGCCAAGTATGTTGCCAGTATAACCTGCCCATATCTAACATGAAACAAACTATGTTGGTTAATTCTCGTGGTGGAGAGATGAGGACTAATATAGTATGTCTGAAAGTAAGCCTTAAAATAAGGGGGGTAGACTTTCTTGCCACCTTATTGTCTTGGATTCCCAAGGGATTGACATAATACTTGTCTGGTTAAGCAAGCACAGTGGAGTAATTCAATGCGCTTAAAGGATCGTGCAGTTGACGAGTGAGCACAGTACTCGTATTGAGTTTGAGGCAGCCAACCTGCAACCGAGAAGGCAATGCTGAACCACATCGAAGAAGCGACATTGGAAAGCATTCCGGTGGTTCGAGAATATTTAGATGTGTTTCCGGAAGAACTTCCAGGTATGCCAACTAACGGGGCATTGAATTTGCCATTGATTTAGTACCCGGAACTGCACCTATAGCAAAGAGGTCGTATAGGATGCCCGCAAATGAATTAGTGGAGCTCAAGAAGCAAATTCAGGAGCAGCTAGATAAGGGTTTTATACGCCCAAGCTCGTGACCATGGGGAGCCCCCATGCTCTTCTTAGACAAGAAAGATGGGACCCAAAGGATGTGTGTGGACTATAGGTCTCTCAACGAGGTAACGATCAAGAATAAATACCCGCTGCCCCGCATAGAGGACCTATTCGATCAAATGAAAGGTGCCCGAATTTTCTCCAAAATTGATCTTCGATCGGGATACTTCCAGCTGAAGATTAAGCCCTCCAACATACCCAAGACTGCATTTCGAACACGGTATGGTTCGTATGAGTATACCGTTATGTCTTTTGGTTTGATGAATGCACCCGCATACTTTATGTACCTCATGAATAAGGTCTTCATGGAGTACTTGGACAAGTTCATCGTGGTTTTCATCGACGATATCATGGTTTATTGAAAAAACGAGGAAGAACATGAAGAACACTTGAGATTGACGTTGCAAAAACTGCGAGAGCATCAATTGTATGCTAAGTTTAGCAAGTGCCAATTTTGGCTAAAGGAGATATCGTTCCTAGGCCACATTATCTCCGAAGGAGGAGTATCGGTTGATTCCAGAAAAGTGAGGGATGTTTTGAAGTGGAACCAACAACAAAATGTTAGTGATATTCAGAGTTTCCTTGGGATGGCTGGATACTACCGCCGTTCATCAAGGATTTCTCCAAAATAGCGAAGCCTATGACTGAATTGCTGATGAAAGGGAAAGCGTTTCAGTGGACACAAGCGTGTCAAGAAAGCTTTAAGGAGCTAAAAAAGAGATTAACAACAGCGCCGGTTTTGGTATTGCCGGACGTGAGCAAGAGTTTTGATATATATTGTGACGCATCAAGACAAGGGCTTGGATGTGTGATTATGCAAGGAGGACAAGTGGTAGCCAATGCATCGAGGCAATTAAAGAAACATGAGCTGAACTACCCTACACACGACCTGGAACATGCAGCCGTGGTACACGCCTTGAAGATTTGGAGGCATTATATCCTCGGTCACCGATGTGAGATCTATACGGATCACAAAAGCCTCAGGTATATATTCACGAAAATGGATCTGAATTTGAGGCAACGTCGATGGTTGGAACTCATCAAGGATTATGATGTTGTAATCAACTATCACCCCGGAAAGACCAATGTAGTAGCTGATGCGTTGAGCCGAAAGGGAGCATGTCACCAACTCACGGTTTGGGAGCTGCCACCCGAGCTGCGTAAGGAGTTCGAATGATTACATCTCAGGTTCTTGAACGAGATAGAGGTGATAGAACTGAACTCAACGCTGGAACAAGAGATAAGAGATGGCCAAGCAAAGGATTAGGAAATAAAGGAAATCAAGGAAAGAATCCGACAAAGGGATAGAAAAGGATTTCAAGGAAGACGGGAATGGCACACTTTGGTTAGGGAAAAAGATTTGTGTGCCTAACGTGAAGCACATCCGCGACACGATACTAAAGGAGGCACATGACTCACCTTATTCCATACACCCCGGCTGTACAAAGATGTACAAGGACCTTAAAACTTGCTATTGGTGGGATGACATGAAAAGAGACATAGCTGAATTTGTTGCCCTCTGCGACACATGCCAATGAGTGAAGGTTGAACACCAAAGACCCGCTGGATTATTACAGCCATTGAAAGTACCAAAGTGGAAGTGAGAAGACATCAGCATGGATTTCATTGTTGGATTGCCACGTACCCAGTCGGGCTACGACTCTATTTGGATTATCGTGGACCGATTGACGAAAACAGCCCACTTCATTCTTGTTAGAACCAAGTACACCGTGGCACAATTAGCCGAGCTGTATATGGAACAAATCGTGTGTCGTCACAGAGTTCCGAAGAGGATAGTTTCAGATCGAGATTCTCAATTTACCTCTAGGTTCTATAGAAAGATGCATGAAGCCATGGGTACATGGTTGAATTTCAGCTCTGCATATCACCCGCAAACCGACGGGCAAACTGAGAGGACAAATCAGATTTTGGAAGACACATTGAGAGCTTGCGCCTTGAAACATGGGCGTAGTTGAAATAAGAGCTTGCCATATGCTGAATTCTCGTACAACAACAGTTACCAAGCCAGCTTGGAGATGTCACCTTTCGAAGCATTGTATGGTAGACAATGTAGAACACCACTGTTCTGGTATGAGACCGGAGAAAGCCAAGTATTTGGAACCAAAGTGCTGCAATACGCCGAAAAGTAAGTCCAAACAATATGTGAAAACTTGAAGGCCACTCACTCACGACAAAAAGGGCTATGCAGACAATAGGAGGAGGAGTTTGACCTTCAAAGTTGGAGACTTTGTGTATCTTAAGGTGTCGCCTATCCGAGGCCAACGACGGTTTAACCTCAAAGGAGAGTTAGCACCTCATTACATCGGGCCATTCAAGATTTTGGGCAAGCGAGGAGGGTAGCCTATCAACTAGAGCTGACAACACACCTCTCCGATGTGCACGATGTATTTCACGTATCCCAGCTCATGAAGTGCCTAAGAGTACCGGAAGAGCAGGTATCGATGGATGAGCTAGAACTTCAGGAGGATCTGACCTACGCTGAACACCCCATCAAAATCTTGGACGTAAAGAAAAGGGTCACGAGGAACAAAGTAATCCGTTGGTGCAAGGTACAATGGAGCTATCACATGGAAGCCGAATGGGAATGTGAGGAAGATCTCAAGGCGGAATTCCCTCATCTCTTCTCCACTCTATCGAATCTCGAGAGCAAGATTCATTTTAAGGAGGTAGGTTTGTAACACCCTCAAAATTACTACCATGCATTGCATACATTTTTCATATAGAGAAGCATTTAAAAAGAAGAAGAAATAAAGAGAGGAATTTAGAAGCAAATAAAATAATAAAAGGAAATAGAAATGGAAAATAATGAAAATAAAAAGAAAAAAGAAAAAATAAATAAAATTGCCAAATTGGGCCACCCCAATTTTTCCCCAAAAATCCCAAATTTCCCCCCAAATTCCCCTCTCCCCTAATTTCCCAAATTTTCCCCAATTTTCCTGATTTTCCCAAAATTCCCCTAGGGGGTTTTCCCCGCATTTGGGGGGGGGGGGATTCCCCCCCCCCCCAATTTGACCTCACCACTTAGGGGGGGAAACCCTAATGGGCCCCACCCCCTTGGCCACAACCCACTAAGGGGGGGGGGACCCTAGCCGCCCCCCTTGTTGGATTTTTGTGGGCTTTTGTTTATCAATTAATCTCAGCTATTGGTGGAAAATAAATAATAAAATCCCAGCCCCTAGCTCCCACCTCTTTTAAAATTACATCTCATCCCTTGGATAATTGGGTTGCCAAAATCCTAGCCACCCTAGCTCTTTACCCCCTTATAAATATAACCCTTCGCCCCCTAGCCGCACCCCCACCCCTCTTTTGGACGCCCCCTTTCCCTTGCTGCCAAGTCACCGCCCCCTCTCCCATGCTGCCAAGTCGCCGCCCCCCAGATGGAGTTTGGCTGCCATCGAGCTCCGTCACGCCTCGCCATCGTCGGAGAAGAAGCCCCCGACGTTCTGCCTAGCCACAGCCTCATAATTCTTCATAGAAAATTCCCCGCAGCTACCATTGCAAGGGAGGAGGTCCTGCCGCAAGGAAGAAGTGAGGTAGGTCTTCGTTACCCCTCTTACAACGTCGCCGCTGTTTCTACGCACCCGTTTTCTTCACCCCCTGCGAGCAGAAATTTCTGCGTGTGGACAGACCATGTTTTGGTCAATTTTTGACGGTGGAATTGATCTACAAAGTGTGTCAAGATCATAACCACGTACACACTTGATCCCAGCAACCTTGATCATCATAAAACCCCATGGAAGCCTACTAAAACATGCAAGAACACGTACGAACTGATTTTTATAAACTGCACCATAGGAATTGCATTCATCCATCTCATTGCATCTTAAGTAAAGTTTGTGCATGCTAATTGATTGTTGTAAATTTTGTATGTGCGTGGTCGTGAGTAGAAGGACACGCTCAAGAGGCCGTCTACGAGGAGCTACATCACCAAGAGTTTGAGACGCTTGAGCAACACGAGGCACGGGAGTAAGGCAAGTGCCCCTTGACCATATTGATCCCATGCTTTTGAAACTGTTTTGCTTGTGAAAACTCATATGCTTGTGTCAACTTGATGGGACACTCTTTTGTAGGAGTTTACTAGTTTTGTTAACTATCCTTGCCACCGGGAAAGTTGATGAGTCGGGTATGGTCGTTTTTCTTTTTGCTTCGCTTAACTTACGGGATACGGGAAGCTGAAATAATACTTGTTAGCTACTGCACTCATGAGAATAAAGATGATGAGAACTTGATGATGTCAATGATCATGGAATCGGGGAGGTCTTAGCGAGCTTGGTTCGTGGATGTTGCTGAATGAGATGGTGGTTTGCTTGCCGTAGATCTAAAGACTGGTTCATTTGAGCACATGCCAGGAAAACAGTGCCACCACAAGGCCAAATATGGGTGCGGCTTAGCTGAGTAATTAGGTGTATTTCTAGCTTGTTATGGACCATTGGATGGTGCGGGGAATGAGAGTCGATGAGGAATGCCCTGGGAACTGCATGGCACAAGAGGGGGCCCGTGGGTGGGAGAATGGAGATTCGAGCCTGCCGTTGAAATCTCAGTGGGTCCGTACATTCTAGTAGCCCTTTGCAAAGGCTATTTTGTGATCTCTTGGCCATACACCGACGGTTGTGTACTGGTATAATGGAGGTTCTCTCTAGTCGCTGACGGGTTACGAAATCACAAATTTGTGGGTAAAGTGGTGCCACCTCTGCAGAGTGTAAAACTATCATGATAGCCGTGCTTCCGGTTACAAGCACCTGACCAACTTCCATGATTAGAGGCAAAACTTGGGATGGATATTCGGGTATGGTTATGGTATGGTCATTTGGATTGGTTTTGGGACTGTCTTGGGTCATGACAATGAATTTTGGTTCGGCTATATAAAAATAAGATGGTTATGAATAATTATGAGTATGATATGAACTTGAGAAAGATTTATGGTTGGTTGATACTTGATATATGGTGAATTATGAAGGAATGTTTATGATTAACTTGGTTATGATGGGATTTAACTCACCTAGAAATAGTTGCTATTTTTACCATATTTGTGAAATAAAATTTGCTTGCTGCAATGAGCCTCTTTATTTCCCTACCTTGTTGTAAGCGACATGTCATACTTTTCCCGCACTTGCTGAGTACGACATGTACTCAACCTTGCATAAATGACTTATTCTTCATAAAAATCAATACGACCATGCAATCATAGGGATCATCATTTGACTGCCTTGCCTCACACACCCGCTCTAACACCAGGACATGATAGACAATACCAAACATTAAGTGGTAGAAAGGGTACACTTGTTTGAACTCTTCCATGTCAATCCAACCCGTGCTTTCATCAGGAAAGCCAAACCATTGAATCAGAACCTGCAACTTTCCATGGCTCAATCACATTTCCACAACCCTACGTTGATTTGAATCCTGGATGGAGCCTGAACGGGCGCTTGTGGAGACATCCTGGGAGGTACAAACCTGGATGGAGCCTGAGCGGGCGCGTGGGGACAAGGGGGAGGAGTACGATGATTGCAAGGGGGAGGAGAAGTAGCACAAGAGGAGGAGGAGGTGGTGGTGGGAGTTCTAATTTTTTATTAAGTTAAATAATCGGACCCTCTTCTTTATATAGATGACGTAACAATGGTATTATAATTTATTTGGAAAGTCAATGAAATCTTGCTAGGATTCTCTCATTCACACTACCTTGAAACAAGCGGATTTCATACGCAACTTGCATTCCTCCACCGCAGGTATGCTTGTTGTTGCTGGTGGTGACCCATTTCACCGGAGTCCACTTGTGCTTCTCGTATCACTATCTAGATCAGTTGTTGGTACACACAACAAAATAGAACAAATTCCATACATCGATTATTTATTAATAACCAATATATGTCTCACAAATAAGTTCTAGATTACACTCAACCTAGCTCATTTAGGGCCACTAGAAAACACCAATGCCTTGAAAGTCAGGGGAGCAGAACAACACCATACCCACCTGGCAAACTTAGGCATAGGACTAAGACCTAATCGTTATCCTCACTCACACTTTTCTACTTGATTTTCTTATGATAAACCAAAGCAAAGTTGAGTATGGAAGGTATTTAACAAGTCCTAACACTACCTAGAAACGGTGTTTCATACAAAAAAGCTTTAGCAAGAAAAGGCTAGGAGGAGCACATGGGTAATAGCATTAGGAGTATTAAAATTTACTCTTAGTGATATAGGTGGAATATGAGTTTTCTCGGTTCTAGAGATTATAGTTTAAGCCGATTATCTCCATGACTTTATATAGCTCTCAACAGGTCTTACAAAATTAAGATGCGATTTGGCTCTTTTGCCCTTTATTACTCCCCTTGTGAGCGTGAGCGTCTCCACCAGTTGTGAGGATTCACACCTCCATCTGCACTCCTTCACGCTTCTACATCCATATATGCCATGCACCCATGTCCGTAGATTTCTACAGCAGCCACGCAGCATAAACATGACGGTGGTGGAGCAAGGTCAGGCAGGCAGTGAACTGGTGTAGCATTGTCCACATTGCAGCCTTCATGCGCATGCTACCAGAGGCTTCGGAGCACGAGCACGAGCACGAAAAGGCAACGCCTCTGTCAGCCTGGATTGCTGACGACTATGATGAGGACGGGCACACGGTAGTGCCCTGGAACTCATAGGGACCCATCACAATATGTCCGCCTCCTGTTTTACTAGCAAATATTCTGCAAAGCAGGTTCCCATGAATTTGTGCAAATTATTACTTGTGGATTTTCTGATTCTTACTCAGTAGCCCTTTCGACGTGCTTGACCCACATTCCACTGTTATAAGAAGGTTTCTTAATTATCTCAACACTAGATTTTTAGAAGTTCTTTGAATCTTTATTAGTTATTGATTGTTCAGTAGGAAAATTTACCAGCACGTTATCATCTTAGTACCCCAAAGACTGGAAAGAACAGAGTGGAGTAAACTGGAAGTTCCAGTTTCCAGAAAGCTGCAACTTCCAGTTCCCAAACCTGAACTTCCTGCTTTGACTGACAGAACGGTCAGAATTGTCAAACCTAACATGGAATATTTCATAAGTTTGGTGTTTATACATGTTTTCCAAGCTGCCAATATTTTTTCTAAGCATTTTGACTGACTAAAAAACAAAGAAGTGCTTGAAAAGGCAAAAAAATATGAAACAAAGTTGCATATTAAAAGTATCCATGATGAAGCCCTCGTCAAAACATTCGACACAAGATATGGAACGTGCAATATAGAGTCCGGATGGAAAAGTAATGTCGACTAGAAAATATTCATATGTTGTAATTGCCCAGACCCTTGGACTAAAAGGACCGGTGGCAACCACCTGACAAGGGGTTCGGTTCGCAACCCAGCCGACACACATATACGAGCAATGTAACACTCACTCCCGTGGACGTAGGGTTTTATGCTCCGGTGGCCCGAACCCCGTAAATCCCGGTGTTCATCGTGTTCATCAGCCTCGATCGTCCTAGCGGCGTCAGCCCCTCCAAACAACAAACCTCCGCGGATTGCTTCAGTAGCGGTACCGGGGGAAGTGTCACAAGAAACACTTCGACAATACATGTTTTGCAAGCTGCGAATATTTTTTATAAGCGTTTTGACTGAATTTTACTAAAAAGCAAAGAAGTGCTTGAAAAGGCAAAAAGATGAAACCAAGTTGCATATTAAAAGTATCCATGATGAAGCCCTCGTCAAAACATTTGAAACAAGGTATGGAACGTACAATAGAGTCCAAATGTAAAAGTTATGTCGACTAGAAAATATTCAACTTTGTAAGACCGAAAGTTCTAATTTGTAAACCGAAAGTTCCGGTTTTGAAACATTTACACAGTGAAAAATTCAGAAGTCCCGATTGACAATCTGCAAGTTCCAATTTAGAATATATAAGTTCTGATTTCGAAAGACTAGACTGAGTTGGAGTTAGAACTCTTGATTGATTTGGGGGAGGTAAGCCTGATGCTCTTGTTATTGTGAAAACTGATTACACATTGGTGCGAATCTTTTTTTAGAGAAATGTGTCACCTTGTGAGTTGTGAACCTAGAAGTTCCTCGTCCAGGACTAGAGCTCAGTTGCAATCCTTATCCGCTGAAGGTATTAAATGATGTTTGTGAACTCATCTTGTGCTTGTGGTCATATTAGGCAAAGATCTAACCACTACTACATCGACAATTTCAGAGTTAAGCAAGGATTGGATCCCCATGCCACATCAATGGGTGCAGGGATCGGGAAATATGCCCTTACTACTACGAGATGTTTTCGCACTAGAGGTTTTCACTAGTATTGGCTTCGAGGTGTGAATAAAATTTCAATCTGTGGTGTAGGCCGGGAGGCAATAGAGACCGATGAAGCAACATTCAAGCAAAAAGTGAGCGATTCCATTATAATTGATGATTAAGCAGATAATTTCATCCTCTTTGATAGAGGTCAACCTAATAATTTTTCTGGATATAAGACAAATAACTAATAGTTGAGATACAAATGACTTATTATTATAAAAACAAAACAACCTTGCAATCATAGGGATCACATCTGAGTGCCTTGCCTCACACACCCGCTCTAACACCACGACGATGATAGACAATACCAAACCTGAAGCGGAAGAAAGGGTACAGTTGTTTAAACTCCTCCACGTCAATCCAACATGTGCTTTCATCAGGAAAGCCCAACCATTGAATCAGAAGCTGCAACTTTCCATAGCTCAATCGTGACTCCACAACCCTACGTGGATAGCGTAGCAGTAATATTTGCTGACGTCGAAACTTGGATGGAGCCTGAGCGGGCGCTTGTGGAGATATCCTTGGAGGTGCAGGCATTTTGTAAATCAGGCGTAAGGAGGAGGAGGAGGAGAAGGAGGAGGAGGGGGAGGGGAGTTCTAATTTTTTATTAAAGAAATTAATCGGTCCCTCTTCTTTATATAGATTGCGCAACAATGGTAGAATAATTTATTTAGGAAGTCAATGAAATCTCGCCGGGATTCTCTTATTCACACTACCTTCAAACAAGGCGGATTTCATACGCAACTTACATGCAAGATATTTGGTAAGCTAATAAATTCCTCCACCACAGTCATGCTTGTTGTTGCTGGTGGGGACCCGTTTCACAGGAGTCAACTCTTGCTTCTCACACCAATCTCTATATTAGTAGTCGGTACACACAATAGATTAGAATAAATTCCATAAATTGATTATTTATTAATAAAACCATATGGATATTAAAAGTAAGTTCTAGATTACACTCAATCTGGCTAGTTTAGACCACTAGAAAACAACAATGCCTTGAAAATCAGAGGAGCAAAATGGCACCATATGCCATAGTGCGGGACCCAATCTTCATCCTCACACTTTTCTACTGGATCTTCTTCTAGGGATGGGAATGGGCCAGGTTCGGGTCGAGTAGAGCAAACACCCACCCTAAATGAAAAAGCACAAGGTGAAATTTGAAACCCACACCCGCACCTGCGGGTAAAAATTGAAACACCCACCTGATGGGTTTCGGGTGGGTTCCAGGTGCCCGTCGAGTCTGACTGAATGTAACAATTTTAAGTAGTTCAACACTTCAACACACTACAAAGATTCAAGTAGTGCAACACTTCAACACAGATTCAAGTAGTTCAACACATATTTAGAGTCTGTTTGGTTCATCTGCACCAATCAGATTCTCTACAAAAAATCAGAAATTTGAACCAAAGGGGTTCACATGAGAATCATATTCTTCAGAATCTACAGATTTTCCTAGTGCAATTGGAATTCTGCCATAACCCAGATTTTCCAGAATTCTGTTCCAAGTTTTCACAGAAATTACTCACCATGCCACTGATTACACAACCAACATTATTTTCTTTATAATACACATTTATTACAGAATCCACAGTTGATAGTTGTTTACAGCCAAACAGATTTCAGCTTCACCGCAGCTCTCAGTTCACAGCAGCTTTCTCACAGCTCACAGCTAGAATCAGATTTTTAAGGCCCTGTTTGGCACAGCTGAAACTTGTTGAGAAGCTGGCTTATTTCTGGCTGCTGTGAGAAGCAGCTGGCCGGAGAAGCAGCTGTTAAAATAAGCTAGGTGTTTGGCAGTCTGTGTTTTCAATGTGCTAGTTTGCTGTTTCAAATTATAAAATGTCTAAATTGTCCATGATGATTTTGTGACATGTATTTAAACTAACCCTAGGTTAGTTTCTATGTTGTATTTTATTTGACACGGAATTGGAACTATTTAATATTCATATACATGATAAAATAGATGACATAAATTTTTAATATCATAAAACAAAGTTTCATCAAAGAAATAAAATACGTGAATAATTATATCATAGAGACAGTATCTGCTCAAAACTTGCAATTGTTTATAATGTCGGAATAACTGAAACTCTAGGTCCAAATGTATACCAGGACACCTAAAATATCACATCTAAATCTACAACACTGAGCTAAAATATTGCTTACCTTTTAACAACGCATACACAAAATTAAAGCAGAAAAGAATCACAGCTACACAGAATTAGAAGAGCAGGCAAGAATATGAGCCATGCATGGCCGCCAGCCGCCTCTGCCATGGCTTGCATCATCATATGTTGTCGCCTAAATTATTTGATGCATGGAGCACCATCATCTCATCATCTCAACTGCTTGCCTACCTTTATTGCTCTATTTAATATTGCTGGCAACCAATGCAAAAAAAAAGAAGTAGGCCTCGTGTACGAATGGGGGAGCAGATCGAAAATCAGCCGGCGGCCGGTAACCCTTGGGGCCGAGGCGCCTCGGGGGGGGGGGGGGGGTTGCTGGAGTCAGCCGGGGCCGCTGGGGGCGAGGCGCACCTCCAGCCTTCGCCGGCACCGGACGCGGGGGGAGGGGCGGGCCGGGCGGCGGTCGAGTCTCGTCGGGGGGACGCAGGGGGCGGCGCAGGCAGAGTTCGGTCGATGGCCCCGTGAGGGTGGAGGCGTGGGTTGGGGCAAACTATTTATACAGTGGCAATTGCGGGTAATTTTTATTGAACCCGAGGGGTAAATTTGTACCACTAATGCACAGAAGCGGCTAAAAGCGGGTCCCAAGTCGCTTTTTCCCCACGCTAGTTGCTAGTTCATTTAGCGAAGCGCTTTTTTAAGAAGTGGGATGAAAAGCTAAGTGTTTGAAGGATTAAGTGCTTAAATTTGTTAAAAAGCTGGGTGAGAAGCTGTCCCAAACAGGCCCTAAGAATCCACAGCTGAACCAAACACACCCTTAGCCTAACATATCCTCTAGTCTGTTCAATGATATAATCAGCATCAAAAACCTCTGCAAACCCACTGCAGTCTACTAAAAACTAATGTAGACTTCTTCTGAACTTTACAATTAGCACAACCCTTCGTTTGCTTTTGTGCCACATACCTACACTCATTCTAGTAGGCAGCAACCTCAAACTTGGGCATAACCATTGTTGCCTTCAGAAGATGTGCAACCCCAATTCCATCATATAGCTGCAAAATCATCAACATAGAATAACTTGATGTGGCCCTCAAGAGACGAGCACATAACATAGACAACCGGCAGCGATTCAGGGGCCGGGGGCAGCTGCAGATGGATCTGATTCAGTGGGCTGGCAGCGGCGGACGGATCTGGTTCAACGGGCTGGCGGCGGTGGGGGAGTCGAAAACTGGCTGCAACGGTAGCGGCTGGTGGGCACGGGAGGGGGGTCACTGTCGGAGGAACAAAGAGTGGTGGATTGTCAGACGGGGTCAGAAGCAGTGGGTCAGAGGTTCGGGCCTGGGCCAGGGCTAGGCAGGGTGGCTGGCGGCGGCGGGGTCTAGTTTGGAGCAGGGGCAACCACAGAGAAAGACTCCGGATGGCTAGGGCTTCACCTTGACCATTAGAAGATGAGATAAAGACTGTGATGGGCTTCTGGGATGGGCTGTGGAACTGCAGTTTAGATGGGCCATTTTTTCTATACTGTTCTGGGCACCCGCGAGTGAAAAATTAAACCCACACCCGCATGTCGGGTCGGGTGCGGGTCAGACCCGCGGCTACAAATTCACACCCGCACCCGTTGGGTGCTAAACCCAAAGGGGACCCGAACCCGCGGGTGTGATTGCCATCTCTATACTTCTTCTTATAAACCATATGTAAAGAAGGGTGAGTATTAAAGGTACTAAACAATCCCTAAAACTACTTAAGGGTTGTGTTTCATACATGGAGGCTTTAACAAGGAGAGGATATACGGTTTAATTTTTGTTGAAAAGTATTTTATACAAAGTTCCTTTTGAAAGAGGTTTGCAAATAGAGTGGAAAGAAGTTCAAGTTATTATTTTATTTTATGGGACCTCAGGGAGATGAACTTCATTACTCCAGTTTCCTATGTTATATACGACTTTTTGAACCGTATGGTCCTACTGACTCTGGTACACTACCGTAACAGCCAAAATATGACAACTACTGCCACACACATACACACAACAAGGAGATACTAATGCTCATCATATAGAGCCCAAGATATAGCGTGTTAATAACCATTGTCGGTGACATAGGAACCAGGGTCCCCATGATCACATATTCAAGCCCAGAGGATTCCAAACAACGTTATGACAAGGAGGAAAGGTCAACACTGTTGTATGCATGCAAGCCATCATGACCAAGAGCATGGGTATATGTCAATAAAGGGATCTATGTCAGCACACATGTAACAAAAAACAAATGTCACATCAGCAGTAGGGACCATTCCTCAGAAGCAAATATCACATCAACAATAGGTGTCATGACTCTTTACTTTAGTCTGCCCATTGTAGGATCCCTCTTGGATGATAAAAGAGGAGGGCTGGGACAAGCTGAACGGGGCTTTTTTTTTCTGGGGAGGGAGCTTCTCCCCCCGTTGCTTCTTACATTCTCAGATTCTCAAGAACAAGAGCATGCACTCTTCTCTATTGTGACTCCTCACTACAAATATACGAAAATACACACAAGCATGACGTAGTACTGTTATCCTTAAGGTAGTCCGAATCTGGGTAAAAACACATCGTTTGCTATCTATTTATTCAATTCATCAATGAGATAACAAAACGTTTCAATCATTAACCAAATCTCAAGGGGTAGTTCCTTCTAACCCCCATATGTTGGATTTCGAGCACCAAAATTTGGTGCCACCATGACAACATCACTGGTGGAAATTCTTTGGCCATTAGAATTATGGTGCCACCATAAATGCAGTCATGCGTTATTTGTAAGCTAAGACTCCTCTTCTTTGAGTATCTCTTCTCTTTTTAGTATTCTCTTTGAGCTCTGTCCGTGAGCACACATGCACTTCCTCACGGTGGTTGCTTTGTGTAATTCCGCAATTTATTTTCTGCATAGATTGGTGAGTGGCTTAATCACTTGGGGAGTTTACAAATCCATCTCTGTTTGTTTCCTACCACGCACCACGGTGGTATCCCATGTTTCCGTGGATCGGACCAAGTCAACTTTGAGCTGCCACGGCCACTCCGAGCTGTCGTGTCGGCCTCGAGCTGTCGCAGGGTCGACCCCGAGCCACCACGTCGACCCCGAGTCGCAGTGACTCTTTGAGGTGGCCACAAAACACTCACTCTCCCTTCGCGGCAGCCTAGACTTGTCGTTCATCTCATGGCTTCCTGAGCTGCAACGCCAAGCCTACAGGACGCGACCACCCCAAGTTTATGCAGCGGGATGGTGAGGGACTGTCGTTCAACCGGCTCGCACGACAGCTTGGTCTAGCATGACGACGTGCATGCACGGCAAGTTCCGATGAGACGCGCTCAGGGGCTCGCCTGACCACCATGCACTATAAGTTGCAGGGCAAATACTGAGTCAATTCAGTAATTTTTCTATCCAAAGCTGACTTTGGTTGCACTAAGGCCGATTGCCCCACACTATCGCGTTGAAGCCGACTTTGGTCGCATTAAAGCTGATCGACCTGATCGGTAGCACGAAAGTCTGCCTAGGTGGTTCAGGAAAGCGGAAAGACAACTCTGGTTGCACCAAGTCCACTCCGATGGCCGACTCTAACCAAGTCCACTCTAGTGTCCTGTTCCTGAAGCGACTGTCTAGCTGTAGTCGTGCCCCAGTCCACTCCTCTGGCACGCTACGTCAGAAAGATGATTCCGTTCGCACCTAAGCCCACTCTGGTGGCACACCTCGTTTGAAGACCGACTCCGGTCAAGGCGCTACACTAGATTCCCTGACAAGCAGCTCTAAGTCATCGAACCCCAGGTCATTCTAAAGTCCACACTCAGTGGCTGACCTCCAAGTCATCCTAAAGTCTATTTTAATGGCCGACCTACAGGTCGCTCTAAAGTCCACGCTAAGTGGCCGACCTACAGGTCGTTCTAAAGTCCATGCTCAGTGGCTAACTCTAAATTCGTTCTAAAGTCCACACTCGATGGATGACTCCAATGTCGCTCTAAGGTTGACCTTGGTGACCGACCTCAGTCACATTCTTTTATGCAAAAAGTCCACTATGGTGGTCCACTTCAGAGGAAGGAACTGCCTGCTCCAACGGCTAATATTTGAAATCATCATGTACGGACGTTTAGGCCCCATCCCTGGTCTCGCTAGAATTCTACGCCCAACAATGGGGCTGGGGGCTACTCTCGTTGATATAGGGACCGAGGTCCTCAATATCAATATTGAAGCACATAGGATCCCAAGGGATGTTATAACAAGGATAAAATGACAAACTGTTGTATGTATGCAAGCCATCATGGCCAAGTGCATGGGCGTAGGTCAATAAAGGGATCTATAGCAGCACACATGCAAGAAAAAAAAGCAAATGTCAATCAGCGCTAGGGTCCATTTCTCAAAAAAATATCACATCAACAATAGGGGCCATGCCTCTTTACTTCAGCCTGCCTATTGCGGTACCCCTCTTAGAAGTCGTAGGACCGGGGCAACCTAAAGGGGCCTTTTAAAGGGGGGGGCTTCTTCCTCCTTTGCTTCTTCATCTCCTAGGCTCTCGAGCACAAGAGCATGAGATGTTCTTCATTGTGACCTCCCACCACAAATATATGAAAATACAAACAAGCATGTCATAGGTTGTTATCCTTCGGGAGGCCCGGACTTGAGTAAAAAAAACCATTGGTTTCAATCTATTTCTCATCGATGATATAATGAAGTGTTTCAATCCCTAACCGAATCTTAATGGGCGGTTCTTGCTAATCCCCATATGTTGGATTCCGAACACCGACAACCGTGACAATGGCTATCCAGATAGATTAACACTCTGCAGAGGTTGTACTCTTTACGCATGGACTATGCACTCCTCATGATGAAGTAACATAACACTCATCTTATATTTCCCACCTAACTTCACAATCCCATCTTGGAACGCACCAATGGCCTATTCGGCCCATTACTATCCTAACCGGGCTACATGTAATTACTCCCTTGTGTTTTCTTGGTATTCCATGCCCTATTTGTCTACTAGATGGATCATGTGACAATCACCAGGAAGGTAGAGCGAGTCATGCCCATACAGGTTTTGTGGTTGTACAAAAATCACTATGTTAAAACATGTCTTTTTATTGGCAAGGCGACTCCATAAAATCCACGATAGGTGGATTACACCGAAGCACACAACTACTCTTTCATCACATCCCACCTCAACCACACACCCACTTCATTCACGCAGAACCCGAACCTTTCGGGGGCCTAGGCGGCTCGGTGCCGACCCTTCTGAGGGGGCAACTGTTGAGTCGGTGAGGCAGAACTCGGATAATAGAGCGTTGGATACATCGGGAGCATCCGAGCGCTTCCGAGTCCTTCGTTTCTTTGGCCATCTTAGGTCGTCTGTCCCTTACTCTGGGTCGTTCCGGCGGTCCTTTCGACCTGTTTATCAGGTAGATCTTCGAAGCCAGAACTTCGGTTGTGATTTTGAAAGAGCGGGCCTTAAAACCTTAACTATTCATGAGGGTTTTTAATTTGTAGAACCTTAGAATGTCATGTACGTGGCAGGTAAAAAAAAAAAGGGGACACGTTGTGTGGGTTTCGAGGGGGCGAGTTCTTCGACGGGTGCGTCTGATTCTAGACGGGCAAATCTATCTACGGGTGCATGCGTTCTCAGGTCCTAACGTTGGGCTTAGTTCGCGTAGTTCCCCATCCGTAAACCTCCCGGGGTCTGGAGGGGTTTAACTGACTAGAAGTTTACCTCAGCGGCTGAATTCCTAGGCTCGGTGAGTTGCCTAATGGGTTAATCCGAGTGGAAACCCGCTGCCTCTTCGCAAGGACTAGGGAATCAGATTTAGACCTGGTCGGGGCTCGGTGCCCGCATTCCATGGGATCCTACCTGGGGACACTCAGGCGAACCCGAACCTTTCGGAGGCCCAGGCGGCTCGGCGCCGAGCCCCCGGGTGGGCAACTGTTGAGTTGGCGAGGCAGGACTCGGATAATTGTGTTGGAGATGTTAGGAACATCCGGGCGCTCCTGATTCTGCCGTTCGTTTGGCCATCTCAGGTCGTTTGTCCCTCACGCTGGGTTGTTTTGGGCGGGCCTTCGACCTATATATATATGTATTAGGTGGTCCTTCGAACCCGAAACTTTGATCGTGCTCTAGGGGCGAGCTGAAAAAACATCTTTTTTGACTCGTCTAGACCTCCATGCGTGAGCCTGGGGGTGCCACGTGGTTATAAGGCAAAAGGGCGTGGCGCGTCGTTTGGGAAGAGGAAGAAACACACGTCCTTCAAAGTCCCACCACGGGTTTTGAACAGGCGGGCTTATTTGACCGTTATTATAGCGAGCGTCGTGTTCCAAGGTCTCGGGAGAGAAACACACTCCCTCTACGGCGGGGAGGCGTTGGGGCACACGCGTCCGTGGGCCCCGGTGCCTTTACTATTGCCGCCCGCGGGCTATATAAACTGCCTCTGGGGTGCGAGTCTTCATCCCGGCGTCTTGTTGTATTCTATCCTTCTTTCGTCCCTGTTTTACACCTTGGTAGCGTGAGTTTTGGGAAGTGGAAAGATTGAGGGTGAGTATGAGGGCTTCTTCCTTCTATCGAGCGCTACATCGAGCTACGGGTGTGCCTCCTCTAAATGTGGCAGTTGATTGCCGGCTTATGAATCCTGGTGTCCAGCAACGTTCGAGTTTACTCCTGGGCAGCGCGCCCGTGGCATTTCGCTCTATCGTCGCCGAAGTCTGTGAAGGGCTGGCGTCAAGGCTGACCCTAGGTCCATACGGGTCCGGGACTTCCGCTTCTCATGGGCTGACCACTCGTCGACTGGTGATGTCGGGGCATCGTGGAGGTCTGCAAATGGCAGGCTGTCACGGTCTATATGTGAGTCAAGGTGCTGTGAGCAGAAAAACCGATCGAAGGCAAACGGAAAATCTGACGAAAGGCAAGCGAGCTTGCAAGAACGCTGACCGCTGGGAAGCGATCTTGCAAGAACGTTGAACTGCGGATGTTGCCTGTAATCATCAATTTTCTTATTGGCAACATCCCCCTATAAGACTTTTTTCGGTCGCCTACCCCTTTGCCTTATAATGTAAAACGCACTAGCCCTTTGTGCCTCTTCAAACAAAGAAAAAAGCAAAGAATTTTTTTCGATGTGTGTGATACTCTTGCTCTTTGTGTTTTGTGGTTTGTTATTCTGAGGACTTTCACAGCTCTCATCCACGGAACACGAACTATGGATTGAAGAAGGAAAACGAAATATGCCGCTTTCACTTTTGTGCCATGGCAGATCCGTAGCCTAGAGAGCTTTTCGTAGTCTCCGACCGTAGGTTGCGTGGCGCGGGGGAGGTGCTAAGGAATTTTTTTGTCGATGTCTTTGGAAAGTAGCCCCCGAGTGACATATGGCGTCCAAGCTGGTTGAAGCGCCATGTGACACTTAATACGCGTGGGTTTGTCTAAGCTCTCATTGTTCGGGGTTGGGAGTTTCGGTTTCCTTGGCGAGACAATGCGCCCGGGCTCGAGCCCGGGCGATAAGGTCTATATTCGACATGCGAGTAATGGTTAGAAGATAAAAGCAAAGGAGCTGGGGTGTGAGCACTTATCTTTTTGTTTCCCAGTTTCCTTTCTTTTGCTCGGAGGTCGGAGCTTTCATGTGCGGAGCTCTGGAATGTTTGATGTCTCCATTGTCGGGGAAGACGTTCCCTTCGACATCTTTTGTCGGCGCGTGGTGGGTCATAGAGCGTCTGCTGCCGCGTCCATGCCTTCCTATGGGGAGGATGGCTTTCGTCCGTCCTCATCGGTCTGGGTCTTTCAGAGAGCAGGGTTGTTGACTTCAAAAGCATGAGGTCGGGGTCGTCGTGATCAGCGGCAGCCGAGTGCTTGCTGGTCACTTTCCGCTTCCAGGGGGGCGGCGTCGGGGGCTTCTTTTTGTCTTGTCAGCTCGTTGCTGACCGCGAGGGAGGTGGGGGAGCCCCCGGGCGTCTTGTTTGGGAGGGGCATAGGAGGTCGAGATCTGGTCGATAAGAAGCATCCTAGGGGGACGGTCCGGAGGTTTTGTGCATGCTGGGCGAAACGCTTCCGACCATTGCTGGAAGGTGCAGTCTCCATTTTACTCGACTGGGGGTCCATCGACTCGAGCAGGAGGCTCATGTGTATCTTTCCCTTTGGCGAAGGCAGCAAGGGGAGAGGTCGTCCGTTGGCTGGCCGCATTGGCTGGGAGGTCTGCTGCCATAATGCCTCTCTAGGAGTATGACCGAACTTGGTCTCTTCGTACGTGGGGCGGTTGGACATCCCGCTCCACTCCTATTTGCCTTGCATTTGGCGGTGTGATTGATCGTCTTGGAGAAAAGTAGTCACGCGTACCATGATCGTGCTTGGCGCAGGCCTTGACTTCTTCGGAGGTGCGGATCCCGCCAATGTTCATCGACCGACATCCTGGTTCGACTGGCTTAACGATGTTGACCTCCCGAGCCGCTGGCTTCTGTCGCTGTTGGCTTCCTCCGGCATGAGTGCCTCTGAAAGTTATGAGGCGAATGGTCGCGTTGGAGGAAGCAGACTCTCATTCTCGCCCGGTGGTCGACCATGTGGGCCTGTCAACCTCTGTCACTCGGGGGGTCCGACCCCTCTGCCAAGAAACGCTTGAGGAGGGTGCAATCCTTGAGGGTGTGTTTCACCTGAAAGGTGTGACTGGTGCACGACTTTCCAAGCAGCCTCTCAAAGTGGTCGGTTTGCATCGGGGCTGGCTTCTTGCCTTCGTGGCACTCGGCCCTGGTGCCCGGGCCTGAGTCCGACCTGGCTTGGCGTCGTTATTTGCCGACGCCGGGCCTCCCTCTCTTCTTACCCTTTGGACACGATGCTGCACCTTCCCTCGTGCGAGGGACTATTGGGGTTGCCTGGTCAGTTACTGCCCCAACCACCCTTCTCGCTGATGCCCGGTTGATGGTGATGGCGGACAAGCTCCCAGTGTTATTTGGTCCGGTGCGGCCGAGCCCGTGCATTGGAATCTCAAGGCTCGCTTCAGGCCGGGGAGTTCCGAGGATGTGGTTCGGCGTGTAGGTCTGCAGTGTCTCCGCGGTGCTCTTGATGCGTCCGCGGGGGTGATCGCGAGAGGACGCCTTTCGCCAATGGGTGAGCAAGCTCTCAACAGGTTGGGATGCGGTCCCGTCCAGCAGCGAGTGGAGATCTTGATATGTGCCCCGCACCTCCAGGTCTTCGGGTCCCGGGAGGTTGCGCAGCATGGCAACCGCGGCGCCACGTTCTGACTCAGTTGCTCGAAGCGCGACGGGCCGTGCGCGTCGACGATGACGCTTGCCCGTGCCTGGCGAATGTGCGTCCATGGTCCCTCCGAGTTGGGGTGGGGGCTTCGTAGGGCCTCAAACGCGACCCCATCCGCCTCTAACTATGCCTTTTCTGTCTTGAGCGCGATGTGGCGCGCCTCAAGCTTCTTGGCCGGTCCTCGCGCGGATGTTGGCTGCTCGTCGTGGCTTCGCTGCGGCACTTCCCTTCGCATGAATGTTGGTGGAGGCGAGGTGCTAGCGGGAAGAACAATCGAAGAAGCGTTTCCGGCCCTCGCAATGTTGCGCTTGGGGGAAGGGCAACGGTCCTCGTCGGATCCCGTGTCAGCGCTGTAGTCACCTCCGGTTGTGTCCTCCAGAAGTGAGGTGAGAGATGGCGACGACTGACCAACTGCGCCCATGGAGTGATCTTCAAGGGAGTCATTGGTAGTGTTGTCGCCGGCAGCAGATTCCCGTATTTCAGAACGAGAAAACTGATATAGCGTGAAGGCGGCTTTGGCCTCTAGTTCACTGTTGGGGGCGACGATGAGATCGGGGCTGTCGAGACGGGACTTCCTGTCGGTGATGAAGCTTGAGGTTGAAAAAGCCATCACAGGAGGAATGAAGAAACGTGGGGCGCCCCCTACTTGGCGCGCCAACTGTCGGCGTTCAGATTTCTGACTAGTAATCAAATGCCTCATGCTCTTTCTCCGTATGGCTAGCTAATAAAGATATGCTTTTATCCTGGTTCGGACAATGTGTCCTACATCCATCTTGGGGGGCTCGTCAGCCTTGTATTAGCTCATGCGGCTTGTACAACTGAGGTTACAAACGGGACTCTCTCTTGTGTTCCCTTGTGTCTTTTTTTTATCCCCCTAGGGATGTGCCTTGGCCCTCCCTTTTATATCCCCTTCGTCTCCTCCTACCTCCCGCCTCTTCATAAATGGGGCAGGAGTTTACATAAAGGTGGGGGAGCCTAGTCTATCTAGCCACGGTACAGGGATAATGGGTATGCTCGCTCCAGTCTTGTCTGTAGTCAATATCCGCTTTCCACCACTCTGCCTCTGCACGGGACGGGACGGGTCGGACGATAACAGTGACAGACGTCGTGCCTGCCTCTTCGCCTGTGGTCTCCCACGTCATATTGAAGTCCTTCCTTTGTCCTCTCACGTCAGTATCGAAGTCTTCCACCTTTTGCGGGCTGACGTCGCTGACCGACCTTGGGGGTCGGTCGTCCCGTCCCAACCCTTGCCAGGGGGGTCTGCTGTCTTGTCCCAACCTCGAGGTCGGGGTTTATTGTTGAGGTGCCCTGCACTCGGGGCCCGGCGCGAGCGTCCTTCAAGCAGCTTGGTCGTCGTGATGGGGTCGTGCAACTTCACCAGCTTGTTCCGTTGCTCTTCGGGTACCTGGGGTCCGTTACCCCGTCAACATCCATCTCCAACATTCCCCCCTTGATCTCCATGGACCAAGCTTATCAAAACCTACTTAATTTCTTAAATTAAACTTAGTGTTCATTTCTTCATGTTCGACATACTGAACACATCGCATCATAATATCCAATTACGTACGATCCGATTAGATGACTACAATACATCTTACACTTAGAAATAGTCTTATTCTTAGTTTGACCCCTAAGTATCCAGGTGTTCATAGATTTTCCCTTAATCCCATGTTGGCTATGTGTTATCTGAACACATTGGAGGAGGACCTTTAGTAAGCGGATCAGCAAGCATTCGTTTGACATTAATATGCTCAAGACTAATAATATGATCCTAGATTTTGTCTTTCACAACATAAAACTTAACGTCAATGTGTTTGGCAGAACCACTCGGCTTGTTGTTGTGAGAGTATAATACCACGGGTTCTTTGTTGCAGTATAACTTAAGTATTTTTCAATGCTGTCAACCACTCTAAGACCAGGTAAAAATTTCTTAAGCCATAATCCTTGCCCCGCGGCGTCGTAACAAACAACAAACTCGGCATGCATTGTGGATGATGCCATGATGGTTTGTTCGAAGCTTTTCGATGAGACAACTCCATTTGCGAGGGTGAATATATAACCTGACGTGGATTTCTTAGTATCCACACAACCCACAAAATCTGAGTCTGAGTATCTCACTACCTCTAGTGGGTCTGATTTATTATACGTTAACATAAGGCCTTTTGTGGCTTGCACATATCTTAGTGCTTTCTTAAATGTCCTCCAGTGATCAACCTCTGGATTGCTCTGATATCTGCCAAGCATCCCGGTTACGAATGCTAAGTCAGGACGAGTACATACTTGAGCATACAAAAGGATTCCAACAACAGAAGCATATGGAACTGATATCGTTTGATCGATCTGATATTGGTTCCTGGGACAGTGAAAGTTCCTAAACTTATCGATTTCTAAATATGTATTTAGGATAAAGCCGATACCCCCTTACTTCTATCTCGGTGAATTTCAATTCCTAACACGTAGGATGCTTCACCAAGATCCTTCATATTGAAGTTGGAGGACAAAAACTTCATAGTTTCTAATAGTAGATTGACATCACTACATGCAAGTATGTCATCTATATAAAAAACAAGGAAAATAAATTCCTTGTTCTTAAACTTAGGGTATATGTTGTTGTCCTCCTCATTTTTCATAAACTCAAATATTCTTATAGTCTCATACAACTTGAGAGACCACTGCCTCGAGGTCTGTTTAAGTCCATAGATGTACTTTTTAATCGGCATCCCTCATGTCATATAGACGTCCTCATATAGACCCCTATTAAGGAACGCCGTTTTTACTTCCATGTGATGTAATTCTAAATCATAATGTGCCATTAAGGCCATAATAATTCTAGATGAATCATTAGTAGAGACGGGTGAGAACGTCTCATTATAATCTATGCATTCTCTTTGAGTAAAGCCTTTTGCCACAAATCTGGCCTTATACTTTTCAATCTTCCCTTTGCAGTCACGCTTAATCTTGTAGACCCACTTACAGCCTACTGTCTTAGCTCCATTTGAAATATCGGTTAATTCTCAAACTTTTTGGCACTCATAGAACTCATCTCATCCTCCATGGCTTTATGCCACTCGGATGATTGAGGACTTCTCATAGTTTCTTCAAATGAGGTGGGATCATCCTCCACTTGAAATTCTTCACTCATAGATCTCATAATCGCTAGGAATAGCCGATCTTCTTACTCCTTGAGATCTTCTAATTGGCACATTATCTTCTATTTGAGGCGGTTGTTGCTCCTCATCATTAGCAGTGACTGACTCAAGAAGCTCTGAAAATTGAACTAGTTCCTACAGAATAGGAGCCTCACTTACTATCTATTGTCATCGATGAGGGACTAACAATAGGTGTTGAAAAAACAGCGACGAGCACTGTTGGTTCAACTACAATAGGTATCGAGAAATATGGTTCTTGAATCGTTGGAGTGAGTGCATACACCCACTTCTCCTAAAGATAAATTTCTCGGGGTACCATACTCCCCTAATCATGGCATCCTCTAAAAAAAGGCATGCCTCTTTTCTACAAGCTTAGTGTGTCCGTCAGGACAGTAGAAACGATAACCCTTACTCTTTTCTAGATATCCAATAAAATGGCAACTTACGGTCTTAGAATCCAACTTACTAATGTTAGGGTGAAACACTTTTGCCTCAGCAGCACAACCGCACACATGAAAATATTTAAGTGTGGGCTTACGTCCTGTCCAAAACTCATTTGGTGTTTTCGACACCGACTTACTAGGTACCCGATTAAGAATATGAATGGAGGTTTTTAACGCCTCAATCCATAAATCAATCGGTAAAGTAGGATAACTTAACATACTTCTTACCATATCGATTAGCATACGGTTACGCTGTTCCGCTATTCCGTTCTGTTGAGGCTCGCACGGTGTAGAATACTGGGCGACTATGCCATTTTCCTACAAAAACCTTGCAAAAGGTCAAGGAACTTGGTCATACGGGGTATGAAGACCGTAGTACTCCCCTCCATGGTCGGATCTTACCATTTTAATTTTTTAATTATGCTGATTTTCCACTTCGGTCTTAAATATTCTGAATTTATCTAATGCTTTGGGTCTTTTCTTAATTTGATAAATATAGCCATAACGTGAGTAGTCATCCATAAACATTATGAGTGAATCATACCCATCTAGAGATGATACAGAAAACGAACCACAAATGTTCAGAAGGATTATTTCTAAAATTCTCGTACTACGTTTCGCATTTTTCTTAATTCTCTTAATGTATTTTCCTTTAATGCAACCAATGCATTGTTTGGAATCCAAAAAGTCTAAGTGAGGAAGAATTAATTCTGAAAATAAGCGTTCAATCCCCCCTCAAAATATGGCCTAAATGACAATGCCATAATTTCGAAGACGTTTCGGGATTATTTCTTTTACGCTTGTGAAATACTAAGTTGTTATGAGAGGAAATTCGATCATCGTTTACGACATTAACATCATCATGCAAGGATAACAAATATAACATGTCTTGTGGAAAGGCAAGACCCACAACATTATTGTTAAACTTAATAAGACATCTGTCGTTGCCAAAATGACATACATATATAGAATCATCCAAACATGGTACATATTCCTCTTTAAAGAGGGTACATAAAGAATATTAATAATCTTAAGTACAAATCCATCTCTAAGTACTAATGGGAGATCTTCAATGGCTTCAACTAGCCATCGGCGACTTTAATGGCACTTTCCTCTTTTCTTAGGGTCCTCCTCGTAGCAAATTCCTATAAAGAAATACGAACATGCATCGTGGCACTTGAGTCAATCCACTAAGTAGATTGTGAATAATCTAAAAATAAGGATTCATCAACAAAAGTAATAAAATCATCACTGTTCTTACAACACCACTTCAAGAAGCCAACACAGTCCTTCTGATAGTGGCCTTTCTGCTTGTAAAATCTACACTAATCTTTATCAACCTTTACATCCTTTTGTGGAGGATGTTGAGCAGCCTTACCCTTACCATTATCATTGTGCTTATGTGGTGTGTCATGTACCTTAAAAGATTGCTTAGAAGAATTATTGTTAAAATAACCCTTCTGAGCTTTACCCTTATCTTTTGCGTAATTAATGGAGTCATTATGCAAAGATTTAATAGGAGTTGTAGTTGATGACAAACGCCTCAAACTTCTTAGAAAGTGAGGCAAAGATGAGATGCACAAGGAACTCATCTTTAAGCCCCATTTCCATAGGCTTCAACTTAGAGGTCATGTTTGTCATCCTATGTATGTGCTCACGCACACCACCTCTAATGTACTTGTTAGTCACAAGCCTCTTAATAAGAGTGCTTGCATAAGCCTTGGAAGAGCCAGTAAATTGACTCTCCACCTTCTGTAGATACTCAATAGCTGTCTCACAATCAGGGATTGCTCCTCTAATTGCCTCAGCGATGGAACCCATAATGATCATCAAACACTTTCTATTTGATTGGATCCATTTCATACGTTCTCCATCAAATTTGAATCTTAAAATTTCATATTCCGCCTTCCTCACATCGAAAGCATTGGGATGCTCTCTCTTGTGAGAAATCGAAACCTCAAGCTCAGCAGGGCGTGGAGTGGTCAATGCTAGATCCATCTCCTAGATTGCCAATGCAATCTCCAACTTCTATCTCCACGAGCTGAAATTCCCTCCATTGAGGGGCTCTATGGTAGAGATTAAACTCAGTGCAGAAGAAATTTTTGAGGAACCTTCATGATGAAATTACATAAACATAAGTAAAATGCATGGTAAAACTTAAACAAAAAGAAATGTTGTCTTTTGTATTTCACGTTGGCTAATCAACAAAATCTTCTAGGAAATTAAATAATCTTAATCAATTAGAAATATTGTGTTTTTATCTTTCAAATTGGCTACTCAACAAAAACACAACATTCAAAGTAATATTCATTGTAAATTTTATTTTTCACGTTGGCTACACAATAAAATTTCCATGAAATAACTTAAATTATTACTTAAAAACATAATAAATTCTTTGTTCATGTTGGCTACTTAACAAAATTACTATAACTTAATTAGCAGAAAACTTAATCAAAATTTTCCTAATTAAATTTCTCAACTAAAATTTAGTTAGAAACGTAATAGACTTAATTACAACAACGGAAGCATACAAAATACTTAATTAACTTAAAATCCACAACAGCAAAATTTGCTAAAGTTAATTTGACTGAAAACTTTAATTTTTTGCTACAAAATGCTAATTTCTGAACTAATAACATTAATCAAAACAAAATTATTCTGCAATACTGCATAAAAATAATCAGAAAATCTTAAATACTCAGCCCAAATTATATGAGGGCCCATTCACTTATGTAGCCCAAAAAGCTCTGAAAGTCACTTAAAATAAGAAAAGGCCACAACCTAAGTTAGCCTAGTACAGCCCATTTGTTATTCTCTAAATTTTCTTACTGATTTCTGGAAAAAAGCCCGAAAACAGTTCGGCCCAACTCATTTCTCACCCGAAAACAAAATAAAAAAACAAAAGTGCCCAAGGCCTATAGCCTGGGCCGCCGCGGTACTGGGCCACGTGCTCCAGCGCGCCTGCGGGCCGCGTGCCGCGCGCGCCTGGTAAGGCGGCAGCGCCCGATTTCTCTTTGTGTTGGGACGCAGAGCGCTCCGTCCGGCCCAAAATTCGGTTGATGCTGACCCTAAACGATCTCAACCATTTGTTTTGATCCAACAGCTCACCTTCAATTTTGGGCCTATAAAAGGAGTGAGTGCCCTAGGCCACTGAAACCCTAAATAATTTCTTCTCCCTCCTGAGAGGGGGAGAGAGAGAGAGAGAGAGAGAGAGAGAGAGAGAGAGAGAGAGAGGGAGAGAACTAAGAGGAGTTATGGCCGGCGGCTTGAACTATAGCGCTGCCATGGCGGCTCCTCACCGGCGAGCACGTGCTTTCCCATGTGGGAGCGCCCTCGCCATTGAGTGGTTCCCGGTGGCGCCGCCCCCTTGTCCCTTTTTTCGTTTCTTACTATTTCATGCAGTTTGCTTACTGTTTTATGTTCCTTTTCCTTACTGTAAATTCTTATCATTGTTCGGTTGTTGCTATTTATCTAAATGATAATCCCAAATCGGATCTAGTGTTCTAGAAGGCTCTTGATGCCATTGTTGAATCCTAAGGATTGACTAGACACTATATCTTCAAGTGTAATATGGAATAAAATGGATCCTAAACTAACATGCAAAAAACAAAAGAAGAGAATGGATTTCGCGTAGCTTCGGGTGTGGATGTCGAAGCCACCATGTCAATGATGATCTTGAATGAGTCGATGTACGTGGTGGCGCGAACGGCGTCTAGGCGAGGTCCAGCGGCGCGGGCTCTTCCCCATGCTCCCACGCGTTAGAGATCAGATCGAGGTGTTTGTTGGGGTCGGTTTTTGGGTCACGAAAGCGTTGGCCTCCATGCTCCCGGCGTTCCCCTCCTTTTACATTGCACGATGCACAAGGGGGCCCACAATCATGGAACAGTTGGCACCCCCGATCAAGGCGTGTGGGGAGAACGGATTAGAACGGGCCGTTGGGCCGTCCCGAAATGGAGATCACATCCATCTCCAACAAAGGGAGCTTTTTTTGGCGGGGGGGGGGGGGGGGGGGGAGGGGGTGCTTCCTGTGAGGGCCCAATCCCGATCACGGGGCCGTGCCGCTCGCCCGGGAATCGCATTGGGTGGTGCCGTGCGATGCGGCACCCAACATCACACATAATAAAGCATCATATTACATAAATCAAGCGGAATCTTACAAAGTGTAAATTTTACAAATACTTATCAAAATATTCTACAGCGGAAGACTAATACAACTCATGTCTCATACCTATGCTAAGCCACAGAGAAGGTGTCCAGCCCGCGGGCCCTTCTCGCTAGCAACACTATCACAGTAGCAGCGGCAGGGGTTGCCATGAGTTCACCACTCGGAGAGCTCCGAGTCTCATTGGACACCCGTACATATCAGTGTACAGTTATTACCTGCAAAACAACTTATGCAGTATCTGTGAGCACGAAGCTCAGCAAGACTTAACCGTCTCCCTAGTCATGAAACTCTACATGCTGAAAATAGAGGGCTGAATATAGCAGTTTGCACAAAGGATGCTCTTGAGCTAAAGGAGAGTCCTTACTTCAAGTTTTAAGCAACTTTTATAGCTATCGCGCAATTTACATCGAGACTCCACAATCAAACAAGAAACGCTTCGTCTCGATGTCACTTGCCCGAGGTAAAAGTAACTTTAGTGAGCTACCCTAGATCCATACAGACCTTGCGCCAACAACGTCGAGACTCCACAATCAAACAAGAAACGCTTTGCCTCGACGCTACTAGCCCAAGGTGGAAAATAAATTTAGTGAAAGTGTTGATCATTCCTCATCTCCATTATGAGGATTACTCACGAAGCATTATTAACTTTTCCTAGTTTATTACTACGTCACGACTCAGTGTACAAGTATGCTCACTATCGCGAGCGACGCTGATTGCAATCAAAAACACCTGGCTGACACGGCACGTACGCCCGTACTCGATGTTGCACACAGCAACCATCACTGACGTCGTACGTGGCAACCTTTCACACGACACCCAAATGTCGAACCGGTCCCATCGACTAGGATTAAGTCTCTCTACGGCAAACCCTCGTAGAGCCAACTTCTCTATCCTTTCAGCATCGGCATCAGACGGTGAGGTATGCCTCAACACCCAGGTTAACATGTTACATCGGTTCCCTGGGTCCCATATAGCTAGTATGCATCCGGTACACATCTCAAACTTGTCCAGTGGGGCCGCACACGAGAACGGGCCTTAATCGACTCAGACATAGACTAGGTTCATAGGACCACGTCCTTGATCCTTCCATCCACTGCCCGGTCTCCATTCCCAACTATGAGGATCAATTCCCAACTCTTCCGACTGATCCCCCTTAACCCCGTTTCACGAGTAGGAAACCGCCCACTCGAGTTTTGCTTCTTTTAATCCACTTTTGTTAATTTGAGATCAGCAGTTATAATCAATTGATAACCTACTCTAAATTGTACTCCAGGGTTTTCTAGGTCATGCATTTGGAGTTTCATACCATCTAGACTGAATACAATAAACAAAATGCTAGACATATTAAGTGACTACAAATAAAAACTTGTAAGTTTTGATGCAAACCGGGGCTTACCTTTGTTTTATAGGGGACTTATATATATATGAAGTTCAGTTAGTGAATACCACTTGAGGCTTGATTAATTGCTTTCCTCCTCCCTTGATCTCCACCCTAATGACGTCAAATCCTTCACGTAGATGCTACACGTAATGAATATGCACATATGTTTAATTGTAAAGCTTTTGCTAACAAGTGCTAAAGACAAGTTTAAAACTGGAACTCTGTTTAAGAATTTAAAATAACACTGGTGCTAGTGGTTTGGGTTTGGATTAAAGTATTATGATCAAATGAGAAGTGGGGTTCATCACTTGGGTGGTGATCACCTAATGAAGTTGAACAGAATATGACTGATCCAGGGCTCCAATGGAGCTGGAAATTTTCTTGTGAGTTCCTTGTCACAAGAAAGTCATCTGGACCAATATTTGGAGTTTTTCAATGAATATATCACTCAGAATAATTCCCTAAGCAATTAGGCAAAAATGAATTAATTCTGAATAAACTTGCACTTTAATGCAAATTCAAGTGAACTACACTTTCAAACATAGCTCAGGGAGTATGTATGAATTTTCCTAGGATTTTTGTAGCTAATAATTTCCTAGGACTGAATTTCCAAGTTTTGGAAATTTTCTGAAATTGTTTCTGTACTCACTTGAACACAGCAACTTCAAATCTGAATTACCCTAAACAAATCAACTCCAAATGATCTGAAACTTTTACAGGAGTTCACTGACATCCTAAGGAATCGTCTGGCAAAATTTGAGGATTTTTGGATCACCCAACCTCCCTCTAAGATTTTTTTGCTGAAACGTTTTAAAGAATGTTCCAGAATTAAATAATGGGTTTCATGCAGATTGGGTTGCATATTTGGATAGAGCTATTCAATATGAATCCAACCCAATTTGAATCACCAAATTTGGAGCTTCCTAACAAAAGTTATGAGGTTCTAAAATTTGGGGAAAATCTGAAATTGACCTCTGTTCTATTTTTCCAATTTTCAGAGACATAAGCAATTAACACCACATTTGGCCAAGCAAATGAGGTCTAATTCCTCTGAAAATTTTACTGGCGTTCAAGTATTTTCGGAAGAATCTCCTGCCCAAATTTGGGAATTTTCCAATACACAGAACGCCTGGAAAAATTCCTACAAGGTTTTCCTTATATGAATTAATGAGCCAAAACCAGGTATTTTCATAAATATTGGGCTGTACCATTGGGTAGTACTCTCTTAGAGGAATCCAACAAATTTCATTTCACAATTTTTGGACATTCCTACACCAAGTTGTGGCTCTTCAAAGGTTGAACTGAAAACTGGAAATCCTAAAATGTTTAAACGCCTGCTAGTGGGTCCCACCTGGCAGATCGTCTTCTTCCTCGCGCCAAACAGAGGCCGCGGCGGCGCCCTACAGCGAGCGTCGCTGGAACATCCTTCCCGGCCATCCTCCGACCTCAAACTCGCCGCCCTCCCTGAATTTGTGGCGCTGAACCCATCTATGGTGTCGCCAGCGGCCGTAGATCACCGGAACAGGGTGCCCGACAGCGGCAGTGGTCGTTAGGGTTCCGGCGTGGTCAGAAATCTGCTACACCACATCAAAACGGTCGGGAATTGATCGGAGAGCACCGTGGGAGCTTGAGGATGTCGAAAATGGACACCAAACCTCGTGAAAAGGCCGGCAACATCGAGCTCCACGGTGACCCGAGATGTTTTTCCATGGCGGCCCGAAAAATGGCAAGAACACGGTCGTTTCTGGATCATTTAGCTCAATTATTGGTAGAGGAGGAGCGCTAGGATGTGAGGAAGGTTCTTGCAAGTTGGCTCGGCCAGTAGCTAACCGAGTAACATGAATTTTGGGCTAGACCGAGCTCTACCTGAATATACCACGTTTTGGAAAACCTGGAAATTCTCCTCACCCGGTTGATCAATCGCTATACGGTTTGAAGCTACACGAGCTAGGGAGTATGGCACACTTTTTTCGCGTTGAGGAGGGATGGTGAAAACGGCTGTGGCGTGCTGTCCACGGAGACCGACTTCGGTTTTCTGCCGGTGAGCTTCGGTTCTCGGCGGCAATCATCGAACTGTGATCAATCAAGGCGACGACGCTGCAAAGTAGCGAGGTGAGTAGATAAAGCACGTGTTGGCTCTCACTTTTGCTGTGGATCACTAGGAGCAACTCCGGTTTGCAAGCAAGAAAAAGCAGAGGTGGCGCCGGCGGACCTCCATCACGTGCGGGAGCGGAACAGGGAGCGACACACGGGCTGAGAGTGAGCAATTCGGGTGTTGCTTCAGTGGGGGGGGGGGAAGAGCTAGGGAGAGAACCGCACAAAGAGCAGGAGGTGGCTTGGTGACCTGCTCGGTGTGGCGCCCAGAGAGAATTTCACGGTGGAGTGAGTAACAGAAGGGAAAACTTAGGGTGCAAGTCTAAATAGCACTATGACATGTGGGCCCCACTGTCCCCTTCTTATCCTTCTCCAAATTTCTCACAAATATCTCCTCAGTTTAGCAAATTCTGGAACTCAAATGGTGGGAATTCAAATCTGAATTGTGTTCAGATAATTTGGACAAGTTTCATCCAAATTCAAATGTATATTTGAATTCATTGCAAATTTAAGTCCATTTGGAAAATGGATAGCAAATATCTTCAAAAATTAGTGTGACTTTGCCTACCCCCTAATTTGGACCTAAGAAATTCAAATATGAAATCTGATATTTGATTTGGCTGCTTCAAATGAGGTTTTGATCACAACAGTTTGTATTCCTATTGTTGCCCTCATTTGAAATTTGAGTTGAACAAATTTGTTCAAAAATCTGACATTAGCTTTCTCACACATATGGGATCTTTCCACCTTGGTTTTACATCCCTCTTGGGTTCCAAGTTTTAAAATAAAGATTTGAACTTGTGTGAAGAAAGCTCTCATGTGTGTTATCACATGTGGAAAAAGTTTTAACAAGTCCAATTTTTCATACATATGAAACCATCTTTGTACAAGCAAGAGTTTCTTTGTATTCATATTTTGGGACCTTTACACTTCCTCCGTTGCTTCTTCCTCTCCTAGACTTTCCGGCCCAAGAACATGAGCACTTCTCCATTGGGACCCCTCACCATAGATATACAAAAATACATACAAGCATGACGTCGGGCTGTTATCCTTCAAGAGGCTCAAACCTGGGTAAAACCCCCTCGTGTCATATCTATTTATTCAATTCATCATTGTTATAACAAAACGTTTCAATCCGTAACTGAATATCAAGAGGCGGCTCTTGCTAACCCCCGTATGTTGGATTCTGAATGCTAATAGCTGAGATACAAATGACTTATTCTTCATAAAAATCAATACGACCTTGCAATCATAGGGATCATCATTTGACTGCCTTGCCTCACACACCCACTCTAACACCAGGACGATGATAGACAATACCAAACATTAAGTGGTAGAAAGGGTACACTTGTTTAAACTCTTCCATGTCAATCCAACCTGCGCTTTCATCAGGAGAGCCAAACCATTGAATCAGAACCTGCAGCTTTATATGGCTCAATCGCAACTCCACAACCCTAAGTTGATTTGAAACCTGGATGGAGCCTGAGCGGGCGCTTGTGGAGACATCCTGGGAGGTACAAACCTGGATGGAGCCTGAGCGGGCACGTGGGGACAAGGGGGAGGAGTACGATGATTACAAGGGGGATGGAGAAGTAGCATGAGGAGGAGGAGGAGGAGGTGGTGGTGGGAGTTCTAATTTTTTATTAAGTTAAATAATCGGTCCCTCTTCTTTATATAGATGACGTAACAACGGTACTATAATTTATTTGGAAAGTCAATGAAATCTTGCTAGGATTGTCTCATTCACACTACCTTGAAACGAGCGGATTTCATACGCAACTTGCATTCCTCCACCGCAGGCATGCTTGTTGTTGCTGGTGGTGACCCGTTTCACCGGAGTCCACTTGTGCTTCTCATACCACTATCTAGATCAGTTGTTGGTACACACAACAGAATAGAACAAATTCCATACATCGATTATTTATTAATAACAAATATAGGTCTCACAAATAAGTTCTAGATTACACTCAACTTAGCTCATTTAGGGCCACTAGAAAACACCAATGCTTTGAAAGTCAGGGGAGCAGAACAACACCATACCCACCTGGCAAACTTAGGCATAGGACTAGACCTAATCGTTATCCTCACTCACACTTTTCTACTTGATCTTCTTATGATAAACCAAAAGCAAGGTTGAGTACGGAAGGTACTTAACAAGTCCTAACACTACTAGAAACGGTGTTTCATACATAAAGGCTTTAGCAAGAAAAGGGTAGGAGGAGGACATGGGTAATAGCATTAGGAGTATTAAAATTCACTCTTAGTGATATAGGTGGAATATGAGTTTTCTCGGTTCTAGAGATTATAGTTTAAGCCGATTATCTCCATGTCTTTATATAGCTCCCAACAGGTCTTACAAAATTAAGATGCGATTTGGCTCTTTTACCCTTTATTACTCTCCTTTTGAGCGTGAGCGTCTCCACCACTTGTGAGGATTCACACCTCCATCTGCACCCCTTCACGCTTCTACATCCATATGTGCCATGCACCCATGTCCGTAGATTTCTACAGCAGCCACGCAGCAGAATCATGACGGTGGTGGAGCAAGGTCGGGCAGGCAGTGAACTGGTGTAGCGTTGTCCACATTGCAGCCTTCATGCGCATGCTACCAGAGGCTTCGGAGCACGAGCACGAAAAGGTCAACGCCTCTGTCAGCCTGGATGCCGACGACTATGATGAGGACGGGCACACGGTACTGCCCTGGAACTCATAGGTACCCATCACAATATGTCCGCCTCCTGTTTTACTAGCAAATATTCTGCAAAGCAGGTTCCCATGAATTTGTGCAAATTATTACTTGTGGATTTTCTGATTCTTACTCAGTAGCCCTTTCAACGTGCCTGACCCACATTCCACTGTTATAAGAAGGTTTCTTAATTATCTCTACACTAGATTTTTAGAAGTTGTTTGAATCTTTATTAGTTATTGATTGTTCAGTAGGAAAATTTACCAGCACGTTATCATCTCAATACCCCAAAGACTGGAAAGAACAGAGTGGAGTAAACTGGAAGTTCCAGTTTCCAGAAAGCTGCAACTTCCAGTTCCCAAACCTGAACTTCCAGCTTTGATTGACAGAACGGTCAGAATTGTCAAACCGAACATGGAATATTTTATAAGTTTGGTGTTTATACATGTTTTCCAAGCTGCGAATATTTTTTCTAAGCGTTTTGACTGAATGTTAACTAAAAACAAAGAAGTGCTTGAAAAGGCAAAAAAAAGATGAAACAAAGTTGCATATTAAAAGTATCCATGATGAAGCCCTCGTCAAAACATTCGACACAAGATATGGAACGTGCAATATATAGTCCTAATGGAAAAGTAATGTCGACTAGAAAATATTCATATGTTGTAATTGCCCAGGCCCTTGGACTCTAAAAGGACCGGGGTGGCCACCTGACAAGGGTTCGGTTTGCAACCCAGCCGACACACACATACGAGCAATACAACACTCACTCCCGTGGACGTAGGGTTTTATGCTTCGGTGGCCCGAACCACTTAAATCTCGGTGTTCGTCGTGTTCATCAGTCTCGATCGTCCTAGTGGCGTCAGTCCCTCCAAACAACGAACCTTCGCGAATCGCTTCAGTAGCGGTACCGGGGGAAGTGTCACAAGAAACACTTCGACAATACATGTTTTGCAAGCTGCAAATATTTTTCTAAGCGTTTTGACTGAATTTTACTAAACAACAAAGAAGTGCTTGAAAAGGCAAAAAGATGAAACCAAGTTGCATATTAAAAGTATCCATGATGAAGCCCTCGTCAAAAGATTCGAAACAAGATATGGAACGTCCAATATAGAGTCCGAATGGAAAAGTAATTTCGACTAGAAAATATTCAACTTTGTAAGACCAAAAGTTCTAATTTGTAAACCGAAAGTTCCGGTTTTGAAACATTTACACTGTGAAAAATTCAGAAGTCCCAATTGACAATCTGCAAGTTCTGATTTAGAATATAATTTCTGATTTCGACAGACTAGACCGAGTTGGAGTTAGAACTCTTGATTGATTTGGGGGAGGTAAGCCTGATGCTCGTGTTATTGTGAAAACTGATTACCTATTGGTGCGAATCTTTTTTCAGAGAAATGTGTCACCTTGTGAGTTGTGAACCTAGAAGTTCCTCGTCCAGGGCTAGAGCTCAGTTGCAATCTTTATCCGCTGAAGGTATTAAATGATGTTTGTGAACTCATCTTGTGCTTGTGGCCATATTAGGTAAAGATCTAACCACTACTACATCGACAATTTCAGAGTTAAGCAAGGAATCGAGGCCCATGCCACATCAATGGGTGCAGGGATTGGGAAATATGCCCTTACTACTACGAGATGTTTTCGCACTAGAAGTTTTCACTAGTATTGGCTTCGAGGTGTGGATAAAATTTCAATCTGTGGTGTAGGCCAGGAGGCAATAGAGACCGATGAAGCAACATTGAAGCAAAAAGTGAGCGATTCCATTATAATTGATGATTAAGTAGATAATTCCATCCTCTTTGATAGAGGTCAACCTAATATTTTTTCTTGATATAAGATAAATAACTAATAGTTGAGATACAAATGACTTATTATTATAAAAACAATACAATCTTGTAATCATAGGGATCATCATCTGAGTGCGTTGCCTCACACACCCGCTCTAACACCACGACGATGATAGACAATACCAAACCTGAAGCGGAAGAAAGGGTACAGCTGTTTAAACTGCTCCACGTCAATCCAACTTGTGCTTTCATCAGGAAAGCCAAACCACTGAATCAGAAGCTGCAACTTTCCATGGCTCAATCGCGACTCCACAACCCTACGTGGATAGCGTAGCAGTAACATTTGCTGACGTCGAAACTTGGATGGAGCCTGAGCGGGCACTTGTGGAGACATCCTTGGAGGTGCAGACATTGTGTAAATCAGGCGTGAGGAGGAGGAGCAGGAGGAGGAGGAGGAGAAGGAGGAGGAGGAGGAGGGGGAGGGGAGTTCTAATTTTTTATTGAAGAAATTAATCGGTCCCTCTTCTTTTTATAGATGGCGCAATAACGGTAGAATAATTTATTTAGGAAGTCAATGAAATCTCGCCGAGATTCTCTTATTCGCACTACCTTCAAACAAGGCGGCTTTCATACGCAACTTACATGCAAGATATTTGGTAAGCTAATAAACTCCGCCACCACAGTCATGCTTGTTGCTGCTGGTGGGGACCCGTTTCACAGGAGTCAACTCTTGCTTCTCACACCAATCTCTAGATTAGTAGTCGGTACACACAATAGATTAGAATAAATTTCATAAATCGATTATTTATTAATAAACCCATATAGATATTAAAAGTAAGTTCTAGATTACACTCAACCTGGCTAGTTTAGAGCCACTAGAAAACAACAATGCCTTGAAAATCAGAGGAGCAAAATGGCACCATATGCCATAGTGCGGGACCCAATCTTCATCCTCACACTTTTCTACTTGATCTTCTTCTAGGGATGGGAATGGTTCAGGTTCGGGTCGAGTAGAGCAAACACCCACCCTAAATGAAAAAGCCCAGGGTGAAATTTGAAACCCACACCCGCACCTGCGGGTGAAAATTGAAACACCCACCTGATGGGTCTCGGGTAGGTTCCAGGTGCGCGTCGAGTCTGTCTGAATGTAACAATTTTAAGTAGTTCAACACTTCAACACAGTACAAAAATTCAAGTAGTGCAACACTTCAACAAAGATTCAAGTAGTTCAACACATGTTATGGTCTGTTTGGTTCATCTGCATCAATCAGATTCTCTACAAAAAATCAGAAATCTGATCCAAAGGGGTTCACATGAGAATCATATTCTCCAGAATCTACAGATTTTCCTAGCGCAAATGGAAATCTGCCAGAACCATGATTTTCTAGATTCATGTTCCAACTTTCCACAGAAATTACTCACCACCATTGATTACACAACCAACATTATTTTCTTTATAACACACATTTATTACAGAATCCACAATTGATAGTTGTTTGCAGCCAAACAGATTTCAGCTTCACTGCAACTCTCAGCAGCATTCTCACAGCTCACAGATAGAATCAGATTTTCAAGAATCCACAGCTGAACCAAACACACCCTTAGCCTAACATATCCTCTAGTCTGCTCAATGATGTAATCAACATCAAAAACCTCTACAAACCCACTGCAGTCTAGTAAAAACTAATGTAGACTTCTCCGAACTTTACAATTAGCACAACCCTTCGTTTGCTTTTGTGCCACATACCTACACTCATTCCAGTAGGCAGCAACCTCAAACTTGGGCATAACCATTGCTGCCTTTAGAAGATGTGCAACCCCAATTCCATCATATAGCTACAAAATCATCACCATAGAATAACTTGATGTGGTCCTCAAGAGACGAGCACATAACATAGACAACCAGCAGCGATTGCAGGGGCCGGGGGCAGCGGTAGATGGATCCAATTTAGCGGGCTGGCAGCGGAAGACGGATCTGGTTCAACGGGCTGGCAGCGGTGGGTGAGTCGAAAACTGGCAGCAATGGTAGCGGCTGGCGGGCACAGGAGGGGGGTTACTTTCGGAGGAACAAAGAGTGGTGGATTGTCGTACGGGGTCAGGAGCAGCGGGTCAGGGGTGCGGGCCTGGGCCAGGGCTAGGCAGGGCGGCTGGCAGCGGCGAGGTCGAGTTTGGAGCACGGGCAACCACAGAGAAAGACTCCGGACGGCTAGGGCTTCGCCTTGACCATTAGAAGATGAGATAAAGACTGTGATGGGCTGCTGGGATTGGCTGTGGAACTGCAGTTTAGATGGGCCATTTTTCCTATACTGTTCCGGGCACCCGCGAGTGAAAAATTAAACCCACACCCGCAATATGCCGGGTCGGAATGCGGGTCAGACCTGCGGGTACAAATTCACACCCGCACCCGTTGGGTGCTAAACCCAAAGGGGACCCGAACCCGCGGGTGTGATTGCCATCTCTGTCTTCTTCTTATAAACCATATGTAAAGAAGGGTGGGTATTAAAGGTACTAAACAATCCCTAAAACTACTTAAGTGTTGTGTTTCATACATGGCGGCTTTAACAAGGAGAGGATATACGGTTTAATTTTTGTCAAAAAGTATTTTATACAAAGTTCCCTTTGAAAGAGGTTTGCAAATAGAGTGGAAAGAAGTTCAAGTTATTATTTTATTTTATGGGACCTTGGGAGATGAACTTCATTACTCCAGTTTCCTAAGTTATATACGAGTTTTTGAACCGTATGGTCCTACTGACTCTTGTACACTACCGTAACAGCTAAAATATAACAACTACTGCCACACACACACACATCACGGAGATACTAATGCTAATCATATGGAGCCCAAGACATAGCGTGTCAATAACCATTGTCTGTGACATACGAACCAGGGTCCCCATGATCACATATTCAAGCCCAGAGGATTCCAAAGGATGTTATGACAAGGAGAAAAGGTCAAAACTGTTGTATGCACGCAAGCCATCATGACCAAGAGCATGGGCATAAGGTCAATAAAGGGATCTATGTCAGCACACATGTAACGAAAAACAAATGTTACATCAGCAGTAGGGACCATTCCTCAGAAGAAAATATCACATCAACAAAACGTGTCATGCCTCATTCGTTACTTTAGTCTGCCCATTGTGGGATCCCTCTTAGATGATAAAGGAGGAGGGCCGGGACAAGCTGAAGGGGGCTTCTCCCCCCGTTGCTTCTTCCATTCTCAGATTCTTGAGAACAAGAGCATGAGCTCTTCTCTATTGTGACCCCTCACTACAAATATACGAAAATACACACAAGGATGACGTAGTACTGTTATCCGTAAAGTGGTCCAAATCTGGGTAAAAACACATCGTTTGCTACCTATTTCTTCAAGTCATCAATGAGATAACAAAACGTTTCAATCATTAACCGAATCTCAAGGGGTAGTTCCTTCTAACCCCCATATGTTGGATTTCGAACACCAACATTTGGCGCTCCAGGGAGGGGGGTTGAGGTGCTGATTCTCTCTACGATTGCCTTCCATGAGTATCAACATCCAGCGCTCGCCACCAAGGCAACATCACTGGTGGAAATTCTTTGGCCATTAGAACGACGGTGCCACCATAAATGCAGTCATGCGCTATTTGTAAGCTAAGACCCCTCTTCTTTGAGTATCTCTTCTCTTTTTAGTATTCTCTTTGCGCTCTGTCCGTGAGCACACATGCACTTCCTCACGGTGGTTGCTTTGTGAAATTCCACGATTTATTTTTCTGCATAGATTGGCGAGTGGCTTAATCACTTGGGGAGTTTACAAATCCATCTTTGTTTCCTACCACGCACCACGGTGGTGTCCCTTGTTTCCGTGGATCGGACCAAGTCAACTTCGAGCTGCTACGGCCACTCCGAGCTACCGTGTGGGCCTCAAGCTGTCGCAGGGTCGACCTCAAGCCACCACGTCAACCCTGAGTCGCAGTGACACTTTGAGGTGGCCACGAAACACTCACTCTCCCTCTCGCGGCAGCCTCGACTTGTCATTCATCTCATGGCTTCCTGAGCTTCAACGCCCAGCCTACGTGACGCGACCACCCCAAGTTGATGCAGCGGGATGGTGAGGGACTGTCGTTCAACCGGCTCGCGCGACAGCTTGGTCTAGCATGACGACGCGCATGCACGGCAAGTTCTGATGAGACGCACTCAAGGGCTCGCCTGACCACCATGCACCATAAGTTGCAGGGCAAATACTGAGTCAATTTAGTAATTTTTCTAGCCAAAGCTGACTTTGGTTGCACTAAGGCCGATTGCCCCACACTATCGCGTTGAAGCTGACTTTGGTCGCATTAAAGTTGATCGACCCGATCGGTAGCACGAAAGTCTGCCTAGGTGGCTCAGGAAAGCGGACAGACAACTCTGGTTGCACCAAGTCCACTCCGATGGCCGACTCTAACCAAGTCCACTCTAGTATCATGTTCCTGAAGCGACTGTATAGCTGTATTCGTGCCCCAGTCCACTCCTCTGTTATGCTACGTCAGAAAGACGATTCCGTTCGCACCTAAGCCCACTCTGGTGGCACACCTCGTCTGAAGACCGACTCCGGTCAAGGCGCTACACTAGATTCCCTGACAAGCGGCTCTAAGTCATCGAACCCCAGGTCATTCTAAAGTCCACACTCAGTGGCTGACCTCCAAGTCATCCTAAAGTATATTCTCATGGCCGACCTACAGGTCGCTCTAATGTCCATGCTAAGTGGCCGACCTACAGGTCGTTCTAAAATCCACGCTCAGTGGCCAACTCTAAAGTCGTTCTAAAGTCCATACTCGATGAATGACTCCAATGTCGCTCTAAGGTTGACCTTGGTGACCGACCTCAGTCACATTCTTTTATGCAAAAAGTCCAATATGGTGGTCCATTTCGGAGGAAGGAACTGCCTGCTCCAACGGCTAATATTTAAAATCATCATGTACGGACGTTTAGGCCCCATCCACGGTCTCGCTAGAATTCTATGCCCAACAATGGGGCCAGGGGCTACTCTCGTTGATATAGGGACTGAGGTCCTCAATATCACATATTGAAGCACATAGGATCCCAAGGGATGTTATAACAAGGATAAAATGACAAAACTGTTGTATGTATGCAAGCCATCATGGCCAAGTGCATGGGCGTAAGGTCAATAAAGGGATCTATAGCAGCACACGTGCAAGAAAAAAAATGTCAATCAGCAGTAGTGGCCATTTCTCAAAAAAAATATCACATCAACAGTAGGGGCCATGCCTCTTTACTTCAGCCTGCTATTGTGGTACCCCTCTTAGAAGTTGTAGGACCGGGGTAACCTAAAGGGGCCTTTTAGAGGGGGGCTTCTTCCTCCGTTACTTCTTCATCTCCTAGGCTCTCGAGCACAAGAGCATGAGATGTTCTTCATTGTGACCTCTCACCACAAATATATGAAAATACAAACAAGCATGACGTAGGGTTGTTATCATTCGGGAGGCCCGGACTTGGGTTAAAAAACATTGGTTTCAATCTATTTCTCATCGATGATATAATGACGTGTTTCAATCCCTAGCCGAATCTTAAGGGGTGGTTTTTGCTAATCCCCATATGTTGGATTTCGAACACAGACAACCGTGACAATGGCTATCCGGATAGATTAACATTCTGCAGATGTTGTACTCTTTACCCATGGACTATACACTTCTCATGAGGAAGTAACATGACACTCATCTTATATTTCCCACCTAACTTCACAATCCCATCTTGGAACGCACCCATGGCCTATTGGGCCCATTACTATCCTAACCGGGCTACATGTAATTACTCCCTTGTGTTTTATTTGTATTCCATGCCCTATTTGTCTACTAGATGGATCATGTGACAGTCACCAGGAAGGTAGAGCAAGCCATGCCCATACAGGTTTTGTGGTTGTACAAAAATCACTATGTTAAAACATGTCTTTATATTGGTCAGGCGACTCCATAAAACCCATGATAGGTGGACTAACCGAAGCATACAACTACTCTTTCATCACATCCCACCTCAACCACAAACCCACTTCACTTAACACCAATTGCTAAACATCTATCACACTCTCTAACTCACACCACCAAACTCATTTGAACAATTTTCACAAATCATGTTTGTAGTGTAGTGAGTCGCAATGAGAACATCATAGAGTTTTCTAAGCATTGTAATAGCGAGAGAGTACTCTTGTCATCAGTACAATGTAATGATGGAGTTCTTATGCTGTCAATGCGGTATGTCATCAAAGTCTAGGAGGAGATTGTGGTATTCAACTCTATCATCGTGTAACTGATGTTGATGTCTTGTTTCAAGCTGTTAATAGCAAATAACTATTATCATTAGTTAGTAGCTAACACCAATATCAAGCCACCAACATAGTCGTTGCTACCAACATTCAAATAGGTCATAACTATAGTGACCATAAAATAGACACACAGTCATGCATGGAAAACAGACCAATAGGTGTGATTGCAAGAACATCGGTTCAATGATCATGGAAAGTTAGAGCTTTCCTTCACATGCTTCATCGAGTTCTTCTTCGACTATTCTATTGCTACAATACATAACTATGATGAATAAATACTAAAACTAAATAGAACTCTAAGAAACCCGATAAGACTCCAAGAATCTAATTATTAATAATTTAAATAATTATTGTTGGAAATATTATTAAATTTGGAGCTTATATGTGAATTTCCCTAATTTATGGTTATTTAAATGTTTCTAGGAAGTTATAATGAATTTATAAATTTATATAATTTATTTTGGCCAATTCACGACGGGGAAGCCTTATTCATGACGGTTTTCGGCCGTCACCGATAATTAGTCGTAAATAAGGTTGTTAACGACGGCTCCCGTCGTAAATAAGTTTATTCGTGAAGGCTAAACAAGCCCGTCACGAATAAGTTCCCTCGACTGTCACGTGGCTCGGGGGATTTATTCACGACGGGCCGTCGTGAATAGTGTAACACCCACATTTTTTTTCTTTTTCCGGCCCAGCCCACATTCTCCCCCAACCCTAACTTTTTTTCTTTCTTCTTCTTTCCTTCTCCCTCCCAAGCCCCCCCTGCTCTCCCGGCTCGCAGCCGCCCGAGCCCCGCCGCCTCCTTCTCCTCCCTCGCCACCCCCGGCGGCCAGTGGCGCCTGCGCCCGCCTCCGGCGCCTCCCTCCTCTCCCCCAATCTCCCCTCCCGCAGCCTCCGGCTCCCGGTCGCCTTCCCTCACCCTGCACGCCACCGCTCGCCCCTCCCCGCCGCGCCCTGCGCTGCCGCCCGCTCGCCCCCCCCCACCGCTTGCCACGCTGCCAGCTTGCGATTGCTCCCGCACTGCCGCCCGCGCCTTCTTCTCTCTAGGCCGCCGCTCCCGCCGCTGGGGCCCTAAACCCGTCGACCCCGGCCCAGTCAGCTCGCCCCCGCCGCACACCTCCTCCTTCAGCAAGCCAAGCTGCGCCCTCCCCGCTCGCACGCCTCTCCGTCAACCCCGTCTTCCTCCTCCTCTCCCGTAGCCGGCGCCCCCCACCACAAGCTTCAGTCGCCTCCTCCCAAGCGCGGCCGCTTCGAGCCCCACAGCCCGCACCGCGCACCCGAGCCCCCTGGCCAGCGCCCTCCCTACTCGGATCCACCCACGCTCCGCCCTCCCCATCGCCCACCGAGCCGCTACCACGAGTGCCGTCGCTGCACCGTCCATTCCCAGCCGGCGCACCCCCCTGCCGCAATTCTACACTCCGACCGTGCCCCGGCCTGCGCGCCTCTCCCACGGCCGCCTCACCCCACAGCCGCAGCAGCCGTCCACCTCCTCGAGCTCCTCTCACCGCTCGATCTCCACCTCCACCCCGCGGTGTAGCTCCCGGCGGTGCGCTGCTCCTGCCCCTCGGGACGTCGGCAAGCTTCTCCGGGTTTTCTCCGACACGGAATCGGCGTCAAAACCCTAGCTCGTGGGTCACTGGTGAGTTCTCCCACCACATACGGTGATCCCCTCTTTCCCCTTGATCTTTTCCCAAATTGAAGACGCCTTCATGCTCCCCTTGCTCCATAGCGCCTCTTGGACACGAAAGACACGGGGAAAAATGCCACCGGGGCGTCGCTGCGCCGAAGCACCGAAAGCTCCCGCCGCCTCTCATCGACGCTAGTGCTCTCCACGTCTTCCCGGGGCTCTACCAGCTCCTAGGTGAGCTCACGATGATCTCCTATTGCTTTTCCGATGTTTAGTTGTGAGTAGGAGAGTTTGTAGACGGGGATGATGAAATCCCGGCGAATTCCGGCCAGCCCCTAAGGTGCGCTGCCGCACGTGGTTGTCGTCGACAGCCGAGATGGGCCGGGCGATGCAGGGCCGTTTGATTTTGCACCGACGCTCTCGGTTAGATCCAACGTACATTTTTGGTTCATAAAAATCTAGCCGTAGGCGGCGGAACCAACAGCCCCAGTTAAGCCGCCTGTTTCTCGTGGTAGGACTTACAAAAAACCCTGGGGTCTTTGGATCAATGCGGACAGGCCCCTGTAGAGTCCTGATTTAACCTTTTTAACACCTAGTACATGCTGGAAATATTCTTTAGGCCTGGAAAATACCTGAAATAACATTTAGGCCCCTGTTATTGCTGGAAATTCATGTTTAGGCCCCTAGAACCTCCCGAAATTTAGGTTTTAGCCCCTGTACCCTTCTGAGAATTTATGAAAAATCCTAGGCCTTGCTGTAACCACAGCAAACACCCTGTAGTGTTTTAAGAATGTATTTTAACCCCTGCACCTAGCTGCAAAATTAGCAAAATAAGACCCCAATCATGCTGAATTCACAAGTATAGCCCTGTTTTTAGTGCTGAATTCACACAAAACACCGAGGGACATGTAGATTTCATGTTTTAGCCCACAAGACGTGCTGCACTTGTGTAGGAAAACCCCTAGATAGTAATATCGCCAAAAGACCCCCACCACATGCTGAAAATTGTAATCTACCTCCCGTTTAATTCTGAATTCACATTTTTAGTTGCTAAATCTTTGCATGGACATCCCTGTTAGGGTAAAAATTTACAGAAACATCTACCTAACATGTTGAAATGATCCTTGTGACCCTAACAACCTTTACCTTTGCATTACACACTCTCACAAAGGTTCATTAGGGTAAAGACTTGTCCTAAAGAGAAATAAAGTTATTCTTGCACATTAAAAATAATTTAGAACTTGTGATTAATGGGTAAATATGAACTAGGGCAAGAAAATGTGTAGGATTTGCTTAAATGAAATGTAACCACCATGACCTTCTTGTGATAGGAGACGTTTTCTTATTGATCTCTTGCTATTTGCACACGCTAGGCTATGGATACAATCAGCTCCTGAGTCGACGTATTGACCTGCGACCCCAAAACTTTGAAGATCAAGAGTTCGACGCGTGGACTGAGCAACCATATAAGAAAAAGGCAAGTGCCCTTGACCATTTTGCTCCTATTTAGGGATTTTTAGTTAGAATTTGCATGCATGTCTTAATTTGAATCCCATGATAGGTTGTTTACTAGAATTTCCATATTATCTTCCTTGTAGCCTGGGTATGGGTTAGCTAGGTTTTACTACATGTCGTTTACTCATACTTAGCCCGCTTAGTAGATAGGATGGGAGTAATTTACATTAATGTTTAATTATCATGATCATTGAGATGTTGTGTGGATATATATATATATATATATATATGGTATATATGTGGGGGTGTAGAGATAGGGATCTAGCAGGCTGGTTGGTCTATGGTGGGTGCCGAGTGCACGAGACTCGGGTTTGTGATTAGTGGCCTGTGTAGATCCTAAGGACCGGTTTGTGGGACTCCGTGAACTAGCTTATACCGTTCCACCACAAGAATTGGTATGGGACAGGGTGACTAAGTAATTAGGTGCATTCCCGATGTAGTGTGAGTGTGTGGTAGGTGTGGGGAATGGGAGTTGGGCAGGACAACCCTAGGATCCGCAAGGCTCAAGAGGGGGGCCACTGCAGGAGGAGGTAAAATAGACTCCAGGAGGCCGCAGGGGTGAAACCTCAGTGGGCTCATGCTCGTTGGTATTCCCTTTGTAAAGGTCACATCGTGATCTCCTGGCCGCACACCTTAGGAAGTGTGAAATGTGGCTAGCTACCACGGGCCAAAGGGAGGTTTTACTCCACCTGGTGACAGGGGACGGAATCACGACTTGTGGGTAAAGGATACAAACTCTGCAGAGTCAAAACTGTTTAGACAGTCGTGCTCACGGTCAAGAGCGGGCTAGTAACTCTCTCATGATTAGCATGGTTTGGTTGGTGGTCTTGGATTGGTGGTTTGTGATGTGGTCAGTGGTATTTGGGAGATGGATACAGTTGGACTTGGAGATACTTGGTTACTTGGTTGGGATTGTTGGGGTATTCACCTAGTAAATAGGATGCTTAATAAGACTAAGGATAGGTTGCTTAGTGCTTAAAACCGTGTCTAACCTTTCTTGTTAAATGCCTGCATGTCATCTATTTCCCACACTTGCTGAGTATATTATGTACTCAAGCATTTGTCTTTTTCCTCTTTTATAATTGTTGCTCAGTGAAAAGAAGATCAAATGAAGATGGTGTGAAGAAGGTCACGTTGCTGCCAGTCGATTCGCCTGTGGACGGCCCTAGAAGCTTCTCCTCTTCCGCTGCTATCTGAAACTCATTTTAAGGTATGAATGTCGTTTATATTCGATATATAACTGTTTATCACTAGTTGTCCTACATGTATGATGAAACCGATCCTGGCATACACGTAGATTGCGGCCAGTTTTGCTTTTTCGTAAAACCGGGCGTGACAAATAGTACCCATTATTTACGACGGCCAACACCAGTCATCGTAAATACTAATGGCTTATTTACGACGGCTGGTCTTGGCTGTCGTAAATATTAATGGCTTATTTACGACGGCCAACACCAGAAAACCGTCGTAAATAAGTTTGGTATTTTTTAAAAAAATTAGAAAATACTGCCCTTGCTTCGAGGCCAGCCCTGGCTCGATGGCCAGCTCACACAGGCAGTCAACAACAACAACAACAATACTATGCAGTCAAAATATTATAAACATCAACACTAGCTAGCCACACACACCATACTACCACGTGTGCTACCTCTAGAACCCGGGAACTCGTCCTCCAGCCTTCGTCCTCCCGATAGCTGCGGCGATGGCGTGTGAGGCTCGATCGTGGAACCCTGTTATGTATAAGTGTAGTTAGATAAGTTATAAGTTTAAAAATGCATATTTGCCTAAGTGAGCTTATTATAACCTAAAATTGATTAAATTAAACTAGTTTTGGCTATGTTTGACTAAGTTTTGTGATATTCTAATAAATTTGGCTAAATTTCACCAAATATGGCTATGTTGTGGAAGTTTGTGTAAATTTGTACCTCTGCTCCTGTAAACGGGGCCTGTGGCTCCTGTGGGGGCTGCCACTGTGGAAAGACGACCGACTGCCCTTCCGCCATAGCCTGTGAACAGAAAACATTATCATACAACCATCATTGATATGTTAGAAATATTAATTAAAACGACCGGTACATACCTGCATTGCCGTTTGCATCTGTAGCATGAAAGAGGCTTGATACTCGTCACGAGCCCTGCTTGCCGCGGCTTGACGCTTCTTTTCTAGCTGGAGCTCCTCTCTTTCTAGCCGGAGTTCCTCCTTGTCCTGCGGAGCTCATCCCGGACACTCTGGAGCTCTAAGGAGCTAGGCTGTCTCGATCTCGCCTGCCGCGATCAAGAGCCACTCGAGGAAGATCGTGCCTCCCTCGAGTCGACAACTTCATCGAAGATGGCAAACCTACAAAAGAAGAAAGATTATTAAATTTTTGAATCTCAAATTCATTGACATTAAATAAAAAAAAAAGAACTTACCGTCCGTGAGGTTCTCCGCCTCCGGTTGCATACACGGCTTCTAGGATGATTGACGCACTCTCCCAATCGAAGCCTTCACTGTGAAGCCGCTCCGCCTCCTACCCATACCTTGCCTACAAATATGAAAAGATAATATCATCAAAACTATTTAATAAAACTCAATACAAATACAAAACATCTCACCAGTGCATCTGACGCCGCCTGAGAACACAGCTGGTCAGGCTGTGACGGGTCACTTTCCCTATGACCCCTCTTCCAGATCAAAATCGGAGTCGGCTCCTAACCGCTCTCGCGCTCCTATGTATGTATGTATATATATATATATATAGTTAGTTAGTTCAATAAATAGTTTTAACATATTTCAAAACAATAGTAATCATACTTACCATGCGTTTAGCTAGACGTAAGTATCCGTCCGCATCAAACGTATGCTTTCCATCCGTCCCTCTGCTCTGCCGACGGGTCCTAGAAACTTCCTAGAACCCCTATCTCGCCCACAGAGAACACAGGGCGCGGTAGTCCTGCGGACGACTGTCTAACCACACTACACCGACCTGCATACATTTATTATTAGGTTATAGACTATTTACCTATTGTGCTTCTTCCACATTTTTAAAATAAATATTTTACAATTTACCTCTGCGTACTGCTCCGTTGTCAAGTACCTGGAGCCACGTTCCTGAACTCCCCCAGCTCGCCCTCTTCCGGATGCAGCTTCATGTACGCTCTCGTCGCTTGAATTCTTGCGTTCGATAGCGACTGTGTAACGAGCTTCTGAGCGTTCTTCTGGAACACGGCTCGGACGTAGTCCACCTCGGCCTCGTCCTCCAAACGGTACCGTGCCTAAAAACATATTTATACATCATTGGTATTAACCATATTATAGACTTATATTACAGAAATATATAATTTATGCTTACCATAAAGTCGGACCACACAGCCTCCTGGTGGTTGCCGTGAGCAATGTGCTGGGCGGTGGCGTAATCGTCCCATGACGTGGCGGGGACACCGTTAACTACACCGGGGTAGTGCAAACAGATAAGCAGCTCGAGAACACTGTTCACCTGCTTGTGGCGTCCTTGACCCGTGAACGAGTCATTGTACCAAGACCTGATAGAGAATGATAAATCAATACATCTATAACACTAAAATAATCTAAATTGAAGAGTTAGAGATTTACTTATATATCACCAACCGGATGAATAACTATCCGGTCATCTGGGTTTGCAGGAGCCGGAGGAGGAGCCACATAGTGACTCCTCCTAGTCCGACGCCTCTGAGGTGGCTCGACGTCAGGTGACCCGGAGGAATGGTCACCGAAAGAGTCCACAGGCGGGTCCACAGGCTGGCTACCCGACCCCGAAGGTTGGAGCCTGTGCTGGCTGCAGAGGAACTCTCGTCTCTGAGTCCTCGGACCTAGAGTCCTCCTGATAATTTAAAAAAAAAACCGTAATGTAGATGAATGAAATAATTTTTGACATTATAAGATTCACGAAATGTTATTTACCTCGTCTGATCGCTGTAAGGCAACTGTTGCGCTTTTCAGCTCCGGTAGCTGACTCATCAAAGCAGCCCGTCTAGCAGAAAGTCCGCTAGACGTACTTCCCTGAAAGACGTCAGCTGCCCTACGCAAAAAAACCTCTTGCTAGACTCCTCGCCTTTCCCTTTCCTCTACCACTGCTCGACGACATCCTATTGAAAAGAAAAATTGTTAATGAATGTAAAGGAAAATATATAAGATGAAAGAAGATATATAAGATGTTACTTGAAAATATATTAGACGTTACTCGAAATATGTTTCAAAATTCGTCAGTATCACGACCATGAAATCTACTCCTTAATCCGGACCACCGATCTTCTGTCGTGATTGCTTTTCGTTTTCGTTTTCGCATTTCACGAGTCTCTAAATCTTGAGCATCTCCAACTAACTCATCGAGACCTAGACCAGGTTCAATGACAAAAGAGTCTGGCAACTCTTGTTCTTGGTAAACCTCATCAATCTCAATGTGCAACAAACTATTTTGATACCTAGCATCATCTGATGTATATAACTGCTCACGAGGATTTACCTTATGTACAACCCACCAAGCATGTAGATTTTTGCATGGATAATGTAAATAATACACCTGTTGGACTTGACATGCAATGACGAAGGTGTCGTTACCTCGTAGTCGTTCGTTGTGTTTGACTTCTATCATGCCAAATTGGTTATGTCGAGTTCCGTTATTGTTGTCAAAACATTCGCAGTCAAAAAAGACCTCCTTATTCCCTGCAAAATTGAATTCAAGGATATTTTTAATGATCTCATAATAATTAGTTTCCTGTCCTTCGACGTCAACAGCCGTAGTCACAACACCGGTATTACAAGTTGCCGCAAGAGGACGAAGAGCTTCAAATTCAGTTGAACGGAATCGAAAACCATTAACGTCGTATCGACCATAGCTTCTAACTTTAATGGATCCGTAGGACAGCTAACACAAGTCCTCATGGACACCGACATCTTCTTTACACTGTCCAAAATATAGACGTTAGAAGACTATATCGCCCAATACTCGTAAGTCATATGAGAATAAAGACAAGAAAACATTACATGATCTCTAAACCAAGATTGAAAGTTAGGCCCTCCATTTAGTCCATAATGTCGCATCATTTCTACTTGCTTGTTCGTAGGTTGATGCTTAGATTTCCAATTTTGGTGATCGAACTCACTACATATATAATAAAAAATAACGATTAGAATATATGTATGGCAAATTTGTATCAATTAGTATAGCTGGTGAACAAACACTTACTTAAAATATTTGTCCATCCCGTCTATATTAGCGTACATATAGAGAAAAGCAACCATCTTTTCTTCTGTTGTGGCATCGTAGCTCATGCTACTACCAACGGTAGTGTCTCTCGTTTGAAAAATAGAGAGGTCGCTACAAGGGGGTGCTTCATCGACATTGTATTGCAACGTAGGAGCATTAACATTGTGTTCTTCTGCAAAGTAAAAACTTGAGAAGTAGCCTATCTTCTGAAATGTAAATGCTTCGACGATGCATCCTTCAACCCTTGCTCTATTGCGAACCATTGGTTTAAGACACCTGAGGACTCTTTCAATGGTACATCCACCTATATTGAACAGGGCCACCCACTTTAGCTTCATATGGAAGATGGATTAGTAGGTGTTGCATTGGGTTGAAAAACCCTAGAGGGAAAACTTTTTCCATCTTACATACCAAAACTGGTATTTCCTTTTCCAACTTCTCCATCATATACTTTGTGATTTCTTTAGCACAATGCTTTCTATAAAAATAGCTCAGCTCGGCTAACACCTTCCACACTACATCGTCAAGGTAGCCCCGAAACATAATCGACAAAATTCTTTCCATGATTATGTGACAATCATGACTTTTCAACCCAGTGAGCTTTCTCGTCTTCACATTCACAGCCCGTCTCAGGTTAGCAGCATAATCATCTAGGAATTTCAACTTTTTCAACCACCGCAAGACTTCTTTCTTTTATTTAGGTCTAAGATAGAAAGTAGCGCGTGGTTGGCACCAGTTTCAGAGAGCTCAAGACCTAGACGGTTACAAACCTCTGCCAAATCTTTTCGAGCCTTAATATTGTCTTTTGTTTTGCCCATGACATCCAAGCATGTGCTTATGATGCATTCACTCATATTACGCTCCTGGTGCATGACATCAATGTTATGCATTAGAATTAAAGACTTCACATACGGTAGTTCCCATAATACACATATATGAGTCTAATTGTGATCCTCTACGTAACCAACAAAATATCCAGGACGATTTTCATCTGGCACTAGCTTGTCCAACATGGATAATATCTCTGACCCGTTCAAACGTTGCGGTGGTCCTTTTGTGGCAACGGTGTTCTTTCTGAAGGCATTCCTCTGTTGTCTGAACATGTGTTTCGGAGGTAGCCAACGTGGATGACAATCGAAGTAACATATCTTCCCACCATGACTAAGACAAAAACATTTCGTGTACGCAGCACGTATCGAACATCTCAAACGACCATGAGTACTCTTGCCGGAAAATATATCGTATGCTGGAAAATCATGAACAGACCACAAGTATGCAACTCGAAGATTGAATTTCTGCTTTTTTTACAATCATATGCTTCTATTTCTGTCCATAAAAATTTCAACTTTTCAATCAACGACCTCAACATCACGTTTAGTCGTGAACCAGGATGATCTGGTCTAGGAACAATGAGACAAAGGAACATGAATTCATACTTCATACAGAGAGATGGCGGTAAGTTATATGGAATAGCGAACACGGGCCAACATGAGTATGGTTTGGCGTTTGTACTGAACGGTGAGAAGCCATATATCGCTAACTCGATGCGAACATTTCTTGCATCGTTGGCGAAATCTGAATCGAAGCGGCCCAACGCCTTCCATGCCTCACCGCCGGACGGGTGCACCATGACTCCGAGGTTCTCACGTACACCTTCTTTGTGCCATCTCATATGTCTGGCAGTTCTTTTCGAGAGAAACAAATGCTTCAACCAAGCTGTGAAAGACAAGTTACGAAGCTGCTTATGTGCGACTCCAGTCTGTACACGCTCTCCTTCGTCATTATCAACCTCGACAAACCTCGATTTGACACATTGTAAGCACTTCTTCTCGTTGCTCTTTCCAAAAAATCATACAGTTGTCTGGGTAGACATCAATCTTCTCATATTTCATACCAAGACCAGAAATCAATTTGTTGGATTGGTACATATCTTTTCAGCACTTTATGCGATTAAGGAAGGATATTGCTGATCAATTTGATGAGATCGTTGTAACAGTTGTTGGATAAGAAATACTTAGACATAATTGCCATAAGTCTGGTCATGAAATTAAGAAGAGTCACTTTGTGTGTTCATGCATCGGCTCTTCTGAAGCTTTGAGAAGCTTAAAGAATGTTTGAACCTCCATTGTAGGAGCATCCTCCATCAACTCAGGATCTATGGTTTCAAACATCTCGTCCATCCTATCAACTCTCATGCTATCATCCACTACTTCATCTTCTACAGCTTCAGAACGTGTACCATACCTCATACTTTTGCATGAAACCGTTTCGACACAAGTGAAAAGTCAACGTCACCTTGTCGAAAAATTTCGCATTCTGACATTTGGTACATGGGCACCGCACCATGCTGCTGTTGCACAATGAAAAAGCTCGTTGTATAAAAGCATATGTCTTGGTGAACCACTCCTCTGAGTGATGCCCATTCTTTTTTCAACAAGAATATATCTAATTCCGGTCCTCAACCATGTCTGAGGTTATACCTTCAAAGCGGACAAATCATTATTAGTACAGTTTTATGTCTTGTCTCAGCCCCTACAACTAGGCAGATAGGTCCTAAACCCACCTAACAGTGACCGAGGTACCGTACTTAAGAAGAGATACGGTGTCTAAATCTGGACGAAATTTTGGCAGCATAACCCTGCTGTTGTCCAACTGCACGCCCAAAAATGGTGCAACAGAGAACATTAGGGTTATGCTGTTGAAATCACATCCAGATCCAGACCCCGTACCTAACTCGTCATAAGCACGTCCTTGGTCACTCTCAGGCTGTCCAAAAAGAGATAATTCTGAACTTGCACGCCTCACATGCCTATCGCATGTGACACGTATAGATTCAAAATGGGTAATAAATTTCTATAGGTTATGTTACTAATTTTCATTTTTCAGTCATTTACAAGATAGGAAAGAACGAGAAAGAGGGGGTAAGCTGGTCAGAGTTGAAAGTTTAAAGGGGCGACACTTCACCGTTGAAAGTTCCAAGTCATTGTTGCCGTTCGTCTTCGTGCTCGTCTCGACACATAAGTTGCGACTAAAACCATGTGGGCCGTGCCGGGTCGGGCCAGATTGGGCCTTGCTGGGTCGGGCCGGGTTGGGCCGTGCCGTGTCGTGCCATGTTGGGTCATGCCGGGTCGGACCGGCTCGAAACCCGTTAATATACGTATAAATATTACACACTCATAATCAATCAATTAACTAATTATAATCTAATTGAACAATTCAAAACGAAATAAACAATTAAATAATTTAAACAATAGTAAGCCGGCGGGCGGGGCGGGCAGGGCAGGGCGGGTAGGGAGCCAGCGGCGGCGGGCGGGGCCGGGGCTGGAAGCCGGCGGTGGCGGGTGGGGCCAGGGCGGGAGCCGGCGACGGTGCGCGGGGTCGGGCGGCGGGGGAGCAGCGGCGACGTGGGAGCAGCGGAGAGCGGCGACGGTACGAGAGTCAAATGAGCGAGTGTGGCGGCCGCGCGCACGTGTAAGTTAGGCACTTATTCACGACGGTGCCGATGCGCCGTCGTGAATAAGCTAAACTAAACTAATTTAAAGTAATTAAACTAAACTAAACTAAACTAAACTAATTAAAACATAATTACAAACTAAACTAATTATAAACTAAACTAAACTAATTAAATAACCTAATTACAACTATATATTTAAAGTAAACAAAACTAAACTAAAATAAGCTAATTAATTAAAACTAATTAAAAAATCTCAATGGGCCGGGGCAGGACGGCGTCGAGTCGGGGTCGGGTCTGCGGCGGGGCGGTCGGGGACGGCGGCGGCGGTGGCGCGCGGGGAGGCCGGGGTGCGTGGCGGCGACGCGCGGGTAGGCCGGGGTGGGCGGCGGCGGCGACGCGCAGGGAGGTCGGGGTGGGCGGCGGCGGCGGCAGAACCGGTCGGGGTCGGCGCAGGCATTCACGCCTGCGCCGACCCCGGCCCGGGCGGGTATAAACCGCTTATTTACGACGGCCAGTGTCTGGCCGTCGTAAGTAAGACTTTAATTACGAGGGGACCAGACCCCGTCGTTAATAACATACTTATTCACGACGGTGAGGGCCCGCCGTCGTGAATAACGTACTTATTCACGACGGTCTAAGTCTACCGTCGTGAATAGGTGCATTATTCATGACGGTCAAAATCCACCGTTGTGAATATTTTTATTAACGACGGCATCGTCGTTAATAAATTTGACCGTCGTTAATTTGATACTTTCCTGTAGTGGATGATCTACAATAGTTGGGGAGTGCAAATTTGGTGGTACACGACCATTACAGTTTTGGCAGTGGCGTCGGAGAAGGTGGCAGCAGCACCCCACGAGTTTGTTTGTGCGTGCAAATTCCCTTTGAGCTAAGTTATTGTGCGCGTGATAATGGGTGTGTGGGTGCTTTTAGTGGGCTCGGTCGGCCAAGAGTGGCCTCCACGGCGGTCACAGTGAGCCATACCAGGGACGCTCGGTCGAGTTTGGCGGGCGCACGTGTGCATCGCCCCATCTTACACTTAACCGCATGGGAAAAAATAGGTTACCCAAGGAATGTAGAAGAGATGAAGTATTGGATAATTGAGTGCTCACCAGAGCTAATCAGGGTTGGCCAGAGTTGAGGAGGAAAGGGGGAAATCCAATTATTGGCTCTTGTGCTCACTCATAGTTGCATGGGAGCCTGATGGCGGTTCATCGAGGTGGTGATGGTGGAAAATATTTCACGTGCAGGATTGACAATGGCGGTCAGGGATATGGGGCGCTCCAACTGGGAGGAGCTTTGATAGCACGACATGGGCGATGTCCTATTAGAATTGGCATACGGCCAAGAGGACAAGGCACCAGCGGGATTCGTGTCGGAGAGCTGGAGGTGTTGTTTGGAGGTTGAAGAAACACAACCCGCCTTGGTGGGTTGGGCCAGGGTGAAGGAAGAAAGCAAAAGAAAAGAATCCAAGCAGGAAAAAGAGAAGAGGGAAAGGACATGGGCTGACTGTGTCTAGGAAGAGAGATGGGAAAGAAAGGTGGTCCCCATGGGAAAATAGAACGAGAGCTGGCCCAAGAAAGAAAAGGAGAGAGGGGATTGGGCGGTCAGAAGAAAAAATGGTGGGCTGAGTACGAAAGGAGGGAAATAGTGGGGGAGGAGAAAATGAGCTCAACCAATGATGGAGAGATGGCTTTATTATTTTCCGCTTTAATTTTAAATCAGGGTTTTAACTTGGATTTAGTTTGCACCGAATAATTCACTAGTCATTTCATTCAGTATTTCCATACTCGATTTATTTGCGGAGGCGTCGATCCGACGTAACAATTCCGACCGTGGGAGGGGCAGTGGCGACAGAGAAAACCATCATGGCCGCCGCCACCGTCGCCCTCGGATGGCAAGTGCCGACGCAGGCCCGAACCCATGGGCGTGTGGGCTGTGCGATCACATAGGGCCCCATTTTCTAGGGGCCCATATTTTTCTCTCTGTTCAACAGGTCGGTTTGATTTTTGGCCCAACATCATCAGTCCGATGGTTGTTTGTTCCGCAGCCATCAAAGGCAGACTAAACCGTCTAAAGGCCACGACGAGGTTCTGTATCCAGACCCCCGTAGAAAACGCGAGGGCAACCCATGAAGGATAATGACGCAGGCCCGATCCCGAGCTCGGGAGGAGATGGGACGAGGAACCCGGGGCCAACCCCTGGGCCGGATGCAAGGCCCACACTCGAGGCGGTTCCAAAAGGGAGTCCGATCCCCGAAGGAAGGGCCCGAGCTCGACCTCGTGTAGGTGTAAAGCAGGTGGCCTTTAATGCGGAGCAGGCGCCATCTCTGCCGTGGGAGGATAATCGAGTACCCTCTGGCTCCGGTATTGAATGTTTGTCACCTCCGACGAGACCGAAAAGGAGTGGAATGCGGCCCGCACGTGCGCCTCGGTAAGGGACCCCCTCCCCCCCGACGACGGGACGGGAGCAGGTGCAGCGGCAGGTTACGGCTATGGCGACTCCATCGAGTACCCTGTGGAGACGTACGATGGGACAAGCTATTCCGGCGCCCACAACTTGCCTCCCCACCACGATACGAAGAGAGGGAGGGAGAAAGGGTATAAATAGGAGAGGCCTACCGGTTCGAGAGGGCAGGCCCTCACACTTGTAAGAACAACCCTCATTCTTGAGTAAGTGCAAGCGAGACACCCCGACTGGACGTAGGACATTCTTGCCCAAACCAGGATAATCTTTTGTGTGTTTTTAGCTAGGCCATCTCGAGATAGAACACGCGGTACATTCACTTACTAATCGAAAATCCGAAACACCGACATGCCAACTCTTGGTTTTCTGTTCGACAGCACCCACCGCACGGCCCAAGTCACGACATGTGTTTGTGTTGGTTCTTTGTTAGACAGCAGCCACTTCACGACCCATGTCGTGATGCATGTCCGCTGGTTCTCTGTTCGACAGCAGGGAATGCATGGCCCAAGTCGCAACACACGTCTGTCGGCCACCTACTCCCTTCTTGGAGATTTTTCACGTGTTCAACTCTGTTTGCCTGGTTGGGCTGAGATGAATAGATAGACACAACATCAGCCGTCTAATCGTATGGTATTGCACGAACCAATTAGCACTTCAACAGCCTTACCTTGGTTACTTGATCAATAGCGAGGTTACGAGGACGGCTCCCATTGGCCGCCAAGGTGTCCCATCTCCGCCACAACCTGCTATGATACCGTGGACCTTCCATGGCTTCACTTTCAGCAAGACAAGAATACTACGACTTTCCTTTATCGTATTCAACGTATTAAACTTTATTAATTTCTTATACCGCTTATGACATATGAGCCATCTTTTCTAATTTGTACTTTATGAATTTATATCAATTTGTGTAAAAACCTAGTAATGTCATTTTTTCTCGAAAGTATGAATTGCATTTTTAAAAGTACAAGAAAAAATAGAAAATATATACTTATATAGATCTATAGTTATATTTTTATAGAGATATATGTTACTTTAGTATTTCCTACAGGGCCTTATATTTTACACTGTGCCGATGCCTCCCTCGGGGTAGGGGACCCTGAGAAGATATCTCGTCTCCGACGATATTGACGCGAAGACGGCGGCTGAGCTCTGAAGGAGGCCGTACATCTGGCCATGATCCGCGACGTTGCGACAGTTGTGGAGGCGTGCCACTTTCGTGTTCTTTATCTCCACACGGTGGCAGCAACACGACTTACTCGACCTCCATGCGGTCTGACTCGTGGAGGATGGACTTGGTGTCGTCAGGTGTGGGACGGAAGGGTGGCTTCCTCATTCGCTTGGATCCTGCAGCCGCTGGCACTGCCGTTGACGATGATTGGTGCCTGATGTGATCTCGCTGCGACCACCATGGTATTTACATCTAGTACTAGCTAGCGCCGAAGGACGAGCGGCGCATCGACGAGGAAGACGACGTCAACTGGCGGCTCCGGCAACGCGCGCGCAGCGCAACCTCAGCGACGACCTGGCGCACGCGGGCCACGACCTCGACGTCCCAACCTGGCGCACGCGAGCCGCGACCTTGCCGTCCACAGCACACGCTGGAAGAGGTTGGCGAGGAAGAAGACTGCGACCCGCGGCTCTAGCACCACGTGCACATGCTTCCTTGGCAACATCTCTTAGATTTTTGTCATGTGTGGTTCACACTTATTTCAAAGCAGTTGAGAGGGAAATAAAAATGGTTTATTTTGATTATATCCTTGGTTGTAAGTTCAATTGTGATTTTACTCTCTAAAATTATGGTTCGTGAATCTATTCCTGTATTTTTAAATAAAGTCAAAATATACCCCTACTATGTTACGTATTGTTTACAGTGTTAAATTATGATGACAAAAGACATAAATGCCCTTGTTATTTTACCTCTAGTTTTAATTTGTGTTTATAATTTTACCGCTATTTTGCATAAACATAGATTAATATGTGACTATATTAAAATATGGGTAAAATCATAAACACGAGTTAAAGTGGAGGTAAAATCATAAGGGCATTTCTGTCTTTTATCATTATAATTAACACCGTTAGCAGCACATAACGGAATATATACTTTGACTTTATTTTTAAAATGTAGGAGTAAAATCACAAACCCTAATTTTGCAGGATAAGATCACAATTGGAGTTGCAACCAAGTGTATAAACACAATAGGCCTAAATAGAATATATCAGTTGATACTTTAATTGATAGTTTATTTCGTTCAACTGTTTTATGATTCGTGCAAGGGACAACAAAGTTTTTTTTCGACCCTCCCCCACCCCCACCGGGTGCGTATCCTCTGCAGTACTGCACATGCAGTAGCAGTCAGTGACATGTGGGCCCACATGTCAGTGACTGCTAGTAACTGCTACTGTATGTGCAGTACTGCAGAGGATTTGAGCCGCACCTCCACATGCGTGTGGTAGGTAAAAAATAAGACCGTGTTTGGCAGGTAGAAACAATTCAGTTTCTGATGTGACTCAGCTGAAACGGTGCCAAAGACAAAAAGATCAAAACGATTCGTCAGTGAAACGAAGCAAAACGATTCTGTTTTTTTGGCCTAGCGATGTGAAACAATGTCCGAGCCTCCGAGGTGTTCCGCGGGCGGAACGCTTTGCTCGTTCGAAGCCCTCTTCTGAGTTTGGCGTATTTACGGCAAAAATGCCATTGTCCTCCCTCACATCTCTCTCGAGTCAGCCAGACAATAGAGAAAGAAAATGAAGGCCCGCTGCTCTTTCTGCTAGGGTTCGCTGGCATGGTTGTTGCCGGTCTCAAGCACCAGTTTGTTGCCGGCAGCAAGACACAGCAAGAGCTTGTTCTCCATCCTCCTATAACGATAATTTTAAATGTTATATGTTAGACCTCATTATATGTTTATAAGACTTTATTATATGTTATATTATGGCAAAAACAACATTGTTAAACATAGAAGCCTATATCAATATTTGGTATGCTATATTGATTACCATATATGTCAGAAGTATACTTGGCATGATATATTGGGTACCATATATATTGGGAGTATATTTAGTATGCCAGATAGACTACCATATGCATCAGTAGTATATTTGGTAGAGAATATGTTATGCATAGTAGTCTATATTTATTGATAGAAAGGAATCATCTATTCTTGGAATATATGTAACATACCATGTATATATTTCTCTATAAATATAAGAGACCATGACCCATAGTGGTCAGGTCATTCAGCGCCATACAATCTATCATGATAACAGAGCCAAGGTTCTAACCCATACCACAAATTTTTTTTTCTTCCTCCTCCTCCACCACTTCCTCCTCCTCTATCATGTCGGAAGCTCACAACACCACCATGGCCTCGATCCCTATTCACCAAGTTGTCACCATTCGTTTAACGAAATCAAACTTCCTCCTATGGCGCGCTCAGCTCCTGCCATATCTCCGGAGCTCAAAGCTGATCGGGTACCTAGATGGCACCCACGCCGCACCTAAGAAGAAGGTTGCCGCATCGACGGCCCCGGGTGGTGAACAAGTCCCCAATCAGGCGTACGAACGCTGGTATGATCAAGATCAACAACTATTGAGTGGTCTTCTATCGTCGATGACCGAAGAAGTTCTTCGGGATGTCGTCAATGCCACGTCTTCAAAGGAGGTCTGGGACTCCCTCCAGAAGAAGTTCGCCTCGTCTACGAAGGCACGCACGGTGCAAATCCGTGTGGAACTCGCTACATCGAAGAAACGCGATCTGTCCGCCGCTGACTTCTTCCGCAAGATCACGGGGCTCGCCACCGAACTCGCTGCCGCTGATGCTCCCCTCCGTGATGAGGAGGTTCTCGACTATCTTCTTGCAGGTCTCCCAAGCGAATACGACCCATTCGTCACCTCGATGACGACAAAGACAGAGGCGCTCTCCCTCGATGACGTTTTCGCTCACTTGGTCGCATTCGAAGCCCGACAACTCCAGCACCTGACGGAACTACAGCTAAACCATGGTGCCTCCGCGAATTACGTGGGCCGTGGCGGTAAATATCATGGCCGCGGTCGTAGTGACCGTGGCCGTGGCGGTAGGTCTTGTGGTGGCACCACGTCGTGCGGTGATCGTCGTGACAACGGCCCTCGTCCTCAATGTCAGATCTGCGGCAAGCTCGGCCACACTGCCATCAAGTGCTGGTATAGGATGGACAACACGTACCAGGATGAAGCCCCCTCGGCAGCCTTGGCGTCCACAAACTTGTACAAGATCGACCCCAACTGGTATAGTGACACGGGCGCCACCGATCATATTACAAGTGATCTCGATCGCCTTGCTGTCCATGAACGCTATCATGGAGGCGAACAAGTGCAAGTCGGAAATGTAGCAGGTTTGCAGATTATGCATGTTGGTCATTCTTCAATTAATACTGCTGCTCGCCCTCTTGCATTGCGCAATATTTTGCATGTGCCTGATATTTCCAAACATCTTCTTTCCGTTCATAAATTTTCTCGTAATAATAATGTCTTCTTTGAATTCCATCCATGGTATTTCTCCATTAAGGATCGAACATCGAGGAGAAGTCTTCTGGAAGGGCGATGTGAGTCTGGCCTCTATCCTATCAAGTCATCCGATGTCGCTGCCATCAAGCATGCCTTAGCGAGCAATTCTACTAGTCAAGCCCAATGGCATGCCCGACTCGGTCATCCTTCATCTCAAGTAGTTCGGTCAATTTTGCATCTCAATAATATTCCATGTCCTAGAGAGTCATCTTTATCGGTTTGTAATGCATGTCGACTAGCTAAGAGTCACCAATTACCATACACAAGTTCTATTCATCGGTCTACATCACCCTTAAAACTCATTTTCTCCGATGTCTGGGGATCTGCACCCCAATCTGTTGGCGGTTTTAAGTATTACATTAGCTTTATTGATGATTTTAGTAAATTTTCTTGGATCTATTTAATGCATGATCGTACTGACGCTCCTCGTATATTTTTACAGTTTCAAGCGCATGTTGAGCGTCTCCTTGATGCTAAAATTAAGTGTGTTCAGTCTGATTAGGGTGGGGAATACCGAAAAATTCACAACACATTTTTTCGTTCTCTTGGCATATCTCACCATGTTTCATGTCCTCATACACATCAACAAAACGGTTCTGCTGAACGCAAACACCATCATATTGTTGAAACCGGTCTTGCTCTCTTAGCTCATGCAGGCATGCCCCTTAAATTTTGGGATGAAGCTTTCCTTACAGCCACATACCTCATCAATCGCCTTCCTACTCGAGTTATTGATAACAAATGCCCTTTGGAGCGTCTATTCAATACACCACCCGATTACTCACTATTAAAAGTTTTTGGGTGTGCTTGTTGGCCTCATCTTCGTCCTTATAACAAACAGAAGCTCTCTTTTCGATCCAAGGAATGTGTTTTTCTAGGCTATAGCTCTTTACATAAAAGGTATAAATGTCTTGACACTGATTCAGGTCGTGTCTATATTTCCAGAGACGTTATTTTTTACGAGAATATTTTTCCTTTCAAAAGAACTCCACCCCATCCTTCCCAAAATTTGGAATCGACACATAGTAATATTGATTTGCGCATGTTGCACTTGGGAAACAGCAGTACTAATTTGGAAAATGATCATATACATGCATTTGTGTCTGCTAACTCTTTGGATGCAGATAATCAGGAATCTCCATCTCAGAGATCCGCTCCAAATATGTTGTCGTTACCTATAGCACCCATGCAGCATGAATCAGATTTGGGAGCACCTACCATACCTGCTGATTGCCTGCCAGTTAATGGTGTGAATCAGGATGCGCTTCCTGATATTGAGTCACAATCAGGTGTCGAGGCTGACGCACCCTCCGTCCATCCGTACCGTACGTGCCTACAAAATAATATTAGACGTCCAAAGGTACGTACAAATGGTACGGTCACATATTCTATGGTTCGGTCTTCTACTTCTGAGCCTACTTCTCATGTTGCTGCTATGGAGCATCCCATGTGGCGTCAGGCCATGAATGATGAATTTCAGGCAGTGCTTAAAAATAAAATATGGCACTTAGTATCTCATCGTACTGGTATTAATGTCATTGACTGCAAATGGGTCTTCAAGCTGAAGCAAAAGCCAGATGGGTCTATTGATCGCTACAAAGCACGTCTGGTTGCTAAAGGTTTCAAACAACAATATGGAATTGATTATGATGATACTTTCAATCCAGTTGTTAAACCAACTACTATTCGACTTTTATTGTCTCTTGCTGTTTCTCGAGGTTGGGCTATTCAACAAATAGATATTCAGAATGCTTTTCTACATGGCCTTCTTCATGAAGATGTTTATATGAAACAACCACCTGGATTTGTGGATTCTCAACATCCGAGTTATCTTTGCAAGTTGGATAAATCTCTTTATGGTCTCAAACAAGCACCACGTGCATGGTTTTCTCGCCTTAGCTCCAAACTCTTGGAGTTGGGATTTACAGCCTCAAAGGCAGACGTTTCTCTTTTTATTTTTAACAAGTCTAATATTCACATATATATTCTTATTTATGTGGATGATATTATTATAATCAGCTCGTCTTCTGTTGCTACTGAGAGACTCCTTACACAACTTAAGGCTGATTTTGCAGTAAAAGATCTTGGTAGACTCAGTTATTTCTTGAAATTGAAGTATGTCATTCCTCTCATGGGCTCATTCTGACACAACACAAATACATACAAGATTTATTATCCCGAACTAATATGCTCACCTCCAAAGGTGTGTCCACTCCTATGGTTTCTACTGAGAAGTTGGGACTAGATATGGGTGAAAAGCTCTCGTCTGAAGATACTACAAGATATCAAAGTGTTGTTGGTGCCCTCCAATATCTATCATTAACAAGGCCTGATAGTTCTTTCTGTGTCAACAGAGTCTGCCAATTTCTATCAACTCCAACTACTGTACATTGGGCGGCAGTCAAAAGTATTCTAAGATATCTTCATGAAACAATTGATATGGGATTATGCTTCACCAAGTCTGGCTCTTCACTGCTTAGTGCCTTCTCAGATGCTGATTGGGCTGGGAATCCTGATGATCGACGAAGCACTAGCGGATATGCCATATTTTTTGGTGGCAATCTTATTTCTTGGAGTTCACGCAAACAACCAACAGTGTCTCGTTCAAGTACAGAGGCTGAATATAAGGCAGTTGCTGATACTACCGCAAAATTATTTGGATTCAGGTGCTTTTGCGTGAGCTTGGGATTTCACAGTCACGAGCACCTAGTCTGTGGTGCGATAATATTGGTGCCACCTATTTATCTGCCAATCCAATTTTTTATCAGCGGACGAAGCATGTTGAGGTTGATTATCACTTCGTTCGTGAACGAGTATCATCTCGTCAACTTGATGTGAGATTTATATCATCTAAAGATCAGCTCACCGACATTATGACCAAGCCATTACCGGTCTCCTCCTTCAATAATTTTCAACGCAATCTGAACTTAGTACCACACCGTCCAGATTGAGGGGGGGTGTTAAACATAGAATCCTATATCAATATTTGGTATGCTATATTGATTACCATATATGTCAGAAGTATACTTGGCATGATATATTGGGTACCATATATGTTGGGAGTATATTTAGTATGCTAGATAGACTACCATATGCATCAGTAGTATATTTGGTAGAGAATATGTTATGCATAGTAGTCTATATTTATTGATAGAAAGGAATCATCTATTCTTAGAATATATGTAACATACCATGTATATATTTCTCTATAAATATAAGAGACCATGACCCATAGTGGTCAGGTCATTCAGCGCCATACAATCTATCAAAAATAGTCTATTCAAGGGTAAATGAGTTATTTTAATCCTCTTCTTTATACTAAAACTGAAATAAAAAACTAGCCAAATGGTTTTTCAAGTGATTCTGTTTCAGGTTGGGAAACATTTCTGAGTTAAAACTGAAATGTTTCTGATATTCTTGGAGAATCTAGATTGTACCAAACGGGTTCTAAGATTCAAATAATTAATAAATCTGGTTATCTTGAAGGCTTTTCTTGGTATGCTCGTTCACATCTTGCCATAGCTATAACACACGCACTCCGTATAGCAAAATGAGCATCCCGAACCTTTGAGTAGTCATGAATGAGTTTTGAAAAAAAAACCAATTTAATGAAGACATCCTGAATAACGAGATGAAAAGTAGAGGATGGTGAATAGGCAATAATTTCAAAAATAAACCTATCATCCAAAATCAAATAACCTAAAGTGTTTCTCTCTAGAATCTAAAACTTTTGAAGTTGATCAGAAGTTCAAAGTCCAACATGGAGGTTCCGACGAAACATTGTGGAAAGAAAACAAGAAACAACCATGTAGTTCTAGTTTAATTAATTCCTTGCAACAAGATATAATAATAGTAACAATACTACTTATTGCAAGAAAAATGAACTATGAATTATTGAGGAAGTAGGTGGACAGGGAATCCATGAAGGTTGGGGACAAGTTTAAGAGCAAAGAAAACATGTTAGAGATGCAAATATTTATTTCATGAAGTTTAGATCCTGTAAACAAAGGTTCCCTAATCCTTTCAAAGGCACACAGGGTTCCATGCATTTCACTCTTGATTGCTTCTCTTGTTGAGGCAAATGAAAGCCTTCCTAAAGTTCTCATGGCACACCACAAATCTTTGGGTTCTCTCCGGGTGGTTTATAACCCTTTAGCAAATGAATCCCTGAGATTACATGGATGCTTTTACTAATGCGTAAACCTTTGTTGTTTGGCTACTTTTAATGTTAATTACCATAGTATTTGTATCTGGTTCCATAACAGATAAATAGGGTGCAGCTAGTGCCAGAAAAGATGAAAAGTTTATTTATTAGGTTACTTTTTGCTTTCAGACACATCTGAAGTTTTTTCATGCTGTTGCAAATGAAAATCATCTTAAGTCAAATGATATGTTGCTTCTCTTCTCAATGATCTATATCATATTCAATGTTCTTTTGATTAAATTTGCTGGAGTAGTTTGGTTAATTTCTTAGAATTCCATCAGTATCCATTGTATACAGTTTACCATTATAATTTTAACAATGTTGTTCATTTTGCTGCAGAGGCTGATCTTCTGAGGTTCTTAGATGGCGCCTAGAGACCAAGGTCTATTGGCTCAACTTTTATTTACCACTAATGCCAACTTATTTAGTTTGTTTGGCTGATTATTGTTTGCTTGGCTGCATGACTTCCTCGACGGTCCAGAATGGTAGCTCTTCTTTTGTAGAGAAGATGTTAATTATTGTGTCAAATTGTTAAAGCTTGGAAGTTTGGAACAAATTTTGGTGATGTGCTACGTTTGATTTAATTCTTCTGAGAGTATGATCGAGCAATTCCACTGAGTACAAGTAGTTCGGATTATAGTGCTTGAAAATTTACCACTTTGACATATGGTTTTCAACTCAATGATATGGCAATGGCTATCTTTTATCCTTTTCAGTATTTCTGTTGTAATCAGACTTTTCTTTGTGTTAAATGGTTTATTGTTTTGGTTGCATGAACATGGCTTATGTTTATAAACCTATATACGCTCGGTCATTATGGGACACTTTCTGCTTTGTCAATGCTATGTTTTTATGTATGAATGCTATTTCTTTCATGATTTTGTGACTACATGGTTTGGCTGCTAAGCTAAATTTTTCATTGCAGTGCATTAAAAGAGCAGAGCAATTTCCGCTAAAACTCACCTGTTCGCTATCTATTTTTTTATAAAAAAATACATAGTTATTGTAGTGGACATATAACAATATAACACTATTATTTTAGTGTTAAACAAATTATTTTTCAACTGTCTCAGTTTAAACAGACTTATAGCAGTTTAAACATGAAAAACGGCAGCAGCAGATACCTGCAGTACACGCGGAGTATCACAATTAAACCTTTGATTGGATTTTCACTCACGCACGCCGCCCGCAGCGTGGATTGATTGCACCCACGGGATCAACCCAATCTGTGCCGGGTGTAACATAGAGGTGGTTGGCGGTCCCTGCTACCAGACAAGGCCTAAGGGTGGCCTCGGTTAGTATCTTGACCTATGAGTTGACTTAAGTTGTGGACAATGGTGCACATGGATACCTCACTTTTGAAAAGTCAAACGAAGCCCCAAGAAAAAGAGCAAGTCAAAGAAACAATGTTTTCTACGTTCATCGGTTGGTCTGACTGTAGTGCTTTTTGAGCACCAGATGAGTTACTTAGAGAGAAGATCAGAGCAGGCCCTGAAGTGGTCCTGGTGATTTGTGTTCATCAGACTGTCTGACATCCTAGGGGAGGAGCACCAATTGAGTTACTCGGAAGGTTCTAGAGAAGAGTTGAAATGGTCTAGGTAAAGTGTGTTCACCGGATTTTCCGATCCCTGGGAGAAGAATACAAGACAATTGGTGAGGGTAAAGTGACCATTGAAAGGTCATATGTTCATCGGACGGTCTGGCAGACAAGCATATGGTCCGATCAGTTTAAACGGAGGCGATATTGAGGGATGTACTACGTTCATCAGATGATTGGAGCTGTAAGCAACAAACAATTTGTATGGACAAGGTTTCTAGAAAGTTGACAACAACTATATCCGGCCTCAGGGCTGTTTAAGGAGTCCTCCGTGCATCCGTAGGAGACTCTTGGCGTGTGGAATCAGTGAAGATATTCAAAGAGAGATCAAGGAAGAAGAAGAGAGCACTAGGTTGATCATGTATTGATTTTTTAGAGTGCCAGAGTGTGCTTATGTGTCTTGTCTATGGTTAATCTTAGAGCTTAGAATAAAAAAAGTCAAGAATTGTTATTCTTGGATATTGACAGAGCCTAGACGGGCTAGATGTTGTTGTAGAGCTTTGGAGAGAGATTTTGGAAGTCTCCTTAAAATTTGTATACAGTTCTGAGTTATCCATTCAAATGTGCCTTCACTTGAGGAGTGAAGCGTGTCCAAGGAGTAGCATCGCCTAGAGCGCCACGGGAATGTGCTCATGTCTTCACTCAAGGAGTAAAGATTGTCCGACGGGACATCGCCTGAAATGATGTACAAGAACCATCGAGTCGCTTCTTTGCATATAAATATGCTTTTTTTGAAATGAAATAGTACAAGAATCTCTGACTGTTTTATGTATGTCTTGATAAGTAAAAAAGAGGGTATTGTAGTCTACCCCCAGGTTACAAGCTGGCAGTCTGTGCCACAACACACACTAATATCGAACTAGTCCAGAATTCTTGAGCTAAGAAGTACACGGGCCTAGTTCAGCTATCCATATAGTTAAACACTCACGCACTAGGGGCTTGAAGTGACTACTCTGTAGTATTATGGTACTACAAAAGGCCTCTCACCACGATTGCATCGAGGGTAGTTCTCCCCTGAAGATGACTGCATTTTTGACCTTCCATATTTCCCAAGCCGCAATGGAGAAAATTTCCATGAATCCCAAGCGGGGTCATTGTCTCTTCTTGTTTCCATTGAATGGAAGAAATGGAGGCTATGATCCCACTGTATTCCAATTATTGCCCAGCACTATGCACTGAATGGGCACCGGAAGAAGAGGTGATAGGTGAGCTCTTCAGTGTTGGCATCTCTTGAGAAGGTTTTTAGAGTTCAGTCGATCCAGATATAATGGCCAGCAGAAAATTTTGATTTCTTGGTCATCTTCGCTTTCGATATCCAGTTAAACGGATTTGGCGGCAGAATGTGATCAAAATGGCGTTTGTAGATCGTGCTGGACCGGATGGTCAGCGAGGTGTTGTTGTTATATATCCACTGGTCCCTGTTGAGTGGGCACTCATTGAGGTTACCCAGTATCGCCTGGAGTTGTTGATACTCGGCCATCGCTTGCTCTTACATCGAGGTATGGAAGAGGTTATGGAAGGATTGCCTGCCCCTGTATTGAGCTATGCATATGGACGGTTTCTTATCAAATGATAATGTACGCGACAGTTCCGTATTGATGTGGTGGTTGTTCCATCTCTCCTCCTAGAGGAGAATAATATCACCACTACCCACAGTGATTGTTGCATGGTCCTTGAATTGATCCCATGGACTCAGGATGTCCCGTAGCCAGAAATAGCCCTTGTTGGGGAGCTTGGGGGGGGGGAGGACTGCGTTCTATGTAATATGCTCTGTAGCCCAGGTGGACCCAAGGTATATCGGCTTTGTTGTATAGCTTGTCCAAAAATTTCTGCAAGATTGAGAGATTCATTAACCGCAAGTCCTTCAATCCCAGACCCCCCTTCTGACGAGGGGACGTAACTCGGCTCCATTTTACTAACGGGCTTCCTTTTCCTGCCACATCACTGCCATTCCAGAGACAAGCTTTCCTTGTTTTGTCAATAGCTTGGATGACCGTGAGATGCAATTTTAGAGTGCACATGCTGTAGACCGGGATAATGGACAGAAGACAGCCACCAGGGTGCATCTTCCTGCCATTGAGAGAAATGTAGATGTGGCCGAGAATTTCCTCTCAATTTTTCCGTCAAGTGGGCAAAATCTGCCACCAATGGCTTACGGATTCCCATGGGGGGCCTAGTACAACCCATTTGTTATTCTCTAAATTTTCTTACTGATTTCTGGTAAAAGCCCGGAGACAGTTCGCCCCAACTCATTTCTCAGCCGAAAACAAAATTAAAAAACCAAAAGAGGCCAAGGCTTACAGCCTGGGCTGCCACGGTACTGGGCAGCGCGCGCCAGCTCGCATGTGGGCCGTACCCGCGTGCCCGGCTTTGTGCAGCGCCCACACCCGCCTTTGGCCATGCACCCGCTTCGGGCCGCCCGATCGCTAGGGTTTGTGCATGCCCGTTAGCAGATGTCGCCCGTTTGCGGAACCGATGTAAAATTCCCCAAAATTCTAGCAAGTAATTCAGCAAATTTCCAACTAGGAAAAATCAAGGGAATTAAAACCTTGAATTATAACAGTGTGAGTTCAAAGGGCTGAGTCAAATTTGCAAAACTTCCAAACATGGGGAGCTAAACTGAAAATTTAGTTCTCCATAATTCATATATTAAGCCTACCAAATTTCAGCTTATTTGGGGGAGGTTTATTATTTGTTTGGAATTAAGAGAGGAAGCACTCAAATCTGAATTCAAATTTTAGTTTCAAATCCGAACTTCTACAAAATGGCAAATTGGGTTCACAAATATGTTCTCCACATTTGAAATAGTATCCATGCCAAAGTTCAGATTATTTGAGTTTGGTTTACTATGCATTTGGAGCAATGGAAGGAGAAAGATTCAAATTCAAATTCAAAGAGCCAAATGCAGTTCAAATTCCACACCAGAATTTAATCCATTTGAATTCCCAAAAATCCAAATTATAACTTGGTGAGTCTAGCATTTAAGTGTGAGTTGCTGTGGTAAAATATCAGTGAAAAAATGGAAAAGAAATGAGAGGAGAGGGCCCACTGGTCAGCCACCACAGGATCACGCCGCCTCTGCTCGCTTCGGCTGATCACTGAGCTCTCGCCAGCTCCCGGCCAGACCTCGCCCCGATGAATTCTGGCACCAGATCCTGCTTCCCAGATCCTCTGCACGCCCTTATCGCCCCTCAACCGGTGAACCGACGTTCCCCAGTGTTCCTTGACGCTCGCTTTGTTTCTCCTCCCACGAAAAACAGCCCTGGTGCCACACTTCTCTGTCCCGATCGCACAGATCGGTCGGTTCATCTGTTGCTCAAGCTCCCAACGCAAGAAAGAAGCGCCACGACGTGCTCTATCGGCCTACCACATCAACACCGAGGTCTCTTGCTCATGGTGGCCACAAACGGACCATCACCGCCGAGTGCCGAAGTGAAACAGCGGAGCACAGTTCGGCCTCACCGTCGCCAGCACGTTACGGCCTTCTTCATCTCTTATTCCCTGTACAAAAAAGGTGCGCATCAAAAGCCTAGATGGTGTAGCCAAAAACCGTTCCTCATTTGGTTCCGCTGTTAGCTAGAATTTCCAAAAATACCGAACCCTAGTTCATCCTCTGAGAGCTCGGTCGCATCCAAAATTCGGGTTAAACGGACAACCAATGATCGAGCTCGGTTGCAAGCAGTTTCTGCACACCCTAGCGCCCCTCCTCGAAGAAGAAACGATGAAAACCATCGAGAATCGGCTAGGTTCTATCCGTTTTTCTCGCCGCCTGTGAAAAACGCCTCGGCTCACAGTCGAGGGCATAGTTGTCGGTCTTGTCATCGTGATTGGTATCCACTTTCGGGTTCCTCGAGTTGCCACGGTGCTCTCCGAGCAAAAACCAGCCAGTTTGGTGCATCCTAGTGCAAGAACACCGTCGCCAAAACCCTAGCCTCCACTGCCGCCGTCGCACGCGTGTTTCTGGCCATCGCCGGCGGCCGCCAACCTCCTAGAAGTGTTCCACAGGTCATGTTAGGGCTAGGAGGCGAGTTGCAGCTCTGGGGAGGCCGGGAACTCAGTTCTGGCTAGCCTCGCCGGCGTACACCGCCGCCCGAGCTCTGTTGGCGAGAGGAGGAAGACGCTCGGGTGGGACCCGCTGTCAGCCGTTTAAACATTTCAGTTTATTTTCAAAATTCCATTCAAACTTTGAAATCCCATAACTTTCAGTAGGAATTTCCAAAATTTATAAAACAAATTTTGTTGGATTCCTCTCAATTAGTACTCTTCAGAAATGCAAAGAAATTGGTCTGAAGATCCCTGGGATTTTCTCCAAAATTCCTCAAAATTAAAATTTTTGGGAATTAATTCCAGGAGATCCCTGTTATGGATTTTTCTCAAATTGAGCCAGAAGATCCTTCATAACACTAGTGATCTGCTGTAAAGATCTGAGTCTCAGTGGACTTCATTTGTTAGGCCAAATTGTAATCTGAATTTAAGCCTTCATTGGAAATTCCAAATTTCAAACAGAAACTTTTTCAGCAATGTGCACCAACTTCAAAATTCTATTTCTCCCTGTAGACAGCTTGAAAAATTATGAAACAATTTTTGCTAGAACCAGGGAGACCTTCTTTATTTATATCTTGCACTTTTAGCTATGTCAAAACTTCACATTTGGGATCAAAATTTAGAGGAGCCATATACTTGTGGGAATTTTGGAGACCACAAGCTTCTATGAGACTTCCTCAAAATTTGCTCAGATCATTCTCATATAATCTAGTCTCCACTGGAAAAATTCCAAATCCAATTAAGAACCCTTAATAGCAGTAACTATTAGTAGAAGCTTGCTTCTTATAAATCATTATCACTTGTACGTATATTTTGTTACATCTCATATAGTGACCGAAGTCGAGGACGCTCCGGAGGACTTGGAGATCCTCGCATCAGACGCTAGCATCCCCTTTGACTCGCAACCAGGCAAGCTCCGGTTTGCATTTAATTACTTTTGCAAATTTTTGCTTTATATCACTTATGTCTAGGATGAATTGGTTGCATTAGAGTTAAGGTGATTGAAACCCCACTTGCATGACCTCTAAATCGTATGGAGGGTTGGGTAGTATACAGCTCGATGAGTAGAGAATGTTGTGCTAATGTTATTAGGATCTCGGTAGAAGTCGAGTAGTTGGAATCTATTCGCGAGATAGGATTTTATCACATGGGATAGAATGGAGTAAAGAATGGCTTAGGAATGAGAAATTGAGACCCAATAGGGGGGATAGGATGCAGTGAGCGGAGGTCTCACGTGCGTAACCCTATTGGTGTCGGTTGAGGACCGAGCCGTGTGCAGCCCTGCTGGACAAGTTTGAACAGTACCGGATGCATACTGGCTTATGGGAACCAGGAAACTGATGTAATTGGTTAATCTGGGTGCCGAGGCTTACCCAATCGTTTTATAGGAGTGGGTTGAGGGTAGCAAGGTGTAAATCTGCCAGCGGGCACAGACACGCTCCGCGCGGCACCTGCCCGTTACGGATGGGCCGGTTGACATTTGGGTTTCCTTTGAAAGGTTGCTGCATACAACAGAGTAGGAAGGTGTGAGGCACCACACTTCTGAATTGGGTGTATGTGACATGTTATCCAGGTGTCTATTGATTGCAATCACCGTCTCTCGCAGTTATTTGAGTACCGCTTGTTCATTGCGCTGTGACGTTGTAAGAATTGGAAGAGGCCAGAAGAATATGATGCATTAATCTATTATTGCATTGCAACTATGTATATTGTAGATGTAGAGCTCACTAAGTTTATATTACACTTTGAGTAGAACCACAAGCGTTTCTTGTTTGATTGTGAAATTCCGATGTGAAGGCTGCTCAAGGCTTATTAATTTGCTGCTATAAAACTGAAAGTAAGGATGTGAAAGCTACAGTTTTGCATAGCTAGGCTGAGAGTTTAGCTATGAATAAGACTTCCGCTGTACATAAGTTTGTAAATACTTCCGCTGTTTAGGTAAATAAAGGTTTGTATGTTTTCCTATTCTTTTCTTGTGTGCTGTTGGGTGCCGCATCGCACGACACCACCCTCTGCGATTCCGGAGTGGGAGGATCACGGGGTGGCCCCCACAGTCGTGGTATCAAAGCCACATTGGGAATAGCACGCTCGAAAAGAGCCTATTTTGAAATATTAGAAGTAGTCAAGTGAGGATTAGTCACTATGCCCACATAAGGTCTATTATAGTAGTAGATACTAAGGTGGAAAAGCTAACATAGTTGTTATTAATTTGTAACAACGCTCCGACGTCAGGTAAGAGATAAGGTACGCCACCGCAGGCGGATCAATTGCGGTAAGCCCGCCATACGAGCAATGGTATGGAATAGTTTACCGTGGCTTGGCACGGTAGTTAATATGAGTATCTGAACTTTCTCATGGTTCTGAGAGCATATGAAAACACTGATCCCCAGCGTGCTTTAGACAAAAGCGAGGATACCCCACCGTGTGGTAAGCAACACGATAGTATGCAACTCTTGAACGTTCAATGTTCAAAGGGCCATACGCAGCGCTCGCCATCAGCATGCCTCAATGGTCATGAGGCAGTAGGTGGTATCCGTTGGGTTGATAAAATTCCCAACCGTGACGACCGTTCGCACTCTACTCGGGTTCCCCATCGTGTGGTGTAAAAACATGACCATGTACATTGAGAAGTGGCATGATTCAAGGACGATCTATATGGAAATGTTACGGACCGTATGTTTTTACTATGATATGGACCTGCCTGAAATGATCCACCGTTGCGTGCCCCATTACTGAGTGATTTTCTGCAGGTACATTGACCACGTTAGAGCATGACGCTTAGAAATCATTTGTGAGCGACGTTCCTAGTTCCACCATTTGACACGTATATGCTGGAATACTGGATTAGGTTTTTCTTTTGTGAGGACGTAGTACCGACATTGTATTTCAGTTTCCTTGGCACATTGATGACCATATCGGTGTCGGAGGTGCTGTCAAAATTTTTACAGAAAAACTGTTAAGTTGTAAAAATCATAAGTCTTAAATTATAAAGGCTATGGAGGCAAATAAATATAATATGGATTCCTTTTTGAGGGTATTACAACTTTGTTGTTGAACTCCAGTCCAGATTTTGCCTGCAAATTGGCCAAAACATTTAAAGTCTCCGGACTGGTCAGCTGGACCAGAATCTGGACAGTGAACCCGTGGTTGAAGTTTTCAATTCAAATTACTTGGTTTCACATTTTGATATCTAGCAGCTGTTCCTGAAACAATGGGTTGGATTCAAATATATTATGCATTCAACATATCACTTCGAGCGAGGACATGTTTGGGTCTTGTACAATAGCGAGGATATACGCATGCTAACGCACTTAACATCCTGTGGCGACCCACGATGGTCGAAATGAACTTTCAATCCATGAAGTTCATTGCTTCGGAAATCGATTGTGGTGACATGGTCCAGAGATGTATATGTTATATAAAGTGTATACTTTATCCATATGTGTGGATGTTATGCGTATTATTTGTTTAATTCTCGCATTACTATTGTCTAGACCGGATGAGGTAAACAAACATGTGCTGATCGTTTGAATGGTGTGAATGCAGAATGTTGCGTACCACGGTCCACGCATGAGCAGGGAGGCCCAAATCAGGTTCGTGGTGATGAGTCTGCACCCCCGGAGCAAACCACGACGCAGCAACAACCACCTCCTCCACCACCAGAACTTCCAAGAAATCTTGCGGAGGTTCTCGCTGCAGTACTCAGCTCACGCGATGAGCAAACTGAGTTGCTGCGGATGCTAGTACAGTAGAATGCGTCCCGTCAGGGAGGACGCCAAGACAATGGGCAACGCCAGCCCCAACAGAGTTTGTACTCGGACTTCTAGGCGACCCATCCACCGGTCTTTACAAAGGCCGAAGAGCCTTTGGAGGCAGAAAGCTTTATCCGCACTCTCAAGGCGAAGTTCGGTCTACTTCGGTGCACCGAACATCAGAAGGCGTTGTTTGCAGTGCAACAGCTTCAAGGGGAAGCCGGTACATGGTGGATGAACTACATCGCCTCATTACCGGCTGTCCATGCCGTCACTTGGGCGGAGTTCCGGGAGGCGTTCCGCGCCTACCATATACCTCCCGGAATTATGCAGAGGAAGCTTCAGGAGTTCCTGGAGCTGAAACAAGGCGAGAGGAGTGCTTACGAGTACTCCCAAGCATTCAACCAGCTGGCACAGTATGCGCCGGAATATGTTGCAGTTTAAACATTTCAGTTTATTTTTAGAATTCCATTCAAATTTGAAACCCCATAACTTTCAGTAGGAATTTCTAAAATTTGTGAAACAAATTTTGTTGGATTCCTCTCAATCATTACTTTGCAGAAATGCAAAGAAATTTGTCTGAAGATCCTTGGGATTTTTTCAAAATTCCTCAAATTAAATCTTTGGAAATTAATTCCAGGAGATCCCTGTTATGGAATTTTCTCAAGTTGAGCCAGAAGATCCTTCATAACAGTAGTGATATGCTGTAAAAATTTGAGCCTCGGTGCACTTCATTTGTTGGGCCAAACTGTCTTCCCAATTTCAGCCTTCATTGGAAACTCCAAATTTCAAACAGAAACTTTTTCAGCAATGTGCACCAACTTGAAAATTCCATTTCTCCCTGTAGACAGCTCGAAAAATTATGAAACAATTTTTGCTAGAACCAGGGAGACCTTCTTTATTTAGATCTTCAGCTTTTAGCTATGTCAAAATTTCAGATTTGGGATCAAAATTCAGAGTAGCCACATACTTGTGGGAATTTTGGAGACAACAAGCTTCTATGAAACTTCCTCAAATTTTACTCAGATCATTCTAATAGAATCTAGTCTCCACTGAAAAAATTATGAAGCCATATAATAACCCTTAATAGAAGTAACTATTAGTAGAAGCTTGCTTCTTATAAATCATTATCACTTATACGTATATTTTGTTACATCTCATATAGTGACCGAAGTCGAGGATGCTCCGGAGGCCTTGGAGATCCTTCCACCAGACGCTAACTTCCCCTTTGACTAGCAACCAGGCAAGCCACGGTTTGCATTTAATTACTTTTGCAAAGTGTTGCTTTGTATCACTTATGTCTAGGATGAATTGGTTGCATTAGAGTTAATGTGACACCCGGTTCCAAAAATAAAACCAAGTTGATGCATATGTGTGCCCAAGATGTTCATCACACATACACATGCAATCCACAAACTGAGTTCAGAATATAACCATGAATAAATAGTGTTTAAGTACTTTATTACATCGACTCATTGTCTCACTTATGAATCTCTAACTTATTCTTGCAGCGGAATTCTCTAAACGACAGCGGGAATAACTAAATAGCAGCAGGCTCCATCTTCAACTCCACAGACATGTTGACGGTAGTTCACACGCCTAGTACTCCACATGGTCCTCGAAGTACTTATCTCCTATAGCTGATGTTTATGTGGTAATCCAAGGGTGAGTACATGTCGTACTCAGCAAGTGCGGGAAAAGTATGACATGTAGCTTATAACAAGGCAGGGAATAAAATGGCTCATTGCAGCAAGCAAATTTTATTTCACAAACATGATAAAAACAGCAACTAAGTCTAGGTGAGTTTAGTCCCAATATAACCAAGTAAAACAGTAACATTCCTCCATCATAATTCACCATTTATTAAGTCTCAACCAACCATTAATCTTTCTCAAGTTCATCTCATACTCATAAAATATTCATAACCATCTCATATTCATATAGCCAAAGCCAAACTCATTGTCATGACTCAAACAATCCCAAAAACCAACCCCAATGAACATGCCGTAACCATACCGAATAACCATCCCTCCCTCTAATCATGGAAGTTGGCCAGGTGCTTGTGACCGGAAGCACAACTATCATGATAGTTTTACACTCTGTAGAGGTGGCACCACTTTACCCACAAGATCGTGATTTCGTCACCCGTCGGCGACGGCAAAACCTCCATTATACCAGTACACAACCGTTGGTGTATGGCCAAGAGATCACAAAATAGCCTTTACAAATGGGATACTAGATGTATCGACTCACTGAGGTTTCACCGGCAGGCTCGAATCACCATTCTGCCACCCACGGGCCCCCTCTTGTGCCATGTAGTTCCCAGGGCAGTCCTCCTCGACTCCCATTCCCCGCGCCATCCACGGTCCATTACAAGCTAGCAACACACCTAACTAATAAGCTAAGCCGCACCCGTACTTGGCCTTGTGGTGGCACTGTTTTCCTGGCATATTCTCGCATGAACCGGTACTTAGATCTACGGCAAGTATCACCATCTCATCTAGCAACATTCACGAACCAAGCTTGCCTAGATCTCCCCGATTCCATGCCCATTAACATCATCAATATCTCATTATCATTATTTATATGAGTGCAGTAGCTAGACATGTTTTATTTCAGCTTCCCGTATCCCGTGAATTAAGCGAAGCAAAAAGGAAAAACGACCATACCCGACTCATTAACTTTCCCGTCACCAAGGATGGTTAACAAAACTAGTAAACTCCTATAAAAGGGTGTCCCATCAAGTTGACTCAAGCGTACACGTTTTTGCAAACAAAACAGTTTCAAAACATGGGATCAATATGGTCAAGGGGCACTTGCCTTGCTCCCGTGGTTCTTGTTGTTCAAGCATTTCGATGTCTTGGTGCTGTAGTTCCTCGTAGATGGCCTCTTGAGCTTGTTCTTCTACTCACGATCACGCACATACAAAATTCACAGCAATTAATCATCATGCACAAACTTTACTCAAGATGCAATGGGGTAGATGAATGCAAATCCTAGGGTGCTGTTTTATTAAACTAGGTTTTATGATGAACAAGGGTTCTGGGATGAAGTGTGGACGTGGTGATGATCTTGACTCAAGATCTAGATCAGTTCCACCATCAAAAATCGATCAAAACACGATCTGTTCACACGAAAAAGTTTCTGTTCGAAGGGGGCAAAGAAAATGGATGCGTAGAAACAGCGACGATGTCGTAAGATGGGTAACGAAGACCTACCTCACTTCCCTTTGATGGCAGGGCCTTCCTCCTAGCAATGGCAGCAGCAGGGAATTTTTCTATGGAAAATTAGGGCAGGACAGATCGTCGGTTCTTTTCCGGCGATGGCGAGGCGTGACGGGGCTCGACAGCAGGGCTCGCCGGCGGGGCTCGACGGCGGGGCTCAACGGCAGGGCTCGTTGGTGGGGCTCGATGGCTGGGCTCATCGGCGGGGCTCGCCGGCGATTGAACTCTAGCGAGGGGGCGTCCAACTCGGCGAGTTGGGTGCTAGGGCCTCCAAGTCGCTGACTTGGGGGGGGAGAGGAGGGGGGCTGCACCAAAAGGCGGGGGGGGGGGGGGGGGGGGGGGGAGAGGGAGAATCCTAATCCAATTGGAGAATCCTAACAAACTTTTCCCCAATTAATTTGGTGCGGCAGCAATGTGGGGGAAATTCTCGAAATGTGGGGAAAATTCCCCTTTTTGGGGGAATTGGGGAATTTGGAGGATTTGTGGAAAATTTGGAGAAATTGAAAATAGCTCATTTCAACTATCTTTTTCCCATTCCTCACCATTTCTATGTCACTTACTCCATTTCTACATTCCCCTCTCCATTTCTATGTCCCACTCTCCATTTCTACATTCCCCTCTCCATTTCTATGTCCCATTTCTCCATTTCTATATGCCCTTCTCCATTTCTATGGTTCCTTCCTCCATTTCTATGGTCCTTTCTCCATTTCTATGGTTCTTTTCTCCATTTTTATGGTTCTTTCTCCATTTCTATAGTTCTTTCTCCATTTCTACTTCTTTTATAATGCTACTCTACATGAAAAATGTATGCAATGCATGGAAATGAATTTGAGGGTGTTACAAACCTACCCCCCTTAAACTGAATCTCGCCCTCGATATTCGATAGAGTAGAGAATAGATGAGGGAATCCTGCCTTGAGGTCTTCCTCACGCTCCCATGTAGTTTCGGCTTCCGTGTGATTGCTCCATTGTACCTTGCACCAACGGATCACTTTGTTCCTTGTGACCCTCTCCTTCACGTCCAAAATTTTGACGGGGTGCTCCACGTACGTCAGATCCTCTTGAAGCTCGAGCTCATCCATCGGTACTTGTTCTTCCGGTACTCTTAAGCACTTCTTTTGTTGGGACACGTGAAACACGTCGTGTACGTCGGAGAGGTGCGTTGGCAGCTCTAGTTGATAGGCTACTTCTCCTCGCTTGCCCAAAATCTTGAATGGCCCGATGTAGCGAGGTGCTAATTTTCCCTTGACGTTGAATCGTCATTGGCCTCGTATAGGCGATACCTTAAGATACACGAAGTCTCCTACTTCGAAGGTCAATTTTCTTCGCCTATTGTCCGCATAACCTTTTTGTCGTGACTGAGCAGCCTTCAAGTTTTCTCGTATCATTTGGACTTGCTTCTCAGAGTCTTACAGCACTTCGGGTCCAAACACTTGGCCTTCTCCGGTCTCATTCCAGAACAGAGGCGTTCTACACCGTCTACCATACAATGCTTCGAAAGGTGACATCTTCAAGCTGGCTTGGTAGCTGTTGTTGTATGAGAATTTAGCATACGGCAAGCTCCTATCCCAACTACGCCCATGTTTCAAGACGCAAGCTCTTAACATGTCTTCCAAAATTTGATTTGTCCTCTCAGTTTGCCCGTCAGTTTACGGGTGATAAGCGGAGCTGAAATTCAGTCGTGTACCCATGGCTTCATGCAGCTTCTTCCAGAATCTAGAGGTAAATTGAGAACCCCGATCTGAAACTATCCTCTTCGAAACTCCATGGCGACACACGATTTGCTCCATATACAGCACGGCTAGTTGTGCAAGGTTGTACTTAGTTTTAACAGGAAGGAAATGGGCTGTTTTTGTCAATCGGTCCATGATAACCCAAATAGACTCGTAACCTGATTGAGTATGTGGCAATCCAACGATGAAATCCATGCTGATGTCTTCCCACTTCCACTCGGGTACTTTCAATGGCTGCAACAGTCCAGCGGGTCTCTGATGTTCGGCCTTCACCCTTTGGCACGTATCGCATAGGGCAATATATTCAGCTATGTCCCTTTTCATACCATCCCGCCAATAGCAAGTTTTCAGGTCCTTGTACAGCTTTGTACAGCCGGGGTGTATGGAATAAGGTGAGTCATGTGCCTCCTTTAATATCGTGTCGCGGATGTGCTTTACGTTAGGCACACAAATTCTTTTCCCTAACCAAACCGTGCCTTTCTCGTCTTCCTTGAAATCCTTTTCTATGCCTTGTCGGATTCTTTCCTTGATTTCCTCATTCGTTGCTTGGCCATCTCGTATCTCTTGTTCCAGCGAAGAGCTGAGTTCTATCACTTCCGTCTCGTTCAAAAACCCGAGATGTAACCGTTCGAACTCCTTGCGCAGCTCGGGTGACAGCTCCCAAACTGTGAGTTGGTGACATGCTCCCTTTCGGCTCAACGCATCAGCTACTACATTGGCCTCTCCGGGGTGATAGTTGATTCCAACATCATAATCCTTGATGAGTTCCAACCATCGACGTTGCCTCAAATTCAGATCCGTTTGCGTGAATATATACTTGAGGCTTTTGTGATCCGTATAGATCTCACATTGGTGGCCAAGGATATAATGTCTCCAAATCTTCAATGCATGTACCACAGCTGCAAGTTCCAAGTCATGTGTGAGGTAATTCAGCTCGTGTTTCTTTAGTTGTCTCGACGCATAGGCTACCACTTGTCCTTCTTGCATGAGCACACATCCAAGCACTTGTCTTGATGCGTCACAATATATGTCGAAGCTCTTGCTCACGTCCGGCAATACCAAAACCGGCGCTGTGGTTAGTCTTTTCTTGAGCTCCTCAAAGCTTTCTTGGCACACTGATGTCCACTGAAACACTTTTCCCTTCATTAGCAATTCAGTCATAGGCTTCGCTATTTTGGAGAAATCCTTGATGAACCGGCGGTAGTATCCAGCCATTACAAGGAAACTCCGAATATATCTCACATTCTGCGGTTGGTTCCACTTCAAAACATCTCCCACTTTTCCGGGATCAACCGATACTCCTCCCTCGGAGATGATGTGGCCTAGGAACGATATCTCCTTTAGCCAAAATTGACACTTGCTTAACTTGCCATACAATTGATGCTCTCGCAGTTTCTGCAATGTCAATCTCAATTGTTCTTCATGTTCTTCCTCGCTTTTCGAATACATCATGATATCATCGATGAAAACCACGACGAACTTGTCCAAGTACTCCATGAAGACCTTATTCATGAGGTACATAAAGTATGCGGGTGCATTCGTTAACCCAAAAGACATAACGGTATATTCATACGAACCATACCGTGTTCAAAATGCAGTCTTGGGTATGTCGGAGGGCTTAATCTTCAGCTGGAAGTATCCCGACCGAAGATCAATCGTGGAGAAAATTCGGGCACCTTTCATTTGGTTGAACATGTCCTCTATACGGGGCAGCGGGTATTTATTCTTTACCGTCACCTCATTGAGAGACCTATAATCCACCACACATCCTTTGGGTCCCATCCTTCTTGTCTACGAAGATCACGGGGCTCCCCATGGTGACGAGCTTGGGCGTATAAAACCCTTTTCTAGCTGCTCCTAAATTTACTTCTGAAGTTCCACTAGTTCATTAGCGGGCATCCTATATGGCCTTTTTGCTATAGGTGCAGTTCCAGGTACTAAATCAATGGCAAATTCAATGTCCCGGTCAGGTGGCACACCTGGCAGTTCTTCCGGGAACACATATGAAAATTCTTGAACCACCGGAATTCTTTCCAATGTTGCTTCTTCGACGTGGTTCAATGCTGCCTTCTCGGTTGCCGGTTGGGCTGACTCGAATTCAATACGAGTACCGTGCTCACTTGTCAACTGCACGATCCTCTGATCACATTGAATCACTCCGTTGTGCTTGCGTAACCAGTCCATTCCAAGTATTATGTCAATCCCTTGGGAATCCAAGACGATAAGGTTGGCAAGAAAGTCTACCCCCTTATCTTAAGGCTACTTTTCGACATACTATATTAGTCCTCATCTCTCCACCGGGAGAATTAACCAACATAGTGTGTTTCATGTGTGATAAGGGCAGATTATACTTGGCAACATACTTGGATGATATGAATGAATGCGATGCTCCAGAATCAAATAAAACAGTGGTTGGGTTGGAGTTGGCAAGGAACATACCAATCACGACGTCCTCAGCTTGTTGTGCTTCCTCAGCGGAGACATGATTCACGTTGCCACGAGCATAGTTCTGCTGCCTACGGTTACCTTGCGTAGCTCCTCCATTCGGCCGTGGGTTCTGTTTTGGTGCGTTGGTCGGCTGTCCCAGGCCTTTCTTCGGGCATTGACTTGCAAAGTGTCCCGCCTCTCCGCATGAAAAGCATGCTTTGCTGCCCACAACAGCAGGAATGTTGGGGCGAGGCTGGTTTTGAGCATAGGCGCCCATGTTGGGACGGGGCGCGGAAGGCAAAGGCGTACGAGGTGCTTGCATAACAGGACGTTGCTGCGGTGGCTGATTAGGGTGAGGTGGGTTTGCAGGGCGGAAAGTAGAAGTGGACGAGCCATACTGTGGTGCAGCTGGTGGCATGAAACGAGGACGTACCTTGCTCCCTTGTGGCTGGTATGGCATCTTCCTATTGCCCTCTTGCTCGATCTCATAGATCATGCTCTCAACCACTATAGCTTTGTCAACGAGCTTCTGGAAGTTTGCATAATCATTGTTGAGCAATTGTACTTGGATCTCATTGTTCAATCCTCTCATGAACAAGTATTGCTTCCTTTGATCCGAGTTGACGTCTTCTAGAGCATACCTTGACAGCTGCGTGAACTTGTTGAGGTACTCATTCACGCTCTTCCTTCCTTGGCGGAGACCTTCAAACTCTTGCCTTTTAAGCATCATGACTCCAGCAGGGACGTAATGAGAGCATAAACTCTCCTTGAACTCGGTCCAAGTGATAGTCTCCTGGTTGACATGAGCATTGCAAAGAGCGTCCCACCAGTCAGCTGCTGCTCCCATAAGTTGGTGTGATGCAAAGAGAACTTTCTCCCGATCATTGCACTGAACAATAGCAAGCTTCTTTTCCATGGACTTCAACCAATCATCAGCTTCCATGGGGTCATTAGCTTGTGCAAAAGTAGGCGGCCTAGTCCTCATGAACTCTCCCAATCTGTTGTGAGCCGGTGGTGGTGGCTGTGGTGGCGGTGGGGGTGCAGGAATGTGACACCCTCATTTTCAGGTTCTGCATGTATTCATGCTTCATGTAGAAAAACACTTTTAAAATAAGTTGAAACCGAGAAAGAATCAAAAAGTTAGCCAAAAAGAGCAAATTCCAGTGTACAGAGAGCGCCGAAGATAACTTCCGCGGCTCGCTGGCCACGTGGCGTGTTCGGAGCTCATCTCCACAAATGGGGAGGGGTCCGTCGCTAAACTAGCTACGTGGCAGGCTCGGGGCTCATCCCCGCAAAAGGGGGAGAGGTCCGACCCCGTGGGACACGTGTTGCCCCCAGAGCTAGCCTCTGCAGAGGAGCGAGGCCAGTCCTGAAGGACATGTGTCGGCTGCGGAGCTATTCACCGCAGAAAAAAGAGGATCAGTCACGCGGGACACGTGTCGCTCTCGGAGCTCACCTCCGAGAGGTCCGGCCCCACCAGACACGTGTCGCTCTCGGAGCTCACCTCCGGGAGGTCCGGTCTCATTGGACACGTGTCACCTCCAGAGCTTACCTCCGGGAGGTCCGACGCTGATGGACGCATGTCACCTCCGGAGCTCATCTCCGGGGGGGGGGGGGGTTCCTTACTGTTGGACACGTGTCGACCTTGGAGCTCGTCTCTGAGGAGAAAGGAAGTCTGGTGCTGTTAGGACACGTGGCACATCTTGAGCTACCAACGAAGAGAGGGGAGGCCAAGAACTGACACGTGGCGTTCGCGGAGCTTGCCTCTGTTGACGGGGAAGGTCCCGACCCACCAGACACCTGGCGCACACGGAGCTCGCCTCTGGAGAGGGGGGAGGTCCCGCCCGCCAGTACACGTGGCACAAGCGGAGCTCACCTCTGAGGAAGAGGGAGGTCTCGCCCGCCTGACACGCGGCACAACCGGAGCTTGTCTCTGCGGAAAAGGGAAGCTCAGGTCCCAGCAGGACACGTGGAGCTTCCGAAGCTCACCGCCGCGAAGGTAATGCGATTCTGAAGCGATTTTTGCTTCTGTACACGTGGGAATCCCCGGTACTGAGGAAACCGACACGATTTCCACAATGTTACCGCATGGAATCAAACTAAAGATAAGTTGTTAAGATCCAAAAACAGTTTGAATGGGACTCTTATTCGAATTCCGATCAGAGGAGGACTCTCCGTTTTCCTCTTATAAATAGAACTGAAAACCTTTGGCCGCAACCACGAACTTCTTTTTCACCTCCTGAGCTAACAACTTAGAGCCATAGCCCCAGCTCGCCGAGCAAACCCTTTCGCCGGAACATGACCACCAGAGAGATCGCCGACGAACCAGAGACGATTGCCATCGCCAGAGGAGCCCCGACGATCTGTCTTGCTAGGAGAAGGACCCCAAAGACCAAGAAGAACGTAAGGTAGGTCTCCAATACCACCTTACGACATCATCGCGTTTCCTTTGCATCTGTTCTTTGATTCCTTTCGAACAAAAGCTTTTTCGTGCACAGATCACTTGTTGATCGGTTTGATCTAAGTCAAGATCATCGCCACGTCCCCAATTGATCTCTACAACTCTGTTCATCGTAAAACCCATGCAAACATACAAGGACACATACAACCAATCTAATAAGAATTGCATCATAGAAATTAGCATGCATATGCATCATCGCATCTTAATTAGAGTTTGTGCATGGTATTGATTGCTATGAATCTTGTATGTGCGTGATCGTGTATAGAAGGACAAGCTCAGGGAGCTGTCTACGACGAGCTGAAACAACAAGGTTTCGAGATCCAAGAGCAATCGGAACCGCAAGAACAAGGCAAGTGCCCCTTGACCATATTGATCCTATGTTTTGGAAAACTGTTTTGTTTGTGAAAAGGTGTGTGTGCTGAGTCAAACATGATGGGAAACCCTTTTATAGGAGTTTACTAGTTTTGGTTAAACCACCCTTGTCACCAGGGAAGTTTATGAGTCGGGTATGGTTTTTGCATTTATGCTTCGCTGAGTCCATGGAATTATGGGAAGCGAGATAGATGTGTCTAGCTAACTGCACTCATAAGAATGATGAGAAACTGATGTTGTTAATGAACATGGATCGGAGGGAGATCTAGGCAAGCCTGGGTTTGTGAATGAGGTAGCATGAGATGGTGGTTACTTGTCATAGATCTAAGGACCGGTTCATGCGAGCCATGTCAGGATAACAGTGCCACCACAAGGCCAAGTATGGATGCGGGTTAGCTGAGTAATTAGGTAAGTTACTAGATTGTTATGGACCGTGAAAGGCACGGGGAATGGGAGTCGAGTGAGGACTGCCCTGGGAACTGCATGGCACAAGAGGGGGGCTATGGGTGGAAGAATTGGAGATTCTAGCCTGCCGGTGAAACCTTAGTGAGTCCATACATCTAGTAACCCCTTTGTAAAGGCTATTCTGTGATCTCTTGACCATAAACCGATGGTTGTGTACTGGTATAATGGAGGTTCTGCAGTCGTCGACGGGTGACGAAATCACAAACTTGTCGGTAAAGTGGTACAAACTCTGCATAGTCTTAAAACTATCATGATAGCCAAGCTTACATTCACAAGTGCCTGAACAACCCACATGCTTAGTTGGTTATGATTTTGGGGTAGTTTTTGGTTATTGATGGTTATGGTTTTGGTTTGGTTATGGTTTTGGTTTTTGGGACTAATGAGTCCGGGTGATAAGATTTGGTTGCATGACTATTGAGTCATGGCAACAAGATGGGTCTCGGTGTGAGACGGAATGGTTTATGAGATGAAATGGTAACGAATACGAGTTGGTATTCGTGAGATGGTAGCGAATACGAGGAGGTATTCGTGAGCAAAGTTGAAAAAGATTAATGTCCGGTTGAGACATGGAAAGTGATGAAACGCAATGGAGGTATGTTGGTATTTTAATACATGTTGGGGATACATTCACTTTAAGCTGAGTTATTGTTTTATCGTGGTTTTGAGAAATAACTTTGCTTTCTGCAATGAGCCTTTTTATACATACCTTGTTGTGAGCTACATATCATATTTTCTCGCACTTGCTGAGTACATCATTGTACTCAAACTTACATTATTATTTCATCATCGGCAATAGGAGAAGATTTCTATGAAGACCAAATGGAGTCTTAGGCGTGTAATCTGTCCTCAACCTTGCCTGTGGGGATGAAGTAGAGATGGAGCCACTTCTGCTGTTTAGATTGCTTCCGCACTAGTTAGAAGACTTCCGCTGTAAGAATAGACTTCCGCTGCCAGCATGAGTCCAAGACTCATGAAAACTTTGTAATAAACCCTGTTATTCGTGGTTATTTATATTCTGAAATTCAGTTTGTGGATGATATGTATATGTGTGTGTGAGAGCTATGTGTGCTGAATACATTGGCAATTAGGATAAAGTTAGCATTAACATTCAAAGTTTTGAATATTGCCAAAACATTCTTCTATGGCAAGGTTCGACAAGTTCTTTGTTAGGTCCGCCAAGTGTTGGCAAGGTCCGACGCAAGGTCCGGAGAGCTCCTGCAAGGTCCGGAGAGCTTCTGTGAGGTCCGGAGCTTGTTTTTAGGGAGCCCCTGTGAAGTTCAACTCGTAGAACTGCAGCGTCTTGTTTTTGCTTTTAACTTGCAATGTTTCAAACTTGCTTTATGGGAAGGTTTGCTTAGTATTAATTTGCTAAGTTTTTAGTGTGTTTTGGTGGTTATGGCTGTTATCATTTGATATGGTTTGCAACATGCTAATGTGACGTGCTCATGTAAGGTGTTGTGGTTTTCGAACTAACGTGAGTCGAGTCGAGGACTTGTGCTCCGAAGAATTGGTTGTTTATTCATGTGCAGGTGTTGCTTGAGTTCAAGACATGGCTGGTGACGGGATCCTTGGACTAGTCTCAGGGAGGAGATGAGGTTCCAACAACCAAGTTCGGGAGGAGCTGTGGTTGAGTTGATCGGGAGGTCGCGCAGCATGTTTGGATCAAGGGCAGTGCATATGAAGGTTGCGTGTACGTCGTTTGAAGGTGTTTGCACGTGTGCAAGGAGTGCATGGACGTGGCAACATTTTTCCAAGGCGTGACGAAGAGAAGTGGACGTAAAGAATTGGTCGGAAAGGTCCAACCGACTAGGTTATGGACTCAGGCTGCGGCTGAGTCGTGTTTGACTCAAATATGGAAAGTTTTGAGTTGGTTATGATAGGATTTCATGTGGGTCACGAATTTGAGTTGTTTTAGGAATGTTTGGGACGTTCCTAAGGTGTTTGGAAGTCTTAAGATTGCTTCTATCTGCGTATCGAAGAGTCTTGAGCAGTATTGGAAAGTTACAGTTTGAATCCAAGTAGGAGTAGGAGTCCTAGTTTGAATTGGATTGGCCATAGAGCTGGTTATATAAGCAAGGGAGGCCAGAGCTCGTGGTGCACGACTTTGGGCTGTTCCTCTTGTGTTTCTATTGAATAAAGTTCATAGTTTCGAGGAGCTTTTGTGCCTTGTTCGTCCGACTTGTTTTTCGTCAAGTCTTTCTCGCCGAGTTTCTGGACAGACCGACGTTGCTTCGGTGTTTCGTTCATAACTCGAGTTTTACAGATCCGATTGACGTGATTCTTTTTGGGTTGTCTTCACAACTCAATTATATATCATCTGTGAAATTTTCACGAGCTTCGGATCTGTAGTTTTTGAGATACACGAGTTTCTTTGCAGCATTGCAGATCTGTTTTATATCGGGTACAACAGATTGATCTTCGTTTAATGTTTTGATCGTATCTCAAGTTTTACTTCGAGTTTTCAAGTGATTCTTGTTGCATTAGATCCATGACTTGATTCTCTACCTCTCTACTTGATTTGTCACGGTTGAACACGTTTGAAAACACTTGCACACATGGTTTCTTTAACCGATTGATTTTTTGTTGAGGGGTTTTTGTTGTTTCCGCTGCGAAAAGTTTTAATCTACCATTCACCCCCTCTGGTAGCTTTTCACGTGCTCTTCGATCCTACAATTGGTATCAGAGCCAAAGTGCTCTAATCTTTGTGATTTGCACATGTTTTGACTAACCATCATGGAGAAGTACTCCGCAAAACCTTGTGTGTTCAATGGCATCGATTTTCAGGTTTGGAAGGCGCGGATGGAGGCCTATATACAGGCGCAAGGCTTCTCCATATGGGAAAAGGTCTACCGGAACTTCGATGTACCACCCAACGATCAAGTTACGACTGCGAACATGAGAGATGTTGACAACAACAACAAGGCTCGCAACTTGATCATCCAAGGATTGACTCAAAGCGACTTCGACCGTGTTGCACACCTCCGATCTGCATATGATGTTTGGAAAGCTCTTTGTGACTACCATGAAGGATCCAATACGATCAAGGAGGTAAGGCAAGATATGTTCAAGAAAGAATACATGCGTTTTGAGATGCAACCCGGTGAGTCAATTGACGACCTTTTTGCTCGCTTTAATAAAATTCTCAGCAACTTGCGTAGTGTCAATGTTAACTTTTCAGATGCTGAAAATGCTAGACAATTGTTAGGAGCATTAGATATGTTAATTTGGGAGATGAAAGTTACATCTATTCGTGAATCTACTGTCATGAGTTCTCTTACTTTAGACGTGCTTTATTCTAAATTGAAAACTCATGAAATTGACATCATCTCACGTAAAAACCCCAACAAGTCTATTGCATTTGTTTCGCAATGTGACATGTCTAGTTCTAGCAAATCATCATCTAGTGGTGCACTCTCTTTGCTGTCCTCTCTAACCCTTGAACAGATTGAAGAGTTTCCAGAGGAGGAGCTTGCACTCATCTCTACTCGGTTCTCAAAAGCATTGCAAAACGTGAGAACTAGATGGAGAGGAAGCTCCGGACCTCAACGATGTTTTGAATGTGGTAAGACAGGACATTTTCATACGGAGTGCCCTAACCTTTCAGGTCCGACTTCACATGAAGAAAAGCAAACAAGTCCGAAGAAATCGTTTGCAAAGAATAAGAAGAAGAAAGATTTGTCAATGCGCAACATAGTGCATAGTATGATCTCTGCACTTCAAGATTTCAGCTCAAGTGATGTGGACACCGGTAGTGATGAAGATGAAGAAGCTATGGCAAATATGTGCTGCATGGCGAGCAAGTCAAGTTCAAGCTCCGAGGAGGCAGAACACAACAGCGACGATGAAGAGGTATGTCCCACTTGCGAAGAAATGTGTGATGCTATTTCTCGTGCCACTGTTATATTAAAGAAAAAGGATAAAAAACTTAGGAACAATGCTGTTAAAATTGAATCACTAGAATCTGAAATTAATCGTTTAAAAACTTTGATTCCTAGTGATGATTCTTGTTCCTCATGTGATTTAATTTATGGACAATTATCCTCTTTAAGAAGTGCACACGCATCTACACTTGATAAACTTGAACTCGAAATTGAAAAGAACAAAGAGCTAGCTGCACTTAATGATAATAATTTGAAAGATGCTTGTTGTTCTATAATTGATTTGCATTGTTCTTCATGTGATGATCTGAATAAGAAACTAAATGATGCTATGAATGAGATTTCTATTTTGAACAATGCTTTATGTGTGCATGAAGTTAAATATTGTTCAAATTGCAAACTAAAAGGAAAAACTTCATGTGAAAACTGCTTTGATCTGTCCAATAAACTTGATGACATGCATAGGACACTAGATCGGTTTTCTAATGCAAATAAGAACCTAAACTTACTGCTGAATTCTTCCAAGTCTTGTAATGATAAAACTGGTTTAGGTTTTAATTCTCATGCTCATGCTAAGGCACACCCACCTAAAGTTGTAAAGTCATTAGGAAGCGGTTTGATTCAAACAGCTCCTAGACAAAAAGAGGTGATTTTCAAATCTGCAGGAGTACTGTCCCATTCGGGTTCTAATAAACGTGTTGCTTGCTCATCTAGACATGATAATAAGGTTATTTTTCATTGTACCTACTGTAGTAGAGATGGTCATGTCATGGATTTTTGTTATAGACTAGCTAAACACGATAAGAAACAAAGAATACTTGCTAGATCACATAACAACCAAGCAAAATCTGCTAGACTGAATGTTTGGAGCTTGCAACCTGCTGTAATGAGTCAAAAACTTGCTCCCAGACCTACTGTTTTTTGTGCTACATATAACACATCTTCTAAGTCAGTAGTTGGAAACAAAAAATTTTGATGTTTGGCTCATAAACCTGCTGTACCTTCTCAGCTTTCGCGTGTTATTCCTGCTGGACGTCGTGTGACTCAGTACTGGATTCCTAAAAGTCTTTTAACTAACCCCAGTATTGAGTCATCGACGTATTGTGCTACTGTGTAGGTTTCACGTTTGAGGAAGGAGAACATTTGGATTGTGGATTCAGGTTGCTCACGCCACATGACCGGTAACAAAGAATGGTTCTCCCCTCTCTCTTTTGTGTCACGTGTAGAAAATGTTACTTTCGCCGCTTCTACTCCCATAATTGCTAAAGGTTCGGTTAGAGTAAACAATCTCTACACTTTGAAAGATGTGGCACTTGTTAAAAATTTGAAATACAACTTGCTTTCGGTTTCACAATTGCTAGATGAAAATCTAGAGGTTAGCTTTGCTAAAAATTGCTGCAAGGTTATAGATTCAAAAGGTGAGCTTTTGTTTAACATGTCTAGGTTTGGAAGAGTTTTTAAAGATGATTTTGATTTGTCAACTTCTAAGCATCGGTGTCTAGTTGCTAATGATACAAAGGATCTATATTTTTGGCATCGTAGACTTGGTCACATAGGCTTTGATCATCTCACTCGTGTTACTGCTCTCGATCGCATACGTGGGCTGCTGAAGCTTAAAAAGGACAATGATATTGTGTGCTCTTCTTGTAGACATGCTAAGTTTGTTGCAGGTTCACATGCTCCTCTCACAATGACCATGACAGCTGAACCAGGACAACTTTTACATCTTGACACAGTAGGTCCGGCACGTGTTCAATCCTTCGGAGGTAAATGGTATGTGCTTGTGATTGTTGATGATTATTCCAGATATTCTTGGGTTTATTTTATGGCATCTAAGAATGATGCTTTTAGTCATTTTAGAACTTTATTTCTTAGACTATCTATTGATCACCCAGGATAATTAAAAGCAATTAGAAGTGATAACGGAACTGAATTTAAAAACCAATCCTTTGATCACTTTTGTGCTGAAAATAGAATAGATCATCAATACTCTTCACCCTATGTACCACAACAAAATGGTGTCGCAGAAAGAAAGAACAGGACCTTAGTTGAGATGGCTAGGACTATGCTTGATGAATATCAAACTCCTAGGAAATTTTGGGCTGATGCAATTGCAACCGCTTGTTATGTCTCAAATCGTGTTTTCTTGCGTGCTAAGCTTGGAAAACCCCATATGAGCTCCGGTTTGGACATAGGCCTAGTGTTACACACTTTAGGGTTTTTGGTTGCAAATGCTTTGTTAAGAAACATGGTAATCTTGATAAATTTGAAGCTAGATCTGTTGATGGCATGTTTCTTGGTTATCCATCTCATACTAGAGGCTACCGTGTGCTTTTACTTGACACTAACAAAATTGTGGAGACTTGCGAGGTTTCTTTTGATGAAGCTAGCCCAAGTACTAGCTCCGATATTGCAGGTCCGGATCCATATCCGCAGGGGGAGAGTATTTTTATTGAAGAAGATGAAGAAGTGGTGCTGCTGCCCGAAAACTCGGAAGTAAATAACGATCAAGCTGCTGATTTTGCACCACAACCAGCACCAACAGTCACTACTGCTGGTTCGGACCTTCCTCAATCAACAAGCTCTCCTAATCAAAGGTCCGGACATGAAGAAGAAGGTGCTTGTGAAGTGTCTACTCCCCTCCGAGTACTCCAAAGTCATCCTCCACAACAAATCATTGGAAGCTTGTATGAACGAGTCACTCGGTACAGGTTTTGCGATCCAAACTCTCATGCTCATTCTGCTTTTGTTGCTTCTTTTGAACCCAAGGATATATCACACGCACTCACTAATGAATCTTGGATTAATGCCATGCAAGAAGAGTTAGAAAATTTTGAAAGAAATAATGTTTGGAAACTTGTACCTCCACCTCAAGGTCACACATTAATTGGAACTAAATGGGTATTTAAAAATAAGCAAAGTGAGGATGGGGTTGTGGTTAGGAATAAAGCTAGGTTGGTTGCTCAAGGTTTCACTCAAATTGAAGGTCTAGATTTTGATGAAACATTTGCTCCTGTTGCTAGATTAGAAGCTATAAGAATTTTATTAGCATTTGCTGCATCTAAAGGTTTCAAGTTATATCAAATGGATGTTAAAAGTGCTTTTCTTAATGGCTACATAGAGGAGGAGGTATATGTTAAGCAGCCACCGGGTTTTGAAAATCCAAATTTTCCTAATCATGTTTACAAACTGTCCAAAGCCTTGTACGGTCTAAAACAAGCCCCTAGAGCATGGTATGATAGGTTAAAAACATTCTTACTTGAAAAGGGGTTTACCATGGGCAAGGTTGATAAAACTCTTTTTGTACTTAAGCATGGTAATGACTCATTATTCGTTCAAGTGTATGTGGATGATATTATCTTTGGTTGTGCTTCTCATGATCTCGTGTCCAAGTTTTCAGCTATGATGAGTTCAGAATTTGAGATGAGTATGATGGGAGAACTCACATACTTTTTGGGGCTGCAAATCAAGCAAACAAAAGAAGGAACTTTTGTGCATCAAACTAAGTATACAAAGGACCTTCTTAAGCGCTTCAACATGGACAAATGCAAGCCTCTTCGGACACCAATGAGAACAGCAACAACACTTGAACTTGACGAAGATGGTGACCCGGTCGATAAAAAAGAATACAGAAGTATGATTGGATCACTTTTGTATCTCACGGCGTCAAGACCGGACATATAATTCAGCGTATGTCTTTGTGCACGTTTTCAAGCTTCTCCACGTGCTTCACATCGCCAAGCCATCAAAAGGATTCTCAGGTACCTACATAGAACTCAAGAATTTGGCATTTTTCTTCCTTCTTCCTCAACCGTTTCTTTGAAAGCTTTTTCGGATGCTGATTTTGGGAGTTGTAGGATTGATAGGAAAAGTACTTCGGGTGCTTGTCATTATCTTGGTAATTCACTTGTTCCTTGGTCCTCTAGAAAACAAAGTTCAGTTGCACAATCCACGGCCGAATCTGAATATGTAGCTGCGGCGAGCGCTTGCTCACAAATTCTTTGGATTGTTCAAACACTTAAGGACTATGGGGTTGATTTAGATAGTGTTCCACTGTTTTGTGATAACACTAGTGCAATTTGTATTGCTAAAAACCCCGTGAAACACTCTAGAACTAAGCACATTGACATTAGGTATCACTTTCTTCGTGATAATGTTGAAAAAGAAAACATTGTGCTTCACCATGTCGATACCGAACAACAATTGGCTGATATTTTTACAAAACCTTTGGATTTCACTCATTTTTGTTACATTCGTAGTGAAATAGGGGTTATGCATCCTCATGGCTTAAATTGAGGGAGAATTTTGAAACTTGGGAAGTCTATGTGTGAATCTAAAATTAAAATAATATGAGCATAGTATTTAATGCATATATGACTTTGTGATTCCTTTTTCATGCTGAAAGTTCTTACTACATTACTCGTGTTATACATTTTGTAGTTTTTGCCATGACTAGTAATTGGAATAATTACTTACACTAAATCTGGTCATGATCGAACTTTCTTGCTGTTTTGAACTTGTTGAGTGCTCACAAGTGCTTTTAATCATAAAAAATTAATCAAGTGATCAGCTCACATGTTGAGTTTTCAAATAAAAATTGAGAAAAGATCAAGAGAATATGCATGCATCGCACTTCTTCTTTTGAGATTGCTTATCATTGCACTAAGATATGAACTTGGAAGGAATTGTGTATGACTAAAACCATGTCCTTAAGCTTCTGATTGTCAAATGACATAGGCTTGGCTTGGTTGGTTAGAATAAGGCTGTTGCGGCATATAATCTCTTGCAAATATCATATGATCAACTTTGTGCCTTAAATGATTATGAATAATAAAAATGCAGCAACAAGTGTCATGTTTTCAGGTTTTAAAATAGTTGAGTAGGGGAGATCATGACTTGCTTAAACTGAAAAATACATTTGATCTCTAGCATGGCTTACACTACTTTATGTATCTCATTGATGTGATAGTGTAAGTAACCTGATAGTATGACTTGGATAAGCTTTGTTTTGTATGTATATGTTATAATATGCTCATAACATTTAAAAATTTCTCTTTTGAACCTTGCTGAATACATTGTCAAAGGGGGAGAAATATGTATAAGGAGAGATTTTTTTACACTTTGCATATGTTATACACTTTCTTCCTTCTCTGATTTTAAAAAATGGGGAGAAATTAATAAAGGGGAAGAAATGAGTTTTCAAAGATTTTCAAAACTTTTCATAAGCCAATGTTCGGATTTTAATTGGTGTTGCCAATGCATTCATCAAGGGGGAGATTGTGAGACCCATGTGTGATGAATACATTGGCAATTAGGATAAAAGTTAGCATTAACATTCAAAGTTTTGAATATTGCCAAAACATTCTTCTGTGGCAAGGTCCGACAAGTTCTTTGTTAGGTCCGCCAAGTGTTGGCAAGGTCTGACGCAAGGTCCGGAGAGCTCCTGCAAGGTCCGGAGAGCTTCTGTGAGGTCCGGAGCTTGTTTTTAGGGAGCTCCCGTGAAGTTCAACTCGTAGAACTGCAGCGTCTTGTTTTTGCTTTTAACTCGCAATGTTTCAAACTTGCTTTATGGGAAGGTTTGCTTAGTATTAATTTGCTAAGTTTTTTATGTGTTTTGGTGGTTATGGCTGTTATCATTTGATATGGTTTGCAACATGCTTATGTGACGTGCTCATGTAAGGTGTTGTGGTTTTCGAACTAACGTGAGTCAAGTCGAGGACTTGTGCTCAGAAGAATTGGTTGTTTATTCATGTGCAGGTGTTGCTTGAGTTCGAGACATGGCTGGTGACGGGATCCTTGGACTAGTCTCAGGGAGGAGATGAGGTTCCAACAACCAAGTTCAGGAGGAGCTGTGGTTGAGTTGATCGGGAGGTCGCGCAGCATGTTTGGATCAAGGGCAGTGCATATGATGGTTGCGTGTACGTCGTTTGAAGGTGTTTGCACGTGTGCAAGGAGTGCATGGACGTGGCAACATTGTTCCAAGGCGTGACGAAGAGAAGTGGACGTAAAGAATTGGTCGGAAAGGTCCAACCGACTAGGTTATGGACTCAGGCTGCGGCTGAGTCATGTTTGACTCAAATATGGAAAGTTTTGAGTTGGTTATGATAGGATTTCATGTGGGTCACGAATTTGAGTTGTTTTAGGAATGTTTGGGACGTTCCTAAGGTGTTTGGAAGTCTTAAGATTGCTTCTATCTGCGTATCGAAGAGTCTTGAGCAGTATTGGAAAGTTACAGTTTGAATCCAAGTAGGAGTAGGAGTCCTAGTTTGAATTGGATTGGCCATAGAGCTAGTTATATAAGAAAGGGAGGCCAGAGCTCGTGGTGCACGACTTTAGGCTGTTCCTCTTGTGTTTCTATTGAATAAAGTTCATAGTTTCGAGGAGCTTTCGTGCCTTGTTCGTCCGACTTGTTTTTCGTCAAGTCTTTCTCGCCGAGTTTCTGGACAGACCGACGTTGCTTCGGTGTTTCATTCATAACTCGAGTTTTACAGATCCAATTGACGTGATTATTTTTGGGTTGTCTTCACAACTCAATTATCTATCATCTGTGAAATTTTCACGAGCTTAGGATTTGTAGTTTTTTAGATACACGTGTTTCTTTGCAGCGTTGCAGATCTGTTTTATATCGGGTAGAACAGATTGATCTTCGTTTAATGTTTTGATCGTATCTAAAGTTTTACTTCGTGTTTTCAAGTGATTCTTGTTGCATTAGATCCGTGACTTGATTCTCTACCTCTCTACTTGATTTGTCACTGTTTAACACGTTTGAAAACACTTGCACACATGGTTTCTTTAACCGATTGATTTTTTGCTGAGGGGTTTTTGTTGTTTCCGCTGCGAAAAGTTTTAATCTACCATTCACCCCCCCTCTGGTAGCTTTTCACGTGCTCTTCGATCCTACAATTGGTATCAGAGCCAAGGTGCTCTAATCTTTGTGATTTGCACATGTTTTGACTAACCATCATGGAGAAGTACTCCGCAAAACCTTGTGTGTTCAATGGCATCGATTTTCAGGTTTGGAAGGCGCGGATGGAGACCTACATACAGGCGCAAGGCTTCGCCATATGGGAAAAAGTCTACCGGAACTTCGATGTACCACCCAACGATCAAGTTACGGCTGCGAACATGAGAGATGTTGACAACAACAACAAGGCTCGCAACTTGATCATCCAAGGATTGACTCAAAGCGACTTCGACCGTGTTGCACACCTCCAATCTGCATATGATGTTTGGAAAGCTCTTTGTGACTACCATGAAGGATCCAATACGATCAAGGAGGTAAGGCAAGATATGTTCAAGAAAGAATACATGCATTTTGAGATGCAACCCGGTGAGTCAATTGACGACCTTTTTGCTCGCTTTAATAAAATTTTCAGCAACTTGCGTAGTGTCAATGTTAACTTTTCAGATGCTGAAAATGCTAGACAATTGATAGGAGCATTAGATATGTCAATTTGGGAGATGAAAGTTACATCTATTCGTGAATCTACTGTCATGAGTGCTCTTACTTTAGACGTGCTTTATTTTAAATTGAAAACTCATGAAATTGACATCATCTCACGTAAAAACCCCAACAAGTCTATTGCATTTGTTTCGCAACGTGACATATCTAGTTCTAGTAAATCGTCATCTAGTGATGCACTCTCTTTGCTGTCCTCTCTACCCCTTGAACAGATTGAAGAGTTTCTAGAGGAGAAGCTTGCACTCATCTCTACTCGGTTCTCAAAAGCATTGCAAAATGTGAGAACTAGAAGGAGAGGAAGCTCCGGACCTCAACGATGTTTTGAATGTGGTAAGACAGGACATTTTCGTACGGAGTGCCCTAACCTTTCAGGTCCGACTTCACGTGAAGAAAAGCAAACAAGGCCGAAGAAATCGTTTGCAAAGAATAAGAAGAAGAAAGATTTATCAATGCGCAACATAGTGCATAGTATGATCTCTGCACTTCAAGATTTCGGCTCAAGTGATGTGGACACCGGTAGTGATGAAGATGAAGAAGCTATGGCAAATATGTGCTGCATGGCGAGCAAGTCAAGTTCAAGCTCCAGGAGGCAGAACACAACAGCGAAGATGAAGAGGTATGTCCCACTTGCGAAGAAATGTGTGATGCTATTTCTCGTGCCACTGTTATATTAAAGAAAAAGGATAAAAAACTTAGGAACAATGCTGTTAAAATTGAATCACTAGAATCTGAAATTAATCGTTTAAAAACTTTGATTCCTAGTGATGATTCTTGTTCCTCATGTGATTTAATTTATGAACAATTATCCTCTTTAAGAAGTGCACACGCATCTACACTTGATAAACTTGAACTTGAAATTGAAAAGAACAAAGAGCTTGCTGCACTTAATGATAATAATTTGAAAGATGCTTGTTGTTCTACAATTGATTTGTATTGTTCTTCATGTGATGATCTGAATAAGAAACTAAATGATGCTATGAATGAGATTTCTATTTTGAACAATGCTTTACGTGTGCATGAAGTTAAATATTGTTCAAATTGCAAATTAAAAGGAAAAACTTCATGTGAAAACTGCTTTGATCTGTCCAATAAACATGATGACATGCATAGGACACTAGATCGGTTTTCTAATGCAAATAAGAACCTAAACTTACTGCTGAATTCTTCCAAGTCTTGTAATGATAAAACTGGTTTAGATTTAATTCTCATGCTAAGGCACACCCACCTAAAGTTGTAAAGTCATTAGGAAGCGGTTTGATTCAAACAGCTCCTAGACAAAAAGAGGTGATTTTCAAATCTGCAGGAGTATTGTCCCATTCGGGTTCTAATAAACGTGTTGCTTGCTCATCTAGACATGATAATAAGGTTATTTTTCATTGTACCTACTGTGGTAGAGATGGTCATGTCATGGATTTTTGTTATAGACTAGCTAAACACGATAAGAAACAAAGAATACTTGCTAGATCACATAAAAACCAAGCAAAATCTGCTAGACCGAATGTTCGGAGCATGCAACCTGCTGTAATGAGTAAAAAACTTGCTTCCGGACCTACTGTTTTTTGTGCTACATATAACACATCTTCTAAGTCAGTAGTTGGGAACAAAAATTTTCGATGTTTGGCTCATAAACCTGCTGTACCTTCTCAGCTTTCGCGTGTTATTCCTGCTGGACGTCGTGTGACTCAGTACTGGATTCCTAAAAGTCTTTTAACTAACCCCAGTATTGAGTCATCGACGTATTGTGCTGCTGTGTAGGTTTCACGTTTGAGGAAGGAGAACATTTGGATTGTGGATTCAGGTTGCTCACGCCACATGACCGGTAACAAAGAATGGTTCTCCCCTCTCTCTTTTGTGTCACGTGTAGAAAATGTTACTTTCGCCGCTTCTACTCCCATAATTGCTAAAGGTTCGGTTAGAGTAAACAATCTCTACACTTTGAAAGATGTGGCACTTGTTAAAAATTTGAAATACAACTTGCTTTCGGTTTCACAATTGCTAGATGAAAATCTAGAGGTTAGTTTTGCTAAAAATTGCTGCAAGGTTGTAGATTCAAAAGGTGAGCTTTTGTTTAACATGTCTAGGTTTGGAAGAGTTTTTAAAGATGATTTTGATTTGTCAACTTCTAAGCATCGGTGTCTAGTTGCTAATGATACAAAGGATCTATATTTTTGGCATCGTAGACTTGGTCACATAGGCTTTGATCATCTCACTCGTGTTACTGCTCTCGATCGCATACGTGGGCTGCCGAAGCTTAAAAAGGACAATGATATTGTGTGCTCTTCTTGTAGACATGCTAAGTTTGTTGCAGGTTCACATGCTCCTCTCACAATGACCATGACAGCTGAACCAGGACAACTTTTACATCTTGACACAGTAGGTCCGGCACGTGTTCAATCCTTCAGAGGTAAATGGTACGTGCTTGTGATTGTTGATGATTATTCCAGATATTCTTGGCTTTATTTTATGGCATCTAAGAATGAAGCTTTTAGTCATTTAAAACTTTATTTTATAGACTATCTATTGATCACCCAGGATCATTAAAAGCAATTAGAAGTGATAACGGAACTGAATTTAAAAACCAATCCTTTGATCACTTTTGTGCTGAAAATAGAATAGATCATCAATACTCTTCACCCTATGTACCTCAACAAAATGGTGTCGTAGAAAGAAAGAACAGGACCTTAGTTGAGATGGCTAGGACTATGCTTGATGAATATCAAACTCCTAGGAAATTTTGGGCTGATGCAATTGCAACCGCTTGTTATGTCTCAAATCGTGTTTTCTTGCGTGCTAAGCTTGGAAACCCCCATATGAGCTCCGGTTTCGACATAGGCCTAGTGTTACACACTTTAGGGTTTTTGGTTGCAAATGCTTTGTTAAGAAACATGGTAATCTTGATAAATTTGAAGCTAGATCTGTTGATGGCATGTTTCTTGGTTATCCATCTCATACTAGAGGCTACCGTGTGCTTTTACTTGACACTAACAAAATTGTGGAGACTTGCGATGTTTCTTTTGATGAAGCTAGCCTAAGTACTAGCTCCGATATTGCAGGTCCGGATCTATATCCGTAGGGGGAGAGTATTTTTATTGAAGAAGATGAAGAAGTGGTGCTGCTGCCCGAAAACTCAGAAGTAAATAACGATCAAGCTGCTGATTTTGCACCACAACCAGCACCAACAGTCACTACTGCTGGTTCAGACCTTCCTCAATCAACAAGCTCTCCTAATCAAAGGTCCGAACATGAAGAAGAAGGTGCTTGTGAAGTGTCTACTCCCCTCCGAGTACTCCAAAGTCATCCTCCACAACAAATCATTGGAAGCTTGCATGAACGAGTCACTCGGTCCAGGTTTTGCGATCCAAACTCTCATGCTCATTCTGCTTTTGTTGCTTCTTTTGAACCCAAGGATATATCACATGCACTCACTAATGAATCTTGGATTAATGCCATGCAAGAAGAGTTAGAAAATTTTGAAAGAAATAATGTTTGGAAACTTGTACCTCCACCTCAAGGTCACATATTAATTGGAACTAAATGGGTATTTAAAAATAAGCAAAGTGAGGATGGGGTTATGATTAGGAATAAAGCTAGGTTGGTTGCTCAAGGTTTTACTCAAATTATTTTGATGAAACATTTGCTCCTGTTGCTAGATTAGAAGCTATAAGAATTTTATTAGCATTTGCTGCATCTAAAGGTTTCAAGTTATATCAAATGGATGTTAAAAGTGCTTTTCTTAATGGCTACATAGAGGAGGAGGTTTATGTTAAGCAGCCACCGGGTTTTGAAAATCCAAATTTTCCTAATCATGTTTACAAACTGTCCAAAGTCTTGTACGGTCTAAAACAAGCCCCTAGAGCATGGTATGATAGGTTAAAAACATTCTTACTTGAAAAGGGGTTTACCATGGGCAAGGTTGATAGAGCTCTTTTTGTACTTAAGTATGGCAATGACTCATTATTCGTTCAAGTGTATGTGGATGATATTATCTTTGATTGTGCTTCTCATGATCTCGTGTCCAAGTTTTTAGCTATGATGAGTTCAGAATTTGAGATGAGTATGATGGGAGAACTCACATACTTTTTGGGGCTGCAAATCAAGCAAACAAAAGAAGGAACTTTTGTGCATCAAACTAAGTATACAAAGGACCTTCTTAAGCGCTTCAACATGGACAAATGCAAGCCTCTTCGAACACCAATGGGAACAGCAACAACACTTGAACTTGACGAAGATGGTGACCCGGTCGATAAAAAAGAATACAGAAGTATGATTGGATCACTTTTGTATCTCACAGCGTCAAGACCAGACATACAATTCAGCGTATGTCTTTGTGCACGTTTTCAAGCTTCTCCACGTGCTTCACATCGCCAAGCCATCAAAAGGATTCTCAGGTACCTACATGGAACTCAAGAATTTGGCATTTTTCTTCCTTCTTCCTCAACCGTTTCTTTGAAAGCTTTTTTGGATGCTGATTTTGGGAGTTGTAGGATTGATAGGAAAAGTACTTCGGGTGCTTGTCATTTTCTTGGTAATTCACTTGTTGCTTGGTCCTCTAGAAAACAAAGTTCAGTTGCACAATCCACGGCCGAATCTGAATATGTAGCTGCGGCTAGCGCTTGCTCACAAATTCTTTGGATTGTTCAAACACTTAAGGACTATGGGGTTGATTTAGATAGTGTTCCACTGTTTTGTGATAACACTAGTGCAATTTGTATTGCTAAAAACCCCCGTGAAACACTCTAGAACTAAGCACATTGACATTAGGTATCACTTTCTTCGTGATAATGTTGAAAAAGGAAACATTGTGCTTCACCATGTCGATACCGAACAACAATTGGCTGATATTTTTACAAAACCTTTGGATTTCACTCATTTTTGTTACATTCGTAGTGAAATAGGGGTTATGCATCCTCATGGCTTAAATTGAGGGAGAATTTTGAAACTTGGGAAGTCTATGTGTGAATCTAAAATTAAAATAATATGAGCATAGTATTTAATGCATATATGACTTTGTGATTCCTTTTTCATGCTGAAAGTTCTTACTACATTACTCGTGTTATACATTTTGTAGTTTTTGCCATGACTAGTAATTGGAATAATTACTTACACTAAATCTGGTCATGATCGAACTTTCTTGCTGTTTTGAACTTGTTGAGTGCTCACAAGTGCTTTTAATCATAAAAAATTAATCAAGTGATCAGCTCACATGTTGAGTTTTCAAATAAAAATTGAGAAAAGATCAAGAGAATATGCATGCATCGCACTTCTTCTTTTGAGATTGCTTATCATTGCACTAAGATATGAACTTGGAAGGAATTGTGTATGACTAAAACCATGTCCTTAAGCTTCTGATTGTCAAATGACATAGGCTTGGCTTGGTTGGTTAGAATATGGCTGATGCGGCATATAATCTCTTGCAAATATCATATGATCAACTTTGTGCCTTAAATGATTATGAATAATAAAAATGCAGCAACAAGTGTCATGTTTTCAGGTTTTGAAATAGTTGAGTAGGGGAGATCATGACTTGCTTAAACTGAAAAATACATTTGACCTATGTGTGCTGAATACATTGGCAATTAGGAGAAAAGTTAGCATTAACATTCAAAGTTTTGAATATTGCCAAAACATTCTTCTGTGGCAAGGTCCGACAAGTTCTTTATTAGGTCCGCCAAGTGTTGGCAAGGTCTGACGCAAGGTCCGGAGAGCTCCTGCAAGGTCCGGAGAGCTTCTGTGAGGTCCGGAGCTTGTTTTTAGGGAGCTCCCGTGAAGTTCAACTCGTAGAACTGCAGCGTCTTATTTTTGCTTTTAACTCGCAATGTTTCAAACTTGCTTTATGGGAAGGTTTGCTTAGTATTAATTTGCTAAGTTTTTGGTGTGTTTTGGTGGTTATGGCTGTTATCATTTGATATGGTTTGCAACATGCTTATGTGACGTGCTCATGTAAGGTGTTGTGGTTTTCGAACTAACGTGAGTCAAGTCGAGGACTTGTGCTCGGAAGAATTGGTTGTTTATTCATGTGCAGGTGTTGCTTGAGTTCAAGACATGGCTGGTGACGGGATCCTTGGACTAGTCTCAGGGAGGAGATGAGGTTCCAACAACCAAGTTCGGGAGGAGTTGTGGTTGAGTTGATCGGGATGTCGCGCAGCATGTTTGGATCAAGGGCAGTGCATATGAAGGTTGCGTGTACGTCGTTTGAAGGTGTTTGCACGTGTGCAAGGAGTGCATGGACGTGGCAACATTGTTCCAAGGCGTGACGAAGAGAAGTGGACGTAAAGAATTGGTCGGAAAGGTCCAACCGACTAGGTTATGGACTCAGGCTGCGGCTGAGTCGTGTTTGACTCAAATATGGAAAGTTTTGAGTTGGTTATGATAGGATTTCGTGTGGGTCACGAATTTGAGTTGTTTTAGGAATGTTTGGGACGTTTCTAAGGTGTTTGGAAGTCTTAAGATTGCTTCTATCTGCGTATAGAAGAGTATTGAGCAGTATTGGAAAGTTACAGTTTGAATCCAAGTAGGAGTAGGAGTCCTAGTTTGAATTGGATTGGCCATAGAGCTGGTTATATAAGAAAGGAAGGCCAGAGCTCGTGGTGCACGACTTTGGGCTGTTCCTCTTGTGTTTCTATTGAATAAAGTTCATAGTTTCGAGTAGCTTTTGTGCCTTGTTCGTCCGACTTGTTTTTCGTCAAGTCTTTCTCGCCGAGTTTCTGGACAGACCGACGTTGCTTCGGTGTTTCGTTCATAACTCGAGTTTTACAGATCCGATTGACGTGATTCTTTTTGGGTTGTCTTTGCAACTAAATTATCTATCATCTGTGAAATTTTCACGAACTTTGGATCTGTATTTTTTGAGATACACGAGTTTCTTTGCAGCGTTGCAGATCTATTTTATATCGGGTAGAACAGATTGATCTTCGTTTAATGTTTTGATCGTATCTCAAGTTTTACTTCGTGTTTTCAAGTGATTCTTGTTGCATTAGATCCATGACTTGATTCTCTACCTCTCTACTTGATTTGTCATGGTTGAACACGTTTGAAAACACTTGCACACATGGTTTCTTTAACCGATTGATTTTTTGCTGAGGGGTTTTTGTTGTTTCCGTTGCGAAAAGTTTTAATCTACCATTCACCCCCCTCTGGTAGCTTTTAACGTGCTCTTCGATCCTACAGTGTGATGAACATCCTGGGCACACATATGCATCAGTTCTCGGTTCCGTGGTTTTCCACGAAATTGAGGGCGTCACAAGGAACGGGGTTAGGATTGTTGTTATTGTTGGCTTGCAGCTGTCCCAACGTTTGTGTCATAGTTTGTATGAGCTGGTTCTGCATATCCATCAACCGTTCAAGGTTGTTTGCATCGGCCCCGGGGTTAGCATTTTCAGGAACTTCAACGTTGCCATCCTTGTAGTTCATTGTTGCCACAAGCGTTCCTTCTTTGACGGCTGGCATTTTCCCTCACCATCTGTGAGAGAGAGAGTAGAGTAGAATATAAAATAGAAGTTTAGATTGATCCCCCCAACTATATGCATCAAGGTGTATGAACTAAATGTCTTCTTTTATTAATTTCAGCCTATATGAGGATGTGAACACGTGCCGAAGCATCTCACATCTCTCCACTATGTGTGGATGTGGACATTCGCTGAAGCGTCCCACAACTCACATCAGCACACAAACCAAGCAATCATCACAAAAGTTCAACACACCACTCTTATTCAAGATACTACGATTTAAACGTTCCTATTACAGCTTATTCAATGGGAATCCTAAACTTAATCATGTGAACCGGTGCTGTTCTCGCCGTGTGACGGGGATGGTCCATACATGGGCGCACGCCATGGTGAGTCAGCAGTCCATGTAGGGTTAGATGACGCTGGTGCTCCATTTTCTCCCGTGTTGGCACGAGTTTCCTCTTGTTTCTCCAGCAAATACAGCTTCTTGCGGAGGTAACGGATCTCTTCTTGTGCGCTTGCGTAGCGGTTTCCTAACTCCACGAGCAACCTTTGTGACTTTTCAGCAGCTTGTGGGTTGGAAAGGGCTGTTACATGGGGTCCAACGATCTCCCTTGTGCCACTCTTCCGACACGGGTGCAGCTCAAAAGTGGTGCCCTCAAGCTGCTCATGGAAGGCGTAGCACAGTCCGGTGAGTGCTTCCCATGCAGCATCATCGATATCTTCTGCCCTTGTAGCTCTCCATGTGGGTGTGAAGTGCCGAGTGACAATCCTACCGTTAGATAGGATGGTTACATCAACCTTCCACTCTTCATGTCCACGACGAGGGACTCTCTTGAGGAGATACTCCGGGTATAAGCTGCAGCAATCCAGAAATTCTTTGAGCTCCCTGGATGTGTGTCCTCCTTCCATTCCATCGGACCGGAATTCTTGACTTGAATGGTTGGCCCATTCATCACCTTAATTATTGGTCTCAGCAAGGGGTGGCTCCTCCTCGGGTTCATCTCCTCCCGTCATAGCTTCATGAGGCTCCACGGGGTGTAAGCCCGTGTGAAACTCCTCCTGAGGTGCATACCAATGCTGTTCTTGTGGATCATCCTCCATATCTTCTTCGAATGGTTCCACCTCTTCTGGATCCTCTTCCTCATGCATATAGATATTGACTTCATCTTCATCACGAGGTTCCGTCTTCACTTCCTCCCAATATGGTCCATCGGACACCTCAATGGGGTTAAGAGCACTCCCACGTGGTGGTGGACGAGCTCTTATGCGTGTTGTGCTCCTGGTCACCGGCATCTATAAATAAGACATGAGAAACTTTATAGAAAGAAGAAATAACTCCCAAAACTTCAGAAACTATGGAGCAAGAAGCAAAGGCATTGCTGTCCAAAAGAAGAGAAAAGAGCGCTGAAAATAGCACTTTGCGGTGGCTGAATTGACAAGAAAAGTGCAGAAGCAAGCAATTTTCAAAAATAGCAGTTTAGAGGGGTGTGCCTATATGTTTTAGAGTGTCCATTCTACCTAGGCTTGCGTCCTATGGTCAACGTGGCTCTGATGCCAATCTGTGACACCCGGTTTCGAAAATAGAACCAAGTTGATGCATATGTGTGCCCAGAATGTTCATCACACATATACATGTAATCCACAAACTGAATTTAGAATATAACCACGAATAAATAGTGCTTAAGTACTTTATTACATCGACTCATTGTCTCACTCATGAATCTCTAACTTATTCTTGCAGCCGAAGTCTCTAAACGACAGCGGAAATAACTAAATAGCAGCAGGCTCTATCTTCAACTCCACAGGCATGTTGACGGTAGTTCGCACGCCTAGTACTCCACATGGTCCTCGAAGTACTCATCTCCTGTAGCTGATGTTTATATGGTAATGCAAGGGTGAGTACATGTCGTACTCAGCAAGTGCGGGAAAAGTATGACATGTAACTTATAACAAGGCAGGGAATAAAAGGGCTCATTGCAGCAAGCAAATTTTATTTCACAAACATGATAAAAACAGAAACTAAGTCTAGGTGAGTTTAATCCCAATATAACCAAGTAAAACAGTAACATTCCTCCATCATAATTCACCATTTATTAAGTCTCAACCAACCATTAATCTTTCTCAAGTTCATCTCATGCTCATCTCATATTCATATAGCAAAAGCCAAACTCATTGTCATGACTCAAACAGTCCCAAAAACCAATCCCAATGACCATACCATAACGATACCAAATAACCATCCCAAGTTTTCCCTCTAATCATGGAAGTTGGCCAGGTGCTTGTGACCGGAAGCACAGCTATCATGATAGTTTTACACTCTGCAGAGGTGGCACTACTTTACCCACAAGTTTGTGATTTCGTCACCTGTCGGTGACTGCAGAACCTCCATTATACCAGTACACAACCGTCGGTGTATGGCCTAGAGATCACAAAATAGCCTTTACAAAGGGGCCACTAGATGTATGGACTCACTGAGTTTTCACCGGCAGGCTCGAATCACCATTCTCCCACCCACGGGCCCCCTCTTGTGCCATGCAGTTCCCAGGGCAGTCCTCCTCGACTCCCATTCCTCGCGCCATCCACAGTTCATAACAAGCTAGCAACACACCTAATTAATCAGCTAAGCCGCACCAATACTTGGCCTTGTGGTGGCACTGTTTTCCTGGCATATTCTTGCATGAACCGGTACTTAGATCTACGGCAAGTACCACCATCTCATCCAGCAACATTCACGAACCAAGCTTTCCTAGATCTCCCCGATTCCATGCCCATTAACATCATCAAGATCTCATTATCATTATTCATATGAGTGCAGTAGCTAGACATGCTTTATTTCAGCTTCCCGTATCCCGTGAATTAAGCGAAGCAAAAAGGAAAAACGACCATACCCGACTCATTAACTTTCCCGGCGACAAGGATGGTTAGCAAAACTAGTAAATTCCTATAAAAGGGTGTCCCATCAAGTTGACTCAAGCGTACACGTTTTCGCAAACAAAACAGTTTCAAAACATGGGATCAATATGGTCAAGGGGCACTTGCCTTGCTCCCATGGTTCTTGTTGTTCAAGCGTCTCGAAGTCTTGGTGCTGTAGTTCCTCGTAGATGACCTCTTGAGATTGTTCTTCTACTCACGATCACACACATATAAAATTCACAGCAATCAATCATCATGCACAAACTTTACTCAAGATGCAATGGGGTAGATGAATGCAAATCCTATGGTGCTGTTTTATTAAACCAGTTTGTATGTGTTCTTGCATGTTTTAAAGGGGCTTTCATGGGGTTTTATGATGAACAAGGGTGCTGGGATGAAGTGTGGAAGTGGTGATGATCTTGACTCAAGATCTAGATCAGTTCCACCGTCAAAAATCGATCAAGACACGATTTGTCCACACGAAAAAGTTTCTGTTCAAAGGGGACGAAGAAAACGGATGCGTAGAAACAGCGATGACGTCGTAAGATGGGTAACGAAGACCTACCTCACTTCCCTTTGATGGCAGGGCCTTCCTCCTAGCAATGGCAGCAGCGGGGAATTTTTCTATGAAAATTAGGGCAGGACGGATCGTAGGTTCTTTTCCGGCGATGGCGAGGCTCGACGGCGGGGCTCATCGGTGGGGCTCGTTGGCGGGGCTCACCGGCGACAGAACTCCGGCAGGGGGGGTCCAACTCGGCGAGTTGGGGGCTAAGGCCTCCAAGTCGCTGACTTAGGGGGGGAGGAGGGGGGGGGCTGCGGCCAAAAGGGGGGGTTTGGGTTCTTTTTATAAGGGGGGAGGGGGAGAATCCTAATCCAATTGGAGCAAAATCCTAACAAACTTTTCCCCAATTAATTTGGTGAGGCAGCAATGTGGGGGAAATTCCCCAAATGTGAGGAAAACTCCCCTTTTTGGGGAATTGGGGAATATGGAGGATTTGGTGAAAATTTGGGGAAATTGAAAATAGCTCATTTCAGCTATCTTTTTCCCATTCCTCACCATTTCTATGTCACTTACTCCATTTCTACATTCCCCTCTCCATTTCTATGTCCCACTCTCCATTTCTACATTCCCCTCTCCATTTGTATGGCCCCTTCCTCCATTTCTATGGTCCTTTCTCCATTTCTATGGTTCTTTTCTCTTTCTATGGTCTTTTCTCCATTTCTATGGTTCTTTCTCCATTTCTATAGTTCTTTCTCCATTTCTACTTCTTTTATAATGCTTCTCTACATGAAAAATGTATGCAATGCATGGAAATAAATTTGAGGGTGTTACAGTTAAGGTGACTGATACCCCACTTGCATGACCCCTAAATCCTATGGAAATTTGGGTAGTATACAGCTCGATGAGTAGAGAGTGCTGTGCTAATGTTCTTAGGATCTCGGTAGAAGTTTAGAGAAATACTCCGGACGGCTAGGGCTTCGCCTTGACCATTAGAAGATGAGATAAAGACTGTGATGGACTGCTGGGCTGAACTGCGGAACTGCAGTTTAGATGGGCCATTTTTTCTATACTATTCCAGGCACCCGCGAGTGAAAAATTAAACCCGCACCCGCAATATGCCGGGTCAGGTGTGGGTCAGACCCGCGGGTACAAATTCACACCCGTACCCGTCGGGTGCCAAACCCAACGGGGACCCGAACCCGCGGGTGTGATTGCCATCTCTATATTCTTCTTATAAACCACATGTAGAGAAGGGTGAGTATTAAAGGTACTAAACAATCCCTAAGACTACTTAAGGGTTGTGTTTCATACATGACGGCTTTAACAAGGAGAGGATCTATGGTTTAATTTTTGTCAAAAAGAATTTTATGCAAAGTTCCCTTTAAAAGAGATTTGCAAATAAAGTGGAAAGAAGTTCAAGTTATTATTTTATTTTATAGGACCTCGGGGGGATGGACTTCATTACTGCAGTTTCCTAAGTTATATACGAGTTTTGGAACCCTATGGTCCTACTGACTCTGGTACACTACCGTAACAGCCAAAATATGACAACTACTGCCACACACACACATCACGAAGATATACTAATGCTAATCATATAGAGCCCAAGACATAGCGTGTCAATAACCATTGTCGTTGACATAGGAACCAGGGTCCCCGTGATCACATATTCAAGTCTAGAGGATTCCAAAGGATGTTATGACAAGGAGAAAAGGTCAAAACTGTTGTATGCACGCAAGCCATCATGATCAAGAGCATGGGCATAAGTTCAATAAAGGGATCTATGTCAGCACACATGTAACGAAAAACAAATGTCACATCAGCAGTAGGGACCATTTCTCAGAAGCAAATATCACATCAACAATAGGTTTCATGCCTCTTTACTTTAGTCTGCCCATTGTGGGATCCCTCTTGGATGATAAAAGAGGAGGGCCTTGAACAAGCTAAAGGGGCCTTTTTTCTGGGGAGGGGGCTTCTCCCCCATCGCTTCTTCCGTTCTCGGATTCTCGAGAACAAGAGCATGGGCTCTTCTCCATTGTGACCCCTCACTACAAATATACGAACATATACACAAGCATGACGTAGTACTGTTATCCTTCAGGAGGTCCAAATCTGGGTAACAACACATCGTGTGCTACCTATTTCATCAGGTCATCAATGAGATAACAAAATGTTTCAATCATTCTCAAGGGGTAGTTCCTTCTAACCCCCATATGTTGGATTTCGAGCACCAACATTTGGCGCTCCAGGGAGGGGGGTTGAGGTGCTGATTCTCTCTACGATTGCCTTCCATGAGTATCAACATCCAGCGATCGCCACCAAGACAACATCACTGGTGAAAATTCTTTGACCATTAGAATGACGGTGCCACCATAAACACAGTCATGCGTTATTTGTAAGCTAAGACTCGTCTTCTTTGAGTATCTCTTCTCTTTTTATTACTCTTTTTGCGCTCTGAACATGAGCACACATGTACTTACTCATGGTGACCGCTTTATGCAATTCCGCGATTTATTTTTGTGCATAGATTGGTGAGTGGCTTAATCACTTGGGGAGTTTACAAATCCATCTCTGTTTGTTTCCTACCACGCACTACGGTGGTGTCCCATGTGTCCGTGGATCGGACCAAGCCATCTCCGAGCTGCCACGATGACTCCGAGCTGTCGTGTCAGCCTCGAGCTGTCGCAGGGTCAACCCCGAGCCACCACGTCGACCCCGAGTCACAGTGACTCTTTGAGGTGGCAACGAAACGCTCACTCTCCCACTCGCGGCAGCCTCGACTTGGCGTTCATCTCATGGCTTCCTGAGCTTCAACACCCAACCTACGTGACGTGACCACCCCAAGTTGATGCAGCGGGATGGCGAGGGACTATCGTTCAACCGGCTCGCACGACAGCATGGTCTCGCATGACGGCGCGCATGCATGGCTAGTTCCGATGAGACGCGCTCAGGGGTTCGCCTCACCACCATGCACTATAAGTCGCAGGGCAAATACTGAGTCAATTCATTAATTTTTCTAGCCAAAGCCGACTTTGGTCACACTAAGGTCGATTGCCCCCACACTATCGCGTCGAAGCAAACTTTGGTCGCATTAAAGCTGATTGACCCGATCGGTAGCACGAAAGTCTGCCTAGGTGGCTGGGGAAGCGGAAAGACAACTCTAGTTGCACCAAGTCCACTCCGCTGGCCGACTCTAACCAAGTCCACTTTAGTGTCCTGTTCGTGAAGTGACTGTCTAGCTGTAGTCGTGCCCCAGTCCACTCCTCTAGCACGCTACGTCAGAAAGACGATTCTGTTTGCACCTAAGCCCACTCTGGGAGCACACCTCATTTGAAGACCGACTCTGGTCACGGCGCTACACTAGATTCCCTGAAAAGCATGTCTAAGTCATCGAACCCCAGGTCATTCTAAAGTCCACACTCAGTGGTTGACCTCCAAGTCATCCTAAAGCCCCTTCTCATGGCCAACCTACAGGTCGCTCTAAAGTCCACGCTAAGTGGCCGACCTACAGGTTGTTCTAAAGTCCACGTTCAGTGGCTAACTCTAAATTCGTTCTAAAGTCCACACTCGACGGATGACTCCAATGTCGCTCTAAGGTTGACCTTGGTGACCGGCCTCAGTCACATTCTTTTCTGCAAAAAGTCCACTATGGTAGTCCACTTCTGAGGAAGGAACTGCTTGCTCCAACGGCTAATATTTGAAATCATCATGTACGGACGTTTAGGCCCCATCCCCGGTCTCGCTAGAATTCTACACCCAACAATGGGGCCGGGGGGCTACTTTCGGTGATATAGAGACCAAGGTCCTCAAGATCACATATTGAATCACATAGGATCCAAAGGGATGTTATAACAAGGAGAAAATGACAAACTGTTGTATGTATGCAAGCCATCATGGCCAAGTGCATGGGTGTAAGGTCAATAAAGGGATCTATAGCAGAACACGTGCAATAAAAAACAAATGTCAATCAGCAGTAGGAGCCATTTCTCAAAAAAATATCACATCAACCGTAAGGGCCATGCCTCTTTATTTCAGCCTGCCTATTGTGGTACCCTTCTTGGAAGTTGTAGGACCGGGGCAACCTAAAGGGGCCTTTTAGGGGAGGGGCATCTTCCTACGTTGCTTCTTCATCTCCTAGGCTCTCAAGCACAAGAGCATGAGATGTTCTCCATTGTGACCTCTCACCACAAATATATGAAAATACAAACAAGCATGACGTAGGGTTGTTATCCTTCGGGAGGCCCGAACTTTGGTAAAAAACCATTGGTTTCTATCAACTTCTCATCGATGATATAAGAACGTGTTTCAATCCCTAACCGAATATTAAGGGGCGGTTCTTGCTAATCCCCCATATGTTGGATTTCGAACACCGAAAACCATGACAATGGCTATCCGGATAGATTAACACTCTGCAGAGGTTGTACTCTTTACCCATGGACTATGCACTCCTCATGAGGAAGTAACATCACTACAGGAAACTGATCAATTTACAACGACTAGAAACCGTCGTAAATAACAGAAAACCATCGTAAATTACTTATTTACGATAGTTTTTCCTTATTTATGATGGAATCTGGTCGTTTGAATTAACTGGTCGTAAATAATGTTAACTACGATGGTCACCGTCGTAAATAACTTATTTACGAAGGCCATTCCCAGCCGTCGTATATAAGGGCCGTCGTCAGGTCCCGTGCCACGTGGCGGGCCGGGCACATAACTTACGACGGCTTGATCCACAGGCCGTCGTAAGTTAAGTAGGTTTACTTACGGCGGCTTGGACCTCAGGCCGTCGTAAGTTATTTAGGTGTACTCACGATAGCCTGTATAGCAAGCCGTTGTAAATAAGGTTTTATTTAAACAAAAAACAGAAAACAGCTACCCTAGCATGATGGCGAGCTCACAGAACAAATATACACAAGGAGATATTCATATACATCAGATAATTATCCAAAATATAGAACTACGAGGGGCTAAACACTATCCCCTTCCACTCGCTCCAGAGCCGAAGAATCCGTCTCCACGCCCTCCTCCCGGTGCTGGTAGCGGTGGTGGTGGAGTTTGAGCCTCCATCGCCGATCCCTGCAATGCAAATAAATAGATAGAGTGAGTTTGAGCTTCCAACTCACTAATTTCTTTATCCCTTCCCCTCTCAGTCCCCCTCTCTACCACTCCCTCTCTCTCACTCCCTCTCTCTCTATCACTCTCTCTCTCTCCCTCCCCTTCCCCTCACTCTCACTCCCTCTCTCCCTCTCCCTCCCCCGCACTCTCACTTTCTCCCTCGCCCTCTCCCTCCCCCCCTCTCTCTATAACTATCTCTCACTCTCACTCTCTCCCTCTCCCCCCTCATTCTCACTCTCTCTCTCCCCTCGACCACACTAAGTTTTTCTTATATTAGAAAACAGCAAATAAAAAACACATTACATGGATATCTTAATGTCCATGTGCTGGGGGCACCTGTGGCGGGGCCAACTCTGACGGCTACTGCATAGGGATCGAGATCTGCTACCCACTCTGTCGAGCTAAGGCCTGTAATTCAAAATATTAAAACATAGATACTAATGGAACGATATGAATTTAAATTAAATTACATTGAATTACTTACCTCCATCGCATCCTGCATCTAAGCCATGTAGTTTGCTATATAGGCGGCCTGTTGCTCCTGTGCGGCCGGGCTATCTCCCTCTCTTTCTCTGAAGCTCCTCTTTCTCTCTCTGGATCTCGTCTCTTTCCCTATGGAGCTCCTCTGTCTCGCTCTAGGAGGGACGGCAACTTGTCTGGCTGATGGAGGAATCCTTGGTCGATGGAGTGACGATCGAAGGTCACGCTATCCTCGAGTCGATAACTCCATCGAATATGGCAAACCTACAAAAGAATAATAATCAAAATAAGCAAGATTGTAAAGAAACAAATAAAATGACCAAAACTAATTGTCCATGTGTCTTCCCGCCTCCACTAGCATAAATGGCTTGAGGGTCGATTGGCTCGTTTTCCTAGTCGTACCCTTTCCCGTGTATCCTCACAGTTTCCCACACATACTTTTTTATAAAAGCAGTAAAATTGCGTATTAGTAACAACAATAGTATTAGTAACAATTGAATTGATGAATTTTTATAACTTACTAGTTGATCGGCCGCGACCTGCCTGCATTGCCCAGGCTGGGATGTGTCCTTATGACCCCGCTTCTAGACTTGAGTGGCAGTCGGTGCCTGGCCGGTCTCGTGCTCCTAAAGATATGTGTTAGTATGCTAATTATATTATCAAGACATACAATGAAGGGTTATTACTCTTACCATGCGTTTAGGCAACACACACATGGCCATCGGGGCCATAGGAGTGCTTCCCGTCGGAACCTCTGCATCCACGAGCCATCCTGGATTTAGCGATGAAAGTATCACTAGCCCACATCTGGTAGAGAGCTCGGTATGCTTCGAGCCGACCCTCTATCAAGGACTTCACATATGGTAGCTCCCATATTCTACATATATGTGTCCAATTGTGTTCCTCCGTGACCTACAAAATATCCGGGACGACTTTCATCTGCCACCAGTTGGTCCAACATATCATAAATTTATGACCCGTTTTAATGTTTCGGTGGTCCTTTTGTTACAACTGTATCCTTTCTGAAGACATTCTTCTATTGTCTAAACATGTGATTTTGAGGCAACCAATATCTATGACAATCGAAGTAGCATATCTTGCCTCCATGTGTCAAAAGCAATCCGTGTCTGAAGCACATATCGGGCATGTCAAACGACCGTTATTGCTCCATCTAGAAAACATACTGTATGCTGGAAAATCATGGACGCACCACAAGTAAGTAGCCTGTAGGTTGAATTTATGCTTCTTATAACAGTCATACTCTTCGACTCCTGTCCACAACATTTTCAATTCTTCAATCAATGGTTTCAACATCACATTTAGAAGTGGGCTAGGATGATCCGGTCCAGGTACGATGAGGCAAAGATACATGAATTCATACTTCATACAAAGAGATGGTGGTAGGTTGTATGGAATAACAAAAATGGGCCAACAGGAGTATGGTGTGGAGTTTGTACTAAACAGCGAGAAACTATCTGTCGCCAACCCGATGCGAACATTTCTCGAACCACTGGCAAAATCTGGATCAAAGCGGTCCAGCGCCTTCCATGCCTCAGCATCGGACGGGTCCGTCATGACTCCATTGTTCTAACGTACACCTTCTTTGTACCATCTCATGTGTTTGGCTGTTCTTTTTGAAATAAACAACCACTTCAATTGGGGTGTCAGAGGTAAGTAACGAAGTTGCTTATGTGTGACTTCTATCATCATGTTATCTCCATCATCGTTAATAACTTCGATAAAACACAATTTACCACATTTTAAGCACTTGTTGTTTTTTGCATGCTCATTCCAGAAAAGCATACAGTTGTCTATACTCACATCAATCTTATCATATTTCATACTGAGACCAGACAACAATTTCTTTGATCGATACATATCTTTAGACACTTTGTGGGGTTGTGGAATGATATCGCTGATCAATTTGACTCGGTGAGGTACATAGATTTAATTGCCATAAGTTTGGTGATGAACGTAAGGAAAGTCACTTTTGTGTGTTCATGAAGCGGCTCTTCTGAAGATTCAAGAAGCTTGAAGAACGCTTATATCTCCATTGTTGGAGGATCCTCCGTAGCCTCTAGTCAATAGCTTGTATCATCTCATCCATCCGATCACCCCCCGTGTTGTCATCATCCTCTTGCACTTCTTGTACGGCTTGAGAAGCTGTCTCGCCGTGAAAGCTCCACACCTCATAATGTGACACATAACAGTTTCGACATAAGTGTATCGAAACAGTCATTTCATCAAACCACTTTGTGTTTCAGCATTTCGTACATGGGTACTGCACCTTATCGATCGACGACAACGAAAAAACTCGATCTACAAAGCATCTGTATTTGTGAACCAGTCATCTTGTTCCAACCAGTATACATCCAACTACAGTATTAACCCATGTTTGAGGCTACAGATTAAAGACGGAAAAATATCGTTAATTTATGCATTACTATATGTCATGACCCTAATTCTTTTGGGACGGATAGGTCCTAAACCTACCCAAGAGTGACCGAGAGGAACGTGCTTCTGACGAGGCGCGAGGTCTGAATCCAAATAAAATTTCGGCAGCATAACCCCTCTGTTCTCCAACTGCACGCCTGATAATGGTGCAGCGAAGAACATCAGGGTTACGCTGTCGAAATCTCGTCCGAATTTAGACCCGCATCTCGTCATAGGCACACCCCCTCGCTCACTCCAAGGCTGTCCAAAAAGGGACAACTCCGAACCTACCCGGCTCACATGCGTAACGCATGTGAGACAGGCCAGTTCAAAACGGGTGATGCATATTCTAAAAGGTTACGTTACCCATTCATTTTTGAGTCATTTACTAGAGAGAGAGATAGAGAGAGAGAGAGAGAGAGAGGGAAAAGAACGAAAGAGAGAGAGGGGGAAAGAATAGGGGTGACGGTTAACACGCGGGTCTGCGTCCATGCGGCCTAATCCTTCGGCATGTCCGAGGTCTCAAGAATAGCGGGAGAAGGACGAAGCCAAAGCCCGCCATCCTTTTGGGGGCTCGGGCATCGGACACTCGGGTCGTTGGGGGGTCCTTACCCTTCTGTGACGGGTCACGGTAGATGGGTGGTCGAGCGTTGGAGGGAGGTCAGGCAGGCGCCAAGCCCGGACCGATGGCTTTCGTCGAGCGTCTCTCCGCGTCCTTGGGTGCTTGGAGCTTGGAGGTTCGGGGCATTCCAGCTCCCGCTGCCGTTACGACGGAGAGGGTGACGTGGCAACCAAGTCCAGAGCCGTCGTAAATAACGTATTTTACACATGCTCTCACGATGGTGTGTGTGTGTGTGTGTATATATATATATATATAACCGTCATGAGAGCATATAACAATCACTCAATTTTGTACACAATATTCAACTAAATAATCAAATGAAGCAAATTGTTAAAAATTAAACTAACAAAATAATAAACTATCTATAATTTAACAACTACTTATCACCTAAAATAAAACTAATTAATAAACTAAAGACAATTTGCACGTAAATAATTAACAAACTGCTAAATTCAATATACAACAAATTACAACTAAACTAAACTAAATTCACAAACTACATAATTTACAACTAAACTAATAATTCACACAATAAATTTACAAATTACTTATTTTTGGAGGTGGCGTGGTGCGGGGAAGCCGTGGGCGGCGGGGATGAAGATGGGGGTGACGCGGGGAGGTCGGGGACGGTGCGGAGGCTGTCGGGGAGGGCCTAGGGCGGCCGGGGGCGGCGCGGGGTCTAGGGGCAGAGCTCGGGCGGTCAGGGAGGCCCGGGGCGGCCAGGGACAGCGCTGGGGGGCCGTGGGAGGCTGGGGCGGAGGCGTAAATGGCGGCGGTACGCAGGCCGGCGGAGGCCGGGGTGGCAGCGGAGGCACGCGTGCCTGGGGGAGGCCAGAGCGGCGGCGGCGCGCGGGGGCGACGGCGCGGGGGCGGAAAAGGTCGGGGCAGGCGGCGTTGAATTCCTGCGCCGACCCTGGCCCGACGAATATATACCCCTTATTTACGATGGTCGATCCCTGGCCGTCGTAAGTAAGGTGGTATTTACAATGTCCGTATTTAATTAAGACGGCCATAGGGTTGTAAATTGGGGCTAACTTACGACAGTCATCATCAGGCCGTCGTAGATTAGTCTCAATTTACGACGACCGGAAGCAGCTGTCGTAAATTAAGTTGGCCATCGTAAATCGTGCGTTTTCCTATAGCGCATAACACTCATCTTATATTTCCCACCTTACTTCACAATATCATCTTGGAACACACCCATGGGCTATTGGGCCAATTACTATCCGGGCTACTGTCGTGGCCACCCCCTTCGGGGTCACACGCTGTCCCCGGAATCGCATTTGGTGGTGCCGTGCGATGCGACACCCAACAACACACATATAAGGAACGCATATTACATGAAACAAAAGCAAAATCTTACAAGTTCAAGTGTAACTAATTTACATAAAATAAACTACAGCGGAAGACTAGTTCATCTCACGTTTCATATTTAACTAAGAATTCAAGAAGATGTCCAGCCTGTGGACTCTTCTCGCTAGCAACACAAAGACATACGGCAGTGGCATGGGTTTCCATGAGTTAACGACTCGGATGGTTCCGAGTCTCACTGGATAATCTCTTCATAGCGTAGATGTTAACCTGCCAAACCACTCATATAGCAAGCGTGAGCACATAGGCTCAGCAAGACTTATCCATCTCCTCTAAACAGGAAACTCTACATGCACGAAGGAGTGAATATGGTAGCTGAAATTTGCATAAAGGACTTGCGTAAAGTTGATCCTTAACTTTCAGATTTATAGCCTCATTTTAACACCTTGATCCGAGCAGCATCGCAACTCCACAATCAAACAAGAAACGCTTTGTTACGATGCTTCTAGCACAAGGTGAAATAAACTTAATTGGCACTATCTCTAACTCAAACAGGGTTGCAATACAATTATAGCACAATGCTTATCAATTCATAGTAATTCACTTCACTTCTTACTACATCAAGACTTAGTGTCTAAGTATGCTCATATAACCACGAGTGGCGGTGATTCGAACCAGGACACACCCAAACTGCACGACACGTACGCCAATCTCCGAATTGCCGGCAGCAACCTCGACCGATGTTGCACGCTGCTGTCTTTCCCAAGTTCATCCACACCGGACGCGGTCCCATCGACCCGAACAGCAAGCTCCCTCAAGGTACATACCCGCAGTGATATGTTCTTGAGCTAGTTACCTCCTGTTGTACTGGTGCCGAAAGCCTAAGCCGATCAGAAAAGTTCCAATATGGTTCTCACGAGGTACATCGGTTTCCTGGGTCCCATATAGCCAGTATGCACCCGGTACACAACTTAAACTTGTCCAACAGGGCCAAGTACGGAAGGGCCCTTATCGACACAGGCCAGGGCTATGCACACACGGACCTCGTCCTGCTGCATCTCAATCTCCTTGCCCGGTCTCAACTTTTACTTTATGAATTTTCCTCAATGTTCTATTCATCGACCCGTACGGACGAAACCAAGCCCTAAGCTTGCGAGTAGATTCCAACTACTTGACTTTTACAGGTCCCTCCAAAGGAACATTCTCCATAGCCTAATTCCCTCGACAAGGTGCTAATCTACCCATTCTCTCTTGGGTTAAATATGGTCATGCAATTGGGTTTCAAACATCTAGACCTAATGCACAATATCACATCATAACTATAGTCTCTATAAATGGAAAACTTTATAAAAACTTGCTTGAATGCAAACTGGGGCTTACCTGTTTTGCAGGTGACTAAGAGTATATATTTCAGTTAGTTTTGTCGATCACTTGTGGCTTGATCACTTGATCACCTTACTCCTTGATCCAAGCTTCACTTTGCTTCACAATCTCCCATGTTGATGACTATATGATATGAAATGCACATGTACTTAATTGTAAAGCTTTTTCTATCAAAGCCTAATGACAAGTTTAAAACAGAACTCTGTTTAACAATTTGAAGTTGTACTGATCCTAGTGTATGGAGTTGGGTTTAGCAAATGTGATCAAGTGATAAATGTTTTTCTAATTGCGGTATATTCACCTAAGCAAAGTGTATTGAAAAGTCATGATCCAGAGCTCAAATTTATCTGAAAATTTTCATTTGATCTCCTTGTCACAAAAAAGTATTCTGGACCAAAAATTAGAACTTTTCATTTTGTACTGTTTCCAGAACAATTCCAGAAGCATTTAGTCTAAAAAGAATTAATTCTGAAGTAACTTATGTGTTCATGCAAAACTTAGAGAACTTCAATTTCAAGTATAGTTCAGAGAGTACACATGAATTTTCCTAGAATTTTTGGAGCTAACAATTGCCCAGAACTGATTTTCCAAGTTTGGGACTTTTTTCTAAAAAAGTTTCTGTACTCAATTGAATACAGCAGTTTGTATTCTGAATTTTCCTACCAAATCAACTCCAAATGAGCTGAAATTTTACATGAGTTCAATAACATCCTAAAGAATATCCTAGCAAAATTTGGGAATTTTTGGATGAACTAAACTCCCTCAACAATTCTTTTACTGAAAAGCTTCAAAGAATTTTCCAGAATTTATTATTGACTTTGATACAAATTCGGTTGTACATTTTGTAGAGTTTTCCAAGCTGAATTTAACCCAATTTGAATCACCCAATTTGGAATTTCCTAGCAAAAGTTATGAGCTTTTAAAGTTTAAAGGAAATCTTGAAATTCAAACTTAATTCAGGAATTGTTTAAAATCTGACAGTGGGTCCATGGCGACGTGGCGCCTCCTGGGAGAAAGACACACGAGGCTACGGAGTTAAAAAGCGGAGCCACAATTCGATTCAGCGCCACAGAAGATCCAGCTCGATTTAATCTGAGACTGACGCGTGGGCCTGATGATCATCTTCTTGCTCCCGCCAGCTCCCGCGCACCCGCACCCGCATCTCGCTGGAGCTTGACTTCCCGGCCATCTCCCGTGCCCTAACTCGCCGCTAGGCTCTACAACGACGCGAGGACCCCGTTGGGAGGTCGTCCCAAGCCGGCGACGCCTCTAACCTAGCTCGCGACGTGTGGCAGCAATTAACCCACTCCGGCGACGTCACCCGCTTCTTCTAGTCCCTCAAACACTCCGAGTCCGAGCTCTAGAGCACCGGTGGGACATGTAGAAGCTCGACAAGAACACAAACTAGCTCGGGAGAGGTTCTAAGTGAGCACTCACCGTGTGCCCGACGGTGTAACCACAGTTAGCCGTCGGAAAAACCTAAATTTGTGCTTCTACTCCTCATCTTAAGCTAGGTTTTCATGCGTGGAAGGTCATTAGCATGTCTAGCACCTATGTGCGAAGTTTGAAGAACTAGAACCGATTACCGGATACTCGGTTTGCACCGGCCAGAAGAAAAATTGGAAATACTCCGGCGATGACCAACGGCTTGGGCTGAGATTTGGAGAGAAGCAGCACGAGGTCCCGGCGCGTCTAGAACTGCTCTTGCTCGGTCATGAAACGCTCCCGTTAGGGCTGTCCACGTGAGCCGCAACCGCCGGTGTAGCTCGGTCATTGCAGGAAACTGGTGTCCTAGGGTTGGGAAGGCCGATCACCCTTCAATCGTGTGCCGAAGAAGTCGAGGAAGGAACCACAGTGCCGTTTTGCTATTGAGGGGGCTCTGTTCGCAAGCAAAAGCGCCGGCTCCCGAGTGGAACCGAGGCGGCGGCGATGGCTCTGCTGAGCTCGGCATGAGGAAGGAAGGCATCGGTGTTGCGGTTTGAGAGCAAAATGGACACGGCATGAGGTGATAAGAACACCCAGCAGGTCGCCAGCACGAGAGGAACCGCGAGGAGGTGTCCTCGGCTTGCAGTTCGGTGTTGCACGGTGAGCCTTCGGTTTGCCTCGGTGGCCTTCGAGAGGAAACAGAGAACCGACTGAATTTGGGACATTTAGGTGCAGCTGACCAATGGGCCCCACACTCCCTCTTATCCTCCCAAAATCTATCAAACTTGGCACATGAGCTAATTCAAATATTTGGAACTAAATTCTGAACTTCATTTGGAGAATTGATCAAGTTTCATCCAAATTCAAATCTGAAATTTGAATTCCCTTGCAATTTAAAGTCCTCTTTGAAATGGATAGAAAAGTACCTCCAAATTTCCTCAACTTTGCATTCCCACTAATTTGGACCTGAGGAATTCAAATATAAAATCTGATTTTTAAATTAGCTGCTGAAAATGGGATTTTAACACAACATTTTGCATTTCTATTGTGCTACCCCCATTTCAAATTTAAGTTGAACAAATTTGCTTCAAAGCTGAATTTAAACTTTCCCTTGCCCATGAGAACTTTACACATGGTGTTTAAATCAACTTTGTTTCCAAGCATTCAAATAAACATTTGAACTCATGTGGTTGAACACTCATGTATGTCATCACGTGTAGAAAGTTTTATTAAGTCCCAATTTCTATAAACTTGAAACCAAATGATATTCAACCTTCATGTTATTTCCTTTACATTTTGGGACTTTTACATTCCTCCCCCCTTAAAAGAATCTTGTCCCAAGATTACAAAAGAAGAACGAGACGGGAGGGTAATTTACAAGGTATATGACAACAGTTCCGGATAGTTCTTGTGGATGTAATCCTTGCTTTCCCACGTTGCTTTTTTCGCGGTATGATTACTTCACAGGACTTTGTAAAATTTCAAAGCCCGGTTCCAGTGATCTGGGTCTTCTTATCGATAATCTGCACCGGTTGTTCGGTGTCTGTGAGATCCGGCTTCAACTCGTAGATGTCTTCGGTGCGGATAGCAACGGTAAACTTGAGACACTTCCGCAGCTATGACATGTGAAATATGTCATGAATACCAGCAAGGTTTACCGGTAATTCCAGCCGGTAGGCTACGGTTCCCACTTCTCCGTGATGGCAAACGGACCGATAAATCGGGGAGCATGTTTCCCCTTGACACCAAACTGATGAATTTCTTTCATCAGAGAAACACGAAGATACACATGCTCTCCGACGTAGAAATGCAGCGGTTGATGCCTCTGATCCGCGTAGCTCTTTTGACGAGATTGAGCAGCTTTTAGTTTCTCTTGTATTATCCAAACTCGGTCTTCGACTTCGTTGACAGGATCAATCCCGAACGTTACTCGTTCACCGGACTCGCACCAATTCAATGGTGTATGGCACTTCCGGCCGTAGAGAGCTTCATATGGTGGTATTTTGATGCTCGTTTGATAAGCGTTGTTGTACAAGAACTCTGCCAACGGTAAGTGATCATCCCAGTTCTTACCGTGGTGGATGGCACACGCTCTCAACATATCTTCAAGTATTTGATTCACCCTCTCAGTTTGCCCATCAGTCTGAGAGTGATATGCAGAGCTTCGAATTAATTTGGTTCCCAAGGCTGCATGTAGCTACTCCCAAAAAACGGGCTACGAACAGCAATCCTCTGTCGGATACAATGGCACGGGGAACTCCATGTAAGCGCAAAACACGTGCTATGTACAACTCCGCATACTTCTTCGCGTTGTACCCGGTATGCACAGGGATGAAATGTGCTGATTTGGTTAATCGGTCAACGATTACCCAAATTGAATCATGATTGTGGGAGGTCATCAGCAACCCGATGATGAAATCCATACTCAAGTCCTCCCATTTCCATGCCAGTTTTTGCAATGGTTGCAACAGGCCTGACTTCTTCATATGGTCGGCCTTTACTCTTTGACACGTATCACATTCCGAGACATACTTGGCTATCTCTCGTTTCATACATGCCCACCAAATTTCTTCCGGAGATCTTGCTACATTTTATTGCTGCCCGGATGAATGGAAAATTTGGACAAATGATATTCATTCAAAATTTTCTTCTGTAGTCCCATATCCCATGGTACTACTATCCGGTCGTTGAACCATAACGTACCATTTTCGTCTTTCCGGAAGCACTTCATTTCTCCGTTGTCTATTCTTCGCCGTATGTGAGACATACCCTTGTCTTTTCTTTGCGCCTCAATAATCTCCTCTCGAATTGTAGGGATGAGAGCGAGATTATAAAGTGCTCCATACGGAATGACACTGAGACTTGGTTCTTCATCATCCAATTCAGCAATGGTCAAGTGGTGAAGATGCGCTTTACGACTGAGCGCATCGGCAACCACATTCGTCTTTCCCGGATGATAATGAATCTAAAGTTCACAATCTTTTAATGAGCTCTAACCATCTTCGTTGCCTCATGTTCAGTTCTATCTGAGTGAAGATGTACTTCAAACTTTTGTGATCGGTGTAGAGGTGTACAAGATTTCTGAGCAAGTAATACCTCCACATCTTCAAAGCAAGGACCACAGCAGCTAGCTTAAGATCATGAGTTGGATAATGCTTCTCATGGTTTCGGAGTTGACGAGATCCATATGCGACCACTTGTCCTTCTTGCATCAGCACACAACCAAGACCGATGCCAGATGCGTCGCAATAAACGTCGAATGGCTTCGTCATATCCGGCTGAGAAAGAACTGTTTCTGTTGTGAAATGCTTCACTAAAGTCCTGAAAGCTTGTTCACGCGCAGCACCGCAAACAAATTTAGTACTTTTCTTCAACAGCTCCGTCATCGGTTTAGCAATTTTTGAGAAGCTCGGGATGAACCTCCGGTAATAACCCGCTAAACCGAGGAAGCTTCGAATTTCATGAACAGGCTTTGGTGACTCCCATTTCTGCACTTGGATAATCTTACTCGGATCTACAACGATGCCTTCCGCTGAAATAATGTGTCCGGGAAAAGGTACTTGATTTATCCAAAATTTGCACTTGCTGAATTTTGCATAAAGCTTGTGATCTCGCAATCGTTGCAGCACAATATGCAAATGCTCAGCATGTTCTTCCTCTGACTTGGAGTGCACCAAGATGTCGTCGATAAAGACCACGACGAACTTATCCAACTCCGGCATGAATACTGAATTCTTCAGGTACATAAAGTGAGCCGGAGCATTGCTCAACCCAAAAGACATGACGAGATACTCATATAGGCCGTATCTCGTCGAGACTATCGTCTTTGGAATATCTTCTGCCCGGATTGTTATCTGATGATATCCGGACCAAAGATCCATCTCCGAAAATACTTTAGCACCCACTAATTAATCGAATAGCATATCAATGCGAAGTAGTGCATACTTGTTCTTGATGGTAACGGCATTAAGAGGACGATAATCAACACAAAGCCATAGTGTTTCATCCTTCTTCTTTACAAACAGCGCTGAACAACCCCAAGGTGATGAACTCTGTCATGTAAAACCTTTGATCATAAGGTGATTCAGCTGTTTCTTCAACTCTGCTAATTTATTGGTGCCATTTTGTACGGCCTTCGTGAAATCGGTGTTGTTCACGACGCAAGTTCAATCTTGAACTCTACGTCCCGCTCAGGCGGCATGCCCAGTAAATCATCGGGGAACACATCCGGATATTCATGGACCACCGGAATGTCTTCTAGCTACACTTCTTCCGAGTGGTGCAATGCTGCAAACTTCTGTGTATTGGCGCCCATAAATAATGTATGAAGACCGTGCTGTGGGGAGTTGAGTTCAATAGTTCGGGAACTGATGTTGCGAACTGCATTGTGGTAATTCAACAAAGACACCCCCAGGATTATGTCGATCTTAGGACCCCAGGAATGATGAAGGTGGTGGGGTATATTTTACCCCCCAAACAAAGAGGTGCTCGGGAGACAACATCGCTTGCGGTAATGCTGCCCCCGGATGAAAATATGAGGTATTGACTCTTTGTGTATGTGGTTTGGAGCTGATGTTGAGCCACAAAAGATTGACTAATAAAGTTATGTGTGGCACCGGACTCAAAGAGAATTAACACCGGTAGCTGATTAAGAGAAAACATTCCTGCTAACGCGACTTCTCCTTCTAGAACATCATCAATCACTGTGTAGTGAATGCTGCCCCTTGTATACCCTCTTTTCTGCAGATTTAAGTACGGGTCTGAATATTGGAAATATGATGACCCGCATCCTTGATTTCCCTCCGGACAATACCTAGCATAATGGCCCATACGACCACAAGTGAAACACGGATGTCTCTCCGGTTCTTCGCTGACTTGTGGTTGGAAGCTAGGTACATATGGCTGCAGCGATGGAGCACATACCACCGTCTGATGCTGCTGCTGTGGATGTGGTACAAGTTTTGATACTTGACCAGCAATTAATCAAGGAGTTGATCATACAGGTGGCCGCCATATTTCACCGGATGGCGTTGGTACACCAAACGGTACTTTTGGGGCACATAACTTGTGCTGTACTGCACATTGCTCATTTTCCTCTTCTATGCTAGCCACTCGTGTTGCCTTTTCTTGTATAACGGCCACACTGACCATCTCGGTGTAATTGCCTTTGTTGAACAAGGCTAATTTATCCTGTAATATGGCAATCGGTCCATTGATAAAATAATCACACCGTGCCGCTTCTATCGCCACATATTCGGTAGCATATTGTGCCAAATAGTTAAACCTTTTAACATACTCAAGGACATTCATGTCCCCTTGCTTCAACTTCAAAAATTCCTCTCGCTTTGTCTTGATAATTCCTATCAGTATGTGATGAGCACGAAAAGCTTCACGGAACTCCATCCGTGCCACTTGATGGCCTTCCGGGATTGTGGTGAGATGTTCGACCCACCAATTTCCGGTGGCTCCATGAAGTTGTTGAGCGGCAAATAAGGTCTTCTGACATTTATTACACTCGAATACTCCAAATTTGGACTCCATAACACGAAGCCCCTGATCTGCTTCCACAGGTTCGGTAGCTTCCATAAAGATTGGCGGTTGAGTCCCTAAGAAATCCAAATAAGCGTTCCGAGGTGGAACGACTTGTTGCGTGCGTTGAAGTATGCCTTGCTGTACCAAGGCTTGGAGTAACCTAGTGTTTTCTTGAGTTGCTTCTTGGAGGAGCCTACTGTTCTCCTGGTTAGACTCTACAACCTGAGCATAAGATCCATCCATCCCGTGGATGGTGGTTCTGGTGGTGGAGTAGAATTATCATCGCCTCGGCGAGAACTTCCGGCCTTACTCGAAGAACGAGTACGAACCATACTGCAAAAATACATTTCGAGATGAGTCAAACATGAACTCAGCAGTATTTCAAGCTAGGTAAAACATCAATATGTCAAAACTTTATGAAAGAAGTAACAAATTCATGTTTACACAAATCCTTAACGTATGCATAACCAGTCCTCTTTTCGGTACAGAACATACCTTTATGCACTAAATACAGATTTTGATCCAGTTAAAAGCATTTTAATAACTCAAGTTGAATACCAAATGTAAATTTAACTTAAATATAATTCCAACGAGTATTCATGTGCCTCCATATCAGTTCTGGATCAAAAGTTATGATCCTTCAAAGTTGACAGAATTCCTGGATAAAATTTGCCAGCATCTCCTTTGAATGTGGCTATTTTTATCACAGTTGTATCTGAAAGTACATTCAAATTATGAACAAACTCTGAACTACAAAATTGTTGCACAATTCATAAAATTTCCAATGGTGTATCATAGGATCCTTAGGGATCTTTCTACATAGAGTTATGGCTAATATACAGAAATGTCCAGAGAGGTTTTGCAGCTGCCCTGTTTCTGGACAGTGTGCATTCAACTGGACATTCAACCGATTTGGCATGTGATTTAGCTCTTGAGGTCTACACAGAAGTTGTAGAGCACTTAAAAACTTTCCATAAATGTATCATACACCTCCATTGGGTAAACCTACTCAGAGTTATGCCCTGTCAAAATCCAACAAAAATTTCTGCCAGAACAGAGCACTCTGTTTTTGGACTTTTAAATCCTAGCACTTCTCTTATTTGAATCTTAGTTAAAAATAAGAGCTCAGTAACTAATATTTGTTTCAAGACTTCAATTTTTAGTTTAAAGTTAGTTCATGAGTCCTTTCTTCATAGTAAAGAAGTTATTAAGTTTAGTACGGTGTCGATGCACCGTAAGAGAGATGTCGGTACTACGTTGCCTCACCAAACGAAAATTCTAACCGGATACATCGGCATATCTGTATCCATAGGTGGCACTAAGAACGTCACTCGCAAACGTTTTCTACTCGTACTATGGTTTCATGGTTAAAGTATCTGCATAAGTCACACAATCATCAGGTTCAGCTGCACACTGAACCCGGCTCCATACAGTTTCATGCGCCCGTCTGTCGTCAGTCACATGGGCGTTCTCAAGCCAAACTCGCCTTGAGCTACGTGTTCATGTTAACAACCGCGTCACGGGGTCTCCACCTACTTGCCCATAGAACTCTGGGGACTGGCGTTGCTCACATACTCCGAACGACATTAAGAGTCGTAGACAACATATGAGTCGGCCGGGTTACCTGCCACCCGTGGGGCTCCACCCTTCAGCTTGTGCGCACTGGTGGACAGCACATACATACACCCCCAAGACATAGTAAGTCCTGAGATGCATGATTTTCTGACACAGTCACATAAATTAGCTTGCCACCTTCGTATTATGCTAATATAGTAGTCCTTATGTGGGTCTAGTACCGTTTTCTCACCGTATCCTAAGTTTTTGTCGTAATACGATCCTTATTCCGTGTGTTATTCCCAATGCGGCTCTGATACCACGCTGTCGCGTGTAAAAGCCTAAGAAAAGGGACTTGCAAAAACTTTTCTTCACCGCACAACACCACAGTTTTTGTTGTGGATATCTTAGGAAATATTGTGAAGAGCAAGTAACCTCCATCAAAAGAGTGATTAGAGGGGAAAGCTTACACATTCACAAAGTGGGATTGGTACACATGAACATGAGAGGTTGAGCTCACCCTAGGACTTGAAAAGTCTTGGGAAGGTTCAAGCCAAGTTTCATGCAAATCCAACAATTTTTTAGGCACTTTTGGAGGTAATTGAAAAAGAGGCCAATTTGAATGTAAATTCAAAGTGCAGCAACTTTCATCACTCAAATTCAAAAGTTTGCTTTATATTTAAACTCAGCACATTTTCCTGAGTAAGCCCACCAATTTACATCCTCATTGGAGTTCATCTTGTCAAGAGCTAAATTTGCTAGAATTCAAAACTGAATTTGAATTTCAGTTTAAGCATGCAGCAAATTTAGCCAAACACAGTTCAAATTTGAGGATTCAAATTCAAACTAAGACTTGGTGACTAAGTCGCACATTAAATGGTGAGTAGCTGAGGATATTTTGGCACAACAGAATTGAGAAAATTTGGAAAAAGAATTGGAGGGGAGGCCCCACCTGTCAGTAGTCTTAACAGAGAAGTCTTCCACTGATCTTTCCCTCTCTCGGCCGAGACAGCGCACGGGAGCTTCGGCGCCGGACCTCCCTCGCGCTGCCACCTCCTGGTCTTCTGCCCGAGCTGGCGAGCTGCTCCCGGACCGATTAACCCCGAAGCCGTCGGTCGCCCACAGCACGAAACCACCGAGACTCGAGTCCTGTATGCACGAACAGAGATTGCTACGCTCGCCGCCGGTTTCGTTTGATTGAGAGTCTGGCAAACCACGGCAAGCAGTGCCTCTCGTAGGCACAACACCGCACCAGCTACTCGTCCTCTACCTCCTCAGCCCGAAGACAGTCGAGTTTAGCCCTCCCCAACCTTAGCTCCACGGTTCCGAGAAACAACCGAGAAACCGCCACAGCTCGGCTCACGGCGACAGCCCAACAGAGGTCCTTTCACGGCTGAGCAAGAACGGTCTCGGACGCATCAGGGACCGGTAGTGCTCATGTCCGAAGCTCAGGCCGTGACCTGGACCACAGAGCTCGAATTTGAATAAAGTCCCCCGACGGGCACGATCGGACCTTCCGACATGGTAACGTCGAATTCACCCGCCACCCTTGTGCTTAGGTCACGAAATCTTGCACATAGGACCGCCACTCATCGACGCTCGTTAGCCCCGCACGGCCCTGGCTTGAAACCGCACGTAGGCCGTGTATTTCTAGATTTTTGTACGACAATTAAGGCAGGGAGGCTCGGGCTCACGATGAGACCTAGGATAGAACCATCTCCGGGCGGTTTCACCACTAGGACGAGCTTCCTTAGCACCCACTGGTGCTATAGCGCTGATCCACCGGTGTTTTGGCGGGCTAAGCTGGCCGGGCGACGTGACCGAAGGGTTGCCGAGCCACTGCACCGTCGCCGGCTAGGTTAGAGCCACCGCCGGTCGGGGGAGAGGGTGCCAGCTTGTTCAGCAGGTGGAACTAGACCCTGGCGGCGAGGGAGAGCGCGAGAGTCGGCCGGACGGCAAGTAGCAGTGCGGCTCCGGCGAGCCCGGCGGCGCGCGGGCGCGGGAACGCGAGGAAGAAGACGACCTGCGGGCCCCACGTGTCAGCGACGGGAAGTTTAAAATACAGATCCGCTGTGGCCCCGGGATTAAGTGTGACTGCGTGGGAAGGGGGTCTGTAGCCCCGTGTGGATCAGCTCCAGCAGTGACACGTGTGTGTCAGGCCCACGGTCAGAGTTTAAATTTTCCCCGGTTTATTTAGAATTTCAGATTTAGTTAAACTTTAGAACCCCATAACTTTTGCTAGGAAGCTCCAAATTTAGTGATTCAAATTGGTTTGGATTCATCTTGCATAGCTCTATCCAAATATGCAACCCAAGTTGTATGAAACCTATTATTTAATTCTGGAATATTCTTTAAAGCTTTTCAGAAAAAGAATTGTAGAGGGGGTTTGGTTCATCCAAAAATCCCCAAATTTTGCCAGAATGCTCTATAGGATGTTAGTGAACCCCTGTAAAAGTTTCAGACCATTTGGAATTGATTTGATCAGAGCAATTCAAATTTGAAGGTGCTGCGTTCATTTGAATACAGAAACACTTTCAGAGTATTTCCAAAACTTGGAAATTCAGTTCTGGGCAAATCTTAGCTCCAAAAATGCTAGAAAAATTCATGCAAACTCTATGAGCTATAATTAAAATTGTAGTTCACTAAGTTGGGCATGAACAAGGGTGTTACCTCAGAATTAATTCTTCTTTGCTTATTTGCTAGAAGAATTATTATGAACAAACCACTCAATGAAAAGTGCTAAATTTTTATCCAGAGAGTTGTCTTGTGATGAGGAACTCACACAAAAATTCTCAGCTCCATTGGAGCTCTGGATCACCCCTGTCCTGTTTAATCACTTGAGGGATTAATATGGAAGAGGGGAAAAACTACTTAGCACTTAATCATGTGCTTAGATCCAGACCCAACCCACTAGCCCCAGCTTCCTTTTAAATTCTTAAACAGAGTTCCAGTTGTCAAAAACTTGTTATTAGAACTAATAACAGAAGCATTACAATAAACTTATGTGCATATCCATTAACATGTAGTATTCATTAACGTGTAGTCGCTGAAGGCGAGGAAGCTCTGGAGGTACTCTACTTCCTACTTCCGGAAGAAGAACTAACTCCTGACCAGCAGCAACAAGGCAAGCCCCGGTTTGCATTAACCTTTTATAAGTTTTACTTTGTTTACATGTGTCATATGAAGTGTGAATGTGCATTAGGTATAGGATGGATGGAACCCCACTTGCATGACCAGAAATTTCCCATAAGAGTGAGGGTAGTGTCTAAGACCTCGAGTAGACAGGCTATGCGTAATGTTTCATAGAACTTCGTTACAAGTCGAGTAGTTGGAATCTACTCGCGAGATAGGCTTGGGACACACGGGTTCGGTTGAGTGATGTGAGATCACTTTAGTTATGAAAATGAGACTAGGCAGGGGCTAGGGCGCAACAAGAGGAAGTCTTGTGGGCACGGCCCTGTCCGTGTCGATTGAGGACCGATCCGTGTGCGACCCACGCTGATCAAGTTTGAACGTACGGAAGGCATATCGGATATATGGGCCCCGATAAACCGATGTAGCCTAAACCTCCGGGCGTCAAGGCATAACGCACCGATTTATAGTTGTAGGCTGAGGGCAGCAAGGTGGAAATCTGCCAACGGGCATAGAGAGATGCTCCGTGTGGGGAACCTCCTGCTCGTTTCGGTGCGACCGGTTCGACATTTGGGCTGTTGGGTGAAAGGTTGTCCCATACGCCATCGAGTGAGCGTGCTGTGCAGCTCCACGGGGTGGGCATACGTGACGTGCTCTTTGGGTTTCCCTGTAGGTGTATATCGAGTCGATTCGCTGTCCCTCGTGGTGAAGAGTACCACTTGGTCACTGAGTCGTGACGTAGGCTAATGTATGAAATATGATGATTCAATATTGCTGATTGATATAATTGTATTGCTACATGTGTGCCACCAAATATTGCTTACTAAATTTCAGATTTCTGAACTGTTAACTTGTTGCTAGAAGGTGAATTAAGGGTGAACTTGTAGGCGTGTCCATTTGCTGCAATGTTACTATCCTATGTGCTTTGTACACCTCATGTAGAGTTTCATGCTTAGGTGAGTCGGTTAAGTCTTGTTGAGCCTTCGTGCTCACGGTTGCTGCTTAAGTGATTTTCAGGTGAGGAGCCACCCACGGACTCGGAGTACGAGTCCACCGGCGAGGGTTACCCTCCGTCAGGGACCACGGCTGAGTGGGAGCCGTACACGCCGCGCTGAGCTGAGACGTGCAGCTAGTGTGGGTTGCCCTAGGGCTGGGCAACCGACTTTTGCTATATAGGCGGGCGTGAGTGTAGAAAAGTAGACTTCCGCTGTGTAATGAAGACAATAGTTTGTAACTGAGTATTGTACCTGTTTGTACAGTTCAGTTGTTTTTCCCATGCAATGTATTGTGTTCTTATGACGTGTGTTGTCGGGTGTCGCATCGCGCGGCACCACCCTCTGCGATCCTGGATGAGCGGATCCCGGTCCGCCACATCGTGGCCACCCCCTTCCGGGGTCGCACGCTGTCCCGAGAATCGCATTGGGTGGTGCCGTGCGATGTGGCACCCAACAGCACACATATAAGGAACTCATTACATAAAACAAATGCGGAAGCTTACAAGTTCAGTTGTAAATAATTTACATCAAATAAACTACAGTGGAAGACTAGTAACAAAGCATTCAAGAAGATGTCCAGCCTGCATACTCTTCTCACTAGCAACACGAACACATACGGCAGCGGCAGGGGTTTCCATGAGTTAACGACTCGGATGGTGTAAAAGTCCAAAAACGTGTGTATGAATAAAATCTAGGTTTGAATTCATATGTGTGGCAAAGACATGAAAAATGGGACTTACTAAAACTCTTCTTCTTGCAAAGTGATACATGGATGATTGTCCAAAATGAGGTTCACATCTTTATTTGAAAGTGTTGAACCAATAGGGATTTAAATACCTCTTTGCATGAAAGTTTAAATATCAGATTTCAAATTCAAAGTTCACACAATGGTGGCTAAAACTTTTAATAACCATGCAGCCCTAGAGTTGGAAATTTGGGAAAAAGTGGATGACAAACTTTTCATTTTTAGGGTGGGCTCCAAAAAGGAATTATGGAAGAATTTTCAAATTCCATCCAAATGCAAATTTGCTATGCAAGTTTAAACTGAAGTTGGGGAAATTAAATTGTTAGCCCACAATTAAAATTCAAACTTTGGGTTTTGGGGAGATCAACATGAGAAGATATTTGGGAGGAAAATGTGGGGTGGGACCCACAAGTCAGTGAACAACTTTTGACTTGCAAAGCAAGCAAAACTCTCTGTTTTACTCGAACTGACCGAGAGCTGCCCGGGCGCCACCGAGGAAGCCACCGCGCCACCACCTGCTCGTTGCCCCAACGCGCTGGAGACCGAATGAGTGCCCCCCCTCGTGCCTCAGCGTGATAACTTCTCCTCAGAACAAGCAAAAGCTCAGTTGGCTCCTCCTCCTCGCGTGAACACCGAGCAAAGTTTCTCCTCTGCCCTCCGCTCTCGGTTTGATCAGTAAATCGGCAGCAACCCTCGTGCCACCCTCCTCTGAGCTTCTAAACAACACCCTGAGCTCAATACACACCTCCCCGACCCAGAAACCAGCAAGCTCCGGCCTCCTTTGCCCGAGAACAGCTCCACCGCTGCGACCTAGCTCAAAGCCGACGATTGGCTTCACGTGGACAGACCACTACGGTGGTTTTCAAGCTCGATCAAGCACGGCCACGGGAGCGCGCTGTGGTGGTGCTTCTCTCAACCGAAGATCGAGCCGAATCGTGAAACATCGACGACGAATTTTGGAATTTTGCTCCGGCGAGTTCAACCCGAGCAGCCGGTATGGTTTCTGCAAATTCCCCCTCTCTGCTCCTCTATAGGTCATCAAATCTTTCACATAGGCGCTGGACTAGCTGGCGATCATGTTTCCTTTAGGATCCATTGCATGAAAACACCTCAGAGCGATGTATTCCGAGCTCTTCCGAGGGTGTTCTTCACGGACTCATTCGGTAGCACGGTGAAACCGTATTTGCGGCCACTCCCGAGCTAGTTTGAGGTTGTGCCGAGCTTCCTAGTCATGCCCTGGTGCTGTAGAGCTAGTCGGTCGAGGTTTTGGCAGGTTAGAACCCACGGCCGACGGCGCCGAACCTCAACCGAGGCCGCCGCACGTCGCCGGGGTATTTCCGACCACCGGCAGCCCTAGATAACCCCACAGCCGTGTTCCTCGATGTTGATAACCCTCTGGCGGCAAACTTCAGCTCGTGCGGTGGCCGGCAGCGGCGATCTGGGGAGCATCAGTTTTGCTCCGGCGAGGGGAGGCGGCGCGTGCGCTGGGAACCGGCGGGAGGTGGAAGAAAGGGGTGGGCCCGTCTGTCAGCGGCTCAGTTTTAAATCTGGGATCGGTTTGTGGCCGGATCCGGTGTGCTGGCGCGCAAAAGGGCCGTGACCCCGGTGTGGCTTCAATTCTATTGGCTGGGATTTAAATAACGGGCCCAGTAGACTTTTCAGTAGGAAAACAATTCCAGTGGTTGCTCAAACTTTGGAAATTCATAGCTCTCTGTAGAAACCTCCAAATTGAGTGATTCCAATTGGGTTGGATTCATCTTTCAGAGTTATATCCAAATATGAACGCGGATTTGTATGAAAGTCGATATTGTATTCTGGAAATTTCTTTGAAGTTTTTCTGAAAAACGAATTATTGAGGGAGTTTGGGTTATCCAAAAATCCTCAAATTTTGCCAGAATATTCCTTAGCATCTTATTGACCTTCTAGCAAATTTTCAGCTCATTTGAAGATCATTTGAGTAGGAATTTGCTAAATACAATCTGCTGTGTTCATAAGAGTCCAGAAACATTTTCAGAAAATGTTTCCCACTTCAAAAATCTATTCTGGGTAATCCATCGCTCCAAAAATCATAGGAAAATTTAGTTTAACTCTATGAGACATACTTGAAATTTTAGTTCACTTAATTGGGCATGAAAATGCACATTACTTCAGAATTAATTCTTTAGAGTAGAAATGCTTAAAAAATTGTTCTGGAGGAACTACCCAAGTAAAAGGTATGAATTTTGGACCAAATTACTTTCATGTGACCAGGGACTCACATATAAATTATCAGCTCAAGTTGAGCCTTAGAACTCCCTGTTCTTATTCTCCATACTTGTGTACATGGGAAAAATACATAGACTCTTGGGAGAATTATGGAGAGCACAACTGTATCCCACATTGGCTACAATTTGGCAACCTAAATCCCTAGGTAGTATAGAACCTGCTGTAAAAGTTTTGAGGCCATTGGAGTTCTTGTTCTTCAATTGCCTTCAATTATTTTCAGCTCATCTCTGATGTTCATTAGGGAAAGTAGTTAGTGTATAGCTAAAACACTAAGATCAATTTAGTCATTTCTGTGTCTTTGCACAACAGAGGCAAACCAAGCCATTCTTGGCTTTTCCACACAACCTCTGTTCCTAAGAAATTAAGTCTTAACTTCTTTTCATTTCATTCTATAAAAAATTTTGCATATACATTTCATTAGGATTCACGACGAAGGAGATTCAAAGGAGCGATTCATTGACGTGGATCATACTCCGGAGAATCGAGGGTTGATCAACCAAGATCACTAACTGAATATATACGACTACCCTGCCAAACAGGCAAGCTCCGGTTTGCATTTACCAGCTGTTAAGTTTTTATTTTGTATTCACTTTCGGTTAAGATATGAATTGTGCATTAGGTCTAGTGTTTGATACTCCTCTTGCATAACCAAATGAACCCATGGAGTGTTGGGTAGGTGTCTTTCACCGTGTAGAACTGCCATGCTTAAGTACAGTTCGGTAGAAGTCGAGTGGTGAGATGCTACTCGCATGTTTAGGATCAACAGGGGCATACGGGGTTGGTTCAAAAATGAATTAGCAGGTTAAAGTTGAGACCGGAAGGTTGTAGGGGCAGCAGGACATAGGGGCCTGGGTGCTATAGACCTGTCTGTGTCGGTCAAGGACCGATCCGTATGCAGCCCTGTTGAACAAGTTTGAGTTGTGTACCAGAATCATGCTGGTATTACGGGACCCAGTAAACCGATGTACCTCGGGAAGTTGTTGTTGGGCCTTTTCGGGTCGCCTCAGGCGGACGGCCGGTGTGCAGTATGTGGGGAACATTCTCATGACATCTCATGTCGGCAGGTGCACCATGAGAGTGGCTACTGTATGGGGCGACTTGATCGATTCAATGGCGGTGAAACGGGGAAAAGGCTGCCGCGTACGACGTCAGTGATGGTTGCTGTAGGCAACATTGAGTACGGGCGTACGTGTCGTGTAGTCCGGGTGTTATTGATTCGAATCACCGTCCCTCACGGGATGGACCGAGCATACTTGTTCTCACAGTCGTGACGTAGTAAGAACCTGTATGAGAAAGGAACTAATCACATTGATTTGAAGTTTATACTATCTTTGTTATGCATCGTTGATGAATAGCTAGTGCAAACTCGATTCTTTTATGCCGTGAGCAATTTACATCGGGGGAAAGCGTTTCTTGTTTGATTGTGGACTCCCGATGTGGCATGTTCAAGGTTACTTAAATGCTGCAATTAATACCTGAAAGTAAGTATTCACTTTTAGGCGAGTTTATTATGCATTATGTCATCCTACTTTAGGTTCATAACCTCACATAGAGTTTCATATTTAGGGTGACGGTTAAGTCTTGCTGAGCGTTATGCTCACGGATGCTATCCGAGTTGTTTTGCAGGTATTTGACTTCATGCTTATGAGAAGGGATGCCGATGAGACTCGGGAACCTCCGAGTGGTTACTCAAGAGCATCCTCGCCGCTGCGGTTTGTCTTCGTGTTGCTAGTAAGAAACGTCCGCGAGCTGGACTGTTTCTTTGTTGCTAGTTTAGAAATGAGTCGTGAGAGTTATAGTCTTCCTCTGAGCTTACTTTGATACAAGTATTTGTAAAACACTTCTGTACGCTTCCGCAAACGGTTTATGTAATGTGATGTGTTTCATCTACCCGTGTGCTGTCGGGTGCCGCATATCATGGCACCACCCAACGAGGTCCTGTTGACGGGGCAGAGGTCACCCACAGCGTGGTATCAGAGCTGTGTCAAGTGGTATCAGAGCTGCGTTGGGAATAGCACATGGATTGAGCATCATATTATGTTAAAACCTTAGGATACGGTGAGATAACGGTACTATGCCCACATAAGGACTACTATTAGCATAGTATGAAGGTGGCAACCTAACTTATTTGTTATGTCGGAAAATCGTGCATCTCGGGATGTCTATGTCTTGGGGGGGTGCACGTAAGCGCTGTCCACCAGTGCGCACAAGCTGAAGGGTGGAGCCCCATGGGTGGCAGGTAACCCGACTCGCTTTAGTATCCTCTACGACTCTTTATGTCGTTTGGGGTATTCGAGCAGCACCCGTCCCTGGCGTGCTTTGGGCAAGCATGGGAGACCCTGTCACGTGGTCAGTAATGTGAACACGTAGCTCAAGGCGTGTTTGGCTTGAGAACATCCGGGCGAGTGATGGCGGCCGGGTGTATGAACTGTATGGATACTGGGTTCGGTGTGCAACCGCACCTAATGATTGAGTGCGTTCTATGTAGGTACTAACCACAAAAACCATAGTACGGGTAGAACACGTTTGTGAGTGACCATTTTAGTGCCACCTAAGGATACGTATATGCCGGTGTAAACCGGTTAGGTTTCTCTTTGGTAAGGCAACGTAGTACCGTCATATGTCTTACAGTGCATCGCCACCGTACTACATGGGATAGTCTTCTTTCCTATGAAAAAAATCATTCATGACTAACTTTCAAACTAAAAATGGATGTTGGAAAGCACATATTAGTTACTTTTGAGCTAAGTTTCAAAGAAGAGACTTGCTAGGTTTCTTTTGATCTCAAAAACAGAGTGATCTGTTTTGGCAGAAATTTTTTCTGGACTTTGGCAGAGCATAACTCTGAGTATATTTATCCAATGGAGGTGTATTATACCGTTATGAAAAGGTTCTTAAGTGCTCTACAACTCTTCTGTAGACCTCCAGAGCAAAATCAGACGCCAACTTGGTTGAATATCCAGATGAATGCAAACTGGTCAGAAAACAGAACAGCTACAAACCTCTCTGGATGTTTCTGTAAATAAGCCATACCAGTCTGTAGAAAAATCTCTAAGGGTCGTATGATACACCATTGGAAAGGCTATGAAATTTGCAACAATTTTGTAGTTCATAGTTTGTTCAGAATTGTACTCCATTTCTATGTACAACTGTGATAAAAAGAGCCACATACAAAGGAGGTGCTGGCAAATTTTATCCAGAAATTCTGTCAACTTTGAACAATCATAAATTTTTATCAAGAAATGATCTAGGGGCATATGAGTACTCGATGGGAAGATGCTGAATTTAACTTTAACTTTGGTATTCAACTTGAGTTACGAAAATGCAGGTAACTCGATTAAAATCTGGGTTAAGTACAGAAAGGTCTGTTCTGTACAGAATAGGGGACTGATTTTGTTAGCTTTAAGGAGATGTGTAAACATGAAATTTTGTTATGCTTTCCTAAAGTTTTAGCATGTTCATGTTTTACATACTTTCACATACTGCTGAGGTCAAGTTTTGACTCCCCTCAAATTTATTCTTTTGCAGTATGGTGCGTACTCATTCTCCGAGTAGGGCTGAAAGTTCTCGCGGAGACGGTGATGACTCGACTTCACCACGGGCACCGCCATCAACGGTATGGATGGATGTCATGACTCAGATGGTAGAGTCAAGTCAGGAGAACACAAGACTACTCCAAGCCTTGGTACAACAGGGCTTACTCCAACAAACACAACAGGTCGTTCCACCTCGGAACGCCTATTTGGACTTCTTGGCGACTCAACCGCCAATTTTCACGGAAGCCAATGAACCAGTGGAAGCTGATCAGTGGCTTCGGGTTATGGAGTCTAAGTTTGGAGTGTTTGAGTGTAATGAGTATCAGAAGACTTTGGTTGCAGCTTAACAGCTCAATGGAGCCGCCGGTAATTGGTGGTTCGCTTATCTCGCCACCGTTCCGGAAGGCCATCAAGTGGAATGGATGGAATTTCGTGAAGCGTTCCGTGCTCGACACATTCCTATGGGTTTTATCAAGGCCCAGCAGCAAGAATTTAGGAACTTGAAGCAGGGGGCATGAGTGTCCTCGATTATGTCAAACGGTTCAACCTTTTGGCACAATATGCTCCTGCTTATGCGACGAGCGAAGCTGCAAGGTATGACTACTTTTTCTATGGCCTGAGTGCCATATTAAAATATAAGCTAGCTTTGCTCAATCAAGGCAATTACACCGAGTTGATCAGTGCTGCCCTGCTGCAAGAACAAGCGACATTTGAGTGTCAAGCAGAGAAGAGGGACCAGGATGATGTGCAAGAAGACACGCCAGTTGTTCCTCGTAAATACCAGGTGGTGTATCACACACCATCCGATGAACTATGGAAGGCACCAGTAAGATCAACTCAGTACAGATTACCTGCTCAAGAATTATGTCTTGAAGCAACACCCGTGCCGCAGAAACGAATGATACTTGTTGCATCATTGCTGCAGCCAAGTACATCAACTTCTCAACCACCAGTCAATGAAGAACCGGGGAAACCTCCGTGTTCTTATTGCTACCGTTCAGGGCCTTTTTAGGCAGGAATGCCAGGAGAAGTTGTTGAACACCAGACAGCCATCATCATCAGGTGGTACCCCGCCACCTGCTCAAGTCAATATAACAGCTTTGCAATCCGGGAGTGTGCAACATCTTGCTATTGAGGATGTCCCGGAGGGAGCACCGGTGTTAGCGGGCATGTTTACTCTCAAAGACGTGCCCGTGCTCATACTTTTTGATTCCAGTGCAACTCACAATTTTATCAGCAAAACCTGCGTGGATCAGCACCAATTATCCACCAATACTCCCACAACGAGTTATCTTATCCGTTCATCGGGAGGAAATATCTCTGCTAATCAGATTGTGTCCCGAGCAGCTTTGTGTTTGGGAGGAAAAATATACCCAACATCGCTGATTATGTTGGATAGGCAGAAGATAGACATAATATTGGGGATGTCTTGGTTAAATCGTCATGGTGCCGTTCTCAATATCAGTAACCGGACTGTCCAGATTGACTCGCCGATTCACGGACAGCACACGCTGTTTTTAGACAACGAAGACCCAGATATGGTGGAGGCCTACCACACGGAAGCACTTAAACTTGAAGATATTCCGGTGGTACGTGATTATCCCGACGTATTTCCCGATGATTTACCGGGCATGCCACCTGAACGGGACGTCGAGTTCAAGATTGAACTGGCGTCGGGAACAACACCTATCTCACGAAGGCCTTACAATATGGCACCTAACGAGCTAGCGGAGTTGAAGGAGCAACTGAATGGACTCATGAGCAAGGGTTTCATACGACCAAGTTCTTCACCTTGGGGTTGCTCTGCGCTGTTCGTTAAGAAGAAGGACAAAACACTACGGCTATGTGTTGATTACCGTCCTCTAAATGCTGTCACAATAAAGAACAAGTATCCTTTGCCCCGCGTCGACATATTGTTCGATCAACTTGTGGGTGCAAAGGTATTTTCGTAGATGGATCTTCGGTCGGGCTATCATCAAATCAAGATCTGGCCGGAGGACATACCGAAGACAGCTTTCGTCGACGACATATTGGTTTACTCCAAATCTGAAGAAGAGCACGCTGAACATCTGCGTATTGTGCTATAACGGTTGGGGGAGCACAAGTTATATGCCAAATTCAGCAAGTGCGAATTCTGGATTGATCAAGTGCCTTTCCTAGGCTATATTATTTCAGCAGAGGGCATTGCCGTGGACCCCAGCAAAATTGAACAAGTGCTGATGTGGGAATCTCCCAAGTCAGTCCACGAGGTCAGAAGTTTCCTAGGTTTAGCGGGGTATTATAGGAGGTTCATTCCAAGCTTCTCAAAAATTACTAAACCAATGACGGAGCTGCTGACGAAGGGCACTAAATACATGTGGAATGCAGCATGTGAAGCCGCATTCAAAACTTTGGTGAAACGTCTCACAACAGCTCCAGTTCTTGCTCAGCCGGACACGACAAAGCCATTTGATGTATACTGTGATGCATCCGGCATCGGTCTCGGCTGTGTTCTTATGCAAGAAGGGCGTGTAGTCGCCTATGGGTCTCGTCAACTGCGAAACCACGGGCAGCATTATCCAACTCACGATCTCGAGCTTGCTGCTGTGGTGTTGGCGTTAAAGATGTGGAGGCATTATCTACTTGGTAATCTTGTTCACCTCTACACCGACCATAAAAGCTTGAAGTATATCTTCACGCAGAAGGAGCTGAATATGAGACAACGGAGATGGTTGCAGCTCATAAAAGATTATGAGATTGAGATCCACTACCATCCAGGAAAAGCAAACGTGGTTGCCGACGCGCTTAGTCGAAAAGCCCACGTTCACAACTTGGTGACTGTTGAGTTGGAAGATGAAGAACCAAATCTCCGTGTCATTCCATATGGCGCGCTTTATAACCTCGCGCTCATTCCAACGATATGTGAAGAGATTGTTGAGGCCCAAAGAAGAGACAGAGGTATGTCTCACATACGGAGAATAATAAACAACGGAGAAGTGAAATGTTTCCGAAAGGATGAGAACGGTACAATATGGTTTAACGACCGTATAGTGGTACCACACAATATGAAACTCTGGAAGAAGATCTTGGATGAAGCCCACCTGTCAAAGTTTTCCATTCATCCCAGAAGTAACAAGATGTACCAAGATTTGAAACAGAAATTTTGGTGGACGAGGATGAAGAGGGAAATCGCTAAATACGTATCCGAATGTGATACGTGTAGACGGGTCAAGGTTGATCATATGCGGAAAGTCGGACCCCTACAACCTCTGAAGGTACCAGCATGGAAATGGGAGGATGTGAGTATGGATTTCATCGTCGGGTTACCGCTCACATCCAGGAAGCATGACTCGATATGGATGATCATTGACCTGTTGACGAAGTCAGCTCATTTCATACCGGTAAACACTCATTATCGAGCAAGGCAATATGCAGAGCTATACATCTCGAGAATTATATGCTCACATGGTGTCCCGAAGACCATCATTTCAGATCGGGGGGGGGGGTGCTGTTTGTTGCTCTTTTTTGGGAGCAGCTACACGCCTCATTGGGCACCAAGCTGATTAGAAGCTCCGCATACCACCCTCAGACCGATGGACAAACTGAGAGGGTGAACCAAGTACTTGAGGACATGTTGAGGGCTTGTGCCATCCACTTCCGTAAGAATTGGGATGATCACTTGCCGTTGGCGGAGTTTTCATACAACAACAGGTATCAAGCGAGTATTAAAATGGCACCGTATGAAGCTCTCTACGGCTGGAAGTGTCGCACACCGCTGAATTGGTGTGAGTACGGCGAAAGAGTCCTATTTGGGGTTGATCTTGTCAATGAAGCCGAAGACTGAGTTCGGTTGATACAAGAAAATTTGAAGGCTGAACAATCCCGACAGAAGAGCTACGCTGATCAAAGGCGTAGGCCATTGCATTTTGACGTCGGAGAGCACGTGTATCTTCGTGTATCTCCGATGAAGGGAATTCACCGGTTCGGTGTAAAGGGGAAACTCGCTCCCTGCTTTATTGGTCCTTTTGCTATCACGGAGAAGTGCGGACCCGTAACCTACCGGCTGGAACTACCGGCAAGTCTAGCGGGTGTTCATGATATATTTCATGTGTCACAGCTGCGGAAGTGCCTCAAATTCACTGCTGCTGTCCGCACCGAGGAAATCGACGAGTTGAAACCGGACCTTATCTATACTGAGCGTCCGGTTCAGATTGTGGATGAAAAGACCTGGGTAACCCGGAACCAGACGATCAAATTTTACAAGGTGCTGTGGAGTAATCATACTGCGAAAGAGGCGACATGGGAAAGTGAAGATTACCTCCGCACGAACTATCCGAAACTTTTAGCTTTGTACAGTTTGTAATTACCTCTCCCGTCTCGTTCTTCCTTTGTAATCTCGGGACGAGATTCTTTTAAGGGGGAGGAATGTAAAAGTCCCAAAACATGTGTATGAATAAAACCTAGGTTTGAATTCATATGTGTGGCAAAGACATGAAAAATGGGACTTGCTAAAACTCTTCTTCTTGCAAAGTGATACATGGATGATTATCCAAAATGAGGTTCACATCTTTATTTGAAAGTGTTGAACCAATAAGGATTTAAATACCTCTTTGCATGAAAGTTTAAATATCAGATTTCAAATTCAAAGTTCACACAATGGTGGCTAAAACTTTGAATAACCATGCAGCCATAGAGTTGGAAATTTGGGAAAAAGTGGATGACAAACTTTTCATTTTAGGGTGGGCTCCAAAAAGGAATTATGGAAGCATTTTCAAATTCCATCCAAATGCAAATTTGCTATGCAACTTTAAACTGAAGTTGGGGAAATTCAATTGTTAGCCCACAATTAGAATTCAAACTTTGGGTTTTGGGGAGATCAACATGAGAAGATATTTGGGAGGAAAATGTGGGGTGGGACCCACAAGTCAGTGAACAACTTTTGACTTGCAAAGGAACCAAAAGTCTGTGTTTTACTCGAACTGACCGAGAGCTGCCCGGGCGCCACCGAGGAAGCCACCGCACCACCACCTGCTAGTTGCCCCGACGCGCTGGAGACCAAATGAGTGCCCCCCCCTCGTGCCTTAGCGTGATCACTTCTCCTCAGAACGAGCAAAAGCTCAGTTGCCTCCTCCTCGCGTGAACACCAAGCAAAGTTTCTCCTCTGCCCTCCACTCTCGGTTTGATCGGGAAATTGGCAGCAACCCTCATGCCACCCTCCTCTGAGCTGCTAAACAACACCCTGAGCTCAATACACACCTCCCCGATCCAGAAATCGGCAAGCTCCGGCCTTCTTTGCCCGAGAACAGCTCCACCGCCGCGACCTAGCTCAAAGCCGACGAGTGGCTTCACGTGGACAGACCACTATGGTGGTTTTCAAGCTCGATCAAGCACGGCCACGGGAGCGCGCTGTGGTGGTGCTGATCTCAACCGAAGCTCGAGCCGAACCGTGAAACATCAACGATGAATTTTGGAATTTTGCTCCGGCGAGTTCAACCCGAGCAGCCGGTATGGTTTCTGCAAATTCCCCCTCTCTGCTCCTCCATAGGTCATCAAATATTGCACATAGGCGCTGGACTAGCCGGCGATCATGTTTTTAGGATCCGTTGCATGAAAACACCTCAGAGTGACGTATTCCGAGCTCTTCCGAGGGTGTTCTTCACGGACTCATTCGGTCGCACGGTGAAACCGTATTTGCGGCCACTCCCGAGCTAGTTTGAGGTTGTGCCGAGCTTCCTAGTCATGCCCTGGTGCTCTAGAGCTAGTCGGTCGAGGTTTTGGCGGGTTAGAACCCACGGCCGACGGCGCCGAACCTCAACCGAGGCCGCCGCACGTCGCCGGGGTATTTCCGACCACCGGCAGCCCTAGATAACCCCACAGCCGTGTTCCTCAACGTCGATAACCCTCTGGCGGCGAACTTCAGCTCGTGCGGTAGCCGGCAGCGGTGATCCGGTGAGCATCAGTTTTGCTCCGGCGAGGGGAGGCGGCGCGCGCGCTGGGAACCGGCGGGAGCTGGAAGAAAGGGGTGGGCCCGTCTGTCAGCGGCTCAGTTTTAAATCTGGGATCAGTTTGTGGCCAGATCCGGTGTGCTGGCGGTCAAAAGGGCCATGACCCCGGTGTGACTTCAATTCTATTGGCTGGAATTTAAATAGCGGGCCCAGTAGACTTTGTAGTAGGAAAACAATTCCAGTGGTTTCTCAAACTTTTGAAATTCATAGCTCTTTGTAGAAACCTCCAAATTGAGTGATTCCAATTGGGTTGGATTCATCTTTCAGAGTTCTATCCAAATATGAACTCAGATTTGTATGAAAGTCAATATTGTATTCTGGAAAATTCTTTGAAGGTTTTCTGAAAAAGAATTATTGAGGGAGTTTGGGTTATCCAAATCCTCAAATTTTGCCAGAATATTCTTTAGCATCTTTTTGACCTTCTAGAAAACTTTCAGCTCATTTGAAGATCATTTAAGTAGGAATTTGCTAAATACAATCTGCTGTGTTCATAAGAGTCCAGAAACATTTTCAGAAAATGTTTCCCATTTCAAAAATCTATTCTGGGCAATCCATAGCTCCAAAAATCATAGGAAAATTTAGGTTAGCTCTATGAGACATACTTGAAATTGTAGTTCACTTAATTGGGTATGAAAATGCACATTACTTCAGAATAATTCTTTAGAGTAGAAATGCTTAAAGAATTGTTCTGGAGGAACTACCCAAGTAAAAGGTTTGAATTTTGGACCAAATTACTTTCATGTGACCAGGGACTCACATATAAATTATCAGCTCAAGTTGAGCCTTAGAACTCCCTGTTCTTATTCTCCATACTTGTGTACATGGGGAAATACATAGACTCTTGGGAGAATTATGGAGAGCACAATTGTATCCCACATTAGCTACAATTTGGCAAGCTAAATACCTAGGTAGTATAGAACCTGCTGTAAAAGTTTTGAGGCCATTGGAGTTCTTGTTCTTCAGTTGCCTTCAATTATTTTCAGCTCATATCTGATGTTCATTAGGGAAAGTAGTTAGTGTATAGCTAAAACACTAAGATCAATTTAGTCATTTCTGTGTCTTTGCACAACAGAGGCAAACCAAGCCATTCTTGGCTTTTCCACACAACCTCTGTTCCCAAGAAATTAAGTCTTAACTTCTTTCCATTTCATTCTATAAAAAAATTTGCATATACATTTCATTAGGATTCACGACGAAGGAGATTCAAAGGAGCGATTCATTGAAGTGGACCATACTCCGTAGAATCGAGGGTTGATCAACCAAGATCACTAACTGAATATATACGACTACCCTGCAAAACAGGTAAGCTCCGGTTTGCATTTAACAGCTATTAAGTTTTTATTTTGTATTCACTTTCGGTTAAGATATGAATTGTGCATTAGGTCTAGTGTTTGATACTCCTCTTGCGTAACCAAATGAACTCATGGAGTGTTGGGTAGGTGTCTTTCACCGTGTAGAACTGCCATGCTTAAGTACGGTTCGGTAGAAGTCGAGTGGTGAGATGCTACTCGCATGTTTAGGATCAACAGGAGCATACGGGATTGGTTCAAAAATGAATTAGCAAGTTAAAGTTGAGACCGGAAGATTGTAGGGGCAGCAGGACATAGGGGTCTGGGTGCTATAGACCTGTCTGTGTCAGTCAAGGACCGATCCGTATGCAGCCCTATTGAACAAGTTTGAGTTGTGTACCGGACTCATGCTGGTATTATGGGACCTAGTAAACCGATGTACCTTGGGAAGTTGTCGTTGGGCCTTTTCGGGTCGCCTCAGGCGGACAGCCGGTGTGCAGTATGTGGGGAACATTCTCATGACATCTCATGTCGGCAGGTGCACCATGAGAGTGGCTACTGTACGGGACGACTTGATCGATTCAACGGGGGTGAAACGGGGGGAAGGCTGCCGTGTGCAACGTTAGTGATGGTTGCTGTAGGCAACGTCGATTACGGGCGTACGTGTCGTGTAGTCCAGGTGTTATTGATTCGAATCACCGTCGCTCGCGGGATGGGCCGAGCATACTTGTTCTCACAGTCGTAACGTAGTAAGAACTTGCATGAGAAAGGAACTAATCACATTGATTTGAAGTTTATACTATCTTTGTTATGCATCGTTGATGAATAGCTAGTGCAAACTCGATTCTTTTATGCCGTGAGCAATTTACATCAGGGGAAAGTGTTTCTTGTTTGATTGTGGATTCCCGATGTGGCGTGCCCAAGGTTACTTAAAATTGCTGCAATTAATACCTGAAAGTATGGATTCACTTTTAGACGAGTTTATTATGCATTATGCCATCCTACTTTAGGTTCATAACCTCACATAGAGTTTCATGTTTAGGGTGATGGTTAAGTCTTGCTGAGCGTTATGCTCACGGATGCTATACGAGTTGTTTTGCAGGTATTTGACTTCATGCTTATGAGAAGGGATGCCAATGAGACTCGGGAACCTCCGAGTGGTTACTCAAGAGCATCCTCGCCGCTGCGGTTTGTCTTCGTGTTGCTAGTAAGAAACGTCCCAGGCTGGACTGTTTCTTTGTTGCTAGTTTAGAAATGAGTCGTGAGAGTTATAGTCTTCCGCTGTATCTTACTTTGATATAAGTATTTGTAAAACACTTCTGTACGCTTCCGCAAACGATTTATGTAATGTGATGTGTTTCATCGACCCGTGTGCTATCGGGTGCCGCATATCACGACACCACCCAACGAGGTCCTTTCGACGGGACAGAGGTCCCCCACAGCGTGGTAACAGAGTTGTGTCAGATGGTTCCGAGTCTCACCGGACAACCTCTTCATAAGCGTAGATGTTGACCTGCAAAACCACTCATATAGCAAGCGTGAGCACATAGACTCAGCAAGATTGATTCGTCTCGTCTAAACAGGAAACTTTGCATGCATGAAGGAGTGAATATGGTAGCTGAAATTTGCATAAAGGAATCTCATACAGTTGATCCTTAACTTTCAGATTTATATACTCATTTTAAGACCTTGAGCCGAGCAGCATCGCAACTCAACAATCAAACAAGAAACGCTTTGTTACGATGCTTCTTGCACAAGGTGAAATAAACTTAATTGGCACTATCTCTAACTCAAACAGGGTTGCAATACAATTTATAGCACAATGCTTATCAATTCACAGTAATTCACTTCACTTCTTACTAAGTCAAGACTCAGTGTCCAAGTATGCTCATATAACCGCGAGCGACGGTGATTTGAACCAAGACACGCCCGGACTGCATGACACGTACACCCATCTCCGAGTTGCCGGCAGCAACCTCGACCGATGTTGCATGCAACCACCTTTCCCAAGTTCATCCACACCGGGCACGGTCCCATCGACCCGAACAGCAAGATCCCTCAAGGTACATACCCGCAGTGATATGTTCTTGAGCGAGTTACCTCCTGCTGTACTGACGCCAAAAGCCTAAGCCGATCGGAAAAATTCTAATATGGATCTCACGTGGTACATTGATTTCCTGGGTCCCATATAGCCAGTATGCGCCCGGTACACAACTCAACTTATCCAAAAGGGCCAAGTGCGGACGGGCCTTAACCGACCCAGGCCAGGGCTATGCACGAACGGACCTCGTCCTGTTGCATCTCTATCTCTCTGTCCGGTCTCAACTTTTCCTTTATGAATTTTCCTCAATGTTCTATTCATCGACCCATACCGACGAAACCAAGCCCTAAGCTTGCGAGTAGATTCCAACTACTCTACTTTTACCGGTCCTTCCAGAGGACCATTTAGCGTAGCCTAATTCCCTCGACAAGGTGCTAATCTACCCATTCTCTCTTGAGTTAAATTTGGTCATGCAATTGGGTTTCAAACATCTAGACCTAATGCACAATATCACATCATAACTATAGTCTCTATAAATGAAAAACTTTATAAAAACCTGCTTGAACGCAAACCGGGGCTTGCCTTTTTTGCAGGTGACTAAGAGTATATATTTCAGTTAGTTTTGTCGATCACTTGAGGCTTGATCACCTTACTTCTTTATACAAGCTTCACTTTGCTTCACAATCTTCCACGTCGATGACTATACGATATGAAATGCACATGTACTTAATTGTAAAGCGTTTGCTATCAAAGCCTAATGACAAGTTAAAAATAGAACTCTGTTTAAGAATTTGAAATTGTACTGATCCTAGTGTATGGAGTTGGATTTAGCAAATGTGATCAAGTGCTAAGTGTTTTTCCTAATTGTGGTATATTCACCTAAGCAAAGTGTATATTCACCTCAAGTTTAGCTGAAAATTTTCATGTGAGTTCCAGAACAATTCCCTAAGGATTTAGTCTAAAAGGAATTAATTCTGAAGTAACTTATGTGTTCATGCAATACTTTGTGAACTAAAATTTTAAGTATAGCTCAGAGAGCATGCATGAGTTTTCCTAGGTTTTTTGGAGCTAAGAATTGCCCAGAACTGATTTTCCAAGTTTGGGACTTTTTCTGAAAAAATTTCTGTATTCATTTGAATACAGCAGTTTGTATTCTGAATTTTACTACTCAAATCAACTCCAAATTAAATGAAATTTTATCATGAGTTCAATAACATCCTAAAAAATATTCTGACAACAATTGGGAATTTTTGGATGAACCAAACTCCCTCAACAATTCTTTAACTGAAAAGCTTCAAAGAGTTTTCCAGAATTTATTATTGACTTTCATACAAATTGGGTTGCAAAATTTGGATATAGTTTTCCAATCTTAATCTAACCCAATTTGGAGTTTCCTAGCAAAAGTTATGAGCTTCTAAATTTAAATGAAATCTGGAGATTCAAACTTAATTCGGGAATTGTTTAAAATCTGACAGTGGGTTAATGGTGATGTGGCGCCTCCTGGTAGAAAGACACACGAGGCTACGGAGTTAAAACACACAGCCACAATTCAATCCAGCGCCACAGAAGATCCGGCTCGATTTAATCTGAGACTGACGCGTGGGCCCGGTGGTCATCTTCTTCCTCCCACCAGCTCCGGCGCGCCCGCGCCCGCATCTCGCCGGAGATCGTCGGAGCATGACTTCCAGGCCATCTCTGGCGCCCTAACTTGTCGCTAGGTCCTACACCAATGCGAGGACCCCGTTGGGGATGTCGCCCCAAGCCGGCGACGCCCCTAACCTAGCTCGCAACGTGTGGCGGCAAGAAACCCACTCCGGCGACGTCGCCTGCTTCTTCTAGTCCCTCAAACACTCGATTTCCAATCTCTAGAGCACCGGTGGGACATGTAGAAGCTCGACATGAATGCAAACTAGCTCAGGAGAGGCTCTAAGTGAGCTCTTACCGTGCGTCCGACGGTATAACCACGGTTAACCGTCGGGAAGACCTAAATTGGTGCTTCTACTCCTCATCTTAAGCTAGTTTTTCATGTGTGGAAGATCGTTAGCATGTCTAGCACCTATGTGCGAAGTTTGAAGAACTACAGCTGATTATGGAGCAAGAATTTTGTGAATTCTTACCGGAGACTTGGTTTGCACCGGTCGGAAGAAAAGTTGGAAATACTCCGGCGATGATCAACGACTTTGGCTGAGGTTTGGAAAGAAGCAGCACGAGGTCCTGGCGCCTCTAGAAGTTATCTTGCTCGGTCGTGAAACGCTCCTGTTAGGGCTGTCCACGTGAGCCGCAACCGCCGGTGTAGCTCAATCGTCGCGGGAAACATGTGTCCTAGGGTTGGGAAGGCCGATCACACTTCAATCGTGCGTTGAAGAAGTCGAAGAAGGAACCACGGTGCCATTTTGCTATTGAGGGGGCTCTGTTCGCAAGAAAAAGAGCTGGCTCTCGAGTGGAACCGAGGCGGCGGCGATGGCTCTACTGAGCTCGGCGCGAGGGAGGAAGGAAGGCGTCGGTGTTGCAGTTTGTGAACAAAATGGAAACGGCATGAGGTGATAAGAACACACAGCAGGTCACTAGCGCGAGAGGAACCACGAGGAGGTGTTCTCGGCTTGCAGTTCGGTGTCTCACGGTGAGCCTTCGGTTTGCCTCGATGGCCTTCGAGAGAAAACAGATAACCGACTGAATTTTGGATATTTAGGTGTAGCTGACCAATGGGCCCCACACTCCCTCTTATCCTCCCAAAATCTCACAAACTTGGCACATGAGATAATTCAAATATGTGGAACTAAATTCTGAACTTCATTTGGATAATTGATCAAGTTTCATCCAAATTCAAATCTGAAATTTGAATTCCCTTGCAGTTTAAAGTCCTCTTTGAAATGGATAGCAAAGTACCTCCAAATTTCCTCAAACTTTGCATTCCCACTAATTTGTACCTGAGGAATTCAAATATGAAATCTGATTTTTAAATTAGCTGCTGCAAATGGGATTTTTTAACACAACAGTTAGTAAATTATGTGTTCATGCAAAACTTAGTGAACTACAATTTCAAGTATATTTCAGAGAGTATGCACTAATGTTCCTAGGATTTTTGGAGCTAAGAATTGCCCAGAACTGATTTTCCAAGTTTAGGACTTTTTCTGAAAAAAGTTTCTGTATTCATTTGAATACAGCAGTTTGTATTCTGAATTTTCCTACCCAAATTAACTCCAAAGGAACTGAAACATTAACATGAGTTCAATAACATCATAAAGAATATTCTGGCAAAATTTGGGAAATTTTGGATGAACCAAACTCCCTCCATAATTCTTTTTGTGAAAAGATCCAAAGAATTTTACAGAATTTATTATTAACTTTCATACAAATTGGGTTGCAAGTTTTGATTAATTTTTCTAAGCTGAATCTAACCCAATTTGGATCACCCAATTTGGAGCATCCTAGCAAAAGTTATGAGCTTCTAAAATTTAAAGGAAATCTGGAAATTCAAACTTAATTCGAGAATTGTTTAAAATCTGACAGTGGGTCCATGGCGACGTGGCTCCTCCTGGGAGAAAGACACTCAAGGCTACTGAGTTAAAACATGCATCCACAATTCGATCCAGTGCCACAGAAGATCCAGCTCGACTTAATCTGAGACTGACGCATGGGCCCGGTGGTCATCTTCTTCCTCCCGCCAGCTCTCGCGCACCGGTGCCTGCATCTCGCCGGAGCTTGACTTCTCGGCCATCTCCTGCACCCTAACTTGCCGCTAGGCCCTACACCAACGCGAGGACCCCATTGGGGAGGTCACCCCAAGCCGGCGACACCCCTAACCTAGCTCACGACGTGTGGCGGCAAGAAACCCACTCCAGCAACGTCGCCCGCTTCTTCTAGTCCCTCAAACACTCGGTTTCTGAGCTCTAGAGCAGCGGTGGGACATGTAGAAGCTCGGCATGAACACAAACTACCTAGGGAGAGGCTCTAAGTGAGCTCTCACCATGCGCCCGACGGTGTAACCACGGTTAGCCATCGGAAAAACCTAAATTGGTGCTTCTACTCCTCATCTTAAGCTAGGTTTTCATGCGTGGAAGATCGTTAGCATGTCTAGCACCTATGTTCGAAGTTTGAAAAACTAGAACCGATTACCGGAGACTCGGTTTGCACCGGTCGGAAGAAAAATTGGAAATACTCTGACAATGATCGACGGCTTGGGCTGAGATTTGGAGAGAAGCAGCACGAGGTCCTGGCGCGTCTATAAGTGCTCTTGCTCGGTCGTGAAACGCTCCTGTTAGGGCTGTCCACGTGAGCCGCAACCACCGGTGTAGCTTGGTTGCCGCGGGAAACCAGTGTCCTAGGGTTGGGAAGGCCAATCACCCTTCAATCGTGCGTCGAAGATGTCGAGGAAGGAACCACGGTGCCATTTTGCTGTTGAGGGGGCTCTGTTCGCAAGTAAAGGGGCCGGCTCCCGTGTGGAACCGAGGTGGAGACGATGGCTCTGCTGAGCTCAGCGCGAGGGAGGAAGGAAGGCGTCGGTGTTGCTGTTTGTGAGCGAAATGGACACGACATGAGGTGATAAGAACACCCAGCAGGTCTCCACCGCGAGAGGAACCATGAGGTGTCCTCAGCTTGCAGTTCGGTGCCGCACGGTGAGCCTTCGGTTTGCCTCGGTGGCCTTCGAGATGAAACATAGAACCGACTGAATTTGGGATATTTAGGTGCAGCTGACCAATGGGCCCCACACTCCCTCTTATCCTACCAAAATCTCTCAAACTTGGCACATGAGCTAATTAATATATGTGGAACTAAATTCTGAACTTCATTTGGAGAATTGATCAAGTTTCATCCAAATTCAAATCTGAAATTTGAATTCCCTTGAAATTTAAGGTCCTCTTTGAAATGGATAGCAAAGTACCTCCAAATTTCCTCAAACTTTGTATTATCACTAATTTGGACCTGAGGAATTCAAATATGCAATCTGATTTTCAAATTAGCTGCTGCAAATGGGATTTTTAACACAACAGTTTGCATTTCTATTGTGCTACCCCCATTAGAAATTTAAGTTGAACAAATTTGGTTCAAAAGCTGAATTTAAACTTTCTCTTGCACATGAGAACTTTACACACAGAGTTTAAATCAACTTTGTTTCCAAGCATTCGAATAAACATTTGAACTCTGTGGTTGAACACTCATATATGTAATCACATTTAGAAAGTTTTAATAAGTCCCAATTTTTATAAACTTGAAACCAAATGGCATTCAACCTTCATGTTATTTCGTTTACATTTTTGGGACTTTTACAGATACATGTAATTACTCCCTTGTGTTTTCTTGGTGTTCCGTGCCCCATTTGTCTGCCAGATGGCTCAGGTGGCAGTCACCAGGAAGGTAGAGCGAGTCATGCCCATACAGGTTTTGTGGTTGCACAAGAATCACTATGTTAAGGTTAAAAGAACATGTCTTTATATTGGTGAGGTGACTCATAAAATTCACGATAGGTGGATTACACCGAAGCACACAACTACTCTTTCATCACATCCCACCTCAACCACAGACCCACTTCACTTAACACCAATTGCTAAACACCTATCACACTCCCTAATTCACTCCACCAAACTCATTTGAACAATTTTCACAAATCATGTTTGTAGTGTACTGAGTCGCAATGAGAACATCGTAGGGGTTTCTAAGCATTGTAATAGTGAGAGAGTACTCTTGTCATCAGTATAATGTAGTGATGGAGTTCTTATGCCGTCAATGCGTTATGTCATCAAAGTCTAGGAGGGGATTGTGGTAGTCAACTCTATTATCGAGTAACTGATGTTGATGTCTCGCTTCAAGCTATTAATAGCAAATAACTATTATCATTAGTTAGTAGCTAACTGTGGGTGACGGTCGCCCCGACACTCCAGGAATCGCATTGGGTGGTGCCGTGTTAGGCGACACCGAATAACACAAACAAAAATGAATCCAAAGAATACACAAAAGTGTATTAAACAACAGATTTGTTTTACAAATAGTAATGTACACTATAATGTACAGCGGCGGAATATAAAATCAAAGTTGCAGCGGAATTACAACTGTGATCACTCTCACGAACCTAGCTAAGCAGCAAAGGAATTATCCTGCCCAAGGATAACACTTTCTAGCAGAAGGAAATGGATTCGGCGGCGTGCAGGGTTTCTTGTGACCATGCAGCCAATAATGGCGCTGTCAAGCTTTAACCCTTCACGGTATAGGATGAATTACCTGCAAAACAACAACTTTGCAAGAGTGAGCACGATGGCTCAGCAAGACTTAACCGTCTCTCCTAACTCATGCAACTCTACATGAAGGTAACTTAAGACATAGACATATAAAGTCGCATAAAGACTCGCCTACAAGTTCATCCTTGATTTTCAGGTTTTAGCCATCATAGTAATGACCTTGCGCCGAGCAACATTGGGAATCCACAATCAAACAAGAAACGCTTCATTCCAATGTTACTTGTCCCAAGGTGGGAAATAACTTTAATTGGCTCTATCTCTATTTCATACATGGTTATCATGCAATTCAATTTAACATAACAGCATATAAAACTTGCAAACTGTTGTCATTTAACTTTGATTACTACATCACAACACAGTGAGCAAGTGGTACTCATATCCGCGGGGTACGGTGATTCAAATCAAACACAGCCCGGCTTACTCGACACATACGCCCGCCTCTGAAGACCCAAATCTGGCGTCCTTCATTACGTCGTATGTGGCAACCTTTCATAGGACACCCAACTGTAGAACCGGTCACGTCATCTCGGGCTCATAGGTCTAACGAGACGGTGTGGTATGCGCCTACAATCCAGTTAACCTGGTACATCGGTTTCCTGGGTCCCATATACCAGTAAGCATCCGGTACACAACTCAATACTTTCTCAGCGGGGCCGCACATGAGATCGGTCCTTAACCGACACAGGCAGAGCTATTCAACCAAGACCTCGTCTTGTCGCTGCCTACACCCTGTGCCCAGTCTCATCTTTGGAAACATAAACTTTAGTTTGCTTCTTAAACCATACCCGTGTAAATCCGAACTATAGCTCGCGAGTAGATTCCAACTACTTGACTTCTACCGGATGTCATAACCTATTTAGCATGGCAATATTATAAAGCGGGGATACTTCTTCTACCCTTGACTCCAGGGTTCATTTGGTCATGCATTTATAGTACAAATCATTACTGACCTAATGCACAAACAAACTCTAAACCAAGTGAACAAAGTAACACTTAATAAAACAACTTAAATACAAACCGGAGCTCGCCTGTTTTGCAGGTGACTAAAATCAGATATAATATGCAGTTAGTTGCTGATCACTTGAGGCTTAATCACGTGCTCTTCTTGCTCCTTGATCCAAGCTTCACTTTCTTCCCACTTCTCCACGTTAACCACTACACGTTATGAACATGCATATGTATTCAAATGTAAATATTTTTGCCCTCAAGGCCTAATGACAAGTTGAAAACAGAATTATGTTTATAGGCTGGACTTTGAGATGATTCTAGTGGATGAAGCTGGATTTAGCTAAGTGGGTTAAACACTAAGTGTTCTCACTAGTGGTTGTATTTTTCAAATAAGAAGGTTATATCGAAAAGTACTGATCCATAGCTCAAATTTATCTGAGATTTTTCCTGTGAGTTCCTTGTCACAAGAAAACATTCTGGCCAAAATTCAGAACTTTTCATTGAGTAGTTCATCTAGAACAATTCCCTAAGCACTTAGGAAAAAAGAAATTAATTCTGATGTAATTTGCATGTTCATGTGAAACCAAGTGAACTAAAATTTCAAACATAGCTCAAGGAGTATGCATGATTTTTCCTAGGAATATTGGAGATAGGAATTGCCCAGAACTGATTTTTATAAAGTGGGAATCTTCTCTGAAAATTGTTTCTTGACTTGTTTGAACACAGCAAATTGAACCCTGAATTTTCATACTAAATTCAACTCCAAATGATCTGAAAACTTAACATGGGTTCAATAATATCCTAAGTAATATTCTGGCAAAATGTGGGGATTTTTGTATGAACCAAACTCCCTCGAAAATTCTTTTACTGAAAAGCTTCAAAGAATTTTCCAGAATTTATTATTGACTTTCGTACAAATTGGGTTGCAAATTTGGATAGATCTTTTCATGCTGAATCTAATCCAATTGAATCACCCAATTTGGAGTTTCCTAGCAAAAATTATGAGCTTCTAAAGATTGATTAAAATCTGGAATTCAAATAATCCGGAGAAATATTCAAACTCTGACAGCGGGGTCCGGGGTGACGTGGCGCCACCAGAGCCACCGACACAAGGGGCCACAGAGATAATCTCGTGCAGTCACAATCCGATCCGGTGCCACAGAAGATCCTGTTTCCCCAAAACAGAGGCTGACGCATGGGCCAGCCCCATCGTCTTCCTCCTCTTGCCCCCGCACCGGCCCGCCGCCCACCTCGCTGGTGACCTCGGTGGGAGGGAGTTCCGGTGTACCGAACTCAACCAAACTCGCTGCCTCTATGTATTTTCGTGTGAGGAACACGCTGCCTGCCTTCACTCGGACCGAGGATGGCCGGAAACCTACATGCGGCGAGCGGCGGCTTCGGTGACGTCGCTAGGGCGCTGTGATGCACCAAAAGCTTTGCCGTTTGCTCGTACAACACCTTGGCACCGAGGGCAACACGGAACTACAGGCTGATCTCGCTGAAGCTCACCGGAAATATGACCTCACCGTCGAGCTAGGTCAAATTGCGGCGGAATTCGGAAAACTCAAAGAACAGTGGCTTTGCTCGACGGTTCTCGGTGGTTTTTGATCTTAGGAACCTGCTCGGACCTCTAGAACGTGGTTGCTAAGTGATACGAGGAGTGGTGCGACGTGTGGTGAGGATTTCCCGATTTCCTTCCCACGGTTCCAATCGTACGTCGGCGGCAAAATGCAAAATTCCAGCGTGACGAGCTACAGCATGGTTCCGAGGTTTGTGTGGAAGGAAGAAGGTTTCTCGACGAACCTTTGGGGGTTTAAAGCTCGACGGAAAGATGTCCTGGTGGCCAGGCGTCTAGTTCTTGTGGCGGCGGCTTCACACAACGCCGGGGAGCAAAGTCGAGCTCGGCGCCGGAGTTCCCGTGAAGTTAGCGCCTCGTCCTTGCTTCGGGCACGTTCAGGTTGGTACGGCGATGCTGTTGGGGAGATCAGCTCGGTGTGCAATGCCGTGAAACGACCGGGCGCCGGTGGACTGAACTTCTTTGTGCATGCAGCCGTGAACTCGTCGAGGCACGCGTGAGGAGGATGAACATGCGGTGGGAGTCGGTTGGTGGGGGTGAAAAGATCGCGGTTTGGCTAAGAACGGCGACGTTATGAGCCCCGAGCTGCTCGGGAGATGGCGGCAGCGCTGCCTCGGTGGCGCACTCTGCGGTTCAGTGAGTTCGAGTGAAAAACAGAGGACCCGAGACATTGGGTGTAAGTTTGCTCCTCTCAGTGACAAGTGGGTCCCACAATTCTCCCCTGCTGATCCTCACAAAAATCCCTCAATTTGGCAGTTGATCCAAATTACATTTGCGGAGTTTAATTCTGAAATTTATTTGGGGCAATTGACAAATCTCATCCAAATTCAAATCTGAATTTGAATTCCCATGAAATTTTAAAGTCCCCTTTGATATAATTAGCAAAGTCTTCCAAATCTATTCAAACTTTGCACTCCTAATAATTTGGACCTGAAGAATTCCAATATGCAATCTGATTTTTGAGTTGGCCACCCATGTGTATCCTCATGTTTTAGAAAGTTTTTGTAAGTCCCATTTTCTTTAATTTGAAACCCAACTTTATTCATAGTTCAAGTTTTTGCTGTTACAACTTTTGGGACTTTTACATTCCCCCCCTTAAAAAGAATCTCGTCCCGATATTCACAATTAAGAACAATGTGGGGAGGCGATTATCGGACATAAGCCTCCAATAGCTCCAGATGATTGAACTGTAAATACTCCTCACTTTCCCATGTAGTTTCGTCGGACGTGTGATTTTCCCATAGCACCTTGAAAAATCACAATGTCCGATTTCTTGTCTCGCGAGTCTTCTCATCAATTATCCGGGTTGGATACTCAACATAAGTGAGGTCTGGCTTCAAATCTGATATGCCTTCTATGAGAATTCCCGTTGGAACTTTCAAGCACTTCCGCAACTGAGATATGTGGAAGACGTTATGAACTCCAGGTAAGGCTGCCGGTAACTCCAAACGGTATGCCACGGCTCCACATCTTTCGATGATGGCAAATGGACCGATAAAACATGGAGCTAATTTTCCTTTCACTCCAAATCAGTGAATTCCTTTCATAGGAGATACACGGAGATATACGTGGTCCCCAACTTGAAAGTTCAGAGGACGATGTCTCGTATCCGCATAGCTCTTTTGCCTAGACTGAGTGGCTTTAAGATTTGCTTGAATAAGCCTTACCCTCTCTTCAGCTTCATTTACGAGATCAATCCTGTAAATAACTCGCTCGCCAGATTGACACCAATTCAAGGCTGTGCGGCACTTCCGGCCATAGAGAGCTTCATAAGGTGCCATCTTGATGCTCGCTTGATAACCATTATTATAAGCGAATTCCGCCAACGATAGATGATTGTCCCATCCTTTACCATGGTGTACGGCACATACTCAAAGCATATCTTCGAGAACTTGGTTCATCCTCTCCGTTTGCCCATCGGTTTGAGGGTGATATGCGGAGCTTCTAATCAACTTGGTTCTCAGTGAGGCATGTAGCTGCTCCCAAAAACGAGCAACGAACAACACGCGTCGATCGGAGATGATCGTACGGGGAACTCCATGTAAACACAATATTGTTGCAATATACAAATCCGCATACTTCTTGGCATGGAATCCTGTATGTACCAGGATGAAATGTGCTGATTTGGTTAACCGATCAATGATCACCAAAATCGAATCATGCTTAAGAGCTGTGAGAGGTAATCCAACAATGAATTCCATACTAATATTCTCCCACTTCCATACTGGAATGCTTAGCTGTTGCAAAGCTCCCGCTTTCTTCATTTGGTTGGCCTTAACTCGCCGACACATATCACTTCCTGATACGTATTTAGCAATCTCACACTTCATCCGGGTCCACCAAAATTTAGTTTTCAATTCTTGGTACATCTTATGCTGCTCGGATGAATAGAAAATTTGGACAAGTGAGCCTCATCCAAAATTTTCTTCCGCAGTCTCATATAACGGGGTACAACTATCCATTCTTTGAGCCATATGGTACCTTTCTCATCTAACCGGAAACATTTTATTTCCCCATTCTTCAACCTTCTCCTAATAGGAGACATGCCCTTGTCTTGCTTCTGAGATTTCATAATCTCCCCCTTTAAGATGGCTATGAGAGCTAGATTATGCAGAGCTCCATATGGAACAAAGTAGAGACTTGGTTCTTCCTCTTCTATTGGCGTAATGGTCAGATTGTAAATATGAGATTTCCGGCTGAGTGCGTCGGCAACCACATTTGCCTTACCCGGATGATAGTGAATCTCAATCTCATAGTCCTTGATCAGCTTTAACCATCGTTGTTGTCACATATTCAACTCTTTTTGAGTGAATATGTACTTCAAACTTTTGTGGTCGGTGTAGAGATGAACTAGATTTCCCAATAGGTAGTGTCTCCGCATATTCAAAGCTAGTACCACGGCAGCCAGCTCCAGATCATGAGTTAGATAATGGTGTTCATGATTCCGTAATTGCCGTGATCCATATGCGACCACATGTCCTTCTTGCATAAGTACGCAACCAAGTCTAATGCCTGACGCATCACAATAAATATCAAAGGGCTTGGTTGTATCTGGTTGAGATAAAACCGGGGCTGTTGTGAAGTGTTTCACCAACGCTTGAAAAGCTTCCTCATATGGCTTGCTCCAATCGTATTTGATGCCCTTTTTCAATAGCTCCATCATAGTTTTAGAGATTTTGGAGAAACTCGAGATGAACCTCCGATAATATCCCGCCAAACCTAAGAAGCTACGAACTTCATGGACTGATGTTGGAGACTTCCATTTCAGCACTTGTTCAATCTTGGATCAACCGCAATGCCTTCCACAGAAATAATATGCCCAAGAAATGGCACTTGATTGATCCAAAATTCTCATTTACTAAACTTTGCATAGATCTTGTGATCTCTCAATCGTTGGAGCACAATATGCAAATGTTTAGTGTGTTCCTCCTCTGATTTGGAATAGACCAAGATATCATAGATAAATACCACGACAAATTGATCCAACTCCGGCATGAACACTGAGTTCATAAGATACATAAAGTGAGCCGGAGCATTGGTCAATCCAAATGACAAGACAAGGTACTCATAGAGTCCACATCTTGTCCAGAAAGTTATTTTTGGAATATCCTCCGCTCGAATCTTGATTTGATGATATCCCAACCTTAAATCCTTCTTATAGAAAACCTTAGCACTCACTAATTGATCGAAGAGAAAATAAATTATTGGTAGTGGATACTTGTTATTTATCGTCACAGCATTTAACGGACGATAATCGATGCATAGCCTTAGCGTCTCATCTTTCTTCTTTACAAATAAAGCCGAGCAATCCCATGGTGAAGAACTTGGACTAATAAATCCCTTGTCCATCAGTTCTTTTAGTTGCTCTTTCAATTCAGCCAATTTCATGCGGAGCCATTTTGTATGGTCTCCGAGGTATTGGCGTGGTTCCTAGTATCAATTCTATTTTGAATTCCACCTTGCGCTCAGGTGGTAAGCCTAGAAGATCTTAGGAAAACACGTCCGGGTATTCACAGACTACCGGAATGTCTTCTAATTTACAAGCTTCGACATTACATACTTCTGGAATGTCGGAAACAACTTTGCCAGAAACACAGTATGACGCCCGTGAAGTGGAGAGTCCAAATGAACACTCCGGTTCTCGATGTCTAGAACAGCCCTATGGAAATTTAACCATGACATTCCCAATATGGCATCGATTCCTTGACCTTCGAGAATAATGAGGGTGGTAGGATAAAATTTTCCACCCAAACACAGTGGTGCTTTAGAAACGATTTCATTAGCTGATATGTGACACCCAGTTCCGAAAATAGAACCAAGTGAATGCATATGTGTGCCCAGGATGTTCTTCACACATACACATGTAATCCACAAACTGAATTCAGAATATAACCACGAGTAAATAGTGTTTAAGTACTTTATTACAATGACTCAAAGTCTCACTCATGAATCTCTAACTTATTCTTGCAGCGGAAGTCTCTAAACGACAACGGAAATAACTAAACAGCAGGCTCCAATCTTCATCTCCACAGGCATGTTGACGGTAGTCCGCACACCTAGTACTCCACATGGTCCTCAAAGTAATCGTCTCCTGTAGCTGATGTTTATGTGGTAATGCAAGGGTGAGTACATGTCGTACTCAGCAAGTGCGGAAAAAGTATGACATGTAGCTTACAACAAGGTAAAAAATAAAAAGGCTCATTGCAGCAAGCAAATTTTATTTCACAAACATGATAAAAACAGCAACTCTTTCTAGGTGAAATTTATTCCATCATACTCAAATAATTCAGCAACATCCTCTCATCATAATTCACCATTTATCAAGTCTCATCCAGCCATTAATCTTTCTCAAGTTCATCTCATACTCATAAATATTCATAGCCATCTCCTTTTCATATAACCGAAACCCAACTCATTGTCATGACTCAAAACAGTCCCAAAACCAACCCCAGTGATCATACCATAATCATACCGAATAAACATCCCAAATTTGCCTCTAATCATGTAAGTTGGCGAGGTGCTTGTGACTGGAAGCACAGCTATCATGATAGTTTTACACTCTGTAGAGGTGGCACCACTTTACCCACAAGTTTGTGATTTCGTCACCTGTCGGTGACTGCAGAACCTCCATTATACCAGTACACAACCGTCGGTATACGGCCAAGAGATCACAAAATAGCCTTTACAAAGGGGCTACTAGATGTATGGACCCACTGAGGTTTCACCGGCAGGCTCGAATCACCATTCTCCCACCCACGGGTCCCCTCTTGTGGCATGCAGTTCCCAGGGCAGTCCTCCTCGACCCCTATTCCCCGTACCATCCACGGTCCATAACAAGCTAGCAACACACCTAATTAATCAGCTAAGCCGCACCCATATTTGGCCTTGTGGTGGCACTGTTTTCCTGGCATGTGCTGGCATGAAACCGATCCTTAGATTCACGGCAAGTAAACCACCATCTCATTCAGCAACATCCACGAACCAATCTTGCCTAGATCTCCCCGATTCCATGCTCATTATCATCATCAAGTTCTCATCATCATTATTCATATGTGTGCAGTAGCTAAACATTTTTTAATTCAACTTCCCGTATCCCGTAGATTAAGCGAAGCAAAAAGGAAAAAACGACCATACCCGACTCATCAACTTTCCCGGCGACAAGGATGGTTAACAAAACTAGTAAACTCCTATAAAAAGGGTGTCCCATCAAGTTGACTCAAGCATACGAGTTTTCACAAACAAAACAGTTTCAAAACATGGGATCAATATGGTCAAGGGGCACTTGCCTTGCTCCCATGGCTCTTGTTGTTCAAGTGTCTCGAAGTCTTGGTGCTGTAGTTCCTCGTAGATGGCCTCTTGAGCTTGTCCTTCTACTCATGACCACACACATACAAAATTTACAGCAATCAATCATCATGCACAAACTTTACTTAAGATGCAATGGAGTAGATGGATGCAAATCCTATGGTGCTGTTTTATTAAACCAGTTTGTACGTGTTCTTGCATGTTTTAATGGGTTTTCATGGGGTTTTATGATGAACAAGGGTGTTGGGATCAAGTGTGGACGTGGCGATGATCTTGACTCAAGATATAGATCAATTCCACCGTAAAAAACCAATCAAAACACGATCTGTCCACACGCAAAAGTTTCTGCTCGAAGGGGGCGAAGAAAACGGATGAGAAAAAACAGCGGCGACGTCGTAAGATGGGTAATGGGGACCTACCTCTCTTCCTCTATGTGGCAGGGCCTTCCTCCTAGCAATGGCAGCAGCGAGGAATTTTTCTATGGAAGATTAGGGTAGGACAGATCGTCGGCTTCTTTTCCGGCGACGGCGAGGCGTGACGGGGCTCGTCGGCGGGTCTCAACGACAGGGCTCGACGGCGGGGCTCGACGGCGACCAAACTCCGACATGGGGGTGCCAACTCGGCGACTTTGAGGGGGAGGGGCTCCAAGTCGGCGACATGGGGAGGGGGAGGGGGAGGGGGAGGCTGCGGCCAAAAAGGGGGGCTGGGCGTTGTATTTATAAGGGGGAGAAAAGAGGAGTCCTACTCCAATTGGAACTCAAACAAGAGTCATAGTCAATTTGGAACTCAACCAACTTATCCCCTTAGTTGGGTGCGGCAGCCTTGGGGACTTAATCCCCCCAAATGTGGGGAAAATTCCCCTTTTGTGGAATTGGGGAATTTGGAAATTTTGGGGAAATTTTGGGGTAATTTGGGAATGACTCATTTTTCAGATATCTTTTTCCATTCCTCACCATTTCTATGTCCCTTGTTCCATTTCTACATTCTCCTCTCCATTTCTATGTCCCATTCTCCATTTCTCTACATTCCCCTCTCCATTTCTATGTCCCATTCTCCATTTCTACATTTCCCTTCTCCATTTCTATGCCCCATTCTCCATTTCTATATTCCTTCTCCATTTCTGTTGTTTTTCCTCCATTTCTATGGTTCGTTTCTCCATTTCTATGGTTCTTTCTCCATTTCTACTTCTTTTATAATGCTTCTCTTCATTAAAAATGTATGCAATGCATGGAAATGAATTTAAGGTTGTTACAAACCTACCCCCCTTAGACTGAATCTCACCCTCGAGATTCGATAGAGTGAAGAATAGATGAGGGAATTCCGCCTTGATATCTTCCTCACGCTCCCATGTGGTTTCGGCTTCCGTGTGATGGCTCTATTGTACCTTGCACCAACGGATCACTTTGTTCCTCGTGACCCTTTCCTTCAGGTCCAAAATTTTGACGGGGTGTTTCACATAGGTCAGATCCTCTTGAAGTTCAAGTTCATCCATCGGTACTTGTTCTTCCGGTACTCTTAAACACTTCTTGAGTTGGGATACGTGAAACACATCGTGCACGTCCGAGAGGTGCGTTGGAAGCTCTAGTTCATAGTCCACCTCTCCTCGCTTGCCCAAAATCTTGAATAGCCCGATGTAGCGAGGTGCTAACTTGCCTTTGATGTTGAACCGTCGTTGGCCTCGGATAGGCGATACCTTAAGATACACGAAGTCTCCCACTTCGAAGGTCAATCTTCTTCGCCTATTGTCCACATAACCTTTTTGTCGTGACTGAGCGGCCTTCAGGTTTTCTCGTATGTTTGGACTTGTTTTTTGGCGTCTTGCAGCACTTAGGGTCCAAACACTTGGCTTTCTCCGGTCTCCTTCCAGAACAGCGGTGTTCTACACCGTCTACCATACAATGCTTCGAAAGGTGACATTTTCAAGCTGGCTTGATAGCTGTTGTTGTACGAGAATTCAGCATATGGAAAGCTCCTATCCCAACTACGCCCATGTTTCAAGGCGCAAGCTCTAAATATGTCTTCCAAAATCTGATTTGTCCTCTCCGTTTGCCCGTCGGTTTGCGGGTGATAAGCGGAGCTAAAATTCAGTCGTGTACCCATGGCTTCGTGCAGCTTCTTCCAGAACCTGGAGGTAAATTGAGAACACCGATCTGAAGCTATCCTCTTCGGAACTCCATGGCGACACACAGTTTGCTCCATATACAGCTCGGCTAGTTGTGCGACGCGGTACTTGGATCTAACAGGAAGGAAATGGGCTTAGAGTCGTAACCTGACTGAGTACGTGGCAGTCCGACTATGAAATCCATGTTGATGTCTTACCACTTCCACTTGGGTACTTTCAATGGCTGCAACAATCCAGCGGGTCTTTGATGTTCGACCTTCACTCGTTGGCACGTGTCGCATAAGGCAACATATTCAGCTATGTCCCTTTTTATACCATCCCACCAATAGCAAGTTTTCAGGTCCTTGTACATCTTTGTACAGCCGGGATGTATGGAATAAGGTGAGTCATGTGCCTCTTTTAATATCGTGTCGCGGATGTGCTTCACGTTAGGCACACAAATCCTCTTCCCTAACCAAAGCGTGCCTTTCTCGTCTTCCTTGAAATCCTTTTCTATGCCTTGTAGGATTCTTTCCTTGATTTCCTCATCCGTTGCTTGGCCACCTCGTATCTCTTGTTCCAGCGAGGAGTTCAGTTCTATCACCTCCATCTCGTTCAAGAACCCGAGATGTAACCGCTCGAAAGCCTTGCGCAGCTCGGGTGGCAGCTCCCGAAACGTGAGTTGGTGACATGCTCCCTTTCGGCTCAACGCATCAGCTACTACATTGGCCTTTCTGGGGTGATAGTTGATTCCAACATCATAATCCTTGATGAGTTCCAACCATCGACGTTGCCTCAAATTCAGATCCATTTGCGTGAATATATACTTGAGGCTTTTGTGATCCGTATAGATCTCACATCGGTGGCCAAGGATATAATGCCTCCAAATCTTCAAGGCATGTATCATGGCAGCAAGTTCCAAGTCATGTGTGGGGTAATTCAGCTCATGTTTCTTTAGTTGCCTCGACGCATAGGCTGCCACTTGTCCTTCTTGCATAAGCACACATCCAAGCCCTTGTCTTGATGCGTCACAATATATGTCGAAGCTCTTGCTCACGTCCGGCAATACCAAAACCGACGCTGTGGTTAATCTCTTCTTTAGCTCCTAAAAGCTTTCTTGACACACTGGTGTCCACTGAAATGCTTTCCCTTTCATTAGCAATTCAGTCACAGGCTTCGCTATTTTGGAGAAATCCTTGATGAACCGGCGGTAGTATCCAGCCATCCCAAGGAAACTCCGAATATCTCTCACATTCTGCTATCGATTCCACTTCAAAACATCTCCCACTTTTCTGGGATCAACCAATACTCCTCCTTCGGAGATAATGTGGCCTAGGAACGATATCTCCTTTAGCCAAAATTGACACTTGCTGAACTTGGCATACAATTGATGCTCTCGCAGTTTTTGCAATGTCAACCTCAAGTGTTCTTCATGTTCTTCCTCGCTTTTCGAATACACCATGATATCGTCGATGAAAACCATGACAGACTTGTCCAATTAGTCCATGAAGACCTTATTCATGAGGTACATAAAGTATGTGGGTGCATTCGTTAACCCAAAAGACATAACGGTATATTCATACGAACCATACCGTGTTCGAAATGCAGTCTTGGGTATGTCAGAGGGCTTAGTCTTCAGCTGGAAGTATCCCGACCGAAGATCAATCTTGGAGAAAATTCAGGCACCTTTCATTTGATCGAACAGGTCCTGTATACGGGGCAGCAGGTATTTATTCTTGATCGTCACCTCGTTGAGAGACCTATAGTTCACACACATCCTTTGGGCCCCATCTTTCTTGTCTACGAAGAGCACGGGGGCTCCCTATGGTGACAAGCTTGGGTGTATAAAACCCTTGTGTAGCTGCTCCTGAATTTGCTTCTTGAGCTCCACTAGTTCATTAGCGGGCATCCTATACGGCCTCTTCGCTATAGGTGCAGTTCCGGGTATTAAATCAATGGCAAATTCAATGTCCCGGTCAGGTGGCATACTTGGAAGTTCTTCCGGGAACACATCTGAATATTCTTGAACCACCGGAATGCTTTCCAATGTCGCTTCTTCGACGTGGTTCAGTGCTGCCTTCTCGGTTGCCAGTTGGGCTGCCTCGAACTCAATACGAGTACCGTGCTCACTTATCAACTGCACGATCCTCTCATCACATTGAATCACTCCATTGTGCTTGCTTAACCAGTCCATTCCAAGTATTATGTCGATCCCTTGGAAATCCAAGATGATAAGGTTGGCGAGAAAGTCTACCCCCCTTATTTTAATGCTTACCCTCGGAATAGAATTCAGAATTGAAAGAAGTGATTTCCCAACTATATGCATCAAGGTGTATGAACTAAGTATCTTCTTTTATTAATTTCAGCCTATATGAGGATGTGAACATGTGACGAAGCATCTCACATCTCTCCACTATGTGTGGATGTGGACAATCGCCGAAGTGTCCCACAACTCACATCAGCACATAAACCAAGCAATCATCATAAAAATTCAGCACACCACTCTTATTATGGAAACCTAAACTTAATCGTGAGAACCGGTGCTGTTCTCGCCGTGTCACGGGGGTGGTACATACATGGGCGCACGCCATGGTGTCGGCTGTCCATGTAGGGACAGATGACGCTGGTGCTCCATTTGTTCCCGCGTTGGCATGAGTCTCCTCTTATTTTTCCAGCAAGTACAGCTTCTTGCGGAGGTAACGGATCTCTTCTTGTGCGCTTGCATATTGGTTTCCTAATTCCACGAGCAACCTTTGAGACTTGTCAGCAGCTTGTGGGTTGGAAAGAGCTGTTACATGGGGTCCAATGATCGCCCTTGTACCACTCTTCCGATACGGGTGCAGCTCAAAAGTGGTGTCCTCAAGCTACCCACGGAAGGCGTAGCACAGTCCGGTGAGTGCATCCCATGCAGTATCATCAATAGCTTTTACCCTTGTAGCTCTTCATGCGGGTGCGAAGTGCCGAATGACAACCCTACCGTTAGATAGGATGGTTACTCCAGCCTTCCACTCTTCATGTCCAAGACGAGGGACCTTCTAATTTGCGAGCTTCGACATTACATACTTCTGGAATGTCGGAAACAACTTTGCCGAGAAACACAGTATGACGCCCGTGAAGTGGAGAGTCTAAATGAACACTCCGGTTCTCGATGTCCAGAGCAGCCCTATGGAAATTTAACCATGACATTCACAATATGGCATCGATTCCTTGACCTTCGAGGATAATGAGGATGGTAGGATAAAATTTTCCACCCAAACACAGTGGTGCTTTAGAAACGATTTCATTAGCTAATATGTGACACCCGGTTCCGAAAATAGAACCAAGTGAATGCATATGTGTGCCCAGGATATTCTTCACACATACACATGTAATCCACAAACTGAATTCAGAATATAACCACGAGTAAATAGTGTTTAAGTACTTTATTACAATGACTCAAAGTCTCACTCATGAATCTCTAACTTATTCTTGCATCGTAAGTCTCTAAACGACAGCGGAAATAACTAAACATCAGGCTCCAATCTTCATCTCCACATGCATGTTTGTAAGTGCATCTAGGATATCCCTTATGGGTTTTGGCTAATTGATGACGAACATATGAGATCCTAATGAAACTATTAAGATGATTGCAGGATAAACAAAGTGAATTGGCTCGGCACACACAAAAAGGTGAAAAATAGAGTGGTGCCCGAAAAGGAAGACGTTAGTGGAATTTAGAGGAGCAAAGTAGATATAAATGTATAGGTTGTGTGTGAGAGAGACACATCCCAAGGGCTCATGACTTTGCGTAAGGGTAAGGGGTTTAAAAATCAACTAAAATCCACTGAAAACCGGACTAGTCCGTTCATGGACCGGACTAGTCCGTTTAACTTTCTGAAAGACGCAAACATAGTGCACCGGACTAGTCCACCTTGTGAACCAGACTAGTCCGGTCAGCTCACTGGAATGCAACCGGACAAGTCCGGTTTTAGACCGGACTAGTCCGGTCATGTCTCTGTTGTCCTCTTTAGAGGACTACGGACTAGTCCATCCAAGCGACAGGACTAGTCCGCTAAAGTTTCTGAAACCCCATCTCACATAGCACCGGACAAGTCCGGTTTGTGGACCGGACTAGTCCGGTTAACCCACTGGAAGTAGACCGGACAAGTCCGATCATATACCGGACTAGTCCGGTAGTAGGTTTAACAACGGTAACTCTTTGGGAAAGCCTATAAAAAGAGGTCCTTCGCCTTTTCCCAAAGGTGACACGACTCATACTGTCAAAAACTGAAACCCTAGCGCCGCCACCTGTCCCAAGAGCCCAAAAACACGTCTCCCCACACATCTAAGGTGCAAAAAGGTGAAGATCAATAAAATACTTGGATTTGGGATTGGGAGATCGTCGTTCCTTCGTTGTGAGCTCTTGGGGTTTGATCTCTCTACACTCATATTCTGCATTGTAATCTTTTTGAGTGTATTTGATCAACTTCTCATTGTAATTCTTGTGGGAGCCCTCAACGTGTGAGGTTGCCCCATAAACACGGTGATTACACTTGATAGTAAAGTCAAGTCGGCCTGTGTGGTGACTTGAAGAGGGAAAGGGTTGGGAACCCGGCTCTGCGTGAGCATCCTCAACGAGGACGTAGATCTCTTGGTGAGATCGAACCTCGGTAAAAATTCATGTCTTTTGTCTCTCATTTGTTTTACATCTTGACACATTAGATCACTAGTTTGCTAGTCATCGTTTGAGTTCCTTACAAGTTTGCACGTGCATCCATACAATAAATTTAAGTTATAAAAACTGTTGTTCTTATTCCGCTGCTATAAGATTAAATTTGTGAGACACACTTAATCAACTCAAATAATTCAGCACACCGGACTAGTCCGCCCACACAACCGGACTAGTCCGGTCAGTGAAGTTTCTGATAACTTTATTAAGTGTGCAGGAATTCTTTAAAGGCCTATTCACCCCCCTCTAGGTCACATTCAATTGGTATCAGAGCCAAGTTCTCCACCAACGAGACTCACATCTCGGAGAGATCAATGGCCTCTGAGAAGAACAACGATATCCCGAAGACGAACAACAACGATGAGGAGCAAGAAGCCAAAGCCTTCGATGTGCTGAAAGAAAATCCACATGACGATGATGAAGTGAGACAACTAAAGACATTACTGAGAAAGAAGTTAATGGCACAAAAGGGAAAAGAGGAAGAAAATACGATGGGGAGTGGTCATCACGACTACTCCCGGTATCCTTACAACTACAACCGTCTCAATTCAAATAATCATTATCTCTCTATTCCTATGGGAAGGCCCCCACAGTTTGACGGAAGTGACTACACCATGTGGAAGTACAACATGAAGATGCATCTGATATTCCTGAACCCTAGTCTGTGGCACATTGTTTGCACAGGCATCAATATTCCGGACACGGATGATGAACTCACCCCAGAACAAGAACAAGAGATTCACAGAAACGCACAAGCCGTCGCCGTGATCACATCATCACTAAGCTGAGAGGAATTCACAAAGATCGATGGGTTAGAAAGTGCAAAAGAAATCTGGGATACCCTCAAGACAGCTCACGAAGGAAATAGGTCAGTTCGTGAAGCCAAAATCGAAATGCTTGAAGGAGAGTTGGGGAGATTTGCTATTGAAGAAGGCGAATCACCTCAAGACATGTACAACTGGATGAAAGCACTCATCAACAAAATTCGTGCTTATGGAAGTAAGAAATGGACAGATCACGAAGTGGTCAAAAGAATGATTAGAGCCTTCATGCCAAGAAACGTCACACTTTGCTCAATGATTAGAGAAAGCCCCGGGTTTCACAAATGACTCCCGATGAGTTATTGGGAAAGATCATAAATCATGAAATGATGGAGAAAGAGGCTCAATACGTCAAAGACTTAGCCGAGCTCACCTCTTCTAAAAAGAAAGAAGTTGCTCTCAAAGCAACGTGCAGACCCAAACTCAAAGAAACTCGTGAAGAACAAGACGATGGAGATACAAGCGACGAATGCACCGATCTTGATGACGAAGAAATGGTACTCTTCATCAAAAAGTTCAAACGCATGATGAAGAGAAGACACGGCAACAATTCACATGAAGGCAAAAGCAAGGATAAAGGAAAATCCAAGGCTCGATGCACTTGCTACAACTGCGGAGAGTATGGTCACTTCATGGTGGACTGTACTTATGAAGAAAACAAAAAGAAGAAGGAAACAAGATCTCAAGAAAAGAAAAATTTCAGAAAAAGAAGACAAGCCCATCAAGCTCACATTGGGAAGGAGTGGGACTCAAACGACGAGTCCTCCTCCGATGAAGAAGAAGAGATGGCCACTTTCGCAGTCAAGAAACCAACTATGAGAGCCACACTCTTTCCGAACATGGGAGGACGGGACATGAACAACCACACTTGTCTTATGGCTAAGGAAGGCAAGAAAAAGGTTCGACTTACTCCTCCTGTGCTAAATTCCTCCATTGATGACTTTGATAGCTCTAGTGATAATGAAGAACTGTTTAGAGGGCTAAGTAAAATTGCTTTAAAGAAAATGGAAATGTTGTCAAACGAAATCTTTGAAAAGGAGGAACTTGTCAACCGACAAGAAGATATGCTCATCCGTGAGAGGAAGAGATATCAAGAAGTTGAAAAGCTTCTTGAGCTTGAAAGAGAGAAGAATGAGTCACTTGAGTTAGAGCTAGCCTTGAGTAAGGAAACTTACTCAAAGTTAGAGGACTCACGCATTGCAATCAAGGAAGAACTTGCTAACTTGTCAAAAGTTAACAAAATCCTTGAGGTGCAAGTTAAGTCGCTCAAACAAAGTGACCCCTCTTCCTCCAAGAGCTCTTCCTCCAAAGACATGAGCTCGACAACAGTAAGAACCTGCACTTGCTCTAGTAAGAAGAATGTAATTTCTAATGCTTCAACCCCACATGACATGCATTCTTCTCAAAACGGCATCTTTGATAAGGAGAAGATCAAATATGCACGAAGTGCATATATGATCACTAGACCTCCCAATGTCAAAGATGGACTTGGCTTCGATAGGAATAAACACATGTCTACTTCTAATCATGCTAAGAATAGGATCATTTTTGTTAAAGAAAAATCCCATGAATCTGAGCTACAAACACTGTTCCATACATTTGATGCTTCTTATGTTCTCATGAAAAACAAGTATGGAAAAGTCATTGCTAAATATACAGGGCCACGCCACAAGAACTTGAAAACTTGTGTGTGGGTGCCCAAGACTCTTGTGACTAACCTGAGAGGACCCAAGCAAGCTTGGGTACCTAAAACCCAGAAATAATTCTATTTTGCAGGCTTACTCCTCCGGTGGATCTAAGTGGGTGCTAGATAGCGGATGCACAAATCATATGACCGGAGAGAGAGGTATGTTTGTGGAATACGAGTGCAACAAGGATCCAAGTGAAGGTATATACTTTGGAGATAACAGCCAAGGAAAGGTCCTTGGTAGTGGTAACATTGAAATATCCTCTCAACACACCTTATCTAATGTTTTACATGTAGACTCTCTAGATTATAATCTTTTATCAATATCTCAACTATGCGACAAAGGTTACAACTGTTTATTCACTAATGAGGGTGTGACCGTCTTTAGAAGAAGCGATGGCTCGATTGCATTCAAGGGATTGTTGAAGGGAAAGCTTTATCTTGTTGAATTCAACAAAGATAAAGCCGAACTCAACACTTGCTTGGTTGCTAAGACCAACATGGGATGGCTGTGGCATAGACGGCTAGCCCATGTTGGAATGAGAAATCTGCAGAAACTTCTAAAAGGTGGTCACATCCGTGGTCTTAAGGATGTGGTTTTTGAAAAAGACAGGCCGTGCAGCGCTTGTCAAGCAGGAAAACAGGTTGGAGCACCACACCCCGCCAAGAATGTGATGACCACCGCTAAACCGCTGGAACTTCTCCACATGGATCTCTTTGGTCCAATTGCGTACATCAGCATCGGCGGTAACAAATACGGTTTAGTAATTGTTGATGATTTTTCAAGATTTACCTAGGTATTTTTCTTGTATTATAAATCAGAAACTCAAGGAATCCTCAAGAAGTTCTTGAAAAGAGCTCAAAATGAATTCTCATCAACCGTAAAGAATATCAGAAGTGACAATGGGACAGAATTCAAGAACACCCAAGTTGAAGAATATCTCAATGAAGAAGGTATAAAGCATGAATTCTCGGCACCCTACTCTCCTCAACAAAATGGGGTGGCTGAAAGGAAGAACAGAACATTGATCGAAATGGCGAGAACAATGTTGGATGAATACAAGACATCAGACCGATTTTGGGCAGAAGCAGTGAACACCGCTTGTCATGCCACAAATCGGTTGTACCTTCATCGACTACTGAAGAAAACTCCATATGAGCTTCTCACGGGTAAAAAGCCTAACGTTTCCTATTTCAAAGTTTTTGGTTGCAAATGTTTTATTCTGAACAAGAAACCAAGGGCCTCGAAGTTTGCTTCGAAGTCCGATGAAGGATTCTTGCTCGGATATGAATCGAATGCCTACGCCTATCGTGTCTTCAACAAGGTGTCCGGCCTTGTTGAAGTAGCGCGTGACATAGTGTTCGATGAAACTAACGGCTCACAAGTGGAGCAAGTCGATAAGTCTATGCTAGATAAGGAGGAAGCTCCATGTGAAGCGCTGAAGAAAATGACACTTGGTGATATCCTACCACGAGAGGAGACACAAGATGAATTTCAACAAGGAAGCAATGATCAAGGGGGAGCTCCTACACAAGATCAAGTTGAGGAAGATCAAGAAAATCAAGATGATCATGGAAGCCATGATCTAGGGGGAGACATGACACATGAAGACAATGAAGAACAAACAACTATCAAATTCCACACCCAAGAGTACATCAGTGTGTGCAAAGGGACCATCCTGTCAACAATATCATTGGAGATATTGCTAAGGGAGTAACTACTAGATCTCAAATTGCAAATTTTTGTGAACATTATTCTTTTGTGTCTTTTCTGGAGCCATACAGGGTAGAAGAAGCCTTAAGGGATCCTGACTGGGTGATTGCGACGCAAGAGGAGCTGAACAACTTCAAAAGAAATGAAGTGTGGGAGCTGGTGGAAAGACCAAGGGCGAACATCGTTGGAACCAAATGGGTCTTTCGGAACAAGCAAGATGAACATGGAGTAGTGACAAGAAATAAAGCGAGGTTGGTGGCCAAAGGTTATTCTCAAGTGGAAGAGTCCCTCTCTCAATGGTCCGATAAAGGAGGAAGTCTATGTGGAGCAGCCACCGGGGTTCGAAGATCAGAAGTATCCCAACCATGTCTATAAACTGCGTAAGGCTCTCTATGGCCTCAAACAGGCTCCTCGAGCCTGATATGAGTGCCTTAGAGATTTTCTGATTCAAAATGGATTCAAAATTGGTAAAGCTGACTATACACTCTTTACTAAACATTTTGATGATCATTTATTCGTATGTCAAATTTATGTTGATGATATTATCTTTGGATCCACTAACAAGTCCTTCTGTGAAGAATTTAGCAAAATAATGACAGACAGGTTCGAGATGTCAATGATGGGTGAATTGAAGTTCTTCTTGGGATTTCAAGTAAAGCAACTGAGAGAAGGTACATTTATAAGCCAAACTAAATATACACAAGACATTCTCAAGAAATTCAATATGGACAAAGCCAAGCCCATCAAGACACCCATGGCCATCAACGGACATCTCGACCCCAATGAAGACGGTCCAAATGTGGACCAAAAGGTATATCGGTCCATGATTGGCTCCTTACTATACTTATGTGCATCTAGGCCAGATATTATGCTTAGTGTTTGCATGTGTGCAAGGTTTCAAGCCGCACCTAAAGAGTGTCACTTAATTGCTGTAAAAAGAATCCTAAGGTACCTTGTGCACACACCCAACTTGGGCCTTTGGTATCCCAAAGGATCCAAGTTTAACTTGATAGGGTATTCCGACGCCGACTATGCAGGATGCAAAGTCGATAGAAAGAGCACGTCAGGAACTTGTCAATTTCTTGGTAGGTCCCTAGTTTCTTGGTCATCTAAAAAGCAAAACTCCATTGCTCTTTCCACAGCGGAAGCAGAGTATGTTGCAGCCGGTAGTTGCTGTGCGCAACTGCTTTGGATGCAACAAACTCTTAGGAACTACGGCTACAATCTAAGTCATATCCCGCTTCTATGCGATAATGAAAGTGCTATAAAGATTGCACACAACCCTGTAGAGCACTCAAGAACTAAACACATAGACATCCGTCATCACTTTCTTAGAGATCATTCATTAAAAGGTGACATAGCTATTGCACATGTTAGGACTGAAAAACAACTTGCAGATATTTTTACCAAACCATTAGATGAGAAAAGGTTCTGTGAACTAAGAAATGAGCTAAACATTCTTGACTCCCGAAATGTGGCTTGAAACATTGTATACCTGGTTGCAACTTAAATTGTTCCTCCGTATTGTCAAAAATGCTCCTCCTCTCCTTTCTACTCAGAAAACTATTTTTAATGAATAAATCTTGTGGATTATGACCATTGTTCGATTGTTGATTGCCTACAAGTCGTAATCACCAAGACTACTTGCAAAATTGTTGTCCTTGGATCACTATTAGTTATCTATATATGTATCAAGTCTATTGGAAACGGACTAATCCGATTTCCAACCGGACTAGTCCGGTCAGTCGAATATAGAAGCAGTTAGCCGGACCAAACGCCTCCCTCTCCACTCATAAGCACTTTGTCTCACCCTCTCTCCTAAACCCTAGCTCTCAAAGTGATTTTCGAGTTGAGCCCTCAAACTCGGAGTTTTCTCCGTGAAAAAGCCTCTTCTCGACGAGGGTATCCTACTTTCCGGACTCATCCGGACTGATTTCCACTCCTTCAACGCGAATCTTCAAATCTTGGTAAATCCCCCCCAAAACCAAAATCTCAATCTTTCTAGCTCTAGCTAGTTTCCTTTGATTTCAAAAGGATGTACATTGCATAAATAGATGTATTCTTACCACTTTCCTACCCTTGTGTCCTTAAATAGGAGATTTGTTTCAAATGAAACATTCAATTTAGGGTTCTTATGCTAGGCCGGACTAGTCCGGCGCTCAGATGCGGACAAGTACGGTCCACCGGACTAGTCCGCACTCTAAAACCGGATAAGTCCGGTCTCTGACAGTTGAACCCCTACACTTCCATTTGAAGTCGATAATGCGTCCGTTTGCATCTAATCCTTAAACTCCTTATCAGGCATCATGTCTTTAGGATCAAATGACGGCTCTTTTCACATTGACGAAGAAGTTCAACGTGAAAGAGTGAGGAGAGCTAAGGAGGGAGTGATGAAGAAGAGACATGATGTCAATGCTCACTCTCCACCCTCCGATGACAATCTACCTATGAAGAGGAAAGTCATTATCAAAAGGCCTCAAAGGAAAGATGCTGCTGAGGGCTCGTCAGGGCCAAGAAGAGTTCTCAATAAAGGGAAGGGACTTGCTAGTGGCCCCATTGGGCCTCTGAAAATGAAAAATCCCGTTCACCGCAACAGGCAGCCTTCAAGTGAGGATTTCACTGGAAAAGGGAATGAGCTAGCTGATAACTTTAGGAAGATTGAAGTGTATGACCGACGTAAACAATGTTCTGATCCAAGGTTCTGGAGCAACTTCCATGCAGACTACTACGAGCATGTGTACATGAAGATGAAGAATCCCGTAGTAGAGAGTAAATGGCTAAATGTTGAATACCTGAAGTCGAAGAGGTATCCTGCCTTTCATGAGATGGTGGAGGCCTTAGAGAGGCACGGTCTGACGGACCTACTATCCTTTGAGTATGACTGGAACAATGAAGTCATTACCCAGTTTTACTCCACTCTCTACTTTGCTCGGGATGATGGAGACAGTCTTACTTGGATGACTCATGGTTCAAGGTATAGTGTCACGTATGATGAATTTGCTAGGATTCTTCACCTCCAAAACACTTTGGATCATGAACTGGTCATTCATAATATGAAACCCCTGGAGAAGGAAGAGCTTGAGTTTCTCTATGACACAAGGATGCCATATGTTCCTCCCACCATCAAATATCTGAAACCCTTCTTTGTGGTCCTCAATAGAGTCTTGAGAAAGACTATAGCTCCGAAGGATGGAGATGCAGGAACTATACAAGGGACCCTGAGGACTCTCATGAAGGTCATTAGTGGGAGGAGACCATTCAATGTCTTTGAGTATATCTACAACGACATTGTGAACATCTCTATTACCCCCAATAGGTCCTGTGGATACGCACCGTATATCATGTACATGATTGAGAAAGTGACGTGACTCGAGTTTGTCAAGGATGTCAAGCATACGGGGTTGAAGCCGCAAAAACCCACCGAGTACACTCTCCCTCCGGCTCCAACTGCCCCGTCCTCTCCACCAGTGGAGAGGAGATCAAAGCAAGCTCATGATGACACTAGGTCTGCAGTTGCTCCTCCTGGTTCTCCACCTGCCCAAGAATCATCTAGCGGCATCCTCAAGATGCTCTCCTCCATCTTTGCCTGCTGCCATAAGATCGAAGACAGGCAACGCAAAGAAAAGCTTGCAAGAAAGAAACATCAGTAGTACGTCAATGCCAATATCAAGTCTATCTGTGCAAAGCTTGAGATTGAGCCCGTTGGATCACCGCCCGCCTCCGAGGACTCAGAGGAAGATCCTGCTCCCGTGGATGCTGAAGATGAAGATCAGACTGAGACTGACGGAGGAGGCAGCGATGAGTGATTCCCCTCAATTTTTCCCTTTTTGGTGCGCCAAAGGGGGAGAGATTGAGATGGAAGATTGAGATTAGACTTGGACTTTTTCTATCTAGTATTAGTTATTAAAATCTTTTGATCAAGGACATGTACCTATTTTTAAAATCTTGTAATGCACTATTTCTTTTCTTATGTGTGATGTACTATGCTCTAATGCCCACTTACATGTTCACTACTGTTTGTCTTTAATTTATCACATTTTGTTTATCACACACCCTGTGAGGCACTCCACCATAAAGTGTGTGCATATGTGAGAAGCTTTTTCTTGATTTCGTTATTATTCTCATATGTGCACACTTTATGAAAATCAACTTTTTACTCTCAATTGTGATATCTCAAATAGTTGTCATCAATCACCAAAAAGGGAGAGATTGTAAGTGCATCTAGGATATCCCTTGTGGGTTTTGGCTAATTGATGACGAACATATGAGATCCTAATGAAACTATTAAGATGATTGCAGGATAAACAAAGTGAACTGGCTCGGCACACACAAAAAGGTGAAAAATAGAGTGGTACCCGAAAAGGAAGACGTTAGTGGAATTTAGAGGAGCAAAGTAGATATAAATGTATAGGTTGTGTGTGAGAGAGACACATCCCAAGGGCTCATGACTTTGCGTAAGGGTAAGGGGTTTAAAAATCAACTAAAATCCACTGAAAACCGGACTAGTCCGTTCATGGACCGGACTAGTCCGTTTAACTTTCTGAAAGACGCAAACATAGTGCACCGGACTAGTCCGCCTTGTGAACCGGACTAGTCCGGTCAGCTCACTGGAATGCAACCGGACAAGTCCGGTTTTAGACCGGACTAGTCCGGTCATGTCTCTGTTGTCCTCTTTAGAGGACTACGGACTAGTCCATCCAAGCGACAGGACTAGTCCGCTGAAGTTTCTGAAACCCCATCTCACATAGCACCGGACAAGTCCGGTTTGTGGACTGGACTAGTCCGGTTAACCCACTGGAAGTAGACCGGACAAGTCTGATCATATACCGGACTAGTCCGGTAGTAGGTTTAACAACGGTAACTCTTTGGGAAAGCCTATAAAAAGAGGTCATTCGCCTTTTCCCAAAGGTGACACGACTCATACTGTCAAAAACTGAAACCCTAGCGCCGCCACCTGTCCCAAGAGCCCAAAAACACGTCTCCCCACACATCTAAGGTGCAAAAAGGTGAAGATCAATAAAATACTTGGATTTGGGATTGGGAGATCGTCGTTCCTTCGTTGTGAGCTCTTGGGGTTTGATCTCTCTACACTCATATTTTGCATTGTAATCTTTTTGAGTGTATTTGATCAACTTCTCATTGTAATTCTTGTGGGAGCCCTCAACGTGTGAGGTTGCCCCATAAACACGGTGATTACACTTGATAGTGAAGTCAAGTCGGCCTGTGTGGTGACTTGAAGAGGGAAAGGGTTGGGAACCCGGCTCTGTGTGAGCTTCCTCAACGAGGACGTAGATCTCTTGGTGAGATCGAACCTCGGTAAAAATTCGTGTCTTTTGTCTCTCATTTGTTTTACATTTTGACACATTAGATCACTAGTTTGCTAGTCATCGTTTGAGTTCCTTACAAGTTTGCACGTGCATCCATACAATAAATTTAAGTTATAAAAACTGTTGTTCTTATTCCGCTGCTATAAGATTAAATTTGTGAGACACACTTAATCAACTCAAATAATTCAGCACACCGGACTAGTCCGCCCACACAACCGGACTAGTCCGGTCAGTCAAGTTTCTGATAACTTTATTAAGTGTGCAGGAATTCTTTAAAGGCCTATTCACCCCCCCCTCTAGGCCAAATTCAATGTTGATGGTAGTCCACACACCTAGTACTCCACATGGTCCTCGAAGTACTCGTCTCCTGTAGCTGATGTTTATGTGGTAATGCAAGGGTGAGTACATGTCGTACTCAGCAAGTGCGGGAAAAGTATGACATGTAGCTTACAACAAGGTAGAAAATAAAAAGGCTCATTGCAGCAAGCAAATTTTATTTCACAAACATGATAAAACAGCAACTGTTTCTAGGTGAAATTTATCCCATCATAATCAAATAATTCAGCAACATTCTCTCATCATAATTCACCATTTATCAAGTCTCATCCAGCCATTAAACTTTCTCAATTTCATCTCATACTCATAAATATTCATAGCCATCTCCTTTACATATAACCGAAACCAAACTCGTTGTCATGACTCAAAACAGTCCCAAAACCAATCCCAATGACCATACCATAACCATACCGAATAAACATCCCAAATTTACCTCTAATCATGTAAGTTGGTCACGTGCTTGTGAACGGAAGCACGGCTATCATGATAGTTTTACACTCTGTAGAGGTGGCACCACTTTACCCATAAGTTCATGATTTCGTCACCCGTGGGCGACTGCAGAACCTCCATTGTAGCAGTACGTAACCGTCGGTGTATGGCCAAGAGATCACAAAATAGCCTTTACAAAGGGGCTACTAGATGTATGGACCCACTGAGGTTTCACAGGCAGGCTCGAATCACCATTCTCCCACCCACGGGCCCCCTCTTGTGCCATGCACTTCCCAAGGCAGTCCTCCTCGACTCCCATTCCCCGCGCCATCCATGGTCCATAGCAAGCTAGCAACACACTAATTAATCAGCTAAGCCGCACCCATATTTGGCCTTGTGGTGGCACTGTTTTCCTGGCATGTGCTGGCATGAACCGGTCCTTAGATCTACGGCAAGTAAACCACCATCTCATTCAGCAACATCCATGAACCAATCTTGCCTAGATCTCCCCGATTCCATGCTCATTATTATCATCGAGTTCTCATCATCATTATTCATACGAGTGCATTAGCTAAATATGTTTTAATTCAACTTCTCGTACCCCGTAGATTAAGCGAAGCAAAAAGGAAAAAGCGACCATACCCGACTCATCAACTTTCCCGGCGACAAGGATGGTTAACAAAACTAGTAAACTCCTATAAAAAGGGTGTCCCATCAAGTTGAATCAAGCATACGAGTTTTCGCAAACAAAACAGTTTCAAAACATGGGATCAATATGGTCAAGGGGCACTTGCCTTGCTCCCGTGGCTCTTGTTGTTCAAGCGTCTCCAAGTCTTGGTGATGTAGTTCCTCGTAGATGGACTCTTGAGATTGTCCTTCTACTCACGACCACGCATATACAAAATTTACAGCAATCAATCATCATGCACAAACTTTACTCAAGATGCAATGGAGTAGATGGATGCAAATCCTATTGTGCTGTTTTATTAAACCAGTTTGTACGTGTTCTTGCATGTTTTAATGGGTTTTCATGGGGTTTTATGATGAACAAGGGTGCTGGGATCAAGTGTGGATGTGGTGATGATCTTGACTCAAGATCTAGATCAATTCCACCGTCAAAAACCGATCAAAATACGATCTGTCCACACGCAAAAGTTTCTGCTCAAAGGGGGCGAAGAAAACGGATGCGAAGAAACAGCAGCGACATCGTAAGATGGGTAATGGGGACCTACCTCTCTTCCTTCTTGTGGCAGGGCCTTCCTCCTAGCAATGGCAGCAGCGGGGAATTTTTCTATAGAAGATTAGGGTAGGACAGATCGTCGGCTTCTTTTCCAGCGACGGCGAGGCGTGACGGGGCTCGTCGGCGGGTCTCGACGACGGGGCTCGACAGATGAGCTCGACGGCGGGGCTCGACGGCGACTAAACTCCGGCAGGTGGGGTGCCAACTCGGCAACTTGGAGGGGGAGGGGCTCCAAGTCGGCGACTTGGGGAGGGGGAGGCTGCGGCCAAAAAGGAGGGGGAGCTTGGGGTTGTATTTATAAGGGGGAGAAAAGAGGAGTCCTACTCCAATTGAAACTCAAACAAGAGTTCTAGTCAATTTGGAACTCAACCAACTTATCCCCTTAGTTGGGTGCGGTAGCCTTGGGGATTTAATCCCCCCAAATGTGGGGAAAATTCCCCTTTTGTCATATTGGGGAATTTGGAAATTTTGGGGAAATTTTGGGGTAATTTGGGAATGGCTCATTTCAGCTATCTTTTTCCATTCCTCACCATTTCTATGTCCCTTGTTCCATTTCTACATTCCCCTCTCTATTTCTATGTCCCACTCTCCATTTCTACATTCCCCTCTCCATTTCTATGTCCCATTCTCCATTTCTACATTTCCCTTCTCCATTTCTATGCCCCATTCTCTATTTATATATTCCTTCTCCATTTCTGTGGTTTTTCCTCCATTTCTATGGTTCCTTTCTCCATTTCTATGGTTCTTTCTCCATTTTTATGGTTCTTTCTCCATTTCTATGGTTCTTTCTCCATTTCTATAGTTCTTTCTCCATTTTACTTCTTTTATAATGATTCTCTTCATGAAAAATGTATGCAATGCATGGAAATGAATTTGAGGGTGTTACATGATATGTCTCCCCCTGGCGAATGAATGAGGTAGGAATCCTTTGTGGTAGTTGTGGGAATCTGATATGGGGTCACCATTGACTTGTTAATAAAATTATGTGTTGCACCAGAGTCGAATAAAATGACAACCGACTTGTCATTTAAAGTGAACCTGCCCGTGAGAACTGGTCCTCCATCGGCCAGATCTTCGACCGACACATAGTTAACAAATCCCACTTTGGACATGGCTTTTCTTTGCTGTCTAAGATCATTATTCAGATCTGGACCTGCAGACATCATATAGCTGCTAGGTTCAGTTGCTTCATTGAGGTTGTGCTCATTGTCAATTTGAAGTGGGATATCACCCGGTTCCACTGAATAATCACCTTGATCGTCTTCGACATCTTGAGGTGAATAATATTCTGGTGCACATTGTTGGTATTAGGGTGCACGAGAATTAAGTTGTTGTTGCAGTTGAGGTAAATAAAACCTCTACGGAGTATAAGAGTTGCCATACTCCAAGAATGAATGCTCTTTTGTGGAACCTCTCAATCGGAAGGTGAACGAATTACCAACCAATACTTTTGAGGAACATGATTGCAATCATCCTTTGATGAGTCCCTCTCCCTCTTTTCTTCTCTAAGGAGGAGGTTGGAATAATATTCCTGACTGATAGCACTGCTAACAAACTCATCAAAATTCGTTTGGCTAACCTGAGCCAATTCACATCGCAGCCTAACATTCAGCCCTCGATAAAAATGATAACTCTTCATGAATTGTGATTTCACATAATCAGGTGCATATTGAGCTAAGCGATTAAATTCCTTCGCATACTCAATAACACTCATTTCACCTTATTTTAGATTCCAGAATTCGTCAAGACTTGTTTGCATTATGCCAGCAGGAACGAAGCGAGCACGAAATGCATCCTGGAACTCCGTCCTTGTGACACGATGCTCTTCCAGATGGATGGAAAGGTATTCCGCCCACCAGGCTACAGCAAAGCCGTGAAGCTGTTGTGCGGTAAATAGAGTCTTCTAGAAATCGTCACATTGAATCAACCCAAACTTGGAGTCAATGACACATAACCAATGATTCGCTTCACAATGGTCAGCCGCTTCGGAAAATACCGGCGGTTGTATCGCCAAGAAATCCAAATAAGTACTCTGGGTTGGCATGTAATGTTGATCTTCTCTATTTATCCCTTGCCGAACTAGAGTTTGGATAGTCTCATTCATCTTGGCCATAATTTCTGCCAATCCGGTTGGCGATGGCTCTTGTGATGAAGTCAAGTCATTCTCACCTCGACTCGAACCTCCAATCTTCATTTGAGAATGTGCACGTATCATACTGCACGAAATAAAATTTGAGTTAATCAAAATTCTATCCCAGCAGTAAGTAAAGATAAGTAAAACGTGAATATGTCATGAACTTTATAAAAGTATAACCACATCCATGTTTATACAAATCTTATGTACGCTACTAATCAGTTCAACTACCCTGACCAGTTCACACAAACTCCAATCTTTACTCAAGTTAACTACCGATGCTTAACCTGAGTTCAATACCGAAGTTTTAGTGAACTTCAATATCTTTCAAATGCATAATTTTTGGTCCCTCATAGCTGTTCTGTTTTAACAGATATGAAGTTTTCAAATCAACAGAAATTCTGGAAAATTTCTGCAGCATCTCCTTTAAAATTGTCTGATTTGAACCCGCAATATGATTTATTTAGGTACATAATATGGAAAAACACTTAACAACAAAGTCGTAGGATATTTCCCATATTTTCCAACGGTATATGGAATGACCCTAGGAAAATTTTCTGCCAAAACTAATGACTAGATTACAGGAAAGTACAGAGAGCTTTTTGCCCTGTCCTGGTTCTGACCAGTTCTGGAAATCTGAAAATTTCACTAAGTTACAATCTGATTCTGCCTTGGGTTTGTAAATAACATATCTAGAGGACTCCCTAGTATTTCCATCCATGTCAAGAACATTACATTTGGTTACTCGGAACTAAATTTGTGCCCTGGCAAATTCTAGCGACATTGCTGCCAAAAAACAGAGGATACTCTGTTTCCTCTGTTTTTGTAACTCGGTTCCGGTTAACGATTCTTCACATCGACATGGGAATGAGTGCTAACATTTGAAATTTGTTACAACCTATGTTCAAAAACTTTTATCAACTCAATGTTGTGTCTTTTATTCGGTCCTACATCATCAACCTTATCATATATGCAATCATCTGTAAGGGCCTCAGTTTTTGACACATGTTTAAAGTGTTCATCACCACACCACACACCTCATTTGAAGCAAGTTGATGAACACAAATGAAGAGAAAGTAACCACCATCAACATGCTCATTAGAAAACAAACTCACATATTGCAAAAGTGGTATTTTCCACATGTGATATAGATGAGCTGGGCATATGAAAACTCCTACACATTGTTAGGGATGTCCATGCCAAGTTTCACCCAAATTCAAAACCTTTTTGAGGTCATTTTGGGTATAGCTAGAAAGAGGGCAGTTTGAAAACATATTCAAATTCAAACTGTTTTTATCCCATGAATTCAAAAGTGGGAGGCATATTCTTACTCAACACATTTTTGTGAGCTCATACACCAATTTTCACTCCATTTGGAGTTGATCTTGACATGAGCTAAGTGGGGCAAATTCAAACTTTATTTGAATTTCAAACTGAACATGTGCTGAAATTCATTCAAACCTGACACGACCCCACGGTCTTGTCGAGCCAGGATCACGCTGAGGGGTGCTGCGTTGCACAACACCGGATAACACACGTCAAAGGTACAAAGCAGAAGCAAAATTTTATTACATAAACTGGTTTTTGAACATTTGTACATCAAAATAAGTCCAGTCTACACTCACGGGCGTAGACTACGCATCAAGTACACGTTCAGCCCTTGAACGTGTCCTTGCTAGCACACACACACACTAACTCTGCGGCGTGCACGACTCCCATTCGACGGGGTTCCCCTCCTGGGGCTCCGTCTCCTCTTCGGGAGTCCCTTCCTCATAGAACCCTGCAAAAGCTTCCAACACAAGCAGTGAGCACGAAGGCTCAGCAAGTCTAACCCGTCTCACCTAAACATGGAACTTCTACATGAGGGGTGATGGGTTACATGAGGTAAAAATCATTTGCAAGGACTCGCCTAATTAGTAGAACCTTACTTTCAAGTTTTAGCAGCAGGTTGTGGAGAACCTTACGCTAAGGCACATGAGAGAGCCGCAATCAAACAAGAAACGCATTTCTCTCATGTACTTTCCCAAAGTTGAAAGGAACTTTAATTAGCTCTAAACTACAGCAAATCATTAACAATGAAGTACATCTTTCAATCAGCAACATTTTTTTCATGTAACTAGCCTGTTCTTTCTACGTCACGGTACAATGAACAAGTGGTACTCACTGACCGCGAGGGACGGCGATTATAATCGATTTACACCTGCAGGGTTACCCGAATAACCCGTCATGTACGCCCGTACTCGATGTTGCCTACAACAACCATCACGGACGCCGTACGCAACTACCTTTCGCCCGTCAGCCAAATATTGAACCGGTCCCATCGTCCCGAGCAAGAGGTCTCTGCACGCGCATCTCCGTGCCGCCAGCCGATTTACACCTCAAGCTCTCAACCTACCCTCTGAACGACGGGCAATGCCTCAATACCCAGCTACCCGAGTTACATCAGTTTCCCGGTTCTCATATAGCCGGTAGGTCTTCGGTACTGTTCTAGCTTGTTCAACAGGCCCGCACACGGCTCGGTCCTCAATCGACACAAGCGGAGCTATAGCACACAGGCCCTAAAGTCCTGCTGCCCTTACTCTCCGCTCGGTCTCATTTTTCTTGCCATGTGTATCATGTGCTATCTCTACCCGAGTCGAGTGCCTCTAGCCTATGCTCGCGAGTAGTTCCAATTACTCGACTTGTACCGAATCCTACTCTATCTTAGTAATGCAGTGGCTAACGGGGTTTTCAATCCTAAACCCAACCCTTGGTTTTCTTGGCTATGCAATTGGGTTTCCAAACAAGACTCTAATGCAAAGAATAAAGTAATCAAGTATGTGCTCAAAACAATAAAAACTTGTAAAAAGGTTAATGCAAACCAGAGCTTGCCTTGCTGCTCTTGGTCGTAGGCTAGCTGCTCCTCCGGAGTAACGAAGTCTAGGACTTCGGGTTCCTCCTCGACCTTAGCGACTACATGATAGAAGAAGTACATGTATCAATTTAAATGCATTTGTATTAAGTTTGAACTTGTGAAGCTTATAAGTCCCACTAGACAGACTCAATGACTATGAAACTTTTTCTGTGGCTTGGTTACAACCTAAACAGAGACTTGGTCAAGTTTTAGTTGCAGCAAAGCTCATTTGAGCCCTCCACAATTAATTATGTACTTGACCTTAATTGAAGGCTTTTAGGGTGTTCTAAGGATTTTCATGAAACAAACTATGACTTTCTGAAAACTAGATATTCAGAGGGTTCTAATGGAGTTGGTCTCACTTAATTTGAAGGTTCCTAGCTAAGGATATGAGCTAAACAATTTCAGAGAAAATTCTGAAAATGTTTCTGAACATTTTCTATTTTCTTCTGGAACAGTTTCACTAATCACACCATTAGGTGGATCAAATGAGCTCAAATGGGTCTGAAATTTTTATGGTAGTTCAGGGATATTTTGTTGAACTTTCCAGTAAAATTTCAGGATTTTCCTCCAAAGGATTCTCCAGTTAAAATTCCAAACAGTTTAGATTTTGAGGAATTAATTCTGGAGAAATAATGATTTTCATGAAGTGAAACTTTATTTGCTAGAAAGTGCTCAGAGAGCTGAATCCATCAAAATTTGGTTCACTCGATTTGGAGCTTTCTAGCCAAAGTTATGAGGATTTGAAGTTTGAAGGAAATCTGAAAATCGGGGAAAAGTTTAAACTCGCGAGTGGGCCCTGGGGACACGCGTCGGCACACTGTGGCCTGCGGAGTTCCTGCATGCCAGCACAACAGATCCCGGCCACACCCGATCCCGGTTTGAATTTTTGAGCCGCTGACGCGTGGGCCAGCCGGCTTTGCCTTCCTCCCGACGCCCGCGCTCTGCCACCGGGGTATCTCGCCGGAGAGCTCGCCGTCGGCTTCTGTAAAGCTCCAAACTTTATGATTTTGGCCGCCTCTACCTATTTCCGCTCGGGGAACAGGATTCTTGGGTCAGATTGCCATGAAAATGGCCGCCACATGGTTGGCGACGAGCAGCAGCCTTGGGAGAACTTCGGCCGCGTTGCCCGTCCTCCTTAGCACCTCACCCGATTAAGCAAAGGGTCGTCGAGCATCAGTGGACCATAGGAAAGGTCGACGTGAGCTCCACGGAGCTCGGGACAGGCTGTGTTGGGCTGTCACCGTGCGACCTAGGCCGGAAATCGGGATTTCTACTAAAACTCAAAGAACAGCGGTTTCCCTCCACGGTTCTTCGTGGTTCCTGCTCCTATGGACCCGCACGGGCTACTAGAAGTGATCCTCTCCATGAGAGGATGAGTGATGCAGTGTGGCTTACGAATTTCTCGGATCGGTGCAGACCTCACTTTTGCACACCGTCGCGAAAACATGAAATTCCGGCTTGAGCAGTGCTTGTCACGCCGCCGGAGCTTGCGGGAGAGAAAGAGGGGTTGAAGACGAACCTCTTTGCTGTTCACAGCTCCGTGAACGGTGGGCTGTGGTGGCCAGAAGGACGGTTCCCGCAGCGGCGGCTCGAGCTGAACCGGCAGAAAAAAGATCGCCGCGGTGGAGCTTGGGGAAGACCGCGCAGGGTCTGGAACCGATGCGAAGGTGTCAAAGATAGCTTGGCGCACCCGGTGCTGGTCTCAGATCGCCGGGAGGGTCACTGGATCGGCCGGGCGACGAGGAACCGAAAGTTCACTCGGGCGGCGAGGTGCTTCGGCTTTCTTGGGTGGAAGTGCGACGAGGCAGCGGTGGAAGGCACCGGTGACCGCTCGGGCGGGTAGATAAAGACCCAGAGAGTCGGTTCCGCGGCTGAGATTGGCAAGCAGCTGGTGGCTTCGCCGTTCCTTTGCCGTGGCGGCAGCTCGGGTCGGCGCAAGAACCCGAGTGCAGAGTTCAGTCGGCTGGGTTCTCTTCAGAGGCTGACCAGTGGGTCCCACCCAGGGTTTTAACCTCTGAAATTCACTCCTAATCACTGTTGTAAACAGTGAGCCCCAAAATACCCCAAGTGATTCAAATTATTCACCCATGAGCCATTTGAATTGATTAGAATTCAAATTGGGTTTGATTTGAATGAATTTCAGCACAAGTTCAGTTTGGAATTCAAATAAAGTTTGAATTTGTCCCACTTAGCTCATGTCAAGATCAACTCCAAATGAAGTGAAAATTTGTGGGTGAGCTCACAAAAATGTGCTGAATAAGAATATGCCTCCCACTTTTGAATTCATGGGATAAAAACAGTTTGAATTTGAATATGCTTTCAAATTGCCCTCCTTCTAGCTATACCCAAAATGACCTCAAAAAGGTTTTGAATTTGGGTGAAACTTGGCATGGACATCCCTAGCAATGTGTAGGACACTACAGGAATCGGGACTATAGACGACGGCCGGAAACCGTCGTCAATAAGGGCATTACCGTCGTCAATAAGTTATTGACGACGGTAAAAGCTTATAGACGACGGTTTTGAGCTGTCGTCAATTATTAGTCGTCAATAAGTTTATTGACGACGGTAACCGTCGTCAATAAATTTATTGACAACAGCTAAATCTAGCTGTCGTCAATAAACTTATTGACGACAGCTAAATCAGGCTGTCGTCAATAAGCTTAATGACGACGGCCAGGAAACCGTCGTCAGTAACCGTGGCTTATTGACGACGGTTAACACTAGGCCGTCGTCAATAACAATTGCTTATTGACGACGGTTTCTGGTACCTGGCCGTCGTCAATAGTAGTGGCTTATTGACGACGGCCAAGTACCAGAAACCGTCGTCAATAAGCTTTTCAATTTTTTTTAAAAAAACAGAAAATCCTGCCCTGGCTTCGAGGCCAGCCCTGGCTCGATGGCCAGATCACAGGCAATTAAAACATACATCACAGGCAGGCACAAAAACACTATACGCACGCCACACTACCCTACGCTACCCCGACCGCTGCCACCGGAGTCCAGGAAGTCGTCGTGCGCTCGTCCAAACGCTGGTTGCTGAGGGGATGGAGTTTCCTGAGCCCGTGTCGCCGATCCCTATGATGTACATGTATAGGTAGACAAATTAGAAGTTCACAAATGTGTATATGATTAAATAAACTCATTACAAGTTAAAATTGAGCAAGTTAGCTAGATTTAGCTATGTTTGAGTAAGTTTGCTCATATTTTACTAAGTTTGAGAAGTATGGACTAGTAGTGTTTGTGTTTGAGCTAGTTCAAAAAGTTTTGGCTATGTTTGAGTAAGTTTGGTCATATTTGACTATAGTTGAGTAAGTTGTACCATATTTTACTCAGTTTGAGGATGTTTAACTAGTTTTCTCTAAGTTTAAGTAAGTTTGATCAAATTCAACTAAATTTGAGCAAATTTAACTAGTTGCAGCTATTATGAGAAATTTTGTACCTGTGCTCCTGACGTCGGCCCCTGTGGTAGCTGTATCGGTGGCGGCGCCCACTGAGGAAAGACAACGGGTTGTCCTGTGGCCATAGCCTGCAAATATGAAGTAAATTATTATACATGTCATTTATATATTAGAAACGTTGAGTACATTGATCTGAACTTACCTGCATGGCAGCTTGCAGTTGTAGCATGTACGAGTGTTGATACTCGTCCCTAGCCCGGAGCTCGGCTGCCTGCCTCTCGTTCGCGAGCCTCAGCGCTTCCTGCGTCCTCTGGAGCTCCTCCTGGACACTCTGGAGCTCCAGATCACGGCTGCCACGCCTGCTGGATCCACCCTGCGATGAAGAGGCCCTCGAGTAAGACCGCGCCTCCCTCGAGTCTACTACTCCATCGAAGATGGCCAACCTACACAACGAAGTAAGAGTATTAAAGTTTCATATCTCGAAGTTAATGAAAGTAAATGAAAACAACAGAACTCACCGGCCGTGAGGTTTACCGCCACCGCTTGCATAGGCGGCTTCAGGTACGATCGGCGAGTTCTGCCAATCGTAATCGTCGCCTCGAAGCCTCCGCACCTCCTCCCCATACTTTTCCTGAAAATACAGAAAATTAAAGTCATCAGAAGTTTTAAAGATAATACAATTAAGTCAACTAAAGAACTCACCAACGTCTCTGTCGCTGTCTGAGAAGACAGCTGATCAGGCTGCGAGGGGTCACTTCCCATGTGACCCCTCCTCCACACCTGGATAGCGGTCGGCTCCTGACCGATCTCGCGCTCCTATCGATACGTGTTAGCATAATGGTAGCGATAGAAATTAACTAGAATATAATTCGAGTATCACTTACCATCCGTTTAGCAAGGCGTACGTAGCCGTCCCCGCCAAGACGGTGTTTCCCGTCCGTCCCTCGACTCTGTCGGCGGGTCATCGACACGCCTTGGAAGCCCTGGCTCGCCCAACGAGCACACAGGGAACTGTAGGCGTCCGGACAGGACTCAAGCCACGGTACGCTGACCTGCACACATTTGTTGTTGGATGAAAACATTGATGAAAATTGGATAATGAAGCAAAGTAAAATAAAGAATTTACCTCTGCGTACTGTGCCTCCGTCAAGTACTTGTCCGCCACATCCCTAAACTGCCCCGGCTCACCCTCGTCCGGATGCAACTTATAGTACGCCTTCGTAGCCTGAATGCGAGCCGTTGAAATCGACTGCGTCAGGAGCTTCCTAGCGTTGTTGTTGAAGACCAGGCGAGCGTGATCCAGCTGGGCCTCGTCCTCCAAACGGTAATATTTCTACAAGTAGAAATATACAAGTTAATGTACTTAACATATAATAGGTTCGCATTTAACAAATAGACGATTTGCTTACCATGAATTCATGCCACACATGCTCCTGGTGGTTGCCGTAGGTAATGTCCTGGGCCGTAGCGTAATCGTCCCAAGACGTAGCAGCCCGTCCGTTCACTAGACCGGGGTAGTGACAACGGATGAGCTGACCCAGGACAGCGTTGACCTGGCGGTGGCGTCCTTGACCCGTGAACGAGTCATCGGCCCAAGACCTAATACACGATTCTCAATTAGTACATATATAAGTGTTAAAATATCTAAATTGATTTGTTATAGATTTACTTACCTATCGCCAACCGGACGAATAACGACCCGATCTTCTGGCCGTGCAGGAACCGGAGGAGGAGCCACGTAGTGGCTCCTCCTGTAACGCCGCTGTGGAGCCGGCTCCACATCAGGCTCTGTGGAAGGCTCTGAAGCAGGGTCTGAATCCTGCGGTGCCGGAACCTGAAGAGGATCCGAAGCAGGATCTGTAACAGGCTCCGAAACCTGTGGTGTCTGAAGAGGACCCCTGACCTCTGTCTCCTCAGACGTAGAGTCGTCCTAAAAATTTGAAGATTGGTAATATAGATTTAAGAAAGTTATTTATATAATTTATGTAATTAATTATTCTTTACCTGTCGTGACCGCTCTCGTGACCCCTGGCCTCTGTCGAGGCCCAACAGCTGAGACAGTCTACCATTGCTAGACTGACAGCCCTGGAAAACAGAGTCTGCTCTCGGGGGCAGAAAGCCCCGCGTCCCCCGTCGTCTACTGCTCGATGACATCCTGATGAAAGGAAATTTGATAATGAATTTAAAGGAAAATATAGAAGACGAAAGAAGAGATGGAAGAAACGATACTTGTACTTAATTTCAAAATTCATCAGTATCATGATCATGTACTCTACTTCGTAAACCGGACCATCGATCTTTTGTCATGGTTGTTCGCCGTTTTCGTTTTTTCACAATATGAGTCTGTACATCTTGTGCATCTCCAACTAATTCATCGAGTCGTAGACCAGGCTCAACGACAAAAGAATCCGGCAACTCTTCTTCTTGGTAAACAACATCTGCCTCATCAATGTAACCAGTATTGTCCGGTGTATATAACCGCTCACGAGGATTCACCTTTTGTACAACCCACCATGCACTAAGTTTTTCGCACGGATATTGTAGATAGTACACTTGTTCGACTTGGTGTGCAAGGACAAAGGTGTCGTAGCCTCGTAGTCGGTCCTTGTGTTTGACTTCTACCATGCCAAATTGGTTTTGTCGAGTTCCATTGTTATTATCAAACCAATCACAGTCAAAGAAGACTACTTTAAGGTCTTTATTCCCGGCAAAACTAAATTCTAGGATTTTCTTTATGATCCCATAGAAATTAGTTTCATGTCCTTCGGCATCGGCGGCCCTTGTCACAACTCCGGTGTTTGATGTTGCCCTTAGAGGACGTTGAGCTTCAAATTGAGTTGAACGGAATCGGAACCCATTGACATCATATCGACCGAAGAGTTTAACTTTAATGGATCCGTTGGACAGTTGTCGCAAATCTTCATGAACACCGACTTGTGTCTTGCACTGTCCAACATATGAAGTAAGAAGACTATTTTATGCTATGAACATAATTAATAAGAGGAACAAGACAAGGAAAACGTTACATGATTTCGAAACCACGTTTGGAAGTTAGGTCCTCCATTTACTCCATAGTGTCGCATTGTTTGTATTTGCTTGCTAGTAGGTTGCTGCTTAGACTTCCAATTTTGTCGATCGAACTCACTAAATCAGGACAAAAAAGAATTATTGGTGTAGATGTATAACACACCACACAAATTTGTATAGATGTTGAACAACCACTTACTGAAAAAAATTGTCCATCCCATCTATGTTAGCGTACATGTATAACAAAGCAGCTGTCTTTTCATCTGCTGAAGCATCATAGCTCGTGCCACTACCAACAGTGGTGCCTCTCGTTTGAAAAAGTGAGAGTTCGCTACAAGAGGTTGCTTCAGCCATATTATACCGTAACACCGATGCATTAATATTGTGTTCTTCTGCAAAGTAGACACTTGAAAAGTATCCTATCTCCTGAAGTGTAAATGCTTCGGCGATGCATCCTTCAACCCTTGCCCTATTACGAACCATCGGTTTTAGACATCTGAGTGCTCTTTCAATGTGGTACATCCACCTATATTGAACAGGGCCACCTACTTTAGCTTCATATGGAAGATGGATTAGAAGGTGTTGCATTGGATTGAAGAACCCTGGAGGAAATACTTTTTCCATCTTACATAAAAGCACGGGTATCTCTTTTTCCAACTTCTCCATCATCTCCCTTTTGATTTCTTTAGCACAAAGCTGTCTATAAAAATAGCTAAGCTCGGCTAACACTTTCCAAACCTCATCGTCAAGATAGCCTCGAAACATAACCGGCAGAAGTCTTTCCATGATTATGTGATAATCATGGCTCTTCAAACCAGTAAGATTTCCAGTCTTAACATTAACGGCTCTTCTCAGGCTAGCAGCATAACCGTCTGGGAACTTCAACTGTTTCAACCACTTGAAGACTTCTTTCTTTTCTTTTGGTCGAAGGCAGAAACAAGCTCGTGGTTTGCCACCAGCTTCGGAGAGCTCAAGACTTGGTCGGTTACAAACCTCTGCCAAATCCTTCCGAGCTTTTATATTGTCTTTTGTTTTTCCCGTCATATCCAAGCACGTGCTTATGATGCATTCGCCCATGTTACGTTCCTGGTGCATGACATCAATGTTATGCATTAGAATTAAAGACTTCATATACGGTAACTCCCATAGTGCACATATATGAGTCCAATTGTGATCCTCTCCGTAACCAACAAAATATCCAGGACGACCTTCATCTGGCACTAGATTATTGAGCTGTTTAACAATTTCCGACCCGTTCAGACGTTGTGGTGGTCCCTTTTTTACAATGGTACCCTTCCTGAAGGCATTTCTCTGTTGCCTAAACACGTGATTTGGCGGTAACCAACGTCTATGACAATCAAAGTAGCATATCTTGCCACCATGAATTAGACGAAAACAATCCGTGTCCGAAGCACATATTGGACATGTCAATCGACCATGAGTGCTCCAGCCAGAAAACATGCCGTAAGCTGGAAAATCATGAATAGACCACAAGTACGCAGCTCGAAGGTTGAATTTCTGTTTTCTATAACAGTCGTACGCTTCGACTCCTGTCCATAACATTTTGAACTCTTCAATCAATGGCTGCATCATCACGTTCAGTCGTGAACCAGGATGATCCGGTCCAGGTACAATAAGGCATAGGAACATGAACTCATACTTCATACAAAGCGATGGTGGTAAGTTGTACGGAATAGCGAACACGGGCCAACATGAGTATGGTGTGGCGTTTGTACTAAACGGTGAGAAGCCATCTGTCGCCAACCCAAAGCGAATATTTCTCGCGTCATTGGCGAAATCTAGATCGAAGTGGTCAAGCGCCTTCCATGCCTCACCGTCCGACGGGTGCACCATCATGCTGTTGTTCTCACGTACACCTTCTTTATGCCACCTCATGTGTCTAGCAGTTTTTTTAGATAGAAACAAACGCTTGAACCTAGGTGTGACAGGCAAGTAGCGAAGCTGCTTCCGTGCGACTTGAGTCATTACTTTTGAACCGTCGTCATTAACAACTTCGACAAATCTCGCTTTACCACATTTTAAGCACTTGTTCTCGTTGGCATGCTCTCTCCAAAAAAGCATGCAATTGTCTAGACACATATCAATCTTCTCATATTTCATACCTAGACCAGAAATCAACTTCTTAGACTGATACATATCTTTAGGCACTTTATGTGGTTGTGGAAGGATATCGCTGATCAATTTGATAAGATCGTTGTAGCAGTTATTGGAGAAGAAATACTTAGACTTAATGGCCATAAATCTAGTCATGAAAGTAAGGAGCGTCACTTCGGTGTGTTCATGCAACGGCTCTTCTGAAGCTTTGAGAAGCGTGAAAAACGCTTCAACCTCCGTTGGAGGAGGATCCTCCATCAATTCAGGATTTATAGCATCAAGCATCTCGTCCATCCTATCGACCCCCGTGTTGTCATCCTCATCTGAAACTTGTAAGGGTTGAGAAGATGTCTCACCATGAAAGGTCCACACCTCATAATCTTGCATGAAACCGTATCGACATAAGTGAAACGCCAAATTCACTTTGTCCCAACACTTTGCACCTTGACATTTCGTACATGGGCACCGCACCTTATCGATCTTTGACAATGAAAACGCTCGATCTACAAAAGCATCTGTCTTTGCGAACCACTCATCCGAGTGACCACCAGAACTGTTCTTCCAACCGGTATACATCCAACTACGATCCTCACCCATGTTTGAATCTGCAGTTTAATGTCAAGGAAATTATAGTTACTTTATAATTTATTTATGTCACGGCCCTACATCTATTGGAAAGGATAGGTCCTAAACCCACCCAAGAGTGATCGAGCGGAGCGTGCTCACGACGAGACGCGTGGTATGGATCCGAACGAAATTTCGGCAGCATAACCCCGCTGTTCTCCACTGCACGCCCGAAAATGGTGCAGCAGAGAACAACAGGGTTATGCCGTCGAAATCTCGTCTAGATCTAAACCCGCGTTTCATCACATGCCACGCCCCCTCGGTCACTCCCAGGCTGTCCAAAAAGGGACAATTCCGAACGTACACGCCTCACATGCGCAACACATGTGAGACGGGCCCGTTCGAAACGGGTGACGCATGTTGTATAGGTTTACGTCAATCTTTCGTTTTTGAGTCATTTAAAAGAGAGAGAGGAAAGAACGAGAGAGAAGGAAAAAAGGAGAGACAAAGAAGTGGGCCAGCCGTCCTAAGTTATGCCCCGTTGGGGCCTGCCATTATCTTACGACGCCTTTAGGGTTAGCCGTCGTACGTTATACCCCGTTGTAAGTGGTTCAAAGATGAAACCCCACCGTTGGGGCCCGCCGTCCACGCGCGGGAGCTTGCCGTCCTCCGTGCCTGTCTCGACTAATACATTACCACTAAATGAGCCGTGACAGACCCTAAATGGGTCGTGTCAGGCCGGACCGGGCCGAAACCCATTTATTTACATATAGTAACTAATCACACAATCAATCAAAGTATTAATTAAACAATAATCAATTACAATACTAATTAAACAATTAATCAACTAAGGTCGGACGGCGCGGCAGGGCGGGGCTTGCGGCGGGGCCGGGCGGCACAGCAGGGCGGGGCTTGGGGCGCGGCGTGGCGAACCATGTTAAAAAGACCAGGGGCAATGGAAGCATATTACTAAGGTGTTGCCTCGCCTTATGCCTTATCGCTTAAAAGGTAAAAAGGGGTAGGTCGCCTTATGTCGCCTTACCGCCTTAATAACTATGATGTCATGCCATCCTGAAATGCTCATATTTAGGATGTGTTCTAGGCACAGTATCATTTGTGCTATTCCTGTGCCTTAAAAAGTTACATTTTGGATGACATGAACTTGTATCAGCTAGAATAAACTTTAGATATCCAGTAGGGTGCAATATGGGTGGCCCTGGAGCCATGCCACTAGAAGAGCCGGGGAAGCGGAATTCGGCGTCGTGTGTATTATGTGTCTAGCTAGAGTGTTGACACGAGGCCAGTTACCTGCAGGAAGCATCCCTCGGTGGGCATGGCATTGCTGTCCCAATCGGTGGATGAGTTCATCATCATGGCCGAGGTGCCGCCATTCCCGTTGTACATGCCCAAGGTGGAAGAGGGAGACGTCGCGCCTGCCGAAGCCCAGATGTACGCATCATCATCATCGTTATTTGCAATCGATGCGAGTTTGTGGGAAGCAAGCGGAAGGCTAAACCATGCATGAGCGATGCAAATAAACCTGACGGCGACAGAGAGAGGACGCCGAGGTGGTTGACGTCGGCGCCGGCGACGGGAGCGGCGTTGACGTCGAGGTTGGTGAGGCGCTTCTTCTGCCGCTCGCGCGCCTTGTGGTTCTGGAACCAGTAGAAGACGTTCTTCCCCTCGATTTTGCCGTGCTGGCGCAGCATGCCGGTGATGTGCTGGATCTGCTCCGCCGTGGGTGACCGGACGCCGCAGCCGTAGTAGAGCTCCTTCAGCATCCTTAGCTGCTCCGGCGTCGGCGTCCACCGCGACCCGCTCGGCCGGCACACGGACACGCTGCCGCCACCGCCACCGCCTGCTCCTCCTCCGCCACCGCCGCTCCTCACGCCCGCGTTGGCGGCGGCGATGCCTTCGCCCACACTGACCTGCTTCTGCTGCTGCATTGCTCTTGTGCTTGCCAGTACAATTGTGATCTCGGGAAAGGACGGGGGAGGGTTTGGCTTGAGCCTGGAGAAGAAGAAGAAGAAGAAGAGGCATGAGGGGTATATAGGGAGGTGGCAGCAGCTGGGGGGCTAGGAGAGCTAGTAGCATAATGCACCATGCAGGAGTAGGAGGCTAGGAGAGTGAAGCTGCTAGTGCATGGCTGCATGGTGATACAGGTCGGAGCTGAGAAGATCACGGCGATATCTTTTGGAGAGGGACAAGTGAAGTTGACACACGAGGGGGCTTTGAATTGGGAACAAGTAAAGACAGACAGAGAGGGAGAGAGAGAGAGAGAGAGAGAGAGAGGGCCGGGACAGCATTTTTAACCGTGGGATCGATCGAGAACCAAGGCTCTGATCGAGCGTGTAGGAAATGACATGAGTTCGCTATATGACCAGGTTAGCAGAGAGGACCAGATTAGCTGCTTGCATAGCCACAGTCCTGCATATGCGCCGCCCTTGCACAGTGATATCATTCACATCAACAGTACTGCCACAGTACCACGCCGGAACCCCGTCGCAACAAGCAAGCTACGTATCGTTTAAAAAAAGGATAGCTATCCCATATACTTTAGGTTACCTAAAGAGGAGTAGCGTTTTTTTTTGACGAAAAGGAGTAGCGTTTTTCTTGAGCAGAAGCAGATCGCGAGATCACCACATTACATGACATATATGGATAACCTCTACAGAATAAGGAAACATCTCGTCGGTCAAGATTAGCATGCAGATAAGCGTACCCAAATCAAGGTATATTAAACATCTCCTTCTCATGCAGGTCCTCCTTTTTATTTGACAGCATCAAAATATTTCGTGTGTGCGTAACATGAATACAATATATAGTATGGGAGGCCGGAGGGGGAGGGGTAGGGAGATTTACCTCGGGCCAGAGACGGGCGGCGACGGCGGCGGCGGGGACGGGCGGCGGCGACGGGGGGAAGGGCGGCGGCGAGGCCGGAGGGGGAGGGGGAGGGAGATTTACCTCGGGCCAGAGACGGGCGGAGGCGGCGGCGCCGGGGACGGGCGGCGGCGGCGGAGGGAAGGGCGGCGGCGACGAGCGGGGACGGGCGGCGGCGGCGGGGGGAAGGGCGGCGGCGACGAGAGGTCCGGCGCGAGTCGGGAGGCGGCACTGGCCGCCTCCCGGCTCGCGCACGGGTTATATGTCCCATTATTGACGACGGTGCTAAGAAACTGTCGTCAATAAGGACCTTGTTGACGACGGTGCTAGGTCACCGTCGTCAATAACTCCTCGGGTGGACCCGAATTAAGTTAAAGACGACGGCCACCGTCGTCAATAATTTATTGACGACGGTGCTCGTCTAGCCGTCGTCAATAACTAAGTTATTGACGACGGTGCTATTAAACTGTCGTCAATAAGGACCTTGTTGACGACGGTGCTAGGTCACCGTCGTCAATAACTCCTCGGGTGGACCCGAATTGAGTTAAAGACGACGGCCGCCGTCGTCAATAATTTATTGACGACGGTGCTCGTCTAGCCGTCGTCAATAATTAAGTTATTGACGAGGGCTAGATATAGCCGTCGTCAATAACATTAAAGACGACGGCCCCGTCGTCAATAAATTTGGCCGTCGTCAATGATCGTTTTTCCTGTAGTGGGAGTTTTCATATGCCCAGCCCATCTATATCACATGTGGGAAATACCACTTTTGCAATATGTGAGTTTGTTCTCTAATGAGCATGTTGATGGTGGTTACTTGCTCTTCATTTGTGTTCATCATCTTTCCTCAAATGAGGTGTGTGTGTATGGAGATGAACACTTCAAATATGTGTCAAAAAACTGAGGCCCTTACATTCATCCCCCCTTAAAAGAATCTCGTCCCTAGATTATAAGGTGAAAATGAGAGAGAGGACGGTGGAAAATTACCGGATATGCGACGTAAAAAAGTTGGGGTAGTTGGCGCGAAGAAATCCTTTGCTCTCCCATGTCGCTTCGTCCACGGAGTGATTACTTCATAGAACTTTGTAGAACCACAACGTACGGTGGCGTGTGGTTCGGGCCTTTTCATCAATAATCTGCACCGGTTCCTCTCGATAGGTGAGATCCGGTTGCGGTTCTTCAATGTCTTCCAGCTGAATGGTAGTTGATAGCTTGAGACACTTCCTCAGCTGGGAAATGTGAAAGACGTCGTGCACACCGGAAAGTGCTTCTGGTAATTTCAGCCGGTATGCCACTGATCCACATCTTTCGGTAATCTGGAATGGACCGATGAATCGGGGTGCCAACTTTCCCCTCACCCCAAATCTGTTTACGCCCTTCATTGGAGACACCCGTAGATATACGTGATCTCCAACTTCGAATTGTAATGGGCGCCTTCTCCGGTATGCATACTTTTTCTGACGGGATTGAGCGGCTTTTAGGTTCGCTTGAATCAGTCGAACCTTTTCTTCTGCGTTGTTGACAAGGTCAATCCCGAAGGTAACCCTTTCGCCAGACTCACACCAATTCAATGGTGTGCGGCATTTTCTCCCGTATAGCGCCTCGTAGGGCGTCATCTTGATGCTGGCTTGGTACCCATTGTTGTATGAGAACTCGGCTAACGGCAAGTGATCATCCCAATTCTTGCCGTGGTCGATAGCGCAAGCTCGTAGCATGTCTTCTAAGATCTGATTTACCCGCTCCGTTTGCCCATCCGTCTGCGGGTGGTATGCTAAACTACGGATCAGCTTCGTCCCCAAGGCAGCGTGCAGCTGCTCCAAAAAACGGGACACAAATAAAGTGCCCCGATCCGATACAATGGTACAGGGTACACCGTACAAGCATAGGATCCGTGAGATGTACAGTTCAGCGTACTTCTTGGCGTTGTAGTTTGTGTTGACCGGGATGAAATGGGCAACTTTGGTGAGCCGATCGACGATCACCCACACAGAATCATGCTTTTGAAGAGTGGTGGGTAAACCGATGATGAAGTCCATGCTCACATCCTCCCACTTCCAGGCAGGAATGCCCAGTGGTTGCAGCAGTCCCGGTTTCCGCGTATGGTCTGCCTTCACCCTTCGACATGTATCACACTCGGACACGTATTTTGCAGTCTCACGCTTCATCCGTGTCCACCAAAACTTGCTCCTGAGTTCTTGATACATTTTGTTGCTGCCGGGGTGAATAGAAAACTTTGACAAGTGAGCCTCATCAAAGATCTTCTTCCATAATTCCGGGTTACGGGGTACGACGATCCGGTCCTTGAACCATAGGACGTCGTCTCCGTCCTTCCGGAAACATTTCAGCTCCCCACTGTCTACACGTCTCCACAAATGTGACATGCCCTTGTCATTCTTCTGGGCTGCCGCTATCTCTTCACGGATGGTGGGGATCAAAGCTAAGTTGTAGAGAGCTCCGTGTGGAATCACATGTAGCGGTGGTTCGCTCTCTTCCAATGGTGTGATGGTCAGATTGTTGACGTGTGACTTGCGGCGCAGCGCATCTGTCACTACGTTTGCCTTGCCCGGATGATAATGGATCTCTATTTCGTAATCCTTTATCAATTCTAACCATCTTCGCTGCCTCATGTTCAACTCCTTCTGAGTGAATATGTACTTGAGGCTTTTGTGGTCGGTATATAAATGTACGAGGTTACCGAGTAGGTAGTGCCTCCACATTTTCAGTGCAAGTACCACGGCAGCGAGCTCCAAATCGTGAGTTGGATAATTTTGCTCATGGTTTCTAAGCTTCCGTGACCCATACGCGACCACCCTTCGGTCTTGCATCAGCACACATCCGAGCCCAATGCCGGATGCATCGCAGTACACATCGAACGGTTTTGTGGTGTCTGGCTGCGCCAAAACCGGTGCTGATGTCAGGTGCTTGACTAAAGTCTTGAATGCTGCTTCACATGCTGGACCCCAAACATATTTGGTAGCCTTCTTCAGCAGCTCTATCATAGGCTTGGCAATCTTCGAGAAGTTCGGAATGAACCTCCGATAATATCCCGCGAGTCTGAGGAAACTCCGTACCTCGTGAACAGTTCTCGGAGATTTCCAATTCAGCACTTGAGTGATCTTGCTCGGGTCCACAGCGATACCCTCCGCTGAGATGATATGCCCGAGAAAAGGCACTTGCGATATCCAAAACTCGCATTTGCTGAATTTCGCGTATAACTTGTGATCCCGCAGCCGTTGCAAGACTATACGCAGATGCTTCTTGTGATCTTCCTCCGACTTAGAATATACCAGGATGTCGTCGATGAAGACCACGACAAACTTGTCCAGCTCCGGCATGAATACCGAGTTCATCAAGTACATGAAGTGAGCTGGAGCATTGGTGAGGCCGAAGGACATGACCAGATACTCATAAAGTCCGTACCTCGTTGGGAAAGCTGTCTTTGGAATGTCCTCCACCCTTATCTTAATCTGATGGTACCTGGATCTTAAGTCCATCTTGGAAAAGATCTTCGCTTCGACCAACTGATCAAACAACATGTCGATCCGTGGAAACGGGTACTTGTTTTTGATGGTTACGGCATTTAATGGATGATAGTCCACGCAAAGCCGCAACGTCTCATCCTTCTTCTTTACAAATAATGCCGAACAGCCTCATGGCGAGGAGCTCGGCCTAATAAAACTCTTTTCCAGGAGGTCCGTGAGCTGAGTCTTCAGTTCAGCCAACTCCTTGGGAGCCATCTTGTACGGTCTTCGGGATATTGGCATGGTCCCCGGTGCAAGTTCAATCTTGAACTCCACCTCTCTATCTGGTGGCATCCCCAGTAAATCATCCGGGAACACATCAGGGAACTCTCGGACCACTGGAATATCTTCCAATCTGATGGTTGTGGCTTGATAGACACTTGGAAGTTTTATTTCTGGACTGTCCAGAAATAATGAGTGAGACCCGTGCACTTCTGAGTTTAAGTGCACGACTCGAAGGACGGTGTCTAAAACAGCGCCGTGGCGGGTTAACCACGACATCCCTAGGATGACATCGACCTTTTGTCCCTCTAAGATTATGAGAGACGTAGGGTAGACTCTACCCGCTAAGCATAATGGTGCTTTGGAAACCATTACGCTTGCTGAAATTCTCCCACCCGGTGAACAAATTAAATATGGACTATCGGTGGGTAGTATTGGCAAGCTGTGTTTAGCAATGAAAGCTTGGCTAATAAAATTATGCGTGGCGCCTGAATCAAACAGTACTATAGCGGGATGCCGGTGGAGTTGGAACATACCCGCAAAGATTGGCTCGCCCTCCGGCACGTCCTCTATGGCAAGCTGGTGGACGGTGCCGGGCCTAGGGTTTGCCCGCCGCGCATTAGTAGGGTTCCGGGGTTGGTTCCTCCCTAGAAACTGCGGTGCCACTCCGCCACCTTGCCTCTCCGGGCAACTGCTCGCGAAGTGTCCTGGACGACCACACGTGTAACATGTGGACGCTGCTGGTGTAGTGCTCGGGGGATGAAAGCCCGGAATACGTTGCTGAGGTGCATACGCATGCGGCATCGCCCGCTGCTGCTGTTGTTGTTGTGGAGGTGGTACTGGCAGTGCCGGCCTGAATGCCGGTGAAGAGTACGGCCGACTGCGGAAAGGCATCGACCTCTGGGGTGGCTGCCAGCGTGAACCTGATGGTGGGCGATTCACCATCCGAAACTTCTGAGAAGGATCGGCTCCTTGTCCGCTGCTCTGCGGCGCGCTTCGCTTTCGCTCCGCCGCCGCCAACTCCTTGCCGGAGTCCTCTTGAACAATCGCAGCGTCAATGATGTCGTTGAGGCTGCCGCGATTGAACATCGCCAACTTGTCCTTCAGGAGCGGGTTAAGCCCCTAGTAAAAGTGGTCCCGCCGCTTCTCGTCAGTATCTGCGTGATACGACGCGTAGAGCGCGAGATCGTTGAACGCCCTGGAGTATTCCAGCGCGTTCCGGCTCCCTTGTTGCAGGTGTAAGAACTCCTGCGTCTTCCTCTTCATCAAACCTGGCGGTATGTGATAGGCCCTGAAGGCCGTCCGGAACTCCGTCCACGTCATCACTCGGTCGGTGGGCTGTGAAGCACAGAAGTTGGCCCACCACACGCTCGCGGATCCTTGGAGCTGCTGGACCGCGAACTGAGTCTTGCGCTGCTCGCTTATCTGGAGCAGCCCGAACTTCATCTCTATTGCGCGGAGCCAGTTGTCCGCGTCAAGAGGTTCATCCTCCCTTGAGAATACCGTGGGATGAGTCGCCAGTAAGTCGGAGTAGGAGCTCTGTTGACGCTCCTCACGATCTTGACGTCTCTCTGGGCGAGACGTATTAGCGATGAGAGTCTGCAGCAACTCCGTGTGCTGCTGATGTGAACCCGCCATTGCCGCGACGATGTCGGCCAATGTAACCGTTGGCAGTGGCAGTGGCGGTGTTTGCTGTTGCTGTTGCTGCTGTTGCTGCTGTTGTCCCGAGGAGTCCTCGGGAGGCTGTTGGGAGGTCTCTCCCCCTTGGCTAGTACCCCCAATGTCAGGGTTGGCACGAGTACGCGTCATTCTGAAATTCAAAACAGCAGCGATTAGCACATGTCTTACTTAAAATTCCATATGTAACAGTAGGTATTGAAGTGACACATGATTAATTTGCACAACATTCACATATATTGATAAAGCATAAACTTTATACAATATACATTATTCTCGGGTCTCCGAGAAGTCGTGCTCATGTCGTCACTACCTATACATACGCTACTGTCTACACGACATGTCACCGATTACAAAATTTGGGCTACACTACCCTAGCTGCCCTACATGGCAACTGTAACCCCCTACTCGGAGTAGAACTCGACCTCCTGTGGGTCGTCCTCCTCCGGTACCTCTGCTGGTGGCTCTGGATCTACCACCTCTTCTCCCATCCCGGGTTCTCCCATTGCTGGAAGACCCAAGACCACCGGTATGCCCAATACCGGAGGTACGAGGTCCTGCAAAGCATGCACCTCATCCATAGCCTGGTTGTAGTCCTCTTCCCAGCCTTGGCCTTCCTCAATAGCGTCGTCTCGCTCTTGAGCAAGGTCCTCGTTCTGCTGGGTCAGATTCTTTACCAGTTCCTGTAACGCCGCGATGTCGACACGGCTCTTCTTCTTTGCCTTCTTCAACCGATGCAACTGATTGTGCTGTTCATTCAGTCGCTTGATCGTCAGAAGGAGCACATTGCGGAGTGCGCTGTGAGCACTCTCGAAATGGTCTCCACGGCTCGTGCTCTCTTTGAGCTTTGTGGCGAGATGCTCCGTATGAACAGCTTGTCTGTCCATCACGGCGTTTCCCGCCCTCATCTGGAGGCTGAGATTTGCCTCCGCGGGGTTGTACCTTGGGCAACTCGGATCCATTGCCTCCAGGTACCTTTCTTCCCACACCTGCTGAGCCCGTCCCTCCATCGGAACGAGCGCGTATGGAGTGCCCTCCATAGCCTGCACGTGTAGTTGGCAGAAACGTGACATGGTGTCACGGGCTACCACTTGCCACATCCCTTCTGGTTGTCTTCCTCTCACCGTGATGGTGAATGGCACCCAACCGGGTGGCATAGGTCCTGCAGGGACTTCAACATGGATTGTCCATGTCTTGTTCCCCTCTTCGCCTTCTTCCTTGGCGAAGTACTGCGGCATCTGGTTGTACCTGAAATATTGAAGCATATGCCTCAATACTTCCGGATAGCCGCTGCGGTGAGAACAGTGGGACACCACCCACCCGTTCTCCAACTGCTTATCTGCTGTCATCTGTAAAAATATATTTGAGAAATGTCAAATATTTATTTAAACAGTAAACCTTTGAGTTATAACATAAGACATGTCATTGAACCCATAAAATTTGGAATCAGTTCAAATTTTAAGCAAACTTGACTGCTGATCTGCTGCCCAACATGACAGCCCTGACCAGTTTCCATTTCAACCTGATTTAGGCCATGTTAAAGGAAAAACCAATTCTGGAGCTCAACATCAAAGTTAAAGCTAACTTCAATAGCTTTCCAGAAAGTATTTGCTTGGCCTCATATCTGTCCTGGTTCAAAAGTTATGAGAGGTCAAAGTTAACAGAATTTCTGGAAACAATTGGACAGCACCTCCCTGCTTTAGGTACTGATTTGATCCAAGAATCCCAGTTAATTCCTTTCCTAATCTGACAAAACTTTCTGTTACAAAGTTGTAACCCGTCTCATAAGATTTCCAGAACTACCTCATTCTATTTTTGGATTTTTATGCAGGAAGTTATGCTCAATATTTTCTGGACAGTTTCAACTCTGCTGCATTTTTTGAGTGGTTACGGGATGAAACATCTCTGGACCTCAACAGAAGAGTTGTAAAGCTCTTCCAAAGCTTTCCAGAAATGTATCATATGACCCCAACCTCGAAAGAACTCAACCTCTAACATCTGATTAACTTCAGTCTTAATTCTGCTGAAAACAGAGTGCTCTGTCCTTAGCAACCTATAAGTTGAAAACTTGTTAATTTTGAATATCCTGATTAAGGGAAAGAGTTACATCAAGTTTTAGTGCTTTGGATCAAAACCTCCAAGTTTTTACAATGAAGTTGTTCATTTAGTTGGGTGTGACGTCGATGCGTCACCAGAGCATGTCGGTACTACGTCCTCACAAAGAAAAACCTATACCGGACTTAGCCGGCTTCGTTAATTCAGTGGCACTAAACGTCACTCGCACACGGATGCTACACGTCTACCGTTTCGTGGTCAGACTACCTACAGAAACTCAAACAATCGTCAGACTCGGCTGCACACTGAGCCCGGAATCCATACAGTTCGTACACCCGGCCGTCATTACTCGCCCGGATGTTCTCAAGCCAAACACGCCTTGAGTTACGTGTTCACATTTCATACCACGTGACGGGGTCTCCCAAATTGCACCACGCACGCCTAGGACAGACGTTGCTCGAATACCCCAAACGACATGAAGAGTCGTAGAGGATACTAAAGTGGGTCGGTTACCTACCACCCGTGGGGCTCCACCCTTCAGCTTGTGCGCACTGGTGGACAGCGCTTACGTGCACCCCCCAAGACATAAACATCCCGAGATGCACGATTTTCCGACATAGACAAATAGGTTAGTATGCCACTTTCTATATGCTAATAACATCCTTATGCGGGCTACTAACTCGTTCCTCACTGGATTTTTGAAAAAGATGACCTTTGTAGTGCGTTAAACCTCAAGCGAGCTCTGATACCAACGCTGACATGACCCCACGGTCTTGTCGATCCAGGATCACGCTGAGGGGTGCTGCGTTGCACAGCACCGGATAACACACGTCAAAGGTACAAAGCGGAAGCGAAATTTTGTTACATAAACTGGTTTTTGAACATTTGTACATCAAAATAAGTCCATTCTACACTCACGGGCGTAGACTACGCATTAAGTACACGTTCAGCCCTTGAACGTGTCCTTGCTAGCACACACACACACACTAACTCTACGGCGTGCACGACTCCCATTCGATAGGGTTCCCCTCCTGGGGTTCCGTCTCCTCTTCGGGAGTCCCTTCCTCATAGAACCCTGCAAAAGCTTCCAACACAAGCAATGAGCATGAAGGATCAGCAAGTCTGACCCGTCTCACCTAAACATGGAACTTCTACATGAGGGGTGATGGGTTACATGAGGTAAAAATCATTTGCAAGGACTCGCCTAATTAGTAGAACCTTACTTTCAAATTTTAGCAGCAGGTTGTGGAGAACCTTACGCTAAGGCACATGAGAGAGCCGCAATCAAACAAGAAACGCATTTCTCTCATGTACTTTGCCCAAAGTTGAAAGGAACTTTAATTAGCTCTAAACTACAGCAAATCATTAACAATCAAGTACATCTTTCAATCAGCAACATTTTTTTATGTAACTAGCCTGTTCTTTCTACGTCACGGTACAGTGAACAAGTGGTACTCACTGACCGCGAGGGAGGGCGATTATAATCGATTTACACCTGCAGGGTTACCCGAATACCCCGTCACGTACGCCCGTACTCGATGTTGCCTACAACAACCATCACGGACGCCGTACGCAACTACCTTTCGCCCGTCAGCCAAATATTGAACTGGTGCCATCGTCCCGAGCAAGAGGTCTCTGCACGTGCATCTCCGTGCCGCCAGCCGATTTACACCTCAAGCTCTCAACCTACCCTCTGAAGCGACGGGCAATGCCTCAATACCCAGCTACCCGATTTACATCAGTTTCCCGGTTCCCATATAGCTGGTAGGTCTTCGGTACTGTTCTAGCTTGTTCAACAGGCCTGCACACGGCTCGGTCCTCAATCGACACAAGCGGAGCTATAGCACACAGGCCCCAAAGTCCTGCTGCCCTTACTCTCCGCTCGGTCTCATTTTTCTTGCCATGTGTATCATGTGCTATCTCTACCCGAGTCGAGTGCCTCTAGCCTATGCTCGCGAGTAGTTCCAACTACTCGACTTGTACCGAATCCTACTCTATCTTAGCAATGCAGTGGCTAACGGGGTTTTCAATCCTAAACCAAACCCTTGGTTTTCTTGGCTATGCAATTGGGTTTCCAAACAAGACTCTAATGCAAAGAATAAAGTAATCAAGTAAGTGCTCAAAACAATAAAAACTTGTAAAAAGGTTAATGCAAACTGGAGCTTGCCTTGCTGCTCTTGGTCAAAGGCTAGCTGCTCCTCCGGAGTAACAAAGTCTAGGACTTCGGGTTCCTCCTCGACCTTAGCGACTACATGATAGAAGAAGTACATGTATCAATTTAAATGCATTTGTATTAAGTTTGAACTTGTGAAGCTTATAAGTCCCACTAGACAGACTCAATGACTATGAAACTTTTTCTGTGGCTTGGTTGCAACCTAAACAGAGACTTGGTCAAGTTTTAGTTGCAGCAAAGCTCATTTGAGCCCTCCACAATTAATTATGTACTTGACCTTAATTGAAGGCTTTTAGGGTGTTCTAAGGATTTTCATGAAACAAACTATGACTTTATGAAAACTAGATTTTCAGAGGGTTCTAATGGAGTTGGTATCACTTAATTTAAAGGTTCCTAGCTAAGGATATGAGCTAAACAATTTCAGAGAAAATTCTGAAAATGTTTCTGAACATTTTCTATTTTCTTCTGGAACAGTTTCACTAATCACACCATTAGGTGGATCAAATGAGCTCAAATGGATCTGAAATTGTTATGGTAGTTCAGGTATATAATGGTGAACTTTCCAGTAAAATTTCAGGATTTTCCTCCAAAGGATTCTCCAGTTAAAATTCCAAACAGTTTAAATTTTGAGGAATTAATTCTGGAGAAATAAGGATTTTCATGAAGTGAAACTTAATTTGCTGGAAAGTACTCAGAGAGCTGAATTCAACAAAATTTGGTTCACTCGATTTGGAGCTTTCTAGCCAAAGTTATGAGGATTTGAAGTTTGAAGGAAATCTGAAAATCGGGGAAAAGTTTAAACTCGCGAGTGGGCCCTGGGGACATGCGTCGCCCACTGAGGCGTCGGCGCACCGTGGCCTGTGGGGTTCCTGCGTGCCAGCACAACAGATCCCGGCCACACCCGATCCCGGTTTGAATTTTTGAGCCGCTGATGTGTGGGCCAGCCGGCTTCGTCTTCCTCCCGACGCCCGCGCTCTGCCGCCGGGGTATCTCGCCGGAGAGCTCGCCGTCGGCTTCTGTAAAGCTCCAAACTTCACAATTTTTGCCGCCTCTGCCTATTTCCACTCGGGGAACAGGATTCTTGGGTCAGCTCGCCATGAAAATGGCCGCCACATGGTCGGCGACGAGCAGCAGCCTCGGGAGAACTTCGGCCGCGTTGCCCGTCCTCCTTAGCACCTCACCCGAATAAGCTAAGGGTCGTCAAGCATCAGTGGACCATAGGAAAGGTCTACGTGAGCTCCACGGAGCTCGGGACAGGCTGTGTTGGGCTGTCACCGTGCGACCTAGGCCGGAAATCGGGATTTCTACTAAAACTCGAAGAACAGCGGTTTCCCTCCACGGTTCTTCGTGGTTCCTGCTCCTATGGACCCGCACGGGCTACTAGAAGTGATCCTCTCCATGAGAGGATGAGTGATGCAGTGTGGCTTACGAATTTCTTGGATCGGTGCAGACCTCACTTTTGCACACCGTCGTGAAAACATGAAATTCCGGCTTGAGCAGTGCTTGTCACGCCGCCGGAGCTTGCGGGAGAGAAAGAGGGGTTGAATACGAACCTCTTTGCTGTTCACTGCTCCGTGAACGGTGGGCTGTGGTGGCCGGAAGGACGGTTCCCGCAGCGGCGTCTCGAGCTGAACCGGCAGAGAAAAGATCGCCGTGGTGGAGCTCGGGGAAGACCGCGCAGGGTCTGGAACTGATGCGAAGGTGTCAAAGATGGCTTGGTGCACCCGGTGCTGGTCTCAGATCGCCGGGAGGGTCACTGGATCGGCCGGGCGACGAGGAACCGAAAGTTCACTCGGGCGGCGAGGTGCTTCGGCTTTCTTGGGTGGAAGTGCGACGAGGCAGCGGTGGAAGGCACCGGTCACCGCTCGGGCGGGTAGATAAAGACCCAGAGAGTCGGTTCCGCGGCTGAGATTGGCAAGCAGCTGGTGGCTTCACCGTTCCTTCGCCGTGGCGGCAGCTCGGGTCGGCGCAAGAACCCGAGTGCAGAGTTCAGTCGGCTGGGTTCTCTTCAGAGGCTGACCAGTGGGTCCCACCCGGGGTTTTAACCTCTGAAATTCACTCCTACTCACTGTTGTAAACAGTGAGCCCCAAAATACCCCAAGTGATTCAAATTATTCACCCATGAGCCATTTGAATTGATTAGAATTCAAATTGGGTTTGATTTGAATGAATTTCAGCACAAGTTCAGTTTGGAATTCAAATAAAGTTTGAATTTGTCCCACTTAGCTCATGTCAAGATCAACTCCAAATGAAGTGAAAATTTGTGGGTGAGCTCACAAAAATGTGCTGAATAAGAATATGCCTCCCACTTTTGAATTCATGGGATAAAAACAGTTTGAATTTGAATATGCTTTCAAACTTCCCTCCTTCTAGCTATACCCAAAATGACCTCAAAAAGGTTTTGAATTTGGGTGAAACTTGGCATGGACATCCCTAGCAATGTGTAGGAGTTTTCATATGCCCAGCCCATCTATATCAATGTGGGAAATACCACTTTTGCAATATGTGAGTTTGTTCTCTAATGAGCATGTTGATGGTGGTTACTTGTTCTTCATTTGTGTTCATCATCTTTCCTCAAATGAGGTGTGTGTGTATGGTGATGAACACTTCAAATATGTGTCAAAAACTGAGGCCCTTACAAAACCAAACCCAATTTGAATTCTAATCAATTCAAATGGCTCATGGGTGAATAATTTGAATCACCATGGGTATTTTGGGGCTCACTGTTTATAACAGTGATTAGGAGTGAATTTCAGAGGTTAAAAACGAAAATGGGACCCACATGTCAGCCACAGGGAGGATTCAACCGACTGAGACTTTTCTCACTCGGGTCGCCGAGCTGCAGCTGCGATTGCCACCGAGGGAGGCCACCGCGCCAGCAGCTGCTTGGCCACGCGCGGGCACGAGGCGGTTCAGAGCCTTCTTAAGGCGTTCTTCCCCCTCCTCGGCCGAAGCCCTCGCCATTTCCTCCCCGCAAGAACACAGCGCCGGAAAACTCCTTCCTCCGCTCAGAACCGATCGGAGAGCTCCGATCACAGCCTTCCCGTCCCCTCCAGAGCTACGGCAAGGTACTAGGAACCCTCCTCCTTCTTCCCCGTTGCTAAAACTCAGCTGAAACCGATTGATCTTGGCTATACCGAGAGTTCAATTTGGTGACCTAAAACCGCTGCACTTCGGGCTCCCGTGGACAGCCCAACCGTGGAGTTGTCACGCCCGAGCCAAGGCACCCTTGGACGCGCTGGTGACTGGTGCTCCTCACCCCCGAGCCACAGCTCAAGCGCTTGCTCACCAGCGGCGAATTTCCAGTTTTCCCCTTTCTGGGTGCAGAACGACCTTCGGGTGCGGTTCGGTCAAATTCCTACTCTATGAAGGATTAGAGGGCCTCAATCTTGTAAAAGCCCAAGAAATGGGACTTGCAAAAACTTTTCTTCACTTCACCACACCTCAGCTCTTGTTGTGGATGGCTGGTAAGGGATGGGAGGAGCAAGTAACCTTTATCAAAGAAGTGGTTAGAGGGGAAACTTACACTCTCACAACATGGGAAAAATTATACACATGTGATCACACATGAGAGTGTGTTTCCAAACTGTTGCATTCAAACTCAGGATTTCAGCAGCTAAACCAAGTATCAAAGTGCATAATTGGATTTCTCAGGTCCAAATTAGTGGGGAGGCAAAGTTCAGAAATTTTCAAAAAGATGTGCTACCCATTTTTTCCAAAAAGGGTCCAAATATGCCAAGAATTCAAATATTTATTTGAATTTGGGGGAAATGAGCTCAACCATACAAATGTAGGTCAGCTTCAAACTCCAAATATTTGGATTCATCTCTGGCTAAGCTTTGGAGATCTTTTGAGGGGTGGGGGAGCACTGACAAGTGGGTCCCACATGTCATTGGGAGGGTTAAAATGGCACAATAGTCAACAGCCTTAGGGGCTAAGTATTGCACTCGGAACAGAGCCGAGGCTCCACGCGACACGCCGTGAAAACGCCGGACGCCACCTCCTGCTCGCCCCTCGCGCGCTGGCGAGCTCCTTGTGCGGGCGCAGTAACTCCCAGCCGTGCCCCAGCTCGCCACGACCACGGGCCGACCCCCAGTCACCGCCCTCTCGCACGACAAAACGCCGAGGAGCCGCCGCTGTGATCGACTCACTCAGGAGCGATCGTCCCTCGTGTACCAACGCCGGCAGCGCAGCAAACATATATCCTCAGACCTCCCACGCACTACCCGCATCACTTCCGGTCAAGTGAACCACTACCCACCGAGAGAAACCACGTTTTCGTGGCCGCCGGTGAGAACCGAGCAAAGGTGCTCCCGTGGGCAGCTCACACCAACCAGTTTCACGACTGAGCAAGAGCGCCCCAAGGTGCGCCAACTCCCTGCGCTGCTCCTCTCCAAATTCCAGAGCAATCCGTGCGACGTAGCTTCGGAATTTCAAGTTTTCCCCTCGGACGAGGAAAACCGGACCGCGGGTAAGAACTGGGGAAATTTACGCTCAATTCTCGGTTAAAGTTGTTCATTTTGCGCACACCAGAACTAGAGAGGATAGGGAACCTTTTCCCTCCACAACCCTAGCTAGAAACGCCGTAGTTACAGCTAATTTCGAGCTTTTCGGTCGGCGGCCATGGCGGGAACACGCGGGCGCACGGTGACAACCGGTTTGCCGTCGTTTCCGAGCCAGGTTGAGGCCACGCCGAGATTTCCTGACCTCCACTGATGCTTTAGAGCGGATCCGCCGAGCTTTTGGCGGGCTGATGTGCTCGGGCGGCGGTGCCGATCATCACCGAAGGCCGCGGCTCGTCGCCAGCCTACTTCCGGCCACCGGCAGCCCGAGCCAACCCCATAGACTTGTTCCCCGACCCTGAAAACCCCCAGGCGGCGAGTCTCCGGCCGAGAGGTGGCCGGGAAGCTGAGTCCGGCGAGCTCCAGTACAGCGCCGGCGAGGGGGAGGCGCGGGAGCGAGAGGAGGAAGAAGACCCACCGGGCCCACGTGTCAGCAGCTGAAGATTAAAACCCCGGATCAGCTGTGGCGTGTGATTCCATGTGGTGGCGCGGGAAGGGGTCTGTGGCCCCCGTGTGGCGCGAGTCCGGCGGTTGACACGTGTAGGGTGGACCCACAGGCAGAGTTTGAACTTTTCCCGAATTAATTTGAATTCCAGAATTGGTTCAAACTTTGGAACTGCATAACTTTTGCTAGGAAGCTCCAAAATTAGTGATTCAAATTGGGTTGGATTCATCTTGCATAGCTCTGTCCAGAGATACAACCCAATTTGTATGAAACCCATTAATTAATTCTGGAAAATTCTTTAAAGCTTTTCAGCAAAAGAATTTTAGAGGGAGTTTGGTTCATCCAAAAATTCCCAAATTTTGCCAGAATGTTCTTTAAGACATTAGTAAACCCCTGTAATAGTTTCAGACCATTTGGAGTTGAATTGGTCAGAGCAATTCAAATTTGAAGGTGCTGTGTTCATTTGAATGCAGAAACATTTTCAGAGAATTTCCAAAACTTGGAAATTCAATTCTGGGCAAACCTTGACTCCAAAAATGCTAGGAAAATTCATGCAAACTCTATGAGCTATAATAGAAATTGTAGTTCATTAAGTTGAGCATGAACAGGGGTATTACCTCAGAATTAATTCTTCCTTGCTGATTTGCCAAGAGAATTATTCTGAGCAAACCACTCCATGAAAAGTGCTAATGTTTGGTCCAGAGAGTTTTCTTGTGACAAGGAACTCACACAAAAATTCTCAGCTCCATTGGAGCTCTAGATCACCCCTGTCCTGTTTACCCACTTAAGGGACTAAGATGGAAAAAGGGGGAAAACCACTTAGCATTTGACCATGTGATTAAGTCCAAGCCAAACCACCAACACCAGTTCATATTTAAATTCTTAAACAAAGTTCCAGGTATTAGAGGCTGGTTATTAGAACTAATAGTAGAAGTCTTACTCTAGACTCACTTTTGCATATAAATTAACATGTAGTATTTCATTAACGTGTAGCCGTTGAAGAAGAGACTCCGGAAGTGCTGGACTTCCTCCTTCCGGACGAAGAACTAACTCCTGACCAGCAGCAACAAGGCAAGCCCCGGTTTGCATTAACCCTTTTTAAAAGTTTTACTTTGTTTACATGTGTCATGTGAAGTATGATTGTGCATTAGGTATAGGGTGAATGAAACCCCACTTGCATAACCAAAGGTTCCTAAAAGAGTGAGGGTAGTGTCAAGGACCTCGAGTAGACAGGCTATGCTTAATGAGTCATAGGACTTCGGTACAAGTCGAGTAGTTGGAATCTACTCGCGAGATAGGCTTGGGACACACGGGTTCGGTTGAGGGATGTGAGATCACTTTAGTAATGAAAATGAGACTAGGCAGGGGCTAGGGCGCAGCAAGAGAGAGTCTTGTGTGCGCAGCCCTGCCCGTGTCGATTGAGGACCGATCCGTGTGCGGCCCTGCTGAACAAGTATTGAACGTACCGAAGGCATATCGGATATATGGGCCCCGATAAACCGATGTAGCCTAAACCTCCGGGCGTCGAGGCATAGCACACCGATTTATAGGTGTAGGTTGAGGGCAGCAAGGTGGAAATCTGCCAACGGGCATAGAGAGATGCTCCGTGTGGGGAACCTCCTGCTCGTTTCGGTGCGACCGGTTCGACGTTTGGGCTGTTGGGTGAAAGGTTGTCCCGTACGACATCGAGTGAGCGTGCTGTGCAGCTCCACGGGTGGGCGTACGTGACGTGCTCTTTGGGTTTTCCCTGCAGGTGTATATCGAGTCGATTCGCCGTCCCTCGCGGTGACGAGTACTGCTTGTTCACTGCGTCGTAACGTAGACTAATGGATGAAATATGTTGATTCAATGATGCTGATTGATATAATTGTATTGCTACATAAGTGCCACCAAACACTGCTTACTAAATTTCAGATTTCATGAACTGTTAACTTGTTGCTAAAAGATGAACTAAGGATGAACTTGTAGGCGTGTCGTTTTGCTGAAATGCTACCAACCTATGTCTTGGTATACCTCATGTAGAGTTTCATGCTTAGGTGAGTCGGTTAAGCCTTGCTGAGCCTTCGTGCTCACGGTTGCTGCTTAAGTGTTTTTCAGGTGAGGAGCCACCCACGGACTCGGAGTACGAGTCCACCGGCGAGGGTTACCCTCCGTCGGGGACTACGGCTGAGTGGGAGCCGTACACGCCGCGCTGAGCTGAGACGTGCAGCTAGTGTGGGTTGCCCTAGGGCTGGGCAACCGACTTTTGCTAAATAGGCGGGCGTGAGTTGTATAGTGTAGTCTTCCGCTGTGTAATAGAACAATAATTGTAACTGAAGTTTGTACTTGTTTGTACAGTTTCAGCTGTTTTTCCCATATAATATATTGTGTTCTTATGACGTGTGCTGTCGGGTGTCGCATCGCGCGGCACCACCCTCTGCGATCCTGGATGAGCGGATCCCAGTCCGCCACAGCCTGGTATCAGAGCTGCAGTGGGGATAGCACAGTACTAAAGGACTGCATTATGGGAAAAAAACTTAGGTGTACGGTGAGGAATCGGTAGTTGCCCAAGTAAGGACTATATTAGACTAGTTACTTAAAGTGGCAAAGACTAACTTATATGTTATAATTCTGAATTTCAATTATGTAACGACGCACCTACGCTCTGGTAAGTATGGTAAGGAACGCCACCGAAAGCGGTTCAATTTCGGTTAGCTCTCCCTGACGAGGAACATGGTTCAGGGATTGATCTCACAGCTTGGTGTGAGATGTCAATATGAATCTCTTGGACTCTTCATGTCCCTGAGTTCATATGAAACGCTGATCCCTAGCGTGCATTAGGCAAGTAAGCGGAGACCCCATCGCGTGGTCAGTAACGCGAAAGTGTGTTCGTCTGGAAATAGCCCAGGAGGACATACGCAGCGCTTGCCATCGGCGTGCCCTGCAGGGCAGTAGGTGGTATCTGTTGGGTTGATGACATTCCCAACCGTGACGACCCGTTCATGACATACTCGGGTTCCCCGTCGTGTGGTGTTGAAACACGATCACGTACCTTGAGACGTGACCTAACTCAAGGACGGCCGTATGACAATGATACGGGCGTTTGTATTTACTTTCGAATATGGAACTGCCTGAAATGAATAACCATTGAGTGCACCATTATTGTGTGGTTTTCTGCAGGTACTAACCACGTATGTATCCGTGTAGAAAACGTGGGCGAGAGACCGTTTAGTGCCACATTTGAGACGTATATGCCGGTATGATCCGGGTAGGATTTTCTTTTGTGAGGAACGTAGTACCGAGATATGGTAGGCATATGCATGAGAATAATGATAACAAAGAATTAAAATCTATAGGTTCAACATTTAGGACCCTGGTTGGGTATAAGAATGGGATAGTGGAGCAGTATAGCCAAAAGTATGAAAAGCAGAGTGCTCTGTTTTGGGCAGCACGTTTGCTGATCCTCAACAGGGCATAACTCACAGGTCTTTTAGCCCAGGGAGGTGTGCTATATAGTTTTGGAAAGGTATTCAAGTCCTCTACAACTTTGTTGTAGACTTCCAGAGCTGAAACTCGCCTTAAGATGGCTGAAATCCCAGAGGAATGTAAACTGTCCAGAACCAGGGCAGAGTAAAACATCCTCTGAACTGATCTGTTTTTCAAATATAACTCCCAGTAGAAAAATCTAAAATTGTCATATAATCCATCCTTAGAAAGAGTAGAAGATGTTTGACATCTTTGCAATTCAAAGTTTCTGAAGTTTCAGCACAGAATTTAGTGGAAATCAGGATTGGAAACAGCCACTTCCAAGGGAGGTGCTGTTGAAATTCTTCCAGAAATTCTGCTAACTTTGAATTAACATAACTTTTTAATCAAAGCTGATCTGGGGGCAAATGAGTACTCGTTGGAAAGATACTGAAGTTAACTTGAACTTTGGTATGCAACTTGAGTCATGAAAATGCCCAGAACCAGATCAAAACTTGGAATAGGTAGCAACTGGTCATTCTGACAGAAGAATGACAGTTGAACTCATTGAAAAGGGTGTTGTACCCTAAGGGTGTTATACGTGATGACAACGCAATAATAATGTCTCGTAGAGACCAAACCCAGTTATGGTGAGCTTCCAAAGAGGGGGTTCATCAGGTTGGATTAAACTAACTTGTGTTTGGTCTGGTAATGGTGTAGCTTGTGCAAAGTTATTACATTATCTGCTTACGAGATATTTCGCATGTTTTGTTGTCATAATGTTTTTCCGCCCAGTTCTATTGGACTGCATGCAAAATGTTGCGGGACTGATGGTTAATGTCGTATGGTTGCAGATGGTTCGTACTAGGACCACGCACGAGGTTGGTGGCTCTAGCCAAGGTGGAGGCGATGACTCCCAGCCACCGGCCTACGACAGCACCCCGCAGCAGCAGCCACCACCGCCGCCTCCGCTTACTCTAGCGGATGTGATAGCAGCATTGGTGGGAGGTCGTGAGGAGCAGACCGACCTGCTCCGCACGATCGTGCAGAATACGTCCCAGGCGGGAGGACGTCAAGAGCGAGGGCCTCGTGAGCCCCGCGAAGTGTCGTACTCGGATTTCATGAGTACGCACCCTCCAGTGTTCACCGAAGCTGAAGAACCACTGGAGGCGGACAACTGGCTGCGGACTATCGAGTCCAAGTTCGGGCTGCTCCAGTGTACGGAGCGGCAGAAGACACTGTTCGCAGCACAGCAGCTCCACGGTGCCGCTGGTGCATGGTGGGCGAATTATGTCGCCTCACGTCCGGCTGGCCATGCCGTGGAATGGCAAGAGTTCCGGGAGGTGTTCCGCGCCTATCACATTCCTCCCGGAATAATGAAGAGAAAGTTCCAAGAATTTTTGGAACTAAAACAGGGCGGGAGGAGTGCCCACGACTACTCCCGTGCCTTCAACCATCTGGCGCAGTATGCGTCAGACTACATCTCCACGGAGGAGAAGAAGAGGGAGCACTTCTATCGGGGGTTACATCCCGAAATGAAGACCCACCTCGTACAATGGAACCGCGGCACATTCAACGACCTAGTCAATGCCGCCATCATGCAAGAGGACGCTCAGCGGGAGTTAGCAGCTGAGCAGAGGAAGCGTAGCGCTCCACCTAGCAGCGGTGGGAGTGGCGCTCCCCAGAAGTACCGTATGGTGTATCGGACACCATCCGGGCAGCAGTGGCAACCACCGGCGCGACCGCAACGGTTCGGGGGACGTCCCTTTCAGGCACCTCCGTTCCGTCCGCCGATGCCACCACCAAGACAGCAGCAGCAGCAGACGGTACCCCGGGCGTTTCCACAGCCACAACGCGCCCCAGGTTTCCGTCCACCGATCAGCGGGGGACCGCCCCGTTTCACCTGCTTCACGTGTGGCCAAGCGGGCCACTTTGCGAAGGACTGTCCCCAGGGGCAGCAGAGCAGCGGGCAAGCCCAGCTCCAGGGCGGTGCTCGAGGCCGACCTCCGGTGAAGAAGGTTGGTCAGCGGACTGGAGGCGTCCGCAACCTCGACAATGAGGACGCCCCAGAGGGAGACAACGTGCTGGCGGGTACGTTTACTCTCAACCATCAAGCCATCGTCATATTATTTGATTCTGGTGCAACCCACAGCTTTATAAGTGCATCCTATGTGGCTAAACACCAATTGCAAGTCTTTCCAACCGACTGCACTTATATGATATGCTCACCGGGAGGGAAGATTTCAGCTAATATGATGATTCCAAAGGCACCTCTGTGCTTAGGTGGGAAACTATATCCCACCACCTTGATAATCCTTATGGGACAAAAGATTGATGCAATCTTAGGGATGTCATGGCTGCAATACCATGGCGCTGTCCTAGAGACTCAGACACGGACGGTCCACTTAAATTCTCCATTCCACCGTCCGCATTCCATGATGTTAGACACGCCAGTCCGGGAAGTTTTAGCAATTAATAATGCTGAAGTTCTCAAGTTAGAAGACATCCCCGTAGTCCGGGAGTATCCTGATGTGTTCCCGGATGATCTTCCGGGCATGCCACCTGAGCGGGATGTCGAGTTCAAGATTGAACTTGCACCCGGGACTACGCCCATATCACGGAGACCATACAAGATGGCTCCAAATGAGCTGGCGGAACTGAAAGAACAGCTCAATGATCTGTTGAGCAAGGGTTTCATTAGGCCGAGTTCCTCGCCTTGGGGATGCTCGGCGCTATTCGTGAAGAAGAAGGATGAGACCCTGAGGCTGTGTGTGGATTACCGGCCACTCAACGCCGTCACCATCAAGAATAAGTACCCACTGCCCCGTATTGACATCTTGTTTGATCAACTTGTGGGGGCAAGTGTATTCTCAAAGATGGACCTTCGCTCTGGATATCACCAGATCAAGATCCGGGCGGAGGATATCCCGAAGACGGCATTCTCGACGAGATACGGCTTATACGAATATCTCGTCATGTCCTTTGGTCTCACAAATGCTCCAGCCCATTTCATGTATCTCATGAACTCGGTGTTCATGCCGGAGCTGGACAAGTTCGTGGTAGTGTTCATCGACGACATCTTGGTTTACTCCAAGACCAAAGCTGAACATGCCGAACCCTTGCGGATCGTTCTTCAACGATTGCGAGACCACAAGCTCTACGCCAAGTTCAGCAAATGCGAATTTTGGATCAGCCAAGTGCCATTCTTGGGACATATCATCTCAGCTGAAGGCATTGCGGTTGACCCAAGTAAAATAGAGCAAGTGTTGAAATGGAAAGCTCCCACTTCAGTCCATGAAGTCAGAAGCTTCCTCGGGTTAGCAGGATACTACCGGAGGTTCATTCCGAGCTTCTCCAAGCTCGCAAAGCCGATGACAGAGTTGCTGAAGAAAGGGACAAAATATGTTTGGAACACGGCGTGTGAAGGAGCGTTCCGGACATTGGTGAAGCATCTCACCACAGCCCCGGTGTTAGCTCAGCCGGATACAACAAAGCCCTTCGACGTGTATTGTGACGCGTCCGGTATTGGGCTGGGCTGCGTGTTGATGCAGGAAGGACGTGTGGTCGCTTATGGCTCACGCCAACTTCGGAACCATGAGCAGCACTACCCGACTCACGATCTTGAACTTGCTGCCGTGGTGTTGGCGCTAAAAATGTGGAGGCACTATCTCCTGGGGAACTTGGTGCATCTCTACACCGACCACAAGAGCTTGAAATACATTTTCACCCAGAAGGAGCTGAACATGAGGCAGAGGAGGTGGTTAGAACTGATCAAAGATTATGAGATTGAGATCCATTACCACCCCGGCAAGGCGAATGTGGTTGCCGACGCGCTGAGTCGGAAATCGCATGTCCATCACCTCACCATTACACCGGTGGAGGAGGAAGAGCCAAGTCTATACTTGGTTCCTTATGGATCGCTGTACAACCTTGCCCTCATCCCTACTATTAGGGAGGACATCATTGCAGCTCAGAAAACGGATAAAGGCATGGCACATCTCCGGAGACGGATAGACATTGGAGAAATTAAATGTTTCCGGAAAGATGGTGAGGGGACGTTGTGGTTCAATGACCGCATAGTCGTACCCCGAGATATGGAGTTGAGGAAAAAGATCCTCGATGAAGCTCACTTGTCCAAATACTCCATTCATCCGGGCAGCAACAAAATGTACCAAGATTTGAAAAAGAAATTTTGGTGGACGCGGATGAAGCGGGAGGTAGCTAAGTACGTATCCGAGTGCGATACGTGTAGACGAGTGAAAGCTGATCATATGAAGAAATCAGGGCTGCTGCAACCCCTGAAGATCCCGGCATGGAAATGGGAAGATGTGAGCATGGATTTCATTGTGGGATTACCCCTAACAGCCAACAAGCATGATTCCATATGGGTAATCGTTGATCGGTTAACCAAGACGGCTCACTTCATTCCGGTGAATACGCGTTACAATGCCGGCAAATATGCGGAGCTATACATAGCGAAGATTCTATGCCTATACGGGGTACCCAAGACCATTGTCTCAGATCGAGGTGCATTATTTGTATCTCGCTTTTGGGAGCAGCTACACGCTGCATTGGGTACTAAGTTGATCAGGAGCTCCGCCTATCACCCTCAGACCGATGGTCAGACAGAAAGGGTGAATCAAGTCCTGGAAGACATGTTGAGAGCATGTGCCATCCACCATGGTAGGAACTGGGATGATCACCTACCATTGGCGGAATTCTCGTACAACAACGGTTATCAGGCAAGTATCAAGATGGCACCGTACGAAGCTCTCTACGGTCGTAAATGCCGCACCCCATTAAATTGGTGCGAGTCCGGTGAAAGGGTCACATTCGGAGTTGATGTGGTGAACGACGCCGAAGAGCGCGTTCGGACAATTCGAGCCAATTTGAAGGCCGCTCAATCCCGACAGAAGAGCTACGCTGATAAGAGGCGTAGGCCGTTGCACTTTGACGTTGGGGAACACGTGTACCTCCGCGTGTCTCCAATGAAGGGCGTGCACCGATTCGGTGTGAAGGGGAAGCTCGCTCCCCGTTTCATTGGACCCTACGCTATCACCGAGAAGTGTGGACCAGCAGCGTATCGATTGGAGCTACCGGCATCTCTGGCTGGTGTCCATGATATTTTCCATGTTTCGCAACTGCGAAAATGCTTGAAGCATACAACTGCTGTTCCTACCGAAGACATCGGCGAGCTGAAACCGGATTTAACATATGATGAATATCCGGTGGGAATTCTTGATGAGAAAGCCAAGACCACGCGTAGCAGAACGTTGTGGTTCTACAAGATACTCTGGAGTAACCACACCGCCGAAGAAGCGACGTGGGAGAACGAGGAGTTCCTTCGCTCAAATTACCCGGAGTTCATGGCTTCTCAACACGGGTAAGTCCCTATTACATCGCTATCTCTTCTTTTATAATCTCGGGACGAGATTCTTTTAAGGGGGGAGGGATGTAAAAGCCCAAGAAATGGGACTTGCAAAAACTTTTCTTCACTTCACCACACCTCAGCTCTTGTTGTGGATGGCTGGTAAGGGATGGGAGGAGCAAGTAACCTTTATCAAAGAAGTGGTTAGAGGGGAAACTTACACTCTCACAACATGGGAAAAATTATACACATGTGATCACACATGAGAGTGTGTTTCCAAACTGTTGCATTCAAACTCAGGATTTCAGCAGCTAAACCAAGTATCAAAGTGCATAATTGGATTTCTCAGGTCCAAATTAGTGGGGAGGCAAAGTTCAGAAATTTTCAAAAAGATGTGCTACCCATTTTTTCCAAAAAGGGTCCAAATATGCCAAGAATTCAAATATTTATTTGAATTTGGGGGAAATGAGCTCAACCATACAAATGTAGGTCAGCTTCAAACTCCAAATATTTGGATTCATCTCTGGCTAAGCTTTGGAGATCTTTTGAGGGGTGGGGGAGCACTGACAAGTGGGTCCCACATGTCATTGGGAGGGTTAAAATGGCACAATAGTCAACAGCCTTAGGGGCTAAGTATTGCACTCGGAACAGAGCCGAGGCTCCACGCGACACGCCGTGAAAACGCCGGACGCCACCTCCTGCTCGCCCCTCGCGCGCTGGCGAGCTCCTTGTGCGGGCGCAGTAACTCCCAGCCGTGCCCCAGCTCGCCACGACCACGGGCCGACCCCCAGTCACCGCCCTCTCGCACGACAAAACGCCGAGGAGCCGCCGCTGTGATCGACTCACTCAGGAGCGATCGTCCCTCGTGTACCAACGCCGGCAGCGCAGCAAACATATATCCTCAGACCTCCCACGCACTACCCGCATCACTTCCGGTCAAGTGAACCACTACCCACCGAGAGAAACCACGTTTTCGTGGCCGCCGGTGAGAACCGAGCAAAGGTGCTCCCGTGGGCAGCTCACACCAACCAGTTTCACGACTGAGCAAGAGCGCCCCAAGGTGCGCCAACTCCCTGCGCTGCTCCTCTCCAAATTCCAGAGCAATCCGTGCGACGTAGCTTCGGAATTTCAAGTTTTCCCCTCGGACGAGGAAAACCGGACCGCGGGTAAGAACTGGGGAAATTTACGCTCAATTCTCGGTTAAAGTTGTTCATTTTGCGCACACCAGAACTAGAGAGGATAGGGAACCTTTTCCCTCCACAACCCTAGCTAGAAACGCCGTAGTTACAGCTAATTTCGAGCTTTTCGGTCGGCGGCCATGGCGGGAACACGCGGGCGCACGGTGACAACCGGTTTGCCGTCGTTTCCGAGCCAGGTTGAGGCCACGCCGAGATTTCCTGACCTCCACTGATGCTTTAGAGCGGATCCGCCGAGCTTTTGGCGGGCTGATGTGCTCGGGCGGCGGTGCCGATCATCACCGAAGGCCGCGGCTCGTCGCCAGCCTACTTCCGGCCACCGGCAGCCCGAGCCAACCCCATAGACTTGTTCCCCGACCCTGAAAACCCCCAGGCGGCGAGTCTCCGGCCGAGAGGTGGCCGGGAAGCTGAGTCCGGCGAGCTCCAGTACAGCGCCGGCGAGGGGGAGGCGCGGGAGCGAGAGGAGGAAGAAGACCCACCGGGCCCACGTGTCAGCAGCTGAAGATTAAAACCCCGGATCAGCTGTGGCGTGTGATTCCATGTGGTGGCGCGGGAAGGGGTCTGTGGCCCCCGTGTGGCGCGAGTCCGGCGGTTGACACGTGTAGGGTGGACCCACAGGCAGAGTTTGAACTTTTCCCGAATTAATTTGAATTCCAGAATTGGTTCAAACTTTGGAACTGCATAACTTTTGCTAGGAAGCTCCAAAATTAGTGATTCAAATTGGGTTGGATTCATCTTGCATAGCTCTGTCCAGAGATACAACCCAATTTGTATGAAACCCATTAATTAATTCTGGAAAATTCTTTAAAGCTTTTCAGCAAAAGAATTTTAGAGGGAGTTTGGTTCATCCAAAAATTCCCAAATTTTGCCAGAATGTTCTTTAAGACATTAGTAAACCCCTGTAATAGTTTCAGACCATTTGGAGTTGAATTGGTCAGAGCAATTCAAATTTGAAGGTGCTGTGTTCATTTGAATGCAGAAACATTTTCAGAGAATTTCCAAAACTTGGAAATTCAATTCTGGGCAAACCTTGACTCCAAAAATGCTAGGAAAATTCATGCAAACTCTATGAGCTATAATAGAAATTGTAGTTCATTAAGTTGAGCATGAACAGGGGTATTACCTCAGAATTAATTCTTCCTTGCTGATTTGCCAAGAGAATTATTCTGAGCAAACCACTCCATGAAAAGTGCTAATGTTTGGTCCAGAGAGTTTTCTTGTGACAAGGAACTCACACAAAAATTCTCAGCTCCATTGGAGCTCTAGATCACCCCTGTCCTGTTTACCCACTTAAGGGACTAAGATGGAAAAAGGGGGAAAACCACTTAGCATTTGACCATGTGATTAAGTCCAAGCCAAACCACCAACACCAGTTCATATTTAAATTCTTAAACAAAGTTCCAGGTATTAGAGGCTGGTTATTAGAACTAATAGTAGAAGTCTTACTCTAGACTCACTTTTGCATATAAATTAACATGTAGTATTTCATTAACGTGTAGCCGTTGAAGAAGAGACTCCGGAAGTGCTGGACTTCCTCCTTCCGGACGAAGAACTAACTCCTGACCAGCAGCAACAAGGCAAGCCCCGGTTTGCATTAACCCTTTTTAAAAGTTTTACTTTGTTTACATGTGTCATGTGAAGTATGATTGTGCATTAGGTATAGGGTGAATGAAACCCCACTTGCATAACCAAAGGTTCCTAAAAGAGTGAGGGTAGTGTCAAGGACCTCGAGTAGACAGGCTATGCTTAATGAGTCATAGGACTTCGGTACAAGTCGAGTAGTTGGAATCTACTCGCGAGATAGGCTTGGGACACACGGGTTCGGTTGAGGGATGTGAGATCACTTTAGTAATGAAAATGAGACTAGGCAGGGGCTAGGGCGCAGCAAGAGAGAGTCTTGTGTGCGCAGCCCTGCCCGTGTCGATTGAGGACCGATCCGTGTGCGGCCCTGCTGAACAAGTATTGAACGTACCGAAGGCATATCGGATATATGGGCCCCGATAAACCGATGTAGCCTAAACCTCCGGGCGTCGAGGCATAGCACACCGATTTATAGGTGTAGGTTGAGGGCAGCAAGGTGGAAATCTGCCAACGGGCATAGAGAGATGCTCCGTGTGGGGAACCTCCTGCTCGTTTCGGTGCGACCGGTTCGACGTTTGGGCTGTTGGGTGAAAGGTTGTCCCGTACGACATCGAGTGAGCGTGCTGTGCAGCTCCACGGGTGGGCGTACGTGACGTGCTCTTTGGGTTTTCCCTGCAGGTGTATATCGAGTCGATTCGCCGTCCCTCGCGGTGACGAGTACTGCTTGTTCACTGCGTCGTAACGTAGACTAATGGATGAAATATGTTGATTCAATGATGCTGATTGATATAATTGTATTGCTACATAAGTGCCACCAAACACTGCTTACTAAATTTCAGATTTCATGAACTGTTAACTTGTTGCTAAAAGATGAACTAAGGATGAACTTGTAGGCGTGTCGTTTTGCTGAAATGCTACCAACCTATGTCTTGGTATACCTCATGTAGAGTTTCATGCTTAGGTGAGTCGGTTAAGCCTTGCTGAGCCTTCGTGCTCACGGTTGCTGCTTAAGTGTTTTTCAGGTGAGGAGCCACCCACGGACTCGGAGTACGAGTCCACCGGCGAGGGTTACCCTCCGTCGGGGACTACGGCTGAGTGGGAGCCGTACACGCCGCGCTGAGCTGAGACGTGCAGCTAGTGTGGGTTGCCCTAGGGCTGGGCAACCGACTTTTGCTAAATAGGCGGGCGTGAGTTGTATAGTGTAGTCTTCCGCTGTGTAATAGAACAATAATTGTAACTGAAGTTTGTACTTGTTTGTACAGTTTCAGCTGTTTTTCCCATATAATATATTGTGTTCTTATGACGTGTGCTGTCGGGTGTCGCATCGCGCGGCACCACCCTCTGCGATCCTGGATGAGCGGATCCCAGTCCGCCACAAATCTGCTCTCACTTACACTAGACACAGTAGCGCACAAGTTGCCTTCACAACCTTGGGTCTGAGAACCCCCTGTAACCGGCGTATCTTGAAGTTTACCGACGACAGAGCATGCGGGAGGCATCGGGTGCACGGTGAAAGCCTACTTCGGGCCTCCCCCGAGCTGCTTCAAGCTCATGTCGACCTTCCCTAAGGTCCACTGATGCTCCCCGACCGGTTGCTCGAGTGATCGAGGTGCTAGGGAAGTCGGCCGGCACGGCCGAAGTCTTTCCGAAGCCACCGCTCGTCGCCGACCATGTGCCGGCCGTTTTCATGGCAAGATGACCCAAGAATCCTGTTCCCCGAGTGAAAATAGGCAGAGGCGGCCAAAATCGTGAAGTTTGGAGCTTTACAGAAGATGCCGGCGAGCTCTCCGGCGAGGTACCCCGGCGGTAGAGCGCGGGCGGCGAGAGGTAGATGAAGGGGGTGGACCCCAGCTGTCAGCACCAGATATTTTAAATCGGGATCGGGTTGCGGCCGGGATCTGGTGTGCTGGCGCGCAAAAACCCTGTGGGCCTCAGTGTGCTGTCGCCTCAGCGCCCAACACGTGTCCCCGCAGGCCCCGGCAGATTTAAACTTTTCCCCCGATTTTCAGATTTCATTCAAACTTCAAATCCTCATAACTTTGGCTAGAAAGCTCCAAATTGAGTGAACCAAATTTTGTTGGATTTAGCTCTCTGAGCACTTTCCAGCAAATCAGGTTTCACTTCATGAAAATCCTTATTTCTCCAGAATTAATTCCTCAAAATTTAAAGTGTTTGGAATTTTAACTGGAGAATCCTTTGGAGGAAAATCCTAAAATTTTGCTGGAATGTTCACCAAAATATCCCTAAACTACCATAAAAATTTCAGATCCATTGAGCTCATTTGATCCACCTAATGGTGTCATTAGTGAAACTGTTCCAGAGAAAATAGAAAATGTTCAGAAACATTTTCAGAATTTTCTCTGAAATTGTTTAGCTCATATCTTTAGTTAGGAACCTTCAAATTAAGTGAGACCAACTCCATTAGAACCCTCTGAAAATATAGTTTTCAGAAAGTCATAGTTTGTTTCATGAAAATTCTTAGAACACCCTAAAAGCCTTCAATCAAGGTCAAGTACATAATTAATTGTGGATGGCTCAAATGAGCTTTCCTGCAACTAAAACTTGACCAAGTCTCTGTTTAGGTTGTAACCAAGCCACAGTAAAAGTTTCACAGGCATTGGGTCTGTCTATTAAGAGTTATAGATTTCACAAGTTTAAAAGTCAATTCAAATGCATTAATTTAATACATGTACTTCTTATATCATGTAGTCGCTAAGGTCGAGGAGGAACCCGAAGTCCTAGACTTCGTTACTCCGGAGGAGCAGCTAGCCTACGACCAAGAGCAGCAAGGCAAGCTCCGGTTTGCATTAACCTTTTTACAAGTTTTTATTGTTTTGAGAACATACTTGAATACCTTATTCTTTGCATTAGAGTCTTGTTTGGAAACCCAACTGCATAGCCAAGAAAACCATGGGTTGGGTTTAGGATCGCAAACCCGTTAGCTACTGCAATGCTAAGATAGTGTAGGATTCGGTACAAGACGAGTAGTTGGAACTACTCGCGAGCATAGGCTAGAGGCACTCGACTCGGGTAGAGATAGCACATGATACACATGGCAAGAAAGATGAGACCGAGCAGAGAGTAAGGGCAGCAGGACTTTGGGGCCTGTGTGCTGTAGCTCCGCTTGTGTCGATTGAGGACCGAGCCGTGTGCGGGCCTGTTGAACAAGCTAGAACAGTACCGAAGACCTACCGGCTATATGGAACCGGGAAACCGATGTAACTCGGGTAGCTAGGTGTTGAGGCATAGCTGATCATTCAGAGGGTAGGTTGAGAGCTCGAGGTGTAAATCGGCTGGCGGTACTGAGATGCACGTGCAGAGACCTCTTGCTCGGGACGATTGGACCGGTTCAACATTTGGCTAACGGGTGAAAGGTAGTTGCGTACGGCGTCCGTGATGGTTGTTGTAGGCAACATCGAGTACGGGCGTACGTGACGGGTTGTTCGGGTAACCCTGCAGGTGTAAATCAATTATAATAGCCATCCCTCACGGTCAGTGAGTACCACTTGTTCACTGTACCGTGACGTAGAAAGAACAGGCTAGTTACATGTTAAAATGTTTCTGATTGAAAGATGGACTTTGATTGTTAATGATTTGTTGTAGTTTAGAGCGAACTAAAGTTCCTTTCAACTTTGGGCAAAGTACATGAGAGAAATGTGTTTCTTGTTTGATTGCGGCTCTCTCATGTGCCTTAGCGTAAGGTTCTCTACCACCTGCTGCTAAAACTTGAAAGTAAGGTTCCACTAATTAGGCGAGTCCTTTGCAAATGGATTTACCTCATGTACCCATCACCCCTCATGTAGAAGTTCCATGTTTAGGTGAGATGGGTCAGACTTGCTAAGCCTTCGTGCTCACTGCTTGTGTTTGAAGCTTTTGCAGGGTTTTATAAGGAAGGGACTCCCGAAGATGAGACGGAACCCCAGGAGGGGAATCCCGTCGAGTGGGAGTCGTGCACGCCGCCATGTTAGTGTGCGTGTGTGCTAGCAAGGACACGTTCACGGGCTGAACGTGAACTTGATGCGTAGTCTATGCCCATGAGTGTAGACTAGACCTATTTTGATGTAAAAATGTTCATAAACCGCTTTATGTAATAAAAGTTTTGCTTCCGCTTTGTACCTTTGATGTGTGTTATTCGGTGCTGTGCAACGCAGCACCCCTCAGCATGATCCTGACTCGACAAGACCGTGGGGTCGTGTCATCATCCTCCAATGTCGGTACTACATATCCTCACCAAAGAAAAACCTATACCGGTGTAACCGGCAGTCATTTAAGCAGTGGCACTACTCGACCACTCACAAATGTGTACTACACGAGATACGCAAACGTGGTTAGTACCTCCATAAAAACACTCAATAGTGATGCACATACGGGTTTGTCATTTCAGGCAGGTCCATATTGAAAGTAAATACATACGCCCCGTATCATTGCCATACGGGTCGTCCTTGAGTTAAGCCACGTCTCAAGGTACATGATCGGGTTATTCACCACCCAAAGGAGGGCTCCACATCTTTGCAATTAAGCACACCGGTGGACCAGCGTTTTCGTATGCCCCATAGAACATAAAGAGTCCTAGAGCACATACTTCGTGTTACAAACTACATGATGGGGTCTCCTCCTCTTGCCCCTGGGTTTGCGCACTGGTGGCTAGTGCAATTCATATGTCTCTAAAACATATTCAAAGTGAATATAAAAATCAAAGTTGCAGCGGCATTACAACTGTGATAACTCTCACGATCCTAGCTAAGCAGCAAAGGAATTATCCTGCCCGAGGATAACACTTTCTAGCAGCAGGAAATGGATTCGGCGGCGCACAAGGTTTCTTGTGACCATGCAGCCAATAATGACGCTGTCAAGCTTTAACCCTTCACGACATAGGATGAATTACCTGCAAAAAAACAACTGCAGGAGTGAGCACGATGGCTCAGCAAGACTTAACCGTCTCTCCTAACTCATGCAACTCTAAATGAAGGTGACTTAAGACATAGACATTTAAAGTTGCATAAAGACTCGCCTATAAGTTCATCCTTGATTTTTATGTTTTAGCCATCATAGTAATGACCTTGCACCGAGCAATGTTGGAAATCCACAATCAAACAAGAAACGCTTCATTCCAATGTTACTTGTCCCAAGGTGGAAAATAACTTTAATTGGCTCTATCTCTACTTCAGACATGGTTATCATGCAATTCAATTTAACATAACAGCATATAAAACTTGCAAACTGTTGTCACTCAACTTTGATTACTACGTCACAACACAGTGAGCAAGTGGTACTCATATCTGCGACGGTCGGTGATTCGAATCAAACTTGCCTGACTTACTCGACACATATGCCCGCCTCTAAAGACCAAAATCTGGCGTCCTTCATTATGTCGTATGTGGACCTTTCGCAGGACACCCGACTGTAGAACCTGGTAAATCGGTTTCCTAGGTCTCATATACCAGTAAGCATCCGGTACACAACTCAATACTTGCTCAGCGGGGCCGCACACGAGAACGGTCCTTAACCGATACAGGCAGAGCTACTCGACCAAGACCTTGTCTTGTCGCTGCCTACACTCTCTGCCCAGTCTCATCTTTGGAAACATAAACTTTAGTTTGCTTCTTAAACCATACCCGCGTGAACCCGAACTATAGTTCACGAGTAGATTTCAACTACTCGACTTCTATCGGATGTCATAACCTATTTAGCATGGCAATATTCTACAGCGGAGATACTTCTTCTACCCTTAACTCCAGGGTTCATTTAGTCATGCATTTGGATTATAATCGTTCCTGACCTAATGCACAAACAAACTCTAAACCATAGTAGTGAACAAAGTAACACTTTATAAAACAACTTGAATGCAAATTGGAGCTTACCTTTATTTTGCAGGTGACTAAAATCAGATATAATATGCAGTTAGTTGCTGATAACGTGAGGCTTAATCACGTGCTCTTCTTGCTCCTTGATCCAAGCTTCATTTTCTTCCCACTTCTCCACGTTATGAACATGCACAGGTATTCAAATGTAAATATTTTTGCCCTCAAGGCCTAATGACAAGTTGAAAACAGAATTATGTTTATAGGCTGGACTTTGAGATGATTCTAGTGGATGAAGCTGGATTTAGCTAAGTGAGTTAAACACTAAGTGTTCTCACTAGTGGTTGTATTTTTCACCTAAGAAGGTTATATCAAAAAGTACTGATACAGAGCTCAAATTTATCTGAGAATTTTCCTGTGAGTTCCTTGTCACAAAAAAACATTCTGAACCAAAATTCATAACTTTTCATTGAGTAGTTCATCTAGAACAATTCCCTAAGCACTTAGGCAATAGGGAATTAATTCTGATGTAATTTGCATGTTCATGCAAAACCAAGTGAACTACAATTTCAAACATAGCTCAGGGAGCATGCATGAATTTTCCTAGGAATTGTCCAGAACTGATTTTTATAAAGTGGGAATCTTCTCTGAAAATTGTTTCTGGACTTATTTGAACACAGCAAATTGGACCCTGAATTTTCATACACAGTTCAACTCCAAATGAGCTGAAAATTTAACAGGAGTTCAATAATATCCTAAGGAATATTATGGCAAAATTTGGGGATTTTTGGATGAATCAAACTCCCTCAAAAATCTTTTACTGGAAAGCTTCAACGATTTTTCCAGAATTTATTATTGAATTTCATAAAAATCGGGTTGCAAATTTTGATAAATCTTTTCAATCTGAATCTAACCCAATTTAAATCACCCAATTTGGAGTTTTCTACCAAAAGTTATGAGCTTCTAAAGATTGATTAAAATCTGAAATTCAAATAATCCGGGGAAATATTCAAACTCTGACAGCGGGATCCCGGGGTAACGTGGCACCACCAGAGCCACCGACACACAGGGCCACAAACATAATCTCGCGCAGTCGCAATTTGATCCAGTGCAACAGAAGAGCCCGTTTCCCCGAAAAAGAGGCTGATGCGTGGGCCAGCCCCCATCGTCTTCGTCCTCTCGCCCCCGCGCCAGCCTGCCGCCCACCTCACCGGTGACCTCGCCGGGAGGGAGTCTCGGTGCACCGAACTCAACCAAACTCGCTGCCTCTACGTATTTTCGTGTGAGGAACATGCTGCCGGCCTTCACTCGGACCGAGGATGTCCAGAAACCTACGTGCGGTGAGCGGCGGCTTCGGTGACACTTCAGCAACGTCGCTAGGGCGCTTTGATGCACCAAAAGCTTTGCCGTTTGCTCGTACAGCACCACGGCACGAGGGGAACATGGAACTACAGGCTGATCTCGCTGAAGCTCGCCGAAAATATGACCTCACCGTCGAGCTAGGTCAAATTGCGGCGGAATTCAGAAAACTCGAAGAACAGTGGCTCTGCTCAATGGTTCTCGGTGGTTTTTGATCCTAGGAACCTGCTCGGACCTCTAGAACTTGGTTGCTAAGTGACACGAGGAGTGGTGTGACGTGTGGTGAGGATTTCCCGATTTCCTTCCCACGGTTATAATCATACGCCAGCGGCAAAATGCAAAATTCTGGCGTGATGAGCTACGGTATGGTTCCGTGGTTTGCGTGGAAGGAAGAAGGTTTCACGGCGAACCTTTTGTCCTTTAAAGCTCGACGGAAAGAGGTCGCTGGTGTCCAGGCATCCAATTCTTGTGGCGGCGGCTTCACACAGCACCGGGGAGGAAAGTCGAGCTCGACGCCGGGGTTCCCGTGAAGTTAGTGCCTCGTCCTTGTTTCAAGCACATTCAGGGAGGTACGGCGACGCTGTTGGGGAGCTCAGCTCGTTGTGCAACGCCGTGAAATGACCGGGCACCGGTGGACCAAACATTTTTGTGCATGCGGCCGTGAACTCGTCGAGGCACACGTGTGGAGGATGAACAGGCGGTGGGAGTCGGTTGATGGGGTGAAAAGATCGCGGTTTTGGCTAAGGACGGCGACGTTATGAGCCCCGAGCTGCTCGGGAGGTGGCGGCAGCGCTGCCTCGGTGCGCGCTCTGCGGTTCAGTGAGCTCGAGTGAAAAACAGAGGACCCGAGACTTCGGGTGCAAGTTTGCTCCTCTCAATGACAAGTGGGTCCCACAATTCTCCCCTGCTGATCCTCACAAAATCCCTCAAATTCCGCAGGTGATCCAAATTACATTTGTGGAGTTTAATTCTGAAATTTATTTGGGGCAATTAACAAATCTCATCCAAATTCAAATCTGAATTTGAATTCCCATGGAATTTTAAAGTCCCCTTTGATAATAATTAGCAAAGTCTTCCAAATCTATTCAAACTTTGCACTCCTAATAATTTGGACCTGAAGAATTCTAATATGCAATCTGATTTTTGAGTTGGCCACCCATGTGTATCCTCATATTTTAGAAAGTTTTTGTAAGTCCCATTTTCTTGAATTTTAAACCCAACTTTACTCATAATTCAATTTTTTGCAGTTACACTTTTTGGTACTGTTACACTAACACCAATATCAAGCCACCAACACAATCGTTGCTACCAACATTCAAATAGGTCATAACTATAGTAACCATAAAATAGAGACACGGTCATGCATGGAAAACAGACCAATAGGTGTGATTGCAAGAACATCGGTTCAACGATCATGGAAAGTTTGAGCTTTCCTTCACATGCTTCATCGAGTTCTTCGACTATCTTATTGCTACAATACATAACTATTATGAATAAATACTGTCGGTACCCTGCAGACCGGGTACCCCGCGTAGTGGGTAAAAGGCAGCCTGGGTCCTGCCTCCCTGCTGAGTCAGGCTCCAGCATAAGCCACATGCCCTTGGCCCCATGGTCAGCCCTGGGTTGCCACGTGCGCTTGAGCTCTGTAGCTGACACGTGCTGTGGGCTCCGGCCCGAGCCTCCACGCTGAGGTGACGTCCGGGGCTGCCACGTGTCCCCTGGCTCCGAGCCATCTCCCTGCTGAGGACAGCACCGGGGCCGACATGTGCCCTGGGCTCTGGCCCGGGCCTTCCGGCTGAGGTGAGCTCCGGGGCTGCCACATGTCCCCTGGCTCCGAGCCACCTCCCTGCTGCGGACAGCTCCGGTGCTGACACATGCCCTGGGCTCCGGTCCGAGCCTCCTCGCTGAGGTGAGGTCCGGAGCTGCCACGTGTCCCCTGGATCTGAGCCGCCTCCCCGCTGAGGACAGCTCTAGTGCAGACGCGTGCCCTGGGCACCTGCCCTAGCTTCCCCGCTGAGGTGAGGTCCGGAGCTGCCACGTGTCCCCTAGCACCAAGCCCGTCGATAGGGCTGAAAACAGTCGGGAAAATAGTCAAATTGTTTTCATTTTCGTATTTTAAATTCGGAATCAGAGTCGAAAACGATACTTTCGGAAATGGTCACGGTATCGGAAATTTTGGAAATATAGGAAACGGATACATCGGAACGGAAACATATCGATATCGGTCGGATTCGGATGTTTTTATTTCTGAAATAGGGCTCCAAAATACTATGTTACCATTACTTCAAATGAAATAAATAAACTATGATAAATGTTTTCACATGGCTAATTATAAAAACTAAATAATACATACACGTACTCTGATGAAGTAATTGTATAAGTAGGTAAGACGCGCGTAGATGAGTAAGGCGCGCCTACACTAATGAATGTGCGATTAATAAATGGATGATCTACCTATTATGCGGGGTAGGAGAGAGGAGTATCAACAATGGGTTTTAGAGTCGAGAGCTTTTCAAGTGTTGTTATCTCTTTAGTACTTGAGCGTAGCTGACATGTTTTTTGCTCCCACTATAATTGTAAAAAATTGGGCATCATATCTATCTGTGTGATTCATTTGGCCGGTTCATCCGGTTGAGTTCGTGAGTGAGCCTATGGATCAAGATAAGCTAGGTAATAGTTCTGCTGCTGATAACAATCATGCTGTTTTATAATTTCCGAAAAAATTTCTGAATAAATTTTCAAACAAACTTCTGAATAAATTACCGAATAGATTTCCAAAAAAATCTGAATAAATATGGAATTCCGATAATTCGGTCGGAAATCTGTCCATATTGTTTCCGATCCAATTTTCGAATATGCATTTCCGATTTCTGACTGATTCCTGAAAATTTCTGATAAAAACGAAAATCAGTACTGAAATTTCCGAAATCGGTATTGGATGATCTGGAAAATTTCTATCCGAATTTCACCCCTACCCGTCGATAAGAGCTCCAGAGCTGCCACGTGCCCCATGATCCGTCATGGGCCATGGGTCGACGAAGTCAAGAAGGAAGTGCTCTGTCAGGCTGCGCATTCAAGGCTCGCGCCTTCCCCAGAAGCATGGTGCACTGCACACGCCTCCGTCCTCTGCCCGTTCGCCATTACGGTGACAAGACAGGGCGGAGGCATGACAACGGTACAATGCCGCTCAACGGCACGAAGCCGCCCAAACAGGGCAAGAAGATGCGGCGACAAGACGGCGTCTTCATCATCACCTGACATGCAGTCAGGGGCGCTCAGCACGCCAGGCGACGGGACTTAACTCCCCCGCTGGCCACTTTACTCAGAGGACAAAGCCCTAGATTGTGTATAGGGTTCACATGGCTCTGGGGCAACCTATCGGGCCCAAGCCTCATTGTAACCACCCCGGCCTTGAGCTACGAAAGAACCGGGGTGACCACCCAGCAAAGGGTTCGCATTCCAGATCCCACAACGCACAAGCACTCACGCTCAAGCAATAGAACAAGCACTCCCATGGACGTAGGGTATTACGCTCCGGCGGCCCGAACCACATAAATCTCGGTGTTCATCCGCTCCCTCGAGCACAGGTCGCGTAGGCCGCCAAGCCGCCTCCGGAAAAAAAAGAACCTCGCGGGCTGCTTCTGAGCAGGCCGTGAGGAGTGTCGCAGCTCACACTCCAACATTTGGTGCACCAGGTAGGGGGGCTTTCCGCGCTCTCCACGCGACCATGGTGAACATCACCTCTCATGGCGAGCCTTCTCGCCCAGTTCATCGTCGTCTCCAGACGGGAGACTACGAGGCTACCTCCCGCTCTAGGGCGGGCAGGTCTGGCCAGGCTAGCGGTCAGACGACCGGTGTGCAACCAGCGCCCAAATCGGGCTGAATCGGTGACCAGAACGCTGGTGACCCTAAGGAGCCCGTGGCGCTCAGGTCAGGATGGGTCGGCAACCGTACAGACGGTGCTGCGTCGGTGCTCACACCCCCAGCGGGCACTTCCTCTCGGCCACCCTTTACTTCGGCAGTGGCGACAACACCGCCACAGTCGAGCCCGGAAAGCGTGCTGGCTGCAGCACGCAGTCTGCTCCACAACCCTCCGGGCAAGGGCACCACCTCTGAGGCGGCAGAACAATGGCGACATGATGTCGACCACCTCGTCGCTGCTGCCATGAACTCTCCTGCCTACAGGAGACAACGGGCCGAACCCTCGCTGGCCCAGTCGCGTACGCCGATGGTGGCCCGTGAGGTGACAGCCCCGCCCGCGGCGGCCACAGCAGACCTCAGGGTCGAGCTGAACCGCCGCCTAGCTAGCGAAGATGGTCGCACCACCATCGAGTGACGCCGCGGGAGGCATCGCAACCTTGAAGTAGAGTACCGCTCTCCGAGCACCATACCAGTGGGTCGTGCTCCTCCTACTCCTGCCTCACCGGGGGCAGTAGTAGGCTGCATGGCGCTCGTCCCGCACCTTTGTATGGTGGTCTGGGCACCCAAGTTCCGGCCCCACTTGCTAGAAAAATACGACGGGACAGTCAACCCCGCCGAGTTTCTGCAGATCTACTCCACCTCCATCCTAGCTGCAGGAGGGGATGAGGCCGTCATGGCCAACTACTTCCCCGTGGCTTTGACCGGCACAGCTCGGTCATGGCTTATGAACCTTCCCCCAAGCTCCATCACGTCCTGGGAAGAGTTGTGCTGGAAGTTCACAGCCAACTTTGGGAGTTCCTACACGCGCCCCGGCACCGAGGTAGACCTCCACGCCGTGCATCAGCATGATGGGGAGTCGCTGTGATCCTTCATCTAGCGGTTCTCCCAGGTTAGGAACACCATCACCCGCATCTCCAATGCCTCCATCGTAGTCGCCTTCTGGCAAGGCGTCCGCGACTAGAAGATGCTCGAGAAGTTGGCCATGCACGACGTGCAAGACGTCTCCGAGCTCTTTGGCCTGGCCGACAAATGTTCCAGGGTGGCGGGAGGCCGAGACTGGCACTCGCGTCCTCCCTCCACGGTAGGGAGTGCCGGAGAGGCTGCTGCTCCGCGCAGCAGCAAGAAGAACAAGACCGGAGGCAGGAACAAGCCTCTGGCCGGGGCATCCACTGCTGCTATAGCAGCGGCCGGTGGAGGCCTAGTCCCACGCTCTAACAAGCGCCCGCGGCCGTCGTCTGCCAGCGACGACGGCCAGTGGTGCCCGGTGCACAACACCGACAGGCACGGCATCAACGACTGCCGCGAGATCAAGAAGCTTGCGGAACGCTTCCGTGAGCTGTAGCAACAGTGGCCGCGCCAAGACAGCGCGCCCTCCCGCCAGCGGGAGGGCAAACAAAAGGCCAAACCCGAGGCCAACGCTGAGCAGGAGATGGAGTATCAAGACGCCAAGAGGGTGTTGAAAGCCGTCTATGGTCGCTCCGACTCTGACTCCAGCGCCGACAACGAGCGACGCAAGATGCTCCATGCCTAACCAGGCGTCCCCCACCCCCACCCCCCCATCGTGCGACAAGGGAAACGCCCTCTTGCACGTAGGGGGTCGAGGCTGCCCTCCCCCAGAACACACCAAGGGCTCACCCAATGTCTGCACATACGACGAAGCCACGCAGCACCCGCTCCAGCGTGAAGAAATCGACCCCGTCGATGAGGCAACGTGGCTAGAGGCTGCTCGAAATGCGCTACACTGCTAGGTGCTCCATGGAATATTGAACACCTCTGTAAGTTCTACCCTTAGCGTAGTGGTAGGGTATTTTTTTTCTATTTATCTTTCTTTGTAAAGGTGCCATAGTCTAGGAACAAGGCTTAGAACAGCTAAGCCCTGGAGGGGTCCTGCTACTCTTGTCATCTAGGACGGATCACTGCCTTCTTACACGGCCTGTCTCTTCCTATCACCGGAAGGAAGCCAGAAATAAGAAAAATCTATCCTACCCTGTGTACCTTATTTACAGTTTGTGCTTCCTCAAACATATCAACTGTAAATGGCATGTCCGGAGCCTGTCCTACATACTTGTCCTAGGTCTCGTTGCACTGGAAGGTCTCCTCGCCGAAAGGTTAACGCCCGTGGGAGGTCCAGGGTGTGTTGCCTGCTATGTCTGGTTTCGTACCCCTAGCATGCACATCCTGCCTCCCCTGCGCTACAACTGAATACTTGGGGGCCAGAAAGAACACGCATATGGACAAGAGAAGTAACAGGACCCCGGACATTTCCCCCATACTGTTCAAGCTTTCTTTCAATATCGCTCTGACCGTGTGGCCAGTCACTTTTCCTTGTGTCCAACCGTAGCAAGGGCTATGCTATCCTTATACAGGCGTGTCTGCTTGAAGTACGTGCGGCGTACTCGTGGTCCTGCGGTTGTCTCGTTGTTCCGGGGCCCTATGGCGTCGAATGGTCCCTCCCCGAAAAGCTTACACCAGCAGGAGGTCCAGGGGCATAGCCTGCTATGCCTGGTTCCGTACCCCTAGCGCGCGTACCCTGCCTCTCCAGCGCTACAGCTCGGTACCGGGGAGCCGGACGGATCATACCACCGAGCAAAGTCTTGACCGTAACTTGGGGATCTTTGGTTGTCTCATTGCCTAGGGGCCCTATGGTGCCTAATGTCCCTCCCCTTAAAGCTTACGCCAGCGGGAGGTCCAGGGGCGTAGCCTGCTATGCCCGGTTCCATACCCCTAGCGTGCGTACCCTGCCTCTCCAGCGCTACAGCTCGGTACCGGGGAACCGGATGGCTCATACCTCTAGGCAAGGCTTTAACCATAGCACGGACGACCCACATCGAATTACCCAAGCCCCGCAGCTTAACTGAGGCCGTAAGCCACAGCAAAACTACCAAACAAGGAAGCGTGACCAGAGAGCACTACTACTCCCTCTTTCTGCCATGACTGCAGGTCCGCACAGGTCATCAGCGTTTCGGATCTCCCAGGGGGCCCGATGCTAACATCCTGCCTCATCCAGTGGTAGGTGCGCTCCAACACAAGGGCCACACCTACTAGGAGACCATCACAGTGAACCACGCGAGCAGGACGTCAGACCACTGCAGTAGCGAGCAGAAGACTCGGAGCACCAGCTACGACAAGCTGAAGACAAGGGCTGAACTTCCCTTGGGTCCTTACACCGCCGAGGACCCGGAAGGAGTAGTAGCCACACTATTGGAGCGCCCTGGGTCCTTACGCTGCTAAGGACACAGAGGAGCAAGCTCGAGACATCAGCAAAGAGCTATCCACATCGGCTAAGTCATTCCGGACCTTTGCGCTGCCAAGGTCCGAAGTCTACATCAACAACTCAAGACAACATAAGACTTGAAACAAAAAGTCTTCAATAACAGCAAAGCTCCGGCATACACAGGAGGATACAAGGCAAGCGGGAGACCTAGGAGCTATCCGCACTGGAACCTAGCAGCTACAAGTCGGACGGCTTCCTCCACAGAAGACTTCGCCGCCCCTGACAGCTCTGCGCTGTGGCCCTGCACCATAGGTTACAGGGAGATGCTGGGGTCGCAGCTCTGAAGGCAAGTGAGCACATGCCCTGCCACCATTTGAGCCAGAGCTTTGCCTTTAGCCTCCATATGCTCCCCCATGACATTCTCTAGCGTCAGGAGCTTCTCTCCGACTGAGTCCAAGGCAGGGAGCACCTGGCTCACCTCCTGGACCGGCCCTCCTGGGTGTGAGGGACCGAAGCCGAAGGGTTCCAGATCCACCTCTACACGGCCGAGGAAGTCCCAGACCTTCTCTGCCTCAGCGGCACAAGAAGCCCGGAGATCTTCGACCTCCTTGACGGAAGAAGCCAGCTCCCCCGCCGAACTCTCCTCGCCAGCTCCTATTCCCGAGTGGCTAGCCCCTGCTTCAGAGCAACCAGGGCCTGCTCCCTAGTGGCCAGCCATGCAGCCCGCTCCTCCAGGTCAGACTCCATGGATGCAGCGGAGACCTCCCGGTCATGGACGCCCCGGAGCCGCTCCTCCAGGTGTCCCCGCTCCTCATAGGCAGCTAGACGATCAGAGAGCTCCCTCTCCCTCGCCTCCGCCACCTCCTCTCGACGAACGAGTGCCTCTCGAAACTCCGTCAGGGCTGCGAGACGTGCATCAGCGGAGGCATGGAGGCTCTCGGCCTCGGTCTGGAGGTTCGCCGCATTCCTTTGGAGGGCCGCGACAGTGGCCTATGTCTCCTCCAGCACCTCCTCCTGAGCCTCAAGCCACTCCCCTCGAGCCCGAGCCTTCGCCATGGCGGACTGGACCCGCGCCTTTAGCAGGTTCTCCCAGTCCTGGAGGCGCTCCCGCTGGGACCTCAGTTTGGCCCCACTCTTGCTCAAGTGTGTCCTGCATCTAGTCCATACTAGAGCGAACGGCCCTTTGCAGCCCTGGGGACTGGGACAGCCTTTGGCATCGTCAGGCGAGGTACTACCTCGACATCCTCCAGCTCTTCACCCACCGGTGAGGTTGCCACCACGGCAACTTGCGAAGGGAAAGGAGGAGGGCTAGCCGCCAGCCTAGCAGCAGTCGCACTGCTACCAGTGGCGTCCACGCCCGCCGGTTGGCTGGCCTTGGGGACCCGGGTGCCGACATCCGGAGCTGCCACAGGTTTAGGCACTGTCGCCAGTGTTGGGGCTTCGGCAGATAGGGAGCTCTGGCTCCCGGACTGCTGCGAAGGAGGAGGAACAGAGGTGCTCTGCTAAGGAGCCCTGCAAAAAGAAGCATAAAGCATCAACTACGCCATCCAGCGGCTCAGTACACAACCCCACTAGGTTGAGCCGTGCCTGGAGGCCTGGAAGTTCCAACTCCGCGCGGAGCTTCTTATGCAGGGGGCTCGAGCCACTCGTCCCCGCCGAAGTCGAGGTCGCCTCCGCTAGATTTCGAGCTGGCGTAGCCTCGGGATTCTTTGTCGACGAAGACACCACATCAGGAGCCTTCCCTGCCGAGGACCTCAATGCCGAAGATGCGCCCTGAGCTGGGGCGGCCCTCGACGGCTGAGAAGCCAACGACGTTGCTGGGGCCCACCTTGAAGCTCCAGCAGCACCAGATGCCCTTCCCGTGGCCGCCGGGACTGCTCTGGCAGCGGCAGCTCCAGAGCAGCCCCCAGCGCCAGTCGCCGAGCCCGGTGCGAGATCATAGGAAGCCTGGGAACCCTTTGCCTAGGGCTGGAGACGAAGCTTCCGTCAGAATAGACCAGTTTCCTCTTCGACGCCCTGCCTGGCTCTGGGGCATCCTTGGGTGGCGAACGAGGGCGCGCCGCAAGCACAGGCCTCCCTGCCGACTCCTCCCCCCTGCTTGGAGTGAGCCAACGCAGGCCCTGCCAAACCACCGGTGCTGTCTGCTCTGGGGATCTCGATGCCCCACGAGGGATCACCGATCTGCCGCACTGTGACATCGATGTCGTCCAGCGTCGGAAGTTCCTTCAGCAGCCTCGACCGCACCTGCGGGTTGAGGTAGACGGGCTGGCAGCTCGCCGGCGGGGTGATGGAGTCGTCGGTATCGGGTCACTGGAGATTTTCTGCAGCATCGTCTCCAACACCTCCCGATCCGGTGACGACCCTGCTCCACGCTCCAACCGGGTCATGTCGCCCTCACCGGTGTACTCCCAAGCAGCCCGAAAATGCTGTTGGAGAGGGGCGATCCGGCGGGACAGTAAGTCAGCTAGAACCATCAGCGAGGTCAGGCCTTCCTCCGCCAAGTACCTGATCCTCTCCAGCACGGAGTGTAGGCGTCCTGCAGGTCGGAGATTTCATCCCCAACAGCCACCCCGGCCATCGGCGGGCCACCTGACAGCTTCAGCGGTCATGGACGGCAGTCTGGGCAATCACCCAGTCCTCCCTCCAGTGCTCCCACTTCCCGGGAGTGAAGGGCGTGGAGTTCCTCCCTCGGTGCTGGAAGTAATAAGCCCCCAGCTGGCTTGTGCTTCTCCCCGAGGCCCTCAAGGAGAAGAACATGCTGAAGAGCCGCACCAAATGCCGCACGCATACGAACATCTCGCAGAAGTGGACGAAGACGGCCACTAGTGCAAGGGTGTGCGGCATAAGGTGCTGCAACTGGAGCCCATATACCTCCAGCAGGGTGAGGAGGAAGGACGACGCCGGGAGTGCGAACCCGGACAACACATACAAGGTGAAGAGAACCACCTCGTCGGGTCGCATGTTGGTCAGTGTGGCCCTCCCATGATGGATCTTTCTATCGTGTGTCACGGACTGCCAGCCAAGCAGGCACCTCACAATAGCGATGTCGCGATCGCTGCTGAGCATGTACGAACGGAGGCCGGAAGACATGATGGCGAGGAACGGTCTTTAGCAATGGGGAGCGGAGGCTTTGAGCGCACAAGAGGAAGAAGAAGATTACAAAATGCGGAAGGGAATCATCCTCCTTCGGAAGAATTCACTTTATGCGTCCGCAACCTCTGGCAGGGCAACAGGCGCGACGTTTGGGTTTTCACCGTGCCATGCCGCGGATTGCCTACCTCCCCCAACGACAGGTAGGATCCAGGTCCACCCGTCAGACACTAGGGCCAGGCGGGTAACTTCCTAGGAACGTCCGATAGTTCCAGAGAAAAGTGACGCGGTGGAACTGCAGCGGTTGACCCAAGGGCTACCGCAGTAAATGCCCTGGGGAAACCCCTCGTGCACATCTCTACGACCCACCAGTCAGAAGCAAGCACGTGTCCACTATGCCGACGACGTGCTGCCGCTTCGACTGGCGAGTATGCCCACTACGCCAAGGACGTGCAGCCTTTTCGTCTCCTAGGTACAACCACTCGTCCACTACGGGCAAATCTCGCCACCACTTCGGTTTTCCAAGTACAGGTTCAAAACCACCACGCAGGAGAGATGGGGGCCCAACCTACGGGCTCGATGCCTCCCCCGAGATGGGCCCGGGGGCCACTGTCGGTACCCTGCAGACTGGGTACCCCCGCGTAGGGGGTAAAAGGCAGCCTGGGCCCCGCCTCCCTGCTGAGGCGGGCCCCAGCATAAGCCATGTGCCCTTTGCCCCATGGTCAGCCCAAGGGCTGCCACGTGCGCTTGAGCTCCAGAGCTTACACGTGCCATGGGCTCCGGTCCGAGCCTCCCGCTGAGGTGAGGTTCAGGGCTGCCACGTGTTCCGTGTCTGAAAGTTGCCTAGAGGGGGGGTGAATAGGCTAATAAAACCTGAAATTAAAATAAACAGCGGATAAAACCAGAGTATGCCGGACTAGTCCGGTCTAAACCTAATTTGTGTTTTAGGTTTCCTTTTAAGTTTGTTTGAGCTGAAAATATATGGAAGTCAAATGATATCACAAATTAGTTGAGAGTAATTAGTTTGCAAAATAATAGAACAGTTTGCGGGAAATAACACAATGAATGCTTGACAACTAATTCTAGTGAGCAAGTAAGTTAGTAGAGAGGACAAGAGACACGATTTATCCCGAGGTTCGATTCCACACAGGAATCTACGTCCTCGTTGAGGAGTCCACCAAGGACCGGGTCTTTTCCAACGCTTCCCTCACCGAGCGATCACCAAGATCAAGCCCGGGCTTTCTCACTATCAATCGAATGTGAATACAATGCTCTTAGGGACTACTCACACTTTGAGGCTCTCTACACCAACCAAGAAGTTATAGAATTCAAAGTACAACTGTTAAAAACTCAAAATAACAGTTAGAGTGCAAACGAATCAAATCGAGAGCTCAAACATTGGTCACCACGTCTTTCCCCTCACAAGAACCACTAACTCCTTAAGATCCGATCTTAGGGGTCTAGAAGGTGAGGAAAGAGGCTTAGAAGAGCTCTAGGAATGAGTTTTCAGCGCTTGGGTTTGTGTCTTCCCAATTCTCAGCCGGGGGGGTCTCCTTTTTATAGAAATTCCGGCATTTAGCCGTTACCAACTAAAGTCCGGACTAGTCCGGTCCCAACCCCGGACTAGTCCGATCTTGAGGGACCACTCACGTCACAGCTTACCAAATAAAGTTTTAGTGACCGTTGGATTCAAACGGTCATGAACCCCTGGACTAGTCCGGCCAAGAGCGGACTAGTCCGATCTCAGTCAGGAACCTTTGTTCCGTATGAGAACGGACTAGTCTGCTAAGGGCGGACTAGTCCGGCCCAAAGGGCGGACTAGTCCGGTCTTACCAGACTTAGTCTAAAAACTCTCTCAACTGGAGCTGTGGACTAGTCCAGCCAACCTCGGACTAGTCCGAGTTCACACAGGAACCTTTGTTCCGTCCTATTTCGGACTAGTCTGAAAAGATCGGGCTAGTCTGGCCTGTGGAGCGGACTAGTCCGATGACACTCAAAGACTTCTTCTCCGGACCTAAGCGGCTTAGTCCGCTTAGCGGACTAGTCCGGCCTCTTGGGCAGACTAGTCCGGCCTTCTCAGACTTAGTCTCATAACGGCTTAGACTCACACAACAACGGACTAGTCTGGCCTTTAACGGACTAGTCCGAACTGACTTAGAGACTCTTTATCCGGTCTAAAGCGGATTAGTCCGGTTACGAACGGACTAGTCCGGCCATTTGTCCCGACAAGTCCAATCTTCCCTTTTCTTCATATCTATGACTACTTCGTCTCATGATTCTAACGTTCTATACTTTGTTTGAGCTCTCTAGTGATTCTCAAGCACTCTAAAAGAGAAGACCCTATACACAACTAGAAAAATGTGAAGATGAATAGAAAATGCCATTTTCTACTCTTTCAAGTCTTCTTATTTTCCTTTTGCTTCATGAGAGACTCCATATCCATTTCTTTGATAAACACCTGTGCTCATACTCAGTAGAAACCTATTAGCATCTTAATTGTTGTCATCAATCAACCAAAACCACGGGGATTATCTAGATGCACCTTCAATCTCCCCCTTTTTGGTGATTGATGACAACTCATTAAGATTTTCGAAAAGTAGATATAGTAGATTGTTTTCATAAAGATTTACCCCCCCCCTAGATGTGTGCATAATGGATTATCAAGAACGAAAGAAAAATATGCACAAGCGTGAGTTTATGGGGAATTTCATGCTTACATGTGTTGTGGTGGTGTGACTAAGTATAAGCAGTAACCACATTAAGAAAGATATAACATTTACGAGCAAGCAAATTTCATTATGGCATAATTTGAAGAGATAAAGTAACATAGTCATTACAACATAACGTGGCATAATGTAGCATAGTTATTACAAACCATGAAATGAGTTTAACAAGCAAGACTATGACTAAACTACTCCCCCTTATTCTCTCCCCTTTTGGCATCAAGGCACCAAAAAAGGGAAAGAAAAGGAGAAAACCTAATCACTATCATCTTGATCTTCGTCGTGGTCACTCTGGGTCTCTTCGTCCTCATCCTCATCTTCATCGTCATCCTGGTGATGGGTGTGGGAGGTAGGAGGAGCAGCTGAGGAGGATCCAAAATAGGCAAGCTCATCCTCCGTGAGAGTGGGAAACTCAGTCATGTTGTCATCGTCTGATGACAGTGGAGACATAGGTATCTCCATCTTGTCGCACATGGCCTTGAGATACTTCTCTTGGCGTTGCTTCATCTTCTGCATGCGAACTTCCACTTTCCGGCACAAGGAGAATATGGCCTTGAAGATCTTGAGCAGTCCACTAGAGGAGCCACTCGATGACGGAGGAATGGATGGTCCGGCAGAAGAGGATGGAGCTGCAGTGGATCCCCTGCCCATGGATGCAGGAGGGCGAGGAAGAGGAGTCGGCATCTGAGGACGGAGCTTTATGTGCTTCACATCCTTTGAAAACTCTAGCCCTATGACTTTTTCAATCATGCACATAATGTATGGTGCATAGCCACAGGATCTGTTCGGGGTGTGGGAGATGTTGAAGATGTCGTTGTAGATGTAGTCAAAGACATTGAATTTCTCTTCTTCATTGAGCAGCTTCAACAAGTTTCTGAGGTACCCTTGTATCATCCCCGCATCTCCTCTTTTGGAGCTAGAGTCTTCCTCGGAACTCTGTTCATCACTCCAAAGAAGGGTTTGATGTTGTGGATGGAGGATGCCTCATAGGAGAGGTAGGAGGGATACATGAAGTCCAAGTCATCCTTTACCAGAGTTCTCTCATTGTGAACTATGATCTCATAGTTCAAATGCTCTCCAAGTCCTAGGATGCTAGCAAACTCATCATATAGTACTGAGTACACCACCCCATTTGTCATCCAAGTGATTTTCCTGTTTCCATAAATGTGGAAGTAACAGGTTGTGTAGAACTGGAATATGACTTCAATGTTCCAATCATATTGAGAAGCCATCAAGTCTTTGATCCCATGGCGTTCTGTTGCTTCAATTACTGCATCAAAGGCTTGATGTTTCTTGTTGTCCATGTATGGCCAGTCCACCCACTGAGCATCAACTACCGGTGTCTTCATTGGGAGATAGACATGCCGGTAGTAGTCACAATGGAAGTCACACCAGAAGCGAGGGTCTGGTGTGGACTTCTCGTACTTGTAGACCTCCTCCCTCCCGGAACCTTCTGGTTTTGTCAGCTCCTTTTCCCTTGAAGGTTGCACTTGCCAAATTGGGTTGGCTGTTTGGGTTGTGCATGGGAGGTGCCCTTTCAAGGGGCCCAACAGGTCCCTGTGGGGGATTTTCCCTTCCCCGCCTAGGGTTGTCACGAATGACGAGTCCCCTATTGGCTAGAGCCTTTTTCCTGGAAGGATCAGCTGCTTTGCCTTTTCCTTTGTCCTGGGTCGATTTTTGTGGCTCGGCAGGCTGTTTGTCCTTCAGGGTGACTAGTCTCTTCCTCCTCGGAGGGTCAACGGACTGGGAGGCTTGGGATTCCCTGTCAGCCCGTTTCTTCGTCCGAGCCTCCCTTGCAGCAGCCTCTACTGCCTCTGCCTCGGCTGTCGCACGATAAGTGGCTTGACGAGCCGCTTCGGCCTCGGGATTTGGAAGAGGGCTGTCGTTCGGTCCTGTCATGATCTGGTGAGAAAAGAAGTATTTAGTTGATGGAGTATTGCGTTTAAATTAGTTTACAAACCCAAAGTTAGAGGTTAAGACTGTATCATCCGGACTTGTCCGGGCAGGAGACGGACTAGTCCGCTCCGGACGGACTTGTCCGGTTGGAGTCCGGACTAGTCCGGACTTTACAGTTTTAAACCCTAACTAATGTGATTTGCTTACTAATTCATCAAAATTGGTGCAATACTATGGGGTTTTGAAATAATATGGCCTAGGAAACTCAGAGAAGCCCTAAGGTACCCAAGATATGTTCTAGGAATAGGATTTTTGTGAAAAGTCAAGGCTAGGTTAAAAAGTACCTTAGAGTGAAGGAATGTGATGAAATCCGCGGTTCGAAGGAGCGGAGATGGTCGGAGAGGAGTTCCCTGCACTCCACAAGCCTTGAATCGAGGATGCCTTCGAGGGATTTGAGGGAGAACTCCAAAATCGCCAATGGGGGCGAGTTTTGGAGGAGAGAAGTGGAGTGGAGGTGAATGAGGGAGAGAGAGGGGTTTCAGCCCGACCCTTGGAGGTTAAGTCTCCAACAGCCGGACTAGTCCGGTCCCCAGTCCGGACTTGTCCGGTTGCCCGGCGGACTAGTCCGTTGTGGACTTGTCCGGTGCTCCTCGGACTTCTTTAGAATGCCCGGACTTGTCCGGCCTCTAGGTCGTACTAGTCCAGCTTTTAAGGTCTAAAAAATTCTTATATATCATAATTTTTCCTTTGTTTGCGGTGGATTTACTTGCACCTGCTATATGGTCCATATATATATATATATATATATATATATATATATATATATCAAACACATAATTATGTGATGACAATATAGCCAAAAATAATGTGAGATAGAAAATAGAGGAGGTACAAGTTTTCACAATCGAGCACATTTTTGAAGGTTGTGAAAGAATTTTTTGAGAACTTCTATTTGCACAATTTTTCAACTTACATTCCTAGAGTCTAATATATTCAGCTCATTTCAAAGTTCACAAAATGGTTTTTCATCTAGTGGTTTGGTAAAGATATCGGCGAGTTGTTTTTCAGTTCTTACGTTTGAGATAGCAATGTCCCCCTTTATAGAATGATCTCTCAGAAAGTGATGCTGAATGTCTATGTGTTTGGTTCTAGAGTGCTCAACGGGATTGGGGGCTATCTTAATAGCACTCTCATTGTCATAAAGGAGTGGAATGTTGTTCATATTGTGACCATAATCCCTTAGAGTTTGTCGCATCCAAAGAAGTTGAGCACAGCAACTTCCGGCTGTGACATACTCTGCCTCAGCTGTGGAGAGAGCAATAGAATTTTGTTTCTTGGATGACTATGATACTAGGGATCTACCCAAAAATTGACAAGTCCCTGAGGTGCTTTTTCTATCTATTTTACATCCGGCGTAATCTGCATCGGAGTATCCGATGAGATTAAACTTAGACCCCTTTGGATACCATAATCCTAGGTTGGGTGTGTGAACTAGATATCTTAGGATCCTTTTAACGGCTGTTAAATGACATTCTTTAGGTGATGCTTGAAATCTTGCGCATAAACATACACTAAGCATGATATCGGATCTAGATGCGCAAAGATAAAGTAATGAGCCAATCATGGAGCGATATACCTTTTGATCCACGCTTGGTCCATCTTCATTGAGGTCAAGGTGCCCATTTGTTGCCATTGGTGTCTTGATAGGTTTTGCTTTGTCCATGTCAAACTTCTTGAGTATGTCTTGTGTGTACTTGGTTTGACTAATGAACGTGCCTTCCTTGAGTTGCTTGACTTGAAATCCGAGGAAGAACTTCAACTCTCCCATCATGGACATCTCAAACCTATCTGTCATTATCTTGCTAAACTCATTGCAAAAAGATGTGTTAGTAGAACCAAATATAATGTCATCGACATATATTTGGCACACAAAGAGATCGTTGTCTACATTATTTGTAAATAGTGTATAATCTGCTTTGCATATCTTAAAGCCATTATCAATAAGAAAGTCTCTAAGACATTCATACCAAGCTCTAGGAGCTTGTTTGAGGCCATAGAGAGCTTTATGCAATTTAAACACATGATCAGGATATTCTTGGTCTTCAAAACCGGGTGGTTGCTCCACGTACACCTCCTCCTTGATTGGACCATTTAGAAAGGCACTTTTCACATCCATTTGATAGAGTTTAAAATCATGATGAGTAGCATAGGCTAATAGAATACGAATAGATTCAAGCCTAGCTACAGGAGCAAAGGTTTCATCGAAATCCAAACCTTCGACTTGAGCATATCCCTTTGCTACAAGTCTGGCCTTGTTTCTCGTCACCACTCCGTGTTCGTCTTGCTTGTTGCGGAACACCCACTTGGTGCCTACCACGTTTGCGTTTGGTATTTTCACTAGCTCCCATACTTGATTTCTTGTAAAGTTGTTTAATTCTTCTTGCATGGCTACTACCCAATCCGGGTCCTTGAGTGCATCTTCCACCCTAAATGGTTCCAAGGACGACACAAAAGAGTAATGTGCACAAAAGTTAGCTATACGAGAATGTGTTGTTACCCCATTTGTGATATCTCCAAGGATGTTATCAACGGGGTGATCTCGTTGAATGCTTTGATGAACCCTTGGGTGAGGCACTTGATTTCTTGAGTGGTTTTCTTCTTCTTCTTCTCCCCCTTGATCAACACCATGGTTTTGATTTTCTTCTTCTTCAAACTGGTCGTCTTGATCTTGGGGTGTTTGATTTTGATCTTGAGTGAGAGGTGCCACTTTTAATGAGCTTGTAGCATCTTGTCCTACATTTTCTTGGGGTCGGATTTCTCCAAGCCCCATTCTTCTTAGTGCTTCACTTGGTGCTTCTTCTTCATCTAATACACATTGATCAACTTGCTCCAATTGGGAGCCATTAGTTTCATCAAACACCACGTCACGTGCAATTTCAACACACCCGGAGGTTTTATTGAAGACACGATAAGCGTAGGTGTTTGAGTCATAACCAAGTAGGAAACCTTCATCGGATTTCGAAGCAAATTTTGAAATCCTAGGCTTCTTGTTAAGAATATAGCATTTGCTTCCAAAAACTCGAAAGTAGGAGATATTGGGTTTGTTACCGGTTAGGAGCTTGTATGAGGTTTTCTTCAAGAGTCGATGGAGGTAGAGGCGGTTTGTAGCATGACAAGCGGTGTTGATTGCCTCCGCCCAAAATCGATCTGAGGTCTTGTATTCGTCGAGCATGGTTCTTGCCATCTCTATGAGTGTTCGGTTCTTCCTTTCAGCTACCCCATTTTGTTCTGGAGTATAAGGGGCTGAAAACTCATGTTTGATGCCCTCTTCATCCAAAAACTCTTCTACTTGAGTGTTCTTGAATTCAGAACCGTTGTCACTTCTAATCTTCTTAGTTTTTGAAGAAAACTCGTTTTGAGCTCTCCTCAAGAACTTCTTGAGGATTCCTTGAGTTTCTCCCTTATCATGCAAGAAAAATACCCAAGTGAAACGAGAATAATCATCAACAATTACAAGACCATACTTGTTACCGCCAATGCTTATATAGGTGACAGGGCCGAAGAGGTCCATGTGAAGCATCTCCAATGGTCTTGTTGTCGTCATCACGTTCTTGGCGGGATGAGTTGTTCCAATTTGCTTTCCTGCTTGGCACGCACTACATGGTCTATCCTTTTCAAAAACAACACCTTTTAGTCCACGGATATGATCCCACTTTAGAAGTTTTTGTAAGTTCCTCATTCCAACATGGGCTAGTCTTCTATGCCACAGTCATCCCATGTTGGTTTTTGCTATTAAGCATGTGTCAAGATGAGCTTTATCTGTGGAAAAATACACCAAGTAAAGCTTTCCCTTTAACACACCCTTGAAGTCAATTGAGTTATCACTTCTTCTAGAGACGGTCATATCCTCGTTAGTGAACAAGAAATTATAACCTTTCTCACATAGTTGTGATATGGACAATAGGTTATGATCGAGTGATTCAACGTGTAGAACATGTGAAAGAAAGTGTTGAGAAGAGATTGCAATTTTACCAATACCTAGTACCCTTCCTTGGCTGTTGTCTCCAAAATAGATGCCTTCATTTGGATCATCATTTTATTCATACTCAACAAACATTTCCTCTCTCTGGTCATATGGTTAGTGCACCCACTATCTAGCACCCATTTAGTGCCACCGGAGGAGTAGGCCTGCAAAACAATTTAAGTCTTGCCTTTTGGTACCCAAATTTGTTTGGGTCCTTTCACATTAGCAACAAGAGATTTAGGCACCCACATACAGGTTTTAGGATTCTTGGGATGTGGTCCAACACATTTAGCCACAACCCTACCATACTTATCTTTCAATAAGACATAAGTGGTATCAAAATCATGATAAGTCATGGTAAGTCTATGATGAGCAAGGGCACGCATAAATGAAGGATGATCACTGTTGTTCTTAATTTTATAGAAACCCTCCTTGATGTTTTTGGTGACTCTATCATTTTTCTTACCACCTCTAACGCAGCTAACGTCATCCTTAAATAGAGAAGACTTAGTGTTCAAGTATGCATTTGTTTCATACTTGTTTTTCTTCTTATCAATGACTATCCTCTCATGTTGAGTTTGACATTTTGCTTTCCTATGTTGTTCTTTCAAGTCAATAATCAAAGCACAAGCATCAACATCAATGTTTTGGCACTTAGCACATCTTTCACTCATAGAACCATTGGTCGATTTAGGAGAACTATTGGAGTGAGATGTGCTAGACTTAAGAGTGTCAAATTGCACTTTAAGAGTTTTGTGATCCTTGTTCATGTCATCACATTTTTCTTGAAGAGCAACATTTGAACTCTCAGGCTTGTGAGAGCCTCCTTACATGTAGCAAGTTCAAAGTCTAGCTTCTTATTCTTCCCCTTTTCTAGTTCTAGGAGCTTCTCAAGTTCAAGATTTCTCTCCTTCTCATAAATGAGCAAGTATTCTTGTTTCTCGATAAGCTCCTCCCTTTCACCAATTTCTCTATAAGCTTTTCAATCTTAACTATAGCATTTTTACTTAGACCTTTGAGAAAGTCTTTAATTTTATTATCATTCTCACTATCGCTATCACTATCAGTGTCATCATCACTACTTGCAAATCTAGGAGAGAGTTTTGATTTTACCTTGTGCTTCATCTCCGTTGCCATAAGGCAAGTGTGGTTGCTGCACTTAATATTATTGTTATTGGGTAAGAAGCTCTTGCTTGTTGAACAACTGCAACATTTTGAGATTGAGGATATACTCTCTTCTTCATGGTTGCTTTGACTCATCAAGTTTGATGTCTTTCTTCTTCCTCTTTGTCTCCCCATCTCCTCTCCAAGCGGTTAAGCTTTTATGGAGAGTTAGGCTCTGATACCAATTGAAAGTTGCCTAGAGGGGGTGAATAGGCTAATAAAACCTGGAATTAAAATAAACAGCGGATAAAACCAGAGTATGCCGGACTAGTCCGGTATGAGGTCGGACTAGTCCGGTCTAAGCCTAATTTGTGTTTTAGGTTTCCTTTTAAGTTTGTTTAAGCTGAAAATATATGGTAGTCAAATGATATCACAAATTAGTTGAGAATAATTAGTTTGCAAAATAATAGAACAGTTTGCGGGAAATAACACAATGAATGCTTGACAAGTAATTCTAGTGAGCAAGTAAGTTAGTAGAGAGGACAAGAGACACGATTTATCCCGAGGTTTGATTCCACACAGGAATCTACGTCCTCGTTGAGGAGTCCACCAAGGACTGGGTCTTTTCCAACCCTTCCCTCACCGAGCGATCACCAAGATCAAGCCCAGGATTTCTCACTATCAATCGAATGTGAATACAATGCTCTTAGGGGCTACTCACACTTTGAGGCTCCCTACACCAACCAAGTAGTTATAGAATTCAAAGTACAACTGTTAAAAACTCAAAATAACAGTTAGAGTGCAAAGGAATCAAACCGGGAGCTCAAACGTTGGTCACCACGTCTTTCCCCTCACAAGAACCACTAACTTCTTAAGATCCGATCTTAGGGGTCTAGAAGGTGAGGAAAGAGGCTTAGAAGAGCTCTAGGAATGAGTTTTCAGCGCTTGGGTTCATGTCTTCCCAATTCTCAGCCGGGGGGTCTCCTTTTATAGAAATCCCGGCATTTAGCCGTTACCAACTAAAGTCCAGACTAGTCTGGTCCCAACCCCGGACTAGTCCGATCTTGAGGGACCACTCACGTCACAGCTTACCAAATAAAGTTTTAGTGATCGTTGGATTCAAACGGTCATGAACCCCCGGACTAGTCCGGCCAAGAGCGGACTAGTCCGATCTCAGTCAGGAACCTTTGTTCCGTATGAGAACGGACTAGTCTGGTAAGGGCGGACTAGTCCGGTCTTACCAGACTTAGTCTAAAAACTCTCTCAACTGGAGCAGCGGACTAGTCCAGCCAACCTCGGACTAGTTCGAGTTCACACAGAAACCTTTGTTCCGTCCTATTTCGGACTAGTCTAAAAAGATCGGACTAGTCTGGCCTCTGGAGCGGACTAGTCCGATGACACTCAGAGACTTCTTCTCCGGACCTAAGCGGCTTAGTCCGCTTAGCGGACTAGTCCGGCCTCTTGGGCGGACTAGTCCGACCTTCTGAGACTTAGTCTCATAACGGCTCAGACCCACACAACAACGGACTAGTCCGGCCTTTAACGGACTAGTCCGAACTGACTCAGAGACTCTTTATCCGGTCTAAAGCGGATTAGTCCAGTTATGAATGGACTAGTCCGGCCATTTGTCCGGACAAGTCTGGTCTTCCCTTTTCTTCATATCTATGACTACTTCGTCTCATGATTCTAACGTTCTATACTTTGTTTGAGCTCTCTAGTGATTCTCAAGCACTCTAAAAGAGAAGACCCTATACACAACTAGAAAAATGTGAAGATGAATAGAAAATGCCATTTTCTACTCTTTCAAGTCTTCTTCTTTTCCTTTTGCTTCTTGAGAGACTCCATATCCATTTCTTTGATAAACACCTGTGCTCATACTCAGTAGAAACTTATTAGCATCTTAATTGTCGTCATCAATCAACCAAAACCACGGGGATTATCTAGATGCACTTTCAGTGTCTCCGAGCCACCTCCCTGTTGAGGACAGCACCGGGGCCGACACATGCCCTGGGCCCCGGCCCGAGCCTCCCCGCGGAGGTGAGGTCCGGGGCTGCCATGTGTCACATGGCTCGGAGCCACCACCCTGCTGAGGATAGCTCCGGTGCTGACACGTGCCCTGGGCTCCGGTCTGAGCCCCCCCCCCCCCCCGCTGTGGTGATGTCCAGAGCTGCCACGTGTCCCCTGGCTCCAAGCTGCCTCCCCGCTGAGTATAGCTTCGGCGCAGACGCGTGCCCTGGGCCCTGGCCCGAGCCTCCCCTCCGAGGTGAGGTCTGGAGCTGCCACATGTCCCCTGGCACCAAGCCCATCGATAAGAGCTTCATAGCCGCAACGTGCCCCACGATCCGTCGCGGGCCTTTGGTTGACGAAGTCAAAAAGGAAGTGCGCTGTTAGGCTTCGCATTCAAGGCTCGCGCCTTCCCCAGAAGCATGGCGCACTGTGCATGCCTCCGTCCTCTGCATGTTCCCCATTACGGTGACAAGACAGGGCGAAGGCGTGACAACGGTACAGTGTCGCTCAAGACGCGGCGACAAGACGACATCTTCGTCATCACCTGACACACAGTCAGGGGTGCTCAGCGCGCCGGGTGGCGGGACTTAACTCCCACGTCGGCCACTCTACTCAGAGGATGAAGTCCTAGATCGTGTATAGGGTTTACATAGCTCTGGGGCCACCTATCGGGCCCCAAGCCTCATTATAACCACCCGACCTTGAGCTATAAAAGGACCGGGGTGACCACTTAGCAAAGGGTTTGCATTCCAGATCCCACAACGCACAAGCACTCACGCTCAAGCAATAGAACAAGCACTCCCATGGACATAGGGTATTACGCTCCGGCAGCCCGAACCACGTAAATATCGGTGTTCATCCGCTCCCTCGAGCCCAGGTCGCGTAGGGCGCCAAGCCCCCTCCGGAAAAAAAGAACCTCGTGGGCTGCTTCCGAGCAGGCCGGGAGGAGTGTCGCAGCTCACACTCCGATAAATACTAAAACTAAATAGAACTTTAATAAACCCGAATAAAACTCCAAGAATCTAATTATTAAGAATTTAAATAATTATTGTTGGAAATATTATTAAATTTGGAGCTTATATGTGAATTTCCCTAATTTAGGTTATTTAAATGTTTCTGGGAAGCTATAATGAATTTATCAATTTACATAATTTATTTTGGCCAATTATCACTTGTATTATATTCTAGAGATTAGATAGTATTTGTAAGAATTGTATGGAATTTTTATGTATTTTTAAAGTGTGTTTTATAATATTCTTTGTGTAATTTATAGTGTAGACTTAGCATTTTCTTATGTAGTGGTTAGTGTGTTTATGTGTTTTAGGTTCATATACGGATCAAGTCCACAGAGGAGTTTTAAATTAAAACCATGTGTACTAGGGTCATGTTGCAGTTAGGTGGCAGCTACTAGGCCGCCACATGAGCAAAATAGCAGAGGTGACAGGCACATCATCTATCACACGTCCTCAGGTTTCATATTTGATGAGTTGGTGCTGACTAGGTTGCTACATGTGCTGCTTTCCAGAGGTGTCTTGCCACGTAGATGCCACGCTGGTTCCACGTGGGAGATTGGATGACACGGCTGCCTGAGTAGCGGAGGGCTACCGGTCCAGCAAGCAGGAGTTTAGACTTTATTCTCACCCATGGCTAATAAACATGTGCCGATGATCTACAGTAGTTGGGGAGTGCAAATTTGGTGGTACATGACCATTACAGTCTTGGCAGTGGCGTCGGAGACGGTGGCAGCAGCACCCCACGAGTTTGTGCATGCAAATTCCCTTTGAGCTAAGTTATTGTGCGTGTGATAATGAGTGTGTGGGAGCTTTTAGTGGTCTCGGTCGGGCAAGAGTGGCCTCCACGGCGGCCACGGTGAGCCATACCAGTGTCGCTTAGTCAAGTTAGGCGGGCGCAAGTGTGCATCGCCCCATCTTACACTTAACCGCATGAGAAAAAATAGGTTACCCAAGGAATACAGAAGAGATGAAGTATTGGAGAATTGAGTGCTCACCGGAGCTAATCAGGATTGGCCGGAGTTGAGGAGGAAAGGGGGGAATCCAATTATTGGCTCTTGTGCTCACTCAATTAGTCGCTTGGGAGATGGTGGTTCATCGAGGCGGTGATGGTGGAAAATATTTCACGTGCAGGATTGACAATGGCGGTCAGCGATTTGGGGCACTCCAACTGGGAGGAGCTTTGATAGCATGACATGGGTGATGTCCTACTAGAATTGGCCTAGGAACCAGCAGGATTCGTGTCGAAGAGTTGGAGGTTTTGTTTGGATGTTGAAGAAACACGGTCCGCCTTGGTGGGTTGGGCCAGGGTGAAGGAAGAAAGCAAAAGGAAACAAGCCAAGCAGGGAAAAGAGAAGAGGGAAAGGAGATGGGCTGACTGTGTCTAGGAAGAGAGAAGGGAAAGAAAGGTAGTCCCCATGGGAAAAGGGAACGAGAGGTGGCCCAAGAAAGAAAAGGAGAGAGGGGACTGTGCGATCAAAGGAAAAAATGGTGGGCCGAGTAGGAAAGGAGGGAAATAATGGGGGAGGAGAAAATGAGCTCAGACAATGATGGAGAGATGGCTTTATTATTTTCTACTTTGATTTTAAATCAGGGTTTTAATTTGGATTTTGTTTGCACTAAATAATTCGGTAGTCATTTGATTCAATATTTTCATACTCGATTTATTTGTGGAATTTAGATTAACAGTTAGCACATATATACGTATAAACACACACACACACACACATGTCACTTTATATTTCTCTTTTGTGTTTAATTATTATGAATATATTTTGTGATTTCAGCTGTATAGGTATATATATTTATTTTCTTAAATATTTTTTTGGTAGTTGGGACATGTATATATATACATCCCAACTTATTTTTTCTAAAAATTAATATTTATCCAAGATTTAAAAAATAATAAGTCGTAGGGATCTTTATTCGGTTTATAAAATTAGGGATGTTACATTTCTCTCACTCTCAATAGGCGGCAGGTGAAAGATACAAACCATCTAGAAAATTAATGGAATCCTACCATTTCAGGTATTCTCTGTGTTGGATTATCTGGTTTACACTACCTTGCATAAGTTGGATTTTTCACATGATACACACAAACAATTTAGGAAGTTAGCGCATTCCCGAATCCCATGTATGCATGTCCTTGCTCTCGTTCCCACTGAGTGGTAGGTTTTTTTTAAGATAATGGAATAACATCCGGTCCTCTCCGTGTCCGCAAACAACCGACACACATACCTTAGTTTATTATATAAACCAAAAATAGAAGAAAAATATAAATTCAATACAAGAATATGTGTACTAAAGGACGTCTACATCCAGTGTTTACTGAGTTCTCCCGTCATCTTGATAATTGATTGCTATTGATCCACCACGATATAAAGGTCGCTAACATATATAGCAAACTATCGTGTGTGGATCCTATTATTGGCCTATTGAGTCAGCTCTCCATAGTTATAGACGAGATAGAGAAATGACGAATAATACTCGTCCAATAACATCTTTTAAACATGAAGATGAGCAGAAGGGTGATCCATTGGAGATATAATATGACGATATTGAGCCCTCCAATCATTTGAAGGGCCGCCACGACCGAAGAATAGTACCGCTAGACTTTCATCGGAGATCTCCAAAACAACTCTATAGAGAGTATGTGACGCTAAATGCACCACCGACGTCCATCTATAATTATATTAGGTTTTTACCCATACGTTCGACAAGACAGGAGCACCAATAAAACACTCTCCATCAACTTCCCCTCCAAAATGGACTTTCGAGAGTGGGGCCATGGCCGTAAATTCTGTGATCTGAAAAAGTACACAACATGACCGACCGATGCAACACCAAGGCTCATCGTTAGGGAATGTAGGTGGCCTGCTCGCATGTAGAGCGGGTAGGCTTCGATCGGCGAACCTCCTTCTTCAGCGTTGTCAGTTCAGCTATTGCCACCCTATTCTGGACTCCGCAGAAACTCCAAGAGTGGCCTGAAGTAGCACAAGGGTGTGGAGGCAACAGCCACTGCAAGGATGACGAGGGGGCAGAAGGGCGTCGAATCTCGCATGCATCATTCGGAAGCATCGATCCAATGTCACAATTCTGACCATGGGAGGGGCAGTGGAGACAGAGAAAGCCATCATGGCCGCCGCCACCATTGCCCTCGGATGACATGTGCCGATGCAGGCCCGGGCCCATGGGCGTGTGAGCTGTGCGATCACACAGGGCCCCATTTTTTCTAGGGGGCATATTTTTCTCTCTGTTCAACAAGTTCAATTTGCTTTCTGGCCCAACATCATCAGTCCGATGGTTGTTTGTTCTGCAGCCATCAAAAGCAGGATGAACCGACTAAAGGCCACGACGGGGTTCTGTATTCAGATCCCCGGAGAAAGCGCGAGGGCAACCCACGAAGGATAATGAAGCAGGCCCGAGCCCGAGCTCGGGAGGAGATGGGACGAGGAGCCCGGGGCTGATCCCTGGGAAGGATGCAAGACCCACACTCAAGGCAGTTCCGAAAGGGAGTCCGAGCCCCGAAGGAAGGGCCCGAGCCCGACCTAGGGTAGGTGTAAAGAAGGTGGCCTTCAATGCGGTGCAGGCGCCGCCTCTGCCGTGGAAGGGTAATCGAGAACCCCTGGCTCCGGTATTGAATGTCCATCACCTCCGATGAGACCGAAGAGGGAGTGGAATGCGGGGCCCGCGTGCGCCTTGGTATGGACTACCCCTCGATGACGGGATGGGAGAAGATGTGGCAGCAGGTTACGGCTACGATGACTCCATCGAGTACCCTGTCCAGACGTACGACGGGACAGTCCATTCTGGCGCTCACAACTTGCCTCCCCGCCACGATACGAAGAGAGGGAGAGATAAAGAGTATAAATAGGATAGGTCTGTCGGTTCGAGAGGGCAGGCTCTCACACTTGTAAGAACAACACCCATTCTTGAGTAAGAGCAAGCGAGACACCTCGGCTGGATGTAGGGAATTCTTGCCCAAACCAGGATAACCCTTTGTGTGTTCTTAGCTAGGCCACCTCGAGGCAGAACGCGAGGTAAAATCAATTACTAGTCGGAAATCAGAAACACCAACAGTTGGCGTGCCAGGTAGGGGGACTACCGCTCGTTCCGTTCCCACCACCTCGATGGCTTCCTCAAGACCAGCTCTTGCGCCCGGCGCGATGATGTCCTTTGGCAACTTCGAGTTTACCGCCAGCACAGGCGGCGAGGGAGCACCCGACTTCACCCTCACCCACCAGGCCCTCAGTTTTAGGAGCCCGGACTTCTTCACCAACAGCTTCGGCACCCTCCGACTCTCCACCAACTCAGCGTCAGCGTTCGTGGGGATGATCGGGCACGCTCCGACGTCCCTCCATCACATCCTGGAGTTTGAACACAGCTCCAATGATGACTCCGAAGGCGGCGAGCGCATCTTCCGCAAGTGCCACGTTGCTAAAGCGACCAACGCCTCGCAGCTTATGACACCGATTAGCATGAGCCCCCGAGGTGACCCTGAGTGGTCAGAGGCGCGCCGCCCCAAGTCCTACCAAGATTGACCCGGTCTCAGCTCGGGTTCAAAGGCAGCATGCCTCCATGCTCGACAGGTCTAGGTCTGGGTCGTTTGGACCTCGTCGCGGCCGTAGAGTGCCGCGAAGGCAAGAGACCGGCCACGGGGCCAACCGACTACTTCGAGAGGCTCCTCGAGAAGCCATGCACCAACCACGCCTAGCCGGTAAGGCACCTCCTTAAACACTGCGCCCAGCTAAAGCGCTTTGTCAGCATGGAGGCAGACACGGTGGAAGACAAGGGGTAAGGGACCCGCCGAGGCAAGCCTCGAGCCTAATGAACCAAACTTCCCCACACTGGAGGGCTGCCTCATGATCTTCAGGGGGAGTCAAGCCTATGAGAGCCACTGTAGGCAGAAGCTGACAGCCCGTGAGGTTAGTATCGTCTCTCCCACCATCCCGACCTTCCTACGGTGGTCCGAAACGGCAGTTATGTTTGACCGATCGAACCATCCCGACCTCATTCCACAACCCGGGTGCTTCCCCCAGGTTGTGGATCCGATTGTAGGCACGAAGCGCCTAACCAGGGTTCTGATGGACGGGGGTAGAGGCCTCAACATACTCTATTTTGGGACCCTCGACGCCATGGGGATCCCACGCACGAGCCTCCATCCGACCGGGGTCATCCTCGGCCAACAGGTTGTACCGTTGGGGAAGATCAACCTCCCCGTCAAGTTTGGGGGCAAGACCAACTTCCGCACGGAGAGCCTCACCTTCGAGGTCCCCAACTTCGAGGGCACCTATCACGCCATCTTGGGAAGGCCAATCTACGCAAAGTTTTTATCCATCCTGAACTACACGTACCTCAAGCTGAAGATGTCCGGCCCCAAGGGTATCATAACGACGGAGGCGAAGTTCTTGCATGCCTTTCTGTGCGAGTAACATGGTTGTGAACAGGCCACAGCGGAGGACGCAGCAGTGGCACCCAGCTCGGCTTGTCAAGCAACAGCAAGAACTCCTCCTGACCAGTCCCCAGTCGGTCCCCCGAAGGACACGAGGATGACCGACATCCACCCCGAGGGCTCAGCGAAGGCGGCACGGATGACATCCGCACCGCTAGCAACTAGAAGCGGGTGCCATTCACCCCGGAAGCGTAGGCTAGGCGCCACTCAAACTCTAATTGTAAAACTCCCTTAGTTGGGTGGAGTTTATATATGGACGCCGAGGCTTATCCATCTTTCGTGTTTTGAACTTAGCGATCCGGCACCTTTTCCCCTCACAACGAGCCGGACCTGACCTCCAGCACCATGTAGCCTCCGCATAAAGCCTCGGGGGCTCGCATCAAAACGATGGCCCCCTTTCCCTCCTGAAACCGAGCCGTGCAATCTGTGTCTAAGGGACAACGACAACCCTAAGACGAAGCCATAGCTCGAACGAGGTACAGCGTACAAAGAGCATGGTCCCCTTCCCCTCTTGAAACCGAGCCGTGCGACCTACGGCTAAAGGGACAACAAAAACACCGAGCAAAGTGACAACGACAACCATGAGCGAAGACATGGTCCGAACGAGGTACAACGGACAAAGAGCCCGGGCCCCTTTCCCTCTCGAAACAAAGTCGCGCGACCTACGACTAAGGGGACAACGACAACCCTGAGCGAAGGGACAACGACAACCCTGAGCGAAGCCATGGTCTGGACGAGGCACAACGGAAAAACGCTCGGGCCCTCTCTTTCCCAAACCGAACCGTGTGACCTATCGCCAAGGGACAGTGACAACCCACATTGAAGACCATAGTCCGAATGAGGCGCAATGGATTAAAGGGGCCATAGCCCAGCCCACCGACATGACCTGACTAAGGAAGCTCTCTCGACCCTACATCAGAGGAGCTGTCGGTAAAGCCTTGTCCAAACAACCACAGGCCGACCCCAGGGCAAGGGTGGCAAAGTGCCGCACCAGAGATGTTTGAGCCCCTTAAATGACCTCGGCACCCCATTAGGCGACAATGGGGTCGACCGGTAGACTATCAACCAAAAAGAAGCATACATGCGAAGAAGCACCGTGCGACGGAAGGAGCGGACCAACCCTCGCACGGTGCTCGGGGGCTACCCATCCACCAGAGGTCCAAAGACCGCCAAAATACCAAAAGCTTATCTCCATTTCACAAAGGATGAGCCATTATCCCCGACAAATTAAAAAAGTGAAACAAAAACCTGAGGAGGAGACCTAAAATACGCAGAGGGACTATCCATCCTTCTCTTCTTGTCCGCCTTACCCTTGATTGCCTCCTCCGGGACGAGCTTGGCCAAGGAGAGTGCAGCCGGGGTAACCGCAGCCCTAGCTTCTTCAGGATCCGCCACCGGCTCACGAAAGCCTTGAAGATGGAGATCAAGGGCAGGGTAGTGAGACAGCACAGCCCCTAACGCCACTCGGGCTCCGCAGAAAACCCCTGGCTCCCCCGGCATCCCATCGCTGATCATCCACCGCGCCGAGTGCCCTGGCCAGCCAATTGGAGAGCCCGACTCCTGACCGATCACCGAGCAAAAAGTCGCAGATCGACCGCCCGGTGTCCTATAGGATGGCAAGCTCTGACAGAAGCGCTGCAAAGCGCTGGGTGACTTGCTGGAGCCGTGACTCCGCTGGAGGTGACGTCCGCCGAGGTAGTGGCCAGCATCAGACCGAACATCCAATTGCAAGTGGTCATTACCATGCGCCGAGCCCTCCCTAATGCTTGCTCCTCGGTAGAGAGACGAGCACGAAGATCTCGACGTCTTCCCTCCGAGCTTCAGCCAAGTCCTCAGTGACGGTAATGTGCCCTTGTGTTTCTGCAACAAGACATACAACGAAGATGTCAAGCCGGCGGATATGTGGAAGGACGAAAGAAGAAGGAGAAGGAAGGGACAAACCTGTGGTTTTGTCCCTCGTCCTCTCCACGACGACCAGGGCTTCCTGGATCTCCCAGTGGTATGTCGACCGCTCTTCCACGGCCTGAGCCACACCCTTTTGCGTGGTCTTGGCGTTCACGCGAAGGCGGGAGAGCTCTGCGAAAGACGACGACGCCGCCTTGATCACTGCCTTAGTCTCCCGAGTCATTGCCTTCACAGCAGCACGGGTCCTCTCGAGCTCTGTCTGCACCTCTGCCAATTCGGTCTCCGCGCGGCGACGACGATCCTCGTTCTTGTGAAGATTTCGGGAGTCCTCAGTAGCTCGGTGAAAAAGATCCTAGCAATGAAGAAGAGACCCCCTGTCAGGACCTAAGAGTCCACAAAAGAAAGGAAAGAAGAAGAAGGCTCACCAGACTGCTCGTAGCCACCTCTCGCAGCCGCCCGAGCACGCCGTCTAGATGGTCACGCTCGGTAGGAAGACCCGATTGGATGCCGCCGAGTTGTGAGCACAAGGAACCCAGGTCCCCTTCTCATCCCCCCGGGGCACCACCGGTTTCGGCACCAGTGACCCCCGCACCTGGGGCCGGTAGGTGCCTCGGCGTCGGCGGTCGGGAGACGGCGCCCGCAGCCACCACTTCACCTCCGGCGACGGTGTGATCCAAGACAGCCGCCGAACCGGGGGACGGGGCAGGTTCCTCTACCGCCGGTTCCGCCAACGGAAAGGTAGGCCCCTTCGCCGGGTCCTCAGGCGGGATCACGGCAGTCGGAAGAGCCCCTCCACCATTAGCGGACCTCCTATGCAAAATCGCGGATCAGAAAGTAGAGTTAAGAGAAATATAATACGACAAGAGGAAAATAAAGTACATCTCCCGCTGTCCAATAACGGCGCACGGTCCGCATGACGAGGATGCGCTGTCCAGGGAACGAGGAACGGGGGCAGCGGAGCGAGAGCCGGAGTCGCTGCTTTCCGCCTTCGAGCAGCCGAGGAAGTAGAGCCGTGTTCGACGAGAGCTGCCGATCTGGGCTCAGCACCTAGTCGCCCCTCCTCCAACGCACAACAACCTGTCTGCCGTGATCCCTCGAAGGTCAAGGGCCCCCCAACGATCCGAGCACCCGGTGCCCGGGCCCCCGAAAGGCTGGCATCGAGCCCCACGCCGGGACGCTCGGCGGGGACGACGTTCTCCCCATCCTTCCGCTCCTGATCACGAGCGGTCTCGAACGCCCGCTCTGCCACCTCTTGAGCGGTAGAGGCTGGATTCTCAGTTGGGCTACTCCCGCTCTCCGTCGACCCGGTGCTGTCCTCCGTTGATGACTCAGGAGTAGACTCACCAGCCGCACTCTCAACGCGCATCCACTTCTCGTGCTGGATCCGGCGAGCTTTGGCCCCGTCCCTCTTCCACTTCTTGGTGGCCTGTAAGGAAGCCCGCGACGCCCGTCTCTCCTGGTCCTCAAGGACTTTGGGCAGGCTGACGACGCCCCATAGCCCATAAGGATTCGGAGAAGCCGCGCCGAGAGGAGATGGCCCGGGGGAACAAGGCTCGTCGGCGCTCGACCCCAAAATTACCTGGAAACTGCGAGACATCTGCTCCGGGGAAAGTTCCTTGACCGACTCCCGGCATGGATCGTTCGGCTCACTGTAGAAATTCAGAGTGTGGGGGGGCAGACCCGGATAGGTTGCACCCTCCTGAAAGCTGCCTAGAGGGGGATGAATAGGCTAATAACACCTGAAACTACTGAAAAAAGCGGATTAAACCTGAAGGGCTGGACTAGTCTGATCTAGGTATAGAAATTAGGTAAAGGTTGCGTTTTTATAGATTTCTTTTCATGTTTGTTCAAGTGGAAGATACGTGAGTTGTCTAACAATCTAATCAACTATTTTGTGAAAGAGAAACCGATTGGATTGCAAGATTCACAACTATAATGCAATTAACAAGTTTTGAGCGAGACAAATCCTAACAAGCAATTCTATTGATTAAGTGAGAAAGTAAAGGATTCAAGAGACTAGATTTATCCCAAGGTTCGATTCCACACAGGAATCTACGTCCCCGTTGAGGAGTCTACAAAGGACCAGGTCTCTTCCAACCCTACCCTCACCGAGCGATCACAAGGATCATGCCCGGGTTCTTCACTATCAATCAAAGGGTGAATACAAGATTCTAGGGGCTACTCATAACTTGAGGCTCCCTACAAAAACCTACCAGTTCTAGGAAACAAAATACAACAGGCACGAACTCAAATTAACGATTAGAGTGCAAGAGATTCAAACCGAGAGCTCAAACTTGATCACCACGTCTCTCCTCTCACAAATCCACAACCCCTCAAGATCAAATCTTAGGGGTCAAGAAGGTGAGGAAAGAGACTTAGAAGAGCTCAAAGAAATAGTTTTAGACGCTAGGGTTGCAAAGATGCTCATTTGAAGTCGGGGGTCCCTTTTTATAGGGATCCCAACATCTAAGCGTCACACCTGCTAAAGTCCGGACTAGTCCGGCCAGAACCCCCTAGTCCAGCCTTGGGGGACCACTTACATCACAAAGGCTAACAACTAAAGTCCCCGCGACCTTTGAATTCAAACGGTCATAAAATCCCGGACTTGTCCGTTGAAGAACGTACTAGTCCGATCTCACACAGAAGCCTTTGCTCCGGGTGAGAATGGACTAGTTTGGCTAGTGTCAAAACTCTCTAATCTCACATTACGGACTAGTCTGGCCATGTCCAGACTAGTCCGAGCTCACACAGGAACAATTGTTTCGTCCTAAACTAGACTAGTCCGGCCAGCTGAGCGTACTAGTCCGAGGTCACTCAAAGAGATTTCCTCCGGACCTAAGCAGTTTAGTCCAAACAGGCGGACTAGTCCAGCCCCATGGGCGAACTAGTCTGGCCTTCTGGGACTTGGTCTTAGAAAGGCTCAGATTTACACAAGAACGGACTAGTCCGGCATAGAACGGTCAAGTCCGAACTCACTTAGAGACATTTAATCCAGTCCAAAACGGAATAGTCTAGTTGGATCGGACTAGTCCGGCCCCAAGTTCGGACAAGTCCGGTCTACATTTTAGGCTATGCGTAGGACTATTCCCTCCCAAAATTCTAACTAAAAATTTGAGCTCTCTAATGATTCTCAAGCACTCTAAAATAGAAGACCCTCTACACAACTAGAAAATGTGAAACTCAAGAATAAAATCCTATTTTCTACTCTTGCAAGTCTTCTTCTTTTTTCATTTTGCTTTCTAAGGGACTCCACATTCATTCTCATCTCAAAGACATCTGCTCATACTCATTAAAGCTCATTAGTATCTTAATTGTCATCATCAATCATCCAAAACCCACGGGGATTACTTAGATGCACTTTCAATCTCCCCTTTTTTGGTGATTGGTGACAACACATTAAGACTCTTGATGAACGGATATAAGAGTTTGTTTTCATAATACATATATGTATGATGTACTCCCTCTAAACGTGTGCATAATAGTTTATTAAGAAAAATATGCACATGAATGAATTCTATAGGGATTTCATACACACATGTGTTATGGTGGGGTGCCTAAGTGTGATGTGATAAAAAGAGTGTAAAATGCATTGAAGGAAATATAAATGATATCAACTACCAAGATCATCTCAACATAACATAGTATGAAGGCATAATGAGACATAATGTGGCATAGTCATTACAAAACAAAACAAGCATAACGAGACATAATGTGGCATAGTCATTACAAAACAAGACAAGAATTTTAAAGAGGCTAAACTAGACTACTCCCCCTCTTTCTCTCCCCCTTTGGCATCAAAGCACCAAAAATGAAAAGAAAAGAGAGAAGGGCCTAATCGCTATCGTCTTCATCTTGATCTTCGCCTTGTTCTCTTTGAGTCTCTTCATATTCATCGTCGTCTTCGTCGTCATCCTCGTGTTGAGCGTGGGAAGTAGGAGGAGCAGCAGAGGAGGAACCACCTTCATCAAAGAAGGCAAGCTCGTCCTCGGTGAGAGTGGGAAACTCGGTTACTCCTTCATCTTCCGATGACGGTGGAGACATAGGTATCTCCATCTTGTCGCACATTGCTTTGAGGTACTTCTCTTGGCGTTGCTTCATCTTTTGTGTGCGAACTTCCACCTTTTGGCATGAAGAGAAAATCGCCTTGAAGATTTTAAGTAGCCCACTAGAGGAGCCACTCGACGACTGAGGAGCAGACGGCCCAGTTGAGGGAGATGGAGCTGCAGAGGAGCTTCTACCCAAAGACACAGGAGGGCGAGGAAGAGGAGTCGACATTTGTGGACGCAGATTCCTATGTTTCACGTCCTTGGTAAATTCCACGCCAATGACTTTCTCGATCATGCACATAATGTATGGTGCATAGCCACAAGACCTGTTTGGAGTGTAGGAGATGTTGTAGATATCATTGTAAATGTAGTTGAAAACGTTGAACTTCTCCTCTTCATTGAGTAGCTTCGTTAAGTTCCTTAGATATCCTTGTATCATCCCTGCATCTCCATCCTTGGGTGCTAGAGTCTTCCTCAAAACTCGGTTGAGTACTCCAAAGAAAGGCTTGATATTGTGAGTTGAGGATGGCTCATAGGTGAGGTATGAGGGGTACATAAAGTCTAAGTCACCTTTCCCAAGGTCCTTTCATTGTGAACTATGATCTCATAGTTCAAATGCTCTTCAGGCCCGAGGATCCTTGCAAACTCATCATACAGCACCAAGTACACCACACCATTAGTCATCCAAGTGATCTTCCTGTTTTTATGTGTGTGGAAGTAGCAGGTGGTGTAGAATTGGACTATGACTTCAATGTTCCAGTCGTATTGAAAACCCATCAAGTCCTTGATCCCATGACGTTCTACAGCTTCAATCACTGCATCAAAAGCTTGATGCTTCTTGTTCGCCATATAGGACCAAGCCACCCACTGAGCATCGACTACCGGTATCTTCATTGGGAGATAGACAAGCCGGTAATAGTCACAATGGAAGTCACACCAGAAGCGAGGGTCTAGTGTGGCCTTCTCATACTTGTAGACTTCTTCCTCTCTTAGCCTTTAGCTTTCTCAGCTCCCTTGCCTTTGAATGTTGCACTAGACAAGATGGATTGGTGGTTTGGATTTTGCATGGGAGGTGCTCTCTCAAGTGACCCAAATGGTCCTTGTGGAGGATTCCCCCCCCCCCACGCCTAGGGTTGTCGACAAGACCCCTATTGGCTAAAGCCTTTTTCCTCCGGGGATCCGCTGCTTTCCCTTTGCCTTTGTCTTGAGCAGTTCCCTGTGACTGAGCTTGTTGCTTTTCTTTTAAGGTGACTAGCCTCTTCCTTCTTGGAGGATCAATGAACTGAGATGCTTGTGCTTCTCTGTCAGCACGTTTCTTTGTCCGAGCCTCCCAAGCTGCAGCCTTAGAAGCCCTATCCGCTTCGGCCTCGACTGCTGCACAATAGGCGGCTTGGCGAGCCGCTTCGGCCTCGGGGTTGGGGAGAGGACTATCTCCGGATCCCGACATTATCTGGTGATAGATAAAAGGGAAAGATTAGACACGAAAGCATTGCGTTTGAATTAGTGTACATTCACAAACTTAGGGGCTAAAACTGCACCAGCCGGACTTGTCTGGGCCAGGGCGGACTAGTCCGCCCTGGCCGGACTTGTTCGGCCTGAGTCCGGACAATTTCGGACTCTAAAGTTATAAACCCTAACTTAAGTGATTTGAGCACAAATTCACAAAAACTAGACGCAATACTACAAGGAATTCAACAATATGGCATGAGGACATCAGGGAAGGCCTAAGGCACTAGGAATATGACCTAGAAACAAGGGATTTGAGAAAAATCGAAGTTAGGTCAAAAAGTACCTTAGAACGAAGAAATTTGATGAAATCCGCGGATTGAAGGAGCGGAGATGGTCGGGAAAGGGTTCCCCGCACTCCACAAGCCTTGAATCGAGGATTCCTTCGAGGGATTTGAGGGAGAGCTCCAAAATCGGCAATGGGGCGAGTGTTGGAGGAGAAGAGAGATGTAGAGGTGAATGAGAGAGGGAGAGGAGTCGGGCCCGAACCTTGGAGGTTAAGTCTCCAGGGGCCGGACTATTCCGGTCTGTCAGACTAGGTCCGGACAAGTCTGTAGTCCGGACTTGCCCGGATGCAGTCCGGACTAGTCCGTTGTGGACTTGTCCGGCCTATAGGGCACTCCTTGAAGGCTGAAAAAGTCTTATATATTAGAATTTTGCCAAGAGTGATTAAGGTAAATTTACTTTCACCTTCTATTAGATAAATATGGTCAATATATCAAGGCACACAATTAGATGATGACCACAATATATCAAAACATAATTAGATAAAATAATGTAAGAGAAAATTAGAAGGGGAACAAGTTTTCACAATCATGCATATTTTTGAAGTTTGTGAAAATTCCTAAAGATTCCAAACTTCTAGCATTCAGATGTGCAACATTTCAAGCCACGTTCCTAGAGTCTAGGATGTTTAGCTCAATTGAAGTTCACAAAATTGTTTTTCATCTAGTGGCTTGGTGAAAATGTCGGCTAGTTGTTTTTTGGTTCTAACATGTGGGATAGCTATGTCCCTCTTTATAGAATGGTCTCTCAAGAAGTGGTGCCGCATGTCTATGTGTTTGGTCCTAGAGTGTTCAACGGGGTTATGGGCAATCTTAATGGCACTCTCATTGTCGCGTAGGAGTGGAATGTGGTTCATTATTGTAACCATAATCCCTTAAAGTTTGTCGCATCCAAAGAAGTTGAGCACAACAACTTTCGGCTGCAACATACTCCGCTTTGGCTGTGGAAAGGACAATGGAATTTTGTTTCTTGGATGACCATGATACTAGTGACCTACCCAAGAATTAGCAAGTCTCGGAGGTGCTTTTTTCTATCTACTTTACATCCGGCGTAATCCGCATTGGAATATCCGATGAGATTAAACTTAGACCCCTTTGGATACCACAACCCTAGGTTTGTTGTGTGAACTAAATATCTTAAGATTCTTTTAATGACAATTAAGTGACATTCTTTAGGAGAGGCTTGAAACCTTGCACACAAGCATATACTGAGCATGATGTTGGGCCTAGATGCACAAAGATAAAGCAATGAATCAATCATAGAGCGATATACCTTTTGATCCACGGTTGGTCCATCTTCATTGAAGTCGAGGTGCCCGTTCGTTGCCATTGGTGTCTTGATGGGTTTGGCCTTGTCCATGTAAAACTTCTTGAGTATGTCTTGTGTGTACTTCGTTTGACTAATGAACGTGCCTTCCATGAGTTGCTTGACTTGAAATCCTTGTAAGAACTTCAACTCCCCCATCATGGACATCTCAAACCTATCCGTCATTATCTTACTAAACTCATTACAAAAAGATTTGTTGGTTAAGCCAAATATAATGTCATCGACATATATTTGGCACACAAAGAGATCATCATCCATATTTTTTGTGAAAAGAGTGTAATCAGCTTTGCCTATCCTAAAACCATTGCCAATAAGAAAGTCTCTAAGACACTCATACCAAGCTCTCAGAGCTTGTTTGAGGCCATAGAGAGCTTTATGCAATTTAAACACATGATTAGGATATTCTTGATCTTCAAACCTGGGTGGTTCCTCCACGTATACCACCTCCTTGATTGGACCGTTGAGGAAGGCGCTTTTCACATCCATTTGATAAACCTTGAAATCATGGTGAGTAGCATAGTCCAATAGAATACGAATTGACTCAAGCCTAGCTACGGGAGCAAAGGTTTCATCGAAGTCCAAACCTTCAACTTGAGCATATCCCTTTGCCACAAGTCATGCCTTGTTCCTTGTCACCACTTCGTGTTCGTCTTTCTTTTTTCGGAACACCCACTTGGTGCCTACTACATTTGCGTTTGGTCTCTTCACCAACTCCCACACTTGGTTTCTTGGTGAAGTTGTTCAACTCTTCTTGCATGGCCATCACCCAATCCGGATCCTTTAGTGCTTCTTCCAACCTAAATGGTTCCAAGGAGGACACAAAAGAGTAATGCGCACAAAAGTTAGCCATTTGAGATCGTGTTGTTACCCCTTCTGTGATATCTCCAAGGGTGTTGTCAACGGGGTGATCTCGTTGAATGCTTTGATGAACCCTTAGGTGAGGCACTTGAGTTCTTGAGTGGTCTTCTTCTTCTTCTCCCCCTTGATCAATGTCATGGTCTTGATCTTCTCCTTCTTTAACTTGACCGTCTTGATCTTGGGGTTCTTGAGTTTGATTTTGTGTGAGAGGCGCCGATTGTGATGAACTTGAGCATCTTGGCCTACATCTTCTTGAGGACGGACATCTCCAAGCCCCATTCTTCTTAGTGCTACACATGGTGCTTCTTCTTCATCTAGCACACATTGATCAACTTGCTCCACTTGGAAGCCATTAGTTTCATCAAACACCACGTCACGTGCAATTTCAACACAACTGGAGGTTTTGTTAAAAACACGATAGGCATAGGTGTTTGAGTCATAACCAAGTAAGAAACCTTCATCGGATTTCGAAGCGAACTTCAAAGTCCTAGGCTTCTTGTTGAGAATATAGCATTTACTCCCGAAAACACAAAAGTAAGAGATGTTGGGTTTGTTACCAGTTAGGAGCTCGTATGGAGTTTTCTTTAAAAGTAGATGGAGATAGAAGCGGTTTGTGGAGTGGCAAGCGGTGTTGACCGCTTCCACCCAAAACCGATCCGAAGCCTTGTACTCATCAAGCATGGTTCTTGCCATCTCTATGAGTGTGCGGTTCTTCCTTTCGGCCAACCCGTTTTGTTCGGGGGAGTAGGGGGCCAAAAACTCATGCTTGATTCTCTCTTCATCCATGTATTATTCTACTTGGGTGTTCTTGAATTCGGATCCGTTGTCACTCTTTATCTTCTTGATTCCTAAGGAGACTCGTTTTGAGCTCTCCTCAAGAACTTCTTGAGGAAACTTTGAGTTTCTCCCTTATCATGCAAGAAAAATACCCAAGTGAAGCGAGAATTGTCATCAACAATTACTAAACCATATTTTTTACCGCCAATGCTTATGTAGGTGACGGGGCCAAAGAGGTCCATGTGGAGCATCTCCAATGGTCTTGTTGTCGTCATCACATTCTTGACGGGATGAGCTGCTCCAATTTGCTTTCCGGCTTGACACGCGCTACATGGCCTATCTTTCTCCAAAACAACATTCTTTAGTCTACGGATGTGATCCCCCTTTAAAAGTTTTTATAAGTTCCTCATACCAACATGGGCTAGTCTCCTATGCCACAACCATCCCATGTTGGTTTTTGCTATTAAGTATGTGTCAAGTTGAGATTTATCCGTGGACAAATCCACTAATTAAAGCTTTCCCTTCAACACACCCTTAAAAGCAATTGAGTTATCACGTCTTCTAGAGATGGTCACACCCTTGTTTGTAAACAAGAAATTATAAACTTCCTCACATAGTTGAGATATGGACAATAGGTTGTAATCAAGTGATTCAACATGTAGAACGTGAGAAAGCGAGTGTTGAGAAGAGATTGCAATTTTACCGATATTGAGCACCCTTCCTTAACTATTGTCGCCAAAGTAGATGCCTTCACTTGGATCATCATTTTCTTCATACTCAACAAACATATTCCTCTCTCTGGTCATATGATTAGTGCACCCACTATCTAGCACCCATTTAGTGCCACCGGAGGAGTAGGCCTGCAAAACAATTTAGGCTTTGGTTTTTAGGTATCCAAACTAGGTTGGGTTCTTTGAGGTTAGTCACAAGGCATTTGGGCACCCACACACAAGTTTTTTGACTCTTGTGAAGTGGCCCAACATATTTAGCATATACTCGATCATACTTGCTCTTCATAAGAACATAAGATGCATCAAAGTTATGAAATATGGTAGAGTTTTTATTTTTGAAAATTTCATGTGAGGTAGATGCAAGGTTGCTGTTCTTGACTTGAGATGAGTTCTCTTTGACAAAAGCTACACACTTGTTGTTATTCTTGAGGATTCTAGCATTTTGCTTTCCTCCCCTAGTATAACCAAGTCCATCTTTGATAAGAGGAGATCTTGTGATCGAGTATGCACTACGTGCATATTTGATCTTCTCCTTATCAAAGATGCCACTTATGTGTGTATTCTTGCTTTGTGCCTCTTTGAGCTCATTTTCAAGTTTAGAACAAGATTAGCACATTTGCAAGTTTTAGTGTTGGATTCCATATTTGTTGAGGAGTTCTTGGAGGATAAAGTAGATGAGACACTTGATTTAAGTGAGTTGAATTGTGCTTCAAGATTCTTGTGAGTGTTGGTCAAACTCACAAGTTCATCTTGAAGTACTACATTTGTACTCTTAAGTTCAACATAAGTTTCCTTGCTCAAGGTAAGTTCGCTTTCAAGTGCTCTACTCTTATCTCTCTCAAGTTCAAGGAGCTTCTTAATATCAAGGTTTCTTTCCTTTTCAAGGATAAGCAATTCTTCTTGTTGATTAAGAAGCTCTTCCTGTTCAAATATTTCATCCGATAGCATTTGCATTTTAGCTATAGAATTTTTGTTTAAGCCCTTAAACATGAATTCATTTTCACTACTGCTATCAAAGTCATCATCATCATCAAAAATATGTAACTTGGAAGGTTTAGATGTTACCTTACGCTTTCCTTTGCCATGAGGCATGTGTGGCTTTGGCTCTTCCAATCACCCTTATTTGGCAAGAGATTTCTTCATGGTTGGCCTCTTGATGGCGACGGTTGCCACCTTTTCTTCATCTTCGGAAGAGGAATCTTCGTTTGAGTCCCACTCTTCTCTAATGTGAGCTTGTCCATAAGCCTTTTTATTCTTGAAGATCTTCTTGTCCTGAGGCTTCCCATCCTTCTTCTTCCTCTTGCCATCTTCGTTGCTATGGGGGCAATGCACAATGAAATGCCCGTATTCGCCACAGTTGTAGCAAGTCTTCTTTGTTCTTGACTTGCCCTTGTCCTTGCTCTTGTTCTCATAGTGGTGGCTTCTTTTTCTTCTCATCATACTCTTGAATCTTTTGATGAAGAAAGTCATTTCTTCATCATCCATGTCCGTGCTCTCACCATCTCTCTTCATCATCACTTGTGATTTGTACTTCTTTTCCCTTGGACTTGGATGTGGCCTTGAGAGCTATGCCCTTCTTTTTGGATGAGGTGATCTTTGCTAGGTCGCTGACGTGTTGGGCTTCCTTCTCCATCATCTCGTGGTTGATGATCTTCCCTAGCACTTCATTCGGAGTCATCATGTGGAAGTTTGGACTCTCTCGGATCAAAGTGCATAGGGTCACATTGTGAGGCATGAAGGCTCTTATCATCCTCTTGACCACCTCATGATCGTTCCATTTCTTGCATCCGTACGTCCGGCTCTTGTTGATGAGAGTCTTGAGCCGGTTGTACATCTCTTGAGGTGTTTCTCCTTCTTCCATGGCGAACCTTCCAAGATCTCCTTCGATCATCTCGATCTTAGCTTCCCTCACGGATCGGTTTCCTTCATGTGCGATCTTGAGGGGGTCCCAAATACCTTTGGCGAGCTTTAACCCATCCACCTTGTTGAATTCTTCGAGGCTTACGGATGAGTTAAGCATAGCCACCGCTTGTGCATTGTGGTAGATTTGTTGTTCTTGCTCTTGGGTGAGTTTATCCTCGTCTTCGAGGATATCTATACCTGTACAAACAACATGCAAAAGACTTGGGTTTAAGGAGATTAGATGCAACTTCATGTTGTGCTTCCACATGGTATAGTTAGTTCCATCAAAGTAAGGTGGTTTGCCTAAAGGAATTGACAAGTAACTAGAATGTGAATTTAGACGCTCATAATTAAAAGAATATCGTGAGTAGTCTTGTTGACTACTCTTGAGCTTGTTCTCCAACTTCTCCTTCTTTTTCTTCTTAGATTCCTCCTTCTTCTTCTTGAGGAGAGCCATGGGACGAAGAACTTCTTCATCTTCTTCCGAGCTTGGGACATCTTGTGGAGGAGTAACAGCTGGAGGTGGGTTTGAACCTTGCTCTTCGAAGTTGCTCGGATTTGCTCCATTTCCCTTGGTAGGATCAACTTGTCTACCGGTCTTGTCCCCCCATATCCTCTCCAAGCGGTTAAGCTTTTGTGGAGAGTTAGGCTCTGATACCAATTGAAAGCTGCCTAGAGGGAGGGTGAATAGGCTAATAACACTTGAAACTACTGAAAAACAACGGATTAAACCTGAAGGGCTGGACTAGTCCAATCTCAGGGCAGACTAGTCCGGTCTAGGTATAGAAATTAGGTAAAGGTTGCGTTTTTATGGATTTCTTTTCAAGTTTGTTCAAGCGGAAGATAAGTGAGTTGTCTAACAATCTAATCAACTAGTTTGTGAAAGAGAAATAGATTGGATTGCAAGATTCACAACTATAAGGCAATTAACAAGTTTTGAGCGAGACAAATCCTAACAAGCAATTTTGTTGATTAAGCGAGAAAGTAAAGGATTCAAGAGACTCGATTTATGCCGAGGTTTAATTCCACACAAGAATCTACATCCCTGTTGAGAAGTCTACAAAGTACCAGGTCTCTTTCAACCCTATCCTCACCGAGCGATCACCAAGATCAAGATCGGTTCTTCACTATCAGTCAAAGGGTGAATACAAGATTCTAGGGGCTACTCACAACTTGAGGCTCCCTACAACAACCTAGCAGTTCTAGGAAACAAAATATAACAGGCACAAACTCAAATTAACTATTAGAGTGCAATAAATTCAAACCAAGAGCTCAAACTTTGATCACCGCGTCTCTCCTCTCAAAAATCCACAAACCCCTCAATATCCAATCTTAGGGGTCAAGAAGGTGAGGAAAGAGACTTAGAAGAGCTCAAGGAAAGAGTTTTCAGCGCTAGGGTTGCAGAGATGCTCATTTGAAGCCGGGGGTCCCTTTTTATAGGGATCCCGACATCTAACCGTTACGCCTGCAAAAATACGGACTAGTCCGACCAGAACCCCGGACTAGTCCGGCCTTGGGGGACCACTTATGTCACAAAGGCTAACAACTAAATTCCCCGCGACCTTTGAATTCAAACAATTATTAAAATGGTTATAAAATCCCGGACTTGTCCGTTGAAGAACGGACTAGTCCGATCTCACACAGGAGCCTTTGCTCCGGGTGAGAACGGACTAGTTTGGCTAGTGGCGGACTAGTCCGGCCTCACGGGCGGACTAGTCCGGCCTTACTAGACATAGTCTCAAAACTCTCTAATCTCACATTATGGACTAGTCTGGCCATGTCCGGACTAGTCCGAGCTAACACAGGAACAATTGTTTCGTCCTAAACCGGACTAGTCTGAAGAAACCGGACTAGTCCGGCCAGCTGAGTGGACAATGTCCGAGGTCACTCAGAGAGATTTCCTCCGGACCTAAGCGGCTTAGTCCGAACAGGTGGACTAGTCCGGCTCCATGGGCGGACTAGTCCGGCCTTCTGGGACTTGGTCTTAGAAAGGCTCAGACTTACACAAGAACGGACTAGTCCGGCATAGAACGGACAAGTCCGAACTCACTCAGAGACATTTAGTCCGGTCCAAAATGGAATAGTCCGGTTGGATTGGACTAGTCCGGCCCCAAGTCCGGACATGTCCGGTCTACATTCTAAGCTATGCCTAGGACTATTCCCTCCCAAAATTCTAACTAAAAATTTGATCTTTCTAATGATTCTCAAGCATTCTAAAAGAGAAAACCCTCTACACAACAAGAAAATGTGAAACTCAAGAATAAAATTGTATTTTGTACTCTTGCAAGTCTTATTTTTTCTTTTTGCTTTTTGAGGGAGCCCACATTCATTCTCATCTCAAAGACCTGTGCTCATACTCATTAAAGCTCATTAGTATATTAATTGTCGTTATCAATCATCCAAAATCCACGGGGATTACATAGATGCACTTTCACCTCCGTCGGATGAAGGTTTCAACAAGATGGGTGCCGGAGAGGCCCCTGCTCTTCAACTCCCAGACTTGTTGCAGGATCGAGTCGAGCCTCTCCATCTCCCTCCTCGGGGTCCCCCACTCCTAGGAATCTTGCTCCCGAGGAGGCCTGCCCGAGAAGGGCGGAATGGAGGGAGTGTAGTTCTTGAAGTAGAACCACTAGCGCTCCCATCTGATTGGGGTAGGAGGCAGATGCACATAGACGAAGTCCGATCATCCACGGGGCGGTTCAATGATGGCGCCCGCCACGGACGGGAGCGGGGCTTGATCAGACGACGACCGCACACGAAAGAAGAACCTCCACAATCCGAAGTGGGGAGCCATCCCCAAGTACGCCTCGCACAGGACGATGAAGAGCGACACTTGAAGAACATTGTCCTGCGTCAAATGATCGACCTCCATCCCGTACTCATGCAGCAGGTCGTGGAAGAAATGCTGTGTCGGCAAGCCCAGCCTGCGCAAGTAGAAAGCTCTCAGCGACACAACCTCGCCGGCCCGCGGAAATGGAAACTGCCCCTCGGGGATGCGGATGCCGCTAGCATCACGCTCTGACAACAACCCATCTCTCGGAGAGCAGCGACGCGACCCTTCCAGAGCTCCAACTTCAACCATGAAGGCATGGATGGGCGAGAAGGGAGAATGTGATGCGCAAGAAGGAGCAGAACTTTCTTTTTCCCTAAGGTGGAGACACCAAGAGAAAGGGGCGATGGCGGGGCACAGATGGAGAAGACAGGAAGAAGACGGGGTGCTACGCAAGATAAAAAGGCGAAGAGGAAAGGTTGATGAAAGAAAAGCAGGTGAATACGAAGAAAATCCGAGGGGCAAGAAAAAAGAATAAGGCGGACACGACAGCGTCCGCAGACTGACAACCGCCAAGTGGCCAACGACACCTCGTGGAGACCGCCGCCATAATGTCAATCAACCCCCGGATTAAAAACCGAAAGAATCACAAGGGAACCGAGTCGGAGCGACGCCTCCTCAGTTCCCCGTCGGCAAAACCGCCCAAAAAAGTGCAAGGGAACCACCAGGCCATAACTGTTGGGCGCTACAGCGAGAAAACGCAAACACGCCATGGGATATGAGTCGAGCGGCGCCTCCTCAATACCAGCAAAATCAGAGGGCGCAAAGGGTGATACGACCGCGGCAGGAAGGTAAGTCTCCATCCCGCATTAACGGGCTTGAAAGTCCCAGGTTCAAAGGCCGGCCAGCGAATGGCTTAGGATCCGCCTGGGACGAGCCCGAGCGAGGGGCAAGCGACGCGAAGCAGTCCGCGAAAAGAAAATTTTGGGTGGTATGAATCCCCCCGACGCTTCTAAGCTTGTAGTCGAGTCCCAGCACTGCAAGTGCCAAGGTAACCCCCCGACAGGTCGGCAACGAGCCGCCCGAAGCAACGAAAGAGCTTGGGAACCACGCGCAAGCCTCGAGCTAGGAATTAATGAAACGCAGGCAATGAAGCCTCGATTGAAAAGTCCCTCGATGCGAAGCAGAGCCAATTGTTCCGGCCGTCCGAAACTAACAGGACGAATGGGTTTCACTCCGCTCCACCCGCTAGGCAGCTCAATGGGCTCGGGAGCTCGGCCATCAAGGTAAGCCCCCAATTGACCCGACCCCTCCAAACCACGAACGGTTCGCGGATGGGGGCGAGGTGAACTCGCCATAAACGACAACCCGACCTCTCGAAAGAGGGACCCTGGGGCTCGCCGCAGAACCACAGCGGGGACGACCAACGGTCGTGACCGGCCGCTAGAGGTTCACATGTCGTAGCTATCTAAATAAGCCAAGTACTAATGACCTTTTTATTTGTTGTTTCGATTGTGCAGGAGCGAAGCCAATTAAGGTTCTCCCCCTGGCCGACCATCGAGGTCGGCAAGGGGCTCAGGGGCTACTCACGGGGTTCTGTATCCAGACCCCCGGAGAAAGCGCGAGGGCAACCCACGAATGATAATGACGCAGTCCCGAGCCCGGGCTCGGAAGGAGATGGAACGAGGAGCCTGGGACCGACCCCTGGGCAGGATGCAAGACCCACACTCGAGGCGGTTCCAAAAGGGAGTTAGAGCCCGACCTCGGTAGGTGTAAAGCAAGTGGCCTTCAATGCGGAGCAGGCGCCGCCTCTACCGTGGGAGGGTAATCGAGTACCCTCTGGTCCTGGTATTGAATGTCCGACACCTTCGACGAGACCGAAGAGGAGTGGAACGCGGGGCGCGCATGCGCCTCGGCATGGACTACCCCCCGACGACGGGATGGGGGCAGGTGCGGCGGCAGGCTACGACGACTCCATCGAGTACCCTGTCGAGACGTATGATGGGACAAGCCACTCCGGTGCCCACAACTTGCCTCCCCGCCATGATACGAAGAGAGGGAGAGAGAAAGAGTATAATAGGACAGGCCTGCCAGTTCGAGGGGGCAGACTCGAACACTTGTAAGAACAATTCCCATTCTTGAGTAAGAACAAGCGAGACACCCCGGCTAGACGTATAACATTTTTGGCCAAACCAAGATAATCCGTCGTGTGTTCTTACCTAGGCCATCTCAAGGTAGAACGTGTTTTACATTCGATTACTAGTCGAAAATCCGAAACACGGTCAGACCATCTGTTGGTTTTATGTTTGACAGCACCCACCGCACTGCACAGGTCACGACGTGTGTTTATGTTGGTTCTCTATTCGACAGCAGCCACTGCACGGCCCATGTCGTGATGCATGTCCGCTGGTTCTCTGTTCGACAGCCAGGCATGCATGGCCCAAGTCGTGGGCTGAGATGAATAGATAGACACAACACCAACCGTCTAATCGTATGGTATTGGACGAACCAATTAGCATTTCAACCGCCTTACCTTGGTTATGTGATCAATAGCGAGGTTACGAGGACGGCTCCCATTGCCCGCCAAGGTGTCCCATCTCTGCCACAACCTGCTATGATACCGTGGACCTCTCCATGGCTTCACTTTCAGCAAGACAAGAATACTACGACCATTCTTTTATCGTATTCAACGTATTAAACTTTATTAATTTCTTATACCGCTTATGACATATGAGCCATCTTTTCTAATTTGTACTTTATGCATTTATATCAATTTGTGTAAAAACCTAGTAATTGTCATTTTTTCTCAAAAGTATGAATTGGATTTTTAAAAGTACAAGAAAAAATAGAAAATATATACTTTTATAGATCTATAGTTATATTTTTTTATAGAGATATGTGTTAATTTAGTATTTCGTACAGGGCATTAGATTTTACGCTGTGCCGACGCCTCCATCGAGGTAGGGGACCCTGAGAAGATATCTCGTACGTCTCCGACGATATTGACGCGAAGACGGCGGCTGAGCTCTGAAGGAGGCCGTACATCTGGCCATCTGGACAGTTGTGGAGGCGTGGCACTTTCGTGTTCTGTATCTCCACACGGTGGCAGCAACACGACTTGCTCGACCTACATGGGGTCTGACTCGTGGAGGATGAACTTGGTGTCGTCAGGTGTGGGACGGAAGGGTGGCTTCCTCATTAGCTTGGATCCTGCAGCCGCTGGCACCGCCGTTGACGATGATTGGTGCCTGATGTGATCTCGCTGCGACGACCTGGCGCACGCGGGCCACGACCTCGACCTCCCAACCTGGCGCACGCGAGCCGCGACCTTGCCGTCCACAGCACACGCTGGAAGAGGTTGGCGAGGAAGACGACGGCGACCCGCGGCTCTGGCACCACGCGCACAGCCGCAAACATGGCGCACGCAGGCGGCGTCCACGACACGCAATGGAGCAGGATTTTTTTCTTCAAGGGTGATGATGTTTTGCGCGCCTCCTATATTTTTGTCACGTGTGATTCGCACGAATTTTAAAGCTGTTAAAAAAATGGTTTATTTTAATTATATCCTTGGTTACAAGTTCAATTGTGATTTTACTCTCCAAAATTATGGTTCGTGAATCTATCCCTGTATTTTTAAAATAAAGTCAAAATATACCCTACTATGTTACGTATTGTTAACTGTGTTAAATTATGATGACAAAAGACATAAATACCCTTGTAATTTTACCTCTAGTTTTAATTTATGTTTATAATTTTACCGCTATTTTACATAAACAGAGATTAATATGTGACTATATTAAAATATAGGTAAAATCATAAACACGGTTTTAAGTGGAGGTAAATCACAAGGGCATTTTCTATCTTTTATCATTATAATTTAACACCGTTAACAACACATAAAGGAATAGGAGTATACTTTGACTTTATTATAAAAAATTAAGGGTAAAATCACAAACCATAATTTTGTAGGATAAAATCACTATTGGACTTACAACCAAGGGTATAAACACAACTAAATAGAAAATATCAACTGATTAGTTTGTTTCCCTCAACTGCTTTATGATTCGTGCGAGGGATACGTGATAGAAATCTAGTAGGTGTTACACAGAAAAGTGTTTACATCACCATTGCAGAGAATTTTTTCCGCCCCCCCCCCCCCCCCCACCACCACCACCACCTGAGTGGTAGGTAAAAAATAAGATTCAAATAATTAAAACTTGTTATCTTGAAGACTTTTCTTGGTATGCTCGTTCACATCTTGCCATAGCTATAACACACGTACTCAGTATAGCAAAATGAGCATGACCGAACCATTGAGTCATGAAAGAGTTTTGAAAAAAAGTCCAATTTGATGAAGACGTCCTGAATATCGCGATGAAAAGTAGACGATGGTGAATAGGCAATAATTTCAAAAATAAACCTATCATCCGAAATCAAATAACCTAAAGTGTTTCTCTCTAGAATCTAAAACTTTCAAAGTTGATCAGAAGTTCAAAGCCCAATATGGAGGTTCCGACTTAGAAACTTTGTCGAAAGAAAACAAGAAATGACCATGTAGTTCTAGTTCAATTAGATGCTTGCAACAAGATATAACAATAGTAACAAGACTACTTATTGCAAGAGAAATGAACCATGAATTATTGAGGAAGTAGGTGGACATGAAATCTATGAAGGTTGGGGACAAGTTTAAGAGCAAAGAAAACATGTTGGAGATGCAAATATTTATTTCATGAAGTTTAGATCCTGTAAACAAAGGTTCCCTAATCCTTTCAAAGGCACACAGGATTCCATGCATTTCACTCTTGATTGCTTCTCTTGTTGAGTCAAATCAAAGCCTTCTTAAAGTTCTCATGGCACACCACAAATCTTTGGGTTCTCTCTTGGTGATTTATATAACCCTTTAGGGGATGAATCCCTGGGATTACATGGATGCTTTTACTAATTCATAAACCTATGCTGTTTGGCTACTTTTAATGTTAATTACCATAATATTTGTATCTGGTTCCATAACAGATAAAAAGGGTGCACCTAGTGCCAGAACAGATGAAAGGTTTATTTATTAGGTTAATTTTTGCTTTTAGACACATCTAAAGCTTTTCTTCGTGCTGTTGCAAATGAAAATCATCTTAAGTCAAATGATATGTTGCTTCTCTTCTCAATGATCTATATCATATTTAATGTCGTTTTGATTAAATCTGCTAGAGTAGTTTGGTTAATTTCTGTGAATTCCATCAGTACCCATTGTATACAGTCTACCATTATACAATCTACCATTAAAATTCCGTCTATGCCTTTCTAGGTATAGCCGGTCTCAAGCCCGGGTAAAAAGGAGGAGGGTTGTGATTGGCTTGGTGACCCAGCATCAAAACCAGCCATTCCTATAGATATGAAATCCAGTTTGGATTTTACATCTAGGTTACCTCAACGTGCTTGAGACAAAGGCTTTGTTGTTGTTGTTGTTGTTGTTGTTGTTGTTGTTCATTTTGCTGCAGAGGCTGATCTACTCAGGTTCTTAGATGGCGCCCAAAGACCAAGGTCTGTTGGCTCAGCTTTTATATACCACTAATGCCAACTTATTTAGTTTGTTTGGCTGATTATTGTTTGCTTGGCTGCATGACTTCCTCGACGGTCCAGAATGGTAGCTCTTTTTGTAGAGATGATGTTAATTATTGTGTCAAATTATTAAAGCTTGGAAATTTGGAACAACTTTTGGTGATGTGCTAGCTTTGATTTAACTCTTCAGAGAGTATGAATGAGCAGTTCCACTGAGTAAAGTAGTTCGGATTATAGTGCTTGAAAATTTACCACTTTGACATATGGTTTTCAACTCAATGATATGGCAATGGTTATCTTTTATCCTTTTCAGTGTTTTTGTTGTGATCAAGACTTTTCTTTGTGTTAAATGGTTTATTGTTTTGGTTGCATAAACATGGCTTATGTTTATAAACCTATATATGCTTGGTCATTATGGGATCACTTTCTGCTTTGCCAATGCTGTGTTTTTATGTATGAGTGGTATTTCTTTCATGATCTTATGACTACATGGTTTGGCTGCCAAGCTAATTTTTTTTATTGCAGTGCATTAAAAGAGCAGCGCATTTTCCACTAAAACTCACCTGTTCGATATCTATTTTTTTTAAAAAAAAATACATAGTTATTGTAGTGATATGGAAGATATAACAATATAACACTATTATTTGGGTGTTAAACAAATTATTTTGAACTGTCTCAGTTTAAACAGACTTATAGCAGTTTAAACATTGAAAACGGCAGCAGCAGCAGGCATCTGCAGTACATGGCGTATCACAAACCTTTGATTGGATTTTCACTCACGCACGCCACCCGCAGCATGGATTGAGTGTGCCCACGGGATCAACGCAATCCACGCCGGGTATAACAAACACGTGGTTGGCTGCCCCTGCTACCAAACAAGGCCTAAGGGTGGTTTCGGTTAGTATCCTGACCTATGACTTGACTTAAGTTGTGGACAATGGTACACATGGATACTCTCAATTTTGAAAAGACAAGTGAAGCCCCAAGAAAAAGAACAAGTCAAAGAAACAATGAATGAGACAAAAACTTAGCTGAATTGGAACGCATCATGTTTTCTACGTTCATCGGCTGATCTCACTGTGGTGCTATTTGAGCACCAGATGAATTACTTAGAGAGAAGATCAGAGCAGGCGCTGAAGTGGTCCTAGTGATTTGTGTTCATCAGAATGTCTGACACCCTAGGGGGGGGCACCAATTGAGTTACTGGGAAGGTTCTAGAGAAGAGTTGAAGTGGTCTAGGTAAAGTGTGTTCATCAGATTTCCCGATGCCCTAGGAGAGGAATACGAGACAATTTATGAGGGTAAAGTGAAAATATAACCATTGAAAGGTCATATGTTCATTGGACAGTCAGACAGACAAGCATATAGTCCGATGAGTTAACAAAGGTGATATTGAGGGATCTACGTTCATCAAATGATTGGAGATGAGCAACAAAAAGTTTGTATGGACAAGATTTATATAAAGTTGACAACAACTATATCCGTAGGAGACTCTTGGCGTGTGGAATTAGTGAAGATATTCAAAGAGAGATCAAGGAAGAAGAAGATAGCACTAGGTTGATCATGTATTGATTTTTTTAGAGTGCTAGAGTGTGCTATATGTCTTGTCTATGGTTAAGCTTAGAGCTTAGAATAAAAAAAAAGTCAAGACTTGTTATTCTTAGCTATTGACAGAGCCTAGACTGGCTAGATGTTGTTGTAGAGCTTTGGATAAAGATTGTGGAAGGCTCCTTAAAGTTTGTATACGGTTCCGAGTTATCCGTTCAAAAGGACATCAATGAGATAGTGCATGTGCCTTCACTTGAGGAGTGAAGGGTGTCCAAGTATTAGCATAGCCTACACGCCACGGGGATGTGCTCGTGTTTTCACTCAAGGAGTGAAGCGCGTCCAACAGGACATCGCCAGCTAAAATGATGTAAAAGAATAAATGAGTCGCTTCTTCACATACCACTATACTTAGTAGCATTTATTCTTACGCATTCATAGCTATCTTGCTAGTATCTATTCTCTTAAGATTATTTTACTTTTGTTATCTTACCCTCTATTGCATGTGTGTTATTTTGCTTGTCATGTAGCTTAGTAGGTTGCATGTTATATCACACACTCTAACGGGTCAAGTCTTTCTTACATGTGCCTGATCAAATCCTAAAGTGGAAGATTCATAGGTTTAAGTAAAGCTTATTCATTAGAAATTGATTCAACCCCCCCCCCCACTACACACACACACTCGGTACCCCATTGATCCTACACGGTGATCCCATCTCATCATGTTGTTGTTTGGGGGTGTTGCTCCTCGTCATGCAAATGCAGCTGCTACTCATCGCTCAAGCGTTCTTAGGCTTGTCAGACACTGCAAGCTAGGGGAGCCTAGCCCTAAGCACCACTAGGTAGACGGCCATGGCGAATTGGCTAGCTCGTCCCTCTCGCCCACACAACAGCGAGCTCTAGTTGGGCTAGATCTACGGGCTTGACCAAACAATGACGAGGATGGCAAACTGGAAGAGAATAAGAGCATGGCCTCGATGGTAGCGACATATGGTGCTTGTCACGACGGCGGTGCCATCCCTAGATTTGGATGGTGGAGTCCGTCTCCGGGCTAGCGGAGGCCCGATGGAAAGTTGTAAGATCATGTAAGGAGGGAATAGATGGATATGTTTTGCTTTTTTCTCAAAATTCTAACATACAACAATAATAATTGATTTTCGAGATTATCCGAACAAACACATTACTCCAAAGTAGTTAAACAATCGTTTTTCTTCTACACTTCAACTAAAGCAAATATCTCAGCCTAAACAAAATCTATGCATTTGCACTCCAAAGTAAATTTTTTACATCCTATCCTATCTAATAATATATGTGCCATGTGAATTTGTTTAATATTTGAATGTTCACAACACGTTGTGCACGCGTTAATGAATGCTCGTAGAGATGAAAACGGAACGGGGAAATCCTGTTCCATCTCATTCCGTATACTGTTTTTTATCGTTTTCAAATTATTCAGAAATTATTTAGAATCGGTACGAAAATGGGCCGGGATCTATAGAGAATGAGACCGAAAATGGTTTAGTTGTTTTTATTAACATTTTTGCGGTTCCGTTTTTAATTCGGGATATCCCGTTTAACATCTATTCGGTATTCAGCCCAACACATCAGAGCACAGAGCACGAGGCCCACGAAGCAAAAAAAAAACACCCTAACCTAACCCAATCTCGAGTCTCCACTCCAGCCGGTAACCGGCGCGCGACGCTTCTCAGGTCCAGCCCCAGCCGCCGCCCGCCAGCTCCACCGGAGCTGCCCAGCGGCTCGCGCGACGCTGATGCCCATCCGCCAGCCCCCATCCCTAGGAGCTGCCGCCGCGCCGCGACGTTGTACTCGCGCTCCCGCCTCCCGAGCGCCACGCGCGCGCCGCCTGGGTCTCATGCCTCACGCCGCCTCCCTGTTCCATAACAAGTTGTTGATTTGATGTGTGGTTCAGTTTTAATGCCGCTAAGTGATCCCTGTTGCATTGATGATGCTATTCCAATTTGCAGGCATTTAGGCGCCTTGTGATGGTTTCTGTGCATGTTGCTCTTGCTGCTATTTTTCCAGATATGTTGATTACACGAAAGTACACAATTGAATCGTTAGGATGTTTAACTATGGTACTGTTAGCTTACTCCACGGGCTGTAGTGCCTTGCAATACTTGCTATTGTTTTTCTATAGACTATATATAACGACGCAAATAAGTTCTTAGGTTCCAAGGCTCAAAGTGCAAAGTTTTCTATGAACTAAGGGGAGGTTAAATTGCAGTCGTCAAGTCACTATCATACTGCTTAAGCAACATAGTGTAAAAATTTAAAGAAACTCGATAATTTTTATCCCATGACAAGGAGTAATTTCACTTGCAGCTAGTATCTGTTGCAGCTTTTAGGGCACATGTTTTGTTATTCTAACTTGTTTGTTCCATTCGTTCAGACATGGGTTCTGGAGCAAGTGAAGTACACTAAGGTGAAGTTTTAACTTTTATAACAAGCATTACTCAAAGATATTGTTTGTATATGGCACTCGATGTTTGAGATTTCTTGGAAAATCAGCAGCAAATGTAATTCTGACATTGATAGTCCGCCTTCATCTGTTTGCAGTTTTTTCTTAACTAATATATTTTTCTTTGTTGATTACCTATGTAGCTGAAGAACATGTGCAAAGTGGATGCCACTTTCATCAAACATATTTGTATGGATGATGATACTATGAACACTTGTTGAATGATAATATTATGTTACTATAATTATGTATTAATATATGACTATGCTTTATAAAATCATGTATGACTACATATGATGTATGACTATGTATGAAAATGACATATATAACTATGTATGATTATATTAAGTCTAAGTTAACTAGTTTGCTCTTATTGTCATCCCGAATTGAATTCTTGTTTTTTGATTGTTTTCGATATATTTCTGTTTTGACTTATTCATTTTCGAATAACCGACAATCCTGATTTCGTATCCCGATCGTATCTTTTCCGTTTTCATTCTGTTAAAAAAAATATGAAAATAAAATCAATATGGATGTTTTTCAGCCGTTTTCATATCTAAATGCTCATCCCACTGTCAGTGGCCTAAACAGATCACCTTTTTCCTTGCATGTCAACTGATGCAGACAGATACTCCCTCTATTCTGATAAAATAACGTTTAGACAGCAAATTTAGTTTGAATTGAACTAGATTTTTTATTCTGAACGTCATTTATTTCATAACAGAGTATCGGAGAGAAAGCCCATCTCTTCACCAAAATCCCTGATGTTATAGGAGCACAGAGCATGATACATTTTCTTATCTTTCTCAAGCGCGGGTTTCCAGTCTAATAGATCTGATACAACTTCTAGTTTTTGTCCTAAAAAAACATGGGCAACTGATGCAACTGTTTATTGTGTCTTACAGCTTTGTATGTAAATCATGCAAATGGACTAGGTACTTCACAGCACCATCAGTCTTTTGACACACAAAAACACAGTACAACAATGGGGCTAACTTGTACTATCAAACCTGAATACTGGTAATCAGTCATTAACCCATCACCCATTTGGACAGGATTAGACTGGAGGGTACATCAAATACTATAATGGTATGGTCAGTCAAGCTGGAGACAACGCCCTGATTCGCCATGAAGAACTATCCTCGCTGTAACCAGGCTCAAGAGCTCTCAGCATTCGCATGTAATGCTCGAGAGTATGTGCATTCTCGTCGATCTTGTTGTCACATACCGTATCCTCAGCCAACTTCACTGCTGCTCTCTGAGACACCTCAAAATTATCTCCAGCCTGCTGTACCTGACAGGCGATTTCTTCTTTTCCCAACTGTAACAGAACAACAAGCAGGCTCTTCAGCTCATTCCGAGCACTGCCCGTTAGTGCCATCCCCTTGAGATGCTCCACAAGCGCCATCTCTTCCCCAGGACTGCAGACAAAAAAAAGACGAGGTGAGCCCAACAACAAATGGAAACTAAAAATTGAAACAAACGAAAAAGCTTTCATTTGAATGGAAAATTGTCAGCACAACTTAAGTTACCAACCTTCCAGCTCGTATCTTGCCACTTTTCTTTTGCCGCCTTGCCCCTCGTGACTTGCTGGCATTGCTGGACATCACTGAGGCACTTGATGCCTTGGTTGACCTGTTTACACATTCAGAGTATCATAACATTGGATAAACAACCCATATGTTACTTGACACTGGTTTAATTCAATCCCAGAATAATCTGAAAAAAAAAAGATGGAAATAGCAACACAAACATGAGGGTTGTACAACTTGAAATGGTGTAATTTCTTGCCTTGTGGTATATGCACTCATTTCGCTGAAGCTGGTACTCACTTCTGAAATGTTGTCATCTTCAGCATCCATAAACCGATCTTCTGATTGCAGTTTGGCAGCAAGAGACAATCTCCTCTGCCGCACAGCCACATAACGTGCTACATATTTACCAACCTTCAGCTGTCCTTCCTGATACTCAGAAATCAGCAATGTGGCACACTCCAATGCTGCATCTCTAACAGTCTCAACCAGATCCTGCCTGCTGTGCATATAGGAAACTCTAAGAGCCTCTTCCCACTCCCTAGCTGTGATATAATAACTAACACCTCTATCAACATCTGAGCAGTACTCCAGTGCTATTCTAGCAGCATCTCCCACCTTTCCAATCTCTTGGAATTCATCGCATAACTCATTTGCAAGTTGAACAATTTCTTCATCCTTTAACTTCATAAGGCCTGCAACAGTAAACACACCTCTCCAGTCCCCACAGGAGCGGTATGCTTTCAATGATTTATGATACGATGAACAGCACTGGTAAGTCAATGCAGCATCTTTAAAGCATTTCTCTTCAGAAAGATGGTCACCCCATGCCTCAAAAATCTGACATCTTTTATGTGGCTCAGTAAATAACTGGATGCCCAGAGGAAACAGCTGAGGATTTGCATTAAGGAGTTTCATGCAATCATCATGATATTCATCACCAGCAGAAATGATGTTTTTCAGAGCACTCACATATCTACCGAGTCTTAAATCGATCGTGTGCCTCATAATAGCAGGAGGAAGGCATTCAAGGCTCTTCAGGAAAGGAAGGAACTCCTTCGGATCTTTTTGAGAATTTAATGCAACAATAGCAGCAAGGTTCAGATCATAAAGTCCCAAAGCAGCATTGTAAACAGCTTCAGGGTCTGTCAACCAAATCAAGTGCTTCAAAGATTCTTCCGCAGATGGGTAGAGCTTTCTACTGGCATCATCAAGCCCAAGAAGTTCCAGTTCCCGAATGGACTTTATTCTATTCAATGCTTCCTCCAACAATGGTGGTTCACTACGGGCCAAAGTGGTTAATATGCAAAGTTCTCTTGATGAGCTTTCTTCTAATTGTTCCTCAAGGGACTTCCGAACTGCCATCAATACAGAAGTGACTTTGTTCCTATTGTCAGAATTTGTTCCTGTATTGGCTACTGAGTCTGCACACTGATTGGGAAAAGATATATAGGCTCCATATAGTTTCCTGCTGACATCCTCATTCTTAATTGAACAAACGAACTCCGTGATATGACTAAGGTTATTTACTTGTTTAACAAAGTCTGCAGCTAACTTGATAAAAACATCCCACCCACAATAGTCAGCCATAATATTGAAATCTATCCTATGCCGCCTTACCATGTCAATTACATCTCTGAAACGCCTCTGAACCAGAGCATGAATAATTGAAACAAGGACCAGCTTTCTAGGGTAGGTACACTCTAAGTTACCACGATTTGTTTGCATTATGACAGCTGCTTCATCACCATGGAGAACACCAACCAACTTTGCTCCTTTTTCCCACACAGTGGTGTGCTCTTTGCTTTGGTTTCCTCGAGAATGGCTACTGACATGGTTGTCAATTGCCAATTTGCCATTTTTAAGTAAAATATCATTGATATCAACGATGAACATAAGATCTTGCTTTATAGTTACAAGTAAGTGGGTCATAACCTGCTCAGTAGTTCCATAAGCACTGGAGTAGAACGTGAAGCTGCTGCAGTTGTTACTCAATAACCTGTTTCCCATATAAAGCTTGCTGCTATCATCAAGTCCAAATAGAAAGGGTCTAACTGCACCATTTTCATGACATAGAACAGCAGTCATCCAAGGGCATGGTGCCGGAAAGCAATTGTCAGAATCAACATCAATAATTTGTGCTGTTGCACCCATTCTCGACATGTTTATACCTGAGCGGTATTCAACAAACCTTCCTCCACTTAACTGAATGAAAGCTGAGCCTTTCTTGGCTGGGTTTACAGAGACTCCAATGACTGAACCATCCAAAGTCATTTTCTTTGACACTCTAGCTTGCCAACCAGATGAACTTACTGAGCCTGGCAAAGAATCCTCAGAACATACAAGTTCAATCTCATTGACAAAGAACAGTGAATCATGCCTATCTACCAGGTTACTAGTTTCACTGACCCCCATAGGCGTTGGACGGCAGCTTTCATTATTGCAACAGATACTAATCAAGGTACGTGTATCTATCCAAGTGAGGTGCATACAGTTACTCAAAGTCAAATCAGAAGAGCATGGTTCAACACTTATTGTGTTGTCTTCAAACTCTTCCCAAGTATCTGCTGTTGGAAGTTCTACAACACACAGGCTGCCATTTGTTAGATAGGCAGCCAAATGGTTCTTCGAGTAATTGGACACAAAAGAAACCTCATTCACTGCACAAGGAAATGCAAGATTGAACAGAGACATGGGAGGTGGCATGAGGCCCAAATTAAGAGGAGTAACACGGACACTGGAACCATCAATAACTAGTGCAATTGAAGTCTCACTGACAGCGGTAGTCCAGGCAAACCTGTGCATAATTACTTGGCCACCCAGTGTCCAGCAGATCAGATGCAGTGGTTTTGTTGGATCCCAAGTAAACTTCACTCCTTCCTCTTTCATGAACCTCAGTTCATGTTTTAAGTACCAGTGATTGTTGCTGCAAGACCATATTTTAATAGCATCGTGCATACAAGATGAAACAAGAGCAGCTAGGAGCTCAGAATTGCAGTTCCATTTCAAAGTTTGAATGGCAACCTCTGCTGGCTCATCAATGGGAAATTTGCTCCTCTCTAAGCCATTTTTCTCATAGAATACTATGAGTGGACACTTTCCCTCTGTTCTCCGATCATGGGCTGTGGCAACCTTGGCCCCACTTGGCATCCAATCCAGCGATGTTCCCATAAAAGTTTTGGTATCTGAAGAAGAATGCACCTCTCCTGATTCACGTTCCCAGATGATAAGTTTTCTTGGGTTAGAAGAGCCAGCAAGAGCCCCAAGTGTAGCAAAAAATTTTCCATCCCCCCGCCAAGAAATTGCACTCTGGATCTGACCACCTGAACTGTCCATTTCACCTGTAGTAGAAATCTGAGAAGAAGCCTGTTAAGATCAGAGAACACATGAAAAGACGCCTTTAGTAAGGTTTGATAGAGAAAACACATACTCATAGTTTTCAAGTCGTCCTTATTGCTCACTAGGGCACGATCAGGGTGTTCGACTCGATCAGGGTGATCAGAACTGAACTTAATTGCTAATGTTTGTCTCTTTTATTTAGCTTTTGTTGTTTTTTGTTGTCCGAATTGAACTTAATTACTGAAGTACTGAACTAAACTTAATTGATGCAGTTTGTCTGTTTTATTTAGCCGTTGCTATTTTTTAATTATCTGAACTGAACTTAATTGCTGATGTTTGTCTCTATTTAACTATTGCTGTTTTTATTGACTGAACTGTTGCTGATCTAAACTGTTTCCAAAAAAATTTACCGTCTTTGTTTTTAATGTTGTTGAACCTAAAGTTCTAATCTAATGTTGTTGAACCTAAAGTTCTAATGTTGCTGGACTAAAGTTCTAATTCTATAATGTGAGTATATTTGCATGTATGAGGACGACTTAGAGGTCGACTAGGGGTCGACTAATCGCCCTAGTCAACGACTAATCGATCTAGTCGCCCTAGTCGCCCCTTAGGCGACTAGGGTCGATTAGGCGACTTAAAAACATTGCACATACTTGAGGGTTGAGAGAAGTTTCAAACAGCACTTCCCAATCCTGAGTGATGACAAGCAGTTGTCCAAATCCAGTTGTTACAGAAATGAGGGCCCCATCAGGGCTAGAGGTGATGGTGCTGACACCACCATCAAGCCTTCCTACGATCTGGATTGTCTTCTCCTCAACATTGTACAGGAGCAAACAACCTGACGACGAACCAAGTAGCAGGGACTCCCTCTCCATGAGATAATCCATAGCTACTATGGAGCCTCCAGGCTCAAGAACCACCTCCTCAGCGTCGGAGCCAAAATTGCTCCATTGCAGCGGTTGCTGCAACAGAAAGAGATAAAGGCAAGGTCAATCACCACAATACGAAATTCTAGCAACGGGGGTTGTCGAAATCTTTTACATGACTGAAAAAGAAGCACGCATATAGTTTTTGTGCTAATAAGTCGAAGATCAGCATCGTGCCTGTTTTTTTTTCTTATCCCTAAAGTGAACAGCTTTGACGAGTAACAAACAGTACAGAATATGGTGTATCACTACTGCAACAAGTGGACCTGAATGAAAAGGAGGCGGGAGTGAAATTTAGAGACCTGGCCCTGGGCGGGGGAGGTGGGGAGGTAAGCGGTATAGAGGAAGTTGGCGGAGGAGGCGAAGAAGGTCCGGCGGCGCTCCGCGTCGATGGCGGAGGCTACGATAGTCTCGCCGTCGAGCTGCAGCTGGACCTGCTGCGAGATCCTTGCTACAAGGCGCAGGTTCTTCATCTTCCTGCCGCCGCTACTGTCGAGCGTAGGTAGACTCTAGGGTTTCAGGGTCCCTACTCGGCACAAGAGAACAACCCGATTGATCGATGCTCCGCACGTCGTGGGGGTGCACTGATGGAAGTGCGGCGGCTGCCGTCACTGGGTGGAGGTCAGCGGCGGCGGGCTCGACGGCGAGGAAGCAGGCGAGCAAAACGAAAGGGGAGATGCGTGGTGATGGAGGATTTGGGGATTTATCACATGCCTGGGCCATATTTGGGCCCATACGGCCCGATAAGAACCTTAAACCTGAGACACAGCTAAAATGGGGCAATTGCGAAATTCACGTTGTTTTCAACACTAACTGCGTGTTTGATCTTGTTTTATAGGGTTTGTACATATGACCATGTTTTTTTAAACTGAATAAATGAATTGACCCTACTCATTTAACCATGTTAAGTTAATGTTAAAAAGACATATTTACCCTTGCACCATTGACCCTACTTTTCATTTACTCTTCATGTATGACCCTACTTTATACACTAAAATTTCAGCCTTATACATACTATTTTAAAACATTTAGCAACAGTTTAGAATTTTTTTCAATAATATGACTTATTAAATTTTTGAGTCACAATTATTTTAAATTTTACAGAATTTTGACAGCAATCTAACTATAATGTGACAATTCGGGCATCAAATAATTTCATATATATGAACTCACATTATAAATAATATCATATATATGTCAATTTAAAAATAATATTACATTTGCAAAGTAGTTCAACATTCCAACCTCAAAATAATATCACATTTGCAAAGTAGTTCGACATTCCAATCTCAAAATAATACAACAAAATCACCAAGTAGCAACAAGCTATTACATGATCATCCGAACCATTCAGCTAGACCCCCTCTCCCTCTTCCTCCTCCACCTCCCGCTCCTCTCACATCACTTGTACTTGAACTAGGCCTGCATAAAATGAAATATGCTAGTAAACAAGATGGTAATTTCAGAACAATTAATATCAATAATGCAAATCATGATTACATACATGTGGACGCAATGTTTGGATCATGACTCTTTTCTTCAGGTACACTTCCAATTGTTGCGGCCCTCCTTTTGGCTAGCTGTAAGACCACCTTGGCAATACTTGGCTGTGGCCTAATTCATGACACTCGGAGCATTCTCTTTTCCTTTCTCATACCAGCCTCATTAGATGCTTTGATTCTTGACACTCTAGATTTTTCAGGCTTCCTTCTCAATTTTGGTTTCTTTATTTTGTAGCCAAGATCAACCTGTAACCAAAGATGTTTTGATGTTATTGGAGGGAATACAACTGCATATGCCTTTCTGAACCTCTCAACAGAGAAGTACTCATCAACATAATAAGAGATATGTGCCTCCCTACTTTGAGATGCAATAGCAGCCAGAGCATGAGTGCAGGGCTTCCCAGTCACTTGCCAAGCCCTACAACTACAAGTTTTGTGATTAAGATTCACTGCATGCTTAATAGTGGTCACAGTTGTTTTAGTTGTCCCGTCTCCACATTTTAATACTTCATGATCTTTAGCAGCTTTGCTTTGATCATTGAGAGCTTCTAATAGATGGGATTATCATGCCCTCCATGTCTCTTGCAATCTTAAATTTAGAAACAAATTTTCCAATGATAATTTGTGTTATATTGTCATGCATGCCCACAATCTAAAATGCTTTAGTTTTGGACACCCAACTATTGAAAGACTCAGAGGGGTTGTTATTGATATAATCCACTTTGCAATCTTCAGCAAATTTTCTTCTAGTCCACACATATGGATGATTCTTATCCAATCATATAATAGCTTCAGGACATTTTTCCGCTATCGTGTTCATGTGGAAGTTGTACTTGTCAACCATACAAGTCTTAGCTGCTGCCCACATATTCTGAGAAAACAAAGAGCCCATATACTTCTTCTTCATGTTCTTCCACAAGTGTCTCATACAGTCTCTATGTTCAACTGTTGGGTACACATTGTCCACCGCAGTCTCTATGTCTTTTCCTATAATTAAAATGTTGAACATTTTTAGTAAAATATGTCACAAGTTTAATAAACAGAAGAGTGGAAGGGAATGGCACTTCAATTTACCTGCATTTGTACTAAACACCAATCCCACAGGCGTACCAATTGCTTGCTTCAAATTCTGGTTGAACCATGTATGTCGGAGTGCGTGAGCTGCGACACTCCTCCCGGCCTGATCGGAAGAAGCATGCGAGGTTCTTTTTTTGGAGGGGGCTTGGCGTCGTACGAGACCTGGGCTCGAGAGAGTGGCTGAACGCCGAGATTTACGTGGTTCGGGCCGCTGGAGCGTAATACCCTACGTCCAAAGAAGTGCTTGTTCTATTGATTGAGCGTGTGTGATTGTGCGTTGCGGGATCTCGAATGCGAACCCTTTGCAGGGTGGACACCCCAGTTCTTTTATAGTTCAAGGCCGGACTAGTTACAATGAGGCTTGGGGCCCGAGAGCTATGTGAACCCTATACATGATCTAGGGCTCTGTCCTCTGAGTAGAGTGGCCGGCGGGGAAGTTAAGTCCCGCCGCCTGGCGCGCTGAGCGCCCCTGACCGCGTGTCAGGTGATGATGAAGATGTCGTCTTGTCGCCGCGTCTTCTCGCCATGCTTGGGCGGCTTCGTGCCATTGGGCGACATTATACTGCTGTCACGCCTTGCTGTCCTGTCTTGTCACCGTAATGGCAAACGGGTAGAGGATGAAGGCGTGTGTAGCGCGCCATGCTTCTGGGGAAGGCACGAGCCTTGAATGCGAAGCCTCACAGCGCACTTCATTCTTGACTTCGTCAACCCACTGCGGGGCTATCCTCAGCGGGGAGGAGGCTCTGAGCCAGGTGACACGTGGCAGCTCCGGGTTCCACCTCAGCGGGGAGGCTTCGGACCGGATCCCAGGGCACGCGTCGGCTTCGGAACTCAAGCCCACGTGGTAGCCGTAGGGCTGACCTTGGGGTCAAGGACTCGTGGCTATGTTGAGGCCCGCCTCAGCAGGGAGGCGGGGCCCATGCTATCTTTTGCCCACTACGCGGGGGTACCCGTCCTGCACGGTACCGACAATGTCCAACTTTCTATTGACTTTGTCTCGATCACTCCATATGCCACGGGAAAAAGGCAGTTGTGGTGATCTACTACAACAGAAGATGCCAATTGCCCTCTGGACCTTCCAGTTAAGTGGGTGGAGTCCATAGCAATATATGACATGCATCTTTGCAAAAACCCATCAATGCAAGGTTTCAAAGCAACAAAAAACCTTCTAAACATACACCCCCTTTTGTCCTTCTGTGTCTATCTCAACAACACTCGCAGACATTGCTTTGGATAGCTCAGCTTTATAAGTTGGAAGCAAGTCATAACTGTCATCCCACGCCCCATATATCATATCAAGAGTCTTCTCTTTGCCTCTAAAGACTCTGTCATATGGAACAATGAATTTATACTTTAACAACTCCTGTTGCAACTCTTTAGGCCCCATTGTGGGTTTCTCTTTCAGCCAATCCACCACCCTTTTGCTACCCAAGTATGTGAGGCCATTGTGTCACCAGCCTTATTGAATGAACCTCAATTTGTGTGCTTCGATCCATTCCTCTTCACCTGCAACATACAACAAAATATCAGTCTTATATGAACCAAAGTAAAAAAAATATGCATGCTAATTTACCTTGCAACTGATGTACTTTTTGCTAGTAGATGCAAATAAAACCCACTTGCAACCCTTATCTTACTGCATTTGGCTCTAAATCTTTCCCTGGAATTTCTTAACCTTGTGAAAAGCATAATCATTTAAGATAGAACGATGGGTTACTGTAGCCTTGCACTGATCCATATTTGGGAAGATCGCACCCACATCAATGCATGGATTATCAGCATCATAGGCAAACACTGAAATATCATCATCATCCACCTCATCAACTATTTCAGCATCAGGATCATAAACAGAATCAGAACAATAAGAATCAGTACAATATGAATCAGAAGATGTAGCCAAATCAGTCATAGCTGCCATCACTAAATGCCTGTAGAGACTCAATGTCAGTGCATTTCCTCTCCCCAGCAGCACCTACAACCTTATAATTATCATGAGGATTCACAATTAACGATGGTTCTGTCACTTTACTCCTCACTTTAGGATGTAACTGTAGTTTTGTATGTGAAAATTGCAAAGCCCCATTAAAATCATGGATTTGAGCATTGATGTGCACTAGACCATGTTCTAGGTTTAGTTCAAACCATTCCAACAGTTGTTCATCAGTCTCAACTTGGACACATGTATCATCAAGTGAACGCCACAATGTTATATATTGCTTTGAACCCCTTATGAGTTTTTCAACTATGTGATTAACCAATTCCAATAAAGAAAAGTGATGACTATCAACAACAAATGAAGGCAGTGTGTGTCTATGGCAATATTGTTTTGCTTCACCATCCAGTAAGGCAAAATAAGACGCAACTTTAATAACAACTCTCAGGTCAGTGTTAATTATCCTACAAATCACACCGAATTCGAAGAAATTAGCTAATTTCACCTAAAAATCTAACGACAAATCACAGTGAAAAAAATAATTTAATTTGCATTAGAAATATACCCCGTTGAAGGAATCATCTCCATTCGGTCGTGGGTCAAGCTCCACCGCCGCCCCTCTCGCCGAGCTCCTTGCCATGCCTGCCGCCCGTGGCCGTGCTCCACCGCCACCTCTGTCTGAGCTCCACCGCCGCCCCTTGTCGCGATGGCGCCCGCCCCCTAGCCACGCGCGCGCCCACCCCTGGCCTCGCTCGCGCCGCCCTGGCCGCGCGTGCTCGCTGCCTGGCCGCTGTGATATACTGGCTCCCGGCTTAATAGGATTGATAGAATACTCATACCATCAAGGTATACCTTCTTTTCCGAAAGTCCACCTGCAAAGGACTCCGGGGTTAAGCGTGCTTGGCCGGGAGAAATTTGGGGATGGGTGACCAACTGGAATGTTTTCCCGGGTGCGCACGAGTGAGGACAAAGTGCGTAGAAAAGACTAGTGTTGGTCTGTGGGGCTAGTCTATGATCCTAGAGAGCTGCCACAAATGGTATCAGAGCCGACCCTCAAAGTTTCACGGGTGCCTACGGGTCATTGAGAAGGATACGATAGCGTACGAGTCAGAGATGTGGGTATGTACACATGACGCGTGGGTCCTCTGTGTGGGACACGATATGGTACTTATGCTGCTAACTAGATGTACGGTATGTGAAAGCCAGTACTGAACGTACGGATGTGGCTAAGAGGGGACATTCCTGTCTTGGCGTTGACCGACGAGGACGTCGGTCTTCTAAGGGGGGTGGATTGTGTGATATCCTAACTCCCGACTTAATAGGATTGATAGAATACTCATACCATCAAGGTATACCTTCTTTTCCGGAAGCCCACCTGCAAAGGACTCCGGGGTTAAGCGTGCTTGGCCCGGAGAAATTTGGGGATGGGTGACCAACCGGGAATGCGCACGATTGAGAACAAAATGCACAGAAAAGACTAGTGTTGGTCTATGGGGATAGTCTATGATCCTAGAGAGCTGCCACAGCCGCGCGCGCTCGCCCACCTCTAGCCACGTGCGCGCGCCCCAGGCCGCGCTCATCCGCTGCGTGGCCACGTGCGTCCTCCCCTGGCTGCGCTTGCCCGCCTCCTCAGCTCTGTGAATGTTGCTAGGTTTACAATGTGGATGTGGGGTATTCTGGCTGAATAGGAACTAAATGTTTGCTTAGGGGTATTATCGTAATTTTCCAATTATCCTTCTAATTTTTAGTTTTTTTACTAATTCTAATTAGTTGGGGTTAACAGAAGTTACAAACAAGGTCAAACGGCGATTTTGTTTTGAAAAAACAGGGTCAAACGTGAAAAACCTAAAAAAGGGTCAAAGGTACAATTAAACTCTATATTAGGGTCAAGGGCACAATTGTCCCTAGCCAAAATATGTTAAAACCTGATTGTCGGCCTAACCCTACCCGGCTTCCTTTTGTCCGTTTTAGCTTATTTTCACGGGTTCTCCTACTGTTTATGAATTATCTTATTTTCCTTTTTTATTATTATGTTTTATGAAACGGTAGAGACGCACACACTCATATACACGTATGAGCATTTATCCTCATGAATGCAGGCACATGCATCTTATCCATATGGCCACCTCCAAAATACTATATTTATTGATCTTGAGATTCGCAAAGTCACCATAGTTGTCCCAATATCTATAGAGATGCCATCTACCACTGGAAGAATAATTAGTCATAAAAGTAACATGTTGAATCTGGTACTCGAATCTTAGTGTGTAGGTTATATCACAAGGGACCTAACCAAATGATTCCTTTCGGGTGCATACATAAAATTGTATAGGCGCATTCAACAATATACTATAAAAAAGGGTGTACCCAGTACCGAAGGCTCCCACATATTATGGGGTTTGGGGAAGAGTTATTTCTAGACAGCCTTACCCCTGCTTTTGTAGAGAGGCTGGATCGAACCCAAGACCTCAAGATACAAGTGCAGACACACTACCACTAGGTCAGGTCCGCCCTTCATTCAACAATGTACTACAGTTAACATAAATTAAATTATCTTGTGTGTAATGTTAAAATTCAAAAATTCAATTCAATTTCATACACGAGGATAAAGATAACACAATAGTTTGTGATGGTAGCCTACTATTCTTCATGAATAGAAATTTGGACACAAAAAAATTAATAAATAATGAGTTTATATGGCATTATTATATTAGTTGAGAAAGAGAGAACCATTGCATACTATTAAATTATTTTTTGGCACTAGCGTTGACGTTTTTCATATCTTCGAGCTCTTGTATGATTTTTTCATTACTAATGCTTCTAAATATCTCCTTCTCGGTATAGCATGTCATTAAGTCATTGAGCCATTCATCTTCCATTTTGTTATGTAAATCTGTCTTTATAAGATGCATAGCTAAAAATACTCTCTCTATTGATGTTGTTATCACTGAAAGTATCAAAATTGGATTAATGGACTGATAGACCAATGGAAAAGATCTATTCTTTTCAATCTGAATCATTTTTTGAACCTTTAGAAGATCTTTACATACAAAAAGTGTTCAATCATATGTTGTGAATAAATCTTTGAAGTTGATCCCTTAACAATAAACAATCAACTGTTGTGAAATCTTTCGTACTAGTAGATCTGAACTAACTTCATTAAAGCAATGGTTCATGTCAGTCAAAATAGAATCGACAGCAGCAATGAAAATGTCAACATGGTAGAAATGCATATTTTTTATTTTGTCTATTACGTGAATATGCCCCTTTAACATTTACTTGTTCATTTTCGGTACTTTAATCTCATTTTATCACAAAATGACATTACTCTTGTAAAAAATGTCTTCCGTCCATAGCCTCTCATATCTTGCAAACATTTCGCATCCATAATTAAATTACATGCTTGAATAATGTCTTGGTCCTTTTACAAAGCATATGATAAGTCATCAGTTATGCTTAACAGGTCTTTCAATAAAAACATGATAAATACAAAATCAGAACTCTATATTTTATCAATCAGACCTAAGGCTCCATCATTATGAAAGTTTAACATAAACTTTTTTGACAATTCAAAATATACAAAGTAATGTTTTAAGATGTGAACACCATCTAGTATCTCCTAGTGTAGCTAGGCTACTTTTCTGTTTCAATTCAATCCTTTTCCTGTTCGAATCTCACCATTCTCCACCTTTTCTAATAACACATCATGATGCTTTACAAGTAAGATTCCCTTTGTTATACACCATGCACTAATAGTGTTAACTATCAAAGTAACATAATTAAAGAAATCTGCAATCACTACAGGAAAAACACAAATTCACGACGTCCAATTTTACTAACGACGGTACCGTCGTTAATAAAATTGATCACGACGGTGGAAAACAACCGTCATGAATAATGGTCTTATTCACGACGGTTGACCTAGACCGTCGTGAATAATCATATTATTCACGACGGTAGGCCGTGACCATCGCGAATAAGTACTTTATTCATGACGGTGCCTATCCCCGTCGTGAATATGGGCATTATTCACGATGGTTGCATCGCACCGTCGTAAACATGTCCTATACTTATCCGTAGCGCGGCCGCCCGCCCACTCCACTCACGCGCTCGACTCACTCACCGCCGCCGCTGCTCGCCCCGCCCCCTCGCGGTGCCGCCCCGCCACGGCCCGGCCACCGCCGACGTCGCCCCGCCCACCGGCCGCCCCCGGCACCGCCCCGTATGGCCCCCCGCTGCTGCCCCGACTGGCCCGCCCCGACCTGGGCGGCCCCGCCGCCGACCCGGCCCTGCCCGGACCCGGCGCCGTCCTGACACGGCGCCGCCCCGCCCCGTCCCATTGAGGGTTTTTAATTAGTTTTCATTAATTAGCTTAGTTTAGTTTAATTTAGTTTAGTTTAAATAGTTATAATTATGTTAGTTTAATTAGTTTAGTGTAGTTTGTAATTATGTTTTAATTTAGTTTAGTTTAGCTTATTCACGACGGCGCATCGTCACCGTCGTGAATAAGTGGCTAACTTACACCCGTGTGCGGCCGCCCCACTCGCTCATTCGACTCTCGTGTCGCGGCCGCTCTCCGCTGCTCCCACGCAGTCGCCTGCTCACGCCGCCGCTGCTCCCACGCCGCCCAGCCCCGCCCACCGTCGACGGCTCCCGCCTTGGCCCCGCCCCGCCGCAGCCGGCTCCCTGCCCGCTGCCACCGGCTCCCGCCCCGGCCCTGCCCGCCGCCGCCGGCTCCTGGCCCTGGCCCCGCCCGCCATCGCTTGCTCCCTACCCACCCCACCCGCTGGCTCCCTGCCCGCCCTGCCTGTCGGCTCCTTGCCCGCCGCACCCACCAGCTTACTATTGTTTTAATTATTTAATTGTTTATTTTGTATTGAATTGTTCAATTAGATTATAATAAGTTAATTAATTGATTATAAGTGTGGAATATTTATACGTATATTAACGGGTTTCGAGCCGGTCTGACCCGGCACGGCCCAACACGGCACGACACGGGACGACCCAACCCGACCCGACCCGGCATGGCCCAATCCGGCCTGACCCGACACGGCCCAACCCAGCCCGATCCGACACGACCCAGATGGTTTTAGTCGCAACTTATGTGTCGAGACGAGCACGAAGGCGAATGGCGACAATGACTTGGAATTTTCAACGGTGACGCGTCGGCCCTTTGAACTTTCAACTCTGACCAACTTACCCCCTCTTTCTCGTTCTTTCCTATCTTGTAAATGACTGAAAAATGAAAATGAGTAACATAACCTATAGAAATTTATTACCCGTTTCGAATCTGTACGTCTCACGTGCGATAGGCATGTCCCTTATTGGACAGCCTGAGAGTGACCGAGGACGTGCTTTTGACGAGTTAGGTACAGGGTCTTGATTTGGACGTGATTTTGACAGCATAATCCTAATATTCTCTACTGCACCATTTTTGGGCTTGCACTTGGAGAACAGCGGGGTTATGCTGCTAAAATTTTGTCCGGATTCGGACACCGTGTCTCGTCATAAGCACGTTAGCTCGGTCACCCTTAGGTGGGTTTAGGACTTATCTGCCTAGTTGTAGGGGGTGCAACAAGACATAAAAATGTACTAATAATAATTTGTCCGCTTTGAAGGTATAACCTTAGACATGGCTGAAGACCGGACTTGGATGTATTCTGGTTGAAAAAAGAATGGGCATCACTCAGAGGAGTGGTTCACCAAGACAAACGCTTTTATACAATGAGCTTTTTCGTTGTGCAACAGCAGCAAGGTGTGGTGCCCATGTACCAAATGCCAGAATGCGAATTTTTTCGACAAGTTGACGTTGACGTTTCACTTTTGTCAAAATGGTTTCATGCAAAAGTATGAGGTATGATACTTTTACAGTGAGACACGTTCTGAAGTTGTAGAAGATGAAGTGGTGATGATAGCATGGGAGTCGATAGGATGGACGAGATGCTTTAAGCCATAGATCCTAAGTTGACGGAGGATGCTACTGCAATGCAGGTTGAAACGTTCTTTAAGCTTCTCAAAGCTTCAGAAGAGTCGCTGCATGAACACACAAAAGTGACTCTTCTTAATTTCATGACCAGACTTATGGCAATTAAGTCTAAGTATTTCTTCTCCAACAACTGTTACAATGATCTCATCAAATTGAACATCGATATCCTTCCTCAACCGCATAAAGTGCCGAAAGATATGTACCAGTCCAAGAAATTAATTTCTGATCTTGGTATGAAATATGAGAAGATTGATGTCTATCCAGACAACTGTATGTTTTTTTGGAAAGAGCACGCCAACGAGAAGAAGTGCTTACAATGTGGCAAATCGAGGTTGTAAGGATCGAAACGCCCAAGAGGGGGGGTGAATTGGGCTTTTTCAAATTTTAGAGCAATTTAAAACTTAATGGTTGAAGCCCAATTCCCTATGCGAACTAACTACGCAAGCAAGAGTATTAAGTGCGGAATAGTAAATGCGTAATAGTAAGAGGGTGAGGAGAGAGATGCAAACTCCCGCGGAGACTCGGAGACACGGCGATTTTTCCCGTGGTTCGGTAAGATCATAAAGATCTACCTACGTCCACGTTGTGGCACCCACCAAAGGGTATAGCCACTCCCAAGTCACCAAGACAAGGGAATCCACTATCTTTCTCCGTTCGCCATCTCCGGCAAGGTGGAGCTCAAGCCTTGTACAATGGTGATCCTCCGGGCTTCCACAAACGCCTTGGTAAGCTCCGGAGCGATCTCTTCTTCCTCCAACTTTTACAAGGTGAGAGAAGTCACCAAGACACTCTCTCTCACTAGCCTAGAGATTCCAATCACCAAGAATGGACGCACACAAGCTTCTCTCTAGCTAGATCTAGCCTATAGTTGGAGTACAAGAGGTTTTGAGGTGTGGAAGTGGTAGCTCTTGGTCTTGAATGCTTGAGGATGTGTAGTGAGGCTCTGGTGATCAAGACTTGACGAAATGGCCGGTTGGAGGGGTATTTATAGCCAACCCACACGAGATAGCCGTTGGAAAAGTAGGCAGACTTTTTCTGTGAACATCGGATCATCCGATGCACCCCTTTATTTGAGCATCGGTCGAATTCCAAATTAGCTGATGTCATGTGTCAGATGTGACCGTTGGATATAACCGTTGAATCTGACTGTTTAATCGACCGATGTTACTTCAACTTCATCATCGGATGATCCGGTGAGTTGATCTTCAGAATTGGTTCAGAAATAATGTCTCTGTTGAAATTGACCGATGTACACTTACTTCATCATCGGATGATCCGGTGTGTACTTCTTCAGAATAACTCAGAAATCATCATTCTGTTGAAATCAACCGATGTGCCACTTCCTTCACATCGGATGATCCGGTGTGTACTGGGCTCTGAGGTCTTCTTCTTCTGCCAACTCAAACTCGACCGATGTAGTCATTTTGCAAGACATCGGATGATCTGGTGAGTGCAACTTGTTTGCTTCGAGTTGTTTTGAGTTGATCTTTTGGAATCTTCTTGAGTGACCTCTTTGACACTTGTTTGAAATGATATTTTGATGAAGTGTAAGCTTCTTGTGTTGCCAATTTTGATAGAATAGAGTCGTTGTATGAGTTCTTCATTTAGTCTTCATGAGTATCGAATAACCCCTTAGAATAGATCGTTGAGGGGTCTCCATTTGTATCCAATGAGCAGTAGATGGTGTGAATAGATAGTTCATTAACGTTTGATGTGATATACGTGAAACCTCGCATCCACAAACTCATTAGTAATAACGAACTGTTGTCATTAATCACCGAAACCATACCTCACGGGGGCCTAGATGCTTTCAATCTCCCCCTTTTTGGTGATTGATGACAACACAACGAGTAGAGCATAGAATTAATGGAATTAAAATGCAATGCTCAAAAAAGAAATATAACAAGTACAAATTGCAACACAAGTGGCTCGAAGGCTCAAATAATAAACAATAAAGCGCAAGAGCACAAAGTAGCACCCGGAGTACAATAATAGCAAATAATAATAACAGGCAATCTTAAATAGATAACAATAAGTAGCAAAAGGATAGACACTCCCCCTAAAACCAAGAACTCCCCCTAGAACTGAGCTAACCCTCCCCCTGACTCTAACTCTTCTCCCCCTTTGGCATCAAGACACCAAAAAGGGAAGTCGAGTGCCTACGACTCAGGCGCGCTCCTGGCGATGGTGAAGCGGTCGGCGTCGACGGTGCTGTCGCCGGAGCTGCTGGAGGTGGAGGTCGCTGGCGCTGGAGCTGGAGCGGGGGGAGCTGGAGCTGGTGCCAGTGGGGGTGCACCTGGAGCCTGACTGAGTCCCAAGTGCTGAGGTGGAAGGGCGACTCCCGTCTGCTGGTAGAGGTTGGTGACCAACCCCAGGACGCCCAACAACATCTGCTGAGTCTGCTGCTGCTGGTCCAGAGTGCGTCTCGTCATCTGGTCGACAAGGTTGGTGTACCTGTCGATGTCCTCTCGCCGCTGACGGGCGATCTCCAGCTGCATCTCCTGCTGCTGCCTCTGAAGCTGCTCCTGTTGAGCTGCCTGCTGCTCCTGCTGCTGAGCCATCCGCTGAAGTAAAGCAGTGAGCTCTGACGGCTGAGTCACCTGAGCCTCTGACACTGGAGGAGGCGTAGGTGGTGGAGCTGCTGAGCCTCCTGCCTCTGCGTCGTGCTGCCTCGGTGAAGGAGGAGCAGGAGGGAAGTACTCCTCGACACTGTCGCTGGTGTCGCTGTCCGACCATATATGCTGTAGGTCTCCTCCCTGAGCCTCTGCCTGTGCCAGCTCTGCATCCTCCTGAGTCAGCTCTGCCCAGTCCTCCTCTGACAGTCTGGCTCGAACCTCACGCTCGACGGGACGGCCAAGGCGGCGGTCTCCCGGAGTGGGGACTCGGTAGTGGCTGAACCGGGTCACGTGCATCTCCGTCAGCTGAGAAACTCCTGGAGTGTCCTCTGGAACCAACTAGTGGAGAAGGTGACAGATCCAGTGACCGAAGACCAACCGTCGAAGCATCCCAACTCCGTCGGTGATCACGTCCTCCATCTCGCAGATCAGAATATCCACGATGTCGAACTCCATCCCGTTCATCACATAGAACAGGATGGTCTGCTGAAGGCTCGTGAAGCCCTCCAAGTAGCCAGACCTCGGTAGTAGGGTACGCCTGAGGACGTGGTGAACTGTCCGAGCTGCTGGGGTGAGAAGCGCTGGCACCCTCGGCTGGTCAGGAGTGAACGGCTGAGTGAACAGACCTCTGATCTCCTCGAAAGGCGGTGCCACTCCTCCAGTCAGTGGCCTCCTCGGCGGGTCTGCGTCTCCGTAGACTATCTGGTGCAGGCACGTAGTAGAGAGCTCCACACCAAGCAGTCTGCCCAACAAGTCTCGAGACACGTCGTGGATCTGCCCCATGAACATGAAGTGAATCGAGCGACGGCCCTCAGAGACGTAGAGTGTCGCGTAGAACACCCTGACCCACTCCTCGACGTAGGCACTCCTCTGGTGCGAGAGCAAGTCCACAAGTCCTCTGTATCTCTCAAAGAGTGGCCTGATCCCGTGTCCTGCTGCCACTGCAAGCTGATCCCAGTCGATGCTGTTATGCTGGAAGAGCTTGTGGCCCCGACGCCTGTAAGTCTCGTACAGGGACGCCTGTGTCAGGGTCCAAAAGCGGGAGTCAACTCGAGCGTCCCTAGGCCGCGGGAACCACTCCTCAGGCATCGCTGACCATCTGAGCTTCTTCAGTTGCCTTGCCTTCATCTTCCTGTAGTCGGTGAGTCTGACATCCTCGGCAACACGGACTGCTGTGTCCATCAGGTGGATAGCCCTTTGGGCCTCTCTGTCCTCGGCGCGGTCAGCCGCAGAGGGGCGCCGACTCGCCGTAGGAGTCTGTCCACCCCCACGAGTCCTCGGGGTGCGCCGGCGGATGAGAGGCGGCACCTCGGTCTCCTCCTCGTCGGAGCCCTCGGGAGGCACCGGCTGGACCGGAGGCTGCTCCTGCCTCTGCCGGGACTCGCGGATCCGTAAGGAACCGCGATGGCCGCGCTCACGCTCCTCGGCAGCGCGAGCGGCCAACTCTGCACGACGAGCGTCCTTGGACATCTTGCGCTTCTTCGCGGCGGGCTCCTCAATAGCCTTGCCCTTTCCTTTGCGATCGCGACCCATCTTAGCGACGAACGGCGAAGCACGGCGAAACCCTAGCGGAGAGGGTGATGTGCGGTGGTGGAAGTCGGCGGTGAGTGGTGGTGCGGCTGGTGGTGGAGGGGAGACGGCGAGGGAGGCGCGGCGGAGGAGGGAGCTGCGGCGGCGCGGTGGAACAGCGGCGGCGCGCGCGGGAGAGGCGGCGGCGCGGGCACGGGCGGCGCCTAGGCGGCGGCGGCCGAAGGGCGGTGGCGGCGGCGCCTGGGAGGCGGCGGCGGCGACGCCTGGGAGGCGGCGGCGGCGATGCCTGGGAGGCGGCGGCGGCGAATGGAGGTGGCCGGAGGGCGCGAGGACGGCGGCGAGGGCGACGGGCGGCGAGAGAAGCGGGCGGCGGCGGAGGTCGGGGAAGAAAAACGAAAGAGGCGGCCGAACCGCTATTTAAACCGTACGGGCAAACCCTAGCCGCGCACAAAACACCAGATGGACCGATGATCATCGGAGGATGCATCGGTCGAGTTCAACAGAGAGTTGTTCCAAAAACTCTCTTTGAACACCGGATGAGCCGACGTTGAGGTGTCGATCATCGGTCGATTTCTGCAGGGCACCAGAAAACTGAACACCGGATGCTCCGATGTCTTCTGAAATGAACTCATCGGTTGATTTGTGACATCTGACTTGATCTGAGCACTGAACTGAAGCACCAATTGATCCGATGATCTGCTGGCCCTAGCATCGGATAATCCGATGACTACAGAAAACCTAAGACTGCCCATATGTGTCCTTGGACTTAAACACACAAAGATAAGGATGGGTCCTAGGACTTTTTGGGCAACTCCTAACCTCTAATAGAAGGCTTCAAATATAGTGCCACATATTGGCTAAGCCCTTAAGCAAAGAGAACACACAAGGTTAGGAGGGAAACCACGAAAATGTAAGGCCCATGCTTTGTGAGCTAGAGTATGGAAAACTTCTATCTCTTTAAAGCATGTACCTTTAGAATTTTGCTCTATCCACATCATATGAGTTGAGATATTGCATTTTGAACAAGTCTCCTTCTCATGATGTGGGTTCCCCTTTGTGACAATCTACCGTATGCAATGCCAAACAAAATAATGCAAGATATTAAATGAGTGCAAGTCTATATGGCAGGAATCATGCAAAGCATAATGTAAATCTATCTTGCCAAGTTTAAACCTTCCAAAGGCTTCCTCAGGGAAAACTATTTATAGCTCGCCCCTATCCTTTGGGAGTTAGACAAGACCTATTTGATATGCAACCTTACATGAACATGGCAACTTACATGACGTTAGATGCATCTAGCACATTTAATTCACTTCTAAGTCTAGAAAAAGTTTTCTCATCAAGTGGTTTAGTGAAGATATCCGCCAATTGTTCTTCGGACCTAACACCTTGCAAAGAGATGTCTCCTTTAGCCTCATGGTCCCGCAAGAAGTGATGGCGAATATCAATGTGCTTAGTGCGGGAGTGTTGAACGGGGTTTCTAGCTATCTTAACCGCACTTTCATTGTCACAAAGGAGAGGCACACAATCAAATTTAATTCCAAAGTCCAAAAGGGTTTGCTTCATATATAGAATTTGGGCACAACATGCACCGGCCGCTATATACTCTACCTCCGCGGTGGACAAAGCCACGGAGTTTTGCTTTTTGCTCGACCAAGATACTAGGGAACGCCCAAGTAAGTGGCACCCACCGGAGGTACTCTTGCGATCCACACGGCATCCGGCAAAGTCCGAATCCGAGTAACCCAAGAGATGGAAACTAGCGTTCTTGGGGTACCACAAACCTACACTTGGGGTATGCTTGAGATACCTAAGTATCCTAAAGACCGCCTTACGATGCGATTCTTTAGGTGCCGCTTGAAAGCGAGCACACAAGCACACACTAAACATGATATCGGGCCTAGATGCGGTAAGATATAACAATGAACCAATCATGGAACGGTAATGAGATTGATCAATAGGTTTACCGTCCATGTCCGCGTCGAGATGACAATTTGTCACCATTGGAGTACTTCTTGAGCTACAATCTTCCATTTCAAACTTCTTCAAGAGGTCCTTGGTGTACTTCTCTTGGTAGATGAAAGTCCCCTCTTGAAGTTGCTTGATTTGAAATCCTAGGAAGAAATTGAGTTCTCCAATCATTGACATCTCGAACTCCCTAGACATCATGGTGCCAAACTCAAGGCTAAGAGATTTGTTAGTTGAGCCAAAAATAATGTCATCAACGTAAATTTGACAAAGAAATAAATCCCCGTTGATGTCCTTGGTGAAAAGTGTGGTATCCACCCTCCCGATCTTGAATCCTTGCATGACTAGGAAATCCCTTAGACGTTCATACCATGCCCTAGGTGCTTGCTTGAACCCGTAGAGCGCCTTGTGTAACCTATACACATGGTTAGGATTCCTCGGATCTTCAAACCCGGGAGGTTGCTCAACGAAAACAAGTTCGTTAATATAACCATTGAGGAAGGCACTTTTAACATCCATTTGATAAAGCATAATATTGTGATGCGAAGCAAAAGCAAGGAGTATGCGAATAGCTTCTAACCGTGCGACCGGGGCGAATGTCTCTCCAAAATCTAGTCCTTCAACTTGTGAAAAACCCTTGGCCACAAGCCTTGCCTTGTTGCGGACCACCACGCCATTCTCGTCTTGCTTGTTGCGGTACACCCACTTCGTTCCGATGACGTTCTTGTCCTTAGGTCGCTCCTCCAATACCCAAACTTCATTGCGGGTGAAGTTGTTGAGTTCTTCTTGCATAGCCATCACCCAATTGGGATCTTGGAGTGCTTCCTCAATATTTGTGGGTTCTACACATGAAACAAAAGAGTAGTGCTCACAAAATGAAGCAACATGGCGAGAACGAGTACTTACTCCCCGTGACGGACTTCCGATGATTTGATCCATCGGATGTGCCTTGGAGATGCGTCCATGCCTCATAAGAGGTTGTGAGGCACTTGGCGGTGGTGAGGCATCTCGCTCGTCTTGTGGTTGGACTTGACCTTGGACTTCTTCTTCTTCTTGGTGTTGTGTGGCATGTGAATCTTGCATTGGCAATGGATCATCTTTCTCTTCTTCTTCATCAATTTGAGGCGCCATGGAGGTGTTGATGTTGGAACTTGAGGCTCCCCCTTGATCATGGCTCTCCTCAACTTCGGGCTTGATGTCTCCTATGGTCATGTTCTTCATAGCTTCTCGTAGAGGCTCATCATCTATATCATCATGACCAAAACTCTCCTCTTGGGAGCCATTAGTCTCATCAAACTCAACATCACAACTTTCTTCAACTAACCCGGAGGTTTGGTTGAATACTCGATATGCTTTTGAGTTTGACGCATAACCAAGAAAGATACCAACATCACACCTTCTTTCAAACTTACCGAGCCTTTTCTTGCGGTAGATGTAGCACTTGCACCCGAAGACTCAGAAGTAGGAGATGTTGGGCTTTCTCCCAATGAGGAGCTCATATGGGGTCTTTTGAAGTAGTCGATGAAGATAGACCCTATTTGTGGCATGGCACGCCGTGTTGATTGCTTCGGCCCAAAACTTCTCCGACGTGCCATAGTCATCAAGCATTGCTCTTGCAAGGGTGATGAGAGTCTTGTTCTTCCTTTCAACGACACCATTTTGTTGAGGGGTGTATGTGGCCGAAAACTCGTGCTTCACGCCTTCACGATCACACCACTCCCCAATGTTGTAGTTCTTGAACTCGGTGCCGTTGTCACTCCGGACCTTGATGATGGGAAGTTGAAATTCCCTTTGAGCTCGTTTAGCGAAGGTCTTGAAGATTTCCGGAGTTTCACCCTTGTCACCTAGAAACAATGTCCAAGCATAGCGAGAGTAGTCATCAACAATAACAAGACAATAGAGGTTACCGCCAAGGCTTTGGTATGTGGACGGTCCGAAGAGGTCCAGGTGAAGTAATTCAAGTGGCTTGGAGGTTGACACCATTGTCTTCATCGGATGGTGTGAGGCAACTTGCTTCCCGGCTTGACACGCGCTACAAAGCTTGTTCTTCTCAAATGTGACATCCTTCACGCCGGTCACCATCCCAAGCTTGAATGACTTCTTGAGCTTGCTCATCCCAATGTGAGCAATGCGCCGATGCCATAGCCATCCCAAACTTGTCTTGGTGAAAAGACAAGTGGTCAAGCTAGCATCCTTGTTGGAGAAGTCCACCAAGTAAAGATGTCCATGCCGAAAACCTTTGAATATTAGTTCTTTGCTTGATTCACTAGTCACCACAACACCATTCTTGTCAAATGTGCACGTTAGTCCAAGATCACATAATTGTGCAATAGAAAGTAAATTGAAACTAAGAGACTTAACGTAAAGCACATTAGAGATAGACAAATCATGAGAAATAGCAATTTTACCCAAACCAATTACCTTCCCCTTTGAGTTATCACCAAAGGTGACTTGTTCATGATTGCCGGGGTTCTCTATGGAGGTGAACATACCATCATTGCCGGTCATATGTTGAGTGCACCCACTATCGAGTACCCAATGCTTTCCTCCGGCTTTGTAGTTCACCTACACACATGAAGTTAGTTTTTGAGTTTAGGAACCCAAGCCAACTTAGGTTCTTGTATGTGTGATACAAGTGATTTTGGGACCCAAAGTTGCTTGGGGAGCTTCCCCTTCATGCCCTTGATGTCTTTGCCGATGAACCTTGCCTTCACCTTTCCACCTACTTTGCTCAATAGATAGTGATAATCATTGAAAGTAGATTTGTAGTTAGGAGGCAATTTGGGAGAAGGACGGTTGGGAAGAGTACACTCCCTCGTGTGATGTCCGGTGACCTCACAATGTTGGCAATAGGAACCAACTTCCTTGATGAAGCTTGTCCTAAGCTCCGGTGAGGGCACCTTTCCTTTGTTGGGCACCGGGAAGGATCCAAGTCCCCTCTTGTTGAAGCCTTTAGCTTGTTGGTAGAGGATTTCCTTGTGCTTGTCCTCCCCCTTAGAGAGTCTTGCCACACTAGTGCGAAGACTTTCAATTTCGTCCATTAGCTCCTTCTCCCTAGGGCTTGCTTTCAAAGGCAAAGACTTATCCAAAATATTAGTGGCATGTGAATTAGATGATATTTTGCCATCAAGGGTTTCTTTCTTTGTGTTTTTCAATTTAAGTTCAATCACTTCATAAGCAAGGTTAAGCACTTCATGTTCTTGAACCAACTCATTGTGCTTTGCCAAGAGTGCTAAGTTAGCTAAGTCAAGCTCATGATACTCAAGCTTGATTTGAGCATTATCCTCCTCGATTTGCTTGACATTTGATTTGAGCGTGTCATGCTCTTTAAGTATGGTTACATACTTGTCATGCAAATCGAGGTTAGCACTTTCAAGCTTAGCACGAGCTAGATCAAGAGCCTTAACCTTAGCCTTTTCCCTTTTTATAATGGCATGATATTCATTAATCATAGATGCTAATTCATCGGGTGAAAGCTCATCATCATCATCGCTAGAATCTTCACATACCTTTGAGTTACCTTTCGCCATTAGGCACATAGGAGGTGGACGAAGAGGTGAGTCATCCTTGTTGACGATGGCGAGGCCCGCCAAGTTTTCTTCATCTTCACTATCTTCGTCGCTTGACTCTTCATCCGTGATCCACTCATTGGTTTCACACATGAAGACCTTTTGAGACCCTCTTCTCTTCTTTGGAAAGAGCTTGGTTTTCTTGCCTTTGTCAAATTTCTTCTTTCCAAAAGAGCGCTTGGGCTTGACCTCCTCTTCATCATCACTTTCTTCTAGCTTGTGATGCTTGCCATTGTCCTTCCTTTTGTCCGGTCTTGGACAATCATATGATATGTGGCCTAGATCACCACAATTGTAGCACGTCTTGTTTTCATCTTTTCTTGGCAAGAAGGCTTTCTTCTTGGGATCATAAGAGTATCCCTTCTTTGCAATCTTGGAGTTGAGGCGTGAGAATTTCCTCATCATCAAAGCAAGCTCGTCATCATCATCTTCGCTTGTTTCTTGCTCTTCTTCACTTGAGCTAGGCTCAACCACTTTCTTCTTCTTGGGAGTTGTCTTCTTGGTTGAAGCCTTGAGAGCAATGGTTTTTGATGATGACTCCTCCATCATTCCAAGTACGCTCATCTCATGAGCATGGATTTCTCCAATGAGCTCTGAAACTTCAATGTTGTCTAGTGACTCTTTTTGGAGCATTGAATTGATAATGTTGTACTTGGGTTTGGGTAGAAGCATGAGGATCTTGCGATTGATAAGTCCCTTGCCAAGAGAAGCAATGTCAAGTGCGTTAATTTCCTCAATGAGCACATTTAAACAAGAAAACATTTGGTTAACATTCTCATGAGGAAACATCTTAAATTCATCATATTTTGATTTAAGCATGTGATATTTGAGTTCTTTAACACGAGATGAGCCCTCATGTATTTCAATTAGACATGCCCAAATTTCACATGCTTTTTCCTTACTAGCAATCCTAGCAAAGACATCTTGACTAATGCATTCATATATGGCATTTCTAGCCTTAGCATCCCATTTTAATTGGTCACCAACATAGTCAAGATTTCCAAACCCCGCATGGGTCGCTTCCCACACTTCGGGAGCAATTGCCTCAAGGTAAGCGCGCATGCGTGCTTTCCAATAAGCAAAATTCTTGCCCTCGAAGGTAGGAACCGAACCCCCATTCTTGGCCATTTTCGCTCTCTAACGGTGAAGCTAGAATGATCCAATGAGCAACCTGGCTCTGATACCAATTGTAAGGATCGAAACGCCCAAGAGGGGGGGTGAATTGGGCTTTTTCAAATTTTAGAGCAATTTAAAACTTAATGGTTGAAGCCCAATTCCCTATGCGAACTAACTACGCAAGCAAGAGTATTAAGTGCGGAATAGTAAATGCGTAATAGTAAGAGGGTGAGGAGAGAGATGCAAACTCCCGCGGAGACTCGGAGACACGGCGATTTTTCCCTTGGTTCGGTAAGATTACAAAGATCTACCTACGTCCACGTTGTGGCACCCACCAAAGGGTATAGCCACTCCCAAGTCACCAAGACATGGGAATCCACTATCTTTCTCCGTTCGCCATCTCCGGCAAGGTGGAGCTCAAGCCTTGTACAATGGTGATCCTCCGGGCTTCCACAAACGCCTTGGTAAGCTCCGGAGCGATCTCTTCTTCCTCCAACTTTTACAAGGTGAGAGAAGTCACCAAGACACTCTCTCTCACTAGCCTAGAGATTCCAATCACCAAGAATGGACGCACACAAGCTTCTCTCTAGCTAGATCTAGCCTATAGTTGGAGTACAAGAGGTTTTGAGGTGTGGAAGTGGTAGCTCTTGGTCTTGAATGCTTGAGGATGCGTAGTGAGGCTCTGGTGATCAAGACTTGACGAAATGGCCGGTTGGAGGGGTATTTATAGCCAGCCCACACGAGATAGCCGTTGGAAAAGTAGGCAGACTTTTTCTGTGAACATCGGATCATCCGATGCACCCCTTTATTTGAGCATCGGTCGAATTCCAAATTAGCTGATGTCATGTGTCAGATGTGACTGTTGGATATAACCGTTGGATCTGACTGTTTAATCGACCGATGTTACTTCAACTTCATCATCGGATGATCCGGTGAGTTGATCTTCAGAATTGGTTCAGAAATAATGTCTCTGTTGAAATTGACCGATGTACACTTACTTCATCATCGGATGATCCGGTGTGTACTTCTTCAGAATAACTCAGAAATCATCCTTCTGTTGAAATCAACCGATGTGCCACTTCCTTCACATCGGATGATCCGGTGTGTACTGGGCTCTGAGGTCTTCTTCTTCTGCCAACTCAAACTCGACCGATGTAGTCATTTTGCAAGACATCGGATGATCCGGTGAGTGCAACTTGTTTGCTTCGAGTTGTTTTGAGTTGATCTTTTGGAATCTTCTTGAGTGACCTCTTTGACACTTGTTTGAAATGATATTTTGATGAAGTGTAAGCTTCTTGTGTTGCCAATTTTGATAGAATAGAGTCGTTGTATGAGTTCTTCATTTAGTTTTCATGAGTATCGAATAACCCCTTAGAATAGATCGTTGAGGGGTCTCCATTTGTATCCAATGAGCAGTAGATGGTGTGAATAGATAGTTCATTAACGTTTGATGTGATATACGTGAAACCTCGCATCCACAAACTCATTAGTAATAACGAACGGTTGTCATTAATCACCGAAACCATACCTCACGGGGGCCTAGATGCTTTCAGAGGTTTGTCGAGGTTGATAATGACGAAGAAGAGCGTGTACAGGCTGAAGTCGCACATAAGCAGCTTCGTTACTTGCCTGTCACATATCGGTTGAAGCTTTTGTTTCTCTCGAAAAGAACTGTCAGACATATGAGATGGCACAAAAAAGGTGTACGTGAGAACCTCGGAGTCATGGTGCACCTGTCCGACGGTGAGGCATGAAAGGAGTTGGACCGCTTCGATTCTATATTTTGCCAATGATACAAAAAATGTTCGCATCCGGTTAGCGACAGATGGCTTCTCACCGTTCAGTACAAACGCCACACCATACTCATGTTGGCCCGTGTTCGCTATTCCGTACAACTTACCGTCATCTCTTCGTATGAAGTATGAATTCATATTCCTTTGCCTCATCGTTCCTGGACCAGATCATTCCGGTTCACGCCTCAACGTGATGTTGAAGTCGTTGATTGAAGAGTTGAAATTGTTATGGACAGAAATCGAAGTGTATGATTGTCACAAAAAGCAGAAATTCAATCATCGAGTTGCATACTTGTGGTTTGTTCATGATTTTCCAGCATACGACCTATTTTCTGTCTGGAGTACTCATGGTCGTTTGATATGTCCGATATGTGTTGCGGACACAGAATGTTTTCATCTTAGTCATGGTGGCAAGATATGTTACTTCGATTGTAATCGACGTTGGCTACCTCCGAAACACATGTTCAGACAACAGAGAAATGCCTTTAGAAAGAACACCGTTGCCACAAAAGGACCACCGCGACGTTTGAACGGGTAAGAGATATTATCTATGTTGGACAAGCTAGTGCCAGATGAAAATCATCTTGGATATTTTGTTGGTTACGGAGAGGATCACAATTGGACTCATGTATGTGTATTATGGGAACTACCGTATGTGAAGTCCTTCTAATACATAACATTGATTTCATGCACCATGATCGTAATATGAGCGAATGCATCATAAGCACGTGCTTGGATGTCATGGGCAAAACAAAAGACAATATTAAGGCTCGAAAAGATTTGGCAGAGGTTTGTAACCGTCAAAGTCTTGAGCTCTCTGAAACCGGTGGCAAACCACGCGCTACTTTCTATCTTAGACCTAAAGAAAAGAAAGAAGTCTTGCGATGGTTGAAAAAGTTGAAATTCTCAGATCATTATGCTGCTAACCTGAGACGAGCTGTGAATGTGAAGACGGGAAAGCTCACTGGGTTGAAAATTCATGATTGTCACATAATCATGAAAAGACTTTTGTCGGTTATGTTTCGGGGCTACCTTGACGATGTAGTGTGGAAGGTGTTAGCCGAGCTGAGCTATTTTTATAGACAACTTTGTGCTAAAGAAATCACAAAGGATATGATGGAGAAGTTGGAAAAGGAGATACCAGTTTTGGTATGTAAGATGGAAAAAGTTTTCCCTCCAGGGTTCTTCAACCCAATGCAACACCTCCTAATCCATCTTCCATATGAAGTTAAGTGGGCGGATCTGTTCAATATAGGTGGATGTGCCATATAGAAAGAGCACTCAGGTGTCTGAAACCAATGGTTCGCAATAGAGCAAGGGTTGAAGGATGCATCACTGAAGCATTTACAATTCAGGAGATGGGCTACTTCTCAAGTGTTTACACCATATGATGTTGTGTACCAAGATAGTTTGTTGCACGTTGAGATTGATGAGGTTTACCAAGAACAAGAGTTGTTGGACTCTTTTGTCATTGAACCTGGTCTAGGTCTCGATGAGTTAGTTGGAGATGCTCAAGATTTAGACACTCGTGAAATGCAAAAACAAAAACAGAAAACAATCACGACAGAAGATTGGTGGTCCCAATTAAGGAGTAGATTTCATGGTCGTGATACTAATGTATTTTGAAACAGATTTCAAGTAACGTATTATATATTTTCAAGTAACACTCATCTTTCGTCTCATATATTTTCCTTTACATTCATTAACAATTTTTCTTTTCAATAGGATGTCGTCGAGCAGTGTAGAGGAAAGGGAAAGGAGTGTAGCTAGAGGTTTCTTGTGCAGGGCAGCTAACGTCTTTTAGGGCAGTATGTCTAGCGGACTTTCTACTAGACGAGCTGCTTTGATGAGTCAGCTACCGGAGCTGAGCGCGCAGCAGTCGCATTACAACGGCCAGACGAGGTAAATAACATTTCGTGAATCTTATAATATCAATAATTACTTCATTCATCTACATTATCTTTTAAATTATCATGAGGACTCTAGGTCCGATGACTTAGAGACGAGAGGTCCTGTGCAGCCAGCACAGGCTGACCACCCTTCGGGGTCGGGTAGCCAGCCTGTGGACCCGCCTGTGGACTCCTCCGGGTCACCTGACGTCGAGCCACCTCAGAGGCGTCGGACTAGGAGGAGTCACTATGTGGCTCCTCCTTTGGCTCCTGTAAACCCAGATGACCGGATAGTTATTTGTCTAGTTGGCGATAATGAAAGTTGCCTAGAGGGGGGTGAATAGGCTAATAAAACCTAAAATTAAAATAAAGAGCGGATAAAACCAGAGTGGGCCGGACTAGTCCGGTATGAGGTCGGACTAGTCCGGTCTAAGCCAACTTTGTGTTTTAGGTTTCCTGTTAAGTTTGTTTGAGCTGAAAATATGTGGTAGTCAAATGATGTCACAAATTAGTTGAGAATAATCAGATTGCAAAATAATAGAACAATTTGCGGAAAATAACACAATGAAAGTTTAACAAGTAATTCTAGTGAGCAAGTAAGATAGTAGAGAAGACAAGAGAGCCGAATTATCCCGAGGTTCGATTCCACATAGGAACCTATGTGCTCGTTGAGGAGTCCACCAAGGACCGGGTCTTTTCTAACCCTTCCCTCACCGAGCGATTACCAAGATCAAGCCCGGGCTTTCTCACTATCAATCGAATGTGAATACAATGCTCTTAGGGGCTACTCATACTTTGAGGCTCCCTACACCAACCAAGCAGTTCTAGAATTCAAAGTACAACTGTTGAGAACTCAAAATAACAGTTAGAGTGCAAAGGAATCAAACCGAGAGCTCAAACGTTGGTCACCACGTCTTTCCTCTCACAAAAACCACTAACACCTTAAGATCCAATCTTAGGGGTCCAGAAGGTGAGGAAAGAGGCTTAGAAGAGCTCTAGGAATGAGTTTTCAGCGCTTGGGTTCGTGTCACTTTCATTCTCAGCCGGGGGGGTCTCCTTTTATAGAAATCCCGGCATTTAGTCGTTACCAACTAAAGTCCGGACTAGTCCGGTCCCAACCCCGGACTAGTCCGATCTTGAGGGACCACTCACATCACGGCTTACCAAATAAAGTTTTAGTGACCGTTGGATTCAAACGGTCATGAATCCCCGGACTTGTCCGTCCAAGAGCGGACTAGTCCGATCTCAGTCAGGAACCTTTGTTCCGTATGAGAACAGACTAGTCTGGTAAGGGCGGACTAGTCCGGCCCAAAGGGCGGACTAGTCCGGTCTTACCAGACTTAGTCTAAAAGACTCTCTCAACTGGAGCTGCGGACTAGTCCAGCTAACCTCGGACTATTCCGAGCTCACACAGGGACCTTTGTTCCGTCCTATTTCGGACTAGTCTGAAAAGATCGGACTAGTCCGGCCTGTGGAGCGGACTAGTCCGATGACACTCAGAGACTTCTTCTCCGGACCTAAGCGGCTTAGTCCACTTAGCGGACTAGTCCGGCCTCTTGGGCGGACTAGTCCGGCCTTCTGAGACTTAGTCTCATAACGGCTCAGACTCACAAAACAGCGGACTAGTCCGGCCTTTAACGGACTAGTCCGAACTGACTCAGAGACTCTTTATCCGGTCTAAAGCGGATTAGTCCGGTTATGAACGGACTAGTCCGGCCATTTGTCCGGATAAGTCCGATCTTCCCTTTTCTTCATATCTATGACTACCTCATCTCATGATTCTAACGTTCTATCATTCGTTTGAGCTCTCTAGTGATTCTCAAGCACTCTAAAAGAGAAGACCCTATACATAACTAGAATAATGTGAAGATTAATAGAAAATTTTATTTTCAACTCTTCCAAGTCTTCTTCTTTTCCTTTTGCTTCTTGAGAGACTCCATATCCATTTCTTTGATAAACACCTGTGCTCATACTCAGTAGAAACTTATTAGCATCTTAATTGTCGTCATCAATCAACCAAAACCACGGGAATTATCTAGATGCACTTTCAGATATGTAAGTAAATCTCTAACTCTTCAATTTATATTATTTTAGTGTTATAGATGTATTAATTTATCATTCTCTATCACGTCTTGGTAAGATGACTCGTTCACGGGTCAAGGACGCCACAAGCAAGTGAACAGTGTCCTCGGGTGGCTTATCCGTTTGCACTACCCCGGTGTAGTGAACAGTGTGCCCGCCATGTCGTGGGACGATTACGCCACCGCCCAACACGTTGCTCACGGCAACCACCAGGAGGTTGTGTGGTCCGACTTCATGGTAAGCATGAATTATAGTCTATAATATGGTAATACCAATGATGTATACATATGTTTTTTATTCATGGTACCGTTTGGAGGACGAGGCTGAGATGGACTACGTCACAGCGGTGTTCCATAAGAACGTCGGGAAGCTCGTTACGCAGTCGCTATCGAACGCAAGAATTCAAGCGACGAGAGCGTACATGAAGTTGCATCCGGAAGAGGGCGAGCTGGGGGGCATTCAGGAACGTGGCTCTCAGGTACTTGACGGCGGAGCAGTACGCAGAGGTAAATTGTAAAATATTTATTTTAAAATGTGGAAGAAGCACAATAGGTAAAATGTCTATAACCTAATAAAAAATGTATGCAGGTCGGCGTAGCGTGGTTAGACGATGGTCCGGAGGACTACCGTGTTCTGTATGCTCTGTGAGCGAGTCAAGGGTTCCAGTAAGTTTCTACGACCCGTCGACAGAGCAGAGGGACGGATGGGAAGCACAGGTTTAGTGCGGACGACTACTTACGTCTGGCTAAACTCATGGTAAGTGTGATTACTATTGTTTTCAAATATGTTTAAATTATTTATTGTTCTAAAACATATATATATATATATATATATATATATATATATATATATATATATATATATATATATATATATATATATATATATATATATATATATATATATATATATAGGAGCGTGAGAGCGGTCAGGAGCCGACTCTGATTTAGGTCTGGAAGAGGGATCACAGGGGAAGTGACCCGTCATAGCTTGACCAGTTGTGTTCTCAGGTGGCGTCGAACACACTGGTGAGTTGTTTTGTATTTGTATTCATTTTTCTTAAATAGTTTTGATGATATTATCTTTCTGTCTTTGTAGGCAAGGTATGGGCACGAGGCGGGACGACTTCACGGTGAAAGCTTCGATTGGCAGAGCGCGCCAATCACCCTAGAAGCCGTGTATGCAACCGGAGGCGGGAAACCTCATGGACGGTAAGTTCTCTTTTTTATTTAATGTCAATGAATTTGAGATATGAAAATTTATTAATCTTTCTTCTTTTGTAGGTTCACCATCTTCGATGGAGTCGTTGTCGACTCGAGGGAAGCACGACTTTCCTCGAGTGGCTCTTCATTGTGGCAGGCGGGATCGAGACAGCCTAGCTCCCTGGAGCCCCTAGAGTGTCCGGGTCGAGTTCCGCAAGACACAGGAGGAGCTCCGCCTAGAAAGGGAGCAGCTCCGGCTAGAAAGGGAGCGTCAAGCCGCGACAAGCACGGATCGGGGTGAGTATCAAGCCTTGTTCATGCTACAGATGCAAACGGCAATGTAGTTATGTACCGGTCGTTTGACTTAATATTTCTAACATATCAATGCTGGTTATATGATAATGTTTTCTGTTCACAGGCTATGGCGGCAGGGCAGCCGGTCGTCTTTCCACAGTGGCAGCCTCCACAGGAGCCACAAGCCCCGTTTACAGGAGCAGAGGTACAAATTTACTCAAACTTCCACAACATAACCATATTTGATTAAATTTAGCCAAATTTATTAGAATATCACCAAACTTAGACAAACATAGCCAAAACTAGTTTACCTTGATCAATTCTAGGTTATAATAAGCTCACTTAGGCAAACATGCATTTTTAAACTTATAACTTATCTAACTACACTTATACATAACAGGACTCCGCGATCGGGGCTCACACGCCATCGCCGCAGCTACCAGGAGGACGAAAGCTGGAGGACGAGTTCCCAGGTTCTGGAGGTAGCGCACGTGGTAATAGGTAGTGTGGTGTGTGCGCCTAGTGTTGGTGTTTATAATATTTTGACTGCCTAATGTTGTTGTTGTTGTTGTTGACTGCCTGTGTGAGTTGTCTATCGAGCCAGGGCAGAATTTTCTAATTTTTTTTTAAAAAAATTTACCCAAATTATTTATGACGGTTTCATGGTGTTGGCCGTCGTAAATAAGCCAATAATATTTACGACAACTGGTGTTGGCCGTCGTAAATAATGCAATAGTATTTACGACGGCTGGTGTTGGCCGTCATAAATAATGGGTACTATTCATGACGATTCGTCATAAATAAATCCCCCGAGCCACATGGCAGTCGAGGGAACTTATTCGCGACGGGATAGTTTAGCCGTCGCGAATAGACTTATTCACGACGGGTGTCGTCGTTAACGACCTTATTTACGACTAATTATCGGTGACAGCCGGAAACTATCGTGAATAAGTTATTCCCGTCGTGAATTACTTATTCACGACGATTAGTCCTTTATTGACGACGGTTTCTAGCTATCGTTAATTGATGATATTCCTGTAGTGAATGATTGCACTAGAAGTTGCAATGGTAACAACCACAAGCTACATAGTAGGGATCTCCCCTGTTCTTTCCTGTTTCAAAGAAAAAAACGACCACTAGCTACATCTGATGGGAAAAACAATACACATAGAAAGCATAATAATTTTTAACAACAAAGTCTTTGTCTCAAGAACGTTGAGGTAGGCTAGATATAAAATTCAAACTCCATAGGAATTTTCATCCTGAATAAATTTTTACACACCATAAAATTCACCTATCATGTTTGAAGCTCCATCATAGCCCTGTCCTCAAATCCTAGAGATGGGTAATTTATGTAACTTTCAATATGTTGAACCTCAAGAAATATCTCTACAACCTTCCCTTGATCATTCACAAACCTACAACCCACCGTTTATTGATAGTTAGTACAAAATACTGAGTTTAAAATTATATAACAGTAACAAAATACAAAGTAAAGAAGTAAATTCTAACCTTAAAAATACAATCATTTTGCTTGTTTATTGACACGTCTCAAGACTCATCAATAAGCATAGAGAAATTTCTACCTCCAAACTCATTCATAATGATTGTTGTCACTAGTCGTGCATAAGCTTTTGTAAGATCCTTCTCTATATGATGGGATATGTCGGAGTGTGAGCTGCGACACTCCTCCCGACCTGCTACAAGAGCAGCCCGCGGAGGTTCTTTTTCGGAGGGGCATGGAATCCCTAGTGCGATCGGGCTCGAGAGAGCGGGTGAACACCGAGATTTACATGGTTTGAGCCACCGGAGTGTAATACCTACGTTCACAGGAGTGTTGGTTGTATTGCTCGTGTGTACGAATGTAGGAGTTGCAGGGTTGCGAACCATTTGTTGGGTGGACATCTCGGTCCTTTTATAGTCCAAGGCCGGAGTGGTCAGAATGTGTCTTGGGGCCCGACAGGTGGCCCCGAAGCGATACGAACTTTATACATGATCTAGGGTTTTACACTCTGAGTAGAGTAGTCGGTGGAGGAGTTAAGTCCCGCCGCCTGGCGAACTGAGCGCCCCTGTCCGTGTGTCAAGTGATGATGAATACACGGTCTTGTCGCCGCGTCTTCTCAATCTACTTGGGTGGCTCTATGCCATTGGCCGGCACTGTACCACTGCCACGCCTCGGCACCTTGTCTAGTCACCGTAATGGTGGACAGGCAAAGGACGGAGGCGTGCGTCGTGTGCCATGCTTCTAGGGAAGGTGTTAACCTTGAATGCACGGCCTGAAAATACACTTCCTCCTTGACTTTGTCGACCCACGGCCCATGACGGATCGTGGGGAACGTGGCGGCTTTGGAGCTCTCATCGACGGGTTCGGAGCTAAGAGACACGTGTCAGCTCCGGACCTCACCTCAGCGGGGAGGCTCGGAACGGAGCCCAGGGCACGTGTCGGCTCCGGAGCCCTCCTCAGCAGGAAGGAGGTTCAGAGCCTACCAACACATGGCAGCTCCGGACCTCACCTCAGCGGGGAGGCTCGGCCTGGAGCCTAGGGCACGTGTCGGCTCTGGATCCCTCCTCAGCAGGGAGGAGGTTCAGAGCCCACCAACACGTGACAGCTCTGGAACCTCACCTCAGCGGGGAGGCTAAGACTGGAGCCCAGAGCACGTGTCAGCTCCTGAGCCCTCCTTAGCAGTGAGCGATTCAGAGCCCACCAACACGTGGCAGCCCCGGACCTCACCTCAGCGGGGAGGACCGGCCCGGAGCCCAGGGCATGTGTCAGCTCCGGAGCCCTCCTCAGCAGGGAGGAGGTTTAGAGCCCACCAACACGTGGCAGCCACGGTCCTTACCTCAGCGGGGAGGCTCGGCCCGGAGCCCAGGGCAAGTGTCGGCTTCGGAGCCCAAGCGCACGTGGCAGTCCCGAGGTTGACCTCGGGGCTAAGGACACATGGCTAGACTGCCGCTCGCCTCAGCAGGGAGGCGAGGCCTGGGCTGTCTTTTACCCTCCACGCGGGGGTACCCGGTCTGCAGGGTACTGATAGTGGCCCACGGGCCCATCTCGGGGGAGGCAACGAGCCCGCAGGTGGGACCTCCATCTTTCCCGTCTGATAGTTTTTGAGCCTGCACTTTGGAAACTGAAGTAGTGGCAAGATTCAAGCGTAGTGGGTGTGGTTGTACCTGGGAGACGAAAAGTGTGCACGTCCTTGGCGTACAGGGCGTACACCCTTGACAAACAACTGTTGGATTCCGAGGGACAACGCAGTCTTTAACCCGAATATGAGAGCCTCATACTCCGCCATGTTGTTGGTTGCCTTGAAGTCAAGTAGGACCATGTACTTGAACTGCTCTCCGGTTGGTGTAAGGAGCAGAACCCCCGCTGCGACACCTTGCTTGCGCGAGGAGCTGTTGAAGAAGAGAGTCCAGTAAGGCCCAGTGAAAATCGGAGCTTAGGGCTCTGGTCCACCGATGTGTTGGCCCCCTGGGTGGCACGGTGGTGGTGTCCACTCCGCCACAAAGTTAGCTAACGCTTGGCTTTTCACCACGTGGCTTGGTAAGAAGTCTAGCTCAAACTCCGCCAACTCTGCAGCCCATTTGACAACATTCTCGGTTGCATTGGAGCTGTGGAGGATGGTTCTCAGTGGGTACAAGGTGACCACCGAGATCTTGTTAGATTGGAAGTAGTGGCGCAACTTCCTTGATGCAACGAGGACTGCATAGAGCAGCTTGTGTACCTCCAGATATCTTGTCTTAGCATCGTGGAGGACCTCGCTAATGAAGTAGACTGAACGATGGATGGTTTGGACCCTCCCGGAGGGGTACGATGCGTCCTCTTGTGGAAGTCCAGGACTCCGGGGCCCCTGGCCCCCGGGTCCGGAACTACATTCTAGGAGCTCGGACCCAGATGTGCACTGGTTGTCAGGTCTAGTTGGCTGAGACATGACCAGATCTTCTCGGGGAGGTCCGGGACTGCATTTCGGGAGCTCGAACCCGGATATGCATTGATCGTTAGGTCCTCCTGGTTGGGACCGACTATTTCCCTGTCCCTCAAATCTATTGCGGAGTCTGAGTCCTGGGACACTTGACAAGGGTAGCAGGAGCCTTATCTGGGACTGGGGGTCGATGGAGCTCTAGCCGCTTCGTGACTAGAACTGTGCTCACGACCTTAGCTGTATCAGCAATGTAGAGGAGCAGAGGCTCGTCTTGTTTCGGGGCCATCATAATCAGTAGCGTTATGAGGAACTTCTTCGGCTCTTGAAATGCCTCATCCACCTCTTCGGTCTATACGAGTGGACCAAATTTGCGTAGAAGTCTGAAGAACGAAAGAGCACGCTCAACCAGTCTAGAGATAAATTGACTGAGTGCAACCAAGCATCCGGTAAGCTTCTGCACATCTTTGATGCGGGTTGGGGTCCGCATCAACTCTATCGCCTTAATCCTCACTGAGGTAGCTTCTATCCCTCCATGTGATACCAAGAAACCGAGTAGCTTTCCAGCAGAGACCCCAAATACACACTTGCCTGGGTTCAACTTCATGCGTGTCAAACACAGTCTGTCTAAGACTAAGGCTAGGTTGTCGAGCAGAGATGCTTGCGACCTAACCTTTACTACGATGTCATCGACATACACCTCTACTAGGTCACGAATGAGATTCCCAAATGTTTTATGTATTGCACGTACCAAAGTGGGAAGGGCATTCTTAAGACCATAATGCATGGACACATAGAAGTATAGACCATGTACTGTGATGAAGGCAGTATACTCTTCATCTTCCCTAGACATAGGTATTTGGTGGAAACCCGAATATGCGTCTAGGAAACACAATAGATCATAGCCGGATGTAGAATCCAATATTTGGTCTATACTGAGGAGAGGAAACGGATCCTTTAGACATGCCTTATTGAGGGTGGTGTAGTCGATGCACATGTGATGCTTCCCGCCATACTTGGGGACGACAACAGGGTTGGCCAACCATCGAGGATGGTGGACCTCTCGGATGAAGCCAGCATCGAGCACTTCTTGATTTCTTCATGAATGAAGTCTTGCCGCTAGATGGATTGCTTCCGAGGCTTCTGTTGGACCGGCCTTGTGTTGGGGCAGATCTTCAGTTGGTGCTCAATCACCTCCCTGGGGATCCCGGGCATTTCCGACGGTTGCCATGCAAACACGTCGAAATTGGCCCGGAGGAAGGTAACGAGCGTGTATTCCTATTTTCCACCCAGACTCCCGGCGATTCAGGTGGTATGGGCGGCATCAGGACCGACTTGGACGACCTTGACTGGTACGTCCTCGCAGTCTAAGGGCTGCACACGGGGTGCAGATGTCGTCCCTCGCTGACGCGTGCTTGGAGGCGGCCGACTAGCTTCTGCTTGACCAGAAGCATCCTCTTGAGCAGCTGTCAGCACTTGGAGCTTCTCCAGCACTGAGAAAGCTGCTATGCGGTCTCCACGGATCTTGAGGACACCCCTCGGGGATGGCATCTTCCAGACCAGGTAGCCATAGTGGGCTACTGCCATGAATCTGTACAGGGCGAGCCTGCCGATTATGGCGTTGAAGGGGACGCTAACCTCTGCAACGTCGAAGACGACACTTTCTGTGTGGTAGTTCTCAGGCGTCCCGAACGTTACCGGGAGGGAGATGCTACCGCATGGGAAGATTGGGTCCCGACCTACCCCTGAGAATGGCCTCAAGGGGGTAAGCTGGGACATAGGGATCTGCAGCTTTTTGAAGACTGCGAGACTGATAACGCTGAGGGACGCCCCGCCATCGATAAGCACGTGGTAGAGCTTCACGTTGGAGATGGTCGGGGCGACGAGGAGAGGCAGCTTCCCGACGCCTTCCATGTTCTTGGGGTAGTCGGAGGCACCGAAGCTGATCGGCGTCTCCATCCACTTATGGTGCGGTGTCAGCACGGGGGTTGGAGCAGCCGCCGCCCCTGCTCGACGCAGGGTATTGACGGCTCGCCTCGACGAGACGTCGGAAGAACCCCCGTAGATCACACAGAGTGTGGCGGCCGTTTGGTTGCTGGCTTGACCAGTCCCGCCCGCCCTGGAGCAGGGGGTGGCCTCGTCGTCTCCCGCCTGGAGGCAAGGACGAGTAGGGCGAGAAGTCTCGCCACGGTAGGTGGCATTCACCATAGTCGCCTAGAGAGCGCGAAAAGCCCCCTACCTGGCGCGTCAAATGTCGGAGTGTGAACAGCGACACTCCTCCCGACCTGCTACAGGAGCAGCCCGCAGAGGTTCTTTTTTTTAGGGTCTTGGCGTCCCTAGCACGATTTGGCTCGAGAGAGCGGGTGAACACCGAGATTTACGTGGTTCAGGCCGTCGGAGCGTAATAGCCTACGTCCATAGGAATGTTTGTTGTATTGCTCGTGCGTACAAGTGTAGGAGTTGCAGGGTTGCAAACCCTTTGTTGGGTGGACACCCCTGTCCTTTTATAGTCCAAGGCTGGGGTGGTTACAATGTGGCTTGGGGCCCGACAGGTGGCCTCGAAGTTATACGAACCCTATACATGATATAGGGTTTTACACTCTGAGTAGAGCAATCGGTGGGGGAGTTAAGTCGCGCCGCCTGGCGCGCTGAGTGCCTCTGTCCATGTGTCACGTGATGATGAAGACGCCATCTTGTCGCCGCGTCTTCTCGCTCTACCTGGACGACTCTATGCCGTTGGGCGGCACTGTACTGCTGTCACGCCTCGACGCCCTGTCTAAACACCGTAATGGTGGACAGGCGGAGGACGGAGGCGTGCGCCGTCTACCATGCTTCTTGGGAAGGCGAGAGCCTTGAATGCGTGGCGTAACAATGCACTTCTTGACTTCGTCAACCCACGACAGATCATGAGGCACGTGGCATCTTCGAAGCTCGATTGACGGGTTCAGAGCCAAGAGACACGTGGAAGCTCCGGACCTCACCTCAGCGGGTAGGTTCGGACCGGAGCCCAGGACATGTGTCGGCTCCGGAGCCCTCCTCAGTAGGAAGGAGGTTCAGAGCCCACAGACACGTGGCAGCTCCGGACCTACCTCAGTGGGGAGGCTCGGACCGGAGCCCAGGGCACGTGTCGGCTCCAGAGCCCTCCTCAGCAGGGAGGAGGTTCAGAACCCACCGACACGTGGCAGCTCCGGAACACACCTCAGCGGGGAGGCTCGGACCAGAGACTAGGGCACGTGCCGGCTCTAGAGCCCTCCTCAACAGGGAGGAGGTCCAGATCCCACCGACACGTGGCAGCCCCGGACCTCACCTCAGTGGGGAGGCTCGACCCGGAGCCCAGGGCACGTGTCGGCTTCAGAGCCCTCATCAGCAGGGAGGAGGATTAGAGCCCACCGACACGTGGTAGCCCCGGTCCTTACCTCAGCGGGGAGACTCGACCCGAAGCCCAGGGCACATGTCGGCTTCGTAGCCCAAGCGCACGTGGCAGCCCCGGGGCTGACCTCGGAGCCAAGGACATGTGGCTCTACTGGCGCTCGCCTCAACAGGGAGGCGGGCCTAGACTGCCTTTTACCCTCCACGCGGGGATACCCAGTCTGCAGGGTACCGACAGGATAACATGTGACACCGTTTAGAACCTTTCTCATATGCACCATTCATTAACTTTTTCTTGTTTTTGTACCATTCAACCATCGCTCTAAATTTACTCTTATTGAGAAAATCATCACTCATCATGTCCATGGAAAGCATCATTTTGCTCAATTAGATATCTTGCCACTTCTAAAGAAGAAGTCAAATCTTAAAATGAATTTCATCATCCTTACTAGTATCAATAAATTTTGTTACCACTCTTGTTCTTTGGTTCATAAAGTCCCCGCACTTTAGTCTTGCATTATTATGAGTTTTGCAATTATTATGTTTCTCAAAATTATGCAAAGCATTCTTCCAATTGGTATAACCAGAGTTAGCAAACACATCACTTCCAAATTAAAAATGATGCATCCTTTGAGAGCCAATCAAACTTATCATGCCAGATTAATGATCTCTATTAACCACTTCGCCATCTACGTGGAAGGATATGATTAAGTGTTGAGCTGGATCCTCAAAGCATATGCCCTTTTCACTGGATCTCTAATTTCAAATGTATACTGATCAATTGGTTTATAATTCCTTGGGTCACTAACAATAATAAAGATAACAATTGTCAACTTTAGCTTTCTTCTGTTCATGTTCAATCACTGCGTTTTCACTTGCGTTCTCAATCAGTTTTTAAACATTTGTGCTCTCATCGGTGTTTCGGCGTACTATTACTGTTGACATTGCGTGAACTTGAAAAGTACGTGAGCAATGTGTGCTTGAGCATATTGCAAATCTATAAATTAATGACAAAGATTAAACCGTTAAAATTTAATTCTAGATTTATCGTCACACGCTAAAACAAGGAGCAGACGATATTTGGGACTTGGACAGTGGCATTACCAGCGCCTGCAGCTTGCCCCACTCCGCAGCGCAGCGCCGCAGCCCCTCTGGCCGTTCAACGGCCGTGATGCCGCTGTCACGCTGCGCCCGCGCGGCCTCGCGTGCTCGGTTGCGCCACGGCCACCGCCCACCAAAACTCGATCGAAGCCGCATAACTCTCACCCAGCAGCCTCAACCAACCGAATTTGGTATTCGAGCAGGCAAACGGCCAGGGATTGAGCCAAACGTATAGGCTAAAACTAATGGACATGGGTAGGACCAGCTGCTAATAGTTATACGCTATAGCTATTTGGGCTGGGCTAAATTGCTAATGTCTACGGTGGAGATGTGGAATTGTGAAGACGGCCCAGTTAGGAATTCGGGGCCTGACTCGCTCGGTGGCCAGTTGGTGGGCCGAAACCAATGGACATGGGTCCGCCACTATTAGAAAGCTACAACAACTTAATTGTTCTCCAGCAACTCATAAATGTGAAAGCAAAAGATCAAGAACAGAAACATGTCGTTTATATTCAGTTGTAAGTGAAGCTCTCACCTCTGAGTCATGCGGCATCTCACATTGAAGTGTTTTGCATCCGTGTGCTTTGGAAAAAAAACTAACTATTGAAGTAAAAAGGTATTTCATTATTTTGAAAAACAATACAGTTCATACACTTGAAGATCATGATGAAGATTTCAGTCGAACTTTGCCGATGACGTTTATCTTGTGGGATTTTGGATTTTAATGGTTTTCTGCCCTAAAAAGAGAGGGTTTTTAGAGGCAAGCATGTCCAACGCCGGGCGGGGGCGGGGGTGGGGGCGAGCGCTAGGGAAACCCCGCCTGAGCAACGACGGCCGCTCCCGCTTCAAGAGTGTCGCGTCCAAGCTTGCAGAGGTCATCAGGAAGCATATATATAGTCCGCGGTATTGTACATGTCGCAGACCCAAGGCCATGAGCCCATGATCCAGTAGCTGTACTCATCATCTGGACCGTGACTTCCTCTCGCAGGCACCTACACACGACAACGTCCTATCAATTCTGTAAGCCAGCCAGGCCGACTACAGTTAATAAATCCGACTAAAACTAACCGGTAGTGATGGTGAGCAATTCTTTCGCTGAAATAATCGTTGTGATGGGTAATTATCAATCGGTGGTCATGCATCTTGATTTCTTGACAGACCGCTAGAAACCAAGGTTACAAATTGTGTCAGTGCGAGAAGAAGCCATGGATTACGTATGACCTGGCCGGGCCCCCTACGACAGTATAACCAGCTTATTAGGCAAAGGCTAGCCCGAAAGCGGGCCGCCAGCAGTTTATATATACGGTTCTTGGATCAAATTATTTAATGTTGAAATGGGTTGTGAAAGAGGCATTGCGTCCTGGCCCTTTACCACCACTAGGTATAGGTACAGCCCATGTTGACCTTAATTAAGCAAATATGGTACAGCAGTATATAGCCCACAAGAGTAAATTTCAAGCACAAAAATGTTATTAAATAGTGCAGGAAAAAGCCATGACAAGGTAAAGATGATACTGAACTTCGTATGCAAGTAGGTCTCTGACTTGAGCTGGGTAATTGTGCAGGTCACCATTCTAGTTACAGTGAGTCTGAAACCGTGATGTCATCAACCTGTCATGCTAAGGTCATGAGCATGTCGTGCTGATGCCAACGTGGACCTGGAACCGCGTGCTAGCTTCTGCGCTCCGCCTTCCGCTCCAGCTGCCATGGTCGGATGGTTTCACATGTATAGTTGACGATCGTCGCGTCGCTTGCGGCTGTCTTCGGTTTCAGTCGCCGGCGGCCGGGCGTGTCTCAGCTAGCTAGTTTCGATTCACGGCGCGAGAGAGATCGTCGTCGTCAACCTCTGCCTTTTAGGGGACAGGTCATGAAACTGGCCGATCACAGGAGATGTGGCTCGCGTCATCGATGCCCACCCGTGCCCAAAAGCTTGCTCGCAGCGGCAGATATATGCGCCCTGGGTGAGATCCCCAGAAATGTCAAGCGGTCAACGTCAACGAGGGTTCATATTAATACGGCGCTGTTGGACGGGCATTTGCGCTGATGAACAATTTGAAAGAAAAAAAAAAGATATGAATTCAAAAAGTGTGGGAATATATAGGTGAGTCAGCAGTGATAGTGGAGCACGTTTGGAATTGGACAGTTAATTTTTTGAGGTGGACTGAGTCGCTGGGCGGTTCAGTACTTAAACTCGTGATGAGTGTCATTCACGCAATTTTATATATACATCCTAACCCTTGTGGAAGCAGTATTATGCGCATTAAATCCATTGCCATAAAGGACTATTTGCTGATTGTCACCTGATTAATGAACACAAAAAAGGGTAGTATCATGTGTACTTAGTAGTTTTAATACAACAGAGCCCTTTAAAACAGTGGGTTGTCAACATGCAAAAGCAGTCAGACAATCCAACCATCGATCTGTTGGTAGGTGATTGCGACAAACACTGACAATACTATAAGAGAGTTTGTTTTCGGTTACTTATATAAAGACTCGCTGTAAATAGGCAACACAAGGTTGTAAGCTACTATCATTATTTGATGTAGGCTTACAACAAAAATGACTGCTTTATATCTAACAAGGTTGTAGGTTGTCGACTTTATTGGACTACTTTATTATTATAAACTATGACAAACATGATAACAACCTCACTACATTTTCTCCTGTAAAGACGGCATATTTCAATTTAAGTCGACTACTATATTGCGCAGGTATCTAAAACAATAATTGTAGCATCCGTTTATGATTAAACTTACTAAAAAACCACTGGTTATTTTCATTTCACAACATTGATTTATAATAAAATTATACATAATTACACTATAGCAATACGACTCACCTACGTCGGCTAAAACCGTCGTAAGTAAGGTCTAAACCGACGTAATTAGCTTAATTACGATGGTTTGAGGCTAATTACGACGGTTTTTAGGCGTGGTCGGGAATTGGTCGTAAGTTAAGTAACTTACGACGGCCACCGTGGTAAGTTCGACAACTTACGACGGCGGTCTGTAGCCGTCGTATGTAAGCGTCTGGGCCATGCGGTGGGCTGGGTCATACCACTTACGACGGCCTAGACCTAGCGGTCGTAAGTAACCATGTTACTTACGACGGCCGGGTTCAGGCCGTCATAAGTTATTTAAGATTACTAACGACGGCTACAGCAGCTGTCGTAAGTAACATGGGCTAACTTACGGTGGCCTATATACATACAGGCCGTCATAAGTTATGGTTTTAATTTTTTTTAGAAACTGGAACTAGCTGCCCCAGCACAGTTGCCAGCCGAGACAAATCAAACAGGCGTTCACACAGACAAACAATACAATACAGATTTGATGGTTCATTCATAAAGTCCAAGAAAATCTAAAAACACATAACGACTACACACTCCCCTCACGACTACCTCCGGAGCCGTGAACGTCGTCTTCGCGCGTCCCTCCCAGTGCTGGTAGTTGCGGAGATGGAGTTTGCGCCTCCGTCAGTGAACCCAGCGAAGTAAATAAAAGTTAGACATGTCTCATTCTCTATCTCTCATTCTCTCTCTCTCTTTCACCCTCAGTACTCCTCTTTCACCCTCTCTCGCTCTCGTTGTCCCTCTCCCCATCACCCTCTCCCTTCTCTCTCTTGCTCTCGTTGTCCCTCTCCCCATCCCCCTCTCCCTTCTCTCTCTCGCTCTCGTTGTCCCTCTCCCCATCCCCCTCTCCCTTCTCTCTCTCTCACTCTCGTTGTCCCTCTCCCCATCCCCTTCTCACTTCTATCTCTCTCGCTCTTGTTGTCCCTCTCCCCATCCTCCTCTCCCTTTTCTCTCTCTCACTCTCGTTATCCCTCTCCCCATCCCCCTCTCCCTTCTCTCTCTCTCTCTCTCGCTCTCGTTGTCCCTCTCCCCATCCCCCTCTTCCTTCTCTCTCGCTCTCATTGTCCCTCTCCCCATCCCCCTCTCCCTTCTATCTCTATTTCACTCTCTCCCCATCCCTCTATCTCTTTCACTATCTCTCCCCATCTCTCTCTATCACTTTATTTCCCTCACTGTATTAAATAGTAATAAATATCTATACAATGCCATTTATACCTGTGCTAGGAGCGGTTGTGACAAGGGCCCCTGTGGCGGCTACGGCCACAGAGGAAACGGGAGCTCCTGGCCACTCTGTCAAGCTAAAGCCTGTCATTGCAACATATTAGAACACATGTATATTACTGAAATGCTAAAAATTTAAAATATAGTAATTTAAATTACTTACCTCCACCGCTGCCTGCATCTGGGCCATGAGGTTGGCCTGGTACTCCTGGATGGCTTTTGTCCTGTCGAGCTCCTCTTAGATCCGCGCAAGCTTATCCTCCATGGCATGGAACTCTAAGTCCCTCTGTGACAGACGGCCACTCGACGGCCCAACAGACAAAGTCTCCGTCGATGGAGTGCCTCTCGAAGGCCGCACCACCCTCGAGTCGACAAATCCATCAAAAATGGCAAACCTACGAAAGATAGAAAAATAATAAATAGAAGAAGGAAGCTTTAAAAAATAAAACAGTTGACCAACTCACCATTCATGGGCCTTCCCGCCGCCGCTTGCGTACATGGCTCTAGGCTCGATTGACATGTTTTCTGAATCATAGCCTTCACCGTGTATCTTCTTCATCTCCTGCGCATACTTTTCCTAAGAAACAAAGAAATGATGCAAGTGTGTCAGTACTAGTAACTTATAATTAAATTGATAAATTTTGAAAACTTACCAGTCGGTCAGCCGCGACCTGACTACACTGACCTGGCTGGGAAGGGTCACTTCCCCTGTGACCTCTCTTTCAAACCTCGATCGGTGTCGGTTCCTGACCGGTTTCTCGCTCTTGTAGATATGTGTTAGTTGAAGAAATATATTATCAACACATGAATGAATATTAAATATACTTACCATGCGTTTAGCCATACATACGTAGCAATCACCACCGTAGTTGTGCTTGCCGTATGTTCCTCTGCATGCTCGAGCACTCGTGAACTTACTGATGAAGTCCTGGCTAGCCTAGTACCAACAAAGAGCTCGGTACGCGTCGGGCTGGCTCTCTAACCAGCTAATACTAACCTGCACATATTTAGTATTTAATCAACTACTATTAACATAAGTAATTACTGGAAATAGTTAACAATAATAACTTACCTCCGCGTAGTGATCCTCGGTCAAATACGTGTCGGAGTCCTTCCTAAACGGACTCCCTCCCTGCTGCTGATGCCGCTTGTACGACAACGCCTGCACCACGAGCTTCTGAGCATTGTTGTGGAACACGGCAGTCGCGTGCTCCATCATGCTCTCGCTCGAGTTCTCTAGCTGGTACCGCAGCTTTAAGAAAAAAAATTTGATTAATCCATATTAACAATTTAATTGAGTGTAAAAAATGCAAACATTTTAACTCCGGTATTTGACGTTGCCACGAGTGGATGATGAGATTCAAATTGAGCTGTACGGAATCGGAAGCCATTGACAAAATATCGACCGTAACTTCTAACTTTAACCAATCCGTAGGATAGTTGTCGCAAGTCTTTATGGACGTTGGCATCTTTCATGCACTGTCCAAAATAAGAAGCTACAAGAAAACTTTGTAAATACTCGTAAGTTATAAGAAAAATTTATAAATACTCGTAAGTTATAAGAAAATATTACATGATCGCGAAACCATGATAGAAAGTTAGGTCTTCCGTTTATTCCATCTCGTCACATCGCTTCTACTTGTTTGCTCGTAGGTTAATGTTTATGTGTCCAATTCTGTTTGTGAAACTCTCTGTACGAAAAGGGAAATTTTAGAATAGATTTGTTCCATTTATGATGAGTAGTATAAATGTAGGACATGCACTTACTCGAAATATTTATCCATATCATCTATATTAGCAGAAATGTAGAGGAAAGCAACATTCCTTTCTTCTGCGGTAGAGTTGTAAGAATTGCAACTACCAACTGCAGTGCCTCTTGTTGCAAAAATAGAGAGATCGCTACAAGGAGGTTGATCATCCATATTGTACCTCATTATCGAAGTATTGACATTGTGTTCCTCTGCAAAGTAAACACTTGAAAAATATCCTACTTCCTTAAGAGTAAATGCTTCGGCGACGCACCCTTCTACCTTTGTCCTGTTATTAAACATTGGTTTCAGATATTTTAGCGTTCTTTCAATTGGATACATCCACCTATATTGCACGGGACCGCCCACTTTAGCTTCATATGGAAGATGAATAAGGAGATGTTGCATTGGATTGAAGAAGGCTAGAGGAAAAAATTCCATCTTACATAATAATACCGATATCTTCTTCTCCAACCTACTCACCATCTCTGTCGTGATTTCTTTAGCACAGAGCTGTCTATAGAAGTGGCTAAGCTCGGCTAGCACGTTCCACACCGCATCGTCAAAATAACCTCGAAACATAACAGGTAGAAGTCTTTCCATGATTATGTGATTATCATGACTCTTCAACCCAGTTAGTTTTCTCGTTTTCACATTCACAGCTCGTTGCAGACTAGCTGCATAACCATCTGGATATTTTAAACTTTTCAACCATTCGAGTACTTCTTTCTTTTCTTTGGGTCGAGGACAGAAGAAAGCAGGTGGTTTACCAGCACTTTCAGAAAGCTCAAGAGTTGGACGGTTACAAAGCTCAGCCTGATCCTTTCGAGCATTTAAAGTCTTTTGTTTTACCTGTCATTTTCATGCATGTGCTTATGATACATTCTTCCATGTTACGCTCTTGATGCATAACATCAATGTTGTGTATTAGTATCAACGACTTCACATATGGTAGCTCACATAGTCCACATATATGAGTCCAATTGTGATCATCTCCGAAACTGACAAAATATCCAGGATGATCTTTATCTAGCAAAAGTTTATCCAACATATCAGATATTTCCGACCGGTTAAGACGTTTCGGTGGTCCTTTAGTGACAACGGTGTTCTTTGTGAATACATACCTCTGTTGTCTAAACATGTGATTCGAAGGAAGCCAACGTCTGTGACAATCAAAATAACATATCTTTTCTCCATGAGTAAGTCGAAAACAGCCAGTGTCAGATGCACATATCAGACAAGTCAAACGATCGTGAGTGCTCTATCTAAAAAGCATGCCATACGTCGGAAAATCATGGACGGACCACAAATAAGCAGTTCGAAGGTTGAATCACTACTTCTTGTAATCTTCGTACGCTTCGACTCCTGTCCACAACATTTTCAATTCTTCGATCAGCGGTTTCAAAATCACGTTGAGACGTGACCCAGCATGATCTGGCCTAGGTAAAATGAGGCTAAGGAACATGAACTCATACTTCATACAGAGGGTCGGTGGTAGATTGTACGGAATAACAAAGACATGCCAACAGGAGTTCGGTGAAGCATTTGTACTGAACAGCAAGAATCCATCTGTCGCCAACCCAATCCGAACATTTCTCGCATCACGGCCGAACTCTGGATCAAACCGGTCCAGCGCCTTCCATGCCTCACCGTCGGACGGGTGCGTCATGACTTCTTTGTTCTGACGTACACTTTCTTTGTGTCATCTCATGTGTCTGACAATTTTTTTCAAAAGAAACAAACGCTTCAACCGAGGTGTCACGGGTAAATATCTAAGCTGCTTACGTGCCACTTCTGTCATAACATTTTCATCATCTTCATTAACGAATTCGACATACCTTGATTCACCACATTGTAAACATTTTCTTCTCTTTCGCATGTTCTTTCCAGAAAAGCATGCAGTTGTCTGGACACACATCAATCTTCTCAGATTTCATACCGAGACCCGAAAGTAATTTCTTCGCGTGATACATATCTTTAGGCACTTTATAGGGTCGTGAAAGGATATCGCTGATCAATTTGATGAGGTCTTTGTAACAGTTATTAGAAAAGAAATACGTAGACTTAATTGCCCTAAGTCTAGTCATGAAAGTGAGGAGAGTCACTTCCGTGTGTTCATGCAGCGGCTGTTCTGGAGCTTTGAGAAGCTCGAAGAATGTTTCAACCTCCATTGTAGGTGGATCCTCCGTAAGGTCTGGTTGTATAGCTTCTATCATCTCATCCATCCTATCATCCCCGTGTTATCATCAATGTCCTCTTCCACTTCTTGTACAACTTTAGAAGCTATCTCGCCATGAAAGGTCCAAACCTCATAACATGGCGTATAACCATTTCAACACAAATGTATCGAAAGTTCCACTTTGTCCAAAAACTTGGTATTCCGACATCTTGTACATGGGCATCACACCTTATCGATATTTGACAACGAAAATGCTCGATCTACAAAAGCATCTGTCTTGGCGAACCACTCATCTGAGTGACCACTGGATCTGCTCTTCCAACGAGTATACATCCAACTGCGATCTTCACCCATGTTTTACTCTGCAATATAAAACTAGAGAAATTACGTTCACTTTACACCTATTGGAAGGGATAGGTCCTAAACCCACCCAAGAGTGACCGAGAGGAGCGTGCTTATAACGAGACGCGGGGTCCGGATCCAAACAATATTTCGGCAGCATAACCCCGCTATTCTCCAACTGCATGCCTGATAATGGTGCAGCGGAGAACATTAGGGTTACGTCATCGAAATTTCATCTGAATCCAGACCCCGCGTCTCGTCATAAGCACGCCCCCTCAGTCACCCCAGGCTTTCCAAAACGGATGACGCATATTGTATAGGTTACGTGAATCTTACTTTTTAGAGTGATTTATGAGAGAGGTAAAAATGAGAGACAGGAGGAAAGAACGAGAGACAGTAAAGTGTGCCAGCCGTCCTAATTTATGCCCTATCGGGTCCCGCCAGTGATGATGTACGAGCCAAGGTTCGCCGCTATGGGCTTCTGGATCGAAACCGCGAAGAAAATAGTTCTCAGGGTTCTCAACGGTGATATACTCTGTTAAAGCGCGGCAATGGAGAAAATTAACTTTTAGATGGCCCAACTGTCGGACCATAAATGGGTTGTGCCGGGCTGAGCGGGCCCGAAGCCCGTTTATTTACATATCGATATAATACACTCAAGCAATCAAATTAAACTCAAATTTCTAACAATTTTGAAGTACGTAAAAAAATAAAACAAATAATTAACAAATAAACACACTAAATAATAAACAAAGAAAATCTACACCTAAATACTCAAATAAGAAAACTAAATTAAATATTAAAATTCAAATAAGAAAACTAAACTAAAATTTACACCTAAATTTACACTAAGTAATATAGTTAACAAATTAAATAACTAAATAATCTTTGATATTAATTAAGTAACAAAATTATAAAATAAATATTAAACTAACAAATTAACTAATCAACTAAACTAATAATCAACTTAATAATCAACTAAACCGAAATACCGTAATCTAATTAAGTAACAAATTAATTCATTAACTAAACTAATTAAAACTAACTAAATTAATTAATAAATGAACTAAATAAATAATTTATACGATTAATAAAACTTACCTCGATGTGACGGCGAAGCGGGGTGGGCTCGGGGCCAAGCGGCGGCGGCGGTGCGGGCAGGGCGGCGGCGGGCGGAGACGACGCGCGCGCACAAGGTCGGTTGGGCTCGGGCGGTGGCGGTCGGGCCGGGCGGCGCTTGGCCGGCGGCGGCGGGAGCTGGATGGCGCAGCGGGGCGGCGCCGGGGTCGGGCGGCGCGGGGGCCGGGCGGCACGACAAGGCTGGGCGACGGCGGGTCGCGGCGACTGGCGGCTGGGCGGAGGCGGCGGGGCTCGGGCGGCGCGGTGGGGCTGGCCGGTGTAAGTGCATCTAGGCACCCGTGTGGGTTTTGGATGATTGATGACGACAAATTAAGAGACTAATGAGCTAAGATGATCATAAGTACATGACATTTCCAAGGTGGACACCTAAACTCTCAAAAAAGGAAAAAGATGAAGAACGGCGTCGAAGACTCGAAGAGTAGAAATTAGGATTTCACTTGAGTCTTTAGTAGGCTAGCCGTGTAAAAGAAAGAGTGTGTGTGTAAAATCCTTAGTGGAGAGAGGTAGAGAGGTAAAGTTGGGCAGGCCGGACTTGTCCGGGGAAGAGGCCGGACTAGTCCGGAAGTCCTACGACTTAGTCCGTTTTGGGGCGGACTAAGAGTTCCTGATTGAGATCGGACCTGTCCGTTTTGGGACGGACTAGTCCGTTTCTCTCTTGGTGAGAGTATTTTTGGGGCTAAGTCCTGGTAGACCGGACTTATCCGCCTCAGTGGCCGGACTAGTCCGGGCTAGCTAGACTTGTCCGTTTTCACACAGACTAAGAGTTCCTGTGTGAGTTCGGGCTAATTCGTTCTAAGGCGAACTAGTACGTATGGGTGTGAGATGAGAGCTCCCACGGCTAAGTCTTGGTAGACCGGACTTGTCCGCCTTAGTGGCTGGACTAGTCCGGGTCCTCCAGACTTGTCCGTTCTCACCCGGACAAATAGTTCCTGTGTGAGATCGGACTAGTCCGGTGTGAGGCGGACTAGTCCGGACTTTCGGTAGGTGGCAACGGTTGGCTTTGGGGCTTCTATAAAAGGTGATGCCCCAACTTCATTTAGAAGAACCTGTAACCCTAGTGTCGCCACAGCGATCCTAGAACCCCCCTAAGCCTTCTCTCTTGCCTACTCACCCTCTAGAACCAATTCTTGAGTGGATTTAGGTGTGTGAGGAGAGGGGAAGGAAGAACTTTGCGTTTAAGGCTCTCGGAGTAATCTCGTGCACTTGGTGTGACCTGTGGCTTGTAAGATCGGTGGAGTTTTGTGGACGTGATCAAGTGGGAGACTCAAATTGTGAGCAGCCCCAACACTTTGTAAGTTCACCCAAGATAGTGAAGAACCGGGTTGGCCTTTGTGGCGATTTGGTGAGGGAAGGGTTCGTTCGATCATTTTGCTCTTATAATATTTCAGGTTACAATCTTGCAATCCACCTCAACACTTTGTCATATTTGTTATATTAGATTGCTAGATAGTTTATCTGCATTTCGTTAAACTAAATGACACGACCCCACGGTCTTGTCGAGCCAGGATCACGCTTAGGGGTGCTGCGTTGCACAGCACCGGATAACACACGTCAAAGGTACAAAGCGGAAGCAAAGTTTATATTACATAAAGTGGTTTATGAACATGTTTACATCAAAATAAGTCTAGTCTACACTCACGGGCATAGACTACGCATCAAGTTCACATTCATCCCTTGAACGTGTCCTTGATAGCACACACGCACACTAACTCTACGGCGTGCACGACTCCCACTCGACGGGGTTCCCCTCCTGGGGTTCCGTCTCCTCTTCGGGAGTCCCTTCCTCATAGAACCCTGCAAAAGCTTCAAACACAAGCAGTGAGCACGAAGGCTCAGCAAGCCTGACCCGTCTCACCTAAACATGGAACTTCTACATGAGAGTGATGGGTTACATGAGGTAAAAATCATTTGCAAGGACTCTCCTAATTAGTAGAACCTTACTTTCAAGTTTTAGCAGCAGGTTGTAGAGAACCTTACGCTAAGGCACATGAGAGAGCCGCAATCAAACAAGAAATGCATTTCTCTCATGTACTTTGCCCAAAGTTAAAAGGAACTTTAGTTCGCTCTAAACTACAACAAACCCTTAACAAGCAAGGTCCATCTTTCAATCAGCAACATTTTAACATGTAACTAGCCTGTTCTTTCTACGTCACGGTACAGTGAACACGTGGTACTCACTGACCGCGAGGGACGGCGATTATAATTGATTTACACCTGCAGGGTTACCCGAATAACCCGTCACGTACGCCCGTACTCGATGTTGCCTACAGCAACCATCACTGACACCATACGCAACCACCTTTCACCCGTCAGCCAAATATTGAACCGGTCCCATCGTCCCGAGCAAGAGGTCTCTGCACGCGCATCTCAGTGCTGCCAGCCGATTAACACCTCGATCTCTCAACCTACCCTCTGAACGACGGGCAATGCCTCAATACCCAGCTACCCGAGTTACATCGGTTTCCCGGTTCCCATATAGCCGGTAGGTCTTCGGTACTGTTCTAGCTTGTTCAACAGGCCCGCACATGGCTCGGTCCTCAATTGACACAAGCGGAGCTATAGCACACAGGCCCCAAAGTCCTGCTGCCCTTACTCTCCGTTCGGTCTCATCTTTCTTGCCATGTGTATCATGTGCTATCTCTACCCGAGTCGAGTGCCTCTAGCCTATGCTCGCGAGTAGTTCCAACTACTCGACTTGTACCGAATCCTACACTATCTTAGCATTGCAGTAGCTAACGGGGTTTTCAATCCTAATCCCAACCCATGGTTTTCTTGGCTATGCAGTTGCGTTTCCAAACAAGACTATAATGCAACGAATCATAATACTCAAGTAAGTGCTCAAAACAATAAGAATTTGTAAAAGGTTAATGCAAACCGGAGCTTGCCTTGCTGCTCTTGATCGTAGGCTAGCTGCTCCTCCAGAGTAACGAAGTCTAGGACTTCGGGTTCCTCCTCGACCTTAGCGACTACATGATAGAAGAAGTACATGTATTAATTTAAATGCATTTGTATTAAGTTTGAACTTGTGAAGCTTATAAGTCCCACTAAACAGACTCAATGACTGTGAAACTTTTACTGTGGCTTGGTTACAACCTAATTACAGACTTGGTCAAGTTTTAATTGCAACAAGGCTCATTTGAGCCCTCCACAATTAATTATGTACTTGACCTTAATTGGAACTCTTAGTGTGTTCTAGGGATTTTCATGGAACAAACCATGACTTTCTGAAAACTAGATTTTCAGAGGGTTCTAATGGAATTGGTCTCATTTAATTTGAAGGTTCCTAACTAAATATATGAGCTAAACAATTTCAGAGAAGATTCTGAAAATGTTTCTGAACATTTTCTATTTTCTCTGGAACAGTTTCACTAATCACACCATTAGGTGGATCAAATGAGCTCAAATAGATCTGAAATTTTTATGGTAGATCAAGGAAAGTTTGGTGAACATCTCAGCAAAATTTCAGAATTTTCCTCCAAAGGATTCTCCATTTAAAATTCCAAACAGTTTAAATTTTTTGAGGAATTAATTCTGTAGAAATAAGGGTTTTCATGAAGTGAAACTTGATTTGCTGGAAAATTCTCAGAGAGCTGAATCCAACAAAATTTTGTTCACTCGATTTGGAGTTTTCTAGCCCAAGTTATGAGGATTTGAAGTTTGAATGAAATCTGAAAATCAGGGGAAAAGTTTAAATCTGCCGGGGCCCGCGGGGACACGTGTTAAGCGCGGAGCCGACACACACTGAGGCCCACAGGGTTTTTGCGCGACAGCACACCCGATCCTGGCCGCAGCCCGATGCCGATTTAAAATATCTCCCGCTAACAGTTGGGGTCCACCCCCTTCGTCAACCTCCCGCCGCCCGCGCTCTGCCGCCGGGGGACCTCGCCGGAGAGCTCGCCGGCAGCTTCTGTGGAGCTTCAAACTTCACGATCTTGGCCGCCCCTGCCTACTTTAACTCGGGGAACAGGATTCTGGGGTCAGCTCGTCATGACAACGGCCGGTGCATGGTCGGCGACGAGCCGCCGCCTCGGAACGACTTCGGCCGTGTCGGCTGACTTCCCTAGCACCTCAACTACTCGAGCAACCGGTCGGGAAGCATCAGTGGACCTTAGGGAAGGTCGACATGAGCCTGAAGTAGCTCGGGGGAGGCTCGAAGTAGGTCCTCACCGTGCGCCCGATGCCTCCCGCTTGTTCCGCCGTCGGTAAACTTCGAATTACGCCGGGTACAGAGGTTCTCCGGCCAAAGGTTGTGAAGGCAACTTGTGCGTTACTGTGTCTAGTGTATGTGAGAGCGGATTGAGGCCCTCTAATCCTTCCTAGAGTAAGAATTTGACAGAACCGAACCCGAAGGTCGTTCTGCACCCAGAAAGGGGAAAACTGGAAATTCGCTGCCGGTGAGCAAGCACTCGGGCTGTGGCTCGGGGGTGAGCAGCACCGGTCACCGGCGCATCCAAGGATGCCTTGGCACGGGCGTGACAACTCCCCGGTGGGGCTGTCCACGGGAGCCCGAAGTGCCGCGGCGTTAGATCACTGAATTGAACTCTCGGTATGGCCGAGCTTGACTGGTTTCAGCTGAATTCTAGCAACGGGGAAGAAGGAGGAGGGTTCCTAGTACCTTGCCGTAGCTCTGGAGGGGACGGGAAGGCTGTGATCGGAGCTCTCCGATCGGTTCTGAGCGGCAGAAGGACTTTGCCGGCGCTGTGTTCTTGCGGGGGAAGAAACGGCGATAGCTTCAGCCGTGGAGGGGGGGAACGCCTTAAGAAGGCTCTGAACCGCCTCGTGCCCGCGCGTGGCCAAGCAGCTGCTGGCGCAGCGGCCTCCCTCGGTGGCGATCGCAGCCGCAGCTCGGCGACCCGAGTGGAAAAAGTCTCAGTCGGTTGCTTTGAACCAGTGACTGACATGTGGGTCCCACCCGGGGTTTTAACCTCTGAAATTCACTCCTAATCACTGTTGTAAACAGTGAGCCCCAAAATACCCATGGTGATTAAAATTATTTACCCATGAGCCATTTGAATTGATTAGAATTCAAATTGGGTTTGGTTTGAATGAATTTCAGCACAAGTTCAGTTTGGAATTCAAATAAAGTTTGAATTTACCCCACTTAGCTCATGTCAAGATCAACTCCAAATGGAGTGAAAATTGGTGTGTGAGCTCACAAAAATGTGCTGAACAAGAATATGCCTCCCACTTTTGAATTCATGGAATAAAAACAGTTTGAATTTGAATATGGTTTCAAACTGCCCTCTTTCTAGCTATACCCAAAATGACCTCAAAAAGGTTTTGAATTTGGGTGAAACTTGGCAGGGACATCCTTAGCAATGTGTAGGAGTTTTCATATGCCCAGCCCCTCTATATCACATGTGGGAAATACCACTTTTGCAATATGTGAGTTTGTTCTCTAATGAGCATGTTGATGGTGGTTACTTGCTCTTCATTTGTGTTCATCAACTTTCCTCAAATGAGGTGTGTGTGTATGGTGATGAACACTTCAAATATGTCTCAAAAACTGAGGCCCTTACATTCCTCCCCCCTTAAAAGAATCTCGTCCCGAGATTATAAGGTGAAAATGAGAGAGAGGATGGTGGAAAATTACCGGATATGCGACTTGAAAAAGTCGGGGTAGTTAGTGCGAAGAAATTCTTCGCTCTCCCATGTCGCTTCGTCCACGGAGTGATTACTCCATAGAACTTTGTAGAACCACAACGTGCAGTTGCGTGTGGTTCGGGCCTTTTCGTCAATGATCTGAACCGATTCCTCTCAATAGGTGAGATCTGGTTGCAGTTCTTCAATGTCTTCCAGCTGAACGGTAGTTGATAGCTTGAGACACTTCCTCAGCTGGGAAATGTGAAAGACGTCGTGCACACCGGAAAGTGCTTCTGGTAATTTCAGCCGGTATGCTACCGATCCACATCTTTCCGTAATCTGAAATGGACCGATGAATCGGGGTGCCAACTTTTCTCTCACCCTGAATCTGTTTACGCCCTTCATTGGAGACACACGTAGGTATACGTGATCCCTGATTTCAAACTGTAGGGGGCGTCTTCTCCGGTCCGCATACTGTTTCTGACGGGATTGGGCGGCTTTCAGGTTCGCTTGAATCAGTCGAACCTTCTCCTCCGCGTTGTTGACAAGATCAATCCCGAAGGTAACCCTTTCGCCAGACTCACACCAGTTCAATGGTGTGCGACATTTCCTCCCGTATAGCGCCTCATAAGGCGCCATCTTGATGCCTATTCACCCCCCCTCTAGGCAATTTCAATTGGTATCAGAGCAGGTCTCTCCATCAAGAGTCTAACCACACGGAGAGAAGATGGTCGGAGTGGAGGGATACGAGATTCCATCGACATCACAAGGTGACAACACATATGACAAGAAAAAGAACACGGATATGCTACAAGACCACTCGAGTGACGATGAAGAAGTTCGCCAGCTCAAGTCACGACTTCGCGAGAAGCTAGGTCACTCAAGTAAAGAGAAGAAGAAGCCGAAGGATCAAGAAAGGAGTGGTTAACTAGACTACTCCTAATATCCTTTCAACTATGAACGATTAACTTCCAAAAATCACTACTTATCTATTCCTCTTGGCTAACCTCCTCAATTCGATGGAAATGATTACTCAATGTGGAAGCATAATATGAAGATGCATCTAATATCCTTAAACCCTAGCTTATGGCAAATTGTCTTAACAAGTGTCCATCTTCCAAGAAATGAAGAAGACATTACCCCAGAGTAAGCCATTCTACTTCATTGCAATGCTCAAGCAGTTGGGGTGATCACCTCATCCTTGACTAGAGAAGAGTTCAACCGAGTCGATGGATTGGAGGTGGCCAAAGACATATGGGACACACTCAAGATAGCGCATGAAGGAAACCGAGTCATTAGGGAAGCCAAGATCGAGATGATTGAAGGAGAGCTTGGGAGGTTCACCATCATGGATGGTGAGTCCCCTCGAGACATGTACAACCGTCTCAAGGTCCTCGTCAACAATATCCGATCTTATGGATGCACCTGGTGGACGGATCATGAGGTGGTGAAGAGGATGCTTCGGGCATTCATGCCTCGAAACATTGCTCTTTGCTCCTTGATTCGTGGGAGCCTAGGATATGCTCAAATGACCCCGAAGGAAGTGCTTGTAAGAATCATCAACAACGAGATGATGGAGAAGGAAGCCATGTAACCTCCAAAGGCTCGCCTCCTCAAAGAAGAAAGATGTTGCTTTCAAAGCAACATCCTCGTTACAAGACTTCGAAGCAATTGATGATGAGGGCTTCGACACCGATGAAGAAGAGGCGCTCTTCATCAACAAGTTCGAGAGGATGATGAGAAGAAGGAAGGGGGGCAACCATTATGAGATCAAGAACAAGGAAAGGTCCAATCCCAAGACGAAAAGAGCATTGCTATAACTGCGGTGAATGTGGACACTTCATTGTGGATTGTCCATATGAAGAGAGTAAGAAGAAGAAAGATGGCAAGTCTCAAGAGAAGAAATTCTTCAAGAAGAAGATGCCATAAGGACATGCTCACCTTGGGAAGGAATGGGACTCAAACGAAGACTCATCCTCCGAGGATGAAGAGAAAGTGGCAACACTTGCCATTGGAAGGAGCAAGCTCTTCCCAAACATTGAAGACTTCAAGTCTACATGTCTCATGGCTAAGGAGGGAAGAAGAAAGGTTAAATCTAAACCATCCTCCTCTACCTCTTCACTTGATAGCTTTGATAGTAGTAGTGATAATGAATCCATGCTTAAGGATCTAAATAGGAGCACCTTGAAAAAGATGATATTGTTGTCAGAAGAAATCTTTAAGACGGATGAACTCATCAACCGTCAAGAAGACATGCTCATCCTTGAAAAGGAGAGATGTCATGAGCTTGAAGAGCTTCTTGAGGTTGAAAGGGAAAGAAGCAAGGCACTTGAGCGTGAACTCGCTTTGAGCAAGGAAACTTGCTCAAATCTTGAAGACACAATTGTTGTGCTCAAGGATGAAATTGTTAACTTGACAAAAGTCAACAAGATCCTTGAAACACAAGTTGAGTCTCTCAAGATCAATGCACCTTCTTCCTCTATGATTTCACCCTCCTCAAAGAAATCTCCCGAAGCAACTCAAACTTGTAAGTGCTCAAACTTAATCCTAAAACACAAGTTGGCACAAAACAAGAAGTCACCGAAAGGTGGTATCTTTGACAAGGAAAAAGTGGCATATGCACGAAGTGCATATACCAATGTAAGACCTCCACATATCAAAGATGGTCTTGGCAATTCTCGGGAGTGGAGGCAACATGCTAAAACTCCCAAGAAGGGAAAAGACTTGATTGTATTTGTCAAGGAAGGTTCATCCAATAAAGAAAATGTAAAAAATATTGCAAACTCATCTAACATGCCTAAAAATAAATCTCATCCTTTGTTCCATGATTTTGATGCCTCATATGTTTTATTGAGAAACAAATTTGGAAAGATCTATGCTAGGTATGTTGGACCACTCCGCAAGAGTCCAAAACTGTAAGTGCATCTAGGATATCCCTTGTGGGTTTTGGCTAATTGATGACAAGCATATGAGATCCTAATGAAATGATTGCAGGACAAACTAAGTGAACTAGCTCGTGCACACAAAAAGGTGAAAAATAAAGTGCTGCCCGAAAAGGAAGACTTTAGTGGAATTTAGAAGAGCAAATTAGATGTAAATGTATAGGGTGTGTGTGAGAGACACATCCCATGAGCTCAGGACTTTCCGTAAGGGTAAGGGGCTAATAATCAACTAAAATCCACTGGACACCGGACTAGTCCGTTCATGGACCGGACTAGTCCGATCAGCTTACTGGAATGCAACCGGACAAGTCCGGTTTTGGACCGGACTAGTCCGCTCATGTCTCTGTTGTCCTCTTTAGAGGACTGCGGACTAGTCCATCCAAGCGACAGGACTAGTCCGCAGAACTTTCTGGAACCCCACTTCATATAGAACCAGACAAGTCCGGTTTTAGACCGGACTAGTCCGATTAACCCACTGGAAGTAGACCGGACAAGTCCTGTCATATACCGGACTAGTCCGGTATTAGGTTTTACAACGACAATCTTTTGGAAACCATATAAATGGGTGATCCACGGCCTCCCAACCAAAAAGACACGACTAATACTGCAGCAAACACAAATCCTAGTGCCGCCACCTTGTCCCAAGAGCCCAAAACACATCTCCCCACACATCTAAAGTGCAAAAAGATCAAAATCGATTGAACACTTGGATTCGGGATTGGGAGATCGTCGATCTTTCGTTGTGAGCTCTTGTGGTTTGATCTTTCTACACTCATATTCTGCATTGTACTATTTTCAAGTGTATTTGATCACGTTCTTATTGTAATTCTCGTGGGAGCCCTCAACTTGTGAGGTAGCCCCACAAACTCGGTGATTGCCCGTGATAGTGGAGTCAAGTCGGCCTTTGTGGTGACTTGAAGAGGGAAAGGGTTGGGAACCCGGCTCTGTGTGAGCTTCCTCAACGAGGACGTAGATCTCTTGGTGAGATCGAACCTCGGTAAAAATTCGTGTCTTTTGTCTCTCATTTACTTTACATTTTGATACATTAGATCACTAGTTTGCTAATCATCATTTGAGTTTCTTATTAGTTTGCACGTGCATTCATACAATAAACTTAATCTATAAAAACTGTTGTTCTCATTCCGCTGCTGAAAGATTCAATTTCTGAAACACACTTAATTAACTCACATAATTCAGCACACCGGACTATTCCGCCCACACAACCGGACTAGTCCGGTCAATCAAGTTTCTGATAACTCTATTAAGTGTGCAGGAATCTTTTAAAGGCCTATTCACACCCCTCTAGGCCACATTCAATTGGTATCAGAGCAAGGTTCTCCATCAAAGAGACTCACATCTCGGAGAGATCATGGCCTCTGAGAAGAACAACGACATCCCAAAGATGAACATCAATGAGGAGGAGCAAGAAGCTAAAGCCTTCGATGCGCTGAAAGACAACCCACATGATGATGAAGAAGTGAGGCAGCTAAAAGCACTCCTGAGAAAGAAACTGCCAGCACAAAAGGGAAAAGAAGAAGAGAAGACGACTGGGAGTGGTCGTCACGACTACTCCCGGTATCCTTACAACTACAACCGTCTCAATTCAAACAATCACTATCTTTCGATTCCTATGGGAAGGCCTCCACAGTTTGACGGAAGTGACTATACCATGTGGAAGTACAACATGAAGATGCATCTGATATCTCTGAACCCTAGTCTGTGGCACATTGTTTGCACAGGCATAGATATTCCGAACACAGATGATGAACTCACTCCAGAACAAGAACAAGAGATTAACAGAAACGCACAAGCCGTCGCCGTGATCACATCATCACTAAGCAGAGAGGAATTCACCAAGATCGATGGGTTAGAAAGTGCAAAAGAAATCTGGGATACCCTCAAGACAGCTCACGAAGGAAATAGGTCAGTTCGTGAAGCCAAAATCGAAATGCTTGAAGGAGAGTTGGGGAGATTTGCTATTGAAGAAGGTGAATCACCTCAAGACATGTACAACCAGATGAAAGCACTCATCAACAAAATTCGTGCTTATGGAAGTAAGAAATGGGCAGATCACGAAGTGGCCAAAAGAATGATTAGAGCCTTTATGCCAAGAAATGTCACACTTTGCTCAATGATCAGAGAGAGCCCCGGTTTTCACAAAATGACTCCCGATGAATTACTAGGGAAGATCATAAATCATGAAATGATGGAGAAAGAAGCCCAATACGTCAAAGACTTAGCCGAACTCACCTCATCCAAAAAGAAAGAAGTTGCTCTCAAAGCAACGTGCAGACCCAAACTCAAAGAAACTCGTGAAGACCAAGACGATGGAGATACAAGCGATGAGAGCACTGATCTTGATGACGAAGAAATGGTACTCTTCATCAAAAAGTTCAAACGCATGATGAAGAGAAGACACGACAACAATTCACATGAAGGCAAAAGCAAGGATAAAGGAAAATCCAAGGCTCGACGCACTTGCTACAACTACGGAGAGTATGGTCACTTCATGGTGGACTGTACTTATGAAGAAAACAAAAAGAAGAAGGAAACAAAATCTCAAGAAAAGAAAAATTTCAGAAAAAGAAGACAAGTCTATCAAGCTCACATTGGGAAGGAGTGGGACTCAAACGACGAGTCCTCCTTCGATGAAGAAGAAGAGATGGCCACTATCACAGTCAAGAAACCAACTATGAGAGCCATACTCTTTCTGAACATGGGAGGACGAGACATGAACAACCACACTTGTCTTATGGCTAAGGAAGGCAAGAAAAAGTTTTGACTTACTCCTCCTGTACTAAATTCCTCCATTGATGACTTTGATAGCTCTAGTGATAATGAAGAAATGTTTAGAGAGCTAAGTAAAATTGTTTTAAAGAAAATAGAAATGTTGTCGAACGAAATCTTTGAAAAGGAGGAACGTGTCAACCGACAAGAAGATATGCTCATCCATGAGAGGAAGAGATATCAAGAAGTTGAAAAGCTTCTTGAGCTTGAAAGAGAGAAGAATGAGTCAATTGAGTTAGAGCTAGACTTGAGTAAGGAAACTTACTCAAAGTTAGAGGACTCGCACATTGCAATCAAGGAAGAACTTGCTAACTTGTCAAAAGTTAACAAAATCCTTGAGGTGCAAGTTGAGTCGCTCAAACAAAGTGACTCCTCTTCCTCCAAGAGCTCTTCCTCCAAAGACATGAGTTCGACAACAATAAGAACCTGCACTTGCTCTAGTAAGAAGAATGTAATTTCTAATGCTTCAACCTCTCATGACATGCATTCTTCTCAAAACGGCATCTTTGATAAGGAGAAGATCAAATATGCACGAAGTGCATATATGATCACTAGACCTCCCAATGTCAAAGATGGTCTTGGTTTTGACAGGAACAAACACATGTCTACTCCTAATCATGCTAAGAATAGAATCACTTTTGTTAAAAAAAATCCTATGAATCTGAGTTACAAACACTGTTCCGTACATTTGATGCTTCTTATGTTCTCATGAAAAACAAGTATGGAAAATTCATTGCTAAATATACAGGGCCACGCCACAAGAACTTAAAAACTTGTGTGTGGGTGCCCAAGACTCTTGTGACTAACCTGAGAGGACCCAAGCAAGCTTGGGTACCTAAAACCAAGGAATAAGTCTATTTTGCAGGCTTACTCCTCCGGTGGATCTAAGTGGGTGCTAGATAGCGGATGCACAAATCATATGACCGGAGAGAGAGGTATGTTTGTAGAGTACGAGTGCAACAAGGATCCAAGTGAAGGTATATACTTTGGAGACAACAGCCAAGGAAAGGTCCTTGGTAGTGGTAACATTGAAATATCCTCTCAACACACCTTATCTAATGTTTTACACGTAGACTCTCTAGATTATAATCTTTTATCAATATCTCAACTATGCGACAAAGGTTACAACTGTTTATTCACTAATGAGGGTGTGACCGTCTTTAGAAGAAGCGATGGCTCGATTGCATTCAAGGGATTGTTGAAGGGAAAGCTTTATCTTGTTGACTTCAACAAAGATAAAGCCGAACTCAACACTTGCTTGGTTGCTAAGACCAACATGGGATGGCTGTGGCATAGACGGCTAGCCCATGTTGGAATGAGAAATCTGCAGAAACTTCTAAAAGGTGGTCACATCCGTGGTCTTAAGGATGTGGTTTTTGAGAAAGACAGGTCATGCAGCGCATGTCAAGCAGGAAAACAGGTTGGAGCACCACACCCCGCCAAGAATGTGATGACCACCGCTAGACCGTTGGAACTTCTCCACATGGATCTCTTTGGTCCAATTGCGTACATCAGCATCGGCAGTAACAAATACGGTTTAGTAATTGTTGATGATTTTTCAAGATTTACCTGGGTATTTTTCTTGTATGATAAATCAGAAACTCAGGGAATCCTCAAGAAGTTCTTGAAAAGAGCTCAGAATGAATTCTCATCAACCGTAAAGAATATCAGAAGTGACAATGGGACAGAATTCAAGAACACCCAAGTTGAAGAATATATCAATGAAGAAGGTATAAAGCATGAATTCTCGGCACCCTACTCTCCTCAACAGAACGGGGTGGCCGAAAGGAAGAACAGAACATTGATCGAAATGGCAAGAACAATGTTGGATGAATACAAGACGTCAGACCGATTTTGGGCAGAAGCGGTGAACACCGCTGGTCATGCCACAAATCGGTTGTACCTTCATCGACTACTGAAGAAAACTCCATATGAGCTTCTCACGGGTAAAAAGCCAAATGTTTCTTATTTCAAAGTTTTTGGTTGCAAATGTTTTATTCTGAACAAGAAACCAAGGGCCTCGAAGTTTGCTTCGAAGTCCGATGAAGGATTCTTGCTCGTATATGAATCGAATGCCTACGCCTATCGTGTCTTCAACAAGGTGTCCGGCCTTGTTGAAGTAGCACGTGACGTAGTGTTCGATGAAACTAACGGCTCACAAGTGGAGCAAGTCGATAAGTTTATGCTAGATAAGGAGGAAGCTCCATGTGAAGCACTGAAGAAAATGGTACTTGGTGATATCCTACCACGAGAGGAAACACAAGACGAATTTCAACAAGGAAGCAATGATCAAGGGGGAGCTCCTACACAAGATCAGGTTGAGGAAGGTCAAGAAGATCAAGATGATCATGGAAGCAATGATCTAGGGGGAGACATGACACATGAAGACAATGAAGAACAAGCAACAATACAAATTCCACACCCAAGAGTACATCAGTGTGTGCAAAGAGACCATCCTGTCAATAATATCATTGGAGATATTGCTAAGGGAGTAACTACTAGATCTCAAATTGCAAATTTTTGTGAACACTATTCTTTTGTGTCTTTTCTGGAGCCATACAGGGTAGAAGAAGCCTTAAGGGATCCAGACTAGGTGATTGCGATGCAAGAGGAGCTGAACAACTTCAAAAGAAATGAAGTGTGGGAGCTGGTGGAAAGACCAAGGGCGAACATCGTTGGAACCAAATGGGTCTTTCGGAACAAGCAAGATGAACATGGAGTAGTGACAAGAAATAAAGCGAGGTTGGTGGCCAAAGGTTATTCTCAAGTGGAAGAGTCCCTCTCTCAATGGTCCGATAAAGGAGGAAGTCTATGTGGAGCAGCCACCGGGGTTCGAAGATCAGAAGTATCCCAACCATGTCTATAAACTGCGTAAGGCTCTCTATGGCCTCAAACAGGCTCCTCGAGCCTGGTATGAGTGCCTTAGAGACTTTCTGACTCAAAATGGATTCAAAATTGGTAAAGCTGACTATACACTCTTTACTAAACATTTTGATGATCATTTATTCGTATGTCAAATTTATGTTGATGACATTATCTTTGGATCCACTAACAAGTCCTTCTGTGAAAAATTTAGCAAAATAATGATAGACAGGTTCGAGATGTCAATGATGGGTGAATTGAAGTTCTTCTTGGGATTTCAAGTGAAGCAACTGAGAGAAGGTACATTTATAAGCCAAACTAAATATACACAAGACATTCTCAAGAAATTCAATATGGACAAAGCCAAGCCCATCAAGACACCCATGGCCATCAACGGACATCTCGACCTCAATGAAGACGGTCCAAATGTGGACCAAAAGGTATATCGGTCCATGATTGGCTCCTTACTTTATTTATGTGCGTCTAGGCCAGATATTATGCTTAGTGTTTGCATGTGTGCAAGGTTTCAAGCCGCACCTAAAGAGTGTCACTTAATTGCTGTAAAAAGAATCCTAAGGTACCTTATGCACACACCCAACTTGGGCCTTTGGTATCCCAAAGGATCCAAGTTTAACTTGATAGGGTATTCCGACGCCGACTATGCAGGATGCAAAGTCGATAGAAAAAGCACGTCAGGGACTTGTCAATTTCTTGGTAGGTCCCTAGTTTCTTGGTCATCTAAAAAGCAGAACTCCATTGCTCTTTCCACAGCGGAAGCGGAGTATGTTGCAGCCGGTAGTTGTTGTGCGCAACTACTTTGGATGCGACAGACTCTTAGGGACTACGGCTACAATCTAAGTCATATCCCGCTTCTATGCGATAATGAAAGTGCTATAAAAATTGCACACAACCCTGTAGAGCACTCAAGAACTAAGCACATAGATATCCTTCATCACTTTCTTAGAGATCATTCATTAAAAGGTGACATTGCTATTTCACATGTTAGGACTGAAAAACAACTTGCGGATATTTTTATCAAACCATTAGATGAGAAAAGGTTTTGTGAACTAAGAAATGAGCTAAATATTCTTGACTCTCGAAATGTGGCTTGAAACATTGCATACCTGGTTGCAACTTAAAATGTTCCTTTGTATTGTTAAAAATGCTCCTCTTCTCCTTTTCTACTCAGAAAACTATTTTAATGAAGAAATCTTGTGGATTATGACCATTGTTTGATTTTTGATTGCCTACTGGTCGTAATACCAAGACTATTTGCAAAATTATTGTCCTTGGATCACTATTAATCATCTATATATGTATCAGGTCTGTTAGAAACGGACTAGTCCGATTTTTAACCGGACTAGTTTGGACAGACGAAACTGGTTAGGTCATTTCAAGGGGCACCGGACTAGTCCGCTACCATGACCGGACTAGTCCGGTCAGTCGCATATAAAAGCAGTTAGCCGGACGAAACCCATCCCTCTCCACTCATAAGCACTTTGTCTCACCCCCTCTCCTAAACCCTAGCTCCCAAAGTGATTTTCGAGTTGAGCCCTCAAACTCGGAGTTTTCTCCGTGAAAAAGCCTCTTCTCGACGAGGGGATTCTACTCTCCGGACTCATCCGGATAGATTCTTGCTCTTTCAACACGAAACTTCAAATTTTGGTAAATTCCCCCCTAAAACCAAAATCTCAACTTTTCTAGTTCTAGCTAGTTTCCTTTTATTTCAAAAGGATGCACATTGCCTCAATAGATATATTCCTACCACTTTCCTGCCCTTGTGTCCTTAGATAGGAGATTTGATTCAAATGAAACATTAGGGTTCTTATGCTAGGCCGGACTAGTCCGGCGCTCAGATGCGGACAAGTCCGCACTCTGAAACCGGACAAGTCCGGTCTCTGACAGTTAAACCTCTACATTCCCATTTGAAGTCGATAATGCGTCCATTTGCATCTAATCCTTAAACTCCTTATCAGGCATCATGTCTTCAGGCTCAGATGACGGCTCTTTTCACCTTGACGAAGAAGTTCAACGTGAAAGAGTGAGGAGAGCTAAGGAGGGAGTGATGAAGAAGAGACATGATGTCAATGCTCACTCTCCACCCTCCGACGACAATCTACCTAAGAAGAGGAAAGTCATTGTCAAAAGGCCTCAAAGGAAAGATGCTGCTGAGGGCTCGTCAAGGCCAAAAAGAGTTCTCAATAAAGGGAAGGGACTTGCTAGTGGCCCCATTGGGCCTCTGAAAATGAAAAATCCCGTTCATCGCAACAGGCAGCCTTCAAGTGAGGATTTCACTGGAAAAGGGGGTGAGCTAGCTGATAACTTCAAGAATATTGAAGTGTATGACCGACCTAAACAATGTTCTGATCCAAGATTCTGGAGCAACTTCCATGCAGACTACTACGAGCATGTGTACATGAAGATGAAGAATCCTGTAGTAGAGAGTCAATGGATAAATGTTGAATACCTGAAGTCGAAGAGGTATCCAGCCTTTCGTGAGATGGTGGAGGCCTTAGAGAGGCATGGTCTGACGGACCTGCTATCCTTTGAGTATGACTGGAACAATGAAGTCATTACCCAGTTTTACTCCACTCTCTACTTTGCTCGTGGTGATGGAGACAGTCTTACTTGGATGACTCATGGTTCAAAGTATAGTGTCACTTATGATGAATTTGCTAGGATTCTTCACCTCCAACACACTTTAGATCATGAACTGGTCATCCATAATCTGAAACCCCTGGAGAAGGAAGAGCTTGAGTTTCTCTATGACACAAGGATGCCATATGTTCCTCCCACCATCAAATATCTGAAGCCCTTCTTTGTGGTCCTCAATAGAGTCTTGAGAAAGACTATAGCTCCGAAGGATGGAGATGCGGGAACTATACAAGGGACCTTGAGGAATCTCATGAAGGTCATTAGTGGAAGGAGACCATTCAATGTTTTTGAGTATATCTACAACGACATCGTGAACATCTCAATCACCCCCAATAGGTCTTGTGGATATGCACCGTATATCATGTACATGATTGAGAAAGTGACGGGACTCGAGTTCGTCAAGGATGTCAAGCATGCGGGGTTGAAGCCGTAAAAACCCACCGAGTACACTCTCCCCCCGGCTCCAACTGCCCCGTCCTCTCCACCAGTGGAGAGGAGATCAAAGCAAGCTCATGATGTCACTAGATCTGCAGCTGCTCCTCCTGGGTCTCCACCTGCCCAAGAATCATCCAGTGGCATCCTCAAGGTGCTCTCCTCCATCTTTGCCTGCTGCCGCAAGATCGAAGACAGGCAGCGCAAGGAAAAGCCTGCAAGGAAGAAACATCAACAGTATATCAATGCCAATGTCAAGTCTATCTGTGCAAAGCTTGAGATTGAGCCCGTTGGATCACCGCCCGCCTCCGAGGACTCAGAGGAAGATCCTGCTCCCGTGGATGCCGAAGTTGGTGAAGATGAAGATCAGACTGAGACTGAAGGAGGAGGCAGCGATGAGTGATTCCCCTCAATTTTTTCCTTTTTGGTGCCTTGATGCCAAAGGGGGAGAGATTGAGATTAGATTTGGACTCGAACTATCTAGTATTAGTTATTAAGCTCTTTTCTGATCAAGGACATGTACCTATTTTAAAATCTTGTAATGCACTATTTCTTTTCTTATGTGTGATGCACTATGCTCTAATCCCTACTTATATGTTCACTATTGTTTGTCTTTAATTTATCACATTTTGTTTATCACACACCTGTTAGGCACCCCACCATAAGGTGTGTGCATATGTGAGAAGCTTTTTGTGAATTCTTTATTATTCTCATATGTGCACACCTTATGAAAATCAACTTTTTATTCTCAATTGTGATATCTCAAATAGTTGTCATCAATCACCAAAAAGGGGGAGATTGTAAGTGCATCTAGGATATCCCTTGTGGGTTTTGGCTAATTGATGACAAGCATATGAGATCCTAATGAAATGATTGCAGGACAAACTAAGTGAACTAGCTCGTGCACACAAAAAGGTGAAAAATAAAGTGCTGCCCGAAAAGGAAGACTTTAGTGGAATTTAGAAGAGCAAATTAGATGTAAATGTATAGGGTGTGTGTGAGAGACACATCCCATGAGCTCAGGACTTTCCGTAAGGGTAAGGGGCTAATAATCAACTAAAATCCACTGGACACCGGACTAGTCCGTTCATGGACCGGACTAGTCCGATCAGCTTACTGGAATGCAACCGGACAAGTCCGGTTTTGGACCGGACTAGTCCGCTCATGTCTCTGTTGTCCTCTTTAGAGGACTGCGGACTAGTCCATCCAAGCGACAGGACTAGTCCGCAGAACTTTCTGGAACCCCACTTCATATAGAACCAGACAAGTCCGGTTTTAGACCGGACTAGTCCGATTAACCCACTGGAAGTAGACCGGACAAGTCCTGTCATATACCGGACTAGTCCGGTATTAGGTTTTACAACGACAATCTTTTGGAAACCATATAAATGGGTGATCCACGGCCTCCCAACCAAAAAGACACGACTAATACTGCAGCAAACACAAACCCTAGCGCCGCCACCTTGTCCCAAGAGCCCAAAACACATCTCCCCACACATCTAAAGTGCAAAAAGATCAAAATCAATTGAACACTTGGATTCGGGATTGGGAGATCGTCGTTCTTTCGTTGTGAGCTCTTGGGGTTTGATTCTGCATTGTACTATTTTCGAGTGTATTTGATCACGTTCTTATTGTAATTCTCGTGGGAGCCCTCAACTTGTGAGGTAGCCCCACAAACTCGGTGATTGCCCGTGATAGTGGAGTCAAGTCGGCCTTTGTGGTGACTTGAAGAGGGAAAGGGCTGGGAACCCGGCTCTGTGTGAGCTTCCTCAACGAGGACGTAGATCTCTTGGTGAGATCGAACCTCGGTAAAAATTCGTGTCTTTTGTCTCTCATTTACTTTACATTTTGATACATTAGATCACTAGTTTGCTAATCATCTTTTGAGTTTCTTATTATTTTGCACGTGCATTCATACAATAAACTTAATCTATAAAAACTGTTGTTCTCATTCCGTTGCTGAAAGATTCAATTTCTGAAACACACTTAATTAACTCACATAATTCAGCCCACCGGACTAGTCCGCCCACACAACCGGACTAGTCCGGTCAATCAAGTTTCTGATAACTCTATTAAATGTGCAGGAATCTTTTAAAGGCCTATTCACCCCCCCTCCAGGCCACATTCAAAAACCTTGTGTGTGGGTGCCCAAGTGCCTCTTGACTAACATGAAAGGAGTCAACTCCGCTTGGGTACCAAAAGGTAAGGCATAACTCTATTTTGTAGGCATACTCCTCCGGTGGATCAAAATGGGTGCTCGACAGTTGATGCACAAACCATATGACCGGAGAGAGAAAGATGTTTGTGGAATATGAGGAAAACGAAGATCCAAGTGAAGGAATATACTTTGGGTATAATAGCCAAGGGAAAATCCTTGGCACCGTGCTTGTCAATCTAGAAAGAAAGTTGGAGCTCAACATCCATCCAAAAATGTCATGACGACCACAAGACCCATGAGCTACTTCACATAGACCTCTTCGGCCCAATCGCCTACATAAGCATCGGCGGTAACAAATATGGTCTTGGTGTTGTAGATGATTATTCTCGTTTCACTTCGGTGTTCTTTTTGCATGACAAAGGAGAAACTCAAGGTGTACTCAAGAAATTCTTGAGAAGAGCTCAAAACGAGTTCTCCTTAAGAATTAAGAACATAAGGAGCGATAACGGCACCGAGTTTAAGAACACTCAAGTGGAAGAATACTTAGATGAAGAAGGCATCAAGCATGAGTTTTCATCCCCCTACTCCCCTCAACAAAATGGGGTTGCTGAGAGGAAGAACAGAACTCTCATTGAGATGGCAAGAACCATGCTTGATGACTACTTTTGAAGAAGACATCTTACGAACTTCTAACCGGTTACAAACCAAACATCTCTTATTTTTTTGTCTTTGGGAGCAAGTGTTATATTCTCAACAAGAAGCCTAGGACTTCGAAGTTTGCCTCAAAGTCCGATGAAGGTTTCTTGCTTGGTTATGACTCAAACACCTACGCCTATCGTGTTTTCAACAAAACTTTCGGAATTGTTGAAATAGCGAGAGACGTAGTGTTTGATGAGATTAATGGCTCACAAGTGGAGCAAGTTGATCAAAGTGTGCTAGATAAAGAAGAGGTTGTACAAGAAGCACTTAAAAGGATGGCACTTGGAGAAATTTTTCCTCAAGAACATCCTCAAGACTCAAATGATCATCCAACAAACGAAAATATGTCTCCCTCCCATGATCAAGCTCAAGATGAGCAAGGCCAACCTCAACAAGATCAAAACGATCAAAGTAAAGATAGAGGATTGGATCAAGGGGGAGACGAGAAAAAGAGTGACAATGAAGATGAATATCAAAGAGTTCAACTACCTCATCCAAGAGTGCACCAAAGTGTTCAACGGGATCATCCCGTCGACAACATACTAGGAGATATCTCCAAAGGGGTGACCACTCACTCTCGAATGGCTAATTTTTATGAACATTACTCTTTTGTTTCCTCTTTGGAGCCCCGCGAGGTAGAAGAAGCACTACAAGATCCGGATTGGGTGGTGGCCATGCAAGAGGAACTCAATAATTTTGAAAGAAATCAAGTGTGGGATCTTGTGAAGCGACACAACGCAAATGTTGTAGGAACCAAGTGGGTATTCCGCAACAAGCAAGACGAGTATGGGGTTGTTAACAAGAAACAAGGCAAGACTTGTTGCAAAGGGATATGCACAAGTAGAAGGTTTGGATTATGATGAAACTTTTGCTCCCGTAGCTAGACTTCAATCAATTCGTATCTTACTTGCTTTTGCAACTCACCATGATTTCAAGCTATACCAAATGGATGTGAAAAGCGATTTCCTCAACGGTCCAATCAAGGAGGAAGTGTACGTGGAGCAACCACCCGGATTTGAGGATGATAAGTATCCTAACCATGTCTTTAAACTTCGGAAAGCCCTCTATGGCCTCAAACAAGCTCCTAGAGCTTGGTATGAGTGTCTTAGAGATTTTCTTATTAAAAATGGTTTTAGGATAGGAAAAGCAGACTATACACTCTTCACTAAGCATTTTAACGATGATTTATTCGTGTGCCAAATATATGTCGATGACATTATATTTGGTTCTACTAACAAAACTTTTTGTGATGAGTTTTCAAAGATAATGATTGAAAGGTTCGAGATGTCAATGATGGGGGAATTGAAGTTCTTCCTAGGATTCTAAGTCAAACAACTCAAGGAAGGAACGTTCATAAGTCAAACCAAGTATACTCAAGACATACTTAAGAGGTTCGACATGGACAAAGCCAAACCCATCAAGACTCTCATGGGAACCAACGGACATCTTGACCTTAATGAAGATGGTCCAAGTGTGGACCAAAAGGTATTTCGTTCCATGATAGGCTCTTTGCTTTACCTTTGTGCATCTAGGCCCGACATAATGCTTAGTGTGTGTATGTGTGCACAGTTCCAAGCTGCTCCTAAGAGGTGCCACTTGATGGCCGTTAAGCGGATTCTTAGATATTTGGTTCACACTCCTAACCTAGGACTTTGGTATCCCAAGGGATCCAAGTTCAATCTCATTGGATACTCCGATGCCGATTATGCCAATTGTAAGGTAGATAGGAAGAGAACGTCAGGGACTTGTCAATTTCTTGGTAGGTCCTTGGTTTTGTGGTCTTCAAAGAAACAAAAATCCATTGCCTTATCCACAGCCGAAGCGGAGTACGTCGCAGCCGAGAGTTGTTGTGCACAACTCCTATGGATGTGACAAACTCTTAGGGACTATGGTTACACTTTGAGCCATATTCCACTCCTATGTGACAATGAGACTGCCATCAAGATTGCTCACAATCCCGTGGAGCATTCTAGAACCAAACATATTGATATCTGTCACCATTTCCTTAGAGATCACTCTATCAAGGGAGGTATCGTTATCTCTCATGTTAGGAGTGAGAAACAATTGGCAGACATCTTCACAAAACCCCTTGATGAGAAACACTTTTGTGACCTAAGGAGTGAACTAAATATCCTAGATTCTCCAAATGTTGCTTGAAGTGTGCACATCTGTTTGTTGCTTGTTTATAAACTTCAAAAACCGCATGTTTTCAACATACTACCCTAATCTCTCTTACTCTATGAAAACTATGTTCAAAAGGACTCTTTGTCAAATATGGTCATTGTTTGTTTGATGTTTGCTTACTGACCATGTTTGCCAAAGATACTTGCAAAAACTTTTCCAAAAGGATCATATTCTTCAGCTAAAACTCAAATTATATGAACTTCAGCTTGTAGCCGGAGTAGTCCGCCTGGGAGGCCGGACAAGTCCGGCCCTAGAGAAGTCCGACTCTGGTCCGCCAACACGACTTATCCAGACAATAAGCCGGACTAGTCCGGCCCCGCCAGACACGTGTCGACTTCGGAGCTCACCCCTGTGGAAGGGATGAGGTCCGGTCCCGCGGGATACGTGTCGCCACCGGAGCTCACCCCTGTGGAAGGGATGAGGTCCAGCCCCGTTGGACACATGTCTCGGAGCTCACCCCTATGGAAGGGATGAGGTTCGGCCCCGAGGAACACCTGTCGTCACCGAAGCTCACCCCTGTGGAAGGGATGAGGTAAGGTCCCGCGGGACACATGTCACCACCGGAGCTCGCCTCTGAGGAGAGGAGAGGCCCTGGCCTGCTGGACACGTGTTGCCACCGGAGCTCACCCCTGTGGAAGGGATGAGGTCCGGCCCCGCGGGACACGTATCGCCACCGGAGCTCACCCCTATGGAAGGGATCAGGTCCGGCCCCGCGGGACACGTGTCGCCACCGGAGCTCACCCCTGTGGAAGAGATGAGGTCCGGCCCCGCGGGACACGTGTTACCACTGGAGCTCGCCTCTGAGGAGAGGAGAGGCCCCGGCCCGCTGGACACGTGTCGCCACCGGAGCTCGCCTTTGAGGAGAGGAGAGGCCCTGGCCCGCTGGGCACGTGTCGCCACGGGAGCTCGCCTCTGAGGAGAGGGGAGGTCCGGCCCTGCCGGACACGTGACGCCCTCGGAGCTCGCGATTAAGGATAGGGGAGGTCTGGCCCCGCCGGATACGTGGCGCCCTCGGAGCTCGCCTCTAAGGAGAGGGAAGGTCCGGCCCCACCAGACACGTGGTGCCCTCGGAGCTTGCCTCTAAGGAGAGGGGAGGCCCGGTCCCACTGGACACGTGGTGTCTTCAGAGCTCACCCTGGCAGTGGCCACGTGGCAGGGTCGGAATTCACAGCGGACAAGTCCAAACTGAACTAGTCTGCCTGGGGAGGCCGGACAATTCCGGCCCCAGAGAAGTCCGGCTCTAGTCTGCCAACTGGAGTCCGGACACCAAAACGGACTAGTCCGGCCCCTGGGGACTTAACCTCCCAGGGGCGGCCACACTTCTCTCTTCACAGACTAGTCCGCTCACATCCTCTCTCAAGCTGGAAGCGCCCACAAATTGGCGATTTTCGCTTTCCTCCACCAAAAATCTCGTCCAATCCACGGATTGGAAACCTAAAGAGTGCGGAAACCCTTCCCTGGGCTTCGTTGCTCAAGTTTCGACTCCAAATTCATCACATTTGAAGATTTCAAGAGGTATTCTTGACCTAACCAAAAATTCTTCCTTTTCTTCATTCTTAGGTATTTTGCTAGAAACCTCTTCACAAATGTTGTTCCTAGTGTCGATGCAATCATAGCCTAGGAGTATTGAAACTTAATTCGAAGTTTTTGCGAAAAAAATTTTAGGGTTAGGGTTCTTCCTGTATAACCCGTACTAGTCCGGTTTTGGGCGGACAAATCCATTCTCGAGCGGACTAGTCCGGTCCTTTTAACAGACAAGTCCGGTTTACACAGAACGAACTCAAACTTTAGCCATTTTTAGTGAATTCTCTTGCAATATTCCACTTCCTTGACATATAATCTCCTGTATCTCAGGAAATATGTCAAACTCCGACCAAAGCTCCCCCTTCCAAGTCCCACGGCCGAGGAGGCTCGACAAGCCCTTCATCGGCGCATTGGCGAAGAAAGGACAGCAAAGGAGGCCCAAGCAGCTAAAGAAGTCGTCCGTCGAGAAGCAAGAACAAAGAAGAAGCATAATCTAGACAAAGAGGCACAAATTGCCCAAGCCGTTGAAGAATCCTTGAAGGATCAACGGAGAAAGAAAAGGGCCGAACGTGAAGTCCAAAGCTACCAAGCTGCTAGTGCCTCAGAGCCCAAGATAAAGAGGTTGGTCACCTTGGGAGATAAAGAGCGGGAAAAGGAGAAGGAGAAGGAATCTGAGGGTAGGGTTCCTCGTGATCCAAAGAAGGGCAAGGCTCCACTTTCTGAGGAGCCCAAGAACAAAAAGGCAACTGCCAAAGCACCGACAAACAGAGCAGGAGGGATAAAAATCAGAGAGAAAGGGCAACCGAAGCCCATCGGCCCCTTAAAGATGGCTGCCCCTGCTAGAGACCCAAACCGGCAGCCCAACAATCCGGAATTTGTATTCAAAGGAAAGGGGGCTGAAAAGGCGAGAAGGCTGAGGATGGATAAAGTCTATGACTATGAGAAGCACACAGCCGACCCTAGGTTTTGGTGTGACTTTCACTGTGATTACTACCGCTTGGTGTACCTAAAAATGAAGACCCAGTCACTCAAGCTCAATGGGTAGATTGGGACTACATGGCCAAAAGGGAGCACAAAGCTTTTGATGCAGTGATTGAAGCCGCAGAGTGCCATGGAATCAAGGAAATCATGAGCTTCAAGTATGACTGGAACATTGAGGTAATTGTGCAGTTCTACACCATTGTGTACTTCTCCACCTACGGTGACCGGAAAATCACCTGGATGACTCATGGAGAGCAGTACTCAGTCACCTATGAGAGGTTTGCATAGATACTTGGCCTTGAGGAGCACTTGGATCATGAGATTATTATTTCCAATCTCAAGGCAGTGGACAGGGATCAGCTTGACTATATGTATCCTAGTCATGTTCCCTATGAGGCCGGGCTTGCTAGGAACATCAAGCTGTTCTATAGCATCCTCAACCGGATTCTCAGGAGGACCATTGCCCCCAAGGATGGAGATGCAGGGGTAATTCAAGGAAACTTAAGGCATCTCCTCCTCTTGATAGACGGTGAAGAGAAGTTCAACCTTGTTGAGCACATTTATGATGACATCTTCAACATCTATCACACTCCCAACCGCTCATGTGGTTATACACCATGCATCATGTGCCTAATTGAGAAGGTGTCGGGGATAGTCTTTGTCAAGGATGTCACTCATCGACCTCTCTGTCCTCAGCTACCCCCCATTGTGCCAGAACCCTCAAGGAGGAAAAATGCTCAACCTCCGTCCAGCTCAGCGGCCCCTTCTAGCTCAGCGGCTCCCCCATCATCTCCTCCTCCGCAGTCCATGAGCGGATTCTTCAAGTGCTTCAACGCACTTTTCGCCTCCTGTTGGCGTGTGGAGGTCCGAACTCGACGCATGGAGAGGCGTTAGGAGAAGTACCTCAAGGTTGTGTGTGACAAGCTTGAGGTACTCATGTCTCCCCTGAGGAGAGTGATGGGGAACTCACTCCATATCCAGAGTTCACTGCTGATGAGCTTGCCCAGTTCAGGGAAGATGGAAGCTCTTCCAAGCCCGTGCCTCCATCCACCACCGCCGACGAAGAAGAAGAGGATACGGAGGCTATGGAGAGCGATTAAAATGGCGATGAAGAAGATGACGAGTAGAGTTAGGTGTATCTTCTTCCCTCTTTTCCTTTTCGGTGCCTTGATGCCAAAGGGGGAGAAATGTGAAAAGGATGTCCTATTTTTTATCATCTTCTATTTTTGTAATAGATCTTTTGGACATGACTATCTGGTAATAGATCTTTTGGTCATGACTATCTTGTAATAGATCTTTGGACATGGCTATCTATGTTTTATGTTTTATGCATGACTATCTTCTGTGTAACACTACGTATTGGATTTTATGGCTGTTTATGCTTATTGTCTTATCACATTTTTTTGCACAACTCGTAGGCACCCCAGCATAACATGTGAATGTATGCCAACTCCCCTCTTTTACTCTTGAATACATTCAGGGGGAGTTTTGCATACGTACACTTGTTATAAAAATAAAATTTTTACCTCTTATGTTGAAACTTAATGTGTTGTCATGAATCACCAAAAGGGGGAGATTAAAAGTGCATCTAGGCACCCCCGTGGGTTTTGGATGATTGATGACGACAAATTAAGAGACTAATGAGCTGAGATGATCATAAGCACAGGACATTTCCAAGGCGGACACCTAAACTCTAAAAAAGGAAAAAGATGAAGAACGGCGTCGAAGACTCGAAGAGTATAAATTAGGGTTTCACTTGAGTCTTTAGTAGGCTAGCCGTGTAAAAGAAAGAGTGTGTGTGTCAAGTGCATTGAGATCATAGAAGAGAGCTCAAAGCGTTAGAAGTGTCAAATCCTTAGTGGAGAGAGGTACAGAGGTAAAGTTGGGCAGGCCGGACTTGTCTAGGGAAGAGGCCGGACTAGTCCGGAAGTCCTACGGCTTAGTCCATTTTGGGGCGACAAAGAGTTCCTGACTGAGATCGGACCTGTCCGTTTTGGGACGGACTAGTCCGTTTCTCTCTTGGTGAGAGTATTTTTGGGGCTAAGTCCTGATAGACCGGACTTATCCGCCTCAGTGGCCGGACTAGTCCGGGCTAGCCAGACTTGTCTGTTTTCACACGGACTAAGAGTTCCTGTGTGAGTTCGGGCTAGTCCGTTCTACGGCGAACTAGTCCGTATGGGTGTGAGATGAGAGCTCCCACGGCTAAGTCTTGGTAGACCGGACTTGTCTGCCTTAGTGGTCGGACTAGTACGGGTCCTCCAGACTTGTCCGTTCTCACCCGGACAAATAGTTCCTGTGTGACATCGGACTAGTCCGGTGTGAGGCGGACTAGTCTGGACTTTCGGTAGGTGGCAACGGTTGGCTTCGGGACTTATATAAAAGGAGATGCCCCGACTTCATATAGAAGAACCTGGAACCCTAGCACCACCACAGCGATCCTAGAGCCCCCTAAGCCGTCTCTCTTGCCTACTCACCCTCTAGAACCAATTCTTGAGTGAATTTTGGTGTGTGAGGAGAGGAGAAGGAAGAACTTCGCATTTAAGGCTCTCGGAGTAATCTCGTGCACTTGGTGTGACCTGTGACTTGTAAGATCGGTGGAGTTTTGTGGACGTGATCAAGTGGGAGCCTCAGATTGTGAGCAGCCCCAACACTTTGTAAGTTCACCCTTGACATAGTGAAGAACCGGGTTGGCCTTAGTGGCGACTTGGTGAGGGAAGGGTTGTTAAACCCGGTCCTTTGTGGACTCCTAAACGGGGACATAGATTCCTGAGTGGAATCAAACCTCGGGCAAAAATCTTTGTGTCATTTTGCACTTACATTTCATTGATCATTAGAATTGCTTAGGGTTCATTTGATTATTTAGCTCTTATAATATTTCAGGTTACAATCTTGCAATCCACCTCAACACTTTGTCATATTTGTTATATTAGATTGCTAGATAGTTTATCTGCATTTTGTTAAACTAAAATCTGAAGAAAAACCCATAAAAATCAAGTTTAGGCTTTTCAGCAGTCTGACCAGACTAGTCCGCCCCTAAGCCAGACTAGTCCAGCCTTTTAGGCTTTTCCAGCAGGTTGATCGAACTAGTCCGCCCCTGAGCCAGACTAGTCTGACCCCTATGTTCTAATCTCGTTAAATTAAGTCATTTCAGGAATTTTAGCCTATTCACCGCCCTCTAGGCAATTTCAGCCGGCGGCGGCGGGGCGCGGCGGCTGGGCGGAGGCGGCGGGTCTCGGTCGTCGGCAGGGCGGAGGCGGCGGGGCTCGGGCAGAATAGCCCAAGCCCGGGGCGGCGGCGACGGATATAAACCTCCACTTACGACGGCCTAGTTACTTATGACGGCCCATGTGCCTAGCCGTCGTTAGTTAAGCCTTAATTACGACGGTCACGTTACGACGGCTTAGGGTTCTGGCCGTTGTAAGTTAAGTCTTAATTACGACATGCCTTATACTTTCGACGGTCCAGGGCCCATGGCCGTCGTAAGTAACATAACTTACGATGGCTAGCCGTCGTAACATGGCCGTCGTAAGGTTACGTGTTTCTTGTAGTGTTAATTTAGTATATTAAGCACATGATTGAGAATAACCACATATAGGAATACAATGACATTATCGACAATAGACACAATATAGCATGCACACAATCGAAGTGATGATGATGCAGTGGATTATGCGTTGGTCAACCATGACGCAGTGACAGTCAGCTGTGACGTGGTGGAAGATGGGATGCTGTGAAACCATGTGGTCCATATGACGAGGCTATCAACGGTGATGTGGCCGATGATGAAGTGGTGGATGATGCGGTGGTGTTTGGTGATGTAGTTGACGACAAGGTCACGGGAGACAATGTAGTCGATGGTAAGGTGACTGACTACAAGGTGGCAAACGCGGCGGTGAGGTGATCCATTTCGAGGAGATCGGTGCGGACTTGGTGCTTTACACCAAGATAGGCGAGATGGCGAAGGGTGGGGTGGCTCACAAAGCAATGTTGTATGATGGCTATTGTTAACAAGGGGAATGCTTCATGATGGCCATTGTTAACGATGTGATGGGAATGGGATAGGGCATGAAAATTGGAATTGCATGTAGATAATCATGGAGATGAATGTTCAAGTGGACCATTTGTACTACTCTCTTGGTGGTGGTATTGATGATCGAGAGAGACCACTGCTACTAAATTCACAAGAAGATCTTCACTAATGTGTAGGCCCCTGAGTGAAAGTGCATCTAGGCATCACTTGTGGGTTTTGGTTGATTTATGACAAACAAATGAGACCCTAACAAAATCGTTGAGATGAGCGCATGTTTTTAAAGAAATTAGGAAGAAAGCGCAAAAAGAAAGGAGAATGAGGATCTACAATGATAAGAGCTTAGGAGCTGAAAAGATTAGATTACTTAGAGTGTGTTGGAGAAACACACCCCCAAGAGCTCAAGTGAAAGAAATCACACTAACTGCACAAAAATCAGCATGTGCGAACTAGTCCGATATCAACCCGACTAGTCTGATTTCTCTCTACTAGAAAATGGACTAGTCCGATATTGACCGGACTAGTCCTATTTGTCTCTGAGTAGACAACGGACTAGTCCGCACTCTTATGGACTAGTCCGGTATCTCACAACACTTAGGGTTTTCCACACGCCGCACACTGGACTAGTCCGGAGTCCACCACGGACTAGTCCGGACATCGCAAACCCTAACGGTAACCTTTGGAAACCCTAGTATAAATAGAGGTGTACGGCCATACTACCAAATCTCTTGACCCCCTGCACCGTCACACCTTCCAAGAGCCCAAAATTCACATCTCTCCACACATTCTAACCCTAAAAGGATCAAATCTTTGAGGATTAGCAATTGATCAAAGGAGAGACCTGTTCTACACCTCTTGAGCGCTTGGGTTTGATCTCTCGCACACTCTTGTTCATTTATTGTACATCTTTTAAGTGTGCTTGGTGGTATTCATTCATTGTAATTCTTGGGGAGCCCTCAACTTGTGAGAAGGCCCCTTGAACGATTTATTTGCCCTTTGTGATTAGTGGAAGAGAATCGGCCTCCGTGGCGATTCGACGAGGGTAGGGTTGGTGAAGACCCGGTCCTTTGTGGACTCCTCAACGGGGACGTAGATTTCCTTTGTGGAATTAAACCTCGGGATAAAATCTTGTCTCTTGCTCTTGTGTTTTATTGTTCATCATATTCTAGAGTTTACTTAATCTTGTGTAATTCACGTTGAGGCATTGAAACTGAAGTTGATCTCTGTCATTCATTGTTTCACTATTGTAATACATCTAAGTTTCCAATTAATTTCCGCTGCATAGGGTACTAGAAGTGAAAATATTGATCAACCTTGATCTTTCTAGTCCACGCATACTAGACTAGTCCGCGCAGTACCGGACTAGTCCGATTTGTCTCTGAGTAGACAACGGACTAATCCGCACTCTACCGGACTAGTCTGATTTCCCTGTATTTGATAAATCTATTAAGTGTTTCAGGGATTAACAAAGATTCGAAAAGCCTATTTACCCCCCCCCTCTAGGCTACATTCAATTGGTATCAGAACCAAACTCTTCAAAAGAGACTCAACTGCTCGAAGAGACGATGTCGGACATCAAGGATGTACACAAGAAGATCGACGATGAAAAGGGTGATGATGAAAGGAATCAAAAGCTAAAGAAGCTACTTGACGCCATTCAAGACAGTGAGGACGATGATGAGGAGGTGCTCCAACTCAAGGCTCCTCTACGGAAGAAGGCACTCTCCCCAAAAGGGAAGAATAAGATCGATGATGAAAAGAAGAAGAAAGGGGGTAGTCACACAGACTACTCCCGATATCCTTTTGACTATGAACGTTTGAATTCTAACAATAGTCATTACTTATCAATTCCTCTAGGGAAAGCATCTTACTTTGATGGCAATGACTATTCAATGTAGAGACAAAACATGAAAATGCACCTTATATCTCTTAACCCAAGTTTGTGGCATATAGTGTGTACAGGAATAGATATCCCAGATGATGATGAAGAGCTGACTCCAAGCCAAGAACAAGCCGTTCATCGGAATGCTCAAGCTGTAGCTGTGATCACGTCATCACTAAGTCGAGACGAGTTCACCAAGGTGGATGGACTCAAAATTGCCAAGGAGATATGAGACACACTATAAACCGCACATGAAGGTGACCGTCATGTACGCGAAGCCAAGATAGAAATGATTGAAGGTGAATTGGGAAGATTCGCGATAGAAGAAGATGAATCACCACAAGATATGTACAATCGACTGAAGAATCTTATCAACAAAGTCCGAGCTTATGGCAGCAGAAAGTGGAATGATCATGAGGTCGTGAAGTTGATTCTCAAAGCATTCATGCCTCGCAACATGACTCTTTGCTCTATGATTAGAGAAAGCCTCGGGTATCGGAAAATGACCCCAGACGAACTTCTTGGCAAGATCATCAACTTTGAAATGATGGAGAAGCAAGCCAAGCATGTCAAGGAAATTGTCGATCTCACCTCGGCAAATAAGAAAGGAGTTGCTTTGAAGTCAACTTGTAAACCCATATTAAAAGAAGCTCGAGAAGCTTATGGAGAAGACAACAGTGATGATGAAAGTAGTGATATCGATGAAGAAGACATGATCTTGTTCATGAAGAAGTTGAAGAAAATGATGAGAAGAAGAAAGGGTAGCAGCTCAAATGAAGGAAGACAAAGGGACAAACAAAGACCCACGATGAGACGGGTGTGCTACAACTGCGGAGAATATGATCACTTCATAGTAGATTGTCCATATGAAGAAAATAAGAGGAAGACTAAAGACAACAAGCCTCAACCAAAGAAAATGTTCAAGAAGAAGAAGCAATATGGCCAAGCGCATCTAGGGAAGGAGTGGGACTCCAATGATGAATCCTCATCCGAAGAAGGAGAGGAGATGGCCACCATAGCCATAAAGAAGACTACCAAGAAATCCACTCTCTTCCAAACCATGGGCGCATGGAAGGACACCGACAACACTTGTCTAATGGCAAAGGAAGGTAAAAGAAAGGTAACAACTAAATCTTCCTTCTCGCATTCTTTTACTAGTGATAGTGATAATTCTAGTGAGGATGATAGCAGTGATGAAAATGAATATATGCTTAGGGGTTTAGACAAAAAGAAAGCTGCTAATATGAAATTTTTATTTGATAAGCTTGTTGATATGGAGAAGTTAGTCAATCATCAGGAAGATATGATCATCTCCCAAAAGGAGGAATATCTTGAGATTGAAAAGCTTCTTGAACTTGAAAATGAGTGAAGTAAATCACTAGAACTTGAGTTAGCTTCAAGCAAGGAAGCTTGCTTGAAGTTAAAAGACTCAAACATCACCATCAAGTATGAACTTGCTAACTTAACCAAAGTTAACAAGATCCTTGAGGTACAAGTTGAGTCACTCAAGCAAAGTGGTTCTTCATCCACTTCAAGCTCACCTTCTCAACATATAAAATCTGAAACTAGTATTACTTGTGCTTGTGCCAAAAGTGACACTAACTTGAAGAAAAAGCTAAACTCAACAAAGGACAAAAAATCTTCTCAAAGTAGCCTATTTGACAAAGAGAAGGTCAAGTATGCACGCAGTGCATACTCGGTCACAAGACCTCCTAATGTCAAATAGCATTGGATATTCTTATGGTGAAAAGCAAAAAGCTAGAAGCCACAAGAATAACAAGGGTTGCATTGCCTTTGTTAAGGGAAACTCTTCTCAAGTTAGAAAACTTAATAATGTTGATAAATTTAATACTGTGAACACATATGAACAACAACTTCTATTTAGAACTTTTGATGCTTCATATGTACTTATGAAAAGTAATCTTGGAAGAGTTTATGCTAAATATGTTGGGCCACGCCATGGGAACACCAAGTCTCATGTGTGGGTGCCCAAATCACTTATGACTAACCTCAAAGGACCCAAGCAAGCTTGGGTACCTAAGACCAAGGCATAATTTGTCTTTTGCAGACTTATTCATCCGGTGGAGCAAAATGGGTGCTAGATATTGGATGCACCAATCACATGACCGGAGAAAGAAGAATGTTCATGGAATATGAAGAAAATGAAGATCCAAGCGAAGGCATTTACTTTGGTGATAATAGTCAAGGAAGAGTGCTTGGTACCGGTAAAATTACAATTTCATCACAACATACTCTCCTCATGTTTTACATGTTGACTCCTTGGATTATAACCTTTTGTCCATATCTCAATTATGTGACAAGGGTTATAATTGTTTATTCACTATTGAGGGTGTGACTGTCTCTAGAAGGAGTGATAACTCAATTACATTCAAGGGTGTGTTAAAGGGAAAACTTTATCTAGTTGACTTCAACAAAGATAAAGCCAAACTTGACACATGCTTGATTGCAAAGACTAACATGGGTTGGCTGTGGCATAGACGGCTAGCACATGTTGGTATGAGGAATCTTCAAAAACTCATTAAAGGCGATCACATTCGAGGTTTAAAGGATGTTGTTTTTGAGAAAGACGGGCCTTGTAGAGCGTGCCAAGCAGGGAAGCAAGTAGGAGCACCCCATCCCGCGAAGAATGTCATGACTACAACAAGACCGCTTGAGCTCCTCCACATGGATCTATTCGATTCAATTGCTTACATAAGCATCGGCGGTAATAAGTACAGTCTAGTCATTGTTGATGATTTTTCACGCTTCACGTGGGTTTTCTTTTTGCATGATAAGACAGAAACTCAAGGAACCCTCAAGAATTTCATCAAGCATGCCCAAAATGAATTCTCATTGAAGATCAAGAACATACGAAGTGACAATGGGACAGAATTCAAGAACACCCAAGTTGATGAGTATCTAGACGAAGAAGGGATAAAGCACGAATTTTCAGCACCATATACTCCTCAACAAAACGGAGTAGCCGAAAGGAAGAACATAACTCTCATTGAGATGACAAGGACAATGCTCGATGAATACAAGACTTCGGACAGGTTTTGGGCTGAAGCGGTTAACACCGCTTGTCACGCTATAAACCGACTATATATTCATCGGTTGCTCAAGAAAACTTCATATGAACTACTCACGGGTAACAAGCCGAATATTTCATATTTTTGAGATTTTGGTCCAAAATGATATATTTTAAACAAGAAGCCAAGGGCTTCAAAGTTTGCTTCGAAGTCCGATGAAGGTTTGTTACTTGGCTATGATTTGAACTCCTACGCTTATCGTGTCTTCAACAAAACCTCAGACTTGTTGAAGTAGCACGTGATGTAGTGTTCGATGAAACTAATGACTCTTAAGAAGAGCAAGTTGATCAATGTGTGCTAGATCAAGAAGAAGCTCCATGTCAAGCATTGAGAAGAATGACATTGGGCGATGTGTAAGGGCCTAAGTTTTTGGCACATATTCAAAGCGTTCATCACCACACACACACTTCATTTGAAGAAACTTGATGAATACATTTTAAGAGCAAGTAAACACCATCAACATGCTCATTAGAGAATAAATTCACAAAATGCAAAAGTGGCATTTCCCACATGCATCATCTAGGGGCTGAGCTTGTGAAAAAAAACTCCAACACCTTGCTAGGAATGCTCATGCCAAATTTCACCCAAATTCAAACCTTTTTGAGGTCTTTTTGGGTATAACTAGAAAGAGGGTGGTTTGAAACTCAAATTCAAAATCAAACTATTTCCATCCCATGAATTCAAAAGTGGGAGGCATATTCTTACTCAGCACATTTTTGTTAGCTCACACACCAATTTTCACTCCATTTGGAGTTGATCTTGACATGAGCTAAGTTTAGCAAATTCAAACTTTATTTGAATTTCAAACTGCATATGTGCTGAAAATATATTCAAATAAACCTCAATTTGAATTCTATCCAATTCAAATGGCCAAAGGGTAGATAATTCAAATGACCAAGGTTAATTGGGTCTCTACTGTTTAGAGCAGTGGGGAAAATTCAATTTCAGAGGTTAAAACTGGGGTGGGACCCACATGTCAGCCTCACCAGTGTTCAAACCGACTGAAGTCACCGCAGCTCGGTTCCTGCGCGCGACCATGCGAGCGCCACGGCGTTTTCCCACCGCTGCCACCTCCGGGTCTCCGATCACCGCCCCAAACTGATATCCCCAGCTATTTAGCTGCGAGCTGCCGCCAGCAGCAGCTCACTTTCCCACTGCCTCGACAATTCCAGCGCTGCGAACACCGAGCTGATCGCCGCATAGCCCCACCGCATCACCTCGCTGTCGACTGGCCAGCACAGTCCCTTCCACCGTGAGCTGAGGCCACAAACGGCACCGCTGGTCCTTGCTCGACGTGTTACAGCCCTCAGCTGCTCGTGATCAGCTTCGGTGGAGCTTGTCCGAGCCGATCTTCCATTGCTCTGTCAACCCAAGAGCTCCTCCGACTCGACGCTGTCGCCTGAGCAGCGCAAAGCTTCTCCAGTGCGACAAACGTGTCTTTGAGGTTAGCATCGAGGTCTAGTAGCTCTCTCCGAACCCCCTAGGTCCCTCTTAGCGCCGGTTAGCCGGAATTTCCACTTTTCCCGAGGATCACCGTATAGAGCATCGAGGACCAAAACTCAAAATTCATCGTGATCACTTGATCACTGGTAAAACGGGTCGGGCTGAAGCTAGAGTAGCACCTCACGGTCACTTCAGCCAAATCCTAGCGGTGATGATCGACTCAGTGAGCAGAGAACCAGAATTTGGCCATCGCCGGTGAAAACGGCTCGGGTCGCCGGTGAGGTCTACTTTCCCGGTGATCTTCGGCCAAGAGGAGGGCAGGGATAGCTTCCTCGTGCCCCAGTGGTGCTTTGCGACCCATTGGTTGATTGTGTTCACCGCCGAGACGAGCTAGCGCCGTCGGACCCGAGCTCATCTTCCGCCTTTCGCCGTCGCCGACTAGGTTTCCGGCAATGTCGAGGTTCGAGAAGTTGCCCGGCGTGTGCGCCGTGCCCCAAGGGTCACGTAGGAAGAAACCGTGTCAAAAATTAGTCAGTAGCGGCCGAGAACGAACTGAGCCACCGTCGCTGAACGTCGCGCGCTCGGACGCTGGCGGGTGGTAGACGAAGGCACTGGGAGTGGGACCCACGTGCAGTGTTTTAAACATTTCCCGATTTTCAGATTTAGTTCAAACTTTAAACCCACATAACTTTGGCTAGGAAACTCCAAATCAAGTGAACCAAATTTTGTTGGATTCAGCTCTCTGAGTACTTTCAAGCAAATCAAGTTTCACTTCATGAAAATCCTTAGTTCTCCAGAATTAATTCTTCAAAATTAAACTGTTTAGAATTTTAACTGGAGAATCCTTCGGAGGAAATTTCTGAAATTTTGCTGGGATGTTCACCAAAATATACCTGAGCTACCATAAAAATTTCAGATCCGTTTTAGCTCATTTGATCCACCTAATGGTGTGATTAATAAAACTGTTCCAGAGAAAATAGAAAATGTCCAGAAACATTTTCAAAATTTCTCTGAAATTGTTTAGCTCATATAGCTATGAATCTTCAAATTAAGTGAGACCAACTCTATTAGAACCCTCTGAAAATATAGTTTTCAGAAAGCCATGGGTTGTTCCATGAAAATCCCTAGAACACCCTAGAAGCTCCAATTAAGGTCAAGTACATAATTATATGTGGAGAGCTCAAATGAGCTTTGCTGCAAATGAAACTTGGCCAAGTCACTGTTTAGGTTGTAACCAAACCACAGTAAAAATTTCAGAGTCATTGGGTCTGTCTAATAAGACTTATAGTCTTCACAAGTTTAAATTCAATTCAAATGCATTTAAATTGATACATATGCATGTTATCTCATGTAGTCGCTAAGGTTGAGGAGGAACCCGAAGTCTTAGACTTCGTCACTCCGGAAGAGCAGCTAGCCTACGAACAAGAGCAGCAAGGCAAGCTCCGGTTTGCATTAACCCTTTTTACAAATTTTTATTGTTTTGAGAACTTACTTTGAGCATCACTTACTTCTTGCATTAGAGTCTTGTTTGAAACCCAATTGCATAGCCAAGAAAACCATGGGTTGGGATTAGGATTGAAAACCCCGTTTAGGTACTGCAATGCTAAGATAGAGTAGGATTCGGTACAAGTCAAGTAGTTGGAACTACTCGCGAGGATAGGCTAGAGGCACTCGACTCGGGTAAAGATAGCAAATGAAACACATGGCAGGAAAAATGAGACCGAGCGGAGAGTAAGGGCAGCAGGACTTTGGGATCTGGGTGCTATAGCTCAGCTTGTGTTAATTGAGGACCGAGCCGTGTGCGGGCCTGTTGAACAAGCTAGAACAGTACCGATGACCTACCGGCTATATGGGAACCGGGAAACCGATGTAACTCGGGTAGCTGGGTGTTGAGGCATAGCTTGTCGTTCAGAGGGTAGATTGACAGCTCGAGGTGTAATCGGCTAGCGGCACTTTGGATGCGTGCAGAGACCTCTTGCTCGGGATGATTGGACCGGTTCAACATTTGGCTGACGGGTGAAAGGTGGTTGCGTACAACGTCTGTGATGGTTGTTGTAGGCAACATCGAGTACGGGCGTACGTTACGGGTTATTCGGGTAACCCTGCAGGTGTAAATCGATTATAATCGCCGTCCCTCGTGGTCAGTGAGTACCACTGGTTCACTGTACCGTGACGTAGAAAGAACAGGATAGATACATGTTAAAAGTTTGTTGATTTGAAAGATATACTTTGCTTGGTAATTTCTTGTTGTAGTTTAGAGCTAATTAAAGTTCTTTTCAACTTTGGGCAAAGTACATGAGGTAAATGCTTTTCTTGTTTGATTGTGGCTCTCTCATGTGCCTTAGCGTAAGGTTCTCCACAACCTGCTACTAAAACTTGAAAGTAAGGTTCCACTAATTAGGTGAGTCCTTTTCAACTTATTTTACCTCATGTAACCTATCACCCTTCATGTAGAAGTTTCATGTATAGGAGAGACGGGTTAGTCTTGCTGAGCCATCGTGCTCACTGCTTGTGTTTGAAGCTTTTGCAGGGGTTTATGAGGAAGGGACTCCTGAGGAGGAGACGGAACCCCAGGTGGGAAATCCCGTCGAGTGGGAGTCGTGCACGCCGCCGTGTTAGTGTGTGCGTGCTAGCAAGGACATGTTCACGGGCTGAACGTGAACTCGATGCGTAGTCTACGCCCGTGAGTGTAGACGGAGCATATTTTGTTGTACAAATGTTCATAAACTTGTTTATATAATAAAACTTTGCTTCCGCTTTCTATCTTCGATGTGCGTTATCCGATGTCGTCCAACGCAGCACCCCTCAGCGTGATCCTGGCTCGACAAGACCATGGGGTCGCGTCAGCATGGTATCAGAGCTCGCTTAAGATTTAACGCACTACAAAGGTCATCTTTTTAAAAACTCCAGTGAGGAACGAGTTAGTAGCCCATATAAGAATGTTATTAGTGTATAGAAAGTGGCATACTAACCTATTTTCTTATGTCGGAAAATCATGCATCTCGGGGCGCTTTATGTCTTGGGGGGTGCACGTAAGCGTTGTCCACCAGTGCGCACAAGCTGAAGGGTGGACCCCACCGGTGACAGGTAACCCGACCCGCTTTAATATCCTCTACGACTCTTCATGTCATTTGGGGTATTCGAGCAAAGTCTGTCCCTGGCGTGCTTTGGGCAATTTGGGAGACCCTGTCACGTGGTCAGTAACGTGAACACGTAGCTCAAGGCGTGCTTGGCTTGAGAACATCCGGGCGAGTGATGACGGCCGGGTGTACGAAATGTATGGATACCGGGCTCGGTGTGCAGCCGAGTCTGACGATTGTTTGAGTTATCTGCAGGTAGTCTAACCACGAAACGGTAGACGTGTAGCATCTGTGTGCGAGTGAAGTTTAGTGCCACTGGACTAACGAAGCCGGCTAAGTCCAGTATAGGTTTTTCTTTGTGAGGACGTAGTACCGACATGATTTGGTGACGCATCGACGTCACACCCCACTAAATGAGCAACTGTATTGTAAAACTTGAAATTTTTAATCCAGAGCACTAAAACTTGATGTAACTCTTTCCCTTAATCAGGATATTCAAAGTTAACAAGTTTTCAACTTATAGGATACTAAGGACAGAGTCCCCTGTTTCCAGCTAAAATAAGGCTGAAGTTAATCAGAGGTTAGAGTTTGAGTTCTTTCGAGGTCAGGGTCATATGATACATTTATGGAAAGCGTTGGAAGATCGTTACAACTTTTCTGTTTAGGTCCAGAGATGTTTCATCCCTTAACCAATCGAAAAATGCAGTAGAGTTGAAACTGTCCAGAAAACAGGGCAGAGCAAACACTCTCTGTAACTCTCTGTAAATTGAGCATAACTTCCTGCATAAAAATCCAAAATAGAAAATGAGGTAGTTCTGAAAATTTTATGAGATGGGTTACAACTTTGTAACAGAGAGTTTTGTCATATTGGGAGTAGAATTAACTGGAATTCTTGGATCAAATCAGTACCTAAAGCAGGGAGGTGCTGTCCAATTTTCTCGAGAAATTCTGCCAACTTTGAAATCTCGTAACTTTTGAACCAAGACAGATCTTAGGACAAGAAAATACTTTCTGGAAAGCTATTGAAGTTAGCTTTAACTTTTATGTTGAGCTCCAGAATTGGTTTTGCCTTTAGCATGGTCTAAATCAGGTTGAAATGGAAATTGGTCAGGGCTGTCGTATTGGACAGCAGATCAGCAGTCAAATTTGTTTAAATTTGAACTACATTTCCAAGTTTGATGAGTTCAATGACATGTTTTATGCTATAACTCAATGGTTTACTGTTCAAATAAATATTTGAAATTTCTCAAATATGTTTCTAAAGATGACAGCGAATGGACAGTTGGAGAACGGGTGGGTAGAATCTCACTGTTCTCACCACAGCGGCTATCCGGAAGCCTTGAGGCACATGCTTCAATATTTCGGTTACAGCAAGATGCTGCAGTATTTCGTCAAAGAAGAAGGCGAGGAGGGAAACAAGACATGGACGATCCATGTCGAAGTTCCTGTAGGATGTACGCCACCCGGTTGGGCGCCATTCATCGTTACGGTGAGAGGTAGACAGCCGGAAGAAATGTGGCAAGTGGCAGCCCGCGACACCATGTCGCGTTTCTGCCAACTACACGTGAGAGCTATGGAGGGCACTCCATTCGCGCTCGTTCCGTTGGAGGGACGAGCTAATCATGTGGGAGGGGAAAGGTACATGGAGGCAACAGATCCGGTTTGCCCAAGGTACAATCCCGCGGAAGCGAATCTCAGCCTCCAGTTGAGAGCAGGAAAGGTCATGATGGACAGACAAGCTGTTCATATGGATTGTCTTGCTGCAAAGCTCAAAGAAAGCACAAGCTGTGGAGACCATTTCGAGAGTGCTCGCAGCGCACTCCTCAATGTGCCCCTTCCGACGATAAAGCGACTGAATGAGCAACACAATCAGTTGCATCGTCTGAAGAAGGCAAAGAGAAAAAGTCGTGTCGACATCACGGCTTTGCAACAACAGGTGCAGGCTCTGACCCAGCAGAACGAGGTCCTTACTCAAGAGCGGGACGACGCTATTGAGGAGGGGCAAGGCTGGGAAGAGGACTACAACCAAGCCATGGATGAGGTGCACGCGTTGCAGGATCTCGTACCTCCGGTAATGGGTATACCGGTGGTAGGTGCCGTACCCGTGGTCTTGGGTCTTCCGGCAATGGGGGAACCCGAGCCAGAAAAGGAGGTTATGGACCCAGAGCCACCAGCAGAGGTACCGGAGGAGGACGACCCACAGGAGGTCGAATTCTACTCCGAGTAGGAGGTTACCCTTGCCAAGTAGGGCAGCTAGGGTGATGTAACCCAAACTTTTGTAATCGGTGACATGTCGTATAGACAGTAGTGTATGTATAGGTAGTGACGACATGAGCACGACTTCTCAGAGACCCGAGAATAATGTATCTTGTATAAAGTTTATGCTTTATCAATATATGTGAATGTTGTGCAAATTATTCATGCGTCACTTTAAATACCTACTGTTTCATATGGAATTTTAAGTATGACATGTGCTGATCGCTGCTGTTTTAAATTTTAGGATGACTCGTACTCGTGCCAACCCGGACGTTGGGGGTTCCAGTCAGGGGGGAGAGACCTCCCAACAGCCTCCCGAGGACTCCTCGGGATAGCAACAGCAACAGCAACAACCGCCACCGCCAACGGTTACATTGGCTGACATTGTGGCAGCAATGGCGGGCTGTCATCAGCAGCACACGGAGTTGCTGCAGACCCTCATTGCGAATACGCCTCGACCAGAGAGGCGTCAAGATCGTGAGGAGCGCCAACAGAGCTCCTACTCCGATTTTCTGGCTACTCATCCCTCGGTATTCTCAAGGGTGGATGAACCCCTCGATGCGGACAACTGGCTCCGCATGATGGAGATGAAGTTCGGGCTGCTCCAAGTGAGTGAGCAGCGCAAGACTCAGTTCGCGGTCCAACAACTCCAGGGATCCGCGAGCGCGTGGTGGGCGAATTATCGTGCTTCGCAGCCCACCGAGCGAGTTATGACCTGGGCGGAATTCCGGACGGCCTTCAGAGCCTATAACATACCGCCGGGTCTCATGAAGAGGAAGACACAGGAGTTCTTACGCCAGCAGAAAGAGAGTCGGAACGCGCTGGAATACTCCAGGGCGTTCAATGATCTTGCGCTCTACGCTTCGTATCACGCCGATACCGACGAGAAGCGGTAGGATCATTTTTACCAGGGGCTTAACCCGCTCCTGAAGGACAAGCTGGCGATGTTCAATCGTGGCAACCTCAATGACATTATTGATGTTGCGATTGTTCAGGAGGACTCCGGCAAGGAGTTAGCGGCGGCGGAAAGGAAGCGAAGCGCGCCGCAAAGCAGCGGAGAAGGAGGCGATCCTTCTCAAAAATACCGGATGGTGAATCGGCCACCATCGGGTCCACGCTGGCAGCCACCACAGAGGCCAATGCCATTCCCCAGTCAGCCATATTCTCCACCGGCATTCCGGCCGACACTGCCAGTACCACCTCTGCAGCAGCAACAACAACAACAGCGGGCGATGCCGCATGCGTATGCACCTCAGCAGCGCATGCCGGGCTTTCGTCTCCCAAGCACCGGCCAAGCAGCAGCCACATGCTACAAATGTGGTCGTCCAGGAAACTTCGCCAGCAGTTGTCCGGAGAGGCAAGGCGGCGGACTTGCACCGCAACTTCCAGGGAGGAATCAGCCCCGGAACCCCACTAATGCACGGCGGGCAAACCCTAGGCCCGGCACCGTCCACCAACTTGCCATAGAGGACGTGCCGGAGGGAGAGCCGATCCTTGCGAGTATGTTCCAACTCTACCAGCATCCTGCCGTAGTATTATTTGATTCAGGCGCCACTCATAGCTTCATTAGCCAAGCTTTTATTGCTAAATACAGCTTGCAAATACTACCCACCGATAGTCCATACTTGATTTGTTCACCGGGTGGGAAGATTTCAGCAAGCATGATGGTCCCAAAAGCGCCATTATGCTTAGAGGGTAGAGTATACCCTACGTCTCTCATAGTTCTAGAGGGACAAAAGGTCGATGTCATCTTAGGGATGTCGTGGTTAACCCGCCACAACGCTGTTTTAGACACCGTCCTCCGAATTGTGCACTTGAACTTAGAAGTGCACGAATCTCATTCCTTATTTCTGGACAGTCCAGAAATAAAACTTCCAAGTGTGTATCAATCCACAACCATCAGATTGGAAGACATTTTAGTAGTCCGTGAGTTCCCTGACGTGTTCCCGGATGATTTACCAGGGATGCCGCCCGACAAAGAGATGGAGTTCAAGATTGAACTTGCACCAGGAACCATGCCAATATCCCGAAGGCCGTACAAGATGGCGCCCAAGTAGTTGGCTGAACTGAAGACTCAGCTAACGGACCTGCTGGAGAAGGGTTTTATTAGTCCGAGCTGCTTGCCATGGGGCTGTTCGGCATTATTTGTGAAAAAGAAAGACGAGACGTTGCGGCATTGCGTGGACTATCGTCCACTAAACGCCGTAACCATTAAGAACAAGTACACGTTGCCACGGATCGACATGTTGTTTGATCAGTTGGTCGAAGCAAAGACCTTTTCAAAGATGGACTTAAGATCCGGGTACCATCAGATTAAGATACGGGCTGAGGATATTCCAAAGACGGCTTTCTCGACGCGGTACGGACTGTATGAGTACCTAGTCATGTCCTTCGGCCTCACCAATGCTCCAGCTTATTTCATGTATTTGATGAACTCGGTATTCATGGCGGAGCTGGAAAAGTTTGTCGTGGTCTTCATCGACGATATATTGGTATATTCAAGTCGGAGGAAGAACACAAGAAGCATCTGCGTATAGTCTTGCAACGGCTGCGGGATCACAAGCTATACGTGAAATTCAGCAAGTGCGAATTCTGGATATCGCAAGTGCCTTTTCTCGGGCATATTATATCAGCAAAGGGCATCACTGTAGACCCGAATAAGATCACCCAAGTGCTGAATTGGAAGTCCCCGAGAACTGTTCATGAGGTACGGAGTTTCCTCGGACTCGCGGGATATTGTCGGAGGTTCATTCCGAACTTCTCAAAGATTGTCAAGCCTATGACGGAGCTGCTGAAGAAGGCTACCAAATATGTTTGGAGTCCAGCATGTGAAGCAGCGTTCAAGGCATTAGTGAAGCACCTAACATCAGCACCGGTTTTGGCGCAGCCAGACACAACAAAACCGTTCGATGTGTACTGCGATGCATCCGGTATTGGGCTCGGTTGTGTGCTGATGCAAGACCGAAGAGTGGTCGCGTATGGATCACGGCAGCTCGGAAACCATGAGCAGAATTATCCAACTCATGACTTGGAGCTCGCTGCCATGGTGCTCGCACTTAAAATGTGGATGCACTACCTACTCGGTAACCTCGTACATTTATATACCGACCATAAAAGACTCAAGTACATATTCACTCAGAAGGAGCTGAACATGAGGAAGTGAAGATGGTTAGAGTTGATAAAGGATTACGAAATAGAGATCCATTATCACCCTGGCAAGTCAAACGTAGTGGCGGATGCGCTGAGCCGCAAGTCACACGTCAATAATCTGACCATCACCCCATTGAAAGAAAGTGAGCCAACATTGCATGTGATTCCACATCGAGCTCTCTACAACTTAGCTTTGATCCCCACCATCCGGGAAAAGATAGCGGCAGCCAAGAAACATGACAAAGGCATGTCACATTTGCGGAGACGCATAGACAGTGGGGAGCTGAAATGTTTCCGGAAAGACGGAGACGGCGTCCTATGGTTCAAGGACCGGATCGTCGTACCCCGTAACCTGGAGTTACGGAAGAAAATCTTTGATGAGGCTCACTTGTCAAAGTTTTCTATTCACCCCGGCAGCAACAAAATGTATCAAGAACTCAGAAGCAAGTTTTGGTGGACACGAATGAAGCGGGAGATCACAAAGTATGTGCCCAAGTGCGATACATGTCGGAGGGTGAAGGCAGATCATATGCGGAAAACGGGATTGCTACAACCATTGGGCGTTCCTGCCTGGAAGTGGGAGGATAAGAGCATGGACTTCATCGTCAGTTTACCACCACTTTTCAGAAGCATGATTCTGTGTGGGTGATCATCGACCGGCTCACCAAAGTTGCCCATTTATCCCGGTCAACACCAACTACAACGCCAAGAAGTATGTTGAATTGTACATCTCACGGATCCTATGCTTGTACGGCAATACCCCATACCATCATATCGGATCGGGGCACTTTATTTGTTTCCTGTTTTTGGGAGAAGCTACACGCTGCGTTGGGGATGAAGCTGATCCGTATCTCAGCATATCACCCGCTGCCGGATGGACAAACCGAGCGGGTAAACCAAATTTTAGAAGATATGCTACGAGCTTACTCTATCAACCACGGCAAGAATTGGGATGATCACTTGCCGTTGGCCGAGTTCTCGTATAACAATGGGTACCAAGCCAGCATCAAGATGGCGCCTTACGAGGCGCTATACGGGAGAAAATGCCGCACTCCATTGAATTGGTGTGAGTCTGGCAAAAGGGTTACCTTCGGGATTGATATTGTCAACAACGCGGAGGAAAAGGTTCGGCTGATTCAAGCGAACCTAAGAGCCGCTCAATCCCGACAGAAACAATATGCGAACCGGAGAAGACACCCATTACAGTTCGAAGTCGGGGATCACGTATACCTACGTGTGTATCCAACGAAGGGCGTGAACAGATTCGGGGTGAGAGGAAAGTTGGCACCCCGATTCATCGGTCCATTTCAGATTACCGAAAGATGTTGATCAGTAGCATACCGGCAGAAATTACCAGAAGCACTTTCCGGTGTGCACGACGTATTTCACATCTCCCAGCTGAGGAAGTGTCTCAAGCTATCAAGTACCATTCAGCTGGAGGATATAGAAGAACTGAAACCGGATCTCACGTATCGGGAGGAACCGGTTCAGATTATTGATGAAAAGGCCCGAACCACATGCAACCGTACGTTGTGGTTCTACAAAGTTCTATGAAGTATTCACTCCGTGGACGAAGCGAAATGGGAGAGCAAAGGATTTCTTCGCGCAAACTACCCCGACTTTTTCACGTTGCATATATGGTAATTTTTCCACTGTCCTCTCTCTCATTTTTACCTTATAATCTCGGGACGAGATTATTTTAAGGCGGGAGGAATATAAGGGCCTAAGTTTTTGGCACATATTCAAAGTGTTCATAACCACACACACACTTCATTTGAAGAAACTTGATGAATACATTTGAAGAGCAAGTAAACACCATCAACATGCTCATTAGAGAATAAATTCACAAAATGCAAAAGTGGCATTTCCCACATGCATCATCTAGGGGCTGAGCTTGTGAAAAAAAACTCCAACACCTTCCTAGGAATGCTCATGCCAAATTTCACCCAAATTCAAACCTTTTTGAGGTCTTTTTGGGTATAACTAGAAAGAGGGTGGTTTGAACTCAAATTCAAAATCAAACTATTTCCATACCATGAATTCAAAAGTGGGAGGCATATTGTTACTCAGCACATTTTTGTGAGCTCACACGCCGATTTTCACTCCATTTGGAGTTGATCTTGACATGAGCTAAGTTTAGCAAATTCAAACTTTATTTGAATTTCAAACTGCATATGTGCTGAAAATATATTCAAACAAACCACAATTTGAATTCTATCCAATTCAAATGGCCAAAGGGTAGATAATTCAAATGACCAAGGTTAATTGGGTCTCTACTCTTTAGAGCAGTAGGGAAAATTCAATTTCAGAGGTTAAAACCGGGGTGGGACCCACATGTCAGCCTCACCAGTGTTCAAACCGACTGAGGTCACCGCAGCTCGGTTCCTGCGCGCGACCACGCGAGCGCCACGGCGTTTTCCCACCGCTGCCACCTCCTGGTCGCCGATCACCGCCCCAAACCGACGTCCCCAGCTATTTAGCTGCGAGCTGCCGCCGGCAGCAGCTCACTTTCCCACTGCCTCGACGTTTGCAGCGCTGCGAACACCGAGCTAATCGCCGCACAGCCCCACCGCATCACCTCGCTGTCGACCGGCCAGCACAGTCACTTCCTCCGCGAGCTGAGGCCACAAACGATACCGCCGGTCCTTGCTCGACGTGTTACAGCCCTCAGCTGCTCATGATCAGCTTCGGTGGAGCTTGTCCGAGCCGATCTTCCATTGCTTTGTCAATTCGAGAGCTCCTCCGACTCGACGCCGTCGCCTGAGCAGCGCAAAGCTTCTCCAGCGTGACAAACATGTCTCTAAGGTTAGCATCGAGGTCTAGTAGCTCTCTCTGAACCCCCTAGGTCACTCTTAGTGCCGGTTAGCCGGAATTTCCACTTTTCCCGAGGATCACCGTATAGAGCACCGAGGACCAAAACTCGAAATTCATCGTGATCACTTGATCACTGGTAAAATAGGTCAGGCTGAAGCTAGAGTAGCACCTCACGGTCACTTCAGCCAAATCCTAGCGGTGATGATCGACTCAGTGAGCAGAGCACCGGAATTTGGCCATCGCCGGTGAAAACGGCTCGTGTCGCCGGTGAGGTCTACTTTCCCGGTGATCTCCGGCCAAGAGGAGGGCAGGGATAGATTCCTCGTGCCCCAACGGTGCTTTGCAACCCATTGGTTGATCGTGTTCACCGCCGAGATGAGCTAGCGCTGTCGGACCCGAGCTCATCTTCCGCCTTCGCCGTCGCCGACTAGGTTTCCGGCGATGTCGAGGTTCGAGAAGTTGCCCGGCGTGTGCGCCGTGCTCCAAGGGTCACGTAGGAAGAAACCGTGTCGAAAATTAGGCAGTAGCGGCCAAGAATGAACCGCGCCACCGTCGCTGAACGTCGCGCGCTCGGGCGCTGGCGGGAGGTAGACAAAGGCACTGTGCATGGGACCCACGTGCAGTGTTTTAAACATTTCCCGATTTTCAGATTTAGTTCAAACTTCAAACCCACATAACTTTGGCTAGGAAACTCCAAATCGAGTGAACCAAATTTTGTTGGATTCATCTCTCTGAGTACTTTCCATCAAATCAAGTTTCACTTCATGAAAATCCTTAGTTCTCCAGAATTAATTCTTCAAAATTTAAACTGTTTAGAATTTTAACTGGAGAACCCTTTGGAGGAAATTTCTGAAAATTTTCTGGGATGTTCACCAAAACCTTCCTGAGCTACCATAAAATTTTCAGATCCATTTGAGCTTATTTGATCCACCGAATTGTATGATTAGTAAAACTGTTCCAGAGAAAATAGAAAATATCCAGAAACATTTTTAGAATTTCTCTGAAATTGTTTAGCTCATATCTTTAGCTAGGAACCTTCAAATTAAGTTAGACCAACTCTTAGAACTCTCTGAAAATCTAGTTTTCAGAAAGTCATGGGTTGTTCCATGAAAATCCCTAGAACACCCTAGGAGCTCCAATTAAGGTCAAGTATATAATTATTTGTGGAGAGCTCAAATGAGCTTTGCTGCAAATGAAACTTGGCTAAGTATCTGTTTAGGTTGTAACCAAATCACAGTAAAAATTTCATAGTTATTGGGTCTGTCTAATAATACTTATAGTCTTCACAAGTTTAAATTCAATTCAAATGCATTTAAATTGATACATATACATGTTATCTACTACAGAGATACGACAGACTTACGACGGCTAGGGCCATCGTAATTAAGTCATAAACCGTTGTAAGTTAGCTACTTATGACAGTATAAAGCCGAGGTAATTATTATGTCATAAATAAGCTAACTTACGACGGCTACCGTCGTAAATAAAGTAACGGACGACGGCGTCGCGCATCCATCGTAAGTAACGGCCCAGGCCACGTGGTGGCCCAAGGCACATTACTTACGACGATTTTGGTGACCGTCGTAAGTAACAGAGGCTAACTTACGACTGACCGTCGTAAGTAGCAGAAGCTAACTTACGACGGCTTCTGGGCAGTAGCTGTCGTAAGTTATGTTTGTAATTTTTAAAAAAAACAGAAACGCAGTAACCTGGCTCGATGACCAGCACAGAACAAACAGTTACAAAACAGAGTAAACAGTCATAAAATAGTTCATACAACAGTTCATATGCATCACACACAACAGAAACGACAAACGGGCTACACACTACCCCCTCGACTACCTCCGGAGCCGAAGAAATCATCTCCACGCGTCTCTCTTGGAACCGGTAGCTGTGGCGATGGAGTAGAGGCCTCCGTCGCTGAACCCTATAAAACACATGAGTAGTTATGATGTTTTGGATTCAGATATCAATGTCTTTCTCTTTTTTCTCACTCTGTTCCTCTCTCTATACTTTTCATCATCTCTCTCACTCTGTTCCTCTATCTCTGTACTATTCATCCCCTCTTTATGTCAGTCTCACTCACACCCTCTCTCGCACTCTCTCTCTCCCTCTATTGCAACGCTCCATCTCTCCATCTCACTCTCATTGTCTCTCTCTCGCACTCCCTCTCCCTTCTGTACCACTCTACATCTCCCTCTCTCCTTATGTTAGATGAAAAATACAATATTAAAGAGTTTATTACCTGTACAGGAGACCTATAATTGGAAAATATTAGAACATATGTATTACTGAAATTTTCTGAAAGTAAACTACAATAATTGAAATTACTTACCTCCATCGTTGCCTGCATCTGGGCCATGTAGTTAGCTTGGTACTCCTGGATGGCCCTCGTCCTGTCGAGCTCCTCCTGGGTTCGCGTTAGCCTCTCCTGCATGGCACAGAACTCCATGTCCCTCTGCGAGAGACGGCTACTCGACGGCCCAACCGACGAAGTCTGCGTCGATGAAGTGCCTCTCGCAGGTCGCGCCGACCTCGAGTCGACAACTCCATCAAAAATGGCAAACCTACAAAAGAAAGAAAAATAATAAGTAAAAGAAGGAAGAGTGAAAAACGTAAATCAAAGAAACCAACTCACCGGCCATGGGCCTTCCCGCCGCCGCTTGCATACACGGCTTGAGGGTCGATTGGCGCGTTTTTCCAATCGTACCCTTCACCGTGTATTTTGACAACTTCCTAGCCGTACTTTTCCTAAAAAACAAAGAAATGGTGTTAGTGTGTCAATAATAATATTAGTTATAATTAAATTGAATAATTCTAAAAACTTACCAATCGATCGGTCGCGACCCAAGAGTGACCGAGCGGAGCGTGCTCATGACGAGACGCGTGGTCTGGATCCGAACGAAATTTCGGCAGCATAACCCCGCTGTTCTCCACTGCACGCCCGAAAATGGTGCAGCAGAGAACAACAGGGTTATGCCGTCGAAATCTCGTCTAGATCTAAGCCCACATCTCATCACAAGTCACGCCCCCTCGGTCACTCCGAGGCTGTCCAAAAAGGGACAATTTCGAACCTACACGCCTCATATGTGTAACACATGTGAGACGGGCCGGATCGAAACGGGTGACGCATATTGTATAGGTTTATGTCAATCTTTTATTTTTGAGTCAAGAGAGAGAAGGAAAAAACGAGATAGAGAAGGAAAGAATGAGAGAGACAGAGAAGTGGGTCAGTCGTCCTAAGTTATGCTCCAAGAGGCGACGCGGCGGGACGGCGGTGGTGGCGGCAGGGCAGGGCGGAGGCGGCATGGCTCGGCAAGAGCGAGGCGGAGCGGTGGAGGCGGCAGTCGGAGGGTCGCGCGCGTGAGTGGGTCGCGCGCGCGGCCTGCGAGATGTAGGGTTATGTTCTTTATTTACGACGGCTTGTTAACTTACGACGGTTTAGATTTTAGCTGTCATAAATAGTGATTAAATTCCGACGGTTTACTTGCTTACGACGGCCAAGGTTCCGACCGTCGTATGTTATACATTAAATTCCGTCGGCCAAGATTCCAACCGTCGTACCAACGGCGCTTCTTGATCGAAACCACAAGGTTCTCAACGGTTGTCTCGACGGTGGCCATGGCCATTGACCTTTAAATGGCCCGTGTCAGGCCATATATGGGTTGTGTCAGACTGAGTTGGCCCAAAGCCCGTTTATATATATATATATATATATATATATATATATATATATATATATATATATATATATATATATATATATATAAAGCAATCATATTAAACTAAGATTACTAACTTAATACTCAACTAAACAAAAATTAAGTAATCTAATTAAGTAATAAATAAAATCAATAACTAAACCAATTAATAAAAAACTAAATGAAATAAATTAATTACTAAATTAACTAAATTAATTACTAAATAAAATGAACTAAATTACTTAGTCAATGAACCAAATAAACTAAATTATTTACTATATGAACTAAATTAATTACTAAATGAACTAAATAAACTAAATTAATTCCTAAATTAACTAAATTAATTTGTAAATAAAACGTACCTCGAAGTGGTGGCGAAGCGTGGTGGGCTTAAGGCCTAGCGACGGCGGCGGCGCCCGGGCGGCGGCTTGGCGGGGGAGCGCGGGGCGGCGCAAGCGGCGTGGGGAGGTCGGGGACCTCGGGGCGGCGTGGGGGGCCGGGGGACCTCGGGGCGGCGCGTAGCAGGGGTGGCGCGGGGGGGCGGGGGACCTCGGGGGCGGCGCGTAGCAGGGGCGGCGCTGCCAGCGGCGCGGGGCGTGGCAGCAGCGGCGCGGGGCGTGGCAGCAGCGGCACGGGGCGGCGGCAGCAGTGGCGCGGGGCAGCGGCAGCAGCGGCGCGGGGTGGCGGCGCTGGGGGCGGCGGTGGCGGCGATGGGGGCGGCGGCGGCATTGGGGCACAAGCGGCGCGGGGCGGAGGCACGGCGCGGCGGCAGCGGCGGCAGGATCGGGCTCGAGCTGAATGAGCCCGAGCCCAGACCGGGGCGGCGCTTAAAACCCGCAACTTAGGACGGCTGTAACCTAAGCTGTCGTAAGTAACTCTTAGTTTATGACAGCTCTTTAACTTACGACGGCTTAGGGATACGGCCGTGGTAACTGAACGTGGCCTAGAGGGGGGGTTGAATAGGCCTTTAAAGAATTCCTGCACACTTAATAAAGTTATCAGAAACTTGACTGACCGGACTAGTCCGGTTGTGTGGGCGGACTAGTCCGGTGTGCTGAATTATTTGAGTTGATTAAGTGTGTCTCACTAATTTAATCTTATAGCAGCGGAATAAGAACAACAGTTTTTATAACTTAAATTTATTGTATGGATGCACGTGCAAACTTGTAAGGAACTCAAACGATGACTAGCAAACTAGTGATCTAATGTGTCAAGATGTAAAACAAATGAGAGACAAAAGACACGAATTTTTACCGAGGTTCGATTTCACCAAGAGATCTACGTCCTCGTTGAGGAAGCTCACACAGAGCCGGGTTCCCAACCCTTTCCCTCTTCAAGTAACCACACAGGCCGACTTGACTTCACTATCAAGTGTAATCACCGTGTTTATGGGGCAACCTCACACGTTGAGGGCTCCCACAAGAATTACAATGAGAAGTTGATCAAATACACTCAAAAAGATTACAATGCAGAATATGAGTGTAGAGAGATCAAACCCCAAGAGCTCACAACGAAGGAACGACGATCTCCCAATCCCAAATCCAAGTATTTTATTGATCTTCACCTTTTTGCACCTTAGATGTGTGGGGAGACGTGTATTTGGGCTCTTTGGACAGGTGGCGGCGCTAGGGTTTCAGTTTTTAACAGTATGAGTCGTGTTCTTTCTGGGAAAAGACGAAGGACCTCTTTTTATAGGCTTTCCCAAAAAGTTACCGTTGTTAAACCTACTACCGGACTAGTCCGGTATATGATCGGACTTGTCCGGTCTACTTCCAGTGGGTTAACCGGACTGGTCCGGTCCACAAACCAGACTTGTCCGGTGCTATGTCAAATGGGGTTTCAGAAACTTCAGCGGACTAGTCCTGTAGCTTGGATGGACTAGTCCGCAGTCCTCTAAAGAGTACAACAGAGACATGACCGGACTAGTCCGGTCTAAAACCGGACTTGTCCGGTTGCATTCCAGTGATCTGACCGGACTAGTCCGGTTCACAAGGCGGACTAGTCCGGTGCACTATGTTTGCGTCTTTCAGAAAGTTAAATGGACTAGTCCGGTTCATGAACGGACTAGTCCGGTTTTCAGTGGATTTTAGTTGATTTTTAAACCCCTTACCCTTACGCAAAGTCATGAGCTCTTGGGATGTGTCTCTCTCACACACAACCTATACATTTATATCTACTTTGCTTCTCTAAATTCTACTAACTTCTTCCTTTTCGGGCACCACTCTATTTTTCACCTTTTTGTGTGTGTGCCGAGCCAGTTCACTTTGTTTATCCTGCAATCATCTTAATAGTTTCATTAGGATCTCATATGTTCGTCATCAATTAGCCAAAACCCACAAGGGATATCCTAGATGCACTTACAGTAACTTACGACAGTCCCTTAACTTACGATGGTCATTGGACTAAGGCCGTCGTAAGTTAGTTTACTTACGACGGTTGTTGTGCGCCGTCGTAAGTTAGGTTACTTACGACAGCTAGCCGTCGTAAATAACTTGGCCATCGTAATGTGTTAGGTTTCCTGTAGTGATCTCATGTAGTCGCTAAGGTTGAGGAGGAACCCGAAGTCTTAGACTTCTTCACTCCGAAAGAGCAGCTAGCCTACGAACAAGAGCAGCAAGGCAAGCTCCGGTTTGCATTAACCCTTTTTATAAATTTTTATTATTTTGAGAACTTACTTTGAGCACTACTTACTTCTTGCATTAGAGTCTTGTTTGAAACCCAATTGCATAGCCAAGAAAACCATGGGTTGGGATTAGGATTGAAAACCCTATTTAGCTTGCAATACTAAGATAGAGTAGGATTCGGTACAAGTCGAGTAGTTGGAACTACTCGCGAGGATAGGCTAGAGGCACTCGACTCGGGTAAAGATAGCAAATGAAACACATGGAAAGAAAAATGAGACCGAGCGGAGAGTAAGGGCAGCAGGACTTTAGGGCCTGGGTGCTATAGCTCCGCTTGTGTCGATTGAGATCCGAGCTGTGTGCGGGCCTGTTGAACAAGCTAGAACAGTACCGAAGACCTACCGGCTATATGGGAACCGGGAATCCGATGTAACTTGGGTAGCTGGGTGTTGAGGCGTAGCTGGTCGTTAAGAGGGTAGGTTGAGAGCTCGAGGTGTAAATCGGCTGGCGGCACTGTGGATGCGCGCGCAGAGACCTCTTGCTCGGGACGATTGGACCGGTTCAACATTTGGCTGACGGGTGAAAAGTGGTTGCGTACGACGTCCGTGATGGTTGTTGTAGGCAACATAGAGTACATGCGTACGTGACGGGTTATCCGGGTAACCCTGCAGGTGTAAATCGATTATAATCGCCGTCCCTCGCGGTCAGTGAGTACCACTTGTTCACTGTACAGTGACGTAGAAAGAACAGGCTAGATACATGTTAAAAATTTGCTGATTTGAAAGATATACTATGCTTGTCAATGTCTTGTTGTAGTTTAGAGCTAATTAAAGTTCTTTTCAACTTTGGGCAAAGTACATGAGGGAAATGTGTTTCTTGTTTGATTGCGGCTCTCTCATGTGCCTTAGCGTAAGGTTCTCCACAACCTGCTGCTAAAACTTGAAAGTAAGGTTTCACTAATTAGGCGAGTCATTTGCAACTTATTTTACCTCATGTAACCTATCACCCTTCATGTAGAAGTTTCATGTATAGGAGAGACGGGTCAGTCTTGCTGAGCCATCGTGCTCACTGCTTGTGTTTGAAGCTTTTGCAGGGGTTTATGAGGAAGGGACTCCCGAGGAGGATACGGAACCCCAGGAGGGAAATCCCGTCGAGTGGGAGTCGTGCATGACGCCATGTTAGTGTGTGTGCGTGCTAGCGGGGACACGTTCACGGGCTGAACATGAACTCGATGTGTAGTCTACAGCCGTGAGTGTAGATGGAGCATATTTTGTTGCACAAATATTCATAAACCTGTTTATGTAATAAAACTTTGCTTCCGCTTTGTATCTTCGATGTGCGTTATCAGGTGTAGTGCAACGCAGCACCACTCAGCGTGATCCTGGCTCGACAAGACCGTGGGGTCGAGTCACGATGTTCGACCACAAGTGCCACCTTCAAATGCGAATGAAGAAAATGAACCACGGGTGGAGAAAAATGATCAAGGGGGAGCTTCCATACAAGATCAACCTCAAGAAAATCAAGAAGATCAAAACATCAATGAGGGCAACTATCCAGGGGGAGAAGAAGATGATAATGAAGATTCAAGACCACAAGTGCCACATCCAAGAGTACACCAAAGCATCCAAAGAGAATACCCCGTCGACAACATAATCGGTGACATCCAAAAGGAAGTAATAACTCGATCTCGCATAGCTAATTTTTGTGAACACTATTCTTTTGTATCTTCTTTGGAACCATACAGGGTTGAGGATGCATTAAAAGATACGGATTGGGTGATGGCGATGCAAGAAGAATTGAACAACTTCAAAAGGAACGAAGTGTGGGAGCTTGTTGAAAGACCCAAGTCCAACGTCGTCGGCACTAAATGGGTCTTTCGCAACAAGCAAGACGAACACGGAGTGGTAACAAGGAACAAGGCACGACTTGTGGCAAAAGGGTACTCACAAGTCGAAGGTTTGGATTTCGATGAAACTTTTGCTCCCGTAGTTAGGCTTGAATTGATTCGTATATTACTTGCATATGCTACTCACCATGATTTCAAGCTTTATCAAATGGACGTGAAGAGCACATTTCTCAACGGACCGATCAAGGAGGAGGTGTACGTGGAGCAACCACCCGGTTTTGAAGATCAAGAGTACCCCGACTATGTGTTCAAACTGCGTAAGGTTCTCTATGGCCACAAACAAGCTCCTAGAGCTTGGTATGAGTGCCTTAGAGATTTTTTGATTAAAAATGACTTCAAGATTGGAAAGGTTGATTACACCTTGTTTACTAAACACTTTGATGATGATCTCTTCATTTGCCAAATCTATGTTGACGATGTTATATTTGGTTCAACTAACAAATCCTTTTGTCAAGAATTTAGTAAGATTCTGATAGATAGATTCGAGATATCCATTATGGGAGAGTTGAGGTACTTTTTAGGATTCCAAGTGAAGCAACAAAAGGACGGGACGTTCATAAGCCAAATAAAGTACACTCAAGACATTCTCAAGAAGTTTGGAATGGATAAAGCAAAGCCCATAAAGACTCCCATGGCGACAAATGGACACTTGGATCTCAATGAAGACGGACCAAATATGGATCAAAAGGTATATCGTTCCATGATTGGCTCCTTACTTTATTTATGTGCATCTAGGTCTGATATCATGTTGAGTGTATGTTTGTGTGCCAGGTTTCAAGCCAATCCTAAGGAATGTCATTTGACAGCCGTTAAAAGGATCTTGAGATATTTAGTTCATACACCCAACCTAGGCCTTTGGTATCCCAAAGGTTCAAAATTCGATCTCATTGGATACTCCAATGCAGATTATGCTGGATGCAAGGTAGATAGAAAAGTAATTCTGGTACTTGCCAATTCCTAAGTAGAACCTTAGTTTCTTGGTCCTCTAAGAAACAAAATTCAATTGCCTTATCCACGGCGGAAGTGGAGTATGTTGCAGCCGGGAGTTGTTGTCCACAACTCCTTTAGATGCGACAAACTCTAAGGGATTACGGTTACAATATGATTCGTATTCCACTCCTTTGTGACAATGAGAGTGCAATTAAAATTGCCCGTAACCCTGTTGAGCACTCTAGAACCAAACACATAAATATTCGGCATCATTTTTTGAGAGATCACTCAATGAAAGGAGACATAGTCATTTCCCATGTCAACACTGAAAAACAACTAGCCGATATCTTTACCAAGCCACTTGATGAAAAATGCTTTTGTGAGCTCCGAAATGAACTAAATATCCTTGATGCTCAGAACGTGGCTTGAAAACTTGCATACCTGTATGCCATCCTTAAAATCATGTTAATTGTGTTGAAAATCATCTCTCTCTATTTTTCTCCTAAAAACTATGTTAGTTACTTGATCTTGATGAATTATGGTCATAGCTTGATTGTTGTATGTTTACTGATCATATTCATCAAGAATAGTTGTGTGTCTTTGTCTCCTATTACTTATTAGGAACCATTGAATACATATATATATATATATATATATATATAAGTGTTTTGTACTTTTTTGTACAAGGGACCCCGGACTAGTCCGCACATTGCAGACTAGTCCGCACTTGGTCTGCTAGTCCGGACTAGTCCGGTTCGACCACGGACTAGTCCGATATTTTGACTCCATAACCCTAGGGTCGGCTCATACCTAATCTTCAACCTCACTCCTCCTCCTCAGCCTGATGATGAAACGAAGAAAGGACCGACAGCGAGGAGTAAGCCGACGATGACAAGTAGATCCCTCCTCTCCTTCTTTTTGGTTCCTTGATGCCAAAGGGGGAGAGATTGAGGGGGAGTCTTAGGTCGTAGGTTCTTCTTTTTGTGTCCTAGTTTAAGAAGTGGGTTTTTGTAAGACTTATGTTATCATAATGCTTTTGGACATGTGCTGTGAAATGATGACTATGTTATGCTTATGATTAATGATGTATGTTTAAAACTGCTATGTAGGCTTGAGACTCTTGATGATATTATGATTATGCTTATTATGACATTCACATCAAAATTATTGCTCACACACATAGTTTTACACCCCACCATAAAGAGTGCACATATGTCTTATGTCTATATTGCCTATTTTGCTCAAAGCTTATATGTGCACACTTTATGAAAATCTGAATTTTTTATCATATTTGTGTGATCTCAATTGCTTGTCATCAATCACCAAAAAGGGGGAGATTGAAAGTGCATCTAGGCATCCCTTGTGGGTTTTGGTTGATTTATGACCAACAAATGAGACCCTAACAAAATCGTTGAGATGAGCGTAGGTTTTTAAAGAAATTAGGAAGAAAGCGCAAAAAGAAAGGAGAACGAGGATCTAAAATGATAAGATCTCAGGAGCTGAAAAGATTAGATTACTTGGTATAGAGTGTGTTGGAGAAACACACCCCAAGAGCTCAAGTGAAAGAAATCACACTAACTGCACAAAAATCAGCATGTGCGGACTAGTCCGATATCAACCCGACTAGTCCGATTTCTCTCTGACTAGAAAATGGACTAGTCCGATATGGACCGGACTAGTCCGATTTGTCTCTGAGTAGACAACGTACTAGTCCGCACTCTTACGGACTAGTCCGGTATCTCACAACACTTAGAGTTTTTCACACACCGCACACCGGACTAGTCCAGAGTCCACCACGGACTAGTCCGGACATCGCAAACCCTAACGGTAACCTTTGGAAACCCTAGTATAAATAGAGGTGTACGGCCATACTATCAAGTCTCTCAACCCCCTGCGCCGTCACACCTTCCAAGAGCCCAAAATTCACATCTCTCCACATATTCTAACTCTAAAAAGATCAAATCTTTGAGGATTAGCAATTGATCAAAGTAGAGACTTGTTCTACACATCTTGAGCTCTTGGTTTTGATCTCTCGCACACTCTTGTTCATTTATTGTACATCTTTTGAGTGTGCTTGGTGATATTCATTCATTATAATTTTTGGGGAGCCCTCAACTTGTGAGAAGGCCCCTTGAACGATTTATTTGCCCTTTGTGATTAGTGGAAGAGAATCGGCCTCCGTGGCGATTCAACGAGGGTAGGGTTGGTGAAGACCCGGTCCTTCGTGGACTCCTCAACGGGGACGTAGATTTCCTTCGTAGAATCGAACCTCGGGATAAAATCTTGTCTCTTGCTCTTGTGTTTTATGGTTCATCATATTCTAGGGTTTACTTAATCTTGTGTAATTCACATTGAAGCATTGAAACTAAAGTTAATCTCTGTCATTCATTGTTTCACTGTTGTAATACATCTAAGTTCCCAATTAATTTCCATTGCATAGGGTACTAGAAGTAAAAATATTGATCAGCCTTGATCTTTCTAGTCCACATATACCGGACTAGCCCGCACAGTACCGGACTAGTCCGATTTGTCTCTGAGTAGACAACGGACTAGTCCGCACTCTACCGGACTAGTCTGATTTTCCTATATTTGATAAATCTATTAAGTGTTTCAGGGATTAACAAAGAATCGAAAAGCCTATTCACCCCCCTCTAGGCTACATTCAGCAATGAGGGTTTGTGTATCATTGTGTTACGGAGTCAAAAAATGCATCCCACATGAAACAAACTGTCAGGTCATACTAAACGTCGAATTTGAATCAATGTGAATTGGGAAATCAACCGACAGCTTAATTTTTTATGTAGGTTGTAGTTCCTAACCCATAACTTTAATGAACATAGTAGATTAGAAAGAAAAATTAAGAACGAATGAAACATGATGAGTGCATTACAAAAAATGTACATTACAACCAAATCGATTGACTTCAACATTAATCTAACTAAACTAGATGAAAAAAATAAACATCCAAATAAAAACTAACTAAACCAAACTCTAAAAACTAATCATGAGTGATGCAACAAAACTGAGTGTACAATCTTCATCATCACAATCATCGTATATTGCAATAGCATCATAACAGTGGAACGAAACCAAGTCGGCTACATAGACAAGGATAGCCATGGTGTGCCACCCAATCAACATGCTTATCCATGTTGTGGAAGGTCCCAATAACAACCAACCATATAGAAGAACATTGTTCCCATAAATCATAATTAATTAATGAGTTTGAGGTCTAAAAACTATCCAGTCACAATCTTGCTTCAACGGGCCATATGGCATCATCCGGTGATTCATGCTGCAACCGACTGAGAAAATGGTGGTGGTGATGGTGGTGGTGGTGGTGGTGGTGGTGGTGGTGGTGGTGGTGGGGAGGAGGGTTGCCTCTGGTACGGTGACGCTAAGGGTTTGTAGGTCCAACATGACCTAATGGGGATGAACTAAGACTGGATATGTTAGAGATACAATCATGGATCGGAGGAAGTAGAACTATACGAGAATAGAAGTGGAGGAGGTACGTGACTCGACTTGACTGCTTTATAAGCATCAGAATGGACAAGTGCTTAACCGCCCACGCCTCTCACTCCTTGTGTTCCACTTACCACATCCCCATAGATATTGGGCCACACCGCCATATCTCACGACAACTGCAACAGGGTAAGAGAGGCGGGAGACGAAGTTAAGTTCTTGGCAGAGGCTAAAGCAATGGGCTGCCATCAAACTTGACGTCTTTTTCACGGTCCATAAATGTAAAAGACTTAAATTTCGAGTGTTTGTCTGATTTGGCCTGAAAGTCTTGATGCTTTCTGTTTTAGTGTTTGTACACTTTTGTAGTTCCTAACATCTCCAAAATAATCGGTACAAGTTGGCAATTTTCACTTAGATGTGACACATGTTCAGTTAAAACAAATAATATAACTTGCCGCTAACATAAAATGTGTATACCTTTTGTTTAATATTTATGAATTATTTGGCACTGCATGTTGAAAACCCTGCTATGGATAGCTGCGCGTATGAACATGGATTTGCATATTACATTTCGACTGATTTTCAGTGGCTTGACATTTCGGCTCGTGTCTTGTGGCAAAGCTGGACGCACACGTCACTCAATCGGCTCCATTTAGTATGTTATCCAAAGGTTATGGATCTAAAGCGACCCTTCTTCCTCTGCTTTGTTCGGCGGGTTGAATGAACTCGTTTCCAATTGTTAACTTGTAAGTCTCCACACGGAAACTACACCAGGGGCACTTGAGGTGTAGTTTCTGCATTTGTTGTTTCCCCTGGCGTCTTGTTGCTCGTCGCTTCGGTTCATAAAGATTCTAGAGCCTACTTGTGTTCACTAACAACAGCTTTCCGCTTTTGATAGTCTTTGTTGGATAGAGACAGAAAATAGGACAAACAGCGGCGAAAACCTAACCCGATTTCATTGATAGTTCATTTACTTCATATGAGCGTTGCTTGGCATGTCGAAAACCTAACCCGATTTCATCCTTACTACAGCGGCGATCAATTTTGCAAGGATGCATATATATTCATAGGGAGATGATCAATCATGCCGTGATAAATTAAACAAAATAAAGGAGGTTCTCGTTTTCTCCGTGCTTAGTGCCTTTCTCGATCGAAAAGCATGATAAAGCAAGTTAACCCCTCTGAAAAAGATGCTTCATTGTTGCTCTGCAGTGACCGATGCCACATGTTCCATATCTGACAGTCCGGGCACATTGAATTTCTGAGATTTTTTGCTTCGGATGTTGGTGATCTCCATCAAGTCTACCAGCTTTTAATTTTCTCGGCGACCACAAGGCTCGTCGCCTTTTTATTACTCAGCCCGTTCTAAAATAAACGACATTTAGGATAGCTAATTTAGTTCAAAATAAACTAGATTTCTTGTTCTAAACGTCATTTATTTTAGAACGGAAAGAGTATTTTTTTTTTGAGATGTCCCTCCTTTACTTCTGTTACTCGTACACTTGTGTCACATGTTTCAGATAGAGATACAACAGCGAGGATCGAACTCTTTAATTATGATGATGCTGATGTGTCGAAACGGGTGTGCGATGCGTGACAATTGTGATCATCCACGTCACGTTGAATGTACTGTATGAAAATTCAGAAAACAAATAAGCATCCACATCACCGTTATATCTGTTCGAGTGGAAGTTCCAGGCTTATTTGTGCAGCGCAATGTAACTCGATCGAATCCTTGAGACACGCCATCCCTGGGAGAGAGGGAGAAAATTAGCAAACAACAAAGTAATTCAGAGTATGACAAAATTGAAAATGTAAACATGTAACATTTCGGATAAAAATAACAAGAGTGAGGATGCATAATTGGCCTCTACTTACAGCAATGCACAACAGGAAAACGAATTATTTTCGTCGGCTAAATATATTTTCGTCGGCCCTCACGAAAATAGGTGTAATTTCGTGAGCCACAACCTAACTCACGAAGATTTGACCTAATTTCGTGGGCCCTAGGCAAAGCACACGAAAATATTTTGAACTTTCGTGGGTTAAGTCAAGACACACGAAAATAGAAGATAATTTCGTGGGTTAAGGCAGGGCACACGAAATTGGAAGCTAATTTCGTGGGTTTTGTGAAGCACACGACAATATTGGACACTATTTTCGTCGGCTTTCGGGACGGCACACGAAATTAAATGTTATTGTCGTCGGTTTCACTGGACACACGAAAACACACTACATAAATTCGTGGGCTTCGGACCGGCGCACGAAAATAAGCGCGGGATTTACTGTCCCTCGGAACGAGGTCTTAACTTCGTGGGCTTCTCCGACATGCACACGAAATTACAGAGAATTAATTTCGTGGGCTTCAGCGCGGCACACGAAATTAGGCTGATACACGGGCAGTTTCTGACAGGCACACAAAAAGAGGCCATATTTTCGTGGGCCTCTGACAGGCACACGAAATTAAGGCCCAGAATCTGACAGGCACACAAAAAGAGGCAGCATTTTCGTGGGCCTCTGACAGGCACACGAAATAACGGTGATGTAATTTCGTCGGCCAACCCTATGCACACGAAAATAAGATGTATTTTCGAGGGTTTTGATGAGGCACACGAAATTAGCTCGGAGCTATTGTCGTCGGCTGACATTGTGCCCACGAAAATACCTAATGTTTTCGTGGGTTTATTGAAAGCACACGAAATTAACGCATTATTTTCGTGGGTTTAGGTTTGGCCCACGAAATTAGCTCTTATAACGAGACCGGGCAGAGGTTCGGTTTCATTTTCACGCGCAGCCGCCGCCAGCACTCGCGCCGCCGCCGCCAGCACTCGCGCCACCGCGCTGCTCGCGCGCCACCGCCGCCAGCATTCGCGCCGCGCCGCTGCTCCCGCTCACGCCGTCGACAGCTGCACCACCGTCCACAGCCGCAGGAAGTATTCTCGCCGTGCAGGTGAGTGGCAGCCCGTACGTGCTCTCTTGTCGAGTTTTCGCCGTGCAATGCTGCTGCGCCGCTTTGAACTGTAACTGAGGCGCTGCTCGTGCCAGGCTGGGTCGCCGGCTCTCCACCGCATCGTCCCATCACGCCACCTTCTCTTCGTGTCGTGCTGCACCCACTTGTCATCGGTGAAGCTGCTGCGCCGCGCCGATTTTGTCGCCACTGCTGCAAGACTGCACCGACCGTCTCTACTCCGAGTTCGGCTCATACGTTGCTCCAAAGTACGTATGACATGTAGTGGTTAATCCAAATTTTGTGATCGTGGAAATAGAATGCAACTCGTGTGGTAATTAACTTTGATTTGTTTTTAGCGTAGATGATAAAAATTTCATATTTAATTTTTTGTTTCGGCTAACGTAATATATAAAGATGACATTGTTGCTGATTAGATAGTTAATTTTTTATTTGATAGAGATTGTTAGTTCAAAGATAATTTACTGATATGTAAAGAAAACTTGCTTGATATTTTATTGTGGCTTGCCGTCGCCCTAATTCGTCGTAGTTTAATTTCTCGTTTGAAGATAATGTTATAATACCATTTTTTATTCATTACTATAATTAACGTGCATGCTTTATTTTATGTGTTGTGGATTTGTTTGATGCCTTTTATGATCGTGCATGTACCATATATATCTATGCAAGAAAAGTGACTAGTAGCTCATAACAAAGTGTAACACTATTAAGAACCCTGGGCATCAATTTTTTCGCGGTTTCATTTTAGAAAACCATAACAGGGAACCTTGGCTCGTACATAATCACTGATGGGAGGAGTATAACTTAAAAAGGCTGACCCACTTTACTATCTTTTCTTCGTTCTTTCCTACTTTTACTCGTTCTTACCCTTTTCTAGTAAATCACTTCGAAAATGAAACCTATACAATATACGTCACCCGTTTCGGACCGGCTCGTCTCACATGCGTTATGCATGTGAGTCGTGTAGGTTCGAAATTGTCTCTTTTTGGACAGCCTGGGAGTGACCGAGGGGGCGTGCTTATGATGAGACGCGGGGTCTGGATTCGGACGAAATTTCGATGGCGTAACCCTAATGTTCTCTGCTGCACGAAAACATTGCAATATTATTTTCGTGGGCTACAGAAAAGCCCACGAAAATAAGACAATATTATTTTCGTGGGCCCAGGAAGAAGGCCCACGAAAACAATCAGGTAGTATTTTCGTGGGCCCAGCTACAGCCCACGAAAATAGCAGGACATTATTTTCGTGGGCTGCACAATAGCCCACGAAAATTACAGGTCCACATTTTCGTGGGCCTGAAATGGGCCCACGAAAATAACAGGTTGATTTTCGTGGGCCCGAAGGTGGCCCACGAAAATAACAGTAACTCATTTTCGTGGGCTATATTGGCCCACGAAAATATGTATCTTCGTGGGCCCTCTGAGGCCGACGAAAATAAACTTATTTTCGTGAGCCGCCGACGAAATTAAATTTATTTTCGACGGGTTAGTTTCGTGGGCCGTAGGCCCACGAAAATAAGCAAAAAACCCACGAAAATAATTATTTTCGTGGGTTTTTTGCTTATTTTCGTGGGCCTCTGGCCCACGAAAATATATCGTATTCCTGTAGTGATGCTCATCCATTTTTATGGGATCATAGAAGGTCTGCTGATGCGTATCGTCGAAAACAGAGATCAGAAGCAAAAATAAAAGGACATCCCAATGGAGCTGAAGATTAAGCAACGAGGTGGACAAACTCGAGTCGATTCAGTAATTTAACTTGAAACTTCTTGGTAGAAATTTCCACGAAAATTTATTGGCGATCAAGATTTTAGTTTTTTGTGCCCCGTGTCTATAGTCCTCAGTGTGAACCAATGGGAAATATATATAATCTCTACCCTTTCTATCATTAGTTTACTTTCTCCCAAACCCGTCTTAACCAAGCTGAGAAGTTTGTTTGGACATTGACCACTACTGTTACATACTTAACAATCATGGGGCTGATCATCTGTGTAAAGACTAGGACTACGCGAGGCGCACGAGCACTAACGCCACGCGAGTAGTCAGAGACGACGGTTCTCTGACAGGGAGGTTAATTACTAGTAAACGGATGACAGCAGCATGAAAGGCAAATCACCATTGTATATAGCCGATTTGCGCTCAGGTCCGAACGCCTGGCAAGTTTATGCACGACTTGTGCGTCCCTGCCACGTAAACGTCTAGTGTTGATGTCTTTGTTCGAACTTGTACCTGAACAATAAGATGGACCCTAGCTAGGTCCTTCACACTACCGCTGACATCATATGCATACAAGGGAAACTGAAAACAGGGATATCTTGGCAGCAGGTCATTAGGTTCATATGCTCGTACGTGTATATCCACTGCAAGTGGCTACTGCGGAAAGATGAGCGTAGAACTAGCACGGGATGGTTGACTGAACTGGAGGAAAGATTTAAGGGGGGGCTCGTTTGGGAGGCCCGATCCCCGCCGGTCTCCCCTTGTTTTCCCGTGGCGGCCAGCTCACCGCTCACGCGTCAAGAAAACACGGGACAGTAACCTGAACGTCGTTTGGGAGATTCCTGCACGCGTTTCTTGGGGTTGGGCCCGGTTTCGATGGGTACGGAACCCTCGCCTCGGGAGGTCTGGCAGCTAGCCTCGTGTCTCTTCCTCATCATTGCTCGTCCATCGCAGCCATCAAGGTGCCACGAGATAGAATTAATAGTCATTGGAGCTAGTTCTTGAGATAGAATTTTGGATCTCAAAAATGTTGAAATGAGCGTGCTTTCAGCATGACATCTTGCTTGTGTGTTTTCCACTACTATAACAAGCTTCATCTCAGTCGGCTCTAAACGTATTACCACACGTGGTTTTCAAAACCGACTGGAACAAAGAGTATGTGATAATCAGCTATTTTCACAAACGAAAACTCAAATCGTCTGTGAAAAAAGTTATCACAGACGGTCTTAACCTTCATGAATCCGCCTGTGAAGACCCTTTATCACAAACAGTTTGTAACATAAGAGTTTCCTATGTGATAACTTACGGTTCTATACCTACGACTAGTCGTAATGTTTATCGTAGACGGTTTATAACGTAAATAATATCCGCATGTGATAACTTTATTATCGCAGACGGTTCTTTACCTATATTTATTACAGTCGAATTGTAACTAAAGAATTGCTATTATCTGATTAGGATGCGTATTGTTAGCGAGATCAGAGATACGAGCGCAAGTCTTGGTCCGTGGTTGTACCTACCAAGTCATCAACTATTTTTCTCTTACGAAACTCGAGTACCGACTCCTGACAGCGTACTGCGTCCTTTGTTTTTCTTTACTTCTAGAACGATTGGTTTTCTTTGCAGGCAGTAGTGCACGAGTCCACGAATGTACTGTGCCAGGTTTATTTCAAGTAATGATCTTGAGTCGTAGTACATGTTCTCATGATTCACATTCTCAGCCTCATACTTCTGGCGGATCAATGCAAAAGCTTGTCGTTCAAAGCTTATTAATGCTGTCCGAATGTCAAGCTTTCTGAACCGGAGGGGAGTATTGTTTTTTATGTGTTTAACAAGTGAGAGCGCTCCCGACCAACTTAGTAAGGCGCTACCACGAGTGACGCTATATTTCTGATGAATCATATCCACGGTAAGCTTGGTTCAAACCATTTGTTATTTCCCTCTTAAGCAAGAACTTAGGAAGGCTAACACGAATATTTACTTTGTCAATTCACCTCTTAAACAAAGTCATGGCTCAATTTACTCACATGAACAATTCATGTCGGTGCATATACTCCCTATTAAAGTTTGCCTTTTTGTCTCACTACATACAAGTTAAATTTGAAGGACAAATTGTACATACAATTTAATTTTGAAGGTCAAGTTTAACATGATAATAGTATGAAAATATGTTGTAATTATTTTAACATAGGTTTTTGTGTGAGTTGTCATCATGCAAAATTTAAGCTTTAAATTCAACTTCTATGTCGAGAAACAAAAAAAATGCAATTGGAGGTACATTGTACCAACTTGAATTTTTCAGGTGAATAAATTGAGTTAGGATTTTGTTTAAGGAGTCAAATGGATAAAATAAATTTTTCGGGGGTAAAATGAACCTTTTTTCCCAAGTAAATCTCATCTGGAATGTGAAGGGTTGAGATCACTGAACCCTACAGAGAGCTCATCAAACAAGAGCCCAAGCCCGAAGCTTTGGTTGCACCGAACCAATCTAAAAGTTTGTTTAATGCATCTCAACTTGGAGAAACAAAGACAGGAACTTTTAAGATGGAATGATATGGTATACACATGAACATAGTGTGCGTACCTTTTTATAAGAAATACATATAGTATACGAGTATGTATATATTAGCTGTCGTTAAGACATTTGGTGCCCTGCAAACCAGGGCAAAAGTAAACTTAGCCGCACAAGTACAAAGAGGAAGAACAGAAGGTTCGAGAGTGCCATATGGCAACATGGTGTAAACATGAATATGATATGCGGATTTTTTTATTAAAAGATCATATGGTGTAACAATATACACATTCGCTGTTGGTACGACATATATTCGTGTACTTCTTGGAAATGGACGGTAATTAAACCAACCCGATTTTCCTTCATTAGAGTTTATCTTGTGCGCTTAAGCACCAACTGTTGACGACTTTTGCAAGCGTCCTTGTTTAACATGATGATATGATGATGATATATTCTCCAGTAGTTCTAGAATGATTTTTTTCTCTGGGGGCCTGGGTAACAATCCATGAATGTATGGTTACACGACTTGATCTGTTCCATTTCGAATACATAAACAAGGAAGACTAGACCTATTTAGGGGCCGTGCCAATTTAATCATCAATCATGTTGATTGTGTAATCTCTGATCAACTTAATTTGAAGCGTATTTTTTATGCTAAATGATAGACGGTTAGGTTTATCATGATTAAACCAATCCATCTTCTTTTGAGTCTCAAGATCAGTATAGGTGTTGTATTTATAACTATTTAATTTTTTAGTGGAAGACGAGGTTCCGTCCACAACGAAATATGTTTATTATTGACGAATTTGGAGTCCGTTGGCGCGTCACGGCATGGATGCATGAAACACACGTCATTCCGGCTCGTGTTCCAAACAAGCGAGTATTTCTTTTTATTTTTTCTGTTCTTTTGTGCACGAGATGCCTCCATACGTACTGCCGATCGAATGCTGATTGCTGACTACACATACACACTTGTGGAGGAAAGAGTGTGCGCGTTGCGCACCACATCTCTCGCGCCACGAAGGCCGCTTCACTTGTTGTTTTTTTCTTTCGTCACGTGGCCATGGGCCTCTGTTTTTTCAACTGCGACCAAGCAGATCGACTGACTGAAAACGCGCTGGCAACGGGCGATTCGTTGTGGACGACGCGGCAACGACGACGACAACAACTGTTTTATCGCGTCGATCTGCATGCAATCCGCGCGTGGTCGAGGCGAACACTTGACCGACGCCGTCCTGCAAGAGTGGGGATGCCTTGAGGATTGCAGCGGACCTGATCCTGGTTTCAGGCTTCAATTTAACTGCTCTTATTCCTTTTTTATGTTTCTTTCTTTATTTTTGTTTTTGCAGAAACTGCACGCATCTTCTTTCCAGTTGTTCCTGAACGAGTCAATGCCAGATCTCCTTTTCGTGTGTGAAAAAGTCAGTGCCAGATCAAGCAGTGCATTATTAAACGGAATAGCTGACTGTTTTAAGCGTCAGCTTGCCCTCTGAAATGCGAGTAGTCTAGTCCTACTTCTAATATTACTGATAGAAAATGTGTCGTGTCAGGAATAAACTTACGCTGCGATGAGATGTTACTGTATTCACAATTCATAAATATTTTAAGACACTTTTTCCACGAGTGACAGTTCTTCTCGTTTTAGCGGTCATACAGATGCCGCTAATCAGAACTTAAACCTGTGTTTACTTCACAGTAATGAAGATTAAAAACACTTTGGACGACCACAGCCGTACATATGGGCGGCCTCATAATCACCTCATGCAATGCAGGGTACGATTGTCAGGATTGTAAAAGGTGAGAGAAATAGGTTACTGTTCCCGTATGCTAAAATTTAGAACTATGGTATTACTACTCCCTGCACTAATGTACAGCTTGCCATTATCCTACAACACACGCCCTATTCTTTGTCTTCCATCGGGCAAGTTTAGTGGAACGGAATTATACACGACACATGAAAAAGACAACTCGTTATGTGGGTGTGGTCTATAAAACTATCTCAAAATTACATGCCCATGCATGAGATGGTTATTTACACGTTACCGGTATATTTGCCTGTAATTACTGTTAAGCTACTATGCACCGATCGGTTGACCCTAAAAGCTTAAGCTGATTGGGAAGGATGGACAATTCACTTATATTTCATCACTCGCCCTCACGTGCAGGCTCTCTTCGGCCGCAAACATGGAATAGGAGTCGACTGTAATTTATTTTAATAAATCGCGCCCGCTAGTATTCGAACTCGAGAGCTCTGGCTCTGATACCATGTTAAGCTACTATGCACCGACCGGTTGACCCCAAAAGTTTAAGCTGATGGGGAAGGATGGACAATTCACTTATATTTTAACACTTACATCTTTCTTCTTTCACTGAAAAGCTTACATATTAACTCAAATGAACTTAGTTTTACACAGCCAGAACCGGATGACTATCATATCTCGTTGCAAATTTGAAGTTAGCACACGTTGAAATTTCTGAACCGTGACTTTGAATAGCAGCATCCAACTGAAAAATGCTAAGCACGGATACAAAAATAGTACATAATTAATACTCTGTTTCTTTGGAACCAACCCAAGTTTGCAAAGTACACATAACAAGCCTACTGAAAGGGGAAAAATATTAAGGTGCCCGGCGCGCGTCTGCCAGAAGAGAGTCTTAGAGATCGTTTTGGATTTGATGCCTAACTCCAACTTAATCCGGTCCGCTTCCTACCCTCCTTCATCGCCATTAACCGGAACCAAACAAGGAACGGGAAAAAGGCTACAGCTTCACGCACCCTCGAGGATTCAACGCCCTGCCTTGTTCCTACACGATTTGTTTGTAGAAACCCAGTTCACCCCCTTTTCGAGATTGGGCGTCGGGAATGGTAACCCGTCGCTTTCCCCGCCCGGATCCCCCCCCCCCCCCTCTCACCGAATCGCTTACGTTCCTGCGTGTTCGCGGTCCTGTCAGCACGAGTGTCTCGTTGTTTCGCCGGTGCGGAGAGGCATTCAGGGGTATGGTTCCTGTTCGTTAACAACCTTGATGGCGCAGCTGGAGTTTCTAGCTCCTTTGGTTGAGATGAAGGTGATGGCGACTCCCATTCCTGCCGCCAAGTCTGTGTGCTGGTTCTGGGAGATGATAAATTTGGAACCTACGTACAGGTGGCTAGATGCTAGACCAAAACGTTTTCTCCTAGGATAGGATGATTTGATATGATCTGATCTGATCGGATGTGATGTGATTCTCTCACTCGGTGCCTCTATGTATTCGAGCTGTGCAGCTCAAAGAGTTCGATATTAAGCCAATATAAAATCACGAAATCTTGATATATTTGTCAATTTGAGTTTGCCTGGATAGGAAAGGATCCATGTAAGATTGGTATGTAAACTTATTTTGAGTAAAGGGAGGAGTATACATTCAAAACAGACACTACTAGAACGCATCAATGTACATGAGAACACCACAAGGTCGTCTCGTTTTGCTTTATGCAGTTATCCTCTGCTTTCCAACTTCAGCAGTTGCTCAGTTAACGGTCGCAACACGTTGATCAATGGCAGAGGCGTAGAGTTCATAGTCATAAGCTAGAGGCACGCCGTTTCAACAGTTTCGTTAATTAAAACGCCGAGACCAAGTTAACCTAGCAACAAATAAAATATTTATGGGGCGAGCCGGAAAGAAAAGAAAAACAACCATGCGTGCATGGTTTGGCGAGTCAAGTCAACGGTCAGCGAAGCGACATTGTCATCCGATGGAACTGAGCAGGCCTCGACGCGGGCGTCCTTCCCGTGTTACCGGTGGAGGAAGACGAAGAGGAAGAAGAAGGCGTCCATATATACGGCACGGGTTGGCAAGTCGTCCGTCCACACCTCCCTACAGCTACAAATACTCGTAAACTCGTGCTGCACCCCTCGACTCGCGATCCGAATCCAGCGTTTGCCGACTCCATCACAAACTCAGAGGATCGGAGCTTGATCGTAGCGGCAGCAAATTAGGGTGTGATCCGAGGTCGAGCTGTTATTCGAGGAGATTGCATGGTAATAAGACCTTCGTCATCATCATCATCATGACGGTGAGGTCCAATAAGAACAAGAATAAGCAGCAGGAGCGGTCAGTCTGGCGGCTCTTTTTCGGCTGCCTTGGCGGCGACGGCGCGGCCGGCCGGAACGGCAAGGTCCGTCCGGGCACGAGGAAGCACCTGCCGCCCAGCCCCGCTCGGTCCCCGCCCGCGACGGGCCTGCAGCAGCGCCTGTCTCTGACGGAGGTGATGAGCACGGCGTCGGACCAGGACCTGTCGGTGTCGCTGCCGGGCTCGAACCTTCACGTGTTCACCGTGGGCGAGCTCAAGGCCGCGACGCAGGGGTTCATGGACAGCAACTTCCTCGGCGAAGGCGGGTTCGGGCCCGTGTACAAGGGCGCCGTCGCGGAGGGCGCCAAGCCGGGGCTCAAGGCGCAGCAGATCGCCGTCAAGCTCTGGGACCCCGAGGGCACGCAGGGACACAAGGAGTGGCTGGTACGTGCCTAGCTGTCTCTAGCTTATACGTACTTCCGTATCGTCGTACAGCAAGCGTATATACTCTTATGTGCGTACATGCGTATACAACGCGTGTAACGTTTATGTAAGTAAGAGGGAATAACAGTTAATTAAACTGGAACTGCTGTCTACTGGGTGCAGTCGGAGGTGATTTTTCTTGGCCAACTTCGTCACCCGAACCTGGTGAAGCTGGTGGGCTACTGCTGCGAGGAAGAGCACCGCCTTCTGGTATACGAGTACATGCCCAAGGGCAGCCTCGAGAACCACCTCTTCAAGAGTGAGTACCATTTTTCTTAACTCCTACACTAATAATCCTTTTTATTTTACTCGAGTTTGCAGCATTGCAATTAGCCTACCTAACGTGATTGGCACAGAAACTTTGTTGTTGTTGTTGATATATACATATCAGCAATTATATATATATATATATATATATATATCTGAGAGGCAATGCCATCATCACTACAAGTATATTTGTTCCACAGCAGTGCATACATATAGTTCCGCCGCCATGCGTAATTGCGTCAGCAGAATGGTGGATGGCACCACCGGTGGCAGGCTGACAAACTAGTTGTACGGCATCACCTAACTAGGGTAGACGGACCTTAGTTGTAGTGCACTACCACACCAGGCAGGCATGCAGCCAGTTGTTTTTGGCCTCGTCAACGATCAATCGACTAGCTCCAGCTAGCTCGCACTGATAGCTTCGACTCAACCAATGACCAGTAAACGATCAGACAAAGTTGGGAAGATTAGGTGACAAGGAAATCTAGGAACGTGCCAAATTAAAGGTGGTTGACCAGTCTAAAATTACATAGGCCCTGCTCACTTTACTGCTGGCTCCAGCTCGACCCTTCTCCGTTTCGTCCGACGATCAAATTTGAAGCCGGTAATATATGGGGACTAGCCAGTTAAGATAGGGAAGGTGCGGCCATACAAGCTAGTCAAATTTTGGCAAACAGTCAAACACCTAACTAAGCCACTATACCTACCTCTGAAACGTTATGTCCCCGGCGGCAGTACGTATTGTCATAAGAGTAATAATAATGGATCCAAATGTAAATTATGTTCATACATGTTTATGTATGTGAGTGCACGTATGCTTGCCTGCTAGTATGTGTATAAAATTAGAGCTTCCCAGTTGACAAACAATAGATGTAATACGTCGATGCCCCAGCAGCCAGCTAGTTTTTCACATCAATATAAATACTGGTATATATTCTAGTGAAGTAGTCACACATACACCTCATTTTTTTAGGGAATGTGATGATTATATGTTGTCTGAGGAAATGTGCTATGTTCGTCGTTTATTTGAGCTGAGAAGTTCAGGTCATGTCTGCTGCTGACCGCGGTCTGAGATGGATGATGTGTTTTGCGAGATGCAGAGTTCCCGCCCGTGTCGTCGTGGTCGACGCGGCTGAACATCGCGGTGGGCGCCGCCAAGGGACTCGCCTTCCTTCACCACGCGGAGAAGCCCGTCATCTACCGCGACTTCAAGACGTCCAACATCCTGCTCGACCCGGTAATATATAACCAATCGATGGATTCAATCTCCATGTGTTCCGTTTACAGATTCAGTTCTCCCTGATGAATCAACTGATGACCGGTGAAAAAACACAAGGCGTTCAAGTTGAGTGTCAGTAGTTTGACCTGGTACATATAAAAAAATTAGAGGACTTTTTGGCGGCAGCTCAAACTGCTTTTCGTACTGCTTCCCTTTAGAAAGATTCTTGAACTAGAAAAAGGTAAAGCTAGAAAAAGGAAGTGGAGTAGTTGGAGGAGGAATATTACTTTTCAAAGTTTTCGTTTCTCCAGAAATGTCAAGATGACTAGATGGAGTGTTCCCATACCATTCCGTACTCTTTTCAAGAGACTTCTGGTGTCGCAGTTCCAAAGTGGACTTGGGATGGGAATTGGGCCGTGATGGGCTGAACTAAGCTCGAGAGACATTAGGCCCAGCCAAGCAGAAACCGGCCCAGTTTAATCCAGTGCTTGGTGTGTCTAACAAAAAGCAGCAAACATTTCATTACATTGTCTCACAAAGAAAGGTTGCTAAGATGGCTAACCTTTTTTGTTTTCGAGAATCGAAGATGGCTAACGGTCTTTTTACGCTGCCATGATGTTCAGAACTACAAGGCGAAGCTGTCGGACTTCGGACTCGCGAAAGACGGCCCTGAGGGCGACGATACCCACGTGTCCACTCGTGTGATGGGCACCCATGGCTACGCCGCTCCGGAGTACATCCTCACCGGTAACGTCAACTTCTTCTTCTTTGGATTTCCTGACCGCGAAGAGCGACTTAATCTCGACTTAATATATCAGGTCACTTGACCGCGAAGAGCGACGTGTACAGCTTCGGCGTGGTCCTCCTGGAGATCCTGTCCGGGCGGAAAGCCGTGGACAAGACGCGGCCCAGCAGGGAGCGGCACCTGGTGGAGCACATGCGGCCGTGGCTCAAGGACCCGGCGAAGCTCGGTCGCGTCATGGACCCGGCGCTGGAGGGCAGGTACCCGGCCGCTGCGGCGCACAAGGCGGCCATGGTGGCGTACCGGTGCCTGAGCGGCAGCCCCAAGAACCGGCCGGACATGTCCGCCGTCGTCGAGGACCTGGAGCCGCTGCTCGACGTCGTCGCCGACGACGACGTACCCGGCGAGGCGGCGGCGCGGGAGGGTGTGGACAAGGAGAGGTCGTCGTCGAGGAGGAGAGGTGACAAGAAGGGCAGCAATGGCCATGGGCGGAATAATAACGAAGCTAACAGGTCCCCGAAGAGGGCCGTCAGGAGGCGGGCTCCGGTGCAACGAAGCCAGGAGTTTTGGGAGTGGCACATGCCAGCCGCGGACGGGAACGTGTAGTAGTAGTAGCAGCAGCAGCAAATATTATCAGTGTTGTACGCGGGCGTGTAAAAAATTGACATGTGAAATGTAGGTGATGTACGTAGTGCTCTTGTTTTGCTCTGTCTCTCTCTCTCTTTTCTCTCTTTGTTCAGGGGTTCAGGATGATTGCACCACTTATTGCATCCCTGTAATTCAGAAAAAAATCTCTTTTGGTGGGGGCTAGCTTGGCCTCTTCTTCCCTGTTCATCTTTTGAACGGTGATGACTCACGAGATGAAAGGCAAAGCAAAGGCAAATAAGTACAGCAGCGCCACTCGCGCCTGTCTCGTTTTCGTTGTCGCGGGTGCAGTGGGTGCTAGATCGGGGCAGGCACTAGTAGGCAGTAGGCACAGTCGGGGCAGGGATAGATGATGGATGCCTTTTGGACAGTGTGTGGGACAGACAAAAGGAAGCAGGGAGTAGTATGTACGGTGCCCACTTGAATGAATCTTAAACTGTGATGATGATGGCATATATAGTCCAAAATTGTCCGGCCAGTTGGCATCAGCAGAAGCGACAAGAGTTTCATTTGTTGCAATTAATAATCTACTCCTAAGTAGAGGAACAAACATCATTTTTATCTTCAATATACACCTACGGATGAACAGATGATCGTATACCATGAACAGTAACACGAAGTTATGCTTGCACTTAGTAACGGTTTAGCTGCTGGTTTGACCAGCCCTTCCAAGACAGTATGTACTATGCAACTAGGCGTGTACCCGACAGATATACGCGCCAAACCAAACCAGACCAAACGAAAGAAGCCACACCAACAACTAGCATGCGGATTTGACCAAAAGAGAGGAAAGCGCAGAAGATCCAGACGCTCGCTCCGTGATCGAGCGGCGGGAGGCGCTTCCACGTACCGGCCTGTCAGACATACGTACAGTGGCGGTCGTGATCGACGCACATGCGTACAGGAACGAGTAGAAGCGTATACGTGCGTTGGCAGTGGCCCAGGCATGCACCCCCGCTCTGCCCTGATCGACACGCGCGCCACGGTACAAAAGTAGACTACAGCGACGGGGCCGGTCCACACCCTCGCACCTATCCATCGTCCACAGATTCGCGTCGCCTGTGCCGTCGTCGTCTTCGTCTCGACGCGACCAAAGCACCACTGCAGCAACCGAGACCGTTGGATCGGATCGGATAGCAGAGGAACGGCTGTCTGTCGGGACCTGCCCTAGGCCGCAGCATGCAGTAGCCCCTATAGGTCACTGTTTTTTGCTGCAAACGGGAGAGCGTCAATATCAAGGTCTCGCCGGAAAAAAAGAAGTCGATTGGCATTGGCTCAAGAGTGCACACTTGCTGCTTTCGTTTCATTTTAGCTAACCACCCCCAGATTACAGGCTAATAGCACATTATCGTGTGTACGTGCAAGTGGTTTCGCCAACTCCCCGGTACCGCGGCCGCGGGAGAGGTCACGTCCATCCGGTAGCCCATGCTGGAGCTACGGTGGCCAGGGTACTTCAATTATTTCAACAGACACGTGATACTCTTGCCACACACACCACGCAGGCAGAATAAAGTACGGTACAACTCAACTCTGTCGTCCGTACTGACAACGTACGTTACTCTCGCCTTGCCGTGTGTACAGGGACTTTCAACAAAAACAACCTTTAACTCCCAACTTTCAGTTACCGAAGTTTGGAATTTTGGATGTCGATCACGGTGAGCCTGAAACATACAGATAATCTACTATCTGGAGATTTTTGCACGTCATCATCAGAACCATCGTCCATTTTAATGAGGAAGGAGTTCCGAGTTTATATGAGAATTGCTAATTTTCAGACATCTCAAATTAGATCTAATGATTATACTAACTCTCTCTATTTCAAAATATTTGATAGTGATTAGTTCAAATTTAAACTAGCCAGCATTAAATATTACGAAACAGAGAGGGAATATTTTTTTATAGTTGATACATTAACAATTGTTTTATAGTTTGAAAGAAGATGCTAATTTCTATTACTTACATAATTTTGAACCACTTTGCTAGAACGCAGGTGACTGAGGTATTAGAAGTAGGTTTAGAGATCCTAGGTCAGGATCTGCAGATTTTAGGCTATGGTTTGGGGAACACCTAAGATCGCCAAGCATAGAGGAACGCTAGTGAGCGCGAGGGAGAGGAGTGGAGGTCTAGGGGCTCGTTATCAACAAAAACAATACCTTGGTTAAATTTATGACTTGAAACAGGATAGATTGGTTAAAAAATCTAAAAAGAACAAGAATTGAAATCTAACAACACGAAATGTAGAGGAAAATAAAATGAAAATAGACTAGTCACTAAGCCTCAGACTGTGATCGTTATCGAACCTGGAAACGAGTGGCTCATATGCATGCTCGTGGACAATGTCAGTCTCTCGGCCGGAGCGTCATTGCTGAACCAAATCTGTTTAAACTTCATCCCTTTCTCCCGTTTGATTTGATATATTCAGATGATTCTAGTGGCACTAGTATGGTAGCAGCACAGCACATGTTGCACACTGCCCTAGCGCGTGACAGACAGCAGCGACCGAGTTAGTGTGCGGGGAGTAACAGTGCCCACGCGCCCCACTGACTGAGACTGCTCGCAGCAGTAACCGGGAGACGAGCGGCCGGGTGCTTTGGAATTACGGCGGGCCATGGTGCGACAGTCATCCAAGTTCGACAGTGAATCTCGCCCCATACGGAATATCGCTCGCTCAAATCCGCGCGCGAGTGAGGAACTCACCGGAAACTTGTCGTGGCTCCCCCGCATCATCTTCCTCGAGAAAAAAAAGGAAAATGAGAGGAAAAAGAGAAAAAGAAAAAAAGGGAAGAAAAGAGAAAAAAAGGAGAAATCAGAAGCGAGAAAGGAATAAAAGGAAAGGTAAAAAAGAATTGAGTGAGTTTTTATGTAGTGAATGTAACACTGTTAGAATAGAACTAATTGTATGATTTAAATAAAATTGAAGTGGATATATGATATAATAAAAAATGGCTACTATTTGATATAGAATATAGGTTTAGAGAATGATTGTAGCAAAAAACTGTAAAATAGAAAGAAATATTTTAGAAAAAAACTATATAGTGAGAATATTACTCTCTCTGTCCCAACAAGACTCTATTTCTAGCTTTGATTTAATCTTGCTTTGATTAATGATTTTTATAACTTTAATTAACTTTAACAATATGAGACTAATACTTTTAGACTCATTATAAAAAATATTTCTATAATATATATATTTTGTATGTTATTTGAATCTAAAAAACATTTCTATAATATATAATTTGTATGTTATTTGAATCTAAAAAATATTTCTATAATATATAATTTGTATGTTATTAAAGTTGATTAAATAATTTAAAGAACCTAGAAATAAAGTCGAGTGGCACAAAGGGAGTATGTTAGAAGAGACATTTTGAGTACGAGTAGACAGTTGAGTGAGTCTGAACCCGTTTCTCCGTTCGTCTCTCTCCCTGTAGATCCGGCCCCGACAAATTTTCAAGGCCCATCCTCTCTCTCCTCTGCCACACTGCTTGCGATGGATCGAGCTCTCTCTCTCTCACTGATCGCTCAGCTCGCAATAACGTCTCGACGCGGCGGCGGTGGCCTGCCGCAGCGACGTTCGTCCCTGTCCTGCAAAGCGCCACACCACACAGCGTCCCCTCCGACCCATAGCTCCATTCCGGAAACGAAAGGCCTCGCGCCGTCTCTCACCTCCATCATTACCGCCCGAAACGGCAACCCCCCACCATCCTCCATGTGCTCCCCCCTCTGCGCTGCGCCTTGCCTCGCCACCATCATTAATCCGCTGCTGAGCTCGCACTAGCAGCCAGCAGGTAGCAGCTAGCTCCCTCATCATTCCTTCCACTCATCAGCCGCTAGCTGCATCATCACTCGCCTGCTGCTCCTTGGAAGCTAGCTGGCAGCGGCGGCTGCTGGCTGATCAGCTCGTCGAGGATCGCCCTACCGTTGAAGAAGGTTGAGGTGGCAATGGCGGCGGCGGCGGCGGCGCCGAGGCCCAAGTCGCCGCCGGCCTCGCCCGACCCCTGCGGCCGCCACCGCCTGCAGCTCGCCGTCGACGCGCTCCACCGGGAGATCGGCTTCCTCGAGGTACACACGGACTACTCATCGATATGATTAACGCCGCCTGCAGTTCTTGCATAACATCATAGCTCATTTACACATGCATTATTTCTGAATCGATCCTGATTCAATGCGCTCTCCAATCTTTGCATCATTTCATCCCTCCCCTCCCCCGTTACACTGTTCTCAGCTGCAGTAAACTTGGAGAAAAAACTCGGTGCAAAATTTAAAATACATACAAAATAATGTCTGTGGGTCAACGAAATTGATTACACAGGGACCAAAAAAGTGTTTTATTTTTCTCCGGAACTGAGAGCAAGAATCGAGTATGCTCTACCTAAGAGTGAACGAGTGATAAGACCGTTAACTGGGGAGCAATATTAGTTTATTCCAGCTATAATCTCGGGTCTCTCCTCTAGGCACGTGCGGATCGTACCATCGATTTGCGCGCGTGTCAAGGCTAACCCTGTCCTCTTTATTCCTTTTGCCTACCATTTCGAACTCGCTACAGCCTCCATCTGCCTTGCCGGCTTCTCCTAAACTATCTCCAAAGGAAGCCCCCTATATGCACCGTTATGATGTAGTGTGCTATCTTATTTTGTTCTAGGGTTTATGGGATTTAGGATCTACCATCTCTCAACTGGTACATCCTTTTTCATATCATATGGCAACATGCATGTTTGGTTAAGCCTTATTTGACTAGTCATGTATGCGTGTCATTTGACTTTGACTGCCGGTAGAGCTCTAGTTCCTAGTGTTATTTAGTCCCCATCGAATGGGTCTTAGTCTTACCATTCATATTATTTTTACTGCTTATTTTCTAAGAGAGTTGCTAATTTTTTCAGACATGAAATTAGCATCTTGTTCTGACCTATGCCTTGAGTCGTCGAATCTAAATCAAACAATTCTAACTTATATTTTTTTCTATAATCAATACAACATTTTTTATTATTCAATACACAATCCTATAAAAATAGAAAAAAGACAACTAACACATAAATCTTGAGATTCAAAGAAGATTCTAATTTTAGACGACCGACAGTTAGAATTTCTATTTTTTAAACATGGTACTCCATCCGTTCTGAAATAAATGACGTTTAAGACAAAAAATTTAGTTCAATTTAAACTAAATTAGTTGTCCTAAACGTAATTTAATTCAGAACAGAGGGAGTACTTGTTACTATTTCAGAGTTGGCGTGCTTTTGGATGATATTACATTTGATATGCTTATCTGTTAGTAAGACTCGTGATCAGCATCTATATGTATGCACCATGTTTTTATGGATCAAATTTGCGTATGATGATATCGGGAGTGCCGCAGTGCTAGATATTTCTAACCTACCCGTACTGTCTAACCTGTTCATTGGGAGCAATAAAATATCCATACAAAATTGTAATAATCAATACTACTATTATTGCTTACTGCCAGATGAGCCTGCCAAAATACAGCCTTACATGCAGGCAGGGCCTGGTCATGTCTACTCTCGGTCCCATAAAAAGTATCGATTAGGATTTATTAATTAAAGTTAATATAAAATAGCTTTCACCAATTATATATATAAACCATTAATATCTACAACATAAAATAAGTATAATATATAGATAGATTTTATGATGAATCTATTTATGATAATTTGATCTCCTAAAAGTTAGTATCTTTTCCTACAAACTTGGTCAAATTTGAGATAGTTTGAATTTGATCAGATCTAAACTGACACTTGTTTTACGATGGAGGGGGTACATGCCATCAGTTTTGTAAAATTTTCCAAACTCAGAGTAACCAGAACCACATGCTACAATATGTATCTGTTGATCTTATTGGTGCGACAAAAGTCATGTTTAGGTTGTTTTATTGTTATTTGTGCTAGCATGTATGAGATTCTTGACGCACGGCTTAATACTTTTATGTTGATTGAAGTAAAATATTAATGTCACTGATCGAGGTATATATATGGCTGCAAGATTTAAGCACCTCTCCAACATAAAAATGTTAGTGTTAGAAAGCCTTCTAATCTTTAGCACTCAACTTTTGAATGTTAATGTTGGAAAGCCTTCCAATCTTCTTCAATGTAGCACTCAACTTTTGAATGTACTGCGTGCTAAAAGTATCCTAGACAGCACCTGAAAAGATGACAGCTGAACACATGGCTTTTCTTTTACTGTATACTAGCTTTACTGCTATCAACAAAATATTATTATCCTCAGACCAGTTAATTTTATTTCAAGAGAATATTCATATGCAGGGTGAAATAAGTTCCATTGAAGGGGTCCACGCTGCCTCCAGATGTTGCAAAGAGTAAGATGCTTTTATTTGTTTTCAGTTTGGACAATGGTTGCAGAAATAGTGCATTAAAGGCATAATCTTAGATTATCAGAAAGAGAGGCTGTTAGGAAGGCTAAATGCCAAGAACACTGTCAAGGATCATCCAGATACTGGTACTCATTATATATATATATATATATATATATATATATATATATATATTGAAACTAGAATACTTTCAACTAGTAGGTCGGCTCGCACTTTCACATGGCTAGTATTGCTATTCTAACTATTACTAACGTTATATGATATTCAAATGCTCATTAACTTATTACTGCTATTTTTCACTACTGCTCGCGGATGAATATTTGTGCAATGGCAATAGTGGGTAATTTATAAATTTATATATGTGTATTTAAGTATATTTAGTTATAATAACAGTGGTGGGTAATTTTAAAAAACATGTACAATTGATTTTATACTAATATTTCATAATGACAGTGATGAACAATTTTTGTTTCTTTTTTTGTCCCGATTAACGCGGTATTTTTTAGACCTTGAGAGTGAACATGATGACTCTTTTGTTAGCCATGTAAAAGATTAATGTGACCTTTTTCCCAGACTTGAAAACACAATCTTGATTGACGTTACATGCTTGGGATTAGAAATCTCCAATTGTTTAAGGATAACTTATTTGATTTCTAGTGGACGGAGAGTGCACATCAAAATGAATAGAGGTTGTTGAAAAGATGGAGAATGATTGATGGAGTCTCTGATCAATTTTTGCAGGGTTGATGAGTTTGTGGGAAGAAATCCGGATCCATTCATAATGATGTATGGTTTTTCAGGTTGATATTTCGTCTATAATTTCATATAAATGGCACAGTCTCTTATTACCTCTGTTTAAGCGCAGTGGGCCACAGAAACGAAGTCATGATCGATCCTCCCATTGGAGGAAGTTTCGGTACGTTCCCTATCTTGATTTTCAGGGTTCTTTGGACGCATATTATGTTTCTATCGAGTCAATTACCTCCCCTAAGTATTGCCTGGTGGGGTACTAATCACCACATGGTATGTCTAGATTTACGATGATTTGGATGGTGTTTATTTAACTAGTATAACTTTGTTTTGAATATTTAACTAGCGTACAGTGTTAACCCCCTCCGTAATAAGTACGTACATAATCAACTTAATCTTTCTTTAACCATTACCGTCACATTTGACAGAATAGTCAACTCGCTACATGTACTGACAGAACTTGTCGTCGCCTGCGCTAATAATTCACTAACGTGACTCTTTCCAGAACCATCAAGTCAGTAGTACCATTTTTGCCAAATAATTCCTGAATAACCTGTCGAGTAGCAATCACCAGCTCGCTGTTCCCTGAAGCCTGTGTTTATGGGGTGCGTGGTAAATGGTCGTCACCGACGAGCTAACGGAGTGAAGGGTTTCACTGCAGAGCGAAGAGCTGCCTGAGCTACCTGTCGTGGATGTTCTGCTGCTGTTGCTGCTGCTGCGGCTGCGGCGGCGGCTGCTCGCCATTCCAGCTAACGAGGCCGCCGGCGGCGAGCTGCTCCTGCGGCGGGCGGCTGAGGAGGCGGTGCTGCTCCTGGAGCCGCTGCTGCCGGTGCCGCGTGGCGTACGAGAGCTGCTGCAGCTGCTGCCCACGCTGTTCGTGCGGCTGCACCTGCTCGTGCCCCAGCTGCTCCTGCGCCTGCCCCAGGTGCAGCGACGCGTGCTGCGTCCCTCGGTGCTGTCTCTGCTTGTGACTTCTTTCTTCGTTTTTGATGTCTCAGGCTGCTGGGGCATCTATTTCGTTACCTACCTAAAACAAATCTATATTGGACTTGTTGAACCAAACGGCGCCGAGGCGTTCTTCACTCGCCGGCACAGCACCTCTGCCGACAGACAGGGATACGATCCCTTGACGACGCTCGCGCGTGGTCAGACCAGGACGCTAGCAGCCGTAGCCGTAGCCGTTGCCACCATGGCATGGCACATGCACGGTGGGCAACGAAACGGAGGCTCCCATCACCAGCCATGCCGCACGACGTGACGGGGGGCTGGCTGGGGCCCGCGGCGCTAACGAATTGAGAATTGCCACGGACGCGTTGGGCTCTCTGCTCTACTCTTGCCGACGGTTTCTGGGCGTGGTCGCTTTCGTTCCCGGCAAGCATCCGAAACCATGCGTCGTTCAAGTTGCAGATTTGACAGATATTTTCGCCCCGAGCAACGCGCATCTCCGCGTGGGCGCGTGTATGGGGCACTGGGTCCCTGCTCAACTGTTTACAACTAGAGAGAGTAGGTAGTAGATCTATTTTGAATTATTTAATTCAACTGTTTACAACTAGAGAGAGTACCTAGTAGCTCTATTTTGAATTATTTAATTCGAAATGGAAGGAGTATATGGTTTCGTGCCTCTTATGGAGCTAAGGACAGACAACATGACCAGACCACACCCATGATCCATGCATCTATAATCTTTATAAACAATTCAATATTTGCATTGCATTGCCATTCAAAATGAATGGGTTCCGTTGAACCTGTTCAAAGTGAATGGTTTACTGCGTGTGGAATGCGCGTGTAGTCCACCTGGCGGGGCATCGTGTGTCCCAATGCATCCCCACCCAGCGCATCGTCGTTAACCTCCCTCTTAAACTTAAACCACACCAAAAGCCACATCCTCACTCCCACGCCTCGCCTTCCCCCGTCCCTTCTCCTGCCTGCCTGCCTGCCTCCAACCCCACGCCCGCTCCCCCCGGCCATGGAGGAGGCCTTCGCGCGCGCGGTGGAGGACGGCCTCAAGCTCACCAAGCGCCTCGTCCTGCCCGGCGGCGCGCTCCCGCCGCGCCCGCACGCCGCCATGGACAGGGGCGACCCCCTCGCGCCCGCCGACAGGCACCCCCTGCTGCCGGCCGCGCCCATGGCGTACGCCGTCGTCGTCGACCCGGGCGCCGTCGACAGCCCCGACGTGCCCAGCTACCAGCCCCACGTCTACGGCCGCCTCGACCCGCCCGCGCTCATCCCGCTCCAGATGCGGGAGGTCGACCTCCGCGTCGACGCCGCCGTCGCGCGCGCCGAGGTCACCCTCCGCGCGCGCTGGTGGGTGCACTGCGTCACGCGCAGCCGCGCCTGCGACTGCCGTGTCGTCGTGCCCATGGGGCACCAGGTCGTGCCCCTCCCCCCGCCTCCCCTTACAACTGTTCCAGTCCGATCACGCTTCCTTTTCCTCCGCGTGCTGCTTCCGGTGGTGTCCGCGTCTTAGCCACGGTTAGGCGTTGGAATGATTGGTACTGATCGAGTTGCTGTCACCCTGGCAACTTGATTTCTGTTAGGTGGTAGGGGCCCATGAATTCGATGTGCATTGTCATCCACTTGGGACTGCCCAAATCAGGACATACAATCTCTATGCCATTACTTCACAGCTGTATCCGGTTGGAGAACTAGTGATAAATCATGAAGATGCCATTCTGTCTTGTCTGCGGGGCATAGCTTGGCTTGCAGTGGATTCCAGCATAGTTTCGCAGCAAACCAAATCAAATTCCTTACTTTCCATGCTAAAAGATACTAGGCAGCAAGAAAGAAATATTGGACTTTTGACTTGCAAAAAGGATACCTGCTTTTGTATGCTTGTACAGTAAAGGCATTCAAGATACACGATTTGGATGTTCTGTTCGCCTTTCCTTTCACTGTTGCACAATACTAATACCAGTGAACTTCCGAAAATATACTTCTAAAACTCTTGGTCGGAGAAATGTAAAGCTGAGCAAAGTATTGAAATTTTTGCCCTGGAGATTAGCAATTTAGCATTATATGAAAGAGTTACCTAAATCTTTTGGGTTGATGTCATCATATTGCATTCTGGTGTTGGTTCAAAACTTTAAAGGTCTTATATTAAGAGAGGGGACTTGAGAGCTTATCTGGATCTTTCATATGGCTTGGGAATAGCAAATCCTTTTCGTCGTCTAAATTTAGCAAATTGAGAACGGGTCTGGAACGACAGCATACGAGAGAGATTAGGGGTGGCACCAATTGAGAAAAAGCTTGTCCAACATCATTTGAGATGGTTTGGACATGTCCAACGGAGACCGCTGGAGGCACTGGTGCATAGCAGTAGAATAAGACGCTTAGATAATGTGAAGAGAGGCAAAGGAAGACCAAACTTGACTTGAGAGGAGTCTATGAAGAGAGACATGAAGGATTGGAATATTTTAAGGAGCTAACCATAGATAAAAGCGTGAAAACTTGCTATCCTCGTGCCAGAACTTTGATTTGGCTCCCCCCTATTTTACCATAACCCTTTCTTTATCCTTCCCTTCGCTTTTCTCTTTTGCTGGTTCTTGTGGGTTTAACCTCTAGCCTACCCAAACTTGGTTGGAATTAAAGGCTGTGTTGTTGTTGTGGTCTAAATTAGAAAATTGACGTTAACAACAATAAGCATGCCGGTCTCAATTGGGTTGCCACTAATGCACATACTTCACAACTTCTGAACTTAGTCCCTAGCTAGAGATGTGCATGCCATTATTGTGCATGTCTAAATGGATAGGAGTATTTGCTACTGTATTTTATGCGGCAGTAATTTTCAATGCTTATATTTTCTGAAACAATCCATCTTGCAATTTCATGCCTGCCCCAATCTAAGAATAATTTTGCTAATAGGGTTCAATTCTAGGCGCTGAGGTTACTGTTGGGAAAAGATCGTATGATACTCATGTAGTTGATGCTGAAGAGGATAATATCACAGTGAACATTTCTAAGCCTGAGAGTGGGGGTCTTTTAAAACATGATTTGTTTTCCTTGACAATACCACAGGTACCTGTTACATACTCCTACTCGATGTCAACTGCTAACTTGCGATGTTTCAATATTCCCTTAACTGTATATATCTTGCTTAACTAATTCTTTTGCATCATAAAGGTTGGGGGTGGAGAAGACATCTTTGCCACAATTAGATGGTCACAGAATTCGCTGTATGACAACGGACAGTTTTCTGTTGAAGTACCTTTTCATTTCCCACCGTTTGTGAACCCTCTGCCAAAAGTTTTCATGAAAAAGGAGAAAATACAGTTGACTCTGAACATTGGTGTGAGTAAAGAGATCTTATTGCAGGGAACAAGCCATCCTTTGAAGGTAATAAAGTATTATATGCTTTTTCATAAGTGCTTTTAGGAAAACCTTTACTACATATATCTATAACATGACTTCTATTGCGATCTCAGGAGAAAGGTAGGCAAGGTGAGAAATTGTCGTTCCTGCATGACACAGTTGTTGAGAATTGGTCTGTCAAAGATTTTACCTTCGCATATAGTGTAAGTTGTCCATCACTTTCTTGGAGTATCTTTACCCATTCTTTGATGTTTTAATTTGTGCTTGACTGCTCCTGCTCTTTATCAGCAGTAGATTCTGGAATCTGGACAATTCGAGTATCAAAAGCATAATAGGTTCTATTTGTTTTAAAAAGTTTCAAATCAGATGTACTTATAGGCTACTAAATAACTTCCCATGTATGGCAAGTGTAGCATCTACTGTATCTGGGGGATTTATGGAACAACTTTGCTAGCAGTAATAATAGTATCATTTTTACTTGAATTGGTTGTGATGAACTTTGCTGTCTGTCCAATTCTAGCAAAGTTGAGCGTACTGTTCTATGCCTTTAGCAAGCCATGTACATAGAAATCACTTTTTTTTTTGGAAAAAATAGCTATGACAACTTACAGGTTTATTTAATGTCTTTAATTTTACTAGTGGCAGATCTTTCATTATCTTTCCCTTTGATGACCATCATTTTTATAATGAATAAAGAAATAAGGCTTTGTGGAGTTCATTGTTCCAATTCTACTTCATACATTCAGCTGAGATTAGAGTGTACATCTTCTAATTTTGTTTTCTCCTCCCTATAGGTTTACTCAGGTGACTTGTCTGGTGGAATTCTTGTGCAGCCCTCAACGTTGCGTGATTACGATGAAAGAGACATGTTCTGCCTTTTTCTCTTACCTGGACATAATGAGAACAGAAAGGTAGTTGCTCTGTTTTGGTCATCATTTTGGTGCTGTAGCATTACGAGTAAATTTTTTATGTCAGTGGATAACATCTGGTGACACAAATTGTCATTGGGTAAAAGATTCTGCTATGTAGCGATTTGAATCGAATCATACCATTTGATCATAAATAGTTCTAAATTTCTGAGCTTCGGATTTGTTCTTAAACTTGTTGATATCCTTTTAACCGCATATTGATCTTTTTGCCTCTTGACCAGTGTTAGAGGTCGTGAGTCTTTTCTTATAACGATGTTATCAATATTGATTTGAGTAATCTGTTAGGTCTTCAGAAAGGCAGTTGTTTTTATTATTGATACAAGTGGAAGCATGCAAGGAAAGCCTCTTGAGAATGTAAAAAACGCAGTGTCCACTGCTCTCTCTAATCTAATGCAAGGAGATTACTTCAACATAATATCATTCAATGATGAGCTTCACCCATTCTCATCATGCTTGGAGCAAGTAGATGAAAAAACTTTGGCAAGTGCTATTGAATGGATGAACTTAAATTTTGTCGCAAAGGGTGGCACTGACATCATGCATCCTTTGAGTGAGGTATAAAACTTGTAAGATTATGTCGGTTTTCATTTGTGATGTGAATATTGTCACCATTTTAACTCATGGTATCCTCCATTTGGGTGTAAGGCAATGGCTTCGTTATCGAACTCTCATGATGCCCTTCCACAAATCTATCTTGTTACCGATGGGTCAGTTGATGATGAACGGAATATTTGCCGTACCGTAAAAGATCAGCTCATGAGTAGAGGATCCAAGTCTCCTCGGATTTCTACTTTTGGACTAGGTAATATCTCATAGCATATCTGGTTATGCATACTAACTGATCAAAACTAAGCCATTTGCTAAGTAAGATCTGTATCGATTTTTAAGAGTTACATGCTATTCTTAAGTCAGCGACATTGGTCTCCTTGTGTTCTTCTGAACCTTATCTGTAAAAAAATTCTGGGATTTCTACATACTATCTTATTTATCTCTACCTTCTATGGGTGATGTTAGACTGTGTATTATGTATGTCAAGGGGTATTTTGGTCTTTTGAGTTGTCTTCATAGTCTATATATGTAACCGCCATTTTGCATTATCAATTGATACTTCATTTCCTCCAATATGGTACCAGAGCTAGAGGTCTCGAGTTCAAATCCTGACAGACGCAATTATTAAAAAAATAAAATTGCATCCAACTCCAATTCCACGTTTACGGCCTAAAAGAGCATGCACGTAAGGGAGAATATTAAAGTATAAGTGAATTGCCCACCCTTACTCATCAGCTTAAGCTTTTAAAGTCAATCGATCGGTGCATACTAGCGTAACATGGTATCAGATTAGGGTTTCTTGGTCCTCTTCCTCTCTCTCTGCCCCACAGCCGCCGCCGCCTCCCCCCACCACTACAGCCGCCGCCGCATCTCCCCATGTAGCAGCGCCGCCGCCACTTGCCAGCGCGCCGCCGCTGGTCGGCGAGCCGGTGGCGGCCGGCCTCACGTGTGCCTCTGCCGCGCCTCTGCCTCCGCGTACGCCTGCTCGGTCGCCCCGACATCCGCCGGGACTAAGTGAGCTGCCGCGCTGGACGCCGCCAGACCCGACAGGCGTCGCGGCCGGCCTCTTGAGCGCCGCCGCCAGACACCAGCGCCGCCGCCAGCCTCACGAGCGGCGGGGCCACCCTTTTGAATGCCGTCGTCGGCTTCCCCGGCCTCGACGCGGCCGGATCCGCCGCCGCTGCGCCTTTGGCCGCCGGGAGAGGCACCTTCGCCGCCGCCCTCGCTCTCCGCCGCCGCTCCCGAGGCCCGAGCGCCGCCACCCCTGCGTGCCCGAGCGCCGCCTCCTTTGCTCGCCCGTACGCTGCCGCCTCTGCGTGCCCCAGCGGCCCAGCGCTGACGCCCCTGTCCTCGGCTCGCTCCAGCACTGTGGCCCGCGCCCCTGCCGACCCCCCTCGCCTCTGGCCGTCAGGAGAGGCGACGCCACCGCTGGACTTGGGCCCCCCCTCCTCTGCTGGATCCGTGCCATACGGGCTCTGGCTGCCGGAAGCTGCTGGATCCGCGCCCGCCAGGTCCTGGCCGCCGGGGGTTGCGGAATCCATGTTTGTCGGGCCTCATGGCACCTCCATCACCCCTGCACCCACGTAGCTGTCATCAATGGATCCTACCTCTGCACATCGTCCTGGTGGGTCATCGTTGGCTCGGGCTTCGCCCCTGTCGCCGGCCCTGGTGCTGCTGAAGCCGAGTCTTTACTGTGCGCACCTAGTGTAGTCAGCCTCATCGCTCGCATTCCTCATGTCCTGCGCCGCCGGCCTTCCGCGCGCGTCCCTGCCCTCCTGTCCCGCGCTGCCGGCCTTTCGCGCGCGTCCCTGCCCTCCTGTCCCGCGCCGCCGGCCTTCCGCGCGCATCCGTCCCTTCCTACCCCACGCCACCGGCCTTCCGCGCGCGTCCTGTCCCTCCTATCCCACGCTTTCGGCCTTCTGCGTGCGTCCCTTCTCCTACCCCGGCGCTGCTAGCCTTCCACGCGCGTCCCGTCCCTCCTATCCTGCGCTGGCGGCCTTCCGCTCGCGTCCCTGCCCTCCTACCCCGCGCTGTCGGCCTTCCGCTCGCGTCCCTTCCTACCCCGCGCCGTCAGCCTTCCGCGCGCGTCCTTGCCCTCCTACCTCGCGCCGTCGGCCTCTACCGCGCGCGTCCCTCCTATTCCGCGCCGCCGGCCTTTCACGCGTGTCCCTTCCTACCCCGCGCTCCTAGCCTTCCGCGCGCGTCCCTGCCCTCCTACCCGCGCTGCCGGCCTTTCGCGCGCGTCCTTGCCCTCCTACCCCGCGCTGCCGGCCTTCCACGCGCGTCCTTGCCCTCCTACCCCGCGCCGTCGGCCTCCGCCGCGCGCGTCTAGCCTACCCTGCGTTGCTGACCTTCCGCGCGCGTCCCTTCTCCTACCCCGCGCTGCCGGCCTTCCGCGCGCGTCCCTTCCTACCCCGCGCTGCCGGCCTTCCGCGCGCGTCCCTGCCCTCCTACCTCGCGCCGCCAGCCTTCCGCGCGCGGCCTTGCCCTCCTACCCCGCGCCGTCGGCCTCCGCCGCGCGTGTCCCTGCCCTCCTACTCTGCGCTGCCGGCCTTCCGCATGCGTCGCCGCCCTCCGTCACGCGCACTTAGGCCATCTCTACCGTCCGTGCCCCTCGTGGCGAGGTGTTTGTGGCACTCCGTCTTCGCCACCGCTCGGGAGCGTGAGTGGGCTCTTTTACGGTGTTCTCTGCGGGAAGCTGTTAGAGTGTGTGTTTACTCATGTATGTAGGGTCTTTTTGGTTCAGTCTCAACATCTGCCACGGCTAGATGTTGTGACCGCGAGGGGGTCTTATTAGAGTGTCTTTGTGTTTACTCATGTAGGAAATGTGTTGTTGTCCAGTCTCAACATCTGTCACAGCCAGAGTTTCGACTGCGGGGGATGTTAGACTGTGTGTATTATGTGTGTCAAGGGGTATTTTGGTCTTTTGAGTTGGGCTTCATAGCATATATATGTAACCCCCCCTTTTGCGTTATCAATTGAGACTTCGTTTCCTCCATGGTGGGAATATTGTTCTTAAGCTAATTGCTTTTGAATTACGTTTGTGAAGGGGTCAAACAAGAGCAATATTGTTTCTTGTTTTCGATATGTGATGGGCATAAAATCTGATTTCTCCTCATAATTGCTTATTTATGGGTCAGATGAATCTTCTGATTGTTTGCATTTATGATGGAACAACATATTAGGTTCATATTGCAACCACTATTTCCTGAGGATGATGGCATCAATCGGTAAGGGTCACTACGATGCTGCATTTGATACAGGTATTAAATTTGTTTCTCCCTTCTGTCTCCAAAGAGAGATGGCGCATCTTCCCTGTTAATTTCCTTATGGTCTAATTTTTTGTCTTTCTAGTTTTAGATTTTTGTTATCATCCCCTACTGTAGTTTCCTAGATGATCCAGCTCATGCGTTTTTAGCTCTTCCACCGGTTTCTATGAGTAGAACAGAACATGATGCATAACGTCATATTATCATGATTCGTTCTTACAGAGCAGAAGTTGGACTAACTTCATTCAGTTGACCATGAAAATTTACCACTTTTGCATGAATAAATTAGACTTTTGTATAATAGAATGTTGAACTTAGTTCTACATGGATATATACTGGAGAACATCTACTTTTACTCTCATTGAATCTTCTACTTTGGGTCAAATGAATAATAAGAAAATATTCAAATCCTGTGCAGTTAAATTAAATGGACATTGGATATGTTGACAGAAATGATTTATATAGGACTTTGAGCATGATAGAATCAATCAAATTTTTAGTTGAAGTTTCTCTGTTACTTTTTCTTTACCACAGGATCAATTGAGGGTAGAATGTTCCAATGGTTCCAGAAAGCTTCAAGCACAATAGTGACGAATATTTCCCTTGATGGCATGAAACATATTCAAGAATTTGAAGTGAGTTCTCACTCTTAATTCCACATTACGTTGATGCCTACGAAATCAATCTATTTCATTCACCACTTTGTTCATTGTCTTGTGGTACAATCACTTCTACCTCATTTCAAATTAGCTATCCAACTACCTTGTCAACAGACTAAAGGGGCATAAATTGTGTACAACTATACCTGGGCATTCAGGCAGGTGCAAATGGGCTGGCATGCGGCCTGGCCATTTCGGCCTGACACGATCCCGACACAACCTATTGGAACATGGGCCCGTGCCGGCACAACCAGTAGGCGCGGGCCGTGCTTCGGCCGTCAGCCAGGCCCACAGGCGGCACGAGGCACGCCATGAAGGAGGCCTTGACGTGTTAGTGGCCTGCAAAACGAGGCCAGCAAGCAAAACTGCTACCTAGCGTCCCAGCCCAACCCAACCCAACCGCGACCATATTTTAACGCTGGCCGACCGCTCCCCCTGTTCACTGTTCTCCCCCCACCCTGAAACAGCAAACCCTAGAGCTCTGCTGCTCTCTGCCTCTCCTCGGTGGCTCGGTGCTCGCCTCGCCCTCTCGGTTCTCCCTGCTCCTTCTCAGCTCTTGGCCTCTCGACTCTCGCCCTATCCCTTGTGTCGACAGGCTGTGGATGCACACTGTCACCGGCCATTGTCACGCCACGCCCTCTCTCCATATCTGCTCGGTGCTCGCCTATCGCCTCACCACAGCGTCCTCGCACTCTACGCTCATCATATACGACTCTGGGCTCTGGCAGCATGCCCCCGTGCTCTCGTGCCAAACGGGCCAGCATGGCATGACAAATGGGTCGTCGTGCTGTGTCATGGCCCACCACCTACGCACATGGGCTGGCACAACACGACATGCTTCAGCAATCGTGCCGTTCCGTACCTGGTTCCAGCAGGCCCATGTCGTGCCTGGCCAGGCGTCCCAGATGCCCAGCTACATGTACAACAATTTATATAAATTGGTCCGTTCATCCATGATACAACAACAACAACAAAGCATTTGTCTCAAAGTAGGCTAGATATGAAACCCAAACTAGCCTATCTCAACGTTTTGATGCTGCCTCGTCAAGTCTATCACAACCCTCCTATTTTATCCGGACTTTGGACCGGCTATACCTAGAAAGGCATAAACGGAGTTAGTATTTTAACTACTCATCAATTAGTATCTTTCACTGCATTAAAATAGATAACTGTGAAGTCAAGCAATTCTGAAACCATGAACACCATATACTGGGTTGCTATTTGAAAAAGCGTACCTTGCAGCTGCATGTATTTTAGATCATTGTCACTCCCTCCGTTTTGAATTATTTGACGCTGGCTAATTTAAAATTGAACTAGCCAGCGTCAAATAATTCGAAACGGAGGGAGTAGTTTTGTTAGGTCCCATATCTTAACAACTATATTTCTTACAGCCAAGCTTCTCCTTTTCCAATTAGGTGGATTCTGAATATATTCCAGACATTTCAGCAAAATATCCGTTATGTGTATCTGGAAGGTACCATGGCCAGCTTCCGGAGATACTCACTGTCAAGGGTCACTTGGCTGACATGAGTGAAATATCTGTTGAGTTGAAAGTCCAACATATAAAAGCTATACCTCTTAACAAAGTAAGACACTCATTATTTTTGTTATTTCTATTCAACTGATTTTTGATTGGATCACTTTGAACTTTTGAAGCAAATAAACAAAATTAAAAGGAACCGGAAGTACTTTGATGGGCATTTGTTTTCGTTACTGATACAAATACTGCTATTCAAACTAAGAACAAAATTTTCTTCTATATTTATTGCATGGTAATTTGAAGTTCTTTAATGACCACAAGCAATTTATAGCCCAGCCAGATAACAACAGCTTAATCATTTGTTTGATGGATCTAGCCCAGTCCTAGCACACTTAAAAAAAGCTATGTGATTTACATTATTAGAACCATATTACAAGATGATAGTACCAAGACAATGTATTTCTGTTTAAATAAATAATTTGTCCTACAGATGACGGCAACTTGCCACTGGTTTGTTTTCATTTTGCATATTGCATAGGGAAACTACAAATGTATCACTAATGGCACTTAGGAAGATATACTCCCATCAGATCAAGACATTGACCTTGAGAATGACTGAATATCGGGCACAACAGTGGCAAACATTGGTCTAAGGAATATTTGTAGTTATTCAATAGGTAAATCACAAAATATTAGTCACAGAAGTGACATGCTGTCATTTTTTTCTTGTTATGAAGGCCAATATTTCATTTGTCACTGATGTGAACATGAAATTGTCTATATATGGCCATTGTTTCAAGGTTTAAATACGCACATGCAGCATTATTTTTGCTACTTTGCTGATATTGTGGCTCCAGGTGACATAATGGATCATGGATGTCATATGAATAAATTTGGAAAAAAATCAATAGCATATAAGAAATGACCCCCTTTTTCAGGTATTGGCAAAGCAGCAGTTGGATCTTCTCACAGCTAAAGCATGGCTTTCTGAAAACAAGCAGCTTGAGAGAAAGGTAATGCATGCCGTCTAAGGTTAAATGCTAGATCACAACATTGTTAAAAAATTATCACAAGAGTTAGGGCCTCCCCCAACATGCTTGGGACAAAAGACTTGGTTGTTCTTATTGTTGTAACAGTTAGGGCCTCAAGGTTCTAAACAAGATAAATAAAATAAGAATGTCCTAAAATTAAGCTCTGCTAGCTGGAAATAAAATTTTCTAGTATGACTGTAGGCTGTTAACTCCGCCTATGTTGTAATGACATAGCCGGTCCCAAGCCCGGGTAAAGGAGGAGGGGGTTGTGATAGGCTTGGCGAGCCAACAACTCACACTTAGCCATTCTCATGAAAATGAAACCCAATAGAAATTCGTTGGGGCGTAACCCTCTTAGCGACGCGCCATATCGGAACCCGGGTATGGTGTTAAGTGGGCAAGGGCCGGGTCGCCACCGCCTTAGTAGCGCGCCATATCAGAACCCAGATATGGTGTTAAATGAGCAAGGGCCGGATCGCCACCACCTTAGTGGCGCGCTACATCATCGCCCGGATGTAGTGATAAGTGAGCAAGGGTCTTTGCATCTTACTCGACGGGTGCAAAGCGTAAGGAAGCTAGCCGAGGAACATAGATTTCGGGTGGGTAGTTGGAATGTAGGATCCTTGACGGGAAGCTACGTGAGTTAGTAGATGTTGCCATTAGGAGACGAGTAAATATCCTTTGTGTACAAGAGACTAGATAGGCGGGTCAAAAGGCGAGAGAAGTCGAGAATACCGGTTTCAAGCTTTGGTATTCTGGTTCGGCTGAGACTAGGAATGACGTAGGTGTTCTAATAGATAAGAGTCTTAAGGATGGAGTAGTGGATGTTCGAAGACGAGGGGATAGGATCATCTTAATCAAGATAGTAATTGGGGACATTGTCTTGAACGTCATTAGTGCTTATGCCCCACAAGTTGGGCTCAACATGAGTGCTAAGAGGCAATTTTGGGAGGACTTGGAGGATATGGTTAGTAGTGTACCGATAATCGAGAAACTCCTCATAGGGGGAGATCTCAATGGTCATGTGGGTGCAACTAACCTAGGATTTGAGGGAGTACATGGAGGTTTTGGATGCGACGATAGAAATCAAGAGGGTAAGGACATCCTAGACTTTGCCGTAGCCTATGATCTGTTGATAGCTAACACCCTCTTTAGGAAGAGGCAATCTCACCTAGTGACCTTTAGTAGTGCCCAACACTCTAGCCAGATTGACTTTGTCCTCACTAGGAGAAAGGATTGACGGGGAGTGTCTAGATTGTAAGGTGATCCCGGGGGAGTGTGTTGTGACACAACATAAGCTTGTGGTAGCTGACTTTCGCTTCCATACATGTTCTTTGCGGGACAAAGGTGTCAAAATCACAAGAACAAAGTGGTGGAAGTTGAAGGGAGAATCACAAGAATCCTTTAAAAATAAGGTGATCACAGAAGGACCCTGGGCAGAAAATGGAGATGCAGATAGTATGTGGATGAAGATGACAACTTGCATTAGGAAGGTAGCTAGTGAGGTATTCGGTGTGACAAAGGGAAAGAAACTTGTAGATAAAGACACTTGGTGGTGGAATGAGGATGTACAAAAGTCCATTAAGGAGAAGGAGTGTTACAAGAGTTGGCATAATGATAGAATCGCAAGCAACATGCTTAAGTATAAAGAGGCTAAGAAAAATGCAAGGCGGGCTGTGAGTAAGGCAAGAGGACAGACTTATGATAAGTTATATGAGAGACTAGAGACAAAAGAAGGTGAAAAGGACATATACAAGGTAGCAAAAATCCGCGAGAGAAAGATGAGGGATCACAATAAAGTTAAATGCATTAAAGATGAGACTGACCGCATTCTAGTGAAGGATGAAGAGATTAAGAATAGATGGCGTGATTACTTTAATGGGCTATTCAATGATGGGAAGGGGGGGCACTATGGTTGAGTTGGATGACTTCTTTGATGACTCCAACAAGCGGTTCGTGCGGAGGATACAAGAGTTTGAGGTTAAGGAGGGCTTAAAAAGATGAAAGGAGGAAAGGCCCTCGGCCCTGACGATGTCCCTATTGAGGTGTGGAGATGTCTTGGGGATGTGGCAATAGTATGGCTCACAAAGCTATTCAACCACATTTTTCGGTCAAACAAGATGACTGAAGAATGGAGGAGAAATATATTATTACCTATCTTCAAAAATAAAGGAGATATTCAAAGTTGTACTAATTATCGAGGCATTAAGCTTATGAGTCATACTATGAAGCTTTGGGAGAGAGTGATTGAACACCGCCTGAGGAAAGTGAACAATGTCACTAAAAACCAGTTTGGTTTTATGCCTGGGAGGTCTACAATGGAGGCGATTTTCTTGCTTCGTCAGCTTATGGAGAGATATAGGGAGCAGAAGAAGGACTTGCACATAGTGTTCATCGACTTGGAGAAGGCGTACGATAAGATACCAAGGTCAGTCATGTGGTGGGCACTAGAGCAACATAAAGTGCCAACAAAGTACATTACCCTTATCAAGAATATGTACAATAGTGTTAGGACAAGTGTGCGCGTAAGTGATAGTGGGACTGATGCATTTCCTATCACGGTAGGACTATATTAAGGATCAACTTTGAGCCCATACATCTTTTCCTTGGTGATGGATGAGGTGTCGAAGGATATACAAGGGGATATCCCTTGGTGCATGCTCTTTGCTGATGATGTAGTGCTGGTAGATGGAACTAGAGATGGTGTTGATAAGAAATTAGAGTTATGGAGACAAACCTTAGAGTCCAAGGGGTTTAGACTTAGTAGGACTAAAACCGAGTATATGAGGTGTGACTTTAGTGGTGTTGGTCGTGAAGAGGGAAATGTTAGTCTACAAGGACAAATAGTACCTAGAAGGGACTCTTTCCGATACTTAGGATCAATGTTACAAAGCAATGGCGATATTGATGAGGATGTTTGCCACAGGATCAAGGTAGGGTGGATGAAATGGCGACAAGCCTCTAGAATCCTATGTGATAGGAAAGTCCCACAAAAGCTAAAAGGGAAGTTCTATAGGACGGTGATCAGATCCGCGATGCTCTATGGGGTGGAATGTTGGCCAACTAAAAGGCAATATGTCTAACAAATGAGTGTCGCAGAGATGCGCATGCTACGGTGGATGTGCGGGCACACGAGAAGAGACCGAATAAGGAATGAGACGATTCGAGATAAGGTAGGGGTGGCGCCGATTGAAGAGAAGTTAGTCCAACATCGACTTAGGTGGTTTGGACATATCCAACGGAGACCTCCAGAAGCACCGGTTAACAGTGGGATTTTAAGAGGTAGAGAAAATATTAGGAGGGGTAGAGGACGACCAAGGTTGACCTGGGAGGAGGCGGTGAAACGAGATTTGAGAGATTGGAATGTATCCAGAGACTTATCTCATGATAGGACCGCATGGAAAGTAGCAATTCATGTGCCAGAATCGTAGTCTTGTTTTTTTTTCTTTTATTCTTTTCTCTTTTCTTTTTTCTTTTCTCTTTTTCTTTTTTCTTTCTTTTTCTTTCTTTTTCTTTTTATTTTATTTTTTCCTTGTTCTTATAATTCTTCCTCTCTTTTACTTCATTGATATTGGGTTTCATGTCTAGCCGACCCCAACAGGCTTGGGATAAAGGCTTGGTTGTTGTTGTTGTTGTTGTTGTGATGACTGTAGGCTGTTGTGGTGGGTTGTAAACACCTGTATTAGAAAAGTAATTTTTATGAACTGTGAGAAATGGTTAGCCTACCCCAACGTGCTTGAAAACAAAGGCTTTGTTGTTGTTGTGATAAAAGGTTAAAAGAAGGAACCAAGCTCAGTTGGTGGAGGATGTAGATGTATGTAAATTTGGGTGTGTATTTCTTATTTACAATGCCACCTAGTCCCTATTAGGTTGGACAAGTTTTATTTAATGAATTGAGAGATTGGTATCTCCATAAGAATAACATGTGTTAGGTAATGGATTAACATGCTTCATGTTACCTCACAAACATGTATACTACATAACTACTGAGAATGAAAGTTTTTTTCATACTGTTCTTATAGTTTCCTACATCACTTCTCTTCCATTGGCTTTTGTAACTCATAAATGGTATTGAACTACTGGTACTTTGACGTATTCATGTAGTTAATTACAATCTTGGTGTTGCTAGTTTGCAACTATTATGTCGATTATATGTTTGATCGTTACTCTGTCGTTCTTGCAAGGAGTGGAGTTAGGTCAACACTGCATTATAACTAGAACGTTTCAATGCATCATGCGGTCATGATTACTTTCTTCCTACATGTAGGGGTGCTGCAGATTAATGCAGTTGCAGCATGAAATTACCCCCCCCCTCCCCCAACCCCTCTCCCTCCCTCTTCCCCTTCGTAAAATTAATACACAAGCATGAATGTCCGTGTTTCTTATTCATCTTCTGTGCCACACAGAGTCTGCATCCCTGCTCTTTTGGACTGTACTGTCCTTATTTCCTTTTTGCTCCATTTACAGGCTGTGAAATTAAGCATACAAAATAGCATTCCTTCTGAGTATACACGAATGATGCTACTTCAGACCAGCTTGGACAAAATAGATCCAGCAGAACAGGTAGCCTTCTTTGTACGAGGATCATGTTTATGTAATTACATTTTATTTAAGGGAACATATCTAGTGTAAACGAGTTGGGGTTGTGGAAGATCTACGTATTACTTAAATGAAAGTTACACCTAATTGTTGCCCATCACATTCAATTTAAGTGATACGTGGGTCTTCCACCACCCCTAATCTCGGCCTCTTGTGATGGATCTGATGGTCACAAATAAATGTTAGCATGTTAGGACCATAAAAGTCAGTTACATCAGATAAGTCCCCTATATTGGATATCGTCATTCAACTTAATTAAGACTGACTATATATAACTTAAAATGGGAGCATAAATCAAAGCTTAGGACATTTTTATTTCTCACAGATTCATTGCACCACTTTACATGGATTTCCATTATGTTATTATGCATGTGACAACTAAGCTAACCAAAATTTCTGTTTCAGCTAGACAGACAGTCTAGGCCCTAAAATCTCTGATTAATATTGTTGTATATGGTCAGACAAAAAAGAAACCAACAAAGCAAAGCATCCCAGACAGGCGATCAGCGGCTCCTCTTCGCGGCTTAACACTCGGGTTTGGTGATGTCGCGGCGACAAGGGACAACCTGACAGCGGGATTTGGAGAATTCAAAGCACAAGAGAAGTTTGAGATATTCGAGAAGGCGGCGGGCTGCTGCGGCCGGCTCGCGGACTGCTGCTGCTGCATGTGTTTCATCAAGGCATGCAGCAAGATGAACGATCAGTGTGCCGTTGTCATGGTGCAGGTCTGCGCTGCCTTCGCTTGCCTTGGATGCTTCGAGTGCTGCTCGGAGCTCTGCTGCGGCGGGTCGGACTGACAGCACCACGTCGACGTTGTTATGTTGTACGATTGTGATTTGTGAATAGCATTACTACTGTATAGGAAGGGCGTCACATGTTTATTTAATTTGAACGCTTGATAAAAATTGGCGGGCCTTGTAACACTCAAATTTTAAAATCTAGGACATTAAAAATCTTCAAACAATTTAAGTGTTCAAATTTAAAATTTGAAGTGAAGATCAAATTCCAAACAACAAAAGGGAGACCAGATTGAAAATCAAACAAAAAAAACCACAAGTGAACTGGGCTGAAATCACTTTGCTTTTCCTGCAGCCCAAATCTCACCTCGGATACCCTCTTTACCCTATGACAGGTGGGCCCTGGCTGTCAGTGCCCCATTTCCTCTCTTGTCTTCTTTCTCCTTCCCGTTGCTTTCCCTCATGCGGTCCCCCTCTCCCTTCCTCTTTCCCCTAGTCGGTCACCGATGGCAAAAGAAAGTAGCCCCCGCAATCGAAAGGAGGCATCGAATCCCTTGACCCCGACGCCTCTCTCCTCCCCCACGCCTGCGCCCACCCCCGCACCACCTCCACCATCTCCTTCCCCATGCACCGTGCCCGCTGCGGTTCCCCAAGCGCCGACGCCCACTTCCGTCTCCTCCCACCTCCGGCCGGCGTGCCTCGCTCCACTCCCCTCCTCTGTGCGCCCCCAACTCCTCCCCCTCCCGGCGCTCTCTGTCATGCTCCGCCTCCTCCCAAGCTTCGCCGCACCCTACCCTCCAGCTCGCCGCCCCTCCCGCTCACCTCCTCCCCGAGCCCCTGGCCGGCGCGTGCACCGGACCCGTGCCCCAGCCAGCGCGCACGCGCCTCGCTCCCACATCTGCCCCTTCGGCTCCTCCCTCCAGGCCGCCGCGCCCGTGCTCCATCTCCTCTCCCCGGCCGACGAGCTCCCCACTCCCGCCGCTGCTCGAGCCACGCCCCCTTCTGCTCGTTGCCTGCCTTCTCCTCCCCCACAGTGCCGCGACCGCTCCGATCCCCTCCGCCTGCGCAGCAGAGCCCTCACCCTCCGGCGCCTTCCCCGTCTACTCCCTCTGGACCGCCGCCCCCGCCCTCTCGGGCCCTAACCTCATCGACCCTGCGCCAGGGTGGCAGTTCACCGGGATGGCCGCACTCTTCTGCGCTTGCGCCTGGGCGCACCTCCTCGCAGGCGGCCTCATCGGTTTCTTCTGGATCCAGTTGCGGTGGATGGGCCACGACTCTGGCCACCACTACGTCACGGGCCACCCGATGCTCGAATCATGTCGTGCTTCGCCGCAGAGGCCGTGTACAAGGTCTGGTGGTACTCCACCTCCGCCGACAGCGTCCCCTTCTTTGCCTGTGACATACTCGCCTGCTCCCTCGAGATGACCTCTTGGATGTACTGCAGCACCAACTACCTCCTCATTTGCGTCTTCGTCCACCTCATGTGCCACCTCGAGGGCTCAAGTTCGAGGACTTCGCTAGCTCGCTGCTCATCAAGGTTCAGGAGGGGAGGATCGACGTCGAGCAAGTGCTCTGGGAGCACATCGACATCCGCAAGCAACTCAAGGTCATCATCCACCGGTTCTGCAGGTTCATCGTCGCCACGCTGCTCATAGCCACCGCCAGCCAGTTCGTCGCCGTGCTCCTCACCACGCCTCACGACTCCTTCGAAGACCTCCTCAGCACCAGCGAGCTTGCGCTCTGTTTAGTGGTTCTCATGTCCGGCCTCAATGCAGGCCTGCTATGCCATCGCGCAGGTTCAGGCGGTGCTCTGTCTCCTCCTCTTTTTCCTTCCGTCAAGGCACTAGCAGTGCGTGTTGAGTTGAGTTTGGGTTCTGATTAGGGCTTTTCCCAGGGTTGGATGCAACATCATATGTTGGCCACCGTGCTCAAGGGGCTCGACGTTATGCACTACCTCAAGCCGTCGTCCTTCTTCCGCGCCCGTCCTCTACATCGGCGGGGACAAGATGGCCATATGTGCGCTCGTACCGGGTATATGCTTCGCGTCCCGCGTCGTCAACATGCTCTTCGACGACGCCCCGAATCCTTTCGAGGTCATGGTCTACCCGTCGACCACTGCGCCATGGCCATGGTGCTCCTCCGCAAGCTTCTGCCATGTCGCCCTTCCTATCGGTGAGTCGTTGCGCCACCCGATCCCACTCCTCCTTCATTCCACATTTAGTCGATCTAACCGGTTGTGCGACGTCGCAGGGTTATCGAAAAAGTCTCCCGGAAGCTCCCCGACACATGTCAATAAACCCAACCCTGGCTTCGCCGATGGCCGGTGAGTTTCTCCACCCTTCGTCGACGTCCTATCGTTTCATTTGTTTTCCCCTAGCTCCTGACGACGCTAACGTCTTTGCCATGCACCAGAACGCGTCTCGGGCCCGAAGAACGTCGCCGCTCCAAGCCGTGAGACGTCTTCCTCTCCTTCCCGTGCCGCACGAACCCTTTAGGGTATACATGCACAAGTGACAGTCAAGAAACCAACGCGAGGACTTTGAAGGTCAAGAGTTCAACCACTGCACTGAGCAACGCTATGAGAAAAAGGCAAGTGCCCTTGACCACTTTGCACCCTTTTTAGGATTTTAGTTAGAAATGCATGCTTTAGGTCTTAATTTGAAATCCCATGTGTTGATTGTTTACTAGAATTTCCAAAACTTGCCTTGTAGTCGGGATGGGTAGTATAGGGTTTACATTTATGTCATTATTTCCCATGCTTAGCCCTGCTTAGATGTCGGGATGGGAGTTATTACATTTAATTTCAATATATCATGATGTTTGTGATGATGTGGTGATGTATGTGGTGTATGAGATGGGTAGTATAGGGATCTAGCAGGCTGGTGGGTTACGATGGGTGCTCAGTGCACGAGACTCGGGTTTGTGGGTAGTTGGCCTGCGTAGATCCTAAGGACCGGTTCATGAGACCTGTCAACTGGCTTATACAGTGCCACCACAAGAACTGTTATGGGGTCGTCCTCTACCCCTCCTAATATTTTCTCTACCTCTTAAAATCCCACTGTTAACCGGTGCTTCTGGAGGTCTCCGTTGGATATGTCCAAACCACCTAAGTCGATGTTGGACTAACTTCTCTTCAATCGGCGCCACCCCTGATTTCTCTCGAATCACCTCATTCCTTATTCGGTCTCTTCTCGTGTGCCCGCACATCCACCGTAGCATGCGCATCTCTGCGACACTGAGCAACAATTATAAAAGAGGAAAAAGGCAAACGTCTGAGTACATAATGTACTCAGCAAGTGTGGAAAAGTTTTATGCATGATGAGGCAAGAATCAAGGAAGGCTAAACACGGCTTATGCACTACACAATATATTTCTTAGTTTTATTAAGCATCCTATTTGTTAGTGACATTCCCGCCCAACCCAAACATATCTCCAAATGATCTCCACTATCACTGTAGTCTCACCCCAAGCCACCAATCCCAAACCATACCAAACCGACCCACGCTAATCATGAGAGAGTTACCAGCCCGCTCCTGACCATGAGCACGGCAATCTAGATAGTTTTGACTCTGCAGAGTTTGTACCCTTTACCCACAATGGGAGCACTATGGTTGAGTTGGATGACTCCTTTGATGACTCCAACAGGCGGTTCGTGCGGAGGATACAAGAGTTTGAGGTTAAGGAGGCCTTAAAGAGGATGAAAGGAGGAAAGGCCCTCGGCCCTGACGATGTCCCTATTGAGGTGTGGAGATGTCTTGGGGACGTCGCAATAGTATGGCTCACAAAGCTATTCAACCACATTTTTCGGTCAAACAAGATGCCTGAAGAATGGAGAAAAAGTATATTAGTACCTATCTTCAAAAATAAAGGAGATATTCAAAGTTGTACTAATTATCGAGGTATTAAGCTTATGAGTCATACTATGAAGCTTTGGGAGAGAGTGATTGAACACCGCCTGAGGAAAGTGATCAATGTCACTAAAAACCAGTTTGGTTTTATGCCTGGGAGGTCTACAATGGAGGCGATTTTCTTGCTTCGTCAGCTTATGGAGAGATATAGGGAGCAGAAGAAGGACTTGCATATGGTGTTCATCGACTTGGAGAAGGCGTACGACAAGATACCAAGGTCAGTCATGTGGTGGGCACTAGAGAAACATAAAGTGCCAACAAAGTACATTACCCTTATCAAGGATATGTACAATAATGTTAGGACAAGTGTGCGCGTAAGTGATAGTGAGACTGATGCATTTCCTATCACGGTAGGACTACATCAAGGATCAGCTTTGAGCCCATACATCTTTTCCTTGGTGATGGATGAGGTGTCGAAGGATATACAAGGGGATATCCCTTGGTGCATGCTCTTTGCTGATGATGTAGTACTGGTAGATGAAACTAGAGATGGTGTTGATAAGAAATTAGAGTTATGGAGACAAACCTTAGAGTCCAAGGGGTTTAGACTTAGTAGGACTAAAACCGAGTATATGAGGTGTGACTTTAGTGGTGTTGGTCGTGAAGAAGGAAATGTTAGTCTACAAGAACAAATAGTACCTAGAAGGGACTCTTTCCGATACTTAGGATCAATGTTACAAAGCAATGGCGATATTGATGAGGATGTTTGCCACAGGATCAAGGTAGGGTGGATGAAATGGCGGCAAGTCTCTGGAATCCTATGTGATAGGAAAGTCCCACAAAAGCTAAAAGGGAAGTTCTATAGGACGGTGATCAGACCCGCGATGCTCTATGGGGCGGAATGTTGGCCAACTAAACGGCAACATGTCCAACAAATGAGTGTCGCAGAGATGCGAATGCTACGGTGGATGTGCGGGCACACGAGAAGAGACCGAATAAGGAATGAGGCGATTCGTGATAAGGTAGGGGTGGCGCCGATTGAAGAGAAGTTAGTCCAACATCGACTTAGGTGGTTTGGACATATCCAACGGAGACCTCCAGAAGCACCGGTTAACAGTGGGATTTTAAGAGGTAGAGAAAATATTAGGAGGGGTAGAGGACGACCAAGGTTGACTTGGGAGGAGGCGGTAAAACGAGATTTTAGAGATTGGAATGTATCCAGAGACTTAGCTCATGATAGGACCGCATGGAAAGTAGCAATTCATGTGCCAGAATCGTAGTCTTGTTTTTTTTCTTTTTCTTTTTTTTCTTTTTTCTTTTCTCTTTTCTTTTCCTTTTTTCTTATTTCTTTTCTCTTTTTCCTTTTTCTTTTTTTTTTCTTTTTTTTTCTTTTCTTTTTTTTTCTTTTTTCCTTGTTCTTATATCTCTTCCTCTCTTTTACTTTATTGATATTGGGTTTCATGTCTAGCCGACCCCAACAGGCTTGGGATAAAGGCTTGGTTGTTGTTTGTTGTTGTTGGTAGAGGACGACCAAGGTTGACTTGGGAGGAGGCGGTAAAACGAGATTTGAGAGATTGGAATGTATCCAGAGACTTAGCTCATGATAGGACCGCATGGAAAGTAGCAATCCATGTGCCAGAATCGTAGCCTTGTTTTTTCTTTTTTCTTTTTTCTTTTTTCTTTTTTTTTTTCTTTTTTCTTTTCTCTTTTTTTCTTTTTTTTTCTTTTCTTTTTTTTCTTTTTTTTTTCTTTTTTCTTTTTTCTTTTTTTCTTCTTTTTTCCTTGTTCTTATAACTCTTCCTCTCTTTTACTTTATTGATATTGGGTTTCATGTCTAGCCGACCCCAACAGGCTTGGGATAAAGGCTTGGTTGTTGTTATTGTATAATTGTTGCTCAGTGAAAAGAAGATCAAATGAAGACGGTGTGAAGAAGGTCACGTTGCTGCTAGTCGATTCGCCTGTGGACGGCCCTACAGTCTTCTCTTCCGCTGCTACTCGAGACTCATCTAAGGTACAGACGTCGTTTATTTTCGATATATATAACTGTTTATCACAATATGTCCTACGTGTATGAATAAACCGATCCTGACATACACGTAGATTACGGCCGATTTTGCTCTTTGTAAAACCGGGCGTGACAGGCCTCCATTCCGCTTATGTATCATCGTGCAGTAACGAACCATACGTTGTAATTCCAATCCTTGTACGCGGGTTTAATCAAACGAGAGACGGAAGAGTACGTAAACTATGTACAAGTTATTTTCAGTTGCAACCAGGCCTATGCGATGCATTCCTGTTTCATAGAAGGAAAATGAAAGAAAAAGACTTGCTTCATATGCTCTGAGGAAGCCGTAACGAAGGAATGCTAAGATTCATTATTCTTCTCTGTTCTTATTTCTACCTTGGTCTCACTCACAGAACTCTCACCTTTATCTGGTGCCTTCTGTTCGACTTCAACCTCAGCCTCGACATCAACAGGTCGACCGTCCACCACATTCTCTGCGATATGCTCCTCCACATCAACTTCAGGTTCTTCCTTGCCCCCTGGCTTCAACGAGATATGATGGAACTTCTCTTGAATCTTCCCAACGCCCTTTTCAACGCCTTTCTCCACAGGCCCAATTGCCTGAGATATAGTAAGAGCTACATCCTTCACAACCTGCACAAGAAGACGCTGATAGTCTGTCAGACATAAAGAATTCAGGTGCTGGAATATGTTGAAACCATCTGCAGTCAGTTTACATGGTGGCCACCACCGAGAACAACATCCTGCACACTCTCCCTGATGCTTGTTCCTGGGGCTTCAATGTGGGTCTCCTGCTGCTCAACGGCCGTTGGTGTACTGTTGCTGTCGTCATTGACATCGACCTTCACCTCCAATTTACTTTCCTCACATGTAATCTTTCCATGATCCAAGACTGGAATGTGCTGGTACGGCTCCACAGTGAAGACAAAAGCATGTGCTATAGCTGCGATAGCCATCTACAAAAAGCAACATAGCTTTACTTAAGTAACTGAAGAGAAGATAATACTCCCTCCGTTTCGAATTATTTGACGCTGGTTAGTTTAAAATTGAACTAACCAGTGCCAAATATTTCAAAACGGAGGGAGTAGTTCTTTAGGAACTGACGATTACCTCAATGCAAATAAGGAAGTCCTGTATAGCATTCTGCAATTTGTCTTCCTTTGGCACGAGCCCTGTCTGACATATGATTGCAATGCCAACTCCCTGCCACCATGTGGCAAATACAATGGCTTTAAAGCTTATGAACTTGGCTAGTGGCCTTATTGCCTGTAATTTTTCATGTGTCGCATTGTAAAATTTGACCAGACAATACAATGCCCATGTCTGGCTGAAATTTATGACAACTGCGATGTAAGGGTAGCTGCATATTATAGCATGACAGGTCGTCAGAAAACATGTCTTACATTTACTTGCTAATAAAAGGCTCAAGAGAAGTTTTATCTCTTCAATGAAATTCAATTAAAAGTATCTTATGAAGTTATGATGGGAATTTGAGAGAAGGTTTTGCTGTTGTAAAACGTTGATCCTTATAGGCAAATGTGATATTCTCTCTTTTTTAATAAAGAAATTTGGATTACTTGGGACTCATCTATCGATTAGTAAATTTGGATCCAAAAAGGAGAATAAGATAGGTACCCGTAATTCCACTTGAATTCACCATCTCCATATGCTCCAAAGAGCTCCAAGATCAATGCCAAGAAAGCACACAATGTCTTCAGGATCATCTGGAAATTTGTCAAACAGGGTTACGGCATGTTATTATTGGTCAGTTTCAGGTGAGGAAATATACTACGCCAGAATGAGCTCACATATTGCACAAGACCAAATTTTATAATTGTATACAAATTCTCTCCCAGAGCATTTGGGTCCCAGATGAAGTTGCATGCCCTGCTTCGGTTATGAACTTTTGCCTTGTCTCGATTCTCGAGCAACTGCTCACTTAACTCTTCTCTTTTTCTATTCTCAAGCAACTGTAATACTTGCCGCTCTCCCCCTGAATAACAAAGTAACAACAAATTTGTACAAATACATAATATAGCTAGAAGTCGACTGTATGAATAGTAGTTGCTCATTACGATATAACAATGACTTCACATTCATACTAATCGAGCAATATGTGCATGAAGGCAGTATTACCCAGGCAAGCGACCAAGTATCGTCCAAAGGCATACAGAGCAAATGCCTCATAGCAGTTTCGCAATATATCACAAGCCAGGGACAGATCCGAATTCCACAGTGAAATTATCTGAAAGAAATTGAAAACTGTAATGGGATATCAATTCATGTCAGTACCTTGTGTTAAATGGAAAGAAAACCCCGAATTCTCAGTTACTATGACAATACTAATAATCTTGATGATTGCGACAACATTATGTATACCGCACCATTAGTTGAAGTCATTTGGTGAAAAGCTACATCTTACTATTGACATTTTGTTCCTGAAATGACGAAGAACCGCACTTGCATTTCCACTTAGGCTGCCTGTGACTGAATGTAGTTCTACCAGTAGCACTTTCCTGCTATACTATCTATCTGAAGCAACAGAGCCTGGACTCACTGATTCAGAGGCATATACTGGCACCATGAAGAGCACAGCTATGATCCACTTCTGTTCCTGCAGATTTTTCAGAAACAAGTTAAAACTTTCAACACGAGTATGTCATCAGAAAGAGGTAACGGCAACCTACAGCACGTCTGGGGCATTTCAGCGAACAGGACGGTTCTTTTGGAACTAATAGACTCGATTTCACTTACAGCGGGGTTGCTGTACGATCTGAGGTGTTGCAGGATGAGCCATAGAGAGATCAGGAGCGCGACGAGTGCAAACGCGGCTCCAATGAGCACCGCCGGTGTGTGGATGTTCCCGTACTGCCCCCAAAATTTGGAGGGTCCTCCACCGGACGCCATGGCTCCACTCCACAGGCTGCTGCTGGTCTCCTCTGCAACAACGCTAGACTTGGGGACTCTTCCAATAAAGATACAGAACAGGAGCCAGAAAAAGACTGAGATTTATGCTTGAAGGCTCACAGCAACGGGAAAATTCGGCATAAGGAGACGGGCAGTACATCAGGACGGATCTTCTCACTGCAGGTGCGCAAGTTCAGGGGCAGAGGAGGATGGCAACTGACGAGGAGAGGAGGATGGGGTGCCGGGTCCCGATGGACGCGTGGAGTGTTCAGCGCGCAGGGTGTTGGAACGTTCGCATGCGTCCCACAGACGTCTCCGTATATCCAAAATAACTTTTCTCTGATGTTTTCTTGTACGTATCCAATTGTTAGGTTGTACACTAACTTGCATGTTACTATTATTGGCACCCTCAACCACTTGGGTTTTTGAATTCGCAAGCTCAAGACTTTTCAAAAGAACTATTAGAAAACTACATATTCAAAGGCCAATTTCTTAGAAGTACTGAGTTTGGGAACAAAGAGTTAAAATCAGAGCCAAACTCTCTATGCCTTCGCTGAAAACAAAAGAAAGAACTAAAAGAAAAATGAGCACGGATAAATAAATTGTTGGATATCAACCATTGACTCCCTAATAGCTGTTAGATAACAATGCACTTTAAAGGTAAAACAAATTTCTAAAACTACACATAGTAGATAGTCTACGAAACATGAGCAATGACATAACATATAAAGTAGATTATATCTATCTCAGGCATGTGTAGAAAATTCATCTTAACTTATAGTGGAAATGTGTAGCTTGAAAGTCGATGAGCCGTGGTGAAGGAGAAGACCGTAGAAGGACGCAAATCTTCTATTGAGCAGTCGCACAAACACTACCCAAAAAATCCGATTTACCCTAATCCGTGCATATTCTTCAGCGGGCCGAGGTTTTCGAGACACAATTCTCTTTCACGCCGGTGACATGCTAGTGAGAGGGATGGAGATGTCTGAAAAAGACTGCAACACCATAGTATAAAGAGTCTATCCACTCTTCTCACCATGAAGATTCACTCTCTATTTAAAGACGGAATAGTAACTAAAGGTAATTATATTCTATTCAAGTCAGACAATTATACTCTAACAACTGACAACAATAAGGCTGTATTATTTACAACATAATTAGCCTCTAGAAACTGAAATATAATTGACTTTCAAAAAATGATTTCAAAATTAAACATAATAAATTGCAAGCAATTAAAATCGTATTAGTGTCACACTCATAAAAAAAAGCAGTATTTTTACACTAGTCGCCACGTCGCAAGTCACAAATCAAGCAAAAATCACGGGAAAATAGCAAATACGCGCGCACACGTGATTTGTGTGTGACTCTAACCCATTTTTCTCTCATATATTTCACATATAGAAAAGAGCTCTATTAATAAATGGGTATTGCTCTTCTCTAATTTTCTATGTGAAATTATTTTATCCTTATGAGCTTTTGAAATTTATTTAGAATTATTTGAACCCAAGGCCCACATGTTCTAATAGTAGCTCATAAATTAACAAGACAATATTTTTTTAATAGATAAAATATTTTTTTGGCGAATGAAATTAAGTACTATTTCACAATGCAGGGAAAAGTGTGAGAGGAGACCGAATCTGTAAGCCTTAGGCCCTGTTTGGCACAACTTTTAAACCAGCTTTTTTATAAAAATAAGCTGCGGGAGTACCAAACAGTCCGCTTCTCTAGCAGCTTATTAGTTCAACTGCTTCTCAGAATGAACTAAAAGCAGGATATAAGTTTAAGATGTTGTTCACTATCTTTTCACACAAGCTGTTTTTTTAACAAGTTTAAGCCGTGGCAAACAATACCTTAGACTGAAGAAGAGTAATGGTGGACCCACGATTACATGCAGGTTTACACGTGTCCAAATGTCTTGTCAAACGTGGCGAAAGGTCTGCCGACAAGGTCTGAATTTCATTCATGTGAAACACTTTTTTTAATTTTTTTATTCAGAGTATTCATGCATGTAACTTGGTAGTTTTTAGGGCACTGAAATTTCTGCAAAATGTCTATACTTAGATCATCCTCAAGAGCGAACTTTAGGCGTACATTTTTTAGGGGGGGGGGGGGTGGGTTGGGGGTGGGGAGGGGGGGCTGGTACTTGAATAATGAAGAAGTTTTTGGTGCAATATCTGTCTATTTTTAAGGGTTGATTTGGTACAGTTTTAGATTGTTTTGAAAAATAAACGTTTTAGTTTTCATTGTTGGTGGGAAACTGAATCGTGTCTCCGAGACAAATGAGGCATAAATATAAGATAATGTTGATTTGCCTGTTTTTGATGCACAATTTTTTAGTCAATGTTCTTTATTGAATTAACAGCACAATTAATAATGTCCACTAAACAGTACATTATAAACGTACTTTCAAGATGAAGATACGCCATACGAATCTTCCTACGTCAAAATGATATAGAAGAAACACTCTCACACATATTGTAACTAAAAATAGTTGGCTACCTGTGAACAACTCTTTGTAGATCAAGATTCGTCATAGTTGCACTATCAAATACAGGGTTCGCCAATTTCGTTGCGTTGCAAGACAAAGCCTTTACTAGTATAGGTTTGAATGAAAGGTTACAATTAGTCTAACAAGTGGTTACCTTAGGTACGTAGTCACTGTTAAAAAAAGCACGCAGTGCTCCAGTGACGGATCCACAAAAAAAATATGAGGGACCGGTCTTCTTTCTCCTTGTTCTTCCGTTCTTCACACTCTTTCTCCATCTTCTCTCACTTTCCTCTTCTAGTTTTTCTTGCTAAAATTTTAGAAGATACTCAAGAAAGAGTACGAGACCCCTGTTGGTCCGTTAAATCTGCCCCTGCATTGCTCTAATAAAAAAATGCACCCAAAAGGACATCTATCTCATTGGTTAGCAAGCCCAATGCAAATAATCCGGCATATCTGGCTCTAGCCCAATCTATCAATGCATTATTCTATCAATGCACTAGACAGGAGAGATGCATGAAACGACGTGATTGCATGTTCTGCACTATACCTCTAATTGTTTAGATTATGTTGATGCATAATAGATTATCTTCATGGTTGATGGTTGTGATGAGCATTATCACACGTATGCCCAATCCGGCCCATCATAGGAGTTCCCTCGAATTCCTATGTAATATTTTTACAAGTATCGCAAAGCGATATCACACAGCTGTACCTATTTTGGAGCATTGAAACTCCCTCCATCGGACGAGCTTCAGAACAACCACGTGGCCCCACAGCAGGGTTTCCCTTTCTGTGTATTGTTCCAAATAAATAAATAAATCACGTGCCCCCAGCAAATCCAAACGTCTATTATGTTTATCGGACCTGATATCAATAAGCCTAGTTTAGGCTAGCACGGCAGAACATGTGCATGCAATTTTGGAGGTAACAGGGACATCGAAAAAAAACAGAATTTACCAGTTGCTTCCTAACATTCTAATAATATTGGTTTTTAAAATCGAGATCGATTCTAAAATTTTTATATGATTGCATAGAACTAAATGTTCTCTAAAGTTTTAAATTTTAGTGTCCAATGAAGGGAGTCCTACCCAACATGCTTGGAATAAAGAATTGTTGTTGTCGTCGTCCAATGAAGAGAGTCCTAGTTACATGATACCTTAAATTACAAGATTTTCCTCTCATAAATACTACACATGAATCTGTATGCATTTTGTTTTGAATATATATATATATATATATATATATATATATATAAAACAAATGCAAGCCGGTCCAAAGTGGAAGATTAAGACACGTAAAACTATCTAGAGCTTCACATGCCCCAATTTCCGATAGGATGCTTGCACAAAAGGGTCAAAAGGGTCGTGTGTGCATGCATCAGCGCATGCGTCAATTGAGCCCCGGGAAACCACCAGGCAGCGTTTCTTTCGAGCAACGTCTTCTAAGAGTGTTCTACATGTACCCGAATTTTTAGGCAACATCTTCTAGGCTCCATCCATAAATCGACATATCATTCATAAACTAATGACTTCCTCACCCTAATTAGAGCTTGGGAGATGTGCCTTTCTGGAAGAGCCTGTAAACGGATCTAACAAGGTGTATATATACGGTTGCTTCGCTATCATTACTTAGTAGCTTTCGTAGAGTGTATCCAATATTGAAGCTCTTACATATTATAAGGTTCAGGGAAGGAAATTTCAGTGCAGTCTTCCCTTTGCTTAATTTGCAAGGAGAGTAATTTGAACATAGAACCTCTAGGACACAGTGAAGAGATTATACCGCTGCACCCTCTAAGAATGAGTGAGGGGATTGCTAGCCATAAATAAGTGCCCACTACTACAACAAGCTTCATCTCTAAACGTATTATCACACACGGTTTTCAAAACCGCTTGAAACGAAGAGTCTGTGATAATCAGCAATTTTAATAGGCGGAAACTTAAACCGCATGTGAAAAAGTTTATCACAGTTCTATACCTACGACTAGCCGCCTGTGAAGACTTTTTATCAGAGGCGGTTTGTAACGTAAGAGTATCCGTCTGTGATAACTCCATTGTCGCAGGCGGCTCCTACTCCACGGTCCGCCTGTGAAAATTGATATGTTTACACAGGCGGTTTGCCATTGCGAGCCGTCTGTGATGTTTATTCATCACAGATCGCTATTTAATCATTCGACATCACAGTCGCATTTTTCTACGGATCGTCTGTGTCTGAAAAACGAGGTGCATGTGATAATGTTTTTTTGTAGTAGTGGCCATGACTACTATTTAATTCTGACACGTTTGCAATGTACAAATGGTTGATAAAAATTAAAAATAAGAAATTTAACAATAATCTAATTATTTTTTCTTACATAGCAAATGTCAAAATATTTGTTAATGAAATACCCCTGATTTGTTCTAAAATAAAACAGGCAAGTGCATATTTTAATTTACAGTCATGCATCCAAGCTTTTAGTATTTTGCTCAGATCCACTTTAGTAATAAATAGGACACATACTACTAAATACCACATATCACTGTTTACCGCTTTTATTACTTCCTCTCATCAAAAAATTGCTCTACGGTCCTTTGTTTGGCTTCAAAAATCCTGACGTTTCTCTCCTTCCATATGAGCTAGTATACCAGAATCACTAGCGCCCGGAGCCCTTTGGTGCATACCCGTGTCGCATCAGAAAGCTCCTGAAACCACTCCTTGCTTGCAGATCGCTTCCATACCGATGGATTCAGACTCTCAGCATGTATCGATCCTGCAACTTGTGACCATATCTCTAGAGTCATAACGGACAGGTGGAATGGTGTTTCCAAATTCCTATAACATAATGGGAAAAATTATTGGTTTGACCACCCACGAAGCAGGAGACGATCAGCTGTCCATATCCGATCTTAGAGAATCGGAGCACCCGAAAGAAGAACTTGGAACGTGTCAGGCGTCTAAACTCGCCAGACATACTTTGGAAAACAGGTTTTGTAACTTCTCTCAAACTGTGTAGTTGATACGCAGATTTCACAAAGTACCTCCAATTCGCCGTGAACATAAACAATGTCTAGCAATCTGGGAATATATGTAGGGGGGAAACAATCCGTTATGTGGAAACATATAAACTTCACCAAAAAATACATATAGAAGTTTCAACAAATTCTCAAAATCTGAGTGCGTAGATGACACCAGCAAACTCATGCGACCCTTTTCCTAGTTCTTTCTTCATAGATGACACTTGAACTGGCTCTTTGTGGTCCCACACTCCCACTTCAATATCCCATTATGCCCATGGAATGATAACATAATCGACATGGGTTTCCTTAAACTTGAAGGTAATCAGATTCTTATATTTGTTTGTACAGTCTACTGAAGTACGGTTATAGCACTAATTGCCATCATATGGCGCGCTAGTCTTGAGCTATTTAAGCATAATCCTTCCCGTAGGGGACCTATGCAGACTAGCAACTCACCCAGAACTCACTTCTGATTGGTGATTAACAAGTCCCCGGGACCTGCAAAGATAGCATCTGAATCTGAACTGCTGCTATGCTGTAGCTCATTGGCCCCAACATTGCACGGGGTGATTGCAGGTGAATCTAGAATCGGTCTTGTGGAACGAGACAATCATGGGTGTGAGTAGACTTCACTTTCACTGCTGTGTATGCAAACAAGTTCGAACTAGCTCCTGATAGTGTGATTTACCAGACAATCGTGTATATTTTTGTTATATGCAGATCATCAATTGGATGCAGAGCAAATTTAATGGGAAGGCACAGAACAGAAGGTTTGATGGCAGCTCATCTCGCGGTAATTCTCAAGTTGATTGCCTCTGCAAATTCTGTGATCATCAACAGAAGTACTTGTCATGCTAAATGTTCGTTTTCTTGCAAATTGAGCTAGGTGCTAGAGTCCAAGAGAGCTACAAAGTCATATACGAAACAGAGAAGCACCGTAATGCCGAGCAATGGCCTCAGGCCGGCTTCCTCTCCATCGGCACGCTCGGAAGTGACGAGCCTCTGGGGCCGGGAGACCACCTGGCGGTACCGGAGCAGGACCTGCCGGAGTTTACCGTGGAGGAGATGAAGAAGCTTCAGGACGCCCTGGCGAGGCTCCTCCGACGGGCGAAATCCAAGTCCAGCGCCCGCAGCTCGACCACTGGCGAGGACAGGCCGCCGTTGAACAGGTTTCTCAACTGCCCATCGAGTCTCGAGGTAGACAGGAGGGTTCAGACGAAGCACTCCGAGGGCGATGGCGACCTCTCCCCGGACACCAAGATCATCCTAACCAAGGCAAGGGACCTCCTCAGCAACAGCAGTGGCAGCGGCATCAGCCAGAAGTCGTTCAAGTTCCTGCTCAAGAAGATGTTCGTCTGCCATGGCGGTTTCGCACCGTCTCCAAGCTTGAAGGATCCCGTGGAATCAAGAATGGAGAAGGTGATATGCGTGCGCATACAGAGGAGCCTTCTGGCATAAGATGTTTCATGCAGTGACCTCTACTGTATTTCATGCCTCTGAACTTTAATTCTATTGCTGGCAGTTCTTCAGAACACTGATTGGCAAGAAGATCAACGCCAACCCGGGCAACAGCGCTGTGGCGGCGAGGAAGTGCTTGGAGGATGGCCCCAAGGGGAAGAGGCGAGGTGAACGTCGTCGTCACTGTGAAGACGAAGATAGAGAAGAGAGCTTTAGGTGGGACAGAACGGATTCTGAATGTAAGTTGCAACTCATGACTCATCATCAGTGAACCTAATGCGAAAATTCTGCGTCTGAGAGGAATGTCTCACCCTGTTTCTGGCAGTTATTGTTCTGGAGATATGACATGAAAAGAAGACAGGACCGTGGCGTTGAGATGTCTAGGTAAGATCAGTGGAGTCTTTGTTGCTAGCTGGGTTTCAAGTATCAAAGTACAACCGCACTGCACAACCGCTCTTATTACTATTTCGTATTAAATTTGACACGATAGTGATCGTTAACTCGCACTGATGCTCATAGCAGGTGACATGGGGAGTCCAGGTATTTTTTTATGGTGAAGAAACAAAGCAGGCCTCACATGCTGCAAGCAGGCTTTGAGCTGCTTTGCACGTTTGAAATCCTCCAATCTCCTATTTTTTTCGTAGTGTGGATGTGTAAATTCATTCTTGCGGCTCAACATCTTGTTGGCTTAGAAAACTTTTCAATTGCCTTTTTGTAGTGCTCATTTTTTTCAATAATGGAAAAAAATTCCAGCCTCTACATCGTATGCAGCCACCGAATTATTACAAATTTCAGTCTCATCGCTGATTACAAAGGGGAATCACAATCAAATATTTATTATGATTGAAAAAATCTAGTTATATTTTCAACCATGTTTCACACTGAATTATTAAATATTTATTATGATTGACAATTTTTTTTGTAGTGCTCATGATTGTTTCATGTTGTTTGTTGCCTTGATTACGGTACACATGTGAAAAATATAACTAAAGGTACAGTAGTATGGCAGCATTGGTACTTGAGAAATGCTGTTGCCCAAAGAGGAAAAGCCAGTGCAACAGTTGAAGAGACATGGCAATCGGATCCAAACAGAATCCGGGCCACCAGGCGTGGCACCTCGGGATTCAGGTTATAAAGATTGAAGGCAGAAGTGTATTTAAAGCAAAGGCTATAGAAAGCCTTCTCCCAATGCCAATACAGATCATGCTGAATCAAATATGGGCCAATGATGGCTCATATAATAATCTAAATTTTTTGTACTTTCAGTTCCCCGGTTCTTTGTCATCCTATAGTCAATCATTCAGGTGTTAAAAAAAGTCCATCGTTCAGTACTATGAAATAGATAGTGTAGCGTAACAGATATGCACGACCGTCATTTCTTGCAATGTCCATTATAGTTGGGTAGTTTGGAAACCTTGCGGCTCCTCCTTACCTTGGTGGGCACCACGGGCTTAGCCTCTCCCTTTGTCTTCGGCATTTGTCGTGTGATGTGTAGATGAGATAGAATAAGATAAGATACACTAGATAAGATATAGATAAAAAGGAAAGTAAGAGCAATTAAGGACTCCCAACTATATGCATAGAAAAAATCATAGAAGAATGACCATATAATTAAATAAAGATGAGCCAATGCGCAAAATGCCGAATCAACTGCACCAACTAAAGCAAACAAAAGTGTTATGCAAGCACACAACTCAATCAAATAAGTTCATTAAATAAAATCATGCAACTAAACGATGCTGAATGTTTCAGTAATATAACTTGTTTTTTCAACCTAGAGTGATTCCTAAGCGTCATCCTCCAAGTGTATGAATGAGAGGATGTAGTAATTTGTCCCTACTTCAGTCAAATGTGTCGGCAGTGTCTTGATCTTCTCAACTCGTCAGGACCCACCCCTCTCGGGCCCCACTTGTGCATCTCGTACCAATCCCTGGATCAATAGTTGGTACGCACAATAGAATGGATCAAATATCATACATTAATTCAGTCATATCATGACCCTTAAGGTCTTACAACCAGATCTTAAGTTACAATTTATTGGCCTCGCAGGGCCTCAAAAGAACAGAAAAACTAGTGAAAAGCAGCGGGTTAAGTGGCTCCCATTCCCCTCACGCAACCTTGGGCGCAAGACTAGGCCTACTCATCACTGTATTGCGCTTTATCTTCTATCTCCCTTTCCTCTTCTGCTTCAGAGGGTCGCAAAGAAAGCAAGACTGAGTACGAAAGGTACTCAGCAAGCCCTAACACTACTCAAGGGGATGTGTTTCATGCAAGGGTTGTAGCAAGCAAGGCCATATGGCTTAGGGTTGCCGAAAAGCATTCATGCAGGATCTTCTTAAAAGAAGTTTTTTTGCAAAGCAAATGAGGTAATCGTATCCTGATTTTAGTTGGTGGGACTTGGGGGAGTTTGAGCTCCATCCCGCCAGTTCCCTAAATTTTAACCGAACATTCAAACCCACGGCTTTACTAGTTCCCGACACACAACCGTAAATTCTAAAACGTGGGCTTTACTAGTTCCTGGCACACAGCCCTAAATTCCAAAACACGGCAAACACTGCCACCCATCACATCAAGAAATCACACTAAGGATAATCAACAAGAGCTCGGAACATAGTGTGCCAAGACCGTGATAACGGTTATCCGGATTTTACACTCTGCAAAGGTTGTACACTTTACCCACAGGTCATGCACTCCTAGCAAGGGAGTAGCGTAACGTTCGCCTCATCTTCCCCGAGTAACCCCCCAATCACATCTCGGGACGCGCCCAGGGGCTGTTTGGGCAATTACTCTCTTAGCCGGACCACGGGTAATGACTCCCTCGTGTCTTTTTCTGGTCCCCCGTGCCCTACTGGCCACCAGATGGCTCATGTGGAAGTCACAAAGAAGGTAGAGGGAGTCCTACCCATATAGGTTCTGTGGTTGTACGAAATCACTATGACGAGGTCATATGAACCGGTCCTTGAGTTGGTGAGGCGGCTCCATCAAGGTCCACGACAGGTGGTCTACATCGAAGCACACACTACCCATTCACCAAATCCCGCCTCAACTATTCCACTTTCCTCACTTCACCCAACACAAGTTGTATAACACCATTCCCAATCCACTTCCTAATTCACACCACCAAGACACCTTTCGACACTTTTCGCAAATCTGATGATTAATTGTAGCGAGCCGCGATGCGAACATCGCGAGGGTTCCTAAGCATTCTACTTTCAAGGAATCACCCACGTCATCACATTATGGTGTGACGACAGGATCTTAGGGCATCAAGGAAGAGTCGACAAGGTCAAGGAGAGGTTCGTGGTACTTCACATGTCAAGCACGTGGCTAAGCAACCACCAGTCAAGTGGGTTTTTAGCTACTACAAAGTTTAAAAAATAATCACGAAAAACATGCATATTAAAACAGGATATCAGGGCAACTTATAAATTCATAGGAGCAATCATGATCAAGGGGGTTAGAGCTTGCCTTCAAAGTCTTCCTAAAATTCCTCGTAATCCGGGTCATCGAATTCCTCGTCAGCTTCCTCTTTGCTATAGGACGTAAATTGCTAGGATTACCGTCGAACCCAAAAAGAATCCAAAAACTTAGGTAACATCATGGTTATGTGGTTGTAGAGGTTTTAAGGGGGTTTCCTAACGACAAGTACGTTTTACTTGGGCTTTTGGAGGGGCTAGTGTCCTTGGACGGAGGGACTCACCCTACCTTCGTTTGCCGTTCACTTAATTACTTGGGTTAACATGATTACTGACAATTAGTAATGCTTCAAAATGGTTTTTAGCCTTTATCCGCATGTTACTATCCTCTAATGACTAATTCCTATTTTTAGGGATTTTCTGGAATTTTTCTGCACCCGGAAATGCCTTTTTCAAGTTTCTGTGTACACTATCGGGTGTTTCTAGCATTTGCCTGTGCTCAAGGCGGGCCATGGCTGGCTGGGTCTGTGCCTTAGGTCCAGATGAACTAGGTCTGCAGGAGGGCTTAGTGGAGTTGTGGTGAACTGGGCTGAGGTGGCACCTAAGTGGACTGCCACATGTGCAAACTTGCTGAGGTTGCTACCACCTCAGCTGCCACGTGTGCGCTGTCATGAGGGAGGTGGCGTGTTGCTGACGGGGTGGCCAAGTGGGTTGGTTTGCTGACATGTCGCGCCATGCGTGCTCCACGTGCACGCCACAGAGGCGCCACCTAGGATTGGGCGGCGGGGTGGCCGCCGGCCGGCAGCTAGCCGGAGCTGCAAATTTTTTTGTTTTCCGGGACAGCCAGCTAGTGTCCGGGCCTCTACACGTCGTGGGGAGTCCACTGGTAGTGGTTGTCATCCATGTAAGTCGTCGGAGAGGCAGCCACAGCTCGCCGGAGATGGCGGCGGAGGCGGGGCTCGGTGAATCATGCGTGCGCGTGGTTTTTTCTCTGATCTAAGTGCCCATACACGTGAAGGCGAATGCGGTGACGCCGTTGGTGGGCGCGGACGGGTCGCTGTGGCCCTCGTGGCGGCCGCGGCGCGCCATGGCGGTGGCGAGCTCGACCTCGCATGGCTAGCCCGTCTCGGTGGCTCAAACCACAGAAAATTGCGCGGGGGAGGAAGGGTCGCGCGAAGGAGGGAAAGGGGAAGCGGGCTGGGCCGTCAAGGTAGTGGGCTGCGCCCAGGAGAAGTCCACCCTCCTTTTTTTCGTTTATTTTTTCTTCTCTTTTTTTGATATATGACTTCAAACTTGAATCTTGACTCAATTTTTCAATTTGCCTAAATTTGTGTCTGCTACACAACTACGGTCAACTCTGCTCTCCAAACTTTCATATCTCCAACATGTTATGCATGTTGTTAACCATGACTATTGATGGCCCGCTGTAGAAACTGGTGCCTATGACTTTCGTAAACCGGTGCATATATGTAACTTGGCATCCTAGTGGTCGAGGTCGTGGAGTTCCTCAGAAAAGTTGGCATGAACACCTCAGACAAGTTGACGTGGAGCTGAGCTTCGTCCAGCCCACGAGAGATGAACATCCTGGTATTGGACGCGACTTCTATGCTCCCACATAGTCCTCCCATGCATGCTCCACGTGGTAAAATGTCATTGGCCCACGTTTCTCTCTCTGCCAGCTCAACAGACGACCACTAACAATGGTGTTAGCTGCTTCATCGTTCTCATACGATTCAGAAACCAAATATTTTTGTGGTTGTCTCCTAGCTCTGACGAAACCCACAACAGTTCTCTACCCAAATCGGGACACAAGGGGAGGAGGATGGGGAAGCGGCACGGCTGCTGGAGCCACCATCACCTTAGCACGATCCATTGATTGCTCTCGCTGTTGCATGCTCATTGTCGCTCCCTGCCGCCGGCGGCAAGTTGGCCCCGTGTCGAGTCGGACCCATTCAACAACACGAGTTAAGCCAGATTTTCTGTCGTCTATTGGCTAACTTGTCGGTTGAAGCAGCTAACGCGTTGGGCTGGCAAAGGAAAAAAAAAGGAGAACGTGAACTAATAGGAGTATGCATTGGAGGATTGCGTCGGAGTATATTAGTCGCGTCTGCGCATGACTCAGGGTCCTCTTGAATGTGATGCCTCAATCTAGCTGGCACCTTAGAACATGCCCAGAGATGCTCTTGTATGCAATCCTCTTCAAGGGTGTCATCATCTAAAGTTTGAATAAGGGAAAAGAGCCATCAGCCAATTTTCAATGATTTTAAACAAAAACAAAGAAAATAAGAGAGTGTATAAATAGAAATGACAAAGCAAAATTAGTAAAGATTTTTATGGAAATAGGTTTGACATGTTTACATATCTTTGATAAAGGTCGTTGTTAACTAGAATTGCGTACTATAGACCACTATATCTCTCATACCATTTTGTCAAGCTTGGTTTTGCATCTGGTTATTTTTTAAACTGGGTGTGCTAAAGTGATATGATAGACAATGTAGCATATAAAACGCCTAGATAGAAATGATGATCATTAAGGATATTTATACATATCAAAACTATATTCAAATTCAAAACCTTACTAGTTCTGCTTTGTCTTTTATATTCTACTATCTTCTTCTATCTTTCTTGTTATTAGTAAAAAAATTGAAAAGTGGTTTCTGACTCTTCTTCTTGTTCAAACTTTAGATGATGACACCCTTGATGAGGACAACACATAAGCACGTCGTCAACATGTTTTGAGGCACAAGCTCGCACCGTGGCACCACAATCTGGAAGAGGAGGACCCAGAGCCACGAGAGACCAAAACGTCAACATCATGTCCATGTCACATTGTTCGAGTTGCTCCACGATGCTGGTTCGAGTTACTCCATGATGCTAGTACACTAGAATTCAAAGCTATATTTGAGTATTCCCACCCTAGAGTTGGAGGTGGTTGTAGGAGTGTTTGCACAAGAGAAGAGGGGGGATCCACAACGAAAAGGGGTCCAGAAATGATAGATACGATGGATGACAATACATTCAGGCCTTGACTTACATCTACCAGTGTCACGAGCCGTAGCTCAATCAGACTAAATCGGTGCTACTTCGCTATAAGGGAGGGTGACTCTTCTAACTATATTGTGATGCGCTATGAAGACCAAACACATCAGTTCCTAGTTGTTAGTGGAGTGGGACATGTTAATTGTCATTCCTAAGATCATGTATAACATGAGTGGTTCATCTCAATGGTCATGGCTAAGAATATGTTTCACATGCTGCTAGTTTTTAGTGGAGAGGGACATCTCAATGGCCATAGCTAACATGCATAACATGAGTAGGTCATCTCAATGTCATGACTAAGAATATGCATAACATGCTGTTAGGGATAGAAAGGCTCGAGCCAGTTGATCGTAATCGGGAAGATCAAAATGGAGCACATCATATTGAAACATGCACGGATTACAACATCGTCTCTAGTTCGAACACTTATAACATCTCCTCCACCACCTAGGACTCTTCCAACGCCTCTTAGGGCTCAACCCGAGTTTGAAACCATGTTGTAATGATGAAAAGATTAACATTGTTTAGTTGAATTATTTTGATGCAATTAACTTATTTGATTGAGGTATGTCGTGTGCTTATTTAAGACCTTTGTTTGCTTTAGTTGGTGTGCTTGATTAGAGCGATGGGTCTTCGACACCTTGTCCATAGTCTCATATTTATTTAATTTTCTACCCATTCATCTATTGGGGGCCAACACTGTACTATGGTTTCCATGCAGAGATAATGGGCATCCGGCCAACCAATGCCCTAAGGCGAAGCATTAGCCGTCCTAACAGAATTTCATGCATGGTCAACTATTTGGCCTTGGATGATGCTGAGATAGCACAATATGTGGTAATTGATGCTGGATGTGAAATAAATTAGAGCATCATCGATATGTTTAGACTTTTAACTATAACCTGAATTCTGAAATAATTAGAAATATTCCCGTTAAATTATAAAAATCTGAACTGAATTCTAATCTGTTATCTGTTTTGATTTCATTCTGAAATGATCACAATATCTGAGATCTGAACTGAATTCTTTTCTGAAACAATTACAAGATCTCTCGTTGAATTCTGTTATTGTTTTGTTATTCAGCTTAATCTAAAATCTGAAATCATTTATAGACACATACGGAGAGAAAGAATAGGCTAACTACTGAATGTTCAACGCTTTTGTCTTCATCCAATTCAATTTCAAACTAATGAGCAAGAGAGCAAAATTCAAGTCCAAGATAGATCAATGATGACTCTTACCTAATGAAACAACTGAAACTCAAGAATTCTTATTTGAGGATGATGATGATTGTGCACTAGTTATTTATTAAGATGAATAAGATGAACAAATGTTCAGCACAAATATCCATTGATTTGTTATTGGAGAAGCAACATGAGTGGATGGAGAACTTGAGGTGTGTCGAAGTACAAGAATGAGAGAGCTTTATGCATAAGAGGAATTTGATTATAAAAAAGAGGATTTTGAAGTAAAAGAGGAAGACATGAATGAGGATTGAGGGGGTTGAATGTCTCGAATAAATCTGCAATGCATGTTATATGTTCTTTTATATTTTCAAGTGTGTAATGAACTCTTAATGCAACTTTCAAGTGTCTTCTAGTTATGAACTAAACAATAACTTTATTTATGATTTTTTCATGCAACTTGGTACATGCAATATCATGCATCAGAATTCAGAAGGAGAAGATGCTATGGAAGACGGCAACAAGAGCCTATAAGATTACTAAAATATAAAATGAGTATTATTTTATTAATATTCTTTATTCATCTATTATGTAAGTCATGAGTTTATGATACTTTACTAATATTTGTTATCTCTACGTTACTCTTATGACCAAAAAAGTTGACAAATGAAGACAATTATTCCATAAAAATCAGTCTTGCAATAGAAAAAGATATCAATATACTTTAAAAAAAATATAATACATTATTACTACAGCATAAACGCCTAGTTACCATTTAGAAACGCTTGATCATGCCTAGGCTCTAGATGGTGGGTTACTTGCCGTCTAGCGTCTAATTTTATCTTGTATGTAAGATGTGAGGGCCGGACAGGACTTCGTCGGGTGGTGCCGTGATATGCGGCACCCAACAACACACGGGTCGAAGAAACACATCACATTACATAAATTATTTGCGGAAACGTACAAGTGTATTTTATAAATACTTATCTCAAAATAAGCTACAGCGGAAGACTAGAACTCTCACGACTCATTTCTAACTTAGAAGCAAAGAAACAGTCCAGCCGGCGGACGTTTCTTACTAGCAACACGAAGACAAACCGCAGCGGCGAGGATGCTCTTGAGTAACCACTCGGAGGTTCCCGAGTCTCATTGGCATCCCTTCTCATAAGCATGGAGTCAATCCTGCGAAACAACTCGGATAGCATCCGTGAGCATAACGCTCAGCAAGACTTAACCGTCACCCTAGTCATGAAACTCCACATGAGGTTATGAACATAAAGTAGGATGATATAATGCATAATAAAACTCGCCTAAAAGTGAATCCTTACTTTCAGGTATTATTTGCAGCAATTTAAGTAACCTCGGGCACGCCACATCGGGAGTCTACAATCAAACAAGAAACGCTTTCCCCCGATGTAATTTGCTCACGGCATAAAAGAATCGAGTTTGCACTAGTTATTCATCAAAGATGCATAACAAAGATAGTATAAACTCCAAACCAATGTGATTAGTTCCTTTCTCATGCAAGTTCTTACTACGTCACGACTGTGAGAACAAGTATGCTCGGTCCATTCCGCGAGCGACGGTGATTCAAATCAATAACACCCGGACTACACGACACGTACGCCCGTACTCGACGTTGCCTACAACAACCATCACTGACGTCGTACGTGACAACCTTTCTTTTGTTTCACTCCCGTTGAATCGATCAAGTCGCCCCGTACAGTAGCCACTCTCATGGTGCACCTACCGACATGAGATGTCATGAGAATGTTACCCACATACTGCACACCGGCCATCTCGCCTGAGGCAACCCGAAAAGGCTCAACGCAAGCTTCCCGAGGTACATCGGTTTACTGGGTCCCATATAGCCAGCATGAGTCCGGTACACAACTCAAACTTGTTCAACAGGGCCGCATACGGATCGGTCCTTGACCGACATGGACAGGTCTATAGCACCCAGGCCCCTATGTCCTGCTGCCCCTACAACCTTCCGGTCTCAACTTTAACTTGCTAATTCATTTTTGACCCAATCCCGTATGCCCTTGTTCTCCTGATCATGCGAGTAGCATCTCACCACTCGACTTCTCTTGAACCTTACTTAAGCATGGCAGTTCTACACGGTGAAAGACACCTACCCAATACTCCATGGGTCCATTTGGTTATGCAAGAGGAGTATCAAACACTAGACCTAATGCACATTTCATATCTTAACCGAATGTGAATACAAAGTAAAACCTTAAAGTTGTTAAATGCAAACCGGAGCTTGCCTGTTTTGCATTGTAGTAGTATATAAGAAGTTAGTAATCTTGGTTGATCAACCCTCGATTCTCCGGAGCTTGATCCACTTCAATGAATCGCTCCTTCGAATACCCTTCGCCGTGATTCCTATTAAAATGCATATGCACAAGTTTTATAGAATGCAATGGAAAGAATTATAGAATGGATTTCTTAGGAACAGAGGTTGTGTAGAAAAGCCAAGAATGGCTTGGTTTGCCCCTGTTGTGCAAAGAAACAGAAATGAACTAAATTGATCTTAGTGTTTTTGCTATACACTAACTACTTCCCCTAATGAACATAATAGATGAGCTGAAAAGATTTGAATGCAACTGAAGAACAAGAACTCCAATGGCCTCAAAACTTTTAAAGCAGGTTCTATACTAACTAAGGATTTAGCTTGCCAAATTGCAGCTAATGTGGGATACAATCGTGCTCTCCATAATTCTCCCAAGAGTCTTTATGTATTTTCCCACATACATAAGCATGGAGAACAAGCACAGAGAGTTCTAGGGCTCAACTTGATCTAATAATTTACATGTGAGTTCCTGGTCACATGAGAGTCAATTGGTCCAAAATTTAGCCCTTTTACTTGAGTAGTTCTCCCAGAACAATCTTTAAGCATTTCTACTTAAAAGAATTAATTCTGGAGTACTGTACATTTTCATGCCTAATTTAGTGAACCACAAATTCAAGTATGTCTCAGAGATATTTCCTAAATTTTCCTATGATTTTTTGAGCTATGGATTTCCCAGAATAGATTTTATAAGTGGGAAACATTTTCTGAAAATGTTTCTGGACTCTTATGAACACAGCAGATTGTATTTAGCAATTTCCTACTCAAATGATCTTCAAATGAGCTAAAAACTTGCTAGAGGGTCAACAGTATGCTAAAGAATATTCTGGCAAAATTTGAGGATTTTTGGATAAACCAAACTCCCTCAATAATTCTTTTTCAAAAAACCTTCAAAGAATTTTCCAGAATGCAATATTGACTTTCATACAAATTTGAGTTCATATTTGGATATATCTTTGAAAAATGAATCCAACCCAATTGGAATCACTCAATTTGGAGGTTTGTACACAGAGATATGAATTTCCAAACTTGTGGCACTCTCTGGAATTATTTTCCCTATTGAATTTCAACTGGGCCCGCTATTTAAATCACAACCAATAGAATTGAAACCACACTGGGATCACAGGGTTCAGCACGCCAGCACACCAGATCCAGGCCACAGCCGATCCCAGATTTAAAAATCGAGCCGCTGACAGCCGGGGCCCACGGCTTTCTTCTTCCTCCGGCCGCCCCTTTGTGCGCGCGCGCGTTCCCCTCGCCGGAGCAAACTGGTGCTCGCCGGCCGACTGTTTCCAGCCACCGCACGAGCTGAAACTCCCTGCCAGGGGGTTTTAGACGCCGGGGAACATGATGGTGAGGTGTTCTGGGGCTGCCGATGACCGGAAGATGGCCGGCGACGTGTGGCGGCCTCGGTTGCCCTTCGGTTCCGTCGACCGTGGGTTCTAGCCCGCCAAGTCGTCGACCAACACGCTCTACAGCACCAGGACATGACTAGGAAGCTCGACAAGGTCTCAAACTAGCTCGGGAATTGCCGCAAATACGGTTTCACCGTGCGACCGATTGAATCCGTGAAGAACACCCTCGGAAGAGCTCGAAATACGTCGCTCCGAGGTGTTTTCATGTGACAGATCCTAAAGGAAACATGACCGCCGGCTAGTCCAGCTTCTATGTGCAAGATTTGATGACCTATGGAGGATTGAAGAGGGGGAATTTGCAGAACTCGTACCGGATGCTCGGTTTGAAGCCGCCGGGATAAAATCTTCAAATTGGCCGGCGATGATCACGGTTTGATCCAAGATTTGGAGGAGAGCAGAACCACAGTAGCGCGCTCCCATAGCCGTGGTCGCTCGGCCGTAAAAACCCCTGTGGAGGGCTGTCCACGTGAAGCCGATCGTCGGCTTGAGCTAGGTCGCGGCGGATGAAGTTGATCAAGGTGAAAGGAGGCCGTAACTCGCTAGTTTCCGGGTCGGGGAAGTGTATACCGAGCTCGTGGTGCTGTCTAGCAGCTCGGGAAGGAGAGGGGCGCAAGTTTTCTTCGGTTTCCCGATCAAGCCGAGAAGGCGGCAGTGAGGCAGTTCCGTTCGGTGCCGCTCGCGAGGAGGAGAAGGCAAATGAGTTTTCCTTCATTCAGGGGAGTGGATCACGTCAAAGAAGCGAGTGGAACCGACTCAGGGCGCCAGCGCATGGGAGGAGGGAAACAGGAGGTGGCGCCGCTGCCCCTCGGTGGCACCCGGTGCAGCTCTCGGTTGGTTCGAGCAAAACAGAGACAGAGTCAATTGTTTGCTTCATGTGCAAGTTTAGATCCTCAGCTCAATGACATATGGGTCCCCCACTTCTCCCCACTCCAAAATATCTCCTCATGTTGATCTCTTAAATTCTAAAGGTTTAAAGTTTAAATGTGGGCTAGCATTTGATTTCCCCCTAATTCAGTTTGAATTTGCATAGAAAATTTGAATTTGGTTGGAGTTTTGAAAATGCTTCCATAATTCCTTTCTGGAGCCCACCTTAAAATGGAAAGTTTATCATCCAACTTTTTCCATAATTTCCAACTAAATGGCTGCATGTTTATTCAAAGTTTTTGGCCACCATTTCTGTGAACTTTGAATATAAAATCTGACTTTTAAATTTACATGCAAAGAGGTATTTAAATCCTTATTGGTTCAACACCTTCAAATAAAGATGTGAGCCTCATGTTGGATGATCATCCATGTATCACTTTGCAAGAAGAAATTTTTTACCAAGTCCTATTTTTCATGCCTTTGCCACACATATGAATTCAAACCTCAATTTTATTCATATATATTTTTGGGACTTTTACATAAGACATAATTTGTCAATAGATTTAATGAACAATTTGCTGATAATTAGTTCTCTAGAGAGAAAAACAAATACTAGTCATCTATGGGCTAATGTGATTTTAAACAACCTAATGTGATTTTAAACATAAGGAGGATAATTTTCTGTGCAATCTCATTGTTTTGGAGTCTAAAAGATCTGATATCATTTTAAAGATGAATTGGCTGACCAAGTATAATAGAGTGATGTGTTGTGCAACAAAAACAATTAAGTTGAGGCATACAAATGGCACCAAGGTCGTCAAGTACAACACCCCAAAAGAGTCAGCCGAGGATGTTATGTTCAATTAGCTCAATGCAGTTGGATCTGTAGGCATGAAGAAGTAAGTAGCTAAGAATCTCCAACAAGGAAATCTAAGAATTACTGACTAGTAAAGAGAGTAACTGCTAAAACAGAAAATGTCACCGACAAAACCATACAGCAACAATCAGTCACAAAAGAATAGTAACAGGCAAGTGACAATTTCATCAACGAGCTCATAACATTTCCTATGGTGTTAAAACGATAGGGAACAGACTAAATGTAACAGTCACCCATCCAAATAAATGAGAGGATTCAAATTGAAATTTGGAACCAAAATAACAAGAAAGAGTAAAGAAAAAAAAGGAATTAGCCTATCCAGGGCGCAGCCCACTAACCCCAACACCCGGCCCGCTTCGCCCCCTCCTCTCTTCTCAGCGCGGCCCGAAAGCCAGCCCAAACCCCTCCCCTTCACGCGGCCCACCAGCCGGCCCGGCCCCGCCGCCTTCACCCCCTACCTCTTGCCCTCCCCACCGCGCGCCTAGGCCAGCTGCGCCACCGCCGGGAAACTGGCGATGGGGCGCCCCTGTCCCATCTCCCCGCGCCTCGCTGCCACCGGGAAAACCGGCGATGGGACGCCCCCGTCCAATTGCCCCGCGCCTCGCCCGTGCTGCCCGCCTGACGCAGCACCGTCGCAAATCCCGGCCCACTGGACGCCGAATTGAATAAACCCGGGATCGGCTGCTCACCGCATGCCGGGAAATCCGTCAATGGGACTCCCCGTCCCATCGCCGTGCGCTGCGCCTTGCCGAGCTGCCCGTCCGCCGCTGTGCCACCGCAAATCACGCTGATTTGACGTCGAATCGCGCAAGAGCGAGACCGGTCGGGTGCCCACGCCGCACCATCGCCGGATACCGCGCCGACCACCCCTGCTCCATGCCATGCCGCCTTCAATGCCTGCTGCGCGCTGAGCTCAGAGCCCCGCCGCCGCTCCCTCGTCCCGGACTCCCGGACGTCGCATCGTATGCAGCTCGTGAGGACCTCCCGCACGCGACAGCCACTGGAGCACCGTCTCCATCCTGTTATAAAAGGCCGCCTCCTCCTCAACTCTTCCTCACCCGTTCTGTTGTGTTCGATCGCAAGAAAGAAACCGAGCACCACTTGACTCGCCAGCTGGAACAGGAGCCCGAGGTCGCCCTGTTCCCCTCCCTCACTTTATTCCCCAACGCCGGCGAACTTCAATTCATATTCTGGTGAACCCCGTCCTTCTCTTCGATTCCTCGCCCCCACGGCTCCTCTAGCTCGCGTACAATATTTCCTACATGCAAGCGTCGAGGATAGGGCCCTAGGCATACGCACGCCAAGTGCTGCCACGTCCCGCCGCCATGGGGCTTTCCCCGGTCTGGCCGAGTGTCTCAAAGCCTCCCGCACACCTCAATGCACGTGTAGGAATAGCAAGTTCGCTTTAGAATGTGAGCACGCTCCATCTCGCCGAGCACCGCGGACATCGCCATCTCCGGCAATCTCTAGCCGCTGTTCCAGCAATCCCTCGGCCTAGGACCACTCCCAACACGTTTCACACATAGTCTAGAGGCTCGGCATGCCCGAGATCCCCCACCAGCAACTAGGGATGGGTCCCGGCCAAATTCCGGTGACCCGCCGGCATGCACCGGCCAAGGGTGACAGCCAAGAGCCCACATGACGCATAGGTGGCAGGCTAGTAGGGCGCCGCATCCGAGAGCGAACACGGGTGTTAGCCTCGTCAGCACCAACTCGGCCAGATGAACCCTTTGCGCACGTGGAAGTTGAGGTGGCAGCCACATCGACAGCCTAACCCATGTGGCAGTCCAGTTAGCTTCCACATTGCCGCCACCTCACTCCGGTTCGCAAGGAATGATGAAAACGACTCCGTAGACCTGGTTCAGATGCACCCGAGACACATACACACACAAAACCTTGGTCCGCTTGTCAGCCACTAGGGCTGCGCGGGAAACTCCTATAGCCACAACCTAGTATACCCAAGACTCCATGAAGTACCCTCTTAAGTGCAGAAAGATTTCAGAACAATTGTGAACTATTAAGGAATAGTGGCAAGCGAAGATGGCCCCAACGAACTCAAGAACATTTTAATTCAAAGATATATATTAACCCATCTAGGTTAAGTAAGGGGAATAAAAGGGTAAACATGTAATTAATTACCTGACCACTGACATCACCCCATTCAGGCAACGAAATGAAATATACCTCAATGACTTCTATAAGATTTCCTGTAATCACCCTACTGAAGTTTGTTCGGATTTCCTAGGTTCCCCTTGGATTTTGACGCTCGTGCAACCTATGTACTATAGCGAACGAGGGACTCGACAAGGAACTCGAAGACCCGGACTACAAAGAATTCTGGAAGCCTTTGAAGGCAAGCTCTAACCTTCCTGATCATGATTGCTCCTATGAATTTACAAAATTGCTTTGATAGCCTGTTTTAATATGCATGTTTTCCGTGATTACTTTTAAACGTTGAGGTAGCTAGGACTCGCTTGACTAGTGGTAGCTTCTCCGTGTAAGTAGTCTAGCCGACACGATGGTTTTGACGGTGGTTACTTGCTCCTCAGTTAACCTAGCTCAATGACGTCGGCTAGCCGTTACACTAGCAAGTAGCATACTATCTCTTGCCATCCAAGGGTAGAATACTTGCAAGGTGATAGTCACATGCTTAACATGTGAAGTACCACAAACCCCTCCTTGACCTTGTCAACTTACCTCCTTGATACCCTAAGGCCCCGTCATCACACTATAATGTGATGATGTGTGTGATTCCTTGAAAGTAGAATGCTTAGGGATCCTGCGATGTTCACATCGCAACTCACTGCTACTATTCCTCGGATTTGTGAAAAGTGTTGAAATGTGTCTTGGTGGTGTGAGTTAGGAGGTGAGTTAGGAAAATTGTGTCGTACAACTGGTGTGGGGTGAAGTGGGAAAAAAGGAATGGTTGAGACGGGATATGGTGAATCAGTAGTGTGTCCTTTGGTGTAGTCCACCTGTCGTGGACATTGATGGAGCCGCCTCACCAACTTAAGGACCAGTTTTATATGACCTCGTCATAGTGATTTCGTACAACCATAGAACCTGTATGTGCAGGACTCCCTCTACCTTCTTGGTGACTTCCACATAAGCCATCTGGCGGCCAGTAGGGCACGGGAGACAAGGAAAAGACACGGGGGAGTCATTACCCGTGATCCGGCTGGGAGAGTAATTGCCCAAATAGCCCTTGGGTGCGTCCCGAGGTGTGATTGTGGGGTTACTCGGGGAAGATACGGTGAACGTTACTGTCGGTACCCTCAATACCTGAAAGTTGCCTAGAGGGGGGGTGAATAGGCTAATAAAACCTGAAATTATAGTAAACAACAGATAAAATCTGAAGCAGGCCGGACTAGTCCGGTCTGAGGTCGGACTAGTCCGGTCTAGGTATAAATTTGCGTTTTAGGTTTCCTTTTAAGTTTGTTTGAGCAGAAAATATATGGGAGTAAAATGATATCACTAATTAGTTGAGAATGGTTAAATTGCGAAGTAGTAGAACAATTAACAGGCACTAACACAATGAAAGCTTAACAAGTAATTATAGTGAGCAAGTGAGATAGTAGAGGAACCAAGAGACACGATTTATCCCGAGGTTCGATTCCACACAGGAATCTACGTCCTCGTTGAGGAGTCCACCAAGGACCGGGTCTTTTCCAACCCTTCCCTCACCGAGCGAACACCAAGATCAAGCCCGGGCTCTCTCATTGTCAATCAAATGTGAATACAGTGCTCTTAGGGGCTACTCACACCTTGAGGCTCCCTATACCAACCAAGTAGTTCTAGAATTCAAAGTACAACTGTTAAGAACTCAAAATAACAGTTAGAGTGCAAGGGAATCAAATCGAGAGCTCAAACGTCGATCACCACGTCTTTCTTCTCACAAAACCACTAACTCCTTAGGATCCAATCTTAGGGGTCTAGAAGGTGAGGAAAGAGGCTTAGAAGAGCTCTAGGAATGAGTTTTCAGCGCTTAGGTTGTTGTCTTGCCAATCCTCAGCCGGGGGGTCTCCTTTTATAGAAATCCCGGCATTTAGCCGTTACCAACTAAAGTCCGGACTAGTCCGGTCCCAACCCCGGACTAGTCCGTTCTTGAGGGACCACTCACGTCACAAGGCTACCAACTAAAGTTTAGTGACCGTTGGACTCAAACGGTCATGAAACCACGGACTTGTCCGACCAAGAGCGGACTAGTCCTATCTCAGTCAGGAACCTTTGTTTCGTATGAGAACGGACTAGTCTGGTAACGGCGGACTAGTCCGGTCTTACCAGACTTAGTCTAAAAACTCTCTAATCTGGGCTGCGGACTAGTCTAGCCAACTTTGGACTAGTCCGAGCTCACACGGGAACCTTTGTTCCGTCCTAATTCGGACTAGTCTGAAAAGATCGGACTTGTCCGACCTGTCGGGCGGACTAGTCCGATGGTACTTACAGACTTCTTCTCCGGACATAAGCGGCTTAGTCCGCTCAGCGGACTAGTCCGGCCTCTCGAGCGGATTAGTCCGGCCTTCTGAGACTTAGTCTCATAACGGCTCAGGCTCACACAACAACGGACTAGTCCGGCCTTTAACGGACAAGTCCGAACTTACTTAGAGACTCTTTATCCGGTTCAAAACGGATTAGTCCGCGTCCGAACGGACTAGTCCAGCCCATGGTCCGGACAAGTCCAATCTCCCCTTTTCTTCATATCTATGACTACTTCGTCTCATGTTTCTAACTTTCTACCCTTCGTTTGAGCCCTCTAGTGATTCTCAAGCACTCTAAAAGAGAAGACCCTGTACACAACTAGAAAATGTGAAGATAAATAGAAAATGGTATTTTCTACTCTTTCAAGTCTTCTTCTTTTCCTTTTGCTTCTTGAGAGACTACATATCCATTTCTTTGATAAACACCTATGCTCATACTCAGTAGAAACTTATTAGTATCTTAATTGTCGTCATCAATCAACCAAAACCCACGGGATTACCTAGATGCACTTTCAATCTCCCCCTTTTTGGTGATTGATGACAACTCATTAAGATTTTCGAAAAGTAGATATAGTAGATTGTTTTCATAACACATGTGTGTATGATTTACTCCCCCTAGATGTGTGCACAATGGATTATAAAGAAAAATATGCATAAGAGTGAGTTCTTGGGGAATTTCATGCTTACATGTGTTATGGTGGGGTGACTAAGTGTGATGTAAGCAGTAACCACATTAAGAAAGATATAATATTTACAAGCAAACATATTTCAATATGGCATAATATGAAGACATAAAATAGCATAGTCATTACAAAAATAACATAATGTGGCATAATGTAGCATAGTTATTACAAACCAGCATAAAATGAGTTTAGAGAGCAAGACTATGACTATGACTAGACTACTCCCCCTTTGGCATCAAGGCACCAAAAAAGGGAAAGAAAAGGGAGAAAACCTAATCACTATCATCTTGATCTTCGTCGTGGTCACTTTCAGTCTCCTCATCCTCATCTTCATCTTCATTGTCATCCTCGTGATGAGTGTGGGAGGTAGGAGGAGCAGCTGAGGAGGATCCAAAGTAGGCAAGCTCGTCCTCCGTGAGAGTGGGAAACTCTGTCACGTCATCATCATCTGATGACAGTGGAGACATAGGTATCTCCATCTTGTCGCACATGGCCTTGAGATACTTCTCTTGGTGTTGCTTCATCTTCTGCGTGCGAACTTCCATCTTCCGGCACGAGGAGAATATGGCCTTGAAGATTTTGAGCAGTCCACTAGAGGAGCCACTCGATGATGGAGGGACGAATGGTCCGACGGAGGAGGATGGAGCTGCAGTGGATCTCCTGCCCAAGGATGCAGGAGGGCGAGGAAGAGGAGTCGACATCTGAGGACGTAGCTTCCTGTGCTTCACATCCTTTGCAAACTCTAGTCCTGTGACTTTTTTGATCATGCACATGATGTATGGTGCATAGCCGCAAGATCTGTTCTGGGTGTGGGAGATGTTGAAGATGTCGTTGTAGATGTAGTCAAAGACATTGAATCTTTCTTCTTCATTGAGAAGCTTCAACAGGTTTCTGAGATACCCCTGTATCATCCCCGCATCTCCATCTTTTGGAGCTAGAGTCTTTCTCAGAATCCTGTTCATCACTCCAAAGAAGGGTTTGAGGTTGTGGGTTGAGGATGCCTCGTAAGAGAGATATGAAGGATACATGAAGTCCAAGTCATCCTTTCCCAAGGTTCTCTCATTGTGAACTATGATCTCATAGTTCAAGTGCTCCCCAAGTCCAAGGATTCGAGCAAACTCATCATATTGGACAGAATAAACCACACCATTCGTCATCCAAGTGATTTTCCTGTTTCCATAGGTGTGGAAGTAGCAGGTGGTGTAAAACTGGACTATGACCTCAATGTTCCAATCATACTCAAAGGCCATGAAGTCCTTGATCACATGACGTTATGTTGCTTCGATTACTGCATCAAACACTTGATGCTTCTTGTTGGCCATGTATGGCCAGTCCACCCACTGAGCATCAACTACCGGTGTCTTCATTGGGAGATAGACAAGCCGGTAGTAGTCACAATGGAAGTCACACCAGAAGCGGGGGTCTGGTGTGGACTTCTCTTACTTATAAACTTCCTCGTCCCGGAACCTTCTGGCTTTGTCGGCTCCTTTCCCCTTGAAGGTTGCACTTGCCAAATTGGGTTGGCGGTTTGGGTTGTGCATAGGAGGTGCCCTTTCAAGGGGCCCAAAAGGTCCATGTGGGGGATTTTCCCTTCCCCGTCTAGGGTTTTCAAGAATGACGAGTCCCCTGTTGGCTAGAGCCTTTTTCCTAGGAGGATCAGCTGCTTTGCCGTTTCCTTTATCTTGGGTCGATTTTTGGGGCTCGGCAGGTTGTTTGTCCTTCAGGGTGACTAGCCTCTTCCTCCTTGTAGGATCAACGCACTGGGAGGCTTGTGCTTCCCTGTCAGCCCGTTTCTTCGTCCGAGCCTCCCTTGCAGCAGCCTCTCCTGCCTCTGCCTCGGCTGCCGCACGATAAGCGGCTTGGCGAGCCGCTTCGGCCTCGGGGTTTGGAAGAGGACTGTCGCTGGGTCCTGACATGATCTGGTGAGAAAATAAGTATTTAGCTGATGGAGTATTGCGTTTAAATTAGTTTACAACCCCAAAGTTAGGGGCTAAGACTGTATCAGCCGAACTTGTCTGGGCAGGAGACGGACTAGTCCGCTCCGGCCGGACTTGTCTGGTTGGAGTCCGGACTAGTCCGGACCCTACAGTTTTAAACCCTAACTAATGTGATTTGATTACTAATTCAGCAAAGTAGTCGCAATACTATGGGGAATTGAAATAATATAGTATAGGAATCTCAGAGAGGCCCTAAGGTACTAAAGGTATGTCCTAGAGATAAGATTTTTGTGAAAAGTCAAGGCTAGGTTAAAAAGTACCTTAGAGTGAAGAAATTTGATGAAATCGACGGTTCGAAGGAGCGGAGATGGTCGGAGAAGAGTTCCCCGCACTCCATAAGCCTTGAATCGAGGATGCCTTCGAGGGATTTGAGGGAGGACTCCAAAATTGCCAATGGGGACGAGTTTTGGAGGACAGAAGTGGAGTGGAGGTGAATGAGGGAGAGGGAGGGGGTCAGCCCGACCCTTGGAGGTTAAGTCTACAGAGGCCGGACTAGTCCGGTCTGTCGGACTAGGCCCGGACTAGTCTCTAGTCCGGACTTGTCCGGGTGCCAGGCGGACTAGTCCGTTGTGGACTTGTCCGCTGCATCTCGGACTTCTTAGGATGCCCGGACTTGTCCGGCCTCTAGGTCGGACTAGTCCGACTCTTAAAGTCTAAAAATTCTTATATATATTAGAATGTTGCCTTTGTTTGCGGTGGACTTACTTGCACCTGCTATATGGTCCATATATATATCGAACACATAATTACATGATGACCACAATATAGTCAAAAATAATATGGGAGAAGAAATATAGGAGGAACAAGTTTTTCACAATCGTGCACATTTTTGGAAAGAACTTCTATTTGCACAACTTTTCAACTCACATTCCTAGAGTCTAGTATATTCAGATCATTTCGAAGTTCACAAAATCGTTTTTCATCTAGTGGTTTGGTAAAATATATGCTAGTTGTTTTTCAGTTCTTACGTGTGAGATGGCTATGTCCCCCTTTATAGAATGATCTCTCAAAAAGTGGTGTCGGATGTCTATATATTTGGTCCTAGAGTGCTCAACGGGATTGTGGGCTGTCTTAATGGCACTCTCATTGTCACAAAGAAGTGCAATGTGGTTCATATTGTGATTGTAGTCCCTTAGAGTTTGTCGCATCCAAAGAGGTTGAGCACAACAACTCCCGGCTGCGACATACTCTGCCTTAGCTGTGGAGAGAGCAATGGAGTTTTGTTTCTTGGATGACCATGATACTAGGGACCTACCCAAAAATTGACAAGTCCCTGAGGTGTTTTTCTATCTATTTTACATCCGGCGTAATCCGCATCGGAGTATCCGATGAGATTAAACTTAGATCCCTTTGGATACCATAATCCTAGGTTAGGTGTGTGAACTAGATATCTTAGGATCCTTTTAACGGCTGTTAAATGACATTCTTTAGGTGATGCTTGAAATCTTGCACATAAACATACACTAAGCATGATATCGGGCCTAGATGCACAAAGATAAAGTAATGAGCCAATCATAGAGCGATATACCTTTTGATCCACGCTTGGTCCATCTTCATTGAGGTCAAGGTGCCCATTTGTTGCCATTGATGTCTTGATAGGTTTTGCTTTGTCCATGTCGAACTTCTTGAGTATGTCTTGTGTGTACTTGGTTTGACTAATGAACGTGCCGTACTTGAGTTGCTTGACTTGAAATCCGAGGAAGAACTTCAACTCTCCCATCGTGGACATCTCAAACCTATCTGTCATTATCTTACTAAACTCATTACAAAAAGATTTGTTAGTAGAACCAAATATAATGTCATCGACATATATTTGGCACACAAAGAGATCGTTGTCTACATTCTTTGTGAATAGTGTATAATCTACTTTGCCTATCTTAAAACCATTATCAATGAGAAAGTCTCTAAGACATTCATACCAAGCTCTAGGAGCTTGTTTGAGTCCATAGAGAGCTTTATGCAACTTAAACACATGATCAGGATATTCTTGGTCTTCAAAGCCGGGTGGTTGCTCCACGTACACCTCCTCCTTGATTGGACCGTTTAGGAAGGCACTTTTCACATCCATTTGATAGAGTTTAAAATCATGATGAGTAGCATAGGCTAATAGAATAAGAATAGACTCAAGCCTAGATACGAGAGCAAAAGTTTCATCGAAATCTAAACCTTCGACTTGAGCATATCCCTTTGCCACAAGTCTGGCCTTATTTCTCGTCACCACTCCGTGTTCGTCTTGCTTGTTGCGGAACACCCACTTGGTGCCTACCACGTTTGCATTTGGTCTTTTCACTAGCTCCCATACTTGATTTCTTGTAAAGTTGTTTAACTCTTCTTGCTTAGCTACCACCCAATCCGGATCCTTGAGTGCATCTTCCACCCTAAACGGTTCCAAGGACGACACAAAGGAGTAATGTGCACAAAAGTTAGCTATTTGAGAACGTGTTGTTACCCCTTTTGTGATATCTCCAAGGATGTTATCAACGGGGTGATCTCGTTGAATGCTTTGATGAACCCTTGGGTGAGGCACTTGATTTCTTGAGTGGTCTTCTTCTTCTTCTTCTTCTTCTTCTTCTTCTTCTTCTTCTTCTTCTTCTTCTTCTTCTTCTTCTTCTTCTTCTTCTTCTTCTTCTTCTTCTTCTTCTTCTTCTTCTTCTTCTTCTTTCTTCTTCTTCTTCTTCTTCTTCTTCTTCTTCTTCTTCTTCTTCTTCTTCTTCTTCTTCTTCTTCTTCTTCTTCTTCTTCTTCTTCTTCTTCTTCTTCCTCTCTTCTTCTTCTTCTTCTTCTTCTTCTTCTTCTTCTTCTTCTTCTTCTTCTTCTTCTTCTTCTTCTTCTTCTTCTTCTTCTTCTTCTTCTTCTTCTTCTTCTTCTTCTTCTTCTTCTTCTTCTTCTTCTTCTTCTTCTTCTTCTTCTTCTTCTTCTTCTTCTTCTTCTCCCCTGGATCAACACCATGGTTTCAATTTTCTTCTTCCTCAAACTGACCGTCTTGGTCTTGGGGTGCTTGAGTTTGATCTTGAGTAAGAGGTGCCAATTGTGATGAGTTTGTAGCATCTTGTCCTACATTTTCTTGGGGACGGATTTCTCCAAGCCCCATTTCTTAGTGCTTCACTTGGTGCTTCTTCTTCATCTAATACACATTGATCAATTGCTCCACTTGGGAGCCATTAGTTTCATCAAACACCACGTCACGTGCAATTTCAACGCACCCGGAGGTTTTGTTGAAGACACGATAAACGTAGGTGTTTGAGTCATAACTAAGTAGGAAACCTTCATCGGATTTTGAAGCAAATTTTGAAGTCCTAGGCTTCTTGTTGAGAATATAGCATTTGCTTCCAAAAACTTGAAATATTGGGTTTGTCACCGGTTAGGAGCTCGTATGAGGTTTTCTTCAAAAGTCGATGGAGGTAGAGGCGGTTTGTAGCATGACAAGCGGTGTTGACTGCCTCCACCCAAAATCGATCCGAGGTCTTGTATTCATCGAGCATGGTTCTTGCCATCTCTATGAGTGTTCGGTTCTTCCTTTAAGCCACCCCATTTTGTTCGGGAGTATAAGAGGCTGAAAACTCATGTTTGATGCCCTCTTCATCCAACAATTCTTCTACTTGAGTGTTCTTGAATTCAGAACTGTTGTCACTCCTTATCTTCTTGATTTTTGAGGAAAACTCGTTTTGAGCTCTCCTCAAGAACTTCTTAAGGATACCTTGAGTTTCTCCCTTATCATGCAATAAAAATATCCAAGTGAAACGAGAATAATCATCAACAATTACAAGACCATACTTGTTACCGCCAATGCTTATATAGGTGACAGGGCTGAAGAGATCCATGTGAAGCATCTCCAATGGTCTTGTTGTCGTCATCACGTTCTTGGCGGGATGAGTTGTTCCAATTTGCTTTCCTTCTTGGCACGCACTACATGGTCTATCCTTTTCAAAAACAACACCTTTTAGTCCACGGATGTGATCCCCTTTAGAAGTTTTTGTAAGTTCCTCATTCCAACATGGGCTACTCTTCTATGCCGCAGCCATCCCATGTTGGTTTTTGCTATTAAGCATGTGTCAAGCTAAGCTTTATCTGTGGAAAAATCCACCAAGTAAAGCTTTCCCTTTAACACACCCTTAAAGGCAATTGAGTTGTCACTTCTTCTAGAGACGGTCACATCCTCGTTAGTAAACAATCAATTATAACCTTTCTCACATAGTTGAGATATGGACAATAGGTTATAATCCAGTGATTCAACGTGTAGAACATGTGAAAGAAAGTGTTGAGAAGAGATTGCAATTTTACCAATACCTAGTACCCTCCCTTGGCTGTTGTCACCAAAATAGATGCCTTCATTTGGATCATCATTTTCTTCATACTCAACAAACATTTTTCTCTCTCCGGTCATATGGTTAGTGCACCCACTATCTAGCACCCATTTAGTGCCACCGGAGGAGTAGGCCTGCAAAACAATTTAAACTTTGCTCTTAGGTATCCAAACTTGGTTGGGTCCTTTGAGGTTAGTTACTAGGGATTTGGGCACCCACACACAAGTTTTTGGACTCTTGTGGAGTGGCCCAACATATTTTGAATAAACTTTACCATACTTGCCTTTCATAAGAACATAAGATGCATCGAAATTATGAAATACTATAGATTTTACATTTTTGGTAATTTTGTGTGAGGTAGATGCAAGGTTGTCACTCTTGTCTTGACTTGAGTTTTCTTTTACGAAGGCTACACATTTGCTATTGTTTTTAAGGATTCTAGCGTTTTGCTTTCCTCCCCTAGTATAACCAAGTCCATCTTTGATGAAGGGAGATATTGTGATTGAGTATGCACTACGTGCATATTTGATTTTTCCTTATCAAAGATCCCACTCTTATGTGTATTCATGCTTTGTGTCTCTTTAAGCTCATTTCTTAAGTTTAAGACAATGCTAGCACATTTACAAGTTTTAGTGTTGGATTCTATATTTGTTGAGAGTTTTTAGAGGATGAATTAGTTGAGACACTTGACTTAAGTGAGTCAAGTTGTGCTTCAAGATTCTTGTGAGTTTTGGTTAAACTTACAAGTTCATCTTGAAGTGCTACATTCTCACTTTTAAGCTGAACGCAAGTCTCCTTGCTCATGGCAAGTTTGCTTTCAAGTGTTCTACTCTTTTCTCTCTCAAGTTCAAGGAGTTTCTCAATCTCAAGGTTTCTTTCCTTTTCAAGGATAAGCAATTCTTCTTGTTGATTGAGAAGCTCTTCTTGTTGAAATATTTCACCCGATAACATTTTCATTTTAGCTATAGCCTTTTTGTTTAATCCTCTAAACATGAATCCGTTTTCACTACTATTATCAAAGTCACTATCATCTTCAATATGTAACTTAGAAGGTTTAGACATTATCTTGCGCTTTCCTTCCTTTGCCATGAGGCATGTGTGACTTCGGCTCTTCCAATCACCCTTGTTTGGCAAGAGTGATTTCTTCATGGTTGGCCTCTTGATGGCTACAGTTGCCACTTTTTCTTCATCTTTGGAGGAGGATTCTTCGTTTGAGTCCCATTCTTCTCCGATGTGGGCTTGTCCATACGTCTTCTTCTTTGTGAAGAATTTCTTATCCTGAGGCTTCCCATCCTTCTTCTTTCTCTTGTCATCTTCCTTGCTATGGGGGCATTTCACAATGAAATGCCCATGTTCTCCACAGTTGTAGCAAGTCTTATTTGTTCTTGACTTGCCCTTGTATTTGCTCTTGTTCTCATAGTGATGGCTTCTCCTTCTCCTCATTAACCTTTTGAATCTTTTGATGAAGAACACCATTTCTTCATCATCCATGTCCGTGCTCTCATCATCACTTTCTTCATCTTCACTTGTGAGTTGTGTTTTTTTGCCTTGGACTTGGATGTGGCCTTGAGAGCAATGCCCTTCTTCTTGTATGAAGTGATTCTGGCTTGGTCATTTACGTGTTGGGCTTCCTTTTCCATCATCTCGTGGTTAATGATCTTCCCTAGCACTTCATTCGGAGTCATTAAGTGAAAGTTTGGACTTTCCCGGATTAAGGTGCATAGGGTCACATTGCGAGGCATAAATGCTCTTATCATTCTTTTAACCACCTCATGGTCATTCCATTTCTTGCATCCGTACGCCCGACTCTTGTTGATAAGAGTTTTGAGTCGGTTGTACATTTCTTGAGGTGTTTCGCCTTCTTCCATGGCGAACCTTCCAAGCTCTCCTTCTATCATCTCAATCTTAGCTTCCCTCACGGATCGGTTTCCTTCATGTGCGATCTTGAGGGTGTCCCAAATATCTTTGGCGAGCTCCAACCCATCTACCTTGTTAAATTCTTCAATGCTCAGAGATGAGTTGAGCACGACTGCTTCTTGTGCACTGCGATGGATTTGTTGTTCTTGTTCTAGGGTGAGTTCATCCTCGTCTTCGGGGATATCTATACCTGTACATACCACATGCCAAAGACTTGGGTTCAAGGAAATTAGATGCAACTTCATGTTGTATTTCCACATTGTATAGTTAGTTCCATCAAAGTGAGGTGGTTTGCCTAGAGGAATTGATAAATAACTAGAATGAGAATTTATACGTTCATAGTTAAAAGGATATCGCGAGTAGTCTTGTTGGCTACTTTTGAGTTTCTTCTCCAACTTCTCCTTCTTTTTCTTTTTAGCCTCCTCCTTATTCTTTTTGAGGAGTGCCATGAGACGAAGAACTTCTTCATCTTCTTCTGAGCTTGTAATGTCTTGTGGAGGAGTAACCGCTGGAGGCGGGTTAAAACCTTGTTCTTCAAAGTTGCTCGAACTTGCTCCTTTTCCCTTGTTGAGATTAATTTGGCTACCGACCTTGTCCCCCATCTCCTCTCCAAGCGGTTAAGCTTTTGTGGAGAGTTAGGCTCTGATACCAATTGAAAGTTCCTAGAGGGGGGGTGAATAGGCTAATAAAACCTGAAATTATAGTAAACAGCGGATAAAATCTGAAGCAGGCTGGACTAGTCCGGTCTGAGGTCGGACTAGTCCGGTCTAGGTATAAATTTGCGTTTTAGGTTTCCTTTTAAGTTTGTTTGAGCAGAAAATATATGGTAGTCAAATGATATCACTAATTGGTTGAGAATGGTTAAATTGCGAAATAGTAGAACAATTTACGGGCACTAACACAATGAAAGCTTAACAAGTAATTCTAGTGAGCAAGTGAGATAGTAGAGGAACCAAGAGACACAATTTATTCTGAGGTTCGATTCCACACAGAAATCTACGTCCTCGTTGAGGAGTCCACCAAGGACCGGGTCTTTTCCAACCCTTCCCTCACCGAGCGATCACCAAGATCAAGCCCGGGCTCTCTCACTATCAATCAAATGTGAATACAATGCTCTTAGGGGCTACTCACACCTTGAGGCTCCCTATACCAACCAAGTAGTTCTAGAATTCAATGTACAACTGTTAAGAACTCAAAATAACAGTTAGAGTTCAAGGGAATCAAACCGAGAACTCAAACGTCGATCACCACGTCTTTCCTCTCACAAAACCACTAACTCCTTAAGATCCAATCTTAGGGGTCTAGAAGGTGAGGAAAGAGGCTTAGAAGAGCTCTAAGAATGAGTTTTCAGCGCTTAGGTTGTTGTCTTGCCAATTCTCAGCCGGGGGGTCTCCTTTTATAGAAATCCCGGCATTTAGCCGTTACCAACTAAAGTCCGGACTAGTCCGGTCCCAATCCCGGACTAGTCCATTCTTGAGGGACCACTCACGTCACAAGGCTACCAACTAAAGTTTAGTGACCGTTGGACTCAAACGGTCATGAAACCACGGACTTGTCCGGCCAAGAGCGGACTAGTCCGATCTCAGTCAGGAACCTTTGTTCCGTATGAGAACGGACTAGTCTGGTAAGGGCGGACTAGTCCGGCCTCAAGGGCGGACTAGTCCGGTCTTACCAGACTTAGTCTAAAAACTCTCTAATCTAAGCTGCGGACTAGTCCAGCCAACTTCGGACTAGTCCGAGCTCATACAAGAACCTTTGTTCCGTCCTAATTCGGACTAGTCTGAAAAGATCGGACTAGTCCGGCCTGTGGGGCGGACTAGTCCGATGGCACTCACAGACTTCTTCTCCGGACATAAGCGGCTTAGTCCGCTCAGCGGACTAGTCCGGCCTCTCTAGCGGACTAGTCCGGCCTTCTGAGACTTAGTCTCATAACGGCTCAGACTCACACAACAACGGACTAGTCCGGCCTTTAACGGACAAGTTCGAACTTACTCAGAGACTCTTTATCCAGTTCAAAATGGATTAGTCTGGTTCCGAACGGACTAGTCCGGCCCATGGTCCAGACAAGTCCAGTCTCCCCTTTTCTTCATATCTATGTTACTACTTCGTCTCATGTTTCTAACTTTCTACCCTTCGTTTGAGCTCTCTAGTGATTCTCAAGCACTCTAAAAGAGAAGACCCTATACACAACTAGAAAATGTGAAGATTAATAGAAAATGCTATTTTCTACTCTTTCAAGTCTTCTTCTTTTCCTTTTGCTTCTTGAGAGACTCCATATCCATTTTCTTGATAAACACCTGTGCTCATACTCAGTAGAAACTTATTAGTATCTTAATTGTCATCATCAATCAACCAAAACCCACGGGGATTACCTAGATGCACTTTTAATACCGGGTACCCCCGCGCACAGGGGAAAACCGCCTAAGGACCTCGCCCCCTCCGCAGGGGTGAGCTCCGAGGGCGCCACGTGTGCAGCGGGGTCGGGCCTCCCCTCTCCTCAGAGGTGAGCTCCGGGCCCGCCATGTGGCCGGTAGAGCCGGACCTCGCCCCCTCCGCAAGGGTGAGCTCCGAAGGTGCCACGTGTCCAGCGGGGCCGGGCCTCCCCTCTCCTCAGAGGTGAGCTCCGGGCCAGCCACGTGGCCGGCAGAGCCGGACCTCGCCCCCTCTGCAGGGCTGAGCTCTGAAGGTGCCACGTGTCCAGCGGGGCCGGGCATCCCCTCTCCTCAGAGGTGAGCTCCGGGCCCGCCACGTGGCCGGCAGAGCCGGACCTTGCCCCCTCCACAGGGGTGAGCTCCGAAGGCGCCACGTGTCCAGCGGGGCCTGGCCTCCACTCTCCTCAGAGGTGAGCTCTGGGTCCGCCACTTGGCTTGCAGAGCTGGACCTCGCCTCCTTCGCAGGGGTGAGCTCCGAAGGCGCCACGTGTCCAGCGGGGCCGGGCCTCCCCTCTCCTCAGAGGTGAGCTCCAGGCCCGTCACGTGGCCAGCAGAGCCGCGCTTCCCACCCCGGCTCGGTAGGCAGCAGGAGTAAAGGCACGCCATGCCTTGTCCGATCAAGGCATTCAAGACCCGCGCCTTCCCAAGACGCGGAGACGCGGCGCGCGCCCCTGTCAGTTGGCGCTGTGGCCAGTCACGTCACAGTGAAGACAGACACGCCGTGTTAGAGACTGTAGACCAATAAACACAGCGACAAGACATGCCCTACCGTCCCTACCATCATCAACCACTACGCCTAGCTTGCGGCACGGGCAGGACAACGATTATGAAGCCCTCACCAGAGACAACTACCAACATTCACGGCAAGATATGGTAGATGGTAGGAAATCACCCCGGGACCACCTGTCGGGTCCCGGGGCCCACCTTGTAAGCCGCCCAAGCCTTGAAGTATAAAAGGCTCGGGTTGGCAACATTGCAAAGGGTTCGAACTCCAGTGGGTTCGGCTGAACTCCCTCTAGCGCCTAGGGCAACTCAGCTCATACACGAGCAAGCAATACACAGAGCAACACAACTCCCGTAGACGTAGGGTTTTACGCTCCGGCGTCCCGAACCATGTAAAAATACTGATGTCAATCCTCTTACAACCAACGCGACCTTCTCGAGAGGACTAGCCCCTCCGAAAAAGAACCTCCGCGGGCTGCCCCTGAAGCAGGCCGGGGGGAAGTGTCGACGGAACACTTCGACATTTGGCGCGCCAGGTAGGGGTCTTTTCTCTCTCGCGACGGGTCTGCGCCAACGAAGATGACCAAGCTTCCTTCAGCGGCAAGCTCTCCTCACCCTCGTTCCCGGCGAACAATGACCAGTGAGGCTTATGTCTCGATGCACTCAGGGAGGAGTGTGTTGGGACAGGTTGGGAGCCTGCGTCCGACTCCAACAACGCGGTCTCCTACAACCTCAAGATCTGCTGCGGCGCCGAGTGCTGCTCAAGCAAGCGCACTAGCTGCCACACGAGCACTCCTGCACAATCCGCATGCTGTGGACGCTCCCCAGGGGCCACCCAGCAGTGGATCCGCGACATCAACCACCTCGTTGCTGTTGCTGTCAACCCTCCGCTACGGCGGGGACGACACCCTGGTCAACTAGATGTGTCGCTGTCGCACACACCAACGGTTGACATGCAGACGACAGACTCCCGCTCTACCAGGCTCCCATCAGCGGACCTGAGGTCAGAGCTGGAGCGACGTCACTTGGGGGAAGATGCCCGCATGACCATCGAGCGGCGACGCGAAAGGCGTCGCAACCACGAGGCCGACTACAGCATGTCGACTACCTCGACTCAGCCTGGGCCGTAGACGTTCGCCATGCGACCTCTGCCCCAGGCGTACGCCACGCAGCATATGCAGCAGCCATATGCCTTGCAGGTGGCGCCCCCGGTATATGGTGCACCATCGCCCATGCGGGGGTACACCGTGCCAGCAGCGGACCAAGGGTTCACGGCACCAGGATCTGCAGCAGGAGGGGCGGGGTGTGCGGCCGTGGCGCCCCACCTCTGCTTCGCAGTGTGGCCGCGCAAGTTCCGACCACACCTGCCGAAGAAGTACGACGGGAGCGTCAACCCTGCAGAGTTCCTGCAGATCTACTCCACTGCTATCCTCGCGGCAGGAGGGGATGAGGTCGTCATGGCAACTACTTCCCCGTCGCCTTGACCAGCCCGGCCCGGTCATGGCTCATGAACCTGCCCCAGGGTTCCATAACCTATTAGGGAGAGCTATGCCGACAGTTCACGGGGAACTTCAGCAGCTCCTACACGCTTCCTGGCACAGAGCTGGACCTCCACACCGTGCGACAGCAACCAGAAGAATCCCTGCGCTCCTTCATCCAGCGGTTCTCCTAGGTGCGGAACACCATCTCCCACATCTAGAATGCTTCAGTGGTGGTTGCATTCCGATAGGGTGTGAGGGACAAGAAGATGCTCGAGAAGTTGGCCACCAGGGAGGTGCGAGACGTCTTAGAGCTCTTCAGCCTGGCGGACAAGTGCGCCAGAGCAGCAGAATAGCGTAACTGGCACTCACAGCTAGCCTCCGAAGCAGGAGGGCTGCCCGGAGCTAGTGCTGCGCCCCAAGAGAGCAGCAAGAAGAGCAAGAAGAAAGGCGGTGGCAAGATCAAGCCGCCGGTCGGAGCTCCCGTTGCTGCAACTTCAGCACCCAGCGGAGCTCGAGGGCCGCGCCCCGACAAGAGACCACGACAGTCACCTGACGGTGGTGAGCCGTGCCCGGTACACAACACCAGGAGCCATACTGCTAGTGAGTGCCGGGAGATCAAGAATCTCGCGGGGCGCTTCCACGAAGGGAAGCAACCACGCGCAGATGGTGCTCCCTTCCGCCAGAGGGAGGGCAAGCAGAAGGTCGACCCCCGGGACAACGGCAACCAAGAAATGGTGTACCATGAGCCCCAGCGCACCGTGAAGGCGGTCCACAACCATGGGGACTCCAGCTCCGGAGAATACGAGCACCAGAAGGCACTCCACGTCATCTACGAAGGGTCCTCGGACCCCTCGTCCCGGAACACAATCAAGACCCTGCGCCGAGCAGTGGCATCGGTGGCTCCTACCCCAAGTGCAGCGCCACACCTCAAGTGGGTAGGGACCCCAATCAGCTTTGACGCCTCCGACTGCCCCAAGAACATGGCAGGGGCCGGACAGCTACCTCTCTTGGTAGCTCCAACCATCGCCAATGTGATGATGTACCACGTACTGGTGGATGGTGGGGCCGGCCTCAACCTCATCAGCCGTGCAGCTTTCCAGAAGCTGCAGATTCCCATGGTCAAGCTCACCCCGTCGAGCCCATTCTCAGGGGTAGGACCGGGACAAGTCGTTCCATATGGGAACATCAGTCTTCCAGTGACCTTCGGAGCTCTGAACAACTACCAGACAGAATACATTCTGTTCGACGTGGCGGAGGTTGACCTCCCCTTCAACGCCATCATCGGTAAGTCGGCCCTGTACCGGTTTATGGCGGTAGCCCACTACGGCTACCTGGTCCTGAAGATGCCTACACCCACTGGGGTCCTCAGGATCCATGGAGATCGCACCGCCACAGTGTCAGCCTTGGAGAAGCTCCAAGCACTTGTGGCGGCCCGAGCACCAGCCCATGGCGGTGCAGAACTGGGCCAGCTCCACCCGAGTGCACGCCACTATGCCTCGACCTCTGCACCCTGAGTGCAACCCTCCAACGAAGGTGACGTCCCTCTGAAGGTCATCCAAGTCGGCTCCGAAACTGCCCAGACCACCCGGATAGCCGGGGGCCTGGACAGCAAATAGGAAAGCGCGCTCATCACCTTCCTCCGGGACAACGTCGACGTGTTTGCATGGCAACCGTCACAGATGTCGGGGATCCCTAGGGAGGTGATCGAGCACCATCTGAAGATCTACCCCGATGCTCGGCCTGTCCAGTAGAAGCTCCGGAAGCAGTCCATCGAGCGGCAGAACTTCATCCGCAAAGAGATCAAGAAGCTGCTCGAAGCTTGTGACGCCCTCAATTCTGTGGAAAACCACGGAACCGAGAACTAATGCATATGTGTTCCCAGGATGTTCTCCACACATACGCATACGTTCCACAAACTGAATTCAGATTATAGATTACCACGAATAACAGAGTTTATTACAATACCTCATGAGTCTTAAACTCATGCTCACAGCGTAAGTCTTTATTTCTATGCAGCGGAAGTCTTTATTCTAATGCGGAAGCAATTTAACTAATGCGGAAGCAATTCTAAGCAGCGATGACTCCATCTCTGTTTCATTCCCACAGGCAAGGTTGAGAACAGATCACACGCCTTAATGCTCCACTTGGTCTTCATAGTAGTCTTTTCCTGCTGCTGATGAGGAGATAATAATGCAAGTTTAAGTACAATGATGTACTCAGCAAGTGCGGGAAAACACGATATGTAGCTCATAACAAGGTAGGTAAAAGGCTCATTTGCAGAAAAGCAGATTTATAAAACCATGATAAGACAACAACTTAACTTTAAATGAATGTAATCCTAGCATGTATTAAATTACCAACATACCTCCATCACCTTCCGTGTTCCATCCGAACATTAACCAACCTTATTCTTACTCACGAATACCTCCTCGTATTCGCTACCATCTCACGAATACCTTCCCGTATTCGCTACCATCTCATCTCATAAACATCTTTCGTCTCACACCGAGACCAATCTCGTTGCCATGACAATCATGCAACCATCTTATCACCCGGACTCAACAGTCCCAAAACCAAACCATAGCCATAATCAATAACCATAACCAAGAACCATTCCAATAACCATCCCAACTAATCATGGCAGTTTAGCCAGGCACTCGTGACCGTAAGCTCGGCTATCATGATAGTTTTAGACTCCGCAGAGTTTGCACCTCTTTACCCACAAGTTTGTGATTTCGTCACCCGTCGGCGACTACAGAACCTCCATTATACCAGTACACAACCGTCGGTGTATGGTCAAGAGATCACAAAATAGCCTTTACGAAGGGGTTACTAGATGTATGGACTCACTAAGGTTTCACCGGCAGGCTAGAATCTCCAATTCTCCCACCCACGGGCCCCCTCTCGTGCCATGCAGTTCCCAGGGCAGTCCTCCTTGACTCCCATTCCCCGCGCCTTCCACAGTCCATAACACTCTAGCAACTTACCTAATTACTCATTTAAGCCGCACCCATACTTGGCCTTGTGGTGGCACTGTTATCCTGGCATGTGCATGCATGAACCGGTCCTTAGATCTATGGTAAGTAAACCACCATCTCATGCTACCTCATTCACAAACCCAGGCTTGCCTAGATCTCCCTCTGATCCATGTTTATTAACATCATCAGTTTCTTATTATCATTACGAGTGCAGTTAGCTAGACGCATCTATCTCGCTTCCCAATTCCATGGACTCAGCGAAGCATAAATCAAAAACCATACCCGACTCATAAACTTCCCTGGTGACAAGGGTGGTTTAACCAAAACTAGTCAACTTCTATAAAAAGGGTTTCCCATCATGTTTGACTCAGCACACACACCATTTCGCAAAACAAAACAGTTTTATCCAAAACATAGGATCAATATGGTCAAGGAGCACTTGCCTTGTTCTTGCGGTTCTGGTTGTTCTTGGATCTCAAAACCTTGTTGCTGCAGTTCGTCGTAGACAGCTCCCTGAGCTTGTCCTGCTATGTAGGATTACGTGCATACAAGATTCACAGCAATCAATAGCATGCACAAACCTTAAATTAGATGCGATGATGCATATGCATGCTATCCTATGATTAGGTTTATTAGATTGGTTTGCATGTGTTCTTGCATGGCTTGCATAGATTTTATGATGAACAGGGGTGTTCGGATCAAAGGTGGACGTGGCGATGATCTTGTCTTTTAGATCAACCTGATCATCAAGTGATCTGTCCACGAGAAGGCTTTTGTTCGAAAGGAATCAAAGAACAGATGCAAAAAGAACACAATGGTGTCGTAAGGTGGTATTGGAGTCCTACCTTACGTTCTTCTCGGTCTCGAGGTCCTCCTCAGATCGCTGGGCTTTCCTCCGGCGATCTTCCTTGCCGCGCTCCGACGATGGTTTACTCGGCGGTTTGGGAATAGAGCTCTAAGTTGTCGGCTTAGGAGTTGGAAAAGAAGTTTGTGGTTTCGGCCAGAGGTTCTGGGTTCTATTTATAATCGGGAAGAGAAGAGTCCTAGTCTGATTGTATCCCGAATAAGAGTCCTATTCAGATCGCCGTTGGATTCTAACAACTTATCTTTAGTTGATTTGGTGTGGTAACATTGTGGAATTCAGGTCGGTTTCTGTTCCGGTATTTCTACGCGTACAGAATCCAAAAACCGTTCCTAGAACTCGTTACCTCCACGGTGATGAGCTCCGGAGTCTCCACGTGTCCCTCGGGCCTGGTCTCTCCTTTTCCGTAGAGACGAGCTCCGGTGGTGCCGCGTGTCAAGCGAGCAAGACTTCCCTCTTCTTCGGAGGTGAGCTCCACGTGCGCCACGTATCCTGGTGGTCGGGACCTCCTCTCTTCTTTCCTCAGAGACGAGCTCCGAGGTAGGCACGTGTCCAACAGTGACGGACCTCCCGGAGATAAGCTCCGGTGGCGACACGTGTCCTGATAGAACCGGACCTCTCGGAGGTGAGCTCCGAGATCGACACGTATCCCGCGCCACTGATCCTATGATTTCCGTGGTGACTAGCTCCGAAGGTGACATGTGTCCCGTGGAAATGCCTTTGCTTCTTCCGCAGAGGCTAGCTCCAAGAGCAACACGTGTTCCACAGGGTCGGACTTCTCCTCTTTTGCGGACATGAGCCCCGAACCTGCCACGTAGCCATTTTAGCGGCGGACCTCTCCCCACTTCGTAGGGACGAGCTCCGAACACGCCACGTGGCTAGTGGCCGTGGTAAGCTGTCTTCAGCGCTTTCTGTGAACTGGATTTGGCTCTTACTGGCTATCTATTTGATAATTCCTCTGTTCCCACTTCCTTTAAAGTGTTTTCTCTACATGAAATATGAATACATGCAGAAACCAGAGATGAGGGTGTCACAATGCTGGCTTCATACGGGAGGTCCACCCCCCCCCCCCGGTTGTTGGCCAATCCTGTTGTCGTCCTGAAGGCTGGCGGGAAGCTCCACATGTGCATCAACTACACTAGTCTCAATAAGGTTTCCACCAAATACCAATGTCTAGAGAAGATGAAGAACACACTGCTTTTATAATAGTAGATGGCCTGTATTGTTATGTCTCCATGCCTTATGGTCTGAAAAATGCTCTCCCTACTTTCGTATGCGCTATGCATAAGACATTTGGAGAGCTAATCCGAGACTTAGTAGAGGTGTATGTCAATGACATTGTTGTTAAAGTAAGATAGAGCACATCTTTGTTAGATAACCTAGCTCTAGTCTTTGACGAATTGCGTTCCACGCGCACCAAGCTGAACCCGGACAAATGTGTGTTCGGTGTGTCATCTGGAAAGCTCCTTGGATTCCTGGTCTCACACCGAGGGGTCGAGGCCAACCCAGAGAAGATCAAGGCCATCGAGCTGATGCGGCTCCCGGCTCGCGTCAAGGATGTCCAGAAGCTCACGGGATGTCTAGCCGCGCTCAGTCGGTTCATACCTAGGCTAGCTGAGCGGGCCCTTCCCTTCTTCAAGCTCCTGCGCAAAGCTGGTCCATTTGTTTGGACCGAAGAAGCAGAAGAAGCATTCCAGGAGTTGAAGAAGCACTTGACGACGCTGCCCATCATGGTAGCCCCTGAGCCCGGTGAGCATCTACTGCTCTACATCGTGACGACGACAGAGGTGGTGAGCATGGTCCTAGTCGTAGAGCGGCCGGACCCCTCGCCACTACAACCTGCTCCAGCAGCAGAAGTCAAGCACCAAGGCTGCCTGGACCCCATGGGGGGCCCTGGTAGCTAGGAGATCTCTGAGGCCCAGGCCTCAGAGACCATAGTCGACCTCCCGGAGGTCCAAGTCGACCTCTTGGAGGTCCAAGGAAAGCTCCCGGAGGTCCAAGTCGACCTCGCGGAGGTCCAAGTCGACCTCTCGGAGGTCCAAGACGGCAGAGAAGTCTCCGGGTCCCAGCCCCCGGAGGTGGCCCCGGACCCAGAGGACAGGAGATTCCAGGGTCCGGTGCCAATGGAGGAAGACGTCCCGGGTCCCCCAGGGAGGGTTCAGAACATCCAAAGGTCCGTCTACTACGTCAGTGAAGTCCTCCACGACGCCAAGACTAGGTACCTGGAGGTACATAAACTGCTGTATGCAGTGCTCGTGGCGTCCAGGAAGCTCCGGCACTACTTCCAAGCCCACCGGATCTCGGTGGTCACCACCTACCCGCTGAGGACCATCCTTCATAGCCCCAACGCGACCGGCAACGTCGCCAAGTTGGCAGCGGAGCTGGCGGAGCTCGAGCTGAACTTCCTACCACGTCATGCAGTCAAGAGCCAAGCATTGGCTGACTTCGTGGCCGAGTGGACGCCATCACCAACCAACCCAGGGGGCCCTGAAGGCGGAGAACCGGAGCCTCGAGAACCGGTCTTCACCGAGCCTCACGGGACGCTCTACTTCGACGGCTCCTCGCGGAAGCAGGGGCCCGGAGCCGGCGTACTGCTCCTCACGCCGACGGGGAGCTGTTCAAGTACATGGTGCGCCTCAGCTTCAAGGCAATGAACAACATGGCCGAGTATGAAGCTCTCATCGTCTGCCTGAAGACGGCGCTGTCTCTCAGCGTCTGCCAGTTGTTGGTCAAGGGCGACTCCCAGCTAATCATCAAGCAGGTCAAGGGTGAATGCTTCTGCAACAACCCACAATTAGTTGCCTATCTGCTCTACGTGCAGATGCTGGAGAAGGACTTTGAAGCCTCGGACCTGTGCCATGTACCACGCGCCGACAACACCGTCACCGACGACCTGTCAACGAAGGCCTCCACTGGAGCCCCGGTGCCCGAAGGAGCCTTTGAAAGGACGTCGTCGCGACCCACAGCCCGGCCTGCCAAACCGGGCGAAGGGGGCGAGACCAGCACCTCGAAGCTGGCAGTCTCGGCGGCCCTGCAACCATGGTGCCCGCCAAGGATCGTATGTGCCACTGTGGATTCCGTGCTACCTAGCGCCCAAGATCCAAAAGCTCAAGTCAGCCCCAATGCATGGATCACGGAGGTCCGGGACTACTTGAAAGACAACATCCTTTCTGATGAACATGCATCCGCTGAACGGATTGTGCGGATGGCTAAGACATACACGCTGGTAGAAGGGGATCTCTACCGGCGTGGCGCCAATGGTATCCTATTGCGGTGTATAACCCAGGAGGAAGGTTGCGACCTGCTCATAGAGATCCACGGAGGCGAGTGCGGAAACCACGCATCTTCCCGCATGCTGGTCGGTAAAGCCTTCCGGCATGGCTTCTATTGGCCAACAGCCCTCCTGGACGCCGTCAAGCTGGTCAAGAGATGCAAGGCGTGCCAGTTCCATGCCAAGCAGATCCACACACCGGCGCAGACGCTGCAGATGATCCCACCCTCGTGGCCGTTCGCGGTATGGGGGTTGGACATCCTGGGGCCCTTCCCCAGAGCCGTCGGGGGATACCGGTACCTCTACATCACCATCGACAAGTTCACCACGTGGCCAAAAGCTGCACCAGTCATCACCATCAACGAGCAATCCGTAGTCAAGTTCATCAAGTCAATCGTCTGCAGGTTCAGGGTCCCGAACAGGATCATCACCGACAACGGGACCCAGTTCACCAGTGCAGCATTCCAAGAGTACTGCAAAGAACTTGCATTCAGGTGTGCTATGCCTACGTTTCTCATCCAAAGAGCAACGGGCAAGTCGAGAGAGCCAACGCCGAGATCCTTCAGGGACTCAAGACTCGCACCTATGCCAGCTTGGAGGAGCATGGCGCCAAGGGGGTGGATGAGCTTAAGTGCGCACTGTGGGCCAGCCGGACATCCAGAACCGGGCCACAGGGGAAACACCCTTCTTCATGGTATACGGGGACGAAGACGTGCTTCCCCCGGAGATCACCATGGGGTCCCCCTGTGTTCGAGCCTACGATGAAGCCATGCAGGACCAGCTCCGGCGTGAGGACATCGACCTCGTCGACGAGGCAAGATGGCAAGAAACGCTCCGGAACACACGGTACCGACAGGCGCTCCGGCGCTACCACCAGAGGTCGGTGCGTGCTCGGGAGCTCAAGGAAGGCGACCTGGTGCTGTGGCGCATACTTTCTCAAGAAGGGGCCAACAAACTCTCCCCCAGCTGGGAAGGCCCCTTCCGAGTCACGAAAGTTTGCCGCCCCGGGTGCGTACGCCTTGCTACCGAGGACGGGGACCCGCTCCCAAACCCTTGGAACGTAGAACACCTCCGTAAGTTCTACCCTTAGAGCAATGGTAGGACATGTTTTTTCTTTTTTCTGTAATAGATCCCATAGAGCCCAGGAGCAGCGCTCGGAGCAACTAAGCCCCAGGGGGTGGTCCTGGACTACGTCCGGCTTAGCCTGGTCCTGTACCCTAGGCGCGTAGGCCCTGCCCCCTTCACAATGGGGTGGGTCGTTGCGTCCATGTACAACCCTGTTTTCCTCCTATGGATGTAAATGAATGGAAAGAACCCTGTCCTACCATGCTCTCTTATGTGTACATTTAAGTTACGCATTAATTTTTATGATCACCTCCCCATGATCAAGACAGTATACGCTTATCGTATACTCGGCTATCCTTTCTCACCCTCGTGCCTAGTCGACATTTGCCATCCTGCCGAAGGCAGTCGCGCTTGAGGTACCTGCCGAAGGCCAGGGGGCCTCTCGGACCTCCCCTAGTTAGGGTCCTGTGACGCCAGTTGGTCTCCTCCAGAAAAAACCTACGCCAGACCGGGAGGTCCAGGGTGTGCAGGCTGCTTTGCCTGGTTCCGTACCCAAAGCGTGAGCACTCTGCCTCCCGGGAGGTCCAGGGTGTGCAGCCTGCTTTGCCTGGTTCCGTACCCAAAGCGTGTGCACTCTGCCTCTCCAGCGCTACGGTGTAGTACTAGGGGTCGGACGGTTACACCTTGACCAAGGAGGGAGCCAGACATCCGGTGCCGGGTGCACTGAATTGCCCAAGCCCCATATACCGGCCCAGGACTGTAAGCCACATAAGACTAAGAGACAGGGAAGGGAGGACCTCTGAGCAGAATTACCTTTTCCCTACTTGTGTGCAGGACCTCCTGATAGGCCTCCCGGACCTCCGGCGCCGGAGCTTCAACACCGGCATGCTCTGAACGGTCAGGGGGGCCCTGGCCTTAGCTCCCCTGCAGGAATGTGGTAGGTGTGCCCAATACATTGGCCACACCTACCAGGGGGCCACTACGGGGACTGCACAAGGGAAGGCCGGAGCATCCGGCTGTACTGAAGTCCCAAGGTTTCTCAAGACCGGAGCTCCAGACTCCAACTCAAGACCCCTTGGGTCCTTATGAGAACAAGGGCCCAAGGGAGGTGTCTCTGCTGAAAAATCCCTGAGATCGGTGGAGACCTCCCGGGGCCCTTATGCAGCTAAGGGCTCGGGTAGGGCAAGCCAAGAAAAGAAAGCAAAAAAGCACAGACACATAAGAAAACAAGTCTATTTATTGAAAGCTCCACGAGCTGGTCTACAGACAGAAGACAAAATACAAAAGCCCTCCAGCTACAAGGGAAAGCATCTAGGAGTCCCCGGCCTCCTGCTGGAACCGAGACGTGACGAGGGCAGCGACGCCTCCAACTCTGGCCCTAGCGACCTCCTCCTGCTTGGCGACAAGGCCCCGCACCACCGGCTCTAGAGAGATGGAGGAGTCCCAACTCCGGAAGCACATAAGCACGTGCACGGCGACCTCCTTCGCCAAGATCCTCCCCTCGACCTCGAGCTCGTCGGCGATCACGGCTTCCAACCTCTCCAGCTTGGCGCCGATAGACTCGAGGGCCGGGAGCGCCTGGGCTCTTGCGTTGGTACCCCCGTCCTCACAGGGCTGAAGCCGAGAAGCACTAGAGCAGACTCCGCCTGGCCAACGAAGCCCCGGACTTCCTGGGCCTCGGCGGTCCGCGAAGCTCGGAGGTGCTCCGCCTCCTAACGAGTCGCCAGTAGGGCACCAGGTCCTTCCTCGGCGAACCTCCTCTCCTTGGCCGCCAGGTCATTCTCCCGGAGCTGGAGGTCCCGGGTGAGCCTCTCCAACTCCGACGCCCGGAAGTCGGCAGCAAGCTCCTGGTTCAGCACCGTCTGGCGGTCCTGGGCGACCTGCTTCTCCTTTTCGGCCAAGGCATCATCCCGGAGTTCCAGCTCTCCGGCCCTGGCCTTCAGGTCGCCTTCTCCCGCCTCCAGCTGCTCGGCGACCTCCTTCTCCTTGACCGCCACGGCGCGCTCCCGCTCCGCGACGGCACACTCACGCCGCACCAGCCGCAGCCGCATCTCCTCGTTGGCAGTGGAGCGGGCCTGGACACCGTTATAGGCCTCGCGAGCCTCCTGCATGATCCTCCGGGTCTCAGTGTCCAGACGGTCAACGGCTATCTTCTCCACATTGAGGAGCTCCTCCTCAGCGTCGAGCCTCGCCCTCTTAGCGTCGAGCTCTTCCTCGACCTCCCTGGTCCGCAGCTTCAAGAGCCGCCCCCAGCCGCGGAGGCGTTCCCTCTCATCCGCCAAGATCTCCCGCTCGCGCTCGAGCGCAGCCTGAACCTGTCGGACGCTGGACTAGGCCAGCTCCATGGCGTTCGATAGGGGCAGTGGAGCAGCAGAGGCTGAAGCCGTGCCGCGGACCTCCTCCATGGTGTCGTCATCCGACGGAGGACACGCCGGCACCGCAACATCCGAGGGAGCCACGACGATGCGCCGATCAGGAGAAGACGGTGCTGAGGCAGGGCCAGCCCCGATGCGCCCCTGCTCACCGCCCACCTGAGGACCCGCGTCGGCTCCTCCTGCATCGTCGCCTGCCTGCTCCGCCGGGACTTCACCAGCAGCCAGCTCCCGAGCTGGCGAAGGAGGAGGCGCTACCGCCACCGCAGAAGCCGGTCCTGCCGGGCCAGAAGGAGAATACGCCTGGACTTGCACCGGGGCCGGTGAAGCTGTCGTGGCATCCGGACGATGCGTCACAGGGCTCCTACAAGCCGAAGTTGGCTAGGGAACAGACGCGTCCCCGACAGCCGACATGTCCCTACAAGCACAGGGAACACTCAAGACAAGAATAAAAGAAGAACTAAAGTACGCAAGCACTAAGATCTGGTAAGTACAACTTACCGAGGGACACGGACATTCCAGCGGGCATGAAGCCCTAGCTTCCGAGCCCGGGCAGAGCCGCCAGAGCCCGCCGTCGCCGCCGGGGCCTGTGCCGAAGGCACCTGGACTGGCGGAACATGCGGTGCACCCGGAGCCCCCCTGGGAGATGGAGCAGCGGAGCTCCCACCGCCAACACCTCTGGCGCCGCTTGCCATGCCAGTCGCTGAAGCACCTGAAGGCCGGGGTGCCTGCGCCCCTGGACGAGTCCCGATTGCGCTCCCTCTGGCACCGCCGCGTGACGAGCCTGCAGCGGGGACACTCGTCGACCGGGCACCTGAGTTCCTGGCTGAGTTCCAGACACTACGACACTGGCATCCCTCCTCGGAGCTCCACCTGTGGAAGGAGTGTGGGATGCCCGGGGCTCCTCCGACCGTCGCTGTACAAGAGGAGTTCCGTCGGCACAGATGACGCGAGGTCTGTTTGGGTCGCCTCCTAATGAGCCGATGCCTCCTGATGAAGAGCGTGGGGGCACTCCGGTCCCCTGACTCAGCGCAAACGATGCTCTCGGCGAAGACCGGGAGCACTTCCTCTTCGGCGGACTAGAGGTCGGCACCTTGCCCTTCCCCTTGTCAACAGTCTGAGCTCTGTCGCTCCTTGGTGCAGGTTGGGCATCGGCCAACGCCTCGTGCTACGCTCTGGAGCGGTCAACCTCGGTGATCGAGATCCCCCGGGAAGCATCACCGATCTGGCGCACGACAATTGCGATATCGTCCAAGGTTGGCAACTCCCGCAGCAGCTTCGACCTCTGCGTCGGCTCCACGAAGAGGGGGAGGCAGGAAACAGGAACTGTTAGGGAGCGGTCATCGAGGATGTCACTGCTTACCCTCATCACCATCTCCCTCATCATCTTGACAGACGGGTCAGAGTCTAAACCCGTCTCCAGCCTGGTGCAGTCATGCACGTCGGTGTAGTACCACGCCAGACGATTGCGCTGCTGCAGCGGCGCAAGGCGGCGTGACAAGAAGTCCGCCAACACCATCAGGGACGTCAGCCCCTGCTCCACCAGGAACTGGATCCGCTCCAGGACTGGCGTCTACTCCGGCTCCAGCTCCGGGCAATCCTCCCAGAAGCGGCGCTCGGTGGATGGGGCCTCGGTCGGCAGCTGGAGACGATCGTACTCGTCAGTCTTCACGATCACCCAGTCATCCCTCCAGCTCTCCCACCTCGAGGCACTAAAGGGCAGAAGGTACTTGGAGACCTTCAGATCCTTATAGCGGTGCTAGAAGTAGCAGGCTCCCAGCTGGTTCTTCGAGCTGCGCCCAGTCGTCCGCAGTAAGAAGAAGTGACGAAAGAGCATCATTGAAGCGCGGACCCCCATGAACATCTCGCAGAAGTGCACAAAGACCGTAGCCAGAGCGAAAGAGTTCGGAGAGAGGTGGTGGAGCTGAAGACCATAAGTCTCCAGAAGAGTCACGAAGAAGGAAGAAATCGGGGGGACAAATCCGGCCAAGGAGTAGGCGACGAAGAGGATGGTCTCCCCTCTCTCCATACGAAGGGTATGAGATCATCTCCGAAGTAAAAGCCTCTGCTCCTCGGAGTGCCATCCCAGGAGCCTGCGCACCGGCCCAAGGTCCTTTGTCCGGGCGATGCACGGCGAGGGCAGGCTGGAAGCCATCAAAGGGGAAGGGGCAGGAACTTGGAAGGCAGAGAAGGATTGGGCGCGCGGAAGAATCCAGAAGGCTCAGGCGCAGCGAGATGTGCGAAGGGAAGCCCACGATGCGGAAGGGGCTCCCTTTAAACCTTCCAGAGGCAATTCGAAATGCTTCGTATGCGCCGCTCGGGGCAGACGCCCCAGGTACAAGCCCCAACGACAATAACAAGAGGGCCCAAGCCGTCCCGCAGAAGCGGTTGACCAAGAAGTCAGTCCCTCATGCAGACAACCCGGAGGTTCCCGACAAGGTGCTGCGACGTGCAGAAGTGACAGCATTGGGAACCGCCGCGGTTAAAGCAACTTTCAAAGCAGGAGTCAAGTCCCCATGACCCTCCATTGCTCTTGCAACGGTCCAAAGGAGTTTCCAAGAAAGTGCGTGGGGTAGAAAAGGTGAAGGCCCCACCCCGGGATCGTTATCACCCCCGAGGTGGGCCCAGGGGCCACTGTCGGTACCCTCAATACCGGGTACCCTCGCGCATAGGAGAAAATCACCTAAGGACCTCGCCCCCTCCGCAAGGGTGAGCTCCAAGGGCGCCACGTGTCCATCAAGGCCGGGCCTCCCCTCTCCTCAAAGGAGAGCTCTGGACCTACCACGTGGCCAGAAGGGTCGAACCTCGCCCCCTCCGTAGGGGTGAGCTCCAAGAGCGCCATGTGTCCAGTGGGGCCGTGCCTCCCCTCTCCTCAGAGGTGGGCTCCGGGCCCGCCATATGGCCGACAGAGCCGGGCCTCACCCCCTCCGCAGGGGTGAGCTCCGGAGGCGCCACGTGTCCAGCGGGGTCGGACCTCCCCTCTCCTCAGAGGTGAGCTCCGGGCCTGCCACGTGGCCGCCAGAGCCGGACCTCACCCCCTCTGCAGGGGTGAGCTCCGAAGGCGCCACGTGTCTAGCGGGACCGAGCCTCCCCTCTCCTCAGAGGTGAGCTCCGGGCCCACCACGTGGCCAGCAGAGCCGGACCTTGCCCCCTCCGCAGGGGTGACTTTCGAAGCCGCCATGTGTCCAGCGGGGCCGGGCCTCCCCTCTCCTCAGAGGTGAGCCCCGGGCCCGCCACGTGGCCGGTAGAGCCGGACCTCGCCCCCTCCGTAGGGGTGAGTTCCGCAGCCGCCACGTGTCTGGCGGGGCCAGGCCTCCCCTCTTCTCAGAGGTGAGCCCCGGGCCCGCCACGTGGCCGGATGAGCCGGACCTCGCTCCCTCCGCAGTGGTGAGTTCCGAAGCCGCCACGTGTCCAGCGGGGCCAGGCCTCCCCTCTCCTCAGAGGTGAGCCCCGGGCCTGCCACGTGGCCGGCAGAGCCGGATCTCGCCCCCTCCGCAGGGGTGAGCTCCGAAGGCGCCACGTGTCCAGCGGGGCCAGGCCTCCCCTCTCCTCAGAGGTGAGCCCCGGGCTCGCCACATGGCCGGCAGAGCCGGACCTCGCCCCCTCCGTAGGGGTGAGCTCCGAAGGCGCCACGTGTCCAGCAGGGCCGAGCCTCCCCTCTCCTCGAGGTGAGCCCCGGGCCTGCCACGTGGCCAGCAGAGCCGTGCTGCCCACCCCGGCTCGGTAGGCAGCAGGAGTAAAGGCACACCATGCCTTGTCTGATCAAGGCATTCAAGACCCGCGCCTTCCCAAGACGCGAAGACGTGGCGCGCGCCCCTGTCAGGTGGCGTTGTGGCCAGTCGCATCACAGTATAGACACGCACGCCGTGTCAGAGGCTGTAGACCAATAAATACAGCGACAAGACATGCCCTACCATCCCTGCCATCATCAACCGCTACGCCTAGCTTGCGGCTCGAGCAGGACGACATGACGATGACTAAGAAGCCCTCGCTAGAGACAACTACCAGCATTCGCTGCAAGATATGGTAGATGGCAGGAAATCACCCCGGGGCCACCTGTCGGGCCCCGAGACCCACCTTGTAAGTCGCCCGAGCCTAGAAGTATAAAAGGCTCTGGTAGGCAACGTTACAAGGGGTTCGGATCCCTCAGCATTCGACCCTAGTTCGGCATTTTAGCAACTCAGCTCATACACGAGCAAGCAATACACAGAGCAACACAGCTCCCGTGGACGTAGGGTTTTACACTCCGACGGCCCGAACCACGTAAAAATCCTGGTGTCAATCCTCTTTCATCCAACGCGACCCCTCTCGAGAGAACTAGCCCCTCCGAAAAAGAACTTCCGCGGGCTGCTCCGAAGCAGGCCCAGGGAAGTGTCGACGGAATACTTCGACATTTGGCGTGCTAGGTAGGGGGAGGGCTTTTGTATTTTGTCTTCTGTCTGTAGACCAGCTCGTGGAGCTTTCAATGAATAGACTTGTTGTCTTATGTGTCTGTGCTTTTTTTGCTTTCTTTTCTTAGCTTGCCCTGCCCGAGCCCTTAGCTGCGTAAGGGCCTCGGGAGGTCTCCACCGATCTCAGGGCTTTTTCAGCACAGACACCTCCCTTGGGCCCTTGTTCTCATAAGGACCCAAGGGGTCTTGAGTTGGAGTGTGGAGCTCTGATCTTGAGAAGTCTTGGGACTTCAGTACAACCGGGTGCTCCGGCCTTCCCTTGTGCAGGTGAGCTCCGGGCCTGCCACGTAGCCGGTAGAGCCGGACCTCGCCCCCTCCGCAGGGGTGAGCTCTGAAGGCGCCACGTGTCCAGCGGGTCTGGGCCTCCCCTCTCCTGAGAGGTGAGCCCCGAGCCCGCCACATGGCCGGCAGAGCCGGACCTCGCCCCCTCCGCAGGGGTGAGTTCCGAAGCCGCCACGTGTCCAGCGGGGTCAGGCCTCCCCTCTCCTCACATGTGAGCCCCGGGCCTGCCACGTGGCCGGCAGAGCCGGACCTCGCCCCCTCCGCAGGGGTGAGTTCCGAAGTCGCCACGTGTCCAGCGGGACCGGGCCTCCCCTCTCCTCAGAGGTGAGCCCTGGGCCCGCCACGTGGCCGACAGAGCCGGACCTCGCCCCCTCCGCAGGGGTGAGATCCGAAGGTGCCACGTGTCCAGCGGGACCGGGCCTCCCCTCTCCTCAGAGGTGAGCCCCAGGCCCGCCACATGGCCGGCAGAGCCGGACCTCGCCCCCTCCGCAGGGGTGAGCTCCGAAGGCACCACGTGTCCAGCGGGGCCAGGCCTCCCCTCTCCTCAGAGGTGAGCCCCGGGCCTGCCACGTGGCCAGCAGAGCTGCGCTGCCCACCCCGGCTCGGTAGGCAGCAGGAGTAAAGGCACGCCATGCCTTGTCCGATCAAGGCATTCAAGACCCGCACCTTCCCAAGACGCGGAGACGCGGCGCGCGCCCCTGTCAGGTGGCGCTGTGGCCAATAGCGTGACAGTGAAGACAGGCACGCCATGTCAGAGGCTGTAGACCAATAAATACAACGACAAGACATGCCCTGCCGTCCCTGCCATCATCAACCACTACGCCTAGCTCGCGGCTCGGGCAGGACGAGGACGACGACTAAGAAGCCCTCGCCAGAGACAACTAACAACATTCACTACAAGATATTGTAGATGGCAGGAAATCACCCTGGGGCCACCTGTCGAGCCTCGGGGCCCACCATGTAAGTCGCCCGAGCCTTGAAGTATAAAAGACTCGGGTAGGCAACGTTACAAGGGGTTTGGATCCCTCATCTTTCAACCCCAGTTCGACATTTTAGCAACTCAGCTCATACACGAGCAAGCAATACACAGAGCAACACAGCTCTCGTGGACGTAGGGTTTTACGCTCCGGCGGCCCGAACCACGTAAAAATCCTGGTGTCAATCCTCTTACAACCAACGCGACCCTCTCGAGAGGACTAGCCCCTCCGAAAAAGAACCTCCGCAGGCTGTCCCTGAAGCAGGCCCGGGGGAAGTGTCGACGGAACACTTCGACGGTCACGCTACTCTCTTGCTAGGAGAACATGACCTATGGGTAAAGTGTACAACCTTTGTAGAGTATTAAAATCCAGATAACCGTTGTCACGGTCTTGGCACACTATGTTCCGAGCTCATGTTGATTAGCCTTAGTATGATTCCTTGATGTGATGGGTGGCAGTGTTTGCCGTGTTTTGGAAATTATAGCTGTGTGTCGAGACTAGTAAAGCCGTGAGGTTGAACTTAGGGAACTGGTGGGATGGAGCTCAACTCCCAAAGGTCCCACCAACTAAAATCAAGATACAATTACCTCTTTTTGCTTTGCAAAAACCTTCTTTCAAGGAGACCCTGTATGAATACTTTTCAGCAACTTTAAGCCGTATAGCCCTACCTTGCTATGACCCCCTTGCATGAAACACATCCCCTTGAGTAGTGTTAGGGCTTGCTGAGTACCTTTCGTACTCACTTTTGCTTTCTTCACGACCCTCAGAAGCAGAAGAGAAAAGTGAGGAAGAGGATGAAGCACAATACAATGACGTGTAGGCCTAGTCCTACGCCCAAGGTTGTCTGAGGGGAACGGGAGCCACTTAATCCGCTGTTTTTGATTGTTTTCTGTTCTTTTGAGGCCCTGCGAGGCTCATAAATTATAAATTAAGACATGTTTGTAAGACCATAAAGGTCGTGTTGAGACTAAATTAATGTATGGTATTTGATACATTCTATTGTGTGTATCAACTACTGATATAAGGATTGGTACGAAATGCACAGATAAACCCCGAGAAAGGTGGGTCCTTACACTAAAGGAGTCAACAACTAGCCCAAAGGCGTTCTTTAGCAACAAACGAAATGCAACATCGAAGTACTAAGGCACAGATGAGCATGTAATTCGGTGGAGGCATGACTGACGTGCCCTAAGACAAAAGGGTGTACGCTTGCGGAAAATCTATTGGGGCTATTGATTCTTCCAACTACGTATACGTACGAACATATGTAAGAACAGAACAAGATGTGGCGTTCAGATGAACGCGGTAGTGAGCTCGTATGACAGAGATTCATGGGATGAGGCTGAAGATAGGCAGGCGCATTATTACCAGCAAGAAGCGCAGAACTGCGGCCGCTGCAGGAGGAGGCTGGACCGGAGACGGAAGGCGGGAAGTAAGGAGGCGTCGTCGTCGTTGTGTAGGCGGGGGCGGTAGAGTAGGGGAGGCTTCGTATGGTTTAATTTCTGCAATCTTCAAGCTTAGGGCCGACCTTGGGCTGAAGTATTGACTGATCAGACGTCAATTGGACCAATAGGTCGGATGGCTGTGGTTAAAATGGGCCTGAACTCATAGGGCGTGTGTGTGTCTAGATATATTATAAGAGAGAGAGAGAGAGAGAGAGCTGTTGTGCCTAGAACTTGTTCAGTTGCGCATGCTCAAAGTGAAATGACGATGGAGAGTTTTAGATAAGCTCGAATATTGCCAAGCAAGGGATCTTCTCTGCTGTTCACGTCTTGTAATCAATTAGGTAACCATTTCCGAATTCAGCGTTCTGTTTTCTTATTTGTGTTTGTGTAAACACATCCAAACCGATCATAGTTGTTTTGACTTCATTCAGGTGTTCTTGTTTCTTTAGATATCCGAGAATCCTATATCCGGTCGAAAACGTGACCTCGTATAGCTCAGTACCCTTTGGGTTCTCCAAAGGCTATGATCAAATGGGTCAAGACTGGTATTTTAGGTGTCTATACAGCCTGAAATTTCTATAACCTTTTTCTGTTCAGGTGCAATATTCAGACTGAGCCACTAGCATTGGACTGACCAATCTACGGCTGCACCCATACACGGATTGGTCACCTGGTGGAGTAGTGGAGCAAGATCAATGGGCTCGATAGGTCGCATATGCTCTGCGTAATTCGCTGCTTTGCAAAATAAAAGGCAAAGATAAGATAAGATGGTGTCGCTTGTGTTAGCAAATCAGAAGGTTATCGTCTTGGCATAAACATAGGCATACATATGCTCCTGCTGTGTGTGTGCCTCCTTTCCTTGACCATCGACTGCGGTTTTATGTGTGTAAAAATGACAGACATCTTTACTTTGATCAAAATGATAATGGGATGTTAAGTTAAAGCGCATCTTTCTGAAAGGAACGCGATCGCCAGTTTATTACACTGAAGAAGGTGACCTGTGTGACCATCTATCTACAGAGGTTCAAAAGAAAATCTACAGAAATCGACAGGGCTCCGCCGGCGTTTGTTTATACGTACACTAGCAAGTCTTTTTTGCAGGGCTCAAATCCTCTGCAGTACTGTACATGCAGTAGCAGTCGGTCCACGAGTTTTCACGGCATTCAAACTCGCATGCCGCTGACTTTTTCCAGAACGTGATCTCAGGGACCGAATTCTCTGTAAGCACTATTGCAAAGCTCTTGGAATTTCGGGGAGGATATCCGGTGGTGTTCATTGTTATAGCAGTACTGTATTGCCGGTCAGCGCGCGTCCATCAGTCAACCTCGTGGGAGGATATTCTTTCTCACATCCCAAACGAGGAAAAGAAAAAAAAAAGAAGCAAAGTCCTGAAGGGTTATGGATGAATGACGAACGGCATCTTCTCGGGAACAGAAGCTACTGCTAGTTCTTCTTCTGCTCACCTGCCCACATACGGCTGCGCGTCGCGGTATATCCTCTCGGGTCGAAAGGATCATCTAACATGCTTAGCCTAGAGCAATTGTTTTCTTCTTCAGCAGCAGTCAGTTGGGTCGTCTGTCGGAGTCGTCATCACGCACTAGTTGCAGAAATGGCGAGTTATCTGAAATAGTGTAACCCATCTAACAGTAGTATGAGTACGACTCAAAGTTTCTGTCAGGTGTTTCATCATCACCGTGTCTGTCGTCGCCTCCTCGATGTGTCCTTAGCTCTTCTTGTTTGTGTGTGACTCAATGGTGAGGAGCCCGAGTTGAATGTTCTCGAGAATGCCCTCGGTTTTTGATCAGAAGAGAGAGAGGAGCATGCAGTCGTTACAGCATCTCCGGACCTAAATAAGTCTACTACACTATTTTTTTATATCAATCTAAGAAATCAAATTCAGGAGGATCTCTATCATTCCTGATTTTTAATGGGCATTAAAAAGCACCCCCAATGCTTTGAGCTATCTTAATTTATAGACATAATTATAGAAACGACTAAAGTGTAAATAACTCCTTAGTGTACGATCTTCATCGTTTAGTCACTGTAAATATAATAACCGTAGCATGGAGCTTGTATTGTCTACTAGAGTTATTTTTACATAATTGCACCGTATCAAAGAGTTATTTATATCCTAATCATCCTCAATGCTGCAGTTCCTACTGCAGGACAGTTGCAAACTTCATCATCAGCTAACCGCTATTTGTAGAATTTCTCATGAACGGAAGATAGGATTTGGGCAATATTCGAAGCGTGGCACTATTTCATTTGCAGCTAAGATTACATTTTTTTAACTCCCCCTACTAGTAGTTAGGTAAAAGTGCCAAAATAAGACTAGATCACACACACCAATTGGGTGAAAAGGAAAATATTACAGATTGATAATTACATCCTACTGTATTCAGCTTCACAAGACTGCATCATTTTGTGATGACAGAAAAGAAGAAAATGCATATGCTGTGGTACCGTATTACTAATTCATTTCGTAGGGATCAACGACGACGGCTGCTGGACCGACTGGAGCAGCCAGTCGGACTCCGGCAGCGGCGCCATGGGCGGCAGCGAGAAGCGCCCGACGGTGGAGCTACCGCCGCGGACCTCCTGCATGGTGAGCAGCGCGGCGACGGTGTTGCGGAAGATGCTCTGCCCGGCCACGGCCAGCGCCTCCAGGTCCCGCCGCTGTCCGGCGCGTGAGGCGGGGAAGACGGCCTCCATCATGGCCTCGCAGTCCTTGACGAGCCTGGAGACGAGCTCGGTGGTGAAGAAGGGCTGCCGCAGCACGCCGGCGATGACGGGGAGGCGGAGCAGGCCGCCAGTGCGCTTGTCGTACTTCTTGAGGATCTTGGCGAGGCCCGTGTAGTTGATGCTGCTGTAGTTTAGGAGGAGCACCATCTCGCCGTGGAGGTCCACCACCTCCCGCCGGATGCGCGCGACCTCCGCGACGTCCGTCGCCGGGTCCGCCTCGGCCGCCCTGTGGATCCTCTCCTGCAGCTCCTGCGAGCGCCAGCTGCTGTTGAGACGAGGGCCGAAGAAGCCATGCTCGATTGCTCGTACGCCACGTGATCGATGATGACGATGACGATGAAGAACATTATTACTATTTACTACGTACCCTCTGCCTGATGATGAACTCCTCCTCCTGCTCGAGGAAGAAGTGGTTGAACTTGTCGACCTCGGCGTTGAGGAGGGTGAGGAAGCCGGCCTCGGCGGCTGGGAACGGCGCCGGGGAGGAGACGACGGCGTTGACGCGGCGCTTGAGCTCCTTGTAGTTGAGGAACTGGCTCCGCCACTCGGGCAGGCTCTCCTCGATCTGCTTTTTCAGACGCTTACCAAACTTCATATCCTCTCCGATATTCTTAGCCTTTTTTCCTTAACTACTACTAGTGCTTATTCAGACTAACCCTAGTCCTAGCTCGCTGATCACATTGATCTCAAGCTCCTAGCTTAGCTAGATCACCGTGGCGTGGGTGCCGAGACGCGGATGAGGAGGGTGAAACGCCTGTGCTGCGCAGCCTTAATTAATATAAGCGTGGCGCCCGCGCGCGCGCGGGGAGAGTTGGGCGTTGGTCGGGGGCAGAGCAGAGGAGAGCGGGGGAGGAGGCACACAAGGGAAGCGAATATGTGGGAGCATATGCGATGCGTGTAATCAGGGACCGTGTCACGGTTTCGGGACGGGAGGAAATGGGATGCGGCCCCACCGCGTGTCCGGGATCCGCGCCTTCATCAAGACTGGGAAGTGAGTAGATATCGACGCGCGTACAGCTTACGCGCTTTCTATTTGTAAATAAAAAAGTACTGGGAACTCATTTTCTTCCGACACCCAGGAGAGCTGCACGTTAACGATAGTGTCTAGAGAGAAAACGCACAAACAAAGTTCTGCATTATACATTTTTTTAAAAGAAGAGAATATAATATTTAATATCCCGGACCCTGCATTGACCGATACATATACCTGTTCCTTATTACAAAACCTCATACAAGCCACAACTCTACAGTATTAAAAAGACTGTCGATCCATCACAACCAGATGAAACAAATTAGTACATGGATATGTACACGGCCTTTCTTTATCTGGTATTTGGTATACTCTTAAGCACAACTCTTCTTTATATAGGTGCTAGCATCGTGTAATTACTCATTCTTAAACTACATTACTCAAGGGATCACTTAATTTGCATTTTAATTATCTGTTGCGTATAGACCGGACTTATCCGAACCACATAGTACAAGTCCAGACTCATTCGGACTAGTCCGGCCTGCGCACAATTACGATTTTAGGTTAAGTGAGTTTATTTGCCTATTCACTCACTTACTCTCTCTAAGTAACTTTCAAAATCATCTAAGTACGTGAGAGTATGCTATTACCTCACCACAAGGTCTAAATTTGTGTAATCATTGTATCCTTGTTACTATTGAAATCACATTCATACTGGTAACTTAATGTGTCCTTCGATACAACGACAACAATAATAACTAAGTCTTCGTCGTTAAGCACGATGGGTAGGTTAGGTATGTAAATTTTACTTACAGTGAAATATCCGCGACACATACCTTCGAGATTGTGTCCTTCTCAAGGTTGGTAATCGGTATTATAAAACACGGACTGTTCCTTGAGTGTCTTGTGCATATTTAAGGCGTGTCGCAGCCTGACCTTGACTTTTATAAGTTTGCTTCTATAATTTAGAGGGTACAAGAGGATAACACTTGAGGTCATGGTGGACATTATTATCGATGATAATGTTGTTTTACAGAAAAATGAATTATCTTGATCTGATTTCACTATTTTTTGTTCTAGGTCATGGATGCAAGTGAGTGAATATTGTTCTTGACTAATCGGTAACGACTTAACTCTTTGAAGAATTGTTTATTGCAAGCTTCGTAATTTGATTGATTCTTCACATCCAAAATAGATATTTATCTTATTCCGTTGGGTTGTTTGGGTTCATGACATTTATATTCACATGTAACTATTGCCCAGATCTTATAGGGTTTTATCGGCATCCAATCTGATTATATATTTTTTTTATTTTGTCAGGCTTAGGCTGTTCGCCATTTCTCTTAAATAAGCTGTACTATTAGCCACCATGCACCTTAGTTAGCGAGTACATATGGATATAACATGTCGCACAGTTAAAACTTGAAAAATGATTCCATGGCGTATAGATGATCTGACTTACCTGCTCCATTTATTGGTTGCTTCGTAAATGGCCTCAGTTGGTAACTTTATTAGGAAAAACAGGTTTAGCTTTTAAATACCTTTTTCAAAATTTCCGTTATGAAGTTTGAGGTTGCATGACCACTATGATCCAGGTGAAGATGCTGGATGTTAATGGTGTTTTAGTGAAGTGGCTTTCCTTCTGGGACTACATAACAATATTAGCAAAAAAAATCTTTTAGTCTCAAGTAAGTTGGAGTAGACTGACACAGAAACTCATAAGACCTAATACAAAAAGAGACAAAAAAAGAAGATGGAAAGGAAAAAGAGGGAAAAAAGAGGAAAAGACGAAGAAAAAACCAAACAGAAAGGGATAAAAAACAGGGGTAACCGGAAATTATTGTTTTGACGCGCGGATTGCTAATTTTCCACATTCTACAGTCAACGACCAACTCCTTAACGTATTCTAATCTCATTTCTTTTTTCATGGACTCCTCCAATGCCATTTTTTTGTCTTTCTTTGCCACCCTTCATATTAACGGGCCTTCTAATTATCCCGCTAAATATTGGTGCCATTTCAGACCTTTGTTGGATATGTATAAACCATTTCAAATGATGTTACATAAGCTTCTCCTTGATTCGTGTCACCCTTAATCCCTCTAATATGTCGTTGTTCTGGACTTTCCTCTGAAACTAATATGGCAAAAATATTGCTGCCTTTCGCTTGGCTCAAAGTTGACATTAACCATCTATTGTGTATACTGTTTAGTAGTTCAAAGATCACTGCTTTGTTCTGAACTGCCGTGTCCCTGATGGAAATGTTCCATCGTAATCAAACATTGTGTTTTGTCAGGTATCCTTCTATGGATTAAAATCACATTTGTGGCTCTCTTTTCAGAGCTAACCAAGGCCCACATAATTGGGCATATTAGGTTTAAATGTAGTTCATATGATTAATATTCTGGTTCTATCTACACCCCTTATTAGGTCTCTATCCCAATGAATAATAATGTTTCCAATGTTTGTTCTTATGTCCCAATTGTGAAAGTGAAAAGAACAGAAGCATTTGCAGGGGCTGACGAATGTGCTGCCCTTGGACCGTTCTCTGAGGATCCTTCGTCTGTTGCTTTGTGAATTGAGATAGTCAGCCTTTATATGTTATCCGGTTCAATGTTTCACTTAACCTTTAAGATTTTGAACTGAGCCACAATCCTTGTTGTATCCAATTCAACATCTGAGTCTGAATGTTCAGATTAAGGATATTCATTTGGTCAGGGTGACTCATTGCATAATTTTAATACTTACTTCCCCCGTTCTGAAATAAATGAAGTTTAGGTAAAAAGTTAGGTTAAATTGACCTAATTTAGATGTCGTAAACGTCATTTATTTCAGAATATAGAGTATTATGTATTATTTATCCTAAAATGAACTATGAAATTTAGGAATAGAAGCTATGATCCATAGAAATATAGATAAATAATGCGTGCCTCTTCTTTGGTCCCAAAAACAGCGCTATAGATATGGTAAGTACGGAGTTTGACAGCCTGAGCTTGCTATAATCTTTTCTTGCTGTATGAATAAAAGATAGCCCGGTACGTGCTGCTGTAAATAGAACCTAAAAGAGGTCAAGAAAATTGTTTCACAGAACTATCACCTTTGGTGTCACACCCGATTTTCTTGAACACGAACCGAGTGCATTCACACATGTATGCAGGATCATTGTTTCATACATGTGCCGACAAACGGTAAAATACCATGTATTACATGCCAAGTTCAAAGAGTATAATAAAGTCTTACATAAATATCTTTAAAACTATTAAATTAATATATACTGTCGGTACCCTACAGACGATGTACCCCCACGTGGAGGCTTGAAGAGGACCCAGATCCCGCCTTCCTGCTGGGGCAGGCTCTACAGCCGACACGTGCCCTTGGCCCCGTACCTGGCCTCCCCGCTGAGGCGAGGTCCGACGCTGCCACGTGTCCTCAGGCTCCGGGCCTGACCTCCCTGCTGAGGAGGGCTCCGGAGCTGCCACATGTCCTTGGCCCTGAACCTGGCCTCCCCGCTGAGGCAAGGTCCGGCGCTACCACGTGTCCCTGGGCTGCGGGTCGGACCTTCTTGCTGAGGAGGGCTCCGGAGCTGCCACATGTCCTTGGCCCCTGGCCTGGCCTCCCCGCTGAGGCAAGGTCCGGCGCTGCCACGTGTCCCCTGGCTCCGGGCCGGACCTCCCTGCTGAGGAGGGCTCCGAAGCTTCCACGTGTCCTTGGCCTTGAACATGGCCTCCCCGCTGAGGCAAGGTCTCGCGCTGCCACATGTCCCTGGGCTCCGGGCATGACCTCCCTGCTGAGGAGGGCTCCAGAGCTGCCATGTGTCCTTGGCCCCAGACCTGGCCTCCCTGCTGAGGCAAGTTCCGGTGCTGCCACGTGTCTCCGGGCCGGACCCCCCCCCCCCCCCCCCCCGCTGAGGAAGGCTTCAGAGCTGCCACGTATCCTTGGCCCCCGGACCTAGCGCCCCCCCCCCCCCCCCCCCCCCCCCCCCCCCGCTGAGGCAAGGTTTGGCGCTGCCACATGTCTTCGGGCTCCGGGCCAGACCTCCCCGCTGAGGAAGGCTCCGGAGCTGCCACGTGCCCTTGACCCCGGACCTGGCCTCCCCGTTGAGGCGAGGTCTATCGCTGCCACTTGTCCACCGACACCGGGCCTGACCTCCCCGCTGAGGAGGGCTCCGGAGCCGCCACGTGTCCCATGATCTGCCATGGATTGTGGGCCTCAGGAGTCAAGGAAGACGTGCGCAGTCCAATCACGCATTCAAAACTCACGGGTTCGCCAGAACCATGGCACGCGGTACACGCCTCCGCTCACTCCTACCAGTCATTACAGTGACAGAACAGGGCGGTACGGCATGACAACGGCACAGTGCTGCACAGCTGACCGAGTAGGATGCGGCGACAGGACGAGGCCTTCTCCCACCATCATCAACCGCTACTCGGACAGAGACACCCTACATGTCAGGTGGCGCGCCTTAACTTCTCTGACAGAGACACTACAAGTATTTGTAAATACCCTAGATCGTGTATAGGGTACGGACAGCCACGAGGCACCTGTTGGGCCTCGGGCCATAGTGTAACTGCCCGGCCTTGAGACATAAAAGGATCGGGCAGCCTCCTAGAGAGGGATCTTCGATTGGGCTCAAAACCTAGCACACTCACACACGCGCAAGCTCAAGCAATACAACACTCACTCCCGTGGACGTAGGGTTTTACGCTCCGGCAGCCCGAACCACGTAAATCCCAGTGTTCATCTTGTCCCTCAAGCTCGATATATCTAGAGCCCCTCCAAACATCGGACCTCCACGGATTGCTCTAGTAGCAGTACCGGGGGAAGTGTCGCAGGTTACACTTTGACATTTGGCGCGCCAGGTAGGGGGGTTTCACGCTCTCTAGACGACTGAGCGTCCCCACCATGGTGAACATCCAGTCCATCGCTGGCTCCTCTCGCCCTATTCGTTGTCGTCTACAGGGGAGGGAGGAGGAGACCACTTGCGCTCTAGAGCGGAAAGATCTGGCCGGGCAGGCAACCAGATGGTCACCGCCCCCGAGGCTGCCACTGTTGCTACCACACGGCAGCCATATGCCACCACGGTGGCAACCACACCGCCAGTTCCAAGCCCAGAGAGCATGCTGGCCAAAACATGCACTCTTCTCCACAACCCTTCGAGCGAAGGTGCTCCCCCAGAGGCGGCAGAGCAGTGGCGCAATGACGTCGACCACCTCGTCGCCGCCACCATGAACACACCCGCCTAAAGAAGGCAGTGGACCGAGCCATTGCAGGTGCAGTCGCATACGCCGACAATGGCCCGCGAGATGGCGTTGACATGCGTGGTGACCACGGCCAGGCAGGACCCAGCCGACCTCAGGGTCGAGCTGGACTGCCGTCGCGTGAGTGAAGATGGCCGCGTCACCATCGAGCGACGGCGTGAGAGACACCGCAACCTCGAGGGTGAGTATGGCACCCCGAGTACCGTACCAGTGAGACGTGCGGCATTGACCCCTGCTTCTCCAGTAGCAGGCAGGGGCTGCATGGCGCTCGCCCCACATCTTTGCATGGTGGTCTGGCCACCCAAGTTCCGGTTCCACTTGCTGGAGAAGTACGATGGGACTGTCAACCCCACCGAGTTCTGGCAGATCTAATCCACCTCCATCCTAGCTGCAGGAGGGAATGAGGCCGTCAAGGCCAACTACTTCCCAGTGGCCCTGACCGACACTGCATGGTCATGGCTCATGAACCTTCCCCCAGGCTCCATATCCTCCCGGGAAGAGTTATGCTGGCGGTTCACACCCAACTTCAAGAGTTCCTACACGTGCCCTGACAGCGAGCTCAACCTCCACGCCGTGCATCATCGCGAGGGGGGATCGCTATGATCTTTCATCCAGCGGTTCTCCCAGGTCAAAAACACCATTCCCCACATCTCTAACGCCTCCGTCGTCGTCGCCTTCCGACTAGACGTTAGAGACAAGAAGATGCTAGAGAAGTTAGCCACGCATGACGTGCAAGACGTCTCCGAGCTCTTCAGCCTAGCAGACAAGTGCGCCAGGGCCGTGGAGGGCCGATACTGGCACTTGTGACCCGCCTCCAGGGCAGGGACTTTCGGGGATGCTGCTGCTCAGGGCAGCGGTAAGAAGAATAAGAAGGCTGGAGGCAAGGACAAGCCTCTAGTCGGGGCACCCACCATCGCCGCTGTTGCGGCAGGTGGGGGCCGTGACCCACGCACCGACAAGCGCCCACGATCGTCGTCCGTCAACAACGACGGCAAGTGGTGCCCGATGCATAACTCCAGCCGCCACAGCGCCAGCGAGTGCCGTGAGATCAAGAAGCTCACAAAGCGCTTCCACGAGTAGCAACGGCAACGCCAAGACGGCGTGCCCTCCCGCCGGTGGGAGGGCAAGCAGAAGTCTGACCCTGAGGTCGGCATGGAGCAGGAGATGGGGTACCAGGACGCCAAGCGGGTGTTGAAGGCCGTCTACGGCCACCTCAGACTCCGACTCCAACACTGACAACGAGTGTCGCAAGACGCTCCACGTGATGTACGGGTGTTCCTAGGACATCACATCCCGACGTGAAGTCAAGACCGTGTGGTGAGCAGTGGCAGCGGCTGCTCCTGCCCCCGGGCCGACACCCCACCGTAAGTGGATGGAGACGCCGATCAGCTTCGACGCCTCCGACTACCCCAAGAACTTGGCGGGTGTCGGGCAGCTTCCACTCCTCGTCGCCCCCACCATCGCCAACGTGAAGCTCTACCACATGTTGATCAATGGTGGGGCATCCATCAGCGTCATCACTCTTGCAGCTTTCAAGAAGCTATAGATCCCTATGTCCAGGCTCACCCCCTCACATCCATTCTCGGGGGTGGGTCAGGACTCTATCTCCCCGTGCGGTAGAATGTCCCTCCCGGTGACTTTCGGGACGCCTGAGAACTACCGCATGGAGAGCGTCATCTTCAACGTTGCGGAGGTCAGCCTCCCGTTCAATTCCATCATCGGCAGGCCAGCCCTGTACGATTCATGGCCGTAGATCACTACGACTACCTGGTCCTGAAGATGCCGACACCAAGCGGTTTTCCTCAAGATCTGTGTAGACCGCACCGCCGCCTTCCCAGCGTTGGAGAAACTCCATACATTGGCCGCAGCGCAGGAGACTGCTTCAGGCTATGGTGAAGCTAGCCGGCCACCTCCAAGTGAGCGCCAACGAGGGTCGACATCTGCACCCCACGTGCAGCCCTCAGACGGCAGGGACATCCCGTCGATGCTGTCCAGATCGGATCGAATGCTGCCCAGACCACCGACATCGCGGGGGTCTAGGTGAAAAATAGGGTATCATGCTCGTCATCTTCCTCCGGGCTAATGTCGACGTGTTTGCATGGCAACCATCATAGATGCTCGGGATCCCCAAGGAGGTGATTGAGCACCATCTGAAGATCTACCCCGACGCCAGGACGGTGCAATAGAAGCCCAGAAACAATCTGTTGAGTGACATAATTTCATCCATGAAGAAATCAAGAAGCTGCTTGACGCCGGCTTCATCCGAGAGGTCCACCAACCACGATGGCTGGCCAACCCTATTGTCGTTCCCATGGCTGGCGAAAAGCTTTGGATGTGCATCGACTACACCACTATAAATAAGCCATGCCCAAAGGATCGTTTTCCTCTCCTCCACATAGACCAAATAGTTGATTCTACATCTGGGTGTGATCTACTATGTTTTCTAGATGCTTACTCAGGTTTCCACCATTTACCAATGTCTAGAGAAGATGAAGAGCATACTGCCTTCATAACAATAGATGGTCTATTTTGCTATGTATCCATGCCTTATGGTCTTAAGAATGTTCTTCCCACTTTTGCACGTGCCATATATAAAAACATTTGCGAATCTCGTTCGTGACCTAGTAGAGGTGTACGTCGATGACATCATCGTTAAGGTTAAGTTGCATGCATATTTGCAACAACCTCACCTTAGTCTTCGACAGGTTGCGTTCGACACGCACGAAGTTGAACCCAGACAAGAGTGTCTTCAGGTTCTCTGCCGGGAAGTTACTCGATTTCCTAGTCTCACACCGGGGAACCAAAGCTAACCCAGAGAAGATAAAGGCAATCAAAATGATGTGTCCATCCACCCGCATAAAGGACGTGCATAAGCTCACAGGATGCTTGGCTCCGCTCAGTCGGTTTATCTCTAGACTGGCTGAGCGGCCTCTCCCGTTCTTCAAGGTTCTACGCAGATCCAGACCCTTTGTATGGACCAAGGAGGCAGATGAGGCGTTCCATGAGGTGAATAAGTATCTCACCACGCTGCTGGTCATGGTGGCTCCGGAGCAAGGCGAGCCTCTCCTCCTCTACATCGCCGCCACAACAGAGGTTGTGAGCATGGTCCTGGTCGTGGAGCGACCGGAACCACAACAACCCCAGGTCCCAGACAAGGCTCCTATCGCAGGTTTGGAGTCCTAGGACTCGGACCTCACAGGGGAGCTAGGGGACGATGAGCTAGTCAAGTCCTGGCCCGCCAGACCTAACGATCAATGCGCATCCGGGTCCCAGCTCTCGGAGTGTAGTCTCGGACCCGGGAGATAGGGGACCTTGAGTCTCGAACCTCTCCAAGAAGATGCAACGGACCCCTCAGGGAGGGTACAGACCATCCAACGACTAGTCTACTACATAAGCTAGGTCCTTCACGATGCCAAGACAAGATATCTCGATGTGCACAAGCTGCTCTATGCAGTCCTCGTTGCATCAAGGAAGTTGCACCACTACTTCCAAGCTCACAAGATTTCAGTGGTCACTTCATACCCACTGAACGTCGTGCTCCACAGCCCCAACGCAACTGGTAACGTTGCAAAGTGGGATGCCGAGCTGGCAGAGTTTGAGCTCGACTTCTTACCGTGGCATGCGGTGAAGAGTCAGGCACTGGCTGACTTTGTGGCGGACCGGAATCCGCTCATCCAGGATCGCAGAGGGTGGTGCCGCAGGATGTGACACCCGAGGGCACACATCATAAGAACAACATTTTATTACATAGAAAACCAACTGAATTGTACAAAGTAGTACATGACTTCAGTTACAAACTATTATGGAAATTACAACAGCGGAAGCTATGTTTATACAACTCACGTCCATCTATCTAGCAAAAGTTGGTTGCCCAGCCCTATGGGCAACCCACACTAGCTGCACTCCTCAGCTCAGTGCGGCGTGTACGGCTCCCACTCAGCCGTGGTCCCCGACGGTGGGTATCCCTCGCCGGTGGACTCGTAACCCTTGTCTGTGGGATAGTCATCACCTGAAAAACACTTACAGCAGCAACCGTGAGCACGATGGCTCAACAAGACTTAACCGACTCACCTAGACATGAAACTCTACATGCAGTTTACAACGAACAATGGGGTGATAATTTGCAGCAAACGGACACGCCTACAAGTTCATCCTTATTTCATATTTTAGCCACAAGTTAACAGTTCATGAATCTGAAATTTTAGTGAGCCATATTTGGTGGCACACATGTAGCAATACAATTTAATCATATCAGCAATATTGAATCATACCATTTCCAATGTTAACCTACGTCACGACTCAGTGATCAAGTGGTATTCATCACCGCGAGGGACGGAGAATTGACTCGATATACACCTGCAGGGATACCCGAAGAGCACGTCACGTACGCCCACCCGTGGAGCTGCACAGCACGCTCACTCGATGTCGTACGGGACAACCTTTCACCCAACAGCCCAAACGTCGAACCGGTCGCACCGAAACAGACAGGAGGTTCCCTACACGGAGCATCTCTCTATGCCCGTTAGCAGATTCCCACCTTGCTTCCCTCAACCTACACCTATAAATCGGTGCATTATGCCTCGACGCCCGGAGGTTTAGGTTACATCGGTTTACCGGAGCCCATATATCCGATATGCCTTCGGTACATTCAAATTTGATCAGCGTGGGCCGCACACGGATCGGTCCTCAATCGACACGGACAGGGCTGCGCTCACAAGACTTCCTCTTGCTGCGCCCTAGCCCCTGCCTAGTCTCATTTTCTTACTAAAGTGATCTCACATCACTCGAACCAATCCCGTGTGTCCCAAAGCCTAAACTCGCGAGTAGATTCTAACTACTCGACTTGTACTGAAGTTCTATGAACATTAAGCCTAGCCTGTCTATTCGAGGACTTAGACACTACCCTCACTCTCGTAGGAAAAGTCTGGTTATGCACTTGGGGTTTCATCCATCCTATACCTAATGCACACACATACCTCATGCTAAGTATACATAAAGCAAAATTTTGTAAAATTTGTTAATGCAAACCGGGGCTTGCCTTGTTGCTGCTGGTCAGATGTTAAGGCTTTGTCCATAAGAAGAAAGTCCAGCACTTCCGGAGTTTCTTCGCCTTCAGCGACTACACGTAAACAATATACTACATGTCAATTTAAATGCAATGTTTAGAAATGCTTATGTAAAGACCATAGCTCTAGCTAGCCCTCCCCTTTGGCTCTGAAATTTTTATGGTGGCTTGGTAGGGTCCTAACCAGACTCTTGACCAAGTTTCATTTGAAACAAAGTTCATTTGAGCTCTGCACAAATAAAATCCTATCTGGTCATTAGTAGAGACTCTATGGATTTCAAAGGATTTTCATGGCTCCAACCATTACTTTATGAAAACTAGAGTTTGAGATGGTTCTAATGGAATTGGTTTCATGTCATTTGAATCAATGTAGATAAAGTTATGCCCTAAACAAGATTTGAGAAAATCTGAAAAATGTTTCTGTACATTTTTTCTATTTTCTTAGGGCAGTTCACTTAATCCCACCAAAAGGGGACTAAATTAACTTGGATAGGTCTGAAAGTTTTCATATGACTCAAGGATTTTCAAATGAACTTCCCAGCCAAATTTCAGAATTTTTCACAAAGGAATTCTCCAGATAAAATTCCCAACAGTTTAAATTGGAGGGAATTAATTCTGGAAAAGAATAAGTTTCATAAGCTGAAACTTATTTTGCTGGATAGTGCTTGAAGAGATGAATCTAACAAAATTTGGTTCACTCAATTTGGAGCTTCCTAGCAAAAGTTATAGCTAGTTGAAGTTTGAACCAAATTCTGAAATTCAAATAAAAGTTTAAACCGGCTGGTGGGGTCCCCGGGCTACGTGTCAGCACCGCAGACAAACTACACGGGGTCCGCAGAGTCTCCCGCGTAGTCACACGAAATCCCTGCACCACAAAGCGGATCCCTGCAGGAAACAAGGACTGACCGGTGGACCCGCCCCCCTTCGTCTACCTCGCGCTCCCGCGGCTCACCTCCGCCACCTTCGCCGGAAAGATCGCTGCCGGGCGTTCTGCTGCCCGACCTTCGACGAAACTCGCCACCTGTGCACATTTACGCCTGAGGAACACGTTGGTGCACTCATCGGAGCTCGGCGATGGCCGGAACAGTGCTCGCGACGGTGTCAGTGGCCGGGAGCTCATCGGCGACGTCGAACTCGGTGTTCTCTACACCTTTTTCGTCGCGGTTTGCTTGGAGAGCTCCGCTGAGACTTTCTGATCACGGATATGAGCACTGATCTTTGTGAAAACGGCCGCAATTAGGACCTCACCGTCAACCTAGGGCTAAAACGGCGGTGATCGGAAAATTTCGAAGAACAGCAACCCTAGTCCATGGTTTTCGCCGGTTTTTGATCCTAGGTGGCCGTGGACAGGTGCATAACGTATGTGTAGCTCGGAATACTCTGTGGTGGACTAACCATTATGAATTTTGGAGTTTTAAACTACTCGGTTCTTTGAACCCCGAACGGATAACCGGATGAATTCTACCCCGGCGAGGCATGAGAGGAGGAGCGGTTGGCACGAGCGCGTTAAGCACCTTGGAGCGGACCTTTTTCGTGTAGCTCGTCGGGCACGAAAAGGCTTCTAGCTCTTGGATGCCGGGGAGCAGAGGGGGTCGGCCGGCGATGGTTTCTTCGCGCGATAGAGCGGACGCAGCAGCGCTAGCTGATGAAGGAAGCAAAGTCGGTCTGTGCAGCGTACGTGGGAGACGGGAAGGAGCATGATCTGATCCTTTAGAAGCACTGGCGTGCGCGTGGTCGCGAGGGGGTGAGGAGGCAGCGTTCCTGGCAGCCGACCGAAGCAGTAGAGGCGGTTCTCTTCTTCTTCAGTCTCTGACCAGTGGGCCCTTTTCTCCCCTCTAATCCTTTCTCCCCCTTCTGCTGCAAATATCTCAACCACTCAAAATTTAATGGTAGACTTTGCCACAAAGGCATGGGATGAAATTTTAATTCTTCAACTGAAATTTGTTTGGGCTAAATTTGCTGCCCATTTGAATTTGAAATTCAAATTCAGTTTGAATTATTGCAAATTTTAGCTCCCGACAAGATGAACTCCAATGAGGATGAAAATTGGTGGACTAACTCAGAAAAATGTGATGAGTTTGAATATGAAGTCAACTTTTGAATTCAAGTGATGAAAATGGCTGCAAATTTGAATTTGCATTCAATTTGGCCCCTTATTCAAATGTCTCCAAAAGTGCCTCAAAAAGTATTGGATTTGCATGAAATTTGGCCTGAGCCTTTCTAAGACTATTTAAGGTCTAGGGATGAGCTCAACCTTTCATGTTTATGTGTATGACTTCTACTTTTTGAATTTAGGGTTTCCCCTCTAATCACCCTTTTGATCGTGTTTACTTGCTCTTCCCAAGTGTTCATGAGATATCCACCACATGAGCTGTGGTGTTATGAGGTGATAAACATTTTTTGCAAGTCACTTTCTTGGGCTTTTACATCCCTCCCCCCTTAAAAGAATCTCGTCCCGAGATTATAAGAGAAGAGACGATGATGTGAGAGGAGATTACCCGTGATGAGACGCCATGAAATCTGGGTAGTTTGAGTGAAGGAATTCCTCGCTCTCCCACGTCGCTTCTTCGTCGGTGTGGTTACTCCACAGTATCTTGTAGAACCACAGCGTTCGGCTATGTGTGGTTCAAGCCTTCTCATCAATAATTGCCACCGTATATTCAGCATACGTCAAATCCAGTTGCAGCTCGCCAATGTCTTCGGTGGGAACAGCAGCCGTATACTTCAGACATTTCCGTAATTGTGAAACATGGAAAACATCATGAACACCAGCGAGAGATGCCGGTAGCTCCAGTCTATACGCCACTGGTCCACACTTCTCGGTGATAGCATAGGGTCTAATAAATCTGGGGGCGAGCTTCCCCTTTACGCCGAATCGGTGCACGCCTTTCATCGGAGATACACGGAGGTACACGTGTTCCCCGACATCGAAGTGCAGCGGCCTACGCCTCATATCAGCGTAGCTTTTCTGCCGGGATTGAGCGGCCTTCAAGTTGGCTTGAATCATCCGGACGTGCTCTTCGGTGTCGTTCAGCACATGAAACCCGAATGTGACCCTTTCACCGGACTCGCACCAGTTTAATGGGGTGCAGCATTTGCGACCATAGAGAGCCTCATAGGGTACCATCTTGATACTCGCTTGATAGCCATTGTTGTACGAGAATTCTGCCAACGGTAGATGATCATCCCAGTTTCTACCATGGTGGATGGCACACGCTGTATTCTAGTACTTGGTTCACCCTCTCCGTCTGTCCATCGGTCTGAGGGTGATAGGCGGAGCTTCTAATCAGCTTAGTACCCAATGCAGCGTGCAACTGCTCCCAGAAATGAGATACAAATAGTGCGCCTCGATCTGAGATTATAGTCTTGGGTACCCCATGTAGGCATAGAACCCTTGCAATGTACAACTCCGCATATCTGCTGGCATGGAAATGTGTATGCACGGGAATGAAGTGAGCCGACTTGGTTAGTCGGTCAATGATTATCCAAATGGAATCATGCTTGTTGGAAGTCAGGGGTAATCCCACAATGAAATCCATGCTAACATCTTCCCACTTCCGTGCTGGAATTTTCAAGGGTTGTAACAGCCCTGATTTCCTCATGTGATCCGCTTTCACTCGTCTACACGTATCACACTCAGATACATATTTAGCCACTTCCCGCTTCATCCATGTCCACCAAAATTTCCTTTTTAAATCTTGGTACATTTTGTTACTGCCCGGATGAATGGAGAATTTAGACAAGTGAGCTTCATCAAGGATCTTCTTCCTCAGCTCCATATTCCGGGGTACGACTATGCAGTTATTGAACCACAGCGTCCCCTCATCATCCTTCCGGAAACATTTGATTTCCCCGTTGTCTATCCGTCTCCGGAGATGTGCCATACCCTTGTCAACTTTCTGAGCTGCAATGATATCGTCCCTAATGGTAGAGATGAGGTCAAGGTTGTAGAGTGATCCATAAAGAACCAAGTATAAACTCGGCTCTTCCTCCTCCACCGGTGTAATGGTGAGGTTATGGACATGTGATTTCTGACTCAGCGCGTCGGCTACCACATTCTCCTTGCCAGGGTGGTAATGAATCTCAATCTCATAATCTTTGATTAGTTCTAACCACCTCCTTTGCCTCATATTCAGCTCCTTCTGGGTGAAAATATACTTCAAGCTCTTGTGGTTGGTATAGAGATGCACTAAATTCCCCAAGAGATAGTGCCTCCACATCTTCAGCGTCAAAACTACAGAAGCGAGCTCAAGATCATGAGTCGGATAGTGCTTCTCATGGTTTCAAAGTTGGCGTGAGCCATATGCGACCACACGTCCTTCTTGCATCAACACGCAGCCGAGCCCGATACCGTACGTATCACAATACACGTCGAAGGGCTTGGTCATATCCGGTTGAGCTAAGACCGGGGCTGTTGTGAGATGCTTCACCAATGCTTGGAACGCCCCTTCACATGCTGCGTTCCAAACATATTTTTTTTTCCTTTTTCAATAATTCTGTCATCGGCTTAGCAAGCTTGGAGAAGCTTGGAATGAATCTCCAGTAATATCCTGCTAAACCGAGGAAGCTTCTGACTTCATGGACAGATGTGGGAGCTTTCCATTTCAGCACTTGTTCAATTTTGCTTGGGTCAACCGCAATGCCTTCCGCTGAGATGATATGTCTCAAAAATGACACTTGGCTGATCCAAAACTCACATTTGCTGAACTTGGCATAGAGCTTATGGTCCCGCAATCGTTGAAGAACGATTCTCAAGTGTTCGACGTGTTCTGCTTCTGTCTTGGAGTAAACCAAGATATCATCAGTGAACACCACAACGAACTTGTCAGCTGCGGCATGAACACCGGGTTCATGAGATACATGAAATGTGCCGGAGCATTGGTGAGACCAAAAGACATGACGAGATATTCGTATAGTCCATATCTCATCAAGAATGCCGTCTTCGTGATATCCTCCGCCCGGATTTTTATTTGATGATACCCGGAGCGAAGGTCCATCTTTGAGAACATACTTGCACCCACAAGTTGATCAAACAGTATGTCAATGCGGGGCAGTGGGTATTTGTTCTTGATGGTGACGGTGTTGAGCGGCCGGTAATCCACACACAGCCTCAAGGTTTCATCTTTCTTCTTTACGAACAGCGCCGAGCATCCCCAAGGCGAGGAACTCGGTCTAATGAAACCTTTGCTCAACAGATCATTGAGCTTTTCTTTCAATTCAGCCAGCTCGATCGGAGCCATTTTATACGGTCTCTGTGAGATAGGGGTAGTCCCGGGTGCAAGCTCAATCTTGAACTCCACATCCCGCTCAGGTGGCATGCCCGGAAGATCATCCGGAAACACGTCGGGGTATTACCAAACTACGGGGATGTCCTCTAGCTTGGAAGCTTCAGTAGTATAGGCGGCTGAAACTTCCCGGACTGGATGGTCTAGTATGAGGGACTGCGGACGGTGTAGTGGGGAGTTGAGGTGCACCATCCGTGATAGGGTTTCTAGGACAGCGACATGGTAACTTAACCATGACATCCCTAAGATTGCATCAATCTTCTGCCCCTCAAGAATAATCATAGTGGTGGGATATATCTTCCCACCTAAGCACAGTGGTGTATTCGGAATCATCATAGTTGCTGAAATCCTTCCTCCCGGTGAGCAGATCATATAAGAGCACTCGGTTGGAAAGGCTTCCAGTTAATGCTTAACCACATATGATGCACTTATGAAGTTGTGGGTTGCACCCGAATCAAATAATATGATGATTGCTTGATCGTTGAGAGTGAACGTACCCGCCAGCACGTTTTCTCCCTCTGGGGCGTCCTCATTGTCGAGGTTGTGAACGCCCCTAGTTCGCTGACCCACCTTCTTGACCGGAGGTTGGCCTTGAGCACCGCCCTGATACTGGGCTTGCCCGTTGCTCTGCTGCCCCTGGGGACAGTCCTTCGAGAAATGGCCCGCCTGGCCACACGTAAAGCAAGTGTAGCGAGGCGGTCCTCTGCTGATCGGCGGACGGAAACCCGGGGCGCGTTGTGGCAGTGGAAACGCCCTGGTATCATCTTCTATTGCTGTTGTTGTTGTGGTCGCGGTGGTGGCATCGGCGGTCGGAACGGGGGTGGCTGGAAAGAACGACGACCCCCGAACTGCTGAGGTCGCGCCGGTGGATGCCACTGCTGACGGGATGGTGTCCGATACAACATGCGGTATTTCTGAGGAGCTCCACCCTCACTGCTGGGTGGAGTGCTGCGCTTTCGCTGCTCAGCCGCGAATTCACGCTGAGCGCCTTCTTGCATGATCGCGGCATTGACGAGATCGTTGAATGTGCCGCGATTGCATTGGATGAGATGCGTCTTCATCTCGAGATTTAATCCCCGATAGAAGTGCTCTCACTTCTTCTCCTCAGTGGAGACATAATCCGACGCGTACTGCACCAGATGGTTGAAGGCACGGGAGTAGTCGTGGGCACTCCTCCCGCCCTGCTTCAGCTCCAAGAACTCTTGGAACTTCCTCTTCATTATCCCGGGAGGGATATGGTAGGCGCGGAATGCCTCTCGGAATTCTTCCCACTCCATGGCATGGACAGCCGGCAGTGAGGCGACATAATTCGCCCACCATGCACCAGCGGCACCGTGAAGCTGCTGCGCCACGAACAGAGTCTTCTGCCGCTCCGTGCATTGGAGCAGCTTGAACTTGGACTCAATTGTCCGCAGCCAGTTGTCGGCCTCCAGGAGTTCGGCTGCTTCAGTGAACACTGGAGGGTGCGTACTCATGAAATCCGAGTACGTCACAACGTGGGGCTCACGAGGCCCCTCTTGACGCCCCTGACGCGACCCCAACGGCCTTGTCGAGCCAGGATCACACTGAGGGGTGCTGCGTTGCACAACACCGGATAACACACGTCAAAGATACAAAACGAATCAAAGTTTTATTACATAAACCAGTTTATGAACATTTTTACAACAAAATAGTCCAGTCCAAACTCATGGGCGTAGACTATGCATCGAGTTCATGTTGAGCCTGTGAACGTGTCCCCGCTAGCACACACACACACACACACTAACACGGCGGCATGCACGACTCCCACTCTACGGGGTTCCCCTCCTGGGGTTCCGTCTCCTCCTCGGGAGTCCCTTCCTCATAAACCCATGCAAAAGCATCAAACACAATCAGTGAGCACGATGGCTCAGCAAGACTGACCCGTCTCTCCTATACATGGAACTTCTACATGATGGGTATAGGGTACATTAGGTAAATAATTTGCGAAGGACTCACCTAATTATTTGAACCTTACTTTCAATGTTTTAGTAGCAGGTGGTGGAGAACCTTATGCTAAGGCACATGAGAGAGCCGCAATCAAACAAGAAACACATTTCTCTCATGTACTTTGCCCAAAGTTGAAAAGAACTTTAATTAGCTCTAAACTACAACAAGACATTAACAAGCAAGGTATATCTTTCAAATCAGCAAACTTTTAACATGAATCTAGCCTGTTCTTTCTACGTCACGGTACAGTGAACAAGTGGTACCTACTGACCGCGAGGGACGGTGATTATAATCCATTTACACCTGCAGGGTTACTCGAATAACCCGTCACGTACACCCATACTCGATGTTGCCTACAGCAACCATCACGGACGTCGTATGCAACCACCTTTCACCCGTCAGCCAAATATTGAACCGGTCCTATCGTCCTGAGCAAGAGGTCTCTGCACGCGCATCCACAGTGCCGCCAGCCGATTTACACCTCGAGCACTCAACCTACCCTCTGAACGATAGGCAATGCCTCAATACCCAGCTACCCGAGTTACATCGGTTTCTCGGTTCCCATATAGCCGATAGGTCTTCGGTACTGTTCTAGCTTGTTCAACAGGCCCGCACACGGCTCGGTCCTCAATCAACACAAGCGGAGCTATAGCACGCAGGCCCCAAAGTCCTGCTGCCCTTACTCTTCGCTCGGTCTCATTTTTCTTGCCATGTGTTTCATTCGCTATCTTCACCCGAGTCGAGTGCCTCTAGCCTATCCCCGCGAGTAGCTCCAACTACTCAACTTGTACCGAATCCTACACTATCTTAGCATTGCATTAGCTAAATGGGGTTTTCAATCCTAATCTCAACCCATAGTTTTCTTGGCTATGCATTTGGGTTTCAAACAAGACTCTAATGCAACCTTAGCGACTACATGAGATAACATGTATATGTATCAATTTAAATGCATTTGAATTGAATTTAAACTTGTGAAGACTATAAGTATTATTAGACAGACCAATGACTCTGAAATTTTTACTGTGGTTTGGTTACAACCTAAACAGAGACTTGTGCAGGTTTCATTTGCAGCAAAGCTCATTTGAGCTCTCCACAAATAATTATGTACTTGACCTTAATTGGAGCTCTTAGGGTGTTCTAGGGATTTTCATGGAGCAACCCATGACTTTCTGAAAACTAGATTTTCAGAGGGTTCTAATAGAGTTGGTCTCACTTAATTTGAAGGTTCCTAGCTAAATATATGAGCTAAACAATTTCAGAGAAATTCTGAAAATGTTTCTGGACATTTTCTATTTTCTCTATAACAGTTTTATTAATCACACCATTAGGGGGATAAAATGAGCTCAAATGGATCTGAAATATTTATGGTATCTTAGGGATATTTTGGTGAACATCCCAGCAAAATTTCAGAAATTTCCTCCAAAGGGTTCTCCAGTTAAAATTCTAAACAGTTTAAAATTTGAAGAATTAATTATGGAGAGCTAAGGATTTTCATGAAGTGAAACTTGATTTTCTGGTAAGTACTCAGAGAGCTGAATCCAAAAAAATTTGGTTCACTCGATTTGGAGTTTCCTAGCCAAAGTTATGTGGGTTTGAAGTTTGAAATAAATCTGAAAATCGGGAAATGTTTAAAACACTGCACGTGGGTCCTACGCACAGTGCCTTCGTCTACCTCCCGCCAGCGCCCGAGCGCGTGATGTCCAGCGCCGGTGGCGCGGTTTGTTCTCAGCCACTACTGCCTAATTTTCGAAGTGGTTTCTTCCTACGTGATCCTTGGAGCACGGCGCACACGCCGGGCACCTTCTCGGACCTTGACATCGTCGGAAACCTGGTCGGCGACAGCGGAGGCGGAAGATGAGCTCGGGTACGACGGCGCTAGCTTGTCTCAGCGGTGAACACGATAAACTAATGGGTTGCAAAGCACCACTGGGGCACGCGGAAGCTATCCCTGCCCTTCTCCTGGCTGGAGATCGCCAGGAAAGTAGACTTCATCGGCGACCCGAGCCGTTTTCACTGGCGATGGCCAAATTCCGGTGCCCTGCTCACTCGGTCGATCATTACCGCTAGGATTTGGCTGAGGTGACCGTAAGGTGCTACTCTAGTTCAGCTTGACCAGGATCTCCGCTGATCAAGTGATCGAGGTGAATTTCGAGTTTTGGTTCTCGGTGTTCTTTTCGGCGATCATCGGGAAAGTCAAAATTCCGGCTAACCAGCGCTAAGAGGGACCTAGGGAGTTCGGGGAGAGCTACTAGACTTGGATGATAACCTCAGAGACACGCTGGTCATGCTGGAGAAGCTTTGTGCTGCTCGGGCGACGGCGTCGAGTCGGAGGAGCTCTCGGGTTGACAGAGCAATGGAAGATCGGCTCGGACAAGCTTCACCGAAGCTGATCAAGAGCAAGTGTGGACTGTAACACATCGAGCAAGGACCGGCGGTGCCGTTTGTGGCCTCAGCTCACGGTGGAAGGCACTGCTTTGGCCGGTCGACGGCGAGGTGAGGCGGTGGGGCTGTGCGGCGATCTGCTCGGTGTTTTTTAGCGCTGGAAACATCAAGGCAGTGAGAAGATGCGCTGCTGCCGGCGGCAGCTCGCAGCTAAATAGCTGGGGACATCAGTTCGTGGCTCTGATCGGCGACCAGGAGGTAGCAGCGGTTGGCAATCGCCGTGGCGCCTGCGTGGTCGCACGCAGGAACCGAGCTGCGGTGACTTCAGTCGGTTGAAACGCTAGTGAGGCTGACAAGTGGGTCCCACTCCGGTTTTAACCTCTGAAATTGAATTCGCCCCACTGCTTTAAACAGTAGAGACCCAATTAACCTTGGTCATTTGAATTATCTACCCCTGGGCCATTTGAATTGGATAGAATTCAAATTGGGTTTTGTTTGAATATATTTTCAGCACATATGCAGTTTGAAATTCAAATAAAGTTTGAATTTGCTAAACCTAGCTCATGTCAAGATCAACTCCAAATGGAATGAAAATTGGTGTGTGAGCTCACAAAAATGTGCTGAGTAAGAATATGCCCCCCACTTTTGAATTCATGGGATGGAAATAGTTTGAATTTGAATTTGATTTCAAACCACCCTCTTTCTAGCTATACCCAAAAGGACTTCAAAAAGGTTTCGAATTCGGGTGAAATTTGGCATGGACATTCCTAGCAAGGTGTAGGAGTTTTTCATATGCCCAGCCCCTATATGATGCATATGGGAAATGCCACTTTTGCATCTTGTTAGTTTAGTCTCTAATGAACATGTTGATGGTGTTTACTTGCTCTTCAAATGTATTCATCAAGTTTCTTCAAATGAAGTGTGTGTGTGGTGATGAACACTTTGACTATGTGCCAGAAACTTAGGCCCTTACAGCCCCCCCCCCCCCCCCCCCCGCCTGGGACATATTTTGCACGATCGTGCGGAGCAGATCGGTCTGCTCCTCACGATTACCCACCAGGGCCGCGATCAAAACCGCTAGTGTAAGCGGAGGCGGCGGTGGTGGTTGTTGCTGCGGGGTGCTGTCGTAGGCAGGTGGCTGGGAGTCATCACCCCCTGCTGGCTAGAGCCACTGACCTCATGCGTGGCCCGAGTGCGAATCATCTGCAACCATAGACAATAAGAATCAGTCCCGCAACATACTTCATGCAGTCCAATCAAATAGGCGTAAAACATAATGATAGTAAAACATGCGATACATCTCGTATATAGATAATGTAATAACTTTGCATAATCTACACCATTACCAGACTAAATACAAGCTAGTTAAATCCAACTTGACGGACTTCCTCTTTGGAAGTTCATCTCAACTAGCTTTGGTCACTACGAGAAGTTAATATCACTTTGTCATCACGTATACTACCCTTTTATCTTCAATACGACACCAACATGGTCTCTAGCAAAAGAAACTTGAGTAAGAACCTACTCAAATCTTTCACTAGTTGAAGATAACCACTCATGAGTATGTTCTACCTCATTGGAAGTACTTAAACCCACTAGGGTACCACAATCTCTCAAATGAGTTCAACTGTCATCCCTCTGCCAGAATGACCAGTTTCTACATATTCCAGATTTTGATATGGTGCTGGGCATTTTCATGACTCAAGGTGAATATAAAAGTTAAAGTTAACTTCAGTATATTTCCAACGAGTATTTATTTGCCCTCAGATCAGCTCTGGTTAAAAATTTATGATAATCCAAAGTCAACAGAATTTCTGGAATAATTTCAACAGCACCTCCTTTGGAAGTTGCTGTTTTCAACTCTAACTTCCACTGAATTCTGTGCTGAAATTGCAGAAACTTTGAATTACAAAGATGTAACACATCTCCTACCCTTTACGAAGATGTATCAACTGATAATTTTAGATATTCCTACAGGAAGTTATGCTTGAAAAACAGAACAGTCCAGGGAGTGTTTTGACTCTGTCCTGGTTCTGGACAGTTTACAATCATCTGGAATTTCAGCCAGTTTAAGGTGTGATTCATCTCTGAAAGGCTACAACAAAGTTGTAGAGTACTTAAACACCTTTCCAGAACTATATCTCACACCTACATTGGCCAAATAATCTGTGAGTTGTGCTCTGTTAAAGTTCAGTAAACTTGCTGCCCAAAACAGAGCACTCTGTTTTTCAATCCCTTTGAACTATATCAACTATTGAATTTTTATACCCAACCAGGGTCCTAAATGTTGAAACTTGGTGATTTTAGTTCCTTGTTAACATTCTCTTTCATGCACATGCCTATGATATGTCGGTACTACGTTCCTCACAAAACGAAAATCCTAACCGGATTATACCGGCATATATGTCTCAATTGTGGCACTAAACGGTGTCTCGCGCACATATACTACACGGGATACATACGTGGTTAGTACCTGCAGAAGAACACACAATAATGATGCACTCACGGATTATTTTCATTTCAGGCAGGTCCATATTTGAAAGTAAATACAAACACCCGTATCATTGCCATACGGCCATCCTTGAGTTAAGCCACGTCTCAAGGTACGTGATCGTGTTTTCACACCACACGACGAGGAACCCGAGTAGAGCGCGAACGGGTCGTCACGGTTGGGAATTTTATCACCCCAACAGATACCACCTACTGCCCTGCAGGGCACGCCGATGGCAAGCGCTGCGTATGTCCTCTGTGAGGGCCCGTCGTCCCGATCACTCACGGGGACGGGGCACCTCGCCCGGGAATCGCATTGGGTGGTGCCGTGCGATGCGGCACCCAACAGCACACATAATAAAACATCATATCACATAAATCAGGCGGAAGCTTACAAAGTGTAAATTTTACAAATCCTTCTCAAAATATTCTACAGCGGAAGACTATTACAACTCACGTATCATACCTATGCTAAGCAACAGAGAAGGTGTCCAGCCCGCGGACCCTTCTCGCTAGCAACACTCTCACAATAGCAGCGGCAAGGGTTGCCATGAGCTCACCACTCGGAGAGCTCCGAGTCTCATCGGACACCCGTACATATCAGCGTACAGTTATTACCTGCAACACAACTTATGCAATATCTGTGAGCGCGAAGCTCAGCAAGACTACCCGTCACCCTAGTCATGAAACTCTACATGATGAAAATGTAGGGCTGATTACAGAAGTTTGCACAAATGATGAATTTGAGCTAAAGGAGAGTCCTTACCTCAAGTTTTAAACAACTTTTATAGTCCTCGCGCAACTTACATCGAGACTCCACAATCAAACAAGAAACGCTTCATCTCGAAGTCACTTGCCCGAGGTGAAAGTAACTTTAGTGAGCTATCCTAGACTCATACTGACCTTGCGCCATCAACGTCGAGACTTCACAATCAAATAAGAAACACTTTGCATCGACGCCACTAGCCCAAGGTGGAAATTAAATTTAGTGAAGTGTTGATCATTCCTCATCTCCATTATGAGGATTTCCCACGAAGCATATTAAATGTTTCCCGGTTTATTACTACGTCACGACTCAGTGTACAAGTATGCTCACTACCGCGAGCGACGGTGATTGCAATCAAAAACACCCGTCTGACACGACACGTACGCCCGTACTCGACGTTGCACACAGCAACCATCACTGACATCGTACGTGGCAATCTTTCACACGACACCCGAATGTCGAACCGGTCCCACCGACTGGGATTAAGTCTCTCTACGGCAAACCCTCGTAGAGCCGACTTCTCTATCCTTTCAGCATCGGCATCAGATGGTGAGGTATGCCTCGACACCCAGGTTAACATGTTACATCGGTTTTCTGGGTCCCATATAGCCAGTATGCATCCGGTACACATCTCAAACTTGTCCAGCGGGGCCGCACACGAGAACGGGCCTTAATCGACTCAGACATAGACTAGGTTCACAGGACCACGTCCTTGATCCTTCCATCCACTGCCCGGTCTCCATTCCCAACTATGAGGATCAATTCCCAACTCTTCCGACTGATCCCCCTTAACCCCGTTTCACGAGTAGAAAACCGCCCACTCGAGTTTTGCTTCTTTTAATCCACTTTTGTTAATTTGAGATCAGCAGTTATAATCAATTTATAACCTACTCTACATTATACTCCAGGGTTTTCTAGGTCATGCATTTGGAGTGTCATACCACCTAGACTTAATGCAATAAATAAAATACTAGACGTATAAAGTGAATGCAAATAAAAACTTGGAACGTTTGATGCAAACCGGAGCTTGCCTTTGTTTTGCAGGGGACTTATATATATAACACAGTTAGTGAAGACCACTTGGCTTGATTTGTTGCCTCCTTCCTTTGATCTCTACTCCAATGACTTCAAGTTCTTCACGTAGATGCTACACGTAATGAATATGCACATATGGTTCATTGTAAAGATTTTGCTACCAGTTCTAACAACAAGTTTCAAAACTGGAACTCTGTTTAAGAATTTAAATGACATGGGTGCTAGTGGTTTGGGTTTGTGTCTAAGCAACAAGATGAAATGATAAGTGTCTTCCCCCTCTTCTATGTTGATTACCTTAAAAGGTTAAACATAACAGGAGTGATCCAGAGCTCCAATGGGGCTAAATATTTTCATGTGGGTTCCTTGTCACAATAAAACAATCTGGACCAATATTTGGAATTATCCAATGAATAGATCACTCATAATAATTCCCTAAGCCTTTAGGCAAAAAGGAATTAATTCTGAATAAACTTGCATGTTCATGCCAAACTTAGTGAACTACAATTTCAATTATAGTTCCTATAGCTTGCATGAATTTTCCTAGGAATTTTGAAGCTAAGAACTTCCCATAAATGAATTTCCAAGTTTTGGAAATTCTCTGAAAATGTTTCTGTATTCAATTGAATACAGCAACTTTAAATCTGAATTTCCCTTCCCAAATCAACTCCAAATGAGCTGAAACTTTTACAGGAGTTCACTAATATCCTAAATAATATTCTGGCAAAATTTTTAGGACTTTTGTATTAAACAAACTCCCTCTAAAATCTTTTGCTGAAAAGATTTAATGAATTTTCCAGAATGAAATAATGAGTTTCATACAAATTGGGTTGCGTATTTGGATAGAGCTATTCAAGATGAATCCAAAACAATTTGAATCACTAAATTTGGAGCTTCCTAGCAAAAGTTATGAGGTTCTAAAGTTTGGGGAAAAAATTCTGAAATTGAACTCTGTTCTATTTTCCAATTTTCAGAGACATAAGGAATTAACACCATATTTGGCCAAGCAAATGAGGTCCAATGCTTCTGAAAAGTTTACTGGTGTTCAAGTATTTTTGGAGGAATCTTCTGCCCAAATGTGGGAATTTTCCAATACACAGAACCCCTGGAAAAATTCCTACAAAATTTTCCTTATATGAATTAATGAGCCAAAACCAGGGATTTTCATAAATATTGGGCTGTACCCCTTGATAGTACTCTCTTAGAGGAATCCAACAAAATTTATGTCACTATTTTTGGATCTTTCTACACAGAGTTATGCATTTTCCAAGTTTGAACAACTCTCTGTTTGATTTTAAACAGAACAGTCTAACGTGGGACCCACGGTCAGGTGCTTCTTCAACCTCCCGCCAGAGCCCGCGGGTGCACACCGGCAAAAAGCGTGGCGCGGCTCCTTCTCTCTCATTTCTCCACCAAATGAGCTCCGGTTTCGCCCTACATGCTCCTTGGAACATGGCGCAGCTGCTGGACAAGGTTTCCGCGCACGAAAACGGCCGAAAACAGGTCGGCACCGGTGGGGCGGCTCGGGATCTCGGCATCAACGTGTTCTGGCGCGTCCGAAGCTTCTCCCGGCGAGCTACCTTGCCCTAAAGCATCACCAGAGCTCGTGGAGCATGGAACGCACCTCAGTTCGTGCAGCAATTGGCGGTAATAGGGCGGTCACCGGAGACCCGACCCGTTTTTGCCGCCGCCGGCGAATTCTCGTCGCCCGGGGCGTGTGATGATCGGTTTTCTTTGGTTCTCAGCGTGGAAGAGCGCTAGGGCATCTAGTTGCTGTGGTTTGAATTGTAGGACGGATGATCAAGCGTTTCGGGTGAATTTGAAGATTTACCAAAGGTCTTTTCTATACGTGCGCCGGTGCCAAAAATCGAATTCTGGCGAGCCAGCGTCGGGGGAGAGCAAAAGGATTACAGGAGCGATGGACGCAGCTTCTTGCTGCCTCAGCCGGGCGTTCAACTGGTGGGAAGTGCACAGCGTGATCAGCCGAGGGCGGAAGACGTGGTGGCTCTGTTCTTTGCGTTTTGTGAGCGAGGATAAAGAAAACTTCGTTTACTTTAGTCTGGGAGGGAGGGTAACGTCGAGAGGAAGCTTACACCCTAATGCCAGTGCATGGTAAGGAGCAGGAGGTGGCTTGCGGTGCCCCTCGGTGTCACACGGCAGGCCCTCTCGGTGGAGTGAAAACAGCACAGAAACTTAGTGTGCAAGTCACATTTGACCTATGACATGTGGGCCCCACCAGTCAGTGCCCTCTTATCCCTCAAAAGATCTCCAAAGTTTGACAAATATTCAACTCAATTGTTTGAAAGTTGAAAACTGAGCTGCATTTAAATAGTTGGACAAATTCCATCCAAATTCAAATGTTTATTTGAATTCTTTGCACATTTAACTCCATTTGGAAAAATGGGTAGCAAACCTTTTCAAAAATTAGTGAGACTTTGCTTACCCACTAATTTGGGCCTAAGGAATCTAAATATGCAACTGGATTCTTGTGTTAGTTGCTGCAAACCAGAGTTTGAACCCAACAGTTTTGAATTCCCATTGTGTCCTCCCTCATTTGAATTTGGTTTGATCCTTTTGTGCCAAATCTGATTTTTAAACCTTTCCTTTGCACTTGAGTACTTCACTTCTGTGGTCTTAATCCAACTAGGGTCCAAACATGCAAATAACCCTAAGTTGGTTTTTGAACAACCTCTCATGTGTTATCATATGTGTAAAAAGTTTGAAGCAATTTCCCCTTTTTCATACACATGGCACCAACATTTGTGCAAACTCATGGTTCTTTGTATTCACATTTTTGGGACCTTTACATTCCTCCCCCCTTAAAAGGGAATCTCGTCCCGAGATTACAAAAGAAAGATGAGGCGGAAGGTAATTACAAAATTTACGACAAAAGTTCCGGATAGTTCTTGTGGATGTAATCTTCACTCTCCCAAGTCGCTTCTTCTAGCGTGTGATTACTCCACAGGACTTTGTAGAATTTCAAAGTCCGATTTCGAGTGATCCGGCTCCTTTCATCGATGATCTTGATGGGCTGCTCGTTGTAGGTGAGGTCCGGTTGTAATATCTCCATGTCTCCCGAAAGAATCTCCGTCGGCTTCTTCAAACACTTTCTCAAGTGTGAGACATGGAAGATGTCGTGGACGCCCGATAAGGATGGCAGCAGCTCCAAACGGTAGGCCACTGGTCCACACCGTTCTGTAATAAGGAATGGACCCACAAAGCGAGGAGCTAGCTTTCCCTTGGCCCCGAATCGATGAATTCCCTTCATCGGGGATACTCGGAGATAGACGTGATCTCCGACTTCAAAACACAAGGGTCGGCGTCGCTGGTCCACATAGCTCTTCTGGCGAGATTGAGCAGCCCTGAGGTTTTCTTGAATCAGCTGGACTCGCTTTTCGACATCTTTTACAAGATCAATGCCGAAAATCACCCTTTCGCCAGATTCACACCAATTGAGTGGTGTGCGGCACTTCCTGCCATAAAGTGCTTCATATGGTGCCATTTTAATACTGGATTGGTAACCATTGCTGTAGGAGAACTCTGCTAATGGCAAGTGGTTATCCCAGTTCTTTCCATGATCTATGGCACATGCCCTCAGCATATCTTCCAAAACCTGGTTCACCCTCTCCATTTGACCGTCGGTCTGAGGATGGTATGCTGAGCTTCTGATTAATTTTGTTCCCAGAGATTCATGTAGTTGCTCCCAGAAACGAGCAACAAATATTGAACCTCGGTCGATATGATGGTCTTGGGGACTCCATGCAAGCACACAATTCTAGAGAGATACAACTCTGCATATTGTTTAGTATGGAATCCCGTATTCACTAGGATGAAGTGGGCTGACTTTGTTAAGCGATCAACAATCACCCAAATGGAGTCATGCTTTCTAGATGTGAGAGGCATTCTGACAATAAAGTACATGCTGATGTCCTCCCACTTCCATGCCGGAATACTTAATGGTTGGAGCATTCCTGCTTTCTTAATATGATCAGCTTTGACTCGCCGACATGTATCACACTCGGATACATACTTGGCAATTTCTCGCTTCATCCTAGTCCACCAAAATTTTGTCTTAAGGTCTTGATACACCTTATTGCTTCCTGGATGTATTGAGTACTTGGACATATGAGCTTCATCGAGGATTTTCTTCCTTAGCTTCAGGTTCCGAGGTACCACGATACGGTTGTTAAACCATAACACACCTTGATCATCTTCCCGGAAACATTTCATTTTATCCTCATTGATTCTTGTCCGGATTTTCCGCAGTCCTTTATCCCTCTTCTGGGCTTGTACAATCTCCTCTCTAATGGTAGGCACAAGAGCAAGATTATACAATGCCCCATACGGAATCACCCGCAAGCTTGGTTCTTCCTCCTCCTCCGGAACAACTGACAAGTTATTCACGTGGGATTTACGACTGAGCGCATCAGCCACCATGTTAGCTTTGCCCGGATGGTAATGGATCTCGAGCTCATAATTTTTGTTTAATTCCAACCATCTCCGCTGCCTCATGTTGAAATCCTTCTTAGTGAATATATATTTGAGACTCTTATGGTCGGTGTAGAGGTGCACTAAATTTCCAAGTAAGTAGTGCCTCCACATCTTCAACGCAAGCACCACTGCAGCGAGTTCTAGGTCATGAGTGGGATAGTGCTGCTCGTGGTTGCGGAGTTGATGAGACCTGTACGCAATCACACGTCTATCTTGCATTAAGACGTAGCCAAGTCCAATGCCTGAGGCATCACAATAAACATCAAATGGTTTTGTTGTATTCGGTTGGGCTAACACCGGTGCCGTTGTGAGATGTTTCTTTAGAGTTTCAAATGCCTCTTCACAGGCCTCTGTCCGCACATATTTTCTGCTCTTTTTCAATAACTCTGTCATTGGTTTGGCCACCTTCGAGAAGCTAGGAATTAATCTCCGATAGTAACCCGCTAGCCCTAGAAAACTGCGGATTTGATGCACAGACGTCGGAGACTCCCACTTCAAGACTTGCTCAATTTTAGTTGGATCTACGGCCACACCCTCTGCTGAACTAATGTGGCCTAAGAATGGTACCTTGCTGATCCAAAATTCACACTTGCTGAATTTGGCATACAGCTTATGTTCCCGTAAGCGTTGGAGCACAATATGAAGATGTTTGGTGTGCTCCTCCTCCGATTTGGAGTATACAAGAATGTCGTCGATGAAAACCACGACGTACTGATCCAACTCTGGCATGAATACAGAATTCATGAGATACATGAAGTGTGCGGGTGCATTTGTTAGCCTGAAAGACATGACTAGATACTCATAGAGCCCGTATCTAGTCGAAAAAGCCGTCTTCGGTATATCCTCCGCTCTGATCTTTATCTGATGATAACCGGACCGTAAGTCCATCTTGGAGAATACCTTGGCACCCACCAACTGATCAAATAATATATCGATCTGCGGCAGTGGATATTTATTTTTGATCGTGACTGCATTCAGCGGCCGATAATCCACACATAACCGAAGTGACTCATCCTTTTTCTTCACAAAGAGGGCTGAACAGCCCCATGGCGATGAGCTAGGTCGGATGAACCCTTTATCCATTAAGTCCTTTAGCCGTTCTTTCAGTTCAGCTAATTCCTTCGGAGACATTTTGTATGGCCTCCGAGATATTGGTGTGGTTCCTGGTGTTAACTCGATCTTGAATACCACATCCCTCTCAGGCGGCATCCCTGGAAGATCGTCGGGAAACACATCTGGGTACTCACGGACCACTGGAATATCCTCTAGTTTCGTGGTCACACTGTGGTACACCACTGAATTTTTATAATCCACGGCTTCAAGTATGAGTGTTTGGAGACCGTAGATTGGGGAGTCCAAACTAACAATCTGTGGACCAATGTCAAGAACAGCCCCGTGGTAGTTCATCCACGCCATTCCTAGAATCACATCGATCTTCTGCCCCTATAATACAATGAGGGTTGTGGAGTATACGTTTCCACCTAAGCATAAGGGTGCTTTGATCACTACTTCATTAGCAGCTATATTCCCACCGGGTGAGCAGATAAGGTAGTGATCTTTCGGTGTAGAGTTGGAGAGCTCAGCTTTGCACACAAACAACCTGCTGATGAAATTGTGTGTAGCTCCAGAGTCAAATAAAATTAACACGGGCAGTCCATTGAGGGTGAACATTCCCGCTAGCACAGGTGCCCCATCTGGCACATCCTCTAGAGCTGTATGATAAATGCACCCGGATTTTGGTGCTGTTTCTTGAAGCTGAGCACGGGGTTGATTTATACCCCGCTCTGGTGTAGTTTCTCTGTGGTGTATCCTTTCTGGACACTTCCTGCTGATATGACCCAAGTACCCGCACATGAAGCACGGTTTCTCAGCCGGTTCCTGGTTGCTCTGTGCATGGACACTGGTGGTATTCTGCTGCGGCAAGAACACTTGAGGAACAGAATAACGTGGCTGCATATACCGTTGTTGCAGCTGTCCGAATTCAGAGTATTGGGACGAACGACCTGAATATTGCTGGAGTCGTCGAGCCGGCTGCATCAGCTGACAGTTCAAGGTACTGTCTACCACCCTGTATTTCTGAGGAGCACTACTGCTACCCTCCAGTGGTATATGGTTCTTTCTTTTCTCAGCCTGAACTTCCCGCTGAGCATCTTCAACCATGATGGCAGCACTCATCAATTCGTTGAAGTTCTTTCGATCAGCTAAAACGAGTCTCTCCTTTAGCTTGGGATTGAGGCTACGGAAGAACCATTCACACTTTTGTGCTTCGGTATTCACATGTTGAGGCGCATACTGTGCCAGCTTGTTGAACACTCGTGAATGCTCGTATGCACCCCTCCCTCCTTGTTTTAAGGCCAGAAACTCCTCGAGTTTACGCTGAATTATTCCGGAAGGAACATGATAAGCGAGAAACGCCTTCCGGAATTCTGCCCATGTAAATCATGTCCAGCTGGTAAGGAGGCGAGTTGATTCACCCACCATGCACTGGTGGACCCGTGAAGTTGTTGCACTGCGTATAAAACCTTCTGATGTTCGGTGCATTGGAGCAACCCGAACTTAGACTCAATGGTACGGATCCAGCTATCCGCCACTAGAGGATCCTCAGCTTCAATGAAAACCGGTGGTTGAGTTGCCAAGAACTCAACATAGGAATTCAGTTGAGGTTGGCGCAAGTCTTCGCCTTGACACCCCCCTTGACGGGATGTATTCATCACCAGGGTGTGGAGCAAGTCAGTTCACTCATCGCTTACACCCGTCCTGGCAGCCAGAATGTCCTCCATTGTGACCGTGGGTGAAGGTCCTAGTGGCGGCTGCGGTTGCGGAGCTCACTGCTCCCGCTGTGGAGAGTTATCGCCACCACCACCACTGGAACCACCCACCTCACTCATGGAACGAGTTCGCACCATTCTGCAATTGCATGAGTTCATTATCAGTTCAACACTATCACTTGATTTATTCCATAAACAAATTAGTGCAACACTGATAATGAAATCTTAACATGTAAGCAAAAATGATTTAAGCGCAAACTGATGTAGCTAACAGCCAGGATTTAAAAACAGATTGATCGGTCCTCAAACAAACTAGATTTTTGATCCAGTTAAAAGCACTTTCATAACTCAAGGTGATTATCAAAGTTAAAGTTAACTTCAATGTCTTTCCAATGAGTATCCAAATGCCTACATATCACTTCTAGATCAAAAGTTATGATTTCACAAATTTGACAGACTTTCAGGATAAAATTTGCCAGCATCTCCTTTGTATGGGGCTGACTTTATCACAGTTGTATATGAAAATACAACAAAAATCTGAACAACCTTTGAACTACAACAATGTTGAACATCTCATAACCTTTCCAACGGTGTATCACAGGCTCCTTAGGGATTTTTCTACAGGATGTTATGGCTTAAAAACAGAAAGGTCCAGAGAGGTTTTTCTGCTGTCCTGGTTCTGGACAGTTTTATCTTCAACTGGACTTTTCACCAACTTAACGTGTGATTTTGCTCTAGAGGTCTACAAGAAATTTGTAGAGAACTTGAAAATATTTCCAGAACTGTATCATACACCCTAATTGGTTAAAGCTACTCAGAGTTATGCTCTGTCAAAGTCCAGCAAAAACTCCTGCCAGAAACAGAGCACTCAGTTTTGAAAACTTTGATGCCTAGTTATACTCTCATTTGAATCTTAGCTCAAAATAAGAGTTCACTAACTAATATTTGTTTCAAACTTCTATTTTTAGTTGAAAGTTAGCTCATGAATCATTTCTTCATAGGGAAGAGGTTATTAAATGTAGTATGGTGTCGATGCACCGTAAGAAGCATGTCGGTACTATGTTCCTCACCAAAAGAAAATCCTAATCCGGATTATACCGGCATATCCGTTTTATCAGTGGCACTAAGACGGTCTCTTGCACATGTGTACTACACGGGATACGTATGTGGTTGGTACCTGCAGAAGAACACTCAATAGTGGTGCACTCAAAGGTTGTTTTCATCTCAGGCAGTTCCATATTTGAAAGTAAATACAAACGCCCGTATCATTGCCATACGGCCGTCCTTGAGTTAAGTCACGTCTCAAGGTACGTGATCGTGTTTCAACACCACACGACGGGGAACCCGAGTATATCATGAACGGGTCGTCACGGTTGGGAATGTTATCAACCCAACGGATACCACCTACTGCCCTGCAGGGCACGCCGATGGCAAGCGCTGCGTATGTCCCCCTGGGCTATTTCCAGACGAACACACTATCGCGTTACTGACCACATGATGGGGTCCCCACTTACTTGCCTAATGCACGCTAGGGGTCAGCGTTTCATATGAACTCAGGAACATGAAGAGTTCAAGAGTTTCATATTAACATCTCACACCAAGCTGTGAGATCTAGCCCTAAACCACTTTCCTCGTCAGGGGAGCTAACCAAAATTGAACCGCTTTCGGTGGCGTTCCTTACCATGCTTACCTGAGCGTAGGTGCGTCGTTACATAATCAAAATTCAGAATTATAACACATATGTTAGTCATGCCCCTTTAAGTAACTATACTACTATAGTCCTTATGTGGGCCTAATACCGTTTCCTCACCGTATCCTAAGTTTTTGTCATAATACGATCCTTATACCATGTGCTATTACCAATGCGGCTCTGATACCATGCTGTGAGGGCCCGTCGTCCCGATCACTCACGGGGACGGGGCACCTCGCCCGGGAATCGCATTGGGTGGTGTCGTGCGATGCGGCACCCAATATCACACATAATAAAGCATCATATCACATAAATCAAGCAGAAGATTACAAAGTGTAAATTTTACAAATCCTTCTCAAAATATTCTACAGCGGAAGACTATTACAACTCACGTCTCATACCTATGCTAAGCAACAGAGAAGGTGTCCAGCCCGCGGACCCTTCTCGCTAGCAACACTCTCACAATAGCAGCGGCAAGGGTTGCCATGAGCTCACCACTCGGAGAGCTCCGAGTCTCATCGGACACCCGTACATATCAGCGTACAGTTATTACCTGCAACACAACTTATGCAGTATCTGTGAGCGCGAAGCTCAGCAAGACTGACCCGTCACCCTAGTCATGAAACTCTACATGATGAAAATGGAGGGCTGATTACAGAAGTTTGCACAAATGATGAACTTGAGCTAAAGGAGAGTCCTTACCTCAAGTTTTAAGCAACTTTTATAGTCCTCGCGCAACTTACATCGAGACTCCACAATCAAACAAGAAACGCTTCATCTCGAAGTCACTAGCCCGAGGTGAAAGTAACTTTAGTGAGCTATCCTAGACTCATACTGACCTTGCGCCATCAACGTCGAGACTCCACAATCAAACAAGAAACGCTTTGCATCGACGCCACTTGCCCAAGGTGGAAATTAAATTTAGTGAAGTGTTGATCGTTCCTCATCTCCATTATGAGGATTTCCCACGAAGCATATTAAATGTTTCCCGGTTTGTTACTACGTCACGACTCAGTGTACAAGTATGCTCACTACCGCGAGCGACGGTGATTGCAATCAAAAACACCCGGCTGACACGACATGTATGCCCGTACTCGACGTTGCACACAGCAACCATCACTGACATCGTATGTGGCAACCTTTCACACGACACCCAAATGTCGAACCGGTCCCACCGATTGGGATTAAGTCTCTCTATGGCAAACCCTCGTAGAGCCGACTTCTCTATCCTTTCAGCATCGGCATCAGACGGTGAGGTATGCCTCGACACCCAGGTTAACATGTTACATCGGTTTCCTGGGTCCCATATAGCCAGTATGCATCCGGTACACATCTCAAACTTGTCCAGCGGGGCCGCACACGAGAACGGGCCTTAATCGACTCAGACATAGACTAGGTTCACAGGACCACGTCCTTGATCCTTCCATCCACTGCCCGGTCTCCATTCTCAACTATGAGGATCAATTCCCAACTCTTCCGATTGATCCGCCTTAACCCCGTTTCACGAGTAGAAAACCGCCCACTCGAGTTTTGCTTCTTTTAATCCACTTTTGTTAATTTGAGATCAGCAGTTATAATCAATTTATAACCTACTCTACATTATACTCCAGGGTTTTCTGGGTCATGCATTTGGAGTGTCATACCACCTAGACTTAATGCAATAAATAAAATACTAGACGTATAAAGTGAATGCAAATAAAAACTTGTAACGTTTGATGCAAACCGGGGCTCGCCTTTGTTTTGCAGGGGACTTATATATATAACTCAGTTAGTGAAGACCACTTGGCTTGATTTGTTGCCTCCTTCCTTTGATCTCTACTCCAATGACTTCAAGTTCTTCACGTAGATGCTACACGTAATGAATATGCACATATGATTCATTGTAAAGATTTTGCTACCAGTTCTAACAACAAGTTTCAAAACTGGAACTCTATTTAAGAATTTAAATGACATGGGTGCTAGTGGTTTGGGTTTGTGTCTAAGCAACAAGATGAAATGATAAGTGTCTTCCCCCTCTTCTATGTTGATTACCTTAAAAGGTTAAACAAAACAGGGGTGATCCAGAGCTCCAATGGGGATAAAAATTTTCATGTGGGTTCCTTGTCACAAGAAAACACTCTGGACCAATATTTGGAATTATCCAATGAATAGATCACTCATAATAATTCCCTAAGCCTTTAGGCAAAAAGGAATTAATTCTGAATAAACTTGCATGTTCATGCCAAACTTAGTGAACTACAATTTCAATTATAGTTCCTATAGCTTGCATGAATTTTCCTAGGATTTGTGGTGCTAAGAACTTCCCATAAATGAATTTCCAAGTTTTGGAAATTCTCTGAAAATGTTTCTGTATTCAATTGAATACAGCAACTTTAAATCTGAATTTTCCTTCCCAAATCAACTCCAAATGAGCTGAAAATTTGACAGGACTTCACTAATATCCTAAATAATATTCTGGCAAATTTTTAGGACTTTTGGATTAACCAAACTCCCTCTAAAATTCTTTTGCTGAAAAGCTTTAAAGAATTTTCCAGAACGAAATAATGAGTTTCATATAAATTGGGTTGCATATTTGGATATATATATTCAAGATTAATCCAACCAAATTTGAATCACTAAATTTGGAGCTTCCTAGCAAAAGTTATGAGGTTCTAAAGTTTGGGGAAAAAATTCTGAAATTGAACTCTGTTCTATTTTCCAATTTTCAGAGACATAAGGAATTAACACCACATTTGGTGAAGCAAATGAGGTCCAATTCTTCTGAAAATTTTACTGGAGTTCAAGTATTTTTGGAGGAATCTCCTGCCCAAATGTGGGAATTTTCCAATACACAGAACTCCTGGAAAAATTCCTACAAGATTTTCCTTATATGAATTAATGAGCCAAAACCAGGGATTTTCATAAACACTGGGCTGTACCCCTTGATAGTACTCTCTTAGAGGAATCCAAAAAAATTTATGTCACTATTTTTGGATCTTTCTACACAGAGTCATGCATTTTCCAAGTTTGAACAACTCTCTGTTTGATTTTAAACAAAACAGTCTAACGTGGGGCCCACGGTCAGGTGCTTCTTCAACCTCCCGCCAGAGCCCGCGGGTGCACACCGGCAGAAAGCGTGGCGCGGCTCGTTATCTCTCATTCCTCCACCAAATGAGCTCCGGTTTCGCCCTACATGCTCCTTGGAACATGGCGCAGCTGCCGGGCAAGGTTTCCGCGCACGAAAACGGCCAAAAACAGGTCGGCACCGGTGCGGCGGCTCGGGAGCTCGGCATCAACGTGTTCTGGCGCGTCCGAAGCTTCTCCCGGCGAGCTACCTTGCCCTAAAGCATCACCAGAGCTCGTGGAGCATGGAACACACCTCAGTTCGTGCAGCAATTGACGGGAATAGGGCGGTCACCGGAGACCCGACCCGTTTTTGCCGCCGGCGGCGAATTCTCGTCGCCCGTGGCGTGTGATGATCGGTTTTCTTTGGTTCTCGGCGTGGGAGGGCACTAGGGCATCTAGTTGCTGTGGTTTGAATTGTAGGAGGGATGATCAAGCATTTCGGGTGAATTTGAAGATTTACCAAAGGTCTGTTCTATACGTGCGCCGGTGCCAAAAATCGAATTCCGGCGAGCCAGCATCGGGGGAGAGCAAAAGGACTACAGGGGAAAGATCAGTACCTCATGGCGCACCTCTGTGGCCTCTTGAGCACGCCGGAGAAGCGCTGGACTGGCCGGGAGACGAGGAGCAGTGGAGGCGGCGTGGCCCTGTTGTAACGGGAGAAAACTGGGTTGGTCACGGCGGAGGGACGCTGGAAACGAGCTGAGGATCCGTGTAGCACGTCGAGGAGCGATGGGCGCAGCTTCTTGGTGCCTCAGCCGGGCGTCCAACTGGTGGGAAGTGCACAGCGTGATCAGCCGAGGGCGGAAGACGTGGTGGCTCTGTTCTTTGCGTTTTGTGAGCGAGGATAAAGAAAACTTTGTTTGCTTCAGTCTGGGAGGGAGGGTAGATGTACATTCTACGCAGCACGTGTATCCACCTCTCCATTGACATCATACAACACGTCTTCTTCTTCTTCAAAGTTGTTGTGGTGGGTAGCATCATGGCTGAATGGTAGGTGGGTCTCCATATCATCAATCCTTCCAACTAGCGAGCTTAAGCGTTTGTCCAACCTCTCAAGGGTGTGGGGTATTCTCTGTTCAGCAAGATAATCTTTTCCCCTTGTGCGATTGCTTCCTTGACAGACTTCATCATTTGTTCTATGTAACCCTTCATCTCACTTGTCAAAACACACTCCGTAGGATCAACATGATCTGATATTGTTAGCAAGAATAATATGGAAAACAACAAGATTATCCCTATTAACTACTACGCAATGATGGTGGAACTCACAAAGCAATTGGTCGAGTCTTACCAAGCTCTTACAAGTTTCTTACCACAACAAGGCAAAGGATACCTGGACAACGTGATTCAGCGATTGCAAAGGTCAAAAACTTGTGCTGTTCGAAAGGATGAATGTAGAGTTTGGATGGCCAAATATATGTGAGTAGCACACAATTCAATAACAGATAGTAATGCTGAATAGATGTCCAAACACTCGTCTTAGTTGCTGGCCTACTCGTGTCTTATCCCGGATGTTATGAACAAGACAACAAGAAGTATGGATGATAAGGATAATAATTGAGCAGGAACAATTGCACCACAAGGCAAAATAACACATCCAAGTTTTGATATTTGTGCTCCTCTTCACAAATTTTCTTTTCTATATTTTTTCTTTGATTTTTTTATATCTGCCGTGAAATCAGGAGCACTAATATACACGTCGCACAAATTTTCAGCTCACTTGAAAAAAGAAGATGTGGACAACAGAAATTCAATATGTTTCTTTATGATTATTGTTGAGCCTTTAGATGCCAAATAATCAATCTTCCAACGTGAATCTGGGCAATGTAATTTAACCCAATGCCAAGGTTATGGCTGTTTTAAGACAGCACCACAAGATTATGTTTTTGGTGGAGCTGAATTGGAAACGGTGGTGAGAAAAAAATTGGATATGATGGCGACAACGTGTGGGATGGTGTGCATATATCAAGGAGGATAAACTCACGCAATATGTGATGAAAACTGAAGAACAAGGATAACCCTAGCACAATGAATGGTTATGGTGATCGATTTGATAACGACTGTGGCAGCTAGGGTTTCGATGGAATGCAGCGGGTGGAATAACAAAGTAGGAACAAAACACGATTAAACCAGCAAAAAAACACGAACTAGGACACAAATTCAACACTACAGACTCCAAAACAGAATTGTGCAAAAGGCTAAACCTGGTCTGGGATGGGGAAACCTATAACTATAAATTTTTTGGCTTTTTCGTGGACGATAGGACGAGTTCAAGATAAACAAAACTAGGGGAAGGTGAACCTTACGGTGCACCTAAAGCTCTGATTACCAATTGATGTGTACAGGGGTCCCGATCTTCCGAAAAGTTCTGATAACTCTCGATTTGATGGAGACTTGACACAAATCGATCCGGCTTCCGAACAACAAGTTCTGAACCCTGCAATCGCAGCACCACGTCTCCTCAGGTTATCAACCGATATTGCGCGGTTGACCTCGCCAAGAAGGCTAATCCTTGCCTATGAATCGAAGAACACAAGCAAGAACAAGAAAGAATGCAACCAAATTGCTGGAAGATATGAAACACTCAAGTTGGGGTCTCACAAACCGATGAACAGCGAAACTGTTCTTGACAGAATAATCTAAGCAAAACCCAGCTGTTTGTGATGACGGCTAGGGGGTATAAAGGAGGTGGAGGACGACCAGGGGGGTTCTGGGGTCGTGATCTAACACTAAGACACGTACATAATGGACTTGGACTTGATACAAGGGCCAATGACCCAACTAGGTGATGCAACACCCTGACAGACTCTAAACTTTATATTGTTTCGAAGTTTCCCGTCGACTCCGAGGGTGTTTTGACGTGGGGCCAGTTCCATTGGAAAGTTTATCCTCTCAGCTTTCCGTGCATATGTAGAGCGTCAAAAACGAGTCCGTATTCCTCCTGTGTATCCATTTTAAGGTGGACTGCTCCTGGGCCCGAGTTGGACTCGAGTTTGAGTTGGGCTCGGTCTCTAACTTCTTGTTGGCGTATTTTCTGGTCCTCCACACCTCCAAACCCCTCTCCATGTATATCCATGTCCTCTCCATGGTTCCTAATCATAGTTAATCCATTAGGTAGCAACATACTCTCAAAATTCACATATAAAGAATTGTTCAGGAATGAGCTCACCTCTAAATTCAATTGTCGTGCTCGAGCTCTAGTAATTGGACCTTGCATGTCTACCATGTGAGTGTTGTGTATATCTGCAGGAGTGATGTCCACATCAGTAGGTGCGTCGTTACATAATTAAAATTCAGAATTATAACACATATGTTAGTCTTGTCACTTTAAGTAACTATGCTATTATAGTCCTTACTTGGGCAAACTAGCGAATCCTCACCGTAAACCTAAGTTTTCCCGTAATACAGTCCTTAATTAGTGTGCTATCCCCAATGCAGCTCTGATACAAGCCTGTGGTGGACCGGAATCCGCTCATCTAGGATCGCAGAGGGTGGTGCCGCACGATGCGACACCCGACATCACACATCATAAGAACAACATTGTATTACATAGAAAACTAACTGAATTGTACAAAGTAGTACAGGACTTCAGTTACAAACTATTATGGAAATTACAACAGCGGAAGCTACGTTTATACAACTCACGCCCATCTATCTAGCAAAGGATGGTTGCCCAGCCCTATGGGCAACCCACACTAGCTGCACTCCTCAGCTCAGCGCGGTGTGTACGGCTCCCACTCAGCCGTGATCCCCGACGGAGGGTAGCCCTCGCCGGTGGACTTGTAACCCGAGTCTGTGGGGTAGTCATCACCTGAAAAACACTTACAGCAGAAACCGTGAGCACAATGGCTCAACAAGACTTAACCGACTCACCTAGGCATGAAACTCTACATGCAGTTTACAACAAACAATGGGGTGGTAATTTGCAGCAAACGGACACGCCTACAAGTTCGTCCTTATTTCATCTTTTAGCCACAAGTTAACAGTTCATGAATCTGGAATTTTAGTGAGCAATATTTGGTGGCACACATTTAGCAATACAATTTAATCATATCAACAATATTGAATCATACCATTTCCAATGTTAACCTACGTCACGACTCAGTGACCAAGTGGTACTCATCACCGCGAGGGACGGCAAATCGACTCGATATACACCTGCAGGGATACCCGAAGAGCACGTCACGTACGCCCACCCGTGGAGCTGCACAGCACGCTCACTCGATGGCGTACGGGACAACCTTTCACCCAACAGACCAAACGTCGAACCGGTCGCACCGAAACGGACAGGAGGTTCCCTACACGGAGCATCTCTCTATGCCTGTTAGCAGATTACCACCTTGCTGCCCTCAACCTACACCTATAAATCGGTGCGTTATGCCTCGACGCCCGGATGAGCGGATTCCGGTCCGCCACAGCCTGGTATCAGAGCTGCATTGGGGATAGCACAATACTTAAGGACTATATTATGGGAAAACTTAGGTTACGGTGAGGATTCGGTAGTTGCCCATGTAAGGACTATACTAGCATAGTTACTTAAAGTGGAAAAGACTAACCTATGTGTTATAATTCTGAATTTTAATTATGTAACGACGCACCTACGCTCTGGTAAGAATGGTAAGGAACGCCACCGAAAGCAGTTCAATTTCGGTTAGCTCCCCTGACGAGGAAAGCAGTTCAGGGATAGGTCTCACAGCTTGGTGTGAGACGTCAATATGAAACTCTTGGACTCTTCATGTTCTTGAGTTCATATGAAACGCTGATCCCTAGCATGCAATAGGCAAGTAAGTGGAGACCCCATTGCGTGGTCAGTAACGCGAGAGTGTGTTCGTCTGGAAATAGCCCAGGACATACGCAGCGCTTGCCATCGGCATGCCCTGCAGGGCAGTAGGTGGTATCTGTTGGGTTGATAACATTCCCAACCATGACGACCCATTCATGACATACTCGGGTTCCCCGTCGTGTGGTGTTGAAACACGATCACGTACCTTGAGATGTGACTTAATTCAAGGACGGCCGTATGGCAATGATACGGGCGTTTGTATTTACTTTTAAACATGGAACTGCCTGAAATGAACAACCTTTGAGTGCATCACTATTGTGTGGTCTTCTGCAGGTACTAACCACGTATGTATCTGTGTAGAAAACGTGTGCGAGAGACCGTTTAGTGCCACACTTGAGACGTATATGCCGGTATAATCCGGTTAGGATTTTCTTTTGTGAGGAACATAGTACCGAGATATCATAGGCATATGCATGAAAAATAATGATAACAAGGAATTAAAATCTCTAGGTTCAACATTTAGGACCCTGGTTGGGTATAAGAATGGGATAGTGGAGCAGGATAGCCAAAGGGATGAAAAACAGAGTACTCTGTTTTGGGCAGCGAGGTTGCTGAACTTTAACAGAGCACAACTCAGAGGTCTTTTAGCCTAGGGAGGTGTGGCATATAGTTCTGGGAAGGTATTTCAGTACTCTACAACTTTGTTGTATACTTCCAGAGCTGAAACAACCTTAAGATGGATTAAATCCCAGAGAAATGTACGCTGTCCAGAATTAGGGCAGAGTTAAAACATTCTCTGGACTGTTCTGTTTTTCAAACATAAATCCTAGTAGGAAAATCAAAAATTTTCACATGATACATCCTTAGAAAGAGTAGAAGATGTGTGACATCTTTGCAATTCAAAGTTTCTGAAATTTCAGCACAGATTTCAGTGGAAACTCGAATTGAAAACAGCAACTTCCAAGGGAGGTGCTGTTAAAATTCTTCCAGAAATTCTGTTGACTTTGAATTACCATAACTTTTTAACCAAAGCTAATCTGAGGGCAAATGAATACTCGTTGGAAAGATACTGAGGTTAACTTTAACTTCGGTATTCAACTTGAGTCATGAAAATGACCATAACCAGATCAAAATCTGGGATATGTAGAAACTGGTCATTCTGACAGAGGAATGACAGTTGAACTCATTTGAGAGATTGTTGTACCCCAGAGGGGGTTTGAGTACTCCCAATGGGGTGGAACATACTCATGAGAGGTTATCTTCAGCTAGTGAAAGATTTGAGTATAGGTCTCACTCAAGTTTCGTTTACTAGAGACCATGTTTGTGTCGTATTGAAGATAAAAGGGTAGTATACGTGATGACAATGCGATAGTAATGTCTCGTAGTGACCAAACCTAGTTATGGTGAGCTTCCAAAGAGGGGGTTCATCAAGTTGGATTAAACTAGGTTGTATTTGGTCTGGTAATGGTGTAGCTTGTGCAAAGTTATTACATTATCTACATATGAGATGTATCGCATGTTTTATTGTCATTATGATTTTACACCTATTTCATTTGGACTGCATGCAATATGTTGCGGGACTGATGTTTATTGTCGTATGGTTGCAGATGGTTCGCACTAGGACCACGCACGAGGTTGGTGGCTCTAGCCAACAGGGAGGTGATGACTCCCAGCCACCAGCCTACGATGGCACCCCGCAGCAGCAGCCACCACCGCCGCCTCCGCTTACCCTAGCGGATGTGATAGCGGCACTGGTGGGAGGCTGACAACTGGCTGCAGACCATCGAGTCCAAGTTCGGGCTGCTCCAATGTACGGAGCGGCAGAAGACTTTGTTCGCAGCGCAGCAACTCCATGGTGCCGCTGGTGTGTGGTGGGCGAACTATGTCGCCTCATGTCCGGCTGGCCATGTCGTGGAATGGGAGGAATTCCGGGAGGCGTTCCGCGCCTATCATATCCCTCCCGGGATCATGAAGAGGAAGTTCCAAGAATTCTTGGAGCTGAAGCAGGGCGGGAGGAGTGCCCATGACTACTCCCGTGCCTTCAACCATCTGGCGCAATATGCGTCTGACTATATATGCACTGAAGAGAAGAAGCGGGAACATTTCTATCAGGGGTTACACCCCGAAATGAAGACACATCTTGTTCAGTGGAATCGCGGCACCTTCAATGACCTAGTCAACGCTGCAATTATGCAAGAGGACGCTCAGCGGAGTTGGCAGCTGAGCAGAGGAAGCGCAGCGCTCCACCTAGCAGTGGGGGTGGCGCTCCCCGGAAGTACCGGATGGTGTATCGGACGCCATCCGGGCAGCAGTGGCACCCACCGATGCGACCTCAACGGTTCGGGGGACGTCCGTTTCCGTCACCTCCGTTCCGTCCGCCGATGCCACCACCAAGACAGCAGCAGCAGCAGCAGATGGCACCCCAGGTGTTTCCACCACCACAATGCGCCCCGGGTTTCCGTCCACCGATCAGCGGGGGACCACCCCGTTTCACCTGCTTCACGTGTGGCCATGCGGGCCACTTCGCGAAGGACTGTCCCCAGGGGCAGCAAAGCAGCGGGCAAGCCCAGTTCCAGGGCGGTGCTCGAGGCCGACCTCCGGTCAAGAAGGTTGGTCAGCGGACTGGGGCCGTTCGCCACCTCGACGATGAGGACGCCCCGGAGGGAGAGAACGTGCTGGCGGGTATGTTTACTCTCAACAGCCAAGCCATCATCATATTGTTTGATTCTGGTGCAACCCATAACTTCATAAGTGCCTCATATGTGGTTAAGCATCAGCTGGAAGCCTTTCCAACCGAGTGTTCTTATATGATCTGCTCACCGGGAGGAAAGATTTCAGCAACGATGATGGTTCCGAAAGCACCACTGTGCTTAGGTGGGAAGATATATCCCACCACTATGATTATCCTTGAGGGGCAGAAGATTGATGCAATCTTGGGAATGTCATGTCTAAGCTACCATGGCGCTGTCCTGGAAACCCTGTCACGGACGGTTCACCTCAACTCCCCATTACACCGTCCGCAGTCCCTCCTATTAGATAATCCAGTCCGGGAGGTTTCAGCGATCAACAATACTGAAGCTCTCAAATTGGAGGACATCCCCGTAGTCCGGGAGTACCCCGACGTGTTTCCGGATGATCTTCCGGGCATGCCACCAGAGCGAGATGTCGAGTTCAAGATTGAACTTGCACCCGGGACTACGCCCATTTCGCGGAGACCATACAAGATGGCTCCGAACGAGCTGGCTGAATTAAAAAAACAGCTCAATGATCTGTTGAGCAAGGGTTTCATTAGGCCGAGTTCCTCGCCTTGGGGATGCTCGGCGCTGTTCGTGAAGAAGAAGGATGAAACCTTAAGGCTGTGTGTGGACTACCGGCCGCTCAACGCCATCACCATCAAGAATAAATACCCACTGCCCCGCATCGACATATTGTTTGATCAACTTGTGGGTGCAAGTATGTTCTCCAAGATGGACCTTCGCTCTGGATATCATCAGATAAAGATCCAGGCGGAGGATATCCCGAAGACGGCTTTCTCGACGGCTTATATGAATATCTCGTAATGTCCTTTGGTCTCACAAATGCTCCAGCCCATTTCATGTACCTCATGAACTCAGTGTTCATGCTGGAGCTGGACAGGTTCGTGGTAGTGTTCATCGACGATATCTTGGTTTACTCCAAGACAGAAGCTGAACATGCCGAACACTTGAGAATCGTTCTTCAACGATTGCGAGACCACAAGCTCTACGTCAAGTTCAGTAAATGCGAGTTTTGGATCAGCCAAGTGCCATTCTTGGGACATATCATCTCAGCTGAAGGCATTGCGGTTGACCCAAGCAAAATAGAGAAAGTGCTGAAATGGAAAGCTCCCACTTCAGTTCATGAAGTCAGAAGCTTCCTCGGGTTAGCGGGATACTATCGGAGATTCATTCCAAGCTTCTCCAAGCTCGCTAAGCCAATGACAGAATTGCTGAACAAGGGAACAAAATATGTTTGGAACACGGCGTGTGAAGGAGAGTTCCAAGCATTGGTGAAGCATCTCACCACAGCCCTGGTCTTAGCTCAACCGGATACAACAAAGCCCTTCGACGTGTATTGTGACGCGTCTGGTATTGGGCTCGGCTGCGTGTTGATGCAGGAAGGACGTGTGGTCGCTTATGGCTCACGCCAACTTCAGAACCATGAGCAGCACTATCCGACTCATGATCTTGAGCTTGCTGCAGTGGTGTTGGTCCTAAAAATGTGGAGGCACTATCTCCTGGGGAATCTGGTGCACCTCTACACCGACCACAAGAGCTTGAAATACATTTTCACCCAGAAGGAGCTGAACATGAGGCAAAGGAGGTGGTTAGAACTGATCAAAGATTATGAGATTGAGATTCATTACCACCCCGGCAAGGCAAATGTGGTTGCCGACGCGCTGAGTCGGAAATCACATGTCCATCACCTCACCATTACACCGGTGGAGGAGGAAGAGCCGAGTTTATACTTGGTTCCTTATGGATCGCTGTACAACCTTGCCCTCATCCCTACTATTAGAGAGGACATCATTGCAGCTCAGAAGACTGATAAAGGCATGGCACATCTCCAGAGACGGATAGACAACGGAGAGATCAAATGTTTCCGGAAGGATGATGAGGGGACACTATGGTTCAATGACCGCATAGTCGTACCCCGGGATATGGAGCTGAGGAAAAAGATCCTCGATGAAGCCCACTTGTCTAAATACTCCATTCATCCGGGCAGCAACAAAATGTACCAATATTTGAAAAAAGAAATTTTGGTGGACACGGATGAAACGGGAGGTAGCGAAGTACGTATCCGAGTGCAATACATGTAGACGGGTGAAGGCTGATCAATGAAGAAATCAGGGCTGTTGCAACCCCTGAAGATCCCGGCATGGAAATGGGAAGATGTGAGCATGGATTTCATTGTGGGATTGCCCCTAACTTCCAACAAACATGACTCCATTTGGGTAATCGTTGATCGGTTAACCAAGACGGCTCACTTCATCCCGGTGAACACACGTTACAATGCCGGCAAGTACGCGGAGCTGTACATAGCGAAGATTCTGTGCTTATATGGGGTACCCAAGACCATTGTATCAGATCGAGGTGCATTATTTGTATCTCGCTTTTGGGAGCAGCTACACGCTGCATTGGGTACTAAGCTGATCAGGAGCTCTGCCTATCACCCTCAGACAGATGGCCAAACGGAGAGGGTGAATCAAGTTCTGGAAGACATGTTGAGAGCATGTGCCATCCACCATGGTAGGAACTGGGATGATCACCTACCATTGGAGGAATTCTCATACAACAACGGCTATCAGGCGAGTATCAAGATGGCACCCTACGAAGCTCTCTACGGTCGCAAATGCCTCACCCCATTAAATTGGTGCGAGTCCGGTGAAAGGGTCACATTCGGGGTTGACGTGGTGAACGATGCCGAAGAGCGCGTTTGGACGATTCAAGCTAATTTGAAGGCCGCTCAATCCCGGCAGAAGAGCTACGCTGATAAGAGGTGTAGACCGTTGCACTTTGACGTCGGTGAACACGTGTACCTCCACGTGTCTCCGATGAAGGGCGTGCACCGGTTCGGTGTGAAGGGGAAGCTCGCTCCCCGTTTCATTGGACCCTATGCTATCACCGAGAAGTGTGGACCAGCGGCATATAAACTTAGAACTACCAGCATCCCTCTCTGGTGTCCATGATGTTTTCCATGTTTCGCAACTGCGAAAATGTTTAAAGCATACAGCTGCTGTTCCTACCGAAGACATCCACGAGCTGAAACCGGATTTGACATATGATGAGTACCCGGTGGCAATTCTTGATGAGAAAGCTAGAACCACGCGTAGCAGAACGTTGTGGTTCTACAAAATACTCTGGAGCAACCACACCACCGAAGAAGCGACGTGGGAGAGCGAGGAATTCCTTCGCTCAAATTACCCGGAGTTCATGGCATCTCAACACGGGTAAGTCCCTATTACATCGCTATCTCTTCTTTTGTAATCTCGGGACGAGATTCTTTTAAGGGGGGAGGGATGTAAAAGCCCAAGAAAAGGGACTTGCAAAAACTTTTTATCACCTCACAACACCACAGTTTTATTGTGGATAGATTGTGAAAAAGTGTGAAGAGCAAGTAACCTCCATCAAAAGAGTGATTAGAGGGGAAAGCCTACACTTTCACAAAGGGGGGATTTCTACACATGAACATGAGAGGTTGAGCTCACCCCTAGAACGTAAAAAGTCTTGGGAAGGTTCAGTCAAAGTTTCATATAAATCCAACATTTTTTGAGACACTTTTGGAGGTATTTGAAAAAGAGGCCAAATTGAATGTAAATTCAAATTGCAGCAACTTTCATCACTCAAATTCAAAAGTTAGCTTCATATTCAAACTCAGCACATTTTTCTGAGTTAGCCCACCAATTTTCATCCCCATTGGAGTTCATCTTGTCAAGAGCTAGATTTGCAAGAATTCAAAACTGAATTTGAATTTCAGTTCAAACATGCAGAAAATTTAGCCCAACACAGTTCAAATTTGAGAATTCAAATTTAAACCCAGACTTGGTGACTAAGTCTCACATTAAATTGTGAGTAGCTGAGGATATTTTGGCACCACAGAATTGAGAAAATTTGGAAAAAGAATTGGAGGGGAGGTCCCACCTGTCAGTAGTCTTAGCAGAGGGGTTTACCCCTGATCTTTTCTCCTTTGGCCGAAGCCGCGCGCCAGCACACGGCGACACCGGCGCCCGACCGCCTCGGCCAGCCACCTCCTGGTTTCCTTCGCTCGCGCTGGCAGCCGGGAAACAGCTCGCCCCCTCCTCTACGTGACCCCCTCCCCACGCAACGGGCCGTACGCGTTGCTTCTCTGAAAAACAGCTCCGCCCGGCTCTGTTTCGCTCACCGCGCCGCTTCTCCGATTTCCCCTGTACACCGGCGCCTGCTCGACCTTAGCCCGAGCCTCCAACACAAAAGAGGAGCACCAGTGCGTGCTCTAGCTAACCACCCCACCACCTCGCGGCGTTAGCGCCTCATTCAGCCACAAATCGATGATCGCCACTGAGAACTCAGGCCACCGGCGGGAAGCCGAGATTGCTTCCCGTGGACAGCACACCACGTCCCTTTTCACCGCCTGACTTCTACACGAAAAAGGTGCGCCGTAGTCTCCAGATCGTGTAGCTGCAACCCTCAGAGCCATTGATAGACCGAGCGCCGAGAATTCCGAAGAAACCCGAAAACTAGTGCACCCGGGTAGGGGTCGGTCTACCCCGAAATTCTAGCTGAACCGTCCAACCCAGCTCGGGTGAGCTTGCACATACCTTCCTCACTCCCTAGCGGCCCTCCTCGACCAAGAATCAAGGGATATGGTTCAGAAATGGCCGGGTTCTGGTTGTTTTTTGGGCCGCCATGGAATAATAGCTCGGGTCACCGTGGAGCTCTAGGTTGCCGACCTTTTCATGGGGTTTGGCCGCCATTTTCGTCACCCTCGAGCTTCCGCGGTGCTCTCTGACCCTTGTCCGGTCGTTTTGATGTGTTGTAAAGCATTCCTGACCACGCCGGAACCCTAACCGCCGCTGTCACCGTCGGGCGCTCTGTTCCGGTGAGCTACGGCCGCCGGCGAACCCCGGGCCGAGTTCAGCGTCGCGAGTTAGGGCGGGGCGGCGAGTCTGGGGTCGGGAGGTGGCCGGGAAAGCGGGTCCGGCGACGCTCACCGGAGGGCGCCGCCGCGGGCCCCTGTTTGGCGCGAGGAAGGGGAAGACCTGCCGGGTGGGACCCACTGGTAGGCATTTAAACAATTTGGAATTTCCAGTTTGTAGTTTAAACTTTGGAGGGCCAAAACTTGGGGTAGGAAAGTACAAAAATTGTGAAACAAATTTTTTTGGATTCCTATAACAGAGCACAATCCAAATATGAAACCCAATTAGTATGAAACCCATTATTTAATTCTGGAAAATTCTTTAAAGATTTTCAGCAAAAGAATTTTAGAGGGAGTTTGGTTCATCCAAAACTCCTCAAATTTTGCCAGACTGTTCTTTAGGATTTTAGTGAACCCCTGTAAAAGGTTCAGACCATTTGGAGTTTATTTGATCAGAGCAATTTAAATTTGAAGGTGCTGTGTTCATTTGAATACAGAAACATTTTCAGATAATTTCCAAAATTTGGAAATTCAGTTCTGGGAAAATCTTAGCTCCAAAAATGCTAGAAAAATTCATGCCAACTCTATGAGCTATAATTTAAATTGTAGTTCACTAAGTTGGGCATGAACAGGGGTGTTACCTCAGAATTAATTCTTCTTTGCTTATTTGCTAAAAGAATTATTCTGAACAAACCACTCAATGGCAAGTACTAAATTTTGATCCAGAGAGTTGTCTTATGACAAGGGACTCACACAAAAATTCTCAGCTCCATTGGAGCTCCGGATAACCCCTGTCCTGTTTAATCAATTATAGGATTGATATGGAGGGGGGGGGACTACTTAGCACTTAACCATATGCTTAGGTCCAAGCCCAAACCACTAACCCCCAGTTCCATTTTAAATTCTTGAACAGAGTTCCAGTGGTTAGAAACTGGGTATTAGAGATAATAGCAGAAACATTACAATAAACTTATGTGCATATTCATTAACATGTAGTATTTTTTTAACGTGTAGTCACTGAAGGCGAGGAAGCTCCGGAAGTACTTGACTTCCTCCTTCCGGAAGAAGAGCTAACTACTGACCAGCAGCAACAAGGCAAGCCCCGGTTTGCATTAACTTTTTATGAGTTTACTTTGTTTACATGTGTCATATGAAGTGTGAATGTGCATTAGGTGTAGGATGGATGAAAACCCCACTTGCATGACCAGAAATTTTCCATAAGAGTGAGGGTAGTGTCTAAGACCTCGCGTAGACAGGCTATGCTTAATGTTTCATAGAACTTCAGTACAAGTCGAGTAGTTGGAATCTACTCGCGAGATAGACTTGGGACACACGGGTTCGGTTGAGTGATGTGAGATTACTTTAGTAATGAAAATGAGACTAGGCAGGGGCTAGGGCGCAACAAGAGGAAGTCTTGTGTGCGCGGCCCTGTCCATGTCGATTGAGGACCGATCCGTGTGCGGCCCACGCTGATCAAGTTTGAACGTACCGAAGGCATATCGGATATATGGGCCCTGATAAACCGATGTAGCCTAAACCTCCGGGTGTCGAGGCATAGCACACCGATTTATAGGTGTAGGTTGAGGGCAGCAAGGTGGAAATCTGCCAATGGGCATAGAGAGATGTTCCGTGTGGGGAACCTCCTGCTTGTTTCGGTGCGACCGGTTCGACGTTTGGGCTGTTGGGTGAAAGGTTGTCCCGTACGACATCGAGTGAGCGTGCTGTGCAGCTCCACGGGTGGGCGTACGGGACGTGCTCTTTGGGTTTCCCTGCAGGTGTATATCAAGTCGATTCGCCGTCCCTCGCGGTGAAGAGTACCACTTGGTCACTGAGTCGTGACGTAGGCTAATGTATGAAATATGATGATTCAATGTTGCTGATTGATATAATTGCATTGCTACATGTGTGCCACCAAATATTGCTTACTAAATTTCAGATTCATGAACTGTTAACTTGTTGCTAAAAGATGAACTAAGGATGAACTTGTAGGCGTGTCCTTTTGCTGCAATATTACTATCCTATGTCCTTGTACCCCTCATGTAGAGTTTCATGCTTAGGTGAGTCGGTTAAGTCTTGTTGAGCCATCGTGCTCACGGTTGCTGCTTAAGTGTTTTTCAGGTGAGGAGCCACCCACGGACTCGGAGTACGAGTCCACCGGCGAGGGTTACCCTCCGTCGGGGACCACGGCTGAGTGGGAGCCGTACACGCCGCACTGAGCTGAGACGTGCAGCTAGTGTGGGTTGCCCTAGGGCTGGGAAACCAACTTTTGCTTGATAGGCGGGCGTGAGTTGTACAGAGTAGACTTCCGCTGTGTAAAATAAATACTAGTTTGTAACTGAAGTTTGTACCTGTTTGTACAGTTCAGTTTGTTTTTTACATGTAATACATTGTGTCCTTATGACTTGTGCTGTCGGGTGTCGCATCACGTGGCACCACCCTCTGCGATCCTGGATGAGCGGATTCCGATCCGCCACATTTAGGTTACATTGGTTTACCGGGGCCTATATATCCGATATGCCTTCGGTATGTTCAAACTTGATCAGCGTGGGCCGGACACGGATCGGTCCTCAATCGACACGGACAGGGCTGCACTCACAAGACTTCCTCTTGCTGCGCCCTAGCCCCTGCCTAGTCTCATTTTCTTACTAAAGTGATCTGACATCACTCAAACCAATCCCGTGTCTCCCAAAGCCTAAACTCGCGAGTAGATTCCAACTACTCGACTTGTACCGAAGTTCTATGAACATTAAGCCTAGCCTGTCTATTCGAGGACTTAGACACTACCCTCACTCTCGTAGGAAAAATCTGGTTATGCACTTGGGGTTTCATCCATCCTATACCTAATGCACACACCTACCTCATGCTAAGTATACATAAAGCAAAATTTTGTAAAATTTGTTAATGCAAACCGGAGATTTCCTTGTTGCTGCTGGTCAGATGTTAAGGCTTCATCCGGAAGAAGAAAGTCCAGCACTTCCGGAGTTTCTTCGCCTTCAGCGACTACACGTAAACAATATACTACATGTGAATTTAAATGCAAAGTTTAGAAATGATTATGTAGAGACCATAACTCTAGCTAGCCCTCTCCTTTGGCTCTGATATTTTTATGGTGGCTTGGTAGGGTCCTAACCAGACTTGACCAAGTTTCATTTGAATCAAAGTTCATTTGGTCTCTGCACAAATAAAAGCCTATTTGGTCATTAGTAGAGCCTCTAAGGATTTCCAGGGATTTTCATGGCTCCAACCATTACTTTCTGGAAACTAGAGTTTGAGATGGTTCTAATGGAATTGGTTTCATGTCATTTGAAGCATTCTAGATGAAGTTATGCCCTAAACAAGATTTGAGAAAATCTGAAAAATGTTTCTGTACATTTTTCTATTTTCTTAGGGCAGTTCACTTAATCCCACCAAAAAGGGGACTAAATGAACTTGGATGGTTCTGAAAGTTTTCCTGTGACTCAAGGATTTTAAAATTAACATCCCAGCCAAATTTCAGAATTTTTCACAAAGGAATTCTCCAGATAAAATTCCCAACATTTTAAATTTGAGGGAATTAATTATGGAAAAAGAATAAGTTTCATAAGCTGAAACTTGTTTTTATGGATAGTGCTTGAAGAGATGAATCTAACAAAATTTGGTTCACTCAATTTGAAGCTTCCTAGCAAAAGTTATAGCTAGTTGAAGTTTGAACCAAATTCTGAAATTCAAATAAAAGTTTAAACCGGCTGGTGGGGTCCCCGGGCTACGTGTCAGCACCGCAGCCAAACCACAGGGGGTCCGCAGAGTCTCCTGCATAGTCACATGAAATCCTGGCGCCACAAAGCGGATCCCCGTTGGAAACAGGGACTGACCGGTGGACCCGCCCCCCCCCCCCCCCCTCATCTACCTCGCGCTCCCGCGGCTCACCGCCGCCACCTTCGCCGGAGAGCTCGCCGCCGGGCGTTCTGCTGCCCGACCTTCGACGAAAATCGCCGCCTGCGCACATTTCCGAGTGAGGAACACGTTGGTGCACTCACTGGAGCTCGGCGATGGCCGGAACAGTGCTCACGACGGTGTCAGCGGCCGGGAGCTCATCGGCGACGTCGAACTCGGTGTTCTCTACACCTTTTTCAACGCGGTTTGCTCGGAGAGCTCCGCTGATACTTACTGATCACGGATATGAGCACTGATCCTTGTCAAAACGGCCGCAATTAGGACCTCACCGTCAACCTAGGGCTAAAACGGCGGTGATCGGAAAATTTCGAAGAACAGCAACCCTAGTCCATGGTTTTCGCCTGTTTTTGATCCTAGGTGGCCGTGGACAGGTGCAGAACGTATGTGTAGCTCGGAATCCTCTGTGGTGGACTAACCATTACGAATTTCGGAGTTTTGAACTACTTGGTTCTTTGAACCCCGAACGGATAACCGGACGAATTCTACCCTGGCGAGGCATGAGAGGAGGAGTGGTTGGCACGAGCGTGTTAAGCACCTTGGAGTGGACCTTTTTCGTGTCGCTCATCGGGCACGAAAAGGCTTCTAGCTCTTGGACGCCGGGGAGCAGAGGGGGTCGGACGGTGATGGTTTCTTTGCGTGAGAGAGCTGATGAAGGAAGCAAAGTCGGTCTGTGCAGCGTACGTGGGAGACGGGAAGGAGCGTGAGCTGATACTTTAGCAGCGCTGGCGCACGCGTGGTCACGAGGGGTTGAGGTGGCAGCGTTCCCGGCAGCCGACCGAAGCAGTAGAGGCGGTTCTCTTCTTCTTCAGTCTCTGACCAGTGGGCCCTTTTCTCCCCTCTAATCCTTTCTCCCCCTTCTGCTGCAAATATCTCAACAACTCAAAATTGAATGGTATACTTCGCCACAAATGCATGGGATGAAATTTGAATTCTTCAACTGAAATTGATTTTGGCTAAATTTGCTGCCCATTTGAATTTGAAATTCAAATTCAGTTTAAATTATTGCAAATTTTAGCTCCTGACAAGATGAACTCCAATGAGGATGAAAATTGGTGGACTAACTCAGAAAAATGTGCTGAGTTTGAATATGATGTCAAATTTTGAATTCAAGTGATAAAGTGGCTGCAAATTTGAATTTGCATTCAATTTGGCCCCTTATTCAAATGTCGCCAAAAGTGCCTCAAAAAGTATTGGATTTGCATGAAATTTGGCCTGAGCCTTTCCAAGACTATTTAAGGTCTAGGGGTGAGCTCAACCTTTCATGTTTATGTGTATGACTTCTACTTTTTGAAGTTAGGGTTTTCCCCTCTAATCACCCTTTTCATGGTGTTTACTTGCTCTTCAAAGTGTTCATGAGATATCCACCACATGAGCTGTGGTGTTATGAGGTGATGAACATTTTTTGCAAGTCACTTTCTTGGGCTTTTACATCCCTCCCACCTTAAAAGAATCTTGTCCCGATATTATAAAAGAAGAGACCACGATGTGAGAGGAGATTACCCGTGATGGGACGCCATGAAATCCAGGTAGTTTGAGCGAAGGAATTCCTCGCTCTCCCACGTCGCTTCTTTGGCGGTGTGGTTACTCCACAGTATCTTGTAGAACCACAGCGTTCGGCTACGTGTGGATCGAGCCTTCTCATCAATAATTGCCACCGGATATTCAGCATACGTCAAATCCGGTTGCAGCTCGCCAATATCTTCGGTGGGAACAGCAGCCGTATACTTCAGACATTTCCGTAATTGTGAAACATGGAAAACGTCATGAACACCAGCGAGAGATGATGGTAGCTCCAGTCTATACGCCACTGGTCCACACTTCTTGGTGATAGCATAGGGTCCAATAAATCTGGGGGCGAGCTTCCCCTTTACGCCTGAATTGGTGCACGCCTTTCATCAGAGATACACGGAGGTACACGTGTTCCCAGACATCGAAGTGCAGCGGCCTATGCCTCTTATCAACGTAGCTTTTCTGCCGGGATTGAGCGGCCTTCAAGTTGGCTTGAATCATCTGAACACGCTCTTCGGCATCGTTCACCACATCAACCCTGAATGTAACCCTTTCACCGGACTTGCACCAGTTTAATGGGGTGCGGCATTTGCGACCGTAGAGAGCCTCATAGGGTGCCATCTTGATACTCGCTTGATAGCCATTGTTGTACGAGAATTCCGCCAACGGTACATGATCATCCCAGTTTCTACCGTGGTGGATGGCACACGCTCTCAACATGTCTTCTAGTACTTGGTTCACCCTCTCCGTCTGTCCATCGGTCTGAGGGTGATAGGCGGAGCTTCTAATCAGCTTAGTACCCAATGCAGCGTGCAACTGCTCCCAGAAATGAGATACAAATAGTGTGCCTCGATCTGAGATTATAGTCTTGGGTACCCCATGTAGGCATATAACCCTTGCAATGTACAACTCCGCATATCTGCTGGCATGGAAATGTGTATGCACGGGAATGAAGTGAGCCGACTTGGTTAGTTCGGTACTACTTGAATGATAATATCCTTCCAGATGAATATTGTCGGTACCTTGCAGACCAGGTACCCCCCGCGTAGAGGGTAAAAGATAGCCTGGGCCCTGCCTCCCTGCTGAGGCGAGCCCCGGTGTAGCCACGTGTCTTTGGCCCCGAGGTCAGCCCTAGGGCTGCCACGTGCGCTTGAGTTCCGGAGCCGACGTGTGCCCTAGGCTCTGGTCCGAGCCTCATCGCTGAGGTGAGGTCTGGAGCTGCCACGTGTCTCTTGGCTCAGAGCCTCCTCCCTGCTGAGGAGAGCTCTGGAGCTGACACGTCCCCTGGGCTCCGGTCTCTAGGCTCAGAATCCCCTCTCTGCTAAGGAGATTCTCCGGAGCTGACACATGCCCTGGGCTCCGGTCCGAGCCTCCCCGCTGAGGTGAGGTACGGAGCTGCCACGTGTATCTGAGCTCCGAAACTCCTCCCTGCTGAGGAGAGCTCCGATGTTGACATGTGCCCTGGGGTCCGGTCCGAGCCTCTCTACTGAGGTGAGGTCCAAAGCTGCCACTTGTCTCTTTGCTCAGAGCCTCCTCCCTGCTAAGGAGAGCTCTGGAGCTGACACGTGCCCTGGGCTCCGGTCCGAGCCTCCCCGCTGATGTGAGGTCCGGATCTGCCACGTGTCTCGTGACTCAGAGCCTCCTCCCTGCTGAGGAGACCTCCGGAGATGACACGAGCCATTACGGTGATAAGACAGGACGACAAGGCGTGACAGCGGTACAGTACCGCCCAATGGCACGAAGCCGCCCAAGCAGGACGAGAAGACACAGCGACAAGACGACGTCTTCATCATCACCTGACACACGGATAGTGGCGCTCAGTGTGCTAGGCGGCGGGACTTCACTCCCCCTCCGACTACTCTATTCAGAGTACAAAACACTAGATCATGTATAGGGTTCGCATAGCTCCAGGGCCACCTGTCAGGCCCCAAGCCACATTGTAACCACCCTGGCCTTGGACTATAAAAGGACCGGGGTGACCACTCGACAAAGGGTTCAGCGTTCGTGACCCATCACTCTCTCACGCACATACAAGCAAATAATACAACAACCACTCCCGTGGACGTAGGGTATTACACTCTAGCGGCCTGAACCACGTAAATCTCGGTGTTCATCTGCTCCCTCGAGCCCGATAGGGTGAGGGCGCCAAGCCCTCTCCAATCAAAGAACCTCGCGGGCTGCTTCCGTAGCAGGCCGGAAGGAGAGTTACAGCTCAAACACTCCGACAAACATGTATCTGCTGAACGGATCGTTCGGTTGGCTAAGAGATACGCGCTGGTAGAGGGGGATCTCTACCAGCGTGGCGCCAATGGCGTCCTATTGTGGTGCATAACCCGGTAGGAAGGTTGTGTAAGAGCCCAAGTTTTTCATTTGCTAAAAAGTGTTCATCACACCACACTCACCTCATTTGAGGAGATCTTATGAACATATTTGAAGAGCAAGTAAAAACCATCAAGAAAGTCATTAGAAGATAAACTCACGAAATACAAAAGTGGTATTTCTCACATGCATCATATAGGGTCTGAGCATATGAAAAACTCCTAAACCTTGTTAGGAATGCTCATGCCAAATTTCACCCAAATCCAAAACTTTTGAGGTATTTTGGGTACAATTAGAAAAAGGCTAGTTTGAACTTAAATTCAAATTCAACCCCCTTTCATCACATGAATTCAAAAGTGGGATTCATATTCACACTCAGCAAATTTTTGTGAGCTCACACACCAAATTTCACTCCATTTGGTGTTGATCTTGATATAAGCTATTTTGGCTAAATTAAAATCAAATTTGAATTTCAGTTAACCTTTGCTGCAAATTTGAATAGATCAAATCACACTTTGAATTATTCAAAGTCAACTGGCCATTTTGAGGTTTGATCAAACCACAAGGGGTATTAGGGTCCCCCAAATTAAGATCAGTAGAGAAATTCAAGTTTTTTAGAACAATGAAAAGTGGGACCCACTGTCAGTGTCACAGCCGAGGAGAACCGACAGAGGCGACGTGCTCTGTTTGCTGGACTGCACTCGTGAGCGCCACGGCGCCGAAGATGCTGCCAGCACCTGCTCGCCGAGTCCAGCAGACGAGCGACGTCCAGAGCCCCTTATCCTCGAGCCCGAGCCGGCAAAAGATCCATTCGCTCGTCCCTCTTCTCCCTCGCGCAAGAAACTGCACCGCACCGCCGCTACCTCGGTTCCGATCGGGAAAACCGGCAACCCTCGCACACACCCTCCCCCCGAGCTGCAAAACAGCACCACAACATCCCCTCTGATCTCCTAGCCACAAGAACGAGCTGAAATCGGCGCTCCTCGAGCAACCCCGAACATTTGCGCGGCGACCCAAAACTCACTGCCGTTCGGTGCTCTCGTGGACAGCCCAACTCAGAGGCTTTCACGCTCGATCAAGGCCACCCACAGGAACATCGGATCTCCACGCTGCTCCTCCCCAACTCACTGTTCAAGCCGTGAACCATCACCGGTGAATTCGGTGATTTTCTTCCGGACCCGGCAGAGCAACCTTTCGGTACGAGTTTATCGAATTCGAGCTCAATTCTTGTTCTTAGCTCACTAAATCACGCACGGAGGAGCTAGACTGGCTAGCGGTCAATTCTTCTTCACAACTCTAGCTTGAAATTGCACGTAGGAAGACCATTTCAAAGTTTTCCGAACGCAAACACGAAGAACACCCTCGGGCGCACGGTGACAACCTAGTTGGAGCCATTCCCGAGCGAGTTTGAGGCCATGTCGATGATCCTCGAGGTCTACTGGTGATGTAGAGCTGTTTAGCCGAGATTTTGGAAGACTAGGTCGGTCGGCCGACAGCGCCGAAGTTGTACCGAAACCGCCACACGCCGCCGACGGTGTTCCGGCTGCGGGAGCTCTAGCTCGTGCCACAGACGGGTTCCTCGCCCTCCCAAACTCATAGGCAGCGAGAATTAGGCCGAGTGGTGGCCGGAGTAGCGAGATTCATCAATCTCCGGCAAGGGGGTGGCGCGGACGTGCGTGCGGGTGCGAGAGGTTGAAGAAGAACTGTGCACGGGACCCATGGACAGTCTTTTAAACTTTTCCCCCGATTTTCAGATTTGTTCAACTTCAAACCCACATAACTTTGGCTAGGAAACTCCAAATCGAGTTAACCAAATTTTGTTAGATTCAGCTCTATGAGTACTTTCCAACAAATCAAGCTTCAACTCATGAAAATCTTTATTTGGCTAGAATTAATTCTACAAAATTTAAAATATTTAGAATTTTAACTGGAGAACCCTTCAGTGGAAAATTCTGAAATTCGGCCAGGATGTTCCTTATAATATCCATGAGCTACCATAAAAATTTCAGATCCATTTGAGCTCATTTGATCCACATAATGGTGTGATTAAGAAAACTGTTCCAGAGAAAATGAAAAATGTAGAAACATTTTTCAGATTTTCTCTGAACTTGTTTAGCACATATCTTTTGCTAGCAATCTTCAAATTAGGTGAAACCAATTCCATTGGAATCCTCTGAAAATCTAGTTTACAGAAAGTCATGGCTTGCCCCCATGAAAATCCTTAGAACACCCTAAGAGCTCCAATTAAGGCCAAACACACATTTATTGTGCAGGGCTCAAATGAGCTTTGCTTCAGATGAAATTTGGCCAAGTCTCTGTTTAGATTGTATCAAAACCACAGTAAAAGTTTCAGAGTCATTGGGCCTGTCTATCTGTACTTATAGTCTTAACAATATCAACTTCAAAAATCATATGCCTTTAAATTGACACGCATACATGTTTATATTGTGTAGTCGCTAAGGTTGAAGAGAGCCGGAGGTGTTGGATTTCATCACTCCGGAAGAACAACTAGCATACGGCTAGCAGCAAGGCAAGCTCTGGTTTGCATTAGCCGTTTTATAAACTTTATTATTTTGAGAACTTACATTGAGTATCTATTTTAATTGTGCATTAGAGTCTTGTTTGAAAACCCAATTGCATAGCCAAGAGAACCAGGGTTTTGGGCTTAGGTTTTTAAACCTCGAGTAGCCACTGCAATGCTAAATTAGTGTAGGATTCATTACAAGTCGAGTAGTTGGAACTGCTCGCGAGAATAGACTAGAGGCACACCACTCGGTTAGAGATAGCAAATGGAACACATGGCAAGAAAAATGAGACCGAGCGGAGAGTAAGGGAAGCAGGACTTTGGGGCCTGGGTGCCATTGCTCCGCTTGTGTCGATTGAGGACCGAGCCGTGTGCGGGCCTGTTGAAAAAGCTAGAACAGTACCGAAGACCTACCAGATATATGGGAACCGGGAAACCGATGTAGTTCGGGTAGCGATCTGTTGAGGCATTGCTTGTCGTCCACAGGTAGGTTGAGCGCTTGAGGTGTAATTCGGCTGGCGGCACTGCGGATGCGCGCGCAGAGACCTCTTCAGGACGATAGGACCGGTTCAATACTTGGCTGATGGATGAAAGGTGGTTGCGTATGACGTCCGTGGTGGTTGCTGTAGGCAATATCAAGTACGGGCGTACGTGACGGGTTATTCGGGTAACCATGCAGGTGTAAATCGATTATAATCGCCGTCCCTAGCGGTCAGTGAGTACCACTTGTTCACTGTACTGTGATGTACAAAGAAAAGGCTAGTTCCATGTTAAAAGGTTGCTGATTGAAAGCTGTACTTTGCTGGTTAACTCTTTGCTGTAGTTTAGAGCTAATTAAAGTTCTTTTCAACCATGGATAAAGCACATGAGAGAAATGCATTTCTTGTTTGATTGCGGCTCTCTTATGTGTATTAGCACGAGGTTCTCCACAACTTGTGCTAAAAACTTGAAAGTAAGGTTCAACTACTTAGGTGTGTCCTTTGGAACTTGCATTCCATTATATTGCACACTGCAAACCCAGCATGTAGAGTTTCATGTGTAGGTAAGACGGGTTAGTCTTGCTGAGTCATCGTGCTCACTGCTTGTGTTTGAAGCGTTTACAGGGTGCTATGAGGAGGAGGCTCCCTAGGAGGAGACGAACCCCTAAGAGGGCAACACCGTTGAGTGGGAGCCGTGCATGCCACCGTGTTAGTGTGCGTGTGTGCTAGTGGGAACACGTTCACAGGCTGAACGTGAACTCTTTTGCTTAGTTTACGCCTGTGAGTGTAGACTTGACGTATTTTGTTGTAAACATGTTCCTAAACGTTTTTATGTAATAAAACTTTTGCTTCCGCTTTGTACCTTTTTGTGTGTTATCCGGTGCTGTGCAATGCAGCACCCCTCAGCGTGATCCGGGCTAGTCGAGACCGTGTGGTTCTCGCAGCATGGCATCAGAGCTTCGTTGAGGTTTAACACACTTAAAAAGGTTAATTTTTTAAAAATTCGGTGAGGAACGAGTTAGTAGCCCATATAAGGATGTTATTAGTGTATAGCAAGTGGCAAACACTAACCTAATTGCTTATGTCAGAAAAAGCATGCATCTCAGGACGTCATATGTCTTGGGGGGTGCATGTAAGCGCTGTCCACCAGTGCGCACAAGCTTAAGGGTGGAGCCTCACGGGTGGCAGGTAACCCGGCCAGCTTTGGTATCTTCTACGACTCTTCATGTCATTTGGGGTATTCGAGCAATGCTCTTCCCTGGCATGCTATGGGCAAGTTTGGGAGACCCCGTCACGTGGTTAGTAACGTGAACACGTAGCTCAAGGTGTGATTGGCTTGAGAACAACCGTGCGAGTGATGACGGACGGTTGTATGAACTGTATTGGGACCGGGTTTGGTGTGCAGCCGAATCTGACGATTGTAAGGATTATTTGCAGGTAGTCTAACCACGGATCGGTAGACGAGTAGCACACGTGTGCGAGAGACATTTTAGTGCCACTGAATTAACGAAGCCGACTAAGTCCGGTATAGGTTTTTCTTTGTGAGGAACGTAGTACCGGCATGACTGGGTGACGCTTCGACGCCACACCCCACTAAATGATCAACCTCATTGTGAAACTTGAAGGTTTTGATACAGAGCACTAAAACTTTGATTTAACTCCTCCCCTTAATCAGAGTGTTCAAAGTAAACAAGGTTTCAACTTATAGGATACTAAGGACAGAGTCCCCTGTTTCCAGCTGAAATAACACTGAAGTTATAAAGAGGTTAGAAGTCAAGTTCTCTCGATATTTGGGTTATATGATACATTTATGGAAACCTTTGGAAGAGCTTTACAAATTTTCTATGTTTTTCCAGAGGTGTTTCATCCCTTAACCAGTCGAAAAATGCAGTAGAGTTGAAACTGTCCAGAAAACAGGCAGAGCAAATACTCTCTGTAACTCTCTGTAAATTGAGCATAAATTCCTGCATAAAAATCCAAAAATAGGAAATGAGGTAGTTATGAATATTTCATGAGATAAGTTAAAAAACTTTGTAACAGAAAGTTTTGCCAAACTCGAGGTAGAATTAACTGGAATTCTTGGATCAAATCAGTACCTCAAGCAGGAAGGTGCTGTCCAATTTTCTCCAGAAATTCTGTCAACTTTGACATCTCTTAACTTTTGAACCAGGACAGATCTGAGGCCAAGAAAATACATTATGGAAAGCAGTTGAAGTTAAATTTAACTTTGATGTTGAGCTACAGAAATAGTTTTGCCTTTAGCATGGTCTAAATCAGATTAAAATGAAACTGGTCAGGCTGTCAGTTTGGGCAGCAGACCAGCAATCAAATTTGTTCTAAGTTTGATTTGTGTTTCCAAGTTTTATGAGTTCAATGACATGTTTTATGTTATAACTCAATGATTTACTGTTGAAATGAATATTTGACCTTTTTCAAATATGTTTCTACATATGACAGAGGATAAACAATTGGAGAACGGGTGGGTGGTATCCCACTGTTATCAACGCAGAGGTTATCCGGAACTGTTGAAGCTAATGCTTCAATATTTCGGGTATGTGGAGACGCCGCGTTCCATAGCCAAGGAAGAAGGCGGGGAGGGGAACAAGACATGGACCGTCCATGTCGAAGTTCCAGTAGGACCTACGCCGCCGAGTTGGGCACCGTTCACCATCACGGTGAAAGGTCGACAACCGGAAGAGATGTGGCAGGTGGCAGCCTGTGACACCATGTCGTGTTTCTGTCAGCTTCATGTGAGAGCGCTGGAGGGTACTCCATATGTGCTTGTCCCAGTGGAGGGGCGAGCTAATCACGTGTGGAGGGAGAGGTACTTTGATGCAACGAATCCGTGTTGTCCAAAGTACAACCCCACGGAGGCGAATCTCAGCCTCCAGTTGATGGCAGGGAAGACGGTGATGGACAGCCAAGCTGCCCATACGGATCGACTTGCCGTGGAGCTCAAGGAGAGAACCAGCCGCCAAGATCATTTCAAGAGTGCTCACAGTGCACTCCGTAATGTGCTCCTTCCGACGATTAAGCGACTGAATGAACAACACAATCAGTTGCATCGTCTGAAGAAGGCGAAGAAGAAAAGCCGTGTCGACATCACGGCTTTACAGCAGCAGATACAGGCCTTGACCCAGCAGAACGAGGTCCTTGCTCAAGAGCGTGATGACGCTATTGAGGAGGGGCAGGGCTGGGAAGAGGACTACAACCAGGCCATGGACGAGGTGCATGCTTTGCAAGACCTCGTACCTCCGGTAGTGGGCCTACCAATGGTACGTGCAGTACCCGTGGTTTTGGGTATCCCGGCGATGCCGGAACCTGAACCCGAAGAGGAGGTCATGGACCCTGAACCACCAGCAGAGATAGCAGAGGAGGAGGACCCACAGGAGGTCGAGTTCTACTCTGAGTAGTGAGTTTACCGTTGCCAAATAGGGCCGCAAGGGTGGTGTGTAGAAACTTTTGTAACAGTGACATGTTGTGTAGACAGTAGCATGTGTATAGGTAGTGACGACATGAGCATGACTTCTTGGGGATCCGAGAGTAATTTATCTTGTATAAAGTTTATGCTTTATCAATATATGTGAATGTTGTGCAAGTTTATTCATGTGTCACTGCCATATCTACTGTTTTCTATGGATTTTTAAGAATGACATGTGCTGATCATTGCTGTTTTGAATTTCAAAATGTCTCGTACACGTGCCAACACCGAGGTTGGTGGGTCAAGTCAGGGGGAAGAGGCCTCCCAACAGCCTCCCGAGGCTTCCTCGGGACAGCAACAGCAGCAACAGCAACAGCCGCCACCACCACCGCCAACGATCACGTTGGCTGATATTGTTGCGGCCATGGCGGGCTCGCACCAGCAGCACACTGAACTGCTGCAGACGCTGATTGCGAATGCGTCTCGACCTGAGAGGCGTCAAGACCGAGAGGAGCGTCAACAAAGCTCCTACTCAGACTTTCTGGCTACTCATCCCCTGGTATTCTCAAGGGCGGATGAACCCCTTGATGTAGACAATTGGCTCCGCACCATTGTAACACCCCAAAAATCTTGTTAAGACCCTAAATCATGTTAAGAGGGGAATTTAAAATTTTTTGGACGTGTTGCATGTTTTGCAAATATTTAAATTCAAACTGGAATTCAAATTAAACTCAAAAAAGAAAAGAAATAGAAAAAGGAAAACAGAAAAAAACCGGCCAGTGGGCCGAAACTCACCAGCCGGCCCAATCAGCCCCCGCGCCAGACCGCAGCCGCGCGCGCCTTTTCCTCCCACTGACAGGCGGGGCCCGCCAGCCCTTCTTCTACCTCGCGCCCGCGCCGGGATTCTCTCACCCCAAATCAAAACCGACCCGGAATCCTGCGCATCCCCGCCGAATTCCGTTCGTAGGCGACGCGAACTCGATCTAAACCACCCCGCCGCCCTCCCCCGTCTATAAAAACCCCGACCTCGTTCTGTTTTTCCCACGCAATTCGCCGATTTTACTCCGGTGAGAAACCGAGCCTTCTCCGGCAAATTCTGGCCGATCTAAGCTCGGAAATTCCGATCTAACTCGCTGGTCTTGATCCACCGCCTCCGGGGAACCCTGCATATGCAGAAAACTCGGTGACTTGCGGTTCAAACACAGCGCCGACGAGCCTCGCCGTGGTTTCAATTCGGACCTCGTCGCTGACCACCTTTCAGGACCTCCGAGCTCAAGAAAACCCCGAGGTGAGATCCCCGACCTCCCCTCCACCGATCTATGCCATAAGATCACAGTTCTAGGAAGAATTCTCGAAGATCCGAAAGTCTCCGGCGAGATCGCCGCTTCCCGCCGCCGTGCGCCGCCGGCACCGCCGCCCGCGCTCGATCAGAGCGACGTGGTCGCTTGTGCGCCGTTTATTTTAAATCGCACGGTAGAGTTTAAATCCCCGCGTACCGGTTCAACGTTATAATCTCAGCCGTCGGTTTAAAATCGGACGGTCCACGTCAGCCCCGCATTATAAAGACTGGAAATCTTACGTGCTACCCCCTGGGGTTCTCGGGAAATAAGAGCTAGCCCCGGAAACTTCTGATCTAGCCCCTGGAACTTCAGAAAATCATGTAAATTCATTTAAAAATCAGTTTTAACCCCTGGACTTAATAAAAATTAGGAAAAACTCCTCTGTTATGTATAGCTAGACCCCTGAAAATTGTTAAAATAATATTATAGACCCTGTAGTGGGGTGAGTTTACCTTTTTTGCCCTGTTTAATATTTAATTTAGGAAAATTGAATATGTGGCTAGTGTTTAAAATTTAAAAAGTGGGACAAACATATTGTCATAATTAAATTAAAAACTTTCTCAGTATTTAGAAAACTATGGAGTGAGATAAAAATATATTTTGGGCTGAAATGAATCTGTTTAATTTATTATTCACATTTAGGGACACATTTTTAAGTAAAGAATTGTTCTGGAAAATAGGGAAAATAATTGTAAAATAGTTTACATCAGAGGAAAAGGTCAAAAATATATTAGTAAATATTTTAGATCAGAACCTATTCTGTTTAGATGATGTGTCTTGATATTTTCATAATAAAATTCACATTTAGGCATAGGAAATAAATCTGAAAATATAGCAACTAGTAAATGATAAATGGAGTTTCTAAAATCCAAAGAATTCAGTTTAGGGTTGGTAGAAATTCTGAAGACACATATGGAGAAGGAAAATACCTTTCATGCATACTTGGTAGCTAAAAGGTGTAGTAATTGAATATAAGGAAAACTATTTAAATTAGAAACTCATATATATAGTATGTAAGCATAAATGTGAATGCAAAAGTAGGAATCATATACACATGATTAAAAGTATATGTAAGCCAAAGATCAACACACATAGAGTAACCACAACACATAAAATTGTGAATGACTTTCATAAATGTGAATGTGTGGTTTGTTTGAAGTGGAAGTGTGAACTATGTCTTATGGATTGTTGTTTTTCTTTTGCTATGTGTGATGGTATGATGTAGAACCTGCTCCAGAGCAAGTTCTTCCTTTCCAAGATCAGGACTACACATTCCAAGAGCAGCAGGAAGGAGGCAAGTGTCCTTGACCACTTTGATCCTATGCTAGGATGTGTAGATAGAATTATATGCATTGTCAAATGAAATGTGAAACCCATGCTAGGAAGTTTCCCTAGAATTGCATTACCCTGTTTCCTTGTAGCTTGGGTTGGGATTTATTTTATCATGTCATTTATTATTTATGCATATGCTTAGCCATGCTTAGAATGGGATATTTGGGACATGAGATCATCAGTCTGTTTTAACATATTTTTGAAAGAGATATTGTGAGTTATGTAGAGGTAGGGATCAAGGCAAGTTGGATGTTTTGGTTGTGTGCTGGGTGCACGAGACTCGGGTTTGTGTTTAGTACTTGCCTAGATCCTAAGGACCGGTTCATGGAGCATGTAACCTGGCTTTACCGTGCCAACCACATGCTGAGATGGGGCAGCTTGGCCAATTAATTAGGTGTATCCCCGGTGTAGTATGGGTGTGTTGGATGGTGCGGGGAATAGGTGTCAGCTGGACTACCATATGAACCGTAAGGCTCAAGAGGGGGCCACTGCAGCGGGGTTGGAGCCTCTTGTATGCTGTTAGGGGTGAAACCTCAGTGGGCCCACGCTCGTCGGGAATCCCTTTGTAAAGGCTTCGTAGTGATCTCCTGGCTACACACCTGGGAAGTGTGAATGTGGTTCGTAGCCACTGGCATAATGGAGGTTCTTTTAGTCCACCTGGCAACGGGGGATGAAATTACTACATGTGGGTACAGTGGTGCAAACTCTGCAGAGTCAAAACTGTCATGACAGCCATGCTCACGGTCAAGAGCGGCTTGGACTTATTCATGATTAGAGGAGTAATGTTTTTTGGAAGTTGTGGATGTTAAGCGGGGAGCTTAACATTTGAAATGATGTTATGGTTATTGGATTACGATGATGGGATGGGAGATTGGGACCATTTCACCTGTGTAGTAATGTAGGTGCTTAATAAGCTAAGGTGACAGGTATTAATTGCGTAGTGCTTTAACCATGAGTTCAACCTCTCCTTGTTCTAGCCATGCATGATATAGTTTTCCCACACTTGTTGAGTACCATTGGTACTCAACCTTGCATATTTTGTTGGTTTATATTGCTGCTCAGGTCAAGATAATGAGGTGGTGTATAATGACCAAGACTTTGAACCTGAAGAAGGTTTCTAGGTTCATGGAGACCCCCCGGGCAACGCCTGTGACGGAGCCCACAAGAATAATTATTCCGCTGCTAGTTTATTTACTTGTGATGAACTTATTATTGTCCATCGAGACATTTGCTATGTAAGACTTATTTATATTCGACACCTGGCTTGTAATAAATGATGCTTCACTATTTGTCATCACATGTATGAGAAAATGATCCTGGCATACATGTGATATTCACTTGGTTGTTCTTCGAAAAAACCGGGTGTGACAATGATGGAGATGAAGTTCAGGCTGCTCCAAGTTAGTGAGCATCGAAAGACTCAGTTCGCGGTCCAGCAACTTCAGGGGTCCGCGAGCGCTTGGTGGGCAAACTTTTGTGCCTCGCAACCCACCGAGTGGGTGCTGACCTGGGCGAAGTTCCGGATGGCCTTCAGGGCCTATCACATACCGCCAGGTCTGATGAACAGGAGAACACAGGAGTTCCTTCGCCTGCAGCAAGGCAGTAGGAACGCGCTGGAGTACTCCAGGGCGTTCAATGATCTCGCACTGTATGCTTCCTATCACGCAGATATGGATGATAAGCGGCGAGACCACTTTTACCAGGGGCTGAATCCGCTCGTGAAGGACAAGCTAACGATGTTCAGTCGCGGCAGCCTCTACGACATTATTGATGCTGCCATTGTACAAGAGGACTCCGACAAGGAGTTAGTGGCGGTGGAAAAGAAGCGAAGCACGCCGCAAAGTAGCGGAGAGGGAGGTGGTCCTCCCCAGAAATACCGGATGGTGTATCGCTCAGCATCGGGTCAACGCTGGCAGCCACCGCAGCGACCAATGCCATTTCACAGTCGGTCATATTCACCACCGGCGTTCCGACCAGCATTACCAGCACCACATCCGCAGCAACAACAGGAGCTGCGGGCGATGACGCGTGCGTTTGCACCTCAGCAGCGCAAGCCGGTCTTTCATCCTCCAAGCACGGGACAGCCATCAACCGCATGCTTCAAATGCGGTCGCCAAGGACACTTTGCCAACAACTGCCCCGAGAGGAAAGACGACGGAGTGGCACCACAGTTTCCGGGGAGGAATCAGCCCCGGAACCCCATTAATACACGGCGGACAAATCCTAAGCCTGGCACCATCCACCAACTCGCCATAGAGGACGTGCCGGAGGGAGAACAAATCCTTGCGGGTATGTTCCAACTCCACCAGCATCCCGCCATAGTGTTATTTTATTCAGGCGCCACGCATAATTTCATTAGCCAAGCTTTTATTGCTAAATACAGCTTGCAAATACTACCCACCAAAAGTCCTTACGTGATTTGTTCACCGGGTGGGAAAATTTCAGAAAGCATGATGGTTTAGAAAGGTTGATGTCATCTTAGGTATACCCTATGTCTCTCATAGCTTTAGAGGGACAAAAGGTCGATGTCATCTTAGGTATGTCGTGATTAACCTGCCACGGCGCTGTTTTAGACACCATCCTCCGAGTCGTGCATCTACACCCAGAAATACACGAGTCACACTCATTATTTCTGGACAGTCCAGAAATAAAACTTCCAAGTGTATACCAATCCACCACTATCAGATTGGAAGACATTCCTGACGTGTTCCCGGATGATTTACCGGGGATGCCGCCTGACAGAGAGGTGGAGTCCAAGATTGAGCTTGCACCGAGAATGATGCCAATATCCCAAAGGTCGTACAAGATGGCGCCAAAGGAGTTGGCAGAATTGAAAACACAGTTGATGGACCTGCTGGAGAAGGGTTTTATTAGGCTGAGCTCCTCGCCATGGGCCTGTTCGGCATTATTTGTGAAGAAGAAAGATGAGACGTTGCGGCTTTGCATGGACTATCGTCCACTAAACACCGTGACTATCAAGAACAAGTACCCGTTGCCTCGGATCGACATGTTGTTTGATCAGTTGGTCGAAGAAAAGATCTTTTCCAAGATGGACTTAAGATCCGGGTACCATCAGATTAAGATACAGGCGGAGGACATTCCGAAGACGGCTTTCTCGACGAGGTATGAGCTTTATGAGTACCTGGTCATGTCCTTCGGCCTCACCAACGCTCCAGCTCATTTCATGTACTTGATGAACTCGGTATTCATACCGGAGCTGGATAAGTTTGTTGTGGTCTTCATCGACGACATATTGATATATTCCAAGTCGGAGGAAGAGCACGCGAAACACCTGCATATAGTCTTGCAAAGGCTGCAGGATCACAAGCTATACACGAAATTTAGCAAATGCGAATTCTGGATGTCGCAAGTGCCTTTTCTCGGGCATATTATCTCAGTGGAGGGCATCACTGTAGACCCGAGTAAGATCACACGAGTGCTGAATTGGATGTCCCCGAGGTCTGTCCACGAGGTACGGAGTTTCCTCGAACTCGCGGGATACTACTGGAGGTTCATTCCGAACTTCTCGAAGATTGACAAGCCTATGACAGAGCTGCTGAAGAAGGCTACCAAATATGTTTGGAGTCCAGCATGTGAAGCAGTGTTCAAGGCATTAGTAAAGCACTTAACATCAGCACCGGTTTTGGTGCAGCCAGACACAACAGAACCGTTCGATGTGTACTGTGATGCATCCGGCATTGGGCTGGGATGTGTGCTGATGCAAGACTGAAGGGTGGTCGCGTATGGATCATGGCAACTCAGGAATAATGAGCAAAACTATCCAACTCATGACTTAGAGCTCGCTACCGTGGTACTCGCACTCAAAATGTGGAGGCACTACCTACTCGGTAACCTCGTACATTTATATACCGAGCACAAGAGCCTCAAGTACATATTCACTCAGAAGGAGTTGAACATGAGGCAGCGAAGATGGTTAGAGTTGATAAAGGATTATGAAATAGAGATCCATTATCACCCCGGCAAGGCAACGTGGTGGCGGATGCGCTGAGCAGCAAGTCACACATTCATAATCTGACCATCATTCCGTTGGAAGAGGCGAGCCACAATTACATGTGATTCCTCATGGAGCTCTCTACAACTTAGCTCTTATCCCCACCATCCCTAAAGAGATAGCGGCAGCTCAGAAACATAACAAGGGCATGTCGCATTTGCGGAGACGTGTAGACAGTGGGGAGTTGAAGTTTTTCCGGAAAGACGGAGACGACGTCCTGTGGTTCAAGGACAGAATCGTCGTACCCCGTAACCCGGAATTGAGGAAGAAAATTTTTGATGAGGCTCACTTGTCAAAGTTTTCTATTCACCCCGACAGCAACAAGATGTATCAGGAACTCAGAAGCAAGTTTTGGTGGACATGGATGAAGCGGGAGATCGCGAAATACGTATCCGAGTGTGATACATGCCGAAGAGTAAAGGCTGACCATATGAAGAAACCGGGACTATTACAACCGCTTGGCATTCCTGCCCGGAAGTGGGAGGATGTGAGCATGGACTTCATCGTCGGTTTACCCACCACATTTCAGAAACATGATTCAATGTGGGTGATCGTCGACCGGCTCACCAAAGTTGCCCATTTTATCCCGGTCAATACCAACTACAACGCCAAGAAGTATGTTGAATTGTACATCTCACAGATCCTGTGCTTGTACGGCGTACCGCACCATGATCTCGGATCGGGGCACTTTATTTGTGTCTCGTTTTCGGGAGCAGTTACAGGCCGCATTGGGGACGAAGCTGATCCGCAGTTCAGCGTACCACCCGCAGACGGATGGGCAAACCGAGCGGGTAAATCAAATATTAGAAGACATGTTACGAGCTTGTGCTATCAACCACGGTAAGAATTGGGATGATGACTTACCGTTAGCCGAGTTCTCATACAATAATGGGTACCAAGCCAGCATCAAGATGGCGCCCTACGAGGCGCTATACGGGAGAAAATGCCGCACACCGATGAATTGGTATGAGTCTGGCGAAAGTGTCACCTTCAGGATTGATCTTGTCGACAACGCGGAAGAAAAAGTTCGGCTGATTCAAGCGAACTTAAAAGCCGCCCAATCCTGACAAAAACAGTATGCGGACCGGAGAAGACATCCATTACAATTCGAAGTCGGGGATCACGTGTATCTCCAATGAAGGGCGTGAACAGATTCGGGGTGAGAGGAAAGTTGGCACCCCGATTCATCAGTCCATTCCAGGTTGTGGAAAGATGTGGATCAGTTGCATACCGGCTGGAATTACCAACGGCACTCTACGGTGTGCACGACGTCTTTCACATTTCTTAGCTGAGGAAGTGCCTCAAGCTTTCAACTGCCATTCAGCTTGGAGATATCGAAGAACTAAAACCGGATCTCACTTATCGGGAGGAACCGGTTCAGATTATTGATGAAAAGGCCCGAACCACACACAGCCGTAAGTTATGGTTCTACAAAGTTCTATGGAGTAATCACTTCGTAGATGAAGCGACATAGGAGAGCGAAGGCTTTCTTCGCGCTAACTGCCCCGACTTTTTAACGTCGCACATCCGGTAATTTTCCACCGTCCTCTCTCTCATTTTTACCTTATAATCTCGGGACGAGATTCTTTTAAGGGGGGAGGAATGTAAGGGCCCAAGTTTTTCATTTGCTAAAAAGTGTTCATCACACCACACTCACCTCATTTGAGGAGATCATATGAACACATTTGAAGAGCAAGTAAACACCATCAAGAAAGTCATTAGAAGATAAACTCACAAAATGCAAAAGTGGTATTTCCCACATGCATCATATAGGAGCTGAGCATATGAACAACTCCTAAACCTTGTTAGGAATGCTCATGCAAAATTTCACCCAAATCCAAAACTTTTTGAGGTATTTTGGGTACAATTAGAAAAAGGCTAGTTTGAACTTAAATTAAAATTCAATCTCCTTTTCATCACATGAATTCAAAAGTGAGATTCATGTTCACACTCAGCACATTTTTGTGAGCTCACCCACCAAATTTCACTCCATTTGGAGTTGATCTTGACATAAGCTATTTTGGCTAAATTCAAATCAAATTTGAATTTCAATTAACCTTTGCTGCAAATTTGATCAAATCAAATCACACTTTGAATTGTTCAAAGTCAACTGGCCATTTTGAGGTTTGATCAAACCACAAGAGGTATTAGGGTCCCCAAATTAAGAGCAGTAGAGAAATTCAAGTTTTTAGGACAAAATGAAAAGTGGGACCCACTGTTAGTGTCACAGCCGAGGAGAACCGACTGAGGTGCCGTGCTCTGATTCCCTGGCTGCACTCGCGAGCGCCACGGTGCCGAAGCCGCTGCTAGCACCTGCTCGCCGAGTCCAGCAGCCGGGTGATGTCCAGAGCCCCTTATCCTCGAGCCCGAGCCGGCAAAAGATCTATTCGCTCGTCCCTCTTCTCCCTCGCGCAAGAAACCGCACCGCCGCTACCTCGGTTCCGATCGGGAAAACCGGCAACCCTCACGCACACCCTCCCTCCGAGCTGCAAAAAAGCACCACAACATCCCCTCTAATCTCCTAGCCACAAGAAGGAGCTGAAATCGGCGCTCCTCGAGCAACCCCGAACCTTTGCGCGGCGACCCGAAACTCACCGCCGTTCGGTGCTCTCGTGGACAGCCCAACTCAGAGGCTTTCACGCTCGATCAAGGCCACCCATAGGAGTGTCGGACCTCCACCCTGCTCCTACCCTAATCGCTGCTCAAGCCTTGAACCATCACCGGTGAATTTGGCGATTTTCTTCCGGACCCGGCAGAGCAACCTTTCGGTACGAGTTTATCGAATTCGAGCTCAAATCTTATTCTTAGCTCACCAAATCACGCACAGAGGAGCTAGACTGGCTAGCGGTCAATTCTTCTTCACAACTCTTGCTTGAAACTGCACATAGGAAGGCCATTTCCAAGTTTTCCGAATGCAAACATGAAGAACACCCTCGGACGCACGGTGACAACCTAGTTGGAGCCATTCCCGAGCGAGTTTGAGGCCATGTCGATGATTCTTGAGGTCTACTGGGGCTCTAGAGCCGTTTAGCCAAGATTTTGGGGGCCTAGGTCGGTCGGCCAACGGCGCCAAAGTTGTACCGAAGCCGCCGCATGCCGCCGACGGTGTTCCGGCCGCGGGAGCTCTAGCTCGTGCCACAGACGGGTTCCTCACCCTCTAAAACTCACATGCGGCAAGAATTAGGACGAGAGGTGGCTGTAGTAGCGAGATTCGTCGAGCTTCGGCGAGGGGGCGGCGCGGGCGCGAGAGGTTGATGAAGAACTGTGCATGGGACCCACGGGCAGTCTTTTAAAATTTTCCCCCGATTTTCAGATTTAGTTCAACTTCAGACCCACATAACTTTGGCTAGGAAACTCCAAATCGAGTGAACCAAATTTTGTTGGATTTAGCTCTCTAAGTACTTTCCAACAAATCAAGTTTAAACTCGTGAAAATCTTTATTTCTCCAGAACTAATTGTACAAAATTTAAAATGTTTAGAATTTTAACTGGAGAATCCTTTAGTGCAAAATTCTGAAATTTGGCCAGTATGGTCCTTATAATATCCCTGAGCTCCCATAAACATTTTAGATCTATTTGAGCTCATTTTATCCACCTAATGGTGTGATTAAGAAAACTGTTCCAGAGAAAATGAAAAATATATAAACATTTTTCAGATTTTCTCTAAACTTTTTAGCTCATATCTTTTGCTAGGAATCTTTAAATTAGGTGAAACCAATTCCATTAGAACCCTCTGAAAATCTAGTTTCCAGAAAGTCATGGATTGCCCCATGAAAATCCTTACAACACCCTAATAGCTCCAATTAAGGCCAAATACACATTTATTTGTGCAGGGCTCAAATGAGCTTTGCTTCTGATGAAATTTGGCAATGTCTTTGTTTGGGTTGTAAATCGATTATAATCACCGTCCCTTGCGGTCATTGAGTACCACTTGTTCACTGTACCGTGACGTAGAAAGAATAGGCTAGTTCCATGTTAAAAGGTTGATGATTGAAAGCTATACTTTGTTTGTTAACTCTTTGCTGTAGTTTAGAGTTAATTAAAGTTCTTTTTGACCTTGGGCAAAGCACATGAGACAAATGTGTTTCTTGTTTGATTGCGGCTCTCTTATGTGTATTAGCACGAGGTTCTCCACAACTTGTGCTAAACACTTGAAAGTAAGATTCAACTACTTAGGCGTGTCCTTTTCAACTTACGTTCCATTACACACTGCAAACCCAGCATGTAGAGTTTCATGTGTAGATAATACGGGTTAGTCTTGCTGAGCCATCGTGCTCACTGCTTGTGTTTGAAGCATTTGCAGGGTGCTATGAGTAGGAGGCTCCCGAGGAGGAGACGGACCCCCAAGAGGGCAACACCATCGAGTGGGAGCCGTGCACGCCGCCGTGTTAGTGTGTGTGCTAGTGGGAACACGTTCACGGGCTGAACGTGAACTCTTTTGCTTAGTCTACGCCCGTGAGTATAGACTTGACGTATTTTGTTGTAAACATGTTCGTAAATGTTTTTATGTAATAAAACTTTTGCTTCCGCTTTGTACCTTTTTGTGTATTATCCGGTGTTGTGCAACGCAGCACCCCTCAGCCTGATCCGGGCTAGTCGAGACCATGTCGTCCTCGCAGCATGGCATCAGAGCTTCGTTGAGGTTTAACGCACTTAAAAAGGTTAATTTTTCAAAAACTCGGTGAGGAACGAGTTAGTAGCCCATATAAGGATGTTATTAGTGTATAGCAAGTGGTAAACACTAACCTAATTGCTTATGTCGGAAAAATCATGCATCTCGGGACGTCATATGTCTTGGGGGTGCATGTAAGCACTGTCCACCAGTGCGCAGAAGCTTAAGGGTGGAGCCACACGGGTGGCAGGTAACCCGGCTAGCTTTGGTATCCTCTACGACTCTTCATATCGTTTGGGGTATTCGAGCAACGCCCTTTCCTGGCGTGCTAGGGGAAAGTTTGGGATACCCCGTCACATGGTTAGTAACGTGAACGCGTAGCTCAAGGCGTGATTGGCTTAAGAACAACCGTGTGAGTGATGACGGACGGTTGTATGAACTGTATTGGGACCGGGTTAGGTGTGCAGCCGAACCTGACGATTGTGTGAGTTATTTGCAGGTAGTATAACCAAAGATCGGTATACGAGTAGCACACTTGTGCGAGAGATGTTTTAGTGCCACTGAATTAACAAAGCCGGCTAAGTCCGGTATAGGTTTTTCTTTGTGAGGAACGTAGTACCGGCATGAACTGGGTGACGCTTCGACGTCACACCCCACTAAATGATCAACCTCATTGTAAAACTTGAAGGTTTTGATCAAGATCACTAAAACTTTGATTTAACGCCTCCCCTTAATCAGGATGTTCAAAGTAAACAAGTTTTCAACTTATAGGATACTAAGGACAGAGTCCCCTGTTTCCAGCTGAAAAAACGCTGAAGTTATACATAGGTTAGAGGTCGAGTTCTCTCTATATTGGGGTCATATGATAAATTTCTAGAAAGCTTTGGAAGATCTTTACAACTTTTCTATTGTTGTCCAGAGGTGTTTCATCACTTAACCAGTCGAAAAATGCAGTAGAGTTGAAACTGTCCAGAAAACAGGGCAGAGCAAATACTCTCTGTAACTCTCTGTAAATTGAGCATAAGTTCCTGCATAAAAATATAAAAACAGGAAATGAGGTAGTTCTTAAAAGTTAATGAGATAATTTAAAACTTTGTAACAGAAAGTTTTGTCAAACTCGAGGTAGAATTAACTGGAATTCTTGGATCAAATCAGTACCTCAAGCAGGAAGGTGCTGTCCAATTTTCTCCAAAAATTCTGTCAACTTTGACGTCTCATAACTTTTGAACCAGGAAAGATCTGAGGCCAAGAAAATAGATTCTGGAAAGAAATTGAAGTTAACTTTAACTTTTATGTTGAGCTCCAGAAATGGTTTTGCCTTTAGCATGGTCTAAATCAGATTAAAAGGGAAACTGGTCAGGGCTATCAGTTTGGGCACCAGACCAGCAATCAAATTTGTTCTAAGTTTGATTTGTGTTTTCAAGTTTTATGAGTTCAATGACATGTTTTATGTTATAACTCTATGATTTACTGTTGAAATGAATATTTTACATTTTTCAAATATGTTTCTACATAAGACAGAGGATAAACAATTGGAGAACAGGTGGGTGGTATCCCACTGTTCTCAACGCAGCGGTTATCCGGAACTGTTGAAGCTAATGCTTCAATATTTTGGGTACGTGGAGACGCCGCGTTACCTAGCCAAGGAAGAAGGCAGGGAGGGGAACAAGACATGGACTGTCCATGTCGATGTTCCAGTAGGACCTACGTCACCGGGTTGGGCACCGTTCACCGTCACGGTGAAAGGTCGAGAACACGAAGAGATGTGGCAGCTGGCAGCCGCGACACCATGTCGCGTTTCTGTCAGCTTCACATGAGAGCGCTGGAGGGTACTCCATACGCGCTTGTCCCGGGGGAGGGGCGAGCTAATCACGTGTGGAGGGAGAGGTACTTTGATGCAACGAATCCGAGTTGTCCAAGGTACAACCCCGCGGAGTCGAACCTCAGCCTCCAGTTGATGACAGGGAAGACGGTGATGGACAGCCAAGCTGCCCATACGTATCAACTTGCCGTGAAGCTCAAGGAGAGCACCATCCACTGAGACCATTTCTAGAGTGCTCACTGCGCACTCCGTAATGATGCTATTGAGGAGGGGCAAGGCTGGGAAGAGGACTACAACCAGGCCATGGACGAGGTGCATGCTTTGCAAGACCTCGTACCTCCGGTAGTGGGCCTACCGATGGTAGGTGCAGTACCCGTGGTTTTGGGTATCCCGGCGATACCGGAACCTGAACCCGAAGAGGAGGTCATGGACTCTGAACCACCAGCAGAAATAGCGGAGGAGGACGACCCACAGGAGGTCGAGTTCTACTCCGAGTAGTGAGTTTACCGTTGCCAAGTAGGGCAGCGAGGGTGGTGTGTAGAAACTTTTGTAACAGTGACATGTCGTGTAGACAGTAGCATGTGTATAGGTAGTGACGACATGAGCACGACTTCTCGGGGATCCGAGAGTAATGTATCTTGTATAAAGTTTATGCTTTATCAATATATGTGAATGTTGTGCAAGTTTATTCATGTGTCACTGCCATATAATACTGTTTTCTATGGAATTTTAACAATGACATGTGCTGATCGTTGCTATTTTGAATTTCAGAATGACTCGTACACGTGCCAACACCGAGGTTGGTGGGTCAAGTCATGGGGGAGAGGCCTCCCAACAGCCTCCCGAGGCTTCCTCGGGACAGCAACAGCAGCAACAGCAACAGCCGCCACCACCACCGCCAATGATCACGTTGGCTGATATTGTTGCGGCCATGGCGGGCTCGCACCAGCAGCACACCGAACTGCTGCAGACGCTGATTATGAATACGTCTTGACCTGAGAGGCATCAACAGTCAAGCTCATCAAGTCAATCATCTGCCCGTTCATGGTCCCGAACAGAATCATCACCGACAACGGAACCCAGTTCACCAGTGTAGTGTTTCAAGAGTACTGCGAAGACCTCGACATTCAAGTATGCTACGCTTCTGTTGCTCATCCAGAGAGCAATGGGCAAGTCGACCGGGCAAATTCTGAAATACTCAAGGGACTCAAGACATGCACCTACAAATGCTTGAAGAATCATGGTGCCAAATGGATAGACTAGCTTCCGTGCGCACTGTGGGCTAGCCGGACGTCTCTCAGCAGAGCGATAGGGGAAACGTCCTTCTTCCTGGTGTTCAGGGCTGAGGCCGTTCTCCCCTAGAGATCACCATGGGCTCCCCGCATGTCCAAGCATACGACGAAGCCACGCAGGACCAGCTCCGGCGTGAAGACATCGACCTTGTCGACGAGCGAAGGTTGCAAGCAGCTGCTCGAAACACACGATACCGCCAGGCGCTCTGGCGCTATCATCACTGATTCGTGTGGAGTAGACATCTAGAGGTGGGTGACCTGGTGCTCCGACGTATACTTTCTCGTAAAGGGGCAAACAAACTCTCCCCCTGCTGGGAAGGTCCCTTTCGAGTAACACAAGTGTGCTGCCCCGGGTGCGTCCGCCTGGCCACGGAGGATGGGGTACCTCTACCCAATCCATGGAACATAGAGCACCTCCGTAAGTTTTATCCTTAGCATAGCGGTAGGACTTTTTTTTGTCTGTTAGGGTGTCATAGAGTCTAGGAGCAGCGCTCAGAAAAGCTAAGCTCCAGAGGAGTCCTGCTACTCTTGACATCCGGAGTGGGTCGCTGCCTTTGCACAACCTGCTTAGCCTGGTCCTGTACGCTAAGCCTGTGTGCTCTGCCTCCCCAGAGCTACAACTGAGTACTTAGGGGCCGGATGGCACACACTTACGGACAAGGGAATAACCAGACCTCAGGCATCGCCCCTATCATTTTCGTGCTTACTTTCCATACCGCTCCGGTCATATGGACAATCACTTTTCCTTGTGCTTACCCATAGTAGGAGTTGTGCTATCCTTCAGCAGGTGGGTCCGCTTGAGGTACCTGTGGTGTACCCGGGGTCCTTCGGTTATTCCCTTGCTCGGGGGCCCTATGGCGCCTGGTCCCTCCCCTGAAAAGCTAATGCCAGCGGGAGGTCTAGGGTGTGTAGCCTACTTAGCCTGGTCCTATACCCTAAGCGTGCACACTCTGCCTCTCCAGCGCTGCGGCTAAGTACTGGGGAGCCGGATGGCTCATACCCCTGAGGAAAGTAGTAACCATAACTCGGATGCTCTCACACTGAATTACCCAAGCCCTGCAGCTTGGCTAAGGACCGTAAGCCACAGCGAAACTAGGAGAAGGGATTGTGACCAGTGAGCATGAACTACTCCTTTTCTATGACATGTCTATGCAGGTCCAAACAGGTCCTAGCGTCTCGGACCTCCCAAGGGGTCCACCGCCGACATCCTACCTCGACCATCTGCTTGGTAGGTGCGCCCCAACCTAAGGGCCACACCTACTAGGGGGCCATCACGGTGAACTACGTGGGTAGGATGTCATGACCGCAACAGCAACAAGAAGGGATTTGGAGCTTTGACTTCAACAAGCCAACAACGTTGCCGGAGCTTCTTCGGGTCCTTACGTTTCTAAGGACCCGGGGGGACGAGCTAACAACACCGCCAGAGCTTCTTTGGGTCCTTACGCTGCTAAGGACCCGGGGAGACAAGCTCACGACAACGGCGAAGAACTAGCCTCCTCAGCCATGTTGTTTCGGGCCCTTGCGCCGTGAAGGACCCAAAGACACATCAACAACACAAGAGAATAAAGAATTCAAAAACAACAACAACAACAACCAAGCCTTTATCCCAAGCATGTTGGGGTCGGCTAGACATGAAACCCAATAATTATATATATATATATATCAATGAAGTAAAAGAGAGGAAGAGATATAAGAACAATAAGGGAAAAAAGAAAAAGAAGAAAAAAGGAGAAAAAGGGAAAAAAGAAGAAAAAAGAATTCGACAAACAAATTTTTATTCCAAGGCGTTGGCGGATACATAAGGCAAGCAGGAGCCCTAGAAGCCTACTGGGCCACAATCCTTGTTGTATCCAATTCAACATCTGAGCCTGAATGTTCAGATTAAGGATATTCATTTGGTCGGGGTTACTCTTTGCATAGTTTTAATACTTACTACCCCGTTCTGAAATAAAAGATGTTTAGGAAAAAAATTAGGTTAAATTGACATAATTTAGATGTCGTAAACATCATTTATTTCAGAATAGAGAGTATTATGTATTATTTATCCTAAAATTAGATAAATAATGTGTGCCTCTTCTTTGGTCCCAAGAACAGCGCTATAGATATGAGAAATACGGAGTTTGGCAGCCTGAGCTTGCTTCAATCTTTTCTTGCTGTACGAGTAAAAGATAGCCCGGTATGTGCTGCTGTAAATAGAACCTAAAAGAGGTCAAGAGGATTGTTTCACTGAAGTATCACCTTTGGTGTCACACCCAATTTCTTGAAGATGAACCGAGTGCATTCACACACGTATGCAGGAATATTCATTCATACATGTGTCGACAAACAGTGAAATACCATGTATTACATGCCAAGTTCAATGAGTACAATAGAGTCTTACATAAATATCTTTAAAAACTATTAAATTAATAGATACTGTCGGTACACTGCAGACCGGTACCCCTGCGTGGAGTCTTGAAGAGGCCTCAGACCCCGCCTCCCTACTAGGGCGAGCTCTGGCGCCGATACGTGCCCTTGGCCCTGGACCTAGCTTCCCCGCTAAGGCGAGGTCCAGCGCTGCCACGTGTCCATGGGACCCGGGCCTGACCTCCCCACCGAGGAGGGCTTTGAAGCTGCCATATGTCCTTGGCCTCGGACCTGGCCTCCCTGCTGAGGCAAGGTCCAGCGTTGCCACGTGTCCCTAGGCTCCGGGGCAGACCTCCGTGCTGAGGAGGGTTCCGGAGCTGCCACGTGTCCTTGGCCCCGGACCTGGCCTCCCCGCTGAGGCAAGAATTGGCCCCGGACATGGCCTCCCCGCTGAGGCAAGGTCCGGCGCTGCCACGTGTCCCTGGGCTCTAGGCCGGACCTCCCTACTGAGGAGGGCTCCAGAGCTGCCACATGTCCATGGCCTAGGACCTGGCCTCCCCGCTGAGGCAAGGTCTGGCGTGCCACATGTCTCCGGGCTCCGGGTCGGACCTCCCCGTTGAGGAAGGCTCCGGAGTTGTCACGTGTCCTTGGCCCCGGACCTGGCCCCACCGCTGAGGCAAGTTCCGGTGCTGCCACGTGTCTCCGGGCTCCAGGCCGAACCTCCCCACTGAGGAAGGCTCCGGAGCTGCCACGTGCCCTTTTATCCAGACCTGGCTCCCCGCTAAGGCGAGGTCCAGCGCTGTCACGTGTCTACTGACATCGGGCCTGACCTCCCCACTGAGCAGGGCTCCGGAGCCGCCACGTGTCCCACGATCCACCATGGGCCATGGACTTCAGGAGTCAAGGAAGACGTGCGTAGTCCAATCACGCATCCAAGACTCTAACGTTTCCCAGAAGCATGGCGCGCGGTGCACGCCTCCGCCCACTCCTGTGAGTCATTACAGTGACAGGACAGGGCGGTACGGCGTGACAACAGCACAGTGCTGCATAGCTGACCGAGTAGGACGCGGCAACAAGACGGAACCTTCTCCCGCCATCATCAACCGCTACTCGGATAGAGATGCCCGGTGTGTCAGGCGGCGCGCATTAACTTCTCCGACAGTGACACTACAAGTAGCTGTAAATACCCTAGATCGTGTATAGGGTACGGACAACCACAGAGCCACCTATCAAGCCCAGGCCATAGTGTAACTGCTCGACCTTGAGACATAAAAGGACCAGGCAGCCTCCTAGAGAGGGATCTTCGATTGGGTTCGAAACCTAGCACATTCACACACGCACAAGATCAAGCAATACAACACTCACTCCCGTGGACGTAGGGTCTTACGCTACGGCGGCCCAAACCACATAAATCCCAGTGTTCATCTTGTCCCGCAAGCTCGATCGATCTAGCGACGTTAGCCCCTCCAAACAACGAACCTCCACGGACTGCTCCAGTAGTGGTACCGGGGGAAGTGTCGCAGGTTACACTTTGACAGATACATAAATGATAACGCAATGGACTATTTTTAAGGAGCTCCATCACAGACGTTGCCTGGGCGATTCCGCTAGCTTAGTAAATGTCTTTGGGGTCGACGTCCTCTTCATTGTAGTCCACGCCATCACTATAGCCTGAATAGCAATTTAAATCCAACAACAAGCAATTATAAGTACCTAAGGCACTCAGCAAAGTGTGGAAAAAGAAATGACATGAAGGCCAAAGTCAAGGAAAAGCTTACATCATGGTTTAGTACTACGCATATATCCTAACACCTTATCTTAATTTAGCACCTATATTTCTAAGCAATTGAGTTCATCCCTTTCCCATAAAACCACACATTAATGCTAGGTTTCCCACCTAATATTCCTAACCATTTCACTTCATAATTCACTAATCATGAAGAAGTCCAAGCTGCACTTGACCGTGAGCACGGCTGTCATGACGGTTCTCCAACTCTGCAGAGTTTGTGCCTTTTTACTCACAAGTAGTGATTTCATCCACTGTTTCCGGGTGGACTAAAAGAAACCTGCATTTTTTCCCGTGGTAGCCAACCACATTACACATTTCCATGGTGTGCGGCTAAGAGATCACTGCAAGGCCTTTACAAAGGGATTTTTGACTAATATGAGCCCACTAAGGTTTCATCCCTAACAACATTCAGGAGGCTACAACCTCTGCTGCAGTGGCCCCCTCTTGAGCCTTGCGGTTCCCAAGGTAGTCAAGCTGACTCCCATTCCCCGCACCTTCCAAACACCTATACTACGTCGGAAATGCACCTAATTACTTGGCCAAGCTCCCCATCTCATCTTGTGGTGGCACCGTAAAGCTAGGTTAAATGCTTCCTAAACCGATCCTTAAAATCCAGACAAGCACTTAATGACTAACCAAAATTCTCGTGCACACAACACCAACCCATATCATCCAGCTTGTCTAGATTCTTAACTCAACAACATGTCATCATTGTTCCATTCAATATTCAATAAAGTTGTATTTCATAACCCAAGTTTCATGAACTCTAAGCATGGCTAAGCATAAAAGAGTAATCATTCATATACTAATAATACTCCGACCATGGTTACAAGGAAAAGTCATGGAAAAATAAGAAAAACATCCTAACACTGGGTTTGACAATTCATGATAATATGCAATTAATTCTAACTAATATCCTAAAGTAGAAGCAGTTGGTAAAGGACACTTGCCTTCCTCTTGTTGTTCAGGGACGTCGAAGACTTGATCTTGGTCTTGGAGGTTGAGAACCGACTCTGGGGCTGGTTCTACCTGTGCAAACATACATAGAACAAGTGCAAACAACACACAATAAGAAGCAATCCAACATAGGCGATCATAACAATTCAATATGCATAAAGATGTATGTTCATTTATCACTTGCATTTCTTATGTAAAGCTACCATTTATTCATCTTACACTCCATTTAATATTCTGGTCTAAAGTCACTAAATTCATGATATATATGTTTACCTTTGGTTTCTTATGATAAAACATTTACTTATATCATGATATCGTCCTTATACTCAATTCTGGTGTGTATATATGAATATATATTGCCTTTTAACTTTACTATAGGCCTAATTATACACTACAAGTATTGTACATATGCATATATACAACATTTTGAAGATATATACTGATTCTAAATTTAATTTCAGACTTAAAAATTTACACCTAAACTGAAGTCCCATTTTAAATCAGATTTCTATATTCTTTACTAAAACTTCAGCTACAAGCTTTGCACAAAAATGCATTTTCACAGAATTTGTTCTATAGCTTTTATTAAAACTTATAGACTTAATCATGTGTTTCATACAGTATAATTGTGTAGGTATACATGTTATCAAAGTATATGCTTGTCGAAGTGTTCTCTATGACACTTCCCCCGGTCTGCTCGGAAGCAGCCTGCGGAGGTTCTTTTTTCGGTGGAGCTACTGGATCTCGAAGGTCTGGGCACAATGGCAAGAGAGACACGAGGATTTACGTGGTTCGGGCCGCCGGAGCATAAAACCCTACGTCCACGGGAGTGCTTGATGTATTGCTTGCTCGCGTGTGAGAATGACTTGGCTGGGTTGTGAACCCTTTGCCCAGAGGCTGCCACGGTCCTTTTATAGCCCAAGGCCGGAGCAGTTACAAGGTGGCCCGGGGCCCGACGGGTGGTCCCGCGGCTATCTGTATCCTATACATAAGCTATGGGCATTTACAGCTATTTGCACTGTCATTGTCGGTGGAGTTAAGGCGGGCCGCCTGTCACGCCGGGCGCCTCTGTCCGGGCGGCCGGTGATGATGAAGTTCCCGTCTTGTAGCCACGTCTACTCGCTCTGCTCGGTGGCTCTGCACCATTTTGCGGTACTATTGTGCGGTCACGCCTCGCCGCCCTATCTTCCACCATAACGGTGCATAGACGGGGCGACGAGGTGTGCGTCGTGTGCATTGCTTCTGGGGAAGGCGCGAGCCTTGAATGCCCAGCCTGACAGCGCACCTTCCTCTTCACTCCTTGGCCATCTGCTCGTTGCTTGTCAGCGTGACGTCCGGGCGGCTGGCCCACGGGACAATCGTCTCCACCAGAGCTGTTTTGCGGAGTAGTGGGTGGTCCGGAGTCGCTGGGCACGTGGCAGCACCGGAGCCCTCCTATGCTGGAGGTCGGACCCGGGGCGGCAAGACACGTGGCACCTCCGGAGCCTCTCTTGGCGGATGGTACACCTGGAGTCGTTGCCCACGTTGCAGCACCGGAGCCCTCCCATGCTGGGGGTCGGACCCGGAACCATAGGACACGTGGCACCTCCGGAGCTCTCTCTGGCGGACGGTGTGCTCGAAGGTTCTGGGCATGTGGTAGCGCCGGAGCCCTCCCTAGGCAACCTCAGGTCCGGCACCGCTGGACACGTGGCGACTCCTGAGCCACTCTCGGCCGGTAGTTGGGCTCAGGGCCTGAAGACACGTGGCAACCCCAGGACCGCCCATGGGGCCCAGGGCATGTGACTTATGCTGGGGCCCATCAAAGCTGGAAAGGCGGGGCCTCGGTGCTTTCTATCCACTACGGGCGGGGTACCCGGTTCGCAGGGTACCGACAGTGGCCCCCAGGCCCATCTTGGGGGAGGTTTTGAGCCCGTAGATGGGGCCCCTATCTCTTCCGCGTGGTGGGATCGAAGCGACAGCGTGATTCCCGCGTAGTGGGTGAGCGGACGTTCTAGGGAGGCGAAGAGGTTGCTTGCCCTCGGATAAAGTGACTTCTCTGTCGCTACGGATAGACGCCCCTTCATTGCCGGAGGGTCGTGGGAGGTGCACGTAGGTCGTGCAACTGCTGCATCACTTGCGTCGGTTCCATGCACGACCCCTGCTCTTCCTCTTGTCAGGCTTTACCGAGGAACCACTTTTTCCTACCTTAACCTTGCTGCCCTTTGCTCGTACTGACCGTCAGGTGGGACCTGTACTTCCCCTCTTGACGGTTCAGTGATTCGGTCGATGCGGGCCTGATTATTTCGGGCACGTCTCAATTGGCGGTTCTAGAAGGATATGGGGCAAATAAAGAGACCCTCTGCTGCTGGCAGGAGTTCTCTCCGCCATTTGCTTCCTCGCGCTTCACCTTCTCGCTTTCTCTCCCTGCTCCAATGGCGTCGAAGCTCCGAGAGTCTCGTCTCAAGAATGCTAGCGACGTGAGGCGCGTGAGGCGCCTGATTGGCTGGCAAGCGCCTCAGTTCGATGGGAGAGTTCGATGAGGATACGTCCCGCTCGTAGATCTTGAGCCGGGCGAGGTCGTCGTCTTCCTCGGGTACATACTGGTGGGGCTCGCCTTCCCTGCTTCTTCCTTCTTCCTGCTCTGCTGGAGTCCTACGGGCTCCATCTTCAGCACTTGACGCCGCACTCCCTCGTGCTGGTGTCTATTTTCGTCCATCTTTGCGAGATGTTTGTGGGGGTGCGGCCGTCGGTGCGGCTGTTCCAGGAGTTCTTCGTCCTCCGGTCGTCGAGGAGGAGCTCGAGCTTCCTAGGTGCCTACTACTTCCAGCAGCGCACCAGGTCCGTGACAATGTACATCTCTACCTTCTCTTCTAGCAAGTGGGAGCACTGGAGGGAAGACTGGATCATCGTGGAGACCGACGTCTATGACCGGATGGATCTGCCGACTTCAACTCCTTTGACCATGCGAACTGACTGGGAGGAGGCACCACACCTTGAGAGCATCTATTCCCCGCTATTGGCGAGGATTAGGTTCCTGGCAGACCAGGGGCTGTCCTCGCTGATGGTGTTGGCCGACTTCCTGGGCCTGCGCATTGCTCCACTCTAGAGCCGTTGTCGCGCAGCCTGGATGTACACCGGTGATAACGACTCCACTCACCTGGAGCGTGGTCCTAGGACTAACCTGAAGACGGAGCTCCTGGACTCTTTGTTGGGGACGATATGCACCGATGTCGGGGCTGGCCCAATCTCCGACGACCTCATCATCCCTCCGGCGTCGTATCTACCCATCTTCATGAACCAAGGGCAGAGATTGCAGCTTCTAAGGGCGATGCCGACGCTGGACGACATCGACGTCGCTCCCCGGCAGGTCGGCGATGCTTCCCGTGGGATATCGATCCCCGAGGTGACTGAAGCGAATGACGGAAGTTCCGCCTCCTTGGCTTCTCCAAATATTGCCACGCTGGGTCCTGTTGCTTCGACTTCCTCTACCCCAATCTTGGACAAAGGAAAGGGGAAGGCGCCTGTGGGCCCCCAGCCTAGTTCTCCTGAGAAGAAGCGGAGGCTGACTCGTATGGACGGGAGATTTGTCTCCTTTCCTGGCCCTGTGAGGCCCATGGCGGTCCCAAAAAGCGTGCCCGAGGTTGTACTGGGGGGCGCGACCGGGAGCGGCGTGGCCGGTCCCGCATCCACGCCCACAGGAGGTACTCCTGCAGCTCCAATGCCTCCTCCGCCGGCGAAGAGGCCGGTTGCAGCCGGAGGTTCCAGTGGCTCTAGGAGGCCCGAGCAAGCGTCTCTGGGCCGCTTCATAGGATTTCGCCGACCCTAGGTAAGTCATACAAGGCCGTCCTTTACTGCTTGTCCTGTTTTTCTTTGCTTTGAGGTTGTCTGTTGACCTCTCTCCTCTGTGTAGGGCTCCGTCCGCAGGGGCTCCTGGGGGCGCTCTGGTGCCTGTGATGCCCAGCGGTCCGCTAGCAGCTTCCGGGACTGTTCCAAGTCAGGGTGCGGACCCTCCCGTGCCAATGACGTCCAGGCCTTCTACCTCTTCTGTTGATGTCCCCACGGCGGCCCCTGGCACAGGGGACTCTAGCCAAGATCTTCCGTCAGCCCAGGCTCCGGAGCCTGATTATGAGCCGACCGTAGCTGGTGAGGCTCCACCGGTTCATGGCGTCGAGCCCGCTCCCACTGCTGACGAAGGCGGACAAGATGCCGCAGCTCCTACTCCGGAGGATAGCGTTCCCCAGCCAGGAGCTCACTTGCCCTCTTCCGAGGGACAAGCCGAAGCTTCCTGGGGACCTGCGTCCCCGTGCCTCCTCCGGTGGACGATGCCCAGGAGGCCCCAGCACGCGTCGAGCGGGTCCCTTTGTCTGAGGCCGTGATGTCGGCTCATGAAAGTCTTCGTTGGGTTCTTCTGTCGCTGGACCAGGAGCAAGGAGCCATCCGGGAGGAGGAGGAGCACCTGACTGGCTGGGAAAGGCTGCTCAAGCTCCGGACCTGGGAGACACAGAGGAGGTTGGAGGCGAAGCAGGCTCGTCTGCGAGAGGAGCAAGAACTGACCAACCGGTAGCGGGACTTAGTCGATCGGCTGGACGAGCAGTCCAAGAAGTTCTGAGCAGAATCCCAGTAGGCCCACCGGACAGCCAACAGTCACCTCGCCTCCCTGGAGGAGCTGTGGCTAGTGCTGACTTGTTGTGGGGCCACCATAGGCGAGCGTGAGCCCGAGCTGGCGATGAAGGAGGAGGAGGCTTCATCGTGCTTGCAGCAGGAGCAGGCCGAGCTGAAGTATCGGACCGACGACTTGGACCGCCAGCAGGCCTCTCTGAACAAGGAGCGGGAGAGGCAGGCAAAGGAGCGCCAGGACCTTTGGGCTGCAGAGTCCAACGTCTCGCTCCGTGAGGAGGGACTGCAGCCCTGTGCCCACGAGCTTGATGCTCAGGCAGCGGCATTGGCTGCTGAGGAGAGAAGACTCTCTGAGCGCGACACAGCAGCCCTGGCAGCAGCTCAGCGCGAGCTTCTGGAGCTCCAGGCCTCGCGCACGGCAGAGGTCCAGCAAGTCTGGGACTTCTTGGGCCGTGCTGAGTCAGATATGGTGCCCTTCGGCTTCAGACCGGTGCGTGTCGGCGAGCCTTCGCAGGAGATGAGCCAAGTGCTCCTGGCGCTCGACTCTGCAGGCTCGAAGATGTCAGCGTTGGAAGACGTTGTCGTCGACCTGCTGGAGACGGAGGGAAAAGCCCTGGCTAAGGAGGTGGCGACACATGTGTTGACTTTCTTCTGAAGCTGGGACCCCAGTGTCCCCCTGGAGCCAGTCATATAAGGACCCATCGCTGTGAGGGAGGCAGCAGCCCAATCTGCAGTCGAGGACCTAGGAGCTCTCGTCGCCGAGCAATTTAGGCGTAACACAGGCGAGTCTTAGGCGGGCCCCGGCTCTTGTATCTTTTCTTTTATCTTTTATGTTTTGTTTTGTATCCCTGTGATGAATGGAAGACTCTTTGCTGGCTTCTCATCCTTCAGCTGCTTGGGGCGGAGTCCAAAGGCAGAACCACTTTCGGCTTCCACGGAGCCTCTCGGTCCTTGATGCTGCAAAGACTGGGGGCTCTCTGATTCGCCAAAGTGGTTGCTGCTTCCTCGTCGCTTGCTGTATATGCGTACCCCTGCCCTTCTTGCGCTTGATAGGGGGCCGGGCATCTCGCTTGGCTTGACTGGTTGTATTGGCCCGCTGGCAGGTGTGACCAAGTGGTTGGGGACACCTGCCACGAGGTACAAGACACCACCTTTGGACCCTTCGAGCGACTCCAGCCTCGGGAGTCCGTAAGTGGATCCTCAGAAAGCTGAGGTTTTAGCCTTACGGATCGGGGTCCTGCACCGTACAGTTGTATTTCCTCTGTCCGATCGGGGCAGGAGTGATCGGGCCCTGGTTATTATGCTCCCTGAGGTGGTGCGCCAGCCGGGCCCCCAGCATCTGGGTGCTACGTTGAAAGGGCAAAGTATGCATGCCTATGGCACAGGGCAAGCTAAGCATGCCAGAGACCCTGGGCTCCCCGTAGCCACGTGGCATGGCACTCCGGAGGGGGGGGGGAGACAAGGCGTTGGCACCACCGGACGCAACCCGGTAGGTAACAAGGGGGTCCAAGGACATCTACAGGCGCTTCCGACGTTTCCGCCTTGTCACATATATTTGGTGTGCGGGACGAAACATACACAAGCTCAACAGGAAGGCTGCCGCTACCTTTACAATGGAGGTACATAGGAGGAGTTAGACTGTACAATAGTCCGAACGACCTTCCCTGAAATAGCAAGGGCAGTCGGGCCTCCCGGAGTTTGGTTGACCAGAGCACCGGTCCTAGTCTCTATGTCCCTTTTATAAGGGGAAAGTGCCATACTCTAAGCTACGGGTAAAACTTGCAGAGATGCTCGATGTTATAAGGATTTGGAATTGGGTCGCCATCCTCCGTCCCCAGGCGGACGCATCCTGGTCGGCATACCTGTGTCATCTGGAAGGGACCTTCCCAATGGGGGGAAAGCTTGTTAGACCCTTCCTAGGTAAGTATCCGTCGGAGCACGAGGTCACCGACCTGTAGCTCTGTGCTCCGCACGGACCGCTGGTGGTAGCGCCGAAGCGCCTGGCGGTACCGTGCATTCCGGATCGTAGCTTGCCATCGGTGCTCATCGACGAGCTCGAGATCTTCACGTCGGGCCTGGTCCTGCGTGGCTTCGTCATATGCCTTGACACGAGGAGAACCCAAGGTGATCTCCGGAGGGAGGACGGCCTCAGCCCCGTAGATCAGGAAGAAGGGAGTCTCCCCTGTGGCTCGGCTGGGTGATGTCCAGCTAGCACATAGTGCGCACGGAAGATCATCAACCCAGTTGGCGCCATTCTTCTCCAGGCCGGCGTAGGTACGCGTCCTGAGGCCCCTGAGTATTTCAGCATTGGCTCTCTCGACCTGGCCTTTACTCTCTTGGTAAGCAACAGAAGCATAGCAGACCTGGATACCAAGGTCCTCACAGTATCCTTGGAATGCTGCACTGGTGAACTGATCCCGTTGTCGGTGATGATCCTATTTGGGACCCCGAACCTCCAGATGATTGTCTTCATGATTTTTACTACAGATTGCTTGTTGATGGTGACTACATGGGTCGCTTCTGGCCATGTGGTGAACTTGTCTACGACGATGTAGAGGTACCGGTACCCTCCGACGGCTCTGGGGAATGGCCCAGGATGCCCAGCCCTCATACTGCGAATGGCCATGAGGGCGGGATCATCTGCAGCGTCTGTGCCGGTGTGCAGATCTGCTTGGCGTGGAACTGGCATGCCTTGCATCTCTTGACCAGCTCGATGGCATCCAGGAGAGCTGTCGGCCAGTAGAAGCCATGCCGGAAGGCTTTACCGACCAGCGTGCGGGATGAAGCGTGGTTACCGCACTCGTCTCCATGGATCTTTGCGAGCAGCTCGCAGCCCTCCTCCCGGGTTATGCACCGCAATAGAACATTGTTGGCACCACACCAGTAGAGATCCCCATCCACCATTGTGTATCTTTTAGCCACACGAACGATCCATTCAGCGGATACAAGTTCATCAAGAAGGATATTTTCTTTCAAGTAGGCCCGGATCTCCGTGATCCATGCATCGGGTCCTACATGAGCATTTGGATCTTGGGCACCGGGTTGCTCGGAGTCCCTAGTAACGCATACGATCCTTGGCGGGTGCCATGGTTGCAAGGCTGTCGGGACTGCCAGCTTTGAGGTGCTGGACTCGCCCCCTTCCCCTGGTTCGTCAGGCCAGGCTGTTGGACGCTGTAGCTTCCTTTCAGACACGCTTTCGGGGACTGTGGCCCATGTAGAGGCTTTCATTGAAAGGTTGTCTTCTACCGCGTTGTCGGCGCGGGGGATATGGCACAACTCCAAGGCATGGAACTCCTTCTCCATCTTCTGCACATGGATAAGGTAGGTTGCTAGTTGTGGGACATTACAGGAACACTCACGCCTGACTTGTTTGATGACAAGTTGAGAGTCTCCTTTGACTAGCATCTGCCGCACGCCCAGGGACAGGGAAGTACTCATCCAAAGTATGAGGACTTCATATTCTGTCATGTTGTTTGTAGCCTTGAAGTCGAGGAGCACCATGTACTTGAACTGCTCCCCCACTGGTGAGATGAGCAGGACCCCCGCTCCGACTCCCTGCTTTCGTGAGGAACCGTCGAAGTAGAGTGCCCAGTGGGATCCGGTGAGCACCGGAGGTCTGGGCTCCAGGTCACCATCGTCTTGACTCCCTGGATGGCACGGAGGCGGGGTCCATTCTGCCACGAAGTCTGCTAGTGTCTGGCTTTTGATGGCATGGCGCAGTAAGAAGTCGAGGTCGAACTCCGCCAGCTCAACAACCCACTTTGCTATGTTCCCCATTGCATTGGGGCTGTGGAGTACTGCCTTTGGTGGGTAGGTCATTACCACTGACACCTTGTGAGCTTGGAAGTAGTGGCGGAGCTTCCTTGACGCAATCAGCACTGCATAGAGCAACTTATGGACTTCCGAATACCGTGTTTTGGCATCATGGAGGACCTTGCTGATGTAGTAGACCGGTCGCTGGGTAGTCCGGACCCTCCCGGAGGGGTCCGGAACATTTTCCTCCATTGGCAAGAGGTCTACTACTTCTTGGTCTGGGTGTCTGGCCCCCGGGAGCTCGGACCCGGGGGCATCCTTGGCCGGGGTTACGTTGGGCTCCCCTGCGGGACCCGGATTCTGCGACTCACGACCAGCAGTAGGCTCTTCGCTTGGTGCTTGGGGTCGCTCAAGTTCTGGACGTTCCGCGACCAGGACCATGCTGATAACTTCTTCCTTTGCGGAAGTATAGAGCAGCAGATGTTCACCCGGCTCTGGGGCGATCATAATTGGTAGCGAGGTGAGGTACTGCTTTAGCTCTTGGAACACCTTGTCAGCTTCTTCAGTCCAGACAAAAGGTCCAGACTTCTGCAGAAGCTTAAAGAACGGGAGGGAACGCTCTGCTAGTCGGGAGATGAACCGACTGAGTGCGGCCAGGCATCCGGTGAGCTTCTGTACGTCCTTGACTCGGGTGGGAGTCGCATTATCTCTATAGCCTTGATTTTATCAGGGTTAGCCTCGATTCCTCGGTGCAAAACTAGGAAACCGAGGAGCTTCTCGGCAGGAACTCCGAATACACACTTATCCGGGTTTAACTTCATCCGAGTGGTGCGTAACTTATCGAAGACTAAGGCTATGTTCTCCAACAGAGATGTATGCGACTTGACCTTCACCACGATGTCATTAACATACACCTCCACTAGTTCCCTTATCAGATCCACGAATGTCTTATGCATGGCACGCACAAAGGTAGGTAGGGCATTTTTAAGGCCGTATGGCATAGAGACATAACAATAAAGGCCATCTACTGTTATAAAAGCAGTGTGCTCTTCATCTTCCTTAGACATAGGTATTTGATGAAAACCAGAATAAGCATCCAGGAAGCACAGTAGATCATAGCCAGAAGTAGAAGCTACATATTGAACTATTCACGGGAGGGGAAAAGGGTCTTTAGGACATGTCTTGTTTAGACTGGTGTAGTCGATGCACATCCGCAACTTCCCACCAGCCTTGGGTACCACGACGGGGTTGGCCAACCATCTCGGGTGGTGAACTTCTCGGATGAAGCCGACGTTGAGCAGCTTCTTGATCTCTTCACGAATGAAGTTTTGCCGCTCGACGGACTGCTTCCAAGGCTTTTGCATCACCGGTTTAGCGTCGGGGCGAATCTTCAGATAGTGCTCGATCACCCCCCTAGGGATCCCAGGCATTTGCGATGGTTGCCAAGCAAACACATCGACATTAGCCTGGAGGAAAGTGATGAGCGTGAGTTCCTATTTCCTACCCAAGTTTCCCGCAATGCGGGTGGTCTGGGCAGCGCCCTCGCCTATCTGGATAACCCTGACTGGGACCTCCTCCGCACCCGAGGGCAGTATGCGGGGCACAGAGGATGAGCCACGTTGTCGTGTGCTAGGTGGCTCCTTGCTTGTCCCAACACCCCCTGGGGCTTCCTCCTTTGAAGCTGCCAGGGCCTGGAGCTTCTCCAGTGCTGCAACTCCGGCGGTCCGATCTGCTCGGACTCTGAGGACGCCACTCGGGGCCAGCATATTTAATGCTAGGTAGCCATAATGGGCTACAGCCATGAACTGGTACAATGCTGGCCTGTCGAGAATGGCTTTGAAGTGGAGATTCACCTCCGCCACGTCGAAGACAACGCTCTCGGTGCGGTAGTTTTCGGGCGTCCTGAATGTCATCGGGAGGGTGATGCTACCGCGTGGGAGAATGGACCACGGGCCAACTCCAGAGAATGGGAACGACGGGGCCAACTTCCCCATGGGGATCTGCAGCTTCTGGATGGCTGCAAGGCTGATGAGGTTGAGGCCCGCTCCTCCGTCAACCAGCACATGGTAGAGCTTCACGTTAGCTATGGTCGAGGAGACGATGAGCGGTAGTTGCCCGTCCCCCACCATGTTCTTCGGGCAGTCGGAGGCGGTGAAGCTAATTTCCGTCTCCATCCATTTGCGGTAGGGAGCCGGCTTGGGGATAGGCGATACTGCCACGATCTCGTGCCGGAGGATCTTGACGTTTCGTCGGGACGTGATGTCCCATGACCCCCCGTACATCACATGAAGCGTCTTTCGACGCTCATCTGGGGTGTGGCCAGGGCCAGATCCTTCTCCCTGGTCATAGACTACCTTCGATGCCCGCTGGGCATCTTGGTACTCTGTCTCCTGACCATTGCTGACCTCTCATCAACTTTTTGCTTGCCCTCTCGTTGGCGAAAGGGTGCACCATCTTGGTGCCGTTGTCGAAGTTCTCGGAAGTGCCCCGCTAACTTCTGTATCTCCCGACACTCTCTGGCACTGTGTCATTTGGAGTTGTGGACAGGGCACTGCCGGTCGCTACCATCGCTGTCGAGCTGCTGTTGCGGGCGCTTGGTGGTGCGCGGCCCCCGGCCCCCCGCCGCTGCTAATGAGTTGAGCGCGGCAACAACCAGGTGGTCGACGTCGTTGCGCCACTGCTCAGCAGCGAATGGGGAAGCTCTAGCGCGCGGGGGTTGTGGAGGAGTGCACGGGCTGCTAGCAGTGAGCTCTCCGAGCTGGCCTCGGCCGGCGCCTGCGACACCGTCACAACTGAAGGCTGCCAAGAGGGATCTGGCACCGTCGCCGCTGGGACTGGTGTCGGAGCAGATTGTCCCGCTCCGAGGTCAGAGGATGTTTCCTGCTCCCCCCGCCGCTGGCGGCATGAGGGGCGGAAGGGCCCTCCATCGGATTGGATGTTCACCATTGTGGGCTTCACAAACAGCTCCAAGAACCAAGGAGCCCCCTACCTGACGCGCCAAATGAAGTGTTCTCTACGACACTCCCCCCCCCCCCCCCGGTCTGCTCGGAAGCAACCCGCAGAGGTTCTTTTTTCAGTGAGGCTAGTGGATCTTGAGGGTCTGGGCACAATGGCGAGAGAGACACAAGGATTTACGTTGTTCGGGCCGCTGGAGCGTAAAACCCTACGTCCATGGGAGTGCTTGATGTATTGCTTGCTCGCGTGTGAGAATGACTTGGCTGGGTTGTGAACCCTTTGCCCAGAGGCTGCCCCAGTCCTTTTATGGCCCAAGGCCGGGGCAGTTACAAGGTGGCCCGGGGCCTGACAGGTGGCCCCGCGGCAATTTGTATCCTATACATAAGCTATGGGCATTTACAACTATTTGCATTGTCACTGTCGGTGGAGTTAAGGCGGGCCGCCTGTCATGCCAGGTGCCTCCGGGCGGCCGGTGATGATGAAGTTCCCATCTTGTCACCACGTCTTCTCGCTCTGCTAGGTGGCTCTGCGCCGTTGGGCGGTACTATTGTGCGGTCACGCCTCGCTGCCCTGTCTTTCACTGTAATGGTGCACAGAAGGGGCGGCGAGGTGTGCGTCGTGTGCCATGCTTCTGGGGAAGGCGCGAGCCTTGAATGCCCGGCCTGACAGTGCACCTTCCTCTTCACTCCTTGGCCATCTACCCGTTGCTTGTCAGCGTGACGTCTGGGCGGCTGCCACCGGGACACGCGTCTCCACCGGAGCTGTTTTGCGGAGTAGTGGGTGGTCCGGAGTCGATTGGCACGTGGCAGCACTGGAGCCCTCCTATGTTGGAGGTCGGGCCCGGGGCCGCAGGACACGTGGCACCTCCGGAGCCTCCCTTGGCGGATGGTACACCTGGAGTCGTTGCTCACGTGGCAGCACCGGAGCCCTCCCATGCTGGGGGTCGGACCCGGAACCATAGGACACGTGGCACCTCCGGAGCTCTCTCTGGCGGAGGGTGTGCTCGAAGGTTCCGGGCACGTGGCAGCGCCGGAGCCCTCCCTGGAGGAAGCTCAGGTCCGGCACCGCTGGACACGTGGTGACTCGTGAGCCACCCTCGGCCGGTAGTTGGGCTCAGGGCCTGAAGACACGTGGCAACCCTGGGACTGCCTATGGGGCCCAGGACACGCGACTTACGCTGGGGCCCGCCGAAGCTGGAAAGGCGTGGCCTCGGTGCTTTCTGTCCACTACGCGGGGGTACCCGGTTCGCAGGGTATCGACAATGCTATTTTCAATACAATTTCATAACCTATATTATACCTACAATGTGATTTCAGCATTAAACAGATTTTTATTCTCAATTACAACTTCAGAAATAATATTACATCCAAAATGTTGTTCCAGCCTAAAACAGAATTTTTATAGCTGTAAATGACACTTTTAGATTCTAATTTACATCTAAAACTTTTTATATTTACTTTCCATAGTGTATATTATTTTTAATGTGAATTCAGATATGTTTTACGACTAATCAGCATTAAACAACAACAAGAACAACAAAGCCTTTGTCCCAAGCACATTGGGGTCGGCAAGACATGAAACCCCAAATTTTTTTGTTTTATTATTTAAAAGAATTAAAAGAGAGGAAGATATATAAGAGGAACAAAAAAACTAAGATTCTGGCACATGAATTGCTACTTTCCATCACTACAGCAATACGACTCACTTACGACGGCCAAAACCGTCGTAAGTAAGGTCTAAACCATCGTAATTAGCTTAATTGCGACGGTTTAAGCATAATTACGATGGTCTCTAGCCGTCGTCAGGATTTGGTCATAAATTAATTAACTTATGACGGCCACTGTCGCAAGTTACGGAACTTACGACAGCGGCCCGTAGCCATCGTATTTAAGTGTCTGGGCCACATGGTGGGCTAGGCCATACTACTTACGACGGCTTGAACCCCGCCGTCGTAAGTAACATGTTACTTACGAAGGCCAGGGTGCAGGCTGTCGTAAGTTAGTTGGGCTTACATATGACAACCACAGCAGCCTTCGTAAGTAACATGGGCTAACTTACGACGACCGATATACAGGCCGTCGTAAGTGATGGTTTTATTTTTAAAAAAACAGAAACTAGCTGCCTTGGCACAGTTGCTAGCCGAGACAAATCACACAGTTATACAGACAAACAATACAATACACAATCGAGGGTTCATTCATAAAGTCCAATAAAATCTAAAAACACATAACGGCTACATACTCCCCTCACGACTACCTCCGGAGCCGTGAAAGTCATCTTCGTGCGTCCCTCCCAGTGCTGGTAGCTGTGGAGATGGAGTATGCGCCCCCGTCGGTGAACCCTGCAAAGTAAATAAAAGTTAGACATGTCTATTCCTCTCTTTCCCTTTCTCTCCCTTATTCCCTCTCTCTCTTTCACTCTCAGTACTCCTCTTTCACTCTTTCTCTCGCTCTCGTTGTCCCTCTCCCCATCCCCCTCTCCCTTCTCTCTCGCTCTCGTTGACCCTCTCCCCATCCCCCTCTCCGTCAGTCTCTCTCTCTTTCACTCTCTCTCTCTCTCGCTCTTATTGTCCCTCTCCCCACCCCCCTCTCCCTTCTCTCTCTATTTCACTCTCTCTACTCATGTTTCACTCTCTCCCCATCCCTCTCTCTCTCTTTTACTATCTATCCCCTCTCTCTCCCCTCTTTCACTCTCTCTCTCTTTCTCTCTCTCCCCCTCTCTCTCTTCCCCCTGCTCTCTCTCTCCCTCTCCCCATCCCTCTATCTCTTTCACTATCTCTCCCCCTCTCTCTCTATCACTTTATCTCCCTCTCTGTATTAAATAGTATTAAAGATTTATACAGTGCCGGGGGTACCTGTGACGAGGGCGCCTGTAGCGGCTGCGGCAACGAAGGAAACAGGAGCTCCTGGCCACTCTGTCGAGCTAAAGCATGTAATTGCAATATATTAGAACACATTAATATTACTAAAATGCTAAAAATTTAAAAGTCAGTAATTTAAATTACTTACCTCCACCGCTGCCTGCATCTGGGCCATGAGGTTGGCCTGGTACTCCTGGACGGCCCTCGTCCTATCGAGCTCCCCTTGAATCCGCGCAAGCCTATCCTCCATGGCACGGAACTCCAAGTCCCTCTACGACAGACGACCACTCGACGGCCCAACGGAAGAAGCCTCCATCGATGGTGAAGGCCGCGCCGCCCTCGAGTCGACAACTCCATCGAAAATGGTAAACCTATGAAAGATAGAAAAATAATAAGTAGAAGAAGGAAGTTTAAAAAATGAAACAATTGACCAACTCACCGTCCATCGGCCTTCCCGCCGCCGCTTGCGTACACGGCTCTAGGCTCGATTGGCGTGTTTTCCCAATTGCTGCCTTCGCCGTGTATCTTCTTCATCTCTTACGCGTACTTTTCCTAAAAAACAAAGAAATGATGCAAGCGTGTAAGTACTAGTATTACTTATAATTAAATTGATGAATTTTGAAAACTTACCAGTCGGCTGCCGCGACCTAACTACACTGCCCAGGCTGGGTAGGGTCACTTACCTTGTGACCTCTCTTCCAAACCGCGGTCGGTGTCGGCTCCTGACTGGTTTCTCGCTCCTGTAGTTACGTGAATGAACTTAAAATATATTTACCATGCATTTAGCCATACGCACGTAGCCATCACTGCCGTAGTTGTGTTGGCTGTCTATCCCTCTGTAGGCTCGAGCCCTCGTGGACTTATTGATGAAGTTCTGGCTAGCCCAGTACCGACAAAGAGCTCGGTACGCGTTGGGCTGGCTCTCTAACCAACTAATACTAACCTGCACATATTTAGTATTTCATCAATATTGTTAACATAAGTAATTATTGGAAAAAGTTAACAATAATAACTTACCTCCGCGTACTGCTCCTTGGTCAAGTACGTGTCAGAGTCCTTCCTAAATGGACCCCTTGCTGCTGTTGCTGATGCCGCTTGTTGTACTCATTGATGGCTTGGATGCGGGGCGTACGACAACTCCTGCACCACGAGCTTCCGAGCATTGTTGTGGAACACGGCAGTCGCGTGCTCTATCATGCTCTCGCTCGAGTCCTCTAGCTGGTACCGCAGCTTTAAGAAAACAAAAATTTGATTAATCCGCATGAACAATTTAAATGAGTGTAAAAAATGCAAACATTTAAACTTACCATAAAATCGTTCCACACGGCCCCCTGAAGGGTGCCGTGGACCTCGTGAGGGACACGACCATAGTCGTCCCACGACAAAGTAGGGGACACCGTCGATGACACCGGGATAGTGCAACCGCACTAAAGCCCCGATGACACCATTAACCTGCCTGTGGTGTCCCTGGCCCGCGAAGGAACAGTCGTGCCAAGATCTGCAAAATTTGTTAACTTATTATGTATCGGCAGACAACATCCAATATTTAATGCTATAGAATTTGTTTACGTGTCTCTGAGTGGACGAATGGTGATCCGCTCACGAGGAACAGGAGGAGCAGCAAAGTGGGACCTCCTTGTGCGTCGCCTCTTCGGCGGCACCACGTCCCGTAACCCGGATGGCTGGTCACCACTAGAGCCCGAAGGATCCATGCTCGCCGGCTCCAAGGGCTGCATAGCCGGCTCCGAGGGCTGGGTAGCCCCGACCTCCGGCTCCGACTCAGAAGACTCTAAGTCAGACTGCAAAAAAGAATGATTCATAAGAAAAAATAATAGATAAATAAAATTTCAAATAACATGGGGCAATTGAATTTACCTCTGTGTGCTGAAAGGCAAAATCTCGGTTCGAAAAGTCTGGAAGATGCCTCATCAGTTGAGAGCGTTTGCTCGCACCTGACGAGGTACCTGAGAAGACCAAGTCCCGGGGCTGGGTGAGGAACCTTCTCACCCCCTTCCTCCCCTTTCCATTTGACGATGACATCGTGATGCAACAAGTAATTGATAAATATACTAAGATACTATAAAAAATTCATGATAACTTAGTGAAGAAAACATTACTTCATCAATTTCAAAATTCATCAACGTCACGATCATATACCCTACTCCGTAAACCAGACCATCGATCTTCTTTTCTGAGAGTCTGGACTAGATTTCGTTTCTGCATATCATAAGTCTTGACATCTTGAGCGTCTCCAACCAAGTCATCGAGTCTTACACCAGGCTCGACGATGAACGACTTGGCAACTCTTCTTCTTGGTAAACCTCATCGACGAGGGTGATTAGGGCTAAAAATGGCCCGAGAGTACTCGGCGACGGCGGCGGACGGCGGAGGAACTCCGATGATCTTGTTCTCTGACACAGAGGGACAAAAAATCTTGATCGAAAACCTAAGAAGCGCTAAACTAGTTGGCTATTGCGGCGACGTCCATGGCTATGACACCAATGGTGCTTCTTGATCGAAAACCACACGATTCTCGATGGTTGTCTTGGCGGCTGCCATGGCCATTGACCTTTAAATGGGCCGTGTCGGGCCATATTTGGGTTGTGCAGGCCCGAAGCCCGTTTATTATATATATATAATATATATATATATATATATATATATATATAACTCAAGCAATCAAATTAAACTAAAATTTCTAACTAAATAATCAACTAACTCAAAATTTCAAAAGAAATACTAAACTAACTTAATAGTCAACTAAACCAAAATTAAGTAATCTAATTCCAAGTTTTTAAGGCGTCGCTTAAGCGGTAAGGCATCGGTGGAGGATAAGGCGTCCGGTCGCCTTACATCCCAGCGTATGGCAGGGGAAAGCGTGGCGCCTGTGCACAGGGAGGCGGGGGGGGGGGGGGGGGGGGTGGGGGGGGAGGGGCGGGCGGGCAGAGGGCGAGCCGGCCTGGGAGGGCGGCGGGGAGGAGGGGCGGGCGGGCAGAGGGCGAGCTGGCCTGGGAGGGCGGCAGGGGGGGAGTGGTGGGCGAGGAGAACGCGACGAGGGGAGGGGCGGGGAGAGGGAGGCGAGGGGGGGGAGGCGGGCGATTTGAGGGCGGCGCTAAGATATAAATTGATTTTCTAATTACTAGTTACTCATTTTATTCTTATTTATTTGGAATTTTCCTATATTTATATATTACTAAGGCGTTGCCTCGCCTTACCACTTAAAAGATAAAAAGGGGGTAGGTCGCCTTACCTCCTTATGTGGCGGTGGCGGCAGCGTGGGATCGGCAGCGGCGGCGGCAGCAGCGCGGGCTCGGCGGCGGCGGCGCACGGAAGGCATCTCGGGTGCAGGCTGCGGCGCGTGCTCGATTTGGGTGACACTTAACGTGTGCAAATAGGGTCCGATTTGTAATGGTTTTACATACTTCATGTAAACGGGGCAAAAGAGCATTTAAACCCGACCCAAAACCGTTTAGTTCAACCCGTTTACAACGTTTAGACAACCGTTGACCCGTTTAAATGGGTCAACTGTTTACAGACCCGTTTAGGCCCTAAACTGTGCAGTGACTACCTGTTTACTGTTTAAACCCGTTTAAACGTCCATTCATACCCGTTTAGGATAACACTATTAATAACTACGATCTAATTAAGTAATAAGTTAAATCATTAACTAAACTAATTAATAAAAAACTAAATTAAGAACTAAATGAAATAAATGAACTAAATAACTTACTAAATGAACTAAATTAATTATTAAATGAACTAAATATACTAATTTAATTACTAAACAAACTAAATTAATTACTTACTGAACTAAATAAACTAAATTAATTACTAAATCAACTAAATTAATTACTAAATAAAACGTACCTCGAAGTGGCGGCGACGCTGGTGCGGCTCGGGCGGCTCAGTGCTTCTGGAGGTCTCCACTGGATATGTCCAAACCACCTTAGTCGATGTTGGACTACCTTCTCTTAAATCGTTGCCACCCCTACCCTATCACGAATCGCCTCATTTCTAATTCGGTCTCTTCTTGTGTGCCTGCACATCCACCGTAACATGCGCATCTATATGACACTCATTTGTTGGAAATGTTGCCTTTTAGTTGGTAAACATTCCGTCCCATATAGCATTGTGGGTTTGATCACTGTCCTATATAACTTCCATTTTAGCTTTTGTGGGGCCTTCCTATCACATAGAATTCCAAAGGCTTGTCTCCTTTTCATCCACCCTACCTTGATCATGTGGCAAACATCTTCGTCAATGTCGCCATTTCTTTGTAACATTGATCTTAAGTATCTAAAAGAGTCCCTCCTAGGTACTATTTGTTCTTGTAGACTATCATTTCCCTCTTCACAACCAACACTACTAAAGTCACACCTCATATACTCGGTCTTAGTCCTATTAAGTCTAAACCCCTTGCAGGGGCGGATCTAGCGGGGCAGCAGGGGGCTCGAGCCCCCCTATTTCCTGTCGCATAGGGGAGCCCCTCCCCAGCCCCTCCATAATTTTTGCAGCTATGGAAGAGAAATTGGGGGGGGGGCTGAAGGTTGAAGAAGGCTGAAGGTTGAAGAAGACTGCTCCATTTTAGGCTGAGATTTATATATACAAAATTAGGCTTAATAAAACCACGACCCATTGTTTGGCCCACTAGCGCCTGACCCATCTTCCTGTGACCTAATCTCCTCAGTCCCACTGGCGTTCGAGCGAGAGCGGCCTGAGCAGGTGAGCGGCGGCCGCTGGCTGGGTGTCTTTTGGCAACACTGCAAGGCACGGCGCAAGGGCAGTCGGGTGGGCGGCGTTGTGGCGGCGAGGCGCCGGACGCGGGTAGGCCGCGACCGCGAGGCATGTGGCCGTGGCACGGGCGGAGGGTGAGGCACTAGCGGGCGAGGCGCAATCAGGCGTGACGCAGGCGGGCGTCGAACGTCGGGCAAGGCGCCGGGCGGGCCATGGGCATCAGGCGGGCAGGCGAGGCGCAGGCGCCAGGCCACGGGTGTCGGGCTGGCAGGCGAGGCGCAACACAGGAGGGTATCGGCCATCAGCCCCCTTATGGTTTTTGTCTGGATCCGCCACTGACCCCTTGGACTCAAAGGTTTGTCTCCATAGCTCTAATTTTTGTCAACGTCATCCCTAGTTTCATCTACCAGCACTACATCATAGGCAAAGAACATGCACCAATGGATATCCCCTTGTATCTCCTTCGACACCTCATCCATCACTAAGAAAAAAGATGTATGGGCTCAAAGCTGATCCTTGGTGTAGTCCTATCATGATGGGAAATGTATCGGTCTCACTATCACTTATGCGCACAATTGTCACAACATTATTGTACATATCCTTGATAAGGGTAATATATTTTGTTGACACTTTATGTTTTTCTAGAGACTACTACATGACAGGCCTTGGTATCTTGCCATAAGCCTTCTCCAGGTCAATGAACACCATATGTAGGTCCTTCTTATGCTCCCTATATATCTCCACAAGCTGACAAAACAAGAAAACCGCTTCCATAGTAGACCTCTCAGACATAAAACCAAACTGTTTTTAGTGAGATTGGTCACTCTCCTTAAGCGGTGTTCAATCACTCTCTTCCAAATCTTCGTAGTATGATTCATAAGCTTAATCCCTAGATAATTTGTACAACTTTGAATATCTCCTTTAATTCTTGAAGATAGGTACTAATATACTTTTCCTCCAATCTTCAGGCATCATGTTTGACTGAAAAATATGGTTGAATAGCTTCTTATTTTGGTAATTACAGAATATATGTATGCTGTTAAAGTGCAAAACAGGTTAATTTAAACTCTCCTAAGTAACTCAGATTAATGCATGACCATTTTTGTGAATATTGGCTACTGCATGGATTTTTATGTAAATTCTAGAGCTCAAAATACTTTATTTTAATTTTCTAAAGGATTTAAAGTAAGATAAGCATTGCTGGAGGGTTAAATGTGAATTCCTAATTTTCCTAGGGGTGTAAATAACTAATACAGTGTAAATTCTCAATTTACAATTATTCTTATTCCAGGGGCTAAAACAACTATATAAACATGTTTTCATAATTTCAGTGAAGTCCGGGACCTAGTTTGAAATATTCAAGGTATAAATCAGGTTTTGCTAAAAATCTATGGGCCAATCTGCAAGAAATTCGGCGGGTAAAGGGGTATTCAATTTGGGTCGTCGGATCTGAGAGAGATGGCTCAGATTTTATTATTTCGAAAGGGGTATGGACGATCTAATTTGGTCTCTACGTTTTGAAATGGATGCACATCCGAGTGCTGTTGGCTGTGCACAATGGTTGTATGTTTTGCAGGTGAGAGACGCCAAAAAAGGGTTGCGGGAGGCCATTTTATCTTGGAAACTCAAGGTGCGGACGTCCTAGCGAGAGAACCTACCGGAACCCAAAGTTCAGCTTGCGGGAGGCGATTTTACCTTAAAACCCCAAGATACGGGCACCCGGGTGAAGAGCCAGTTGGGAAACCAAGTTTACCTCGCGACCACATGATAAACAAGCTAAACCGCAAGATGCAAAGGCCGGAGCGAGGCTTAGTAATTCTCGGGTGGATCCAAATAATAAAACTTTTTATATTTCCGTCATGTCAATGTTCTAGAAGGTGTCCGCACGATACTTTCATATATACATGCCTTAGAGATAAGATAGAGTTTAGGAAGTTTATAGTTTAAACTTAGAATTGTTAAGATCATCAAGATTTGTACCGGTGCTATATAAAGACAGTCCTCTATTAAGAAAGACGTCTGAATCAAAACCAAAAACTCTCATTCTCTTATTTTCCTCTAGTTAATAGATTAGTTCTTAGCTTCTTTGACACTTTCCGGAGAAAAGTATCTGACCTTCTCTCCAAAAATAGAACCTACCTTGTTTCATCTAAGAAACTCTGTGTTTCATCTAAGTTCTTGGTGATCATTGCCGAAAACACCAACTGAATTAGCGACTCCGCTGGGGAACGACATCAACGGCATGAAGCTACGCTCCTACTCGACGATCGGCATGTTTTCACACTGATCAACTCGTGAAGAACATGGCAGATGCATCGAGGAGGAAGGCCGACGGCAAGGCCGTCGACGTGAGCAACTTCATTGACGTGCAGCTCGAAGATCTCTCACAGGAGGACCGCGAACGCATCCAAGAAGAGTTGGAGTGGGAGATCCAAGAAGAAAAGATGGCACGACTGCAGTCCAAGTTGGCGTGCTTTCATAAGACTTGGGGAGGCATTGTCCAAAAGGCCGACAAACATGAGGCGTCTACACGCAAGGTAAGTACACCTTGTATATGTGTCGGTAGCTAGCAAAAATGGCGCGGACATTGAGCAGATGGCATCTACGGTATTGGATAGGCTCAAGAGTTTGTTCAACACGTTTAAGACTGATATTGAGCAGAACATAGATAGGAACCTTCATCGACGGATCCGATCTACCATACAACAAGTCCAGGATGAGATGGGAGGCAAACACTTAGATCCTAACACGAGTAACACGATAGCAAACATAGCCAGTACCTCGTCACCTTGCTTGCCGCCACCGTTCATCCCAGCTAGGCAACCTATAGCGAACATGCAACAACCATGCTACCAAACCGTCGCATATGGTCCTGCCTTACCCCCCACCCGGAGTGGTGTACCGCTCGGGCCAGTACCTAACGCATTCCTCCCCCTGGCACAACCACAAGTTGCACCACACAACTTGCTTGAACCTCCCAAAGCTCCACGTGAAGATCTTAGGGACCAAGTAACTAGGATGCTCAGGGAACTCGGGGTAACGATCAAGGGATACATCAGAGCCTACCAAAAACCTTACCCCGACTACTTCGACACTGTCCCGTATACTAAAGGGTTTAGAGTACCCGACTTCACCAAATTCAACGGGGAAGATGCAAAAAACACACAAGAACACATCGGTCAGTTCCTGATCCAGTCTAGCGACGTAGGGATCATGTACATACACAAGATTAGGTTATTTCCCTTATCCCTAACCGGCACGGTCTTCAACTAGTTCACTTCACTGTCTCCCAACTCTATCACCACTTGGTCGTGCTTAGTACAAAAGTTTCATGAGTACTTTTACAATGGAGATACCAAGCTTAGATTGTTTCACCTAACAACAGTCAAGCAGAAGTATAATGAACTTGTGACCGAGTATATTAAAAGGTTTAGAGAAACTTGCAACAAATGCTTCAGCTTAACCATAGGGGAAAAAGACTTTGGGCGATCTAGCGTTTGCAGGGCTTCTACCATACCTCAGGGAAAAGATGGAGGGCATCAAGTTTGGAGATGTCAACCAAGTTCTGCAAAAAGTTGTGACGCATGAGAACTGAGCCAAAGAGGCCAAATCACACGGCTGTTTCAAAGAGGTGAATCACAGGGATCAGGAGAAGTAACACATCAACAACCTCAGGGAAAACTCGGCTAGTGAGGATGAGATGGATGTTTGCGTGGCTGGGTGGGTCAAAAACCACAAAAACAAGCCCCTAGCTTGTACATTCTTAAAACCTAGCCTCAGGAAGAAAGAGGAGATAAAGTTCACCTTTGACATGACAAAATGCGATAAGCTCTTTGACGTGCTCTTACAAAACTGGGTGATCAAGCTCAAGAATGGCCGTATTATCCCGTCACCCAATCAATTAGCTAAAAAAGCGTTACTACAAGTGGCATGACTCATACTCGCATTCTACTAACGATTGCAACTTCTTCTGTCGACAGGTACAATCGGCTCTGAACGATGGCCGGTTGACACTCTGTGATGGCCACCAAATGAAACTTGATAACGACCCCTTCCTTGTCAACATGGTGAGCTTTGAGGGGAAGAAGATCCTCGTAAGGACCGATCAAGCAGCTACAACCAAAGGAAAAGACGTGATCGTGTCCGACGATCTGTCCAAAAGATGATCAAGCCAAGAAACTCCGAAGTTGGCATTTGGAAACTGAAGGAACCAATAAAAACCACTCTATTCAAGCCAACCTCCAAGTTTCTGATTAGCAAGTACTTGAGAAGGAGGCAGGAGAGAAGTGTTTTCCACGGACTTAAAGGCTGCAAGTGTGACGTGTCCTCGACCTACGTCAACAGAAGTATTGGTAGCACTCTCAGTAGAACTGGGTTTGGGAGCCATTGACATCTAGAAAAACCGATGCTTTTCCAAGGTAAACAGACTTCCCAAGGGGCTCGGGAAGCACAGATATGGGAGCATCAGCCGGAAGGGCGTGGGCACGACACCATGGCATGGAAACCGAAGCAAAAACCTCTAGATGTTGCTGGTGCTCCCACTTCACCTAGGGATGAAAACGGATGGATATGGACGGATAAAATGCTTTTCCATATCCATATCCATATTAAAAATTTCGGAAACGGATTGGATCTGATGTTGTCGGAAATGGATATGGTATCGGATATGTCGGATGTATCGGAAACGGATTCATCGGATCAGAAAATTATGGATATCGGACGGAATTTGGATATTTATTTTGGAAAAACAATTCACAACTAACATATAATTCATAGTTCATACATTTAATTCAAAATACATCCACATCAAATTCATACATAGTTCGTACATGAAACTTGAAACACATAAATCGTTCATACATAATACATATATGGTTCATACATAGTGCAAATTTACCAATCTTCATCACCGCTAGATGAAAAAATCAGCAACATCATTCATCTCATCGGGATCACTGTCTATGTTCTCATCCTATGAAATAATGAAGCAATAAGTAAAATGATTCTAGGTAAAATGATGCTACCAATTTTATTTATAATAAACAAACCTGAATTTCATTGATACCCATCGTCTCCACAAAATCATCAACAATAGTAAGTATACTCTTACGATCTGAAATAGATGAAAATGACATAAGCAAGTCTAAACCCTCAAAAATAAGAAACATTAAGCTAAAACATCAACAAACTTCTCACCTTTTCCTGCTGCAGCAATCCAACTCTTGGTGCAAATCAAAGCTTGTACAATTTCAGGATCGAGTCGATTACGGTGTGGATCAATCACACGTCCACCGGCACTAAAAGCCAATTCTGAAGCAATTGTTGACACTTGTATGGCTAACACATCTCGAGCCATTTGGTAAAAGATCGGATATTCATTTTCTTGATGCTTCCACCATGATAAAATGTCAAATGAAGAAGATCCACTATGCTTATATAGTGATGCAGCCATATATTTTTCTAGATCATTTGAGCATTCTTCAGCCTCAACATATGACTCATTTAGAAACTGCTCCAACTCTTGAGCTTCAGCATCCATAAAGGAATCAGATATTTTGCTTTTGTTAGTATCTGGTGTCTTTGAATGAGGTGTTCGTGCAACATAAAACTGATACATGTGCCTCATTATAGTAACAAATTCCTCAGTCATAGAATGATATAACACATCACCATAGAACTTTCTTGTGTAGAACTCTATTACTTTTCTCTTGTACCTTAGAATATAGGAAGAATCATTTCATCTCAGAAAACAATTTGAAACTCTAATAGCATGATAAATGGTGATAACATAAACATAATGTACCTTGGATCAAGAAAATTTGCCACTGCAAGAGCCACATTTGATTTGTGCCAATATTTCTCAAACTTCTTGCCCATAGGAATGGACATTTCACGAATAACTGCATCTTGATGTTTAGACAACTCGGTAAGCATACTTTTAATCTCACAAGAGCCTTTGTAAAATAAGTTGGTAGTTGGATATAACGTACCGGATAGAAGTTCAGTTAACTCATGAAATTTTCCTCAAAGCATGACAGAATGTGTTTGCTTTTATCCAATCATCAGCAGGCGAATATATGTGGTCATACCTTTGTCGATCAACCCTCTTGGGCCTCATAAAAGCTTCCTACAAAAGAGACAAAGAATATAAGATATATAAAGTTACAAGAAATACAACTCGATTAACAAATTTAAAAGTTCAAGAAAGTAGACCTTGTAGTATAAAGCATCCCTTAACATCAAATAAGTTGAGTTCCACCTTTTTGATACATCAAGTGAGATTCCTTTATTAGTTTCCAATCCCTCAGCAATTGCACACTTCATTAATTCCTCCCATTGTTGTGGAGAACCCTTCACAGCTAGGACCAGTGACTTGATATTTGCAATTATACTACAAATGACATTCAACCCATCTCTAGCAACTAGGTTCAAAATATGGTTAGCACATCTCACATGAAAAAGGCACCATCACACACTAAGAAAAAGTGCCACCATTGGTCTTCAAATCATCTATTATATATTTAACAGATACTCCATTAGATGATGCATTATCTAGAGTCAATGAGAACAATTTCTTCTCTAGATTCCACTTAACCATGCATTCAGTGAAGGATACATACAACTTTTGCCCTGTGTGTCGCCCTTCTACATGAAAGAAATCAATGATCCTCTTTTGAATTTGCCAATCATCATCTATCCAATGCACTGTGACACACATATATCCTTTGTTTTGATTTGATGTCCACATATCTATTGTTGTACTGAACCTACACTTAAAGGCCTTAAGATATGCAAATAATTTGCTCTTTTCTTCGGAACATATATCCAAGATATCTTTTCTAACACTTATGTGAGATTTCAATGAAAAACTAGGACGCAAAGACTTGAGAGCGTCCACAAGATACTCATGCTCCACACTTATGCCAAATTGAATTTTCTTATGCTAACCTCGGGATCATACTTGTAGGGTTGAACATAATGCAAGTCTTTTTCGTGATCTTTTCCTGTTGCTAGCTGTTGTTGACCTTTCACAACATTGTGTGCAGTTTTTAGATGTGTCCAAAACCTACTTGTTCCCATGTTGCTCTCACATCTATATTTTGTCTTGCACCTTGGAAAGTTGAAAGATGCCCATTTTTGCACATATTGCTTGCCATTGACTATTACAGTCTTGTCCTCCTTAGTAAAATGTTGCCACACTTCTGAAGTGGGCTTCTTAGCCTTCTTTATAGCTCTTCCATCACCATCATCATCACTAACAACAACTTCAGCATTGTCACTTTCAAGTACATTTACACTTGAAGAAGATGCCGCAACATTACTACTACCAGTACCAATAGACATTCCTGCATCAAAATTTTCTTATTGCATACACTCATACAAATCACTAATTTTTCTCACAAATGAGTAATAATTATACCGGTCGGTAGTGTTGGAGGGGACCCCAAAAGAAGATGGCGTGTAGGGGCTGATTTCGGAGCTGACGCGTTAGTGGGTGTCTCTTCCATTGTTGGACTAAACGACAGAGTGAGTTAACACTATCCATGAAAATTGCAGAAAATGAAGATATAACTATATAAGGTCTTGCTGCTACCATGCCAATGCCATATCACATATGCAGAAAATAATACCTTAAAATCTTGGGATAGCAAAGTGCAAAGATGAACTTGATACGGTAATTGGTAAAGATGAACTTGATATCATATAACTACGATAATTGGTAAAGATGTACTTGCTTCCATGCCAATGCCATATCACATATGCAGAAAATAACACCTTAAAATCTTGGGATAGCAAAGTGCAAAGATGAACTTGATTCGGACCTTCGGTGCAGCAGTGGCAGACTGGCAACTGGTCGTCGGTGCTCGGCGGCAAGGCGAGGGGGCGGCAGGCCGTCGGGGGCAGAGCGTTGGGGGCAAACTGCAGAAGCGTCAGGGCAGGTGGTCCGTCGGGGGCTTGGAGCAACGGGAGCGGCTAGGCGTCGGGGGCGGCGGCTGGCGGCGCGTCGGGGCGGCGCCACGGCTGGGCAGCGGGGGCTCGGGAGTCAGGCAACGGCCGCTGCGGCCTGCGGGCCGGTTGGGCGATGGGGCGGCGTCGGCGAGTGGCGAGAACCGGGGCGGAGGTCGGGGATGGCGGCTGGGCGGCGGCGCTGGGCAAACCCTAGTCGGGCTCGGGCAGGAGGAGGACTGGAGGAGGAATCGGGACTCCACTCGGGCCTCGGGGTAGGGGAAGTGGCTGGCTGCGGGGTGGGGCCATGGGGGTTAGGTCATTTGTTTGGGTCGGATATATCTCGGATATTGTTCGGATATATCCAACCCAATATGGATATCCGACAAAACGGATGAATTCTGACGAAAACCATATCCGATCTGATATCTGATTTCAGATATCCGAATCCGAAAAAAATCTGACCAAAATGGATATGGATCGAATATCTTCGAAAATGGTTGCGGACGGATTGGAAAATATCGGATCCGTTTTCATCCCTAACTTCACCTTAGAGACATATCGATAATACCCGGACCGAGGAACACACAAGATCGCGACACCAAGTGTTTATGATCGGGTTGGTATCTTGTGTGACTCGAGATGAATTAGTCACTGGCAACTCGAGAAGCGACGGCCAATTCACCAGCCCGGGCCCAGGTAAGCGACACGAGGTCAGGAGCTCCAATATGAAAATTGGTGTTGGCGTAAATGAAGCCAAGAGGGCCAAAGCTAACCTAGAACCTCCTATCAAGCGTTCTCGGTTTATGTCTCTGGATGGAAGGATCGTCGTTGGTCCGGGCATCACACCAATACCCAAGGACAAGGTGCAAAAGCCGGTTAAACATGTACAACCACAACAACTCGAGACATCAACTGGCTAAACCAAGGCAGCTCCAAAATGACTCAGCATGTGGGACGTAAAGCCAAGAGAAGTAAAGCAAAACACGATCAAGGCCGTGGCTTCGGGAACAAATCCAGAACCCCAATGGTGTCCCACAGGGCTTAACAAGACTCAGAAGAGGCGTTGAACTTGCTAAAAAAAGAAAGGGGCAACAAAGGGACAATTGGTTCAACTAAGCACGACCAATGATCACTAAGAAGACATAGAAAGAGAAGAGGATCACCCGGGAAAAAGCTGGGAACGATGAAACAGAGGAGGACATCTCGGGCAAGAATGAAAACCAAGTTGAAGTTAACATGGTGTTTCATCTACCAGCCGAATTTTGCATTCTGGAGACTGAGGTGGTCGAGCTTGATCTAGGAGCCAAGAACATTGTCTTTGAGAGACCAGAGAAGCTCAAGAAATACATGAAACACCTCTACGTTCGTGGTAACGTGGATGGAACACCGATTGAACGCATGTTGGTCAACGGAGGAGGTGGGGTAAACATCATGCCTGTGATCACGTTTGAGAGACTTGGTTATTGAGAAGGTGATCTCATCAAGACCAACACGACACTGAGTGGGTTTGTCAGAGACCCAACAGAAGCTAAATGGTGTTGTTCGTGGAGCACATTGTAGGAAGCAAGACGATACCAACAGCTTTCTTTATCGTCAACTTTCGGAACCTACTCCTTGGACGAGACTGGATACACGCCAAAAGATGTGTGCCATCCACGCTTCACTAGTGCCTCGTCCAATGGGTCAGCGATGAAGTAGAGTTGATTGAAGCTAACAACTCGACTCGTGTGGTGATGGCCGAGTCGTCCGACCTCCAATACGATAACATTAGATGTCTCATGGATCAGGACCTCACCGACTACGACTTTGTAAGTTTTGGAAGGGATGGATTTGTACCCATGTCCGTAAAGCCGACTGATATCACTCGACTTAGCAATGTAACTTGAGGATGTTAGATAAACAAGGCCATTTAACTTGGTTGCGGGATAAAACCAAGTGATATCGTTTAGGTAAAAACGATATGGGCGAACTGGTTGATGATCTCGATGACTTGGGGAAACATAGGAAGGGGTTTTCTTCTGTGGACAAGTTAGAATAGGTAGATCTTGGTGATGGATCGGTACGACGACCAATTTTCATCAACAGGAACCTCGGGCATGCTCAGAAGGTAGAGGTGAATAAACTCCTCAAAGAATACATAGATTGCTTTGCATGGGAGTACACTGAAATGCCAGGGTTAAGCTGAGACCTCGTGGAGCACAAGTTGCCGATCAAGCGAGGTTTCAGACCTCACAAGCAGCCCTTTAGGCGATTCAACCCGCCCATACATGACAAGATCAAAGAAGGTAAATCGCCTATTCCAAGCCAATTTCATTCAGCCATGCAGATACGCCAAGTGGGTCCCAAACATAGTCCCGCTAGAGAAGAAAAACACAGGGAAGCTAAGGATTTGTATAGACTTCCGAGATCTCAATCGGGCTACACCCAGGGATGAGTACCCCATGCCCATTGCTGACGTGTTGATCAACAATGCCTCAGGGCACAAGATGATCAACTTCTTGGATGGCAATGCGGGTTACAACAAGATCTTCATGGCCTAGGAAGACCAATCAAAGAAGGTTTTCTGTTGCCCAGGGTTCATGGGACTATTTGAATGGATCGTGATGACCTTTGGGCTGAAGAACACCGGTGCAACGTACCAGAGGACCACGAGCCTGATCTTCCATGATCTGTTGGGAGATATCCTTGAGGTGTACATCGATGACCATGTGGTAAAATTGTACGGTTTTCGAGGACACATGGCTGATTTGAGGGTGGCCTTTGAGAGGATGAGAAAATATGGTTTCAAGATGAATACTCTCAAGTGTGCATTTGGTGTGTCGACTGGACGTTTCTTGGGATTCGGTGTGCATGAGCACGGTATAGAGATCAATCCCAATAAAGTGGAAGCTATCAAGAGACCATGAGGGTCGACATGTAAGCAGGATGTTCAGTGCCTACTAGGGAAGATAAACTACTTAAGAACGTTCATTGCGAACCTGGCCGGCAATATTGGGACCTTCATGCCTCTCTTAAAGCTCAAGCACGAGCAGGAGTTCACTTGGGGGCAGAGCAAAAGGAGGCCTTCGAAGGAACCAAAGAATACTTGATCAAGCCACCAGTCTTGCGAGCACCAAAGATGAGACAGCCTTCTAGGATCTATGTAGCTGCTCAAGGCCAAGTTATTGGAGCCGCTTTAACTCGGGAAAGCCAAGGTAACGAGTACTCCGTAGCCTACTTGAGTAGAAGACTTTTAGATACTGAGACCAGGTATACTTTCGTTGAAAAACTATGCTTATCTCTCTACTATGAATGTTCTAAGTTTCTGCATTATATTCTCCCTAAAACTTATTTTGTGACATGTCAACACGACATCATCAAACACATGTTGCAACAACCGATTCTAAGTGGCAGGATAGGAAAATGGGCGTACTCTTTGGTGGAATACAACTTGGTGTTTGAGCCTCTCCATAGTATGAAGGGCCAAGTCGTATCTAACTTCATCGTGGAGCATGATATGCAACTCGAGGAAGAATCCTTGGTTGAGATATGTCCCTGGAAACTTATTTTTGATGGACCGGTTTGTGACAAAGGTCAAAAGATTGTGTACGTGTTGGTTTCACCTACGAATACAATATATGAGTCCCCTATTCGGCTAATCTTCATATGCGCCAATAACCAAGCCGAATATGAAGCTCCGTTGAATGGTTTGGAGCACCTGATTGATATGAGAATCAAGAATGTCGAAGCCTTCGGTAACTCCAAGCTCATCATTTAACAAGTCAGTGGTGAAAGCCAATGCTACAATGGGACTTTGAATGACTAACGAGAACGATGCCTGGACATCATCAAAATCTTAGATACTTTATGTGCCAAACATATCCCTAGGGAGGAAAATTGGAGACCAAACAACTTAGAACAACAGGCATTGGGCAATGAGGTAAAGAGAGGGAATTTCCACGTCAATACAAGGCCGACATTGTCCAAGTACCATGGAATTAAAGAAGAACAGAACAATTCGGCCAAGATCGACGTGTTGGCAATCAAGGACTGGAGGTCAGTGATCATAGAATGCATCAAAGACCCAAGTACGTGCAAGGATAGGAAGGTTCGGCGCCTGGCTTTGAAGTATACGTTGATCAATGACGAGTTATATCGCTGAACTATTGATGGACTCTTGCTAAGATGCTTAAATAAGGATCAAGCAAAGGAAGCCATGAGAGAGGTGCACGAAGGGCTTTGTGGCACGCATCAGTCTACCCAAAAGATGAAGTCGATGCTTAAATGAACATGATTCTATTGGTCAACCATGCAAGAGGATTGTGTCAAGTATTACAAGGGATGTAAAGCCTGCCAGAGGTTAGGAGATATCCAACAAGCCCCGGCTAGCATGCTGCATCCTATCGTGAAGTCGTGGCCGTTTAGAGGATGGGGTCTGGACTTCATCAGGAAAATACATTGTGCATCGTTGAAGAAGCATCCCTTCATGTTGGTTGCTAGGGATTATTTTACCAAGTGGTTAGAGGTCGTTCCTCTAAAGAGCAACACGTACAAAGAGGTAACCAGCTTTGTCCTTCAACATATCATTCATAGATTCGGTGTTCCACAAAATTTAACTATGGATCAAGGAGGAGCATTCATATCCCCTCAGTTTTGGGAGTTTGCCAAATCCTTTAAGATAAAATTGTTGAACTCTTCACCATTATATGCTCAAACCAATAGACAAGCTGAGGCTAGCAACAAACTATTGATCAAGCTCATCAAGAAGAAGATCAAAGACAACCCAAGACGGTGGCACGAGACATTGAATGAAGCTCTATGGGCTCATAGAGTATCCAAGCACAGCGCCACCAAAGTAACTCCTTTTGATCTTGTGCATGGACAAGAAGTCGTATTACCGGTGGAAATCAAGCTGCAAGCATGTCGAGTACCTCAACAAGACAACCTTTTGGTTGTGGAATACCAAGAGCTGATGATGGACAAGATAGATGAAGCATCCGAGAGCCAAATGGAAGCCCTGAAAGAAATTGAGAAGGAAAAGATCAGGGTGGCCAAGTGTGACACCCGGTTCCAAAAATGAACTAAGTGAATGCATATGTGTGCCCAGGATGTTCATCACACATACACATGTATTTCACAAACTGAAATTCAGAATATAACCACGTACGAATAATGTTTAAGTACTTTATTACATTGACTCAATGTCTCACTCATGAATATCTAACTTATTCTTGCAGCGGAAGACTCTAAACGACAGCGGAAAATGACTAAAACAGCAGGCTCCAACTTCAACGGTAGTGCACACGCCTAGTACTCTACATGTTCCTGGAAGTACTCTTCTCCTGTTGCTGAAGTATATGTGGGAATGCAAGGGTGAGTACATGTCGTACTCAGCAAGTACGGGAAAAGTATGACATGTAGCTTACAACAAGGTAGGCAATAAAAAGGTTCATTGCAGCAAGCAAATTTTATTTCACAAATATGGTAAAAACAGCAACTATTTCTAGGTGAGTTTAATTCCATCATAACCAAGTATTTCATTAACATTCCTTCATCATAATTCACCATTTATCAAGTCTCAACCAGCCATTAGTATTTCTCAAGTTCATCTCATACTCATAAATATTCATAACCATCTCATATTCATATAACCGAAACCAAACTCATTTTCATGACTCAAAACAGTCCCAAAACCAATCCCAATGACCATACCACAACCATATCGAATTAACATCCCAAGTTTTGCCTCTAATCATGGAAGTTGGCCAGGTGCTTGTAACCGGAAGAACAACTATCATGATAGTTTTACACTCTGTAGAGGTGGCACCACTTTACCCACAAGTTCGTGATTTCATCACCCGTCGGCGACTAAAAAGAACCTCCATTATACCAGTACACAACCGTCGGTGTATGGCCAAGAGATCACAAAATAGCCTTTACAAAGGGGCTACTAGGATGTACGGACCCACTGAGGTTTCACCGGCAAGCTCGAATCTCCATTCTCCCACCCACGGGCCCCCTCTTGTGCCATGCAGTTCCCAGGGCAGTCCCTCTCGACTCCCATTCTCCGCACCATCCAACGGTCCATAACAAGGTAGCAACACACCTAATTAGTCAGCTAAGCCGCACCCATATTTGGCCTTATGGTGGCACTGTTTTCCTGGCATGTGCTCACATGAACCGGTCCTTAGATCTATGGCAAGCAAACCACCATCTCATTCAGAAACATCCACGAACCAAGCTCACCTAGATCTCCCTGATTCCATGCTCATTATCAAGTTCTCATCATGTAAAATATTATGAATGTAGTAGCTAACCATGTTTTATTTCAGCTTCCCATATCCCGTATGTTAAGCGAAGCAAAAAGGAAAAAGACCATACCCGACTCATTAACTTTCCCGGCAACAAGGATGGTTAACAAAACTAGTAAACTCCTATAAAAAGGTGTCCCATCAAGTTGACTCAAGCATACGAGTTTTCGCAAGCAAAACAGTTTCGAAAACATGGGATCAATATGGTCAAGGGGCACTTGCCTTGCTCCCATGGTTCGTGTTGCTGAAGCGTCTCAAAGTCTTGGTGATGTAGTTCCTCGTAGATGGCCTCTTGAGCTTGTCCTTCTACTCACGACCACGCACATATGAAATTTACAGCAATCAATTGTCATGCACAAACTTTACTCAAGATGCAATGGGTTAGATGAATGCAAATCCTATGGTGCAGTTTTATAAAACCAGTTTGTACGTGTTCTTGCATGTTTTAGTAGGCTTTCATGGGGTTTTCTGGTGATCAAGGTTGCTGGGATCAAGTGTGGACGTGGTGATGATCTTGACCCACTTTATAGATCAATTCCACCGTCAACATTTGACCAAAACACGGTCTGTCCACACGCATAAGTTTCTGCTTGAAGGGGGCGAAGAAAACGGGTGTGTAGAAACAGTGGCGACGTCGTAAGAGGGGTAATGAAGACCTACCTCACTTCTTCCTTGCGGCAGGACCTCCCTCCTAGCAATGGCAGCAGCAGGGGATTTTTCACGGGAAATTATGGTAGGGCAGAACGTGAGGCTTCTTCTCCCGCGACGGCGAGGCGTGACGGGGCTCGACGGCAGGGCTCGACGGCGGCCAAACTCCGGCAAGGGGGTGTGGTGACCTGCCGTCCCGATCACTCACGGGAACGGGGCACCTCGCCCGGGAATTGCATTGGGTGGTGCCGTGCGATGCGGCACCCAACAGCACACATAATAAAGCATCATATTACATAAATCATGCGGAGGCTTACAAAGTGTAAGTCTTACAAATACTTTCCAAAATACTCTACAGCGGAAGACTATTACAACTCACGGCTCATACCTATGCTAAGCAATAGAGAAGGTGTCCAGCCCACGGACCCTTCTCACTAGCAACACTATCACAGTAGCAGCGGCAGGGGTTGCCATGAGTTCACCACTCGGAGAGCTCCGAGTCTCATCGGCCACCCGTACTTATCAGCATATCATTGTTACCTGCAAAACAACTTATGCAGTATCTGTGAGCACGAAGCTCAGCAAGACTGACCCGTCACCCTAATCATGAAACTCTACATGAATGAAAATAGAGGGCCGAATATAGAAGTTTACATAAAAGATGATTTTGAGCTAAAGAAAAATCCTTACTTCAAGTTTTAAGCAACTTTTATAGTCCTCACGCAATTTACATCGAGACTCCACAATCAAACAAGAAACGCTTCATCTCGATGTCACTTGCCCGAGGTGAAAGTAACTTTAGTGAGCTACCCTAGACTCATACAGACCTTGCGCCATTACCGTCGAGACTCCACAATCAAACAAGAAACGCTTTGCCTCGACGCTACTAGCCCAAGGTGGAAATTAAATTTAGTAAAAGTATTGATCATCCCTCATCTCCATTATGAGGATTACTCACCAAGCATATTAAATGTTTTCCCAGTTTATTACTACGTCACGACTCAGTGTACAAGTATGCTCACTACCGCGAGCGACGGTGATTGCAATCAAAAACACCCGGCTGACACGACACGTACGCCCGTACTCGACGTTGCACACAGCAACCATCACTGACGTCGTACGTGGCAACCTTTCACATGACACCCAAGTGTCGAACCGGTCCCACCGACTGGGATTAAGCCTCTCTACGGCAAACCCTCGTAGAGCCGACTTCTCTATCCTTTCAGCATCGGCATCAGACGGTGAGGTATGCCTCGACACCCAGGTTAACATGTTACATCGGTTTCCTGGGTCCCATATTGCCAGTATGCATCCGGTACACATCTCAAACTTGTCCAGCGGGGCCGCACACGAGAACGGGCCTTAATCGACTCAGACATAGACTAGGTTCACAGGACCACGTCCTTGATCCTTCCATCCACTGCCCGGTCTCCATTCCCAACTATGAGGATCAATTCCCAACTCTTCCGATTGATCCCCCTGAACCCCGTTTCACGAGTAGGAATCTGTCCACTCGAGTTATGCCTCTTTTAATCCACTTTTGTTGAGATCAGCAGTTATAATTAATTGATAACATATGCTCCATTAAACTCCAGGATTTTCTGGGTCATGCATTTGGAGTTTCATACCATCTAGACGTAATGCAATAAATAAAATGCTAGACGTATGAAGTGAATACAAATAAAAACTTGTAAATTTGATGCAAACCGGGGCTTGCCTTTGTTTTGCAGGGGCTAATATATATAACTCAGTTAGTGAAGATCACTTGGCTTGATCTCTTGCCTCCCTCCTTTGATTTTCCACTCCAATGACTTGAAGTCCTTCACGTAGATGCTACACGTAATGCATATGCACAATTGTTTAATTGTAAAGACTTTGCTACAAGTTCCTATAACAAGTTTTCAAAAACTGGAACTCTGTTTAAGAATTTAAAATGACACTGGTGCTAGTGGTTTGGTTTGGATCTAAGCACATGATTAATGCTCAGTGGTTTTCCCCCTCTTCTATATTGATCACCTTAAGAGGTTCAACAGCACTGGGGTGATCCAGAGCTCCAATGGAGCTGAGAATTTTCATCTGAGTTCCTTGTCACAAGAAAACCCTTGGACCAAAAATTAGCACTTTTCATTGAGTGGTTTGTTCAGAATAATTTTCTAAGCAACTAAGCAAAGAAGAATTAGTTCTGAGACCACACCCATGTTCATGCAAAACTTAGTGAACTACAATTTCAATTATAGCTCATAGAGTTTGCATGAATTTTCCTAGCATTTTTGGAGCTAAGAGTTGCCCAGAACTGAATTTCCAAGTTTTGGAAATTCTCTGAAAATGTTTCTGTATTCAATTGAACACAGCATCTTCAAATCTGAATTGCCCTGAACAAATCAACTCCAATTGAGCTGAAACTTTTACAGGGTTCACTAATACCCTAAAGAATATTCTGGCAAAATTTGAGGATTTTTGGATTAACCAAACTCCCTCTAAAATTCTTTTGCTGTAAAGATTCAAAGAATTTTCCAGAATTAAATAAAGGGTTTCATACAAATTGGGTTCTTTATTTGGATAGTACTCTATCAGCGGAATCCAACAAAATTTGTTTTACAATTTTTGGATTCTCCTACACAAAGTTGTAGCTATTTAAACTTTGAACTGAAGTCTGAAATTCCCCCAAAATGTTCAAATGCTGTCTGTGGGTCCAGGGGACAGGTGTCACTCGCCGAGGCAATCCACACGGGGCTACTGGGTATTTCCCGTGCGTTCACACTAGATCCCAGCGCCGCAGCCGATCAGAACTTCGATTCCCGGTCGCTGACATGCGGGACCCACCGGGTCATCTTCTACCTCCGGCCACCCGTGCCCGCGCGCCGCCGGGCTCGCCGGAGTTCGACGGATTCTGGTCTCCCGGCCATCCCCCGAGCCCTCCATCGCCGCCAGGGCCTAATTTCACGTGCTGAACAAGATGGGACTCCCTCCCCTGGCCGGCGGTGGCTCTAACCTAGCCGGCCACGGTGCGGCGGCTCTGTATGAGCTCAGCGCCGTCGCCCTGCTAACCCAGCCTGCCAAAACACCGGTGGAACGGCACTATAGCATCAGTGGACGCCAAAGAGGATCGTCCAGTGGTTGAAGCAGCCTGGAAATGGCCCTAACCTAGCTCTCATCGGGAGCCCGAACGCCCCACCATAACCGCCGTCGGAAAAGTGTGAAATACGTCGTGCACAATGGTTTTCAGGCATTAGATGCAAAAGGACAAATGAACCGTGCGGGAGGGTTTCCCATCACACGGCTCACCAACTTGATCTTCTGCGGGAACCTTATGCTTATGTCAGAACAGGCCTGGCAAAAGAAAAGAAGTACGGTCTCGCTTTCCTTTGCCACTCAAGTGTACGGCATCTCATCGCCGGCTAGCCCAGCTCGTGTGTGCAAGATTTGACAAGCTACAGAGGATTGGAGAGCGAAAATTTTGGTGGCGATTACCGGATGCTCTGTTTGAGGTCGCCGGGACAAAATCTCCAAATTGGCCGCCGATCCTCCACGGTTTGTTCCAGGCTTTGGAGGAGAGCAGCACCACGATGGCGCGCTCCCATGGCCGGGCTTGCTCAGACGTGACAACCCTTGTGGAAGGCTGCCCGCGTGCGCCCGGTCGTTGGCTGGCTGTGGGTCGCCGCGGATGAGGCGTTTAAAGCTCGAAACACACCACGGATGGCTAGGTCTCGCGCTCAGAAGGTGCGGAACGATGGCACAGCGTCGTTGTGCAGCTCGGGGAGGCGCTGTGGCACGGTTTAGCCGGCTCCCGATGGCTTTCCAGAGGGGGCGGCGAGCTCGGTTTCGTTTTCGGGATAACACGCGCATGAGGAGGAGAAATACCCGTGGTCGCCTTGGCTACGCGGGAAGAATCACGTGGAGAGGCGCCGCCGACTCCCGTGCTGCCAGCGGCCCGGGCGAAGAGCAGGAGGTGGAGCTTTGGGGCGTGGAGCAGCCGCTCGGTGTCGCCCCGGGGTTAAACTTCGGTGGAGTGAGGAACAGAGAGAAAAACTTAAGTGTTAAGTCTATTCATTCCCATGACATGTGGGCCCCACTAGTCAGTACCTCTTCTCCTCAAAAGATCTCCAAAGTTTGGCAATTATCCAACCCAAATGTTTGAAAGTTGGAAACTGAGCTCATTTGAATAGTTTGAACAATTTCCATCCAAATTCAAATGTTTATTTGAATCCCTTGCACATTTAACTCCATTTGGAAAAATGGGCAGCAAACTTTTTCAAAAATTAATGAAACTTTGCCTACCCACTAATTTGGACCTAAGGAATCCAAATATGCAATTTGATTCTTGTGTTAGCTGCTGCAAACAAGGTTTTTGAACACAACAGTTTTGAATCCCCATTATGTCCTCCCTCATTTAAATTTGGTTTGATCCTTTAGTTCCAAATCTGATTTTTAAACCCTTCCTTTGCACTTGAGTTCTTCACTTCTGTGGTTTTAATCCACATGAGGTCCATCCATGCAGTAACCCTAAGTTTGTTTAGAAGAATCTCACATATGTTATCATATGTGGAAAAAGTTTCAACTAAGCCCCTTTTTCAGACACATGACTCCAACATTTGTGCAAACTCATGTTTCTTTGTATTCACATTTTTGGGACCTTTACAGAGGGGGGGGGGACTCGGTGACTTAGGCAGCAGGGGGGCAACTCGGCGACTTGGGCAGAGGGGGTGCGGCTAGGGGGGTTGTATTTATTAGGGGGGAAAAAGAGAGTCCTAGGGGTGGAAATAAAGAGTCCTAGCAGTATGGGACTCAACCAAAGAGTCCTAGGGGTAGAAACAAAGAGTTCTAGCAGTATGGGACTCAACCAAAGAGTCCTAGGGGTGGAAACAAAGAGTCCTAGAGGTGGGGGATTTAACCAAAGAGTCCTAGAGGTGGGGGACTTAACCAAAGAGTCCTAAAGGTGGGGACAGGGTTTCCCCCTCAAGGGCTGCGTCCAAGGGGTCTCCCCCCTAATTGGTGCATCCAATTTGGGGGAAAATTCCCCCTAGGGTAATTTTGGGAAATTTGGGGAAAATCAGGAAAAATTGGGAAGAATTTTTGGGAAGGGGGAAATTTGGGGAAAATTTGGGATGGCTCAATTTAGCTATTTTATTTTCATTACTCTCCATTTCTATATTCCTTTCTTTATTTATATATTCCTTTCTCCATTTCTATATTCCTTTCTCCATTTCTACTTCTTTTTAAATGCTTCTCTACATGAAAAATGTATGCAATGCATGGTAGTGAAATTGAGGGTGTTACAAACCTACCCGCCTTAAGATGAATCCCGCCCTCGAGGTTCGATAGAGTGGAGAAAAGATGGGGGAATTCCGCCTTGAGATCTTCCTCACGTTCCCATGTAGTTTTGGCTTCCCTGTGATGGCTCTATTGTACCTTGCACCAACAGATTACTTTGTTCTCCCTTTCCTTCACATCCAAGATTTTGACGGGGTGTTCCCCGTAGGTCAGATCCTCTTGAAGCTCTAGCTCATCCATCGGTACTTGTTCTTCTGGTACTCTTAGGCACTTCTTGAGTTGGGATACGTGAAACACGTCGTGCACGTCGGAGACGTGCGTTGGCAGCTCTAGTTGATAGGCTACTTCTCCTCGCTTGCCCAAAAATCTTGAATGGCCCGCTGTAGCGAGGTGCTAACTTGCCTTTGACGTTGAACCATCGTTGGCCTCGGATAGACGATACCTTAAGATACACGAAGTCTCCCACTTCAAAGGTCAATCTTCTTCGCCTATTGTCCGCATAACCCTTTTGTAATGACTGAGCGGCCTTCAAGTTTTCACGTATCATTTGGACTTGCTTTTCGACGTCTTGCAGCACTTCGGGTCCGAATACTTGGCTTTCTCCAGTTTCATTCCAGAACAGCGGTGTTCTATACCGTCTACCATACAATGCTTCGAAAGGTGACATCTTCAAGCTGGCTTAGTAGCTGTTGTTGTACGAGAATTCAGCATATGGCAAGCTCTTATCCCAACTACGCCCATGTTTCAAGGCGCAAGCTCTCAACATGTCTTTCAAAATCTGACTTGTTCTCTCAGTTTGCCCGTCGGCTTGCGGGTATAATACAGAGCTGAAATTCAATCGTGTACCCATGGCTTCATGCAGCTTTTTCCAGAACCTAGAGGTAAATTAAGAATCTCGATCTGAAACTATCCTCTTCGGAACTCCATGACGACACACGATTTGCTCCATATACAGCTTGGCTAGTTGTGCGACGGTGTACTTGGTTCTAACAGGAAGGAAATGTGTTGTTTTCGTCAATCGGTCCACGATAACCCAAATAGAGTCGTAACCCGACTGAGTACGCGACAATCCAACTATGAAATCCATGCTGTTGTCTTCCCACTTCCACTCGGGTACTTTTAATGGCTGCAACAATCCAGCGAGTCTTTGATATTCGACCTTCACTCAATTGGCACATGTCGCATAAGGCAACATATTCAGCGATGTCCCTTTTCATACCATCCCACCAATAGCATGTTTTCAGGTCCTTGTACATCTTTGTACAGCCGGGGTGTATGGAATAAGGTGAGTCATGTGCATCCTTTAATATCGTGTCGCAGATGTGCTTCATGTTACGCACGCAAATCCTTTTCCCTAACCAAAGCGTGCCTTTCTCATCTTCCTTGAAATCCTTTTCTATGCCTTGTTGGATTCTTTCCTTGATTTCCTCATCTGTTGCTTGGTCATCTCGTATCTCTTGTTCCAGCATTGAGTTCAGTTCGATCACCTCCATCTCGTTCAAGAATCCGAGATGCAACCGTTCAAACTCCTTACGCAGCTCGGGTGGCAGCTCTCGAACCGTGAGTTGATGACAATGCTCCTTTTCGGCTCAATGCATCAGCTACTACATTGGCCTTTCCGGGGTGATAGTTGATTCCAACATCATAATCCTTGATGAGTTACAACCATCGACGTTGCCTCAAATTCAGATCTGTTTGTGTGAATATATACTTGAGGATTTTGTGATCCGTATAGATCTCACATCGGTGACCGAGGATATAATGCCTCCAAATCTTCAAGGCATGTACCACGGCTGCAAGTTCCAGGTCGTGTGTGAGGTAATTCAGCTCATGTTTCTTAAGTTGTCTCTGTGCAGAGGCTACCACTTGGCCTCCTTGCATGAGCACACATCCGAGCCCTTGTCTTGATGCGTCACAATATATGTCGAAAGTCTTGCTCACGTCCGGCAATACCAAAACTGGCGCTGTTGTCAATCTCTCCTTTAGCTCCTCAAAGCTGTTTTGACACGCTGGTGTCCACTGAAATGCTTTCCCCTTCATCAGAAATGAAGTCATAGGCTTCGCTATTTTGGAGAAATCCTTGATAAACCGGTGGTAGTATCCAGCCATCCCAAGGAAACTCCGAACATCTCTCACATTCTGCGGTTGGTTCCACTTCAACACATCCCTCACTTTTCCGGGATCAACCGATACTCCTCCTTCGGATATGATGTGGCCTACAAACGATATCTCCTTTAGCCAAAATTGACACTTGCTGAACTTAGCATACAATTGATGCTCTCGCAGTTTCTGCAACGTCAACCTCAAGTGTTCTTCATGTTCTTCCTAGATTTTTGAATACACCATGATATTGTCACTTCGTTCAGAGACCTATAATCCACACACATCCTTTGGGTGTCATCCTTCTTGTCCACGAAGAGCACGGGGGCTCCCCACGGTGACGAGCTTGGGCGTATAAAACCCTTATCTAGCTGCTCCTGAATTTGCTTCTTGAGCTCCACTAGATCGTTAGCAGGCATCCTATATGGCCTCTTCGCTATAGGTGCAGTTCCGGGTACTAAATCAATGGCAAATTCAATGTCCCGGTCAGGTGGCATACCTGGAAGTTCTTCCGGGAACACATCTGAATATTCTTGAACCACCAGAATGTTTTCCAATGTCGCTTCTCCGATGTGGTTCAACACTGCCTTCTCGGTTGCCGGTTGGGCTGCCTTGAACTCAATACGAGTACTGTGCTCACTCGTCAACTGCACGATCCTCTGAGCGCATTGATTCACTCCGTTGTGCTTGCTTAACCAGTCCATTCCAAGTATTATGTCAATCCCTTGGGAATACAAGACGATAAGGTTGGCAAGAAAGTCTACCCCCCTTACTTTGCTGCTTACTTTCGGAATAGAATTCAGAATTAAAAGAAGAGATTTCCCAACTATATGCATCAAGGTATATGAGACTAAGCAACTTCTTTTATTAATTTCAGCCTATATGACGATGTGAACACGTGCCGAAGCATCTCACATCTCTCCACTATGTGTGGATGTGGATATTCGCCGAAGCGTCCCACAACTCACACCAAGCACACAATCACAAGCAATCATACTGAAAATTCAGCACACCACTCTTATTCAACCTACTATGATCTAAGCGTTTTATTACAACCTTGTTCAATGGGAGACCTAAACTTAATCGTGTGAACCAGTGCTGTTCTTGCCGTGTGACGGGGGTGGTCCATACATGGGTGCACGCCATGGTGAGTCGGCAGTCCATGTAGGGATAGATGATGCTGGTGCTCCATCTGCTCCCGCGTTGGCACGAGTCTCCTCTAGTTTTTCCAGCATGTATAGCTTTCTTGCGGAGGTAACAGATCTCTTCTTGTGCGTTTGCATAGCGGTTTCCTAACTCCACGAGCAACCTCTGAGACTTGTCAGCAGCTTGTGGGTTGGAAAGAGCTTCTCCATAGGGTCCAATGATCTTCCTTGTATCACTCTTCCGATACGGGTGCAGCCCAAAAGTAGTGTTCTCAAGCTGCTCACGGAAGGCGTAGCACAGTCCGGCAAGTGCATCCCATGCAGCATCATCAATAGCTTCTGCCCTTGTAGCTCTCCATGTGGGTGCGAAGTGTCGAGTGACAACCCTACCGTTAGATAGGATGGTTACTTCAGCCTTCCACTCTTCATGTCCGAGACGAGGGACATTCTTGAGAAGGTATTCCGAGTATAAGCTGCAGCAATCCAGAAACTCTTTGAGCTCCTTGGATATGTGTCCTCCTTCCATTCTGTCGGACCAAAATTCTTGAACTGGATGATTGGCCCGTTCATCATCTTCATTCTCGGCCTCAGCAACGGGTGGCTCCTCTTCGGATTCATCTCCTCCCGACATAGCTTCATGAGGCTCCACGGGGTGTAAGCCCGCGTGAAACTTCTTCTGAGTTACATACCAATTTTGTTCTTGTGGATTGTCTTCCATGTCGTCTTTGATTGGTTCCACCTCTTCCGGATCCTCTTCGTCATGCATAGATCTACTGACCTCATCTTCATCATGAGGTTCCATCTTCACCTCCTCCCAATATGGTCCATCGGACACCTCAATGGGGTTAAGTGCACTCCCAAGTGGTGGTGGACGAGTCCTTATGCGTGTTGTGCTCATAGTCACCGGCATACATAAATAAGACATGATAAACTTTAGAGAAGAATAAAATAACTCCAAAACTTCAGAAGCTATGAAGGAAGAAAACAGAAGGTGTGGCTGTCCAACGAAGAGAAAAAGAGGGGCTGAAAATAGCACTTTGTGGTGGCTGAATTGACAAGGAAAGTGCAGCAGCAAGCAATTTTTGAAAATAGCAGTTTAGAGGGGTGTTCCTATGTGTTTTAGAGTGTCCATTCTACCTAGGCTTGCGTTCTACGGTCAACGTGGCTCTGATACCAATTTGTGACACCAGGTTCCAAAAATGAACCAAGTGAATGCATATGTGTACCTAGGATGTTCATCACACATACACATGTATTCCACAAACTGAAATTCAGAATATAACCACGTACGAATAATGTTTAAGTACTTTATTACATTAACTCAATGTCTCACTCATGAATATCTAACTTATTCTTGCAGCGGAAGACTCTAAACGACAGCGAAAAATGACTAAAACAGCAGTCTCCAACTTCAACTCCACAGGCATTGTGACGCCCTCAATTCTGTCGAAAACCACGGAACCGAGAACTAATGCATATGTGTGCCCAGGATGTTTATCACACATACACATACGTTCCACAAACTGAATTCAGATTATATATTACCACGAATAACAGAGTTTATTACAATACCTCATGAGTCTTGGACTCATGCTCACAGCGGAAATCTTAATTCTATGCAGCGGAAGTCCTTATTTAAATGCGGAAGCAAAAACTAATGCGGAGGCAAAACTAAGCAGAAGTGGCTCCATCTCTACTCCCTCCACAGGCAAGGTTGAGAACAGATCACACGCCATAGTGCTCTACTTGATCTTCATAGTAGCCTTCTCTTGCTGTTGATTAGGAAATAGTAATGCAAGTTTGAGCACAATGATGTACTCAGCAAGTGCGGGAATAACACATGATATGCAGTTCATAAACAAGGTAGGTATAAAAGGCTTATTTGCAGAAAAGCAGATTTATGAGACCATGATAAAACAGCAACTTAACTTTAGATGAACGTAATCCCAGCATGTATTAAATTACCAACATACCTCCATCACTTCCCGTGTTCCATCCGAACATTAACCAATCCTTTATTCATACTCACGAATACCTCCTCGTATTCGCTACCATCTCACCTCATAAAACAACCTCGTCTCGCACTGAGACCAATCTCATGTCATGACCCATCAGTCATGCAACCATCTTATCATCCCAACTCAACAGTTTCAAACCAAACCATAACCAAACCAATAACCATAACCAAGAACCTTCCCAATAACCATTCCAATAACCATCCCATTAATCATCCCATCTAATCATGGCAGTTTAGCCAGGTGCTCGTGACCGTAAGCTCGGCTATCATGATAGTTTTTATAACTCTGCAGAGTTTGCACCTCTTTACCCACAAGTTTGTGATTTCGTCACCAGTCGGCGACTGCAGAACCTCCATTATACCAGTACACAACCGTCGGTGTATGGTCAAGAGATCACAAAATAGCCTTTACAAAGGGGTTACTAGATGTATGGACTCACTAAGGTTTCACCGGCAGGCTAGAATCTCCAATTCTCCCACCCACGGGCCCCCTCTTGTGCCATGCAGTTCCCAGGGCAGTCCTCACTCGACTCCCATTCCCCGCGCCTTCCACAGTCCATAACACTCTAGCAACTTACCTAATTACTCAGCTAAGCCGCACCCATACTTGGCCTTGTGGAGGCACTGTTATCCTGGCATGTGCATGCATGAACCGGTCCTTAGATCTACGGTAAGCAAAACCACCATCTCATGCTACCTCATTCACAAACCCAGGCTTGCCTAGATCTCCCTCCGATCCATTGTTCATTAACATCATCAGTTCCTTATTATCATTACGAGTGCAGTTAGCTAGACACATCTATCTCGCTTCCCAATCCCATAGGCTCAACGAAGCATAAAGCAAAAACCATACCCGACTCCTAAACTTCCCAGGCGACAAGGATGGTTTAATCAAAACTAGTAAACTCCTATAAAAGGGTTTTCCATCATCTTTGACTCAGCACACACACCTTTTCGCAAAACAAAATAGTTTTATCCAAAAAAAATATAGGATCAACATGGTCAAGGAGCACTTGCCTTGTTCTTGCGGTTCCGGTTGTTCTTGATTCTCAAAACCTTGTTGCTGCAGCTCGTCGTAGACAGCTCCCTGATTTTGTCCTGCTATGTAGGATTCACGTGCATATAAAATTCACAGCAATCAATATCATGCACAAACCCTAAACTAGATGCGATGATGCACATGCATGCTATCCTATGATTAGTTTTATTAGATTGATCTGTACGTGTTCTTGCATGGCTTGCATGGTCAGAGGTGTTCGTATCAAAGATGAACGTGGCGATGATCTTGTCTTTTAGATCAAACTGATCATCGAGTGATCTGCCCACGAGAAGGCTTCTGTTAGAAAGGAATCGAAGAACAGATGCAAAGAGATGAACACAATGATGTCGTAAGGTGGTATTGAAGTCCTACCTCACGCTCTCCTTGACTTCGAGGTCCTCCTCAGACCGCTTGGTTCTTCTCTGATGATCTCCCTTGTTGTGCTTCGGCGATGTTTTGCTCGGCGAGTTAGGGCTAGGGCTCTAAGTCGTCGGCTCAGGAGTTGAAAGAGAAGTTTATGGTTTCGGCCATAGGTTTTGGGTTCTATTTATAACCGGGAAGAGAAGAGTCCTAATCTGATTGGATCCCGAATAAGAGTCTTATTCAGATTTTTGTTGGATCCTAACGTCTTATCTTTGGTAACATCGTGGAATGTAGATCGGTTCCTGTTGCGTAATGGTATCTTTACGCGTAAAAACCGCTCCAGAACTTGTTACTTCCGCAATGATGAGCTCCGGAAGCTCCACGTGTCCTCCGGGGCCTGGTATCTCCTCCTCCGCAGAGACGAGCTCCGGTTGTGCCACGTGTCATGAGCGAGACCACCCTCTTCTTCGGAGGTGAGCTCCGCGCACGCCACGTGTTGGCGCCGGTCTTCCCCCTCTTCTTTCCTCAGGGACATGCCCCGAGGTCGACACGTGTCTAGCTGCGATGGACCTCCTGGAGATAAGCTCCGGTGGCGACACGTGTTCAATAGATCCGGACTTCTCTGAGATGAGCTCCGAGATTGACATGTATCCGTGCGACTGGTCCTCTTATTTCCGCGAGGACTAGCTTCGAGGATGACACGTGTCCTATGAAAAATGCCTTTGCTTCTTCCGCAGAGGCTAGCTCCGCGGGCAGCACATGTCCCACAGGGTCGGACCTCTTTCCAATTGCGGAGGTGACCCCCGAGCCGGCCACGTAGCCAGTTCAGCAGCGGACCTCTCCCAATTTCTCGGGGATGAGCTCCGAACACGCCACGTGGTCTGCTGGCCGTGGAAGTTGGCTTCGGTGCTCTCAGAGAGCTTTATTGGCTATCCTTTTGATACTTGTCTATGTTCCTTCTTTTCTTAAAATGTTTTTCTTCTTCATAAAATATGAACATATGCTGACACCCGAGATGAGGGTGTCACAAATCTACCCCCCTTAAATTGAATCTCGCCCTCGAGATTCGTTAGTAGGAAATAGATGGGGAAATTCTGCCTTGATATCCTCTTCACGTTCCCATGTGGCTTCGGCTTCAGTGTGATGGCTCCATTGTACCTTGCACCATCGAATCACTTTGTTTCGGGTGACCCTTTCTTTACGTCCAAGATTCGGACAGGGTGTTCTGCGTAAGTCAGGTCCTCTTGAAGTTCAAGTTCTCCCATTGACACTTGTTCCTCTGGTACTCTCAAGCACTTCTTGAGCTGGGATACATGAAACACGTCATGTACGTCGGAGAGGTGGTTTGGGAGCTCTAGTTGGTAGGCTACTTCACCTCGCTTGTCCAAAATCTTAAATGGTCCGATGTAGCGAGGCGCTAGTTTGCCTTTGACGTTAAAACGTTGTTGGCCTCGGATTGGCGATACCTTAAGGTATACGAAGTCTCCTACTTCAAAGGTCAACTTCCTACGCCTATTGTCCGCATATCCTTTCTGTCATGACTGAGCAGCCTTTAAGTTTTCCCGTATCGTTTGGACTTGCTTTTCAGCCTCTTGTAGTACTTCGGGTCCAAACACCTGGTTCTCTCCAGTCTCGTTCCAGAACAGCGGCGTTCTACACCGTTTGCCATATAAGGCTTCGAAAGGCGACATCTTCAAGCTAGCTTGATAGCTGTTGTTATAGGAGAACTAGGCATACGGTAAACTCCTATCCCAACTACGCCCACGTTTCAAGGCGCAAGCTCTCAGCATGTCCTCCAAAATTTGGTTCGTCCTCTCGGTTTGCCCATCTGTTTGTGGGTGATAGGCGGAGCTAAAATCCAGTCATGTACCCATGGCTTTCTGCAGCTTCCTCTAGAATCTAGAGGTAAACTGAGAATCTCGATCTGAGACTATCTTCTTGGGAACTCCATGACGGCACACGATCTGCTCCATGTACAACTCTGCCAACTGTGTAACGTTGTAACCGGTCTTTACCGGAAGAAAATGGGTGGTTTTCGTCAACCGGTCCACAATGACCCAGATGGAGTCGTATCCTGACTGAGTTCGTGGCAATCCGACAATGAAGTCCATATTGATGTCCTCCCATTTCCATTCAGGTATTTTCAGAGGTTGCAACAATCTAGCGGGTTTTTGATGTTCAGCTTTCACCCGTTGGCATGTGTCGCATAAGGCAACGTATTCGGCTATATCCCTCTTCATACCATCCCACCAATAGCAAGTTTTCAAGTCCTTGTATATTTCGGTGCTCCCTGGATGTATGGAATAGGGTGAATCATGTGCCTCCCTTAATATCATGTCGCGAAGGTGTCTTAGGTTTGGCACACAAATCCTTTTTCCTAGCCAAAGCGTACCCTTTTTATCCTCTTTGAAATCCTTCTCTATCCCTTGTCGGATTCTTTCCTTGATCTCCTTGATCCCCTCGTCCGTTGCTTGGCCCTCTCTTATTTCTTGCTCCAATGGGGAGTGGATCTCTATTATCTCCACGTTATTCAAGAATCCGAGGTGTAACCGTTCGAACTCCTTTCGTAGTTTAGGTGGTAGCTCCCGAACCGTGAGTTGGTGACATGCTCCCTTTCTGCTCAGTGCGTCAGCGACTACATTGGCCTTCCCGGGGTGGTAGTTGATTCCCACATCATAATCCTTGATGAGTTCTAACCATCGATGTTGCCTCAAATTGAAGTCTGTTTGTGTAAATATGTACTTGAGGCTTTTATGATCCGTATAGATCTCACATCGATGACCAAGGATATAATGTCTCCAAATCTTCAATGCATGCACCACTGCTGCTAACTCCAAATCATGCGTAGGATAATTAAGCTCGTGCTTCTTTAATTGTCGTGAGGCATAGGCTACCACTTGTCCTTCCTGCATGAGTACACATCCGAGCCCTTGTCTGGATGCGTCACAATATATGTCAAAGCTCCTGCTTACGTCTGGCAATACCAGAACTGGTGCCGTGGTTAGCCTTTTCTTGAGCTCCTCAAAACTTTCTTGGCAGGCTTGTGTCCATTGAAAGACCTTTCCCTTCATTAACAACTCCGTCATAGGTTTTGCTATCTTGGAGAAGTCTTTAATGAAGCGCCGATAGTATCCCGCCATCCCAAGGAAACTTCGAATATCCTTCACGCTCTTCGGTTGGTCCCACTTTAGAACATCTTTCACCTTTCCAGGATCAACCGATACCCCTTCCTTGGAAATGATGTGTCCTAGGAAAGATATTTCTTTTAGCCAAAATTGACACTTGTTGATCTTGGCATATAACTGATGCTCGCGCAACTTCTGCAAGGTCAATTTCAGATGTTCTTCATGCTCCTCCTCACTTTTTGAATACACCATAATGTCGTCGATGAAAACCACGATGAACTTGTCCAAGTACTGCATGAAAACCTTGTTCATAAGGTACATGAAGTACGTGGGTGCATTCGTCAATCCAAAAGACATAACGGTATATTCATATGAACCATACCGTGTCCGAAAGGTTGTCTTAGGTATATCGGAGGGCTTAATCTTCAGCTGGAAATATCCCGACCGAAGATCAATCTTGGAGAATACTTGGGCTCCTTTCATTTGATCGAACATGCCCTCTATACGGGGCAGAGGGTATTTATTCTTGATTGTCACCTCGTTGAGAGACCTGTAGTCCACGCACATCCTTTGGGTTCCGTCCTTCTTGTCCACGAAAAGTACCGGGGCTCCCCATGGCGACTAACTTGGACGGATAAAACCCTTCTCCAACTGTTCTTGAATTTGCTTCTTGAGTTCAACTAACTCGTTGACGGGCATCCTATATGGTCTCTTAGCTATGGGTGCAGTTCCAGGTACCAAATCTATGGCAAACTCGATGTCCCGGTCAGGTGGCATACCTGGAAGTTCTTCCGGGAACACATCCGAAAATTCCTGAACCACTGGAATGTTGTCCAATGCTACTCCTTCAACATGGTTCAAATCCGCCCGTTCGGTTGCTTGCTGGGCTGACTCAAACTCGACACGGATACCGTGTTCGTTTGTCAACTGCACGCTTCTCTCAGCGCATTGGATTACTCCATTGTGCTTGCTTAACCAGTCCATTCCAAGTATGATGTCAATTCCGTGGGAGTCCAAGACAATAAGGTTGGCAAGGAAGTCTACCCCCCTTATTTTAAGGCTTACTTTAGGACATACTATATTAGTCCTCATTTCTCCTCTGGGAGAATTAACTAACATAGCACATTCTAGGTGGGATATGGGTAGATGATGTTTGGCAACATATTCGGATGATATGAAGGAATGTGATGCTCCAGAATCAAATAAAATGGTGGCTGGGTTGGAGTTGGCAAGGAACATACCAATTGCGACGTCCTCAGCCTGGTGTGCTTCTTCAGCAGTGACATGGTTAATGTGGCCACGAGCATAGTTCTGCGGTCCACGGTTCCCTTGGTTGTCCCCTCCGTTTGGTCGTTGTCTGCTTGGGCACGCTACCTTGCTGTCCAGGACCTCTCTTTGGGCACTGGTTAGCGAAGTGGCCTACTTCCCCGCATGCAAAGCATGCCCTGTTGCCTACGGCAGCGGGTACTTTGGGGCGGGGGTTTTGAACAGGGGCGCCATTGTTAGGCCGGGGCGCTGGAGGCATGGGCACTCGAGGTGCCGGTGCAACGAATCGTTGCTGTGGTGGCTGACAAGGCCGGTACGTAGGAGTGGTCGATCCATGCTGCGGTGCAGGAGGCATGTACCTAAGTCGTACGTTGCTCCCTTGGGGCTGGTACGGCATCTTCCTTTTGCACTCTCGCTCGATCTCTTGGATCTTGTTTTCCACCACAATAGCCTTATCAACCAGCTTCTGGAAGCTTAAGTAGTCATTGTTGAGGAGCTGAACTTGGATCTCATTGTTCAACCCTCTCATGAACAGGTACTGCTTCCTCTGATCTGAGTTGACATCTTCGGGGGCATACCGGGACAGTTGTATGAACTTGTTGAGATATTCATTCACACTTTTCTGTCCTTGGCGGAGACCTTCAAACTCCTGCCTCTTGAGCATCATTACGCCAACAGGGATGTAGTGGGAGCGGAAACTTTCCTTGAACTCAGTCCAAGTGATTGTCTCCGGGTTGGCATGGGCGTTGCTCAAGGCATCCCACCAGTCAGCAGCTGCTCCCATCAGTTGGTGCAACGCAAAGAGAACCTTCTCTCGGTCGTTTCACTGAACAATGGCAAGCTTCTTCTCCATGGATTTCAACCAATCATCGGCCTCCATTGGATCGCTTGCTTGAGCAAAGGTGGGTGGTCGAGTTCTCATGAACTCTCCCAACCTGTTATGAGCCGGCGGTGGTGGTGGCGGTGGTGCCGGAACGGGGTGTTGGTTGGCCTGTAACGGACCCAAAGTTTGGATCATGGTTTGCATAAGCTGGTTTTGCATGGCCATCAACCTTTCTAGGTTGTTTTCGCCAGCTCCGGGGTTAGCAGGAACTTCCTCGTGGTCATCTTCCTGGACGTTCCTTCGGCTGGCGTTTCCTCTCACCATCTGTGAGAGAGAACGAAATAGAATAGAAGGTTAGGTAGGTCCTTTCAACTATATGCATCAAGGTGAGTTGGACTATATATATTATCCCTTATGAGGATGTGAGCAAGTGCCGAAACATCTCACACCTCCTTCTTCTTATGTGTGGATATGGACAACGTTTTTGAGACGTCCCACCACTCACACTAAGCACATATTCACAAATAATCATCACAAGGGCCCACTCAACTCTTATTCAAGGATGGTTTCCTATGTCAAGGTGGTTTTAAAGGCCAATCTAAGCTATTCACCCTAGGGTGCTTGTAACTCCTTCTTGGGGGTTAACCCGTAGTTTTATTATCTATCTAAGGCTTTCTATCTAGGCGTGTAACCTACTGTCAATCCGTGGCTCTGATACCAATCTGTGACGCCCTCAATTCTGTGGAAAACCACGGAACCGAGAACTAATGCATATGTGTGCCCAGGATGTTTATCACACATACACATACGTTCCACAAACTGAATTCAGATTATATATTACCACGAATAACAAAGTTTATTACAATACCTCATGAGTCTTGGACTCATGCTCATAGCGGAAATCTTAATTCTATGCAGCGGAAGTCCTTATTTAAACGCGGAAGCAAAAACTAATGCGGAGGCAAAACTAAGCAGAAGTGGCTCCATATCTACTCCCTCCACAGGCAAGGTTGAGAACAGATCACACGCCATAGTGCTCTACTTGATCTTCATAGTAGCCTTCTCTTGCTGTTGATTAGGAAATAGTAATGCAAGTTTGAGCACAATGATGTACTCAGCAAGTGCGGGAATAACACATGATATGCAGTTCATAAACAAGGTAGGTATAAAAGGCTTATTTGCAGAAAAGCAGATTTATGAGACCATGATAAAACAGCAACTTAACTTTAGATGAACGTAATCCCAGCATGTATTAAATTACCAACATACCTCCATCACTTCCCGTGTTCCATCCGAACATTAACCAATCCTTTATTCATACTCACGAATACCTCCTCGTATCCGCTACCATCTCACCTCATAAAACAACCTCGTCTCGCACTGAGACCAATCTCATGTCATGACCCATCAGTCATGCAACCATCTTATCATCCCAACTCAACAGTTTCAAACCAAACCATAACCAAACCAATAACCATAACCAAGAACCTTCCCAATAACCATTCCAATAACCATCCCATTAATCATCCCATCTAATCATGGCAGTTTAGCCAGGTGCTCGTGACCGTAAGCTCGGCTATCATGATAGTTTTTATAACTCTGCAGAGTTTGCACCTCTTTACCCACAAGTTTGTGATTTCGTCACCTGTCGGCGACTGCAGAACCTCCATTATACCAGTACACAACCGTCGGTGTATGGTCAAGAGATCACAAAATAGCCTTTACAAAGGGGTTACTAGATGTATGGACTCACTAAAGTTTCACCGGCAGGCTAGAATCTCCAATTCTCCCACCCACGGGCCCCCTCTTATGCCATGCAGTTCCCAGGGCAGTCCTCACTCGACTCCCATTCCCCGCGCCTTCCACAGTCCATAACACTCTAGCCTTCACGAATAGCGCCGAGCATCCCCAAGGCGAGGAACTCGGCCTAATGAAACCCTTGCTCAACAGATCATTGAGCTGTTCTTTCAGTTCCGCCAGCTCATTTGGAGCCATCTTGTATGGTCTCCGTGATATGGGCGTAGTCCCGGGTGCGAGCTCAATCTTGAACTCGACATCCCGCTCAGGTGGCATGCCCGGAAGATCGTCCGGGAACACGTCAGGATACTCCCGGACTACGGGGATGTCTTCTAACTTGAGAACTTCAGCATTATTAATTGCTAAAACTTCCCGGACTGGCGTGTCTAACACCATGGAATGCGGACGGTGGAATGGAGAATTTAAGTGAACCGTCCGTGTCCGAGTCTCTAGGACAGCGCCATGGTATTGCAGCCATGACATCCCTAAGATTGCATCAATCTTCTGTCCCATAAGAATTATCAAGGTGGTGGGATATAGTTTCCCACCTAAGCACAGAGGTGCCTTTGGAATCATCATATTAGCTGAAATCTTCCCTCCCGGTGAGCATATCATATAAGTGCAGTCGGTTGGGAAGACTTGCAATTGATGTTTAGCCACATAGGATGCACTTATAAAGCTGTGGGTTGCACCAGAATCAAATAATATGACGATGGCCTGATGGTTGAGAGTAAACGTACCCGCCAGCACGTTGTCTCCCTCTGGGGCGTCCTCACTGTCGAGGTTGCGGACGCCTCCAGTCCGCTGACCAACCTTCTTCGCCGGAGGTCGGCCTCGAGCACCGCCCTGAAACTGGGCTTGCCCGCTGCTCTGCTGCCCCTGGGGACAGTCCTTCGCAAAGTGGCCCGCCTGGCCACACGTGAAGCAGGTGAAACGGGGCGGTCCCCCGCTGATCGGTGGACGGAAACCTGGGGCGCGTTGTGGCGGTGGAAACGCCCGGGGTACCGTCTGCTGCTGCTGCTCTCTTGGTGGTGGCATCGGCGGACGGAACGGAGGTGCCTGAAAGGGACGTCCCCCGAACCGTTGCGGTCGCGCCGGTGGTTGCCACTGCTGCCCGGATGGTGTCCGATACACCATACGGTACTTCTAGGGAGCGCCACTCCCACCGCTGCTAGGTGGAGCGCTACGCTTCCTCTGCTCAGCTGCTAACTCCCGCTGAGCGTCCTCTTGCATGATGGCGGCATTGACTAGGTCGTTGAATGTGCTGCGGTTCCATTGTACGAGGTGGGTCTTCATTTCGGGATGTAACCCCCGATAGAAGTGCTCCCTCTTCTTCTCCTCCGTGGAGATGTAGTCTGACGCATACTGCGCCAGATGGTTGAAGGCACGGGAGTAGTCGTGGGCACTCCTCCCGCCCTGCTTCAGTTCCAAAAATTCTTGGAACTTTCTCTTCATTATTCCGGGAGGGATGTGATAGGCGCGGAACGCCTCCCGGAACTCTTGCCATTCCACGGCATGGCCAGCCGGTCGTGAGGCGACATAATTCGCCCACCACGCACCAGCGGCACCGTGGAGCTGCTGCGCTGCGAACAGTGTCTTCTGCCGCTCCGTACACAGGAGCAGCCCGAACTTGGACTCGATAGTCCGCAGCCAGTTGTCCGCCTCCAGTGGTTCTTCAGCTTCGGTGAACACTGGAGGGTGCGTACTCATGAACTCCGAGTACGACACTTCGCGGGGCTCACGAGGCCCTCGCTCTTGACGTCCTCCCGCCTGGGACGTATTCTGCACGATCGTGCGGAGCAGGTCGGTCTGCTCCTCACGACCTCCCACCAATGCCGCTATCACATCCGCTAGAGTAAGCGGAGGCGGCGGTGGTGGCTGCTGCTGCGGGGTGCTGTCGTAGGCCGGTGGCTGGGAGTCATCGCCTCCACCTTGGCTAGAGCCACCAACCTCGTGCGTGGTCCTAGTACGAACCATCTGCAACCATACGACATTAAACATCAGTCCCGCAACATTTTGCATGCAGTCCAATAGAACTGGGCGTAAACATTATGACAACCAAAACATGCAAAATATCTCGTAAGTAGATAATGTAATAACTTTGCACAAGCTACCCCATTACCAGACCAAACACAAGTTAGCTTAATCCAACTTGATGAACCCCCTCTTTGGAAGCTCACCATAACTGGGTTTGGTCTCTACGAGACATTATTATTGCGTTGTCATCACGTATAACACCCTTAGGGTACAACACCCTTTTCAATGAGTTCAACCGTCATTCTTCTGTCAGAATGACCAGTTGCTACCTATTCCAAGTTTTGATCTGGTTCTGGGCATTTTCATGACTCAAGTTGAATACCAAAGTTAAAGTTAACTTCAGTATCTTTCCAACAAGTACTCATTTGCCCCCAGATTAGCTTTGATTAAAAAGTTATGCTAATTCAAAGTTAGCAGAATTTCTGGAAGAATTTTAACAGCACCTCCCTTGGAGGTGGCTGTTTTCAACCCTGATTTCCACTAAATTCTGTGCTGAGACTTCAGAAACTTTGAATTGCAAAGATGTCACACATCTTCTACTCTTTCTAAGGATGTATTATATGAAAATTTTAGATTTTTCTACTGGGAGTTTATCCTTGAAAAACAGAACAGTCCAGAGAATGTTTTAACACTGTCCTAATTCTGGACAGTTACATGTCTCTGGGATTTAAGCCATCTTAAGGTGAGTTTTAGCTCTGGAAGTCTACAACAAAGTTGTAGAATACTTAAATACCTTTCCAGAACTATATGGCACACCTCTCTCGGCTAAAGACCTGTGAGTTATGCCCTGTTGAAGATCAGCAAACTTGCTGTCCCAAAACAGAGCACTCTGTTTTTCAGTCTTTTTGGAACTACACTCATCACTATCCCATTCTTATACCCAACCAGGGTCCTAAATGTGGAACCTATAGATTTTTAATTCCTTGTTATCATTATTTTCATGCATATGCCTACAATATTTCGGTACTACGTTCCTTACAAAAGAAAATCCTAACCGGATCATACCGGCATATACGTCTCAAGTGTGGCACTAAACGGTCTCTCGCACACGTTTTCTACACGGATACAATACGTGGTTAGTACCTGCAGAAGACCACATAATGATGGTGCACTCAAAGTTTGTTCATGTCAGGCAGTTCCATATTTAAAAGTAAATACAAACGCCCGTATCATTGTCATACGGCCGTCCTTGAGCTAAGTCACGTCTCAAGGCACGTGATCGTGTTTCAACACCACACGACGGGGAACCCGAGTATGTCATGAACGGGTCGTCACGGTTGGGAATGTTATCAACCCAACAGATACCACCTACTGTCCTGCAGGGCACGCCGATGGCAAGCGCTGTGTATGTCCTCCTGGGCTATTTCCAGACGAACACACTCTCGCGTTACTGACCACGCGATGGGGTCTCCACTTACTTGCCTAATGCACGCTAGGGATCAGCGTTTCATATGAACTCAGGGACATGAAGAGTCCAAGAGGTTCATATTGACATCTCACACCAAGCTGTGAGATCAATCCCTGAACCACGTTCCTCGTCAGGGAGAGCTAACCGAAATTGAACCGCTTTCGGTGGCGTTCCTTACCCTACTTACCAGAGCGTAGGTGCGTCGTTACATAATTGAAATTCAGAATTATAACACATAAGTTAGTCTTTGCCACTTTAGGTAACTATGCTAATATAGTCCTTACTTGGGCAACTACCGATTCCTCACCGTATACCTAAGTTTTTCCCATAATGCAGTCCTTAAGTACTGTGCTATCCCCACTGCAGCTCTGATACCAGGCTGTGGCGGACCGGAATCCGCTCATCCAGGATCGCAGAGGGTGGTGCCGCGCGATGCGACACCCGACAGCACACGTCATAAGAACACAATATATTACATGGGAAAAACAGCTGAAACTGTACAAACAAGTACAAACTTCAGTTACAATTATTGTTCTATTACACAGCGGAAGACTACACTATACAACTCACGCCCGCCTATTTAGCAAAAGTCGGTTGCCCAGCCCTAGGGCAACCCACACTAGCTGCACGTCTCAGCTCAGCGCGGCGTGTACGGCTCCCACTCAGCCGTGGTCCCCGACGGAGGGTAACCCTCGCCGGTGGACTCGTACTCCGAGTCCGTGGGTGGCTCCTCACCTGAAAAACACTTAAGCAGCAACCGTGAGCACAAAGGCTCAGCAAGGCTTAACCGACTCACCTAAGCATGGAACTCTATATGAGGTGTACAATGGACATAGGATAGTAACATTTCAGCAAAACGACACGCCTACAAGTTCATCCTTAGTTCCTCTTTTAGCAACAAGTTAACAGTTCATGAAATCTGAAATTTAGTAAGCAGTAGCACACATGTAGCAATACAATTATATCAATCAGCATCATTGAATCAACATATTTCATCCATTAGTCTACGTTACGACGCAGTGAACAAGCAGTACTCGTCACCGCGAGGGACGGCGAATCGACTCGATATACACCTGCAGGGAAAACCCAAAGAGCACGTCACGTACGCCCACCCGTGGAGCTGCACAGCACGCTCACTCGATGTCGTACGGGACAACCTTTCACCCAACAGCCCAAACGTCGAACCGGTCGCACCGAAACGAGCAGGAGGTTCCCCCACACGGAGCATCTCTCTATGCCCGTTGGCAGATTTCCACCTTGCTGCCCTCAACCTACACCTATAAATCGGTGTGCTATGCCTCGACGCCCGGAGGTTTAGGCTACATCGGTTTATCGGGGCCCATATATCCGATATGCCTTCGGTACGTTCAATACTTGTTCAGCAGGGCCGCACACGGATCGGTCCTCAATCGACACGGGCAGGGCTGCGCACACAAGACTCTCTCTTGCTGCGCCCTAGCCCCTTCCTAGTCTCATTTTCATTACTAAAGTGATCTCACATCACTCAACCGAACCCGTGTGTCCCAAGCCTATCTCGCGAGTAGATTCCAACTACTCGACTTGTACCGAAGTCCTATGACTCATTAAGCATAGCCTGTCTACTCGAGGTCCTTGACACTACCCTCACTCTTTTAGGAGCCTTTGGTTATGCAAGTGGGGTTTCATTCATCCTATACCTAATGCACATACATACTTCATATGACACATGTAAACAAAGTAAAACTTTTAGAAAGGGTTAATGCAAACCGGGGCTTGCCTTGTTGCTGCTGGTCAGAAGTTAGTTCTTCGTCCGGAAGGAGGAAGTCCAGCACTTCCGGAGTCTCTTCTTCAACGGCTACACGTTAATGAAATACTATACGTTAATTTAGATGCAAATGTGAGTTTTAGAGTAAAACTTCTACTATTGGTTTTAATAACCAGCCTCTAACACCTGGAACTTTGTTTAAGAATTTAAGGATGAACTGGTGTTGGTGGTTTGGCTTGGACTTAATCACTTGGTTAAATGCTAAGTGGTTTTCCCCCTTTTTCCATATTAACCCCTTAAGTGGTTAAACAGGACAGGGGTGATCTAGAGCTCCAATGGAGCTGAGAATTTTTGTGTGAGTTCCTTGTCACAAGAAAACTCTCTGGACCAAACATTAGCACTTTTCATGGAGTGGTTTGCTCAGAATAATTCTCTTGGCAAATCAGCAAGGAAGAATTAATTCTGAGGTAATACCCCTGTTCATGCTCAAGTTAATGAACTACAATTTCAATTATAGCTCATAGAGTTTGCCTGAATTTTCCTAACATTTTTGGGGTTAAGAATTGCCCAGAACTGAATCTCCAAGTTTTGGAAATTCTCTGAAAATGTTTCTGTATTCAAATGAACACAGCACCTTCCAATTTGAATTGCTCTGACCAAATCAACTCCAAACGGTCTGAAACTTTTACAGGGGTTTACTAATGTCCTAAAGAACATCCTGGCAAAATTTGGGGATTTTTGGATGAACCAAACTCCCTCTAAAATTCCTTTGCTGAAAAGCTTTAAAGAATTTTCTAGAATTAATTAATGGGTTTCATACAAATTGGGTTGTATATCTGGACAGAGCTAGGCAAGATGAATCCAACCCAATTTGAATCACTAAATTTGGAACTTCCTAGCAAAAGTTATGCAGTTCCAAAGTTTGAACCAATTCTGGAATTCAAAATAATTCGGGAAAAGTTCAAACTCTGCCTGTGGGTCCACCCTACACGTGTCAACCGCCGGAATCACGCCACACGGGGCCACAGACCTTTTCCCGCGCCACCACACGGGATCACACGCCACAGCTGATCCGGAGTTTTAATCTTCAGCTGCTGACACATGGGCCCGGCGGGTCTTCTTCTTCCTCTCGCTCCCGCGCCTCCCCCTCGCCGGCGCTGTACTGGAGCTCGCCGGACCCGGCTTCCCGGCCACCTTTCGGCCGGAGACTCACCGCCTGGGGGTTTTCAGGGTCGGGGAACAAGTCTACGGGGTTGGCTCGGGCTGCCGGTGGCCGGAAGTAGGCTGGCGACGAGCCGCGGCCTTCGGTGATGATCGGCACCGTCGCCCGAGCACATTAGCCCGCCAAAAGCTCGGCGGATCCGCTCTAAAGCATCAGTGGAGGTCAGGAAATCTCGGCGTGGCCTCAACCTGGCTCGGAAACGACGGCAAACCGGTTGTCACCGTGCGCCCGCGTGTTCCCGCCATGGCCGCCGACCGAAAAGCTCGAAATTAGCTGTAACCACGGCGTTTCTAGCTAGGGTTGTGGAGGGAAAAGGTTCCCTATCCTCTCTAGCTCTGGTGTGCGCAAAATGAATAACTTTAACCGAGAATTAAGCGTTAATTTCCACAGTTCTTACCCGCGGTTAGGTTTTCCTCGTCCGAGGGAAAAAACTCGAAATTCCGAAGCTACGTCGCCCGGATTGCTCTGAAATTTGGAGAGGAGCAGCGCAGGGAGTTGGCGCACCTTGAGGTGCTCTCGCTCAGTCGTGAAACTGGTTGGTGTGAGCTGCCCACGGGAGCCCGACGTCAGTTTCCACCGGTTGCACCTCGGCTTCGGTGCTGATACTCGAATTACGGCCGACAGGAACCCCGAACGCCGGAGCTGAGCTGGGGAAACTCTTGTGCACGCGCTGGCGCTCCTTTTTCGCGTTGATCGCTTGAGCAGTCGGGACGCGATGCCGGCTTAGGATCGGGACGAACCGGCGCGGCGCCGGCGGCTTGTTTGCTCGGGAGGAAAGATAACAGGGCTCGTGGGAGGGCTGTGGCCGACCGAGCACGGCGTAGGGGAGATAAGGGCGCGGGGAAACTGATGCTTGAAGCAGCTCGGGAGGTGCTTCAGTCGTCGGTCGACCGTGCGGTGGCAGCCGGTGGGAGAGCGCAACTCGCTCGAGTGTGAACTGTGGAACCGATTAACTTAGGCAGTAAGCTTCTCCCCTCTCTTCTCACTGACTAGTGGGGCCCACAGCTCCCCTCTGCCCCAAAATATCTCCAAATTTTTGGCAAATGAGTAATTCAAAAGTTTGAAGTCTCAAACTGAGCCACATTTGCATGTTTGGCCCAGTTTCCCTCAAATTCAAATATTCATTTGAATTCTTTGCACATTTGATCTCCTTTGGAAAAATGGGCAGCAAGACTTTTCAAAAATTAATGAAACTTTGCCTCCCCACTAATTCGGACCTAAGGAATCCAAATATGCCACTTGATCCTTGTGTTAGCTGCTGCAAACAATAGTTTGGACACAACAGTTTTGAATTCCTCATTGGGTGATCATATGTGTATAAACCCTACTTTGTGAAAGTGAAGACTTTCCCTTCTAATCACTCCTTTGATGGAGATCACTTGCTCTTCACAATATTTCACAATCTACCCACAACAAAACTGTTGTGTTGTGAGGTGCAGAAAAGTTTTTGCAAGTCCCTTTTCTTGGGCTTTTACATCCCTCCCCCCTTAAAAGAATCTCATCCCGAGATTATAAAAGAAGAGATAGCGATGTAATAGGGACTTACCCGTGTTGAGAAGCCATGAACTCCGGGTAATTTGAGCGAAGGAACTCCTCGCTCTCCCACGTCGCTTCTTCGGCGGTGTGGTTGCTCCAGAGTATTTTGTAGAACCACAACGTTCTGCTGCGTGTGGTTCTGGCTTTCTCATCAAGAATTCCCACCGGATATTCATCATATGTTAAATCCGGTTTCAGCTCGCCGATGTCTTCGGTAGGAACAGCAGCTGTATGCTTCAAGCATTTTCGCAGTTGCGAAACATGGAAAATATCATGGACACCAGCCAGAGATGCGGGTAGCTCCAATCGATACGCTGCTGGTCCGCACCTCTCGGTGATCGCGTAGGGTCCAATGAAACGGGGAGCGAGCTTCCCCTTCACACCGAATCGGTGTACGCCCTTCATTGGAGACACGCGGAGGTACACGTGTTCCCCAACGTCAAAGTGCAACGGTCTACGCCTCTTATCAGCGTAGCTCTTCTGTCGGGATTGAGCGGCCTTCAAATTGGCTTGAATTGTCCGAACGCGCTCCTCGGCGTCGTTCACCACATCAACCCCGAATGTGACCCTTTCACCGGACTAGCACCAATTTAATGGGGTGCGGCATTTACGACCGTAGAGAGCTTCGTAAGGTGCCATCTTGATACTCGCCTGATAACCGTTGTTGTACGAGAATTCCGCCAATGGTAGGTGATCATCCCAATTCCTACCGTGGTGGATGGCACATGCTCTCAACATGTCTTCCAGGACTTGATTCACCCTTTCTGTCTGGCCATCTGTCTGAGGGTGATAAGCGGAGCTCCTGATCAGCTTAGTACCCAATGCAGCGTGTAGCTGCTCCCAAAAGCGAGATACAAATAATGCACCTCGATCTGAGACAATGGTCTTGGGTACCCCGTATAGGCATAGAATCTTCGCTATGTATAGCTCCGCATATTTGCCGGCATTGTAACGTGTATTCACCGGAATGAAGTGAGCCGTCTTGGTTAACCGATCAACGATTACCCATATGGAATCATGCTTGTTGGCTGTTAGGGGTAATCCCACAATGAAATCCATGCTCACATCTTCCCATTTCCATGCCGGGATCTTCAGGGGTTGCAGCAGCCCTGATTTCTTCATATGATCAGCTTTCACTCGTCTACACGTATCGCACTCGGATACGTACTTAGCTACCTCCCGCTTCATCCGTGTCCACCAAAATTTCTTTTTTAAATCTTGGTACATTTTGTTGCTGCCCGGATGAATGGAGTATTTGGACAAGTGAGCTTCATCGAGGATCTTTTTCCTCAACTCCATATCTCGGGGTACGACTATGCGGTCATTGAACCACAGCGTCCCCTCATCATCTTTCCGGAAACATTTAATTTCTCCATTGTCTATCCGTCTCCGGAGATGTGCCATGCCTTTATCCGTTTTCTGAGCTGCAATGATGTCCTCCCTAATAGTAGGGATGAGGGCAAGGTTGTACAGCGATCCATAAGGAACCAAGTATAAACTTGGCTCTTCCTCCTCCACCGGTGTAATGGTGAGGTGATGGACATGTGATTTCCGACTCAGCGCGTCGGCAACCACATTCGCCTTGCCGGGGTGGTAATGGATCTCAATCTCATAATCTTTGATCAGTTCTAACCACCTCCTCTGCCTCATGTTCAGCTCCTTCTGGGTGAAAATGTATTTCAAACTGTTGTGGTCGGTGTAGAGATGCACCAAGTTCCCCAGGAGATAGTGCCTCCACATTTTCAGCGCCAACACCACGGCAGCAAGTTCAAGATCGTGAGTCGGGTAGTGCTGCTCATGGTTCCGAAGTTGGCGTGAGCCATAAGCGACCACACGTCCTTCCTGCATCAACACGCAGCCAAGCCCAATACCGGACGCGTCACAATACACGTCGAAGGGCTTTGTTGTATCCGGTTGAGCTAAGACCGGGGCTGTTGTGAGATGCTTCACCAATGTTCGGAACGCTCCTTCACACGCCGTGTTCCAAACATATTTCTTCCCTTTTTTCAGCAACTCTGTCATCGGCTTAGCGAGCTTGGAGAAACTCGGAATGAATCTCCGATAGTACCCCGCTAACCCGAGGAAGCTTCTGACTTCATGGACTGAAGTGGGAGCTTTCCATTTCAACACTTGCTCTATTTTGCTTGGGTCAACCGCGATGCCTTCAGCTGAGATGATATGTCCTAAGAACGGCACTTGGCTGATCCAAAATTCGCATTTGCTGAACTTGGCATAGAGTTTGTGGTCTCGCAATCGTTGAAGAACGATCCGCAAGTGTTCGGCATGTTCAGCTTCGGTCTTGGAGTAAACCAAGATGTCGTCGATGAACACTACCACGAACTTGTCCAGCTCCGGCATGAACACCGAGTTCATGAGATACATGAAATGGGCTGGAGCATTTGTGAGACCAAAGGACATGACGAGATATTCGTATAAGCCGTATCTCGTCGAGAACGCCGTCTTCGGGATATCCTCCGCCCGGATCTTGATCTGATGATATCCAGAGCGAAGGTCCATCTTTGAGAATACACTTGCCCCCACCAGTTGATCAAACAAGATGTCAATACGGGGCAGTGGGTACTTATTCTTGATGGTGATGGCGTTGAGCGGCCGGTAATCCACACACAGCCTCAGGGTCTCATCCTTTTTCTTCACGAATAGCGCCGAGCATCCCCAAGGCGAGGAACTCGGCCTAATGAAACCCTTGCTCAACAGATCATTGAGCTGTTCTTTCAGTTCCGCCAGCTCATTTGGAGCCATCTTGTATGGTCTCCGTGATATGGGCGTAGTCCCGGGTGCGAGCTCAATCTTGAACTCGACATCCCGCTCAGGTGGCATGCCCGGAAGATCGTCCGGGAACACGTCAGGATACTCCCGGACTACGGGGATGTCTTCTAACTTGAGAACTTCAGCATTATTAATTGCTAAAACTTCCCGGACTGGCGTGTCTAACACCATGGAATGCGGACGGTGGAATGGAGAATTTAAGTGAACCGTCCGTGTCCGAGTCTCTAGGACAGCGCCATGGTATTGCAGCCATGACATCCCTAAGATTGCATCAATCTTCTGTCCCATAAGAATTATCAAGGTGGTGGGATATAGTTTCCCACCTAAGCACAGAGGTGCCTTTGGAATCATCATATTAGCTGAAATCTTCCCTCCCGGTGAGCATATCATATAAGTGCAGTCGGTTGGGAAGACTTGCAATTGATGTTTAGCCACATAGGATGCACTTATAAAGCTGTGGGTTGCACCAGAATCAAATAATATGACGATGGCCTGATGGTTGAGAGTAAACGTACCCGCCAGCACGTTGTCTCCCTCTGGGGCGTCCTCACTGTCGAGGTTGCGGACGCCTCCAGTCCGCTGACCAACCTTCTTCGCCGGAGGTCGGCCTCGAGCACCGCCCTGAAACTGGGCTTGCCCGCTGCTCTGCTGCCCCTGGGGACAGTCCTTCGCAAAGTGGCCCGCCTGGCCACACGTGAAGCAGGTGAAACGGGGCGGTCCCCCGCTGATCGGTGGACGGAAACCTGGGGCGCGTTGTGGCGGTGGAAACGCCCGGGGTACCGTCTGCTGCTGCTGCTGTCTTGGTGGTGGCATCGGCGGACGGAACGGAGGTGCCTGAAAGGGACGTCCCCCGAACCGTTGCGGTCGCGCCGGTGGTTGCCACTGCTGCCCGGATGGTGTCCGATACACCATACGGTACTTCTGGGGAGCGCCACTCCCACCGCTGCTAGGTGGAGCGCTACGCTTCCTCTGCTCAGCTGCTAACTCCCGCTGAGCGTCCTCTTGCATGATGGCGGCATTGACTAGGTCGTTGAATGTGCTGCGGTTCCATTGTACGAGGTGGGTCTTCATTTCGGGATGTAACCCCCGATAGAAGTGCTCCCTCTTCTTCTCCTCCGTGGAGATGTAGTCTGACGCATACTGCGCCAGATGGTTGAAGGCACGGGAGTAGTCGTGGGCACTCCTCCCGCCCTGCTTCAGTTCCAAAAATTCTTGGAACTTTCTCTTCATTATTCCGGGAGGGATGTGATAGGCGCGGAACGCCTCCCGGAACTCTTGCCATTCCACGGCATGGCCAGCCGGTCGTGAGGCGACATAATTCGCCCACCACGCACCAGCGGCACCGTGGAGCTGCTGCGCTGCGAACAGTGTCTTCTGCCGCTCCGTACACGGGAGCAGCCCGAACTTGGACTCGATAGTCCGCAGCCAGTTGTCCGCCTCCAGTGGTTCTTCAGCTTCGGTGAACACTGGAGGGTGCGTACTCATGAACTCCGAGTACGACACTTCGCGGGGCTCACGAGGCCCTCGCTCTTGACGTCCTCCCGCCTGGGACGTATTCTGCACGATCGTGCGGAGCAGGTCGGTCTGCTCCTCACGACCTCCCACCAATGCCGCTATCACATCCGCTAGAGTAAGCGGAGGCGGCGGTGGTGGCTGCTGCTGCGGGGTGCTGTCGTAGGCCGGTGGCTGGGAGTCATCGCCTCCACCTTGGCTAGAGCCACCAACCTCGTGCGTGGTCCTAGTACGAACCATCTGCAACCATACGACATTAAACATCAGTCCCGCAACATTTTGCATGCAGTCCAATAGAACTGGGCGTAAACATTATGACAACCAAAACATGCAAAATATCTCGTAAGTAGATAATGTAATAACTTTGCACAAGCTACCCCATTACCAGACCAAACACAAGTTAGCTTAATCCAACTTGATGAACCCCCTCTTTGGAAGCTCACCATAACTGGGTTTGGTCTCTACGAGACATTATTATTGCGTTGTCATCACGTATAACACCCTTAGGGTACAACACCCTTTTCAATGAGTTCAACCGTCATTCTTCTGTCAGAATGACCAGTTGCTACCTATTCCAAGTTTTGATCTGGTTCTGGGCATTTTCATGACTCAAGTTGAATACCAAAGTTAAAGTTAACTTCAGTATATTTCCAACAAGTACTCATTTGCCCCCAGATTAGCTTTGATTAAAAAGTTATGCTAATTCAAAGTTAGCAGAATTTCTGGAAGAATTTTAACAGCACCTCCCTTGGAGGTGGCTGTTTTCAACCCTGATTTCCACTAAATTCTGTGCTGAGACTTCAGAAACTTTGAATTGCAAAGATGTCACACATCTTCTACTCTTTCTAAGGATGTATTATATGAAAATTTTAGATTTTTCTACTGGGAGTTTATCCTTGAAAAACAGAACAGTCCAGAGAATGTTTTAACACTGTCCTAATTCTGGACAGTTACATGTCTCTGGGATTTAAGCCATCTTAAGGTGAGTTTTAGCTCTGGAAGTCTACAACAAAGTTGTAGAATACTTAAATACCTTTCCAGAACTATATGGCACACCTCTCTCGGCTAAAGACCTGTGAGTTATGCCCTGTTGAAGATCAGCAAACTTGCTGTCCCAAAACAGAGCACTCTGTTTTTCAGTCTTTTTGGAACTACACTCATCACTATCCCATTCTTATACCCAACCAGGGTCCTAAATGTGGAACCTATAGATTTTTAATTCCTTGTTATCATTATTTTCATGCATATGCCTACAATATTTCGGTACTACGTTCCTTACAAAAGAAAATCCTAACCGGATCATACCGGCATATACGTCTCAAGTGTGGCACTAAACGGTCTCTCGCACACGTTTTCTACACGGATACAATACGTGGTTAGTACCTGCAGAAGACCACATAATGATGGTGCACTCAAAGTTTGTTCATGTCAGGCAGTTCCATATTTAAAAGTAAATACAAACGCCCGTATCATTGTCATACGGCCGTCCTTGAGCTAAGTCACGTCTCAAGGCACGTGATCGTGTTTCAACACCACACGACGGGGAACCCGAGTATGTCATGAACGGGTCGTCACGGTTGGGAATGTTATCAACCCAACAGATACCACCTACTGTCCTGCAGGGCACGCCGATGGCAAGCGCTGCGTATGTCCTCCTGGGCTATTTCCAGACGAACACACTCTCGCGTTACTGACCACGCGATGGGGTCTCCACTTACTTGCCTAATGCACGCTAGGGATCAGCGTTTCATATGAACTCAGGGACATGAAGAGTCCAAGAGGTTCATATTGACATCTCACACCAAGCTGTGAGATCAATCCCTGAACCACGTTCCTCGTCAGGGAGAGCTAACCGAAATTGAACCGCTTTCGGTGGCGTTCCTTACCCTACTTACCAGAGCGTAGGTGCGTCGTTACATAATTGAAATTCAGAATTATAACACATAAGTTAGTCTTTGCCACTTTAGGTAACTATGCTAATATAGTCCTTACTTGGGCAACTACCGATTCCTCACCGTATACCTAAGTTTTTCCCATAATGCAGTCCTTAAGTACTGTGCTATCCCCACTGCAGCTCTGATACCAGGCTGTGGCGGACCGGAATCCGCTCATCCAGGATCGCAGAGGGTGGTGCCGCGCGATGCGACACCCGACAGCACACGTCATAAGAACACAATATATTACATGGGAAAAACAGCTGAAACTGTACAAACAAGTATAAACTTCAGTTACAATTATTGTTCTATTACACAGCGGAAGACTACACTATACAACTCACGCCCGCCTATTTAGCAAAAGTCGGTTGCCCAGCCCTAGGGCAACCCACACTAGCTGCACGTCTCAGCTCAGCGCGGCGTGTACGGCTCCCACTCAGCCGTGGTCCCCGACGGAGGGTAACCCTCGCCGGTGGACTCGTACTCCGAGTCCGTGGGTGGCTCCTCACCTGAAAAACACTTAAGCAGCAACCGTGAGCACAAAGGCTCAGCAAGGCTTAACCGACTCACCTAAGCATGGAACTCTATATGAGGTGTACAATGGACATAGGATAGTAACATTTCAGCAAAACGACACGCCTACAAGTTCATCCTTAGTTCCTCTTTTAGCAACAAGTTAACAGTTCATGAAATCTGAAATTTAGTAAGCAGTATTGGGTGGCACACATGTAGCAATACAATTATATCAATCAGCATCATTGAATCAACATATTTCATCCATTAGTCTACGTTACGACGCAGTGAACAAGCAGTACTCGTCACCGCGAGGGACGGCGAATCGACTCGATATACACCTGCAGGGAAAACCCAAAGAGCACGTCACGTACGCCCACCCGTGGAGCTGCACAGCACGCTCACTCGATGTCGTACGGGACAACCTTTCACCCAACAGCCCAAACGTCGAACCGGTCGCACCGAAACGAGCAGGAGGTTCCCCACACGGAGCATCTCTCTATGCCCGTTGGCAGATTTCCACCTTGCTGCCCTCAACCTACACCTATAAATCGGTGTGCTATGCCTCGACGCCCGGAGGTTTAGGCTACATCGGTTTATCGGGGCCCATATATCCGATATGCCTTCGGTACGTTCAATACTTGTTCAGCAGGGCCGCACACGGATCGGTCCTCAATCGACACGGGCAGGGCTGCGCACACAAGACTCTCTCTTTCTGCGCCCTAGCCCCTGCCTAGTCTCATTTTCATTACTAAAGTGATCTCACATCACTCAACCGAACCCGTGTGTCCCAAGCCTATCTCGCGAGTAGATTCCAACTACTCGACTTGTACCGAAGTCCTATGACTCATTAAGCATAGCCTGTCTACTCGAGGTCCTTGACACTACCCTCACTCTTTTAGGAGCCTTTGGTTATGCAAGTGGGGTTTCATTCATCCTATACCTAATGCACATACATACTTCATATGACACATGTAAACAAAGTAAAACTTTTAGAAAGGGTTAATGCAAACCGGGGCTTGCCTTGTTGCTGCTGGTCAGAAGTTAGTTCTTCGTCCGTAAGGAGGAAGTCCAGCACTTCCGGAGTCTCTTCTTCAACGGCTACACGTTAATGAAATACTATACGTTAATTTAGATGCAAATGTGAGTTTTAGAGTAAAACTTCTACTATTGGTTTTAATAACCAGCCTCTAACACCTGGAACTTTGTTTAAGAATTTAAGGATGAACTGGTGTTGGTGGTTTGGCTTGGACTTAATCACTTGGTTAAATGCTAAGTGGTTTTCCCCCTTTTTCCATATTAACCCCTTAAGTGGTTAAATAGGACAGGGGTTATCTAGAGCTCCAATGGAGCTGAGAATTTTTGTGTGAGTTCCTTGTCACAAGAAAACTCTCTGGACCAAACATTAGCACTTTTCATGGAGTGGTTTGCTCAGAATAATTCTCTTGGCAAATCAGCAAGGAAGAATTAATTCTGAGGTAATACCCCTGTTCATGCTCAACTTAATGAACTACAATTTCAATTATAGCTCATAGAGTTTGCCTGAATTTTCCTAACATTTTTGGGGTTAAGAATTGCCCAGAACTGAATCTCCAAGTTTTGGAAATTCTCTGAAAATGTTTCTGTATTCAAATGAACACAGCACCTTCCAATTTGAATTGCTCTGACCAAATCAACTCCAAACGGTCTGAAACTTTTACAGGGGTTTACTAATGTCCTAAAGAACATCCTGGCAAAATTTGGGGATTTTTGGATGAACCAAACTCCCTCTAAAATTCCTTTGCTGAAAAGCTTTAAAGAATTTTCTAGAATTAATTAATGGGTTTCATACAAATTGGGTTGTATATATGGACAGAGCTAGGCAAGATGAATCTAACCCAATTTGAATCACTAAATTTGGAACTTCCTAGCAAAAGTTATGCAGTTCCAAAGTTTGAACCAATTCTGGAATTCAAAATAATTCGGGAAAAGTTCAAACTCTGCCTGTGGGTCCACCCTACACGTGTCAACCGCCGGAATCACGCCACACGGGGCCACAGACCTTTTCCCGCGCCACCACACGGGATCACACGCCACAGCTGATCCGGAGTTTTAATCTTCAGCTGCTGACACGTGGGCCCGGCGGGTCTTCTTCTTCCTCTCGCTCCCGCGCCTCCCCCTCACCGGCGCTGTACTGGAGCTCGCCGCACCCGGCTTCCCGGCCACCTTTCGGCCGGAGACTCACCGCCTGGGGGTTTTCAGGGTCGGGGAACAAGTCTACGGGGTTGGCTCGGGCTGCCGGTGGCCGGAAGTAGGCTGGCGACGAGCCGCGGCCTTCGGTGATGATCGGCACCGTCGCCCGAGCACATTAGCCCACCAAAAGCTCGGCGGATCCGCTCTAAAGCATCAGTGGAGGTCAGGAAATCTCGTCGTGGCCTCAACCTGGCTCGGAAACGACGGCAAACCGGTTGTCACCGTGCGCCCGCGTGTTCCCGCCATGGCCGCCGACCGAAAAACTCGAAATTAGCTGTAACCATGGCGTTTCTAGCTAGGGTTGTGGAGGGAAAAGGTTCCCTATCCTCTCTAGCTCTGGTGTGCGCAAAATGAATAACTTTAACCGAGAATTAAGCGTTAATTTCCACAGTTCTTACCCGCGGTTAGGTTTTCCTCGTCCGAGGGAAAAAACTCGAAATTCCGAAGCTACGTCGCCCGGATTGCTCTGAAATTTGGAGAGGAGCAGCGCAGGGAGTTGGCGCACCTTGAGGTGCTCTCGCTCAGTCGTGAAACTGGTTGGTGTGAGCTGCCCACGGGAGCCCGACGTCAGTTTCCACCGGTTGCACCTCGGCTTCGGTGCTGATACTCGAATTACGGCCGACAGGAACCCCGAACGCCGGAGCTGAGCTGGGGAAACTCTTGTGCACGCGCTGGCGCTCCTTTTTCGCGTTGATCGCTTGAGCAGTCGGGACGCGATGCCGGCTTAGGGATCGGGACGAACCGGCGCGGCGCCGGCGGCTTGTTTGCTCGGGAGGAAAGATAACAGGGCTCGTGGGAGGGCTGTGGCCGACCGAGCACGGCGTAGGGGAGATAAGGGCGCGGGGAAACCGATGCTTGAAGCAGCTCGGGAGGTGCTTCGGTCGTCGGTCGACCGTGCGGTGGCAGCCGGTGGGAGAGCGCAACTCGCTCGAGTGTGAACTGTGGAACCGATTAACTTAGGCAGTAAGCTTCTCCCCTCTCTTCTCACTGACTAGTGGGGCCCACAGCTCCCCTCTGCCCCAAAATATCTCCAAATTTTTGGCAAATGAGTAATTCAAAAGTTTGAAGTCTCAAACTGAGCCACATTTGCATGTTTGGCCCAGTTTCCCTCAAATTCAAATATTCATTTGAATTCTTTGCACATTTGATTTCCTTTGGAAAAATGGGCAGCAAGACTTTTCAAAAATTAATGAAACTTTGCCTCCCCACTAATTCGGACCTAAGGAATCCAAATATGCCACTTGATCCTTGTGTTAGCTGCTGCAAACAATAGTTTGGACACAACAGTTTTGAATTCCTCATTGGGTGATCATATGTGTATAAACCCTACTTTGTGAAAGTGAAGACTTTCCCTTCTAATCACTCCTTTGATGGAGATCACTTGCTCTTCACAATATTTCACAATCTACCCACAACAAAACTGTTGTGTTGTGAGGTGCAGAAAAGTTTTTGCAAGTCCCTTTTCTTGGGCTTTTACACTCACTCGACTCCCATTCCCCGCGCCTTCAACAGTCCATAACACTCTAGCAACTTACCTAATTACTCAGCTAAGCCGCACCCATACTTGGCCTTGTGGAGGCACTGTTATCCTGGCATGTGCATGCATGAACCGGTCCTTAGATCTACGGTAAGCAAAACCACCATCTCATGCTACCTCATTCACAAACCCAGGCTTGCCTAGATCTCCCTCCGATCCATTGTTCATTAACATCATCAGTTCCTTATTATCATTACGAGTGCAGTTAGCTAGACACATCTATCTCGCTTCCCAATCCCATAGGCTCAGCGAAGCATAAAGCAAAAACCATACCCGACTCATAAACTTCCCAGACGACAAGGATGGTTTAATCAAAACTAGTAAACTCCTATAAAAGGGTTTTCCATCATGCTTGACTCAGCACACACACCTTTTCGCAAAACAAAATAGTTTTATCCAAAAAAAACATAGGATCAACATGGTCAAGGAGCACTTGCCTTGTTCTTGCGGTTCCGGTTGTTCTTGATTCTCAAAACCTTGTTGCTGCAGCTCGTCGTAGACAGCTCCCTGAGTTTGTCCTGCTATGTAGGATTCACGTGCATACAAAATTCACAGCAATCAATATCATGCACAAACCCTAAACTAGATGCGATGATGCACATGCATGCTATCCTATGATTAGTTTTATTAGGTTGATCTGTACGTGTTCTTGCATGGCTTGCATGGTCAGAGGTGTTCGGATCAAAGATGAACGTGGCGATGATCTTGTCTTTTAGATCAAACTGATCATCGAGTGATCTGCCCACGAGAAGGCTTCTGTTCGAAAGGAATCGAAGAACAGATGCAAAGAGATGAACACAATGATGTCGTAAGGTGGTATTGAAGTCCTACCTCACGCTCTCCTTGACTTCGAGGTCCTCCTCAGACCGCTTGGTTCTTCTCCGATGATCTCCCTTGTTGTGCTTCGGCGATGTTTTGTTCGGCGAGTTAGGGCTAGGGCTCTAAGTCGTCGGCTCAGGAGTTGAAAGAGAAGTTTGTGGTTTCGGCCATAGGTTTTGGATTCTATTTATAACCGGGAAGAGAAGAGTCCTAATCTGATTGGATCCCGAATAAGAGTCTTATTCAGATCTTTGTTGGATCCTAACGTCTTATCTTTGGTAACATCGTGGAATGTAGATCGGTTCCTGTTGCGTAACGGTATCTTTACGCGTAAAAACCGCTCCAGAACTTGTTACTTCCGCAATGATGAGCTCCGGAAGCTCCACGTGTCCTCCGGGGCCTGGTATCTCCTCCTCCGCAGAGACGAGCTCCGGTTGTGCCATGTGTCACGAGCGAGACCTCCCTCTTCTTCGGAGGTGAGCTCCGCGCACGCCACGTGTTGGCGCCGGTCTTCCCCCTCTTCTTTCCTCAGGGACATGCCCTGAGGTCGACACGTGTCTAGCTGCGATGGACCTCCCGGAGATAAGCTCCGGTGGCGACACGTGTTCAATAGATCCGGACTTCTCTGAGATGAGCTCCGAGATTGACACGTATCCGTGCGACTGGTCCTCTTATTTCCGTGAGGACTAGCTCTGAGGATAACACGTGTCCTATGAAAAATGCCTTTGCTTCTTCCGCAGAGGCTAGCTCCGCGGGCAGCACATGTCCCACAGGGTCGGACCTCTTTCCAATTGCAGAGGTGACCCCCGAGCCTGCCACGTAGCCAGTTCAGCAGCGGACTTCTCCCAATTTCTCGGGGATGAGCTCCGAACACGCCACGTGGTCTGCTGGCCGTGGAAGTTGCCTTCGGTGCTCTCGGAGAGCTTTATTGGCTATCCTTTTGATACTTGTCTATGTTCCTTCTTTTCTTAAAATGTTTTTCTTCTTCATAAAACATGAACATATGCTGACACCCGAGATGAGGGTGTCATAGGCATGTTGACGGTAGTGCGTACGCCTAGTACTCCACATGTTCCTTGAAGTACTCTTCTCCTGTTGCTGAAGTATATGTGGGAATGCAAGGGTGAGTACATTTCGTACTCAGCAAGTGCGGGAAAAGTATGACATGTAGCTTACAACAAGGTAGGCAATAAAAAGGTTCATTGCAGCAAGCAAATTTTATTTCACAAATATGGTAAAAACAACAACTATTTCTAGGCGAGTTTAATCCCATCATAACCAAGTATTTCATCAACATTCCTTCATCATGATTCACCATTTATCAAGTCTCAACCAGCCATTAATCTTTCTCAAGTTCATCTCATACTCATAAATATTCATAACCATCTCATATTCATATAACCGAAACCAAACTCATTTTCATGACTCGAAACAGTCCCAAAACCAATCCCAATGACCATACCACAACCATACCGAATAAACATCCCAAGTTTTTCCTCTAATCATGGAATTCGACTAGGTGCTTGTAACCGGAAGCACGGCTATCATTATAGTTTTACACTCTGCAGGGGTGGCACCACTTTACCCACAAGTTCGTGATTTCGTCACCCGTCGGTGACTAAAAATAACCTCCATTATACCAGTACACAACCGTCGGTGTATGGCCAAGAGATCACAAAATAGCCTTTACAAAGGGGCTACTAGGATGTACGGACCCATTGAGGTTTCACCGGTAGGTTTGAATCTTCATTCTCCCACCCACGGGCCCCCTCTTGTGCCATGCAGTTCCGAGGGCAGTCCCTCTCGACTCCTATTCCCCGCACCATTCAACGGTCCATAACAAGCTAGCAAGACACCTAATTAGTCAGCTAAGCCGCACCCATATTTGTCCTTGTGATGGCACTGTTTTTCTGGCATGTGCTCGCATGAACCGGTCTTTAGATCTACGACAAGCAAACCACCATCTTATTCAGCAACATCCACGAACCAAGCTCGCCTAGATCTCCCCGATTCTATGCTCATTATCACTATCAAGTTCTCATCATGTAAAATCTTATGAGTGCAGTAGCTAACCATGTTTTATTTCAGCTTTCCGTATCCCGTATGTTAAGCGAAGCAAAAAGGAAAAACGACCATACCTGACTCATTACTTTCCTGGAGACAAGGATGGTTAACAAAACTAGTAAATCCTATAAAAAGGTGTCCCATCAAGTTGACTCAAGCATACGAGTTTTTGCAAGCAAAACAGTTTTGAAAACATGGGATCAATATGGTCAAGGGGCATTTGCCTTGCTCCCGTGGTTCGTGTTGCTCAAGCGTCTCGATGTCTTGGTGCTATAGTTCCTTGTAGACGGCCTCTTGAGCTTGTCCTTCTACTCACGACCACGCACATACGAAATTTACAGCAATCAATTGTCATGCACAAACTTTACTCAAGATGCAATGGGGTAGATGAATGCAAATCTTATGGTGCAGTTTTATAAAACTAGTTTGTACGTGTTCTTGCATGTTTTAGTAGGCTTTCATGGGGTTTTATGGTGATCAAGGTTGCTGGGATCAAGTGTGGACATGGTGATGATCTTGACCCACTTTGTAGATCAATTGCACCGGCAAAATTTGACCAAAACATGGTCTGTCCACATGCAGAAGTTTCTGCTTGAAGGGGGCGAAGAAAACGGGTGCGTAGAAACAGCGGCGACGTCGTAAGAGGGGTAATGAAGACCTACCTCACTTCTTCCTTGCGGCAGGGTCTCCCTCCTAGCAACGGCAGCAGCGGAGGATTTTTCTGTGGGAAATTATGGTAGGGAAGAACGTCGGGCTTCTTCTCCGGCGACGGCGAGGCGTGACGGGGCTCGACGGCAAGGGGGGGACTCGGCGACTTAGGCAGCAGGGGGGCAACTCGGCAACTTGGGCAGAAGGGGGGCGGCGGCCAAAGGGAATAGGGGGTGCGGCTAGGGGGTTTGTATTTAAAAGGGGGAAAAAGAGAGTCCTAGGGGTGGAAACAAAGAGTCCTAGCAGTATGGGACTCAACCAAAGAGTCCTAGGGGTGGAAACAAAGAGTCCTAGAAGTATGGTACTCAACCAAAGAGTTCTAGGGGTGGAAACAAAGAGTCCTAGCAGTATGGGACTCAACCAAAGAGTCCTAGGGGTGGAAACAAAGAGTCCTAGAGGTGGGGGATTTAACCAAAGAGTCCTAGAAATGGGGGACTTAACCAAAGAGTCCTAAAGGTGGGGTATAGGGTTTCCCTCTCAAGGGTTGCAGCCAAGGGGTCTCCCCTCTAATTGGTGCGGCCAATTTGGAAGGAAATTACCCCTAGGGGAATTTTGGTGAATTTGGGGAAAATTAGGAAAATTTGGGAAGAATTTGGGAATTTTTCGGAAAGGGGGGAATTTGAGGAAAATTTGGGATGGCTCAATTTAGCTTTTTATTTTCATTACTCTCCATTTCTATATTCCTTTCTCCATTTCTACTTCTTTTTAAATGCTTCTCTACATGAAAAATATATGCAATGCATGGTAGTGAAATTGAGGATGTTACACCAAGACTTATAACAAAAGAGTTCGAGAGAAATCGTTTCAAGTCAGAGACTTAATATGGAAAATGAGTTTGCCCTTGGGGACTCGAGACAAGAGGTTTGAAAAATGGTCACCCAGTTGGGAGGGACCTTTCAAGATTGTAGTAATCGTCCCCAGGAATGCATACTTTATAGAGACCTTACAAGGAGAAAATTCGATTAAAACTATCAACAGAAGATACTTGACAAAGTTTTACCCGAGTGTGTGGTAAGAAAGTTGAAATAACTAGAACTTGCATGGTAAAACAGCCAATTTACTTGATGAATCATGGCCAAAAATAGGGGGGCATGTGTTGGGTGTGCAAAATGGTTCCATGTTTTGCAGGTGGGGGACATCAAAAAATGGGTTGTGGGAGGCCATTTTATCTTGGAAACTCAAGGTGCGGATGTCCCAGCGGGAGAACCTACCGGAACCCGAAGTTCGGCCCGTGGGAGGCGGTTTTACCTTAAAAACCCAAGATACGGGCAGCCGGGTGGACAGGCAGTCGGGAAATCAAGTTTACCTCGGTACTGCAAGATAAACGAGCTAAAATGCAAGATGCAAAGTCTGGAGTGAGACTTTGTAATTCTCGGGTGGATCCAAATAATATAACTTTTTATATTTTTATCGTGTCAATGTTCTAGAAGATGTTTGCACGATACTTTCATATATATGTGCCTTAGAGATAAGATAAAGTTTAGGAAGTTTAGAGTTTAAACTTAGAATAATTAAGATCATCAAGATTTGTACCAGGGCTATATAAAGGCAACCCTCTATTGAGAAAGACATCCGAATCAAAACCAAAACTCTCGTTCTCTTATTTTCCTCTAATAAATTGATTAGTTTTTAGCTTTTTTGATACTTCGCCAAGAGAAGTATCATGCCCTTCTCCCCGAAAGGAGAACCTACCTCGTTTCATCTAAGAAACTTCGTGTTTCAACTAAGTTCCCGGTGATCATCGCCGAAAACACCAACAAGTGCCATGTCACTCTAGCGAGAGAGGGCGGCGGTGATCGGCGGCGCACGGCGACGGGAGATGGCGGGCTCACCGGAGGAGTGCAAAAGGTCGTCTATACGCCCTAAACTCGGACTTTATCTGCATGATTCAAAAGATTGGAGGATGGGGGACTCATTAGTGGCATTTTTTTTATCCTGAAGAGCTCGGAGATGCATCGGTGTCGGCGTTTTGTGGCGAGGCTCATCGACGATCGTCACAGTAATGCTAGAGCCGGTGTTTTCCGAGGATTCTTTGCTTGAGAGCTTCCCTACAACAATCCATAACCAGCGGGATCTTCAGAGAGGGAAAGGGAGCAAGGTTTTGACGCGGCGATGTCAGGTTTCCTGGCGTAGAATTGCCTCCGAGTGGTCGCCAACAGATTGCAGATGGTCCTTTGTTGCAATGTGGTGCTTTAAACTAATGAAAACTGTGATGGTCACGGTTAATTTGGAAGAACGGCAGTGGTACTCACCGAATTTGAAGGAGAGCGAGCGGGAAGGGAAATGGGGTCCGAAACGGGTTCAAATGGAAGGAGAGTGACGCAGAGGAGGGTGGGGAGGTTGTGCGCGTCGCGAACGTGGAGCTGCGCGAGCGGAATTCGGAGGATGTTGGCGGGCGCTCTCGGCTCGACGGCAGTTGGAGGAGGAAGGAGCTGACATGCGGGACCGACGCGTCAATTAGAAAGAAAGGGAGAGGGCTGGCGGGCTGCGCTGGGGGAGGTTTCGGCACAAAAAAACCTCATCCTCTTTTCCTTTTCTTTTTGGATTCAACTTTGACACAAATTCAAATGCGAATTCTGGTGTGACACAAAATTTGAATTCTTGTTTCAAATACACAAACTAGTGATGCACAATCTTAGCAAAATTTTGTTTTATTAAAATTTTTGAAATCTAGGGTGTTACACTTGGTTCTAATAGAACAGCCATATCCTAATAACCTTGGAGCATTTTTACAAAGGTCTGTTCGATACTCTATCAAATTTTGATATAAGCACATTATTCATCACATTGCCACAAAAGCTGGTGTTTTCTGTTACAATTTTACTCGCCATAACATTAAGCATCAAATGTAAAATCAACGCTTTTTGTATTTTCCAATGTGCAGATTTGGTTTGTCATCTCCTCCGCCCATATGATTTGAAGTACGCTGAGAGCTGCGTATAAAGGATTTTTTAATTTTAGCACTGTACAAAAGTCATTTAATATTAATAGCATCTCCAAAAAAAATTTGTCGAAATAGCCACCCGGTCGTCCACGTGGTAGACGATTTGTCCACGTGGACAACCTGTCGTCCACCCCGTGGATGACACGGCCACGTGGACAACCCTGTCGTCCACGCGGTGGACGACAGGGCCATATAAGCCAATCGTCCACCACATGGACGACACGATTCCTGTCGTCTACGATAGCAAATCCACTTTTAGAAATCATTAGAGACCATATCAGCACTTTGGCTCCCATTTAAAAATATTTAGAGACATATTTGCGAAGTTTTTTTACAGAAGTAAATGTAGTATAGTGTGTTATGATTTTATGTAATATGAAAAATACGTCTTTTGTTTAATAGATGATTTGTTATGTAATTTTGAAATATGCAATACGATCACAAGTTTGAATACTCAATTTTGTTTGTTTTAATTTGTTTTTAGTTCTTTTTTTAGAATACCTAGAGACATATTCAAAAGATCTTATTATGGAAGTAAATATAGCACAATAGCACCATCACTTGATTAAAAACACTAGCCATTGGATACATTATGAAGTTTATTAAATGACAAATGTAGATTCTACTGAGTGGAACGGGAATATTTTCCCTTGCGCAATGCATCCGCCCCGGCATCCCTTGCGCGATGTGCTCTCTCGCGTAAGCGCTCCTGTTTATCCTCTCTAGCCTGAAGAGCAATACGTTCTTCCTCCTGAGCCTGGTGATGGTACTTTTCCTTGATTCTTTGAAGTTCTTCCTGACGCTTGCGCTGACGCTCCTCCTGTTCAGTCGTCTCCTTCCTTTCCTGCTCAAACCGATTTTCGTACTCCATCTCGTAGTGGAACTTATCCCAAACAGCTCTATGCATCGCGTGTACATACTCGACGTCTTCCGTTGTTTGTTCGTTGTCGATATACTGTGTGAACTCACAAAAGGGTGGTGGGGACTGCATGATTAATGATGTGTTGTTATGAACATTTGAGATAAAATGCGAATGTGAAATTCATATATCCCTGAAGCGGATATGTTACCTAATGCCTACCATTCGGGAAAAATGGCGTGCTCCTATGAGGGGGGTCATATTCATAGTTGTTGCACATCCATAGCCTCAAACTATAGGTGACCCCCAATCTAAGTTCTTTTACGAACCGACAATCAGTGCCACATAGACACATTGGCGATTGCAATCCCTCTAGAACGCGGACTCTCTCTTTTTGATTTGGTGGTGAGTAAGGTGAGTCCATGTCCGCGAGAGTTGAATTTTTGAAGTGTGGTTGTGACAAATGTGCGGAGTTCTCTTAAATAGATGGTCGAAATATGTTGTCATCCACCAGGTGGACGAGTCGTCCAGTAGGTCGACGAGTCGTCCAGTAGGTGGACGAGTCGTCTAGTAGGTGGACAACTCGTCCATCAGTTGTACAACTCCTCCAGTAGGTGGACGAGTCGTCCAGTAGGTGGACAAATAGTCCATCAGTTGTACGACTCGTCCAGTAGGTGGATGAGTCGTCAAGTAGAACTTCAACGTCCTTTCAATACTGAACTTAAAAGTCGCTAGTGATTGTTGCAAAATGGATAGTTTGTATTTCAAACCACTGATAACGGTTGATTTTCCTTTAGTGTGAACATCGTAGAACACTGCCCTACATCGAAAACTTTAGGACGCTAGTAGTTCCTTTCGTCCATGTTTATTAAAAATCAAAGTAGAAGATCATACATTGGAAGGATACATTGCAAGCATACATGTTGTTGCACACTAGTCAAACCTAGTTTTAACGAGTAGGTTTGGCTTGTGATGAGGACATTCACAATCCCTGTTGTCGCACGCGGGCCTAGCACCTATGTACTCGAATAGCTGTGACTCCATTTCCATTTCCACAAGTTCAGCAATCATTTATCGGTTTCGATCTTGTAAATATTTAATATAATATCTAGTTGGCTTGATTGGCGGTGGGTTAACCCAAAGTGTGTATCCGCAGTTATCATCATCGAAGTAGCACTAGTCAAATAGCAATGAAGGTCAAAAAATGACAATATTGTAGCTCAAAAATAATATGTAATTTGAACTTACTCCACCGTTAGGACAACGAAAGAATCGACGACCGTTGCCCTCCCTTCCATCCTTCATTTGCACAACACAATCAAGGTCACAGCGGCATTTGGGCCACTCTTCTTTCATACCATCATATGGATAAAGAGGATTGAACAAATCAAAATCAGTCTTGCTTAGAACCGGGAACCTGTCTACTGGTGGTTCATACCACTCACGACCACCCACCAAATAGTCCGGATGCACCGATCTAATATTTTCCACTCCTATCCTACCACGACCTCTACTCGCCATTGTTTCAGTACTCTCTTCGCTCACTCTCAGTTCGTAATGGTGACTCTTGCGGTGATGCGACTATTAAATGGTGACTGTCGCCCAACCCGTGGACGACTTGTTTACTATATGGACGAGCCGTCCACGTCGTGGATGACTCGTCCAACTCGTGGACGATTTTGAATCTGTCATTAAGAATACTTTTCCTATTTGTTGATTGGTCTTTTGGTTTTGAAAGAGTTAATATTAAAGACACAAAAGTATCGTGCAACAAGTAGACATAAAAATTAATTATCTTAAAAAATATGATACATAGAGTGAAAAAAATTACATCACACCATATATCAACACCTAGCACGCTTTGCACGTCCCTCCCTAGCAGCCCTACGCGCCGCTCGTACGTGGTCTGCATCGTACATTAGCAGATCAGGCGGGTTCCTAGGCCGAGGAGCTCCTGTCGGGGTCGCGTCCTGCACTGGCTGCATCGGCTGCGTCGGCTGCGTTGACTCCGGAGCTCCTTGCGTCTGAGGAACTGTGTCCGCCATAGCATCGGCGACATACGCTCCCCAGTCGAAGGAGACTCCCAAATCCTGCTGTGTCATATTGGAACCGTAATACGGGTCCTCGAAACCTATAAAAATTATTATTTGTCAGATTTATCAATAACTATTAATGTTAATAATATGAATTAAACTGACACGTACCACTGCACTAGTTGGATGTCCCAACAATGTCATATGGACGCGTAGGATGAACGTACGACGTTGAAGGCATTGTACAGAAAATAGTATATATTAGTACGTTCAACATTTTAGTAAAACTTAAAAGTCTTCATATGTCGTACCTGGTGTTTGAATGGACGCTAGCGGTGGAACAGTCGTCATCGGTGCAGGGAACGGTTGTTGTACGGAGGAGTCTTGACGACAAGACTCCGTGCACGACAGGGACGTAGGGTTCATCGGTTGCTGGTAAATAAAACAAAAAAAAATTGTAGATACGAAAAGATTATAAACTTATGTAACTTCTTAACTAACGATATTGGTCGTTACAATATCCATAATACATGATGATGTTACATCGAAAGATTACAGTAAAGGAATTCGACTAAAAAACAAATCATTGTTCATCCCGCCGTCAGCGATGACCATGAGGACGTATCCCGTCATGCGGATTTCCTGAAGGTCCCGCTTCTGCTGCTCCCGTAACATTACACCGAATGCAATTCTTGTAACTATGGCCAACTTCGTTACAGTTGATACATCTCACTTGTTGCGACGATGATCACTCATCCATATCATTTCTTATACGTCTCGTTTTATGCCGACCACGAGTCTGCTTCAATCTCAGATAATCAGCGCCTCTTTTGAATTCTGGTCTAGGATCGTTGGTTAATGCACCAAAATCCAGTAACTAAATATCTCTGTGTGCCAGGTTGTGTGCAAAGTCTCTTTGAAAAGTATTGTGAGACATATATGGTTGTAGATAATTGACTCCGACTGCACGCAACAATGACATGAGAACAAGGACTATAGAGGAGCTTTGGCTTCATACATGTACATATGGCCGAGTTCTCACGAAAAACGCACTCGTGCACAGTCCGTTCACTCATGGCACAACGTCTGCCTCTGTCTCTGCATGTAATCTCATACCTGTTCTGAAAAGTTCCAGTTTGTCTGACACTATGTAAGTGAGCCTTTTTAATCTTCTCGTTCATGTTGTCATAAACAAATTTTGAGAAGACTGAATTAGGATCAGCCATCAATAGAGAACCTTTTGCAAAACGCTCACGGAAGTACTTCATCGTTCCATTCAAGATTCCTTCAACAATACCAACTAGTGGTAAAACTCTTGACCCACGTAGGACAAAGTTATAGACCTATAGGAAACTTGCATTAATTTGTAGTACTACTAATTTTAAGGATAATTAAAATTAACACAAACAGTTACATACTCGGCTAAATTAGTTGTCATAATTCCATACCTAGCACCGTGTGTGTCATATAGCAACGACCATTTATCTTTCAGCCCATTACGAATCCAATGCGAGAAACATCTGATAGATGATCCACCCTATGAGACATAGTATGTTCGATTGAAGGAACCGTAGAGAGTGGTTCAGAGGCTTAAACAGAGACACTTAAACATGTTCATCAGTTGTTTGTTCTTGAAGTGACTGTAAAAATTTGCACACAAGTGCCTCATACATCACCTTGATTTTATATCCGGCCAAACTAGTGGGAGACAGCTCTCTACGCAACTGTATTTGATATTCGTTATTGCCTTCAACAAACCAGTGTGACGATCGAGTATGACACATAAATTTTCTCGGTCTTGCACTACATCAACTCTAACCCGTTTTAGAAACCAGTACCAACTGTCAGTATTTTCACTCTCCACAAATGCAAAGGCCACGGGTAAAATTGATTATCACCATCAACTCCAATAGCTGTAAGGATTTGACCTTTGTACTTTCCGATTAGGGACGTACCATCCATACACAGAATGGGCCTACAATATCGAAATGCGTCTATGCATTGACCTAGTAAAAGAATGTACGGTGAAGAATAAGTTTTCCAGAAAGCCGGGGGTTTGGAACATCCACAATATCAACAGTTGTGCCAACATTCCGACTTCTGATGGTATAAAGTAACTTTGAAAGATTATCATAAGATGCTTCATAAGTACCAAATCTTGCCTCAATAACCTTTTGTTTTGCCTCCAAGCTTTGGAGTAGCTTATTATACACTAAAAATCTTGCTCAATTGTGTTGATAATAGATTTTGGCTTAAAAGAAATATTATCAACCACACGAGCATACATGTGATTTGCAACAAACTTTGATGTAAGAGCAGTATTGCGTTTCTCAAGATGTTGCAACTCGCACGCATGATCAATCACAATAGAACACTTTGAAAGGCCACTCCATTTCTATGCATATCCGCGAACACGAAAGGGACAAGTTGTTGATAAGCATCCGACATCATAAAGTTTCTTAGTGGATCGAGAAACCTTAAATGATCTCTTCACTGAAAGGGACCATTATTTAACAGCATCTTGCAATGCTTCTTTATTTTTGAAAAGAGACCCGCTATTATTGTATTGTCGTGGTAATCCAACGGCAAATGATACACTTCAGTGACTCTTAAGTTTTTAAAATTTGGATTACTCCAATTGGCAGGGACTGGAGGTTGATCTTCATCGTCGAATGAATCATATTCAAGAATATTACTATAATTCGTATCCTCAACAATCATCTACTGAACTATATGTTCTATATACTCCCCTTCATCTACTTGACCAGTTGCCTCACTGACAACAGTATGTATCACTTCATTATCATTTTCTTCTTCCGCATCACCACCATCATTATCTTCCTTGTCATCATCTTCGTCCGTCTCGGCGACTACTTCCTTGGCTTCAACCCGAACCAGAAGTATTAAAGGTCACCCATATTGTAGAGTCTTTGCAACATAAGTACGCGACACAGGTCTTCCCTTTAGCGGCAGTAGTTCTCAGAAATGTTCCTCACTTGAACGGCCGATAACTCCTTTTATCTTCAACTCATATTTATCCTAACTCAATTTAAAAACTTTCAGCAACCATCTAAATCCATAAATATCCGTTCCGTTGGACTAGGTATTCCCCGATTTATAAAAGGGAGTCCTGATAGATCTACTCCACTTGAATTATAATTAATTTGTCTATCTCCATAAAATATCTAAAATTCTACTTTGCTGGACATACCTAGCATACGTATATACGCAATTTAATAATTACAAACATAGAAGTGTAAATACATAGAAATATAACTACAGAAATTAAAAACTAATATGTAATGTAAAAATATAAAAACATAGCTATAAGAAGGTTATGTGTAATAATGTTATCCAAACTAACCTAAATTCTAAAATTCAAACTAAACTAAATCAAAAGGTCCAAAACTAAATCTGTCCGAAACTAAATTCAAAAGAAGCTAAAATTAAAAAAATAAAACTAACATCAAATTATATTTGAACTAAATTAAACATAAATTCAAACAAACATAAATCCTAACCCTAACCCTAAATTCAAACTGAACTGAACCATAAAACAGAAATAAAAGTACGCACCTACATTCAGATTAAGTGTAATCTTAAAAACAAACTAAAAACAAATATAAAACTATATTTAAACTAATGTAAACATAAATTCAAACTAACCTAAATCCTAACCGTAACCTAAATTCAAACTAAACTAAACCATAATATTAAAGTCCGAAACTAAATTCAAACTAAGCTAAATCTTAAAAACAAAATAAAAACTAACATAAAATTATATTTAAACTAATCTAAACTTAAATTTTAACTAACCTAAATCCTAACACTAAATTCAAACTAAACTAAACCCAAAACTAAACCCTAAACTACGCTCAACCTAAATTAAATGTAATTATACGCAAAATTAATCTAAGCCTAGTTAAAGTAACTAGATTTTAAAACCATAATTATATTACGAAAATTATACCTTCAGGTTTTCTTTTTTCTTTTTTCTTTTCTTTTCTTCTCTTTTCTTCTCTTCCCTTCTCTTCCTCTTCCTTTCCTCTTCCTTTCCTCTCCTCTCCTCTCCTTTGCTCTCTTGTGTTGGTGTGTGGACGACAGGACACGTCGGTCCAACGGTCCCGTGACTGTTGAGCCGACGTGTCTTACACGTGGGCCGGTGTCGTCCACGACGCGGACGACACTGCCCTGTCGTCCATGGGGTGGACGACATGTTATCCACGTGGAGAAATCATCCACCCCGTGGACGACAGAGTGACTATTTTGGCAAAAAAAAATTCTAGATGCTACTAAGATTAAATGAATTTTGTACAGTGCTAAAATGAAAAAAAATCACGTATAAAGCTCTGCTCACAGGTGACTTTCACATGGGTTTCTGTGTAACCTTACTGCACATATGTTTTTTGACGGCCCACGTACCATTGAGCTGATGTGTCGACCCACTTAGATCTTTCGTAACATTTCTTGCAGGCTGTTAACCCTTGACCTTATAATCATAAGACAACATCTTTATCGCTGAGCCAAGTCTCCCCTTCACTAGCAACATAAGCTACACCAAAGCTCCCCTTCAGTAGGAACATAAACTATGCAAGGAAAATGAAAACCAGACCTATATCAATTTCTCAACTACTCCACAACATACTTCAGAACTGAATTACCACGCAGGTCAAACATTCCTTCAATCTGAAATATGCATATATAAAAACTCCTATAGGTTCATGGTGCAATTTATATCAATTAGCACAAACATAAACAGCCAAAGTATTTTGTGTCCAAGCGAAAAACCATGACAGTTATTTATAGCACACCTCACACCATTCATATAACAACTTGTAAAGGTAGATCAGAAAAATTCTAGGCCTTTCTGCACACATCCCCGTTGCACACATATCCTGCCGGGGCTTCCTCATCAGCGGCCTTGTCCTCCTCACTCTTCTTTTCCTCTGCCAATGCACACTTCGGATGCAGGTCAAATTCGCACTCCTCGCACCTGTAGGTCCAGGTGCTGCCCAGATCTTCACATCCATCACAGCTGTAGACGTCACCACGCATCAGGACAAGCTCGTGCTCATCGTGCAGCTCATGCTTCAATTTCTCAGGCCACCCCTTCGCTGTTTCATCCATCTTCTTCTGCAGCTCGTCAAGTCTCTCCTCGGTGAATGGGAAAGCATCAGCACCATGGATCACCAGTAGGCCTTTTGCATCCTTGGAGACTGTCTGCCCAGTAGGGCCAATGGCGACAAGTGAAGGGATCCCTTGGATTTTGAAGGACTTCTTCAAAGATGCCTTCCTTCCATCTTCAAAGGGAAGAGCGAGCCATGGCATTTCAGAGAAAAAATCATCAAAGGAGCTCTGGTCCCTGTCACTAGATATGAAGATGATCTCAAAATCTTTGTTCTTCTCCTTGATCTTATTGTATTCCTTGACTAGCGTAGGCAGGAAAGCTCGGCATGGTCCACACCATTTGGCTGAGAAGTACAGGAGAACAGTCTTCCCCACAAGTTCTGATACAGGAACCTGAGACTGAGATCATGCATAAAAAGTATATTACAATAGTCTAATAATAATCACAGCTCTGGAGAGATAAAAACCATCAGAAGTGCACGTCTATTCACAAGACAATCTTCATAAGAAGGCAATATAATAACAGGGAAGATAAAATAAAAGATCCCTTTATCCATTGGAAGTAACTTTGATTCCTGGATAAAATGTTCATGCTAAGTGCAGAAAATATAATAACAGAATGAGGTTAAACAGAAAAGGCATTATCTATTAGTAGTAAGCCAGTAGCTTGGTTTGTTGATAAAAATATCACGAACCAACCTAGAGTTAGCATAAGGAGAACAATTAAAGGTCATTGAAGTATACAGAAGATATCACAATTCGATAACAGAATGAATATCCTTAAAAACAAATTACTTCAAACGATAATAAAAGAACTTCAGAATGACAAATAGGAAATTTCACATAACAATTCAAGCACCGTAACACATACCTTTGTTCCATCCTTCCCAATGACAAAATTCATATCACCACTGACCAGAAGGGACTCCAACGTTTGTGAAGCTGCTTTAGCCCTAGCCTTCTCAGTAAGAATCTCCAACTTCTTAGCATCAAAGGGAAACCCCTCCCATGCCTCAAAACCATGATCCTCAATTATTTCAGCGACATTGTTGTTCAGTGTCTTCCCATCAGGGCCAATCAGGACAAGTGTTGGCAGAGTACTAAGCTCAAAGTAACGAACCAGTTTGTCACACATCTTGTCACCATGAGGAATTGCAAGCCAAGGCATGTTTGCAAAACTCTCATTAAATGATGACTCATTGCTGTCTAACGATACAGCTACAACTTCAAATTTCTCTCCCACTTCTTTGAGCTTCTCATAGATCTTAGCAAGCTCTGCAGTAAAGTCATCAACTGGACCATAGCCATTCACCACAAAGCACAAACTAACATACTTTCCTTCAAGCTCAGAGATGGGTACCTGGATACCGATAACCCAAAAAGAACATGCAGCATTGGTAAATCATAAAAAGTATGACAATAAACGGTATCATTGAGCAGTTACCTTGTCTCCCTTGTTTGAAATTAGATAGTCCCGTATGGATGTGCCCAGCACGCTGTGAATAGTTTGATTGTCCTTTGCTGCTTTTTCCTGCTCCTTCAGTTCATTGATCCTCTCTGGTGTGAAAGGGTAAGCCTCTACACCATACTCACTGACAAATTCAACACCATCTTCAGTATAAACTTCTCCGGTCTGTGCATTAATGATAACAAGGTGTGGGATACCCGACACCTTAAACCGGCTATCAAGGCCCTCACGGCCTTTGGAGTCAGAGAAAGGGACGGCCAGCCATGGCATCTTTGCAAAGTATGAATTGAATGCTTCCTCATCCTGATCACCAGAAACAAAGACTACCTCAAAGCTCTTGCCCTGTGAGAGCAGTTCACTGTACGCATCGATAAGCTTTGGCGTGAACCTCCTGCAGGGTGGACACCATGAGGCTGAGAAGTAGAGGGCCACAGTGCTTGCCTCAATGCTGCTGACCTTCACCTGCAGGACAACATAACAGAGATGTTCAGGTACCACAATCTAATTTAAGAGAACAAAATGGCCAATATTTAATCACCAAATGTAAAACTACCTCTCAAAAAAACACAGAACATAAATATTTTTTTATTTTCAGGTCAACAAGAATCTGATACATGTTTCTTAAATCTTGCCTTTTCACATGCTACAACTAACTAAAAGTAACCTTCTATCTACTATACATGATGTCTACCATTATGAAATCAATCTTGGCCACTTTCCATCGCTTTGTGATGAACTAACAGTATCATATCTTTTCGGGAATAAATTAGTCAGAACAATATGTTCTCTCATCTTCTGCTATAAACATGGGGAGAAAAAAGGATGGCTGAGTGCTCTCTATTCTGCACGAGAAAGGATTACAATATCCTATTCCGAATTTCCAAGATAATATCACCTAGGAACATAATAATTTTATACCAGAGAAAATGAGATCAAGGTGCTACTCAGATACAGGATAGACGAAATTTTCACATGACTAGCATGGATTATAAAATAAAATAGACATACGATTGCAGTAAAAAATCGAATACCTAAAAAATGGACATACTATCTCACGTCAGGCCGAAAAATTTGACCAACAAAGGTAAATAGTTATTCACAAATATTCAGGTCAGCAAGAAAATGATGCATGAATTCTTAAATCCCGCCTCTTCACATATCAGACCTAACTAAAGGCAACTTATATCTGCAGTTATGGAATCAAACTTGGCCCCTTTCCATCACTTGTGATCAACTCACAGTATCATATCTTTTCGGAACGAAATTCATCAGAATTCAGAACCATTCTTTACCTCATCTTCCACTATAAAATGGGAGATAAAAGAACCGTTCTGCGAAGAACAGGAGTACAGTATCCTATCAAAGATAATATCACCAACGAACATAATGATTCCATCAGAGAAAATGAAATTTCGGTGCTACTCATTTACAGGGTAAACGAAATTTTCACACCAATAGCATGGATTATAGAATAAATAGATATGCATTTGCAAGAAACAATCGAACATCTAAAAGTGGGGATACTGCCTCATGTCAAGCACAAAAATAATTGACCATCGGGTTCACCGTGATCTTGTTTATACTATATATATGCGCCTCGAAACAAGTTGGAAATCATCTTGCTGCAAAACCGTAATTTTGTCAAACCTACACCTTTCAAAATAAGTTCGAAAGCATCTTGGATGAAAGAAACGCGTCTCCTCTTATTCGTTAAGTTCAGCTCAACTCACCAAGACACCAACCAGTCAACCACAAGTCCACCATCATCCAGAGAAACAAGAAGCACAAATAAATGACGAGGACAAAGAAACGGTAAACATGGGCATCATTGGGCCGAAAAACGATCGCACAATCGCAAGCAAATCTGCACAAATCGCAGCGGGGAAGGGAGAAGAGAGGGAAAGGGCAGGACCTGCTCGCCAGAGTTGCGGACGAGGAAGTCGCGGTCACCGGAGACGAGGAACGCCCCGATGCCACTGCCGTCGGCGGTCGCCGCCTCCGCCATCCGCCGCGCGCTTGAGGAGCCGAGCGGGGGACGCAGGAGAAAGTAGAGGCGTGGGCTGCGACTGGGTCGGTTGGGTGAGTGGTAGGTCCATCAATAAATAGTCGAGCATGCATGTAAGCTGGAGCTCGAGCTTGAGTAGGATTGTTAGTTGTCCATTCGCGAGTTATAAAATCTTACTTCCTCGGTTACATATTATTTTGATACTGGTTAGTTTTTTTCTCTGTTTTAAAATATTTGAGTATATGATCCTAATACTATTTTTAATATTATTAAAAAGTCATCTAATAAATATGATTATGATGTAGCGCTAGCAGCAAATAGTATGCAGTGTCGTCCACTCCATGCTCTACTAGCTGTGAATCTGAATTTATTAAACTGTATTAGATATAAATAAGATCGATGATGCTACATTTGTTAATAAAGCTTGGGTCGTAAAACTTGAGTTAGACTCTCTTATCTTTGATTTAACTTGACTTAAATTCTAAACAAGTCAAGCTCAAGTTTGACCACAGGATCGAACAGTCTCGACTCGAGATCAACTCGACTTTTTATCAAACTAAAGCTTAAACAGACAAACTTATTGGAGCTCCGCTCGGTGATAGCCCTAGCGATCGGTGATAAGTTCTCTTCCACCATTTTTTCTTTCACGAGCGGTGTTTAGTTCATTGTAGAACTTCGGTACAGTGAATATCAGTAATGCTATAGTTTTTTAGCTAGTATTTCATTACATGTTACAATCGTAGCTTGTTACACTCATACTCTGTATATTATAGACTCGGCTCTTTGTCAAATTTTATTAAAGATGTGAATAAATTGGCTGTCACACTTTTAGCAAAGTTTAGCAATAATTGTATGGCAATCTCTGTCTATCAAACAAGCCAGCCCTATATGCAGGGGTGACACGGGAGGTCTCTGGTCGGTGCAGACCTAGGGAAGGGGTTTCCTTCGAATTCAAGGCACCACCACCATATATACCAAGAATGAGCCGGCATGGTCACCATTTCAGTCACACGCCTCTTGCTAAATTTATTGGTGTATACAGGTGGTGTCGTAGGTATGAAAAGTTTAGAAATACTATTTCCTGTATCGATCTTAAGGTTTTGAATGCTCAACACTTGTACATATCGCCGATCAAATCTAGGGTGTCGAGGTTTTAGAAAATCGTGAGTGCAAGGGTTATCATGCTTTAATGAGCGTCAACGAGGTGGGTTAGCCAGACAGATAAAATCAATAAAGGAGCTCTAGAAGGCAGAAGCGACTCTAGCATGACGGTAGACAGGGAGGCAACTGGACGTGTTGAAAATAGACGGTAGACATGGGACAGTGTGGTAGCTGAGACGTGTGTGCTAGAGAAGAAAGGAAGATGTGTTTTGTATTGCTTAGCTTTAGCTAAGAAGAAAAGAGGATTGGCGTTAGATGAAGATCCAATGGAAAGAATGTATCATTGCCAATCGAGTCGTTTTTTAAGTTATCTATTTGTAGCATAACCCTGATAAAAATTTCTAAACTACATCTCATTGGATTAAAAATTGAGAAGTTGATGGGTCTTTTAAACAGGAATAATTCCATCTATACTATCTTTTTTGGCTCACTATTTATCTGTACCATCACCTTAATTGACGTGTAGGATGAGACCTAACGCGCCATTCACTAGTTTGATGAAAACTAACCTAAATGAATTATGTGCATATATGCAAATAGCCCTATCAGAACGCCTCAAGAACAACATGTTAATACGTATTACTTCCAATAATAAAAGTTACACACGTAGAAACTTTCGGCGATCGGATGGTTCTGGTCCGGTAAGAGTATGGAAAGACTGATTAAGGAGAAATAAACAACTTGGGTGCTCAGGTCTAGTAAAGTGGTCTTCGGATGCCACACATGCGTAGCGTGGGCAGTGAGTCATCAATGGATTGATTATTTCAACTAGTACTCTTCACCTCCTTTATTTAAAGCTCCACGATTTATCGTTTTGCGAAAAAAAAGCTCCACTGTTTAAAGTTCCACGGTCTCATCGATCGGCATGCCAATTGTGGGCGACGTCAACGGTCATCAAGTCAAGTTGTCTTCATCCGTTTTGAATTATTTAACACTAATTAGTTTAAAATTTTATTAATCAGCATCAAATAATTTGAAATCAAAGAAGTACTGATCTGTAACGGACAGATAAAATCAGAGACACGCTGAAAAATCCAGACATCACCGGACACCGCTTTTGCTTCCGTCAAGGCCAGGAAATGTCATCTCGATGCTTGCGGGCTCGTGCATGCGAACACTACGAAGTTTCCAGGCTTCTTCCCGCAACTTGCACATGACCCCCCACCCACACATCGCATCCGAGGAACCAAGTAAGTCCAAGAGCTACTTCGTAACGCAGGATTGAAAAATATATAGTTAAATTAAATACATCGGAATAATTAAGATAGGAATGAATATATAAAATAGAGAATTCAGAAACACAGGAATTCTATAGAACCAAACTATGGTTAGGTCACTGGAAAAAATAGAAATTTTATCAAAGGGTTAGATTAGTCAGACATACTTTCTTACCCAGGCATGCCGATTGTGCGCAAAACGTCTGCTGACATCGCAAGCCTGCGTGCCACCAGCTGCTAGATACCCCTCCTTTCGAGGAAATGCAGGTTCATATTTTTAGATATTTGGGTCGGTCTCATTTATTTATATTATTTAGTTAAATAAATCCTAATACACGTGTGAAATATTAGAAGGATATTTTAATCTAATAATAAATTAAGAGTATATTAAACCAATTTATACACTGGACTATTGTCTATATATATGTTGTGAATGTGTGAAAGGGTGAAGGTTGTGCCACACGCGCGTGCGTGTTGAGCCAAGGCACGTGGCACCACGTCGTGTTGGTGCGTTGCCATTTTCTGATGTTTTGCTCATCAATTCAACCAAATTATGACAAGTAACGGATGCGTTAATAATAATTGAGTCATAACAAACAAATTAGAACTAGTAACGGACGTGTTAATGACTGAATCATAACAAAAAGAATTATAACTAGTAGCGAGCGCGTTAATAGTTGAGTCAAAATTATAACTAGTAATGTACGCGATAATAACTAAGTCATAATATATCAAATTATGACTAATAATGGATGTGTTAATGGCAGAGTCATAACAAACCAAATTATGACTAGTAACAGACATGTCATTTCCCAACTATGTTTCTACGCGCACAGAAAACGGAGTAAGCAAACCTCCTAAATTGGTCGAGATCCTGCTGCGGGATAGAGAGCAAATACGATTTTAGGGGAATGTGTTTGCATGACTACTCGATCTACCATTTGTGTTTTCACAATCGTATACAACTTGTACACGTGGTCTACACTGTAACGTGATTACACACTATTTCGACGATCTTTTTTGCACCAAACAAGATCGACTAATTTAATCAGGCTAACATGTCGACTAGTGCCTCGGCACTTATCCCGTCTCCGGCTACTACTCTAAGTCTCATATTTTACCTTTGATAATTTCATGTACTACTATTATTAGAGTTTAGAGTATAGGATCGATCGTAACTGCTATGTTTATAATTTATGAGGATTAAACTAAACCCGAAATTACTAATTTTCCAACACAGCGTGTCTCCCGTCATTATCGCAGGAGAATTTCTTTGACCGTCACTACACCGCTTTTGGTTCCGTCAAGGCCAGAAAATGCCATCTACTATGCTTGAGGGCTAGCGCATGCGAACATTGCGAGGTTTCCGGGCTATTTCTGTAGCCCTGATGCAACGTGGTGTGCAGCTAGCGACATAAGCAGGGTGATCCAATCACCGAGCAGGAAGTCGGAACTCTGAATACAATGATAACGTCCTGCAGAGCAAACGTATCAGTTTTCAGCTAGGGTATCAGAATAAGCTTTCCAGCATCGCTTCCACCTTACAAGGACGAAGGCCGTCGTGGGATCACGAGGCACGAGTCCAGAAACCAACTGATCGAAATAAACAACTTCACAACTACGCACGCGTGTGGCCTGAACTATTTTGGCATCTGTCTGACAACATCCATTTGAAAAAAAACAACCGGTAAACTATTGGAGAACCCAAGCTGGGGTTTTCCCCTTTTCAATTCTCGTTATTTCCTTCTCATTTCTTTTTGAGTTTTTCATGTTGCTCCTACTCTATAGCCTCCCCCCTCCCCACATCTTTCTGTTTGCTTCTATTTCTCCCCACATTACTGCTCTCTTCCAAGATACAGCATAAACATTCCCGAATGAACCCGTGCTTCTCCTTTTCAGGTCAATGTAAGAAACAAATGACTGTGTTTTGCCATACTACTGCCCCATCGTTGATGCAGTTTTTGTTGGCAAAATTTTTGTGTTTGTCGCTCACACTCACGGATCAAATCTCAGGAGATGTGGAGATGGAACCGAACGCGACGTTTTTCTGGCGGCGCAACTTCATCCGTTATTTTCTCGCCAGCAGATATAGATACACGAAAAAACTGACTTCGTGATCCGGCCATTCCGGACGTGCACCACACACCGAGGTCCCGCACCACGTCTCCAGATCCGCACGTAGCGCGTGCATGCAGCGCATGCACGTTCATCACACACGAGCTCAATCAACCATTTTCTACGCACACATTCTCCTGATCGGGATCTTCCAATGACGCAGCGTGGCAAGACCTTTGGAGACAACTTTATCACTCACATATGCACTAAGAACCGGACTAGATTACACAACAATTCACCTCCTAATCTAGTCCTCAAAAACATTGACAATTCCAACCTTGGACTGAAGGTTCACAAACCTGGTACGACCAAGTGGTTTAGTAAGAATATCTGCCAGCTGATCATCAGTGTGTATTTTCTTGATAATCACTCCACCTTCTTCAACACATTCTTTGATAAAATGATATCTCATCTTAATGTGTTTTCTTCGGCCATGAAACCCGGGGTTCTTGCACAGTTGGATTGCTGATTGGTTGTCAATATTAATCGTTGCCACACTTGCTGCTTTCCCGTACAAATTTCCAAGCAGATTTCCAAGCCAAAGTCCTTGACATGCTGCAGTTGAGGCTGCAATGTATTCAGCCTCACACGAGGACAGAGCAATCACAGATTATTTTTGAGACTGCCACGTCACAGGTGCATCCCCAAAATAAAACAAAATGCTTGTGGTGCTCTTGCAATCATCCACATCACCAGCCATATCAGTATCACTATAACCAATGAGTTCTATCTCACCTTAGCCCCTTTTGTAACATATTCCATGATGCGGTGTGCCAGCTATATACCTGAGAATATGTTTAACTGCTGCAAGGTGCTCCGTTGTTGGACATTACATGAATCTACTAACATACCCAACCGCAAACCCAATATCAGGTCAGGTATGAGTCAAGTATCTTAGGCTACCCACAATACTTCTGTAGTAAGTAGAATCAATAACCGGGCTAGAACTTTTCTTACTCAGTTTTAGACGGTTTTCCATTGGAGCTTGGACAGGATTGCACTCTGTCATCCCGGTCTTTTCCAACAGTTTTGCTGCATAAGCTGCTTGGGACAATGAAATCTTCCCCGGTGTCTGCTTGACCTCAATACCAAGATAGTAACTGAGGTACCCGAGGTCACTCATCTTGAATGAATTCTTCATCTCTTCCTTGAACACCTTGATCTCATCTTGGTCGGCTCCTGTGACAACAAGATCATCCACATACACTCCCAGAAGTATGCGCTTTGTATTGTCACCTCGTGTGTATACTCCATGTTCCTCCACACATCTGCAAAACCCAAGCTGCACCAATGTACTATCAAGTTTCATGTTCCATGCACATGGAGCTTGTCGAAGTCCATAGAGTGCCTTCCTCAGTTTCAACACTTGTTGCTCGTGACCTGCCACAACAAAACCTGGTGGTTGTGCAACATATACCTCTTCCACAAGTTCTCCATTCAAGAAGTCCGACTTAACGTCGAGATGATGGACTTTCCAGCCCTCATGTGCTGCAATTCCCATCAGTGCTCGCACCGAGTCCAACCTAGCCACCGGAGCAAATGCTTCTTCATAATCAACTCCAGGCCGTTGCACATACCCTTTTGCCACAAGACGTGCCTTGTGTCGAATCACTTCTCCACTTGCATCCTTCTTTAGTTTGAATACCCATTTCAACCCAATAGGGCGATGACCTGCAGGGAGATCAGCCAATGACCATGTGCCATTCTCTGTGATCGCAGCCATCTCTTCTTTCATCGCAGCTCTCCATGCTAAATCTTTGTTTGCTTCTTCAAATGAGCTTGGTTCCTTGGATGCCACAAACATCAGATTTTCTGAGTTTAGCTCACACGGTTCAGACGTGTTGATGCAGTCCTCTACGGTGTGATATCTTCTCGGCCCTGAGGTAACATCCAAGTCAGAAGAAATGTTCGTTGGTGGTGACACAAACTCCACTTTTCTGGGCTGTTCCACTTGTCCTGCCGGTGTTGGAGTATTCTGACTCTCACCACCTGATGCAATCAGAAGGCTGGAGCGTTGTGTCTCAGGTGGCAGTGGGTTACCTTCAATCACATGTGTGCTTACGGTGTAATCCACAATAAATGTTTCAGGTATTGCCTCTCCATCTACAGACCAGTCCCAAGCCTTACCTTCATCGAATACCACATCCCTTGTCACCTGAACTCAGCCACTCAGAGGGTCATAAACCCGATATCCTTTTGTGCCCGGCTCGTATCCAACAAACACCATCTTCACACTTAGGTCATCAAGTTTCTTAGCGTGTGGACGAGTCACTTTCACATGTACCACGCATCCAAACGTGCGCATGAAATGAACTGCAGGTTTCACCCCATGCCACGCTTCATACGGGGTTACATCTCGCAGCGCCTTCGTAGGTGATCTATTCAAAATGAAAACAGCAGTATGTACTGCCTCCCCCCAAAATGTACTTGGGACTCTTCTTGCCTTAAGAAGGCACCGTGCCATTGCCAACACGGTCTGATTTCTGCGCTCAACGGCTCCATTCTGCTGAGGTGAGTATGGCGCCGTGAGATGCCTCTGGACACCTTTCTCAGCACAATACTGCCCGAACGTGACCGGGGTGAACTCACCACCCCGATCAGTTCAGAGTGTGTGCAACTTGCACCCAGTTTCCACTTCAACACTTGTTTGGAATCTTTTAATGGCGTCAGCTGCTTCATCCTTTCCCGATAGTAACACTAACCACATATAACATGTAGCATCATCAACCAGAAGTAAGAAGTACTTACGCCCTCCATGGGTTGCTGGATGAACCGGACCACAAAGGTCTCCATGCACGAGGTCAACTCATTCCGATGCACGGTACGGAGCCTCCCGTGGAAATGAAGTTCTACGTTGCTTCCCTGCTAGACATGCTTCACACAACTGATCAACATGTTCCAGCTTAGGCATTCCACGTACCATCTCACCATGCCCTAGTCTCCGAAGTGCATCAAAACTGAGATGCCCAAACCGATCATGCCATCGCCAAGCATCATCATCAATACGTGAAAGAAGTGTAACCGGTTGAGCAATGGTCAGATTGATTACATATAGACGATTCTGTGATCGAGCAACCTTCATCAGTAAATCCTTTTGAGAATCACGGACTCGGAGGACTCCTTGATTGATCAGCACTTGGCAACCAATCTGATCAAGCTGACCCAAGCTAATTATATTGCTGCGAAGACGTGGTATGTAATATACATCGGTCATTACCTGATGTCCCCCTCCACGTCCCGAGAAAACGATCGAACCACATCCAGCAATTTCCACAAGGGACCCATCCCCGAACTTCACCATACCCGTAATACTATGATCAAGTTCAAAAAAGGCTTCACGATTACCTGTCATGTGATTCGATGCACCAGTGTCCAAATACCACTCAGCTTGAGTCCTTCCAATTTCGCTAGTGGCTCCTAACTGGACCACAGCTTGTTCCTCGATCAGATGCACCCGGTTCCCTTCTGGCGCTTCATCAACATCCAGCTTCGATGAAAGGGACAGTACTTGTGCCAACAACAATGCTGGTTCATCAGGCCCATCCTCATGTGACTGCATCATGTTCACCTCATCTTCACGTTTCTTCTTGTAACAATCACGTTCCCAGTACCTTGACTTCTTGCAATAGCGACACTGATCTCCCTTTGAGGCCTTGCGTGATCCACCACGTCCTCGGTTTGGCTTTGATGAACCAGAGTGCGTGTTACTCGCTCCTCCTCTTGGTTTTCCATCGCCTGAGTTGCTCCACCCAGAATGTTGTCCCTCCTTGTCATGTCGCTGAATGCGACGTATCAACTCTTCTTCCTTGGTGGTTAGAAGCAGCCGTGTACCCAACTTCAAAGACAGTTTCCGTGCTTCATATCTCTGCTCGACAGCACGTAGGCGACCTGTTACCTCCTCAACAGACATCGTCCCGATGTCAAGCAGTGTTTCAATGGAAATGGCCACCTGTTTGTAGCGCTTTGGTACACCTTGCAACATCTTGCGCACTACTTCTGTCTCCTCTAGCATATCACTAAGAAGACGAAGGTTGTTGACAAGGCTTGAGATGCGCATGTAAAAATCATCTACTGACTCTCCTTCCTTGAAGGAAATGTTGTTTAACTCGCGCCGAAGTCTCTGTGCATTACCTTCACGGACACGATCAACCCTCACACGCATACTCTTGATTGCTTCCCATGCCTCCTTCGCCGTAGGCTTCCTTTCAATGGCCGACAACATCTCCGGTGGCACGGACCGAGCGATCTCCGCCAACGCCAGCCGATCCTCGGTGTACTCCACCTCGCCGTGCTCAATCGCCGCCCACAGGCCTTGCGCCTGCAGATTGATGGTCATCATCAGCTCCCACTCCGGGTAATTAGTCTTCGTCAGCATCGGATATTGGATGGCGCCCGACGCCTCCTTGATCGCACGATGCACAACAACCGATTGCCCGGCACCCTCCCAAGAGGACTGCTGTCCGGTGTTGTCACCACCGCGTCTTCGCCAGCTCCCCGGAGGCGACACGGACCGGCGGCGCGATCTCCCTCGGCGTGGTGGTGTAACGCTCGCCATCTCACCAGATTGATGGTCTGGCTCTGATGCCAAATGTTGGCAAAAATTTTGTGTTTGGCACTCACACTCACGGATCAAATCTCAGGAGATGTGGAGATGGAACCGAACGCGACGTTTTCCTGCACTACAGGAATTCCGACGATTTGCGACGGCCGGGGCCATCGCAAATAAGTGTAAAACCGTCGTAAATAATCAAATTACGACAGCTTTACTTATTTGCGATGATTTCCGGTTGTCGCTTGTTTTTCGTCGCAATTAACTTTATTTGCAACGGTCGCCGTCGCAAACAAGTTTATTTGCGACGGCTTAGACCGGCCGTCGCAAACAAGAACCCGGGCCCAGCCGATGTGCCCGACTCGACAATTTGCGACGGCTAGCCGTGGCCGTCGCAAGTAAGTACTTAATTTGCTACGGCCGGCGGTGGCTGTCACAAATTACGTAGGTTAATTTGCGATAGCTGGACACTTATTTGCGACGGTACTGTATGAGAAGCCGTCGCAAATAAGGTTTTTTTTTATTTTTTTTTAAAAAAACTGAACATTCTGTCTGGCTCGATGGCCAGAAACACAGACATAGAACAATAGACGTAACAGCAGCAGTAACAATAGACATACAACATCTCCATCGATCACAACACAAAAGTCTCACATCTCATCACAAGAATAGAAAAATAAGGAAGAAAGGCTCTCCGCTAGCGTCCACTTCCTCCAGAGCCGCCAACATCCTCACCGCGCGTCAGTCCAGGCGCCGGTATAGACGGCGACGGAGTTTGAGCCTCCGTCGCCGATCCCTGCAACACATAGAAGTTGTTGGACATATTAATTTGTTTAGAACTTCGTTTTTGACTAGAATTGATTAAACAAGCTAGAATTGATAATATTGTACTTAGTTTATTTAATTTAAGTTAGATTTGCTATATGTTTGATTATGTAAGACTAAGTAAGACTACAATACCTAAGTAAGACTACAATTTGTTTGACATGAAAGTAAGACTAAATTTTATAAATTAAGACTAAATAATAACATTTTTGATTACCTGAACACCCGGAGAAACGTGCACCGATGGCGGTAGCTCCAGTTCTGGCGGTGGAATCGGCGGTGGCAGTGGAGAAAGCTGGAGGTGCAACCCTGGACATCGCAGCCTTGAAAGAAACTCTGTGGTTGCAAAAGTTGCAGGTTATTACGTATTATTAAGAATGCGCTAAATTTAAATTACTTTAGCTTACCATCATCCCCTGTCGCTGCATCTCCATCGTTTGTCGCATCTGCTCCATGCAGGCTCGCTGGTAGGAGATGGTAGCCTTCATCGCCGCCCTCTGCGCCTCCATCGCCGCCCTCTGCGCCTCCAGGTCCAACTGAAACTGCTCGTGACTCTCCTGGACCTGACGGGCGTGAGTCTCCACCTACGAGACATGGCGACTCGGGTCCGCCGACGAAGACTGTGTGGAGCTGCCTCTCGCAGGTCTCGCCACCCTCAAGTCGACAACTCCGTCGAATATGGCGAGCCTATAAAAACAGAATCAGTAATAAGGAATTGAAATATCTTTAATATTTTGAATTGAAAACTAGGGAGGACTGGCCCGTCGTGCCCCGCCGCGCCGCCTTTTGTCGCAAATCAAACTAATTACCAACTTAAACTATAAACACCCTAGTTAATTGTCAACTTAAACTACAACTACAAAACTATAAACTAACTACAAAAAATAATTTAATTGTCAAATTAATTACAAATTACTCTAAAACAATATTCAATTAACTCTACTCTAACTAAACCTAACTAACAACAAGAAAAAAATTTAAAAAATGCATGAACATAGGTTACCGAGAGGCGCCGAGCGCCGGAGGCGGGGGCGGCCGGGCGCGGGAGCCGGGAGGCAGGGGGAGGCCGGACGCCAGAGTAGGGAGGCGAAGGGTGGCAGGGCGCTGGAGCCGGAGCAGGGAGGCGACGGCGGCGAGCGCGGCGGGAGGCTGCAGGAGGCAGCGTGCACGATGGGAGACAGCGACGGCAGTGGGCGCGGCGGGAGGCTGCGGGAGGCGGCATGCGAGGCGCGGCAGCGAGAGGCGGCGGGAGCGGCGGGGCGTGGCAGCGGGCTGCGGGCCGGAAATTGGAGGCGGGGGCGGCCAGAGGTGGGCGGCGAGAGCCAGGCAGCGACCGGCGGGCGGTGGCGTGGTGGGGCGTGGCCGGCGGGCGAGGAAGCCGAGCGGGGGCGGCGGGCGAGGGAGCCGAGCAGGGGCGGCGGGCGGCCGATGGAGGCGTGCCGGCGGCGGGCAGCCGATGGAGCAGGGCGCGGCGTGCGCGGTGGTTGCAGCGGCGGCGGCGTGGCACGGGCGCGGGAGGCGGCGGCGTGGCGGCGGCGACAATTGTGTGAACCAGGAGGTGCCCGGTCAACTATATCGGGGTCATTTGCGACGGCTCCCTTAATTGCGTTGGCATTTCATTCGGCCGTCGCAAACAAGCTTTTAATTACGACGATTGCTTAATTTACGACGGCCACAGGTTCGGCCGTCGCAAATTAATGCTATTCGTGATGGCTACAGTCGTAGCCGTCGCAAATAGGGTACTATTTGCAATGGCTCCGTTATTTACGACGGCCTAGGGTTAGCCATCGCAATTTACTTTATTTGCGATGGCGTCCCGTCGCAAATAATTCTAGCCGTCGCAAATGATCGGGTTTCCTGTAGTGCTGGCGGCGCAACTTCATCCGTTATTTTCTCGCCAGCAGATATAGATACACGAAAAAACTGACTTCGTGATCCGGCCATTCCGGACGTGCAGCACACGCCGAGGTCCCGCACCACGTCTCCTGATCGTAGCTCTGCATGCAGCACATGCACGTCCATCACACGCGCGCTCAATCAGCCATTTTCTACGCACACATTCTCCTGATGGGGATCTTCCAACGACGCAGCGTGGCAAGACCTTTGGAGATAACTTTATCACTCACACACGCACTAAAAACCAGACTAGATTACACAACAGTTGTATCCCTCCTTCCACTCTGTATCGTGTAAAGAATGATCAAAGAATATCAAGATATCAAAACAGTGACATCGAATTATCCACTACAGGCATATCAGCATAAATCACAACCTCATATATTATGAGCAAATCCAAAAGACATTTTTTATAGAGTTAATTGTACAGACTACTAATTTTAATAAAATCACAGTAGGGGGCTGACAGCAGCTTGTGCCACACAAGTCAACTGGATAGTGTTTAAGGTCTCCTATATGCAGGACGTCACCCAAAAATAACAACTAGATAGTGACAGATTGTCAGGAAAAAAAAGAACCTTGCTAATGTTAATACATAGACGCTGATACATAGAGCTGCTCGATGATGTAACCATGAGCCTTATATAGCTTCCATGAGGTTCAGCAAGAACTACAATACTTCCTCTCTGACGGGAATCTGTACATAGCTAGAGAGGAATAATTGCTAATGTAACTGGAAGATTCCATATTTATGTTCGAGATAACTCATCTCCAAAAAGAACACAATACGACTCACTTAACGACGGCCAAAACCGTCTTAAGTAAGGTCTAAACCGTTGTAATTAGCTTAATTATGACAGTTTAAGACTAATTACGACGGTTTCTAGCCATCGTCAGGATTTGGTCGTAAGTTAATTAACTTACGATCGACACCGTCGTAAGTTACGCAACTTACGACAGAGGCACGTAGTCGTCGTATTTAAGTGTCTAAGGCACGTGGTGGGCTGCGCCATACTACTTACAATGGTCTGAACCCGGCCGTCGTAACCATGTTATTTACGACGGCTAGGGTCCAGGCCGTTGTAATTTAGTTGGGCTTACTTACGACGGCCACAGCAGCCGTCGTAAGTAACATGGACTAACTTACGACGGCCTGTATACAGGCCGTCGTAAGTTATGGTTTTAATTTTTTAAAAACAGAAATTAGCTGCCCGGGCACAGTTGCCAGCCGAGACAAATCAAACAGTCATTCACACAGACAAACAATACTGTCAAAGTGTTCTCTATGACACTTCCCCTGGTCTGCTCCGAAGCAGCCCGCGGAGGTTCTTTTTTCGGTGGGGCTAGTGGATCTCAAAAGTCTTGTCATAATGGCGAGAGACACAAGGATTTACGTGGTTCAGGCCGTCGGAGCGTAAAACCCTACGTACACAGGAGTGCTTGGTGTATTACTTGCTCGCGTGTGAGAATGAGTTGGCTGGGTCGCGAACCCTTTGCCCGGAGGCTGCCCCAGTCCTTTTATAGCTCAAGGTCGGAGCAGTTACGATGCGGCTCGGGGCCCGATAGGTGGCCCCACGGCTATTTGCGCCTATACATGATCTAGGCATTTACAGCTACATGTATCGTTACTGTTGGTGGAGTTACGGTGCGCCGCCTGTCCCGCCGGGTGCCTCTGTCTGGGTAGCAGGTGATGATGAAATACCTGTCTTGTCGCCACGTCTCCTTGCTCTACAGGGCGGCTCAGCGCCGTTGGGTGGCACTGTTGCGCCATCACGCCTTGCCGCCCTGTCTTTCACCGTAATGGCGAACAGACAGAGGGCGGAGGCGTGCGCTGTGCGCCATGCTTCTGGAGAAGATGCGAGCCTTGAATGCTCGACTTGACAGCGTACTTTCTTCTTTACTCCTTGGCCATCTGCCCGTTGCTCGTCAGAGCAACGTCCGGGCGGGTGGCCCCAGAGACACGCGTCTCCACCGGTTGCGGAGTTAGCGGGTGGTTCGGAGTTGTTGGGCACGTGGCAGCACCGGAGCCCTCCCAAGCTAAGGTCGGATCAGGAGCTGCAGGACACGTGGCATATCCGGGGCCTTCCCCGGGGGGAAGGTACACCCGGAGTCATTGCCCACGTGATAGCACCGGAGCCCTCCCATGCTGGAGGTCGGATCCGGAGCTGCAGGACACGTGGCACCTCCGGTGCTCTCTCTCTGGCGGGGGGTGCGGCTCGGAGGTTCCGGGCACGTGGCAGCGTCGGAGCCCTCCTTGGTGGAAGATGGGGTCCGGCACTACTAGACACGTGACGGCTCCCAAGCCACCCTCGGCCGGTCTTCACGCTAGGGCCTGAAGACACGTGGCAATCTTGGGACAGCCCACGGGGCCCAGAGCACGTAGCTTACACTGGGGCATGCTTAAGCTGGGAAGCTGGGGCCCAGGTGCTTTTATCCACTACGCGGGGGTACCTGGTTCGCAGGGTACCGACAGTGGCCCCGGGCTCATCTCGGGGGATATATTGAGCCCGCAGGTGGGGCCTCTATCTCTTCCGTGTGGTGGTTTCAAACTTGCAATTTATTCTGGGAATCGAGGCGACGGCGTGATTCCCGCATAGTGGGCGAGGACCATTCCTGGGAGATGATGAGGTTGCTTTCCCTCAGTCAAAGAGACTTCCCTATCATCATTAACAGGTGTCTCTTCATTTCTGCAGGGTCGTGGGGGTGTACGTTTCGTGCAACTGCTGCATCGTCCGCATCGGTTCTCTGCACGGCCCCTGTTCTCTCTTGTGCTAGCTTTATCGGGGACCAACCTTTCCCCAACCTTAACCATGCAGCCCTTTGTTCATACTGACTGCCGAGTGGGCCCCGTACCCTCGTTCTTGACGGTTCTGTCGACGCGGGTGCAATTATTTCGGGCACGTCTCGATTGGCGGTTCTCGAGGGATCTGGGGCAAATAAAGAGACCCTATGCTGCTAACAGGAGTCCTCCCCCTCCATTTGTCTTCTTGCGCTTCATCATCTCGCTTTCTCCTCCTGCTCCAATGGCGTCGAACCTCCGAGAGTCTCGTCTCAAGAGCGCTAGCTACATGAGGCGCTTGGTCGGCTGGCATGCGCCTCAGTACGACGGGAGGGTTCGCTGCGGATCCCTCCCACTCCTAGACCTTGAGCCTGGCGAGATCATTGTCTTCCTCGGGTACATTCTGGCGGGGCTCGCCTTCCCTGCTTCTTCCTTCTTTCAGACCCTGCTGGAGTCCTACGGACTCCAGCTTCAGCACTTGACACCGCACTCCCTCGTTCTGGTATCGATTTTTGTTCATTATTGCGAGATGTTCGTGGAGGTGCGGCCATCAGTGCGGCTGTTCCGGGCGTTCTTTGTCCTACGGTCGTCAGGGAGGAGCCCGAGCTTCCTAGGTGCCTACTACTTCCAGCACCGCACCAGGCCCGTGACAACGTACATCTCTCCCTTCTCTTCTAGCAAGTGGGAGCACTGGAGAGAAGATTGGATTATCGTGAACACCGATGTCTACGATCGGCTAGATCTGCTGACTTCTCCTCCTTTGACCACGCGAACCGACTGTGAGGAGGCACCGCACCTTGAGAGCATCTATTCCCTGGTGCTGGCGAGGATTAAGTTCCTGGCAGACCAGGGCCTGTCCTCGCTGATGGTGTTGGCCGACTTCCTAAGCCAGCACATCGCTCCCCTCCAGAGCCGCTGTCGCGCGGCCTGGATGTACACCGGTGACAATGACTCCACTCGCCTGGAGCGTGGTCCCGGGACCAACCTGAAGACGGAGCTCCTCGACGCCTTGTTGGGGATAATATGTGCCGACGTCGGGGCTGGCCCAATCTCCGATGACCTCATTAACCCTCCGGCGTCGTGTCTGCCCATCTTCGTGAACCAGGGGCTGAGATCACAGCTCCTAAGGGCGATGCCGATGCTGGACAACATCGACATCGCTCCCCGGCAGGTCGGCGATGCTTCCCGTGGGATATCGATCCCCGGGGTCACTGAAGCGAGTGACGGAAGTGCCGCCTCCTCGGCTGCTCAAGATATTGCCATGCCGGGTTCCGTTGCTCCGACTTCTTCTACCCCAACCTTGGATAAACGAAAGGGGAAGGCGCATGTGGCCCCACAGCCTAGTTCTCCTAGGAAGAAGCGGAGGCTGACTTGTACAGACGGGAGCTTTGCCTCTGCTCCTGGCCTTGTGATGCCCACGGCGGTCCGAAGCACGCCCGGGGTTGTACTGGGGGGTGCGACCTGGAGCGGCGTGGCCGGTACCGCATCCACGCCAATAGGAGGTACTCCTGCAACTCCTGTGCCTCCTCCGCCAGCGAAGAGGCCAGTTGCAGCCGTAGGTTCCGGTGGCCCTGGAGGCCCGAGCAAGCGTCTCCAGGCCGCTTCATGGGATTTCGTCGGCCCTAGGTAAGTCATCCGAGGCCGTCCTTTACTGCTTGTCCTGTTTTTCTTGGCTTTGAGGTCATCTGTTGACCTCTGTCCTCTGCGCAGGGCTACGTCTGAAGGGGCTCCTGGGGGCGCTCCGGTGCCTGTGATGCCCAGCGGTCCACCGGCAGCTTCCGGGACTGCTCCAAGTCAGGGTGCAGACCCTCCCGTGCCAACGACGTCCATGCCTTCTACCTCTTCAGCGGATGTCCCTACGGCAGCCCCTAGCACAGGGGACTCCAGCTAAGACCTTCCGTCAGCCTAGGCTCCGGAGCCTGATTTTGAGCCGACCGTAGCTGGTGAGGCTCCATCGGTTCACGGCGTCGAGCCCGCTCCCGCTGCTGACGAAGGCACGCCAGATGCCGCAGCTCCTACTCTGGAGGGTAGCGTTCGCCGGCCAGGAGATCACTTGCCCTCTTCCGAGGGACAAGCCAAAGCTTCCCTGGGGCTATACATCCCCATGCCTCCTCCAGTGGACAATGCCCAGGAGGCCCCAGCACGCAGCGAGCGGGTCCCTTTGTCTGAGGTCGTGGCCTTGGCTCATGCAAGTCTTCGTCGGGTCCTGCTGTCGCTGGACCAGGAGCAAGGAGCCCATCCGGGAGGAGGAGGAGCGCGTGACTGGCTGGGAAAGGCTGCTCAAGCTCCGGAGCCGGGAGACACGGAGGAGGTTGGAGGTGAAGGAGACTCGTCTGCGAGAGGAGCAAGATCTGACCAACCGGCAGCGGGACTTGGTCGATCAGCTGGACGAGCAGTCCAAGAAGTTCTGGGCAGAAGCCCAGGAGGCCCACCGGACAGCCAACAGTCGCCTAGCCTCCCTAGAGGAGCTGCGGCTAGTGCTGACTCGTCGTGAGCACGAGCTGGCGGCGAAGGAGGAGAGACTTCGTCGCGCTTGCGGCGGGAGCAGGCCCAGATGAAGTCTCGGACCGACGACTTGGACCGCTATCAGGCGTCTCTGAACAAGGAGCGGGAGAGGCACGCAAAGGAGCACCAGGACCTCCGGGCTGCAGAGTCCAACGTCTCGCTCCATGAGGAGGGACTGCAGCGCCGGGCCCGCGAGCTTGATGCTCGGGCGGCGACGTGGGCTGCCAAGGAGAGAAGGCTCTCTAAGCGCGACGCAGCAGCCCTGGCAGCGTCTCGGCGCGAACTTTAGGAGCTCCGGGCCTCGCAGACGGCAGAGGTCCAGCAAGTCTGGGACTTCTTGGGCAGTGCTGAGTCAACTCTGGTGCCCTTCGGCTTCAGCGCAGTGCGCGTCAGCGAGCCTTCGCAAGCGATGAACCAAGTGCTCCCTGCGCTCGACTCTGCAGGCTCAAAGATGTCAGCATTGGAAGATGTTGTCGTCGACCTGCTGGAGATGGAGGGGGAAGCCCTGGCTAAGGAGGTGGCGACACATGTGTTGACCTGCTTCCAGAGCTGGGACCTCAGTGTCTCCCTGGAGCCAGTCATCCAAGGCCCCATTGCTGCGAGGGAGGCGGCAGCCCGGTTTGCAGTCGAGGACCTAGGAGCTTTCGTCGCCGGGCGGTTTAGGCGTAACATGGACAAGTCCTAGACGGGCCTTGGCTCTTGTATCTTTTCCTTTATCTTTTGAGTTTTGTCTTGTATCCCTGTGATGAATGAAAGACTTTTTACTAGCCTTTCATCTTGCTTGGCTTGACCAGTTGTGATGACCCCCTAGCAGGTGTGCCCAAGTAATTGGGGACACCTGCCAAAAAGGTACAAGACATCAGCTTTGGACCCCTCGGGAGACTCCGGCCTCGGGGGTCCGTGAGTGGCCCCCTCGGAAGGCTGAGGTTTTAGCCTCATGGATCAGAGTCCTATCTGGGGCGACAGGGCAGGGCATGCGCGCTCAGGGCACAGGGCAAGCTACGCGGGCTCCGGAGGGGGGTTGGGAACGTCGTGTTGGCACCACCAGACCCAACCAGGAGGGTAACCAAGGGGGTCCGAGATAATTACAGGTGCTTCTGACGTTTCCTCCTCGTCGCACAACTTTGGCCAAGGACGAGGCAGAGAAATACAAATTATGTACACGTTGAGATGTGTGGAAAAATACACACGAGCTCAAAATAGAGGCTACCGTTCCCTTTTTAATAGTGGTACATAGGAGAATTCAGGCTGTACAAAGGTCTGAGTGACTTATCTCGGAGTAGCAAGGGCAACCCCCCCACCCCCCCCCCCCCCCCGGAGTTTGCCTATCGGGGCATTCTCCTAGTCTCTGTGACCCTTTTACAAGGAAAGCACCTTACCCTAAGCTACGGGTAAAACTTGCGGAGGTGCCCAATGTTCTAAGGATTTGGAATCAGGTTGCCATCCTCTATCACCAGGCGGATGCATCCTGGTCGGCATACTTGCGTCACCCGGAAGGGTCCTTCCAATGGGGGAAAGCTTGTTAGACCCCTCATGGGTAAGTGTTCGTCGGAGCACGAGGACACCAACCTGCATCTCTATGCTCCTCACGGACCGCTGGTGGTATCGTCGGAGCGTCTGGCGGTACCGCACGTTCCAGATTGCAGCCTTCCATCTGTGCTCGTCGACGAGCTCGAGATCTTCACGCCGGGCCTGGTCCTGCATGGCTTCGTCTTATGCCTTGACACAAGGGGAGCCCAAGGTGACCTTTGGAGGGAGAACGGCCTCAGCTCCGTAGACCAAGATGAAGGGGGTTTCCCCTGTGGCTCCGCATGGTGATGTCCAGCTAGCCCATAGTGCGCACGGAAGCTCCTCAATCCAGTTGGCACCATGCTTTTCCAGGTCAGCGTAGGTACGTGTCTTGAGGCCCCTGAGTATCTCAGCATTGGCCCTCTCGACCTGGCCGTTGCTCTCTGGGTGGGCAACGGACGCGTAACAGACTTGGATACCAAGGTCTTCGCAGTATCCTTGAAATACTGCATTTGTGAACTGGGTCCCATTGTCAGTAATGATCCTGTTCGGGATCCCAAACCTGCATATTATTGACTTGATAAATTTTACTGCGGACTGTGTGTTGATGGTGACTACAGAGGTCGCTTCCGGCCACTTGATGAACTTGTCTGCTGCGACTTAAAGGTAGGTACCCTCCAATGGCCCTGGGGAATGGCCCCAAGATATCCAGTCCCCATACTGCAAATGGCCATCAGGGCGGGATCATTTGCAGCGTCTGCGCTGGTGTGTGGATCTGCATAGCATGGAATTGGCACGCCTTGCATCTCTTGACCAGCTCGATGGCATCCAGGAGAGCTGTCGGCCAGTAGAAGCCATGCCGAAAGGCTTTACCGACCAGCGTGCGGGACGAAGCGTGGTTGCCGCACTCGCCCCCATGGATCTCTATGAGTAGCTCGCAGCCCTCCTCCTGGGTTATGCACCGCAATACAACGTTGTTGGCACCGCACCAGCAGAGATCCCCATCCACCAGTGTGTATCTTTTAGCCATACGAACGATCCATTCAGCGGATACATGTTCATTAGGAAGGATATTTTCTTTCAAGTAGGCATGGATCTTCGTGATCCATGCATCGGGTCCTGCTTGAGAATTTGGATCTTGGGCGCCGGGTTCACGGAGTCCCTAGTGACGCATACGATCCTTGGCGGGCACCATGGTTGCAGGGCCGCCAGGACTGCCAGCTTCGAGGTGCTGGGCTTGCCCCCTTCACTCGGTTCGGCAGGCCAGGCTGTTGGACGCTGTAGCTTCCTTTCAAACACGCCTTCGGGGACTGTGGCCCATGTAGAGGCTTTCGTGGAAAGGTCGTCTAATACCGCATTGTCGGCGCGGGGGATATGGCACAACTCCAAGGCATGGAACTCCCTCTCCATCTTCTGCACATGGATAAGGTAGGCAGCTAGTTGAGGGTCATTACAGGAGCACTCACATCTGACTTGTTTGATGACAAGCTGAGAGTGTCCTTTGACTAGCATTTGTCGCACGCCTAGACATAGGGCGGTACTCATCCCAAATATGAGGGATTCATATTCTGCCATGTTGTTTGTAGCCTTAAAGTTGAGGTGCACCATGTATTTGAACTACTCCCCCACTGGTGAGATGAGCAGGACCCTCGCTCTGGCTCCCTGCTTTCACGAGGAACCGTCGAAGTAGAGTGTCCAGTGGGGTCCGGTGAGCACGGAGGTCTGGGCTCTAGGTCACCGTCGTCTTGACCCCCTAGACAGCATGGAGGCGGGATCCATTCCACCACGAAGTCCCCCAGTGCCTATCTCTTGACGGTGTGGCGCGGTAAGAAGTCGAGGTCGAACTCCGCCAGGTCAGCTGCCAACTCTGCTATGTTCCCCATTGCGTTGGGGCTGAAGTACTGCCTTTAGTGGGTAGGTCGTTACCAGTGACACCTTGTGAGCTTGGAAGTAGTGGCGGAGCTTCCTTGATGCAATCAGTACTGCATAAAGCAACTTATGGACTTCCGAATACCGCGTCTTAGCATCATGGAGGACCTCGCTGATGTAGTAGACCGGTTGATGGGTGGTTCGGACCCTCCCGGAAGGGTCCGGAACATTTTCCTCCATTGGCAGGAGGTATACAACTTCTTGGTCTGGGTGTCTGGCCCCTGGGGGCATCCTCGCCCGGGGTTACATCGGGCTCCCCTGCGGGACCAAGATTCTGAGACTCGCGACCAGCAGCGGGCTCTTCGCTTGGTTACTGGGGTCGCTCATGTTATGGACGTTCCGCGACCCCGACCATGCTGACAACTTCTTCCTTTGCGGAAGTATAGAGCAGCAGATGTTCACCAGGTTCTGGGGCGACCATAATTGGTAGCGAGGTGAGGTACTGCTTTAGCTCTTGGAACGCCTTGTCAACTTCTTCAGTCCAGACAAAAGGTTCGGACTTCCGCAGAAGCTTAAAGAACGGGAGGGCACACTCTGCTAGTCGGGAGATGAACCGACTGAGTGCGGCTAGGCATCCGGTGAGCCTCTCGATGTCCTTGACTCAGGTTGGGGGGTCGCATCATCTCTATAGCCTTGATCTTGTCGGGGTTAGCCTCGATTCCTCGGTGCGAGACCAGGAAACCGAGGAGCTTCCCGACAGGAACTCCGAATACACACTTTTTTGGGTTTAACTTTGTCCGAGTGGTGCGCAACATATCGAAGACTAAGGCTAAGTTGTCCAACAGAGATGTATGCAACTTGACCTTCACCACAATATCATCAACGTACACCTCCACTAGTTCCCTTATCAAATCCCCGAATGTCTTATACATGGCACGCACAAAGGTAGGTAGGGCGTTTTTAAGGCCATATGGCATAGAGACATAACAATAAAGGCCATCTACTGTTATAAAAGCAGTGTGCTCTTCATCTTCCTTAGACATAGGTATTTGATGAAAACCGGAATAAGCATCCAGGAAGCACAGTAGATCAAAGCTAGAAGTAGAATCTACAATTTGATCTATTCGCGGGAGGGGAAAAGGGTCTTTAGGACATGCCTTGTTTAGACTGGTGTAGTTGATGCACATCCGCAGCTTCTCGCCAGCCTTGGGTATCACGACGGGGTTGGAAAACCATCTCGGGTGGTGAACTTATCGGATGAAGCTGGCATCGAGCAGATTCTTGATCTCTTCACCAATGAAGTTCTGTCGCTCGACGGACCTTCCGAGGCTTTTGCATCACCGGTTTAGCGTCGGGGTGGATCTTCAGATGGTGCTCGATCACCACGCTGGGGATCCCAGGCATTTGCGATGGTTGCCAAGCGAACACATCGACATTAGCCTGGAGGAAGGTGATGAGCGCGAGTTCCTATTTGCTACCCAAGTTTCCCGCAATGCGGGTGGTCTGGGCAGCGTCCTCGCCTATCTGGATAACTATGACTGGGAACTCCTCCGCACCCGAGGGTTGTATGTGGGGCACGAAGGATGAGCCACGCTATCGTGTGCTGGGTGGCTCCTTGCTTGTCCCAACACCCTCGGGGGCTTCCTCCTTTGAAGCTGCCAGGGCCTGGAGCTTCTCCAGCGCTGCAACTCTAGCGGTCCGATCTGCTCAGACTCTGAGGACGCCACTCGGGGTCGGCATCTTCAGCGCTAGGTAGCCGTAATGGGCTACGGCCATAAACCGGTACAATGTTGGCCTGTCGAGGATGTCATTGAAGGGGAGATTCACCTCCGTCACATCAAAGACTACGCTCTCGGTGCGGTAGTTCTCGGGTGTCCCGAACATCAACAGGAGGGTAATGCTACCGCGTGGGAGAATGGACCCCAGGTCAACCCCAGAGAATGGGCGCGATGGGGCCAGCTTTCCCATGGGGATCTGCAGCTTTTGGAAGGTTGCAAGGCTGATGAGGTTGAGGCCTGCTCCTCCGTCAACCAGCACGTGGTAGAGCTTCACGTTAGCTAAGATCGGGGAGACGATGAGCGGTAGCTGCCCGGCCCCCGCCATGTTCTTTAGGCAGTCGGAGGCAGTGAAGGTAATATTCGTCTCCATCCATTTGCGGTAGGGAACCGGCTTGAGGGTATGCGATACCGCCATGATCTCTCGCCGGAGGGTCTTGACGTCTCGTCGGGACGTGATGTCCCATGACCCCCCGTATATCACATGAAGCGTCTTTCGACACTCATTCGGGGTGTGGCCAGGGCCAGAGCCTTCTCCCTGGTCATAGACTACCTTCGACGCCCCCTCGGCGTCTTGGTACTCTGTCTTCTGACCATTGCTGACCTCTAGGTCAGCCTTTTGCTTGCCCTCTCGCTGGCAAAAAAGTGCACCACCTTGGCGCCGCTGTCGAAGTTCTCGGAAGTGCCCCGCTAGCTTCTGTATCTCCCAGCACTCCCTTGCACTGTGCCACTTGGAGTTGTGGACTGGGCACTGCCGGTCGCTACCGTCGCTGTCGATCTGCCGTTGCGGGCACTTGGCGGTGCGCGGCCCCCGGCCCCCGACCACTGCTAATGAGTTGAGCGCCGCGACAACTAGGTGGTCGACGTCGTTGTGCCACTGCTCAGCAGCGAATGGGGAAGTTCCCGCACGCGGGAGTTGTGGAGGAGTGCACGGGCTACTAGCAGTGAGCTATTCGGGCTGGCCTCGACCGGCGCGTGTGACACCGTCGCAACCGAAGGCTGCCAAGAGAGAACTGGCACCATCGCCGCTTGGACTGGCGTCAGAGCAGACGGTCTCGCTCTGGGGTCAGAGGACGTCTCTTGCTCCCCCCGCCGCTAGCGGCGTGAGGGGCGGAAAGACCCTCCATTGGATTGGATGTTCACAATTGTGGGCTTCACGAACAACTTCAAGAACCAAAAAGCCCCCTACCTAGCGCGCCAAATATCAAAGTGTTCTCTATGAAACTTCCCCCAGTCTGCTCGGAAGCAGCTCGCGGAGGTTCTTTTTTCGGTGGGACTAGTGGATCTCAAAGGTCTTGTCACAATGGCGAGAGAGACACAAGGATTTACGTGGTTCGGGCCACCGGAGCGTAAAACCCTATGTCCACGGGAATGCTTGGTGTATTACTTACTCGCGTGTGATAATGAGTTGGTTGGGTCGCGAACTCTTTGCCCGGAGGCTGCCCCGGTCCTTTTATAGCTCAAGGCCGGGGCAGTTACAATGCGGCCCGGGGCATGACAGGTGGCCCTGCGGCTATCTGCGCCTATACATGATCTAGGCATTTACAGCTACATGTATCGTCACTGTTGGTGGAGTTACGGTGTGCCTCCTGTCCCGCAGGGCACCTCTATCCAAGGAGCAGGTGATGATGAAGTACCTGTCTTGTCGCCACGTCTCCTTGCTCTGCAGGTAGACTCAGCGCCGTTGCGAGGCACTGTTGCGCCATCACACCTCCCCGCCCTGTCTTTCACCATAATGGCGAATAGACAGAGGGTGGAGGCGTGTGCCGTGCGCCATGCTTCTGGAGAAGATGCGAGCCTTGAATGCTCGGTCTGACAGCGTACATTCTTCTTTACTCCTTGGCCATCTGCCCATGGCTCGTCAGAGTGACGTCCGGGCAGGTGGCCCCCGAGACACGCGTCTCCACCGGAGCGGTCTTACAGAGTTAGCAGGTGGTCCGGTGTTGTTGGGCACGTGGCAGCACCGGAGCCCTCCCATGCTGTAGGTCGGATCCGGAGCTGCAGGACATGTGGCACATCCGGGGCCTTCCCCCGGGGGAAGGTACACCCGGAGTCATTGCCCACGTGACAGAACCGGAGCCCTCCCATGCTGGAGGTCGGATCTGGAGCTGCAGGACACGTGGCACCTCCGGTTCTCTCTCTCTGGCCGGGGGTGTGGCTCGGAGGTTCCGGGCACGTGGCAGCGTCGGAGCCCTCCTTGGTGGAAGATGGGGTCCGACACTACTGGAAACGTGACGGCTCCCGAGCCACCCTCAGGTGGTCCTCAGGCTGAGGGCCTGAAGACACGTGGCAATCTCGGGACAGCCCACGGGGCCCACAGCGTGTGGCTTACACTGGGGCCCGTCTAAGCCGGGAAGTCGGGGCCCAGGTTCTTTTTATCCACTATGTGGGGGTACCGGTTCGCAGGGTACCGACAAATACAATACACAATCGACAGTTCATTCATAAAGTCCAAGAAAATCTAAAAACACATAACGGCTACACACTCCCCCCACGACTACCTCCGGAGCCATGAACGTCGTCTTCGTGTGTCCCTCCCGGTGCCGGTAGCTGCGGAGATGGATTCTGCGCCTCCGTCGGTGAACCCTGCAAAGTAAATAAAAGTTAGACATGTTTATTCCTCTCTTTCCCTCTCTCTCTCCCTCATTCTCCCTCTCTCTCTTTCACTCTTAGTACTCCTCTTTCACTCTCTTTCTCGCTCTCGATGTCCCTCTCCCTTCTCTCTCTCTCTCTCTCTCTCTCTCTCTCTCTCTCTCTCGCTCTCGTTGTCCATCTCCCCATCCCCCTCTCCCTTCTCTCTCTCGCTCTCGTTGATGGCCCCCTTGCAGCTGCTGCTGATGCCGCTTGTTGTACTCGTTGATGGCCTGGATGCGGGTGTACGACAACGCTTGCACCACAAGCTTCCAAGCATTGTTGTGGAACACGGCAGTCACGTGCTCCATCATGCTCAGCTCGAGTCCTCTAGCTGGTACCGCAGCTTTAAGAAAACAAATTTTTGATTAATCCGCATGAACAATTTAAATGAGTTTAAAAAATGCAAACATTTAAACTTGCCATAAAATCGTTCCACACGGCACCTGAAGGGTGCCGTGGACCTCGTGAGGGACATGAGCGTAGTCGTCCCACGACAAAGCAGGGACACCGTCGATGACACCGGGATAGTGCAACCGCAGTAAAGCCCCGATGACACTGTTAACCTGCCTGTGGTGTCCCTGGCACACGAATGAACAGTCGTGCCAAGATCTGCAAAATTTGTTAACTTATTATGTATCGGCAGACAACATCCAATATTTAATACTATACAATTTGTTTACCTGTCTCTGAGTGGACGAATGGTGATCCGCTCATGAGGACCACGAGGGGGAGCAGCAAAGTGGGTCCTCCTCGTGCGTCGCCTCTTCGGCGGCACCACGTCCGGTGACCCGGATGGCTGGTCACCACTGGAGCCCGAAGGATCCACGCTCGCTAGCTCCTAGGGCTGCGTAGCTGGCTCCGAGGGCTGCGTAGCTCCAACTTCCGGCTCCGACTAAGAAAACTCTGAGTCGGACTGCAAAAATAAATGATTCATAAGAAAAAATAATTAATAAATAGAATTTCAAATAATGTGATTGGCAACTGAAATTTACCTCCATGCGCTGAAAGGCGAAACCTCGGTCCGAAAAGTCTGGAAGGTGCCTCACCACCTGAGAGGGTCTGCTTGCACCTGAAGAGGTACCTGAGAAGACCAAGTCCCGGGGCTAGGTGAGGAACCCTCTCACCCCCTTCCCCCCTCCCCCTTTCCATTTGACGATGACAACCTGATGCAACGAGTAATTGATAAATATACTAAGATAATATACAAAATTCATGATAAGTTAGGGAAGAAAACATTAGTTCATCAATTTCAAAATTCATCAACGTCACGATCATGTACCCTACTCCATAAACCAGACCATCGATCTTCTTTTTTGAGAGTCTGGACTAGATTTCTTTTTCGTTTTCGTTTCCGCATATCATAAGTCTCGACATCTTGAGCGTCTCCAACCAAGTCATCGAGTCCTACACCAGGCTCGACGATGAACGACTCTGGCAACTCTTCTTCTTGGTAAACCTCATCAACTTCATTAGTATCATGGTATCCATCATCTTCTAGGGTGTATAACCGTTCACAAGGATTCACCTTATGTACCATCCACCAAACATCGAGTTTGTTGCATGGATAAGGTAGATAATACACTTGCTCCACTTGGTGAGCAAGAACAAATGAATCTTATCCTCAAACTCGTTCCTTGTGTTTGACTTCCACCATGCCAGATTGGTTTTGTTAAATTTCATGATTATTATCAAACCAATCACAGTCAAAGAATACTGCTTCAAGATCCTTATTACCTACGAAAGCAAATTCAAGAATTTTTTAATGATCCCATAGTAATTAGTTTCACGTCCTTGAGAGTCCACTACAGAAAAAACGACCATTGACGACGATCAAAATAATTAACGATGGGGTCGTCGTCTTTAAATTAATTGACGACGGCTAGATAGAGCCATCGTCAATAAACTAAAAGACGACGGTGGCCATCGTCTATAACGGTCGTCGTCAAATTTGGCCGAGATCCGTGCCCACCCGAGGCGTTACTGACGACGGTGAAACACATCCGTCGTCAATAAGTTGCTTATTGATGACGGTAACCTGAGATGACGGGGAACGCCACTGTCGTCAATAAGCCCGCATATACTCCCGGGCGCGATTTTGGAGGCGGCATTCTCTCCCGACCGCGCCGCCTCCCGACTCGCCGTCGCCATCGCCGGTCTCCGCCGCCCCGTCTCCGGTCGCTGCCACCTGAGGTACATCCTCCTCCCCGCCGCCCCTCTCCGCCGCCGCGCCGCCGGATGCCCCCGCCACCCCGGCCCCCCTCTCGCCCCGGCCCCCCTCCTGACCCGCCCTCCGCCGCCGTGTCACCGGACGCCCCGGCCCCCCGCCCGCCCCGCCGCCCAGCCGCCCCCGCCACCCCGCACCGCCCCGGCCCCCCTCCCGCCCGCCCTCCGCCGTCGCGCCGCCGGCCGCCCCTACCACCCCGCGCCGCCCCGACCCCCTCCCGCCCCGCCGGCCCGGTTGCCCCGCAACCCCGGGCCGCCACCGCCAACCCGCGCCGCCCCAACCCCCCTCCCGCCTCGCCGCCCCAGCCAGCCTCGCCACCCCGCGCCGCCCCGGCAGCCCCTCTCCCCGCCGCCCCCGCCGTCGGCCGCCACCACCACGCCGCCCCCGACCCCCGCCCCGCCCCACCGTGGGTCGCCCCCCGCGCTGCCCCGCCGTCATCCACCCCAGCGCCGCCACCGTTTCTTTTGTTAGTGCAGAGGAAATTCCATATTAAACTTATTTAGGTTAATTGTTTTGTTTTTGAGTGATTACTTAATATATGTAAGTAAACGGGTTTGGGGCCTGCCCGGCCCGACACGGTCTGACCGACACGGCATGACACGTATTTAATGTGTTCGTGTTGCATAGACAGTTGTAGTCATAATGTATGCGTCAAGACGGCACGGAAGCGGACAACGATGGCGAGGACATCAATCACCCGCGCTTGGGTGGACGGTGGAAGCAACCTCTGGTGGTCCGACAAGGGAAGCTCTATTCCAAGTGTGGGAGCCGCAGATGACTCTACTCCAAGTCCTGCAATGGAGGCTCTACTCCATTCCCGCCGCAGATGACTCTACGCCGGAGTCGGCATTGTATCGACTCTATGCCTTCCATTCTTTCCTCGAGTCCCTCTATCTCTTTCTTTCCTCTCTTGTAAATGATTTAAGAATGAAAATGAGTAACGTAACCTATAGAAAAGCGTCACCCGTTTTGGACCTGCACATCTCACATGTGATACGCATGTGAGACGTGCAGGTTCGGAATTGTTCCTTTTTGGACAGCCTGGGAGTGACCGAGGGGGTGTTTGTGGCATGAATTCATGGTAAGTATGAAGAATATTTGTTAAATGCGAACCTATTATATGTTAAGTACATTTACTTGTGTATTTCTTTTTCTAGAAATATTACCGTTTGGAGGACGAGGCCCAGCTGGATCACGCTCGTCTGGTCTTCAACAACAACGCCAGGAAGCTCCTGACGCAGTCAATATCAACGGCTCGCATTCAGGCTACGGATGCGTACTTTAAGTTGCATATGGACGAGGGTGAGCCGGGGCAGTTGAGAGATGTGGCCAACAAGTATTTGACGGAGGCGCAGTACGCAGAGGTAAAATGTTCATTTTACTTTACTTCATTATCCAATTTTGATCAATGTTTTCATCCAATAACAAATGTGTCCAGGTCAGCGTACCATGGCTTGAATCCTTTCCCGATGCATACAGTTCTCTGTGTGCTTGTTGGGCGAGCCAGGGCTTCCAAGGCGTGTCTATGATCCGGCGACAGAGTAGATTGACGGACGGGAAACATCGTCTTGCACAGGGATGGCTACATACGTCTCACTAAATGGATGGTATGTGGTACTCGAATCTTATTTTAGTTCATTTCTGGCGCTATCATTGTTCTAACACGTATCGACAGGAGCACGAGATCGGTCAGGAGTCGACCGCTATCCAGGTGTGGAGGAGGGGTCACATGGGAAGTGACCCGTCGCAGCCTGATCAGCTGTCTTCTCAGACAGCGACAGAGACATTGGTGAGTTCTTTTGTTAACTTAATTGAATTCTCTTTAATACTTCTGATAAGTTTATTTTTCTGTATTTCCAGGAAAAGTATGGGGAGGAGGTGCGGAGGCTTCGAGGCGAAGATTACGATTGGCATAACGCGCCGATCATACCTGAAGCCGCGTACGCAAACGGTGGCGGGAAACATCACGACCGGTGAGTTCTGTTATTTTTTATTTAAGGTCATGGACTTCGAGACACGAAAATTTAATACTCTTACTTCATTGTGTAGGTTGGCCATCTTCGATGGAGTAGTCGACTCGAGGGAGGCGTGGTCTTCCTCGAGGACCTCTTCATCCCAGGGTGGGTCCAGCAGGCGTATGAGCCGACATCTGGAGATCCAGAGTGTCCAGGAGGAGTTCCAGAGGACGCAGAAAGTGCTGCGACTGACGAACGAGAGGCAGGCAGCGGAGCTCAGAGCTAGGGATGAGTATCAACACTCGTACATGCTACAGTTGCAAGCTGCCATGCAGGTAAGTTCGGACCGTTGTACTCAACATTTTCAATATATGAATCACATGTATAATATTTTGCTTCATATTTGCAGGCTATGGCCGCAGCACAACAGACTCTCTTTCCCCAGTGGGCGCAGCCACCGATACAGCTGCCACAGGTGCCACAGGGGCCGATGACAGGAGCACAGGTACACAATTGCTCATAATAGCTGAAACTAGTTAAACTTGCTCAAATTTAGTTGAATTTGATCAAACTTACTCAAACATAACCAAACTAGTTAAACATGCTCAAACTTAGTAAAATATGGTAAAACTTACTCAACCATAGCAAAACTAGTTGAACTTTCTCAAACATACACAAAACTAGTCGATCTTGCTCAAACTTAGTCAAATATGAGCAAACTTACTCAAACATAGTCAAAACTAGTTGAACTCGCTCAAACATAAACAATACTAGTCGATACTTATCAAACTTAGTAAAATATGAGCAAATTTACTCAAACATAGCCAAATCTAGCTAACTTACTCAATTCTAACTTGTAATGAGTTTATTTAGTCAAATACGCATTTTTAAACTTCTAATTTGTCTAACTATACATGCACATCACAGGGATCGGCGACACAGGCTCAACAAACTCTATCCCCCCGCATCCGACGTTTGGACGACAGCGCGAGGATGACTTCCCGGACTATGGGTAGTGGCGTGCGTATAGTGTTTTGATGCCTGTGATATATTTATTTTTATGCCTGTGTGATCTGGCCATCGAGCGAGGGTTGGCCTCGAAGCCAGGGCAACATTTTCTATTTTTTTTAAAGAAAACTGCAATTCTTATTGACAACAGTTTCTGATACTTAGCCGTCGTCAATAAGCCATAATAATTGACGACGGCCGACCTAGCCGTCGTCAATAAGCCATAATAATAGACGACGGCCAGCTGTACCATCGTCTATAAGCTTCCTTATTGACGACGGCCAACTGTTGGTCGTCATCTATAAACTTCTTGAACAGCCACGTGGCACGACAGGTTTATAGACGATAACTGGTTTTAGCCGTCATCAATAAACTTATTGACGACTAATTATTGACGACGGCTAGAAACCGTCATCTATAACCATGTACCATCGTCAATAACTTACTGACGATGGTAATAACCTTATAGATGATGGTTTTCGGCCGTCGTCTATTTTCGTGATTCCTGTAGTGGTCGATTGCCCTCGTCATAACTCCGGTATTTGATGTTGCCGAGAGTGGACAATGAGATTCAAATTGAGTTGTACGGAACCAGAAGCCAATGACATCTTATCGACTGTAACTTCTAACTTTAACCAATCCGCAGGATAGTTGTCGCAAGTGTTCATGGACGTTGGCATCTTTCATGCACTGTCCAAAATATGAAGTTACAAGAAAACTTTATAAATACTCATAAGTTCTAAAAAAATTATAAATACTCGTAAGTTATAAGAAAATGTTACATGATCACGAAACCATTATGGGAAGTTAGTTCTTCCGTTTATTCCATCTCGTCGCATCGCTTCTACTTGTTTGCTCGTAGGTTGATGTTTATGTGTTCAATTCTGTTTGTGAAACTCTTTGTACGAAAAGAAAAAATTTAGAACAGATCCGTTCCATTTATGATGAGTAGCATAAATGTAGGACAAACACTTACTCAAAATATTTGTCCATATCATCTATATTAGCGTACATGTAGAGTAAAGCAGCATTCCTTTCTTCTATGGTAGAGTTGTAGGAATCGCAACTACCAACTACAGTGCCTATTGTTGCAAAAATAGAAAGATCACTTTAAGGAGGTTGATCATCCATATTATACCGCATTGCCGAAGTATTGACATTGTATTACTCTGCAAAGTAAACACTTAAAAAATATCCTACTTTCTCAAGAGTAAATGCTTCGACGATGCACCCTTCTACCTTTGCCCTGTTTGGAACCATTGGTTTCAGATATCTTAGCGCTCTTTCAATGTGATACATCTACCTATATTGCATGGGGCCGCCCACTTTAGCTTCATATGGAAGATGAATAAGTAGATGTTGCATTGGATTGAAGAAGTCCGAAGAAAAAAAAATTCCATCTTACATAATAATATGGGTATCTCCTTCTCTAACTTACTCATCGACTCTATCATGATTTCTTTAGCACGGAGCTGTCTATAGAAGTGGCTAAGCTCGGCTAGCACCTTCCTCATCGCATCATCAAAATAGCCCCGAAACATAATAGGTAGAAGTCTTTTCATGATTATGTGATAATCATGACTCTTCAACCCAGTTAGTTTTCCCATTTTCACATTCACAACTCATTTCAGACTAGCTACGTAAACATCTGGGAATTTCAAACTTTTCAACCATTGGAGTACTTCTTTCTTTTCTTTGGGTCGAAGACAGAAGGAAACACGTGGTTTACCACCATTTTCACAAAGCTCAAGAGTTGGACGGTTACAAGGCTTAGCCTGATACTTTCGAGCCTTTATATTGTCTTTCGTTTTGCCCGTCATGTTCATGCATGTGCCTATGATACATTCTCCATGTTACCCTCTTGATGCATGACATCATTGTTGTGCATTAGTATCAACAACATCGCATATGGTAGCTCCCATAGTCCACATATATGAGTCCAATTCTGATCATCTCCAAAACCGAGAAAATATCTAGGACGATCTTTATGTGGCAACAGTTTATCCAACATATCAGATATTTCTGACCCGTTAAGATGTTTCAGTGGTTTTTTAGTGGCAACGGTGTCCTTTCTGAATACATTCCTCTGTTGTCAAAACATGTGATTCGAAGGAAGCCAACGTCTGTGACAATCAAAGTAACATATCTTTCCTCCATGAGTAAGTCAAAAACAGTCAGTGTCAGAAGCACATATTGGACACATCAAACGACCGTGAGTGCTCCATCCAGAAAACATGCAATACGCCGGAAAATCATGGACATACCACAAATAAGCAGCTTGAAGGTTGAATCACTGCTTCTTGTAATTGTCGTACGCTTTGACTTCTGTCCGCAACATTTTCAATTCTTTGATCACCGGTTTCAACATCACGTTGAGACGTGACACAAGATGATCCGGCCTAGGTAAAATGAGGCTAAGGAACATGAACTCCTCCTTCATACAAAGGGCCGGTGGTAGATTGTACGGAATGACAAAGAAAGGCCAACAAGAGTATAGTTAAGCGTTTGTACTGAACGGCGAGAATCCATCTGTCGCCAACCCAATCCAAACATTTCTCGCATCACGACCGAACTCTAGATCAAACTGGTTCAGTGCCTTCCATGCCTCACCGTCGGACGGATGCGTCATGACTTCTTTGTTCTAACGTACACCTTCTTTCTGCCATCTCATGTGTCTGCCAGTTTTTTTCAAAAGAAACAAACGATTCAACCTAGGTGTCACGGGTAAGTATCGAAGCTGCTTACGTGCCACTTCTATCGTAACATTTTCACCATCTTCATTAATGACTTCGACATATCTCGATTCACCATATTGTAAAAATTTCTTCTCTTTCGCATGTTCTTTTCAGAAAAGTATGCAGTTGTCTGGACACATATCAATCTTATCATATTTCATACCAAGACCCGAAATCAATTTCTTCGCGTGATACATATCTTTAGGCACTTTATGGGGTCGTGGAAGGATATCGCTGATCAATTTGATGAGGTTATTGTAACATTTATTAGAAAATAAATACTTAGACTTAATTGCTATAAGTCTAGTCATAAAAGTGAGGAGGGTCACTGTTGTGTGTTCATGCAGCGGCTGTTCTGAAGCTTTGAGAAGCTCGAAGAACGCTTCAACCTCTGTTGTAGGTGGATCCCCTATAAGGTCTGGTTGTATAGCTTCTAGCATCACATCCATCCTATCATCCCCGTAATATAATCAATATTCCCTTCCACTTTTTGTACAGCTTTAGAAGTTATCTCGCCATGAAAGGTTTAGGCCTCATAACATGGCGTGTAACCATTTCGACACAAATATATCAAAAGTTTCACTTTGTCCAAAGACTTGATATTCTGGCATTTCGTACATGGGCACCGCACCTTATCGGTATTTGACAACAAAAATGCTTGATCTACAAAAGCATCTGTCTTGGGGAACCACTCATCTGAGTGACCACCAAATCTGCTCTTCCAACCAGTATACATCCAACTGCGGTCTTCACCCATGTTTTACTCTGCAGTATAAAGCTAGATAAATTGCGTTCACTTTACATCTATTGGAAGGGATAGGTACTAAATCCACCCAAGAGTGACCGAGAGGAGTGTGCTTATAACGAGACACAGGGCCCTGATCCAGACGAAATTTCGGCAGCATAACCCCGTTGTTCTCTAACTGCACGTCCGATAACGGTGCAGCGGAGAACATTAGGGTTACGCCGTCGAAATTTCGTCCGAATCCAGACCCCATGTCTCGTCATAAGCACGCCCCCTCAGTCACTCCCAGGCTGTCCAAAAAGGGACAATTCTGAATTTACATGCCTCACATGAGTAACGCATGTGAGACGGGTCGGTCCGAAATGGGTGACGCATATTGTATAGGTTACGGTAATCTTACATTTTAAAGTGATTTACGAGAGAGAGATAAGAACGGGAGAGAGGGGGAAAGAACGAGCGCGAATAGGGATAAAAATGGCCATAGAGTACTTGGCGACGGTGGCGGGTGGCAGAGAAACTCTGAAGACCTTATTCTGTGACACAGATGGATAAAAAATTTTAGGACATGATCGGTTGGCTTCAGAGAAACCTAAGAAGTGCTAAACTAGTTGGCTACGGTGGCGGCGGCCATGGCCATGGCACCAACAACGTTTCTTGATCGAAACCAAACGGTTCTCAACGGTTGTCTCAGCGGCGGCCATGGCCATGGCCATTGACTTTAAATGGCCCGTGTCGGGCCATATATGGGCTGTGTCGGGCTGAGCCGGTCCGAAGCCCGTTTATTTATATGTCGAGATTATACACTCAAGCAATCAAAATGAAACTAAAATTTCTAACTTAATAATCAACTAATTCAAAATTTTAAAAGAAATATAAAACTAACTTAATAGTCAACTAAACCAAAATTAAGTAATATAATTAAGTAATAAATTAAATCATTAACTAAACTAATTAATAAAAACTAAATTAAGAACTAAATGAACTAAATGAATTAATTTAATTACTAAATGAACTAAATTACTTACTAAATTAACTAAATTAATTACTAAATGAAATAAATGAACTAAGTAACTTAGAAAAAGATCTAAATTAATTATTAAATGAACTAAAAAAATTAAATTAATTACTAAACAAACTAAATTAACTAAATTAATTACTAAATAAAACGTACCTCAAAGTGGCGGCAAAGCGGGGCGGGCTTGGTGCCGAGCGGCGGCGCCGGGACGGCACGGGGAGGCGCGCGGTGGCGGCACCACCGGGGGAGCGCGGGCGGCGCAAGCGGCGTGGCGGCGTGGTGAGGTGCGCAGGGGCGGCGCGGGGCGGCCACGGGAGTGCGGGGCGGTAGCGCCTTGCGGCTCGGGCAGCGGGGCGGCGCCGGGGAGGCGCGTGGTGGCGGCGCTGGGGCGACGGCGCGGCCGGGAAAGCGCGGGGCGGCACGGCGGCGGTGCGGGCTCGCCGGGGCGGCGGTTAAGACCCGCAACTTACGACGGCCGCTTAACTTACGACGACTGTAACTAAGCTGTCGTAAGTTACTCTTAGTTTATGACCGCGCTTTAACTTACGACGGCTTAGGGCTACCGCCGTCGACGGGCCCGTAACTTACGACGGCCATGGGCCCAAGGCCGTCGTAAGTTAGTTTACTTACAACGGCCCACAACGATCGTTGTAAGTTAGGTTACTTACGACGGCTAGCCGTCATAAATAACTTGACCGTCGTAATGTGTTAGGTTTCGTGTAGTGCTACTCACATCAGGCATAGTGGAAATCTGCCTATAGATCTACGAGAAGTTGTGAATGACAAGCCATATATGTTCTCTCTAAAGCCATCATTGATGCTTACCGTTTTTTGATTTACTACTCCCTCTGTTCCAACAAGACTCAATTTCTAGCTTTGGTAAAATCTTTATTTGACAATGAGTTTTATAAATTTAATTAACTTTAACAATATGAGACTTGTACTTTAGATTCATCAATAAAAATATTTATATAATATATAATTTTATATTATTAAGTTAATTAAATTTATAAATATCATTGGTCAAAATGGTTTGAAAAAAATCTAGAAATAAAGTCCCAGCGGGAAAGAGGGAGTAGCATTCACTGATCAGAAATTTGAGTTCATCACATAAAACAAGAATATCAGTCAATCGATAATCATCAGTTTCTCACAATGCTATCCTGCTGTTTGCTCGTGCCTAATAGCCATATATAGCCTGCGTTCCAAACACATTATTGCTTCGGCATGAGCCTCCAACTTTCAAAGACTCCGACGTGCAAAATCCTGGGCATGTAAATGTACAATTTTATACCATTCCTCAACAGCGGTGAACTTGGAGTCTGGACAAAATTTTCTCCCAATGTGATTCTGAGCAGTGCGGTCGCACAAAATGGCAGAACCAAGCATGCAACTAGTGAGATTGGGATTCGTCTGAATGTGCAACTACAATCATCCGACCAAATTACAATTTGGGCGACCCAAGGCAATGTCCAGGCAACAGACACCTAGTGAACCAAGCACAATCATTATATATCCAAAGTAACGTAATATTCCAAAAATATTCTTTTCTTGTCAGAAATGCAATCACCTCACAAAAAATCCAAACGAAATGTCAGTAAAGGTGTCAGATTCAAAGCAATGGTAACTCAACAAGGGCGGCCTCCTTCCTTGGGAATGCCGGACGATCACCGCCGGGACACCGACGTCCCTAGTCCCCACAAGATCATTACAGGCAGAGCCGAGCAGCGCCGGTAAAATTTGATACCCCGTATAAAAATATTAAAAAAGAGTTTACCACTAAAATATAGAATTATAAATCTATAGTATATAAACTTTAGTAATATTTTAAATAGCAATAAAAGAACGATATGAATTTTAGTCATTTGTGTTGGGACATATCGCAGTGGTTAATGTGCTCAGATAGATAGATGGAGCATTTCATGTGCATTTTCTTTTTGTTAATTGAAAACATTAACTCGTCCTCAATACACATGATACTAACCTGAGGGACGTTTGTGATTAATCTTGCAAGCATGTACAGCAGAGTGACTTAGTATAATACAAGGCATTCTTAAACTAGTAACTCCAAGAAATCCTAACCTTCCTCTTATAGTTATGTTCAAACTTCAAGATTAGCACGCATGATTTATATATGCGCTATGCTACATTCTGAATGTACATAGGTTTCAACATGAGAGAGATCACTAGTAAGCAGCATCCTTACTGCAAGCCCAAAGCAGATGTTAAACATGTCCTTCAAAAACAGGTCCAAAGTAAATTCCCAAATATTAAAGGCTGTCCTTTGCCTAAAACAGCCAGCAGGCCTGGTGTCAGACCCCTGCAAACTGAGGGTTCTGTTCCATCGCAAGGGACGCACATGCCGTGGGCTGCTCCATCCCATCCTTGGCTATGGCAAAAAATCGAAAAACCCTCAAACCACGTTTCGGGCAAGTGGCTCGTTTTGGGAGAGCTCAACTATTTACGTGTACTTTGAATGTACCGTAGGTGCTCGGACTCGTGTGTGTGATCTACTATGTTTTACGAATTCCAAAGGAGCCTGTTAAATGTGTCTAAGGTCTCTTCAATGTTGATGGCCAAGAAAAATCTTCGTGCTGGCATGCCACATTCCAAGGTAGAAGAACATTTTAGATGATTCAGAGCACTGACAAAAGCTTCATCATTGAATAACTTGAATAGTTTCAAAATACAAAAATACACTTATCATAAACTTGTCCTGTATTTTTATTTGCCTCTCAAAAACTCTCAAAATACAAGTTCAATTCCTTAAAATTAAATTGTTTCCTACAGAATTCCATATACTGCCTCTGGTATTCAGGGGGCCTTATTCTATTTTTGCTCTAGAATCTTGATTCTGCCAGCCTGAAATAGCATTTCAATTTCCTTTATGATCACGAATCACATGGAATTCTCAAGCAAAATTGGCCTACACGAAAGATCCCAAAATATAAATCACATGAAAGATTGCTAAGGGGTGAGCGGACTGCTCTTATTATAGATTTTTATTAAAACTCGAGTCAAACTTATCTTGGTTCACAATCCAACTGATCGAGACAAGAGGATAGTTGATAGGATTGTAGAGAAATAATGAAGCATTGAGCAAACAGCACGGCTATGGAGCTAATGAGTTGCAACAGATCAGTATGTTCTTATAAAAAGAAAAACAAGGCCATATGATAAGATTTTATTTATTCCAGTATACATCGAACTTATTGATGTACATGTACTCATTCGTCAAGTAATGTAACGAGAAACGAACCCGTCAATACAGGAATTCTACAGTTTCATACATCGACTGGTCATCAGAAATGTCTAAAATACATGATATGAGCCGTAAAGCTAATTCTACAGCAACAAAAGAACAGAGAAGGCATGTTCAAGTGGAAGAAAACCATAAAAAGATGAAAACCGAAGATATTATTGCTACATGAAGCAATTAGTTGCAAGTTCAACATCTATATCTGCTTCTGACTAGATGACTTCTTTGTAGAACCAAAATGCAGAATAATTGAGCAAGCGTCGCCCACCAGGCTGTTAATTGTGTCCTCCCATTTCTCATATGCTTTGAAGCCTAAGAAAATCAGAGCAATACCTATTGTTTCCATAGAAATTTCTCATGTTATTAGTCATGTGATTGTATGGCAGGATTTAAGGGAATTGTGACATTTTTACCATTACCTATTTTGAATGCAGTCTGGGAAGACATGGAACTAAGGATGCTGGCAACCAGTAAGAAGAATACCACCTGTCAGAAACAAATGAATGACCATAAAAAAATTCTGATATAAAAAATTATACTAGCCAGTATGTGTCAAGGTAGACTGAACCGTAAAGCATGTAACAGAAAAATCCATTTTTAAGATATCAGACAGAAGAAGGGCTAGGTGTACCTTGGAAAAGAGTGTCCAATCATTTCCTCTGCAAAGAGAACATAGCATGCCAGCTAAAGAATTCCACGACGAGCTGACAGAATGAGCCATATGATGGGCCTTCACCTGTGTGATGTGAAAATTTGAGGCCTCAAGTTTCTCAATCTTGTGGCCAAACCTGCAGAAGTATTACCCAAAAGTCATGATCTATTGTAATAGATGAAAAGACCCAAATGGTGGCCAACCATTTGGTAGCAAGTACATTCAGCAAATGAGAAAGGATAACAGAGGACTATACACATTTGCCGGTATCATGCCATGAATGAATAAGAACAGTGCAGTCAATGAGGAAAGCTTTGCCATTGCTGTGATGAAGGTGTAACCACATGTAAATAAGTGGTAGTAGATCACAGCCAGTAGTAGTAGCATTGTCACTGTTTGCTTCTTATCTTCCCAAAGTACTGTTTTTGCAACTGCATATAAAAAGACGAATTGATAAGAATTTCAACAGTAGCAAAAAGAAAAGTGATATGTAGAGTGCTTGCACTTGCACAGGCGAAATATAAGGGAGAAGGGAGGGAGAGATTCATACAATTCCCATCCCAAGGAATATTGAAGCCTTCGATATACTCCTTTGATTCTGAGCTTGTAAATGGGGATACGACTTTATATGTTCTCTTAAGCCCATCCTGAATTTTGAAATAGGAAATCAATTACGAAGTAGTCAGCACAAAGAAGAAATTCAAAGAGGAAGAGGAAACCCACAACTAAGTTATATAAAACATTACTAGTACACTAAAGGATATAGGTAATGTTATGAATATGACTTATATTATTACGGGGGCAAGGGCCCGAATATATAGAGGTACAGGAGGAGTATAAATATGGAGAATAATCTCGTACAAGGAAAAACATAAATAAAGATAATCTCCTAAAATAAATAGAGATATTCTCCTAACAAGATAATCTCCTAATATAAATAGAGATATTCACCTAACAAGATAATCTCCTAATATAAATAGAGATATTCTCCTAACACCCCCCCTCAAACTCAAGGTGAGCCGCGAACACTGAGTTTGGAGAGATAAAAGCTATGCTGAGCTCGGGTCTGTGCCTTCGTGAGGAAATCAGTCAACTGAAGCTCTGAAGGCACATACTGAAGATCAATAACATCATCCTGTACATGTGCTCGTGTATAAGAAGCATCAACACCAATATGCTTGGTAAGCTCATGCTTGACCGGATCACGAGCAATACTGATAGCACCTGTACTGTCAGATAAAAGAGGAGTCGGCATACAAACAGAAACACCAAAATCCTCAAGCAACCACCGCAACCAAGTAACCTCTGCAGTCACAAGAGCCATAGCACGCAACTCAGCCTCTGCACTCGAACGAGAAACTGCTACCTGCTTCTTAGTCTTCCAAGCAATGAGGGAACCACCAAGAAAAACACAATAAGCAGAAAGAGATCGACGATCAGAGGAATCACTAGCCCAAGTGGCATCACAATACGCCTTGAGCTGTAAGGAGCTAGATCGTGGAAAGAACAAGCACCTAGAGATAGTCCCACGAAGATAACGCAAGACACGAAGTAAGTGGCTGTAGTGAATCTGAGTCGGAGCTGAAACAAACTGACTCAGAATGTGAACGGAATATGAGATATCAGGACGAGTGACACCGAGATATACTAGACTCCCTATAATATGACGATAACGAGTAGGATCATCAAGAGGTTCACCATCAGTTGATCGAAGGTGAACATTGAGATCCATAGGAGTCTCAACAGTGCGGTGATCAGTAAGAGAAGCCCGATCAAGAAGATCATGAATGTACTTCTCTTGAGACAGATAGATCCCCTCAGAGGTAGAGGAAACCTCGATCCCAAGTAAGTAACGGAGAGAACCAAGATCGGGCATAAGAAATTGATCACTAAGACGAGCCTTCACGAAGGCTATGTACTCAGGGTCGTCTCCAATGATGATCATATCATCAACAAAGAGAAGAAGAAGTGTACGACCACGAGACGAGATATGCACAAAGAGCGCAGGATCATGAGCACTGGCAGAAAAACCAGCAGCGGTGACCACGGACGCAAAACACTGAAACCAAGCACGAGGAGCCTGCTTAAGGCCATAAAGAGAACGTTGAAGACGGCAAACCATACCCTCAGGAACAGAATACCCAGGTGGTGGCTGCATATAAACCTCCTCACGCAGCTCACCATTAAGGAAGGCATTCTTCACATCAAGCTGAGAGATGGACCAGTCACGAACAGAGGCCACAGCAAGTAGAGTGCGAACAGTGGTCATGTGAGCAACAGGAGCAAAGGTCTCATCATAGTCACGACCATGTTCCTGTTGGAAACCACGGGCGACTAAACGAGCCTTATAGCGCTCAAGTGAACCATCAGAGCGGGTCTTAACCTTATAGACCCACTTACAGGTGATAGGACGAACACGTGGGGGACATGGCCCAAGTTCCCACGTGCCAGTGCGCTCGAGAGCAGCAATCTCCTTGGCCATCGCATGTTGCCATTCCGGATGAGGAACAACATCACGATACATAGCCGGCTCATGCAGAGCAGCAACAGCAAAGCTAGAACGAGAATACCGATCAGGAGGCTGTCGAGGACGATGACCACGTCCAAGAGGCTGCTCAGGAGAAGCATCATCGGAAGGAGATGATCTCTCAGGAGAGGAGGACGTACCAGGAGAGGCAGACTGATCCGCAGAAGATGGATCATCAGAAGGTGACCCAACTGGAGTAGACGGCTCATCAGAGGAAGATGGTACGTCTGAAGGAGGGACAACTCGTCGAGTATAGACCTGTGTCACTGGAGCCTTCAAAGTATAATCGGAAACCAAAGAAGCAGGCTCCGAAGGAGAAGAAACCGTGGAACGCGACACCGAGTGTGAAGGTGGTACACCAGAAATTGGAGCATCTGGAAAGAACAGAAATGAAATGGGATCGACCACAGATACAGAAGAAGTATTAGAAGAAGGACGAGGATAGAAAGGACGTGTCTCATGAAAAACAACATCCCATGAAATCCTCATCCGTCGATCAATCAGATCTCAACAACGATACCCCTTATGCTCTGAACTGTATCCAAGGAAAACACACTCGACCGACTGAGTAGTCAGCTTAGTGCGCTCACGAGGTGTGAGCAACAGGTAGCAAACACATCCAAAAAGACGAAGGCTGGTGTAGTCAGGTGTCTTACCCGTAAGACGCTCAAAAGGAACCCCCCTCTAAGTGTTGATGATGGCTGAATGTTAATTAAATAAGTGGCAATTGAAACCGCCTCGGCCCAAAAATGAGGAGGAACAGAGGAAGCAATCAGAAGAGTACGAGCAGTCTCAAGAAGATGACGATGCTTACGCTCAACAACACCATTCTGAGCATGAGCACCAGGACAAGAAAACTGGGCAAGAGTACCTTGCTCAGAAAGAAACTTACGAAGGGAATCAGAAAGGTATTCACCCACGGAATCGGCTCGAAAAATACAAATAGGAGTGTCAAACTGAGTGCGGACCATAGTCGAGAAGGACTCATAAATAGATAATGCCTCACTGCGATGTTTCATAAAGTAAACCCATGTGTGCCACGAAAAATCATCTATAAAAATGATATAGTATTTATGTCCTCCTTTTGAAGCAAAAGGTGCAGGTCCCCATACATATGAATGAATAAGATCAAAAGGACGCTCAGACACGGACTCACTAGAATGATAAGGAAGTTGAATCTGCTTCCCTAACCGACAACCCTGACAATGAGGTAAAGACTCAGAACTAGAGACTGATCCTAAAAGACCACGCCGAACTAGAATGGACAGACGAGAGTCACAAAGATGAACCAAACGGTGGTGCCATTGAGCAAACGTCGAAGTGGACAAAGCAACAAGACTGGCAGGCGCAGCAGAAGGAAGACGAAGCCAGTCAAGCTCCCAAAGACGCCGTGAATCACGACGACGAGGGCCAGTACCAACCAGGCGACCCGTGCGATGATCCTGAACATAACAAATATCATGATCAAGAATCACTCGACAATCACTATCAGTGAGTTGACCAGCGGATATAAGTGCATTGTAAGTCCAGAAACAAAGGAAACACCAGGAACAACAAAAGAGTCAGACAAAAGAGTGCTCTGTCCAACAACTGAAAGAGGAGAACCATCGGCAGTATGAACAGTCGAAGAACGATACGAAGGACTCAAAGAAGACAAACTGGTACGATAAGGAGTCATATGGAAGGAAGCACCAGAATCAAGAATCCATGGACAACTACATGGAGCAGAAGTAGGATGTGGTCCCTCAGTGGAAGACAAAGAAGCAGCAGCAGTACTCGAAGGTGCAGAAGACTGAGTCACAGAACCAGCAGCTCCCGATGGTGCAGAAGTAGCAAGGCGACGAAGAAGCATGAGTAATTGTGCATCCGTAGTAGCAGAACTCCCCTGAGATCCTCTAGTACTAGGACCATCAACACCCTGTGAGGACCGACGAGCCTGAGCCTTCTTCTTCCTGAAACAATACGCCTCCACATGACCATCTTTACCACAATAATCACAGCGAAGAGCACCACGCCCCCAGTCGTAGAATGGGGAGTAACTGAAGACGGAACGGTCGGTGGAGGAGCTGTGTGCGTAGGTGTCGTAGAGCGAGTCGCCAATACCGAAGAAGTAAGTAGTAACCCGGCAGCCTGAAGACGAGTCTTCTCATTACGAACACTCGTTAGAGCGTCCATAAGAGAGACACATGGGTGACGAGCAAGTAGATGAGCACGAAGAGGCTCAAATTCGGCACGAAGACGGGTCAGAAAATCATAAGTGCGTCGAAGCTCAAGTGCAACCTTCTGACTCTGACAAGACTGACAAGTATCTATCGACAATCGAGGGTCAAGAGCATCGAGCTGACGCCAAATAGCAGACATCTGACCGAAGAACTCCTCCACTGTAGCATCTCCCTGCTATAACAACTGCTCCTGACGAATAGCAGCAAGGTAGGTAGACTGTCCAGTAGGCTCGTAACGAGAGTGTAGAAAATCCCACATCTGGTGTGCATATTCAAACTCAACTATATCAGCAGCAAGACGATCCTCCATGCTGGCAGCAAGAATAGCAGCAGCTCGAGCATCATCATCCAACCAAGTCCTGTATAAGCTGAAACGAGACTCATACGCAGACAGATGAGTCTCATAATCCACAAGCAATTTCTTCTCATCATCATCAGTAGCATTATCTAAAATAACGGGCCGAGAAGGAACCGCAGGGCAAGACGGACATTTGAGATCACGTGAGAGATACTCCCAGAGTCGTAGACCACGCATGTGCAGATGCATGCGGGGAACCCAGTCGCAGTAATTGGTGCCATTGAAAAGCACCGGACATCGCACAACTGGAACCCCACCTGAAGAAGAAGTCATCCTGATAGGATAACTGGCGACGGCGATAGTGCAAAATAAACAGCGGCAGAACGATGCAAATTTTTTTCTTTTTTCTTTTTTCTTTTTCTTTTTTTTTTTGCAAAACCTAGCTTGATTTGATTGCCAAACAGAAACAAGCTAACCTCACGTGGAGCAGCCCCTCGGGCGGCGGCGCTGACAACCGAGCGCGAGCGGGCGAGCGGCCGAACGGACCAGCGGACGGCGGGCAAAGCACGCAGGGAGATCACCCTGCCGGCCAATCAACGAAGGAGGCGGCCGAGCGGATGAAAGGCACGGGGAGATCGTCTGGGCGGGCCATCAACAAAGGGCGGCAGATCAAGGAAATCCGATCCGCGTTGATGAGCGGATGGCGATGGTACAGTGACGCAGGGCAGCCAAAAAAAGACGTCCCAAAGCTTGGGTACCAGCCACGGAGAAGAGCTGTCGCCGCCTGAAAAGAAAACCTAGGCTCTGTATACCATGTTATGAATATGACTTATATTATTACGGGGGCAAGGGCCTGAATATATAGAGGTACAGGAGGAGTACAAATATGGAGAATAATCTCGTACAAGGAAAAACATAAATAAAGATAATCTCCTAACATAAATAGAGATATTCTCTTAAAAAGATAATATCCTAACATAAATAGAGATATTCACCTAACAAGATAATCTCCTAACATAAATAGAGATATTCTCCTAACAGGTAAAAACCTTTAGTGACACGATGGGTTCATAACCAAGCTGATCTTTCGCTCTTGCACAGCTGAATGTCCTGTTACATGAGAGCAACCTGATCCTTGAAGGTGTCAGCTGAGAAACTTTCATTCCATACCGAGCAAATTTCTTGTAAGTCCATTCTACGACATGAGCCACTGGCATCATAACAGAGACAGGTATTTTTATTGAAGGCCTGCAACCAAGTTTCAAGACATTATTATTGAAGTTACTAACCTGCACATAAACCGACATAAAATAGAACATTGATTGGCTCATCGTCCTCTAAGGCTCTAACTCATTTCACGGGCTGTGCCATATAGGTACCATGGAAGGGAATAGTAAGTTAAGTCACTAAGTCCAGCTGGCAAACATCTGGTATCAGAAATAATTGAGCTCCCTATAGAAGCACACATATTCAGGAGTCCAAGCAGTACATACCAAAAAAACATAAAGAGCTGAAACGATATTTTCTTTAAACTCAAACGATATTAATATTTAATAACTAGGGATGAAATCGGCAGAAATCATCTTGATTTGATATGCTCAAAAGTTGGCGTTCAATAAACTAATAAAACTTAAATAATGATTACTACATAGTCATCTGTAAACAGATAGAAGTAATCCAGTGAACATGAAGCCCTATAGATTTAGTGGGTTAGAAATATTATCAAACACCACAAAATTGCATGAATTCTTTAGTTATGTGGGATATTATTTGGCAAGCATTAAATCAACATTCTACATGAGGTCAATGAGAAGCAAGAACCTAAAAATATTAATATACAGCCTAGTAAACAACAGACACTCTCAAAACCCCACAATGTTTCATATAGCATAAGTTTAACCATTTCCGAGACAATCTGTATTAAAAAAGGGACATATCTAGTTTAAATGACCCTTGTGGTGCTAACACGCTAACATGCATGATGTATCTGTGAGCATCAGATCCATCACAAGAGGTCACGATTAGAGGTGATGAAAGACCTATGTATCACTTCAATGGAATGTGATAGGCCATAAATAAGTGGACCTTCCATTAAAATAATATGTGGGTCTTTTAACACCCCTAATCATGGCATCTCGTGATGGATCTGATGGTCACGGATGGTTGCTAGTATATTACCACCACAAACACCATTTACACTAGAAAGTTCCCATATTAAAAATATCAATACCTTTCATATCCAAGACCTTCAAGAATCAATGACATGAACTCCCAAAATTTTATAGGTTCCATATTTGTTATGAAATATGCCTGGATGAAAAACACAAAAAAAGTATTATTGCACTTTAAAAGTAAAATGTAAAGCTGGACCTCAATTTCAACAGCATCTTAAATAATAAGAGAGATTCTTACTTTTCCAGCAGCAACCTTAGCACCATCTTCATATGATAGGGTTTTCTCTCCACAAACATGGCCATATGCAACATTTTTCACATAGGTGAAATCATAATAGTTGTTTCCATCAGCAATAATGTACTGTACAGGACAATACGCAGAGTTAAAAAAACATCCAGAAAGTAACTTTGTGTCATGATTCCTGCAACGAACTAACATATATGGCATTCTGAATCTATCCTATGGGAGTTGTTCATATCAACATGAGATAATTAAGCTGAGATAAGACTCATGAAATATAAACATAGCGTACTGAAGTGCAACAGACATGTAGCTATTCTTACTTTGGACTTTCCTGCCCTTGCAGCAGCAACCAAAGAAGGAACCAACAGCTTATCACCAGGGCCAAAATGCTACTTGGGCGTATACAACAAGTAAGAAGCCCTTCCCCTGCCATTAGCCCTCGTCACCAGTTTTTCGGCATCTGCCTTCGTTTCTGAGTATGAATCATTAAACTGGAGTAAGAAAACATTGTGTCAGGGAAGATGTAAAAAAAACCAGTGACAAACCAAAAGAATGTAAACCATACGAGAACAGACCTTATCTGGGTAAGGCACCGATTCATCTGCATTAAATATCCCATGAATGCCATCAAACACAACCCTTGGGGAACTTGTGTAGATGAGTCTCTTCACCTTGCAATAGATACAAGCATTAATGACATTCTTTGTTCCTGTGAATTGTGTCATATACAAATACAAATCATCACACGAACGAAACTAGAATATAAATAACCATGAAGTAATTCAATAGATCTTCATTGTTACAAATACATATCGACAATAACATACTGTTAGACTGTATGTGTATTGTGTGGTCAAGGATAGTTTGGTCATTAGCTAGGGGACTTCTAAACCTAGCTTGTAGCCTATATATGTAACCCACCCCTTGGCATTATGGAATAGAGGATACAGTTTCATTCTAACATGGTATCAGATTAGGGTTTCTTGGGCCTCTCTCTCTCTCTCTCTCCCACACTCGCCGCCTCTCTCCCACCACTACAGCCGCCGCCACCTGCCAGCGCGCCGCTGCCGGCCGGCGAGCCGGTGGCGGCCTGCCTCGCGTGTGCCTCCGACGCACCTTTGCCTCCGCGTGTGTCCGCTCAGTCGCCCCGAGATCCGCCGGGACCCGCGCGAGCTGCCGTGCTGGACGCCGCCAGACCCGACAGCGTCGTGGCCGGCCTCTCGAGCGCTGCCTCCAGCCTCACGAGCGGCGCGGCTAGGCCTGAAAATGGGCCGAAAAAATCCAAGGGCCAAAAAGGCCTCCTATTAATTGGGCTGAATGTATTAGGGTGAGTACGGGCTGTTAAAATAAAAGGGCCGGATTAGGTTGGACCGTAGCTAAACAGATAGGATCTGGAATACGGTCCATTTAGATGGAACAGGCTGAGCCCGTGGATTGTGTCCGTATGGGCTGTCCTGGACGGCTGGACTCAGCAAGGGCATGATAGAGGCGCAGTACCGCAGGGGAGAAGCGGAGTCGTCTGTCGTGCGCCGCCTCATCCTCTCCGCCGTGTGTCGTCGCCAAGGCCTACAGTGTTGTTGTCCCACTGCGCCCGTCGCCGCTGCAGCGACATCCAGCTCTGTTTGGTGTCCCCATCCCTGTGCGTCGACAACGAACGACGATTGTCTAAGGATGGCAAGGGAGAGATTGTCGGATTGACCCAAAATTTAGGTCTGGTCCTCCTCCCCTCTTTGTGGGAGACATCAGGTGATTTCAGCTTTTTTGTAGATTGGATATTAGATTGTCCCTTGTGCTTGTATGAGTGTATACCGTTTTGGATCTTGGATTGGGGTGGTCCTTTACTTTTCTTTGTTTTCTTGCCGTGTGGTTGTCCGTAACATCTGGTAGAGAAAAAAGCAATCAGATTTTGTATAAAATATTGAAATATAAGTGAATTGTCCACCCTTTCGCATCAGCTTAAGCTTTTGAAGTCAAGTGGTCGGTGCATAGTAGCTTGGTATCATTAGCTAGGTTAATTTAGGGTTAGGGCTTAATCGTAACCCTAATGGCGCCACCGCCTCCTCTCCCCAGTGCGCCGCCGCCTCCTCTCCCCAGCGCGCCGCCGCCGCCTTTCAGCACGCCACGATCGCTGCTCCACCGTGCGCCGCCGCAGCCTGGTTTTAGGGCGCCGCCGAGCCTCCACCAGTCGGCGCTGCACCCGGCCAGCGCGCACAGGGGGCCGCCACTGCCGGGCTGCCAGGCGCTTTACCGAGGGGGCCGCCACCGGATTGGCTGGCACCCCCCCTCCCTTGGCCGGCCACAGCCACTATTCTGGGGGGGACACGCCCCTCCCTTGGGCGACAGACGCCACCCCGTGGGCGGCCGCCGCCACCCTCGGGGGGGGGGGGGGGGGGGGGGGGGGGCTGGCACCGCCCCTGGCTAGGGTGCTGCTGTCGCCACCGTTTCTCCGAGGACCGGACCGGCTACCGGCGGACCTCTTGTAGGTGCCACCGGAAAATCTGCCAACGCCGTCGTTCTCTGAGGAGCTACAGGACATTGTCGGGCATCGCGGTGGCGGCACTGCTCGTCAGGCTTGGCTGGTCCTTGAGCAGCGCTTTCTAGGGATTCGTGCGACTCGAGCCCTCCACATCAGCGCGCGGTTCCAGAACACCATCCAAGGTGGCTGCTTCGTCTCCGTCTACTGCCAGAAGATGAAGGGCATGGCGGATGCTCTACGTGACCTTGGCGAGCCGGTCACTGATAGCGCTCTCGTCCTTCGGGTCCTTCAGGGCCTGAATGAGCGCTATTGTCACCTACGGACGTGGCTTCTCCATCTGGATCCACCCCTACCTTTGAGAAGGTATAGTCTGATCTAGAGCTTGAGGAGATCATTGCAGGAGGCTCTACTGGCTCCGGGTCTACCACAGCCTTTTACGGCCCTGGGCAGTCCCCTCATCCAACTTTGCCAGCTGCTGGTGGACCACCGTCGCGACCACCCACCACCCCAGGCACTCCTGCTAGCACTGGGGGTGGTAATCGGCGCCGCCGAGGTAAACGCGGCGGCTATGATGGAGGTAGCACTGCAGGCGGCACTCCTACATCCACTACTCCGGCTACTGGTGGTAGTGGTGGTACCGGCCGAGGAGGTGCACCCTGGCCCACACTATACAAACCGTGAACTGGCCAGATCTACATGTGGCATGGGTCGTCTCCGGGTTTTCAGCCTCCACGACCACCGCGTCCCCAGCCGGCGTTCGTAACCACCTCGTGCTACAGTGGACGAACCTACAGTGCTGGTGGGCCGCCGACTCAGACCTACAGTGGGCATGTATATCCTTCTGGCGGACAATTAGCCTCGACCTACGGAGGCACCGACAACACTGTTGGGTACTCGAAGTCGTCGACACCACACTAGGAGCCACCCTCGACGTGGGATCGCCAGCCGCTGGCCTCCTCCTTCAACACCATTCATCTTACTCCACCAGGTGCCGACTTGATAGCTAACTCCGGAGCGCCATACCATACCACTCCAAATGCTGGTATACTCTCTTCCACCCACCCTCCCAATCCCTCTTTTCCTTCATCTATCGTTGTTGGGAATGGGTCTGTTCTTCCGGTCACCTCAGTAGGTGATTCTGGTTTCCCGGGTTCCTTCCAGCTTAAAAACATTCTTGTCGCTCCGGATATCATTCAAAATTTACTTTCTGCCCGTCGTTTTACCACTGACAACAATGTTTCTATTGAGTTTGATCCGTTTGATTTTTCTGTGAAGAATCTTTCTACCCGGCAACTTCTTTTTCGATGTGATAGTTCGGGGCCATGTACACACTTTGACTTCCTACTTCAGCTGCATCACCACCTTTTGCCTTCACTACGACATCTTCATCCACCATTTGACATCGCCGGCTTGGCCACCATGGTGCAGATGCTATGTCGAAGTTGTCTAGTAGTTCTGTTATTTCGTGTACTAGGAGCACATTATGTCATGCTTGTCAGCTTGGTCGCCATTTTGGCTCCCTATTCCCACTTCCGTGACTCACGTTGAGCACACCTTTGATCTTATTCATTGTGATATGTGGACATCACCTATTACCAGTGTATCGGCTTTAGTTATTACTTGGTGATAATTGATGATCTTTCTCACTTTTCATAGACTTTTCCACTACGATTGAAGTCTGAGACTTTTGTTACTCTTTCTCACTTCTCCGTTTGCATATCCACTTAGTTTGGGCGCACCATCCGAGCTGTCCAGTGCGATAACGGATGCGAGTTCGATAACTCGACGTTTTGTAACTTTATCTCCGCACATGGAGTATAGATGCACATGTCTTGTCCATATACCTCTCCTCAGAACGGCAAGGCTGAGCGCATGATTCATATAACCAACGACATCATGCGCTCCCTGATGTTTCAGGCATCCATTCCTTCCCGATACTAGGTAGAGGCTCTCCACACTACCACTCTTCTGATTAATCGCCTTCCTACCAAGGAGATTCGTGCCTCCACCCTCTATTTCACTTTATATGGCACCGCTCTCTTCACGACCACCTTCAAGTTTTCGGGTGCGCTTGCTACGCTAATCTTTCCACCACCGCCCCACATAAGCTTGCGCCCCGCTCGACACGGTGTGTTTTACTTGAGTATTCCCTTGATCATAAGGGTTACCGGTGCTTAGATCTCACCACTCACCGCCTCTTGGTCTCTCGACACGTCGTCTTGGACGAATCCTCCTTTCCCTTAAACAACACCTCTTCCGGTTCCACTACAGAGCTGGATTCTTTTTTTCTCACTGACTCCGAGGCTGCTCCCCAGCTGCCTTGGCCTCTTTCTTCTGTAGGTTCAACACGCGCTACGCCATGCGCGGCACAGGTGCCCCCGACGTCACCTGCTGCACCACGTGCGGCATCGACGCCTCCAACATCACCTATTGCACCTCAGGTGACACTGACGTCACCAGCGCGTCATGCGCAGCCTCGGCCTCCTCGACGTCACCTGCAGCGAGCCCGATGTCCCCGACGTCACTAGCCGCACCATGCGCGGCCCTGACTGCGACCCCGACTTCTCGCTTCACCAACTCCGCACTTGTCTACCAGCGACGAGCGTGGGATGGTGCCCCAGCTCCAGCTGCGCCACTTGCGGCTCCGGAGCCCTCCACACCAGTCGTTGCGCCACGCGCATCCACGAGACCCACTCTCGTCTATCAACGACGGGAGTGGGGTGGTGCTTCGGCTCCTGCTCGCTCCGAGCGCCCGGTGTACAATCCTCCTCTGCTCCACAGGGACCCTGGTCACGTTCACCCGACGGTGACTCAACGTGGGTCTAGGACTCTCCGGCCGCTTGAGCGCTTCTCCGGAGTTGTCTTCTCGTCGACGAAATCTCCACTGCCCGACTCTTCTTCGATCTCGCCCATACTGACTTCCGTCCGTAGCGCCCTCGCCGACCCTCACTGGCGTCGTGCTATGTAGGAAGAGCATGCAGCTCTGCTTGCCAACCGGATCTTGGACCTGGTTCCCCGCCCCGGTTGTGGCAATGTTGTCATGGGCAAGTGGGTGTTCACACATAAGAAGAAGGCGGACGGTACCTTGGAGAGGTACAAGGCTCAGTGGGTACTTCGGGGCTTCACTCAGCGCCCTAGAGTCGACTACGATGAGACCTCCAGTTCAGTGGTGAAGCCAACGACGGTTCGTACCGTTCCGTCGCTGGATCTCTCACGGTCTCGGCCCATCCACCAGTTGGATGTCAAGAATGGCTTCCTCCACGGCACACTGACAGAGACGGTGTACTGCAGTCAGCCGACAGGGTTTGTTGACTTAGCTCATCCAGACATGGTATGTAAGCTGAACAAATCCCTGTACGGTCTGAAGCAGGCACCGCAAGCCTAGTATAGCCGGTTCGCCTCTTTCTTGGTCTCACTGAGCTTCGTCGAAGCCAATTCGAACACTTCATTGTTTGTCTATCGACGTGACAGTGACATTGGTTACCTTCTATTATACGTCAATGGCATTGTACTGACAGTGTCCAGTCTAGCTCTCCTTCAGCGTACTATCTCTGCTTTACAGCAGGAGTTCACTATGAAATACTTGGGCCGCCTCCACCACTTCCTAGAGGACCACCCGGGCGGCTTGTTCCTTCACCAGCGACAGTACTGCCTGGACATCCTCCAGCGAGCGGGCATGGCTGAGTGCAAGCCGTGCTCCACTCCAGTGGATACCCACGCTAAGCTCTCCGCTACTGACGGGATACCCTCACTGACCATACTACTTACAGGAGTCTTGCAGGTGCCCTTCAGTACCTCACCTTCAGTAGGCCAGATATCTCCTACGCGGTTCAGCAGGTGTGCCTCCACATGCATGACCCGAGGGAGTCGTACCTCATCGCTGTGAAGCGGATTCTTCGGTACCTGCGTGGCACCCTCGACTACGGCCTCCTCCTTCGGCGTGACTCTGCCTCCGAGCTGGTCGTGTACACCGACGCTGATTGGGCAGGCTGCCCGGACACTCGCCGATCAACCTCTTGTTACTCCGTCTTCCTGGGTGGTAACCTCGTCTTCTGGTACTCGAAGCGACAGCATGTGGTGTCGCGCTCGAGTGCTGAGACAGAGTACCGCACCGTGGCTAACGGCGTGGCTGAGGCATCCTGGCTTCAGCAGCTACTTCCTGAGCTCCACAGTCCACTCTGATCTACTGCGACAACGTCAGCGCCGTGTACCTCTCCACCAACCCGATCCAGAATCAGCGCACGAAGCGTGTGGAGATTGACCTCCACTTTACTCGTGAGCGGGTTGCACGTGGCGAGGTTCGGGTACATCATGTCCCGACGACGTCACAGTTCACCGACATCTTCACGAAGGGCCTTCCGTCGTCGCTGTTCTCCGAGTTTCGGTCCAGTCTCAATATCTGTTGTGGCTAGACGTTGCGACTGTTGCAACTCCGGTCCTGTTTCCTGCTGAAACAGCATTTGATCTTGCTGTATAATCAGATCTTAACTAGCAGATCAATCTGCCCTCCAAGGAGACAGACCAGAATTGACCTACAGCAAGAACAGAGGATAGAACAGAAGAAAACCAGGGGTTTCTAGTTCTGTCCTGGACAGAACAGAAACAAGGAGAGGGGAAGAACACACCCGGTTCTATTCCAGCTGAACAGAACAAGGAGAGTAGAGTCGCCGGCCTGTTCCTGAGTTGGAGAAGTGCAAAACAGGGGAGAAAACAGGAGCGCATAGCAGGGAGATCAGGGGCAGCGGCTAGGGTTCTAACCCTGGTGGCGGCGGCTAGAGAGAGAGGCGGCGGCTAGGGCTTAAGAGGTGGAGGAACAAATTATGTATTGATCTGATCTAAAACTGGGGTGTTTTGGCTTATTTATATAGCCCCCCTTTATAAGAGTCCTGATCTATTACAACTCAATCTCTAGTCTATCTTTAATTTTATCTCTAAGACTAATCTCTAATCTCTTCTAGAAGGAGGATCCGGTCCTGTTTTGGCCGCCCAGGGCCAGTGGGCAGATCAGCCCACATTCTCCTCCTGATCCTGACGCTGGCCCATGTCTAGGATCCCGCGACCTTCTGTCTTCCAAGGGCCTTGGTCAAGATGTACGCCATCTGGTCCTGGGTGGAGATCTGCTCAAGCATAATAGTACCGCTGTCCACACACTCTCGTATGTAGTGGTACTTGACATCGATGTGCTTGCTTCTGTCATGGCGTACCAGGTTCTTGCTCAAGTCTATAGCTGACTTGTTGTCAACCTGCAGCACCGGCGCCTTCGATTTTGCAGCTAAGTCCTCCATCAGCCGTGTCATCCATACATCTTGACATGCCCCTTGAGCTGCTGCGATATATTCTGCTTCACATGAGGACAAGGCCACCACCTTTTGCTTGCAGGACTGCCATGAAAACGGGGTTGTTTCCAAGATAGAACAGCACCCCGCTTGTGCTTTTGCAGTCCTCCACGGATTTCCGCATAGTCACTATCTGAGTACCCAATAAGCTCCATGTCTCCTCCTCTTGTATAGAAGACTCCATAGTTGATTGTACCCGCTATGTAGCGTACAATGCTTTACTGCAGCAAAGTGCTCCTCCTTAGGCTCCTCCAGAAACCGACTCACGTACCCGACCGAGTAGGCGAGATCGGGACGTGTGTTCACCAAGTATCACAGCCCTACCACCAAGCTCCTATAGTCCGTTGCATGCACCAACAGACTATCACTTGTCTTGTAAAGTTTTATGCCTTGCTCCATGGGGAATGCACAAGGGTTGCATCCCTCCAGGCCAGCTTTAGAGACAAGTTTGGAAGCCTAGGTCGCCTGCCCAATGATATCCCTGCATCAGCTTGCCGCACCTCCAGGCCAAGATAATATGACAAGAGACCCAAGTCGCTCATCTTGAACCTCTTCATCATCTCCCCCTTGAACTTCTTGAGATCGCCCCCTCCTATGATCACGAGATCGTCGACGTACACACCGACGATGAGCTTCTCATCTTCAGCTCCACAGAAATAGATCCCATGCTCGCTCGTACTCTTCTAGAAATCAAGCGATAGCAAGCTATCATTGAGCTTGGCATTCCAGGCCCTGGGCGCCTGACGAAGTCCATATGAAGTCTTCTTGAGCCGATACACCTTGTGTTCAGCTCCGTCAATGATGAAGCCAGCGGGCTGGGAGACGTACACCTCCTCCATCAAGTCGCCATTTAGGAAGGCGCTTTTCACATCCATGTGGTGTACCTTCCACCCCTTGTGCACAACGACTGCAAGGAGCAAGCGAACAGATTCAAGACGAGCTACAGGAGCAAATACCTCGTCAAAATCTATTCCTTGCCGTTGGACACAGACTTTAGCCACCAATCGAGCCTTGTGCTTTACCACCTCCCATGCTCATCCCTCTTCACCTTGAACACCCATTTGAGGCCAATGGGATTGTGTCCTGCAGGATGATCAACAAGTTGCCAAGTCTTGTTTTCTTCTATGGACTCCATCTCCTCGAGTATGGCCCGTCTCCAACACGAGTTTTCTCCTGCATCGGCGAAGGACGTGGGCTCCTCCGCGGTGGTGAACATGAGATCCCCCTCCTCCAAGCTTGGTGGGTGATCATCCCGACCAGGAGGGGCGAGGGTTCCAAGCACGTTGCGCATCATGTGGAACTGTAGTTTCGCGCCGTCATGTAGTAGGTGTCGACGACATTGCTGCCGGGGTCCGACAGCGGTGTGGCGAAGCGGATGGGCCGTGGAGAATTCTGGGACGTGACGAAGGTGCTGGAATCCTCAAGTCCGGAACCCCCCGCTGCTTCTGACCCCCGTGCAGGACTGTCCCAGCCCTGATCTGCGCTGGACAGTCCCTGCAGGAGCCTTTGGGGCGGCGCTGCAGGTGCTGAACCCCTTCCAGCAGGTATGGATGGAGGCCGGTGCAGGAACTCCTGGGGTCTAGACAGACCCTTCTGTGCCCCTCCTGGGAACTACAGGGGTGTTGTTCGACTCCTCCGGACCCTGCAGCACCTCTCCAGGTTCTGGAACAGCAGGTCCAGCAGGTGATGGACCTAAGGAGTCGACGTGGAAGGCGGTGTAGTCCTCTTCTGCTCGTTCCCCCCAGTCCCACTTGGTCACCCCGTCGAATATCACGTCACGTGATATGTGTGTGCGCCCATCAGCCGGATTATACATCCGATAGCCCTTCGTCCATGCAACATAGCCAAGGAAAATCATTGGAGTACTCCGGTCTTCTAACTTTTCAGGTGGGGGTGCGTGTTCTTGACAATGCCCCACGCACCCAAAATTTCGGAAGTAGTTGACGGCTGGTCGCTCTCCATGCCAAGTTTCTTATGGTGTCTTCCCGTCGAGGCCGCGGGTGGGGAATCGATTTAATATGTAGACAGCCGTGATAATTGCCTCACCCCAAAAAATCCCGGGCATTCCCTTCGCCTTCAACATACTCCTCGCCATGCCGACCACCGTCTAGTTACGCCCTCCACAACCCCGTTTTTTGCGGCGTATACGGGGCTGTGAGTTGACGCTGTACTCCATGCTGAGCGCAGTACTCGCCGAACTCCTGTGAGGTGAACTCCCCTCCGCGATAAGTACGGAGTAGCTTCAGCATCCTCCCGGACTCTAATTCAGCCATTGTTGGAATTGCTGAATTAAGTCGGGCGCCTAGTCCTTGGTTGCTAGAAGATAGAGCCACATATAGCGGCTCATGTCATCCACTAGCAACAAGAACATCTTCTCGCCGCCTAGAGTCGTCAGCGTGATAGGCCCACAGATGTTTCCGTGGACGAGGTCGAGCGCGCCCTCCGCGCGCCGCCGAGCTTGCTTGGGGAAATTGGAGCGCCTCTGCTTCCCGACCAAGAAAGCTTCGCACAATTGATCGACGTGATCAATTTGCGGAAGCCCGAGCACCATCTCCACTTGCGCCAACTTCCGAAACGCCTGGAAGCCGACGTGTCCGTAGCGTTCTTGCCAACGCCATGTAACATCATCACGCCTTGCGGTTAGACAAACCGGACGTGTGATGTTGAGCCTGACGGAGTACAGCTTGTTGTTGTCGCGCTGAACTCGTGTGAGGAGACGCTGCTGCTGATCCCGTATGTGCATCACTCCTCCATGCACCGTGATGTTGTAGCCATCCTCATCCAGCTGGCTGACGCTGATGAGCTTGGTGGTGAGGCGCGGGATGAGGTAGATATCGGTAAGCCTCCTGTGCTCACCCGTCTTGGCGGCGAATAGGACCGTACCCTTCCCCTGGATGCACGACGGAGTTGTTGCCGAACTTGATGGTTCCGATGATGTTTCCGTCGAGCTCGGAGAAGACGGCGCGCGAACCTATCATGTGGTTGGTCGCACCCGTGTCAAGGTACCAACGAGTGTCGTCGAAGTCGTCATCGTTGCTGTGGTGAGCGAAGACACATCCCTCCACTATCTCCAGTGGTCACGCAGGACATTCCTGTATAGGCTCCTCCTGTACTGAGGCCACCCTTGTCATGAACAAGGTGCCCTCCTCCTCCACCTTTGCCACGAAAGCCTGCTGCTGCGGTCTTCCTGCTTAGGCTTCGACCAACACTCCCTGGCCCAGTGGCCCTTCTTCCCGCACTTCTTGCACTGGTCCCGCGGAATATCCTTCTCGGAACCTCCCTTCTTACCTCCGTTCTTCTTGGGCAGGCCCTTACGGCCGCCCCTCTTAGAAGAACCTGCGGACTGGGTAGATCGTTCCTCCTTCTGCTATGCCTCCCACTCCTCCCTAGTGAGGTACAACTGGCCGTCGTGAACTCCTCCCGTACGCTGCATCGAGTCAAAGGCGTTCTCCGCCGCCCTAAGACGCCCTGTCACCTCCAACAAGGTGAGGGTCGACACGTCCAGCAGTGTCGTGATCGCCACCATGATTTGTTGGAAGCGTTCTGGAATGCTTTGCATGAGCTTCTCCACGGCCATCTCTTCTCCTATCTCCTCCCCTAGCGACGCAAGCCGTGATAGCATGCCGCTCAGGCGGAGGGAGAAGTCCTCCACGCTCTCGCCATACTTGAAAGCAGCGGCTTCAAACTCCTTCCAAAGTTGTCGTGTTGTCGTCTTTTTTCACGCGGTCGGCCCCAACCCGCATGATGGTGACCGTGTCCCATGCCTCCTTCGCCGTCCTCTTCTCTCCGATCGTCGTGATCATCTCCGGTGGGACAGCGCTGACCAAGATGTCAAACACCATCATATCTTCTTGCTCGCTCACGTTGACCTCCTCCACGACCTTCCAAAGCATCTGTGCCTTCAGCTTGATCTTCATCATGACAGCCCACTCCGCGTAGTTGCTCTTGGTGAGCACGGGGAACCTCGTCCCGGTGTTCACCTCACGAGATGCCGGAGAGGGTGTCGCATGGCCGGTGGCGCTGCCGCTGCTTGGAGGTGTAGACGACATCTTGCTGAATTCAACCTAGGGTCGAACCGGCTCTGATGCCATGATTGTTGCAACTCCGGTCCTGTTTCCTGCTGAAACAGTGTCTGATCTTGCTGTATAATCAGATCTGAACTAGCAGATCAATCTGCCCTCCAAGGAGACAGACCAGAATTGATCTACAGCAAGAACAGAGGCTAGAGCAGAAGAAAACCAGGGGTTTCTAGTTCTGTCCTGGACAGAACAGAAACAAGGAGAGGGGAAGAACACACCCGGTTCTGTTCCAGCTGAACAGAACAGGGAGAGTAGAGTCGCTGGCCTGTTCCTGAGTTGGAGAACTGCAAAACAGGGGAGAAAACAGGGGCACAGCGCAGGGAGGTCATGGGCAGCGGCTAGGGTTCTAACCCTGGTGGCGGCGGCTAGAGAGAGAGGCGGCGGCTAGGGCTGAAGAGGTGGAGGAATAAATTCTGTATTGATCTGATCTAAAACTGGGGTGTTTTGACTTCTTTATATAGCCCCTCTCACAAGAGTCCTGATCTATTATAACTCAATCTCTAGTCTATCTTAAATTCTATCTCTAAGACTAATCTCTAATCTCTTCTAGAAGGAGGATCTGACCCTGTTCTGGCCGCCAAGGGCCAGCGGGCAGATCAGACCACAGGGACTCTGTGGGGTGTTAGACTGTGTAATTAGTGGGATAATTAGGAGCATCATTAGGGGCTTAATAGTCTTTTTACCTCCTTTAATCCCTCTATATATTGTAACCTTGACCCCTCTGATTAATCATCTGATTTACTCTCCTCTAACATGGTATCAAGGCTAGAGGTCTCGAGTTCGAATCCTGGCGGGCATGATTTATTAAAATGAATTGCAGCCGACTCCTATTCCACGTTTACGGTCCAAGAGAGCCTGCACGTGAGGAAGAGTGTTGAAATATAAGTGAATTGCCGACCCTTTCCCCATCAGTTTAAGCTTTTGAGGTCAAATGGTCGGTGCATAATAGCTTAACATAAAATACTAACCGTTCTTGTATTGTTCTTTGTATGAATCTTAGTTTTCCTTCCGTTACTACAATGCAGGTCCAGCAGATTTGTGCACGGGGTCTCTGTTCTTCCTCATCGACAGTATGTCGCCCCAATACCTTTTGGGGTACACTTCGACTAATTGCCTCTAGCCGATGATTTTGTTCTTCAGTCTACTTGGTAGCTTTGCAATGCAACCTCTTTCTGTTTAACATCACGAGCTATTTCAGTGGGATTATGTTGGCATAAGATCTCTAAAAGTTTGTTTCAGTATATATTCAGCGAGTTATACAATACATTCTCTGGTATACATAAGATCTCTAGTAGTCTGTTTTAGTTTTTAGCTGAACTTGTACAATTGTGAATCATCGATTGACAGATGATGTCAACTTCCCTGGTATGGTTGTCTTTGTAAAAACCAGATGAAACATCTATAATGACACATCACCAGACTTTACACATTGCACAGATGAACTACTTTCTTTTAGTTGTTACTGGTGAAGACCATGTTGCCAAACCTGATTCCTTCTCAAGTATCACCGAGAAGATTCATTTTATCTTTTTTTGTCTGCTTTCTGGCTGCTCTGGTCTAGTTTCCAAGTGCCTTTCTAAAATGTGAAGTCATACCGTTACTTTTTCTACTTCTATACCCCAGCTTAAAAATGTATATATATTTTTTAGAGCAGATTCAGTTTAATTGAGATGGTGTGCTATTATCATGATATGAGATGGTCATTTTGCTTGCTAGTATATAGCCATTTTTGCATGACGGATGGAATAATAAGGTCAACCTTGAATTATTAAGTTTTGTAACCATATTATAGATTTTTAACTTTTAGAGCAGATTCAGTTTAACTGAGATGGTGTGCTATTATCATGATATGAGATGGTCATTTTGCTTACTAGTATATAGCCATTTTTGCATGAGGGATGGAATAATAAGGTCAAACATGAATTATTTAGTTTTGTAACCATATTATAGATTTTTTTAATATTCTAACGCCTTCGTCCACATTGGTCCCTACCCAACATTCACCTAGCTTCTCCTCTGCTCTATCTCTGTCCGGCATTAAACAATCCATGGGCTGAATATGTATTGTTCTGTTAGGGCCGGCCCGAATTTTTAAAACGGGCCAGGATAGAATTGGATCTATTTTCTACATGGGTTGGGATGGATGGGGTTCAATAGACTATAACTGGATTGGACTAGGATAGGTCCCATTAAACGAAAATAAAGGCTGGATTGGAGTTTCGATCGGGCCTTGACCCATTGTCAGGCCTAGGCGCGGCCACCCTCCAGAACGCCGCCGTCGGCTTCCCCGGCCCCGGCGCGGCCGGATCCGCCGCCGCCGCGCTCTGATCGCAGGGAGAGGCACCTCCGTCGCTGCTCCCAAGGCTCGAGCTTCGCCGCCCGATGCTCGCTCGAGCACCTCTGACCCTGCGCGCCCGAGACGCCGACGCTCCTGCCCTCGGCTCGCCCCAGCACTGCCGCCCGCTCCCCTGCCGACCCCCCTCGCCTCTGGCCGTCGGGAGAGGCAGCGCCACCGCTGGATTTGGGGGCGCCCCCCCTCCTCCTCCCCCAAGCACCGGGGGCTGCTGGATCCGCGCCCACCGGATTCTGGCTGCTGGGGGGCCCTTGGCTCTGCGCCCGCCAGGTCCTGGCCGCCGGGGGTTGTGGTATCATGTTTGTCGGGCCTCATGGCGCCTCCATCGCTCCTGCACCCGCACAACCGTCATCAATGGATCCGGCCTCTGCACATCCTGGTGGGTCGTCGCTGGCTCGGGCTTCGCCCCCATCGCCGGCCCTGGTGCTGCTGAAGAAGTCTCCGGCGCTGCTGCTGTCTTTGCCGCGCGCACCCTGCGTAGTTGGCCTCACCGCTCGCGTCCATCTTACCCCGCACTGCCGGCCTTCCGTGCACGTCCCCTCTCCTACCCCGCGCAACTGGCCTTCCGCGCGCGTCCTTCCCCTCCTACCCCGCGCTACCGGTCTCCGCCGCACGCGTCCATCCTCCTACCCTGCGCTGTCGGCCTTCCGCGTGCATCCCTGCCCTCTTGTCCCGCGCTGCTGGCCTTCCGCGCGCGTCCTTGCCCTCCTACCTCTCGCCATCGGCCTCTGCCGTGTGCGTCCCTCCTCCTACCCCGCGTTGTCGGCCTTTCGCGCGCGTCCCTCCTCCTAATCCGCTCTGTCGGCCTCTGCCGTGCGCGTTCCTCCTACCCCGCGCTGCCGGCCTGCCGCGTGCATCCCTACCGTCCTGTCCCGCGCTGCCAGCCTTCCGGGCGCGTCCTTGCCCTCCTATCCCGCGCCGCCGGCCTTCCGTGTGCGTACCTGCCCTCTTACCCTGCGCTGTCGGCCTCTGCCGCGCGTGTCACTCCTACCCCGCGCCACCGGCCTTTGCCGAGCACGTTCCTCCTACCTCGCGCTGCTGGCCTTCCGCACGTGTCCCGTCCCTCCTACCCCACGCTGTTGGCCTTCCGCGCGCGTCCCGCCTTCTCCTACCCCGCGCTTCCGGCCTTCCGCGCGCGTCCCTGCCCTCCTAACCCGTGCTACCGGCCTTTCGTGTGCGCCCCTGCCCTCCTACCCCGTGTCGCCGCCATCCGTTGTGCGCGTCATGACTCTCCTTCCACGCATCACCGGCCTCCGCCACGCGCACTCGAGACATCTCTACCGGCCGTGCCCCTCGTGGCGAGGTGTTTGCGGCCCACTACGTCCTCGCCGTCGCTCGGGAGCGTGAGTGAGCTCTTCAACGATATTCTCCACGGGAAGCTGTTAGAGTGTGTGTTTAATCATGTACGTAGAGTCTTTTGGTTCAGTCTCAACATCTGCCACGGCTAGATGTTGTGACTGGGAGGGGGTCTTATTAGAGTGTCTTTATGTTTACTCATGTAGGAAGTATGTTGTTGTCCAGTCTCAACATCTGTTGCAGCCAGAGTTTTGACTGTGGGGGATGTTAGACTGTGCGTGTATTGTGTGTGTCAAGGGTAGTTTGGTCATTAGGTAGGGGACTTCTAAAGCTAGCTTGTACCCTATATATGTAACCCACCCCTTGCCATTATGGAATAGAGGATGCAGTTTCATTCTAACACATACACCGTTTCTGAGTTATCCCATAAACAAAAAAGTCATAGTAGTTAGAAATTACGAAGTAGGAACAAAAGCCAGCTGGCACATGAGTTAGCAGTACCAACCCTCTACATTGACTGAATAATGAAGCTGAAAGTTGTTGATGGATGAATCTGGAGCAGCCATATGGAAAACTACTTCTGCCCCCTTCAAAATCTGCAGATAAAGAAAATATGCAATGGGCGTAAGAATAAAGATGTACACACCAATCAATTAAAATGAATAGCGGACATCAAAATGTTTCTATATAAAAATGTACTGAAGCAGACAAGCATCAGAATGAAAAGGAAACTGAGGTTTCAAAAATCAAAGGCATTAACAAACTTGAGACTGCTAAAGCAACTGCAACTAACTGGGAGACCTCTGAAAGGCAAACAAATGGGAAAAAATGCAGGGATATCCACAATATATTATCATTTATCAATAAGATGCTTAACAACAAATGTGAACTTCTTAAAAGTGTGAAAAGTAAAAAAATGTGGCAATTTACATCTATAACAAAAAAAATTGGTGTCTACGACAAAGTTTCACGTTTTAGAAATCTACCATCAAAATAACTCCATTAAGATATGTATCTATCATCAAAAGATTTGTTCATTTAGAAATATACCCTTCAGTCTGTATCAGTTAATATTTTGAATCGTTTTATATATTTTTAGCTCTAATCACAATGATAAAATGGCCTGTTTACCCTCATGTCCCTTCCTAAACTGGAGCAAGCCAACCTGTATAAGTCATCCCGGTTGCCACCAACCAAATTGGGGCTCTCCCTTGTTGCTGTGGCTGGTCCTGGTGACAGATTTGGTCCCCAGCATAGAGATTGACGGCGGGATTGAGTCCCCATGCTCCTTCCTCTCTCACCTTGCTGCTACGGTTGTCTGCTTTGGCTGTTGCAAAGCTTGGATAGGGGCATGGCCGCCTTCAAGCGCTAGATGGAGGCTGTACCATGGAGGAGTCCGATATGCCGATACTACGCCTACCTTGTCATGGTGCTCTACAACCGAGAACGCTCTTCACGCAGTGATGCACGCCATCATGGATAACATCAATGTTTAGCCACTAGCCATTGTTGCCATTGCTAACCGTGAGGTTCCGTAAGTAGTGTTGGATGATCCTGGCTGTGACTTGGGCCAGGGGCTGCGGGCCTGGTTTCGGCTTTAGAGAGCAGCTGTCATGTGGGGGCGCACGTACAGGTGCCGCCACAAAATGCGCGTGCGCAAGAGGAGGCCATCACGATTGGCTAAGTTTGGAAAGAGAGATTAGTTTATATTTTTATTCGGCTAAGTTTGGAAATAGAGGTTAGTTTATGCCTTTATTCGGCTAAGTTTCAAAAGAGAGATTAGTTTCTATTTTTATTCCTTAAGTTTTGAAAAGTTGGTTAAGACCCGGGGTCATATATTCCTGTAACCGCACATTGAGGGAATTAAGCAAGATTATCATCCCAAATCTCTCGTCTCTCTCTCAACAAGCCGACGGCAGAGGGGGAAAACCTCGCCGGCGAAGACGGACCGAAGCTACGAGCTACTTAGCCGAGGGCCAGCTACCCTATGTACCGGCGCCCTTGACAACCTGGTATCACGATCCAGACGGTCCTCGCCTTCCCGATTGACCTCACCACCAGCCGCCACCATTCCATCACCATCAACAGCCGTCGCGCCGCCATCATCCTTGTCGCCCGGCGCGTTGTGTGCCGCCGACATGGATGATGCCAACGACCTCAAGGAAACCGTCAAGGCCCTCACCAACGCCTCAAGACACTGCAGAGTACGGTCGAGTCCAATGCCAAAGCCATCGCCGCCCTCACCTCCGACCGCACGTCATCATCAGGCACCAAGATGGGCTCCGGCGAGCACCACAACGACCGGCCACCGAGATTCCAGAAGATGGATTTTCCCCGGTACGACGGCAAGACTGATCCCCTCATCTTCATCAACCACTGTGAATCCTACTTCCACCAGCAGCGGATCATGAAGGAAGAGAAGGTTTGGATGGCCTCCTACAACCTGGAGGATGGGGCGCAGCTATGGTACATCCAGGTCCAACAGGACGAGGGCACTCCGGCGTGGCGCTGGTTCACGGAGTTGCTCAACCTGCACTACAGGCCTCCTCTCCGTGCTGCTCCCCTCTTTGAACTTGCAGATTGTCGTCGTACTGGCACCGTCACAGAGTATCAGGACCATTTCCAGGCGCTTCTTCCCCGTGCCGGAACTTCAACGAGGCGCAGCGAGTCCAGCTATTCACGAGCGGCCTTCTTCCTCCGTTCAACCTCGACGTCCAGGTCCTCAACCCACAGTCACTTGCGGCGGCCGTGAGGCTGGCGCGCCAGCTAGAGCTCCGGGAGCAGTACGCGCCGACGTCTGCCAAGGTCTCGGTCCGTGGCCTTCTACCGGCCCCTACGCCGCGCCTCGCCCTCCCTGCTCCCCAGATCGACAAGGCGGCCGTGCCCGCGGTCATGGTGGATGGCCGATCGGTGAAGCGTCTGTCCCTGCCAGAGCAAGAGGAGCATTGTCGACAAGGCCTCTGTTTCAACTGCAACGACAAATACACGGGCGAACACAACCGTGTATGCAAGAGGATTTTTTACATCAACGGCATCGAGATCGCCACTGACGACGAAGCCGAGGCCGTGGATGCCCAGGACACGGAAGCCCCATTCTTCTCCTTACATGCGGTATCTGGGGTGGCCATCCGCAACACAGTACAACTCTAGGTGGTCCTGGGCGCCGCCACTTTCGTCGCGCTCATCGACACGAGATCGACCCACAGCTTCATTGGGGAGGCGGTGGCACGGCGCACGGGCATGCACATCGAGCCGCGACCCAGGCTCACGAGGACGGTGGCAAAGGGCAAACGCGTCTCATGCCCCAGCGTCATCCGCCAGGCCCCAGTCACCATTGACGGCAGAGCATTCAGTGTTGACCTCTTCGTGATCCCCCTAGACGGGTACGACATGTTTCTCGGCCCGCACTAGATGGCCACGCTGGGGCCCATCGTCTAGGACTTCACCGCCGGGGCCATGACATTCCAGCAGGAGGGGCACAACGTCTGCTGGTGTAGCATGGCACCATCGTCCGCGCCGGGCCTCCATGCCGCCACAACCGACGCCTCCCTCCTCGACGGGCTGTTGGACTCCTTCACCAACATTTTCGCTGAGCCGACCGGCCTGCCCCCGGTGCGCGCACGCGACCACCACATCGTCCTCAAGCCCGATGCACCTCAGGTGGCGGTACGGCCGTACAGGGCATCGTCCGCTGCAGCGACTCGGTGTTCTCCTCCCCGGCCCTCCTAGTCAAGAAGCCGGACGGGTCGTGGCGATTCTGCGTCGACTACCGCGCGTTGAACGTGCTCATGGTTAAGGATGTGTTCCCTATTCCGGTTGTCGATGAGCTGCTCGACGAACTCCACGGCGCAAGGTTCTTCTCCAAGCTCTACTTGCGCTCGGGGTACCATCAGGTGCGCATGCGCCCGGAGGACATCCACAAGATGGAGTTCCGTACCCACGACGGCCTCTACGAGTTTCTGGTCATGCCGTTCGGGGTGTGCAATGCCCCGACTATGTTTCAGTCTCTCATGAATGATGTACTCCACCCCTTCCTACATCGTTTTGTACTCGTTTTCGTTGACGACATATTAATATACAGCAAGTCCTGGGCAGATCATCTTCGTCATCTACGGGCCATCGTCACCGAGCTTTGCCAACACAGACTCTTCGTCAAACGCTCCAAGTGCGCTTTCGGCGTCGCCTCCATCTCCTACCTAGGCCACATCATCTTGGAGGAAGGCGTCGCCATGGACCCAGCCAAGGTGCAGGCCATTCACGAATAGTCGGTGCCTCGCTCGGCGCGAGCGGTGAGCGGGTTCCTCGGCTTGGCGAGCTATTACCGCAAGTTCGTCCAAAACTATGGCTCCATCGCAACGCCGCTGACCACTCTCCTCAAGAAGGACGACTTCTCCTGGGGCGAGGAGGCAGCTGCGGCCTTTCCCGCTCCCAAGGCTGCAATCACCACGGCTCCTGTCTTGGCCATGCCGGACTTCACCAAGACCTTCGTCGTCGAGTGTGATGCGTCGTCCTATGGCTTCGGCGCGGTGCTGATCCAGGATGGTCATCCCATCGCGTTCTACAGCAGGTCAGTGGTGCTGCGCCATCGCTCGCTCGCCGCTTATGAGCGGGAGCTCATCGGCCTTGTCCAGGCTGTACGACATTGGCGGCCGTACCAAAGGGGGTGGCGGTTCACCATCAAGACGGACCACTACAGCATCAAGTACCTGCTCGACTAGCCTTGCTACGATTCCGCAACACCATTGGGCCGGCAAGTTGTTGGGCTTCGACTTCAACTTCGAATACAAGTCTGGGGCCACAAACACCGTGGCTGACGCCCTCTCCCGCCGTGACACGGAGGAGGGTGTCTGACTAGCTATTTCAGCGCCTCGCTTTGACTTCATCGGGCGTCTTCGTCACGCACAGGCCACGGATCCGGCACTGGTGACCATCCACGATGAGGTCCGTGCGGGTACACGAGTCACGCCTTGGACGGTGGTCGATGACATGGTCGTCTACGGGGGGCGTCTCTACATCCCACCCACCTCACCGCTGTTGCAGGAGATCATGGAGGCCGTCCAAGAGGATGGGCACGAGGGCGTCCATCGCACGCTTCACCGCCTCCGCCGCAACTTTCATTTTCCCAACATGTGTCGTCTGGTGCAGGAATTAGTGCGGTCGTGCCCTACTTGTCAGCGGTACAAGTCGGATCATCTACACCCAGCGGGGCTGCTTATGCCGATGCCCGTGCCGTCGGTGGTCTGGGCCGACATCGGCCTCGACTTTGTGGAGGCACTACCAAGAGTGAACGGGAAGACGGTCATTCTCTCCATCGTCGACAGGTTCAACAAGTATTGCCACTTCATCCCCCTCGCGCACCCGTACACGGCGGAGTCTGTGGCACAGGCATTCTGCACCGACATTATTCGCCTCCATGGCATTTTGCAGTCCATCGTCTCCGACCGCGACCTGGTGTTCACTTCGACGTTTTGGCGCGAGCTCATGCGGCTTATGGGCACCAAGTTGCACAAGACGTCGGCCTTCCATCCACAGTCGGACGGCCAGACGGAGGCTGCCAACCGCGCCATCGTCATGTACCTGCGCTGCTTCACCAGAGATCGTCCCTGCTAGTGGCTGCGCTGGTTGCCGTGGGCCGAGTACAACTACAACACCGCGTACCATACCTCGCTCCAGGACACACCGTTCCGCGTGGTATATGGCCGCGACCCTCCTTCCATCCACTCTTATGAGCCAGGGGAGACGCGGGTGGCCGCCGTCGCCCAGGACATGGAGGCTCGAGAGGCCTTCCTGGCTGATGTACGCTACCGCTTGGAGCAGGCACAGGCGTCCTAGAAGCTCCACTACGACCGGCAGCATCGGCAGGTCTCTTATCAGGTAGGTGATTGGGCACTTCTTTGACTCTGGCAACGCGCCGCATCCTCCCTACACAGGACGACCACGGGGAAGTTGAAGCCCCGGTTCATGGGACCCTACCACGTCATCGAGATCATCAACGACGTCGTTGTGCGCCTGGAACTGCCCCCGGGTGCCCGACTTCATGATGTGTTCCATGTTGGCGTGCTCAAGAAGTTCATCGGCGCAACTCCGGCCCCGCCTCCAACCCTGCCGGTCATCCATAATGGCGCGGTAATTCCAGAAACGCTGCGTGTCGAGCAAGCTAGCTTGGCGCGAGGGGTTCGTCAGGTACTTGTCCACTGGCGTGGCAAGCCGGCAGAGTCTGCCGCCTTGGAGGATCTCGACGAGTTACGCATCAAGTACCCCAACTTTCAGCTCGGGGATGAGCTGGATCTCGAGGGGGGAGAGATGTCATGTGGGGGCGCACGTACAGGCGCCATCATGACGTGCGCCACGCCACAGAACACGCGCGCAGGAGGAGGCCACCACGATTGACTAAGTTTGGAAAGAGAGATTAGTTTCTGTTTTTATTCGGCTAAGTTTGGAAAGAGAGATTAGTTTCTACTTTTATTCGACTAAGTTTGGAAAGAGAGATTAGTTTCTGTTTTTATTCCTTAAGTTTAGTAAAGTTGGTTAAGACCTGGGGTCATATATTCCTGTAACCGTGCATTGAGGAAATTAAGTGAGATTATCATCCCAAATCTCTTGTCTCTCTCTCTCTCTCTTAAGAAGCCGACAGCAGAGGAGGAAACCCTCGGCGGCGAAGACGGACCGAAGCTACGAGCTACGTAGCCGAGGGCCAGCTACCCTAGGTACCGGCGCCCTTGACAGCAGCCCACAGGGGCATGCCTGTGGTAGCCGTGTTTGAGTTGGATTGTAACTCTAGAAAGTAGAGTTGGAGTCCTAGATAGAGTCATAGGAATAGAGTTTTCTGTCGATTAGGGTTTGGATTAGAGTCCTAGTAGGAGTAGATATGGGTGTAATCCGGCTATATAATGCCGGTAGTCCCTTGGAATAAATCACACCTCTCAGTGTTGGTTGCCTCATAGTCCCATACCCTGGATTTCCAACAGGTAGCCCTACATTACACGCAGGTGGTGCATGGTGAAGTCCAGCCATGGAAATGGTATGGTGATTTTCGGTAGATGGTCTGCATTGTGGAGCCCTATTGCAGAGGAGATGTGAATGGTGTGCCAGATGAAGAGGAAGATGGATCGGGCAGGAAAGCAAGGGTATAATTATCATCAAGCTGGAAATTAATTTTCCCTTCATAAATATGTTGCAATTCCGAAGTGCAGAACACCTTGATCAGATCTGTTCTGCTGAGAACAGATTGGTCCAGATAATCAACACCTAGGAGAAGGAGTTCCTGGTGATGCAGAGAGACTTGGGAGAAGATCAGGGGCCTCTGGTTCTGCGCTGGACAGAACAGAACAGAGAGAGAAGGAGCTGCACCCTGGTTTTGATCTAGGCGATCAGAACACGGGAGAGAGGAGAGGAGCCACCGGACCTGTTCTGGTGTTGGGAGCGCAGAACAGGGGAGAGGAGGTGGGGAGCCGGCGGCTAGGATTTCAGGCTGGCAGCTTGGGTTTCCAGGTTCAGGTGTTTTGTGGAGTAATTCTGAATTGGATTGATTAAATTGATCTGAGCCTGGGGTTGGCTTTATTATATAGTCCCCTTACAAGAGAGTCCTAACTCCACTACAACTCAAAAAACATAAAGTCATGCCTAATATTGGTGCTACTGCACCATGGAGTCCGAACCGGACTCCTTGGTCCTGGTGGTGCGTGCCCAGGAGTACAGCTCGGAATCCTCTGGTCCTGGCCGCCTAGGACCCCTACGGCAGGATGAAAAAAGGGCATACCCAGTGCTAAAAGCTCTCACACGTTGTGGGGTCTGGGGAAGGGAATTTCTAGGCAGCCTTCCCCTTCTTATTTTGCAAGGAGGCTGATTCGAACCCAGGACCTCCAGGACATAAGTGGAGGGACTCTACCCCTGCGGCAGGATCATCCCACAAAATATTACTAGGATGGACCTTGTTTGCATACTTCAGTGTCATATCAAACAGGTGCTCTTCTTACATCAGCATATTTGTCCAATTATATCCTTGAGGCTAACTAGCATTCATGTGAATGGAAACCCATAAACTTGTGCAATAAATCTCACCGTCCGACACCGTCGCCGAGCCGTTTCCGGTCGCTTCGGGTTCAAGAAAACCCCACTGGTGAGACCCCCTAGTCCCCCGTAGTGGATACATGCAAAGAAGTTCAAGTTTTAACGCGTGTAGACGAAGATCCGAAACCTCGCCAGCGATATTGTCGCCTCCACCGTCGTGCGCCATCGGTCGCCGCCGCTAGTAGGAAAAGAGGCGACGTGACCCTTTGTGGCGCGTTCATTTTAAATCGCACGGGTGAGAACAGAAGCCCAGCGTACCCCTTCGCGATCTAATCTCGACCTTCTATTTAAAATCCAACGGCCCGCATTCAAAGCACCCGATTCCCACCGGAAATCTTGCGGGCTACCCCCTGGCGCCGTAGAAAATTTAGATCTAGCCTCGGGATTTTCGGTTCTACCCCTGGACTTTCTGGAAACTATGCAAACACGTTTAATTAACTGTTTTAGCCCCTGGACTTAATAGAAATTAGGAACATCTGTATGTATTTGATGTTTAGGCCCCTGAACATTATGAAAAATAAAATTTTGGATCTGCAGTAGTGGATATTTAAGATTTGGAGCCTGTACAATAAATAAATAATTCATGCATTTGGTCATTTAATTTTTTTTTGAATTCAATAGAAATGCAAACCATCAAATGAAATTCATCTTTAATTCACTTAGCACCTCACAGCAATACGACTCACGATGACCAAAACCGTCGTAAGAAAGGTCTAAACCGTTGTAATTAGCTTAATTATGATGGTTTAAGCCTAATTACCGTGGTTTCTAGCCGTCGTTAGGATTTGGTCGTAAGTTAAGTAACTTACGCCATACTACATACGACGGCCAGGGTCTAGGCCGTCGTAAGTTAGTTGGGCTTACTTACGACGGCTTGTGCCCAAGCCATCGTAAGTTATGGTTTTAATTTTTTTCAAAAAAAAAAACAGAAACTAGCTGCCCTGGAACAGTTGCGAGCCGAGACAAATCACACAGTTATTTACACAGACAAACAATACAATACACAATCGACGGTTCATTCATAAAATCCAAGAAAATCTAAAAACAAATAACGGCTACACACTCCCCTCACGACTACCTCCGGAGCCGTGAGCATCTTCGCGCGTCTCTCCCGGTGCTGGTACCTGCGGAGATGGAGTTTGCGCCTCCGTCGGTGAACCCTGCAAAGTAAATAAAAGTTAGACATGTATATTCCTCTCTTTCCCTCTCTCTCTCCCTCATTCTCTCTCTCTCACTCACTCACTCTCGGTACTCTTCTTTCACTCTCTCTCGCTCTCGTTGTCCCTCTCCCCATCCCCCTCTCCCTTCTCTCTCTCTCGCTCTCGTTGTCCCTCCCCCCACCCCCTCTCTGTCAATCTCTCTCTCTTTCACTCTCAGTATTCCTATTTCACTCTATCTCTCTCGCGCGCTCTTGTTGTCCTTCTCCCCATCCCCCTCTCCCTTTTCTCTCTATTTCACTCTCTCTACTCCTCTTTCACTCTCTCCCCATCCCTCTATCTATCTTTCACTATCTCTCCCCCTCTCTCTCCCCTCTTTCCCTCTCTCTCTCTTTCTCTCTCTCCCCTTCTCTCCACCCCCCCCCCCCCGCCCCCCCCCCCCCCCCCCCCCCGCTCTCTCTCCCTATCCCCATCCCTCTATCTCTTTCACTATCTCTCCCCCTATCTCTTTATCACTTTATCTCACTCTCTGTATTAAATAGTATTAAAGATTTATACAGTGTCGGGGGTACCTGTGCTGGGGGCGGCTGTGATGAGGGCGCCTGTGGCGGCTGCGGCCATTAAGGAAACGGGAGCTCTTGTCCACTCTGTCGAGCTAAAGCCTGTCATTACAACATGTTAGAACACATGTATATTACTGAAATGCTAAAAATTTAAGATACAGTAATTTAAATTACTTACCTCCACCGCTGCCTGCATCTGGGCCATGAGGTTCGCCTGGTACCCTTAGACGGCCCTCATCCTGTCGAGCTCCTCTTGGGTCCGCGCAAGCTTATCCTCCATGGTGTGGAACTCCAAGTCCCTCTGCGACAGACGGCCACTCGACGGCCCAACGGACGAAGCCTCCGTCGATGGAGTGCCTCTCGAAAGCCGTGCCGCCCTCGAGTCGACAACTCCATCGAAAATGGCAATCCTACGAAAGATAGAAAAATAATAAGTAGAAGAACGAAGTTTTAAAAAATAATACAGTTGACCAACTCACCATCCATGGGCCTTCCCGCCGCCGCTTGCGTACACGGCTCTAGGCTTGATTGGCGTGTTTTCCCAATCATGGCCTTCGTGGTGCATCTTCTTCACCTCCTGCGCGTACTTTTCCTAAAAAAATGATACAAGTGTGTCAGTACTAGTATTACTTATAATTAAATTGATGAATTTTAAAACTTACGAGTTGGTCGGCCGGGACCTGACTACACTGCCCAGGCTGGGAAGGGTCACTTCCCCTGTGACCTCTCTTCCAAACCTCTGTCGGTGTCAGCTCCTGACCGATTTATCGCTTCTGTAGATATGTGTTAGTTGAACAAATATATTATCAATACATGAACAAACTTAAAGTATACTTACCATGTGCTTAGCCATACGCACGTAGCCATCACCGCCGTAGTTGTGCTGGTCGTCTGTCTTTCTGCAGGCTCGAGCCCTCGTGGACTTACTGATGAAGTCCTGGCTAGCCCAGTACCGACAAAGAGTTTGGTACGCGTCACGCTGGCTCTCTAACCAGCTAATACTAACCTGCATATATTTAGTATTTCATCAATATTGTTAACATAAATAATTATTGGAAATAGTTAACAATAATAACTTACCTCCGCGTCTTGCTCCTCGGTCAAGTACGTGTCGGAGTCCTTCCTAAATGGACCCCCTTGCTGCTGTTGATGCCACTTGTTGTACTCGTTGATGGCCTGGATGCGGGCGTACGACAATGCCTACACCACGAGCTTCCGAGCATTGTTGTGAAACACGCAGTCGCGTGCTCCATCATGCTCTCGCTCGAGTCCTCTAGTTGGTACCGCAGCTTTAAGAAAAAAAATTTTGATTAATCCGTAAGAATAATTTAAATGAGTGGAAAAAATGCGAACATTTAAACTTACCGTAAAATCGTTTCGCACGGCCTCCTGAAGGGGACCGTTGATCTCGTGAGGGACACAAGCGTAGTCGTCCCACAACAAAGCAGAGACACCGTCGGTGACACCGGGATAGTACAACCGCACTAAAGCCCCGATGACACCATTAACCTGCCCGTGGTGTCCCTAGCCCGCGAACGGATAGTCATGCCAAGATCTGCAAAATTTGTTAACTTATTATGTATCGGCAGACAACATCCAATATTTAATACTATACAATTTGTTTACCTGTCTCCGAGTGGACGAATGGTGATCCGCTCACGAGGAACGGGAGGAGGAGCAGCAAAGTGGGTCCTCCTCGTCCATCGCCTCTTCGGTGGCACCACGTCCGATGACCCGACGGCTGGTCACCACTAGAGACCGAAGGCCAGATCCACGCCCGCCGGCTCCAAGGGCTGCGTATCTCGCTCCGAGGGCTGCGTAGCCGGCTCCGAGGGCTAGGTAGCCCCAACCTCCGGCTCCGACTCAGAATCTTCTGAGTCGGACGGAAAAAATATATGATTGATAAGAAAAATAATTGATAAATGGAATTTCAAATAACATGATTGGCAACTAAAATTTACCTCCGTGCGTTGAAGAGCAAAAACTCGGTCCGAAGTATGGAAGGTGCCTCATCACCTAAGAGTGTATGCTCGCACCTGACGAGATACCTGAGAATACCAAGTCCTGGGGGTGGGTGAGGAACCCTCTCATCCCCTTCCTCCCCTTCCCCTTTCCATTTTACAACGACATCGTGATGCAACGAGTCTGGACTAGATTTCATTTTCGTTTTCCTTTTTGCATATCATAAGTCTCGACATCTTGAGTGTCTCCAACCAAGTCATCGACTCCTACACCAGGCTCCACGATGAACGACTCTGGCAACTCTTCTTCTTGGTAAACCTCATCAACTTCATTAGTATCATGGTATCCATCATCTTCTAGAGTGTATAACCGCTTACGAGTATTCACCTTATATACCGCCCACCAAGCATCGTGTTTTTTGAAAGGATAACGTAGATAATACACTTGCTCCACTTGGTGAGCAAGAATAAATGAATAGTATCCTCGTAGCTGTTCCTTTTGCTTGACTTCCACCATGCCAAATTGGTTTTGTCGAATTTCATGATACTTATCACATCGATCACAATCAAAGAATACTGCTTGAAGATCCTTATTACCGACAAAAGTAAATTCAAGAATTTATTTAATGATCTTATAGTAATTAGTTTCACGTCCTTGAGAGTCGATTGCCCTCGTCATAAATCCGGTATTTGACGTTGCCGCGAGTGGATGATGAGATCCAAATTGAGTTATACGGAATCAGAAGCCATTTACGTCATATCGACCGTAACTTCTAACTTTAACCAATCCATAGGATAGTTGTCACAAGTCTTCATGGACGTTGCCATCTTTCATGCATTGTCTAAAATATGAAGTTACAAAAAAACTTTGTAAATACTCGTAAGTTATAAGAAAAATTTGTGAATACTCGTAAGTTATAAGAAAATGTTACATGATCACGAAACCATGATAGGAAGTTAGGTCTTCCGTTTATTCCATCTCGTCGCATCGCTTCTACTTGTTTGCTCGTAGGTTGATGTTTATGTGTCCAATTCTGTTTGTGAAACTCTCTGTACAAAAAGAAAAATTTTACAACAAATCTGTTCCATTTATGATGAGTAGCATAAATGTAGGACAAACACTTACTCGAAATATTTGTCCATCTCATCTATATTAGCACACATGTAGAGGAAAGCAACATTTCTTTCTTCTGCGGTAGAGTTGTAGGCATTACAACTACCAACAGCAGTGCCTCTTATTACAAAAATAGAGAGATCGCTACAAGGAGATTGATTATCCATATTCTACTGCATTGTCGAAGTATTGACATTATGTTCCTCTACAAAGTGAACATTTAAAAAATATCCTACTTCCTTAAGAGTAAATTCGTCGGCGATGCACCCGTCTACCTCTGCCCTGTTACGAACCATTGGTTTTGAATATCTTAGCGCTCTTTCAATATGATCAATTTGATGAGGTACTTGTAACAGTTATTAGAAAAGAAATACTTAGACTTAATCGCCATAAGTCTAGTCATGAAAGTGAGGAGGGTCACTTCCGTGTGTTCAGACAGCGGTTATTCTGAAGCTTTGAGAAGCTCGAAGAACGCTTAAACCTCCGTTGTAGGTGGATCCTCCGTAAGGTCTGGTTGTATAGCTTCTAGCATCTCATCCATCCTATCATTCCCCGTAAATATCATCAATGTCCTCTTCCATTTCTTGTACAGCTTTAGAAGCTATCTCGCCATGAAAGGTTCAGACCTCATAACATGGTGTGTAACCGTTTCGACACAAATGTATCGAAACTTCAACTTTTTCAAAAAAAAAACTTGGTATTCCAGCATTTCGTACATGGGCACCGCACCTTATTGGTATTTTACAACGAAAATGCTCGATCTAAAAAAGCATTTGTCTTGCCGAACCACTCATCTGAGTGACCACCAGATCTGTTCTTCCAACCAGTATACATCCAACTACGGTCTTCACCCATATTTTACTCTTCAGTATAAAGCTAGAGAAATTACGTTCACTTTACATCTATTGGAAGGGATAGGTCCTAAAACCACCCAAGAGTGATCTAGAGGAGTGTGCTTATAACGAGACACGGGGTCTGGATCTAGACAAAATTTCAGCAGCATAAACCCCCTGTTCTCCAACTGCACACCCGATAATGGTGCAGCGGAGAACATTAGGGTTACGCCATCAAAATTTCGTCCGAATCCGGACCCCACGTCTCGTCATAAGCACGACCCCTCGATCACTCCCAAGCTGTCCAAAAAGAGACAATTCCGAACCCACACGCCTCACATGCGTAATGCATGTGAGACGGGCCGGTCCGAAATGGGTGACGCATATTGTATAGGTTACGTTAATCTTACATTTTGGAGTGATTTACGAGAGAGAGGTAAGAATGAGAGAGAGGAGGAAAGAACGAGGGCGACTATGGCTAAAAATGGCCGGAGAGTACTCGGCGACGGCGACGGGTGGCGGAGGAACTTTGACGATCTTGTTTTTCGACACAGATGGACAAAAAATCTTGGGGCATGATCGTTTGACTTCATAGAAACATAAGAAGCGCTAAACTAGTTGGCTACGACAGAGACGGCCATGGCTATGGCACCAACGACCCATCTTGATCGAAAACCACATGGCGGGGGAAGGCGGCGGCTCCTGCGCAAAGGGAGGCGGTGGCGGGGGGGAGGGCGAGCAGAGGGCGAGCCGGCCTGGGAGGGTCAGCAGAGGGGAGGGGCGGGCGAGGAGAGGGCGGCGGGGGAAGGGGCGGGCGAGTTGAGGGCGGCGCGGTGTGGAGGACTAGAGGTAACCCTTATGCATGAAGCAGCAGAAAAGGTAAAGTGGGTTGGGCTGAGGAAGCTGAGGTAGAGAAGAGGATAAATTTACTCGTTAAAGCAAGCCACAGTACAAATAAACTGACAACAGACTAATTAGATACCAGAACCAAATCAAGTAGGGGGGCTGAATCAACCTGTGCGCAGATGCAGGATCAGATGAAGCGGGATGGAACATGGCCTCTGTGCGCAGATCCAGCAGTGAGGGGGCGGGGGACAGCTTGGTCCGTGATGACGCTTGCTTGAAGCTTGGTTGGGCGGCGCGGCGCGCAGCAGGCACTCGCGTGGGCGCGATGCAGCTCGGCGGCAGCGGCAGCAGCTCGGGCTCGACGGCGGTGGCGGCAGCGTGAGATCGGCAGCGGCGACGGCAACAGCGCGGGCTCGTCGGCGGCGACGCACGAAAGTCATCTCGGCTGCGGGCTGCGGTGCGTGCTCGATTTGGGTGACACTTAACGGGTGCAGATAGGGTCCAATTTTAATGGTTTTACATACTTCACGTAAACGGGGCAAAATAGCTTTTAAACCCGACCCAAAACTTGTTCGTTAAGCCTGTTTACAACGTTTAGACAACCTAAATAAACTAAATGAATTACTAAATAAACTAAATTAATTACTAAATGAATTAAATAAACTAAATTAATTACTAAATCAAGTAAATGAACTAAATTAATTACTAAATAAAACATAGCTCAAAGTGGAGGTGGCGCCGGGGCGGCTCGGGCGGCGCCGGGGCGGCTCGATCTGATGGCTCGGGCGGCGGGGCGGGGGCGGCTCGAGCGGCGGGGCGGCGCACGGCGGCGGCGCAGGGTGACGGCAGCCTCGGTGACGGCGGCGGTGGCGGCGGTGCGGGCTCGGGCTGAATGAGCCCGAGCCCGGGCCGAGACTGCGGTTAAAACCATCCACTTACGACGGTCATGTAACTTACGACGGCTTAGATTATGGTCGTCGTAAGTTACACTTAGTTTATGACGGTTTTGTAACTTACGGTGGCTTAGGGTTACGGTCGTTGTAAGTTACGGGTAACTTACGACGGTCTAGTAACTTACGACAGCCATGGGCCCGTAACCATCGTAAGTTAGTTTACTTACGACGGCTAGCCGTCATAAATAACGTGGCCGTCGTAACGTGCGACGTTTCCTGTAGTGTTAGGGCTAAAAATGGTAGTATGAAAAGTGGAAATTGAGTTACAATTTTGAATTCAGTTTGGGTTTAAATTTGAGATCCTAACTTTAACTTAGGGACAATATATATGTGCAAAAAGTGTAGGAATGCATGGAAGCAACTCATATAGTGCAAAATGTGGTTAGTTTAAATGTAATATATAGGCACATATACACATCAAAATTTGATATGAACACTATATGAGGTTAAAAATGAGAATTTCATTATGAGAAGTCCAAAATGAATGTATATGTGTAGACTTTAGTGATTCTAGACTAAAAGAATAAAGTGAAGCTATGTTTTATGTATATTGGACTTGCATGAATGTATATGTGGATGACTTCTTATGGAGTGTGGTTTATTTTTGCTATGTGTATGTTTGCACGAGTAGAACCAGCCCGAGAGACGGTTATAGACTTCCAAGAGCAAGACTTCCCGTTTCCCAAGCAGCAAGAAGGCAAGTGTCCTTGATCACTTTGTACCTAAACTAGGAAAGTTAGGTAGAATTATTTGCATTGTCATATGAATTATGAAACCCATGTTAGAAAGTTTTCTCTAGCTTTTCATGTCTTATTTCCTTGTAGCCTGGGTTGGGAGTTACTTAGTATGTTTATTATGGATATTCTTTATGCTTAGCCATGCTTAGAATTAGGATACTTGGGATATGAACTGTAAATATTGATTATTTGCTATTGATGATATATGATGAATTATTGTAGAGTTAGAAATCTAGGCAAGCTGGATGTTTTGGTTGGTGTTGTGTGCACGAGACCTTGGATTTGTGTTTAGTGCTTGCATGGGTTCTAAGAACCGGTTGATGGAGCATTTAATCTGGCTTTACCGTGTCACTACATGATGAGATGGGGCAGCTTGACCAATTAATTAGGTGTATTTCCGACGTAGTGTGGGTGCTTGGAAGGTGCGGGGAATAGGTGTCAAATGGACTACCATAGGAACCGCAAGGCTCAATAGGGGGCCACTACAGCAGAGGTTGGAGTCTCCTGGATGCTGTTAGGGGTGAAACCTCAGTGGGCTCATACTCGTCGGAAATCCCTTTGTAAAGGCCTCATAGTGATCTCCTGGCTACAAATCTGGGAAGTGTGAACGTGGTGCGCGACCACTGGCAAAATGGAGGTTTATTAGTCTATCGACAACAGGGGATAAAATTACTACTTGTGGGTAAAGAGGTACACACTCTGCAGAGTTAGAAACTGTCATGACAACCATGCTCACGGTCAAGAGCGGCTTGGACTTCTTCATGATTAGAGGATTATGAAGTGAGATGTTGATTATGTTAAACGGGTAGCTTAACATTGATGAAGAGATGACGGAAATGAGATTATTACACTATGTAGTAATATAGGTGCTTAATAAGTTAAGGTGATAGAAATTAATGCGTAGTGCAATAACCATGAGTTAAGCCTTTCCTTGTCTAAGCCTGCATATCATTACTTTTCCACACTTGCTGAGTATCATTGGTACTCAATCTTGCTTGTTGTTGGATTTATTTGTTGCTCAGGCCATGGTGAAAACGTGGAGTACAACAATGATGACTTTTGACTTTGATGGTGTATTCTAGGCTCACGGAATCCCCCGGATAACGACTGTGATAGAGTTCCACACGACTTCAGTTCCGCTGCTGTGTCTTGAATGTAACATTTTATAGTCCTTAGAGACATTTATGTAAGACTTTAATTATTACAAAGTACTTGGCTTGTAATTTCTGTTTCACTATTTGTCGTCATATGTATGAGAAAATGATCTTAGCATAAATGTGAGAATCATTCAGTTTGTCTTCAAGAAAATCGGGTGTGACACCACGGGCTCCTCGCGCCGAAAGGTCAACATCCCAATCTTAGAAGCACCGCTGCTATTTAATTTTTTCCTTACTCTTTGTATTCTAAATCATTTTTATAAAGAGATATTTTTAGTCTTTTATAACAAACTCTAAAAAATTAACTACTCTAATTCAATATTTCACGCCTGTCATACTCTATATCAACTCTACTACTAAAATAGTATATATATTGTGGGTAACATTTAGAATACGTTGCCGGGGATATGACAGCCCTATATTGTGGAGAAGCTGCAATACTACGATGTTCAACGTGATATGAATGCAACCATGCGCTTTGCTGACGCGACCCATCCAAATGAAGAATTGTTCAAGATAATTGACTCCATGGAGGAGTACCCCATATATGCTAGGCTCGAGTTACAAATCTTAGCTGACAATGAAAAGACGGATGGCATGTTTAAGGGAAGGCCATTGGAGGTCATCAAGCAGTAGGTTCATGGATCGATTTCTCGGAACTATCTATGTAAATGTGATTTTTTTATCCGCTTGAGTTTTGTAATAAGTATTTTTCCTTTATGCTTTGGATTAAATAGGAAAGTAAGGCATGAGTAACCCATATCCTTTCAGATTGAGTTTTGCAAAAGTTGTTTGTTTTTATCTCTCTGATTGAAGAAGGGAAAATAATGCACGTGCAATGCGGATTGACTAAGAGATTGCTTACAGCTCCAAATATTCTATTCTCTGCATGCCAATGTGATTCCGGTGGCAGTTCAATGCGTAGAAATATTTTAATTGCATCAAGCTCTATTGCAATAGTAGAGATAAGATCGTTTTTTCTTTCGTTTATTAGCTGAACAGGCAGTCGGCAAACTAGCCATCAATACCAAGTGATTAGCTAATCTCAGCAAACTAACCAAGCGATTAGTACCAGCAAGCTTGCCTTAGCTGGCAGGGGCTAGCTTGCCCAGCTGAGCCAACTCAGGGCAGCTGAGCTACCAGACGCAGCCCAAACATATCTGCTGATGCCCATAGAAAATCCGGATCCTGCTGGCAAAACGGTGACGGTGACCCGATCACAAGACGATCAGGCGAGCTGCTCCAAACACGAAGCACCAACCACTGGCACCCACCAGAAACTCGCCACCTAGGGCATCAGCACGCTCCACCCAATCTCCACAAGAACAACGTGGTCAAAACAAAAAACTAAGCAAAGAAATGAGAGAAGCATCCGACTTGCAATCACGGAGACCACATAAGATAAAGCTCAGCACTCTGCGAGGAAAGGGAGAAGGCAAAGACCAGAGGAAGAGAAAAGGAGACAGAGCAAGCACACCGCGAGAAAAGGGAGAAGGCAAAGAAATCGAGGGGGTTGAAGGAATCGTGCTGATTTGAAGGCTTTTTTGGTTTGTTTCCGGTGGAGATTTGAGGTCTGTGGGGAAGATGGCACCCGTGAAATCCATGGAGAGGACCAGCAGCTTCGCCATGGCCTGCAGCCTGCTCAGCCGCTACGTCAAGCAGAACGGCGCCGCCGCAGGCGAGCTCGGCCTCGGCATCAGAGGTGAGCTCCGGTTTCTTGTAGAAAAGTTGGGATCTTGAGGGCCTAGGTACGCTTTCTATTTTCTGCTGGATATTAAGTAGTCTGTGTTGGGAAAGGTTGTAAACTTAGATTCGATTGAGGCGAAACTCTGAGATGTTAGGTGCATCTGTAGCCGTCGCAAACTAGATCTGGTTTGCCTCTTATTATGTGATTCCAATCTAGAATTCAGACATCACTTCTACTGTCACGAATCTGACGGCCAACGGCTAATCTGAAATATTGCTATTATCTCAAGTTTTGGCTGAGAAAATGCTCTCTTCTGGGATCAGCTGAAAACGAGGCGCAGAAAACTCCGGCAACGATGAACTTGCTGCCGGGGGCTGGGGCTGAAGCAGAGAACTGTGAGGCGAGGAAGGAGACCATGGAGCTCTTTCCCCAGAACGCCGGGTTTGGCTCCCCTACTGCAAGGTATCGGAGGAAAAGAGCACCTCTTGATTCGATTAGATTCAGTTCATGTAGTTCCTGGTCAGACATGCTTTTGTTATTAGTTACTCCCTCCATTCTCAAATGGATGTCCTTAGGATAACAAATCCAGTTCAAAATTGAACTATTGTTGTCCTAATGACAACAATATAAGAACGGAAGGAGTACTTTACTAAAAAAAGTAAACAGAATAACAAACTCTTGTTAGGAAGAGAGGCTCTTGGCTGACCAGATCTTGTTCCAAGGAGCTGGGACTTTTGGGTCATGGTCCTAGTACTTTGTATGAATTGAATGAGTGGTTGGTTCATTGCGGTGTAGAGATCTGTCTAGAGAAGTAGGTCAATGTGTGTGTGATAATTGTTTTAAACCTTATGTTCTGAAATTAAATGTTGAAAGAGCAGTCGTTCGTAGGACCTTATAGGTTCGAAGCCACACTTCGCCAAACAGTGTTTAGTAGATAGTTTGTGTGGTAGACTTTTGAGGTTGAGGTAGGTTATTCATCCTTTGATGTGTGGAGCTTGATGCCTAAAAGTTATTGTATTCAATGATAATTATGATGCAGTCATGCTAGTTGCTATTACTACCGTTTAGACTGAGATGATGATAGATGTTTGTCGAATAATTTTTGTGGGTTCTATCAACTGAAACTTAACTCTGTCGTTTCTGGTTCTCAGGGAGCAAGAGAAGCGCCAGCTGACAATCTTCTATGGTGGGAAGGTCCTTGTTTTTAGTGACTTCCCTGCTGAGAAGGCAAAGGACCTGATGCAGATGGCAAGCAAGGGTGCATCAGCAGTTCAGAGCTCTGGCTTGCTGCCATCCTCCATGACTGCAACCGTTACGGACAGCACTATGGTCTCAGCCATGCCAGCCCGACCAGCTGCTGTGGTCAATGGCCAGAAGAACGCAGCAGGTAACTAGCCCATCCCTTGTTGATATGGACCTGAATGATTAATTTCTGTCTTGCTCACTGTTTCTAAAATATTTGCTGCAGATATACCCCAGGCTCCAAAGGCATCTCTTCGCCGCTTCCTCGAGAAGAGAAAGGATCGGTATGTTACACTTGCCATTGTTCTGACATGACTGAAGTCAAATGTAACAAATCTTAGATGATCTAATTTGTGTCACTCCCTATTTCAGCCTCAACGCGAAAGCTCCGTACCAGGCTTCTTCTTCAGATGCTAAACCTGTGAAGGAGATGCCGGAGAGTCAGCCATGGCTCGGGTTAGGGTCTCAGGGCGCTAATCCCGACCTGAGCCTACGTCGGGAGTGCAACCAGTGACCACCAGCGATTCAGCATTGCCGTCTTCGGAACTGCGATACTCGTATGATCAAGAGGAAACATCAGAGGATGTCAACTATTGATGTGTTTTGTGATTGGCCTTAGCCTTATACTGATGCTTTGTTCCTAGAAACATAGGCTTTATAGTAAAGAAAGTGCATGCATGATTACCAGTGCTGGGACAGGTCTAGCTGATTAACCCATTTGCCCACCTGACCTGGTCGAAAGGTGAAGGAACTGCAGTAGTTGCTAGAACTCATATTCAGAGATTGTCATCTAGCTTTGGTATTGCCATGTACAAAGCTAGTAATTGTAACAGATACATACCATATGAGTATTTTACTACCATGTCATGCTATTGTTGTGCTGAATTCTGGTCACCCTTATTGTAATGCTGCCTTTTGTTAAGAGGTGTTTGGAAGGTCTGGTAACCACCCATCAACGGGCTGACCTAAAATGTGTTCGCTCAGCGACCATTTTGGTCCGTGCAGTGCACGCCAAAAGAGTTTGGCTACTTGGCTGGCCGTTGCGTGGAAAAATAATGGGAAGGTAGGTCGGCCGGGGCGAGATGGAACTGAGCTAGGATGAGATGTTCGCCGGCCGGTGTGCAGTGCCTCGTGCAGCTCGTGGGCGGCCGACCGATTTTCATAGTCTCGCCTGACCGGACGGCGGAACGCGAAAGACGCATGTGGGAGATCCCTCGTCTGCAACATGGAGAAAAAGAATAATGATGGGCAACCGCTGGACGAGGACGACGGCCAAGCAAGGCGACAGGGAGCCGTGGGGAGGATGCGCGTCGCCCTCTCCGCCAACGACGCTGGCCGATTACTCGCCGTGATGACACTAAATTACACAAACCACAAGTAATCTGCTCTCGGAGAAGGAAACCGAGGGTCCTTTATAAGAAATAATCGTATAAACTATGGGAAACTGCTGCTGCTTTTATTTCAACCAAACCATACGACTCCCTATAAAAAACAAAAGAGGTTCTCTACCAACAGGTAAAAGAAAAAAGAGGAAACTATCGATCGTGGGCGGCAATCAACCCGAGGAATCTTTGTGGCGTTTTTAAGGAGCTTTATTTTAGTGCCATCGTACCTTGTGTTAGAATTAGTTTTTTAATAAAGTAATCTCAGGTGTCTAAATTGTGGTACACAGCCTCCAAATTATTACATACATTCGATTTCATCGTTGATTACATAGAGAACCAACTCAAACAAACCTTTTTTGATAAAGTCTAGTATTATGTTGTCACCCAAATTTGTGAACATAGCAATGGTCTCGTCATGCTACAGCGGCGTGTAGAAACACAACCAGTATGTTCCTCTAAAAACAGCTTCCATATCACACCCGGTTTCTCCGAAGATCAACAAAGTGAATAAATACATGTATGCCAGGATCTGTTTGCTCATACATGTGACGACAATAGTGAAACATCATTTAATACAACCCAAGAGTATGAATACATAAAATTCTTACATAATTGTCTCAAAAGACTATTGAATGTTAGATACAAATAAGACAACGCAGCGGAAAATAATTCTCGGGAAGCTCCAATCACAGGCGTTTCCCGGGATTCTGCAAGCCTAGAACCCATCTTCAGGATCAAAGTCATCGTCGTTGTACTCCACGCTTTCACCATGGCCTGAGCAGCAAAGAAATCCAACAACAAGCAAGCTTGAGTACCTACTGTACTTAGCAAGTGTGGGAAAGTAATGATATGCAGGCTAGGACAAGGAAAGGCTTAGTTCATGGTTAAAGCAGTACGCATTAATTCCTATCACCTTAACTTATTAAGCACCTATATTACTACATGAGGGAAGTAATCCCAATCCCATAACTTCATTGTCATTATTAAGCTCCCCGCTTAGCATCCTCAACCTCTCACTTCATCATCCACTAATCATGAAGAAGTCCAAGCCGCTATTGACCGTGAGCACGGTTGTCATGATAGTTTCTAACTCTGCAGAGTGTGTAGCTCTTTACCCACAAGTAGTAATTTCATCCCCATTGTCAGGTGGACTAAAGAACCTCCATTATGCCAGTTGTCGCGTACCACATTCACACTTCCCACGTGTGTTGCCAGGAAATCACTACGAGGCCTTTACAAAGGGATTCCCGACGAGCATGAGCCCACTGAGGTTTCACCCCTAACAGCATCCAGGAGGCTCCAACCTCCACTGCAGTAGCCCCTCTTGAGTCTTGCCGTTCCCAAGGTAGTCCAGCTGACTCCTAGTCCCCGCACCTTCCAAACACCCACACTACGTCGGAAATACACCTAATTAATTGGACAAGCTGCCCCATCTCAGCATGTGGTGGCACGGTAAAGCTAGGTTAAACGCTCTATAAACCGGTCCTTAGAATCCAGGCAAGCACTAAATACAAACCCAAAGTCTCGCGTACACAGCACCAACCAAAACATCTAGCTTGTCTAGATTCCTATCTCTACAATAATTCATCATATCCTATTCAATGGTAAATAATCAAGGTTGTAATCTCATATCCCAATTATCCCAATTCTGAGCATGGCTAAGCATATAGAGTATGAATCATAAGCATACTAAGTAATTCCCAACCCAGGCTACAAGGAAATAAGACATGAAAAGCTAGAGGAACATCCTAGCATGGGTTTCATAATTCATACTTAATGCAAATAATTCTAACTAAACATCCTAGCTCACGTTCAAAGTGGTCAAGGATACTTGCCTTCTTCTTGTTGCTCGAGAAACAGGAAGTCTTGCTCCTAGAAGTTGAGAACCGGCTCTGGGGTTGGTTCTACTCGTGCAAACATACACATAGCAAAACAACGACACTCTATAAGAAATCATCCACACATACACTCATGCAAGTCAAATATAAAACATAGCTTTACTTTATTCTTTTAGCCTAGAATTACTAAAGTCTAAATATATGTATTCATTTTGGGTCTCTCATAATGAACTTCTCATCTTTAACCTCATATAATGTTCATACCAAATTTTGAGGTGTATGTGTGAATACATATTGCATCTAAACTTTATTTCTAGCCATGAGAATTACATAAAAGAGGGTATTTCCCATCTAAACAGAGTTTTACACCTTATTGCTAAACTTTCAAACCTGAATTTCATACTCAAAACCTTCTATGAGCATTTCTAAAGTGTTTATTATTTTTACATACATTTCAAATTTTTATGCCTAAAGATAATTTTTCAGCAATAAACAAAAACTAAATTGCATTTTCAGAATTTATTTACAACCTAAAACCAGATTTCAGATTACTCTAAATGTTTTCAAAGTGCTATCACAACTTAAAATGAATTTGCATAAGTGTTTGCAATTCTAATGAGTTCAAATCGTATTCAAAAGTTTCGGGGCTAGATCCGAATTTACTAACGTGCTAGGTGGTAGCTCGTGAAAAGTTTGGCTGTTATACTGCGGGGTCGATGTGGACCGTCGGATTTTAAACGGAGGGCCGAGATTAGATCGCCAAGGGGTACGCTGGTGTTCTAACTTCGGCCGTAGGATTTAAAATGAACAGCCCACTAAGGGCAACATCGCCCTGCCGGGGTGCGGGCGACGTGATCCGGCGGCACGCGTCGGCGCCAGGCGTTCCGCGCCGGCGAGCTCGCCTGAGAACACGGATTTGTGCCTACACTCTATAAAACTCGGATTTATCGGCACAGATCGGCAGCGGGTGAGTAGGGGATCTCACCTAGGAGGTTTTCTTGAACCAGAACAGCTGATGTCGGTCGACCGACGAGGACTGGCGGTGGCGACCTTCGGTGCTCGTCGGAGCGGCAGTTGGAGCCGGAGATACTTCGAGTTCCTCGGTCGTAGAGCTTCCTTGTGGTCAGTGGACACTACAGGAAACCTAACACATTACGACGACCAAGTTATTTACGACGGCTAGTTGTCGTAAGTAACCTAACTTACGACGACGCACAGCGACCGTCGTAAGTAAACTAACTTACGACGGCCTTAGGCCCATGGCCATCGTAAGTTAAGGGACCGTCGTAAGTTACCACGGCCGTATCCCTAAGCCATCGTAAGTTAAACAGCTGTCGTAAACTAAGAGTTACTTACGACAGCTTAGGTTACAGCTGTCGTAAGTTGCGGGTTTTAACCGCCGCTGCGGTCTGGGCTCGGGCTCATTCAGCCCGAGCCCGAGCCTGCCGCCGCGCCGCGCCTCCGCCCCGCGCTGCTGCTGCCCCAGCGCCGCCGCCCCCACCGCCGCCACCTACCGCTCCGTGCCGCTGCTGCCGCCGCGCCACTGCTGCCGCCGCCCCTGTGCCGCTGCTGCCACGCCCCGCGCCGCCGCCGCCGCCGAGGTCCCCAGCCCCCCCCCCCCCCCCCCCCCGCGCCGCCGCGAGGTCCCCCCGGCCCCCCACGCCGCCCCTGCTGCGCGCCGCCCCGAGGTCCCCGGCCGCCCCACGCCGCTTGCGCCGCCCCGCACTCCCCCAGCCATGCCGCCGCCCGGGCGCCGCCGCCACTGCTAGGCCTTAACCCCACCCCGCTTCGCCGCCACTTCGAGGTACGTTTTATTTACTAGTTAATTTAGTTTGTTTAGGAATTAATTTAATTAATTTAGTTTATTTAGTAATTAATTTAGTTTGTGTAGTAATTAATTTAGTTTATTTGGTTCATTTACTAAGTAATTTAGTTCATTTTATTTCATTTAGTAATTAATTTAGTAAGTAATTTATTTCATTTATAATTGGTTTAGTTATTGATTTTATTTATTACTTAATTAGATTACTTAATTTTTGTTTAGTTGAGTATTAAGTTAGTAATCTTAGTTTAATTTAATTGCTTGAGTGTATTATATATATATATATATATATATATATATATATATATATATATATGTACGGGCTTTGGGCCGACTCAGTCTGACACAACCCATATATGGCCTGACACGGGCTATTTAAAGGTCAATGGCCATGGCCATGGCCGCCGTCGAGACAACCGTTGAGAACTGTGTGGTTTCGATCAAGAAGCGTCGTTGGTACGACGGTTGGAACCTTGGCCGACGGAATTTAATGTATAACTTACGACGTTCAGAACCTTGGCCGTCATAAGCAAGTAAAACGTCGGAATTTAATCACTGTTTTTACAACTAAAACCTAAACCGTCGTAAGTTAAGAAGCCGTCGTAAATAAAGAACATAAACCTACATCTCGCAGGCCGCGTGCGCGACCCAGTCACGCACGCGACCCTCTGACTGTCGCATCCATCGCTCCGCCTCGCTCTTGTCGAGCCGTGCCGCCTCCGCCCCGCCCTGCCGTCGCGCTGCCACCCCTGCCGTCGCCACCGCCGCCCCACCGCGCCGCCTCTTGGAGCATAACTTAGGACGGCTGACGCACTTCTCTGTCTCTCTCGTTCTTTCCTTCTCTATCTCGTTCTTTCCTTCTCTCTCTCGACTCAAAAATGAAAGATTGACATAAACCTATACAATATGCGTCACCCGTTTCGAACCGACCCGTCTCACATGTGTTACGCATGTGAGGCGTGTAGGTTCGGAGTTGTCCCTTTTTGGACAGCCTAGGAGTGACCGAGGGGGTGTGGCTTGTGATGAGACGCGAGTTTAGCTCTAGACGAGATTTCGACGGCATAACCCTATTGTTCTCTGCTGCACCATTTTCGGGCGTGCAGTGAAGAACAGCGGGGTTATGCTGCCGAAATTTCGTTCGGATCCAGACCATGCGTCTCGTCATGAGCACGCTCCGCTCGGTCACTCTTGGGTGGGTTTAGGACCTATTCTTTCCAATAGATGTAGAGCCGTGACATAAATAAATTATAAGGTAACTATAATTTCCTTGACATTAAACTGCAGATTCAAACATGGGTGAGGACCGTAGTTGGATGTATACCGGTTGGAAGAACAGTTCTGGTGGTCACTCGGATGAGTGGTTCGCCAAGACAGATACTTTTGTAGATCGAGCTTTTTCATTGTCGATGATCGATAAGGTGCGGTGCCCATGTACGAAATGTCGGAATACCAAGTTTTTGGACAAAATGACGGTCTCGATAAACTTGGGTCGAAACGGTTATATGCCACATTATGAGGTGTGGACCTTCCATGGCGAGACAACTTCTGAAACTGTACAAGAAGTGGAAGAGGAAAATGATGATAATTGATAGGATGGATGAGATGCTTGAAGCTATACAACCAGAGTTTACGGAGGATCCTCCTACAACGGAGGTTGAAGCGTTCTTCAAGCTTCTCAAAGCTCCAGAAGAGCCGTTGCATGAACACACTGAAGTGACCCTCCTAACTTTTATGACTAGACTTGGCAATTAAGTCTAAGTACTTCTTTTCTAATAACTGCTACAATGACCTCATCAAATTGATCAGCGACATCTTTCCACAGCCTCATAAAGTACCTAAAGATATGTATCAGGCGAATAAATTGCTTTCCGGTCTTGGTATGAACTATGAAAAGATTGATGTGTGCCCAGATAATTAAATGCTTTTCTGGAAAGAGCATGCAAAAGAGAAGAAATGCTTAAAATATGGTGAATCAAGGTTTGTCGAAGTTGTTAATAACGATGGTGATAATGTGATGACAGAAGTTGCATGTAAGCAATTTCGTTACTTACCCGTGACACCTCGGTTGAAGCGGTTGTTTCTATCAAAAAGAACGGCCAGACACATGAGATGGCATAAGGAAGGTGTACGTGAGAACAATGCAGTCATGATACACCCGGCCGACGGTGAGGCATGGAAGACGCTTGACCGGTTCGATCAAGACTTCAGTCGTGATGCGAGAAATGTTCGCATCGGGTTGGCGATAGATGGATTCTCGCCGTTCAGTACAAACGCCACACCATACTCCTGTTGACCCGTCTTTGTCATTCCGTACAACCTACCACCAGCTCTTTGCATGAAGTACGAGTTCATGTTCCTTAGCCTCATTATACCTGGGCCGGATCATCCTGGGCCACGTCTCAACGTGATGTTGAAACCGCTGATCGAAGAAATGAAAATGTTGTGGACAGGAGTCGAAGCGTACGACTGTTACAAAAAGCAGAAATTCAACCTTCGAGCTGCTTATTTGTGGTCCGTCCATGATTTCCCGGCATACAGTATGTTTTCTGGATGGAGCACCCACGATCGTTTGATGTGTCCAATATGTGCTTCTGACACGGATTGTTTTCGACTTACTCATGGAGGAAAGATATGCTACTTCGATTGTCACAGACGTTGGCTGCCTCTGAATCACATGTTTAGGCAACAGAGGAATGTCTTTAAAAAAGACACCGTCGTCACTAAAGGACCACCGAAACGTCTAAACGGATCTGAAATATCTGATATGCTAGACAAACTGGTGCCAGATAAAGGACGTTCTGGATATTTTATCGGTTACGGAGAGGATCACAATTGGACTCATATATATGGACTATGAGAGCTACCATATGTGAAGTCGTTGATACTAATACATAACGTTGATGTAATGCATCAAGAGCGTAATATGGCCGAATGTATTATAAGCACATGCATGGACATGACGGGCAAAACGAAAGACAATATAAAGGCTCAAAAGGACCTGACAGAGCTTTGTAACCGTCCAACTCTTGAGCTCTCTGAAAGTGGTGCTAAACCACGTGCTTCTTTCTGTCTTCGACCTAAAGAAAAGAAAGAAGTACTCAAATGGTTGAAAAATTTGAAATTCCCAGATGGTTATGCAGCTAGTCTGAAACGAGCCGTGAATATCAAAACGGGAAAGCTGACAGGGTTGAAGAGTCATGATTATCACATAATTATGGAAAGACTTCTACCTGTTATGTTTGGGGGCTATTTTGATGATGCGGTGTGGAAGGTGCTAGCCGAGCTTAGTCACTTCTATAGACAGCTCTGTGTGAAAGAAATCACGATAGAGATGATGCGTAAATTAGAGAAGAAGATACCGGTACTATTATGTAAGATGGAAAAAAGTTTCAAGGGTTCATCAATCCAATGCAACATCTCCTCATCCATCTTCCATTTGAAGCTAAAGTTGGAGGTCCCGTGCAATATAGGTGGATGTATCATATTGAAAGAGCACTAAGATATCTCAAACTAATGGTTCGTAACAGGGCAAAGGTAGAAGGATGCATCGCTGAAACATTTACTCTTAAAGAAGTAGGATACTTTTCAAGTGTTTACTTTGCATAGGAAAACAATGTCAACACTTCGACAATGCGGTACAATATGGATGAGCAACCTCCTTGTAGCAATCTCTCTATTTTTGCAACAAGAGGCACTACTGTTGGTAGTTCCACTTCCTACAACTCTACCGCAGAAGAAAGGAGTGTTGCTTTCCTTTACATGTACGTGAATATAGATGAGATGGACAAATATTTCGAGTAAGTGTTTGTCTTACATTTATACTAATCGGCAGTGTAGTCAGGTCGCGACCGATCGATTGGTAAGTTTTCATAATTATTCAATTTAATTATAACTAATATTATTATTGACACACTAACATCATTTCTATGCTCTTTATGAAAAGTACAGGCAGGAAGTCGTCAAAATACACGGTGAAGGGTGCGATTGAGAAAACGTGCCAATCGACCCTCAAGCCGTGTATGCAAGCTTGGAGATGATTTCTTCGGCTCTGGAGGTAGTCGAGGGGGTAGTGTGTAGCCCGTCTGTCGTTTCTGTTGTGTGTGATGCATATGAACTGTTGTATGAATTGTTTTATGACTGTTTACTCTGTTTTGTAACTGTTTGTTCTGTGTGCTAGCCATCGAGCCAGGTTAGTGTGTTTCTATTTTTTAAAAAAATTACAAACATAACTTACGACGGCTACTGCCCAGAAGCCGTCGTAAGTTAGCTTCTGCTACTTACGACGGTCAGTAAAACCGTCGTAAGTTAGCCTCTGTTACTTACGACGGTCACAAGAACCGTCGTAAGTAACGGCCCAGGCCACGACGACGGATGCGCGACGCCGTCGTAAGTTACATTATTTACGACGGTAACCGTCGTAAGTTAGCTTATTTACGACATAATAATTACCTCGGCTTTATACCATCGTAAGTAGCTAACTTACGACGGTTTATGACTTAATTACGATGACCTTAGCCGTCGTAAGTCCGTCGTATCCTTGTAGTGGGATGGTGTAGCGAGGGTCAGAGCGGATCCAAACTAAAGAATTTGGGGCTTTCACCGGTGAGCGGCGGCGGCCTCTTATCGCCGTGCGTCGGCGTCGAGTTTCCCGCCGTATTCTCGCTGCAAGGTGGTTGCCTACGGGTTGCTCAGATTGTTGCGGAGAAGAGAGACGCGTTAGGCAGAAGAGAACGACCACGGGGAAGGACAATTGCGGAGTTTGGCGGCGGCGACTCACCGAGGGCGAAGTTAGGCCGAGCGAGGTGGAGAAACGGGGGGGGGGGGGGGGGGCTCGGGGTTTTATAATGCGGCGGAGGTTAGGGTCGGTTGTGATCGTGCGGGACGGCGTGCGGGGAGTCCAGGGGCGTGGGGCTTGGCCGTGGAATTCGGAAGCGGGGGCGTGGAGTCCGGGCATGGGAGAAATGTGGGCGGCGGTTGGAGGAGAAAGAAAGGACTGACAGGTGGGGCCGAATTGGTAGCTAGAGGAGGAGGTGGGGAGAAGACTGCGGGCTGCTGGGCCGAGCGCAGGGAAATCGGCCCAAGTGTCGGTTTTCTCTTTTCTTCTTACTTTTTCTTTTTTGATTGTTCTTCAAATTCAAATTCAGCTTCAAATCTTCAAATTTTTAAATATGCACCACATTCATTTGCTTGAAAATTGAATTTGCCAATTTTTGGATGTTACATTCCATAATGGTGTTGTTCATTATCAAAGATTATATTGTTTCAACATCTCCAAATAGCTCAACATAGAGCGCATGTGCGAAGCAGAATGATTTTTCTCATTTATATCATAATCATGTAGACAATTCTGTATCATATGAGACATTGATCTATATGGGTTTAACCCAGTAGCTATGTATATGATTCTCCAGAGCACTTTTTAGTATTTTATATGTTAATATGATGTTGTTGTAGTATTCAGTGCTCGGTAAGATAGATCCTTAACATTGTATACAAGTTATGATCATCTAAATCTATATGTAAGTGACAACCTCAGCTTGTAATCTGTTTGATCTTTGCGCTTATATAAACATGCAACCTTGACAAGATATACAACCACATTTCCAAACTTTACATGAAAATCAGAGCATCATCTTCTATGAAACATTCACAAACTCTCCAAGGTGTCCATGGCGTCGTCTTCCTCGTCGCCCCAACACAACTCAGCATCGTCTCTAAAAAATTGACATGAGAACACTACTTGCTATGGAAGGTTCAATTCCTTCCTGTTGTTAGTGGAGAAAAACTCATGAAAATCTTAGATGGATCTACCCCTTATCGTCAAAATTCATGGAGGTGATCAAGGTGGACAACGAGAAGAAAATCATCGATAACCATGAGACTGACTTGTGGCAGCTCCTAAGTTATCTGTTGAATTCTCTCTCCAAGGGCACGCTAGGTCTGGTGGCCACAACCACGACGTTCATGCAAGCCCTAGAAGGGATGTTCTCAACACAATCCAAAGAACGAGCTGTAAATCTCCGAATGCATCTCGCTATAATAAATAAAGATGACATGTCCACCTCGGCATACTTCAACAAGATGTGTGCGATCAAGGATGAGCTCATCTAGATTAGTAGATCATAGATGATGGATAGATTATCACATATACCATGAGTCTTCTTGACTTTGAATATAATCCTTTGTGTTTGCATACCTAGGCGTGTTGTTTACTCGGAGATGCTAGCATATGATCTTCGCCTGGAGATATATGGAGATAATAGTCAATATCAATCCTCAACCAATATTGTTGGTCGCGGACACCGTGGCGGCAACCATGATCGCGGGAACAACCGTGGCCGAAGCCAAGGAGGTCGAGGTGGATAGAACCGCAACAACATTACTGGATCAAGCAGTTCAAGCAAGTCAGCCGCAACATCCGGTGTGCTGGATCTACAAAAAGATCGGGCATGAAGCCCCAAGATGCTGGTATATAGGTATGATGAAGATGAAGACTAGCAGAACAGCAAGCTCAAGGGTGCTGCTACTACTAGGTACGACTCTGACTCAAATCGGTATGCTGGTAGTGATGCAACGGGTCATATTCGGCCTGGGTGTCCGGTTAACCCAAACCGATCATTTCAGTTTCTCGATTTTTTTAATTTTGGTTATCTAAAAATAAAAACTAAAATAATGTATAAAAAGAAGAAACCGTTCTGTTTAGGTTAAATCGAAAACTTGGACTTCATCCATGGCAAAGTCGATCGTGGCTGCAACTGTGTCGGCCGGTGACGCGGGGGTCGGGGCCGGCGGGTGCATCGACCAGTGCGCGGGGGCGGCGGCCGCGTCGGGGCATCCGCCGGAGGCGCGGGGGCGTGAAGGCGGCAACTGCATCAACCAGCGTGTAAGGCGACGACCACGTTAGGGCAGCGGTCGGCGGCGCAGGTGCGCGACTGCGTGGGGCGGCGGCCGCGTCGACTAGTGCCCGAGGGCGGTGAATGCGTTGATCAGGGGTGCGGGGGCGACGGGTGCTCGGCCGGCAGCGAGAGGTGAGGATGCATCGGAGCGGCGGCCGGTGGCGTGGGGGCGGGGGTTGCGTTGATTGGGGCGCGAGTGCGGTGGCTGCTCGGCCCGCGGCCGCGTCGAGTCAGCCTGGCCCTTGGGCAGTGTGCGGCTGAGGATGGGGACGGGATGAGCGGCTAGGGTTTAGTTATCGGGTTGGGTTTGAGCTAATTAATTGTTGGGCTAGATCGGTTAACGGGAAAAACCGAAACCAGAAAAATAAATCAGTTTTTAAAAAATATTAACCGAAATATGTGTCTGTTTGGTCGGTTTCGTTTAGTTCGGTTTTAGTTCTGGTTTATTAGGTTTCGGTGTTTGGTTTTTTTACCCTGAGGTCCTATCACTAGTGAACTTGAGAAGTTAACTTTTCGTGACAAATATATAGTTCGTGATCAAGTTCATACAGGTAATGGGACATGTACGAAAGTTAGTAATAGTCATCATATAATTTTACATACCCCTTAATATTCTTCATGCCATTTGTGCTAGCAAGAATCTTGTTTACCTGAGATAACAATGTTTTCCTGAAACTCCATACTTATTTTCTCTCTTATCAAGGACCTAGAAACGAGGAGAGTTTTGCAGCAAGGTAGATGTCAAGGTTGTTAATATCTTTTAGTGTAGCACGTGTGAAGAGGAGATCCAAATAAATAAGTCGTCTATGGAGTCAATAAACCATCCACTTCAAAGCATGTGTGGTCCTTTAGGGTATCCTGCCTTCCGCATTGTGGAGTGTCATTAGTACCAATAATCTTCCCTTTGTTAGTGAAGAAACTTCAAATTCGACGAGCTCTTCTTTTCTGATGTGTGGAGACTCGGTCTATTTGTTTCTATACATATTAGTTAAGCTTCATTTATGATTTTTTAGATTTAGCTCCTAAAGAAGAAATCTGATGTATTACATTTTTTCAGAATTTCCAACACCTTGTAGCAATTCAGACTGGTGGGCGTGGGGGTGGGGGGTTGAGTGCCAATAACAGTTCATGGTACGATACAGCTGCCTGGAAGTAGTAGAAGCAACCAGTAAAATCTTTGGAGTACCTAGATGAAGCAAATTCTACGTGCTTCCCTTCACTGAACCTGGCACTGAAATAAAGTACTCACTCCGCTTCAAACTAATCAGCGTTAATTATTTTGAAACCGAGGGAGTACTGGTCAGCTCAGAAAAAAAAAAGAAAAATGAAAAAATAAAGTAGTTTGTACCAGTTACGCGGCGGGAACTCCGCTCATTACCAGTCTCTTCCGGCACAGTAATAAAATCGAAGAAAAGAGTGTTCTTGGTCGACGCCTGCCCCCCTGGCCTCCCGTCATTACCAGCCTCTTGAACCGCTGTCGTAATTGGCAATGCCTGGACTAGGCTGCCGCTGCCGCTGCTGCCAGCCGAACCAAAAATACAACTGGATCTACCGGCATGGTATGCTAGCAGCAGCAGTAGGTACAGAAATGCGGAATCCAACCACTCTCCGTATGGAGCAGGGTAGATTCGTGTACCAACTATTGAGCTCTGGCCTCTCTTTCCCCAAGAAGGACCAGCCATGATTAGGCGGCGGCTAAGCAAGGCACTGCGTTTGATCAAGAAATCCCTGGTTGGATTATTAGAGGACGAGATCGCTCAAACACAGCAGTAGTTACGTTGCAATGGTGCTGCAGTTAATTTATCAGTGAAACAGAAGGGGGGACAGGGAAACCGTTCCTTCTGTTCGCGAGGCATGGTTGATTTACATGCAGTATCTCTGATGAACATCAAATTTAACGATTGTTTTCCAAAACAATCAGCAACGTTCTCAGTTCATAGACTGAGGCTCAGTTCATCAGATAGATCCGAGTAAGGATAAACAGCAGTGCTCGATTCACTCAGTAATCTCGGGACACCATGGAATGCGCAGAGGGACAGATGTTTATTCCTTTGACAGTGGAGGGACAAGAAGGAAGCAACAATCCTTGAAAACTTGCCATCATTCCTTCCCATCCCCCTGCTGATGCAAAGATATCACCCTCTAATAGTAGAGTAATAGTAATAGTAGTAATTTTAATACGAGAAAATCATGTTATTTCTCTACACAAACACGCCCACGGTTATTTCTCTTCTTCCTCTTTTGTTTTTGTTCTTTTTCTTCCCGTCTTGTTTATGTTACAGCCAGGCGATCCTCAAGGTGACTTGGTTCCATCAGGCGGCGACGATGCCGGTGGTGAAGAAGATCTGGCCGCCGCCGTTGCACGGCGACCCGGCCATCTCCGTCTTCTTGAGGGTGGCGCCAGCGGCACCGGCGCGGCGCTTCCGCTCCCTCTCCTCCTGGAACTCGTCCTTCACGATGGCGTGGTGTCGGCACTCCATGCTGCAGAACGCGCGCTCCCCGCGGTACATGAAGATGTCCTTCCCGTCCAGCGGCCGCCGGCACATGTCGCAACACGACAGGAACTCCGCCACGCGGAACCCCGCGCCGGCGGACCGGGCGGACCCGGCGCCGCCGCCGCACAGGCTGGTGGCGCACCGACCGCTGCACCCAAGCTCCGACACCTCCAGCCGCGCGGCGCGGCGGGCGATGGAGACAGGCGCGGACGGCCGCGCCGCGCCGGAGGTCTGCGCCTCGAGCGCGGCAAGGATCCCGAGACCGACGCCTCCGGCGTCGCGGTGGCGCCACCCTCGAGGCGACGGAGCGGCGGCGCGGTCCAACGGGCTCGTCGGTGACGGGAGGCCGTCGGACTTCCACGGCGACCGCGTGCCGGCGGGGGCGGGGATGTCGAGCTGGCGCGCCATGGCTCTCGACTTCTCCACCATGCCTCGCTCTAGTAGAAGGAAAGGAGAGGCGGTTCTTAGCCTCGCTCCGATGGCGCGGTTGGCTGCTCCCCTCTGGCTTTGTCGAGACTCCAGAGGAGGAAGAGACGGAAAGAGGAAGTGGGAGAGAGAACCAAGTGGTTTCCTGTATTTATAGCCTCCCCAGGGGCGGTTTCTTGGTCCCGTGGGTTTTGTTTTTGTTCCATTATTTTTGCTAGTAGAGTGGTATTTCTTTTGAGAAAAATACTTTTGTCGTTTTCATGTGCTGCTAGGAACACCATGAGACGGTTGCAATGTTTGCCGTTTACAGCACAACGTCCTAATTAAACAGATCTCATGTTATATATAGATTTTTTATTTAAAATTATAAAAGATCGGTGGTAGTCATTTTCATAACACTTTTGTTAGACCTTAGGAGAAGAGAAGTTTGGCAGTATTCCTTTTTTTTAATTTCATAGTTTTTCTTTTGGGGTTACATTTTAAGTTATGATTAAAAACCCTCTATTATTCATATTTGATTCATGTTCATGATCTTTGGCATCTCATATTGTTTTCTACAATAGTTATATGAGACTAGGAAAAAGAATAGACAGACTAATACACATATTAATTGATATTAAAATAGTTTATGCTAAAAAGAAATTGTAACTATTGTCACAAATCAAACATCATCTCTAAGGGGGATAGAAAATACTAAATCCAGATTGATCAGCCCGGCTTGATATCTTAGAACTATGTTGTGTACTTTTGCATTATGCTACATCCTATTATTTTGTCAACTAAGTTGTCGGTTCTTTTCTTATGTGCATCATTGCCTACGTAATTCTACTATCTAAAGCCACCTTGATGTAGTGACATCTTTCTAAGTGTACATTAAAACTTTCAATATTAATTAGCATAGTAATAATTTAACACATGATAGTGTAAGGGAAGTGCGGCTAAAAGTCTTGAAATGAGATGCTGAGAAAGAGGAAACAGTGTGTGACTGATAAAAACGTAGACATTGGCGTATAATTGAGAGATGAGACATGGGAGAAGAAAAAAACTGCTAAAATTTTTTAATGCAATCGAAATTGTTGACTTTCAACCGTGTAACCAACTGTTGAAAGATAATATGACGTGCATGCAACAGAAATTGTTGATTTACAATCTAAATTAGAATGAAAATTTATATGTTAGTAGAGGGTTCACTAATTGTAATGATACTACACCAATGTGATTTTGCCGTACTAGATTCTAAGTGTATCAGGTAACACAGTGTTTCATGTGTGTAAGATATCGTGGTGTGTGTAGCGGAGCGTAGCAGTGGGTCCTTTCGCGAGCGGAAAGCGACGGGTGGAGAGAGAGAATCAGGAAGGCGACGATCTGATTGCTGAAAACCATGGACTTGGGAAAATGGTGGGCTGGCTTTTGGTAGTAGCTCGGCATGGGAGCCTGCCACGCCCCCAATACGTCACATCACATCGTCCTTTTCTGTCTTTTTCATCTTCTCCTCTCGTTCCTATTCCTGCCACTTGTGATGCTGCAGTCTCATGCGAATGAAACACTGAAGAATTAAATAATTGACGTCTAGTATAGCTAATTTAGTTTAAATTAAACTAAATTATTTATTCTAAATTTTAATTATTTTAGAACAGAGAGAGGATTAAAAACCAGTATTACAGTAGTATTAGGTGTTGTTAAGCTGTGCTCACTCTACAGCGGAGGCCGGAGGCGAAGCAGAATATTTCAAACTCCCCGTCGCGTCGTGCAAGCAGCCCTGCCCCTGACGAACAGTATGTTCAGGAACTGTAACTCCATGACGCCATCTGTTCATATCAGAGGCCAGGTAAGTTGATGTGACCTTCTTAGTACCTGACCCCTGACTGAACTTTTTCTTGAAAAGAAAACGAAATTTAACGAAACCTGACCCCTCGGTGAAAAAAAGACCTCAGTTGAACCGATCATATACTGTACTGTACTAATTGAGCGACCAGTGAAGAGCAGTCAGTGCCCTCAGTTCTCAGATGTCCATTCAAAGAAGAGATAAGCGTGCCCTTTTCAGCTTGTTAGCCTCCGCTTATACCGATAAACAGACTCTCCTTGACGAGACAAAAAAAACCGATTAAAAAAATACTGGGTCAGTCAGGTCACGTACACTACTACCCTGAACCTTCTAGAGCCATAAGGAGAGGGGCCAGCGGGACGGGAGTGACGCAGCACCGTAGCCGTGGGCGACTGGCAGCTGGGTCCCGGACGGCAAGGTCGCATCAGATGAGAGCGAGCAGCCAGGCAGCCAGCCGAGCCCCGTCACCGCAGGCCCCACGGCCCGTATGGCGAGGACACGCGGAGGCGACGCCGACTCGTGTCGTGTCCTCCGACGGCGAAGGCTCCGGCACGGCATCGCCATGCGCGGATCTGTGCTGTACCCCAGCCAGCCGCGGCGCCACACGTAGGTACGACGCTCTGACGGCGCCGGGCCCACACTTTTATTCCCGCCTCGGTGTTCCATCGGGCTGGGCCTGGCCTGGCCTGGCGCTGGTGCCGACGACGATGGCGCCCTCGGCTGCCAGATTGACGAGGCTGCCCTCGGCTGCCGGATTCCTCCTCCTTCCCTTCCGTCCAGTCGGGACACTGCACGGAGCGGGCCCACCTCGACGGGTCAAGCCCGAACCGCGACTTGCACTGTCTGGCAACCATAGCGTTTAAACAGGAGGCTCAGACGCGTGGGAACATCTACAATGCAAAGTGTAAAAATTCCTTCTAAACCACACGATCTACATCCTACGGTGAGTCTATTTTTAACTTAAATCCTCCCACTTGCACACTTCAATTCTTTCAACTTATATTGCCAGTTGGGAGGATTTAAGTGTAAAAATACACTCACCGCAGGATGTAAATTGTGTGGTTTAGAAGTGATTTTTACACGATTGCACCAAATGACTATTTACATTATAGCCGTTCCCCAGACGCGTTATGGTAACCGTTGAAATATCAGAAGATTGCACGAGACCGGAAGGATCAAGAGATGGCTATCGGGTTGATTAGAGATAGAATAGAATAAATTGTAACAGAATATATCTGATAATTACCGAAGATTGGCTCGGTCACGAACAGATTAAATCAAGATGTATCTAGGAAGTTAGAATAGATTAAAACAAAGTGTAATCGAGCTGATTTTCTGTTATTATCACATGTACTCAACTTCTTATATAAACACGTAAGACCCTGCGGACGAGGCATGGGTTTTCTCCCAAACTAACATGGTAATCAGAGCCTAATTCTCCTCGGAGATCAAGTCGCGATGGCAAGTCCTTCTGCGAACTCGTCTGGGTTCAATACCTTGAGCCATCACGTTGAAAGGCTCACCAGAGAGAATTTTCTGCCCTCGAAGGCGCAGGTGCTACCTGCAATTCGAGGAGCCCAACTCTATGGATTTGTTGATGGATCAATAAAGAATCCAGAAGAAGAAATAGTCGCTGAAGGAAGCCGGGAGAAGATAGCAAACCCAGAATATGCTGCGTGGCTTGTCCAAGACCAGCAACTTTTGAGCTATATCAATTCGACATTATCAAAAGAAGTACTTGCTCAGGTAGCAATGTACTCTTCGACAGCTGAGGTATGGAAAGCTATTCACGAAAGTTTTTCATCACAATCAAGGGCTCGTATTATGTCCCTTCGTACTAAACCGTCAAGTACAAGGAAGGGTGACATGAGTGTCACCACATACTTTGCAAAGATGAAGGAGTACGTGGATGAAATGGCTGCAGCCGGGAAGAAACTTGAAGATGATGATGTAATCTCATATATACTATCCGGGCTTGATGCAAATTACAATTTGTTGGTGGAAAATGTGAGTACAAGATCTGAATCTATTTTGCTTTCTGACCTGTTTGCACAACTTGTTGCAACTGAAGCCAGGTTGGAGCGGCAGAATCCAACCCAACATCAGTACAATGCAAATTTGGTCTCGCGAGGTGGAGGAAACTTCAGAGGTAGAGGAGGTCGTGATGGTGGAAGATTTAATAGAGGAGGTCGTGGATGGCAAGGAAGAGGAAGAGGTTTCTCAGAAGGAAGGCTAGTTTGTCAACTGTGTGAAAAAATAGGGCATACGGCTGCAAGGTGCTGGAAAAGATTTGACAGGGAGTTCAAATATGAAGATAAATCTGCAAACAACGCTACAATGTCCTATAGAGTGGACACGAACTGGTATACGGACACGGGAGCCACCGACCATATAGCTGGTGAACTAGATAAACTATCGATGAAAGAAAAATACAATGGACAGGAGAAGGTACACTGCGAATGGCTCAGGTATTAGAGTTTGTTTTGTTGGTTCATCTACCTTAAAAACCCCTGATCGAAAGTTACATCTAAACAATATCCTCCATGTTCGCTCTGCAAGAAAGAATCTCCTTTCTGTACATAGATTAACCTCTGATAACTCGGTATTTCTTGAATACCATCCTGATTATTTTCTTGTAAAGGATCAAGCTACGAAGAGGGTTCTTCTTCGAGGCAAGTGTAGAGGAGGTCTATATCCATGGCCGTCATTGGAACATTCATCATCAGCATCTAAGTGTGTTCTAATGACCACAAAACCTTCCGTTGAAAAGTGGCATGATAGATTAGGCCATCCATCCATGATTATAGTCAATAAAGTTGTGAATAAGAATCATCTTCCTTGTTCTTCAGGAAATAAAATTCAAATTTGTGATGCATGTCAAAAAGGCAAGAGCCATCAATTGCCTTTCCCAAGGTCAATTAGAACTTCACAAAAACCCTTGGAACTTATTTTTTCTGATGTATGGGGACCTGCCCCTACTTCTGTTGGAAACAACAATTACTATGTCAGTTTCATTGATGATTTCAGCAAATTTACTTGGATCTATCTTATCTGACACAAAGCTGATGTTTTTCATAGATTCCGAACCTTTCAGGCTCAAGTAGAATGCTTATTTAGCAGAAAGATTATCTCAATACAAACTGACTGGGGAGGAGAGTATCAAAGGCTTAATTCCTTCTTTGATCATATAGGAATAATGCACCAAGTGTCCTGCCCTCATACGCATCAGCAGAATGGATCGGCAAAAAGAAAGCATAGGCACATAGTTGAAGTAGGTCTCTCTCTCCTAGCCCGAGCATCCATGCCATTAAAGTTCTGGGATGAAGCATTTTCAACTGCAGCTTATCTTATAAACCGGACACCCTCACGGGTAATTGACTACAAAACTCCTCTAGAGAAACTTTTTGAAATAAAGCCTAGCTACACCCAACTCAAGATCTTTGGGTGTGCTTGCTGGCCAAACCTTCGTCCATATAATGCCCACAAACTCTCCTTTAGATCTAAACAATGTGTATTTGTTGGATACAGTCCATTACATAAAGGGTATAAGTGCTCGGATGTATCGAGTGGGAGAGTATATATTTTAAGGGATGTAGTATTTGATGAAACAATTTTTCCTTTTGCACATTTTAATCCGAATGCTAGTGCAAGATTAAAATCTGAGATACTACTTCTTCATCCAACTTTGATTAATTCTATAGGGTCTGAGGTAGATGCTAATCAATAAATTATTTCTCCTGATCGAGGTAATTCCATGGAACTAACTTAGCAGGAAGAAGAAAACAGTGATTTTATGTTGCAGGCACCTGAACAGCAACGCACAGAAGATCCTGGCACCAGTTCCAAAGAAGATGTATCAACCAATGATGAAAATCAAGGTGACAATTATTTGGCGCAGGAACGACATGGAAATAAATGCAAAGATCCGCGCACATCAGAACCTGCTACAGCAGAACGACAGATTCGGTCAGGGGGAATCGGGAAGGAAAAAGAAGCGGCACACGCCTCACAATGTCCGACAAGCATCAGATCAGATGGTCCAGCATCGGAGTTTGTGCATCAAGGAAACTGTCAAGGTGAATTTGGTCACGGGCAAGTAGGAATCTTATCAACGCTGAGAACAGATCGACCCAAGACGAGATCAAAAAGGTAACATTTTTAAACCAAAATTTTTTGGAGATGATTTTACTTGCCTCCTCACAACTACAGGTGAACCAAAAAACTTACAACAAGCTCTAGATGATAAAAATTGGAAGAAGGCAATGGATGATGAATTTCAAGCCTTGGAGGAAAATAAAACTTGGCATCTGGTGCCAAGAAAAGGGGTAAGCAATCTAATAGATTCCAAGTGGGTATATAAAATCAAAAGACATGCAGATGGCTCTATTGATAGGTATAAGGCTCATCTAGTTGCAAAGGGTTTTAAACAAAGGTATGGCATCAACTATGAAGATACCTTTAGTCCTGTTGTTAAAGCTGCTACAATTAGAATAGTTTTATCCATTGCTATGTCAAAAGATTGGTGTTTGAAGCAACTTGATGTGCAGAATGCCTTTCTTCATGGGGACTTACAAGAAGAAGTGTATATGAGTCAAACTCCAGGTTATGTTCATCCAAATTATCCTGATTATGTCTGTAAGTTAGACAAGGCATTATATGGGCTAAAGCAGGCACCAAGGGCATGGTACTCTAAATATTTAAAACTCATGCAACTTGGTTTCAAAATGTCCAAGGGAGATACCTCATTATTCATATATATGAGAAGAATGGTATCACAATTTATTTGTTGATTTATGTTGATGATATCATTGTAACCAGTTCATCTGAAGGTGCAGTTAATGCCTTGCTAATTGATTTAAAGAAGGACTTCGCACTAAAAAATTTAGGGATGCTACATTATTTTCTGGGAATTGAAGTCAAACAAATAAAAGGTGGAATTCTGCTAAATCAAAGGAAGTATGCAATGGAGATTATAAAGAAAGCTGGTATGGAAACATGTAAGACAGTTAATACCCCACTTTCTGTTGTGGAAAAATATTCTATTCATCATGGAAAGCCTCTTGAGACAGAACAAGCAACAAAATATAGGAAAATTGTGGGTGCACTACAATATCTTACTCTTACAAGACCAGATTTAGCAATTTCAGTAAATCGGGCCTGCCAATTTCGGCATTCTCCTACTAACAATCATATGACTGCAGTCAAAAGAATATTAAGGTATGTACAAGGGACTATTGGCTTAGGAATCAGGTTCTTAAAAGATAGCTCTCTCCAGATTAATGCTTTCTGAGATGCTGACTGGGCCGGATGTCTAGATGATAGAAGGTCAACCGGAGGATTTGCTATATTTCTGGGATCAAATCTAATCTCGTGGAGTGCTAAAAAATAGCTCACAATATCTAGATCGAGTACAGAAGCGGAGTATAAATCATTGGCAAATACTACAACAGAGATTATTTGGGTACAAACTATTTTGAAAGAATTGGGTATGTATCAACAGGAAACAACATGTTTATGGTGTGATAATTTAGGAACAACTTATATGACGGCAAATCCTGTATTTCATGCTCGCACCAAACACATAGAAATAGATTATGATTTTATGAGAGAAAGAGTAGCAAACAAAATGTTACAAGTCAAATTCATCTCATCAAAAGATCAAGTTGCTGACGGATTTACAAAAACATTACCGGTAAGTAAGTTTCTGGAGTTTTATCACAATCTCAATATAGGATGTTGAGATTGAGGGGGAATGTTAAAATATCTGAACAGAAGATTGCACGAGACCGGAAGGATCAAAAGATCAAGAGATGGCTATCAGGCTGATTAGAGATAGAATAGAATAAATTGTAACAGAATATATCTGATAATTACCGAAGATTGGCTCGGTCACGAACAGATTAAATCAAGATGTATCTAGGAAGTTAGAATAGATTAAAATAAAGTGTAACCGAGCTGATTTTCTGTTATTATCACATGTACTTAACTTCTTATATAAACACGTAAGACCCTGCCGACGAGGCATGCGTTTTCTCCCAAACTAACAGTAACAGCCAGCGGGGAGGTGGCTCGTGGCCGTAGCTGGTAATATCCAGAGACTGTAGCGTGTTCAACCAACGGCAACAGGAGTAGTACGTGCCTCAGTGCCTGCCTGTGACACGGTGGCAGCGGCAGCAGTACGAATCGATGAGCGGCACCAACACATGACCCGTCCCATCAAACCGTGCCGCAGTCTTTCTGACGCGACGCGGTTCCTTTCCCCCGAGCAACAGTAAGTAACTCAGGGCTCTGTCTCGATAACAACATTGCCGTTGTGAGATGCCTTGAAAATTCTTGGTTTCCTTGGTCTTGAGCGAGACTCTTCTCTTCTGCGTCAGTACAGTATCACTCACCCTGGCACAGCTGCACGCACACCAGATTTATCATCAGCTTCGGCGGACTCAAATCGTCTGTAGTAATGCACATGCAGTAACAGTCAATGACATGTGGGCCCATGTGTGCCACAGACCCACATGTCAATAACTGCTGCATGTGCAGTACTAAAGAGGATACACACCCTCTCACGTCGCCAGGACCAATAAGTTGCAGCCGTGTCCCCATCAGCTCATAACTTGTTTTTGCAAAGAGACGAGTGCAGTGGAGCCACGACCTAAGCCTTGGAATCTCGCGACAATCTGTGTACCCGGAGCCTCGGAACACAGGGAACCTGTGGACTGGTGATTGGCTGCACCATTGCCATCTCTTTCACCCTTTCCTTTTCTTCTCAGAAATCTACTAAGTATTACAGAGCACTACGCCTTTTTTTTCTTTCTCCTGTTTTCTCAACCAGAGTAATAAGAGAGTCCTTGTCCCGCATTAGGAGGGGCATTTTTGTCTTTCGGGTAACAGAATAGCGACGGACTCTTACTTGGGCCCCAGCGCAGTCCGCCCTCCGGTCACGTGGCCCTCACCCCATTCGCCGCCGTGTCAGGCCCGGAAGCCCCCCGCTACACGACAGGGACGCACCGCGTCAGATCGGGCCCCACCTGACGACGACGCGTGCCCCCCCCCCCCCGCCTAGCACTGATGGGCCTGGGGCCCGCAGGCAGGGTCCACTTTCGTTTACATCTAAGCCTCTGGACACAACTCTTCTGACAACACCCCTAATATAATAGAAAATTCCGCAGAGGTTCTCTATGCGGACTGCAGGAAAGAAAGGAGGAGTACCCAGGACTGAACCCGTCGATAGCACAAGTCTAGGGACGTGGACGGATGAACCGCAAAGACGAACGCGGCGTTTGGTGGGGCCGACGTAGCAGTGAGCGGCTAGGAAAGCGACAGGACTCGGTGCGGGTAGGTTCACAGCATACTCACTTTGTCCGTGAGGAGGTGATGGGGGACTTAAAGGCGCTGGTGGGGCCCGCATAGATGGACAGCGACGCTGCCGGCCTTCCGTCGAGCTACTGCGGTATTTTTTTTCTTCTTTCTCGAATTCGCCCGAACGCTGGAGCTTTCGCTACACAGCTGTGGTCCCGAAAGCTGTTTGGATCTCAAGGATTTTTTTGGGTGCCAGTTTCTATTACTCTGCGGCTGGTGGCGATCTCAGCTATGGCTCTGTGTATAGTGTGACGTTGAGGTTTTATGACCTGGGTAGCAGGATTGGAGGTCAGTCTGCACGGCAGCTACCTGTGTACTACAGGTCTACAGCGAGTGAGTAGCCCACTTCAGTGTGGTTACGTCACTGTATAATGGCAACTGCAACAAGGATCCAAGGTCATTGCAAAAGCAAAGCGATGATAACGGTGAACGGAAACAAACACAGTTGCTGAAATACCGAAACGAAACATCAGCCGCGCTGAAGCCTGGCCACGGGTACCTTTTGGCCGGAGGGTCGAACGGAATTCAACGCATATTTTTTTCTTCACAGAATAATGGACAACCAAACCAAAAGATAGTGGCGCACATCATATCTACTCGCTTGAATTGATACGCTTGCCCTCAGCTTTCGCAGACAGTATCGATCCTTAATGATATAGTTCCTTTGGTACTGCCTGTTTAAACAAAGTACTGTAACAGATAACAAATGAAGAGAGTTGAGCGAGTCATGATGGTCCTCGTTGTAGTGAGTGAGATCTTTTCTTTTCTTCCCCTTTCCATCCCAACGATCTTCTGTGTTGTGTGCTGAGTTTTCTTTAGTTCTTGGAGTAGAATGTACCGTAGGTTGGTCGTGGATTCTCACCTGTTGCCACTTTGCGAACACGACCAGCTAATGCTTACGACTAAATAATAGGCGTCACATCATGAGATGAGCCACTGATATGACACCTGAGTATTAGTTAACACTGGGATCCGACTAGTGAAGTGGGAGATAAATCAAACCCATTACAGACTCAGCTCCAGATCTACTCAGAAGAGCAAATCTGCAGATATAACACTTAAAAAAAGGCGCTCATGACCCCGCCCAGGCAATATAACTATACTCGGGGTATATGTCAATCGTCGAGTGCGATTGCTATGGTTTAATTTAAGGCATACCCACTTGGACAGCATTTATTGTATTGTAACAAGGGTTTATATATGCTGTCTGAGTACACTGTACACGTCATTTGCACTTGGACTAATCTCTCTTTTTGTGGTCAATTTCTGTATTTGAACTAGAAAGTTACCTAAGATTTCTGTATTTGAATTAGAAACATACCTAAGATTTTGTTAAAACCAGAAAGTTACAAATACGAGTGCATATGCAAATGCGAATGTAGTGAGCGAGGAAACATAAAGTTATAAAGTGCTGATGGTGCGCGCAGGCACAAAGGAAGCAAGAAATCAAAACAAAGAGAAGAACGAGTACTAATCAAGTTAAGTGAGTTGGCTCCCCAGTCCCAACATGCATATATCAATATACTGATAGGTTGTCGAAATGTACCGCTTTTTAGAACTACTCTTTGTTCATATTTGTCTCCGGTCTACCTTTTTTGAATTTTCAGAGTAGCTAAGATTACGCAACAATAGTGTAGCCCCTTGCTCCTGGGAATAATGTTGCAAAAGATTACCCATTTCAGTCATTCAGAACCCACACTCATTGAACATAATTGGTATTATGTCTTCATCAGTTTACTCAACCTTGTAGGGAACATGTTGGTCTGTAAATTAAACTCAACATGTAATTACAGTTATATAGGCCAACATAAAGAACTTTGAGGAGTATAATTGAGGCTCTCACCAGGTAGTTACAGTTATTGTCGTGTATATGCGATAGGGCACCAGGTAACAGTATGCAGACTACAAGGTACAAGTATAATGTTGGTTTGGTTAAGGACTATTTTGTACTTTTAGTTTTGGGTTTGTTTGGTTTGATGTATGAGGAGGGATGGGAGGAGGTACTTTCTTACTGGTGTTGTATGGGAGCCAGCCAGGGGCGAGGCGGACACTAGGTGAATATATTTGCCCAGATCCACTGGCCGCTCGATCCCCCGAAAATGAGCGGACGGCGCGGCCCCCGTCGCCACCGCACTCCATGACACTTATGCGAGCTCAGCGGTGCATGGCCATGGCGAACAGGGTGATAGGCATGAGAATAAAGAAGAAGATAAGAACGAGAGAAACATCCATCCATACTTGAATAAAATGTTGACAGTCAAGGTCTCCAAATGACAGCATGCTTTTTTCCTAACTCTATTCCTCCTCCTTGTTGCAATGACCAAAATCTGATCCAACCAGTATACTCCTTGTAACATAGGAGAAACAATTGGTACTTTATAAAAAACAATACCATTCTGTGTTGACAATGGATTTCCAAACCATTTGGTGATCAGAACTAACGATAAATTTCGTTTCAGAAAGGAAAACTAGAATTATATATTCCGTTTCAAAAAGGAAAACTAGAATTGTTAGGAAAAATAGAGGGGCATAGGATTTAATGTGGAAAAAACTCCTCTAGGATGGAGGAGAAAAAACCACGAGAAACACATCTATTATGTGTCCTTTGGAACAGCTACAGGGGTGGCCTATTTATAGGCGTACAAGAGATAGAGTCATATCTCAACAAATCTCCTCGTGACTCTAAATCTATAGAAATCATCTCCCAAACACCACTAGAATGCTAAGCTCCATGAATACCAACCAGTGTTTAAAAACACGATAGAAAAAGCGAGCGGAGGAGCTCCGCCTAGCGCCTAGGCTGCCTAGGCGGCGCTCAGGCGTTTCACAAAAAACAGAGTTAAATCCATATAATATTATATATATATATTTAGATTTAAAAATATTCAATCAATCAATAAAACGAGATGAGACAGAGTATGACACTATCTTGTGTAGGCAGCCAGACACTAAGACAGTGCACTACCAACTTGCTAACAGCAACCGCCACCGATAGGGATGAAAAAAATTAGAGTTAGTTGTTCTTTTTATATAGACACACAAAGCGGTGGAAAACGGAATTAAACGGAAGAAAGCAGAAAAAATATACTAAAGCGGAAAAAAGAAAAAAAAGCGGTTCGACCGCTTAATGCCGCCGCCTAGAGAAAAGCGAAGCGGTCCGGTGCCGTTCAGCGCATAGGCGGCGCTTAAGCGGCTTAGACGACCGTTTTTTTTAAACAGAGATACCAACAAGTCAAGACAATGCTTAAACTTAGTATTAGATAATAGCTTTGTAAGCATATATGCGGTATTCTCATCTGTATGTATCTTTTCAACAATAATCTTGTCTTCTGCGACAACATCGCGAATGAAATGATACTTGATATCAATGTGCTTGGTCTTGAATTGATACATGTCATTCTTGCAAAAACATCAATAGCAAGCAAAAAATGACTCTGATCAGAGTTCTACTACCACAGCGCACAACATAAGTGAGGTTAATTATATTGACAACAATTGACAACCGTAATCGAGCAGAAACAAGTGGATGTAACTCGCCACATCTAAATCTGCAGTGCGATAAGAACAAATTACCAATAAAGAGCATGTCAAGTGCATGCAGTATGTATAAGAGAAGCGTAGAAACTCTCTGGCCCAAAAGCATGGCTGCCAAAAAAAACACAGGGAAAGTTCCAGACTCCACAGCAGAAAACATGCATGATCCGAACTTGCATCCTAATTGGAATTCCTCCCAAGGTCGGAAACTAGAATCTATTTATGAGGGACAATGGTGCGGCTTATATAGCGGGTGGAGAGAAGCAAGTTCCGGAAAGCCTATAAGTTCTACCTAGTTGGCTGGTAGAGGTATTTCCAAAGTTCATCCTTTATTTAGCCCAACACGTCCTTTCTGCTAGTTAACTGTTCGCATTGCTACTGTCAAAGAGGAGGTTCCCAAGAGAGAAGAAAGAGTAGCTTGTAGAGCTGGGAAAATGTGCCGAAGAGAGTGGTTTAGGCTTCCGGGCTCACAGACTTTGCTAACAAAATCCCAGGGAAGGGGAAAGGCTTACTAAAAGGAGGAAGGTAACTTTCAACCCGGTCAAAAGATCTCACTAGGGAGAAAGGGGGGGTGAAAGAGTTGAATACCCACCTACATGAGAAACTAGTGCCAGTTTTCACTCTCTTCTAAGGGATCTCCTTAGGTTGATATGTCAAGTGGGTTCTATCGCATTTGAGACAGGTAGCCGAAGAAGACTGATGATGAGCCCTACATTCTTGTCTTCCTGGTAGTCATAAGTCAGATATCCTGTTTGCTTCAAATCATTCCATCTCGAGGGAAGGTTGCTTTTCCATGAGTATCGAAGGAGAGCAGGTTTTTCTATTTTCTAACGAAAGTCTTAATTAATATGCAGGATAGGATAATATTAGACAAATGGTTGGTTTTATTCAATACTTAGGTAGGGCTGACTACGCCACCTCAGCAGCTGGGACACAAATAGCACTATGGCTGTCACAATGAACCTTAATGGCATCTCGTGGTACACCAAGGTCACAAACAAGACCGCACATCTAAATAGCTTCTTTAACCCCTTCAGTGGCACCTGAATGTAGCTTAATAGACTCTTTAAATTTTTAGGCAGTTTCCTGAAACACTTAGCGAACTGATTAATATCAGGTGGGCTGGACTAGTCCGGTATGATCGTAATTAAAAGATCAAAGTTAGACTTGTTCCTACTTCAGGTATTTGTGCAGCGGAAAATAAATGATTATTCAAGTATAGTGAAGTATGATACAATAACTCTTAATTTTAACACTAGGTGTGGATGTAAATCAAATAATGACTAGCACCCCTAAATAACAATTGAAGGAAGATCAAGAAGACACGAGACAAAGTTTTATCCCGAGGTTCGATTCCACCCAGAAATCTACGTCCCTGTTGAGTAGTCCATCAAGGACCGGGTCTTCACCAACCCTTCCCTCGTTGAATCGCCACAAAGGTCGATTCAATTTCACTAGCCACACACAGGGGTAAACAATTGTACATGGGGCGTTCTCACAATCTGAGTGCTCCCACAAGATTACAGAGAGTAACTCTTCCTCTCACACACAAACAGAGAACAACAATCAGCAATTGTGTGAGAGAAAACAAACCAAGAGCTTACTTGCGAGAAGAACAACTCTCTCCTTGATCCAATCTCTAATCTTCAAAGACTTAATCTTTCTGTGCTTAAAATGAGTGGAGAGAGGTAATTTTTATGCTCTTGGGGCGTGCGGCGGCGATGGGAATCGAGTCTTGTAAATGTGTGGCCGTGCACCTCTATTTGTATAAGGTTTCTATAAACCCTGGCGGCCGGACTAGTCCGCTCTATTCAGCGGACTAATCCGGTGTGCCGTGTACAATTTTCATGTTGCATGCGGCACCGTGAAAACTCTAATTTAATGTGTTTACAGAAACTTGAACAGACTAGTCTGGTCCAAGAGTAGACTAGTCCAGTGCAAGTTAAATACCGGTTCCAGAGAGTTGAACGGACTAGTCCGGTGCAAGGTGAGTGCCGGTTCCACATAGTTGAATGGACTAGTCCGGTTTCTGAGCGGACTAGTCCGGTGCAAGGTGAGTGCCAGTTCTGGAGAGTTGAACGGACTAGTCCAGTTTCTGAGCGGACTAGTCCGGTGCAAGGTGAGTGCCGGTTCCAGAGAGTTGAACGGACTAGTCCGGTTTATGAGCGGACTAGTCCGGTGCAAGGTGTTGTGAGGCAACAGAAAGTTAAACGGACTAGTCCGGTTTCTGAGCGGACTAGTCCGGTGCACCGTGTTGCGAGTGATTTGGATTTGTTTTAATCCTTTACCCCTATGCAAATATTTTGAGCTCTTGGGATGTGTCTCTCACACACATCCTATAGTAATTATACATTGCGCTTGGTTCTTGGATATGCCCTTTTCCTTTTTCTTCATCACTTCATTTTTCATCTTTTTGAGTGCACCAATTCTACCTTACTCGAGTTAATCTGCATTCATCTCAACAAGTTCATTAGGATCTCAATTCATTTATCATCAATCGTCCAAAACCCACAAGGGAGTGTCTAGATGCACTTTTAATCTCCCCCTTTTTGGTGATTGATGACAACCAACTGAGATTACATGGTTAATAATTACATTTTATTTTCATAAAGTGTGCATATATGAGAATAAGAAATGAGTAACAGAAACTTCTCACATATATGCAACCTTTATGGTGGGATGCCTAAAGAGTGTGTGAAACAGAATGTGACATGCCACAAGAAGATAAGATCATATCAAAAATAAAGGTAGTCATCACATCGATATCGAATAGGCATCACACATCCAACAGAGTTTAAAATAAAAGTACATAAACTTTAAAATACATGTCCATCATCGCTAGTCCTTAAGGTTTACAATAAGATGACTTAAGGTAAATCTCAACCTCTCCCCCTTTGGCATCAAGGCACCCAAAAGGGAAAAATTTAGTGGAATCACTCATCGCCGCTCTCTCCCTCACTTTCTGTCCTATCTTCATCATCATCTTCATCATCGTCTTCGTGACTGTCGAAGTGTTCGGTCGACACTTCCCCCGGGCCTGCACTGGGCAGCCCGCGGAGGTTCTTTTCTCGGTGGGGCTAGTCCCTTGCGGAGAGCTTGCGCGGATGGACAAGTTAGTAAGAGCTTGACACTGTGAGTTTTACGTGGTTCAGGCCGCCGGAGCGTAAAACCCTAAGTCCACGACGAGCTATGGAGCTCGCTGTATTGCTTGCTGCTCAGGGCCGGAGTCCTGAGCTTGGGGGTGAGTTACAGCTTGGGAGTGAATGGCTAGCGTATGAGTTGCAGAAATGCGAACCCTTGCTATCGTCGCCTACCCGAGTCTTTTGTAGTCCAAGGCTCGGGTGGCTTACAAGGGGGGCCTGGGACCCGACATGTGGTCCCGGGGAGATTGTCTGACATCTACCATATCTGCAGTTATGGCGGTGGTTGTCTCTGGCGAAGGCTTCTGAGTCTTTGTCTTGCAGCCCTGCCCATGCCGCATGCTAGTCGTAGTGGATGATGACGGCGGGGGCGGCATGGGATGTCTTGTCGCTGCGTTTATTGGCTGGCAGGCTCTGACACCGCGCGCCAGTCTGTGATGCGACTGGGCGCAACGGCACCTGACAAAGGCGTGCTCCGCGTCTCCGCGTCTTGGGAAGACGCGGGCCTTGAATACCTTGTACGGGCAAGGTATGGGGCGTCTTTACGCCCGCTGCCTATCGCTCGGGGGCAGGCAACGCCGTTCTTCTGGCCACGCGGCGGACCCGGAGCCCTCCTCAGAGGAGAGGGGGGTCCGGCTCCGCGGGACACGTGGAGCCTCCGGACCTCTCCCCGCGGAGGGGGAGGTTCGGCTTCTGTCGGCCACGTGGCAAACCCGGAGCTCCTCTATGAGCAAAGGGAGGTCCGGCCCCGCCAGATACGTGGCACCTTCGGACCTCTCTTCCGCGGAGGGGGAGGTCCGACTTCTGTATGCCACGTGGCGGGCCCGAAGCTCTCCTCTGAGGAGAGGGAGGTCCGGCCCCGCCGGACGCATGGCGCCTTCGGAGCTCTCCCTGCGGAGAAGGGCGAGTTTCTTAGGCATTTTCCCCTGTGCGCGGGGGTACCCCATATCGCTGGTACCGACAGTGGCCCCCGGGCTCACCTAGGGGGAGGTAACGAGCCCGAGGTGAGGCCTTCTCCTACCCGCGCACTTTCTTGTCTTGAGTACTCCTTGTGCTGGCAAGGTCTTGACGGCTTCGGAGTTCAGCCTATTAGGAGAGGGTGAAGCCTGGCATTGGAGCTCGGCCCGTCTGTGGGGGCGGAGGTCCAGAAGTCATCGGAGCACAGGTCCACGAAGGGCGTGAGGTCCGGCATCAGCGCTCGCCTCTGAAAGGAGGGCGAGGGCTGGCCTCGGAGCTCGGCCTGGCTGTGGAGGTGGAGTCCGGAGTCATCGGAGCTCAGGCCAGCGAAGGGCGTGAGGTCCGACATCAGCGCTCGCCTCTGAAAAGAGGGCGAGGGCTGGCCTCGGAGCTCGGCCCAGCTGTGGGGGCGGAGGTCCGGAACTGCTCAGTGGTCCCCCTTTTCCTGTCCCTTAGTCTCATTTGGCTTACTGTCCCAGGCCGGAATACGGGGCTTGGGTAATCCAGTGCACTTGGTCCCGGAGGTCTGGCCCCAGCCCCAGTTAGGGTGTAACCGTCCGGCCCCCTGGTACTTAGACCGTAGCGCTGGGGGCAGAGCGCGCATGCTTTGGGTGCAAGACCGGGCAAAGCAAGGCTCCTGAACCCCCAGTCTAGCGTAAGTCTTTTCTCGGAGGAGACCAACTGGCGGTACAGTACCCTTACAGGGGGAGATCCAGAAGGCCACCGGGCCTCTGGCAGGTACCCCAAGCACTACCGCCTTCGGCAGGACGACAAATATCGACTCTGCATGAGAGCAGGAAAGAGGAACCAAGTGTACAATGGACGCACACTGCCTAGAGCGTGGGGAGGTGTTCATATAAATTAATGTGTAATTTAGATAAACACCTAAGTAAGCATGGTGAACTTACTGGAGTGGCGTCGGAGCGCCTGTCTTCACGCAGAGCGGGTCATGCGTGGCTTCGTCGTATGCCGGACACGGGGGGACCCCATGGCGATCTCAGGGGGAAGCACGGCTTCGGCCCCGCATACCATGTGGAAGGGTAGTTCCCGTGACCCGGCCCTGGGAAGTCCGGCTGGCCCTCGACATGGAGGAGCCGGTATCCCCCGACGGCTTTGGGTGCGCGTCTGCACCGGTTGTGTGGGTCTGCTTGGCGTGGACCTGGCACGCATTGCATCCCTAACCGGTTTGACGGCGTCCAGGTGGCTCTCGGTCAGTAGGAGCCATGCCGGGTGGCTTAACCGACCAGCGTGCGGGACGATGAGCGTTCCTGGCACTCGCCTCCTTGGACTACTGCGAGCTATTCGCAGCCTTCCTCCTGGGTTATGCACCGCAATAGGATGTCGTGGCGCCGCGCCAGTAAAGATACCAGCGCGTAGCACTTAGCCATCCGCACCACCCGTTCAGCGAATGCACGTTCATCAGGAAGGATGTCCTTCAATGAATCCCGGACCTCCGTGGTCCATGCATCGGGACTACTTGAGCTTCTGGATCTTGAGCCCTGGGTTGCACGGAGTCCCCAGTGACCCTTACGATCCTTTGGCGACATCCATGGCTGCCGGGACTGCCTAGCTTCGAGGCACTGGTTCAGCCCCCTTCGCCCGGCTCGGCGGGCCGGGCTGTGGACCGCAGCAACGTCCTCTCGAAGACTCCTTCCGGCGCAGGGGCTCTGATGGAGGCCTTCGTTGAGAGGTCGTCAGCTGCGGCCTTGCCAGCGCGCGGTACATGGCGCAGGTCCAAGGCGAGGAAGTATTTCTCCAACATCCGCACGTGGAGTAGATAAGCAACTAGCTGTGAGTCATTGCAGGGGCATTCACCCTTAACTTGCTTGATAACTAGCTGGGATCGCCCTGCGCCAACAACTGGCGAGTGCCCAGAGACAGGACTGTCTTTTAGGCCAAAGATGAGTGCTTCACACTCTGCCAAGTTGTTGGTTGCCTTGGAATTGAGACGCACCATGTACCCAAACTGCTCCCCCGATGGCATGAGAAGTAGTACGCCGGCACTGGCCCCCTGCTTTTGCGAGGAGCCGTCGAAGAAGAGCGTCCAGTGAGGCCCGATGAAGACCGGAGCTCAGTACATTGGTTCACCGTCTTCGCGGCCCCCTAGGTCAGCCTTCGTTGGCGTCCACTCAACCACAAAGTCAGCCAGTGTTTGGCTCTAGGCTGTCTGGCGTGGTCTGGAGCTCAGCTTGAACTCCGCCGTCTTCGGGCTGTCTTCCGGCTTCGGAAGCTGGCAGTGAGTGCCAATTCCGCCCTTCGGCTGCTCTGGCGCACTTGTCCGCCAGGCTGAAGAGCTCAGAGGCATCGCAGACCTCTCTGGTCGCAAGCTTCTCAAGCATCTTCTCGTCCCTCACACCTTGTCGGAATGCGACCACTGCTGATGCATTCGGGATGTGGGGGATGGTGTTGCGTACCTGGGAGAACCGCTGGATGAAGGAGCACAGTGATTCCCCAGGTTGTTGCTTGATGGCGTGGAGGTCAAGCTCCGTGCCGGGACGGGTGTAGGAGCTGCCGAAGTTGGCGATGAACTGCCGGTAGAGCTCTCCTCAGGAAGTTATGGAACCCTGAGGGAGGTTCATGAGCCAAGACCGGGCCGGGCCGGTCAAGGCGACGGGGAAGTAGTTGGCCATGACGGCCTCATCCCCTCCTGCGGCAAGTGCGGCGGTGGAGTAGATCTGGAGGAACTCCGCTGGGTTGACGCTGCTGTAGAACTTCTCGGGCAGGTGCGGCCGAAACTTGCGCGGCCACCTCGTGAAGCGGAGGTGGGGCTCCAGGGCCGTACATCCTGCCCTTGTTGCTGCAGGCGTTGGTGCCGCGAACGCTTGGTTCGCCGCTGGCACAGTGTACCCCGGTATGGGCAAGGCTGCGCCATAGACCGGGGGCGCCGTTTGCAGGACATATGGATGTGGCATATGCTGCGTGGCGTATGTCTGGGGCAGAGTTCGCGTGGCGAATGTCTGCGCCTCAGGCAGGGTTGAGGCAGTCGTCATGCTGACGCCGGCCTCTTGGCTGCGACGCCTTTCTCGTCGCCGCTCGAGGAACACTCGTGCGTCTTGGCCCAGGTGGCATCGTTCCAGCTCAGTCCTCAGGTCCGTCGTCGGAAGCCTGGTGGAGCTGGAATCCGCCGTCTGTCCGTCAACCGTCAGCGTGCGCGTTAGCGACACAGCCGGTTGGCCGGAGCATCGTCCCCGCCGAAGTCAAGGGTTTGCGGCGGCGACGACAAGGCGGTCTACCTCGCAAATCCACTGCTGGGTCGCTGCCTGAGGCGCGTCCCCAGCAGGCGGATTGTGCAGTAGCACTCTTGCTGCGGCTAGCGCACCCCCGCCGGGTACGCCCAGCGCTACTGAAGACCTGACGCTGGTTGGAGCCTGCATTGCCGGGGTCGGCGCTGCCAGAGCCGGTTGCTGGCTCCCAGTGCAGGTACTGGTGCCGCGAACGCTTGGTTGCGCCTGACACAGTGTACCCCGGTATGGGCAAGGTTGCGCCATAGGCCGGGGGCGCCGCTTGCAGAGCACATGGTTGTGGCTTATGCTGCGTGGCGTACGCCTGGGGCAGAGCTCGCGTGGCGAAGGTCTGCCCTTCAGGCTGGGTCAAGGCCGACGTCATGTTGTCGCCAGCGTCTTGAGTGCGACGCCTTTCTCGACGTCGCTCAAGGAACACTCGGGCATCTTGGCCTAAGTGGCATCGCTCCAGCTCTGCCCTCAGGTCCGTTGATGGAAACCTGGTGGAGCTGGGGTCCACCGTCTGCCCGTCAACCGTTGGCGTGCGCGTCAGCGACACAGCCGGTTGACCGGAGCGTTGTCCCCGCCGAAGTCCAGGGTTCGCGGCGGCGACGACGAGACGGTCTATCTCGCGAATCCACTGCTGGGTCGCTGCCTGAGGCGCGTCCCCAGCAGGCGGATTGCGCAGTAGTGCTCTTGCTGCGGCTGGCGCACCCCCGCCGGGTACGCCCAGCGCTACTGAAGACCTGACGCTGGTTGGAGCCTGCATTGCCGGGGTCGGCGCTGCCAGAGCCGGTTGCTGGCTCCCAGCGCAGGTATTGGTGTCGCGGACGCTTCGTTGCTCCTGACACAGTGTACCCCGGTATGGGCAAGGTTGCGCCATAGGCCGGGGACGCCGCTTGCAGAGCACATGGTTGTGGCTTATGCAGCACGGCGTACGCCTGGGGCAGAGCTCGCGTGGCAAAGGTCTGCCCTCCAGGCTGTGTCGAGGCCGACGCCATGCTGTCGACAGCCTCTTGGTTGCGACGCCTTTCTCGACGTCGCTCGAGGTACACCCGGGCATCCTGGCCCAAGTGGCACCGTTCCAGCTCCCTTCTCAGGTCCGTCGACTGGAGCCTGGAAGAGCTGGAATCCGCCGTCTGCCCGTCAACCGTTGGCGTGCGCGTCAGCGACCGAGCCGGTTGACCGGGGCGTTGCCCTCACCGAAACCGAGGGTTCGCGGCGGCGACGACGAGGCGATCCACCTCGCGGACCCACTGTTGGGTCGCTGAATGGGGCGCATCCCCAGCTGGTGGGTTGCGCAGTAGTGCTCTTGCTGCAGCTAGCGCACCCCCATGGTGTGCGCTCAGCGCTGCAGAAGACCTCACGCTGGTCGGAGCCTGCATTGCCGGAGTCGGCGTTGCCGGAGTCGGCTGCTGGCTACCAGCTTGTGCCGACACACTCCATCCTGAGTGCGTCGACATGTACTCCCCGCTGGTCACGGTTCGCCGTGAACGCGGAGGAGGAGAGTTTGCCGCTGAAGGAAGCTTCGTCATCTTCGTCGGCAGAAACTCGTCGCGCAAGGGGAAAAGTTCCCCTACCTGGCGCTTCAAATTTCGAAGTGTTCGGTCGACACTTCCCCCGGGCCTGCACTGGGCAGCCCGCGGAGGTTCTTTTTTCGGTGGGGCTAGTCCCTTGCGGAGAGCTTGCGCGGATGGACGAGTTAGTAAGAGCTTGACACTGTGAGTTTTACGTGGTTCAGGCCGCCGGAGCGTAAAACCCTACGTCCACGGCGAGCTATGGAGCTCGCTGTATTGCTTGCTGCTCAGGGCCGGAGTCCTGAGCTTGGGGGTGAGTTACAGCTTGGGAGTGAATGGCTAGCGTATGAGTTGCAGAAATGCGAACCCTTGCTATCGTCGCCTACCCGAGTCTTTTATAGTCCAAGGCTCGGGTGGCTTACAAGGGGGGCCGGGGACCCGACATGTGGTCCCGGGGAGATTGTCTGACATCTACCATATCTGCAGTTATGCCGGTGGTTGTCTCTGGCGAAGGCTTCTGAGTCTTTGTCTTGCAGCCCTGCCCATGCCGCATGCTAGTCGTAGTGGATGATGACGGCGGGGGCGGCATGGGATGTCTTGTCGCTGCGTTTATTGGCTGGCAGGCTCTGACACCACGCGCCAGTCTGTGATGCGACTGGGCGCAACGGCACCTGACAGAGGCGTGCTCCGCGTCTCCGCGACTTGGGAAGACGCGGGCCTTGAATACCTTGTACGGGCAAGGTATGGGGCGTCTTTACGCCCGCTGCCTATCGCTCGGGGGCAGGCAGCGCCGTTCTGCTGGCCACGCGGCGGACCCAGAGCCCTCCTCAGAGGAGAGGGGGGTGCGGCTCCGCGGGACACGTGGAGCCTCCGGACCTCTCCCCGCGGAGGGGGAGGTTCGGCTTCTGTCGGCCACGCGGCGGACCCGGAGCTCCTCTCTGAGCAAAGGGAGGTCCGGCCCCGCCGGATACGTGGCACCTTCGGACCTCTCTCTCGCGGAGGGGGAGGTCCGGCTTCTGTATGCCACGTGGCGGGCCCGGAGCTCTCCTCTGAGGAGAGGGAGATCCGGCCCCGCCGGACGCGTGGCGCCTTCGGAGATCTCCCTGCGGAGAAGGGCGAGTTTCTTAGGCATTTTCCCCTGTGCGCGGGGGTACCCCATATCGCGGGTACCGACAGTGACCATGCTGAGGAGGAGCGAAGACACCTGCAAGTCCAAAAGATCTAAACTCTTGTTCGGTGAGTGGAGCCATTTCAGTGAAGTCTTCTTCAGAGTCCTCAGAGATTTGTGGTGATCCAACTGGCTCAATCTCTAGCTTCTCACAGATGATTTGATGTTGGCCTTCATATATCTTTGATGTCTCTTTCTAGTCAAACTCTCCTTGTGTTGCTTAACTTCAATTTTGTGACAACAGCCAAAAATAGAGGAGAGCATTTTGAGCGTATCACTGGAGTACTCTCTAGAAGGTGGAGGAACAGGAGTAGGTGTAGGCTCCGACGCCTTTGATCCTTCATGAGCAGAGGACACAATGTAGACTGTAGGCTTCTGGGGCTTGAGACCAGTGTGAGAGACATCTTTGACAAACTCAAGTCTTGTCACCTTCTCAATCATATATATAACATAAGGTGCATAGCCACATGACCTATTTGGAGTGATGGAGATATTCACAATGTCATTGTATATGTACTCAAAGACAATGAAGGTCCTCTTCTTCCTTATCACTTTCATCAATGTCCTCAAAGTCCCTTGGATTGTGCCTGCATCACCATCCTTTGGAGCTATGGTATTTCTCAAGATCCTATTGAGCACGACAAAGAATGGCTTCAAGTACTTGGTAGTGGGAGGTACATATGGCATTCTTGTATTATAAAAGAATTCCAGCTCATTCTTCTCCAAGGGCTTCAGGTTGTGAATGACATGCTCATTATCCAGTGTGTGTTCAAGATGAAGTATCTTTGCAAATTCCTCATAGGTGACACTATATCTGGATCCATGTGTCATCCAAATCATCTCATCCCCATCATCGACGACAAAGTAGAGAGTAGAGTAGAACTTGGTGATTACCTCATTGTTCCAGTCATACTGAAAAGATAGGAGGTCCTTCAAACCATGCCTCTCTAATGCCTCTAGCACCTCATGATAGGTTTGGCATTTCTTGGATTGCAAGTAGTCAATGTTGAGCCACTGACTCTCAACAACATGATTCTTCATCTTCATGTAGACATGCTCATAGTAGTTAGCATGGAAGTTACTCCAGAATCTGGGGTCTGCACATTGCTTTGGCTGCCCATAGACTTGAATTTTTCTGATGTTGTCCGCCAGTTCAATCCCCTTTCCAGTAAAGTAATCACTTGATGGCTGCCTGTTGCGATGAATGGGGGCCTTCTTCTTCAATGGACCAATAGGACCACTAGCAAGTCCTTTGCCCTTCCCGACACTTCATCTAGGGGCCGCAGAGCTTCTAACAATGTCTTTGCTCTGTGCCACCTTACCAACCACTCTCCTTTTAGGAAGAGAATCGTCAGGAGAAGATGGTTGAGCAACGTTGTCATGTTTCTTCTTCATGGCCTCAGAGTGTGACGACATCATGCCTGACAGAAAAATCAAGGATTGATTGACACGATGGATTGCAGATTATGTGGAAATAAGAAGTTAGATGTTCAATTGACAGGTAACCAGACTTGTCTATTTTCAGAGTGCAGACTTGTCCGGAATACCGGACTTGTCCGCACTAAAGACCGGGCTAGTCCGGACCTGCTGAAGAACCCTAACTTCGTATTTTCAATAGATCTACCACAAATTGATGCAAAATATGGAGGGATACCTAGGAATGCATCTATAAAGGTAGTGTATACCCTAGGAGTCAGGGAAATTGAGCAAAAGTATCAGAAAGATGAGAACTTGAGTTGAGATGGATTTTACTGAAAAATAAGAATTTGAGTCGAAGTGTGTGGTTTGATTCGGATTAGTTCAGAGGAGAGGAGACCAAACGTCGAGGAGAAGCTTTTCCGTGGAGAGAACTTCGACTTTGTTGGCCAAGGTCGAAAATCACCTTGGGGGCTAGGGTTTGAGGAGTGAGAGGCAAAAGGGTGCTTGTGAGGTGAGGAGGGCTGAGGTTGGCGCGTGTATAGACTCTTAAACTCGGACATACGGACTAGTCCGGTGGGAGAATCGAACAAGTCCGGTATGCCAGATCTGTCCGGACTAGTCTGAGAGAGCGGACTAGTCCGGTGTTGACATCGGACTAGTCCGTGTCAACTAGACAAATAAGAGTAGAAAACAGGGAAATATGGGGAATTTGATCTAATAGTAATCCAAGGACATAGTTTTCTCAAATAATCTTGATGAATATGCACAGTAAGCAATCAACAATCTAACAATGGTCATTATTCATAAAGATTCATTAATTTAAATAGTTTTTAAGAGAAAATTTAGATAAGGGATAGGTTTTCACAAAGTAAGTAAGCTTTTGAGAATTCAAGCAGGTATGTAGTGTTTCAAGCCACGTTCCGAGAGTCAAGTATATTTAGTTCATTCTTAAGCTCACAGAAGTGTTTTTCATCTAGTGGCTTGGTGAAGATATCAGCTAGTTGTTTCTCGGTTTTGACATGGGAAATGGTTATGTCTCCTTTGATTGAATGGTCTCTCAAAAAATGATGTTGAATATCAATGTGTTTGGTTCTAGAGTGCTCAATAGGGTTATGTGCAATCTTCATCGCACTCTCATTGTCACAAAGGTGTGGAATACGGTTCATATTATAACCATAGTCCCTTAGGGTTTATCGCATCCAAAAGAGTTATGCACAACAACTCTCGGCTGCAACATACCCCGCTTTGGCTGTGGACAAGGCATGTGATTTTGCTTTTTGGAGGACTAGGAAACTAGGGACCTACCCAAGAATTGGCAAGTCCCGGAGGTACTTTTTCTATCTACTTTGCATCCTGCATAATCTGCATCGGAGTATCCAATGAGATTGAACTTTGAACCTTTAGGGTACCAAAGGCCTAGGTTGGGTGTATGGACTAAATATCACAAGATTCTCTTTACGGTTATCAAATGATATTATTTAGGATTGGTTTGAAATCTTGCACACATACAAACACTCAACATGATATCAGGTCTAGATGCATAAAGATAAAGTAGATATCCAATTATAGAACGATATACCTTTTGGTCCACGTTAGGTCCATCTTCATTAAGGTCTAAATGTCCATCTATTGTCGTGGGAGTCTTTATGGGCTTCGCTTTGTCCAATGCCAAATTTCTTGAGAATGTCTTGTGTGCACTTTGTTTGGCTTATGAACGTTCCTTCCTTTAGTTGGTTCACTTGTAATCTCAAAAAGTATCTCAATTCTCCCATCATGGACATCTTGAATCTATCTGTCATGATTTTACTAAATTCTTGACAAAAGGATTTGTTAGTTGAACCGAATATGATATCATCAACATAGATTTGACAAATGAATAGATCATCATTGAAGTGCTTGGTAAACAGGGTGTAATCAACTTTACCAATTTTAAAGTCATTTTCAATTAGAAAATCTCTAAGGCACTCATACCAAGCTCTAGGAGCTTGTTTGAGGCCATAGAGAGCCTTACGCAGTTTGAACACAAGGTCGGGCTACTCTTGATCTTCAAACCTAGGGGGTTGCTCCACGTACACCTCCTCCTTGATAGGTCCGTTGAGGAAGGCGCTTTTGACGTCCACTTGATACAGCTTGAAATCATGGTGAGTAGCATATGCAAGTAATATACGAATTGATTCAAGCCTAGCTACAGGAGCAAAAGTCTCGTCGAAATCCAAACCTTCGAATTGTGAGTAACCTTTAGCCACAAGTCGTGCCTTGTTTTTTTTACCACTCTGTGTTCATCTTGCCTGTTGCGGAAGACCCATTTAGTGCCGACGATGTTGGACTTTGGTCTTTCAACAAGTTCACATACTTCTTTCCTATTGAAATTGTTCAATTCTTCTTGCATTGCCATCACCCAGTCCGAATCTTTTAGCACATCTTCGACCTTGTATGGTTCTAAAGAGGATACAAAGGAATAGTATTCACAAAAATTAGCTATACGTGATCGAGTTGTCACTCCCTTTTGTATATCACCAATTATGTTGTAGACGGGGTGATCTCTTTGTATGCTTTGGTGTACTCTTGGATGTGGCACTTGTGGTGTTATGTTCTCATAATCATCATCTTCTTCCGCTCCCCCTGGATCATTGCCGTCATTAATGCTTTGATCATCTTGTTGGTGTTCATGATCTTGATTTTGTGCATGGGCTCCACTTTGATCATGACTCTCCTGTTGAGGTCCATCTTGAGCACCTGATTCTTGTGATTGTTCTTGAGGTCGAATGTCACCAAGTGTCATTCTCATCAATGCTTTACATGGGGCTTCTTCTTGATGTAGCACACACTTATCAACTTGCTCTATTTGGGAGCCATTAGTTTCATCGAACACTAGGTCACATGCTACTTCAACAAGTCCAGAGACCTTGTTGAAGACACGATAAGCGTAGAAGTTTGAATCATAGCCGAGCAAGAAACTCTCATCGGACTTTGAAGCAAACTTTGAGGTCCTAGGCTTCTCGTTTAGAATATAACATTTTGAACCAAAAACTCAAAAGTATAAAATATTTGGTTTGTTACCGGTTAGTAATTCATATGTGGTTTTCTTGAGTAGGCGACGAAGGTAAAATCAGTTTGTTGCATGGCAAGCAGTGTTGATAGCTTCAGCCCAAAAACGGTCAGAGGTCTTGTATTCGTCAAGTATTGTCCTTGCCATCTCAACGAGCGTCCGGTTCTTCCTTTCAGCTACCCTGTTTTGTTGTGGGGGTGTAGGGTGCCGAAAGTTCATGCTTTATTCCTTCTTCATCTAGATACCCATCGACTTGTGTGTTCTTGAATTCTGTTCCATTGTCACTTCTTATGTTCTTGATTTTCAATGAGAATTCATTTTGAGCTCGACTGAGAAACTTCTTGAGTGTTCCTTGAGTTTCTGACTTATCAAAAGAAAACACACGTGAAGCGTGAAAAATCATCAAAAATAATTAAACCATATTTATTACCGTTGATGCTTATATAAGCAATTGGACCAAATAGGTCCATGTGGAGGAGCTCGAGTGATCTTGTTGTAGTCATGACATTCTTTGCGGGATACGGTGCTCCTACTTGCTTCTCGGCTTGGCACGAGTTACAAGGCTTATTTTTCTAAAAAAAAACACCCTTCAAAAATCGGATGTGATCGCCTTTTAGAAGTTTTTGTAGATTCCTCATACCAACATGCGCTAGTCGTCTACGCCACAGCCAACCCATGTTGGTCTTTGCAATCAAGCATGTGTCAAGTTTGGCTTTATCTTTGTTGAAATCAACTAGATAAAGTTTTTCCTTTAACACACCTTGAAAGCAATTGAGTTATCACTCCTTCTAGAGACGATCACACCCTCATTAGTGAACAAACAATTATAATCTTTATCACATAGTTGAAATATAGACAAGAGGTTATAATCTAAGGAATCAATGTGTAACACATGAGAAAGTGTGTGTTGTGACGAAATAGCTATTTTACCGGTACCTAGCACCTTTCCTTGACTATTATCACCAAAACAGATGTCTTCGCTTGAGTCTTCATTTTGTTCGTACTCCACAAACATTTTTCTTGCTCCGGTCATATAATTTGTGCATCCACTATCTAGCACCCATTTTGCTCCACCGGATGCATATGCCTACAAGAAAGAAACTATGCTGGTTTTAGGTACCCAAGCTTGCTTGGGTCCTTTGAGGTTAGTGACAAGTGACTTGGGCACCCACACACGAGACTTGGTGTTCTCATGGCGTGGCCCAACATATTTGGCATGAACTTTTCCAAGACTATTTTTCATAAGCACATATGAAGCATCAAAGGTTCTAAACAAGATTCGTTGTTCATATGAGTTTTCAATGTTAATTTTATCAATATTGTTATGTTTTCCAACTTGGGAGGAATTTCCCTTGACAAACACAATGCTCTTCTTGTCATCCTTGTGGCTTCTAGCGTTTTGCCTTTCACCATAAGAATACCCAATGCCATGTTTAACATTAGGAGGTCTTGTGACCAAGTATGCACTATGTGCATACTTGACCTTCTTCTTGTTAAACATGCCACTTGGAGAGGGATGCTTGTCTTTTGTCAAGTTTGACTTTTCTTTTAATTTGATGTCATTTTTAAGACAATGTGCAAGTTACAAGAGTTTTGGATTCAACATGTTGAGAAGGTGAGCTTAAATAGGATGAAGAAGAATCACTTTGCTTGAGTGACTCAGCTTGCACCTCAAGAATCTTGTTAACCTTGGTTAAGTTAGCAAGTTCATCCTTGAGTGCAATGTTTGAGTCTTTTAGCTTCAAACAAGTCTCCTTGCTTGAAGCTAACTCAAGCTCAAGTGATTTGCTTCGCTCCTTTTCAATCTCAAGAAGCCCTTCAATCTTAAGATATTTCTCCTTTTGGAGAATAACCATATTTTCTTGTTAGTTGACTAGCTCCTCCTTATCAACTATCTCATCCATTAGAATTTTCATTTTAACTATAGTATTTTTATCTAAACCTCTAAGTATGTCTTCATCATCACTAGAATTATCAATATCACTAGTAAAAGAATGCAAGGAGGGAGATTTGGTTTTAACCTTTCTTTTTCCTTCCTTGGCCATTAGGCATGTGTGGTTGGTGTCCTTCCATGCTCCCATGGTTGGGAATAGAGTAGACTTCATGGTAGGCTTCTTGATAGCTATAGTGGCCATCTCCTCTTCTTCTTTAGATGAGGACTCATTATTAGAGTCTCATTCCTTCCCTAGATGTGCTTGGCCATATTGCTTATTTTTCTTGAATATTTTCTTTTGTTGAGACTTGTTGTCTTTACTCTTCTTCTTGTTGTCTTCATGTGAACAATCAACCATAAAATGATCATATTCTCCACAATTGTAGCATGCTCGCCTCGTCTTGGATCTTTGTTTGTCCTTGTATCTTCTTTCATTTGAGTTGCCACCTTTTTTCTTCTCATCATTTTATTGAAGTTTTTGATGAACAGTATCATGTCTTCTTCATCGATATCAGTGCTTTCATCATCACCATCATCGTCCTCAAGAGGTTCTAGAGATTCTTTTGATGCTGGCTTGCATGTTGCCTCTAGTGCAACTCCTCTCTTCTTTGCCGAGGTGAGGGCGGCAAGTTCCTTGACATGCTTGTCTTCCTTCTCCATCATTTCAAAGTAGATGATCTTGCCAAGAATCTCGTCCGGGGTCATTTTGTGAAACCCGGGACTTTCTCTGATCATGGAGCAGAGTGTCAAGTTCCGAGGCATTAATGCCCTAATAATTAACTTGACCATCTCATGATCCGTCCACTTCTTGCTACCAAAGACTCGGACCTTATTGATGAGAGACTCCAGTCTATTGTACATCTCTTGAGGTGATTCTCCTTCTTCGATGGCGAACCTTCCCAATTCACCTTCTATCATTTTGATCTTGGCTTCACGCACATGACGATCACCTTCATGTGCAGTTTTGAGAGTGTCCCATATTTCTTTAGCAATTTCAATGATGAGGTGGTTACTGCTGCGGCTTGAGCTTTTCGATGAATGACTTGTTCTTGATCCAGGGTTAGCTCTTCATCGTCATCAGGTATATATAAGCCTATACACACTATATGCCAAAGACTTGGGTTAAGAGATATAAGGTGCATTTTCATGTTTTGTTTCCATATTTTATAATCCGTTCCATCAAAGTAAGGTGGTTTGCCTAATGGAATTGACAAATACTGATTATTTGAATTTAAATGCTCATAGTTAAAAGGATATCGGGAGTAGTCTTTGTGACTACTCCCTTTTTGTTTTTTGTCTTTGATTTTCTTCCCGTTGGGGGAGAGTGCCTTCTTCCGCATAAGCGCCTTTAATTGGAGCATCTCCTCATCATCATCCTCGTAGTCCTGAATGGCATTGAGGAGCTTCTCTAATTTTTGGTTCCCTTCATCACCACCATTTCATGATGGAAGCCTTTGGATTCACCCTTGATTTCCGACATCGTCTCTTCGAGTGGTGATACTCTTCTGAAGAGTTTGACTCTGATACCAATTGAATGTAGCCTAGAGGGGGGTGAATAGGCTCATTGAATTTTTAGGTGGTTTCCTGAAACACTTAGCGAACTAATTACTACCAGGTGGGCCGGACTAGTCTGTTTTGGTGCGGACTAGTCCGGTATGATCGTAATTAAAAGATCAAAGTTAGAGTTATTCCTACTTCAAGTATCTGTGTAGCGGAAAATAAATGATTATTCAAGTATAGTGAAGTATGACACAATAACTCTCAATTTTAACATTAGGTGTGGATGTAAATCAAATAATAACTAGCACCCCTAAATAACAATTGAATAAAGATCAAGAAGACACGAGACAAAGTTTTATCCCGAGGTTCGATTCCCCCCAGGAATCTACGTCCCCATTGAGGAGTCCACCAAGGACCGAGTCTTCACCAACCCTTCCTTTGTTGAATCGCCACAAAGGCCGATTCAATTTCACTAGACACACACAGGGGTAAACAATTGTACATGGGGCGCTCTCACAATCTGAGTGCTCCCACAAGATTACAGAGAGTAACTCTTCCTCCCACATACAAACAGAGAACAACAATGAGCAATTGTGTGAGAGAAAACAAACTAAGAGCTTAACTGCGAGAAGAATGACTCTCTCCTTGATCCAATCTCTAATCCTCAAAGACTTAATCTTTCTAGGTTTAGAATGAGTGGAGAGAGGTAATTTTTGTGCTCTTGGGGCGTGTGGCGGTGCTGGGAATCGAGTCTTGTAAATGTGTGGCCGTGCACCTCTATTTATATAAGATTTCCAAAAACCCTAGCGGTCGGACTAGTCCGCTCTATTCACCGGTCTAGTTCGGTGTGCCGTGTACAATTTTCGTGTTGCATGCGGCATAGTGGAAACCCTAATTTGATGTGTTTACAGAAATTTGAACGGACTAGTCCGGTCCAAGAGTGGACTATTCCGGTGCAAGGTAAATGCCGGTTCCAGAGAGTTGAATGGACTAGTCTGGTTTCTGAGCGGACTAGTCCGGTGCAAGGTGAGTGCCGGTTACAAAGAGTTGAACGGACTAGTCCGGTTTCTGAGCGGACTAGTCCGCTGCAAGGTGAGTGCCGGTTCCAGAGAGTTGAACGGACTAGTATGGTTTCTGAGCGGACTAGTCCGGTGCAAGGTGAGTGCCGGTTCTAGAGAGTTGAACGGACTAGTCCGGTTTCTGAGCGGACTAGTCCGGTGCAAGGTGTTGTGAGGCAGCAGAAAGTTAAATGGACTAATTCGGTTTCTGAGCGGACTAGTCCGGTGCACCGTGTTGTGAGTGATTTGGATTTGTTTAAGCCCTTACCCCTATGCAAAGATTTTTAGCTCTTGGGATGTGTCTCACACACACATCCTATACAAGTAATTCTACATTACGCTTGGTTATTGGATCTGCCCTTTTACTTTTTCTTTATCACTTTATTTTCACCTTTTTGAGTGCACCAATTCTACCTTACTCGAGTTAATCTGCATTCATCTCAACAAGTTCATTAGGATCTCAATTCATTTGTCATCAATCGTCCAAAACCCACAAGAGAGTGTCTAGATGCACTTTCAGCAGCAACATACTCCGCTTCAGTAGTAGAGTGAGCAGTTATGGATTGAAGGGAAGACTTCCAACTCACCGCAAAACCACGTAAAGAGAATACATAGCGAGAGATGGAGCGTCTTTTATCAAGATCACCAGCATAATCATAATCAACAAATCCAACAATATCATTTGACTTCACTGAATTCTTGTCAAATAATAATCCAAAGTTAGAAGTACCTTTCAAATAACGAAGAAACCACTTTATCGCATTTCAATGTTCTTTGATTGGATTATGCATAAATCTGCTAACCATACTAACAGCATGAGCCAAATCGAGTCTTGTGCACATCATAGTATACATGAGATTTCCAACAGCACTAGAATATGGAATGTGAGACATGTACTCTCTATCTTCTTCATTAGGACATTGCACTGATGACAACTTAAAATGTGAAGCAAATGGTGTAGGAACGGATTTGCAATTATTGAGATTGTACCTTTCAAGAACTTTCTCAATGTAACTTTTATGAGATGGAAATAATGTACCAGCACGACAGTCGCGCTTGATTTTCATCCCAAGAATCTTTTTAGTTGGTCCAAGATCTTTCATATCAAACTCCTGACTAAGTTGAGCCTTTAATTCATCAATATATGACTTTTCATGAGAAGCAATAAGCATATAATCAACATAGAGCAGTAGGTACACAAAAGATCCATTGGAGAATTGCTTGAAATAAATGCAATGATCGTAATTGCTTCTAGAATAATTATGTGCAATCATAAACGAGTCAAACCTTTTATTCACTGTCTAGGAGCTTGTTTCAAACCATAAAGAGATTTTTTTAAATGACATACTAAGTGCTCTTGACCAGGAGCAAAAAAACCCTCAACTTGTGTCATATAAATCTCCTCGTCTAAAGATCCATGAAGAAAGGCACTTTTGACATCAAGTTGCTCTAGCTGCAAATCAAAATAGCAACAATTGTAAGCATAACTCGAATAGAAGAGTGACGAACGACGGGAGAGAAAACCTCATTAAAATCAATACCTTTCTTTTGTTCAAAACCTCTCACAACTAGACGAGCTTTAAATCTTGCAGGTTCAACTCCAGGTATACCGTCCCGCTTCTTATAGATCCACTTGCACTTTAAAGGTCTTTTACCTGTAGGAAGCTCAACCAAATCCATGTAGAATTCTTTTGAAGGCTCTCAAATTTATCTTTCATAGCAACTAACCATTGAGACGAATTATCACATGAGATAGCTTCCGAGTAAGAAGAAGGTTCAAATGCACCATTAGTATCTTGAGCTATAATAAAAGCATAATGAGCCATACTATCAGTGTCACGATATCGATGTGGCAAAATGATATTCCTTCTAGGTCTATCGATTGCAATACTGTGATTGTCAATAACAGATGGTGTAGAAGTAGAAACTGACTATGTAGTAGAAAGAAATAACAGGATCACCATTAAGAGGTACATCTACCTCAAAATTCTGAACAGTAGTTTTAAGGCATAGGTGTGGACGAAAAACAAGTAGTATTAAAATCTCCAGCAGATTTAAATGTACTCTCATCAAAAGTAGCATCACGACTAACAATCATCTTTCTAGAAACTGGACTATATAAATGATATCCTTTGACACCAGAACCATAGCCAACAAAAATGCATTTTTGAGCTCTAGGCATTAGCTTTCCATCGTTAACATGAGTATAAGCGGTGCAAGAAAAAATCTTAAGTTGGAATAATCAAAAAGTTTACCTGTCTATACTTCTTCTAGAATTTTGAAATCAATCACTGAATTAGGAGCGTGATTAATCAAGTAACATGTTTTAGAAGCAGTTTCGGCCCATAAACTTTGCATTTCCCATAAGCGTGCACTAGAAAGCATACAACGAGATCTTTCCAGAATAGTACGATTCATCCTTTCTGCAACACCATTTTGCTGAGAAGTACCTGGAACGATCTTGTGTCTAGCAATACCATGATCAGCACAAAAAGAATCAAACTCACCACTACAAAATTCCAATCCCTCAATTTCTTGATTTTTCTGCTAGTCTGATTTTCAACTAAAGTTTTTCACAACTTGAACGTAGGAAAAGATTCAATTTATGTTTTAGGAAATAATCCCATACTTTACGAGAAAAATCATCAATAAAAGATCATATAATCACAACCTCCAATTGAAGAGTGAGTAGCAGGACCCCAAAGATCAGAATGAATATAATCAAGAATTCCTTTACTGCATTGAGTAGATAAAGAGAAACTGACCCTCCTTTGTTTGCCAAAAACCCAATGTTCACAAAATTCCAATTTACCAATTTTGTTCAAATAACCTCTTTTGTGCAAAAGATGCATATCTTTTTCACTCATATGTCTGAGACGCATATGCTAGAGTTTGGTGCTTCAAATGTTGGATGCAATAGAAACAGCTGCAATACCTGTAATTGTGGATCCTTGCAAATAATATAGATTATTGATATGATTCGTCTTTAAAATCACGAGAAACAGATCTATTATGTGTGTTTTGGAATGGGTACAGGAGTGACCTATTTATAGACGTATAAGAGATACAGTCATATCCCAACAAGAATGATACGTGGCGCCATGCACATTCATCGATTAAAGAAGACAAAGAGGTAAATACAACATCTCCTCACAATTTGTTGCTCCGGCCATCTCAGAAAACACAGATGACCGTCTCAGAAAATGTTGCTGCGGCCGAGCACATATATTCCGGTTGACGACGCGAATGTGCGCTCGAGCAAGGTGCAGCCCTTTTGCAACTTCTTCCCCATATTTATAATATAAAGTCCACTCCATTCTTACGAGTTTTCAAAACCGCGTCGGAACGTAGCAAAGACATAAAAGTCCTTTTTCAAATGTATTCTTTCCAGTGGTGAAGCCAGGGTGAAGACTCTGTTGCCCCACCTTGTAAGTGCCTCATTTTAAGTAATATTTAGATAATCATGTCCTACTCACGAGAGAAAATTGCTCTATAACCTGGGGCGTGTGCACAAGGTACATAAACCTGGCTTCGTAGTGCCAGTATGTACAATGTAGATCGATAGGGATGGCAATGGGTCGGGTTCGGGTCGGGTTGAGCAAAAACCCGCCCGAAACAAAAAAGATTACGGGTGAAATTTGAGACCCACACCCGCACCCGCGGGTGAAGATTCACACCCGCACCCGCACCCGTCGGGTTTTGGGTGGGTTTCGGGTGCCCATCGGGTTTGACTTTTTTTATTAACATACTAGAACATTTAATAAAATAAGTCTAAAAAATCATCCATTTTGAATGACAATACAACAAAAAATATTAAGTTGCTTATAAATATTATAAATATAGGTCTTGATAAGTAATATCAAACAATTAAATAATATAACATAACAAATTTGACTTTAAAATTATAAACATAAATCATTTCGGGTGCCCGTCGGGTACCCACGGGTGTAAAATAAAACCCACACCCGCGACAAGTCGGGTCAGGTGCGGGTTAGACCCGCGGGTGGAAAATCCAACCCGCACCCGTCGGGTGCAAAACCCGTCGGGTACCCGCATCCGCGGGTGCGATTGCCATCCCTATAGATCGATGCATTTGTTTGTAAATATAAGCAATAATTTTACATGGTCATCAATTGACTGAACCAACCATACAGTTATCCAGCCAATCTGGAACGACACAAGAGGGAAAAAGAAACCTTTGATCCAATCAACCGGTAGCTTCTTTCCACTGACTCGATTTGGATTTTTAATTGATAACAATGATAAGATATTTTATAATATAAAAAATGAGAATATTTGAACTAACGTTATCTCGGTCAAGATCAAAGACATTAGTAACTTTTCTTAACCTGCTCTCTAACGGAACTGTGCCATGGAGATCTTGAGACTATTCGGGGAGGCGACTGGACTGAAAATCAATGTGGCAAAGTGCATGGTCGCCGCCATTAGTTGTGATGATATAGATTTAGATCAGATATTGTCTGGCTTCAATGGTCTGAGAGCTTCTTTTCCGATCAACTACCTGGGCATGCCACTTACGTTGGGCCGACTCCGCGTCTCGCACCTCCATCCAGTACAAGACAGGTTAGGCTCCAAACTAGCTGGGTGGCAAGGGAACCTCCTAAGGTTGGCAGGAAGGAAAGAGCTCGTTCATTTCGTCTTGAGCTCAGTCTCAATCTATCTACTCTCTGCCCTCAAGGTGCCAAAAAAATTCTTAAAGATGTTGACAAGCTGAGGCGGAGGTTTTTCTGGGCCGGAAGCCAACAGTTACATGGTGAAAAATGTAAGATAAATTGTTGGCGTGTTTGTCGCCCATTGGAATTTGGTGGACTAGGCATCTTTGATCTAGAGAAGTCTAGCAGGGCACTACGACTTCGGTGGCTTTGGTTGCATTGGACGCAACCCGGTAGGTTGTGGCATGGGTCGGTGATGAGGACATCACAACAATGGACACTGACATTGATATACAAGGAGCAATCACAAGAGGACGAGCACAGTTACTAAATCAGTACGTGAACTCGTTCCTAACTTCCTACCATGTGATTTTGAGAATGGATTGCTATTGAATGGTTTAATTGTTATTAGGAACCATGGACATGATCAACAAGTAAAGTGAGGAGGATCTGGGGACGTGGAGAATCAGATGGGACGTCCACAATTTGATGGAAACAGTCACCAACTCGGACTCGAGTTCAACTCGGAGTCCAGGAGCAGTACATCTTAAAACGGACGCCCAGGATGCATACGGACTCCGTTTTTGATGTTCCACATATGCATGGAAAGATGAGAAGATAAACTTTGCAATGGTTCTGGTCCCACATTATAATTCGCCTGGAGTCGTTGGGAGTTGTCGAAACAGGTTGAATTCAGAGTTCTGTCCGGTGTTGCACCACCGTATTGGCTTTTGGGCCTTGTATCCCGTATGAGTCCATTAGGGACGCGTCTAAGGGTCTTATGGTCGAACCCTAGCCTTTAAATACTGCAGCCGCCGGCCATATTTGGTGGGTTTTGCTTAGATTAAACACTTTCGCCGTTCTACGGTTTGTGAGACCCCAATTTCGCAATTTCAGATTGCATCTTCGTCGTTCTTGCTTGTGTTCTCGGTTGCACCTGCAGGGATAGCCTTCCTGGCGAGGTCAAGCGTGTGAAGCACGGTTGATAACCAACGGAGCAGTGGTGTAGTGATTGCAGGGGTGTTCAGTGATTGCAGGGGTGTTCGGGTTTGCTCGAGTTCCTCGGATCATCAACGTCAAGATTTCCACTTCAATCGACCTACCTTTTGAAAGATCGGGCCTAAACAACTCATCATTTGGTATCAGATTTCAGGTTGCCCGTGAGGTACTTTGATTTCCCACTAGATTAGTTTTTGTTTTTCATACCTAGAGTCCACAGAAAAAGCCACAAAAAATATCATGTTACCGATTTCTAGACTATAGTGCCTGCAAGTTTTCGTTTTTCAGTTTGCATTGTTGAGTTTGCATTCGTGTGGTCGAGTCTTGTTGCTGGTTTAGCTTTGTATTTTTGGGTCGTAGTTATCGTTTTTCTTCCTTGTTTTTCTTGCTGCTCACCTATTCCACAATCCCTAAACAACAAACTGAGCGACCAAGATCATCGGTTTGCCCTAGCTAGCCGCCTTGCGTGAACTCCCGCATCGCCAACCCTAGAACAGGTGACAAACCATTGTGCCAATCCTCCTTGATTCATCACACAACATCCCATCAACCATCTTTGCTAAATTCTGATTGTTTTTCACATCCTATTGCGAGATCTTTTTCAAAACCGAGTTTGAATCAATATAAAAAAACAGTAACTCGGGTAGCCTACCGTAAAACGGCCATAACTTTTGCATACGAACTCGAAATCGGGCGATTTTTTTTCAAATTGATCTACGCCAAATTTCGTAACCGATTTTCCACTGCTTCGTCGTGTTCGACGAAATTTGTTTGGCCAAATTCCCCTCAGAAGATAGACTATCCGGCCTCCGAAGTTTCAGCATAAATTTTAAAAAATCTTCCTGATTTTCTATAGGCCACATCTTACATCCAATTGAGCTGCAAAGTTGTGTGCTTCCTATTTTTGTGCTCTCAAGTAAACAAAAAATATCAGAAAAATATTTAAAAAAATAAAAAAATAGTGAAGAGATCACAGATATTAAAGCATTGACAGCACACACTTGAAACAGTTGGCCTATACACTTGTGATGTACTTGTTGCTTATATCTTCCTGATCTTCTATTTGCCTCTCTACCGTCTTGTGTTGTGCTAGGCCTAGAAAACTTGTTAACCAGCAACAATTCCTACATTGAATACTTATTCAACTTTGTTTTGCTGTTAACTATTTTCTTTGCTTATTAGCCACTATATTGTGCCATCCAAGCTCCACTTTTCCTCTTGAGCAGAACAGGTACCTTTGCAATCACTCCACGCTTCATTGGTTCTCACTGTCCATCATTTACCACCTGCTATGTCGGTAAGAACACTTGTAAGAACGTGGTAAGACGCTTGAGAGAGAGAGATTGTTTACTTCCTTCCACTTTTCACATTGCCACTGTCCTTCGTAGTTGATAGGGATAACATCTTTTTGTTGTCTTTTGTTTACTACTAACAATGGCAGAAGATAAAAGGGATGATGAATGCGTTCAAAATGCTGAGTTGCGTGACATGATGAGGGAAATGACAGATATGTTCATCAAAACCCAAGCATCGACAGAGACGTCATTGACGACCTTGAATCGCCAACTTGCTGATCTTGTTGTTCGAATGGATACTCTTGAGGCGCAGCTGCCTCTTGCTGAAGATCGTGAAGATGATGCTTATAATATGGAAGATCATAACAATCAACCACGACTTCCACGCTATCTACGAGGTATGGGAGGTAATAATCGTTATAATTAGAATGATCATCATAACAATTTTAATCGCCCTCTTGATAATCCTTTTGCTAAAGTCAAATTTACTATACCCTCTTTTTCTGGTGCTTATGATGCTAAGGCATATCTTGATTGAGAGATGACAGTAGAGCATAAGTTTAATGCCCACCTTGTTCCTGAACAACATAGAGTTCGTCAAGCCACTAGTGAGTTTAAGAATTTTGCTATCATATGGTGGAATGAACTTGTTAAAACTAGAACTGATCCTCCAACATGGGATAGATTAAAGGAAGCTATGCGTATTCGTTTTGTTCCTCCTTCTTTTCAGCGGGACCTTCGTAAAAAATTGCAGCGCTTAGACCAAGGTAACATGTTCGTAGAGGAGTATTATCAAGAGTTACAAAAGGGTATGTTGCGCTGTGGGGTAGTAGAGGACATGGATGATAAAATAGCTCGTTTTTATGGGGGGTTGAGGCGTGAAATTCAGGACATTGTTGATTATAAGGAATATGATACTGTTAACAGATTATTTCAGTTGGCTATGTTGGCAGAAAAAGAATTGCAGGGCCGCCAATTGCAGCAGCACCAACGCATGAGGAGCACATTTACACCGCGTTCGATATCTACACCATCCAAAACAGCACCATCTTCGAGTTTTCCTACTGCCACTACACCATCCAAGGGTGGCCAATGAACTTCATCTATTGCTCCATTTCCTCGCGCGCCGGAGGGCAGCAAGACGACATCATTCAAGCCTACGTCTTCCACTCCTTCCACAAGTCGAACTTCCAATATTAAGTGTCACCGATGCCAGGGAGTTGGTCATATGATGAAAGATTGCCCTAGCAAACGAGCATACATAGCACGAGATGATTGTGGGTATGATAGTACTTCGGATATTGAAGATGAATATTCTCTTGCTACTAACGTTGCAAGACCAAAAGATGACCACTATAGCACATATGAAGAGGTACTTGGTACTGCAGCAACGGAAAATTATAGAAGCATAATTGTGCAGCGTGCTTTGAGCTCCAAAGTTGAGGCGGATGACAAGCTACAACGACACAATCTTTTTCACATGTTTCTCATCGTCAAGGACTGCCGCGTGCACACTATAATTGATGGAGGCAGCTGCAACAACTTGGTGAACACAGATGTGGTCAAGAAACTTGGATTGACAACAAGAGCACACCCTCATCCATACCACATTCAGTGGTTCAACAACAGCGGTAAGGTTAGGGTAACATAAACAGCGAGGTTACATTTTTCGATTGGTTCTTACCATAATTTTGCTGATTTTGATGTTGTACCTATGGATGCTTGTTCTCTTTTGTTGGGACGTCCTTGGGAATTTGATACCGATGCTATTCATCATGGTAGAACTAATAAATATACTCTGATGCATAAAGGAAAGAAAATCACTTTACTTCCTATGACTCCTGCTGAAATTGTACATTTTGAGAAAAGTAAAACACGTGATGATAAGGCAACAAAATCACTAGACTCTGAAAAATAGCAAGTAATTAAGTTAAAATCACCTTCGTTGCTCACAACTAAATCTGACCTTGCTGATTTATTTAATACCAAGGGGATGTACTACGTTTTAGTATGCAAAGAAGCCATGTTTTCAATTCATGAAGTGTCCATTGCATTGCCCCTGCTGTTGCTCTCCTTTTGCAGGAGTTTGCGGATGTGTTTTCCCCCGAGATACCCCCTGGATTACCACCTATGAGGGACATTGAACATAAGATCGACTTGATTCCAGGGGCAAGTTTGCCAAATCGTGCGGCGTACAGGGCGAATCCAGAAGAGACAAGGGAAATTCAGCGACAAGTTCAAGATCTTTTGAACCGTGGGTATATTCGTGAAAGCCTTAGTCCTTGTTCTGTTCCTGTTCTTTTGGTTCCTAAGAAAGATGGTAGCTGGCGCATGTGTGTTGATTGTAGAGCGATTAATAACATCACTATTCAATATCGTTATCCTATTTCTCGCTTAGATGACATGCTTGATGAATTGAGTGGTGCTATTATTTTCACGAAAATTGACTTGCGCAGTGGTTACCACCAAATTAGAATGGCACTAGGAGATGAATGGAAAGCTGCATTTAAAACCAAGTTTGGACTTTATGAGTGGTTAGTAATGTCTTTTGGTTTATCTAATTCACCTAGCACTTTTATGCGATTAATGAACGAGGTTTTACGTCCTTTTATTGGAAAATTTGTGGTGGTTTACTTCGATGATATCCTCATTTACAGCAAGTCATATGACGAACATCTTAATCACTTACGTGCTGTTTTCAGTGTCTTGGGAGATGCACGTTTGTTTGGTAACCTCAAAAAGTGCGTCTATTGCACCAATCGAGTTTCGTTTCTTGGATATGTCATTTCATCGCAGGGAATTGAGATGGATGAGGCAAAAATTATGACGATCACTAGCTGGCCAACTCTATCGACCGTCACGCAGGTGCGTAGTTTTCTTGGTCTTGCAGGTTTTTATCGACGCTTTGTGCGGGATTTCAGCACCATTGCAGCACCTCTCCATGAACTGACGAAGAAGGGAGTGCAGTTTTGATGGGGCGAACAGCAACAACAAGCTTTTGATGTTCTCAAATCAAAGCTTACACAAGCACCATTGCTACAACTTCTTGATTTTGACAAGACATTTGAGCTAGAATGTGATGCAAGCGGTATTGGTATTAGAGGTGTTCTCATACAAGGAGGTAAACCCGTTGCATTCTTTAGTGAAAAATTGCATGGTCCTTCTCTTAATTATTCTACTTATGATAAGGAATTGTATGCCTTATTACGAGTTCTACAAACTTGGCAACATTACCTGTGGTCTAAGGAGTTCGTCATACATCCTGATCATGAATTTTTGAAGTATCTTAAGTGTCAAAACAATCTGAATAAACGACATGCTAAATGAATTGAGTTCATAGAATCATTTCCATACATCATTAAGCATAAAAAAGGGAAGGAGAATATTATTGCAGATGCATTATCTAGACGTTACACCATGCTGTCCCAACTTGATCATAAAATATTTGGTTTAGAAACAATAAAAGGATTATATCCTACAGATTTGGACTTCAAAGATGCCTTTGAAAATTGTAGAGAAGGAAGAACATGGAATAAATATGTACTACGGTAGGGCCTTCTGTATCGTTCTAACAAGATATGTGTTCCTGCTAGTTCCGTTCGCCTATTACTTTTGCAGGAAGCACATGGAGGAGGTTTGATGGGACATTTTAGAGTGAAGAAAACGGAGGATGTGCTGGCCACACACTTCTTTTGGCCAAAGATGAGATGTGATGTCGAGCACTATGTGTCACGATGCACTAATTACAATAAAGCTAAGTCTCGACTTAACCCACATGGTCTCTATATGCCTCTTCCTGTTCCTAGTGTACCTTGGCAGGATATTTTCATGGATTTTGTTTTGGGATTGCCTAGGACTAAGAGGGGGAGGGATAGTATTTTTGTGTTTGTTGATCGTTTCTCCAAATGGCACATTTCATACCTTGTAATAAGAATGATAATGCCTCACACATTGCTGATTTGTTTATGACAGAAATTATTCGTTTACATGGTGTGCCAAACATAATTATTTCTGATCGTGATGCAAAATTTTTAAGTCATTTTTGAAAAACTTTGTGGTATAAATTGGGAACCAAGCTGCTGTTTTCAAGCACATGTCACCCACAAACCGATGGACAAACTGATGTAGTAAATCGTACTCTATCCACTATGTTGCGGGCCGTTTTAAAAACATATTTAAAGGGTTGGGAGGATTGTTTACCACATATAGAATTTGCTTACAACAGGTCAGTTCAGTCTACTACAAAGGTAAGCCCATTCCAGGTAGTGTATGGTTTCAATCCCCGTGCTCCTATTAATTTATTACCTTTGCCTCCGTCTGAAACTATAAATTTGGATGCTACACAACGATCTGAATTCATTCTTAAGATGCATGAAACTACAAAGAAAAATATTGAAAGGATGAATGAGAAGTATAAAATTTCTGGTAGTAAAGGTAGAAAAGAAGTAAAACTTGAACCAGGGGACTTGGTATGGCTACATTTGAGAAAAGAACGATTCCCTCACTTGAGAAAATCTAAACTTATGCCACGAGCTGCTGGTCCTTTTAAGATTGTTGAAAAGATCAATGACAATGCATATAAGCTTGAGTTGCCTCCCGATTTTGGGGTTAGTCCCACATTTAACATTTTAGATTTACGACCATACTTGGGGAAGAAGATGATCTTGAGTCGAGAACGACTCCGATTTAAGAGGGGGAGGATGATGAGGACATCACAACAGTGGACACTCACATTGATATACAAGGACCAATCACAAGAGGACGAGCACGGTTACTAAATCAGCAGGTGAACTCGTTCCTAACTTCCTACCCATGTGATTTTGAGAATGGGACGTGGAGAATCAGATGGGATGTCCACAAGTTGATGGAAACAGTCACCAACTTGGACTCGAGTTCAACTCAGAGTCCAGGAGTAGTACATCTTAAAACGGACGCCCAGGATGCATACGGACTCCGTTTTTGATGTTCCACATATGCATAGAAAGATGAGAAGATAAACTTTGCAATGGTTCTGGTCCCACATTAAAATTCGCCCGGAGTTGTTGGGAGTTGTCGAAACAAGTTGAATTCGGAGTTCTGTCCGGTGTTGCACCACCGTATTGGGCTTTTGGGCCTTGTATCCCGTATGAGTCCATTAGGGACGCGTCTAAGGGTCTTATGGTCGAACCTTAGCCTTTAAATACTGCAGCCGCCGGCCATATTTGGTGAGTTTTACTTAGATTAAACACTTTCGCCGTTGTACAGTTTGTGAGACCCCAATTTCGCAATTTCAGATTGCATCTTCGCCATTCTTGCTTGTGTTCTCGGTTGCACCTGCAGGGATAACCTTCTTGGCGAGGTCAAGCGTGTGAAGCACGGTTGATAACCAACGGAGCAGTGGTGTAGTGATTGCAGGGGTGTTCGAATCTGCTTGAGTTCCTCGGATCATCAACGTCGAGATCTCCACTTTAATCGACCTACCTTTCGGAAGATCGGGCCTAAACAACTCATGAGTCGGAATTGCCACTTGACTCCTCAGACAAGCATCTTTTTGCAGCAACTACAAATGTCAGCATTGGGAATGGAAATACTGCAAATTTCTAGGGGTCTAGTTGGTTGTTTGGGTGTGCACCGGCGTCTCTGTTCCCAGCCTTATATAAGCACACCAGAGGACGAAGACGGAACGTGGCAGAGGCTCTGATAGAGGGAACATGGATCCGAGATCTGCTGCCTAACATGCAGCGCCGCTGATAGTCGAGTATGTTCATTTGTGGATACTGATCCAGGATTTTCAGCCAACATTATCACCAGATCAGCTTGACCAAATCCGGTGGTCCCTCACGACAACAGGGACTTATTCGTCACGCTCTGCACATCTCTTTCAGTTTGAAGGAAGTGTGCGGTCTTCTTTCCTGGCTCAAGTATGGCATGTTTGGGCGCCGCCTAAAATCAAAGTTTTCGTTTGGTTACTGCTGCAGTATCGTGTTTGGACAGCCAATCGATTATTACGGCGCGGATGGCCCAACAATTATTTTTGTCCGCTATGTTATCGACACTTGGAGACTATCGAGCACCTATTCTCTAGTTGTTGTCTGACTTTACAGATTTGGGAGAAAGTCAGTCAGTGGATAGGTGAGTCACATCTACATCCAGAAAGCTGGAGGGACTCATACACCTTTCGTGAGTGGTTTGAGAGGTTGTCCATGGTTCAGAATCGAAACCGAGCCAAAGCAATCAAGTCTGTAGACTTTGCAGTGTTTTGGGCAATTTGGCGGGAAAGGAATGCCAGGATTTTTCAAGGGCAAGAACAATGAGTTGATGGTTTATTTTCTGTGCTTAAAGAGAACATTCAACAATGGTGTTTAGCAGGCTCTCAAACTCTTGATTGACTTATGCAGGGGCGCATCATTAGTTAGCGTGTTTTTGTTGTTTTGTTGAGTGTTTATGTTGTTGGTGTTTGTGTTCTTACCCAGCTGCCATTGTAATGTATCTCTGGTACATAACTGGATCTTTTTCTCTGCTTATAATTAATCGCCGTATGGCCTTAAAAAAAAGAACTTTGTTACGAATAGAAAAACGCTAGATGACTTGTCGTATACACTTATCGACAGAAGTTGAGTAAGCAGTTAAATTTTTGCTATATGAGCAGCCCGAAGTTCAGATAAGCCTAGTCCTAAGCTTTTAGGTGCTTTGCTTCTCCTAGAATCCCAGAAGTGAAAGCTACCCCAAACGGACCTGCTTGCCGCACAATCCAAAAGCCCAAAAGCGAGCAAAGGAACCAAATTTATTATTATTATATGAATTTCTTATTAATTTAATAAAAATAACTGATTGTTTTTAAAAATTTATAAAAGAAAAATAACACCGGTCACCCCATTCATTAGACCTAGTGATCTATCCTGGTCTCACGGGGTGCATATCCTCTTCATTACTGCAGATGGAGTAGCAGAGGTTGACATATAGACTCGTGGGCCGTACGGGGCCACTGGCAGTCAGCATGTGGTCTCGCGGGGCGGAGGCGAGCGGCAGGCCAACTAGCTCCTATGGAGGACCAGCGGGCTGTCGCCAGACTGCTCCTGTGCAAGACCACCATTGCTACGCCGCGATTCAGCCCCCAAAACGACAGTCGGCACCGCTCTTGCTGCAACGTCGTTTACTCGTTTCTGCGTCTGCTGTACCTCGCCTGTAGTTCATTTAGCAGTAGCAGTAGCCCTAGCCCCTTTTCATTCATTCATTCAATTGAAGTCCTAACGTGCCAACCTGTGACTGTGATAAGCTATTACATGGAGGCAGAAGTGAAAGTACCGAAGGAAAATTGGGATGGATACGCAACTAGAGTGTACTCATGGATACATGGAGGCAAAAAACATGGGCAGGCCCCGCCGCCCCGGCCTACCAGAAATAGGGCTAGCTCCGCCCATATTGCTCTTAGTTTTACCGTTAACATTTACCAGTATAAAAAACCACACCAAATAGCTGATAGAATTAACGGCGAGCACTCAATTAACGGCAAGCCTGCGCCACGTTCGCGCCATCGTGTGAGTATATCTGGCCTGACCGTCGAGGAGGGAGCAGAACAGAAAGGTTCGCGCCGCCATGGAGCAGCCTGGCAGAGGTTCGCGGCGCAGCCAAGGAGCAGCCTGGCGCCTCGGTCCCCGACGCCGCTGTCGCCTTCGCCTGTTGCTGTGCCATAGTCGAGTCGCAGCCCATCCGGTGAGGAGCAGCATCGCACGTGCCGCCGCGATCCTATGCGGTGTCACTGTCATCCACTACAGAAAACCCGATCATTTGCGACCGCTAAAATTATTTGCGACGGCGTCCCGTTGCAAATAAATTAAATTGCGACGGCTAACCCTAGTTCATCGCAAATATAGTAGCCGTCGCAAATAGTACCCTATTTGCGACGGTTGCGACTGCAGCCATCGCAAATAGCATTAATTTGCGACGGTCGGACTCGTAGCCGTCGTAAATTAAGCAACCGTCGCAATTAAAAGCTTGTTTGCGACGGCAGAAGGAAATAGCGTCGCAATTAAAGAAGTCGTCGCAAATGACCCCGATATAGTCGACCGGGCACCTTCCGGTTCACACAATTGTCGCCGCCGCCTCTCGCGCCGCCGCCCGTCGCCCTGCTCCATCGATCGCCCGTCGCCTTGCTCCATCGATCGCCCGCCGCCCGCCGCCGACACGCCTCCATCGGCCGCCCGCCACGCCCCACTCGGCTCCATCGGCCGCCGGCGCGCCTCCCTCGCCTGTCGCGCACCCCGCTCGGCTCCCTCGCCCGCTGACCGGGCCCCACCACGCCACCGCCCGTCGGCCGCCGCCCGGCCCTCACCGCCCGCGTCCGGCCGCCCCTGCCTCCATTTTCCGGTCCGCAGCCCGCTGCCGCGCCCCGCCGCTCCCGCCGCCTCTCGCTGCCACGCCGCGCACGCCGCCTCCCGCAGGCTCCCGCCGCGCAAGCCGCCGTCGCCGTCTCCCGCGTGCACGCTGCCTCCTGCAGCCTCCCGCCATGCCTGCCGCCGTCACCGTCGCCTCCCTGCTCCGGCTCCAGCGCCCGGCCACCCGCCGCCTCCCTGCTCCGGCGCCCGGCCGCCCCTGCCTGCCGGCTCCCACGCCAAGCCGCCCCCGCCTCCCGCGCCCGGCGCCTCTCGGTAACCTATGTTCATGCATTTTTTTAATTTTTTTCTTGTTGTTAGTTAGATTTAGTTAGAGTAGAGTTAATTGAATATTGTTTTAGAGTAATTTGTAATTAATTTGGCAATTAAATTGTTTTTAGTTATTTTATAGTTTATAGTTTAAATCGATTTAAATAGTTGTTAAATTAGTTTCAGCAATGGAATAACTAGTTGTTCAAATCGTTTAATTAGTTGATTTCTTGTTTGATTTGTAGTTTTATATATTAATTATTTGATTAGTAGCGTAATTGTTTAAATATTACTTTGATTGATGAAGTGTTAAATTATTATATAAATAGTCGGGCCGGCCCAGCCTGGCACAAGCTATTTATGGTCCGGCTCGACATGGTACATTTAGGGCCCGACCCAACACTACAAGAAATGCGATGATTTGCGACGGCTAGGATTATTTGCGACGGCCGACCGTTGCGAATAAATTAAGGAGGGACGGCTTACCCGCCACCCCTCCCGCCACCGCGCCCCTCCTCCCCCGCCTCCTGCCGCTGCGCCCCGCCACGCCCGCCTCCCGTCGCCGCCGTGCCCGCCTCCCGCCACCGCCGCGCTGCCTTCCGCCGCGCGCGCCTCTCGCCAAACGCGCCTCCCGCCTCTCGCCTCCTCCCTCCCGCCGCCCCCGCCTCCTGCCTCCCACCGCCGCGCCCCGCCGCCCCTGCCTCCCACCACCGCGCCCCGCCTCCTGCCTCCCGCCGCGCCCGCCTCCCGTCGCAAGTAAAATAAATTGCGACGGCCAACCCTAAACGAGATATACCCGATCCCGACTCACACACCCCGAGGCCGCTCATGACTACGCGGTGGCGGCCCCGGTGAGCGGTAAGCGTCGGAAATAAAGTTTCCAAGCCATAATTGGCGACGGTAACCGTCGTTCGTCCCCAATATGTCATTATTTACAACAAGCTATCGCGCGTGGATGGCGAGCCCCGACGGGTGGTTTTCTTCCGTTCATTCCTCCTCTTTCGTTATTTCCTCGCATGTTGGTATATTTTAGAGGACCCGGACGACCCTCGCATGTTGGAGGATGCGAGGAAAGTATATCACGTCAACGCTGCGAAGGCGGTTCGGCAAGCTTTGTCGAACGCTCGTATTCAATTTATCAAGGAACACTTGAAGGCAAACCAACACCACGTGCTATACTTCCGGCAGGAGAGTGAGAGGCACCTGACGGAGGAAGAGTACCCGCAGGTACGTGGAGTGTAGTAAATATTTTTTTCTGAGCATGGAGCAAATACATCAATGATATTTTTAACGACCTACAACTATGTGCATGGCCACGTGAGCTGGTTGCAGGGTCGGTCCGATGCATACCGGGCCCTTTGTCGGTACTAGGCTAGCGATGAGTTCAAGGCTAAGTCACAGAGGGCTCGAGGGTGTAGAGGGGTCGAGGGGAAGCACAAACACGGTCAAGATAACCATTTGTGTTTAGCGAAACGCATGGTAAGTGTATCTAACTTATGTTTATGTATTCATAATATATTGTTCGTACTAACACGTATTGATAGGAGCGCGAGACGGGGTGCCGCCGACTCCTGCTGAGATCTGGAAGAGAGGTCACAGAGACCCTTCTCAGCCCTAGGGGTGCAGTCAGGCCGGAGCCGAGCGGTTAGTAAGTATAGAAATCATTCATAGTAAATATAACTATATGGATTGATGAACTTACACGATTTTCTTGTTTTTCAGGCTAGGTATGGGGAGGAGGCTAGGAGGATACACGGCGCAGATTTCGATTGGGAACATGAACCAATCGATCCTCAAGCCGCGTATGCAACCGGAGGTGGAAAAGCCCACGGAAGATGAGTTCATAAGTCATTTTATCGTTTTCAAGTCAAAATATTAAAGATATTTCAATTCCATATTACTGATTATGTTTCTATAGGCTCGCCATATTCGACGGAGTTGTCGACTCGAGGGCGGCGAGACCTGCGAGAGACAGCTCCACACAGTCTTCGTCGGTGGGCCCGAGTCACCGTATCTCGCAGGTGGAGCCTCTCGCCCGTCAGGTCCAGGAGAGTCGCGAGCAGTTTCAGTCGACCTAGAGGCGCTGAGGGCGGCGATGGCGGCGCAGAGGACGGCGATGGAGGCCACCATCTCCTACCAGGGAGCCTGCATGGAGCACATGCGACAGACGATGGAGATGCAGCGACAGGCGATGACGGTAAGCTAAAGTAATTTAAATTTAGCGTATTCTTAATAATATGCAATAACCTGTAACTTTTGCAACCACAGAGTTTCTTTCAAGCCTGCGATGTCCAGGGGTTGCACCTCTAGCTTCCTCCACTGCCACCGCTGATTCCACCGCCGTAACTGGAGCTACCGCCGCCGGTGCACGTTCCTCCGGATGTTCAGGTAATCAAAGACGTGCTTACTTAGTCTAAATTTATAAAATTTAGTCTTACTTTCATGACAAACAAATTATAGTCTTACTTAGGTATTGTATCCTTACTTAGTCTTACATAATCAAACATATAGCAAATCTAATTCAAATTAAATGAACTAAGTTCAATATGATCAATTCTAGCTTGTTTAATCAATTCTAGTCAAAAATGAAGTTCTAAACAAATTAATATGTCCAACAACTTCTATGTGTTACAGGGATCGGTGACGGAGGCTCAAACTCCGTCGCTGTCTACACGCGCAGCGAGGATGTTAGCGGCTCTGGAGGAAGTGGGCACTAGCGGAGAGCCTCTTCCTTATTTTTATATTCTTATGATGAGATGTGAGACTTTTGTGTTGTGATCGATGGAGTGGCGGGGATGTTGTATTTTTCTATTCCTTATTTATCTGCTGTTATGTCTATTGTGTTTCTGGCCATCGAGCCGGACAGAATGTTCAGTTTTTTTGAAAAATAAAAAACCTTATTTGCGACGGCTTTTTATACAGTACCGTCCCAAATAAGTGTCCAGTCTGTCACAAATTAACCTACGTAATTTGCGACGGCCGGCGGCGGCCATCGCAAATTAAGTACTTACTTGCGACGGCCACGGCTGACCGTCGCAAATTGTCGAGTCAGGCCCATCAGCTGGGCCCGAGGCCTTGTTTGCGACGGCGGGTCTAAGCCGTCGCAAACAAGTTTATTTGCGACAGCGGCCGTCACAAATAAATTTAATTGCGACGAAAAACAAGCGACAGACGGAAACCGTCGCAAATAAGTAAAGCCATCGCAATTTGATTATTTATGACGGTTTTACACTTACGCCCCGGCCGTATCACCGTGATTGCCATTTGCCGTTGAGTTGCAGCTTTTTCCTCAGATACGGGGCTTCCAATCGCGGTGGTCATTGCTCCCATCCGCTCCCGTTACTCGCCAGCATCCCGCTGCTGCTGTATCCGACGACTGCGTCTCCGACTCTTTTTGTGCTCGACGCCACCAACACGGCGCGTTATGTTGAGACCTGTAAACGCCGTACCCCAGCTCTTCATTTATATTGTATTCGTTTCTTTGATTTTCCAGACGAAATTGCTCTCGCTTTACACTGATACGAACTGAAATTGATCTGCAGTCATAGGAAATTTCAGAGTAACTATTCCTGAGAATGCTGAATAACTCATAGGAAATTTCAGATTACCTTGGCTGAAATTGTACAGGATATTGCAGAGTAAAAGCCTTAGGACATTTCAGAGTATACTATCTTTGCCTGAAATTGTACATTGTCCTCTGTAATTGAGTGAGTCATGTGTTGACAGCACAACATCAGAGTATATTTCAGAGTAAGAAATGAGTAAGAGTATATTTAAGCACAATTTCAGAAGCTATGAAGTTTCAGAGTATATTTCTGGTTTAGCCTGATTAAATGAGTCATGTGTTGTGTCTCCATTGTGATTCATATCCTGTTGCAGTCAGATTGTTAAAAATGACATTTGCACGAGCTTTTGTTTGCACAATTTCTTTTGACGTTTACTTGCATCCTTTGAGTCCTCAGTGTTTATCTTTCTCCACTTTAGTCAATTGGTGTCAATCTTTGGTGCCTGAAATTTGATTCCAACACCTGTTTAGCTCTGTCATGGATGTCTGTGTAGTGTTTTTGTTGAATGGAGGGTCAGAGCAGGATCATTTTTTTTCTGATCTGCTTCTGATGGCATAAGCTTGTGTCATGCATTTGCAACAATCACTATAATAGATCTTTGCAAAGGTGTCAGAACAACGGAGACGAATATACAAACACTAATTGTAATTACACAAATGACCAACACTATAATGGTTTAAGGGCCTCAAATGGTGTTGGTTGCTAACAAGAGCTCACTACACTATCGATTGATATGTCAAATTCACTAAAATTTAGTGCACTTATGCATTCGAATTATATTTTGCAAATCACTGTATTATGTTTTAGTTTCAGACTGGTGAAAATTAGAACCGTCATATTATTTACATGAAAAAATGCAAGTTTTGTTGGAATCCGGTGACTTGAAAATGTTGAGTTTGCTAGCATTATAAAATGATGACAGACATTGTTGCAACCGATGGCTTGTTTATATTTAACACTTAATCACATTATTTTTTAAAAAACATTATCATAGTTTTTAAAACAGTCTTATTTTAGAGTTGAAGAAATAAGAGTATAAAAAGAGCATACCCAGTGCTGAAAGCTCTCACACGTTGTGGGGTCTGAGGAAGAGAATTTCTAAGCAGCCTTCCCCTTGCTTATTTTGCAAGGAGGCGAATTCGAACTCAGAACCTCCAGCACACAAGTGGAGAGACTCTACCACTGCGTCAGGCCTGCCCTTCAATATTTGCCATCAATAAGAGTATGCCATCAATATTTGCAACCGACACCTAAATGACAAGGGGGGTGAAGAGGTGGAGTTGAAGAATAAATGACTGAAATTGGAGGTGAAAAGGCAGGAGCAAGAGAACAAATAATATGTTCTCCATTGTTACAGTTCCTCTCTCAAACACTTGTCTTCACCTTTTTATGTTATTATCCTTTGTTCACACAGTCATTCCACTTCCCCTATTTTTCTTATCCTTAAGATGTTGAGTTCGAATGGTTCTCCCTCTAGATTAAAAGGACCCATTATAAACTCTAAGCATGGCCTTAGAATTGTTTCTGTATCGCTGACTCTTTTATCACGAGTCATTGGTCTCAACGTTCATACCAATAGATAACTGGTTGCTGCTGCTACTTGTCACAATCTTTTGTCCTCAGCGTGGCATCAAGATTGCTTTTGTTCTGATAAATGACAAATGCTTCATCCTCTTCATGAGGAGAATCATACGAATCGGTTGGAACGTCAACTGGTTTATATCAATGAGCAAGACTTGGTTTTATTTCATACTGTTGATGCGTGTGCATTATACGATGAGACTGAAGATGAAGGCCTTACTTTTGGCTTTCCTCGGATCAATCAGATTTCATGCAGTTAGGTTTCATTTAACTTTATGTGTTAGTGTTGTAACGTGAAATTATGTTTGATGCATTTATGTTATAAAAATATTTAGTTTAAATAACCTTTGTGATGCTAATATGCTAATAAATATCTGTCACAATATGATCCATTATAATAGACCACAACTAGGGGCGATGGAACACCCTTGTATCACATAAATGTTCATTGTATTATGGGGACCTTCTATTAAGTGACAGGTGAGTCTTCCACCACTCATAATCGTAATCTCTCGTGTTGAATCAGATGATTACGGATGATTGTTAGCATGTTAGTAGCATAAAGATCGTTTATACTATGACCCTGTTTGGTACAACTTATAGAATAACTCTTGCAAAAAAATAAGCAGGGGTGTGCCAAATAGCATATTTCTACAGTAACTTATTAGTTCACCCGCTTCTCAGAATAAACTAAAATAGTATATAAGCACAAGCTGCTTTTCACTAGCGTTTTCAATAACTTTTTTTTAACAAGTTTAACCTTTAGCAAACAGGGCCTATATATGTTGCCTTCATGTTGAGTACCATATGCATGTTTAATTTTCAGGAGTGTGTTCTTGGTTCTGAATTTGTGGGGGTCTTTCTATTGTTACACATATTAAATATTAATAAGTATGAAATAAAAATAGTATACATTAAAAAGTATCCGTTGACAATACGAGTTGATTGTCGTACACACTAGAAGTTGAAATGGTGGGAAAATGAAGAGAAAAAGGTGTTGGTTGAACTGGGATTTGACAATCAAATTTTTAAATTGCCGGTTTGATTCAAATCCATATTCTTGGAAATCAGCAAACAGATCAAGTCCACTATTAATAGCTTGTTAACACTTTTACATTCATATGTTTTTTTTAAACCGACATATATCTATGCCAGTGCGTGTACACTTGGCAGGATCCGACGGCTCGGATATACACTATTCACTTCAAAGTCCTCTTCCTCTTCATTCTAGTAAGTTTCATTCTTCACTAGTCACTTGACCTTTGAGCTCAATTGTTACATACTTCAGTGTTTGATCACCTCGGTAGCACGTCTGTTTGTAGTTTACTTGTTTTCCAAGAAATGTGGAGTCTGGGAGTTGTGTCGAGCCAGGAACGTGTCCTGTGCCGCACGTTGCACGTAAATCATGCATGGGGTCTAAGAGTCGGAGTCCCTCTGTTGTGAGCCGAGTCTTCAGCATTCTGGCGACGTGAAGACCGCACGATGCATTGCATGCTGGAGACTCGGACGAGCAGTTCCGTTTTTGTTGGTTTTCGATTTGCCTTTATCAAAGATCAGTTTGGAGGAGCCGGTGTGGCTGCTCACAATATCCTACGACTCGCACTGTCAAAACACAATAGTCCTGAGTGTTTACAATTGGCATCAGAGCCGTGTGAGGTCACCTGAGATCGTGATCAAGTGCTGCCATGCCTCGTCGACGATCCGCTTCACCACCGAAGTACCAGCTGGGTGCAAACGGGGAACGCACACCGGTGTACAGATCAGGAGAAGGTGAAGGTGGCTCGAGAGAGGGTGGGCCAGGAGGACTCGTCATCCATCGCATCACGAAGGAGATCAGCACCAATGGATCCTTTCCGACGCTCACCAAGTCCAATTACCAGGATTGGGCGGCACTCATGAGAGTCATGTTGCAGGCAAGGGGCCTGTGGATCGATGTGAGAGAAGGCACCGACGGCTTTGTTGAAGATCAGATGGATCTTGAAGTCCTCACGAAGGCTGTTCCACCGGAGTTGATGGGAACCATTGCAAACAAGCCTTCAGCCAAGGCGGCATGGGACTCGTAGCACCTGCGCAATGTAGGTGCTGATCGAGTTCGCAAGGCAAGAGCTAGTTCACTCAAGAGAGAGTTTGATTCTCTGGTGTTCCAGGATGGAGAGACCATCGACGAGTTTGCGGTACGTGTCAACCGTCTCACAACTCAGTTGGCAGTACTTGGGACGGTCTATACCGAGGAGGAAATCACCAGACATTTTCTCCAAGCACTCCCACCAAGGTTTGATCAAATCGCTGCTTCCATTGAAACTCTATTGGATCTTGCCGAGATGTCCCTAGATGAGTTGATAGGGAGACTCAAGCCAGTTGAGGAGAAGATGGGTCGATCTGACAAAGACCCATATGAAAAACTCTATGTGATTGAAAGTTGCCTAGAGGGGGGGGGGGGGGGGGGGGTGAATAGGCTAATAAAACCTGAAATTCAAATAAACAACGGATAAAACCAGAGCAGGCCTTACTAGTCCGGTGTGAGGTCGGACTAGTCCGGTCTAAGTCCAAATTTGTGTTTTAGATTTCCTTTTAAGTTTGTTTGAGCAGAAAATATATATAGTAGTCAAATGATATCACTAAATAGTTGAGAATGATTAGATTGCGAAATAGGACAATTTGCGGGAAATAACACAATGAAAGCTTGACAAGTAATTCTAGTGAGCAATTGAAATAGTAGAGAGACCAAGAGACACGATTTATCCCGATGTTCGATTTCACACAGGAATCTACGTCCTCGTTGAGGAGTCCACCAAGGACCGGGTCTTTTCCAACCCTTCCCTCACCGAGCAATCACCAAGATCAAGCCCGGGCTTTCTCACTATCAATGGAATGTGAATACAATGATCTTAGGGGCTACTCACACTTTGAGGCTACCTACACCAACCAAGTAGTTCTAGAATTCAAAGTACAACTGTTAAAAACTCAAAATAACAGTTAGAGTGCAAAGGAATCAAACCAAGAGCTCAAACGTCGATCACCACGTCTTTCCTCTCATAAAAAACACTAACACCTTAAGATCCAATCTTAGGGGTCTAGAAGGTGAGGAAAGAGGCTTAGAAGAGCTCTAGGAATGAGTTTTCAGCGTTTAGGTTCGTGTCTTCCCAATTCTCAGCCGGGGGGGGTCTCCTTTTATAGAAATCCTGGCATTTAGCCGTTACCAACTAAAGTCCGGACTAATCCGGTCCCAACCCCGGACTAGTCCGTTCTTGAGGGACCACTCACATCACAACTTAACAAATAAAGTTTTAGTGACCATTGGATTCAACCGGTCATGAAACCCTGGACTAGTCCGGCCAAGAGCGGACTAGTCCGATCTCAATCAGGAACCTTTGTTCCGTATGAGAACGGACTAGTTTGGTAGGGGCGGACTAAGGCCGGACTAGTCCGGTCTTACCAGACTTAGTTTAAAAACTCTCTCAACTGGAGCTGCGAACTAGTCCAACCAACCTCGGACTAGTCCGAGCTCACACAGGAACCTTTGTTCCGTCCTAATTCGGACTAGTCTGAAAAGATCGGACTAGTCCGGCCTGTGGAGCAGACTAGTCCGATGGCACTCAAAGACTTCTTCTCCGGACCTAAGCGGCTTAATCCGCTTAGCGGACTAGTCCGGCCTTCTGAGACTTAGTCTCATAACGGCTCAGACTCACACAACAACGGACTAGTCCGGCCTTGAACGGACAAGTCCGAACTAACTCAGAGACTTTTTATCCTGTCCAAAACGGATTAGTCCGGATCTGAATGGACTAGTCCGGTCTCCCCTTTTCTTCATGTCTATGACTCCTTTGTCTTATGATTCTAACTTTCTACCCTTCGTTTGAGCTCTAATGATTCTCAAGCACTCTAAAAGAGAAGACCCTATACACAACTAGAAAATGTGAAGATTAATAGAAAATGCTATTTTCTATTCTTTCAAGTCTTCTTCTTTTCCTTTTGCTTCTTGAGAGACTCCATATTCATTTCTTTGATAAACACCTGTGCTCATACTCAGTAGAAACTTGTTAGCATCTTAATTGTCGTCATCAATCAACCAAAACCCACGGGGATTACCTAGATGCACTTTCAATCTCCCCCTTTTTGGTGATTGATGACAACTCATTAAGATTTTTAAAAAGTAGATATAGTAGATTGTTTTCATAATGGATTATCAAGAAAAATATGCACAATGGCATAATATGAAGAGATAAAATAGCATAGTCATTACAAAAATAACATAACGTGGCATAATGTAGCATAGTTATTACAAACCAGCATGAAATGAGTTTAAAGAGCAAGACTATGACTATGACTAGACTACTCCCCCTTATTCTCTCCCCCTTTGGCATCAAGGCACCAAAAAAGGGAAAGAAAAAGGAGAAAACCTAATCACTATCATCTTGATCTTCGTCGTGGTCACTCTGAGTCTCCTCGTCCTCATCCTCATCTTCATCTTCATTGTCATCCTCGTGATGAGTGTGGGAGGTAGGAGGAGCAGCTGAGGAGGATACAAAATAGGCAAGCTCATCCTCCGTGAGAGTGGGAAACTCTGTCACGTCGTCATCATCTGATGACGGTGGAGACATAGGTATCTCCATCTTGTCGCACATGGCCTTGAGATACTTCTCTTGCCGTTGCTTCATCTTCTGCATGCGAACTTCCACCTTCCGGCACGAGGAGAATATGTCCTTGAAGATCTTGAGCAGTCCACTAGAGGAGCCACTCGATGACGGAGGGATGGATGGTCCAGCAGAGGAGGATGGAGCTGCAGTGGATCCCCTGCCCAAGGATGCAGGAGGACGAGGAAGAGGAGTCAGCATCTGAGGACGTAGCTTCCTGTGCTTCACATCCTTTGCAAACTCTAGTCCTGTGACTTTTTCAATCATGCACATGATGTATGGTGCATAGCCACAAGATCTGTTCGGGGTGTGGGAGATGTTGAAGATGTCGTTGTAGATGTAGTCAAAGACATTGAATCTCTCTTCTTCATTGAGCAGCTTCAACAGGTTTCTGAGGTACCCCTGTATCATCCCCGCATCTCCATCTTTTGGAGCTAGAGTCTTCCTCAGAATTCTGTTCATCACTCCAAAGAAGGGTTTGATGTTGTGGATTGAGGATGCCTCATAGGAGAGATAAGAAGGATACATGAAGTCCAAGTCATCCTTTCCCAGAGTTCTCTCATTGTGAACTATGATCTCATAGTTCAAGTGCTCCCCAAGTCCAAGGATGCGAGCAAACTCATCATATAGAATAGAGTACACCACACCATTTGTCATCCATGTGATTTTCCTGTTTCCATAGGTGTGGAAGTAACAGGTGGTGTAGAACTGGACTATGACCTCAATCTTCCAATCATATTGAAAAGCCATCAAGTCTTTGATCCCATGGCGTTTGTTGCTTCAATTACTGCATCAAAGGCTTGATGTTTCTTGTTGGCCATGTATGGCCAGTCCACCCACTGAGCATCAACTACCGGTGTCTTCATTGGGAGATAGACATGCCGGTAGTAGTCACAATGGAAGTCACACCAGAAGCGAGGGTCTGGTGTGGACTTCTCGTACTTGTAAACTTCCTCCTCCCGGAACCTTCTAGCTTTGTCGGCTCCTTTTCCCTTGAAGGTTGCACTTGCCAAATTGGGTTGGCGGTTTGGGTTGTGCATGGGAGGTGCCCTTTCAAGGGGCCCAACAGGTCCCTGTGGGGGATTTTCCCTTCCCCGTCTAGGGTTGTCACGAATGACGAGTCTCCTGTTGGCTAGAGCCTTTTTCCTAGAAGGATCAGCTGCTTTGCATTTTCCTTTGTCTTGCGTTGATTTTTGTGGCTCGTCAGGCTATTTGTCCTTCAGGGTGACTAGTCTCTTCCTCCTTGGAGGATCAACGGACTGGGAGGCTTGTGCTTCCTTGTCAGCCCGTTTCTTCGTCCGATCCTCCCTTGCAGCAGCCTCTACTGCCTCTGCCTCGGCTGCCGCACGATAAGCGGCTTGACGAGCCGCTTCGGCCTCGGAGTTTGGAAGAGGACTGTCGTTGGGTCCTGACATGATCTGGTGAGAAAAGAAGTATTTAGCTGATGGAGTATTGCGTTTAAATTAGTTTACAAACCCAAAGTTAGGGGCTAAGACTATATCAGCCGGACTTGTCTGGGCAGGAGGCGGACTAGTCCGGTCCCCAGTCCGGACTAGTTCGGTCCGTCGGACTAGGTCCGGACTTGTCCGGGTGCTGGGCGGACTAGTCCGTTGTGGACTTGTCCGCTGCATCTCGGACTTTTTAGGATGCCCGGACTTGTCCGGCCTCTAGGTCGGACTAGTCCGGCTCTTAAAGTCTAAAAATTCTTATATATATTAGAATTTTGCCTTTGTTTGCGGTGATTTACTTGCACCTGCTATATGGTCCATATATATATAAATCGAACACATGGTTTCATGATGACCACAATATAGCCAAAAATAATATGAGAGAAAAAATAGAGGAGGAACAAGTTTTTCACAATCGTGCACATTTTTGAAGGTTGTGGAAGAATTTTGGAGAACTTCTATTTGCACAACTTTTCAACTCACATTCCTAGAGTCTAGTATGTTCAGCTCATTTCGAAGTTCACAAAATCATATTTCATCTAGTGGTTTGGTAAAAATATCCGCTAGTTGTTTTTTAGTTCTTACATGTGAGATAGCTATGCCCCCTTTATAGAATGATCTCTCAAAAAGTGATGTCGGATGTCTATGTGTTTGGTCCTAGAGTGCTCAACGGGATTGTGGGCTATCTTAATGGCACTCTCATTGTCACAAAGGAGTGGAATGTTGTTCATATTGTGACCATAATCCCTTAGAGTTTGTCGCATCCAAAGAAGTTGAGCACAACAGCTCCTGGCTGCGACATACTCCGCCTCAGCTGTGGAGAGAGCAATGAAATTTTGTTTCTTGGATGACCATGATACTAGAGACCTACCTAAAAATTGACAAGTCCCTGAGGTATTTTTTCTATCTATTTTACATCCGGCATAATCCGCATCGGAGTATCCGATGAGATTAAACTTAGACCCCTTTGGATACCATAATCCTAGGTTAGGTGTGTGAACTAGATATCTTAGAATCATTTTAACGGCTGTTAAATAACATTCTTTAGGTGATGCTTGAAATCTTGCACATAAACATACACTAAGCATGATATCGGGTCTAGATGCACAAAGATAAAGTAATGAGCCAATCATGGAGCGATATACCTTTCGATCCACGCTTGGTCCATCTTCATTGAGGTCAAGGTGCCCATTTGTTGCCATTGGTGTCTTGATAGGTTTTGCTTTGTCCATGTCGAACTTCTTGAGTATGTCTTGTGTGTACTTGGTTTGACTAATGAATGTGTCTTCCTTGAGTTGCTTGACTTGAGATCCGAGGAAGAACTTCAACTCTCCCATCATGGACATCTCAAACCTATCTGTCATTATCTTACTAAACTCATTACAAAAAGACTTGTTAGTAGAGCCAAATATAATGCCATCGACATATATTTGGCACACAAAGAGATCGTTGTCTACATTCTTTATGAATAGTGTATAATCTGCTTTGCCTAACTTAAAACCATCATCAATGAGAAAGTCTCTAAGACATTCATACCAAGCTCTAGGAGCTTGTTTGACGTCATAGAGAGCTTTATGCAATTTAAACACATGGTCAGGATATTCTTGGTCTTCAAAGTCGAGTGGTTGCTCCACGTACAGCTCCTCCTTGATTGGACCGTTTATAAATGTGCTTTTCACATCCATTTGATAGAGTTTAAAATCATGATGAGTAGCATAGGCTAATAGAATACGAATAGATTCAAGCCTAGCTACGGGAGCAAAAGTTTCATCGAAACCCAAACCTTCGACTTGAGCATATCCCTTTGCTACAAGTCTGGCCTTATTTCTCGTCATCACTCCGTGTTCGTCTTGCTTGTTGCGGAACACCCATTTGGTGCCTACCACGTTTGCATTTGGTCTTTTCACTAACTCCCATACTTGATTTCTTATAAAGTTGTTTAATTCTTCTTGCATAGCTACCACCCAATCCGGATCCTTGAGTGCATCTTCCACCCTAAATGGTTCAAAGGACGACACAAAAGAGTAATGTGCACAAAAGTTAGCTATTCGAGAACGTGTTGTTACCCCTTTTGTGATATCTCCAAGGATGTTATCAACGGGGTGATCTCGTTGAATGCTTTGATGAACCCTTGGGTGAGGCACTTGATTTCTTGAGTGGTTTTCTTCTTCTTCTTCTCCCCCTTGATCAACACTATGGTTTCGATTTTCTTCTTCCTCAAACTGACCGTCTTGATCTTGGGAGGTTTGAGTTTGATCTTGAGTGAGAGGTGCCAATTGTGATGAGCTTGTGGCATCTTGTCCTACATCTTCTTGAGGACGGATTTCTCCAAGCCCCATTCTTCTTAGTGCTTCACTTGGTGCTTCTTCTTCATCTAATACACATTGATCAACTTGCTCCACTTGGGAGCCATTAGTTTCATCAAACACCACGTCACGTGCAATTTCAACGCACCCGGAGGTTTTGTTGAAGACACGATAAGCGTAGGTGTTTGAGTCATAACCAAGTAGGAAACCTTCATCGGATTTCGAAGCAAATTTTGAAGTCCTAGGTTTCTTGTTGAGAATATAGCATTTACTTCCAAAACTCGAAAGTAGGAGATATTGGGTTTGTTACCGGTTAGGAGCTCGTATGAGGTTTTCTTCAAAAGTCGATGGAGGTAGAGGCGGTTTGTAGCATGACAAGCGGTGTTGACTGCCTTCGCCCAAAATCGATCCGAGGTCTTGTATTCATCGAGCATGGTTCTTGCCATCTCTATGAGTGTTCGGTTCTTCCTTTCAGCCACCTCATTTTGTTCGGGAGTATAAGGGGCTGAAAACTCATGTTTGATGCCCTCTTCATCCAAAAACTCTTCTACTTGAGTGTTCTTGAATTCAGAACCGTTGTAAATCCTAATCTTCTTGGTTTTTGAGGAAAACTCGTTTTGAGCTCTCCTTAAGAACTTCTTGAGGATTTCTTGAGTTTCTCCCTTATCATGCAAGAAAAATACCCAAGTGAAACGAGAATAATCATCAATAATTACAAGGCCATACTTGTTACCGTCAATTCTTATATAGGTGACAGGGCCGAAGAGGTCCATGTGAAGCATCTCCAATGGTCTTGTTGTCATCATCACGTTCTTGGTGGGATGAGTTGTTCCAATTTACTTTCCTGCTTGGCACGCACTACATGGTCTATCCTTTAAAAAAACCTTTTAGTCCACGGATGTGATCCCCCTTTAGAAGTTTTTGTAAATTCCTCATTCCAACATGGGCTAGTCTTCTATGCCACAGCCATCCCATGTTGGTTTTTGCTATTAAGCATGTGTCAAGCTGAGCTTTATCTGTGGAAAAATCCACCAAGTAAAGCTTTCCCTTTAACACACCCTCAAAGGCAATTGAGTTATCACTTCTTCTAGAGACGGTCACATCCTCGTTAGTAAACAAGCAATTATAACCTTTCTCACATAGTTGTGATATGGACAATAGGTTATAATCGAGTGATTCAATGTGTAGAACATATGAAAGAAAGTGTTGAGAAGAGATTGTAATTTTACCAATACCTAGTACCCTTCCTTGGCTGTTGTCCCCAAAATAGATGCCTTCATTTGGATCATCATTGTCTTCATACTCAACAAACATTTTTCTCTCTCCGGTCATATGGTTAGTGCACCCACTATCTAGCACCCATTTAGTGCCACCGGAGGAGTAGGCCTACAAAACAATTTAAACATTCCTCTTAGGTACCCAAACTTTGTTGGGTCCTTTGAGGTTAGTTACTAGACATTTGGGCACCCACACACAAGTTGTTGGACTCTTGTGGAGTGGCCCAACATATTTTGCATAAACTTTACCATACTTGCTTTTCATAAGAACATAAGATGCATCGAAATTATGAAATACTATAGATTTTACATTTTTGGTAATCTTATGTGATGTAGATGCAAGGTTGTTATTCTTGTCTTGACTTGAGTTTTCTTTCACGAAGGCTATGCATTTGCTATTGTTTTTAAGGATTCTAGCATTTTGCTTTCCTCCCCTAGTATAACCAAGTCCATCTTTGATGAAGGGAGATCTTGTGATTGTGTATGCACTACGTGCATATTTGATTTTTTCTTTATCAAAGATCCCACTCTTGTGTGTATTATTGCTTTGTGCCTCTTTGAGCTCATTTTTTAAGTTTAAGACAATGCTAGCACATTTACAAGTTTTAGTGTTGGATTCTATATTTATTGAGAGAGAGCTTTTGGAGGATGAATTAGTTGGGACACTTGACTTAAGTGAGTCAACTTGTGCTTCAAGATTTTTGTGAGCTTTGGTTAAGTTTACAAGTTCATCTTGAAGTGCCACATTCTCACTTTTAAGCTGAACGCATGTCTCCTTGCTCATGGCAAGTTCGCTTTCAAGTGTCCTACTCTTTTCTCTCTCAAGTTCAAGAAGTTTCTCAATCTCAAGGTTTCTTTCCTTTTCAAGGATAAGCAATTCTTCTTGTTGATTGAGAAGCTCTTCTTGTTCAAATATTTCATCCGATAACATTTTCATTTTAGCTATAGCCTTTTTGTTTAATCCTCTAAACATGAATTCATTTTCACTACTACTATCAAAGTCACTATCATCTTCAATATGTAATTTAGAGGGTTTAGTCATTACCTTGCGCTTTACTTCCTTTGCCATGAGGCATGTGTGACTTCGCCTCTTCCAATCACCCCTGTTTGGCAAGAGTGATTTCTTCATGTTTGGCCTCTTCATGGTTGCCACTTTTTCTTCATCTTCGGAGGAGGATTCTTCATTTGAGTCCCATTCTTCTCCGATGTGGGCTTGTCCATACGTCTTCTTCTTTGTGAAGAATTTCTTATCTTGAGGCTTCCCATCCTTCTTCTTTCTCTTGTCATCTTCCTTGCTATGGGGGCAATTCACAATGAAATGCCCATGTTCTCCATAGTTGTAGCAAGTCTTCTTTGTTCTTGACTTGCCTTTGTCTTTGCTCTTATTCTCATAGTGATGGCTTCTCCATCTTCTCATCAACCTTTTGAATCTTTTGATGAAGAATGCTATTTCTTCATCATCCATGTATGTGCTCTCATCATCACTTTCTTCATCTTCACTTGTGAGTTGAGTTTCTTTTGCCTTGGACTTGGATGTGGCTTTGAGAGCAATGCCCTTCTTCTTGGATGAAGTGATCTTGGCTAGGTCATTGACGTGTTGAGCTTCCTTTTTCATCATCTCGTGGTTAATGATTTTCCCTAGCACTTCATCCGGAGTCATCAAGTGAAAGTTTGGACTTTCCCGGATTAAGGTGCATAGGGTCACATTGTGAGGCATAAATGCTCTTATCATTCTTTTAACCACCTCATGGTCATTCCATTTCTTGCATCCGTATGCCCGACTCTTGTTGATAAGAGTTTTGAGTCGGTTGTACATTTCTTGAGGTGTTTCGCCTTCTTCCATGGCGAACCTTCCAAGTTCTCCTTCTATCATCTCAATCTTAGCTTCCCGCACGGATCTATTTCCTTCATGTGCAATCTTGAGGGTGTCCCAAATATCTTTGGCGAGCTCAATCCATCTACCTTTTTAAATTCTTCAATGCTCAGAGATGAGTTGAGCACGGCTGCTGCTTGTGCATTGCGATGGATTTGTTGTTCTTGTTCTAGGGTAAGTTCATCCTCTTCTTCGGGGATATCTATATCTGTACACACCACATGCCAAAGACTTGGGTTCAAGGAAATTAGATGCAACTTCATGTTGTGTTTCCACATTGTATAGTTAGTTCCATCAAAGTGAGGTGGTTTGCCTAGAGGAATTGATAAATAACTGGAATGAGAATTTAGTCGTTCATAGTTAAAAGGATATCGCGAGTAGTCTTGTTGACTACTCTTGAGTTTCTTCTCCAACTTCTCCTTCTTTTTCTTTTTAGCCTCCTCCTTTTTCTTTTTGAGGAGTGCCATGAGACGAAGTACTTCTTCATCTTCGTCTGAGCTTGTAACGTCTTGTGGAGGAGCAACTGCGTGAGGCGGATTAGAACCTTGTTCTTCAAAGTTCCTCGAACTTGCTCCTATTCCCTTGTTGAGATCAACTTGACTAACGACCTTGTTCCCCATCTCCTCTCCAAGCGGTTAAGCTTTTGTGGAGAGTTAGGCTCTGATACCAATTGAAAGTTGCCTAGAGTGGGGTGAATAGGCTAATAAAACCTGAAATTCAAATAAACAGCGGCTAAAACCAGAGCAGGCCGGACTAGTCCGGTCTAAGTCCAAATTTGTGTTTTAGGTTTCCTTTTAAGTTTGTTTGAGCAGAAAATATATATAGTAGTCAAATGATATCACTAAATAGTTGAGAATGATTAGATTGCGAAATAGGACAATTTGCGGGAAATAACACAATGAAAGCTTGACAAGTAATTCTAGTGAGCAATTGAAATAGTAGAGAGACCAAGAGACACGATTTATCCCGAGGTTCGATTCCACACAGGAATCTACGTCCTCGTTGAGGAGTCCACCAAGGACCGGGTCTTTTCCAACCCTTCCCTCACCGAGCGATCATCAAGATCAAGCTCGGGATTTCTCACTATCGATCGAATGTGAATACAATGATCTTAAGGGATACTCGCACTTTGAGGCTCCCTACACCAATCAAGTAGTTCTAGAATTCAAAGTACAACTGTTAAAAACTCAAAATAACAGTTAGAGTGCAAAGGAATCAAACCGAGAGCTCAAACGTCGATCACCACGTCTTTCCTCTCACAAAAACCACTAACACCTTAAGATCCAATCTTAGGGGTCTAGAAGGTGAGGAAAGAGGCTTAGAAGAGCTGTAGGAATGAGTTTTCAGCTCTAGAAATCCTGGCATTTAGCCGTTACCAACTAAAGTCCGGACTAGTCCGGTCCCAACCCCGGACTAGTCCGTTCTTGAGGGACCACTCACGTCACAGCTTACCAAATAAAGTTTTAGTGACCATTGGATTCAAACGGTCATGAAACCTCGGACTAGTCCGGCCAAGAGCGGACTAGTCCGATCTCAATCAGGAACCTTTGTTCCGTATGAGAACGGACTAGTCTGGTAGGGGCGGACTAGTCTGGCCCAAAGGGCAGACTAGTCCTGTCTTACCAGACTTAGTCTGAAAACTCTCTCAACTGGAGCTGCGGACTAGTCCAGCCAACCTCGGACTAGTTCGAGCTCACACAGAAACCTTTGTTCCGTCCTAATTCGGACTAGTCTGAAAAGATCGGACTAGTCCGGCCTGTGGAGCGAACTAGTCCGATGGCACTTAGAGACTTCTTCTCCGGACCAAAGCGGCTTAGTCCGCTTAGCGGACTAGTCCGGCCTCTTGGGTGGACTAGTCCGGCCTTCTGAGACTTAGTCTCAGAACGGCTCAGACTCACACAACAACGGACTAGTCCGGCCTTGAACGGACAAGTCCGAACTAACTCAGAGACTTTTTATCCGGTCCAAAACGGATTAGTTCAGATCTGAACGGACTAGTCCGGCCAGTTGTCCGGACAAGTCCGGTCTCCCCTTTTCTTCATGCCTATGACTCCTTCGTCTTATGATTCTAACTTTCTACCCTTCGTTTGAGCTCTCTAATGATTCTCAAGCACTCTAAAAGAGAAGACCCTATACACAACTAGAAAATGTGAAGATTAATAGAAAATGCTATTTTCTATTCTTTCAAGTCTTCTTCTTTTCGTTTTGCTTCTTGAGAGACTCCATATCCATTTCTTTGATAAACACCTGTGCTCATACTCAGTAGAAACTTATTATCATCTTAATTGTCGTCATCAATCAACCAAAACCCACGGGGATTACCTAGATGCACTTTCAGTGATGGAGGAAGAGCTGGTTGCACGTCTGTCGTCACGACTCAAGGGTCAAGATCTGAAAGGTCCGGAGTCATCCAAGGAAGAACACTCGGGTGGGAAACGCGGTCGAGGTCGTGACCGTGGTCGCGGGAGGACAAATGGTGGACGAGGTGTCACAAATGGAACAGGTCGTGGTTCTGGACGTGGGATCAAGAACGTTGCTGGTGATGAATGCCGCTACCGCAGAAAGAAAGGGCACTGGGCGCGAGTGTCTCAAGAAAAAATGGGATGAACAGGCCCATGCAGCGCAGGTCGATGAAGAGTATGAGACAAGTCTTCTTGTGGCCTACCAGCGAGAAATCTTCATAAAAGGAGATACATCTGAACGAAGAGAAGCTGTTTGTACAACTAGGTGCCAAGGAAGGAGGTGGAAGTACCTGATGGATACTCGATTCCGGTGCTACTAATCATATGACTGGTGAACAGGAGTTGTTCTCAGAACTTGACACCAAGGTACATGGGACTGTCCGGCTTGGGGACGGTTCGGTGACCGAAATAGAAGGACGAGGCACAGTTTTTTTTCCAGTGCAAGAATGGTGAGCACAGAACCTTGGCTGGGGTTTATCTAATCCCACGACTCACAGCCAACATCGTGAGCCTCGGCCAACTCGAAGAAGAAGGGAACCATATCCTATTGGTTGATGGATACATTAAGATATGGGATCGAAAGGGGTGTCTCTTGGCAATGGTGAAAAGAGGTATCAATCGACTTTACATACTTGAACTCAATATTGTTCACCCGGTGTGTTTGGCAGCACAAGGGAATAGCCTAGCTAGGAAATGGCATGCTAGATACGACCACCTGAATTTTCGGAGTCTCAAGAAGATTGCAGAAGAAGATCTAGTGGATGGACTGCCATTGATCACACAATCTGACCAAGTGTGTGATAGTTGTCTTGCTGGGAAGCAGAGACGCATGCCTTTTCCTAGGAAGGCCAAGTTCCGAGCATCTGACAGACTTGAGTAAGTTCATGGGGACCTATGTGGCCCAGTGTATCCTGCAACCCCAAGTGGTAACAAGTTTTTCTTCCTCCTAGTTGATGATCTTAGCCGGTACATGTGGATGACATTGATGAGCACAAAAGATCAAGCTATGACTGCTTTCCTAGCATTCCAAGGAAAGGCAGAGATAGAAGCTGGGAGAAAACTTGGAACACTGTGAATGGATCGTGGTAGGGAATTTACGGCACAAGTGTTCATGGAACATTGCATCAAGGATGGTATCTAGCATCACTTGACAGCCCCGTACACTCCAGAATAGAATGGAGTTGTTGAGAGGAGGAACAAACCATCATGGGGATGGCACGTAGCATGCTCAAGGCAATGGAGATGCCTGGATGGTTCTGGAGGGAGGCGGTGACAACTGCCGTTTATATATTGAATAGATCTCCTACTCAAAGTATCGAGGGACGAACACCTTATGAGGTATGGCATGGCAAGAAGCCATCTGTTTATCACTTGCGCACATTTGGATGTGTCGCTCATGTTAAACAGGGAAGTAAAAGGCTTTCGAAACTTGAAGACTGGAGTACACCCATGGTATTTGTTGGGTATGAACCAGGGAGCAAGGCTTGGCGCTTCTATAACCTAGACACAAAGCGTGTGCTTGTGTCCCGAGATGTTGTGTTTGAAGAAGACAGACCTTGGAAGTGGGGTGCAGAAGAGAAGGGGACTATGACTGGTGATGAAGACCCGTTCATAGTAAAATATGTCACAACTCATGGTGGATGTAGTGGGGATGCTGATCGAGTAGCTCCACAAATGGAAGGATCATGGACAGAAGGGGATCTTCTCGCGTGTGACTCAGTTCTTGTACCACCAGTAACACCGCCGACACGTCTAGCGGTGGAATTTGCATCACCGCCAATGATCACACCTGATCTAGACAGTGAAGCTGTAGAAGCACCCCGGCGTTATCGCACAATGAAGAACATTTTGGATGTGGCACCTGTCACAGAACTTCAAGGTGATGAGATCGTGAAAGAACTACTTGCTGCAATTGGGGAGGAACCTAGTACCCCAGAAGAGGCTGTGAAAATGAAGGAGTGGTGAAATGCTATGGTTGAAGAATTGGCTTCCATTGAGGAAAACAAGACTTGGACACTGGTGCATTTGCCGAAAGGGCAACGTGCAATAGGTCTTAAGTGGGTTTTCAAGGTGAAATGTGATGAACATGGAAATATCATCCGACACAAGGAAAGATTTGTTGCTAAGGGGTACGTGCAACAACAGGGTATTGACTACGATGAAGTGTTCGCCCCTGTTGCAAGAATGGAGTCGATCCGGGTTACTCTGGCTTTAGCTGCTCAACATGGTTGTGAAGTTCATCACATGGACGCAAAGTCTGCCTTCCTAAATGGAGAACTTGCAGAAGAAGTATATGTGACACAACCCCCATGTTTTGTTGCACAAGGAAAGGAAGCTTTGGTACTTAGACTTCACAAAGCTTTGTACGAGATACGTCAAGCACCACGTGCATGGAATTGCAAGCTGGATGAAAGGTTATGTAACCTGGGTTTTACTCGGTGCAAGACAGAGCATGGACTGTACACTTAACCAGGAAAAGGAGGAAGGTAGATCATTGGAGTATATGTGGATGATCTGTTCGTGGTTGAGGAATCTCTTGAAGATGTGAAGAACTTCAAGGATGTCATGAAGAAGTACTTCTAGATGAGTGATCTTGGAAATCTTTCATACTACCTGGGCATAGAAGTAAATCAAGGTATGCATGGTATTGAACTTTGCCAAAGAAATTATGCTACCAAACTATTAGACAGGTGCGGACTTGGAAACTGCAATGGATGTACCACCCCATGGAATCACGCCTGAAGTTGTCCAAGTCATGCTCATCACCAAAAGAGGATGCGTCGGAGTACCACAGCATAGTTGGAAGCTTGAGGTATCTCCTCCACACTAGACCAGACCTAACTTTCGGAGTTGGGTACCTGAGTCGGTTCATGGCAGAACCGTGTGAAGAGCATTTGATAGCCTTGAAGCGTTTACTCAGGTATGTCGCATCCACAACTTCTTATGGCCCGCGGTACACTCGTATAGAAAGTGAGTGTACTCTCACCGGGTATACTGATAGTGATTTTGGAGGGGACGTAGATGACCGAAGGAGCACCACGGGAGTAATTTTCTTCTTAGCAAGAAAACCCGTGAGTTGGATGTCTCATAAGCAGAAATCAGTGGCGAAGTCTACATGTGAAGTTAAATACATGGCTAGTGCAGCCGTAGCAAGTCAAGGTATTTGGCTTCATCGTGTTCTTGAAGAAGTATCAGGTATCGAGATCTTCACACCAGTTATTAAAGTAGACAACACTGCAGCGATTGCATTGGCAAAGAATCCGGTCATGCATGATAGAAGTAAGCATATTGATATCAAATTTCATTTCATTCGGGAATGTGTGCAACGAAGTGAAGTTTTCTTGGAGCATGTTAGTTCACAAAATGAACTTGCGGACATCTTAACAAAGCCATTGGGAGGAATTCGTTTTTAGGTTCTTTGGGAAAAGATTGGAGTCATAGAGCCGCCGATGATCAAAACTCAGAAGTAGGGGGAGATTGTTAGATACTTCAGTGTGTTTCATCACCTCGGTAGCACGTCTGTTTGTAGTTTACTTGTTTTCCAAGAAATGTGGAGTCTGCGAGTTGTGCCGAGCCAGGAACGTGTCCTGTGCCGCACGTCGCACGTACATCATGCATGGCGTCTAGGAGTCGGAGTCCCTATGTTGTGAGCCGAGTCTTCAGCGTTCTGGCGACGTGAAGATCGCACGATGCGTTGCATGCTGGAGACTCGGACGAGCAGTTCCGTTTTTGTTGGTTTTCGATTTACCTTTATCAAAGATCAGTTTGGAGGAGCCGGTGTGGCTGCTCACAATATCCTACGACTCGCACTGTCAAAACACAATCGTCCTGAGTGTTTACATCAATGATCGCTTCTTCTATTACCTCATCTCCACCCGCTCTCGCCGTCCGCTGTCTCCTCTCCCAAGTCTCCTATATATTCCCTTTCTCATCCTTTCCAATGCCCTCGTCCCTTGTTGTCTCACGATTCGATGCTGTGGACTCGATTCCACATTGAATGGATAAAACAACCATAATAAGAATGGACTGAATAATGTTGAAAGACATATGATTCCAACAACGGAGATGCACAAGAAGATTGATGAAGAAGATCCCAAGTCAAAGCAGCATATGTTTGTATCTCACTTTTCATGGCTGGAACTGTGGGGGAAAATTTACTTCTGACGGTTTTATAGGTGTCCGTGTGGGATATGCACCTTTCTCTTGAGGACAGCTCCATCTCATCATTCTTTACCTCCGGTCAAGGACTCGGTGCTAGCACAGAAAAGTTCACCGACGTGCACAAGGCCATCACCAACGAACATTAGCTCAAGGGGCATTGGTGTTTTGACCACAGTTTTGGAGCCTAATTATGATCTAGACCCTCATTTTGAAATTTTGCATTTTTACCATAAATTTTTACCCGAATCTCCAGATTACCTCAAGTCCGTTTGGTGCATATAACGGTGTTAACTTTCATTTTGAAAGGCAAATTTACCCTCTATGATTTTACATGGTTTTGATGCTAAACATTGTGTGGTGTACCATTGTTTTGACATGTAATTGACAAAAAATAACTTTTTTCTCCACATCAGGTGGCTTGATCGATCAAGTGGAACGAAAAAAGTGAGGGGTATTTTGGTCTTTTTTAGATTCCAAACTTTTTCCTTTATTCTGTTTATTTCACTTCAACTGACGGTGTTAGAAATTTATGGTAAACAACAAGTTCCGATGAAAAAAGTTATGGTAAAAACGCAAAATTTCAAAATCAGGGTCTAAATCATAATTAGACTAAAAAAACTATAGTCAAAACACAGTTGTCTCTAGCTCAAATGGCACGCCTGTGTGAATGGACGGTGAGCTGGGATTGATTGCAACCTCGGTCGTCATCTTGGTGAGTAAATACATTTTTCAGGATATGCATCATGCTGAGTGTAGCTAAGCTAGCTACTGCATAGATGGATCGTCATCTCTTCTCCGTCTTCTCTCTTTCCTTCTTCCATGTAGGGATTTAATCATGTAGACGAACCTCCAAACTACCTAGGGCGTAGACTTTTGGAGGATGGATGCTTCTAGCTTATCCACCGTCCATGCATCCAATCACGCTTCTTCTCTCTCTCTAGCGCCCCAGTTGAGATGAGGGAGATAGCCGGGGGAGGAGAGAGAAGTTAGCGCACATATGCATCTGCATGTCGATGGCCGTGCTGCTGTGTATTAGTTGAGGTCGTAGTGGTAGTGTGGCATTTGCTCATCTTTTGTATCGATCTCCTGTCACTCTGGCACATCCCTGTCTCTTAAGTATTAAAGTGTTGATTGTACATGTCGTCTATAGGTCGGCTCAACATGTAGGCCGATTTCAGCCTATGTAATGTACAGTCAGGACTCTTGCATGGACCTGAGACATCCAACTAATGGATGTCAGACATGCTTTGAGATCGATGAGACTGCAAGCAGAGGTTGCCCGAAGAATTCAAGAACTGCATTTTGCCACGAGAACGAATATTTCATCTGCTTGCCAGCTCATTGTTTGACTTGGATAGAATACTAGTTTCTTCACTCTCATGCATGCAGTTCGTTATGTTTGACATCACACAGCGTTGGCTCACAAGATTTGTGATGGTGAGCTGGTCATATAACTGCAAAACGTCTCAAACTGCAAACAGCGTTGTTCCAATATCACAGTTGACTTCGAGAGAAGAAGTTGTAATTAAGTGAAACTAGTTTTATGCAAGTCAGTAAGTGATCCTCGCTAGGATGCAGAGCCTGTTTAGCTAGGGTGGAGTAGTTTGTTACGTCCATCCCTGCTAAAGAAGGCAATGCATGGCAGCAAATAAATGTGTGCCTGCCTACTTTAAGTACCTTCGAGCACATTTGTATGGTCAAAGGACCATACTCTCCTCTGGACTATGTGGGGTTTTTGGAAGACCTATCATCTTCCGTTTATTAGGTACTGACAATATAGGACATGCATGCATGCTGTAGATATTTCGGCGGTAAACATTCTAGCTGACAGCTATATGCAATATTCTACTAGTATGAAATTGTTTTGTAACGAAAGAGAGATTGTCCTTTATTCATAAGGATAAATTAGAATGCATGTTGGTGTTCGCTGGTCAATACTCACTCTGTTTTAAAATAAAAGATGTTTTGGACAATTAATTTATTTTAGATTGAAATATATTTTTTTATCCTAAACGTTATTTATTTTAGAACGAAGGGAGTAGAAAATTAGGCATATTTATATAATATGTCTCAATGGCAATTAGTGACAACAAGTGTTTGTACGATTTGCACTTATTGCATCACTACAACTAGCTAGATGGCTAGAATCAACAAATCAAGTGTGATGCTATATCGATAATCTAACAATATTTAATATTCTATTGTATTAGATGTCTCAACTTATGCTTGTCGTATCATCGTAATATTTTGATTTACCGCTATTATTTTTGTTGATTGTATTTCTAATGGAACTAGTGGGAATGAAATTTTCAAACTTATATTTGGGCAATACTTTAGGTTTTTTTATAATGGTTGAGTAACTTTTTAAAGAAAAACATATAGAGGAGTATTTTAACTTTTTTATGATGGAAATAGTTGATAAATTTTTACTTTTAGTTTATTTTTTCATAGAGGCAGTGATGAGTATATTTATTATTTTCTTTTTTCTCTCGTTAATATGGTAATTTGTCGCATTCTAGATCGAATGTGATGGCTTCTTTTGTCTATCAAATACATGCATGAATGCATGCATGCATACATACATAGAAAGTAAAACCATCCTTGCATATTCCGAATACCAAAGAATGATATCCTAAGACTTATGGAAAGAATGTTGCACACTTGATACTCTCCAGTGTTTAGTTCGTAAAAGCATCATCATAGTTGGACCCGAAGTTTTTGTACACACCAAACTGACTCACCCTTCACCTTTGACGTTTCCATTTCTCCAATGTTTTACTACCTCGAAGCATGATACTAGCTCTTACGGTGTCCTCGAACTGAGCCAGTACACGCCTTTCTCCGTGACCACGATGATCTGGACATGACAGGGACGCCGTCAGATCATTCAAGCTCAAGTCCCCCGGGACGAGCGCAGCATACATCATGCATTCATTCGTGCATACATACATATCATCACGCCGCAGTTGAAACGCATAATCGATCATCGTTCGAGTTTGATTTGATATTATTCTTATCACCGTTGAAATTTTAATGCGTCGGTTAGTATGATTGAGCCTACATATCATCACACCGCCGTTGATATGATCGGTGCACTGCCACGTAGGATCATAAACGTCATTTATCATGCATGCATGGCACTAGAGGTTAGACTCGAATGGCAGGAGAGGAGACGAAATCTAGGTAGCGTGCATGTGGCCGGCCACCGTTTCTCTATTCAGTTTTGGATATGTTTCGTACTCGGTCGTTCATGTAATAATGAACGTCGACGAATGGATCGTTCTAAAGCTGCGGCCGGTCGGTCCACGAATTCATGCTACGTTCATTTCACCTCTCTCTCTCTCTCCCTCTCTCTCTCTCTCTCTCTCCAGCGAGTAGGGTACGACGAGAGAGGGGATGAACTGCACTTGCAGTTACGGATGCCACCGATAATCTCTGCTTTGTTCGTATTTAAATTGGTACCGTTACGATAACAATTTTAATTTATTTTAAAATTAAAATTATTCTTCTAGCAAAAATACTTTTAAAATAGAGGAAGTATAATGAACTCTTGTGCTCTCTGCATATATCAATCTCAATCAATCGATCGCTCATCGATGAAAAAAAGTCATGAACATCTAGCTACTTTGCTAGTACCTGTTTTGTAGCTAGGCCACCTCCCTTATCTTTATGTGGCTGATTGGTGAATCTTATCGCTTTTCTCATGCCGGTTAGCAAGTGCTGCGGCGGAACAAATTAAAGGAGTTGGCCATATTTGAATTCCGAGTCATGCTTATATTTCTATTGTGTGCGGTCTTTTGTACCCCCTATATATATCCACTATACTCCCTCCGGTGCATAAAAAATTGTCGTTTTGGACATGTTCTCGCATACCAAGGAAGTATTAAAGAAACTTTTTTTTCATTACTATTGGTCTACTTCACTACTTTCCAGACCTCTCATGCAAGTTCAATTCCTAGCCACACACATTACCACGCGTTTATTACGTTTTTTCACGAGACAAACTACTCGGTTCTGCTTCAACGTTAATTTTTTGTGCACCCATGGCTTTTGTATAGAACGACAATTTTTTGTGCACCGAAGGGAGTATATATTTCTGTGTTGGCGGCTGTGTGTCACATGTTCTCCATGCATGTCCCAGTAAAAAGAATTCTAGGAAACAAAATGAAATTGATTAGGTGATTGTCTTTGGCAACCACGCCCTAGTCAGCTTCAAATCGTCACATCGATTTTTTAAGATATAAGAGACATATAAAACATGTACACATAATTTTCACTATAATATAAAAGGTTGAACGCATTCATCATCAGTAAAAATATGTGCATATTCAACAAGTCTTTCCTTGGGAACCTGCCCAAAAACTTGACCTTGAAATCCAAGGCAGCTTGTCCACACATGTCCCTGCTAGTTGGAGTGAGGTAGACTTTTCAGAATTGGCAAGAGTCAATGATACTCAAGTACCAAAACGATGACTCACCGTTGTATGACTATGTAGCCTTTTCTAGCTACACTATCTGCCAACCTACTACTATCATAAGACAATATGTCATGCATTGCCAAAAGGATAACTTAGGCATCCTAGCAAACTGCATATGCTTTCCTAGTACCAACCTATGTAAGTCACCCCCATCACCCTCGTTTAACACCCTATCCCATACATCCTTCTATCTTCCTCTCTTAGCTAGCCAGAGAGAGAATCTCAATAGCAAGAAAGAGAGTGAGCGAGATGAGGAACCACAAGACAGCTCCTATCGCTTCGTCGTCGTCTTCAAAGAACAACAACAAACAAGAACAGCCACACCTCTCCGGAGCTTACATTAGGAGCCTTGTGAAGCAACTTAGCTCCTCTGCACCCAGATCCAATGACCACAACACCATGGGCAGCAAACCATATGGCCAACCGGAAGATCAGCCACAAGCCCAGATAGTTCCACCACAGCATCAGCAGCCACACAAGAAGCAGGTGAGGAGGAGGCTGCACACGAGCATGCCGTACCAGGAGAGGATGCTCAACATGGCGGAGGCCAGGAGAGAGATCGTCACCGCTCTCAAGATCCATAGGGCCTCCATGAGACAAGCCAAAGAGCAGCAGCAGCAGCAACAGCAACAAATGATGCTGCTGCACCTGCAGCAACAACAAGAGGTTCATGCAGTGCAAGAGGCAAACCTGGCAGCAACAGGAGCTTCTTCTGTTCCTATGAGCTATTCTTCCTACTCAGATTACTTGTACAATTCGTCGTTTTCACACTTCACTGCTCCTAGTAGCTATTCAGCCCCACTCACTTACCAACACACACCAGTTGCGCCCATGGTCAATTCTGAGCACGATTTTGGTCACTTGGTCCCTCTCCCTGCACAGACACTAGGGCTAAACCTTAGCTTTCAGGGTTTCAATAGTGCCGATACCAAGAACAGCACTGGTTCTTTTGATCCTCCGTTACTCCAACCATCGCCTACGTCCTCCTATTCAGTCTATTCTTCTCCATCAGTGACCATGGCGAGCAACGACCTATCAGCTGTCACCACAGAGAACACTTCATTGGCTGTAGATGCATCACTGCACCGAGTGCTGGATGACGAGGAGATGGCAGCAATCTACTCGATAGGAGAGCAGCACGACATCGAGTGGAGTGATACAATGAACTTGGTCACGTCAGCATGGTGGAGCAAGCTCCTTGGGAGCATCGAAGGTAAAGGTGATGGCACAGTCGATCAGGAGGCCGAAGGATCTGCAAACACGAACACGACGGAGGATCCGTTGCTAGAGATGCCCGATTTGTTTAGCAACAGCCTTGGTCATCAAGCTACTAAAGAAAGCACCTCTGACGTCCTAGGGATGCATTTGAGCGACTACTACCATCACAAGGAAGATGTCACCTTGCCTCAGTAAGTAGTGCAAAGTTGCTTTACTATTGCCGTACCTATTATCCAAACGTAAAACTAAGAATAATAAAGATTATATGCGCTGCCTCTCATTTCCACTGTTTCAAGTTTCAACTAAACTAATATTTAATCCGAACTAGTGATCATACATGCTTCCCCGCTCCTTAGTAGAAGAAAGTTTCACTGTTCATCCATTGTTTGTTAGCAGCTACCTTGTGACCTGATTACAAAGCCCGCAAGAGCAACGACGATGTAGAATTACCTATTTCTTATAGCAAACCATGCTATACATATATGGCCTGGAACGCAACGTACATTAGTTTGAATTTACCACTGTTCAAGTACAAGTACTGAATTCAATGTTAGTTTATATATTAATTGTTTCCAACAAAAAGTATTTAGAGGATAATCTTTTCCCCATGGAACTACGAATAAATTACTGATACCATTAAGCACACAAGAGGCAACATACCAGCAAACATATATCTGTTGGAATGGATGAAGTACTTCAAATTAAGGAGAAATTATATGTATCGTGCCATTGATTATATTAGGCTAATGGTGGACTCTTATTTGCAGTGTGGACATCGGAGAATTAGAAGGATGGGATGCAGAATGGTTCTCTTGACAGTCATGAATTTGTCATATACCTAGGGAAAGCGATTTATGGAAGTTTTGAGCAAGATTGCTCCCTTTCGCTGACATGCTTTTGGCTGTATCTCAAATAAAATTAGATCACTGTGCTAGTAATGATATGATGAAACACTACAGGAATCCCGACAATAGATGATGGCAAAAAACCGTCGTCTATAAGCACAGTACCGTCGTCAATAACTTATTGATGACAGTAAACTGTTATAGATGACGGTTTATGGCTGTCATCAATTATTAGTCGTCAATAAGCTTCGTCGTCAATAAACTTATTGACGACAGCTAAAGCTGGCTGTCGTCAATAAGCTACAGTAGCTTATTGACGACGGCCAGGGTTTGGCTCTCGTCAATAAGCTACAGTAGCTTATTGACGACGGCCAGGGTTTGGCTCTCGTCAATAAGCTAGCTTATTGACGATGGCCAGTGTTTGACTGTCATCAATAAGCCAACTTATTGACGACGGTATAAATGTACCGTCGTCAATAACAATGACTTATTGACGACGGTTTCTGGTACCTGGTCGTCGTCAATACTAATGGCTTATTGACGACGGCCAAGTACCGGAAACCGTCGTCAATAAGCTTTGCAATTTTTTTAAAAAACAGAAAATCCTGCCATGGCTTCGAGGCGAGCCCTGGCTCGATAGCCAGATCACAGGCAATCAAAACATACATCACAGGCAGGCACAAAAACACTACATGCACGCCACACTACCCTATGCTACCCCGCTGCCACTAGAGTCCAGGAAGTCGTCGCGCGCTCGTCCAAACGCCGGATGCTGAGGGGATGGAGTTTTCTGAGACTACGTCACTGATCCCTGTGATGTACATGTATAGTTAGACAAATTAGAAGTTCACAAATGTGTATATGACTAAATAAACTCATTACAAGTTAGAATTGAGCAAGTTAGCTAGATTTGGCTATGTTTGAGTAAGTTTGCTCATATTTTACTAAGTTTGAGAAGTATGGACTAGTATTGTTTATGTTTGAGCTAGTTCAACTAGTTTTGGCTATGTTTGAGTAAGTTTGCTCATATTTGACTATGGTTGGGTAAGTTGTACCATATTTTACTCAGTTTGAGGATGTTTAACTAGTTTTCCCTAAGTTTGAGTAAGTTAGATCAAATTCAACTAAATTTGAGCAAGTTTAACTAGTTGCAGCTATTATGAGAAATTTTGTACCTGTGCTCCTGACGTCGGCCTCTGTGGTAGCTGTATCAGTGGCGGCACCCACTGAGGAAAGACAGCCGGCTGTCCTGCGGCCATAGCCTGCAAATATGAAGTAAATTATTATACATGTCATTCATATATTAGAAACATTGAGCAACAATCTGAACTTACCTGCATGGCAGCTTGCAGCTGTAGCATGTACGAGTGTTGATACTCGTCTCTAGCCCAGAGCTCGACTGCCTGTCTCTCGTCCCTAGCTCTGAGCTCGGCTGCCTGCATCTCGTTCGCGAGCCTCAGCACTTCCTGCGTCCTCTGGAGCTCCTCCTAGACACTCTCGAGCTCCAGATCTCGGCTGCCACGCCTGCTGGATCCACCCTGCGATGAAGAGGCCCTCGAGGAAGACCGCGCCTCCCTCGAGTCGACTACTCCATCGAAGATGGCCAACCTACACAACGAAGTAAGAGTATTAAAGTTTCGTGTCTCGAAGTTCATGAAAGTAAATGAAAAACAACATAACTCATCGGCCGTGAGGTTTACCGCCACCGCTTACATGGGCGGCATCAGGTACGATCGGCAAGTTCTGCCAATCGTAATCGTCGTCTCGAAGCCTCCGCACCTCCTCTCCATACTTTTTCTTGAAAATATAGAAAATTAAAATCATCAGAAGTTTTAAAGAGAATACAATTAAGTTAACTAAAGTACTCACCAACGTCTCCGTCATCGTCTGAGAAGACAGCTGATCAGGCTGCGACGGGTCACTTCCGATGTGACCCCTCCTCCACACCTGGATAGCGGTCGGCTCCTGACCGATCTCGCGCTCCTATCGATACGTGTTAGCACAATGATAGCGATAGAAATTAACTAGAATAAAATTCAAGTATCACTTACCATCCGTTTAGCAAGGCGTACGTAGCCGTCCTTGCCAAGACGGTGTTTCCCGTCCGTCCCTTGACTTTGTCGACGGGTCATCGACACACCTTGGAAGCTCTGGCTCACCCAACGAGCACACAGGGAAATGAAATGGTGCCCACTGTTATAATCATATCATCCATGCTCGCTGGATAGAAATTCCATTCTATCTAAGGCACCAAAAAGGCTCTACCTATTTTATTGGTGTGTGCTGCATCTTTCGGATTTGGATCGAAAGGTAAAACATACTTCATTCACATCCCTTGTGCCGGCATAGGGGGAGGGGGCGGGACAGGGGCAGGCGCGGCCGGGTGGCCGGTGGCCGGCGGCTCGGCCAGAGGGGGGAAGAGGGGAGGGGGTGGGATAGGGGCCGACGGTTCGGCCGGAGGGGGGAGGGGCCTATCCAGGGGGGAGGGGGCGGGACAGGGGCCAGCGCGGCCGGGCGGCCGCTGGCCAGCAACCGGCGGCTCGGCCGGAGGGGGGAGGGGCCTGTCCAGGAGGGGGGGAGGGGAGGGGCGGGACAGGGGCCGGCACGGCCGGCGCGGCCGCTGCCCGGCGGCCGGCGGCTCGGCCGGAGGGGGGAGCGAGAGAGGGGCCGGTCCAGTGGGGGGAGGGGGCGGGACAGAGGCGGCCGACGGCCGGCGGCTCAACCGCAGGGGGAGCGGGGGAGGGGTCGGAGGGGGACAAGGGAGGGGCCGGAGAGGCCGGACGGGGGGAGGACGGCGAGGCCGTGGGGCGAGGAACTGGAGAGAGGAGCGGGGGAGAGGCCGGAGGGGGAGGGGGACTTACCTCGGGCCGGGGACGGGTGGCGGCGGCGGGGGGGGGGGGGACGGCCGGCGGCGACGGGGACGGCCGGCGGCGATGGAGCAGAGGCGCGAGTCGGGAGGCGGCACTCGCCGCCTCCCGGCTCGCGTACGGGGTATATGGGTCGTTATTGACGACGGTGCTAGGTCACCGTCGTCAATAAGTAGCTTATTGATGACGGTGATAGGTCACCGTCGTCTATAAGGAGCTTATTGACGACGGTGCTAGGTCACCGTCATCAATAACTTCTCGGGTGGGCTCGGATTAAGTTAAATACAACGGCACCCGTCGTCAATAATTTATTGGCGACGGTTCTCGTCTAGCCGTCGTCAATAACTAGCCGTTGATATTAAAGACGACGGCCCCGTCGTCAATAAATTTGACCATCGTCAATGATCGTTTTTCCTGTAGTGAAACTGCAAAGATTTTATCTCAAGAAGGATCATGCCGTTACTTAATGCTTAGTATTGTTTCCATGCATAATGTCTGTATAATTTGGACACATTACGTGATCCGTATGGTAGCTTTTGTGAGACTCGTTATTGTTTATCTGCATTAATGTACTTAGGATGTTATCTATGTAATTTTTTGTAACAATTGTAATTTATGTCGACTGTCTCAAAATGGAAATAACTCCACATGTAGCTTGGATGGGTGAGATTTATGTAGGTCTGCATTTAAAATTTTAAAATGTGTTGTATATCTTTATCGGAAATATTTTTTTGTTAGCACAGCGCCAGGTGCACACACGTTAGTTTTTGTACACGTAGTCTATCTTTATATATTTCAATTGTTATGAGTTATTGATATATTCATATGTTTATGCAATCCTAGAGCTCTAGGACTATTTACAATTATAGCTAGGAAGTTTTTAAATGATTTGGAGAGTCATGTACCGTATCATATGGCATTATACTTTCACTTCTTTTTTTCATTTGATGGAATTAATTATTTACAGTTCCATCAATATTTGTCTGACTTTATAGTTTATTGGCAGTTATGGTAAAGGAAAAAATTCTCCCTGTGTAGATTTTTTAATATAAATCATTTTTAATGAAAGTGATTCAAAACTCACCGTACATTATATATTGATAATACTAACTATAAGTGCAAAAACAATATTGTAAATTATCTAATATTTTTTAAAGCATGGTTTCTTTGAGTGAATGAACTAATGTTCATTGTTTGGTGGTACACAATGCATATTTCATTAGTACATTGCATTTCAATTCAACACTATATATATATATATATATATATATATATATATATATATATATATATATATATATAAGACTTAAACATCGTTACCTTTGATTGAATAGGCAGGGAGCTGTACGACTGTTATATTCATAAAATGTTTTATTTGTTTTTACACGACATCAAATTTTCCCTTTTCTAACAAATGTTATTGGGCTAAAGCATTAACAATGTTTAGTTAACTCCTCATTTTGCATCAAGGCAAGCAATACAAAACTCTGGCACCGCCAAGTAGCACAAAGTAAATATGATTTCTTCCTTTGCAGAAATATTGTAATGCTAGCTACAAGAGATAATATGTATATAAAGTTTGCCAAACTAAGTCATTCTTGTTGTCCGTTAATTGAATAACAATGTTGATTCAGGATAAAGATATCAACTAGACAAAGAGCACTTCAGATAATTGGCATCCTCGAGGAATTGGAGAGGTGCACAAAAACCTTGCTTGGGACCAAAAGAAGAGCTCCGCTACATTTCCCATTATCGTCAAACAACTTGACCGGTTTTGCTGCCAACATAGTATCTCGTCATGAAACAACTAGGTTAGCGCGCACGCATACACACACACACTGTATCTGGTGCCCTTCTTTCTCGTGACCTGCTGTTGTGCATGTCAATGCAAAACACTGCTACCGTTGCTGTCCGACCCAAGCTGAGACTGCAGAGAAAGCGAGGGAAGGGTAGCGCCGTTCATGCCTGCATGTGTTTCACAGCATGAACACCGTTACAGCGTCTGCCTTCTCAGTCTGTCATGCAGTAACTTGATAAACACTCTAATGTACATAGAGCCTAGACGAGCAGAGTCTGACAGCACAAGTCACGATTTCATAGAGGTAAAAAAACAGGCAACGAGAGGGGTGGCTCGAGGTAGAGTCAGGCAGGCAGAAGAATCTGATTGGACATAGCAGAAATGTAAACATGCATGCAGCTGGGCGCGGCCTCAGTTAATACGTGGTTCTTCTCGCTTTTACTACCTCCATAGTGAATTATAACGTGCTTGATTGGCGTCAATAGAGCTGTTTCGCAGGTCATGGCGCGCTGGATGGTCCCTTCATATAGCGTGGAGCCAAGAAATTGCCTTACAAATTTGGGGTCTGTTCTTGAGCACCGCAAACTGCATTGTTTTTTCTTTTGAGCTGTTAACATTCCTTAAAGAAAGATGTGAATCCACTCCTTTTCTTCCCCATAGCTTGTAAAAGTTGATTCATAAGTCTTCCTTTCGGCTTTTGCAAGTGTCAATGACTCTATTTAAATTAGCTTATCGCTTAATCAATGGGCTGGCCATGAACTTGAACTAAGGACTAAAGCCTATTTCACTACCTCTTGTCCCAAGGTTCTCTCAAACTATGAACCTGATATTGTCCCAAAAGGATTGCAAATTAATTCCATAGTGTAACACCCTGATTTGCAAAAAAAAAACTAACGGAGCCCCCTTCCCCCGCCGCCTCACCCTCTTTCTCCAAGTGCCGCACCTCCCCACTTCCGCTCTCCTCAGGCCAACCGCTGCCCCCTCCGCTCGATCTGCCGCCGTCTACCCTGGCTTCCCATCGCAGCCGCCACCCCACCGCGCTCAGCGCCGCCGACCCCCACCTCCTCAGAGTCGCTGCCTGCCTCGGGCTTCTCCTTCCTCACCCCCGCGACCGCCGACCTCCACCTCGCCGAACCCTCGCCTCCTTCATCGTCGGTCTCCCCCACGCCCCGGCCGCTCGGGCCCCCGCCCCCGCCGGTCTTCGCCCGCGCCTCCTCCGTCCCGGCACCGAGCGTCGCGCTCGCCGGCGTCCCGCGTCGAGCTGCTCCGCGGCACGCCACCTCCTCCGCACCTCGCCCCCTCCTCTCGCGCGCCTCCTCGCCGCATACCCGGCCGCCGACGCGCTCCCTCCGCGCGCTCGCGTCCACGCTGCCGCCGCCTCACCTCCCCGCACCCGCGATCGCCGTCCTTCGCCACTCTCTCCATGACCCGCCCTCACCATCGCCGCGTCCACCTCTGAAGTTCTCGTGTCCTGGTTCCCTCGCCACTCACCGCGCCTACTGCGACCCCTCGACCTCTCCTCCTGCGCGCCGCCCGCGCGTCCTTCGCTTCACTGCCCCACGGCAGCTCGACCACCGCGCCCGGATGGGACACTCCGCCGCCGTCACCGTGCTCCTCGACGTCATCTCCGCGGTCTCCGGGTTCGTCGTCTCCACCCGGCGCTCCAATCGGGACGCCGGCAAGCTCTCCCGAGCATTTACCGACGCGGATCACCGCTCCCGCGCTTGCGTACGCAGCTGGAAGGGACATGATGGGGGGCCATGCTTCTGGTGGCTTGCTTGCAACTGCAGGAGCATACAAGAAGGTGTGTGTATGGGATGTGGATGGTGGATTTTGCACACATTGCTTTAGAGACCACGCAGGTGTTGTGACGTCAGTTATGTTTCACAAGGATCCAAAATACCTTCTGTTATTCTTAGGAAGTGAAGACGGCATAATGCGAGTATGGAATCTTGAAAACAAAATGTGTGTTGCTGTGCTCAAGGAGTATTTTTCAGGGATAACTTCATTGACATTGTCTGAAGATGGACAAACATTGCTTAGCGCTGGCAGAGACAAGGTTGTTAATGTGTGGGATATGCGTAAGTACAGCTCAAAGAAGACAATGCCTACCTATGAAATGGTAGAAGCTATTTCCTTCTTTGGATTGAGAAGTGGGTTCTTGGCATGTTTGGGTGTAGAACCAGCAAAAAAAGGCAGATGGCTATTTTATTACAGTTGGTGAACATGGAGTTGTGCGCGTATGGAGCTTAGAAAGTGCTGTTTGCATATTTGAGCAGCAGTCATCTGATGTAACCGTTACCTTGGAGAATGAGGAATCTAGAAGGGGTTTACATCTGTTATCATGTTGTCAAAAAGGATTGCTCTGTGTTCCTGTTGATAAGCAGTTTTTGTTCTATTGCCCCGCGAGAACTGATGAACAATACCTTGCTGATAGCTCATGCTTGAAGACATTTAAGGGACATACATCTAGTGTCCTGCAAGTTGTTTCCTTTCGCGTGGAGCTCAATTTGTTTCGTGCGGAAGTGATGGTCTAGTGAAGCTATGGACAATCCAAACGAATGAATGCATTGCTACTTATGACAAGCATGATGGGTGTGGCAGCCGGTTCTAAAAATAGAACCAAGTTAATGCATATGTGTGCCCAGTATGTTTATCACACATACACATGTAATCTACAAACTGAATTTAGAATATAACCACGAATAAATAGTGTTTAAGTACTTTATTACATCGTCTAATTGTCTCACTCATGATTGTCTATCTTATTTTTGCAGCGGAAGTCTCTAAACGATAGCGGAAATAACTAAATAGCAGCAGACTCCATCTTCAACTCTACAGGCATGTTGACGGTAGTTTGCACGCCTAGTATTCCTCATGTTTCTCGATGTACTCATCTTCTGTACCTGATGTTTATGTGATAATACAAGGGTGAGTACATGTCGTACTCAGCAAGTGCGGGAAAAGTATGACATGTAGCTTATAACAAGGTATGGAATAAAAGGGCTCATTGCAGCAAGCAAATTTTATTTCACAAACATGATAAAAACAGCACCTATTTCTAGGTGAGTTTAATCCCATCATAACCATGTTATACCAGCAACATTCATTCATCATAATTCACCATTTATCAAGTCTCAATCAGCCATTAATCTTTCTCAAGTTCATCTCATGCTTATAAATATTCATAACCATCTCATATTCATATAACCGAAGCCAAACTCGTTTTCATGACTCGAAAAAGTCCCAAAACCAATCACAATGACCATACCATAACCATACCGAATATCCATCCCAAGTTTTTCCTCTAATCATGTGAGTTGGCTAGGTGCTTGTGACCGGAAGCACGGCTATAATGATAATTTTACACTCTGCAGAGGTGACACCACTTAACCCACAAGTTTGTGATTTCGTCACCCGTTGGTGACTGCAAAAGCTCCATTATACCAGTACACAACCGTCGGTGTATAGCCAAGAGATCACAATATAGCCTTTACAAAGGGGCTACTAGATGTATGAACTCACTGAGGTTTCACCGGCAGGCTCGAATCACCATTCTCCCACCCACGGGCCCCCTCTTGTGCCATACAGTTCCTAGTGCAGTCCCTCTCGACTCCCATTTCCCGCGCCATCCACGGTCCATAACAAGCTAGCAACACACCTAATTAGTCATCTAAGCCGCATCCATATTTGGCCTTGTGGTGGCACTGTTTTCCTAGCATATGCTGGCATGAACCGGTCCTTAGATCTACGGCAAGTAAATCACCATCTCATTCAGCAACATCCACAAACCAAGCTTGCCTAGATCTCCCCCGATTCCATTCTCGTTGTCATTATTCATATGAGTGCAATAGCTAACTATGTTTTTAATTCAGCTTCCCCTATCCCATGATTAAGCAAAGCAAAAAGGAAAAACGACCATATTCGACTCATCAACTTTCCCGGCGACAACTATGGTTAACAAAACTAGTAAACTCCTATAAAAGGGTGTCCCATCAAGTTGACTCAAGCATACAAGTTTTTGCAAACAAAACAGTTTCAAAACATGAGATCAATATGGTCAAGGGGCACTTGTCTTGCTCCCATGGTTCTTGTTGCTCAAGCGTCTTGAAGTCTTGGTGTTGTATTTCTTCGTAGATGACTTCCTGAGCTTGTCCTTCTACTCATGACCACGCACATACAAAATTTACAGGAATCAAACATCATGCACAAACTTTACTCAAGATGCAATGGTGTAGATGAATGCAAATCTTATGGTGCTGTTTTATTAAACCACTTTGTATATGTTCTTGCATGTTTTAATGGGCTTTCATGGGGTTTTATGATGAACAAGGGTGTAGGTATCAAGTGTGGACGTGGTGATGATCTTGACTCAAGATCTAGATCAATTTCACTGTCAAAACCGATCAAAACATGATCTGTCCACACAAAAAAGTTTATGTTTGAAGGGAGCGAAGAAAATGGATGCGTAGAAACGGAGACGACGTCGTAAGATGGGTAACGAAGACCTACCTCACTTCCCTTTGGTGGCAGGGTCTTCCTCCTAGCAATGGCAGCAGCGGGGAATTTTTCTATGGAAGATTAGGGCAGGACAGATCGTCGGCTCTTTTCCGGCGACAGCGAGGCGTGATGGGGCTCGTCGGCGGGCTCACCGGTGGGGCTCACCGGCGACTGAACTCCGGCGAGGGGGGTCCAACTCGGCGAGTTGGGGGCTAGGGCCTCCAAGTCGCCGACTTGGGAGGGGAAAATGGAAAGGGGTTGCGGCCAAGGGTGGGGGGGGGGGGGGGGTTGGGTTCTATTTATAAGGGGGGAACAGAGTCCTACTCCAATTGGAGCTCAAATAAGAGTCCTAATTTGTTTTGGATCTTAACAAACTTATCTCTCGTGGTGCCGCAGCCCTTGGGGATTTTATCCCCAAAATGTGGGGAAAATTCCCCTTTTGGGGAATTGGGGAATTTAGAAATTTTGGGAGAAATTACGTCGGTACCCTTAGTAACGGGTACCCCCCGCACAGGAGAAAAACCGCCTAAGGACCTCGCCCCCTCCGCAAGGGTGAGCTCCAAGGGCGCCACATGTCCAGCGGGGCCGGACGTCCCTTCTCCTCAGGGGCGAGCTCCGAGGGCGCCACGTGTCCAGCGGGCCGGGCCTCCCTTCTCCTCAGAGGCGAGCCCCGAGCCTGCCACGTGACCAGCAGTGTCGGACCTCACCCACTCTGCAGGGGTGAGCTCCGATGGCGCCACGTGTCCAGCGGGGACGGACCTCCTTCTCCTCATAGGCGAGCCCTGGGCCTGCCACGTGACTAGCAGTGTCGGACCTCACCCCCTCCGCAGGGGTGAGCTCCGAGGGCGCCACGTGTCCAGCAGTGCCGGACCTCACCCCCTCTGCAGGAGTGAGCTCTGAGGGTGCCACGTGTCCAGCAGTGCCGGACCTCACCCCCTTCGCAGGGGTGAGCTCCGAAGGCGCCACGTATCCAGCAGTGGCGTACCTTACCCCCTCCGCAGGGGTGAGCTCCGAAGGTGCCACGTGTCCAGCAGTGTCGGACCTCACCCCCTCCGCAGGGGTGAGCTCCGAAGGCGCCACGTGTCCAGCAGTGTCGGACCTCACCCCCTCCACAGGGGTGAGCTCCGAAGGCGCCATGTGTCCAGCAGTGCCGAACCTCACCCCCCTCCACAGGGGTGAGCTCCGAAGGCGCCACGTGTCTAGCAGTGCCGGGGGAAGTGTCGACGGCGCACTTCGACAAATTGGAATCGGCTCATTTCAGCTATCTTTTTCCCATTCCCCACCATTTTTATGATTCTTTCTCCATTTCTATGGTTCCTTCCTCCATTTATACGGTTCTTTTCTCCATTTCTACTTCTTTTATAATGTTTCTCTACATGAAAAATGCATGCAATGCATGAAAATGAATTTGAGGGTGTTACAAACCTACCCCCCTTAAACTGAATCTCGCCTATCGAGAGTCGATAGAGTAGAGAATAGATGAGAGAATTCTGCCTTGAGGTCTTCCTCACGCTCCCATGTAGTTTCGGCTTCCATGTGATGGCTCCACTGTATCTTGCACCAATGGATCACTTTGTTCCTCGTGACCCTTTTCTTTACATCCAAAATTTGGACGGGGTGCTCCGCATAGGTCAGATCTTCTTGAAGCTCGAGCTCATCCATCGGTACTTGTTCTTTCGGTACTCTTAAGCACTTCTTGAGTTGGGATACGTGAAACACGTCGTGTACGACGGAGAGATGTGTTGGCAGCTCTAGTTGATAAGCTACTTCTCCTCGCTTGCCCAAGATCTTAAATGGCCCGATGTAGCGAGGTGCTAATTTGCCTTTGACGTTGAACCGTCGTTGGCCTCAGATAGGTGATACCTTAAGGTACACGAAGTCTCCTACTTCGAAGGTCAATCTTCTTCGCCTATTTTTCGCATAACCTTTTTGTCGTGACTGAGCAGCCTTCAAATTTTCTCGTATCGTTTGGACTTGCTTTTCAGCGTCTTGCAGCACTTTGGTTCCAAACACTTGGCTCTCTCCGGTCTCATTCTAGAACAGAGGCGTTCTACACCGTATACCATACAATGCTTCGAAAGGTGACATCTTCAAGCTGGCTTGATAGCTGTTGTTGTATGAAAATTCAGCATACGGCAAGCTCCTGTCCCAACTGCGCCCATGTTTCAAGGCGCAAACTCTCAACATGTCTTCCAAAATTTGATTTGTCCTCTCAGTTTGCTCGTCAATTTGCGGGTAATAAGCGGAGATGAAATTCAGCCGTATACCCATTGCTTCATGCAGCTTCTTCCAGAACCTAGAGGTAAATTGAGAACCCCAATCTGAAACTATCCTCTTCGAAACTCCATGGCGACACACGATTTGCTCCATATACAGCTCGGCTAGTTCTGCGATGCAGTACGTGGTTCTAACAGGAAGGAAATGGGCTGTTTTCGTCAATCGGTCCACAATAACCCAAATGTAGTCGTAACCCAACCGAGTACGTGACAATCCGACAACGAAATCCATGCTGTTGTCTTCCCACTTCCACTCAGGTACTTTCAATGGCTACAACAGTCCAGCGGATCTTTGATGTTCGGCCTTCACCCGTTGGCACGTGTCACATAAGGAAACATATTCAGCTATGTCCCTTTTCATACCATCACACTAATAGCAAGTTTTCAGGTCCTTGTGCATCTTTGTACAGCCGGGATGTATGGAATAAGGTGAGTCATGTGCCTCCTTACATATCATGTCGCGGATGTGCTTCACGTTAGGCACACAAATCCTTTTCCCTAACCAAAGCGTGTCCTTCTCGTCTTCCTTGAAGTCCTTTTCTATGCCTTGTCGGATTCTTTCCTTAATTTCCTTGATTTCCTCATCCGTTGCTTGGCCATCTCGTATCTCTTGTTCCAGCGAAGAGTTGAGTTCAATCACTTCCATCTCATTTAAGAACCCGAGATGTAACCGTTCGAACTCCTTGCGCAGCTCGGGCGGTAGCTCCCTAACTGTGAGTTGGTGACATGCTCTCTTTCGGCTCAACGCATCAGCTACTATATTGGCCTTTCCGGGTTGATAATTGATTCCAACATCATAATCCTTGATGAGTTCCAACCATCGACGTTGCCTCAAATTCAGATCCGTTTGCGTGAATATATACTTGAGGCTTTTGTGATCCGTATAGATCTCACATCGGTGGCCAAGGATATAATGCCTCCAAATCTTCAAGGCATGTACCGCGGCTGCAAGTTCCAAGTCATGTGTGGGGTAATTCAGCTCGTGTTTCTTTAGTTGTCTCGACGCATAGGCTACCACTTGTCCTTCTTGCATGAGCACACATCCAAGCCCTTGTCTTGATGCGTCACAATATATATTGAAACTCTTGCTCACGTCCGGCAATACCAAAACCGGGGCCGTGGTTAGTCTTTTCTTGAGCTCCTCAAAGCTTTCTTGGCACACTGGGGTCCACTGAAATGCTTTTCCCTTCATTAGAAATTCAGTCATAGGCTTCGCTATTTTGGAGAAATCCTTGATGAACCGTCGGTAGTATCCAGCCATCCCAAGGAAACTCCGAATATCTCTCACATTATGTGGTTGGTTCCACTTCAGAACATCTCCCACTTTTCCGGGATCAACCGATACTCCTCTCTCGGAGATGATGTGGCCTAGGAACGATATCTCCTTTAGCCAAAATTGACACTTGCTGAACTTGGCATACAATTGATGCTCTCATAGTTTCTGCAATGTCAATCTCAAATGTTCTTCATGTTCTTCCTCGCTTTTTGAATACACCATGATATCGTCGATGAAAACCACGACGAACTTGTCCAAGTACTCCATGAAGACCTTATTCATGAGGTACATAAAGTATACGGGTGCATTCGTTAACCCAAAAGACATAACGGTATATTCATACGAACCATACCGTGTTCAAAATGCAGTCTTGGGTATGTCGGAGGGTTTAATCTTCAGCTGGAAGTATCCCGACCGAAGATCAATCTTGGAGAAAATTCGGGCAGCTTTCATTTGGTTGAATAGGTCCTCTATACGGGGCAGCGGGTATTTATTCTTGATCGTCACCTCATTGAGAGACCTATAATCCACACACATCCTTTGGGTCCCATCCTTCTTGTCTACGAAGAGCATGAGGGCTCCCCACGGTGACGAGCTTGGGCGTATAAAACCCTTTTCTAGCTGCTCCTGAATTTACTTCTTAAGTTCCACTAGTTCATTAGCGGGCATCCTATATGGCCTTTTTGCTATAGGTGCAGTTCCAGGTACTAAATCAATGGCAAATTCAATGTCCCGGTCAGGTGGCATACCAGGAAGTTCTTCCGGGAACACATCTGAAAATTTTTGAACCACCGGAATGCTTTCCAATGTTGCTTCTTTGACGTGGTTCAACGCTGCCTTGTCGGTTGCCGGTTGGGCTGACTCGAACTCAATACGAGTACCATGCTCATTTGTCAACTGTACGCTCCTCTCAGCACATTGAATTACTCCGTTGTGCTTGATTAACCAATCCATTCCAAGTATTATATCAACCCCTTGGGAATCCAAGACAATAAGGTTGGCAAGAAAGTCTACCCCCTTATTTTAAGGTTTACTTTCGGACATACTATATTAGTCCTCATCTCTACACCGGGAGAATTAACCAACATAGTGCATTTCATGTGTGATATGGACAGATTATACTTGGCAACATACTTGGATGATATGAATTAATGCGATGCTCCGGAATCAAATAAAACAGTGGCTAGGTTGGAGTTGGCAAGGAACATACCAATCACGACGTTCTCAGCTTGTTGCGCTTTCTCAATGGAGACATGATTCACGTTGCCACGAGCGTAGTTCTGCTACCCATGGTTACCTTGCGTAGCTCCTCCATTCGGCCGTGGGTTCTATTTTGGTGTGTTGGTCGGCTGTCCAAGGCCTTTCTTCGGGCATTGACTTGCAAAGTGTCCCGCCTCTCCGCATGAAAAGCATGCTTTGTTGCCCAAAACAGCAGGAACGTTGGGGCGAGGCTGGTTTTGAGCATAGGCGCCCATGTTGGGACGGGGTGCGGGAGGCAAAGGCGTACAAGGTGCTTGCATAACAGGACGTTGCTGCGGTGGTTGATTAGGGCGAGGTGGGTTTGCAGGGCGGAAAGTAGAAGCGGACGAGCCATACTGTGGTGCAGCTGGTGGCATGAAACGGGGACGTATATTGCTCCCTTGTGGCTGGTATGGCATCTTCCTCTTGCCCTCTTGCTTAATCTCACGGATCTTGCTCTCAACCACTATAGCTTTGTCAACGAGCTTCTAGAAGTTTGCATAATCATTGTTGAGCAGTTGTACTTAGATCTCATTGTTCAGTCCTCTCATGAACAAGTATTGCTTCCTTTGATCCGAGTTGACGTCTTCGGGAGCTTACCTTGACAGCTGCGTGAACTTGTTGAGGTACTCATTCATGCTCTTCTTTCCTTGGCGGAGACCTTCGAACTCTTGCCTTTTAAGCATCATGACTCCAGCAGGGACGTAATGAGAGCGGAAACTCTCCTTGAATTCAGCCCAAGTGATTGTCTCCTGGTTGACATGAGCATTAGAGAGAGCGTCCCACCAGTCAGTGCCTGCTCCCATGAGTTGGTGCGATACGAAGAGAACTTTCTCCTGATCATTGCACTGAACAATAGCAAGCTTCTTTTCCATGGATTTCAACCAATCATCAGCCTCCATGGGATCATTAGCTTGTGTAAAAGTAGGTGGTCGAGTCCTCATGAACTCTCCCAATCTGTTGTGAACCGGCGATGGTGGTGGTGGTGACGGTGGGGGTGTAGGAACAGGGTTAGGATTGTTGTTGTTGTTGGCTTGCAGATATCCCAAAGTTTGTATCATAGTTTGCATGAGCTGGTTCTGCATAGCCATCAACCGTTCAAGGTTGTTTGCATCGGCCCCGGGATTAGCATTTTAGGAACTTCAATGTTGCCATCCTCTTGTGGTTCAGGGTTGCCATGGACGTTCCTCCTTTGACGACTAGCGTTCTCCCTCACCATCTGTGAGAGAGAGTGGAGCAGAATAGAAAATAGAAGTTTAGATTGGTCCCCCCAACTATATGCATCAAGGTGTATGAACTAAATATCTTCCTTTATTAATTTCAGCCTATATGAGGATGTGAACATATGCCAAAACATCTCACATCTCTCCACTATGTGTGGATGTGGACATTGGCCGAAGCGTCCCACAACTCACACCAACACACAAACACAACCAATCATCACAAAAGTTCAACACACCACTTCTATTCACGCTACTACAATTTAAACACTCCTATTACAGCTTATTCAATGGGAGTCCTAAACTTAATCATGAGAACCGTTGCTGTTCTCGCCGTCTGACGGGGGTGGTCCATACATGGGAGCACGCCATGGTGAGTCGGCAATCCATGTAGGGTTAGAGGGCGCTGGTGCTCCATTCGCTCCCGCGTTGGCGCGAGTCTCCTCTTGTTTCTCCAGCAAATATAACTTCTTGCGGAGGTAATGGATCTCTTCTTGTGCGCTTGCGTAGCGGTTTCCAAACTCCACGAGCAACCTTTGTGACTTGTCAGCAGCTTGTGGGTTGGAAAGGGCGGTCACATGGGGTCCAATGATCTCCCTTGTGCCACTCTTCCGACACGGGTGCAGCTCAAAAGTGGTACCCTCAAGCTGCTCATGGAAGGTGTAGCACAGTCCGGTGAGTGCTTCCCATGCAGCGTCATCAATAGCTTCTGCCATTGTAGCTCTCCATGTGGGTGTGAAGTGCCGAGTTACAACACTACCGTTAGATAGGATGGTTACATCAGCCTTCCACTCTTCATGTCCGCAACGAGGGACTTTCTTGAGGAGATATTCTGGATATAAGCTGCAGCAATCCAGAAATTCTTTGAGCTCCTTGGATATGTGTCCTCCTTCCATTCCGTCGGACCAAAATTCTTGAACTGAATGGTTGGCCCATTCATCACCTTCATTATTGGTCTCAGCAAGGGGTGGCTCCTCCTCGGGTTCATCTCCTCCCGACATAGCTTCATGAGGCTCCACGGGGTGTAAGCCCGCGTGGAACTTCTCCTGAGGTGCATACCAATGCCATTCTCATGGATCATCTTCCATGTCGTCTTCAAATGGCTCCACCTCTTCCGGGTCCTCTTCCTCATACATATAGCTATTGACTTCATCTTCATCATGAGGTTCTGTCTTCACCTCCTCCCAATATGGTCCATCAGACACCTCAATGGGGTTAAGTGCACTCCCACGTGGTGGTGAACGAGTACTTATGCGTGTCGTGCTCCTGATCACCGGCATCTATAAATAGGACATGAGAAACTTTAGAGAAGGAAGAAAATACTTCAAAACTTCAGAAGCTATGAAGCAAGAAAGCATAAGTGTTGTTATCCAAAAGAAGAGAAAAGAGGGGCTGAAAATGGCACTTTGCGGTGGCTGACTTGACAAGAAAAGTGCAGAAGCAAGCAATTTTCGAAAATAGTAGCTTAGAGGGGTGTACCTATGTGTTTTAAAGTGTCCATTCTACCTAGGCTTGCGTCCTACGGTTAACGTGGCCCTAATACCAATCTGTGGCACTCGGTTCCAAAAACGGAATTAAGTTAATACATATGTCTGCCCAGGATGTTCATCACACATACACATGTAATCCACAAAGTGAATTCAGAATATAACCACGAATAAATAGTGTTTAAGTACTTTATTACATCGACTAATTGTCTCACTCATGATTGTCTATCTTATTCTTGCAGCGGAAGTCTCTAAACGACAGCGGAAATAACTAAATAGCAGTAGGCTCCATCTTCAACTCCACAGGCATGTTGACGGTAGTTCGCACGCCTAGTACTCCCCATGTTCCTCGAAGTACTCATCTCCTGTACTGATGCTTATGTGATAATGCAAGGGTGAGTACATGTCGTACTCAGCAAGTGTGGGAAAAGTATGACATGTAGCTTACAACAAGGTATGGAATAAAAGGGCTCATTACAGCAAGCAAATTTTATTTCACAAACATGGTAAAAACGGCAACTATTTCTAGGTGAGTTTAATCCCATCATAACCTTGTTATACCAGAAACATTCCTTCATCATAATTCACCATTTATCATGTCTCAACCAGCCATTAATCTTTCTCAAGTTCATCTCATGCTCATAAATATTCATAACCATCTCATATTCATATAACCGAAGCCAAACTCATTTTCATGACTCGAAACAGTTCCAAAACCAATCCCAATGACCATACCATAACCATACTGAATATCCGTCCCAAGTTTTCCCTCTAATCATGTGAGTTGGCCAGGTGCTTGTGACCAGAAGCACGGCTATCATGATAGTTTTACACTTTATAGAGGTGTCACCACTTTACCCACAAATTTATGATTTCGTCACCCGTCGACGACTGCAAAACCTCCATTATACCAGTACACAACCATCGGTGTATGGCCAAGAGATCATAAAATAGCCTTTACAAAGGGGCTACTAGATGTATGGACTCACTGAGGTTTCACCGGTAGGCTCGAATCACCATTCTCCCACCCACGGCCCCCTCTTGTGCCATGCAGTTCCCAGGACAGTCCCTCTCGATTCCCATTCCCTGCACCATCCACGGTCCATAACAAGCTACAACACACCTAATTAGTCAGCTAAGTCGCACCCATATTTGGCTTTGTGGTGGCACTGTTTTCCTGGCATGTGCTGGCATGAACCGGTCCTTAGATCTACGGCAAGTAAACCACCATATCATTCAGCAACATCCACGAACCAAGCTTGCCTAGATCTCCCCTGATTCCATGCTCGTTATCATTATTCATATGAGTGCAGTAGCTAACCATGTTTTTAATTCAGCTTCCCGTATCCCATAGATTAAGCGAAGCAAAAAGTAAAAACGACCATACCCGACTCATCAACTTTCCCGGCGACAAGGATGGTTAACAAAACTAGTAAACTCCTATAAAAGGGTGTCCCATCAAGTTGACTCAAGCATACGAGTTTTCGCAAACAAAACAGTTTCAAAACATGGGATCAATATGGTCAAGGGGCACTTCCCTTGCTCCCGTGGTTCTTGTTGCTCAAGCGTCTCGAAGTCTTTGTGCTGTAGTTCTTCTTAGATGGCTTCCTGAGCTTGTCCTTCTACTCACGACCACGCACATACAAAATTTACAGCAATCAAATATCATGCACAAACTTTACTCAAGATGCAATGGTGTAGATGAATGCAAATCCTATGGTGTTGTTTTATTAAACCAGTTTGTACGTGTTATTGCATGTTTTAATGGGCTTTCATGGGGTTTTATGATGAACAAGGGTGTAGGGATCAAGTTTGGACGTGGTGATGATCTTGACTCAAGATCTAGATCAATTCCACCGTCAAAACAAATCAAAACATGATCTGTCTACACGAAAAAGTTTTTGTTCGAAGGGAGCGAAGAAAACGGGTGCGTAGAAACAACGACGACATCGTAAGATGGGTAACGAAGACCTACCTCACTTCACTTTGGTGGCAGGGCCTGCCTCCTAGCAATGGCAGCAGCGGGAGTTTTTCTATGGAAGATTAGGGCAGGACATATCGTCAGCTCTTTTCCGGCGACGGCGAGGCGTGACGGGGCTCGTTGGCGGGCTCACCGGTGGGGCTCACTGGCGACTGAACTCCGGCGAGGGGGGTCCAAATCGGCGAGTTGGGGGCTAGGGCCTCCAAGTCGCTGACTTGGGAGGGGAAAAAAAAAGGGTTGCGGCCAAGGGGGGGGGGGGTTCTATTTATAAGGGGGGGGGGAGAGAGTTCTACTCCAATTGGAGCTCAAATAAGAGTCCTAATTTGTTTTGGATCTTAACAAACTTATCTCTCGTGGTGCGGCAGCCCTTGGAGATTTTATCCCCAAAATGTGGGGAAAATTCCCCCTTTTGGGAATTGGGGAATTTAGAAATTGTGGGGGGAATTGTGTTGGTACCCTCAGTACCGGGTACCCCCGCCACAGGAGAAAAACTGCCTAAGGACCTCGCCCCCCCCCTCCGCAGGGGTGAGCTCCGAGGGCGCCACGTGTCCAGCGGCACCGGGCCTCCCTTCTCCTCAGGGGCGAGCTCCGAGGGCGCCACGTGTACAGCGGGCCGGGCCTCCCTTCTCCTCAGAGGCGAGCCCCGGGCCTGCCACGTGACTAGCAGTGCCGGACCTCACCCCCTCCGAAGGGGTGAGCTCCGATGGCGCCACGTGTCTAGCGGGGCCAGGCTCCTTCCCCTCAGAGGTGAGCCCCCGGGCCTGCCACGTGACCAGCAGTGCCGGACCTCACCCCCTCCACAGGGGTAAGCTCCGAGGGCGCCACGTGTACAGCGGTGCCGGACCTCACCCCCTCCGCAGGGGTGAGCTCCGAGGGCGCCACATGTCCAGCAGTGTCGGACCTCACCCCCTCCGCAGGGGTGAGCTCCGAAGGCGCCACGTGTCCAGCAGTGCCGGACCTCACCCCCTCCGCAGGGGTGAGCTCCGAAGGCGCCACGTGTGTCCAGCAGTGCCGGACCTCAACCCCTCCGCAGGGGTGAGCTCCGAAGGCGCCACGTGTCCAGCAGTGTCGGACCTCACCCCCTCCGCAGGGGTGAGCTCCGAAGGCGCCACGTGTCCAGCAGAGCCGAACTTCACCCCCCCCCCTCCATAGGGGTGAGCTCCGAAGGCGCCACGTGTCTAGCAGTGTCGGACCTCACCCCCTCCGCAGGGGTGAGCTCTGAAGGCGCCATGTGTCCAGCAGTGCCGAACCTCACCCCCTCCGTAGGGGTGAGCTCCAAAGGCGCCACGTGTCCAGCAGTGCTGGGGGAAGTGTCGACAGCGCACTTCGGCAAATTGGAACTGGCTCATTTCAGCTATCTTTTTCCCATTCCCCACCATTTTTATGATTCTTTCTCCATTTCTATGGTTCCTTCCTCCATTTATACGGTTCTTCTCTCCATTTCCACTTCTTTTATAATGTTTCTCTATATGAAAAATGTATGCAATGCATGGAAATGAATTTGAGGGTGTTACAATGGGAAGGTCTGGGCACTGTTTTCCGGCAGGAAAACTGGAATGCTTGCTACTAGTGGAACTGATTTAGTTCTTAACCTATGGCATGATTGCATCCTGGAAGATAAGCAAGAAGATTTTGAAAGTGCATCTAGGTAATCCCCGTGGGTTTTGGATGATTGATGACGACAAGATACTAATGAATTTTACTAAGTATGAACACAGGTGCTTATCAAAGGAATGCATGTGGAGTCTCTCAAGAAGCAAAAAGGAAAAGAAGAAGACTTGAAAGAGTAGAAAATAGAATTTTTTATTGAGTTTTACATCTTTGAGTTGTGTAAAGGATCTTCTCTTTTAGAGTGCTTGAGAATCATTAGAGAGCTCAAACTACAGTTAGAAAGTTAGAATCGTGAGAGAAAGTAGTCATAGGTATGGCTGAAAAAGGAAGACCGGACTTGTCCGGACTAAGGGCCGGACTAGTTCGTTCCAGCACGGACTAGTCCGTTTTAGACCGGACAAGAAGTCTCTGAGTGAGTTCGGACTTGTCCATTTTAGGCCGGACTAGTCCATTGTCGAGTGAGTCTGAGCCTTTACGAGACTAAGTCTCGGAAGGTCAGACTAGTCTGCCTAGTTGGTCGGACTAGTCCGCTAAGCGGACTAAGCCGTTTGGGTCCGGAGAAGTAGTCTCTGAGTGACTTCGGACTAGTCCGCTCCAAAGGCCGGACTAGTCCGGTACCTTCAGACTAGTCCGATTTAGGACGGAACAAAGGTTCCTGTGTGAGCTCGGACTAGTCCGAAGTTGGCTGGACTAGTCCGCAGCCCTAGATTAGAGAGCTTTTTAGACTAAGTCTGGTAAGACCGGACTAGTCCGCCCTTTGGGACGGACTAGTCGGCCCTTACCAGACTAGTCCGTTCTCATACGGAACAAAGGTTCCTAACTGAGATCGGACTAGTCCGCTCTTGGCCAGACTAGTCCGGGGTTTTATGACCGTTTGAATCCAACGATCACTAGACTTTAGTTGGTAGCCTTGTGACGTGGGTGGTCCCTTAAGAACGGACTAGTCCGGGGTTGGGACCGGACTAGTCCGGACATTAGTTGGTAACGGCTAGATGTCGGGATTTCTATAAAAGGAGACCCCCCCGGCTGAGAATTGAAACAAGATCAACCCAAGCGTTGAAAACTCGTTTCTAGAGCTCTTCTAAACCTCTTTCCTCGCCTTCTAGACCCCTAAGATTGGATCTTTAGGAGTTTGTGGTTTTGTGAGAGGAAAGACGTGGTGATCGATGTTTGAGCTCTCGGTTTGACTCTCTTGCACTCTGATTGTTAATTTGAGTTTTTGATTGTTGTATTTTGATTACTAGAACTACTTGGTTATTGAAGGGAGCCTCAAGTTGTGAGTAGCCCCTAAGAGCATTGTATTAACATTTGATTAATAGTGAAAGAGCCCATGCTTGATGTTGGTGATCGCTCGGTGAGGGAAGGGTTGGAAAAGACCCGGTCCTTTGTGGACTCCTCAACGAGGACGTAGATTCCTGTGTGGAATTGAATCTCGGGATAAATCGTGTCTCTTGGTTCCCTGACCTTCTCGCTTGGTCACTAGAATCACTTATTAAGCTTTCGTCTTAACACTTGTGAATTGTTCCAGTGACCTGCAATCTAATCATTCACGACTTATTAGAGAGATTGTTTGACTACTATATATCTTACGCTTAAACGAAATTAAAAGGAAAACCTAAAACACAATTTTATACCTAGACCGGACTAGTCCGCCCTCAAACCGGACTAGTCCGGCCTTCTTCAAGTTTAATTCGCTGCTTATAATAGTTTTAGGTTTTATTAGCCTATTTACCCCCCCCCCACTCTAGGCAACTTTCAATTGTTATCAGAGCCTAACTCTCCACAAAAGCTTAACTGCTTGGAGAGGAGATGGGGGACAAGGCCGGTAGCCAAATTGGTCTCATCAAGGGAAAAGGAGCAAGTACGAACAACTTTGAAGAACAAGGTTCTAACCCGCCTCCAGCAATTACTCCTCCACAAGACGTTTCAAGCTCAGAAGAAGATGAAGAAGTTCTTCGTCTCATGGCACTCCTCAAAAAGAAGGAGGAGGAAGCTAAGAAGAAAAAGAAGGAGAAGTTGGAGACGAAGCTCAAGAGTACTCAACAAGACTACTCGCGATATCCTTCTAATTATGAAAGTCTAAATTCTCACTCTAGTTATTTATCAATTCCTCTAGGCAAACCACCTCACTTTGATGGAACTAACTATACAATGTGGAAACACAACATGAAGTTGCATCTAATTTCCTTGACCCCAAGTCTTTGGCATGTGGTGTGTACAGGTATAGATATCCTCGAAGACGAGGATGAACTCACCCAAGAATAAGAACAACAAATCCATCGCAATGCACAAGCGGCGGTCGTGCTCAACTCATCTCTGAGCATTGAAGAATTCAACAAGGTAGATGGATTGGAGCTCGCGAAAGATATTTGGGACACCCTCAAGATCGCACATGAAGGAAACCGATCCGTGAGGGAAGCCAAGATTGAGATGATAGAAGGAGAGCTTGGAAGGTTCGCCATGAAGGAAGGCGAAACACCTCAAGAAATGTACAATCGACTCAAAACTCTCATCAACAAGAGTCGAGCTTACGGATGCAAGAAATAGAATGACCATGAGGTGGTCAAGGGAATGATAAGAGCTTTATGCCTCGCAGTGTGACCCTATGCACCTTAATCTGGGAAAGTTCAAACTTTCACTTGATGACTCTGGATGAAGTGCTAGGGAAGATCATTAACCATGAGATGATGGAGAAGGAATCCCAACACGTCAACGACCTAGCAAAGATCACTTCATCCAAGAAGAAGGGCATTGCTCTCAAGGCCACATCCAAGTCCAAGGCAAAAAAACACAACTCACAAGTGAAGATGAAGAAAGTGATGATGAGAGCACGAACATGGATGATGAAGAAATGGAATTCTTCATCAAAAGATTCAAAAGTTTGATGAGGAGAAGGAGAAGTCATCACTATGAAAACAAGAGCAAAGACAAGGGCAAGTCAAGAACAAAGAAGACATGCTACAACTGTGGTGAACATGGGCATTTCATTGTGAATTGCCCCCATAGCAAAGAAGATGACAAGAGAAAGAAGAAGGATGGGAAGCCTCAAGACAAGAAAATCTTTACAAAGAAGAAGGCTTATGAACAAGATCACATTGGAGAAGAATGGGACTCAAACGAAGAATCCTCCTCCGAAGATGAAGAAAAGGTGGCAACCATCGCCATCAAGAGGCCAACCACGAAGAAATCACTCTTGCCAAACAAGGGTGATTGGAAGAGCCCAAGCCACACATGCCTCATGGCAAAGGAAGGAAAGAGCAAGGTAATGTCTAAACCTTCCAAGTTTCATAATGTAAATTATAGTGACTTTGATAGTAGTAGTGAAAATGAATTCATGTTTAAAGAATTAAACAAAAAGTCTATAGCTAAAATGAAAATATTATCGGACGAAATATTTGAACAAGAAGAGCTTCTCAATCAACAAGAAGAATTGCTTATCCTTGAAAAGGAAAGAAACCTTGAGATTGAGAAGCTCCTTGAACTTGAGAGAGAGAAGAGTAGAGCACTTGAAAGCGAACTTGCCATGAGGAAGGAAACTTGTGTTGAGCTTAGGAGTAAGAATGTAGTACTTCAAGATGAACTTGTGAGTTTAACCAAAACTCACAAGAATCTTGAAGCACAACTTAACTCACTTAAGTCAAGTGTCTCAACTAATTCATTCTCCAAAAACTCTCTCTCAACGAGTATAGAATCCAACACTAAAACTTGCAAATGTGCTAGCATTGTTTTAAACTTAAAAAATGAGCTCAAAGAGGCACAAAGCAAGAATACACACAAGAGTGGGATCTTTGATAAGGAGAAGATCAAATATGCACGTAGTGCATACTCAATCACAAGATCTCCCTTCATCAAAGATGGACTTGGTTATACTAGGGTAGGAAAGAAAAACGCTAGAATCCTCAAAAATAATAGCAAATGCGTAGCCTTTGTCAAAGAAAACTCAAGTCATGACAAGAGTGACAACCTTGCATATATCTCACATGAAATTGCCAAAAATTTAATATCTATAGTATTTCATAATTTCGATGCATCTTATGTTCTTATGAAAAGCAAGTATGGTAGAGTTTATGCAAAATATGTTGGACCACTCCACAAGAGTCCAAAAACTTGTGTGTGGGTGTCCAAATGCCTTGTAACTAACCTCAAAGGACCCAACCAAATTTGGGTACCTAAGACCAAAGTTTAAATTGTTTTGCAGCCATACTCCTCCGGTGGCACTAAATGGGTGCTAGATAGTGGGTGCACTAACCATATGACCGGAGAGAGAAAAATGTTTGTCGAGTATGAAAAAAATGATGATCCAAGTGAAGGCATCTACTTCGGTGACAACAGCCAAGGAAGGGTACTCGGTATTGGTAAAATTGCAATCTCTTCTCAACACTTTCTTTCACATGTTCTACATGTTGAATCACTAGATTATAACCTATTATCCATATCTCAACTATGTGAGAAAGGTTATAATTGCTTGTTTACTAACGAGGGTGTGACTGTCTCTACAAGAAGTGATAACTCAATTGCCTTTAAGGGTGTGTTAAAGGGAAAGCTTTACTTAGTGGACTTTTCCATAGATAAAGCCCAACTTGACACATGCTTAATAGCAAAAACCAACATGGGGTGGTTGTGGCATAGAAGACTAGCCCATGTTGGAATGAGGAACTTACAAAAAATTCTAAAGGGGGATCACATCCGTGGACTAAAAGATGTTGTCTTTGAAAAAGATAGGCCATGTAGCGCCTGTCAAGCAGGAAAACAAATTGGAGCAGCTCATCCCGCCAAGAATGTGATGACGACAACAAGACCATTGGAGATGCTCCAAATGGACCTCTTTGGCCCTGTCACCTACATAAGCATTGGCGGTAACAAATATGGTCTAGTAATGGTTGATGACTATTCTCGTTTCACTTGGGTGTTTTTCGTGCATGATAAAGGAGAAGCTCAAGGTGTCCTCAAGAAGTTCTTGAGGAGAGCTCAAAACGAGTTTTCCTCAAAAATCAAGAAGATAAGGAGCGACAACGGCTCCGAATTCAAGAACACTCAAGTAGAAGAATATTTGGATGAAGAGGGCATCAAGCATGAGTTTTCGGCCCCCTATTCTCCCGAACAAAATGGGGTGGCTGAAAGGAAGAACCGGACACTTATAGAGATGGCAAGAACCATGCTCGATGAATACAAGACCTCAGATCGATTTTGGGCGGAGGCGGTCAACACCGCTTGTCATGCTACAAACCGCCTCTACCTCCATCGACTTTTGAAGAAAACCCCATACGAGCTCCTAACCGGTAACAAACCCAACATCTCTTACTTTCGAGTTTTTGGAAGTAAATGCTACATTCTCAACAAGAAGCCTAGGACTTCAAAGTTCGCTTCAAAATCCGATGAAGGTTTCCTACTTGGTTATGACTCAAACACCTACGCCTATCGTGTTTTCAATAAGACCTCCGGTTGTGTTGAAATTGCACGTGACATTGTGTTTGATGAAACTAATGGCTCCCAAGTGGAGCAAGTTGATCAATGTGTGCTAGATTAAGAAGAAGCACCATGTGAAGCACTAAGAAGAATGGGGCTTGGGAAAGTCCGTCCCCAAGAAAATGTAGGACAAGATGCTACAAGCTCATCACAATCGGCACCTCTCATTCAAGATCAAACTCAAGAACCCCAAGATCAAGACGGTCAATTTTAAGAAAGAGAAAATTGAAACCATGATGTTGATTAAGGGGGAGAAGAAGAAGAAAACCACTCAAGAAATCAAGTGCTTCACCCAAGAGTTCATCAAAGCATTCAATGGGATCACCTCGTTGACAACATCCTTCGAGATATCACAAAAGGGGTAACAACACGTTCTCAAATAGCAAACTTTTGTGCATATTACTCTTTTGTGTCGTCCTTGGAACCATTTAGGGTGGAAGATGCACTCAAGGATCCGGATTGGGTGGTGGTCATGCAAGAAGAATTGAACAACTTCACAAGAAATCAAGTATGGGAGCTAGTGAAAAGACCAAATGCAAATGTGGTAGCACCAAGTGGGTGTTCCGCAACAAGCAAGATGAACACGGACTGGTGACAAGAAACAAGGCCCGACTTGTGGCAAAGGGATATGCTCAAGTCGAAGGTTTGGATTTTGATGAAACCTTTGCTCCCGTAGCTAGGCTTGAGTCCATTCAAATTCTATTAGCCTATTCTACTCACCATGATTTTAAACTCTATCAAATGGATGTGAAAAGTGCCTTACTAAATGGTCCAATCAAGGAGGAGGTGTACGTGGAGCAACCACCCGACTTTGAAGATCAATAATGTCCTAATTATGTGTTTAAATTGCATAAAGCTCTCTATGGCCTCAAACAAGCTCCTAGAGCTTGGTATGAGTGCCTTAGAGACTTTATCGATGATAATGGCTTTAAGATAGGAAAGGTAGATTATACTTTCTTCACAAAGAATATAGATAATGATCTCTTCGTGTGCCAAATATATGCCGATGATATTATATTTGTTTCAATTAGTAAATCTTTTTGTAATGAGTTTAGTAAGATAATGACGGATAGGTTTGAGATGTCCATGATGGGAGAGTTGAAGTTCTTCCTAGAATTTCAAGTCAAGCAACTCAAAGAAGGCACATTCATTAGTCAAACAAAGTACACACAAGACATACTCAAGAAGTTTGACATGGACAAGGCCAAACCCATCAAAACACCAATGGCAACAAACGGGCACCTTGACCTCAATGAAGATGGACCAAGTGTGGATCAAAAGGTATATCGCTCTATGATTGGTTCGTTGTTTTATCTTTGTGCATCTAGGCCCGATATCATGCTTAGTGTATGTTTGTGTGCAAGATTTCAAGCATCACCTAAAGAATGTCATTTAATAGTCGTTGAAAGGATCCTAAGATATCTAGTTCACACACCTAACCTAGGATTATGGTATCCAAAGGGATCTAAGTTTAATCTCATCGGATACTCCGATGCGGATTACGCCGGATGTAAAATAGATAGAAAAAGCACCTCAGAGACTTGTCAATTTTTGGGTAGGTCCCTAGTATCATGGTCATCCAAGAAACAAAACTCCATTGCCCTCTCTACAGCCGAGGCAGAGTATGTTGCAGCCGGAAGTTGTTGTGCTCAACTTATTTGGATGCGACAAACTCCAAGGGATTATGGTTACAATATGAACTACATTCCACTCCTATGTGACAATGAGAGTACCATTAAGATAGTCCATAACCCCGTTGAGCACTCTAGGACCAAACATATAGATATTCGGCATCATTTTTTGAGAGATCATTCTATAAAGGGGGACATAGCTATCTCACATGTAAGAACCGCAAAACAACTAGCCGATATTTTCACCAAACCACTAGATGAAAAAAGATTTTGTGAACTTCGGAATGAGCTAAATATCCTAGACTCTAGGAATGTGAGTTGAACTTTTGTGCATCTAAATGCTAACAATTAGAAGTCTTTCAAAACTTTGTCACAATTTCAAAAAAAAATGTACGATTTTGAAAAACTTGTTGCCTCACTCTCATTCTTCTCCCATATTATTTTTATGGTCATCATATAACTGTGTGTTTTGATTATATATATATATATATATATATATATATATATATATATATATATATAATAGCAGGTGCAAGTTAATCCACCGCAAACATGGGCAAAATTCTAATATATAAGAATTTTTTTAGACTTCAAGAGCCGGACAAGTCCGGGCATCCTAAGTAGCCCGAGATGCAGCGGACAAGTCCACAGCGGACTAGTCCGCCCTGCACCCGGACAAGTTCGGACTACAGACTAGTCCGAACCTAGTCCGACAGACCGGACTAGTCCGGCCCCTAGAGACTTTACCTACAAGGGTCGGGCTCACCCCTTCGCTCTCTCTAATTCACCTCCACTCCACTCCTCTCCTCCAAAACTCGCCCCCATTGGCGATTTTGGAGCTCTCCCTCAAATCCCTCGAAGGAATCCTCGATTCAAGACTTGTGGAGCGCGGGGAATCCTTCTCCGACCATCTCCGCTCCTTTGATCCACGGATTTCATCAAATTTTTTCACTCTAAGGTACTTTTTGACCTAGCCTTGACTTTTCACGAAAATCTTATTTCTAGGTCATACCTTTAGTGCCTTAGGCCTTCTCTGATGTTCCTACGCCATATTGTTGCAATCCATCATAGTATTGTGACTACTTTACTGAATTAGTGATCAATTCACCTAAGTTAGGGTTTAAGACTGTAGAGTCCGGACTAGTCCGTACACCAACCGGACAAGTCCGGCCGGAGCGGACTAGTCCACCCCTGGCCCAGACAAGTCCGGCTGGTACAGTCTTAGCCCCTAACTTTGGGCCTGTAAACTAGTTCAAACGCAATGCTCTAGCATCTAAGTCCTTTTTTTCTCACCAGATCATGTTAGGACCCGGAGAGAGTCCTCTTCCAAACCCCGAGGCCGAAGCGGCCCGCCAAGCCGCTTATCGTGCGGCAGCTGTGGCAGAGGCACGAGAGGCTGCAGCAAGGGAGGCTCGGACAAAGAAACGGGCTGACAGGGAAGCACAAGCCTCTCAATCCGTTGATCCTCCAAGGAGGAAGAGGCTAGTGACCCTGAAATAAAAACAACATGTCGAGTCCCAAAGTTCAACCCAAGACAAAGGAAAAGGCAAAGCAGCTAATCCTTCCAAAAAAGGCCTTGGCCAACAGGGGACTCGTCATTCATGACAACCCTAAAAGGGGAAGGGAGAATCCCCCAGAAGGACCTATTCGGCCCCTTGAGAGGGCACCTCCAATGCACAATCCAAACCGCCAACCCAATTTGGCAAGTGCAACCTTCAAAGGGAAAGGAGCTGACAAAGCCCGAAGGTTCAGAGAAGAGGAGGTTTACAAGTACGAGAGGTCCACACCAGACCCTCGTTTCTGGTGCAACTTTCATTGTGACTACTATCGGCTCGTCTATCTCCCAGTGAAGACACCGGTAGTTGATGCTTAGTGGGTGCATTGGCCATACATGGCAAACAAGATGCATCAAGCTTTTGATGCAGTAATTGAAGCAGCAGAATGCCATGGGATCAAGGATCTGATGGATTTTCAGTATGATTGGAACATCGAGGTGATAGTCCAATTCTACACCACCTGCTACTTCGACACCTATGGAGACAGAAAAATCACTTGGATGACAAATGGTGTGGTATACTCGGTGTTGTATGATGAATTTGCTAGGATTCTTGGACTTGAGGAGCATTTGAACTATGAGATCATAGTTCACAATGAGAAGACCTTGGGAAAGGATGACTTGGATTTCATGTATCCCTCATATCTCACTTATGAGCCATCCTCAACCCACAACATCAAACCCTTCTTTATGGTGCTAAACAGAATTCTAAGGAAGACTCTAGCTCCAAAAGATGGGGATGCGGGGATGATACAAGGGTATCTTAGGAACTTGTTGAAGCTACTCAATGAAGAGGAACGATTCAATGTCTTCGACTACATATACAATGATATCTTCAACATCTCCTACACCCCGAACAGGTCCTGTGGATATGCTTCGTACATCATGTGCATGATAGAGAAAGTCACAGGCCTGGAATTTGCAAAGGATGTGAAGCACAAGAAGCTACGTCCTCAGATGTCGATTCCCCTTCCTCGTCCTCCTGTGTCTTTGGGCAGGAGCTCCTCTGCAGCTCCATCCTCCTCAGCTGGGCCATCCGTCCCTCCATCATTGAGTGGCTCATCTAGTGGGCTGCTCAAAATATTCAAGGCCATATTCTCCTCGTGCCGGAAAGTGAAAGTTCGCACGCAGAAAATGAAGCAACGCCAAGAAAAGTATCTCAATGCCATGTGCGACAAGATGGAGATACCTATGTATCCACTGTCATCAGATGATGACAAAGTGACAGAGTTTCTCGCTCTCACCGAGGACGAGCTTGCCTACTTTGGCTCCTCCTCCGCTGCTCCTCCTACCTCCCACACTCATCAAGAGGATGACAATGAAGACGAAGATGAAGATGAGGACGAGGAGACTCAAAGTGACCAAGCGAAGATTAAGATGGAGATGATAGCGATTAGGTCTTTCTCTCTTTTCTTTCCCTTTTTGGTGCATTGATGCCAAAGGGGGAGAGAATAAGGGGGAGTAGTCTAGTCGTAGTCTTTAGTCTCTAGTCTTGCTCTTTAAACACTCATTTTATGTAGGTTTGTAATGACTATGTCACGTTATGACTATGCTATTTTATGTCTTCATATTATGCCATATTGAAATATGTTTGTTCATAAATTTTATATCTTGCTTAATGCGATTAATGCTCACTTCAAACATCACACTTAGCCACCCCACCATAACACATGTATGAATGAAATCCCCAAAGAACTCACTCTTGTGCATAGTTTTTCCTTGACAATCTTTTGTGCACACATTTAGGGGGAGTGAACCATACATATGTGTTATGAAAACAATCTATCATATCTATTTATTGAGAATCCTAATGTATTGTCATCAATCACCAAAAAGGGGGAGATTGAAAGTACATCTAGCTAATTCCCATGGGTTTTGGATGATTGATGACGACAAGATACTAATGAATTTTACTGAGTATGAGCACAGGTGCTTATCAAAGGAATGCATGTGGAGTCTCTCAAGAAGCAAAAAGGAAAATAAGAAGACTTGAAAGAGTAGAAAATAGAATTTTTCTATTGAGTTTTACATCTTTGAGTTGTGTAAAGGATCTTCTCTTTTAGAGTGCTTGAGAATCATTAGAGAGCTCAAACTAAAGTTAGAAAGTTAGAATCGGGAGAGAAAGTAGTCATAGGTATGGCTGAAAAAGGAAGACCGGATTTGTCCAAACTAAGGGCCGGATTAGTCCGTTCCAGCACGGACTAGTCCGTTTTAGACCGGACAAGAAGTCTCTGAGTGAGTTTGTACTTGTCCGTTTTAGGCTGGACTAGTCCATTGTCGAGTGAGTCTGAGCCTTTATGAGACTAAGTCTCGGAAGGTCGGACTAGTCCGCCTAGTTGGCCGGACTAGTCCGCTAAGCGGACTAAGCCGTTTGGGTCCGGAGAAGGAGTCCCTAAGTGACTTCGGACTAGTCCGCTCCAAAGGCCGGACTAGTGTGGTACCTTCAGACTAGTTCGATTTAGGACGGAACAAAGGTTCCTTGTGAGCTCGGACTAGTCCGAAGTTGGCTGGACTAGTCCGCAGCCCTAGATTAGAGAGCTTTTTAGACTAAGTCTGGAAGACCGGACTAGTCCGCCCTTTGGGCCAGACTAGTTCGCCCTTACCAGACTAGTCCGTTCTCATACGGAACAAAGGTTCCTAGCTGAGATCGGACTAGTCCGCTCTTGGCCGGACTAGTCCGGGGTTTTATGACCGTTTGAATCCAACGGTCACTAAAATTTAGTTGGTAGCCTTGTGACGTGGGTGGTCCCTTAAGAACGGACTAGTCCGGGGTTGGGACTGGAGTAGTCCGGACTTTAGTTGGTAACGGCTAGATGCCGGGATTTCTATAAAAGGAGACCCCCCGGCTGAGAATTGAAACAAGATCGACCCAAGTGCTGAAAACTCATTCCTAGAGCTCTTCTATGCCTATTTCCTCACCTTCTAGACCCCTAAGATTGGATATTTAGGAGTTTGTGGTTTTGTGAGAGGAAAGACGGGGTGATCGACGTTTGAGCTCTCGGTTTGACTCTCTTGCACTCTGATTGTTAATTTGAGTTTTTGTTTGTTGTATTTTGATTCCTAGAACTGCTAGGTTGTTGAAGGGAGCCTCAAGTTGTGAGTAGCCCCTAACAGCATTGTATTCACATTTGATTAATAGTGAAAGAGCTCGGGCTTGATCTTGGTGATCGCTCGGTGAGGGAAGTGTTGGAAAAGACCCAGTCCTTTGTGGACTCCTTAACGAGGACGTAGATTCCTGTGTGGAATTGAACCTCGGGGTAAATCGTGTCTTTTTGTTCCTTTACCTTTTCGCTTGCTCACTAGAATTACTTATTAAGCTTTCGTCTTAACACTTGTGAATTGTTCCACTGACCTGCAATCTAATCATTCACGACTTATTACAGAGATTGTTTGACTACTATACATCTTATGCTTAAACAAACTTAAAAGGAAGACCTCAAACACAATTTTATACCTAGACCGGACTAGTTCGCCCTCAGACCGGACTAGTCCGGCCTTCTTCAAGTTTAATCCGCTGTTTATAATAATTTCAGGTTTTATTAGCCTATTCACCTCCCCTCTAGGCAACTTTCAGATTTTTCGTAAAAAGGAGGAGGAAGCTTTAAGAGGCCAAGAATTGGAAAAATGCAGTGTCAGATGCTTGTTGTTGGAAAGCTCTCTTGGAAGCTCCCTGACACGGATCGACACCCCAACCCCATCTTCGCCAACCGCCGGTGAGTTTCTCCGCCCTTGCCGACGTCGTCTCGTTTCATTCATCTCTCATAGCCCCTGACGACGCTAACGTCTTCGCCATGCACCACAACACGTCTCGGACCCGAAGAACGCGCGGGAAGGACATCCCAACAGTGCCCGAAGAACGTCGCGACTCCTCCACGCCGCGATCCGTTTTCCTCTCCTTCCCGAGCCGCACAAACCCTCTAGGGTATACGTGTACACGTGATGATCAAGAAACAACGTGAAGACTTTGAAGATCAAAAGTTCAATTTGTGGACTAAGCAACGATATAACAAAAAGGAAAGTATCCTTGACCACTTTGCACCTAAGCTAGTATGTGTAGCTAGAATTATTTACATTATCAATTGAACTATGAAACCCATGCTAGAAAGTTTCCCTAAATTTTCATTATCTTGTTCCTTATAGCCTAGGTTAGGAGTTATTCATTATGCTATTTATTTATTTATTTACTCATGCTTAGCCATGCTTAGCGTGGGATAAATGAGATATGAGATCATCACCTTGATTATTTACCCTTGAATGGAATATTATGAATTATGCTAGAGATAGGAATATAGGCAAGTTGGATGCTTTGGTTGGTGCTGCATGCACGAGACTCGGGTTTGTGTTTAGTGCTTGCCTAGGTTCTAAGGACCGGTTCATGGAGCATGTAATGGCTTTACCATGCCAACCACATGCTGAGGTCGGGCAGCTTGGCCAATTAATTAGGTGTATTTCTGACGTAGTGCGGGTATTTAGATGGTGCGGGGAATAGGTGTCAGCTGCACTACCATAGGAACCGCAAGACTCAAGAGGGGGCTACTGCAGCGGGGGTTGGAGCCTCCTGGATGCTGTTAGGGGTGAAACCTCAGTGGGCTCATACTCGTCGGGAATCCCTTTGTAAAGGCCTCATAGTGATCTCCTAGCTACACACCTGAGAAGTGTGAACGTGGTTCGCGGCCACAGGCATAATGGAGGTTTTTAGTCCACCCGGTAACGGGGGATGAAATCACTACATGTGGGTACAGTGGTGCAAACTCTGCAGAGTCAAAACTATCATGACAGTCGTGCTCACGGTCAAGAGCGGCTTGGACTTATTCATGATTAGAGGATGATGAAGTGAGAGGTTGAGGATGTTAAGCAGGGAGCTTAACAATGAAAATGAAGTTATGGTAGTTTGACATTGATGAAGGTACGATGGGATTGGGACAATTTCACTCATATAGTAAAATAGGTGCTTAATAAGCTAAAGTGATAGGATTTAATTGCGTAGTGCATTAACCAATGATTTCAGTCTTTTCTTGTTAAATGCTTGCATGTCATCAATTTCCCACACTTGTTGAGTACTTTATATACTCATGCTCTTTCCTTTTTCCTTTATTATAAATGTTTCTCAGTGAAAAGAAGATCAAATGAAGATGGTGAGATGGTCATGTTGCTGCCAGTCGATTTGTCTTATGGACGGTCCTACAGGTTTTTTCTCTTTCGCTGATATTCGAAACTCATTTAACGTATAAATGACATTTATATTCGATATAGAACTGTTTATCACTAATTGTCCTATATGTATGATTGAACTGATCCTGTCATACATGTAGATTGCGACCGGTTTTACTTTATATAAAACCAAGCGTGACAAATAGCCATTGGACTATAGTGACGGGATCATGGAGTACCAAAAACCATTGGGTGAATCGGTGCTTTAATAAAAATCTACTTCTCTTGTCAAACAATTGCAAGACCTACCCTAGTGTATGCGGACTTCATAAGGATACTAGAAGGCCAAAATTCTATGCATGCTAGTGATAGAGTAAAGACAACAATATACATTGCAAAGGTCACTAGCAAGGTAAGCAAGATAGTGATCAATCTACTATACTAGTTAGGTATGAAAGTGCAAAATCCTAGGTGGGAGTAAGTAAAGAGTAAGTCATGAGAGACTCATGAGTTCTTTTTTGTGAGGTCTCAGAACGTTGATGCCTTCCACTACTCTTTGTTGGACCAATCCCTCATGGATTCTAGGTCTTTCCCGTTGCTTGCAGTAATATCCACTCCTTGGGTATGCCCGACCCTCTAAGTGAGGTCATAAACGCTTAATATTGATGCTCACGAGAATGAAGGGCTCTAAACCGTATACAAATTTGATGAAAACTTTAATATAATCTTTGTTAGAAGCTTATGAATAAGTACTAACCATCCTAGATCCTGACAAAAAACAAGAGTAACAAACTAACCCGACCTCTCTCAAATCACAAAAATTCGAGAGGTGTATGAATGCCTTCACTACTCTTCACAAACACTAAAGATTATTCAAATCTTGATTTTGTGTTTCTTATCTTCCTTGTCCTTGGCCTCTACTCGGTTTCCTCACTAGTAAACTTAGCCAAGAGACCTCGTCAATGCACTGGTGACTATTTATCGAGATCCTTTCAGAAGTACTTATTGTCCAAAAGTACACTATAATAGAAACAGACTTTCGTATCACTCCATCAGAACCGGTTGAACAGGAACCACATTATAGATATTGTCAGTACAGGTTGTTAACCTCCGCGGCAGCATCACCCATTGAAATATAAAGAACTGGTGTAGATAGTGGATATCAGTATTAGCTCTTAACATGAACTAATACTAATACTTATTCTTACGTTCTATATCGGTTCCAAATAAGAACAGATACCGATATCAATACAAATAAAAACCAATTCATGACTAAAACCGATACTGATATTGGATGAACTTTTGTACCAGCACTTCAAGTATGTGTTTACCTTTAAGCTGGATTGTTCTACATTTGAATAATATGTTCTTGTAACTTATAAGCAACTGCTTGCAATTGTGTAGTTTTCACTAGGCCCTATTGTCATTGAATTACAGGTCGACAACATGTTTGTCCTAGACTCCAAAAGAAAACCAAGTGAGCAATGAAAAAAGCTTGAATACGTTATACAAAAGTAAGTAATTGTTTAGTATTGTTTTGTAGTTACACGTTAAAATGATTGAACCTAATTCAAGTTATAATTGTTAACTAAAACATGTGTAGTGCATATAAGCTCTATACAAAAAGCCGCGGGCGTTCCCTACATTCACAAGAGAATTAAGTATCAGAACCAACTACACCCCTTTTTAGAGGCAACCAAATGGAAATAACTTGTGTGGATTCTATATACTTGATGTCATGATTACATTCACTAAATGTGTACCATGTTTGTCCTTGATCTAAGAGTTGAGGAAGACACTAATTGCTTCTTTTGTATATGTCACATTTTAGTTCCTACATGCGTCTAAATGATTTGATATATTTGATTATTGAATTGCAGCAATATGATCTCAATAAAGATTCTCTCACACCAGATACACCCTCACACTATAAGAAAGACTTCTAGATTTTTTCAATGAGCATGTTATTAAAGAGTTAGGTAATTATCATGTGTTTTGAAATGTTGCAGGAGATCAAGCACCTTCACATACACCAAAGAGCTATATGTCTATCTCTTCTTCAAGACAGAAACATTGTTCAAGATCATTAATTGGTCGAGAACATGAGTTGTTTATATGTTTTATGAATCATTGTTTGGTTTTATACATAAACATGACTCATTGTTCTATCTATGATTGTTGTTGATATATTTTGAGCTTATTTGTGCTACTGTTGTTTATATATTCTTATTTCATTGTTTTGTCTGTGATTGTTGCTTATATGTTCTAATTTTTCTATTATTTTTTATAAAGTTGAATTTAATAAAATGTTTTTTCAATTGAATACTTATCATTATTGGTTCGTAACTTGAACAAGTTCTGATAATCAAATTATTAATATTGATTCATAAGATGAGCCGATACTGATAATCGACCTAGCAGTACCGGTTTTGAAATGGAATTGCTCCTGATAATTGACTTATCAGTACCAGTTTCTAACAAGAACCGGTTTGGAAAGACTGACTTATATGTTTCGGTTTGAATTTGAATCGCATCTGATAATCGACTTATCAGTACCAGTCGTAATGAGCCAGTTCAGAAAAGTTGACATATCAATACCGGTTTATAATGAATTGAAACCTAACTACATGAAATTATTGATCTGATGAAAGCCTAAAGCGGGACCTTCATCTTCATCATATAGTGCACACACATTAACAATGAAATCATATCTTGCTCATTGGCTTGAACCGCCATATGTTCTAACTGAGCTGTATGATCCCACTCCTGATAGAGAACTAAGCACTTTCCATATTCCATATTGAAAAAAATCTTCACACCGCACAGAGGGCCCAAAATGTTGTGGCAAGTAGTAGCAACAACTAGTCATATGTTTTAATAATGAACACCGAGACCTGTGACTTTTAATAAATGAGTTTGTGGTTCAGTAGAAGTCCCAAAATAGTCAGCAAAAACCTTGTCACGTCGACCTTAGTCGCGCATATGGAGTGGTGCAGCCAAAACCATGTTGACACCTTCTAATGGGTCTTCCTGATTTTGAAGAAGAACCAACCAAGCTTGATATCTTGATCAAATAGAGAATGGAGGAAGTGGAAGGCAGTATGCAAACCAAGGACAATAGAACAAGGTGATGGATGTTTGGGTAGAGGAGGCAATGTGATAAGGAAAGATTTGTCATTTCTTTTTCTTGTACTGTCTTTTCATCGTCGACTCTTTCTATTTTACTCCAACTCTTGCCTTTTTACCTCCCTATCATATGGGGTGTCCGTTGCAAAACACCTTCGACATACTTTTGTATCATTAATAAAATATTAAGAGGATTCGTAAGAAATGATGATAATTTTTCAAAACAATAATATAACCTATGAAAATAAAAATTGTCTACAAATAACGTAGTAGGTTTTGAAATTACCATAGTACAAAGATGGTTACCGAATTGGGTAGCTCCGGCCACCTCTTTCGAAGGCGGCGACGGCTACCCGCTCCTGGACAGCTCCCCTAACAACTCGCCTCAGATTAGCCGAGCACTTGCTGCATGAGCGTAAATCCCCCTCGTCCTCTCTTTCTTGCCATCGCAAAATCCTCAAATCTCTCAAATTCTTGTAGAAAAAATCAAGTTCCCGACCTTGGCTCTCACAGGTCTCGTCGTTGTAGTGGACGACAGCGCAAGGATTGAAGCTCCGGTGCCGGCCCGCTCCCGTCATCACCGTGTCTGCTCGCGCCATGGAGGCGAGTCTGCTTGGGAAAGATAATTCTTTAATCGTTTCTCCCGCGTGGGGAGCGTCGACGCCCTAAACTAAAGACGGTTTCGGGCACCGGTTGCGCAATACACCGTGGAAGGCTTAGGCAGACTTACACCCGAGATCCAAACGGCAGATTTATTACAGTTACTAATACATCAATTACTTCTTCCGTTTCAAATTATTTAACTCTAATTAGTTCAATTTTAAACTAACTAACATCAAATAATTCAAAAACAAAAAATTAAACTAACCAACATCAAATAATTCAAAACAGAGGGAGTACATCATAAAAGTGCAGAGCTTATTTGCTCCACAGGAAGAAATCAACTAGGCAGTATGGTCTGAAATACCCCTGTACGAAGAAAACGCTGTATCAGTTGGAAAACGGCTACACCAAAAATACCGCCCCCAATCCCTACATGGCAAATATAAAAAGCATCTGGAGCGAAATGAAATGGCATGTGGAATATTAAAACGCCTTCCATTGTATATCTTTGCTTCTCTATTACAAATGAACCCAACTGCTATATTTCATCAGCTGTGTGGTGGTATATTTCTACTAAGATTGGATTTCTCCGTAACTTGCAGAACAGGAAACGTTGCCAAGCAGTGCCGTATATGGTGGCCCCCAACACCATGTAGTTGTACCAACCTCAGGAAGCAAATCATCAGCAGAGATCACTTTAAGGGTGCAAACAATATCGACGAATTGTGACCACCGAATCCGAATGAGTTTGATAGTGCCACTTTCACGTCGCATTTCTCCTTTTGTGGACCCACCAGCATGTTGACATCCTAAGTCACAATGGACATTTTTTTGTGTAAGAACAATAATGGAATAGCATAATTATGTTTACATTACTTATAAATGAAATAAGTCAATGGGCTCAGAATTGAGCATAGCTTTTAACACTAGGCTATAACAGGAATTCAGTATTGCTTTAGTGTATGCCAATTGCCAAGCCTCAAAATAAACAACAAAAAACTTATGACCAAAGCTATAGAATTGAAAACATGCTTCCTTGCGTTGACTGCAAGGGATCCACTTGATCCCATAAACAATGCAGACTAGAATCAGTAGGTTTGTTGGTTTTACTCTTTTATTCTCATCTTATGTCGAACCAAATCAACCTGGCATTAGCATTCCATACAGGGTATATTTGGTGAAATGTATGACCAAAATGGGTTCAGCATTCAAGAGTAGTAGGTTCCGAGTAAAGAAGAAATTTACCACATTTTTCTCTGGGTTATCCAAATTGATATTTGGATGGATCCAACCTGTTCTTATAGCCTGCAAGTACACAAGGCAATAGATGAGGATAACATGATGAAATCAACCATATGCATCAAGACTTCTGATGTATATATCCAGCGCCCTTACATTTATGCTCATTAATGTCAGCACTAATTTATAATAAATCCTAATAAAACGATGGCACAAGTCATATAAACAACAGCCTAACATGCTATAAATAACCATGTTGCTGTGTTAGCAGTTATAAGAGTACTGGTTGTTGGATATCACATACCCAACTATATCTTGAAAAGCACACGTTGGAGTGGTGGTGGAATCGTGGGTTTAGATGATTGTGAGATTAATGGATGTGTGCATCAGTTTTTAAGACCATAACGCGAGGCATGACGACCCACACCTCTCACAAACGCCTAGGCGGTGCTTAGGTGCTCATGATGGCAAGGCAACGCCATAGCCTAAGGCAACAGCAAAACAGAGGCAGGGAGTAGGAAAGAAAAAGAAAAAAAGGAAAGAGGGCAAGGAAGGAAATGAGAAGGGAGAGACGTTGACCAAGCTCACAACGCAGCAGCGCTCCAGAGTCTAGACTCCACGTTTGCTGCACCACCGCCATGCACCTACACTTATCTCCCTCCCTCCCTCCCTGTTGCACTGCCAGCCACTAATCTCCATCCCTCACACTTTCCTGTGCAGCCATCTCAGATGTCAGCCACCACACCCCCTTCCAGATCAGACTAGGAGTCCTCGCCAGAGACTGGAGTAGGTGGCAGGGGTGGGGAGAGGTGGGTCCTGTTTTTGTTGAGGTCGGGTAGACATGAAACACAATAATTATATATATATATATATATATATATATTTCAATGAAGTAAAAGAGAAGAAGAGATGTATGAGTAACAAGAAGAAGAAAAAAGACTAAGATTCTGGGACATGAATTGCTACTTTTCATGCGGTCCTATCATGAGCTAAGCCTTTGGATACATTCCAATCTCTTAAGTCTCGTTTTACTGCATCCTTCCAGGTAAACCTTGTTCCTCCTCTACCCCTCCTAATATTTTTGCTACATCTTAAAATCCCACTGTTAACTGGTGCTTCTGGAGGTCTCCGCTGGATATGTCCAAACCACCTTAGTCGATGTTGGACTAATTTCTCTTCAATCGTCGCCACCCCTACCCTATCACGATTTGCCTCATTCCTTATTCGGTCTCTTCTCGTGTACCCGCACATCCACCGTAGCATGCGCATCTTTGCGACGCTCATTTATTGGACATGTTGCCGTTTAGTTGGCCAACATTCCGCCCTATATAGCATCGCGGGTCTAATCACCATCCTATAGAACTTCCCTTTTAGCTTTTATGGGACCTTCCTATCACATAGAATTCCAGAGTCTTGTCGCCATTTCATCCACCCTATCTTGATCATGTGGCAAACATCCTCATCAATATCGTCATTGCTTTGTAACATTGATCCTAAGTATCCAAAAGAGTCCGTTCTAGGCACTATTTGTCCTTGTAGACTAACATTTCCCTCCTCACAACCAACACCACTAAAGTCACACCTCATATACTCGGTCTTGGTCCTATTTAGTCTAAGCCCCTTAGACTCTAAGGTTTGCCTCCATAACTCTAATTTCTTATCAACACCATCTCTAGTTTCATCTACCAGCACTACATCATCAGCAAATAGCATGCACTAAGGGATATTGTAACACCCCGAAACCTGTTAAGAGGGGAATTTAAAAATTTTTAGACGTATTGCATGTGGTACAAAGATTCAAATTCAAACTGGAATTCAAATTAAACTCAAAACAGAAATGAAAAAGAAAAAGAAAAAAATAAACCTCCCCGGCCAGTGGGCCGAAACCCACCAGCCGGCCCACCCAACCCCCGCGCCAGCCCGCAGCCGCGCGCCCGCGTACCTCACGCAGACAGACGGGACCCACCTGTCATCCCCGACCTCCCGCTCGCGCCGACCTCGGACTCTTCCCCGCGCGCACGCGATTGTAACCGACCGGATTTCCGCGTCCCTCAGCCCGACTCCCGGTCCCAGAAGGCTCCAGCTCGATCTAAACAAACCCGCCGCCCTTCCCCGACAATATAAACCCCGGCATCTCCCCGTTTTTCCCCCACGATCCGCCGTTTTTCCTTCCGGTGAGAACCCGAGTTTCCCCGGCCAATTTCGCTCGATCTTCGCTCGGGATTTCTGATCTAACTCGCTGATCTTGATCCACCGCCTTCGAGGAACCGCGCAGGTGCAGAAAACTCGGAGGTTTGCGCTTTAAACACAGCGCCGACGAGCCTCGCCGTGAATTCACCTCGGACCTCGTCGCCGACCGCTTTCCAGGACCTCCGAGCTCAAGAAAACCCCCGAGATGAGATCCCCGACCTCCCCTCTACCGATCTATGCCATAAAATCCCAGTTCTAGGAAGAATTGACGAAGATCCGAAGCTCTCCGACGAGATCGCCGCCTCCCGCCGCCCGCGCTCGATCAGAGCGACGTGGCCGTTTTTGCGCCGTCTATTTTAAACCGCACGGTAGAATTTAAATCCCCGCGTACCGGTTCGACGTTATAATCTTAGCCATCAGTTTTAAATCGGACGGTCCACGTCAGCCCCGCGTTATAAAGGCCGGGATTCTTACGCGCTACCCCCTAGGGTTCTCGGAAAATACGAGCTAGCCCCGCAAACTTTTGATCTAGCCCCTGGAGCTTCAGAAATTCATGTAAATTCAATTAAAAATCAGTTTTAGCCCTGGACTTAATAAAAATTTACAAAACCCCTCTGTTATGCATAGTTAGGCCCCTGAAAATTCTTAAAACAATAAAATGGACCCTGTAGTAGGGTGAGTTTACCTTTTTAACCTTATGTGATATTAAATTTAGGAATTTGAATATGTGATTAGTATTTAAAATTTAAAAGATGGGACAAACACATTGTAAATTCAAATTGAAAACTTCACTAGTACTTGGAAAACTTTGGAGTGAGATAAAAATAGATTTTTGGCTGAAATGAATCTGTCTAATTGATTATTCATATTTATTAGTTACAGGGACACATTTTTAAGTAGAGAATAATTCTGAAAAATTAGTAAAATAAATGTAAAATAGTTCACATTAGAGGAGAAGTTCAAAAGTATATTATTTAATATTTTAGACCCAAAACCTATTCTGTTTAGATGAGGTGTCTTAGTATTTTCATAATAAAGTTCACATTTAGCCATAGGAAATAAATCTGAAAATAAATCTAGAAAATGATAAATGAAGTTTCCAAAATCCAAAGAATTCAGTTTAGGGTTGGTAGAAGGTCTGAAGACACATTTGGAGTAGGAAAATACCTTCCATGCATACTTGGTAGCTAAAATGTGTATCAATTGAATATAAGGAATTTATTTAAATTGGAAACTCATATATAGTATGCAAACATAAATATGAATGCAAAAGTAGAAATCATATGCACATGTTTAAAAGTGCATGTAAGCCAAAATCAACACACATAGAGTAACCACAACACATAGAAATGTGAATGGCTTTCATAAATGTGAATGTGTGGTTTGTATGAAGTGAAAGTGTGAACTATGTCTTATGGATTGTTGTTTTCTTTTGCTATGTGTGATGGTATGAGTAGAACCTGCTCCAGTGCAAGTTCTTCCTTTCCAAGATCAAGACTACTCATTCCCAGAGCAGCAAGAAGAAGGCAAGTGTCCTTGACCACTTTGTTCCTATACTAGGATGTGTAGATAGAATTATTTGCATTGTCAATTGAAATATGAAACCCATGCTAGGAAGTTTCCCTAGAATTGCATTATATTGTTTCCTTGTAGCTTGGGATTGGGATTTATTTTATCATATCATTTATTTACATACTTATGCTTAGCCATGCTTAGAATGGGATAATTAGGATATGAGATCATCAGTTTATTTACCATACTCTTGAATGAGATGTTATGAGTTATGTAGAGGTAGGGATCAAGGCAAGTTGGATGATTTGGTTGGTGCTGGGTGCACGAGACTCGGGTTTGTGTTTAGTACTTGCCTGGATCCTAAGAACCGGTTCATGGAGTATGTAAACTGGCTTTACCGTGCCAACCACATGCTGAGATGGGGCAGCTTGGCCAATTAATTAAGTGTATCCCCGGCGTAGTATGGGTGTGCTTGGATGGTGCGGGGAATAGGTGTCAGCTGGACTACCATATGAACCGCAAGGCTCAAGAGGGGGTCACTGCAGCGGGGTTGGAGCCTCTTGTATGCTGTTAGGGGTGAAACCTCAGTGGACCCACGCTCGTCGAGAATCCCTTTGTAAAGGCTTCGTAGTGATCTCCTGGCTACACACCTGGGAAGTGTGAATGTGGTTCGTAGCCACTGGCATAATGGAGGTTCTTTTAGTCCACCCGGCAACAGGGGATGAAATCACTACATGTGGGTACAGTGGTACAAACTCTGCAGAGTCAAAACTGTCATGACAGTCGTGCTCACGGTCAAGAGCGGCTTAGACTTATTCATGATTAGAGGATGATGGCTTTGGAAGTTGAGGATGTTAAGCGGAGAGCTTAACATTGAAAATGATATTATGGTTATTTGATTATGATAATGGGATGGGAGATTGGGACCATTTCACCTGTGTAGTAATGTAGGTGCTTAATAAGCTAAGGTGGTAGGCAATAATTGCGTAGTGCTTCAACCATGAGTTTAACCTCTCCTTGTTCTAGCCATGCATGACATAACTTTCCTACACTTGCTGAGTACCATCGATACTCAACCTTGCATATTTGTTGGTTTATATTGCTGCTCAGGTCAAGAGAATGATGTGGGGTTTAATGATCAAGACTTTGGACCCGAAGAAGGTTTCTAGGTTCATGGAGTCCCCCGGGCAACGCCTGTGACGGAGCCCACAAGAATAATTATTCCGCTGCTATTTTATTTACTTGTTATGAACTTATTATCGTCCATCGAGACATGCTATGTAAGACTTACTTATATTCGACACCTGGCTTGTAATAAATGATGTTTCACTATTTGTCATCGCATGTATGAGAAAATGATCCTGGCATACATGTGATATTCACTCGGTTGTTCTTCGGAGAAACCGGGTGTGACAGATATCCCCTTGTATATCCTTCGACACCTCATCCATCACCAAGGAAAAGATGTATGGGCTCAAATTTGATCCTTGATGTAGTCCTACCGTGATAGAAAATGCATCACTCACTATCACTTACGTGCACCTTTGTCCTAACATTATTGTACATATCCTCGGCCCTGACGATGTCCCTATTGAGGTGTGGAGATGTCTTGGGGACGTCGCAATAGTATGGCTCACAAAGCTATTCAACCACATTTTTCGGTCAAACAAGATGCCTGAAGAATGGAGGAAAAGTATATTAGTACCTATCTTCAAAAATAAAGGAGATATTCAAAGTTGTACTAATTATCGAGGTATTAAGCTTATGAGTCATACTATGAAGCTTTGGGAGAGAGTGATTGAACACCGCCTGAGGAAAGTGACCAATGTCACTAAAAACCAGTTTGGTTTTATGCCTGGGAGGTCTACAATGGAGGCGATTTTCTTGCTTCGTCAGCTTATGGAGAGATATAGGGAGCAGAAGAAGGACTTGCATATGGTGTTCATCGACTTGGAGAAGGCGTACGACAAGATACCAAGGTCAGTCATGTGGTGGGCACTAGAGAAACATAAAGTGCCAACAAAGTACATTACCCTTATCAAGGATATATACAATAATGTTAGGACAAGTGTGCGCGTAAGTGATAGTGAGACTGATGCATTTCCTATCACGGTAGGATTACATCAAGGATCAGCTTTGAGCCCATACATCTTTTCCTTGGTGATGGATGAGGTGTCGAAGGATATACAAGGGGATATCCCTTGGTGCATGCTCTTTGCTGATGATGTAGTGCTGGTAGATGAAACTAGAGATGGTGTTGATAAGAAATTAGAGTTATGGAGACAAACCTTAGAGTCCAAGGGGTTTAGACTTAGTAGGACCAAAACCGAGTATATGAGGTGCGACTTTAGTGGTGTTGGTCGTGAAGAGGGAAATGTTAGTCTACAAGGACAAATAGTACCTAGAAGGGACTCTTTCCGATACTTAGGATCAATGTTACAAAGCAATGGCGATATTGATGAGGATGTTTGCCACAGGATCAAGGTAGGGTGGATGAAATGGCGACAAGCCTCTGGAATCCTATGTGATAAGAAAGTCCCACAAAAGCTAAAAGGGAAGTTCTATAGGACGGTGATCAGACCCGCGATGCTCTATGGGGCGGAATGTTGGCCAACTAAACGGCAACATGTCCAACAAATGAGTGTCGCAGAGATGCGCATGCTACGGTGGATGTGTGGGCACACGAGAAGAGACCGAATAAGGAATGAGACGATTCGTGATAAGGTAGGGGTGGCGCCGATTGAAGAGAAGTTAGTCCAACATCGGCTTAGGTGGTTTGGACATATCCAACGGAGACCTCCAGAAGCACCGGTTAACAGTGGGATTTTAAGAGGTAGAGAAAATATTAGGAGGGGTAGAGGACGACCAAGGTTGACCTGGGAGGAGGCGGTAAAACGAGATTTGAGAGATTGGAATGTATCCAGAGACTTAGCTCATGATAGGACCGCATGGAAAGTAGCAATTCATGTGCCAGAATCGTAGTCTTGTTTTTTTTCTTTTTTTCTTTTCTCTTTTTCTTTTCCTTTTTTCTTATTTCTTTTCTCTTTTCTCTTTTTCCTTTTTCTTTTTTCCTTTTTTTTCCTTTTTCCCCCTTGTTCTCATATCTCTTCCTCTGTTTTACTTCATTGATATTGGGTTTCATGTCTAGCCGACCCCAACAGGCTTGGGATAAAGGCTTGGTTGTTGTTGTTGTTGTTGTATCCTTGATAAGGGTAATGTAATTTGTTGGCACTTTATGTTTCTCTAGTGCCCACCACATGACTGACCTTGGTATCTTGTCATACGTCTTCTCCAAGTCAATGAACACCATATGTAGGTCCTTCTTCTGCTCCCTATATCTCTATAAGGTGACGAAGCAAAAAAAAATCGCCTCCATAGTAGACCTCCCAGACATAAAACCAAACTGGTTTTAGTGACATTTGTCACTTTCCTCATGCAGTGCTCAATCACTCTCTCCCAAAGCTTCATAGTATGACTCATAAGTAATCCCTCGATAATTAGTACAACTTTGAATATCTCCTTTATCTTGAAGATAGATATTAATATATTTTTTCTCGATTCTTCAGGCATCTTGTTTGACTAAAAAATATGGTTGAATAGCTTTGTGAGCCATACTATGGCCACGTCTCCAAGGCATCTACACACCTCAATACGGACATCATCAGGTCCGAGGGTCTTTCATCCTTTTTAAGACCTCTCTGACCTCAAAATCTTGTATCTTCCAAACGAACCGCCTGTTGGAGTCATCAAAGGAGTCATCCAACTCAACCATAGTGCTCTCATTCCCATCATTGAATAGCCTATTAAAGTAATCCCGCTATCTATTCTTAATTTCTTCATCCTTCACTAGAATGCGGTCAGTCTCATCTTTGATGCATTTAACTTGATTAAAATCCCTCATCTTTCTCTCGCGAATTTTTGCTATCTTGTATATGTTCTTTTCACCTTCTTTTGTCTCTAGTCTCTCATATAACTTATCATAGGTTTGTCCTCTTGCTTTACTCACAGCTCGCCTTGCATTTTTCTTGACCTCTTTGTACTTCAGCATGTTGCTTGCGCTTCTATCATGATGCCAACTCTTGTAACACTCCTCCTTAATGGCCTTTTTACATCCTCATTCAACCAAAGTGTATTTATCTACAAGTTTCTTTCCTTTTATCACACCGAACACCTCACTAGCTACCTTCCTAATACAAGTTACCATCTTCACCTACATACTATCTGCATCTCCATTTTCTGCCCAAGATCCTTCTGTGATCACCTTGTTTTTAAAGGATTCTTGTGATTCTCCTTTCAACTTCCACCACTTTGTTCTTGTGATTTTGATACCATTGTCCCGCAAAGAACATGTGTGAAAGCGAAAGTCAACTACCACAAGCTTATGTTGTGTCACAACACACTCCCCGGGAATCACCTTACAAACTAGACACTCCCGTCTATCCCTTCTCCTAGTGAGGACAGAGTCAATCTAGCTAGAGTGTTGGGCAGTACTAAAGGTCACTAGGTGAGATTGCCTCTTCCTAAAGAGGGTGTTAGCTACCAACAGATCATAGGCTACGGCAAAGTCTAGGATGTCCTTACCCTCTTGATTTCTATCACCGCATCCAAAGCCTCCATGTACTCCCTCAAATACTACGTTAGTTGCACCCACATGATCATTGAGATCTCCTCCTATGAGGAGCTTCTCGGTTATCGGTACACTACTAACCATATCCTCCAAGTCCTCCCAACTCTTAGCACTGATGTTGAGCCCAACTTGTGGGGCATAAGCACTAATGACGTTCAAGACAATGTCCCCAATAACTATCTTGATTAAGATGATCCTATCCCCTCGTTTTCAAACATCCACTACTCCATCCTTAAAAACTCTTATCTATTAGAATACCTACGCCATTCCTAGTCTCAGCCGATCCAGAATAACAAAGCTTGAAACCGGTATTCTCGACTTCTCTCGCCTTTTGACCTGCCCATCTAGTCTCTTGTACACAAAGGATATTTACTCGTCTCCTAATGGCAACATCTACTAACTCATGTAGTTTTCCCGTCAAGCATCCTACATTCCAACTACCCACTCAAAATTTATGTTCCTCGGCTAGCTTCCTTACGCTTTGCACCCGTCAAGTAAGATGCAAAGACCCTTGTTCACTTATCACTATATCCGAGCGATGATGTAGCGCGTCACTAAGGTGGTGACGACCCGACCCTTGCCCACTTAACAACATACCCGAGTTCCGATATGGTGCGTAGCTAAGAGGGTTACACCCCAACAAATTTCTATTGGGTTTCATTTTCATGAGAATGGCTAAGTGTAGTTGTTGGCTCGCCAAGCCTATCACAACCCCTCTTCCTTTACCCGGGCTTGGGACCAGCTATGTCATTACAACATAGGCGGAGATTTGCTGGCTAGGTCACTTATCATTTTTTCCTCTATCCCTAGCACCACTCCCAGCTTTTGCCTATGTGGTTAGGACACCAGGCCTCCTAGAGTGCCTTGTTTTCTAGGCATGACAACTAGGCAACACCTTAAAAACTACGATGTGCATACCTAGTTGGTGCAGAGGCTGGAAGTTACACTTCCATTTAAAAGTATGGAGTTTTGAGGAATTGCTAACTTAGTACTTCCCAATGAAAACTTGGCGAAACATCTCTAATGGCCTCTGAATTGGAAATGAACAACAGTCACATTGAAAGTATCTAAAAACTGCAACAGCTATAACAAGTTCCTTATATGGTTAGCACCTCATCTAAGAACAACTGATGTTCTTACTGTTGCCTATCTCAACCCCAAATAGATAAAATATCATCTAGATACCCAGTGTTGAAGGCTCCCACACATTGTGGGGTCTGGGAAAGCCACATTGTGGGGTCTGGGAAAGCGTTATTTCTCGACACCCTTACCCATGTTTTTGCAGAGAGGCTGGTTGGAACCCAAGACTTCAGAACACAAGTGAAGACACACTACCACCGCGTCAGGTCCGCCCTTCCATAAAATATCATCTAAGTGCAGGAAAAAATGGTTGTGGATTTATAAATTTAAAATGCATAAAAAAGGAAGCACCTCTCATATGTTCCAGTTTTCAACTTTAAATTTGAACAATAGGATTGATTAATTATTGTTGTTGGCCCATTACTACCTTGAGATGGACTTGGCGACAGATGTTAAACAGTGTTGCTGAATTTTATCAAAGACATTATGCAATTTATATTGTAATGCATGGAACTTCACAAGTTTTATGGATGAATTCAGTAATTTTAAACAGAAGAGCATACTATTTGTTAAAATAAACCATTGCCATATTTTCTAATTCAACCCCATTCCGTTTCCTCTCTATTCCAAATTTGTGCAACTCCACAAAACATCAAAATGTACAAAACAACATCAGCAGGAATATATCGGTCAAAGCTTCAATGCCAAATGCGAGCTTTTAAAAGAAATACAGGATGAAACTAGAGCCTTCAATTAATGCTTCATCATTAAATCTATTGTGTGGCTCTAAATTTTTAATGCAATGTCTTATCAAAATTATGAATATTTTGGAGCAATACGGTCCAAAAAGGCTTTTTTAATATGGGCACCCACATTGTATGTACCTAGGTAACTAGTAAAGAATTAGTAAACAGCTCTACCAACAAACTTAGTCAGAAATGATTTGAAATATGCTTATAGTCACGCTACAACTAATAGGTATGGGAACCAACTTTAGTCATGTCTGATAGGATTGAGACTTCACCTCAAGCAACTATAAAAACGAAGTTTAAAGTAATTTAAGTGTTATATATAGTTTCTGTTACATGAATGAAATGGTCATAGCCCCGTATGACGACAATTAAGTGATAATACTATGCACGTTTCAGATACTATCATACATCAAAGTCCTCTTTTTGGAGATAAGGTTAAACAAATAGGCACACAGCATGCTCATTTATGAATCCTCCACTCCCTCCGTACTTAAATTGTTGTCGTTAGCCATTAGGACAACAATTTTTAATTCAATTTTGAACTAGATTTATTGTCCTAACGACATCAATTTGAGAACAGGGGAAGTATATTATAAGAATAAATAGAACTAAAAAATGTAAGTATGCCATTCAGAGCTGTAGTCGTGCAGTGGGTTTTCGAAAAATATATAGTAGATTCTTTGAATGAAAAATATATAGCATAAAACAAGTCTGCAAAAACATAACTGTTAGCTACTAATTCCTATTATTGTATTAAGCTAGTATAAAAAGATAACATTTTGGATATACTTTTTAGAGAAATATACACATTTCATTTTTCATATTTCCACTCTAAATATTTATGGAGAAACTGGTGGGCAAACTTTAAAACACCAAATGTGAGCATCCCAAAACAATGTCACCTTTATTTCACTGGAGAGGAGTATTTATGTGTGAAATAGCAAACATTGAAGATGAAACTTCCTACTCTATTCGCTAAGCTAATATGCTTTCGCTAGCATGCCTAGTCCATCTAAGAATCAAAAGCAAGTTGCTATGTGGTGCTTTCACGTGCCATAGTTTAAGCACTGGCGCTGCTCATCTGTTTTTGTTGTCGTATAATATACTAACAAACTTTGACAGTAAAGTGATAACATTGATGGTATATTGGGAATACACCGCTGCTACACAGAGTAGCAAAAGTCAATCTCCAACCGAGGGAAAAAACAGGGGAACTCGAGAATGAAATACCCACCTTCATCTCTATACATGTTGTATGGCTTATGTTACCCTATAATCACACATTGTAACGTTGCCTACTGAATTTGACTTTGATGCTTAACACTACCTATCATACTATCAGGTAGCTTTCGTTTCCAGTACATATAAGTTGCCGCGCTACAAATATTAGAGATTTTGGCCAATTTTCCATAATTGTGTTGCCATACCGGTATCACACATCCATGTCTCCTAGGTTTTGTACTCAGCTTTAGCGCAGACATGATATTTGTAAAGGTTTTCTTTATCTAAACTTGACTTCACTACACGGTACAGAAATGATATATTAGATAACTAAAAGCAGTGTAGTTTATATCTTGCACCAACTGTCCTCAACAAAGGGCATACTCGATCAGTAGCTCAGCAGATAGAACAGCAGCAGCAGCAGATAGCAAAAAAAACATTTAAACTTAGAACCCATAAAGAAACTGTGCTACAGTGCCTAATCATAATGGCGACTTTATATCAAAATGTCAACAGCACACAATTAACCCTACTAGAAAAAATTGCATTAAGCTGCTTACTTGTATAGCAGCAACAGCTTCTATTCCACCTGCGGCTCCAAGCAGATGGCCTGTCATTGATTTTGTTGAATTTACTCTCAACTGCAATATATATTATCAAATCATTTAATCAGCTAAGTTGAGGACAATAAAAAAGATTTCAAGACTGAAAAGCATAGAAGATTTCTGAAAGAAACAGATATTGCCTGAGGATTCTGCCCAAAACAGTGGTTCAGAGCTTCAAATTCTTTCAAATCACCCATCTGCGTAGATGTTGCATGGGCATTTATATAGTTAATGTCTTCCTTCATCACTCCAGCATCTTCTAATGCTTTTTCAATGCAAAGAATAACCCCTCTCCCTGGCATTGCATTGCGTAAATGAAATACTAGAAAACAGTCTGAAAATATTAGGAGGTCTTTTTACCTTCAGGGTGCGGCTCTGTCATGTGGTATGCATCACAGGTGAAACTTCCTCCCAGAAATTCAGCATACATTTCTGCACCTCTTTGCTGCAGAAATCCAAGAAAATTATATGATATAACTTATAAAAATATCAGTATAACCCAATTCGATAAATGGGTCGAACAGAATTGCAAGAATGGAACCTTTGCATGCTCAAGTTCTTCTAAAACTAGCACACCAGCCCCTTCTCCCATGACAAATCCATCACGATCCTTTGACAGAAAAGGAGAAAGAACATAAGATTTCTGTTGACCCAAACATTCAGCAGCCAAAGAAATACATGAACCAAGCCAGCAATTTCTGGTAAATGTAATGAATGTAATGTAAGGATATACATAAATCAAATTATATGGCAAAGAAGCAGAGATTATGTTCAAATTTTCTTCAACCACTAACCATGTCCCAAGGCCGAGAAGCTTTTGTAGGATCACTGTTTCTCTGTGAAAGAGCTCTACAAGCCACAAAACCTCCCAATCCTGCACTTTAAAACAGAAATTATCAAAACCATAGAGTCCATATTCATGCAAAATTAGGTCCGAGTAAAATGAAACAATAGCAATTGAGAGAGAACGTGTCCCAAAATAATCCGAATCTTACCAATTGGGATGATTGGTGCATCAGAACCACCACAGAGCATCAAATCCTATTTGTTTACATTAAAATTGCAATTATTAGGATCCTCATATTGCAGAAGAAATCACAAGAAAACAAAGTTACTTACAGCTTCCCCTTTTCTGATATGGTTAGCTGCATTCAGAATACAGAAGTTACTAGTAGCACAAGCAGTAGAGATAGAGTAGTTTGGGCCCATCCAGCCCTGCTTATGGAAATCAATTTCAGTCTTTAGGAATTAAAGTGTATACTAAGGAGAAAAAACAAGGAACACAATGAAACAGTATGAAAGGAAGAATCATATAAAGTACCAGATCCATAGCAAGTATAGCAGAACCCATGTTTGTGGTAGCAAAAGGTACACAAAATGGGTTCATCTTCTTGTAGGAGACTCTCAATGCTTCAATAGCATCACTAAAAACCTGCTCAAAATAGCATCAGAATTCATAAGGTGGGTTTTAAAAATAAAAAATGGGCCTCAAAATTCTGCTCTCATCAGTTATTTGCAAGAAATGTAAGGAAGAACCAAACCTTCATGCCACCCATAGCAGATCCGATGAGAACTCCACACTTTGATTTATCCAACTCGTTCATGATTTCTTCAGTGATTCCAGCATTTTCCAATGCCTTCTTTCCAGCAGTAACCAAATATTGCATGAACTTGTCCATTCTCTTAGCTAACTTTGGGGCAACCCAACCATCTGTGGCAAACGATTTGATTTCTCCTGCAATTCTCTACATGAGAAGTAAAATATGTAAAATACTGTGAATATTTCTTCGCTACATTGTGAAATGAACCCGAAAACGGCTATCCTTAAGAAAATAGATACCGTGGGATAGTTAGAGCAGTCAAATGCCTCTATCTCGCTTATTCCACTGAGACCTTGTAGAAGATTATTGTAGAATTCATTTGGATCATGTCCTAGTGGTGTCACTACACCCATGCCAGTGACAACCACCCTCCTTTGTTTTACATCAGTTCTCTTGCTTTCCACAGCGCCCCTTTCAGGATGCAAAGCAACAGCCATGGCCATACCTGCAATTCACAAGGATCTCATTCATACTATGGACAATTAACACGACTCAACATGTATGAAAAATAGACAGGGGAAAGTATATGTGGCCAGAACAAAATCTTTCATCAGAATTTGGTCCTTCTTCAACAATCAATATATTGTCATCTCTCTCAGTGATGTAAGTTTTCAAGGCCATAATTGATAAACAATATAAGAAGGGTGGACCTGGTGCAGTGGTAGTGTGTCTCCACTTGTGTCCTGAGGTTTTGGGTTCGAACCAGCCTCTTTGCAAAAGCAGGGGTAAGGCTGTCTAGAGATAACCCTTCCCCAGACCCCACATGTGTGGGAGCCTTCGGCACTGGGTACGCCCTTTTTTTAATTGATAAACAATATAAGTTGGTTTTCTTGCACATTCCATCCAGTATGATAGTGATGGGCTAATGGTGCCATAGACAAAACCAGGCATGGCTGCAGAAGTGTCAAAAGTAAAGAATGCAAGCTGCCTTTGTTTGCTTTGTCACCGACACCAGGTTTACCCATTGATTGTGAAACTCCCCAGTTCCTCTCGTTGATCAAAATCCTAGGTTAGTACAATTTCAAGGAAGCACAGGCAATCAAACCTAATTATTGCAAACTCAAATACCAAGTAATTGCAAATGACCCAAGGGCGAACCCAAAACTATACAAAATACTATACCAGGATGCCAGCATCAAGCAGGATATGATCCTCGCACCCCTTACATCATAGGTGTGCACACGGACAATTTGACACCTGGAACCATATTAAATCTCACGTCTTTTGCGCCTCAAGTCGCAGCAGTGATACTTCAAGCACCCATTGGCAAATTTTACAGTTTATTACAGTGGAACAGGCAAGAAGGAAACTTTTGACAACAGGAAACAGAAAATGGCGTCACCTGAGCGCGACCCGCCACGGCGCGGGGCACCGAGGCGGCGGCGGGAGCCGAACAGCCCCCCTACGGCGTGCCTCCGCTGTTTCGCCTTCTCGCCGTCACCGCAGGACGCGGACAAGCAGGCGGCGACGAGCCAGGTGCACAGCGGTGGCGCCACTGCCGCCTCCATTGCTCACGGCCCGGATCCTGACAGCCTGGATTCGCGGCGAGGGAAGAGGCGGCGACGCATCCACCGGCCCAGGAAATGGGGCGCCGGGAAGCAGAAATGCAAGATGCGCGCGTTGCGCGAGCGATGAAGCGGGCAGGGTTGGTTCGACGAAGCGGGGGACGCGGCGACGGGCGACCTCTAGCAAGAGAGGAGGCGGCTTGGGCGCATCTGGAAGGTGGCGGACCGGGCAGAAGCCGCCATTGCCAGGTGCTCAACTGGGGGTATGTGGTGGGGGGAAGTGAAGTTTAATAGGGAAGGAGAAAATCCAAGTATCCGGCACTGGAATTTTAACCATTTTGCAAGGATTTTAAATTTAACCCTTTTCGAGAGACTTTAGGGGAGTTTATATTTTCTCTTTTTTGATGAATTATTGTTTATCTTTTTTAATGAATTTTGTATAATTGGAAATATAGTGAAAGAGCCTAGGACAGGGAGACAAGTCTTGTTTGGGATTTCGTACGGGTATGAATGGAGATTGGAGAGCGACAGAGATGTTATCATCATATACATACAATTGTGTAATTAATTTATTAAAATCACATAATATTTATTCTATGATTATTGTATTTTTCTAGTTAAATTCTCTCACACTAGCAACACAAATTAATGAATAATTCTCGTAAGAGATTCAGATAGTGTGGTATTGAAGAGGTGGTTGCATAATTGTACTTGTATGATTATATACCAATTGTTGTACTCTATATGTTCAGTGGAATAGATATAGAAAAGAAGGATTGTTGACAGGGAGAGGGTGAGATCTACTGGAACCTTATCCTCTACTTAGGGTAAAGGCACCAGAAAACAGTAAAATGAGTCCATAAATAATATCAGTACCTTTAATCACTATGTAAAATTTACTGTGGCAGAAGAACTGTAGCTGTTGATCTAATCTTTCCTACGGTGGAACGGTGAGCTAAAGTCACAACACACTTCCTCTACCATAAGGTAGAGGATCTCAATCTTGTAGAGGCTATATGGAGAGAGCGGTAAAATTTGTACCTATGGGTATATTACTATGCAGTGAGTGTTTATGATCTAAATAATATACCATTTATATTTAAATTTAAAACTTAAACTCTTTATTGAATTTATAGATATAGTGGTCAAAACTCAAAACTACCGTTAGAGAGCATATTTGCTTTTGACAATCTCATAAATTTTCCCTTTACAATTATTTGTTTTTATGCTTCCTTTGTCATTAAGGAATGAACACCTAAAACGATCGGCTATGGTCTGAATCAACGAGAGTGTGATACTTAAAATAAAATAACAATTATAGGGAGGTTGCATCCTGTAACTACGTCAAAATGATAGCCTACTCAATTGCTCCAGTTTTGTTGGTCGTCTAACCTAAGCAATTGACCTATCTTTGCCACATAATTATAGGGCATTGGCGTTTTGATCATAGTTTTGGAGCCCAATTGTGATTTAAACCTTGATTTTAAAATTTTGTATTACCACAACCTTTTTCACTCGAACCTCTAGATTATTACAAGTTCGTTTAGTGCCTATAATGGTGTTAACTTTGACGTGGGAAAATAATTTTACCTTTTGACACCACAGTTTTGATGTTAAACATTGTGTTTGTACCATTGTTTTGACTTGTCATTTGATAAAAATATTTTTTCTCGACATCGAGTGGCTAAATCGATCAATGGAACGAAAGAAAGTGAGTGGCATTTTGGTCCTTTTATGATTTTCAAATGTTTTCTCTTTTTTTATTTTTTATTTCAATTCAATTGATGGTGTTAGTAAGTTATAATAAACGGTGGATTCAGGTGAAAAATTTTAGTAAAAAAGTAGAAATTCAAATCAAGGTCTAGATAACAATTGTACTTGAAAACTATGGTCAAGACACAATTGTTCCTATAAGTATTATTGTTGGTTGAACTATTAGTTAATCACCAGCTATGGCCCTATGTCATAATTTGATACTCTCACCGTTTCGAATTATTTGACGTTGGTTAGTTTAAAATTAAATTAACCAGCGTCAAATAATTTAAAACAGAGCGAGTATTGTGTTTCAAAACCAAGAAATGTAATCTAAAGCTTCTATTGGGAATGGGGTAGGCAAATGGATGGTCACATGATGGCGTACATTGCTTTGGGGGTGGCGGCGGTAGAGAAAGGATTTTTAAAAAGGGATATTTTAAAAACAAATTTACAAGATTGGGTGACAACTCAAAATATTATAAAAATGGGCATGAATCGCCATAGAGAAAAGAATGGACAGTTTCAGGGAAAAAAAGAGAAAATGACTGAGCCAATCCAAAGAGGGACATGGGGATCAATTGCATCCAGGAATTGACACGATAAAATTTGGTTAATTTTGAAAATATTGCAGAAGTTTGAACATCTGATAGGCACATAAAAAGATAAATGCAAGGTAAGAAGAATAGTATGTTTTAGAAGTTGAACAGAAAATATATAGAAGTACTAGAAAAGTTATTACATGTCCTTTTGCTATTTAAAAGAAGCGCTGAAAGCTATAAATGACCAAAATATTTTATGTAGGGTGGCTTTCAACTGACAACCAAACAACCGGCCAGTGAAACGAACTAAAATTCCATACAATGGTAACATGTATTCCCTCTGTTCTGAAATAAATGACGTTTAAAATAGCAAATTTAGTTTAAATTGAACTAGATTTCTTGTCCTAAACGTCATTTATTTCAGAACGGAGAGAGTAGAATACAACAAATAAATGAAATTAGGACATCTCATTATATACTAGGGAAGTAAAAGGAGAAGCCGAACAACCGAGAAATTAAGCAGTACAGGTTTAGAATTATGTCAATTTGTTACAATGCTACTATGTCTCAGTTTGTCACAATTCGTGCCCCAGAATTCATCGAAACACCTTTGACCTTATAATACACACATAGAATCAAAATGCATTTTGGAAAAATGCAAAGCTGTCATATAAACTTAGAAAATAACAAATTGAATGCTTGTGCAGGCTCCAAAAATATATATAGTTACGCATATTTTTTCTTTTTTCCTAGGTCACCTACATTCTCTTATCACCCGGGAGCAGGTATGGATACTGAAATTAAAAAACTCTGTTGACCCAACGTGAATGAAATAACATAATTGTTCGCATGGCCTTGCCGATTTTAGGAGCTGCTATATATATTTTTATACTTGTGTAATTAGTGTAGAAAAATGAACATTTGAGACTTTTTGAAATTGTCTTGGATACTCAGGTCTTTTTTCTTGAAATGAATGCAACAGCAACTGCATCCAGGTTAGTTCACTCTTATTTCTCTTCAATGAGCGGTAAAAGCTGGTGATGCCTAGTGCTAACTGTAGGTCAAGCTTGTGGTGCTTGGAAACATCCGAAACTTTAAAGCAGTTCATAAAATTAGGTGAAATTTGTTATATCTATTCGGTGTCTAGCTGAAGCTTAAACTGAAAATGATCAGTGGCGTCCTGGTTTAAATATGCTACTTCATTGTTTTTTAGAAAGTCCACCATGCTATTTCATTATGAACGTTCGCAACTGGCTACCGTGTCGTAGTAGCATCCATGCGTAAAATGTGTTGATGCCAACGCTAAAAGCATGCGTAAGGTTGGAAGTCCAATTTGGACTACACGATTCATGCAAACAATATGTACGTATCAAGCTAGAAACATCACTAATCCTTTTCGGCATCGAAAGTCAGCAGTATTTCTGGTCTGAGTCTGCTTGATCAGGCGTACGATGAATAAAAGTTAATCTCCCAGTCACTTCACTTTTTCAAATAATCATGGTTGAGATTGGTGATATTGACAGAGTGTAAAGAACGGTGATCGATGATAAAATAAATCACGTTCACGATGAACCTGGCCTTTCCCTAAGACGTGATTAACTTTGATATTTGAATCTGCAGGCAGAAGAGCATCTCCCCATGAACAGAAGGGGAGAATCGAATGAAGAGGTATGATTACACTGCTAATGCTTCCCACCCGTGTTCAGTGATAGCACGGCAAGACTGCTAATGCTTCCCATCCGATTCGCAGATGAATCTCGTTCAAATCGACTTCAATGGTCGTAAGAACAAATTGCCATGAAAGATTTTCCTGGATTCAACACTTAGTCCAGACGCATAATTGACAGGAGCATTCAAGAATGTGTCTACTAGTTGTTTAAAACTGATTCTCCGTCACCTTCCATCAGGTGCTTTAGCCGAGCCCTTTCGCCCTCCGAGCAAGAAAAAGAAAAGGCAACGCATGTGTTTCGACTCTTATGCTGGAAATGCTGAAATTTGTTGCTTAAGCAAGCTGAAACCTCGCAGCATTCCTAGGTTCATGCACTTTTGATGGGCACTGAGCGATTCTGGCTATGCACCTCATCCGTCTTCCCAAACCATGCTCCATTGCGCACGTTTGGTTGTTGCAACTTCAATCCATCGTCCAAATGGAACCGGTCCAGTCCAGCCACAGACGCAACAATGCTGCATTTTAGTTCTATACTCATCATTCAAACAGCCTGTATCATATAGCAAATTTATAGTACACACAAAGTTCGATCACAAGTTTGTATTAGCCTTTGGAAGTTTTATTGGATACCATCAGGGGGTGTTTAGATGATGGTGATTGTTGCTCCAAAAATAAATCACCAAGAGGACGAGCATCAACGCCAACTAATCACCAGACGACGACACCAAACATATGGGCGAACGAGGCACTGAACATAAACTGCATCAACTTGTGCGAGCAAGTCGCAACAGAAGTCAAAGATTAGGTGACCACCCAGAAATCAATCAGTGGGAAAAAGCAGTTCAGACTTCAGCAACCCAGCTGCATTCCGCAGCTATGGCTGTCGAGGCACAAGGACTCGGCTAGTGAAAGGGAAGCCAAATACATATGGCTCTTCTCTTGTGAAATGGGCCACAACGCAGCACGCATAAAAATAGCTAATCAAGAAAGCAGTAGGGCAAACAGTAAAAACAGCGCACGAGTTTCAGACGCAAACTATTTGATAATTTGAATCATCATAGGCAAACGAGGTCACATTAATCTACAATACGTCCTTGTCTCCAAGCTGTTCGGTAATTTTGACGCACTGATTGGAAAACAGGCAACCATGCCAGAATGTAGTCATATATTAGCAAAATGCACTTGCATCAATGCAAGTGAGTAAACTGGGATTGCAGCTATGTCAGCCTCCAAAACTGATTTGCATTTAACATTACACGATAATGTAACTTAGAGCTACTTAAGACAGATCTACAACACATATTAAGTTCAGTAACTGGGCTCTTCTGTTGATGAATAAAGATCCATGCAGAAACCGCTTACTGCCAGCCAGTTGCGGCCGGAGCACTGCCTTCTTCCCAACCAGTGGTAACAGCAGGAGCAGGAGGAACAGCAGCTGGATCCCACCCTTCACCAGCCACATGAGCTGCAAATTTTCAATGAATGTAAGTACTTGTTATAACATCTGATGAGCATATTTACAGCTTCAATAATAAAAACAGCAATCAATTTCACGGATAAGGAAAAAAGCTAGAGTGCTTTATTTAAACACAGTCCATTATTTGACCACTGTAATAATTAATATGAATTTGTAATGTCATTAATTCTGAAAAACAACACAAAATGTTGAGGTTTTGCAATGAATACATAACACAAATGCGGTCCTAATTGTTCAACATGAGACATTATGCCATGATTCAACTCAAGTGAAACTATTATCTTATAACACACATTTTGTGTGCCAAAGCAGGTCAATGCATACAATAATTTTAAAAGAGATTGAATTCACTTGAATTTCAGTATAATGAAGTGAACATAAATTGCATACTATACATACCTGGAACAGTACCCCACTCACCACCAACCGGTGCAGCAGGGAGGGCACTAGGTGGAACCTCTGCAGCACCCCATTGCTCATTACCCCAAGTATCAGCTGTGGGAGCACCATAATCAGCCACTGCAGTGTATTCAGGAGCTACAGGAGCCTCCTCTTCCTCCAGCTCCTTTGCTTCCTCTGGATCCCTATAGAAGAAAAGATCGACCTATACAAAATAGAAACAACCCAAAACGTTAGAACATGAAGATAGAAGCCAGATGAAATAAAAGCAATCAAGAAGCGATTTTAGATCATAATTTGTTACCATGACATCCCACTTATGCCCTGGGAGAATTGTGCCACGCATCTGAAGAACCATTCTTGCAAGCAGCCAGAAGAGGCAACCAATGCTCTGCTTCCCCTTGTTGTTAGCAGGAATGCCAATATCAACGTATCGCATTGGAGAATCAGTGTCACAGAAGGCAATGGTGGGGATGTTCCCAAGTGCAGACTCCTTGATAGGCTGCACACGATTATACAGTTACATGACAGCCCATTCCTCAACCAACATCACACAATATGCAATAAAAAGGAAAGTACCTGATGATCAGTTCTGGGATCGGTCAGGATGAGAAGACGCGGCTCACTGAATGAGGTTTGCAGCTGGTTGGTGAATGTACCAGGAGTGTGCCTGCCAGCAATGGCATGAGCACCAGTGTGCTGTGCAAACTTGAGGACAGCCCTCTGACCATAAGGTCTAGCAGACTGGACAATGATGTCCTGTGGGTTCTCGATGGCAACAATCACTCTGGCAGCCAGTTGAAGCTTCTCCCACGTCTTGCCAAGGTTGATAACGTAAATGCCTAGTCAAAAAAACACAAACGTAGCCATTTAAACTGCTGATCAATCAAGAAGATGGGGAATCACTTGCACGAAGGGATAGGTATAGAACATCTACGCTTTTTTACTAACAGGTAATGATGTGCATAGTACAAAAGGCACTCTACAGATGACCTATTGTGCTGTTAAGTTTAGGTGAAAAGTAAAAAAGTAATGAAATTGAAACTAAACCTCTGACCTCTTCTTCAAAATGGATGGTGCCACAACTAGGATTTGTTTCAGTTACAAACAACTAGTCAATCAAAGAGCAGTGATGGCTGAGAGAAAACGGTGGGAATCAATTATGTTTCTGACAGGAGACTTGCACACCAGCAAGCTAATGGTCCTGGTCCGAATGTTAAATATTGATGACTAGAGGGTAATACATTCATATCATCTCTGTTGGATCCGAACTATCAGATCCCTAATCTTCAAAGACAGGATGCATGCGAGTGATTGTTACCATCGAGAACCCATAGATGAGCACAATCGTGAATCAGATAAAGAATTGCCTCAACACTAGACATGCTCTCAGTGCCTAATGCATACTTGCAGACGAAGAAACTACTCGTGCCAATAGCCGAATCTATCGTACCTCGCATAAGAACGCAACGATTACAACGTAAATACGGAGACACAGACTAACATCATCAGCACAACTGGATCTACATAGACGCACACGCCAGCCAAGATGGCACGTCCGTCTCGCATGAGGATAATCTAAGAACACACAGAAAGAAGTGTCCTGTGATCCGTAAATATACCGTCGGATCGGCGCTTGAAGACGTAGCGTTCCATCTGAAAGTCGCAGTTCTTGGTGCCGAGCTGCACGTCCGCCGCGAGCATCATCTGGACGTCCTGCTCCTTCTGGGAGAGCACCCGCGGGGCGCTACCTGCCGCCGCCGCTGACATCGTCGCAGTAGCCGCAGGAGGGGGTCGGGAACCTAGGGTTGGGGATTCGGGGCGTGAGGAGGCAGACAGCCAGACAGGGAGGTGGCGGCGCGATCGAACGGGGAGAAGTTGAAGCCAGGAGGTTTATATTTGTGGGCCTATTGGCCTGCTAAAACCCTAGGTCACGGATTGTGCTGAGTTTAATTTTCTTGTTCCCAATCGCAAAGAAAGAAATTACTCCCGTAATGAGCGTGGTTTAACAACAGAAGTTTTTTTGTCCCTCTATACAAAATGGAAAAAAATCATCTTATAAAATACATAATTTTTAGTTAAAAAGTTTCAATTAGTTTAACAACACCTGTTTTTTCCTTAGCATGTGATGAATTTTGAAAGTGCCAACAGTTCGATATTTATGAATGGAAGGAGAATGAGATTATTTGTCAGTGAGAAAAGGTGGTTTATCATGGGCTCATGAATGTTTCGTAATTGTTTCAATAAGATGATCCATAGCATATTATAAGATCTAACAATGCCACTAGCTCTATTTTTATGAATACCTTCGATAAATAAATTTTAACTAACAAAGTCAATATATTGTCTCTTTTTATCAATGTGTGCTTGTTGTATCACTACGAAAATAAATAGCTTTAAATTAGAGCATCACTATTGAGGAGCCTAACCAACTGATCCCATATAGTTATATTTCCTTTCTAAGTCTAAAGCTATAGTACTAATCTATTTTTAACAGTTTATTGTTAAAATTATCCTAAAAAGAGATGTTTATTATTGATTTTTTCATCATTACGATTTATGTGTGTAATTGTATAAGCCACAAATCGTAGAAATTGTCCATGCATAACTTAAATATGCAATTTTATAATATTGACAACTTACATTTGTAGATTTTTGATAAAAAATGTTTTCTTCAAATTGTAGTTTCATGATACATCAAAATTGTAGGCCTTATAGAAATTTACCCTCCAATCTACAACTTTACAATACATCATCTTTGCCGGCTCACCAACTCTGGTAATGTTGTGATAACTCCTACAAACTCTAGTTTGAATGTTCCTCTCCATGAATCATATATTTTTTAGAATATTCTCCATGAATCCCCTCTTTTATGTGCAAACAAAAACGCCTTGCCTGCATGTAAAAATAGGCTATGGGCTAGTTGGGTCTCAAAGCACATAATGTGGAGCTCATTATTTTTGTTACAAACGTTACTATGGGCCTCCATTATTGGTACAAGGCCCATCGATAGATGCTGAACTTGGATCTTTTTTATTAATATCGATTTTATTAATTTAATAAAAATAATTGATTGTTTTCAAATTTAACAAAAATAACTATTATATCGCCACTTCATTGGACGGTAGCGCCACGTAGCACGTGTTTCTCGTTTATTAGAAGACATGTGTCATGTGAGTCACCATGTCAGCTGCTTGTTGGATAATATTTAAGTTTTATTACTATAACTTTAAAAAACTATGTTGTAGTGTAGTGGTTAGCCCTAACGTCTTAATCCTTAAAGTCTCATATTTGAATCCTAGTATACATCATTTATTAGTGTTTTAATAGACATAATACATATTTAAATTTGAAATTCAAATTTGATTGAGAATAAATTAAAATTAAAATTTCATCAAATTAAAATTATAACTTACATTTGGGACATATTGAAAGTGCATCTAGGCTAAATCTCTGTGGGTCTTGATGATTGACAACAACACTTAAGGGACTAATGCGCATTACAAGTATAAGTGCAGGTGATTAAGAAATTGACGGAGATGGATGCACCCAAAAAAGGGAAAAGAGGATAAAAAGACAAACATACAAGAAGAGTAGAATTTAGCGTTTAATTTCTCTTGCGTTGAGTTTAGCCTTTTAGTATGAGTGTGTTCATAGGGTCAAGTGTTGAGAATCACCTAAAACCTCTTAGTCCAAGTTAAAGTTAGGTGAAGAGAAGAGTTGAGACAGCCCTAAGAACAGAGTTGGACTTGTCCGGGATGGAAGGCCGGACTAGTCCGGTAACATCGAACTAATCCGATGTTAGACGGACCAAAAGTTTCTGTGTGAGTTCGGACTTGTCCGTTTGGGGAAAGACTAGTCCGTGGAGAGTGTGTCTGAGTCATTCAGGAGCTAAGTCCTGAAGGACCGGACTAGTCCGCCCTTTGGAGCCGGACTAGTCCGCCCGGTCATACTAGTCCGTTTCTAATCGGAACAAGAGGTTCTGTGTGAGATCGGACTAGTCCTTTGTGAGTCAGACTAATTCGTTTGAAACATGGAAGTGGTTGCGGGGACTAAGTCCTGGATGGCCGGACTTGTCCACCCCTGGAGTCCGAACTAGTCTGGTGGACCAGACTTGTCCATTCTCAACCGGAACAGTTGTTTCTGTGTGAGATCAGACTAGTCCATTGTTGATCGGACTAGTCCGTGGTTTTGTGATCATTTGAATTCAAAAGGAGGTGGGTGACTGTTTGGTTGGTAGAATGTGACCGTTTAGTTGGTGAAGCATGATGTCACCGGTCTCCGCAGGCCGGACTAGTCCGGGGCTAAAGGCTGAACTAGTCCGGACCTTTTCTAGTGGCAACGGCTAGCTACCGGGACCTCTATAAAAAGGGGATCCCCGAGCCTCAAAGAAAAAGACCTGAACCCTAACGCCGAAATAGGCTTTCTAGAGCTTTTCTAGCCCCCTCTCCTCAATTCTTGGAGCCCTAAGAGTGATTCTTGAGGGCTTGTGAGTTTTAGGAAGAGGAGAAAAAGGGGAGTGAGTAGCATTGAGCTCTTGGTTGATTCTCTCACACTAAGTGGGCAGTGAGTTGTTGAGGGTGCTGATTTATAAGTGCTTTATGTTGAAATCTTGTGGGAGCCTCAATTTGTGAGTCACCCCACGAATTGGTGTGAAATCCTTGTGATCTAGTGGAAGAACAAGCCAAACTTTTTGGCTTGGTGAGGATAAGGTTGAGAGCAATCCGGTCCTTTGTGGACTCCTCAACATGGACGTAGGCTTCTTGGTGAAGCTGAACCATGGGATAAATCATGTGCTTTGTCTCTCTTGAGTAAAATTTCCGTGTGACCAGACTAGTTCGTCACAAGACCGAACTAGTCCGCACTCTATGAACTGATCAATTTTTATTAAGCCGTATTTCAGATTTTTCGCCTATTCACCTCCCCTCTAGGCAACTTTCACATATGGAAAATAAAACTACAAATTTAGACCTTAAAATTTGAATATATAAAATTTGAAATTTTATTCTAAATTTGTTCCCAATCTAGGTTACAATTTGAATATGATGAAAAGTAAATATTTATTATGTCTATTACAAACACAAATAAAACATGCCATCTTAGGAATTGAACCTAAGACCTCCAAGTATAAGTACTTAGGTATCTCCAACAGTTGCTCCAAATGAGAACCCATCTCTATTTCGGGTGTTGAAGAGAGGCCCAAACACCCTCCAACAGATGCCCCAAAAATGAACTCCATTTTAGGCTTTTGTTACCTCATGACCCAAAAATAGGGACTCTCCCCACACAACCCATTTCAACTTCACTTCTCTAGCTAGCTCAACCCATCCCGCGCCACCCCTTCTCCCCGCCGCCCGGAGCGCTCCCTCCTCCCTGCTGTCTCCCTCCTCCCAGCGCCTTCTCCATGTCACTCGACGCACTGCCCTCCTCCCCGCCGCTCGGAGCGCCCCCATCCTCCCTACGCGCCCCGTCTCGTCGCCCTCCTCCCTGGTGCTCCTCACCTCCCTCGCCATGCGACATGGCGTCCTCTCCGTCGCTCGGAGCGCCCGCGCCCTCTCCGCGCGCCTCGTCCTGTCTCCCTCCTCCCCGGTGCTCCCACCTCCCGCGCGCCCTACGCCATGGCGTCCTCCCCGCCACTCGGAGCGCCCCAGTCCTCCCTGTGCGCCCCATCCCGTCCTCCACTCCGGTGCTCCCCGCTTCCCACACGCCTCACGCCACGACCCTCCTCCATGTTGCTCGGCACCCCTCTCCTCCCCGTGCACCCCGCGCCGCAACCGTCCTCCATGCTGCTCGACGTGCCTCCCTTCTCCCCACACGCCCTGCACCGAGGCCCTCCTCCCCGCCGCCTCGTGACACAGCCTCCTCGATGCCGCCCCTCGTTGTGCCCCCATCTCCCCCGTTGCTGGGCATGCTCTCCTCCCTGATGCGTCACGGCCCTCCTCTCTGCCACCCTCCTCCCCGATGTGTCGCGTCCTCCTCGATGGTTTGGGGAATATTAGGTGCACGCAATGGTCAACGGGAGGGAAAAAATGATAGTTGAAGAGGACCCATAATAGGTTCACTGTTGGAGAATTGTGTAGAAGGAGACCCGAAACAAGTGTTATAGGAGACCCAAAAGAGCAAATGAGTCTTCAATTTTACCTTCCTCGTGGGAGATAGCCTTAGAGCTACCTACTACACTTATTACCCACATGTCGCCCAATGAACAAGCAATCGTGTGGTTATTTTTGTAAATTTCTAAAAATGTTTAGTTATTTTTATTAAATTAATAAAAAATGTATGATAATAAAAAATCTTGGACTTGTGGGCTACGCAGATGTTTGAGAAGGAATTTTCCCAAAGTAGTATTATTTAAATTGTACATTTCAAAATTAGGGTGGTGTTTTGAAAAATTTCAAAGCTAGACACTTGTCGCCCTCTAGGAATGCGACCCATCTGCTTTAGAGATAGTCGCCTAGTGGGAATCAACTCTCTCTACAACACATTGTCATAGGTTTTGCAGAAGAGAACCCACCCAAATAGCCACATTAGCTATGCCTCTAGTTACCTGTTGACTACGTAAGCGTCAGCCTCAAAAATGTATGTATTCGGCCTGCAATGCAATTGTTAGTGGATTAGTGTTTCTACTACGGTAGGTTATGTGAAAGTATTAAGATTTACTATGTTACCTTGTACTATAGTACCCAAGGCTTTGCGTGCCGCTCATGTTTGCTGGAGGCCATAAAGTATGACGGTTTGGCGTAGGAACCACCCTAGCAAACTGGTTTGTAAAATCCGTGCGCCAAGAGCTTGACACGTCAATTGCATCAACGGCTTTCCCGAAAATGGGAAGCTATAGTGATCCTCAGCCATACCTAATTTGTCATTTTTTGTGTTACTTATAACACGTATCAAAATGAAATCTAATCACTTTTAACGCATATAGAAATATTAAATGAAGCCTAGTCTACTTAAGTAACAATCATAAAGTCTAAATTATCTATCAAAATTATCTAAGTTTCCTTATCTTTATATTAGTGAATATACCTACGTACCTTAAAACACTAAATAAACCATAACCTACTAAATCAACCGTAAAAGTTTACTCTACTGATCAAAATGTAATTACCCTAATCCTAATATTATCGAATATATTTATATAATTAAATATAAAATAAATATACACATTTAAACATACCGGCAAGCAAACCTCGAACTGGAAAAGTTTCGATTCCTTCTTTTCTCTCACCTCCTATTCTTCTCTTTTCTTTCTTTTTTACGAATTTCAGGTGATTTATTTAGGTTTTGTGAGGGACGAGAGCCTTGTATAGTTGAGTGTGCATGATACGCCTCCTAAACAGTGGATGAGTCGCTTAGTGGGATAGAAACTCATCCATCGAAGGCTGCACCTAAAGTATCCCAACTGAAATTTTGCGTGCAACCCTTCCGAAGAATGAGTCGCCCTCTCTGAGGGCGATTCATCTCCATAGCGGGCAACAAATAGGGTCGCCTTCCAAACTGGCGACTTATCTCTATAGTTGATGAGTTGTACTTCCCGAAGGCGACGTCTAGTTTTAATTTTTTTCGAAACGGCGCTCCGTTCTGAAATTTACAATTTAAATAATACTATTTTAGGAAAAATCTTTGAGAAGTGTGTGATTTTAATTTGTTGGTCCTTTAAAAAACAATTTAAAAAAACTATGTCTAAAAATTGATCACATGCTGTAGTGTGTTTTAATGCTGTAGCTACACAAGATAGTGCCATGCCATTTGGCGCCCTAATGATCCACGTCAGATCCGTCTTGCTAAGTAGGCAGGACACGACGCAATCATCTTTGCAACAAGTGACGTGGTGTTGTGCTCTGCTCCCATCTCCCAAGCTAAGTGGATAGAAAAGAACGGAGAGAGGTAAAAAGTCAAACAAAGCTAGCTTCTCGTCCACTACTACAGAAAACATTTTCACGACTATAAACATATTATCACATTAGAGTTTTAAAACTGTATGTGACAAAGCCTTTGTGAAAATGACCTATTTTCACAGACGGCATCACACTACAGGAATCACGAAAATAGACGACGGCCAAAAACCGTCGTCTATAATGTTACTACCGTCGTCAATAACTTATTGACGACGGTATATGGTTATAGACGACGGTTCCTAGCCGTCGTCAATAATTAGTCGTCAATAAGTTTATTGATGATGGTTAACGTCGTCAATAAACTTATTGACGATGGCTAAAACCAATTGTCGTCTATAAGTTTATCGAGCCATGTGGCTGTTCAAAAAGCTTATAGACGACGGCTAGCAGTTGGTCGTCGTCAATAAGGTCTATTATAGACGACAATACAGTTGGTCGTCGTCTATAATTGTGGCTTATAGACGATGGTACAGCTGGCCGTCGTCAATTATTGTGGCTTACTAACGACGGTTGTGGTGGCCGTCATCAATTATTATGGCTTATTGACGACGGCTAAGTAGCAGAAATTGTCGCAATAAGGATTGCAGTTTTTTTTAAAAAATATAGAAAAGGTTGCCCTAGCTTCATGGCCATCCCTAGCTCGATGGCCAGATCACATAGACATAAAAAATATCATAGTCATTAACACACTATACGCACGCCACTACCCAACGCTACCCCGACCGCTGCCACCGGAGTCCAGGAAGTCGTCCTCGCGTTGTCGTCCAAACGCAGGATGTTGGGGGGTGGAGTTTGTTGAGCCTGCGTCGCCGATCCCTGTGATGTGCATGTTTATTTAGACAAATTAGAAGTTTAAAAATATGTATTTGACTAAATAAAGTCATTACAAGTTAGAATTGAGCAAGTTAACAAATTAGAAATTAGCTAGAATTAAGCAAGCTCAGCTATTGAGCAATTTTGTACCTGTTCCCTTGTCATCGGCCCCTGTGGCACCTGTGGCAGCTGTATCTCTGGCGGCGCCCATTGGGGAAGACAACCTACTGTCCTACGGCCATAGCTCGCAAATATAAAGCAAAATATTATATAATCATATATTAGAAATGTTGAGTACAACGGTCCGAACTTACCTGCATGGCAGCTTGTGACTGTAGCATGTACGAGTATTGATACTCGTCCCTAGCCCTGAGCTCCACTGCCTGGCTCTCGTTCGTCAGTCGCAGCGCTTCTTGCGTACTCTGGAGCTCCTCCTAGACACTCTGGAACTCCAGATCTCGGCTCATACGCCTGCTTGACCCACCCTGGGATGAAGAGGCCCTCGAGGAAGACCGTGCCTCCCTTTACTGGACCCACCTTGGGATGTGTTGCCCCCTTTGCTAAACCCAAATATAACAATGCTTGCAAGAATAAGAGCCACAAGAAAAATGAACTAGTCTTCCAAAAAGAAAAGAAGGCTCTTCGGAAAGTCCTTCCACGGCAAGAGAAGGGTGACCGGAACAAGAAAAGGGAGCATTTGGCAACTAAGCTAGAACTATCATTTTTCTAATAAGATGATTGATCTTTGTTCTCCCTTGTGAGTGTAGAGTCCCTCCGGTCCTCAAAAGAGAAGAGAAGTTGGAGGTATCGGTATTGAACAGAGGGGGTTGTTCACAAAACATTCCATGGTGCGCTCCGAGGAGGGGAAAAAGTCTCGAGCGGTATGGAGGGTCCCGGCTTGCCTGCTGCTTTGTTACCAGAGCACTTAGCACTTGTTTTTTTATTGATTCCTGGGTCTAGGCGTTCGCAGAATTAGTCTATCCGAACCGCAGACGCACTTTTCAGATCAGTGACAACCTCTCCAGCGGAGCTGGGCACCAGGGCCCTGGATGCGCTAGCTAGCAATGTAATTAGCTTCTGATTAGTTTAAAGCAGCAAGGTTACATGACAATTGGCGCTCAGAATGGCGGTCGACGGCAGCGGGGGGAGCCGACGGCTTACCTCGACAGTGCAGGGGCAACGGCGGCGTACCTCGACAGTGCGGTCCTCCTTGGTGGATGGCGGCGGCGGCCCTCCACGACGGCAACGGTGACGGCGGCCCATGAAATCGAGGCGACGGCGGTGGACCTCGGCGCGACGCGGTCCTCCTCCGTGGCGTCGGCGGTAGCCGAAGCCTTCGGCGACGGCGCAGTCCTCGTCGGTGGTGGCGGCCCACGGTGACGGCGCGGCGGCGGTGGAGGTGCGGCGCGGCGAGTGGAGGCGTGGAGCGGCCAAATGAGGAGCTCTGCGCGGAGGGGGCCCCAGGAAATAAACACTAATTGACGACGGTGTACTTGAACTGTCGTCTATATCGCCTTATTGACGACGGTGTAGTTTAACCGTCGTCTATAAAGTCTCGGAAAGGCCCAGATTTTGGCCCATGTTGACGAGGGCCTATATTGTCGACATGGACCGTCGTCTATAAGGTCTTATAGACGATGGTAATAGGTCAATCGTCGTCAATAAATGATGTATTGACGACGGTGGAGTCTAGCCGTTATCAATATTTTTATTGACGACAGTGCCATCGTCAATAAATTTGACCGTCGTCAATGGTCGCTTTCCCTGTAGTGTCAAGAACCGCCAGTGAAATTAAATTATCGCAGACGGTTCCTAACAGAAGCCGCATGTGACAAATAATTATCACATGCGGCTCTAAAGGTAGGACCACTTGTGAAAATGGGCTAGCACATGTGGCTCTTTATGGAAGATCGCTTGTGAAAATGTACTACGACAACCGGTTGTAAATATATGACCGATTGTGAAAATTGATATCACATGCGCTACTTCGTTACAGACCGCTTGTGAAACTGAATATCACAGACGTCTCTTTATATGGGACCGCTTGTAGAAAAGGATATCACTTGTGGTTCAATAGATGTGGCCGCCTGTGAAAATAAGTTATCACAAACGATTCAACTTCATCAATCGCTTGTGAAAATGTGTTATCACAGGCGGCTCCGCACATGAGGCAGCCTGTGAACATCTATTATCATAGGCGGTTCTAGGCAACCTACCGCCTATGATAATTTGTTATCACAGGCCGATTTTAACTACCTACTGCCTGTAATACTTTCTTTGCACATGCGGTTCATGTTTTAGAACCGCCTGTGAAGATGTATACTCTATACAGAACTACATGCTGTTATTTCTAATTTCCAGCTCAAATTCAAATACAAATAGCACAAACACAATTCGCACCCACTCAGATTCAAATAAATATTCACAAAACAATCATAAAATATAAGTATCATACACATACAATGCATGTTTACATGTATATCTCAATCGTAGTTGACAAGTACACATATTTCATAAGTTCCTCTAAAAACTAGTTGAATGATCATAGTTGCATAGTTCTAGCACATCGGCATGTGAACTTGTGTCATCAAAGAACAGTCCTCTTCGGTGAATAACTTAACGACGCATGAACAAACAAACTTCACTCACAATCCTATCGAGTCATTTAACCATATCCCTAGCAAGGCCAATCTCTGTTCACATTCGTGTACTGCAACAAAAACATAATAGAAGTATTAGAATACGATAGTGACAATGCAAATGTAACTCAAAAGTAAGAAAATAAAATATCGACAGTAAGGATAATTTACATCCTCATGATTCACTCTATATTCACCGGTGACACGAAGATTCTCGCAAACATAATATCCGCAGAGGACACTACCAGGAGGTTGCTTGGCTTAAGGAAAATTTATCCGTACGTGCAATATGGTAGGTCACTCACCACCAAGTTATTTCCAGTAGAACGTCCAAGTGCTGTCATATAAGAAATGTTATATACGAATTGCCAACCTATATACGTGTGTATATAACAATATAGAATATCCATACCTTTTTAAAATTGTAATTAAATATTTGTATCTGCTTTGGTCAAAAACGATCGAGTCTATGACCGACGTCGAACCATGCTTTGAGTTGTTGAAGATACAAAAGTAGTGATTACTACACACGTACGAACACACATGTTAAGTTAACTGTTAAAAGTAATTGCTATTTCAACGTCATATATCGAACTTACTCGAAGTGGTACGAAGCCTTTATGAGTTCCTTGCCATGTTTGACAAAGTTAAACATGACTCATCCTATGTAGATTGCCACTTCCATCTTTCAATTCTTTATCGTTTCATTGATTGTCTTTGTAAATTATTTTTGTGTCATTTGCCATTATTGGGCTGAATCCCGCTTCAACGTCACTTTGAAATTCGACTTGGCAATCCTTGTTGGATCAAGGATACCTGTCTTGCCATTCACTTTTACTTTTTCATCATCCATGAATTCCATCCTAAAGAATAAGTCTGGAATCGTTATAAAATTATGCAATGTATGTGTGTAGTAAGAAAAGAAAGTACAAAAGATTAGAGACACTTACAAGAACCAGATGAGTAAAAAGTTCATTTCAAGCATTCCTCGATAGAAAAAACCCCACATATTTTTTTAAAAAATTGGTCATTTATTGTTTCCTCCTCCGCCTCAAAATGCTTTTTCTGGCACACGAAATGTGATATTAGAAATATCATATTTTTTTCTGCACATCATGTACGACTCGTGCATTCTTCTGACTGAGAAAGTTTGTTTGCTAAGTTGTACTGTTGTCATGATCGACTTCCCATTCTCAAATTCAGGATGTACGTCCTCCTTCTTGTATATCGGGATCCCTTTTTTAACACAACAAGAGTCCCGACTATGAACTTCTCCGTCTTCTTCCCATGTCTCATTATTTGGTATTGTTGGCATGTATGAAGCATGGGATGTTGTTGAATTTTATTTCTTCATCTTTTCTAGATACTTTGTCACTGACTCTGAAGATTTCTTATTTTGGTATGAGCAAACTTGCATACGAATTGTGAGAGGAGCAGTTGTTGGACAGTTTCTGCATGCTCTAAAACTGCTTCAACCTGAGGTTCAACTTCTTCAGCGTGCTCCTGTACTGCTTTAACATGTTGTTCAAATGGTTGCTCTTGTTTATCTTTAATATCATCCTTGCTAGTTGATAGCGGGAGTGGTTGCTCGTGAACCTTCGACATAGAAGACCACGGGGTTGAGGTCTTCCGAGATGCGACGACGGGGCTCGACATCGGCTCATCGTCCAACATGATGTCATGTCGGTGTCAAAGGATTAACTTGTTGATAGCATGTCCCAGTGTCGTTATCCCCTGGCCTATTTCATAATATTTAAAATTATTGTGAATGATCTCAAGAACTTGCACCACGGCATAGTACATAGGAAGGGGATTATCGTTCGAGACTTGATATGGTTTTGCCATAGCAGTGGCAACCATTTTTGTTTTGTTCTCTGTTCTACCAATGGCGACGAGAAGACGACAAGATTTGTCCTCAACAATATCATCAACACGGAAGGCAGTTGGCACTGATCCTACGCTGCTAGGCGGGACAGTTGGAGATAGCAAAGCAGCATTTTTATTAGGCACCAATGATTTATTCTAAGACGCCAATTGTTCTGATTCTCTAAGTTCGTGCAATATTTGTTGTACAGAGGCCTTGACTTTTTCTTCAATCGTATCTTCAAGTGTCTTCATGAATTTATCATGTTTTCTATATGACGTTGCATCGTTCGGGAACCCCTCTTTTCAAAACATTTTAGAAGAGATTGCTCGGACCCGTCCACTATGTTCGGGATTGCCTAGAGCAGCAGTTAGTTGGTCCATCTCCCTCACCGGCTTGAAGAGGCCCTTCTCTTGCTTTTAATTATATCTGACAATCTTGTTCTTACTTTGGACACAGATTCGGGTTTTGCAAGTTGACCCTCGTTGGTCAAACCTGATCGAGGTAACACCCATTGCCTAGTTCGCTCATCGCAGCCTTTAGCGGGTCAGGATTGCCCGCACTGACAGTGTCCTCTATTATCTCATTCCATTTCTCAATTTTTACGGCGTATCCGGCAGACCCCAAGCGATGGTGGTAAGTGTTTTTCTTTGCAAACTCAGACTTAGCTTGACTTTAAGGCTATAGCCTCAGGTGTGGTCTTTTGACAAACAAATTCATCTCACTGAGCTTGTGTGATTTTTCCCATCTTCTAAGGGCTAGCGACCTTATTATCCTTAACATAAGCGTTCATCTCACACATCTAGCCACGAAACTTTTTGCCACAAGAGATCAATGTTGCTTTCTTTACAACTTCTTCTATGTCTTTTGGGAACTTGAATTAGTTTTTCAACCTCTCCCACAACTCGTTCTTGCCCGACTCAGGGAATTTTTTCCAATTGCTCGTTGTGGTCGGCACGAGCGCTCTAACAACACAACCGCAAACATTTCAGTACTTTGTAACAGCGTCAAGTGGTTCTTGGGGAAGCCCACCTTCACTGATTCTTGTTATGTATAGGATAACTTCTGGACCCTTATTTGCACCTCGTTGCCCTCGTTTTTCACTTCTGTGAACTTGAGCATTTAGCCATTGGAGAATATTCTACGTGTTTAGAAGCAGATGTCACCTCGTTCTCTTGAAAGTTAAGGTTGATAAAAAAGAATTAAAAGACTTTATTTACTTGATAAGCAAGATTAACGTAAACAATAATATTTGTGATTTATTAGACCGGACAAGTACCATACCTCGTCGGCAGGATTATATTCCGGGTCAAGATCCTTCGAAGTTCTTTCACTTTTAATCATCAGTTGAGCAAAAGGATCTTGTGGACTTTAATATGATCCATCACTGCTGGACTCATTACCAGAGTGGTCTGAGTTCCAATCAATATTTCAGTCTTCCTTGTTACCGGCAGCGTCACCTTGCGAGACGGTCTTCTTAGAGCCTTTAATGTTAGTACTGATAAGACAAGAAAGTGATTGGTTATCATCTCATTTTAGAATAAACTGAAGTTATAGAAGGATAACCCTAGTGGTCTAATCGGTCCTAGTCACCTAATCACTGACTTGGTCGACTAGGACGACTAATCGTCGACTTGGTCGACTAGGACGACTAATCGTCCTAGATGCTTAATCGCCTTACATCACAGCCGAAGCCTGGCCACCGCGCCTCACCGCCAAACACTCGTCTCTGGTCATTTCACCGCTCGCGCAACACCTTGATAAGATTCCCCTCGATTCCATCTCCGTTTTCCCCCATTTCTGCGTCGAGTTTGTGCTATTGGAGCACCACTTCGGCCAACTCCAATGAGCTCCGGCCATGGCGCCGCCACCTTCTTCACTGTCGGCCGCCACAAACCTCACCGAACACGTGACTGCTAACCTCACCCCTATGTACGACAAAGTTGATGAGTTATCAAGGGATGAGGAGACTAGCTTCTCCGAATACAACCAAGCAGAGAAATTGGAACAACATGTGATATTGAAGGTAGCAGATAGCACCAATAAAATATTAAGCCAGAGCAGCCCCACTGTATGTTCAAAAGCACTGATCACAGACAAATGGATTTTGGGCACTGAGATATGTCCATTAGCAGTGGTGCAACAATTTCATTTTATGACAGAACTGTTGTATAAGGAACCTAAGCCTTTACCACCATCGAGAGGATTAGTTCAGATGTGGAAAGACCTTCGGTACAAATATGCCTACCACTTCTCTTTTGGGTGTTCATCATTTACTATTTCATATGAACTGATTCAAGAGTCAACAAAATCTGAACTTCCAACTGAGTCCAATGGTGGTGCTAGAATGCTCAGTAGGTTAAGTATTACCTGTATTAGTACATATTGGTTAGTCTTGTTGTATGACTTGCAGAAGGCATGGGAGAACTCTAAAACGTGCAGATCATGGGTTCAAGAAGGTGATCAGTCAGGGATTCATGTATCTTACCAAGGGACCAAGGTTTTGTTCTATTGGTAGAAACACAATGTTAAAATGAAGAAGTATTTTGAGAGGGATAAGACTATACAGGGTCTGGGAATGATGCTAAAAGTATATTACAGAGATTTGGGATAGTGCACTATAAGTGGGATTTGGGTATTCTGTGGGCGCACATGTCCCCTATTATTCTTGGCTTTACTGACTTGCAGGGCATGGGGACAGCAGAGGCGACTATCTGATACTGGAAAGAGGTGCAATGAAGACAAAAGCAGAACACAGAGCATCTTGAGGGCAAGCACATTGAGTAAAGCTTGTTGCATGGGATGTAGCACTACAGGAATCCGGACAATAGACGACGGCCGAAAACCGTCGTTAATAAGCACAATACTGTCATCAATAACTTATTGACGACGGTAAAACTTTATAGACGATAGCTAAATACGCTTGTCGTCAATAAGCTACAACAGCATATTGACGACGGCCAGGGTCAGGCTCTCGTCAATAAGCTAGCATATTAACGACGGCCAGGATTTGTACCGTCGTCAATAAGCCATTGTTATTGACGACGACCAAAAACTTGGTCGTCGTCAATAACAATGGCTTATTGACGACGGTTTCTGGTACCTGGCCGTCGTCAATACTCATGGCTTATTGACGACGGCCAGGTACCAGAAACCGTCGTCAATAAGGTTTGCAATTTTTTTTAAAAAAACAAAAAATCCTGCCCTCGCTTCGAGGCCAGCCCTGGCTCGATGGCCAGATCACATGCAATCAAAAATACATCGCAGGCGGGCACAAAAACACTATACGCACGCCACACTACCCTACGCTACCCCGACCGCTGCCACCGGAGTCCAGGAAGTCGTCGCGCGCTCGTCGAAACGCCGGTTGCTGAGGGTATGGAGTTTCCTGAGCCCGCGTCGCTGATCCTTGTGATGTACATGTATAGTTAGACAAATTAGAAGTTCACAAATGTGTATATGATTAAATAAACTCATTACAAGTTAGAATTGAGCAAGTTAGCTAGTTTTGGCTATGTTTGAGTAAGTATGCTCATATTTTACTAAGTTTGAGAAGTATGGACTAGTAGTGTTTGTGTTTGAGCTAGTTCAACTAGTTTTGGCTATGTTTGAGTAAGTTTACTCATATTTGACTATGATTGAGTAAGTTTTACCATATTTTACTCAGTTTGAGGATGTTTAACTAGTTTTTCCTAAGTTTGAGTAAGTTTGATCAAATTCAACTAAATTTGAGCAAGTTTAACTAGTTGCAGCTATTATGAGAAATTTTGTACCTGTGCTCCTGACGTCGGCCCCTGTGGTAGCTGTATCGGTGGCGGCGCCCACTGAGGAAAGACAACAGGTTGTCCTGTGGGCATAGCCTGCAAATATGAAGTAAATTATTATACATGTCATTCATATATTGGAAACATTGAGTACAACGATCTGAACTTACCTGCATGGCAGCTTGCAGCTGTAGCGTGTACGAGTGTTGATACTCGTCCCTAGCCCGGAGCTCAGCTGCCTGTCTCTCGTCCCTAGCTCTGAGCTCGGCTGCCTGCCTCTCGTTCGCGAGCCTCAGCGCTTCCTACGTCCTCTGTAGCTCCTCCTGGACACTCTGGAGCTCCAGATCTCGGCTTCCACGCCTGCTGGATCCACCCTGCGATGAAGAGAATCTCGATGAAGACCGCGTCTCCCTCGAGTCGACTACTCCATCGAAGATGGCCAACCTACACAACGAAGTAAGATTATTAAAGTTTCATGTCTCGAAGTTTATGAAAGTAACTGAAAAACAACAGAACTCACCGGTCGTGAGGTTTACCGCCACCGCTTGCATAGGCGGCTTTAGGTATGATCGACAAGTTCTGCCAATCGTAATCGTCGCCTTGAAGCCTCCGCACCTCCTCCCCATACTTTTCCTGAAAATACAGGAAATTAAAGTCATCAGAAGTTTTAAAGGGAATACAATTAAGTTAACTAAAGTACTTACCAACGTCTCCGTCGCTGTCTGAGAAGACAGCTGATCAGGCTGCGAGGGGTCATTTCCCATGTGACCCCTCCTCCACACCTAGATAGCGGCCGGCTCCTGACCGATCTCGCGCTCCTATCGATACGTGTTAGCACAATGATAGCGATAGAAATTAACTAGAATATAATTCGAGTATCACTTACCATCCGTTTAGCAAGGCGTACGTAGCCGTCTCCGCCAAGACGGTGTTTCCCGTCCATCCCTCGACTCTGTCGGCGGGTCATCGACACGCCTTGGAAGCCCTGGCTCGCCCAACGAGCACACAGAGAACTGTAGGCGTCCGGATAGGACTAAAGCCACGGTACGCTGACCTGCACATATTTGTTAGTGGATGAAAATATTGATAAAAATTGGATAATGAAGCAAAGTAAAATAAAGATTTTACCTCTGCGTATTGTGCCTCCGTCAAGTACTTGTCCGCCACATCCCTAAACTGCCCCGGCTCACCCTCGTCCGGATGCAATTATAGTATGCCTTCGTAACCTCAATGCGAGCCGTTGATATCGACTGCGTCAGGAGCTTCCTAGCGTTGTTGTTGAAGACCAGGCGAGCGTGATCCAGCTGGGCCTCGTCCTCCAAACGGTAATATTTCTACAAGAAGAAATATACAAGTTAATGTATTAAACATAAATTCATTTAAAGAATAGACGATTTACTTATCATAAATTCATGCCACACATGCTCCTGGTGGTTGCCGTAGGTAATGTCCTGGGCCATAGCGTAATCGTCCCAAGACGTAGCAGCCCATCCATTCAGTAGACCGGGGTAGTGACAACGGATGAGCTGGCCCAGGACAGCGTTGACCTGACGGTGGCGTTCTTGACCCGTGAACGAGTCATCGGCCCAAGATCTAATACACGATTCTCAATTAGTACATATATAAGTGTTAAAATATCTAAATTGATTTATTATAGATTTACTTACCTATCGCCAACCGGACGAATAACGACCTGATCTTCTGGCCATGCAGGAACCGGGGGAGGAGTGGCTCCTCCTGTAACGCCGCTGTGGAGCCGGCTCCACATCAGGCTCAGTGGAAGGCTCCGAAGCAGGGTCTGAAGCCTGCGGTGCCGGAACCTGAAGAGGATCCGAAGCAAGATCTAGAACAGGCTCCGAAACCTGTGGTGTCTAAAGAGGACCCCTGGCCTCTGTCTCCTCAGACGTAGAGTCGTCCTAAAAATTTGAAGATTGGTAATATAGATTTAAAAAGTAATTTATATAATTTAATATTCTTTACATGCCGTGACCGCTCTCATGACCCCTGGCCTCTGTCGAGGCCCAACAGCTGAGACAGTCTACCATTGCTAGACTGGCAGCACTGGAAAACGGAGTCTGCTCTCGGGGGCAGAAAGCCCCGCGTCCCCTGTCGTCTACTGCTCGACGACATCCTGATGAAAGGAAATTTGATAATGAATTTAAAGGAAAATATAGAAGACGAAAGAAGAGATGAAGGAAACGTTACTTGTACTCAATTTAAAAATTCATCAGTATCACGATCATGTACTCTACTTCATAAACCAGACCATCGATCTTTTGTCGTGCTTGTTCGCCGTTTTCGTTTTTTCAGATTATGAGTCTGTACATCTTGTGCATCTCTAACTAATTCATCGAGTCGTAGACCAGGCTCAACGACAAAAGAATCCGGCAACTCTTCTTCTTGGTGCAGCAGAGAACAACAGGGTTATGCCGTCGAAATCTCGTCTAGATCTAAACCCGCGTCTCATCACAAGTCACGCCCCCTCGGTCACTCCCAAGCTGTCCAAAAAGGGACAATTTCGAACGTACACGGCTCACATGCGTAACACATGTGAGACGGGCCCGTTTGAAACGGGTGACGCATGTTGTATAGGTTTACGTCAATCTTTCATTTTTGAGTCATTTAAAAGAGAGAGAGGAAAGAACGAGAGAGAAGGAAAGAAAGAGAGACAAAGAAGTGGGTCAGCCGTCCTAAGTTATGCCCCACTGGGGCCTGCCATTATCTTACGACGCCTTTAGGGTTAGCCGTCGTACGTTATGCCTCGTCGTAAGTGGGTCAAAGATGAAACCGCACGGGGCCCGCCGTCCACGCGCGGGAGCTTGCCGTCCTCCGTGCCTGTCTCGACTAATACATTACCAATAAATGGGTCGTGACAGACCCTAAATGGGTTGTGTCAAGCCGGACCGGGCCGAAACCCATTTATTTACATATAGTAACTAATCACGCAATCAATCAAAGTATTATTTAAACAATAATCAATACCAATACTAATTAAACAATTAATCAACTAAGGTCGGGCGGCGCGGCAGGGCGGGGCTTGGGGCAGGGCCGGGCGGCACAGCAGGGCGGGGCTCGGGACAGGGCTCGGGGCGGCCGGGGTTCGGCACGAGCAGGGGCGGGACGGCAGCGGCTGCGGCGGGGCGGGGCGGGGCGTGGGATGGCCACGAACAAGAACAATGATTTTTATAAATATAATAAAAATAACTGCACGTTTTCAAAATTTGTAAAAATAACAACCCTAATGACAGGTACCACGTCAGCCTTCTCGTTGGTTGTCCAGAGGCGGTGACGTGGTGGGTTACGTCGCACCTGTTGCCCAATAAACCGGCAACAGACATGGCACTGGTTACTTTTGCAACTTTTAAAATGGCCATTTATGTTTATTTAATTAATAAAAAATCATATATTAAAAATCCAAGAACATTAACTGAAATTTATGCCCCTGCTCCTCCTTCCCAAAAAAAATCCTTGTTCTAAATCCTGGGCATTTATCTGTCGATCAATATGCGAATTTGATAAACACTACTAGGTCCCCTCCCTGATTCCCATTGCCTCAGGGAATATCAACGTTCTCTTAGACGCGCTAACGCATGAACCAACACAAAACACACTTGACAACAGCATATAAGCAGCAGTCACTTTGTAGCATGTTAATGGATAATGTTAAGCTGAAGAACTATGTGACAAGTTGTAAATATTTCACACTCATCTGGATCAAAATTTATCGCATGAGTGCAGAAGAAACAATGCAAAGGTCAATTGTAGAAGCAAGGTTATATCTCATTAGTTGCTTGAGAAAAGTTCCATTATGCAATTCTACATCTTCTTTTGCTGGAGTTTTAGTCCCCTCTTTCAGTAACGAGAACACCAAAAAAGGCACAGATGCTTATGTAAGATGCTTGTTTCAGTTAGTTTAGGAGTGAAGAGTCCAGACTCCAGCACTTACCCCTAATCAGACAGTAGAAAAAACTGAAAGTGCCTCCACTAAACATCTGTCAACATCTTGGGGGTAACAGAAAAGTAAAAGAAGTAATGCAACTACAAAGCAAACCACAGACAAACTTAGTGACTCCACACTCGTCCAATATTCCTTTAATTTTTCCATTTATTCTATGAGGTCTATAATGCTTTCACTACATGATAGCCTCAGCAGAATACTAAAAACAGGGTCATCAAGAGTTGTACGCCGAGAGATAATCTTGTTATGCTTCACTGTTCAAAGCCAAAAATGATACAGCATCGGATTTAGCATAATTTATCAAATTATTATGCCCCGGGCAACATGTGTTTGATGCTAGTCCAAATTCCTGAAAACTCAACCGCCATTTTCCCCTAGAGAATTGTAACCACCTATGAGCTGAAGAAAATTTGATCACATGATATTTTGAAGCATGAGCATTTTAATTCAAAAAATTTAGCTGTGTTCTAATTAGAGAACGGCTATAGAAATGAACCCTGCTATATGTACGGCCAATTTATTAGACTGATGATGCACGACCGAAGGCAGAGGCAGCAGCCGATCTGCTGCTGCTGCTCGGGCCGGAGGCCGGAGGGGGAGGGGGAGGGGGAGGAGACTTACCTCGGGCTGCGGGGACCGGCGGCGGCGACGAGACGTCCCGCGCGAGTCGGGAGGCGGCACTGGCTACCTCCCGGCTCGCGTACAGATTATATGTCCCGTTATTGACAACGGTGCTAAGAAACTATCGTCAATAAGGACCTTGTTGACAACGGTGCTAGGTCACCGTCGTCAATAACTCCTCGGGTGGGCCCGAATTAAGTTAAAGATGACGGACACCATCGTCAATAATTTATTGACGACGGTACTCGTCTAGCCGTCGTCAATAAAGAAGTTATTGATGACGGTGCTAAGAAACTGTTGTCTATAAGGACCTTGTTGACGACGGTGCTAGGTCACCGTCGTCAATAACTCCTCGGGTGAGCCCGAATTTAGTTAAAGACGACGGGCGCTGTCGTCACTAATTTATTGATGACGGTACTCGTTTAGCCGTCGTCAATAACATTTAAGACGACGACCTCGTCGACAATAAATTTGGCCGTCGTCAATGATTGTTTTTCCTGTAGTGTAGGTGCTTGAGGGCAAGCACATTTTGAGCGGAGGCAGGGGGAGATGTCATACCCGTGTGAGTGGGCTTAGCCCGTGTTACTAAAGGAGGTCGTGTGACCGAGGGGAAAGGCACGAAAAACAAAAAACAGAAATATGCCACCGAGCGTCTCCTTCCCATCGTCATCGTCGGCATGCTCACTAGCGAGCTCGTCGCGCGCTCACGCCCCTTTTCCAGCGAGTCAGCGGCCAAGGGACGTGAAAGTAAAGATTCAAAAAAATCCAAAAGAATATGAAGAATCTGTCAGTTCAATACTCATTCCTAGATGGGGGGAGGAGGGAGGCGACGGCATTTACCTGGCGGCGGATGGGAGGAGGGAGGCGGCCGCGTGTACCTGGCGGCAGACGGAAGGAGGAGGGAGGCGATGTTGACGCGTGATAGAGACGGTGGCGGAGCGACACTCGGCGGCAAGGCGCGCGTGAAAAATTTTGGCAGCCCGACGACTTCGTTTCAAACACTAAGACCTAGGTTTCGCGAGTTGCGGCCGTGTGGCTTTATAGAGCCGACAATTTCACAAGTGGCTGTAAATAAAAACCGCTTGTGAATATATATTTTCACAGGCGGCTCTTAAAACAATCGCCTACGAAGATGTAATTTTCACAGGCGGCTCTTAAAACAGCCGCATGTGAAACTATGCCTTGACATTTTGAATTCTTATCTTATATATCATTCCTTTATTTTACAAATATATAAATAAACACTATAATATGTAAAGTTCATTTAACTCTGAAGTATATTATTTGTCCATATAACACTGAAGTATAGTATACTTCAAGTTTAATCTTATATGACTTCCCTTCTATCTCTTTTGCTTGTAATATTTGGACATTTAGAAGTGAACAAAAAATAGTAAAGAAATAACTTTGAGTATCCTATTGAAATTTGAACTTGAATTAGTTATTTGCTTATAATGATACATGAAAAAGTTCATAAAACAAAAAATATACAAAAAACAATAATAAAAATTTTGTTAAATTGTTTGCACAAGCGGGCAGGAACAGTAGCCGCATGTGAAGATTTATTATCGCAGACAGTTTCAAACAAAGACCGCTTATGAAAATATGCCTTAACATTTTAAATTCTTATCTTATATATAATCCCTTCATTTTTATGAATATATAAACAAACACTATAATATGTAAATTTTATTTAACTATGAAGTATATTATTTGTCCACATAGCACTGAAGTATAATATACTTCAGGTTTAGTCTTATATGTCTTCCCTTCTATCTCCTTTGTTTGTAATGTTTGAATATTTGGAAATGAGCAAATAATAGTAAAGAAATAACTTTGAGTATCCAATTGATATATGAATTTGAATTGGTTATTTGTTTATAATGATGAATGAAAAAATTACGAAAATAAAACATATACAAAGAGAAACAATAATCAAAATATTGTTAAATTATTTGCACAGGCGGGCAGAAATAGTAGCCATCTGTGAAAATGTATTATCGCAGGCGGTTTCAAACAAAGACCGCATGTGAAAATATGCCTTGATATTTTAAATTCTTATCTTATATATCATTCCTGCATTTTTACAAATATATAATCAAACACTATAATATGTAAAGTTCATTTAACTCTGAAGTATATTATTTGTCCACCTAACACTGAGATATAATATACTTAAGGTTTAATTTTATATGCATTCACTTTTATTTCTTTTGTTTGTAATGCATAGAAATTTGGAAGTGAGCAAATAACAGTAAAATAACTTTGAGTATACTATTTAAATCTGAACTTGAATTGGTTATTTGATTATAATGATGCATGAAAAATTATGAAAACAAAACTTATACAGAGAGAAAAATAGTAAAAAAATTAGTTAAATTATTTTCACAGGCGGGCATAATGGTATCCGCCTCTGAAGATAAATTCCCTCCTATAAAATTCACAGTCAATTTTATTTATGGTCGCCTGTGAAGTATGTGGGACTGATCGCTTCGCGGCTCAATTGCCACGTTCATGGGATACCCATATAACTTCCTCGCCATAGGGTTTTATTGATCGTGCTCATAATTCAGTAACTCCTGCTCCTGCGTGTTCTTCCCAATGCCCAACTTTCCTCTCGATCCAACCAGTTTCATCCTGCCTTTGATGACTATTGAAGATGGAGGATTTCATAGGGTTGTCCGTCGTTCTTGCTTTCTGCTAGGAGATATCACTCGGTGCAATGAGGAAATGGTCATTGTCATCACCGAAGAGGTAATGTCTTCTAAACAAAAAAGTGGTCTTTTAGATGAGATTGTTCAGTACCTACAGAATACCTTTGGTCTAGAAGTCATAAACTTCAGTTCTCATCCTTTTGAAATAGGTTTCTTTCGTTTAAAGCACCCTTATAACACAGATGTTGTGATTGCGTTACACCCTCACCAAGTTGGAAATCACCTTTTCTAATTTGTTAAGCATGATGAAATTCCCCTAAATTTCAGGCGTACCATCTTTACTAAGAAAGTATGAGTTTTATTTCTCGGCTTTCCATTGGATTCAAGGAATGATAGGCACATCAAACAAGTTTGTTCAACTTTCAGGCAGTTGTTGTACTAGGAAAAGAATGATACTTATGTGGCTCGAGTTTTAGCATTTGTTATAGTTGAGAATATCTTGGATATCCCTCGTAGCATTGTGATAAAATTTGGGATGGAGTGTGGAGGGGAAGGCCATTCTTGGACGATCCCAATTTATCCCCTCACTTCTAGTTCTGCTGAAGTTGCTACAGTTGATAAGATCGATCCTCCTCCTCACAATGGTAATCCACATCCTTTGGTTGGTCTGATAGTCTCAAGACCCGTGCAACAGAGGGAAAATATCATCCCAGAATAGAGTGTGCATGTGGGACCTTCACACATATCATCACCAGTTCAACAGAGGGAAAATATTGGTTCCCAGGAGAGTATGGCGGGACTGGAAGAGTTGATTTGTAATTACATGGAGTGGGTAACAACCTTTGACAATTCTACGGGGAATGCTTCTCGTTCTATTGTTCGACCTACTGCTAGAGTCTTCTTAGATCAGAATGATAGAAGGATCACCAACATCCGTTTCATTCCAATGGAGTGAGAGGTGGTGCCCGTGGGTCCTATTCTTATCTCTGAACCCCAGAGCATGTTTCAAAAGGAAAATAGAAAGAAGTTGTTGCAGAAGTCTCTCCTCCAGACATGCCTCCTTCAGACTTGCCTCCTCCATACTTTCCTGCTCTTGGTGTCCCTCGTCTACCTAAGATGATTGTAGCTTGTGTAGATAAATGTTTGCATATTAAAAAAGATCAGTTTAAAGATCAGAATCAGATTTCTTTTCAAGTGCAACTTATCAGGAAAGACTAAACAATCAAGGCTATTAAAGTTAAACCCTTAATACCGCCTTCTTCACACAAACAGTTGACTCAATATGAGTCTAGCAAGGCTTGTCGTATCCTCACTAGATCCAAAGCTAAACAAACTGATATCACGATCAAAGAGCCACAAGGCAACCTTGATTCAAAGGGTCACAAGACAACCCAGAAGTGGATAAGTGATAGCAAGGGAAAGTTTGCTAAGCGTAAACATATTGAAGGTACTTTTTTGACATGACTCATATTTTAAATTCTCTGATTTAAATGATATTGTTATAATACTAATGATGTTCTCCATGAAATAGTAGTGGAAGTTAAGTCTGAAGACGATGGAGCGTTGTCCAACTCAACCTGAGGAGGAAAAAGATGGGGATAGGTCATCGAAGTTGAAGAAAATAACATCTGAAAGAAGGCCTATTGTTTAGTTATTTAGAATGAAAATTTTCAATATCACTATGATGTTGTTGTAATATTTTTTTGAAGTATGCTTCATGTCGAAAACTATGGTTTATTCACATGTTCTGTATTTTGTCTAAACCCTATAATTGGATTGTTCTCAGAAAGGTTAATTATAATATTCTGTGTGTTGTACTGTATTAGCAATGTTAATTATTTTGTTCTGTGTGTTCTGCTATATATATGGACAAAGTTAATTATTCTATTCTAGGTGTGCTGGTCGTAAGAAACACCTCCTGTGAAAGGTAGATTCACAGGAGGCTGTTAGCAAAACCGCCTTTGAAGGGTAATTTCACATGCGGCTGTTAGAACAACCGCCTCTGAAAGGTAGATTCACAGGCAGCTGCTAGAATAACCGCCTGTGAAAGTAATAATTTCACAGACGGTTTTAAAAAGGACCGCCTATGAAAAGACCGTCGTATTGAGTGCAGCCCAACATCTTCACAGACAATCTTTAAGAACCGCCGCCTATGAAAAGTTTTATTTTCACAAACGGTGTAGCATAAAACCGCGTGTGAAACTGGGATTTAGTCCCACCTCGTGTAACTATCTCGCTCGCGTCCATCTTATAAGCTTGAATTCCTCCGTTGTATCAAACTCACTTGAACTCTCACTGATCTACGCCAGTACTCTCGGACCACCAATGGGCCTGCGGCGCTGTTGTGCGGCTGGGCCTGACTTGCTTGTTTGCAGTGCTTCACGCACTCGTAGCTCTGTGGGACATGTCTTCCACTGGTGTTGTCCAAACTTTTTTAAATCACAATGATACATTTAAGGAATTGTGAGACCTATGTATGCTGAATACATTGGCTATGACGATAAAAGTTTTGAATTCTGCCAAAACACTCTTTTTGTTAAGGTCCGCCTCTAGGCCTGAGCTCCGACAAGATCCGACGTAAGGTCCGACTTGCTATGGCTAGGTCCGACATGTGTCTGGTAAGCTCCGGCGGTAGGTCCGACTAGATTTGGTAAGTTCTGGTGCTAGGTTCTGCTAGCTTTGGTAAGCTCCGGCTCAAGGTCTAATTATCTTTGGTAAGGCTCGGAGATAAATCGCAACGGTTCTGTTTTTACCATGCAAATGTTTTGAAGTTGCTTTACATCTTTGGAAAGTTTGCTTTAGTATTCTTTTACTAAGTTTTTGAAGTGTTATGGCTGTTTACGGTGGTTAACATTTTGCTATGTTTAGCAGCATGCTTAAGTGAGGTGTTCACGTAAGGTGTTGTGGTTTTTGGAACTAACGTGAGTCAAGTCGCGGACTTGTGCTCGAAAGTATTGGTTGTTTATTCATGTGCAGGTGTTGCTTGAGTTTAAGATATGGCTGGTGTCGGGATCCATTGAACTAGTCTTAAGGAGAAGATGAGGTTCAACAACCAAGTTCAGAAGGAATTGTGGTTGAGTTGATTGGGAGGTCGAGCAACATGTTTGGATCAAGAACAATGCATATGAAGGTATCGTGGATGTCGTTGGAAGGTGTTTGCATGTGTGCAAGAATTGCATGGACGTGGCAACATGGTTCCAAGGCGTGATGAAGAGATGTGGACGCAAAGAATTGGTAGGAAAGGTCCAACTAGCTGGATTATGAACTCAGACTACGGCTGAGTTGGTTATGGCTCAAATATGGAAATATTTGAGTTGGTTATGATAGGGATTTCGTGTGGGACACAAAGTTGAGTTATTTTAGGAATGTTGGATACATTTCTAAGGTGTTTGGAAGTCCTAAGATTGCTTTTATCTGCGTATAGAAGAGTCTTGAGCAGTTATGGAAAGTTTCGATTCATAAACTGAGTAGGATTAGGGTCCTAGTTTGAATTGGGTTGGCCTCCGGGCTGGTTATATAAGCAAGGGAGGCCAGAGCTCGTGGTAAGATTACCTTGGGCTGTTCCTCTTTTTTTATCAATAAAATTCGTGGTAGACTTGTTTTTGTCAAGTCTTTCTCGTCGAGTTTCTGGACAGCACAACAATGCTTCGGTGTTTTGATCATAACTCGAGTTTTACAGATCCAATTGACATGATTCTTTTTGGGTTGTCTTCACAACTTAATTATATATCATCTATGAAAATTTCATGGTCATTGTATTTTTAGTTTCTGATATACACTATATTCTTTGCAGTGTTCCAGATCTGGTTTTTACTCGAGTAGAACAGATTGACCCTCGATTGATTTTTCGATCATAACTTGAGTTTTTCTTGACGGATTTCCGTGATTCTTGTTGTCGTGTCTTCGTGACTTGATTATCTATAATATATACCACTTTTGTTACAGTTGAACATATTTAGATCAGTCGCATACACGGTTTATTTAACAGATCGATTTTCTGTTGAGGGTGTTTTTGTTGCTCCCGTTAAAAAGTTTAAATCTACCATTCACCCCCTCTGTTAGCTTTTTACGTGCTCTTAGATCCTACAGGAATTCCATTCAAATTTGAAATCGCAGCTCTCTTGGGCCTGACTGCCCTGTGCTGACCAAATTTTTAAAATCACAATGTTATATTTATGGAACTTCATTCAAATTTGAACTGGCGACTCTCTTGGGCGTGGGAGCTCCTCTATATGGCATAGTTTGAACTTCAGTTCAAATATTTAAATTTAGTTGGAAGGAATTTATATTAAGAGGGGCAGTGTGCCTCGCAGAAAAATTCGCGTAGAATGCCCTCAACATTCCAACGAGGGACAAAAGTTCCAATTTCCAAAGCTGGGGAAGGCATCTTCACAAGTGGTCCATATTAATCGGCGCCTACGAAGTGTAGTTTTCACATGTGGTTTCTTAAAATAATCGTCTGTGATTTAGTTTTACCTCGTGTTTCTAACTCGCCCTCATCCATCTTATAAGTTTGGATGGCTCTGTTTGCACCGAACTTACTTAGACTATCATCACTCGATTCTCTAGAACTCTCTGTTTTCCATGGGCCATTGCGTTATTGGGCTGCTGGGCCTGACTGGCCTGATTGCAGTGCTTAGTACACTCGTGGCTCTGTTGGGCCTTGCTGCCTGTGCTGTTGTCCAATTTTTTAAAATCACAATTATAACAAGGTTTCATACATATGAAAAATAAATCTAATGAAAGAAAAAGATTATGAAAACATAAGCCATTAAATATTACACTGCGTTCAATATTAAAAGTTTATACAATATTTGTCAAATTTATTTCATACAATTTTTCCTACGTTGGCGTCTTCTCCAATGTAGGGTTTCAAATCTTTTTTATTATTTTTCTACTAGCTTGATGTTTTCTGGACCGGTGAAGAGGAACATCTCTTCATATTGATTTATTCCTCTTCATTATCTGTCACATTCTCAACTCTAACAATATTTTACTTCCCAGAAACAAGTACGCGCATCTTTTCACTTCCTGGATCTTATACATAAAAAACTTATGCAACACGATCAGCGAGAACCCACGAGTCATCTTTATAGCACATTTTCTTTAAGTCTACCAAGGTGAGCACGTAGTTGTCCACTTTCACACCATTAGGGTGGTTGACCCATTGGCACTTAAACACGGGTATTTGAATTCTTTCACGATAATCGAGTTCTCATATTTTCTCTATAAACCCGAAGTATGTGGTCTTCTGCCCTAGTGGATCATAAGACTCTATACGAATTTCACTATTCTGTGCAACAATGTTACTGTCTTTTGACTTACTGTAAAATGTGCTTCTTCATTATTGCCTCTTCTATAGTCTCCATATGATCTATTTTTGTCCATTAACCATTCAGTGAAATGACATCTATGCTCTCTCATGATTCACTCTACTCCGCGACCTTGGTTTTCTCTGTGAAGCTCAATTTGGTGTTCCTCGATGTACTGCTCAGCTATCGCGAGCTGTTGCAGTACACTAAATTGTGCATAATGTACTAATTTATAATCATGAACGATGAAAGTTTCTCTACCCACTTTGCCTTTCCCACGTAGTCTACCCCATGTACTGGTATAGGCTCCCCTATCTGTTTTCTGTCTCTGATGTAATCAGCGCAATCCTCAATCACTTCTTCTGTAGTGTAGCCTTTCATAATTGAACCCTCCGGGTGAGCACGATTCCACTCATAACCCTTTAATACTGCTAAATATCGCTCCAATAGAAACATCTCAAGACTGCACATAGTCTCAATGATGTACGTTTTCATATAGTCTAAGTCTTCACAAGATAACACCTTTTGCGACACTGCATTGAAGAAGTAACACAAACGTGTGATCACAACTTTTATATGCACTGGTTTGATGACCCTTATTGCAATGGCGAGGAACACTGCCATCATTATATGACAACCGTGAGAATTGTAGCCAAATAGAGACAAGTCTTTCATCGAGACTAGTTTACTGATATTTAATGAGAAACCCGTGAGCACTTTTACCCCACGCAAGCATTCGCAAATTGCTTTTTTCTCCTGTAGTGTCAAGTTCTAGCTAGCTGCTAGAAGGTAATGCTTCGCATTGCCTTTTTCTATTGGGTGAAGCTATGCTCCGATGTCAAGATTTACTATGTCCATGCGTGATTTTAATCCGTCATTTATCTTCCTCGGCATGTCCAGCAAGGTTCCAATTATGCTGTCAAATATATTTTTTGTAACGTGCATCAAATCAATATTGTGGTAAACTTCTAGATCCTTCTAGTACAAAAGATACTTGAAAAAATCAATTGTTTCTTGAAAGCCGTGTTAGATATGTCGGTCGAAGGTGTAGTTTTCTTTCTCTTTGTACCTTTATTTTTTCCCTTACCAAAAATAACCTGAATGTTATTGACTATTTGGAACACGAGTTTACCACTATAAGGTTTTGGTGCAGTACCTTTTTGTTTTTGTTATTAAATTAATTTTTCATCTTCCTGTACTTGTGTGTATCTGTCAAGAACCGTCGGTGTCTCATGTACGCCGACTTTCTCGTTGAAGTGAGGTACAGAAAACCAGTTCCATCCACACATCTTACACAACCTTTCTTCCCTTTCGATTGTCCCGATAATACAAAGAGTGTGGGATACTCATGGACGGTAATGAATATCGTTGCTGTTAGTGTGAAATACTCTCATTTGTACTCGCCCCATGTACGTACCCCTTCATTCCACAACTTCACGATATCCTCCATTAGAGGTTCTAGAAACACATCAATTTTGACACCAGCTTGTTTTGGACCTTAGATAAGAATAGATAACAAAATATACTTCCTCTTGTGACACAACCAGGTCGGTAGGTTGGACATCGTTAAGACCACGGGTCATGTGTTGTGTATGCTCCTTTTCTCACCAAACGGATTCATTCCATCTGCACCCAAAGCAAACCTTACATTTCTGGATTTACTGTGCAAAGTCTGGATACTGAATATAAAATTTTCCATTGTGTTGCATCACTAGGGTGTCGGATCTATTTGTCATTCTTCGTGTACTGCTCAGAATGCCAACGCATAAGTTTGGCCTCACTAGGGTTTGATAACATACGCATAAAGCGATCAATTACTGGAAGGTACCACATCACCAAGGCAGGAACCTTTCTCTTATTTTTCCCGTCTACATCATCAGAAGTATCATCACCACCCTCAGGGCCAATAGAACTCTTCTTATTTTTCTAGGTCTTATTCATGTTGGTAACATACTGGTGATTGTAGTCCTTTTGTATCTACTGACACCGCAGATTAGGCATCTCGTTGCGAGCTCATGCTCTTTACGAAATATAATACAATGGTTCGGACAAGCGTGTATTTTTGTCACACCTAGCAACATCAGACATAGAAGCTTCTTCGCTTTATAAGTGCTTATGGACAGTTTATTGGGATTTGAAAGATTTTCTGCCAAAAGATTTAAAATATCAGTAAAACTACAATCGGACCATCCGTGGGTGCCTTCAACTTTAGTAGTTTTAGGACTACACGCAACGTAGTAAACTCTTTATCAGAATCCTTTGATTCATCATATAAAAGCTCATTCGACGCACTCTGTAATGTCTCCATTTTACTTAAAACCTTTATTTTTCCCATAGAAATCAGCACATGTGGTTCCATGTGACGTAACATCTCCTCACAATCAAACTCTTTATCGTCATCATCATCATGATTGCCACGACCATAATCGATATAAGCATTATCCCTTTCCGAATATCTGACAACTTTGTTGTCATCATTATCCACTCCACGTGTATCTAACTCACCATACTCTATCCATATTGTGTAGTTTTTCTTAAAACCTCTTTTCACCAAGTGTGATTGGATTACTACAGTATGTGTCCAAACAATCTTGTTTTCGCAGTCAATACAAGGATATAATATATCATTTATCTTTTGCATCTTCGCATGTGTCTTGGACGCTTCAATAAAGCTTGCAACATTATAAATGTACGTAGGATCAGTTCTTAGCATATTGTACATCCATGCTCGGTCCATCTTCTACGTCAAATTGTACAATGTAGGATATATGCAATGTAGGATATATACAATATAGCATAAATAAAATTTTGAAAATATAGGACATAGACAATGTAACATAAATAAAATTTGAAAATGTAGGATATATACAATGTAGTAAGACATACCTTTTGGAGATAGAATATTTGAAAATATTCTAAATTTGCATAATTCTAATTCCAGATCTTCTAAATCCTTAAAAATTTGTGCATAACTTAAATTTAAAAGTTATGACCTCACATTACACCCAAAGAAGAAAAACACAAAGCAAGATCATATGCTTACCTTACGGAGAGATAAATTTTTGATATAAACTCTAATTTAACTCTGGTCCTTGTCCAGATCTACAAAATAAAGGAAATTTGGTGCGGAATGTAAATTACAAATTTAAGGCCATAAATCGTATCAAAAAGGAGAAAATGAAGCAAAAGTATAGAATAAACAATAAGGAGACTTACCTCTAAAAAGATTTGGAAACAAAACCACCCCCAAAAAATTTGGAAAAATATCGTCCGTCACGGCTGTAGCTAGCTCAGTCGCGCTCGGACGGAACCCGTGAAGGCTATATATACATTTGTTTCACAGACGATCGATATAAGGAACTGAAGGTGATAACTACAATATCACAACCTGTTCCAAACAAATAATGCTCGTAAAAATCAGTGTATTTTCACAGGCAGTTCGTGAAGAAAAAAACGCCTTAGATATTGTTCATTATCACAGAAGGTTTTATATAATGATCGTCTGTTTTAACAAGTCTATTTTCACAGGCGGTTATTTATCCAAAATCACGTGAAATATTGTTCATTTTCACATGCGGTCTATATCTAAGGCCGCATGTGGAAATCTTGATATTTTCACAGGCAGTTCTATTGTCAAGACCGCTTGTGATACTTAATTATCACAGACGGTTTTTTATTTATTGGACATCACAGACGTTTTTTAAATGGACCGTTTGTACAAGAAATAAGAGGCGCTTGTGAAAATGCTTTTTGTAGTAGTGGTCGCCATTGCTATATCATGCTTATTTAATGACAAACAACAAGGTTTCAAACAAACTAGCAAAGGATGTCAAACCTGAACCCAGTCAAGTCACGAGCATCGTGGATTTGCACTCGGTTGGACAACAAAAAGGGGCTAGAAGAGGAAAACATGATAAAAGGTAAATCGATTGGATTCGATTAGATTATCCTCTCAATCTGTCATGTCCCTTTATATATGGAAACAACTAGAATGTAAACAGATATGTAGTACAATCGTGCAAAAATCTAACCTAGACCACACGATCTCATTTTATGGTTACTGCATTTTTACTCCTAAACCCTCCCACCTAGCAATATAAATTAAAAAAATTAAGTGTGGAGGTGCGAGTAGTTAAGTATAAAAATGCAATAAACATAGAACGGAGATTATATGGTATAGGAGAGATTGTTGCAGGATTGCACCATAGGGTTGTTTACATTCTAGTCGTATGTGTACATACATACATACATACATACATACATACATACATACATACATACATACATACATACATACATACATACATACATACATACATACATACATACATACATACATACATACATACATACATACATACATACATACATACATACATACATACATACGGTGGGGAAATCTACCCGTAGAAAGTTGAATCCATACAATAAACACATTATGAACTGACTAAAATACATACATACATACATACATACATACATACATACATACATACATACATACATACATACATACATACATACATACATACATACATACATACGGTGGGGAAATCTACCCTGTAGAAAGTTGAATCCATACAATAAACACATTATAAACTGACTAAAATAGATATACAAATTCTGAACTCGGACCGTCAAAAAACTGTTTGATCGGATTGACTAAACCGGCCAGACGGGTTTGTTCAAGTTGGTGATACCACTTGTGAAACCAGTGAAGCTGGTTTTCAGCTTGTGTTCATCTTCCAATAACCATAATTCTCACATCCTAACTCCAAATGAGGTAATTCATATATCCAATTTAATCATCTCGATGAAGGTCTTGATAAACTTAAATATTTGATTTGACCCTATCTTAATGAATGTTGTTTCAATGGATTCTTTATGTATTAAATAAAATCATGGCACAATATCTAAGGGGACATATCTAGTAAAAATGGTTAATTTATGGTGCTAACATGGTAACAACTATTTGTGACCATCAGATCCATTACGAGAGATCAAGATTAGAAGTGGTGCACAACAAAAATATACTATTGTTAATTAGAAAACAAACAAAACTTGATGTAATAAAAACATGAGAAAAGAAAAGATGAAACTGGAACGGTCATCGTCATCTCACCCCGACGATATGATGCTCTCTCTGTTCCTGCCTTTTCAGAATCTGTTTACAGGCAGCACATATATGTCAGCTACAGTTACAGTACAACAACTGGTTGGGCAGTGGCTACGTTCTGCTGCAGTGCCGGTGCGTACCGTTGCGCGGGGAGAATTAGCAGGAGAATCTAACGAGTGCCCGTCCGTACCGAAGACTGGAGTTGTCCCGTGCGCCGTGTCGCGTGAACAAGGTACAGCTACAACATGCATCTCCCCTGAGCTTGAAATTAACCGTGGCAGCAGCGCCATGCCCGGGCTTTATAAGCGAAACAGGCAAACCGCCCATGGATTTGGCCTCAGGCCGACCAGATGCATGAGCAGCGGTGATTATAGTAAAGGCCCAGGTTTAGCAAAACCTATGTCCTCTGTGCCCAGCAGACTACATAAAGTACGATGATCTGTTGGTACTGTGCCCATGTTGTGCACCGCATGTGTCCCGAAACTCCGAACCGCAGATCCAGTCCAGAAACGCGAGCTGCGAAGCAACATGATGGACCCCCGTAACATTGAACGATTTTTATAAAAAATATTTGCTTTTTATCGTTAAAGTTGAAAATAATTGACATTAACCAAACCTAGTAGATATTCTTATATTCTGATATAAAAGAGGTATTTGTTAGAAATAAATATGTAAGCTGCATACCGTGTACCGAAAGGCTGTTAATGAGATTGAGGTAGTGCATCAGTGCTAAAGTAGGCAGCAAAACGTGGTACGGTGCATTATCAAAAAATATATAATTTCTCCGTAGCGATGGATTTGACCGTGAAATCCTAACTAGCGGCGAATGGCAGCAGACTTGCTATAATGCATTCGGCGTGTCCCACACTGTCGGTGCTGGATCGCGCTCTCTTCTCCCGGTCAGGCCGGCTTCTCAACAAATTCTCTCACCACCACCTGCTACACCCGGCTACGTACACAGCAGGTCACAACAACATCCGTCGTAGAAAATCTCTCCGCTCTTCCTTATGTTCCGTTGATGAATAAACTAGTACTGTAAGGTTTACAGGCTAGAGAGATGCTGTTCTGATCGAAGAAGAGATGCCAAAGAGGAGATACCAAAATGTGGCCTGTCACGATGACCGGCGTGAAAATTTTCCGATGGCGGCACCGCGCGAGTGGTTGAGACGATTCGCTAGACGCTAGGTGCTGACGTCGATCATCAAACTCCGTATAGTGCAGCGATATCATCCAAATCTGTCATCTAAGCAGGTAATCACCCCGTTACTTTTTATTTGATGCTGGTTATTTTATTTTTAAACTAAAGAACAGAGGGAGTAGTTGATAAGAATCAAGGGTATTAAACATTACGGTGAATATAAAAGAGAAATTTATCCAATGTTACTTTGTTTTCACAATGAACCAAAAGGAAGATCAATGCTGACATATGTGCAGATGCTTGGCCAGACCTAACATGAGAGGCCGAACAAGACTCACTTTTCTTTCTTGATTTTCAAGACCAACGGGTTACACTTTGGTCACAGAGGACGTCGTCATGCGCCGTATGCCTAATGGATAAGGATGGACAGTCAGCATTCGTAAATAAACAAACAGGCTGCTAAAGGCAAATCTGTTTGGTTCCTTCAAAGCAGATGGTAGAAAAAAAGCACCAAATGCTTGGTGAAGGGGGGCAATCTTAATCTACCGGTGGTGGTTTGCAGCAGCCACTCCAGTATGCCCCCTTCCTCAAAATAAAACCATGCAATTATTATTGCACTGCATAAACTACACTGTCTAAGATCTCAGGACAGGACAACATTACTTTGCTTGGTGGTTCAGATGTACCATGCATCGACTCGCTAACAGAAAGAGATCGATGTACGATCTAGCTTAATTTCAGGCCGGGAAATATTAACGGGTCACTAACTCTTAAATATGTTGCAAGGACTATGATGCTACGGTTTAGCCGAAACCGAGAGTCAGCTGATCCTTTTGGGACGATATTCGGAAGCCCTCCGGTTGTGCTGTGGGGCATCCAGGAGCACAGCTTAAGAAGCAAGATTAGCATAAAGGGTCCTACAAACCTTTCCACTACTACTCTCACTCCTATTGTGCTGTGCTCCCTCCTTTTTAGATCTAGACTAGAGGTCAATTAGTTGGTGGTTTGAGAGCGATGGGGTTTATGTAAGATGTAGATGAGCTATATAATTCAATCATGAACGGACCCATTAATTGACCGCACAACATTTTTTACACGATTGGTTTCTTGAAACTAAAGGTAAGCAAGAGATTTACCTGTCAACGCCAAACAACAACTAGTATACTTTGGAATCTATCGTCCTGCCTACGGTAAGTTGTTCCTAAAACCAAACTCCGCTCAGCACTCAGTCACTACCAGCCAAACCAAGCAGAGCTCCCTAGCTTGCTGCCTCACCATGTACCGTACCACAGGCCTAGGCCAGTAGGAGCACAGGAAAATCCGTAGCTTAGGAATATTCATAAGGAGAATATGGCGAGTATGTAACTTTTTATAGTGGTACCAAACAAGCAACAGTTGAACTACTTTTATCGAGTAAACATACGACAGAGTGAATTACACTATTGATCATTTTATTCATTCGTCTCCCATCGGGTATGTGGTGTGGTGGTCGACCATTGAAAATACTATATTACCCACATTACAACTTCAGACATCCGGTGGATATAAATCAAGAAGTACTGCTCGATGCACACAGACAGACGACACAAAGGTGAAAGGTGACGGCAAACAAATGAACAATAGCGTGTCGCTGTCGACAGTAATATACTATTGTAGTTGGCGGCGCGCTAATGAGTGGACATTTTTGTTTAACAGAACTTCTTCCGCTAGCTTGTACAACCCAATCCAAAACATCAGGATGAAAAGTTGCAAATTGAGAATTTCCTTCAAGTTAAACGTCATTGAGACTTTTGATTGTGTGTGGTTCCTAAAGAGCAAGATGACACATTGGGTCCCAAAGAGTCACAAGGATGGGGGCGAGAGGGGCTAAAATTAAGGGGCATGTTGATCTTTGCATCTCACACAAATAGAATTCGATCTGCTAGGTAGCAGAGAGCATGCATGAAAAGATGACTTCAGCACCGAGAAGGTTTGTCTATTTTTGTGTGCTATGCCTGCGTGCATAAGTATACAGTAACGAATACTTTCATCCTTTTATTCCAAAAGAAAAAATCTTGGTAAATATCAGAGATAGCATCACTATAGCCGCTCCTCAGAAACATGACTAATATTTTGAATAAGACGGATGATCAGAGACGATGCTAAAAGTCAATAACGTTAAATAAAAATGAACGGATGGAGTATGTTAGCTACGTGAGAATTTGTAGTTTTCTTCAGTCATTAGTTAGTGGCTTTATACGTGACATGGTACAGTTTGTTTACCCTATCTTCTCACTGTAGAAGGAAATATGTAATATGTGATGCGTGTGGAGGCTGTGGGACCCTACAATTAGGATATACTGTATGTTGGATGGTTCTGATGTTGCGAGAAGTTGTTGGTTTTCGTATTGTTTGATGCTCACAACATAGTGGGATATAGATGAGGACCATTATACAAAAGCTTAGTACTCAATTTTCTGGTACTTACGCCAAAATCTGTGTGATATCTTTGCCAAGTTCACCAAAAGATTATCCAGTAACTGAGTTTAAATGGTCAACTATATTGGTCGGTACTGATATCTGTTACATTATTGGTAGAATTAACGCTGAATTAAATGAAGCGGCGAGATATTGGATGAGGATCTAAAGTGCCACTTTGTATGAGTCTAAGCAACCACTTCCAGCTGTATCACTAGCCCCACATGTACTACTTCATTGCTGCAACTTTTTCACCTGGAGCTGAAATTCTTAGATACTGTAGGAAGAACAAGACGCAAGCGTTCCCTCTTCTATTTTGCGCTAGCTAGCGAGTCTCATTCGGTCTGAGAAATTAGAAAATATTTACCTTTAATCTTCATGGGGCAAATTACCAATACAATAAGTGGACTGACGAGAACAAAACTATTACTAAAATAAAGAAGACTGAAGTAACTAATACCCACCAACTAAAAGATCATAAATCTATTACCCCCCTGTTCTGAAATAAATAATGTTTAGTATAACTAATTTAGTTTAAATTGAACTAATTTTTTGTCATAAACATCATTTATTTCAGAACGGAGGGAGTACTAAACGTAATTGAAAAAATAGGTCATTTATAGATTTACAAGGAACAAGCACACACACATTACCTACTTTCTTTAGCTCGTTATCTTAAAATGCCAGCTTGAATAGCTTGTATAGCTCCGTGGAAATCCCAACATCCAACTTCAAAGTATACTAAAATTATTATATTCATTCACGTATAACTTGTTTCATCAGTAAAACTCATAAGACGAGCCACTAATTTGCACGAAATACCTATATTGTTGAGTGTTGAAACATCTATTTTTGTGTTCTTGATATTGTCACATTAAGGTACCTTCTGCAAGATAACAACCAAAGTTTATTATTGTACATATTATCAACATGTTAAAAATTATTTTGTAAACAGAACAAAAATCAACTAGTTAATCTCATTGTGGTGGAACTTACCCACCCGGGTTTGAGTCTCAGACTCAACATGAGTGTTGTATTTACTACGTACTATTTATTCTTTCAACAGGAGGTGACGTCTCTGATAGTGAGACTCCTACAATATTTACCACTATTTATTTGTTGCATAGGAGAATATGGTTGCTTGGGTACATGACTCCTACCACAGTGAAAAGCGAGAATATTAAGATGTCTAGAAGGGAAAACCGGATACAAAAATAGGTAGGAAGGTCTCAGAATTAGATTAAATTTCATGATAGGAACAAGATGTGCATGCGTTAAAGGTGAGTGTTCGCGCATGTAAACGTGGTCTCTACAAGATTTTGCAAAAATATATATATTATTGAGAATTAGTCTGGTCCTTGACTCCAGTGCCGGCTCTGAGCCTAGTCGAGAGGGGCGACCACCTAGGGCCCAAGCCTAAGGGGGGCCCATGAGCTGCTCCTATCTTTTAACTAGGCCTAATTTGATAATAATATTTTTTAACTAGGAGATGGTACTTCTTTATTTCTTACAAATAATAACACAGACGATACTGTCACAGCAAAATGTTGAGGTAAAACCCCTACAACTGCCATGCAAAAACATTTCTCATCATTAGAGATGCTCCTATCTGTCCCTCCAACTTCTAAGCATTACGCTGAACACTCGTTGATAAAGAAAAAGCACACATTCCTCCAGATCAAGCCTTTCCATGAAAAGACGGGTACATCACATCTTGTTCCTCAAGTAAAGAGATGGTTCTAGATTCTCCCAAAGCAGTGGCTCGAGTTTTCCATAACCAATCAGGGAAAACTACTTTCCCCTGCAACTTTAACCATCGTTTGCATCTTGTTCCACAAGAAACAGTATTATTCTAGTCTAGTCGTATACTCGGACACGACTGCCGATTTGCAGGCCACATGAGCGCTACCATAGTCGCATGTGCTGCGGTGCATCGTGTGTCCACGGGTCTCTGTTTATAAAATTCAGAAATACAGCTTTTACAGCAGGCTCTGCTGCAGGTTGGACCATCATCTAAGCAAATCCGCTGTTTCAGAGATCGTTCAGCGAATCCGTGTGTGCTCCTGGTTTGGATAAAACTCGGCGCCGTCTTATTAATCCGGCCTGCAGGCTGCAAAACCACGGAGTAGGCTTTAGATTCCTGGGACTGTACGCAGGGAAGCAGTATCCTGACCCTCCACGGCAGAAGATCCAAGGCTGGAAACAATAAGAAATTGGACAAGAAACGAACGGGTCTTTTAGGCAGACTCAGGCCAGATGCGACTCCTCAGACTCGACTACTCAGTAGATCCTGATCTTCTACGGTTAGCCGCCCCGTTTATGGATTGTCGGCAGCAATCTGAAGACGATCTCCTAACCTCCATATCCAAATGAAAAATTCAAACGTTTCTTTTACGAATGAGTAGCCTCAAATAATTAGTAAAACTTTTAAAGAAAAATATTGTAGCTTTGGAACTTTTCACGGTATTAGGCAAAAAGACCAAATAGTTAAACAGTGCCCATCAATGTGGACAACACATACAAGCGAACCATTATTCCCTAGTAAATGGCGCTGCTATAAATTCTCTATGCATAATTTAATTTTCTTTCTCATCGGATGATTGCTTTAGTGGAATGGAAATATTGAATTTTATAATGCACATGTGCAAAAAAAAATGGTACCAGTCGAGCAATCGGGTCAAAACCTAGAAAAAAAAACTAAATTTTAAAATTGGAGTGTTTTGAACAACAAAAGATTGGTTCATTGTCGAAGTGTCTGGGGTCCACACTTCCCCAGGCCTGCTCTAGGTAGCCCGCAGAGGTTTTTTTAGGCGGGGCTAGTCCTCTCGCGAGGGTCTCGCCGGAATGGATGACGGCGAGAGATGAAAGTGGATTGACACGGAGATTTACGTGGTTCGGGCCCCGGAGCGTAAAACCCTACGTCCACGGGAGTGCTCGGAGTACTGGTTTCCTTGAGTATGTGGAAGACCTAGCGGGAGTTGGGCAAAATGCCCCCCTTGTAACGTTGCCTACCCGAGCCTTTTATAGTCCAAGGCTCGGGCGACTTACAAGATGGGCCCCGGGGACCCGACAGGTGGCCCCGGGGTGATTTCCTACCAGCTATGTCAGGATCTCGTCCTGCCGCTCTGCCCATGCCGCAGGCTAGGTGTAGCGTGTAGTCGTTGGCGATGGCAGGGGCGGCAGGGCATGCATGTCTTGTCCGGTCTTATCGCTGCCTTCAATGGTCTGCAGCTTCAGACACTGTACGCCTGTCTTGACTGTGACTGGTCACAGCGCCTCCTGACAGACGTGCGCCACGCCCCTTCGTCTTGGGAAAGCGCGAGTCTTGAATGCTTTGTACGGTAAAGGCATGGCGCTCCTTTACTCCCGCTGCCTACCGCGTCGGACGGGCAGCGCTGCTCTGCTGGCCACGTGTCGGGCCCGGAGCTCTCCTCTGAGGAGAGGGGGAGCTCCGGCCCCGCTGGACACGTGGAGCCTTCGGAGCTCACCCCCGCAGAGGGGGGGAGGTCCGGCTCTGCTCGCCACGTGGCGGGCCCGGAGCTATCCTCCGAGGGGAGGGGAGCTCCGGCCCCGCTGGACACGTGGCTCCTTCGGAGCTCGCCCCTGCGGGGGGGGGGGGGGGGGGGGAGGTCTGGCCTCCTGGGCCACGTGGCAGGCCCGGAGCTATCCTCCGGGGGAGGGGAGCTCCGGCCCTACTGAACACGTGGCGCCTTCGGAGCTCGCCCCTGCGGAGGGGCGATCCTTAGGCAGTTTCACCCTGTGCGCGGGTACCCGGTATTGAGGGTACCAACATTCATGATCCTAATTAACATCATCTTTAAAATTTAAAATTGTCTGATCAACTTATGTGGACATGATTAAAACTTGCTAGCAATAGATAAGAAAACTATTCAATTGGTAACTTTGGTTGTCATTTAATTTTAGTAAAATAAAAAACTTATTTAGGATATGATAATTACTCAGTATAATCGATTCATATTTCCTGCTAAAAAGTCAAGGTAAAGAGACAGTCACCATCTTTAAGATACGGATAAAAGAAGTCATCATCAGAGTAAAAGTTAAAAAGGTATATAATGGCCAATCACGTTGAGGACCAGAGGGTTAGCTCCGTGTACGAGATGAGGCAACGAGGTCGGACTGGGAACCGGCCGGAGCATGTGGCTGTATACCGGGCCCATAAAAAAATAAACAATCACAGTCACAGGTTCACTGCACCCGCATTGCGGGCGCCAGTGCTCTGCCAGTTCAGCTTTATACCGCACCCGGTAGGTAACGGTTTGGATTCACCGCATCCGAACCCGGCAGGATATTCTACGTGTCAACTGTAGTGCTTGCACTGGATCGGGTGCTTTGATGGGAACGCACCATAAAAATTGCATGTCACGTACATTATGATGACCTGATATGATAGAAATCGCTTCATAAACTAAGGCTATGTAGTTATATAGTAAGACAAATAATTTGGGTTGGATCCCGAGCAGATCCACCTACAAAAGAGGCGCCCCATCACCTTTGCTTCCAACCCAAGCAAGACCCGGATCCGCTCAACCTCCTCACGGCCACCTCCCGATTATGCCTGATCACACCAAGCAGAGTAAACAGAGCGAAAACAAATTGCTGCGGCCACGCGCGGACCCGCCGCCGTCATTTTAGCGGAGCCGTGTGACCGTGTCCCTCCCTTCGAGTCCGGAAAGGCTTGGTGACTTCTGGCGTGAAAGAAAAAATAAAACCGACGGGTGTACGTAACGAAAACGGTTTACGTCAGAAACCATGGGAGGAGCATGCGTTTGGTGGCTTCTGAAGTCATGTGCTGATGTGCACCCCCTCTGTGTTCTCCATGCAGATGAGAACTGTGACGGACGGCAGCCAGTTTCTGAACGCTTAGATTTTCCTGTGTTATACGTTGAAAACGGCTGCAAAATTCTAAGCTACGGAGTCCATCGAGCTTGGCTAGACCGTACCGTAGAACTAGAACCATGATCAAAGTATGATGTTGATGCATCCGTATCCTATTGCAACAGATAGCACGGTACTAAGTATGTTTATACGAGATAGAGCTCAAGTCGTACATGTGTTGCGGATTTGTTAGTTTAGCTCTCGGTGTCTCGCATCAGCTTCTCCGGAGTCACTCTCGAAACCAAAATAGTTTTCATGTTTCTGGAAAAAGTTCCAGATACCAACAATAAAAATAGTAACATATACCTAATTTTTTTCTCTTTGAAAAAATACTCCAAATACTGGAAGAATAGTACTCCTTTTATTTTGAATTATTTGATGTTGGTCAGTTCAATTTTAAACTAATCAACGTCAAATAAATAAAAAAGGAGAAAATAGTATAGGGAGAACTAAATACATGCCGACCTTGAAGAAGAATCCTCTCCTCTTTAACTAGCATTCAAATCAGTGCAAATCCCATTGCTTTTTTCCTAAGAACCCAACACATCGCCCGCATAATCAATATCCTAATGACGCCCGTAGAGTAGATGTAAACAAATCAATCCGAAACCAGAAAGAGATCGGCAGACCAAATTCCACCACCAAGAAGTATATTTCTCTCACCTACCGTTTCAATATCGGCGAGGGCGAAACCGGTGGCGGCCCGCCTCGCCCTCGCGTCGCGCCCCCTCGATCCGCGTATAAATACGGCCCCGGGGGATCATTCTCTCCACTCACCAATCCATCCCGTCTCAGTCCGTCCGTCTCACTTGCGTTCGGTGCGTCGCGTTTTCCTGGTGCGATTCCTTGGGAGGAAGGCGTAGTAGTAGCTCTCGCCTTCCGGTTTAGTCCCGTCTCCTCTCGGAGGAAGGTAAAGGGATCGACCTCCTGGAACGGAGTTCTCGCTTCTTCTTCTTGGTCTGTTTCGTGCTCGAACGACCGATGCTCTGTTCCGCTGCAGCGCTGCCGGGCGGCTGTCCGGTGCTGTAATGCGGCCCTGTCCGAATGCGAAGCTGCGAGTAGGCCTGTCCGGCTTCTTGGACCCCTGGTCAATGATCCAGGGAGGTCATGCCAGTTTTTTTCTGCCCCCGGATTCTATTCTTGCGCGATTGGATTGCAGGGTGGGGGGGGGGGGGGTGCTGCTCCTGCATGCATTTGCTCTTGCTCCAGCAAAGAAAAAACAAAAGAAAAGATATGTTTTTTTGTTTTACGGTTCTTGCACCAGGAAGAAGGGGATAGCGTCGCCGCGTGAGATTTTTACTAGTGAAACTTTGGGGTTCATCATCACGACCTGGGTCGGCGCCCACCTGACGAGATCCAGCAGAAGAGGGTTCTGCTCTGCTCGTTTGGATGGTGTTGCTTCAGGATCTGGGGTTTAACCAGCCAGCCTCATGCTGCGGGTTTAAGGGTTCGTGTATTTATTTTTTCTTCCTGGTCCAAGCCGCTTCTAGAACGTTATAGATCCAGCCGTGTTCCATGTCTGCTCCTCGTTCACCGCCCATTTTTAAAATGGTTTCGTTTATGTCATGGTTTCCGCCTGATAAGCTACTGTCTTTATCCGTTTCCTCCTGCTCGGCATGTGCTCCTGTCTCGGGACTCCGCGACAGAATTGACGCGTCTGGGTTCTTGTGCTAATGGCCATGGATTAACCTGATTAATCCTGATTAGTTATCGTCGAAGCCTAAGCTAGCAAGGCGCCCCAGCCCCCACGCTGATCTCGTGTTTAGAAGCGCCTAGAACCCGATTCCAGCGCGCTGCTGCGTCACTGTTTGTCCTTGCTAGCTTTGGATTCAACGGCTCGTCGAGCTACAAGCCAGTGCTACCAATACGTCAGGCTTTTTGTTCTTGGGTTCGACCGAACTTTTTTGTTGGTTCCTCTCGTCAGATCTGTATAAATAGGGACCTACCCCCCTCACCATTCCTTGTCCTTCAGAAGCTTTCCTTCTCCATCGATTCCTGTATGTCTCCTGAGTAGGATTCCAGTTTTTGTTTTGTTTTTGTTGCACTTGTGTTAGCCAGACGTTTCAGCAGTAGGTGGTGTTGCTTTCTAGCCTGCATTTTTTCCGCGTCAGATTCGGTTTGTTGATAGAATGTCACGGGTGTGGCAAGACCGGTTATTGGCTGTTGGGTTTCCTGACTACTTGGGGGTTTTGAATGACTTTGCAGTCCTTTTGTTGCTGGATCTGAACTGTTTGTGTTGTGCAGGCTTGAGGACCCAAGAAGAGACCAGCAATGGGGGAAGCTGCCGGCAACCGTGTCCTGAGCCGCCTCCACAGCATCAGGGAGCGCATCGGCGATTCCCTCTCCGCTCACCCCAATGAGCTCGTCGCCGTCTTCACCAGGTTGTTTTTCCTGCTCTGCATGATACTTTGTGCACTCCTATTAGGAAGAAAATATGTCCCTAGATCAGTTATTAGTGTTCTGTATAGGTGATGCTGTAGCCTGCAGACCCCCCTGAGTGATGGTTGTCTACATGTTTTCTTCATAGACTTTAGTCATGGATATCGGTAGATCTAGCATGATGTGCTGCATAAGCTGAACTGCATGGTCACCACTCCTAACTGACAGCAGCACTGATTTACCTGGTTATGTTAAATAATTTTACATCCAAGATTATGTTGAAATCACGACCGAGTATGTGAGTCGTTACTTTAGTGGTCTTGGATGTGAATACGGAAGTTAGTTTAAAATGACAAGTAGTGTCTAAGAGGGTCTCTTTCTGTTATTTGGGATCAATGCTGCAAATCAATAGTGATATCGACGTGGATGTTTGTCATATGATGAATGCTGGGTGAATAAAGTGGCAGTAATCATCTGGAATCCTATGTGACAATGTGATGTTCTATGGGACGGAATATTGGTCAACTAAAATATAACATGTCCAATAAGTGAGTGTCACAATGTGTATGTTACAGTGGATGTGTGGCCACACAAGAAAAAGTAAAATTAGGAATGAAGTATTACTTCTATACATTTCTGTTGGATTTTAGCCTACCTAAACTTGCTTGGGACAAAATATTTATTATTGTTGTTCTAAGATTACGTCAAAAACTAGTATTAAGTACCAATGATGCACAACATGCTTTCAAGTACTGACCGTTTAACTGCTACTAGATCTGGCCACGTGTATTTCTAGTTTTATATTTAATACAATGTTGCTGAATGGAATGATTGCAGTCTATGCTTGTCCAAATGGTTGATAGTTTTCCCAATATGATATCGCCAATTCATTTTATAGGCCTAGATTAACAGGGCCCTTTTATAGGACTAGATCTGATCTTATAGCGATTAGTGAAATTTGTGAAGTTAGTTGCAAGAGCATAATATGTCTCTTCATCCTAGTTATGCAGAGGCAGGGTGTAGAACTCTATTGTATCATCTTGATACTGTCAAGTTTAATAAAATGCTTATTAACAACAAAATAAGTCTCTTCATACTTACAGTGGAATTTCTTGATCATACAGATGCACCTGTAAAACTATTTTTTGAAATTCAGGTTGAGATCTGTCCTGATCTGATGCTATTCGGGAATGTCCTGTGCAGGCTGAATAACCTTGGAAAGGGAATGCTGCAGCCCCACCAGATTATTGCTGAGTACAACAGTGCGATTCCTGAGGCTGAGCGTGAGAAGCTGAAGGATGGCGCCTTTGAAGATGTCCTGAGGGCTGCACAGGTTTGCATCTGATTGAGAGAGATATCAACTGGGTGCTTGTTCTCACCTTTTGATGCTGTTCTAACCAATTGTGTTCTTTTATCATACAGGAGGCTATTGTTATCCCACCATGGGTTGCCCTTGCCATCCGCCCTAGGCCTGGTGTCTGGGAGTATGTGAGGGTTAACGTGAGTGAGCTTGCTGTTGAGGAGTTGAAGGTCCCTGAGTACTTGCAGTTCAAGGAACAGCTTGTGGAAGAAGGGTATAAATTTGCACTTCAGATTTCACAATTTGGGATTTTAACTTATTTTACATCTGTTCATATATGATAGCCATGTGATACAAACTGATGTGTCCATTTCAGCAACAACAACTTTGTGCTTGAGCTGGACTTTGAGCCATTCAATGCATCCTTCCCCCGTCCTTCTCTGTCAAAGTCCATTGGCAACGGTGTGCAGTTTCTCAACAGGCACTTGTCTTCTAAGCTCTTCCACGACAAGGAGAGCATGTACCCCCTGCTCAACTTCCTTCGTGCCCACAACTACAAGGGGATGGTGAGAATCTTTTGTTTGTTTCATTAAGCTATTGCAAAGGCTTTGCTGCTGTATTTAGCTATTTGCAATATTATTTTTGGAATGAAAAAATAAACTTTTTTTATCAATTGTTTCCTCTGAACTGACTGGAAATATGGCCTCCCATTCTTTTATGCAGACCATGATGTTGAACGACAGAATCCTTAGTCTCAATGCTCTCCAAGGTGCTTTGCGGAAGGCTGAGGAGCATCTATCTAGCCTTCCTGCTGACACCCCATACTCGGACTTCCACCACAGGTACATACTATTAATACATTACCACTAAACGACTGAAGTTATGTACTACTAGTATTTTGTGATTTCACATTGTTCTTCTTGGAAAACAGGTTCCAGGAGCTTGGTCTGGAGAAGGGTTGGGGTGACTGTGCTAAGCGTGCACAGGATAGCATTCACCTCCTTTTGGACCTTCTTGAGGCCCCAGATCCCTCCACCCTAGAGAAGTTCCTTGGAACAATCCCCATGGTGTTCAATGTTGTCATCATGTCCCCCCACGGTTACTTTGCTCAAGCCAATGTCTTGGGTTACCCTGACACTGGAGGCCAGGTAAAATCACAACTCAGTTTTGGCATGGATACACAATTGAACACTAAGCATGTTCTCATCAATTTCTGTTTATGACTACGATTCCCGATAGGTTGTATACATTTTGGATCAAGTCCGTGCTATGGAGAATGAGATGCTTCTGAGGATCAAGCAGTGTGGTCTTGACATCACACCAAAGATCCTTATTGTAAGGGTGGTCTTGACAACACATATGCTGTAGTGAAAATTTTCCCTAAAATGATGCTATAGTGAGCATTTTTTTTTGTTTTGCGCAGGTCACAAGGTTGCTCCCTGATGCAACTGGCACCACCTGTGGCCAGCGCCTTGAGAAGGTCCTTGGCACTGAGCACTGCCAAATCCTTCGTGTACCATTCAGAACTGAAAACGGAATTGTTCGCAAATGGATCTCTCGTTTCGAAGTCTGGCCGTATCTGGAGACTTTCACTGATGTAGATACCTAGTATTTTCCCCTTTTAATTGCTCTTTTATAGATGGACATTTTGTTGACCATTGTTTTTCTCACTGATGCCAGGATGTTGCGCATGAGATTTCTGGTGAGCTTCAGGCCAACCCTGACTTGATCATTGGAAACTACAGTGATGGAAACCTTGTTGCGTGCTTGCTTGCACACAAGATGGGTGTTACTCATGTGCGGTTTCTGGATACTCTGATTTTAATTTGTTTTACTGCCTGCTGCCATTGCTCATGTGGCCTTGTTTCTTGACAGTGTACCATTGCCCATGCGCTTGAGAAAACCAAGTACCCGAACTCTGACCTCTACTGGAAGAAGTTTGAGGATCACTACCACTTCTCGTGCCAGTTCACCACTGACTTGATTGCTATGAACCACGCTGACTTCATCATCACCAGTACCTTCCAAGAGATTGCTGGAAAGTGAGTAATATATATTTACAAGCAAATTTTGCTGATAAAATCCACCCATTGTGTTCATGCAGTTATGCCCATGGTTTAATTGTATTTTTCTGGATTTCTCAGCAAGGACACTGTTGGTCAGTATGAGTCACACATGGCATTCACAATGCCTGGTCTGTACCGTGTTGTTCATGGTATCGATGTCTTTGACCCTAAGTTCAACATTGTCTCACCTGGCGCGGACATGTCCATCTACTTCCCTTACACCGAGTCACACAAGAGGCTGACGTCCCTTCACCCAGAGATTGAGGAGTTACTCTACAGTGAAACTGAGAACAACGAGCACAAGTAATACTTGGTTCTTGTCTCTATTGAGTTGCATCAAATTCCCTTGCCGGTTAGCTTACAAGAATGCTTTCGTGCAGGTTCATGCTGAAGGACAGGAACAAGCCAATCATCTTCTCTATGGCTCGCCTTGACCGTGTCAAGAACTTGACTGGTCTGGTTGAGCTGTATGGCCGGAACAAGCGTCTTCAGGAGTTAGTTAACCTTGTGGTTGTGTGCGGTGACCATGGCAACCCATCAAAGGACAAGGAGGAGCAGGCTGAGTTCAAGAAGATGTTTGACCTCATTGAGCAGCACAACTTGAACGGCCACATCCGCTGGATCTCTGCTCAGATGAACCGTGTCCGCAACGGTGAGCTGTACCGCTACATTTGCGACACCCAGGGTGCATTCGTGCAGGTAACTGACACTGTTGTCGTGGTGCATACAGAGTATTCGTAGTTGAGTTGTAAAAGCATTGGTTCTCACATGCCTTCTTCTGTGTAGCCTGCTTTCTACGAGGCTTTCGGGCTTACCGTGGTTGAGGCCATGACCTGCGGTCTGCCAACATTCGCTACCGCCTATGGTGGTCCAGCCGAGATCATCGTGCACGGTGTGTCTGGTTACCACATTGACCCTTACCAGGGTGACAAGGCCTCTGCGCTGCTCGTGGACTTCTTCGAGAAGTGCCAGGAAGACCCCAGCCACTGGGGCAAGATCTCCCATGGCGGGCTCCAGCGTATTGAAGAGAAGTAAGCTCCATACATAACTTAGCAGTAGTCCCTGTTTTTTTCAACCATCTTTTTTTGCAGCGGTGCTAAACATTTATCTCCCTTGATCCAGATACACCTGGCAGCTCTACTCCGAGAGGCTGATGACCCTCACCGGTGTGTACGGCTTCTGGAAGTACGTGTCCAACCTTGAGAGGCGCGAGACCCGGCGCTACCTGGAGATGCTGTACGCCCTCAAGTACCGCACCATGGCCAGCACCGTCCCGTTGGCCGTCGACGACAAGTGATGCGGCCTCGAAACCTGAAGAAGGGAGGGACCTCTTCAAGTTCTGTTTCCCTTTTTCTGATCCGGAGATGAAGAAGGGTCATTTGCGTTTCCTAGGCGTCTGACGCTGCTGGTTCCAAGAATTAAGGTCGATTGGTGTGGGTGTCGCTAGTTCCATTTAATTGGGGGTGAGTCGATAGGGATGCGGTGGTGTGTGTGCGGTGGGTGCTCCCTTGTTTCCTGGATGTTGCTAGTCAAAATAAACTCAGACGGCACTGCTGCCTTTCCTGAAATAATTAGTTGCGTCCTTGCGAGAAGTTCCATGTCTCGATGACATCTTCGCTCAACTGTGGCAATTTCGCTTCCCTCCCTCGTGTTTTGTTTCTCACTTGTTTGCAGAGCAGAATCGAAAACATACTGATGCAAAAATGTCTCTTTTCTGAAAAGGACATGCTGGCGCTTTTCCCAGCTTATGAAAAAGGAAACATGCTGACCTGAAAAAGGACATTCAGTTTTCATCTCGATCTCTCCCCAGACCCAGCGTTGATCACTTTCGGCTCGATCTTTATCTCAGGGCAGAGCAATCGTCACGACCGACGGTCAGTTTCAGCCTCAAAGTCCTAAGTAGGGACCAGGGCCGAAACGTGCCAAGCGAGTGACGGGCTTTGTGATGCAGGAGTGGGCCTCGGCGTGCCTTTGGGCGAAGGCTGAGTAGAGACGATGCTGCTGCAGGAGTGCGCATATAGGGTTTAATTTGAGATCTGAAAAAGAGCATATCACTCTGCTTAACCATGTTGCCCAGCATGATGAAAGGGGCAGAAAGGAAAGAACCATATACTACCATAGCTTCGATGCTTTTACCGTAGCATCCCTTTTATTGGAGTTTTCTTGCAGCTAGCGCTTAGCTGCCCTTGCCTGTTGGCTTCGTCGACCAATTCCTTGTGTCGGCTCCGATCTAACTAGTAAGAAGAAAGATAGATAGAATTGTGTAAGAGTTGGCTTGCTTCCAATAGAATAAACACCTGGCGACTCGAAAACATGATACGCTAGGTTTCGATCAGTTAATCGAGATAGGCTGTACTTTTCATTCGATTTTGTTACCACGTGCTTTTCACTTCATGATCATGGCTCATTTTCCTAGAACACCACAACAAATCTCCCTACCAGCTGGTTTGTCAAAGGCTTCTAGGGGCATGACCTATCCTAATTTGATTCTGCAATCTAACAAATTTAACTTGCTTCCCCTCGCCGCTGATTATAAAATGCATACTCCTCACGGTCACCTTGGCTCACAACCAAAACAACTGAAATAAAAAGTCAAATTTAAATAGGGAAACCATGATTGATTTTGTTTAAGAGGTGAAACAAACAAAATAAACTATTCAGGGGGGTGAAATGGATCTGCGAACAAGCAGGGGGTTCGGAATACAATTTACAACAGCCACCCGTAAATGTAAAATGACCATATTTTATTATCCATTCCGTACCATGCCACAGGCCTCTCCGCCATGACTTTGCCTGAGCGAACCAAATAACCAATGATTCATTCTGCATTTGCGCTACCACGTGGCGAACCAACACAGCACAAATAATGCACATGAATTGGAATAGAAAAATAAACGAATTCTGATAATTGCATTGCTTGGGCCAATCCCTGTTTACAAATTACATGTGGCTTCCATCAACTGACAGCTTTATTTGGAAGCTGCTTTAAATGGACTCTTGATACAGACAGGAAAGGAAAATACTTGGCCACGACAAACCAGGCAAAAATCACAATCCTCGGTAATATTGGAAACGACTAGTTTTAATATATACTAGCTTTTCTGCCTTTGAATTCTAGATTGTAAGGAAGCTTCTCAGGTGATTTTCAGTCCAATCACTGCTTGTCTGGCTTTTTATTTGCCAGCAGACCTGCTTTTTTGAATCCAAATGCTTCATATGCCAACCGGTTCTAAGGATGCTATAAATCACTCTGGCATTCAGGAAGAAAAGTGTTTCTATCCTTAAAAACCTTTACATGGCAGAGCTTTCCGCCTGCTTCATCTGCAAATGTTATCTTTCTTTGTTTCCTTGGTGCATCATGAGCAGAAACATCATTCTTTGCTAGAGTCTGCAATTTAAAAATCAATATAGACATGAAACAAATGTCAGTTCAGAGTCCAAGAGGCCAACATAAGATAATAGTTTCAAAAGCTGATAGATACAGACCAGTATTTTACAAAAACGATTGCAGTCTTTGTTCATTATCGCCAACCATTTTCTCGTAGTTTTCTCCACTTCTGATGCATCCTCAGATGCTGCTCTGATCTGTGCATGGAAACATTGCAAGACATAAAACATATGACAAGAGTAAAGTCATTTCACTTGCAATTTCTAACTAGCATGTCAATAAATGAGGAAACTAAAATATAAAGGATGTACTCATAAAAGAAGGTAACAAAAAATTAAAGGGAGAACATGTAGAGGTTTCAATGTGTTATCTAGTTCTCTTCTTCGCTCAAATGATATTTTGAATCAAGCCATTTGGCCTTGACACACATGTACTGGCCAAGTGGTGAGTTAACTTCAAACAATTCAAATAATATAATCTCCTACAGTGTAACAATGCCAGGTTTAATCAGAGGACAGACATGGAAAATAGCAAATATTTGAAATAAAATATAAGTTACAGAAAACAATGCTGAGTTAAAAAATAGTCAAATGTGCGATATTACCATTTACAGATGTTAGCATCTGATTATTAATTCATAAATCATAACAATACAACCAAAGCTTGGTACTGTGTTAAAATAAATGAAAAAAAAGGAAGAATGAACACAACCAATCAAATATTGGTTATATGTTGATGAATCTTCTTAGTGAAGCAACAATCTTGAGCAAGAGTGAAATTGCATGTCTCACCTCAGCAATGTTAAACTTAGGAGCTACAGAATATGCTTCTGATGACAAAGTTTCATCCACAATACTTTTCATGTGCTTCAAGCTCCTGATAAGCTTTGAAGCAATGTTCTCTATATCATGCATTTGTCTTTGTGTAAACTCAACAGCTTTCTCTGTGTCCAAGACAACTGGTGAACTTCCCTTGCAAGAACAAGTTGTCTGTTGATGGGATGGGATTTCTCCAGATTTGGGAACTCCATTACTTGTAGGGGAGACCAACGTTCTTCCCCTAAGTCCCCTAACTCCATTACTCCTAAATGCTGATCGCTCTTGATTGAGTGCTGGCTGAGGCAATGATATTCTATTCTTTTCAGGATTTTCGACAATGATATCACTCTCTGAGTGTTGTAATGGTCGCAATTAGAATTGGTAAGAATTATAGCTCATCGTATGAAAGTATTAGAAACAAGGACGATTCGATAACTTACTAAGTCGTTTGACTCCACATAGATCAATACCAGTCAAAGCATTGCAAAGCTTCTCCTGACAAGTCGGTGACATAATCTAGAAACAACAAGAAACATAATGTGTTAGATGTGGCTATTGTATTCATGCATTTTCTATGGAACTTCGTTGAAGGAGTATTCCTAACCTTCCTTTTCGAGAAGAGTTTTTTTGGAGTATGATCTTCAATTGACTGTTCATCAATAAAAGTATCTGACTTCACATTTTGATTTTCAGTTTCCAAAGACGTGGCTGATGAACTTGGAGCTCCAGCAACCATTTCCTGTGTCTGTCCAGCAATTGAGATCTCCGATGGGACACAACTAGTGGTTACCTTGTTAACACAAGTCTCAAATAACTGAGGTTGGATTTCACCTGATGCTTCATTACAAACAGATTTACAAATGCCATAGTCTATTCTAGAGTTTAACATATTCACATTCTCTAATGAGTGTCCTGCATAATTGGGAAGTGAGATTTCATCAGCAGAACAGCTATCACTGAAGTCTGGGCTCTGAATCACCACGGTATCGAGCAGTGCACCAACAGAAGATGTGTTTTCAGATGTCATCTTCTGTGTATGATTATTCATAGCTTCATATACTATATTCTCAAGCCGTCCATCTTGTGTGACAAAATTAGCATGTGGGGCCAAGTCATGAGTCTTATCAAAAACAAATGTGCAGTCAGTTGTTCCAAGTTCAATCTCCCTATCCTGAGTGATCTGCTTTGGTGTTACATCACGGCAGACAGTTGCATCCAATTGACTATCTCTCTGCATCTGCACAACCTCAAGTGAATTGCATTTCATATCTACACTTCCACAAAAATCAGATTGAACTGCCACAGGTGGAGAGGTTATATCTGCGTTAGATTCATTAATAGGTGATAACTCTTTCAAAATAGTTACACTCTCAGGTTCATTCCCTTCAACAACTTCTGTATTCCAGTACTCAGCGTCGTATATATAATCATCGCAAGACTGATTAACAAAACACACAGAAAATCCATTCCCAATAGAATATTTATCCGTATCTGAATTAATGATGTCCTTTGGTGTTTTCTGATGATCACTCACTTCATCAATTAAATCAAATGAAGAAACAATGTTCTTTGCCTTCTCAGAAACATCATCAAAATTGCATGCTTCGGTGCTGCTTATCAATTCGACGGAACGGTCATGAGCTGATTTAGTTGGCTGGCTTATGAAACAAGGTTGTGGCTTACATTGATCATCTTCTTGTGGCATCTGTTGCAACTTAACTGATGAATACTCGAAGCAGATCCTGTCAGGACAACTAGGAGTTACATGACAAAGTGCTTCGGCTTCCTCAGAGTAAATATCTTGAATATCAGATTTTTTAGGTTCAACTGGATTTTCTGCTTTAGCACAACAATCTTCCTCTCCAGCTACTTCTTTGGTGCAATCTGCAAGTGGAGTACAGAGAAAAATTTATCTACACTCCCAAAAGGTAACCCAAGAAGAGACCTATAAGCGTTATCAATAAACTGTAATACAAGAACAGTAGCTTTAATTTGAACAGGGTGGCTCACCAACAGCAATTGTAGACTGCTCCAAGTCTGTAGGCCCCCCCTCAAGCTTCTCTATCACTGAATCATTCATTACAGCTTCAAGTAGGGAGATTTGTTCAGGAGTAGGAGTCTGATTTCTCTTTGAAGTTGTATTTTTCACAGCACATAGAGACGATGTTAGTACATCTATCTTTTTGTTTGCCTTAGAAAGTGATGTTCTTTGCCTTTTATGTTTCAAGGCAATAATAGGCTTTTCAAGATCAAAAAATTCCTCTTTTGTTTTTTCATCCCCAATATTCCTACTTTGAGTCTGGTTCTTGGCTTTACATCGAGCTCTTAGATCCTTGAGAGATATATTGTCAAAACCTTGTTCACAGTCCTTGTCACTGACAGAAGCAACATTTACTGGTGAGGTTGAAGGAGAGAGGATTTCTTCAAAATCGGGGACCTCAATTTTGACTCGTTTAAGAGATAGAGAATCCCCATCAGAGTCTTCATCAGACATCATGTGAATATTTTTAAGCCTTGAGGATCTTCGAGGAGGACCTGAATTGTGATTTGACGGAGGGGCAGCAGGCATTGTGAGTTTGGATAAAATTTTGCAGGTCGACTGGCTTGTTTGAATAATCGGTGGTAGAGCAATGCAAATGTTTTCTGTAGAAATGCAGAAAACGAGATGTTATAACCTAATGCATGTTCAGTTGATACATGTATATCGTCACTAAAATTCTGGTTGCACTTCATGAACACAAGCATCAAATTAATGCAACAGGTAAATATCTTGTCCAAAGACTAAACCTGCTGTGCATCAAGGACCAGATATTGATGAACCAGCAAAAGTGATAAAACAAAAGGTGACGAAGGAGCAACATCACAGGTTTAAGAAAAAATGCGTTTTTAACATTTTTCTATAAGTTGGAAACTCCATACAGAAGCAACTTTGGTGGGAAAAAAGGATGCATTCACATCCCTGAACTCGTCGAGAAACTCCCAACAGTCAATCATCTTCAAAAACTAGATGAGAGTCACCATTTCCTGAAATGAGCCCCAAGTCAATGCAAGATCCCTATTCCGATCCGCACACCAATAACCCCAACAGGACTAGGAAAAATAAACAGCAAGGGTCCTAGCCACGGCAAATTTCACCCGATACACGATAATCACAGCATCAGACTCGCATACACATGGAAATTGGGGATCTTGAAGAAAGGGAAAACTGTTTTCGAAAAAGCTGAACCACGAAAGCTAGCATTCAAAGGCAAGAACGCACCAGGAACTCGTCGACGGCCGCTGTGGCAGCACCCGTGCTGGCTGCTCACCGTCGAGGCGGGTTGTTGGTCGTCGATGGGGGCAGCTCGGTCTAGTCTTGGTTGGCCGGTCAGATCTGGATTTTTAGCGGCGGAGCTGGGAGCCGTGGCAGTGTCGCGGCTGAGGGCGGCGGTGAGTTCCTTGGTTGAGGCCGGCGGCGGCGATGTTGTCGCTACCGAGCGATACAGCTAGCTGGTTCTTACGCGGCGGCGGCGGCGGCTGCAGATGAGATGCGACGGCGGCACACGGGGTTCGGATGCGAAGAGCGGGCTTTCGCGAGACGCTCAGATGGGGCGGCGCGGCGGGATGGTGGAGGCGGCGTCAGATGGAGTCCGGGGGAGGAGCTCAGCGCGCGGGAATGGGTTTTAGGAGGGAAGCCAAGGCGCGGGAGAAGGGAGACCGGGAGCTTTTTTTAGGTTTGGCTCGCGCGCCGTGCGGCCGTGCCGTGGCTGCGTTTCGCGGCACGCGCCAACTGCTTTCCTCCTCTTCATTTCTTCAAGCGCCACCCCGCGCTTCGGCGTAGCGGCGGCCCACGGCCTGCCAATGAAGAAAAGAGGCCGGCCCACTAACGATGCTTTCATATCAGGATTTCTTTTTCCAAAATAGTACTCGTGTTTGAATTATTTAACTTTGGTTATTTTAAAATTAAACTAATCAGCATCAAAATTTCGAAATGGAGGACGTATTATTTAAATCATAGACTTTTTCCGTTTCAAACAGACTCAGGCGACTCATCTTTAGAAAGGGTTGCGCACAAAATTCTAGTCGGCTGATTATGTGCGTAGCCTCGTCCTCAATCATCCACTGTGGGAGGACTCATCCCCAGCCAGTTTTTTCTTTTTAATTTTTTTTTTCAGAGTCACCCTATTAGGAAGATTTCTACCAATTCTGATTTTTTTGGAAACAACACCTTCTTTGAAAAAATACGATTTAAATAATACTATTTTAAAAAAAATCTCAGTACCCGCGTTCAAACGAGAACAAGACGAAGTCAGCCAACAGTGTGCTTAATCTTCGAGTTTCTTCCTGTTTTCTCTTTTGCCTCAGTGGTTAATTCACTATTTTTTTGTTTTTGTGTATTCAACGTAATAAGAGACTAGATTCAACAATTTCTAAGACCAGGTTCAACATTTCGAATATGCAACATCAATGCTTTTTTTGAAAATGTTGAAATAGCATGCCCCAAATGTAAGCTCTCCATATCTTTTCGTGTATCAAACGCATCGGACTTGTTAAGCATGTGTAGGTTGTTCTCGCCACAAAATCCAATAAGGGGCGGTCATTTACAATAAAAAAGGTTATTAGTGGAGATCTCAGAGTCCAATTGATAAATTGTATAGGGTGGTAATGTTTTGAGGCAACCGTACCCAATTTTACGTTGGTACATTGTGTTTGGCTCCCCTTTAACGGACTAACAAACTATGGTCACATGTAGGGGTGGTAAATAGGCTCGACCGGCGAGGCCATTCACAATTTATTTCGGCCCTTATTAAATATTAGTTTAAAAATAAATATGTAGCTTTCGTGCATTCGAGAACAAAACGAATTGACGCTAACAATGCGATGCATGCGTTGAGTGGATCTTGTGATCTCCGATCGAGTTTAGTGGATGGGAACAAGTTTTTTCATTTACCATGGAAGAAAATCTGTTTCAACTAGTGCTGCATTATTAAACACTGGAATACACACACGTGGTCGATCGATGCTGGACATGATGATCGAAGCTTATTTATTATTACACACGGTACTGGGATCTGACCGCCCTGTGATTGGGCGACCATCAGAAGGGCTTGACGTAGACGCCGACGCCGTTGACGTAGTACTGTCCGGTCTGTGCGAAGAAGCCAACGATGCTGCCGTTGTTCTTCACAGGGTCACAGGGACGCTGAAGCGGTTCTCAGTCTCCAGCCCTCCGACTCCGAAGGGCCCGTAGCTGCGGAGGTTGGTGACGAAGGTGAGGTTGGTTATGCACTCGACGCGGCCGTGCGGGCCGTAGGTGTACGTCCCGTACGTCCCGTGAACTTCGGTGACGAACTCCGAGGGGCCAAGCTGAATCTGCATCAACCTTATTTATCAGATGATATATAGCCGCCGGCCGGTGCGAGAGAGTCGCTGCTCACCGTGTGCTCGCCGCCGCCGCTGCCGCCCCAAGGGCCGGCGGTATGCACCAGGTTGTCACGGTCTCTGTAGGTGAAGGCGAGCGCGTCAAGCACGTCGCCGCTGTGGACGGTGATGGTCTTGAGGTGCAGCGGCGCCACCGTGATGTCACAGTTGTCCCCGGACGCGCTGCCGAACAGCCCAATCTTCGCCACGGAACTCTGCAAGAATAAAAAATCATACAGTGATCTAGCTAGAGTAAGCGCGTCCCCATCTCAAGAAAATCAGGCCGATCTTAGTTGAGATGCAAATATTTGCTTTTACGCTTAATAATCACAGAGGAGTTAAGCTCGTAGTGGGGACAATGGTGTGACAAGCTTAAAAAAAGAAGAGAGAGAGAGAGAGACCATTTCGTTGTTGTGCTGCAGAAGAACCTAAGCACCAGAGCGAGAGGTGGTGGTTTGTTGTGGGGATCGATCGATTGCTTGGGCTCCATGACGAACGAAGGGACCTCTATTTATACACGAAGATCTGGGTGCACTTCACACAGTAGAAATGCTCATGTATAACACACATGCAATAGGTCTAGCTGGTTCACACATTGACATGACAGGATGCAGAAACGAAGTATAAAATAGGTAGTATCTTCCAATTGACAACTTGCCTTTCACACCAGCACATGCACCGATTTTGGCACTATTATTATGCATGAATCACGCGGCATTGCCCACGTCCCCATTCGCTGCAGTGTCATGCATGCCCCACGGACCCCAGGGACGCACCACGTCAGATCAGACCCACTTGATGATGACGTGTGCATATACCGCCTCGCTAGGTTTAGACACGAAAAACACACCACAAAATGTCTAAATAGTTCAATGGATATACACACAAATCGACTAGAATCTATCCGACAAAATACAGCAGAACTAATTCTAAAATCCAGAAAGTGCACCTAAACTAGCCCAAGCCCAAGTGCCCAACTAACACAGAATAAGCACTACACTAGATACAAAATAGAAAATAACTTAAGCAATGCGTACAATGCTAAATTACCTGGACACCAACGACATCACCAACTGCATAAAGGGCAGAGAACTGTACAGGATAGATAAAAATTTTAGGGAACAAATTAGCCTTGAATGCCAAATTGGACTCAGATGTCAAACACACAAACATTATTAAGTGATGCAGGATACTCAATATAATAACAATAGAATGAAAAAATAAGCCTTGTTCAATAACCAATAGTGGAATCATAATGCAGTTTAATATATACTTATCACACAGAAACACCACAGAACAATCTAAGTTTAAAGGACTACTCACCCCATGTAACATATAAGAGGGGCACGCCGGCGGTTACATGAGCCAATATTCACCGTGCCCGCAAGTACTCCAACCGTCTCAACAGACCCGATCCGATCAATTAGATGAGGGATGAGGGGAAGAGTCCCAACATCACCTCTACACCGATCACATTGCCGCCGACCAAGATATACTTCGACTTCGTCCTCACCGACCTTGGTCACCCCTACCCCAAGCACCTCATGATGTTCCCATTCACCAAGGTTGAGGGTACACCCTTATTCCCTCACCCTAATCCTCTTAGACCCTCTAATATAAAGCAATCACTATCTAATCTCTTTCTGGTAGAAAAAACCATTATGAATCCTAAGAAATTCTAACATAAAGTTTTAAGTTTGCTTAGTAGTCCTTTGACCTTAGGTTGTTCTATGATATTTCTGTGTGATAAGTATACATATTAAGCTGCATTATGATTCCACTGTTGAACTTAGCATTACATATTCCTATTATCTTCTTTTGGTTACGACACAACCATTCTCAATGCACTCACGAATGAAATGGTAGCGAGTATCAATGTGTTTACTCCACTCATGATGCACTGGATTCCTCCTAAGTTCAATGCCTAATTTGTTATCTACTAGAAGCTTGAATTTCTTCGTGCTGCCATCAGTCAGTTCTGCTAACAGTTTGCTCAGCCAAACTCCTTGACATGTTGTTGATACCGCTGCTATGTACTCAGCTTCACAAGGTGATAGCGCGATGACTTTTTGTTTCTGCGACACCCAAGTGGTCAGACTTGAACCAAAGAAGAAAGCTACACCAGTGGTGCTCTTATGATCGTCGACATCTCCAGCAAGATTGTTGTCACTGTATCCTACCATGTGCTGCAACATTTCACTTGACTTCTTGTAGCAACATTCATACCCAAGAGCACCTGCAATAAACCATAGTATATGCTTCGCTGCTGCCCAATGCCACAGAGATGGTTCCTCCATATATCTGCTGACTATGCCAACTGAAAGTGATGTGAGGATGAGTATTTACTAGATATCTCAGGCTTCCTACCACACTTCTGTACTTGGTTGCAACCACAGCAGCACAACCATCATTTTTGCTCAACCTAAGACGATTTTCCATAGGAGTGTGAGTTGGTTTACACCTAGCCATGCCTACACATGCCCTTGGCTCTGGACCAAGCCTCCCCGCTGAAGTGAGGTCCGGAGCTGCCACGTGCATCTGGGCTCTGAACCTCCTCCACGCTGAGGAGGGCTCCGGAGCCGACACGTGCCCTTGGCCCCGGACCAAGCCTCTCCACTGAGGTGAGGTCCAGAGCTGCCACGTGTATCCGGGCTCTGAACCTCCTCCCCGCCGAGGAGGGCTCCGGAGCCGACACGTGCCCTTGGCCCCCGGACCAAGCCTCCCGGCTGAGGTGAGGTCCAGAGCTGCCACGTGTATCCGGGCTCTGAACCTCCTCCCCGCTGAAGAGGGCTCCGGAGCTGACACGTGCCCTTGGACCCGGACCAAGCCTTCCTACTGAGGTGAGGTTCGGAGCTGACACGTGTATCCAGGCTCTGAACCTCCTCCCCGCTGAGGTGGGCTCCGGAGCCGACACATGCCCTTGGCTACGGACCAAGCCTCTTCGTTGAGGTGAGGTCCGGAGCTGCCACGTGTATATGGGATCTGAACCTCCTCCCTCCCGAGGAGGGATCCGAAGCCACCACGTGTGTCCCGATCCGTCGTGGGCCGTGGAACTTCAAAGTCAAAAAGGAACTGTGCTGTCAGGTCGTGCATTCAAGGCTCACACCTTCCCCAGAAGCATGGCGCACGACGCCCGCCTCTGCCCTTCACCCGTTCGCCATTACGGTGACAAGACAGGGCTGCAAGGCGTGACAATGGCACAGAGCCGCCCAGCAGAGCGATAGGACACGGCGACAAGATGACATCTTCATCATCACCTGTTGCGTGGTCAGAGGCGCTCAGTGCGCCAGGCGGCGGGACTTAACTCCTCCGCCAACCACTATACCTAGAGCTGTAAAAACAGTAGATTACGTATAGGGTTCAGACAGCCTCGGGGCCACCTTTCGGGCCCCAAGCCACATTATAACTGCCCCAGTCTTTGGACTATAAAAGGACCGGGGCGGTCTTCGGGCAAAGGGTTCGGATCCAGTTCGCAAACTAGCCAACACACACACATACGCGCAAGCAATACAACAATCACCCCCGTGGACGTAGGGTTATACGCTCCGGCGGCCTGAACCACGTAAATCCTCGTGTTCATCTTCTCCCTCAATATTGATCGTTCTAGGGACGTCAAGCCCCTCCAAACAAAGAATCTCCGTGGACTGCTCCAGTAGCAGATCGGGGGAAGTGTCGTTGCTACACTTTGATATTTGGCGCGCCATGTATGGGGCTTTTCACGCTCTCTAGGCGACCGAGCATCACCGCCACGGTGAACATCCACTCTCTCGGTGGTTCGTCCCGCCCCACACGCCATTGTCTCCAGGCAGGAGACGAGGAGGGCAGTTCCCGCTCCAGGGCGGGTAGATCTGGCCGAGAAGGCGACTAGACGGTCGATGTGCCCACGTCGTCCACGACACCCGTGGCTGCTACATCTCGGCGGCCTTCTACCTCGACGGTGGTGACGGTGCCGCCACTACTGAGCTCGGAGAGTGTGCTGGCTGCAGCACGCGCTCTTCACCACAACCCTCCGAGTGAGGGCGGTACCCCAGGGGCGGCAGAGCAGTGGCGCAACGATATCGACCACCTCGTCGCCGCTGCTATGAACACGCCCGCCTACATAAGTCAGCGGGTCGAGCACTCACATGCCCCATCGCGTACACCGACAGTGGCCCGCGATACGGCAGCCACGCGCGCGACAACCACGGCCAGACAGGCCACATCCTACCTCAGGGTCGAGCTAGATCGGCGCCGCGTGAGCGAAGATGATCGTGTCACCATCGAGCGATGCCGTGAGAGGTGTCGCAACCTCCAAGGGAAGCACGGCTCCCCGAGCGCCGTACCAGCGGGACATTTCCCGCAGACCCCTGCCTCTCCAGTAGAAAGCGGGGGCTGCATGGGGCTCGCCCCACACCTTGGCATGGTGGTCTGGCCACCCAAGTTCCGACCCCACTTGCCATAGAAGTATGATGGGACCGTCAGCCCCGCCGAGTTTCTACAGATCTACTCTACCTCCATCCTAGCCGTAGGAGGGAATGAGACCGTCATGGCCAACTACTTCCCGGTAGCTGATGAGGACATCTCTCCTTTGCATACAATACAGGGACCGATCACTAGAGCATGTGCGCGCCGATTGGATCTCCAGGTACGTTCTAGCCTTGTCAATTGTTTTTTAGAACTTACGCTTGTTTCCATGCATGTTTTATTGATTAGGAACAATGGAGAGGACCACCAAGGGCTTGGAGAAGTCCAAGGAGTCAAGGAGAAGGAGATAGGACGTCCACACAAAGGAGAAGTCCAAGCCCAACTCGACTACGACTCCACCTTGGATTCCAGGAGCTGCCTTCACCAAAACCGGACACATACGGAGTCAGATTTGGACGTTCTATATATGGTTGGAACCAAAATTACAAAAAGCTTCCAATGGAACCAGTTCCACTTCAAAATTCCTTATGACTTGATGGAAATCGCAAAACAAATGGACGTCCAGAATTTGTCATGGTGCTGCGTCACCGTCCTTTGGGCCGCTGGCCCGTGTATCGTGTGGAAGCCCATTAGGGTTGCGTCCAGGGGTTTTGCACGCCCCTAACTCTTTTTTATTCAGCAGCCGCTGCCACATTAGGGTTGGATTTTGCTTAGTTTCAATCTGTCATTGAACAGTGTCATCGTTCATCGGTTTGTGAGACCCCACTTCATGATCAATTCAGTTTTGATTGCAATTTCTCTGTTATTGCTTGTGTTCTTGATTGCGCTTGCATGGATAAGCCTTCGTGGCGAGGTCATTCGTGTGACACGGTGATAACCAATGGAGCAGTGGTGTAGTGATTGTGGGGTTCCGTTTGTTCGGAGGCTTGGATCATCAACATCGAGATCTCCACCCAATCAAATTTACCATACATCTTGGAAGATCGGTACTCATTCTACTATCAATAGCCTTGTCCAGCACTGCCCGGTCATGGCTCATGAACCTCCCCCCAGGCTCCATCTTGTCCTAGGAAGAGTTGTGGTGGAGATTCACAACCAACTTTAGGGGTTCCTACACGCGCTCCGGCAGCGAGCTCGACCTCCACGCCGTGCATCAGCGCGAGGGGGAATCGCTGCGATCCTTCATCCAACGGTTCTCCCACGTCAGGAACACCATCCCCCACATCTCCAATGCCTCCATAACCGTCGCCTTCCGACAGGGCATACGAGGCAAGAAGATGCTCGAGAAGTTAGCCACGCACGACGTGCAAGACGTCTCCGAGCTCTTCAGCCTGGCGGACAAGTGCGCCAGGACGGCGGAGGGCCGGGCCTTGCACTCACGACCCGCCTCCACGGCAGGGAGTGCCGGTGAGGCCGCTGCTTAGGACAGCGGCAAGAAGAAGAAGGTCGGAGGCAAGGACAAGCCTCTGGCAGGGGCACCTACCATTGCCACAGCAGCAGCCGGTGGGGGCCGTACCCTGCGCGCCGATAAGCGCCCCCGACCGCCGTGAGTCAGCGACGACGGTCAATGGCGCCCGGTGCACAACTCCAGCCGCCACGGCGCCAACGAGTGTTGTGAGATCAAGAAGCTCATGGAATGTTTCCGTGAGCTGCAACAGCGGCGGCCGCGCCAAGACGGCGCACCCTTTCATCAGCGGGAGGGCAAACAGAAGATTGAGCCTGAGGCCGACGCCGAGCAGGAGATGGAGTATCAAGACGCAAGGCGGGTACTCAAGGCCGTCTACAGCCACTCCGACTCCGACTCCAGCGCCGAAGACGAGTGGCACAAGGCACTCCACGTGATGTACGGAGGCTCCTCCCACATCTCATCCCGGCGAGCTGTCAAGACCCTACGCCCAGGAGTGGCAGCAGCTGCTCCAACCCCCGGGCCGGTGCCACACCACAAGTGGATGGAGACACCGATGAGCTTCGACGCCTCCGACCGCCCCAAGAACATGGAAGGCGCCGAGCAGCTGCCACTCCTCGTCGCCCTGGCCATCGCCAACGTGAAGTTCTACCACGTGCTGATCGATGGTGGGGAGTTCCTTAGCGTCATCATCCTTGCAGCTTTCAAGAAGCTGAAAATCCGTATGTCCCAGCTCACCCCTTCACGTCCATTCGCTGGGGCGGGCCGGGACCCTATCTTCCATGCGGTAGTATCTCCCTCCCGGTGACATTCAGGACGCCTCAAAACTACCGCACCGAGAGCATCGTCTTCCACGTAGCAGAGGTCAGCCTCCCATTCAACGCCATCATCGGCAGGCCTGCCTTGAACCGATTCATGGCAGTAGCCAACTACGGCTACTTGGTCCTGAAGATGCCGACTCTGGGAGGTGTCCTCAAGATTTGCGGTGACTGCACTGCAGCCGTCTCAGCGCTGGAGAAGCTCCAAGCATTGGCAGCGGCGCAGGAGGCTGCTTCAGGCCACAAAGAAGCTAGCCTGCCACCTCCAAGCACGCACCAGCGAGGGATGACATCTACATCCCGCGTGCAGCCCTCAGACGGTGAGGACGTCCTGGTCAAGGTCGTCCAAGTTGGCCTCAACGTCGCTTAGACCACCCGGATCGCTGGGGGCCTGGGTGACAAATAGGAAGATGCGCTCATCACCTTCCTTCGGGCTAACGTCAACATGTTTGCATGGCAACCGTCGGAGATGCTCGGGATCCCCAGGGAGGTGATCGAGCACTATCTGAAGATCTACCCTGACGCGAAGCCGTTCGAATAGAAGCCTCGGAAGCAATCCATCGAGCGGTAAGACTTCATCCATGAAGAAATCAAGAAGCTGCTCGATGCTGGCTTCATCCGAGAGGTCCACCATCCACGATGGTTGGCCAACCCTGTTGTCGTCTCCAATGCTGGCGGGAAACTTCGAATGTGCATCGATTACACCACCCTCAATAAGGCATGTCCAAAGGATCTTTTTCCTGTCCCCCGTATAGACTAATAGTGGATTCTACATCCGGCTGTGATCTACTGTGTTTCCTAGATGCTTATTCAGATTTCCACCAAATACCTATGTCTAGGGAAGATGAAGAGCATATTGCCTTCACCACAGTAGTTAGTCTATACTGCTATATATCCATGCCATATGGTATTAAGAATGCCTTTCCCACTTTCGTGCACGCAATGCATAAAACATTTGGGAATCTCATTCGAGACCATGTAGAGGTGTATGTCGATGACATCGTAGTAAAGGTTAAGTCGCAAGCATCCTTGCTCAACAACATATCCCAAGTCTTCGACAGGCTGCGTTTGACACACACTCTAGAGCCGACACGTGCCCTTGGCTCTGGACCAAGCCTCCCCGCCGAGGTGAGGTCCGGAGCTACCACGTGCATCCGGGCTCTGAACCTCCTCCCCGCTGAGGAGGGCTCCGGAGCCGACATGTGTCCTTGGCCCCATACCAAGCCTCCCCGCTGAGGTGAGGTACGGAGCTGCCACGTGTATCCGGACTCTGAACCTCCTCCTCACTGAGGAGGACTCCGGAGCCGACATGTTCTCTTGGACCCGAACCAAGCCTCTCCGCTGAGGTGAGGTCTGGAGCTGCCACGTGTATCCCGGCTCTGAACCTCCTCCCCGCTGAGAAGGGCTTCGGAGCCGACACGTGCCCTTGGCCCCGAACCAAGCATCACCGCTGAGGTGAGGTCCAGAGCTGCCACGTCTATCCGGGCTCTAAACCTCCTCCCCCTAAGGAGGTCCCTGGAGCCGACTCGTGCCCTTGGCCCTGGACCATGCCTCCCCACTGAGGTGAGGTACGGAGCTGCCACATGTATCTGGGGTCTGAATCTCCTCCCTGCCGACGAGGGCTCTGGAGCCACCGTGTGTCTCTCGTTCCGTCATGGGTCGTGGGACTTCAAAGTCAAGGAGGAATTGTGCTGTCAGGCCGTGCATTCAAGGCTCGCACCTTCCCCAGAAGCATGGCGCACGACGCACGCCTCCGCCCTTCACCCATTCACCATTACGGTGACACGACAGGGCGGCGAGGCGTGACAACGACACAGAGCCTCCCAGCAGAGCGAGAGGACAAGGCGGTAAGACGGCGTCTTCATCATCACCTGTTGCGTCGTCACAGGCGCTCAGCGCGCCAGGTGGCGGGACTTAACTCCTCCACCAACCACTCTACACATAGCTGTAAAACTACTAATGATGTATAGGGTTCAGAGAGCCACGGGCCCACCTGTCGGGCTCTAGGCCACATTGTAACTGCCCTGGTCCTTGGACTATAAAAGGACCGGGGCGGCCTTCGGGCAAAGGGTTCGGCTCCAGTTCGCAACCTAGGCAACACACACACACACACACACACACACACACACACACACACACACACACACACACACACACACACACACACACACACACACACACACACACACACACACACACACACACACACACACACACACACACACACACACACACACACACACACACACACACACACACACACACACACACACACACACACACACACACACACACACACACACACACACACACACACACACACACACACACACACACACACACACACACACACACACACACACACACACACACACACACACACACACACACACACACACACACACACACACACACACACACACACACACACACACACACACACACACACACACACACACACACACACACACACACACACACACACACACACACACACACACACACACACACACACACACACACACACACACACACACACACACACACACACACACACACACACACACACACACACACACACACGCACACGCACACGCAAGCAATACAACAATCACCCTCGACTCGTGGACGTAGGGTTTTACGCTCCGGTGTCCCGAACCACGTAAATCCTCATGTTCGTATTCTCCCTCAAGCTCGATCATTTTAGGGATGTCAAGCCCCTCCAAACAAAGAACCTCCGCGGGCTCCTATAGTAGCAGGCCGGGGGAAGTGTCGTTGCTACACATCAACAACATCCATATGATGGATTTCTTAGCCACAGTGTCATGTAAGTACAATCAACAATCTAAGCAATACAACAATCACCCTCGTGGACGTAGGGTTTTACGCTCCAGTGTCCCGAACCACGTAAATCCTCATGTTCGTATTCTCCCTCAAGCTCGATCATTTTAGGGATGTCAAGCCCCTCCAAACAAAGAACCTCCGCGGGCTGCTATAGTAGCAGGCCGGGGGAAGTGTCGTTGCTACACATCAACAACATCCATATGATGGATTTCTTAGCCACAGTGTCATGTAAGTACAATCAACAATCTAATTGTCTCCATCCTAGCCACCAGTGCAAACACTTCATCAAAATCCACCCCCTGTCGCTGAGCATAACCCTTTACAACAAGGCGAGCTTTATGTGACGGACCGGAATCTGCTCTCCCAGGATATCACAGGGTGGTACCGCACGATGCGACACCCGACAACACACATCATAAGAACGACATTGTATTAAATAGAAAACAAACTAATATGTACAAATTAGTACAAACCTTCAGTTTACAACTAAGAACAAAGTTTAGACATGCGGAAGCTAACTTTATACAACTCACACCACCCTAACTAGCAAAAGTCGATTGTCCAGCCCTATGGACAACCCACACTAGCTCCACTCTGCAGCTCAGCGCGACGTGTACGCCTCCCACTCAGCCGTGGTCCACGACGGAGGGTATCCCTCGCCGGTGGACTCATACCCCGAGTCCGTGGGGTAGTCATCGCCTGAAAAACACTCATAGCCGCAACCGTGAGCACGATGTTTCAGCAAGACTTAACCGAGTCACCTACACATGAAACCCTACATGCAGGTTATACAACATAGGATGGCACATTGCAGCAAAGGACACGCCTACAAGTTCATCCTTAATTCATATTTTATCCACAAGTTAACCGTTCATGAAATCTGAAATTTAGTGAGCAATATTTGGTGGCACACATGTAGCAATACAAGTTAAACATAACAGCAATATTAAATCATATCATTTCATGTATTAATCTACGTCACGACTCAGTGAATAAGGGGTACTCATAACTGCGAGGAACGGCGAATCGACTCGACATACACCTGCAGATATACCCAAATAGCACGTCACGTATGCCCACACTCGGAGCTGCACACAACATGTTCACTCTGTGTCGTACGGGACTACCTTTCACCCAGCAGCCCAAACGTCGAACCGATCGCACCAAAACGAGCAGGAGGTTCCCTACATGGAGCATCTCTCTATGCCCGTTAGCAGATTTCCACCTTGCTGCCCTCAACCTACACCTATAAATCGGTGTGCTATGCCTCGATGCCCGGAGGTTTAGGTTACATGGGTTTATTGGGGCCCAATATCTGATATGCCTTCGGTACGTTCAAAACTTGTTCAGCGGGGCCGCACACGGATCGGTCCTCAATTGACACGGACAGGCTGCACCCAAAAGACTTCCTCTTGCTGCGCCCTAGCCCCTGCCTAGTCTCATTTTCTTGCTAAAGTGATCTCACATCACTCGAACCAATCCCGTGTGTCCCGACTCCTATCCTCGCGAGTAGATTCCAACTACTCGACTTGTACCGAAGTTCTATGAACATTAAGCACAGCTTGACTACTCGAGGACTTAGACACTACCCTCACTCTTGTAGGAATAATCTGGTTATGCACTTGGGTTTCATCCATCCTACACCTAATGCACAAATATACCTCAAGCTATGTGTATATAACGCAAAACCTTGTAAACTAGTCAAATGCAAACCGGGGCTTGCCTTGTTGCTGCTGGTCAGAGATTAGTGCTTCGTCCGAAAGGAGAAAGTCCAGCACTTCCGGGGTTTCCTCGCCTTCAGCGACTACACGTAAGCAATATACTATATGTCAATTTAAATGCAATGTGTTAAATTGAAGATGTAAAGACCATAACTCTAGGTAGTCCTCCCCTTTGGCTTTGAAATTTTTATGGTGGCTTGGTAGGGTCCTAATCAGAGACTGGACCAAGTTTCATTTGAAAGAAAGTTCATATGAGCTCTGTACAAATAAAAGTCTATTTGGTCATTACAAGAGCCTCTAAGGATTTCCAGAGATTTTCATAGCTTAAACCATTACTTTATGAAAACTAGAGTTTGGGATGGTTCTGATGGACTTGGATTCATGTCTTTTGAATAATCCTAGATGAAGTTATGCCCTAAACAAGATTTGAGAAAATCTGAAAAATGTTTCTGTACATTTTTCCATTTTCTCAGGGAAGTTCACTTAATCACTCCATTAGAGGGAATAAATTAACTTGGATGGATCTGAAATTTTTCCTGTGACTCAAGGATTTTCAAATGAACATCCCAGCCAAATTTCAGAATTTTCCATAAAAGAATTCTCCAGATAAATCTCCCAACAGTTTAAAGTTTAGGGAATTAATTCTGGAAAAATAATAATTTTCATGAGCTGAAACTTGTTTTGCTGGATAGTACTTGAAGAGATGAATCCAACAAAATTTGGTTCACTGAATTTGGACATTTCTACCCAAACTTATGAATTTCTAAAGTTTGGGATGATCCCTGAATTATTTTCCTAAAGAAAATCGCCTCCCGCGCTTAAACAGTGGCTGACAGTGAGGCATGGAAAACGTCGTGAACACCAGCGAGAGATGCCGGTAACTCCAGTCTATACGCCTCTGGTTCGCACTTCTCAGTGATAGCATAGGGTCCAATAAATCGGGGAGCGAGCTTCCCCTTCACGCCGAATCGGTGTACGCCCTTCATCGGAGATACACGGAGGTACACGTGTTCCCCGACAGCGAAGTGTAGCGTCCTACGCCTCTTATCAGCATAACTTTTCTGTCGGGATTGGGCGGCCTTCAAGTTGGCTTGAATCATCCGAACGCTCTCTTCTGCGTCGTTCACCACATCAACCCCGAACGTGACCCTTTCACCAGACTCGCACCAGTTCAATGGGGTGCGGCATTTGCGACCGTAGAGAGCCTCATATGGTGCCATCTTGATACTCGCTTGATAGCCATTGTTATACAAGAATTCCGCCAAAGGTAGATAATTATCCCAGTTTATACCGTGGTGGATGGCACACACTCTCAACATGTCTTCTAATACTTGGTTCACCCTCTCAGTTTGCCCATCTGTCTGAGGGTGATAGGCGGAGCTTCGAATCAGTTTGGTACCCAAATCAGCGTGCAACTGCTCCCAGAAACGAGATACAAATAGTGCCCCTCGATCTAAGATTATGGTCTTGGGTACCCCATGCAAGCATAGGATCCTTGCAATGTACAACTCCGCATATTTGCTGGCATGGCAATGTGTATGCACGGGAATGAAATGAGCCGACATGGTTAACCGATCAAGGGTTACCCAAATAGAATCATATTTGTTGGAAGTCAGGGGTAATACAACAATGAAATGCATGCTCACATCTTCCCACTTCGATGCTGGAATTTTCCGGGTTGCAACAGCCCTGATTTTCTCATGTGATCCGCTTTCACTCGTCTACACGTATCACACTCGGATACGTACTTAGCCACTTCCTGCTTCATCCATGTCCACCAAAGTTTTCTTTTCAAATCTTGGTACATTTTGTTGCTGCCCGGATGAATGGAGAATTTAGACAAGTGAGCTTCATCAAGGATCTTCTTCCTCAGCTCCATATTCCGGGGTACGACTATGCAGTTATTGAACCACAACGTCTCCTCATCATCTTTCCGAAAACATTTGATATCCCCGCTGTCTATCCGTCTCCGGAGATGTGCCATGCCCTTGTCAACCTTCTGAGCTGAAATGATATCCTCCCTAATGGTAGGGATGAGGGTAAGGTTGTATAGTGATCCATAAGGAACCAAGTATAAACTCGGCTCTTCCTCCTCAACCGGTGTAATGGTGAGTTTATGGACATGTGATTTCTGACTCAGCGCATCGGCAACCATATTTGCCTTGCCGGGATGGTAATGAATCTCAATCTCATAATCTTTGATTAGTTCTAACCACCTCCTTTGACTCATATGCAGCTCCTTCTGGGTGAAGATATATTTTAAGCTCTTGTGGTCGGTGTAAGGATCGAAACGCCCAAGAGGGGGGGTGAATTGGGCTTTTTAAAATTTTAGAGCAATTTAAAACTTTAATGGTTGAAGCCCAATTCCCTATGCAAACTAAGTACGCAAGTAAGAGAGTTAAGTGCGGAATAGTAAAAGCGTAATAGTAAGGGGTGAGGAGAGAAATGCAAACTCCCGCGGAGACTCGGAGACACGGCGATTTTTTCCCTTGGTTCGGTAAGATCATAAAAATCTTCCTACGTCCACGTTGTGGCACCCACCAAAGGGTATAGCCACTCCCAAGTCACCAAGACAAGGGAATCCACTATCTTTCTCCGTTCGCCCTCTCCGGCAAGGTGGAGCTCAAGCCTTGTACAACGGTGATCCTCCGGGCTTCCACAAACACCTTGGTAAGCTCCGGAGTGATCTCTTCTTCCTCCAACGTTTACAAGGTGAGAGAAGTCACCAAGACACTCTCTCTCACTAGCCTAGAGATTCCAATCACCAAGAATGGACGCACACAAGCTTCTCTCTAGCTAGATATAACCTATAGTTGGATTACAAGAGGTTTTGAAGTGTGGAAGTGGTAGCTCTTGGTCTTGAATGCTTGAGAATGTGTAGTGAGGCTCAGGAGATCAAGACTTGTCGAAATGGCCGGTTGGAGGGGTATTTATAGCCAGCCCACACGAGATAGCCGTTGGAAAAGTGGGCAGACTTTGTCAGTTAACATCGGATCCTCCGATGCACCCCTTTATATGATCATCGGTCGAATTCCAAATTAGCTGATGTCATGTGTCAGATATAACCGTTGGGTATAACCGTTGGATTTTTTAATCGACCGATGTTACTTCAATTTATCATCGGATGATCCGGTGAGTTGATCTTCAGAATTGGGTCAGAAATATTGTCTCTGTTGAATTTGACCGATGTACACTTACTTTCTCATCGGATGATCCGGTGTGTATATCTTCAGAATAACTCAGATATCATCCTTCGGGTGAACTCAACCGATGTGCCACTTCCTTCACATTGGATGATCCGGTGAGTACTGGGATCTGAGGTCTTCTTCTTCTGCCAACTCAAACTCGACCGATGTAGTCATTTTGCAAGACATCGGATGATCCGGTGAATGCAACTTGTTTGCTTCGAGTTATTTTGAGTTGATCTTTTAGAATCCTCTCGAGTGACCTCTTTGACACTTGTTTGAAATGATATTACGATGAGGTGTGAGCTCCTTGTGTTGCCAATTTTTATAAAGTAGAGTCGTTGTATGATTTCTTCATTTAGTTTTCATGAGTATCGAATAACCCCTTAGAATGGATCGTTGAGGGGTCTCCATTTGTATCCAATGAGCAGTAGATGGTGTGAATAGATAGTTCATTTAATGTTTGATGTATGTGAAACCTTGCATCCACAAACTCATTAGTAATTACGAACGGTTGTCATTAATCATCGAAACCATATCTCACGGGGGCCTAGATGCTTTCAATCTCGCCCTTTTTGGTGATTGATGACAACACAACGAGTAGAGTATGAAATGAAAACGCAATGCTCAAAAAAGGAAACATAACAAGTACAAATTGCAGCACAAGTGACTCGAAGGCTCAAATAATAATTAATAAAGCGTAAGAGCGCAGAGTAGTATCCGGAGTACAATAATAGCAAATAATGATAATCTCCAGTAAAGTAGCAAAAAGAGATAGACACTCCCCCTAGAACCAAGTACTCCTAGAACTAAGCTAACCTCCCCCTGACTCTAACTCTTCTCCCCCTTTGGCATCAAGGCACCAAAAAGGAAAATCGAGTGACTACGACTCAGGCGCGCTCCTGGCGATGGTGAAGCGGTCGGCGTCGACGGTGCTGTCGCCGGAGCTGCTGGAGGTGGAGGTCGCTGGTGCTGGAGCTGGAGCGGGAGGATCTGGAGCTGCTGTGGGGGCTGGAGCTGGAGCTGGAGCTGCTGGGGGATCCGCTGAGACTGCTGGCGCCGGTGGAGGTACTGCCGGAAGAGGTGAGGACTGGAGCGACGTCGGTGGCAGTACTGGAGCTGGTGCCAGTGGGGGTGCACCTGGAGCCTGACTGAGTCCCAAGTGCTGAGGTGGAAGAGCCACTCCAGTCTGCTGGTAGAGGTTGGTGACCAACCCCAGGATGCCCAACAACATCTGCTGAGTCTGCTGCTGCTGGTCCAGAGTGCGTCGCGTCATCTGATCGACAAGGTTGGTGAACCTGTCGGTGTCCTCTCGCCTCTGACGGGCGATCTCCAGCTGCATCTCCTGCTGCTGCCTCTGAAGCTGCTCCTGTCGAGCTGCTTGCAGCTCCTGCTGCTGAGCCATCCGCTGAAGTAAGGTGGTGAGCTCTGACGGCTGAGTCACCTGAGCCTCTGACACTGGAGGAGGTGTAGGTGGTGGAGCAGCTGAGCCTCCTGCCTCTGCGTCGTGCTGTCTCGGTGAGGGAGGAGCAGGAGGGAAGTACTCCTCGACACTGTCGCTGGTGTCGCTGTCCGACCATACGTGCTGTAGGTCTCCTCCCTGAGCCTCTGCCTGTGCTAGCTCTGCGTCCTCCTGAGTCAGCTCTGCCCAGTCCTCCTCTGACAGTCTGGCTCGGACCTCACGCTCGACTGGACGGCCAAGGCGGCGGTCTCCTGGAGTGGGGACTCGGTAGTGACTGAACCGGGTCACGTGCATCTCCGTCAGCTGAGAGACTCCTGGAGTGTCCTCTGGAACCAGCTGGTGAAGAAGGTGAGAGATCCAGTGACCGAAGACCAGCTGTCGTAGCATCCCAACTCCATCGGTGATCACGTCCTCCATCTCACAGATCAGAATGTCTACTATGTCGAACTCCATCCCGTTCATCACATAGAACAGGATGGTCTGCTGAAGGCTCGTGAATCCCTCCAAGTAGCCGGACCTCGGTAGCAGGGTACGCCTGAGGACGTGGTGAACTGTCCGGGCTGCTGGGGTGAGAAGCGCTGGCACCCTCGGCTGGTCAGGTGTGAATGGCTGTGTGAACAGACCTCTGATCTCCTCGAAGGGCGGTGCCACTCCTCCAGTCAGTGGCCTCCTTGGCGGATCTGCATCTCCGTAGACTATCTGGTGCAGGCACGTAGTGGAGAGCTCCACACCAAGCAGTCTGCCCATCAGGTCTCGAGATACGTCGTGGATTCGCCCCATGAACATGAAGTGAATCGAGCGACGACCCTCAGAGACGTAGAGTGTCGCGTAGAACACCCTAACCCACTCCTCGACGTAAGCACTCCTCGGGTGTGAGAGCAAGTCCACCAGTCCTCTGTATCTCTCAAAAAGGGGCCTGATCCCGTGTCCTGCTGCCACTGCAAGCTGATCCCAGTCAATGCTGTTATGCTGGAATAGCTTGTGACCCCGACGCCTGTAAGTCTCGTACAGTGACGCCTGTGTCAGGGTCCAGAACCGGGAGTCAACTCGAGCATCCCTAGGCCGCGGAAACCACTCCTCAATCAGCGCTGACCATCTGAGCTTCTTTAGCTGCCTTGCCTTCATCTTCCTGTAGTCAGTGAGTCTGACGTCTTCGGCGACTCGGACTGCTGTGTCCATCAGGTGGATGGCCCTTTCGGCCTCTCTGTCCTCGGCGCGGTCAGCTGCAGAGGGGCGCCGACTCGCCGTAGGAGTCTGTCCACCCCCACGAGTCCTCGGGGTGCGCCGGCGGATAAGAGGCGGCACCTCGGTCTCCTCCTCATCGGAGCCCTCGGGAGGCACCGGCTAGATCGGAGGCAGCTCCTGCCTCTGCCGGGACTCGCGGATCCGTAAGGAACCGCGATGGCCACGCTCACGCTCCTCGGCGGCGCGAGCGGCCAACTCCGCACGACGAGCGTCCTTGGACATTTTGCGCTTCTTCGCGGCGGGCTCCTTAATAGCCTTGCCCTTTCCTTTGCGATCGCGACCCATCTTGATGCAATTCGAGAGCTAGGGTTAGCGACGGTTGAAATTGACGACGAAAAACAACGAAGGACGTCGCGCGGCACGGAGCAAACCTTAGCGACGAACGGCAAAGCTCGACGAGACCCTAGCGGAGAGGGTGATGCGAGCCGGCGGCGAGTGGTGGAGGGGAGACGGCGAGGGAGGCGCGGCAGTGCGTTGGAACAGCGGCGGCGCTCGCGGGAGAGCCGGTTGCGGCGACTGGAAGGCGGCGCCTGGCGACTGGAGGTGGCGTGCGTGGGAGAGGCGGCGGTGGCTGCGCCTTGGAGGCGGCGGCGGCGGCCGGGGAGGTGGCGACGGCGGCCCCTGGAAGGCTGCGGCGGCGGCTGGGAGACGGCGCGCGCGGGAGGCGGCGTGCGCGGGAGAGGCGGCGGCGGCGCCTGGGAGCCGGCGGCGGCGGCTGGGAGACGGCGGCGGTGACTGGGAGGCGGAGGCGCGTGGGAGAGGCGGCGGCGAGGGCGTCGGGTGGCGGCGGAGGTCGGGAAAGAGGAAGAAAACGGGCGGCGGCCGACCCCCCCTTTTTAAACTGTTGGGCAAACCCTAGCCGCGCATAACACACCGGATGGACCGATGATCATCGGAGGATGCATCGGTCGAGTTCAACAGAGAGTTGTTCCAAAAACTCTCTTTGAACACCGGATGGACCGACGTTGAGGTGGCGGTCATCGGTCGATTTCTGCAGGGCACCAGGAAAACTGAACACCGGATGCTCCGATGTCTTCTGAAATGAACTCATCGGTTTATTTGTGACATCTGACTTGAACTGAAGCACCAATTGATCCGATGATCTGCTGGCCCTAGCATCGGATAATCCGATGACTACAGAAAACCTAAGACTGCCCATATGTGTCCTTGGACTTAAACACACAAAGATAAGGATGGGTCCTCGGACTTTTTGGGCAACTCTTAACCTCTAATATAAGGCTTTAAATATAGTGCCACATATTGGCTAAGCCCTTAAGCAAAGAGAACACAAAAGGTTAGGAGTGGAATCATGAAAATGTAAGGCCCGTGCTTTGTGAGTTAGAGTATGGAAAACTTCTATCTCTTTAAAGCATGTACCTTTAGAATTTTGCTCTATCCACATCATATGAGTTGAGATATTGCATTTTAAACAAGTCTCCTTCTCATGATGTGGTTTCCCTTTGTGACAATCTACCGTATGCAATGCCAACCAAAATGATGCAAGATATTGAATGAGTGCAAGTCTATATGGCAGGAATCATGCAAGGCGTAATATAAATCTATCTTGCCAAGTTTAAACCTGCCAAAGGCTTCCTCAGGAAAAGCTATTTCTAGCTTGCCCCTATCCTTTTGGAGTTAGACAAGACCTATTTGATATGCAACCTTACATGAACATGGCAACTTACATGACGTTAGATGCATCTAGCACATTTAATTCACTTCTTAGTCTAGAAAAAGTTTTCTCATCAAGTGGTTTAGTGAAGATATCCGCCAGTTGTTCTTCGGACCTTACACCTTGCAAAGAGATGTCTCCTTTAGCCTCATGGTCCCGCAAGAAGTGATGGCGAATATCAATGTGCTTAGTGCGGGAGTGTTGAACGGGGTTTCTAGCTATCTTAACCGCACTTTCATTGTCACAAAGGAGAGGCACACAATCAAACTTAATTCCAAAGTCCAAAAGGGTTTGCTTCATATATAGAATTTGGGCACAACATGCACCGGCCGCTATATATTCTGCCTCCGCGGTGGACAAAGCCACGGAGTTTTGCTTTTTGCTTGACCAAGATACTAGGGAACGCCCAAGTAGGTGGCACCCACCGGATGTACTCTTGCGATCCACACGGCATCCGGCAAAGTCCGAATCCGAGTAACCCAAGAGATGAAAACTAGCGTTCTTGGGGTACCACAAACCTACACTTGGGGTATGCTTGAGATACCTAAGTATCCTAAAGACCGCCTTACAATGCGATTCTTTAGGTGCCGCTTGAAAGCGAGCACACAAACACACACTAAACATGATATCGGGCCTAGATGCGGTAAGATATAATAATGAACCAATCATGGAACGGTAATGAGATTGATCAATAGGTTTACCGTCCATGTCCGCGTCGAGATGACAATTTGTTGCTATTGGAGTACTTCTTGAGCTGCAATCTTCCATTTCAAACTTCTTCAAGAGGTCTTTGGTGTACTTTTCTTGGTAGATGAAAGTCCCCTCTTGAAGTTGCTTGATTTGAAATCCTAGGAAGAAATTGAGTTCTCCAATCATTGACATCTCGAACTCCCTAGACATCATGGTGCCAAACTCAAGACTAAGAGATTTGTTAGTTGAGCCAAAAATAATGTCATCAACGTAAATTTGACAAAGAAATAAATCCCCGTTGATGTCCTTGGTGAAAAGTGTGGTGTCCACCCTCCCGATCTTGAAACCTTGCATGACTAGGAAATCCCTTAGGCGTTCATACCATGCTCTAGGTGCTTGCTTGAGCCCGTAGAGCGCCTTGTGTAACCTATACACATGGTTAGGATTCCTCGGATCTTCAAACCCGGGAGGTTGCTCAACGAAAACAAGCTCGTTAATATAACCATTGAGGAAGGCACTTTTCACATCCATTTGAGAAAGCATAATATTGTGATGTGAAGCAAAAGCTAGGAGTATGCGAATAGCTTCTAACCGTGCGACCGGGGCAAAAGTCTCTCCAAAATCTAGTCCTTCTACTTGTGCAAAACCCTTGGCCACAAGCCTTGCCTTGTTGCGGACCACCACGCCATTCTCGTCTTGCTTGTTGCGGTACACCCACTTTGTTCCGATGACGTTTTTGTTCTTGGGTCGCTCCTCCAATACCCAAACTTCATTTCGGGTGAAGTTGTTGAGTTCTTCTTGCATAGCCATCACCCAATTGGGATCTTGGAGTGCTTCCTCAATATTTGTGGGTTCTAGACACGAAACAAAAGAGTAGTGCTCACAAAATGAAGCAACATGGCGAGAACGAGTACTTACTCCCCGTGACGGACTTCCGATGATTTGATCCATCGGATGAGCCTTGGAGATGCGCCCATGCCTCATTAGAGGTTGTGAGGCACTTGGTGGTAGTGAGGCATCTTGCTCGTCTTGTGGTTGGACTTGACCTTGGACTTCTTCTTCTTCTTGGTGTTGTGTGGCATGTGAATCTTGCATTGGCAATTGATCATTTTTCTCTTCTTCTTCATCAATTTGAGGCGCCATGGAGGTGTTGATGTTGGAACTTGAGGCTCCCCCTTGATCATGTCTCTCTCTAACTTCGGGCTTGATGTCTCCTATGGTCATGTTCTTCATAGCTTCTCGTAGAGGCTCATCATCTATATCATCATGACCAAAACTCTCCTCTTGGGAGCCATTAGTCTCATCAAACTCAACATCACAACTTTCTTCAACTAACCCGGAGGTTTGGTTGAATACTCGATATGCTTTTGAGTTTGACGCATAACCTAGAAAGATGCCAACATCACACCTTCTTTCAAACTTACCGAGCCTTTTCTTGCGGTAGATGTAGCACTTGCACCCGAAGACTCGGAAGTAGGAGATGTTGGGCTTTCTCCCAATGAGGAGCTCATATGGGGTCTTTTGAAGTAGTCGATGAAGGTAGACCCTATTTGCGGCATGGCACGCCGTGTTGATTGCTTCGGCCCAAAACTTTTCCGACGTGCCATAGTCATCAAGCATTGCTCTTGCAAGGGTGATGAGAGTCTTGTTCTTCCTTTCAACGACACCATTTTTGTTGAGGGGTGTATGTGGCCGAAAACTCGTGCTTCACGCCTTCACGATCACACCACTCCCCAATGTTGTAGTTCTTGAACTCGGTGCCGTTGTCACTCCGGACCTTGATGATAGGGAGTTGAAATTCCCTTTGCGCTCGTTTAGCGAAGGTCTTGAAGATTTCCGGAGTTTCACCCTTGTCACCTAGAAACAGTGTCCAAGCATACCGAGAGTAGTCATCAACAATGACAAGACAATAAAGGTTACCGCCAAGGCTTTGGTATGTGGACGGTCCGAAGAGGTCCATGTGAAGTAGTTCAAGTGGCTTGGAGGTTGACACCATTGTCTTCATCGGATGGTGTGAGGCAACTTGCTTCCCAGCTTGACATGCGCTGCAAAGCTTGTTCTTTTCGAATGTGACATCCTTCACGCCGGTCACCATCCCAAGCTTGAATGACTTCTTGAGCTTGCTCATCCCAATGTGAGCAATGCGCCGATGCCATAGCCATCCCAAACTTGTCTTGGTGAAAAGACAAGTGGTCAAGCTAGCATCCTTGTTGGAGAAGTCCACCAAGTAAAGATGTCCATGCCGAAAACCTTTGAATATTAGTTCTTTGCTTGATTCACTAGTCACCACAACACCATTCTTGTCAAATGTGCATGTTAGTCCAAGATCACATAATTGTGCAATAGAAAGTAAATTGAAACTAAGAGACTTAACGTAAAGCACATTAGAGATAGACAAATCATGAGAAATAGCAATTTTACCCAAACCAATTACCTTCCCCTTTGAGTTATCACCAAAGGTGACTTGTTCATGATTGCCGGGGTTCTCTATGGAGGTGAACATACCATCATTGCCGGTCATATGTTGAGTGCACCCACTATCGAGTACCCAATGCTTTCCTCCGGCTTTGTAGTTCACCTACACAATGAAGTTAGTTTTTGAGTTTAGGAACCCAAGCCAACCTAGGTCCTTGTATGTGTGATACAAGTGATTTTGGGACCCAAAGTTGCTTGGGGAGCTTCCCCTTCATGCCCTTGATGTCTTTGCCGATGAACCTTGCCTTCACCTTTCCACCTACTTTGCTCAATAGATAGTGATAATCATTGAAAGTAGATTTGTAGTTAGGAGGCAATTTGGGAGAAGGACGGTTGGGAAGAGGACACTCCCTCGTGTGATGTCCGGTGACCTCACAATGTTGGCAATAGGAACCAACTTCCTTGATGAAGCTTGTCCTAAGCTCCGGTGAGGGCACCTTTCCTTTGTTGGGCACCGGGAAGGATCCAAGTCCCCTCTTGTGGAAGATTTTAGCTTGTTGGTAGAGGATTTCCTTGTGCTTGTCCTCTCCCTTAGAAAGTCTTGCCACACTAGTGCGAAGACTTTCAATTTCGTCCATTAGCACCTTCTCCCTAGGGCTTGCTTTCAAAGGCAAAGACTCATCCGAAATATTAGTGGCATGTGAATTAGGTGATATTTTGCCATCAAGGGTTTCCTTTTTTGTGTTTTTCACTTTAAGTTCAATAGCTTCATAAGCAAGGTTAAGCACTTCATGTTCTTGAACCAACTCATTGTGCTTTGCCAAGAGTGCTAAGTTAGCTAAGTCAAGCTCATGATACTTAAGCTTGATTTGAGCATTCTCCTCCTCGATTTGCTTAACATTTGATTTGAGCGTGTCATGCTCTTTAAGTATGGTTACATACTTATCATGCAAATCGAGGTTGGCACTTTCAAGCTTAGCTCGAGCTAGCTCAAGAGCCTTAACCTTAGCCTTTTCCCTTTTTATAATGGCATGATATTCATTGATCATAGATGCTAATTCATCGGGTGAAAGCTCATCATCATCGCTAGAATCTTCACATACCTTTGAGTTACCTTTCGCCATTAGGCACATAGGAGGTGGACGAAGAGGTGAGTCATCCTTGTTGACGATGGCGAGGCCCGCCAAGTTTTCTTCATCCTCACTATCTTCGTCGCTTGACTCTTCATCCGTGATCCACTCATTTGCTTCACACATGAAGACCTTTTGGGGCCCTCTTCTTTTCTTTGGAAAGAGCTTGGTTTTCTTTCCTTTGTAGAATTTCTTCTTTCCAAAGAAGCGCTTGGGCTTGACCTCCTCTTCATCATCACTTTCTTCTAGCTTGTGATGCTTGCCAATTTCCTTTCTTTTGTCCGGTCTTGGACAGTCATATGATATGTGGCCTAGATCACCACAATTGTAGCACGTCTTGTTTTCATCTTTTCTTGGCAAGAAGGCTTTCTTTTTGGGATCAAAAGAGTATCCCTTCTTTGCAATCTTGGAGTTGAGGCGTGAGAATTTTCTCATCATCAAAGCAAGCTCATCATCATCATCTTCGCTTGTTTCTTGCTCTTCTTCACTTGAGCTAGGCTCAACCACTTTCTTCTTCTTGGGAGTTGTATTCTTGGTTGAAGATTTGAGAGCAATGGTTTTTGATGATGACTCCTCCATCATTCCAAGTACGCTCATCTCATGAGCATGGATTTCTCCAATGAGCTCCGAAACTTCAATGTTGTCTAGTGACTCTTTTTGGAGCATTGAATTGATAATGTTGTACTTGGGCTTGGGTAGAAGCATGAGGATCTTGCGGTTTATAAGTCCCTTGCCAAGAGAAGCAATATCAAGTGCGTTAATTTCCTCAATGAGCACATTTAAACGAGAAAACATTTGATTAACGTTTTCATGAGGAAACATCTTAAATTCATCATATTTTGATTTAAGCATGTGATATTTGAGTTCTTTGACACGAGATGAGCCCTCATGTATTTCAACTAGACATGCCCAAATTTCACATGCTTTTTCCTTGCTAGCAATCCTAGCAAAAACATCTTGACTAATGCATTCATATATGGCATTTCTAGCCTTAGCATCCCATTTTAATTGGTCTCCAACATAGTCAAGATTTCCAAACCCCGCATGGGTCGCTTCCCACACTTCGGGAGCAATTGCCTCAAGGTAAGCGCGCATGCGTGCTTTCCAATAAGCAAAATTCTTGCCCTCGAAGGTAGGAACCGAACCCCCATTCTTGGCCATTTTGCTCTCTAGCGGTGAAGCTAGATTGATCCAATGAGCAACCAAGCTCTGATACCAATTGTAAGGATCGAAACGCCCAAGAGGGGGGGTGAATTGGGCTTTTTAAAATTTTAGAGCAATTTAAAACTTTAATGGTTGAAGCCCAATTCCCTATGCAAACTAAGTACGCAAGTAAGAGAGTTAAGTGCGGAATAGTAAAAGCGTAATAGTAAGGGGTGAGGAGAGAAATGCAAACTCCCGCGGAGACTCGGAGACACGGCGATTTTTTCCCGTGGTTCGGTAAGATCATAAAAATCTTCCTACGTCCACGTTGTGGCACCCACCAAAGGGTATAGCCACTCCCAAGTCACCAAGACGAGGGAATCCACTATCTTTCTCCGTTCGCCCTCTCCGGCAAGGTGGAGCTTAAGCCTTGTACAAAGGTGATCCTCCGGGCTTCCACAAACACCTTGGTAAGCTCCGGAGTGATCTCTTCTTCCTCCAACGTTTACAAGGTGAGAGAAGTCACCAAGACACTCTCTCTCACTAGCCTAGAGATTCCAATCACCAAGAATGGACGCACACAAGCTTCTCTCTAGCTAGATATAACCTATAGTTGGATTACAAGAGGTTTTGAAGTGTGGAAGTGGTAGCTCTTGGTCTTGAATGCTTGAGAATGTGTAGTGAGGCTCAGGAGATCAAGACTTGTCGAAATGGCCGGTTGGAGGGGTATTTATAGCCAGCCCACACGAGATAGCCGTTGGAAAAGTGGGCAGACTTTGTCAGTTAACATCGGATCCTCCGATGCACCCCTTTATATGATCATCGGTCGAATTCCAAATTAGCTGATGTCATGTGTCAGATATAACCGTTGGGTATAACCGTTGGATTTTTTAATCGACCGATGTTACTTCAATTTATCATCGGATGATCCGGTGAGTTGATCTTCAGAATTGGGTCAGAAATATTGTCTCTGTTGAATTTGACCGATGTACACTTACTTTCTCATCGGATGATCCGGTGTGTATATCTTCAGAATAACTCAGATATCATCCTTCGGGTGAACTCAACCGATGTGCCACTTCCTTCACATCGGATGATCCGGTGAGTACTGGGATCTGAGGTCTTCTTCTTCTGCCAACTCAAACTCGACCGATGTAGTCATTTTGCAAGACATCGGATGATCCGGTGAATGCAACTTGTTTGCTTCGAGTTATTTTGAGTTGATCTTTTAGAATCCTCTCGAGTGACCTCTTTGACACTTGTTTGAAATGATATTACGATGAGGTGTGAGCTCCTTGTGTTGCCAATTTTTATAAAGTAGAGTCGTTGTATGATTTCTTCATTTAGTTTTCATGAGTATCGAATAACCCCTTAGAATGGATCGTTGAGGGGTCTCCATTTGTATCCAATGAGCAGTAGATGGTGTGAATAGATAGTTCATTTAATGTTTGATGTATGTGAAACCTTGCATCCACAAACTCATTAGTAATTACGAACGGTTGTCATTAATCACCGAAACCATATCTCACGGGGGCCTAGATGCTTTCAGTCGGTGTAGAGATGCACCAAATTCCCCAGGAGATATTGCCTTCACGTTTTCAGCGCCGAAACCACAGCAGCGAGCTCAAGATCATGAGTCGGATAGTGCTGCTCATGGTTTCAAAGTTGGCGTGATCCATACGCGACCGCACGTCCTTCTTGCATCAACACGCAGCCGAGCCCGATACCGGACGCATCACAACACACGTCGAAGGGCTTGGTCGTATCCGGTTGAGCTAAGACCGGGGCTGTTGTGAGATGCTTCACAATGCTTGGAACGCTCCTTCACACGCTGCGTTCCAAACATATTTTGTTCCCTTCTTCAATAATTCTATCATCGGCTTAGCAAGCTTGGAGAAGCTTGGAATGAATCTCCGGTAATATCCCGCTAAACTGAGGAAGCTTCTGACTTCATGGACATAAGTGGGAGCTTTCCATTTCAGCACTTGTTCTATTTTTGCTTGGGTCAACCGCAATGCCTTCCGTTGAGATGATATGTCCCAAAAATAGTACTTGGTTGATCCAAAATTCACATTTGCTGAACTTGGCATAGAGCTTATGGTCCCGCAGTCGTTAAAGAATGATTCTCAAGTGTTCGGCGCGTTCTGCTTCTGTCTTGGAGTAAACCAAGATATTATCAATGAACACCACAACGAACCTGTCCAGCTCCGGTATGAACACTGAGTTCATGAGATACATGAAATATGCCGGAGCGTTAGTGAGACCAAAAGACATGACGAGATATTCATATAGGCCATATCTCGTCGAGAAGGCCGTCTTCGGAATATCCTACGCCCAGATTTTTTTTGATGATATCCGGAGTGAAGGTCCATCTTGGAGAACATACTTGCACCCACAAGTTGATCAAACAGTATGTCCATGCGGGGCAGTGGATATTTGTTCTTGATGGTGACGACGTTGAGAGGCCGGTAATCCACACACAGCCTCAAGGTTTCATCTTTCTTCTTGACGAACAACGCCGAGCATCCCCAAGGCGAGGAACTCGTCCTAATGAAACCCTTGCTCAACACATCAGTGAGCTGTTCCTTCAACTTAACCAGCTTGTTTGGAGCCATTTTGTATGGTCTCCGTGATATGGGAGTAGTCCTGGATGCAAGTTCAATCTTGAACTCTACCTCCCGTTTAGGTGGCATGCACGGGAGATCATCTGGAAACACATCGTGGTATTCCCGGACTACGGGGATGTCCTCTAACTTGAGAGCTTCAATGTTATAAGTTGCTGAAACTTCCAGGACAGGGTTGTCTAATACCATTGAATGCGGACGGTGGAATGGAGAATTCAAGTGAACCGTATGTGATAGAGTTTCCAGGACAGCGCCATGGTAGCGTAACCATGACATCCCTAAGATTGCATCAATCTTCTACCCCGTAAGGATTATGAAGGTGGTGGGATATATCTTCCCACCTAAGCACAATGATGCTTTTAGAATCATCATATTTGCTGAAATCTTCCCTCCCGGTGAGCAGATCATATATGAGCAGTCGGTTGGGAAGACTTGCAGTTGATGCTTAGCCACATAGGATGCACTTATAAAACTGTGGGTTGCACCCGAGTCGAATAAAATGATGATTGCTTGGTCGTTGAGAGTGAACGTACCCGCCAGCACGTTTTCTCCCTCTGGGGCGTCCTCATTGTCGAGGTTGCGAACGCTCCCGGTTCGCTGACCAACCTTCTTGACCGGAGGTCGGCCTCGAGCACCGCCCTGATATTGGGCTTGCCCGCTGCTCTGCTGCCCCTGGGGACAGTCCTCGAGGAGTGGCCTGCCTGGACACACGTGTAGCATGTGTAGCGAGGCGGTCCTCCGCTGATTGGCGGACGGAAACCCCGGGCGCGTTGTGGCGGTGGAAACGCCCGGGGTACCATCTGCTGCTGCTGTTGTGGTCGCGGTGGTGGCATCAGCGGTCGGAACGGGGGTGGCTGAAAAGAACGACCCCCAAACTGCTGAGGTCACGCCGGTGGATGCCACTGCTGACCGGATGGTGTCCGATACACCATGTGGTATTTTTGCGGACCTCCACACCCGCTGCTGGGTGGAGCGCTGCGCTTTCGCTGCTCAGCCGCCAATTCCCGCTGAGCATTTTCTTGCATGATCGTGGCGTTGACGAGGTCATTAAAAGTGTCGCGATTGCATTGTACGAGATGCGTCTTCATCTCAGGATTTAACCCCTGATAGAACTGCTCTCGCTTCTTCTCCTCGGTGGAGATATAATCCGACGCATACTGCGCCAGATGGTTGAAGGCAAGGGAGTAGTCGTGGGCACTCCTCCCGCCCTGCTTCAGCTCCAAGAACTCTTGGAACTTCCTCTTCATTATCCCGGGAGGAATATGATAGGCGCGGAACGCCTCCCGGAATTCTTCCCATTCCACGGCGTGGCCAGCCGGTAGTGAGGCGACATAGTTCGCCCATCACGCACCAGCGGCACCGTGAAGCTGCTGCGCCGCGAAGAGAGTCTTCTGCCGATCCGTGCATTTGAGCAGCCCAAACTTGGACTCGATCATCCGCAGCCAGTTGTCTGACTCTAGTGGTTCTGCCGCTTCGGTGAACACCGGAGGATGCGTACTCATGAAATCCGAGTACGTCACAGTGTGGGGCTCACGAGGCCCCCTCTCTTGACGCCCCTGCCTGGTACGTAGTCTGCAAGATCGTGCAGAGCAGATCGGTCTGCTCCTCACGATTGCCCACCAGCGCGGCGATCACATCCGCTAGTGTAAGCGGAGGTGGCGGTGGTGGTTGTTGCTGTGGGGTGCTGTCGTAGGCAGGTGGTTGGGAGTCATCACCCCCTGCTGACTAGAGCCACCGACCTCATGCGTGGCCCGAGTATGAACCATCTTCAACCATACGACAATAAAATCAGTCCCGCAACATACTTCATGCAGTCCAATAAAATAGGCGTAAAGACATAATGACAATAAACATACGATACATCTTGTAAATAGATAATGTAATAACTTTGCACAAGCTACACCATTACCATACCAAATACAAACTAGTTAAATCCAACTTAATGGACTTCCTCTGTAGAAGTTTAACTCAACTAGATTTGGTCACTACGAGACATTAATATCGCTTTGTCATCACGTTTACTACCCTTTTATCTTCAATACGACACAAACATGGTCTCTAGCAAAACAAACTTGAGTATGAAATATACTCAAATCCTTCACTAGTTGAAGATAAAAACTCATGAGTATGTTTTACCCCATTGGAAGTAATCAAACCCCCTTAGGGTACAACAATCTCTCAAATGAGTTCAATTGTCCATTCCGCTGTCAGAATGACCAGTTTCTACATATCCAAGATTTTTACCAGGTACATGGCATTTTATGTAAAAGCCCAAGAAAAGGGACTTGCAAAAACTTTTCTGCACCTCACAACACAACAGTTTTGTTGTGGGTAGATTGTGAAATATTGTGAAGAGCAAGTGATCTCCATCAAAGGAGTGATTAGAAGGGAAAGTCTTCACTTTCACAAAGTAGGGTTTATACACATATGATCACCCAATGAGGAATTCAAAACTGTTGTGTCCAAACTATTGTTTGCAGAAGCTAACACAAGGATCAAGTGGCATATTTGGATTCCTTAGGTCCGAATTAGTGGGGAGGCAAAGTTTCATTAATTTTTGAAAAGTCTTGCTGCCCATTTTTCCAAAGGAAATCAAATGTGCAAAGAATTCAAATGAATATTTGAATTTGAGGGAAACTGGGTCAAACATGCAAATGTGGCTCAGTTTGAGACTTCAAACTTTTGAATTACTCATTTGCCAAAAATTTGGAGATATTTTGGGGCAGAGGGGAGCTGTGGGCCCCACTGGTCAGTGAGAAAAGAGGGGAGAAGCTTACTGCCTAAGTCACTCGGTTCCACAGTTCACACTCGAGCGAGTTGCGCTCTCCCACCGGCTGCCACCGCACGGTCGACCGACGACCGAAGCACCTCCCGAGCTGCTTCAAGCGTCGGTTCCCCCGCGCCCTTATCTCCCCTACGCCGTGCTTAGTCGGCCACAGCCCTCCCGCGAGCCCTGTTCTTTTTCCTCCCGAGCAAGCAAGCCGCCGGCGCCGCGCCTGTTCGTCCCGATCCTAAACCGGCATCGCATCCCGACTGCTCCAGCGATCAACACGAAAAAGGAGCGCCAGCGCGTGCACAAGAGTTCCCTCAGCTCAGCTCCGGCGTTCGGGGTTCCTGTCGGCCGTATTTTGAGCATCAGCACCGAAGCCGAGGTGCAACCGGTGGAAGCCGACGTCGGGCTCCCGTGGGCAGCTCACACCAACCAGTTTCACGACTGAGCAAGAGCACCCCAAGGTGCGCCAACTCCCTGCGCTGCTCCTCTCCAAATTCCAGAGCAATCCGTGCGACGTAGCTTTGGAATTTCAAGTTTTCCCCTCGGACGAGGAAAACCGGACCACGGGTAAGAGCTGTGGAAATTTACGCGTAATTCTCGGTTAGAGTTGTTCATTTTGCGCACACCAGAACTAGAGAGGATAGGGAACCTTTTCCCTCCACAACCCTAGCTAGAAACGCCGTGGTTTCAGCTAATTTCGAGCTTTTCGATCGGCGGCCATGGCGGGAACACGCGGGCGCACGGTGACAACCGGTTTGCCGTCGTTTCCGAGCCAGGTTGAGGACACGCCAAGATTTCCTGACCTCCACTGATGCTTTAGAGCGGATCCGCCGAGCTTTTGGCGGGCTAATGTGCTCGAGCGGCGGTGCCGATCATCACCGAAGGCCGCGGCTCGTCGCCAGCCTACTTCCGGCCACCGGCAGCCCGAGCCAACCCCATAGACTTGTTCCCCGACCCTGAAAACCCCCAGGCGGCGAGTCTCCGGCCGAGAGGTGGCCGGGAAGCTGGGTCCGGCGAGCTCCAGTACAGCGCCGGCGAGGGGGAGGCGCGGGAGCGAGAGGAAGAAGAAGACCCGTCGGGCCCACGTGTCAGCAGCTGAAGATTTAAAACTCCGGATCAGCTGTGGCGTGCGATCCCGTGTGGTGGCGCGGGAAAAGGGCTGTGGTCCCGTGTGGCGTGATTCCGGCGGTTGACACGTGTAGGGTGGACCCACAGGCAGAGTTTGAACTATTCCCGAATTAATTTGAATTCCAGAATTGGTTCAAACTTTGGAACTGTATAACTTTTGCTAGGAAGCTCCAAATTTAGTGATTCAAATTGGGTTGGACTCATCTTGCCTAGCTCTGTTCAAATATACAACCCAATTTGTATGAAACCCATTAATTAATTCTGGAAAATTCTTTAAAGCTTTTTAGCAAAAGAATTTTTGAGGGAGTTTGGTTCATCCAAAAATCCCCAAATTTTGCCAGAATGTTCTGTAGGACATTAGTAAACCCCTGTAAAAGTTTCAGACCATTTGGAGTTGATTTGGTCAGAGCAATTCAAATTGGAAGGTGCTGTGTTCATTTGAATGCAGAAACATTTTCAGAGAATTTCCAAAACTTGGAAATTCAATGCTGGGCAAACCTTGACTCCAAAAATGCTAGGAAAATTCGTGCAAACTCTAGGAACTATAATTGAAATTGTAGTTCACTAAGTTGGGTATGAACAGGGGTCTGACCTCAGAATTAATTCCTCCTTGCTTATTTGCTAAGAAAATTATTCTGAGCAAACCACTCCATGAAAAGTGCTAAGGTTTGGTCCAGAGGGTTTTCTTGTGACAAGGAACTCACACGAAAATTCTCAGCTCCATTGGAGCTCTAGATCACCCCTGTCCTGTTTAATCACGTAAGGGATTATTATGGAAAAGGGGGAAAAACCACTTAGCATTTAACCATGTGATTAAGTCCAAGCCAAACCACCCACACCAGTTCATATTTAAATTCTTAAACAAAGTTCCAGGTATTAGAGGCTGGTTATTAGAACTAATAGTAGAAGTCTTACTCTAAACTCACATTTGCATATAAATTAACATGTAGTATTTCATTAACGTGTAGCCGTTGAAGAAGAGACTCCGGAAGTGCTGGACTTCCTTCTTCCGGACGAAGAACTAACTCCTGACCAGCAGCAACAAGGCAAGCCCCGGTTTGCATTAACTTTTTTTAAAAGTTTTACTTTGTATACATGTGTCATATGAAGTATGCATGTGCATTAGGTATAGAATGACTGAAACCCCACTTGCATAACCAAAGTTTCCTAAAAGAGTGAGGGTAGTGTCAAGGACCTCGAGTAGACAGGCTATGCTTAATGAGTCATAGGACTTCGGTACAAGTCGAGTAGTTGGAATCTACTCGCGAGATAGGCTGGGGACACACGGGTTCGGTTGAGTGATGTGAGATCACTTTAGTAATAAAAATGAGACTAGGCAGGGGCTAGGGCGCAGCAAGAGAGAGTCTTGTGTGCGCAGCCCTGCCCGTGTCGATTGAGGACCGATCCGTGTGCGGCCCTGCTGAACAAGTATTGAACGTACCGAAGGCATATCGGATATATGGGCCCCGATAAACTGATGTAGCCTAAACCTCCGGGCGTCGAGGCATAGCACACCGATTTATAGGTGTAGGTTGAGGGCAGCAAGGTGGAAATCTGCCAACGGGCATAGAGAGATGCTCCGTGTGGGGAACCTCCTGCTCGTTTCGGTGCGACCGGTTCGACGTTTGGGCTGTTGGGTGAAAGGTTGTCCCGTACGACATCGAGTGAGCGTGCTGTGCAGCTCCACGGGTGGGCGTACGTGACGTGCTCTTTGGGTTTTCACTGCAGGTGTATATCGAGTCGATTCGCCGTCCCTCGCGGTGACGAGTACTGCTTGTTCACTGCGTCGTAACGTAGACTAATGGATGAAATATGTTGATTCAAGGATGCTGATTGATATAATTGTATTGCTACATGTGTGCCACCAAATACTGCTTACTAAATTTCAGATTTCATGAACTGTTAACTTGTTGCTAAAAGATGAACTAAGGATGAACTTGTAGGCGTGTCGTTTTGCTGAAATGTTACTATCCCATGTCCATTGTACCCCTCATGTAGAGTTTCATGCTTAGGTGAGTCGGTTAAGCCTTGCTGAGCCTTCGTGCTCACGGTTGCTGCTTAAGTGTTTTTCAGGTGAGGAGCCACCCACGGACTCGGAGTACGAGTTCACCGGCGAGGGTTACCCTCCGTCGGGGACCACGGCTGAGTGGGAGCCGTACACGCCGCGCTGAGCTGAGACGTGCAGCTAGTGTGGGTTGCCCTAGGGCTGGGCAACCGACTTTTGCTAAATAGGCGGGCGTGAGTTGTGTAGTGTAGTCTTCCGCTGTGTAATAGAACAATAATTGTAACTGAAGTTTGTACTTGTTTGTACAGCTTCCGATGTTTTCCCAGGTAATATATTGTGTTCTTATGACGTGTGCTGTCGGGTGTCGCATCGCGCGGCACCACCCTCTGCGATCCTGGATGAGCGGATTCCGGTCCGCCACAGCCTGGTATCAGAGCTGCAGTGGGGATAGCACAGTACTTAAGGACTGCATTATGGGAAAAACTTAGGTATACGGTGAGGATTCGGTAGTTGCCCAAGTAAGGACTATATTAGCATAGTTACTTAAAGTGGCAAAGACTAACTTATGTGTTATAATTCTGAATTTCAATTATGTAACGACGCACCTACGCTCTGGTAAGTATGGTAAGGAACGCCACCGAAAGCGGTTCAATTTCGGTTAGCTCTCCCTGACGAGGAACGAGGTTCAGGGATTGATCTCACAGCTTGGTGTGAGACGTTAATATGAACCTCTTGGACTCTTCATGTCCCTGAGTTCATATGAAACGCTGATCCCTAGCGTGCATTAGGCAAGTAAGCGGAGACCCCATCGCGTGGTCAGTAACGCGAGAGTGTGTTCGTCTGGAAATAGGCCAGGGGGACATACGCAGCGCTTGCCATCGGCGTGCCCTGCAGGGCAGTAGGTGGTATCTGTTGGGTTGATAACATTCCCAACCGTGACGACCCGTTCATGACATACTCGGGTTCCCCGTCGTGTGGTGTTGAAACACGATCACGTGCCTTGAGACGTGACTTAGCTCAAGGACGGCCGTATGGAAATGATACGGGCGTTTGTATTTACTTTCAAATATGGTACTGCCTGAAATGAAAATAAAACCTTGAGTGCGCCATTATTGTGTGGTCTTCTGCAGGTACTAACCACGTATGTATCCGTGTAGAAAACGTGTGCGAGAGACCGTTTAGTGCCACACTTGAGACGTATATACCGGTATGATCCGGTTAGGATTTTCTTTTGTGAGGAACGTAGTACCGAGATATTGTAGGCATATGCATGAGTATAATGATAACGAAGAATTAAAAATCTATAGGTTCAACAGTTAGGACCCTGGTTGGGTATAAGAATGAGATAGGGATGAGTGTAGTTCCAAAAAGACTGAAAAACAGAGTGCTCGGTTTTGGGACAGCAAGTTTGCTGATCTTCAACAGGGCATAACTCACAGGTCTTTTAGCCCAGGGAGGTGTGCTATATAGTTCTGGGAAGGTATTCAAGTACTCTACAACTTTGTTGTAGACTTCCAGAGCTGAAACTCGCCTTGAGATGGCTGAAATCCCAGAGGAATGTAAACTGTCTAGAACCAGGGCAGAGTAAAACATCCGCTGAACTGATCTGTTTTTCAAACATAACTCCCAGTAGAAAAATCTAAAATTGTCATATAATACCTCCTTAGAAAGAGTAGAAGATGTTTGACATCTTTGCAATTCAAAGTTTCTGAAGTTTCAGCACAGAATTTAGTGGAAATCAGGATTGGAAACAACCACTTCCAAGGGAGGTGCTGTTAAAATTCTTTCAGAAATTCTGCTAACTTTGAATTAGCATAACTTTTTAATCAAAGCTGATCTGGGGGCAAATGAGTACTCGTTGGAAAGATACTAAAGTTAACTTTAACTTTGGTATTCAGCTTGAGTCATGAAAATGCCCATAACCGGATCAAAACTTGGAATAGGTAGAAACTGGTCATTCTGACGGAAGAATGACAGTTGAACTCATTGGAGAGGGTGTTGTATCCTAAGGGCGATAATAATGTCTCGTAGAGACCAAACCCAGTTATGGTGAGCTTCCAAAGAAGGGGTTCACCAAGTTGGATTAAACTAACTTGTGTTTGGTCTGGTAATGGTGTAGCTTGTGCAAAGTTATTACATTATCTGCTTACGAGATATTTCGCATGTTTTGTTGTCATAATGTTTTTCCGCCCAGTTCTATTGGACTGCATGCAAAATGTTGCGGGACTGATGGTTAATGTCGTATGGTTGCAGATGGTTCGTACTAGGACCACGCACGAGGTTGGTGGCTCTAGCCAAGGTGGAGGCGATGACTCCCAGCCACCGGCCTACGACAGTACCCCGCAGCAGCAGCCACCACCACCGCCGCCTCCGCTTACTCTAGCGGATGTGATAGCGGCATTGGTGGGAGGTCGTGAGGAGCAGACCGACCTGCTCCGCACGATCGTGCAGAATACGTCCCAGGCGGGAGGACGTCAAGAGCAAGGGTTTCATTAGGCCGAGTTCCTCACCTTGGGGATGCTCGGCGCTATTTGTAAAAAAAAGAAGGATGAAACCCTGAGGCTGTGTGTGGATTACCGGCCGCTCAACGCCGTCACCATCAAGAATAAGTACCCACTGCCCCGTATTGACATCTTGTTTGATCAACTTGTGGGGGCAAGTGTATTCTCAAAGATGGACCTTCGCTCTGGATATCACCAGATCAAGATCCGGGCGGAGGATATCCCGAAGACGGCGTTCTCGACGAGATACGGCTTATACGAATATCTCGTCATGTCCTTTGGTCTCACAAATGCTCCAGCCCATTTCATGTATCTCATGAACTCGGTGTTCATGCCGGAGCTGGACAAGTTCGTGGTAGTGTTCATCGACGATATCTTGGTTTACTCCAAGACCGAAGCTGAACATGCCGAACACTTGCGGATCGTTCTTCAACGATTGCGAGACCACAAACTCTATGCCAAGTTCAGCAAATGCGAATTTTGGATCAGCCAAGTGCCGTTCTTGGGACATATCATCTCAGCTGAAGGCATCGCGGTTGACCCAAGCAAAATAGAGCAAGTGTTGAAATGGAAAGCTCCCACTTCAGTCCATGAAGTCAGAAGCTTCCTCGGGTTAGCGGGGTACTATCGGAGATTCATTCCGAGTTTCTCCAAGCTCGCTAAGCCGATGACAGAGTTGCTGAAAAAAGGGAAGAAATATGTCTGGAACACGGCGTGTGAAGGAGCGTTCCGAACCTTGGTGAAGCATCTCACAACAGCCCCGGTGTTAGCTCAGCCGGATACAACAAAGCCCTTCGACGTGTATTATGACGCGTCCGGTATTGGGCTTGGCTGCGTGTTGATGCAGGAAGGACGCGTGGTCGCTTATGGCTCACGCCAACTTCGGAACCATGAGCAGCACTACCCGACTCACGATCTTGAACTTGCTGCCGTGGTGTTGGCGCTGAAAATGTGGAGGCACTATCTCCTGGGGAACTTGGTGCATCTCTACACCGACCACAAGAGCTTGAAATACATTTTCACCCAGAAGGAGCTGAACATGAGGCAGAGGAGGTGGTTAGAACTGATCAAAGATTATGAGGTTGAGATCCATTACCACCCCGGCAAGGCGAATGTGGTTGCCGACGCGCTGAGTCGGAAATCGCATGTCCATCACCTCACCATTACACCGGTGGAGGAGGAAGAGCCAAGTGTATACTTGGTTCCTTATGGATCGCTGTACAACCTTGCCCTCATCCCTACTATTAGGGAGGACATCATTGCAGCTCAGAAAGTGGATAAAGGCATGGCACATCTCCGGAGACGGATAGACAATGGAGAAATTAAATGTTTCCGAAAAGATGGTGAGGGGACGCTGTGGTTCAATGACCGCATGGTCGTACCCCGAGACATGGAGTTGAGGAAAAAGATCCTCGACGAAGCTCACTTGTCCAAATACTCCATTCATCCGGGCAGCAACAAAATGTACCAAGATTTGAAAAAGAAATTTTGGTGGACACGGATGAAGCGGGAGGTAGCTAAGTACGTATCCGAGTGTGATACGTGTAGACGAGTGAAAGCTGATCACATGAAGAAATCAGGGCTGTTGCAACCCCTGAAGATCCCGGCCTGGAAATGGGAAGATGTGAGCATGGATTTCATTGTGGGATTACCCCTAACAGCCAACAAGCATGATTCCATATGGGTAATCGTTGATCGGTTAACCAAGACGGCTCACTTCATTCCGGTGAATACACGTTACAATGCCGGCAAATATGCGGAGCTATACATAGCGAAGATTCTATGCCTATACGGGGTACCCAAGACCATTGTCTCAGATCGAGGTGCATTATTTGTATCTCGCTTTTGGGAGCAGCTACACGCTGCATTGGGTACTAAGTTGATCAGGAGCTCCGCTTATCACCCTCAGACAGATGGCCAGACAGAAAGGGTGAATCAAGTCCTGGAAGACATGTTGAGAGCATGTGCCATCCACCATGGTAGGAACTGGGATGATCACCTACCATTGGCGGAATTCTCGTACAACAACGGTTATCAGGCGAGTATCAAGATGGCACCTTACGAAGCTCTCTACGGTCGTAAATGCCGCACCCCATTAAATTGGTGCGAGTCTGGTGAAAGGGTCACATTCGGAGTTGAGGTGGTGAACGACGCCGAAGAGCGCGTTCGGACAATTCAAGCCAATTTGAAGGCCGCTCAATCCCGACAGAAGAGCTACGCTGATAAGAGGCGTAGGCCGTTGCACTTTGACGTTGGGGAACACGTGTACCTCCGCGTGTCTCCGATGAAGGGCGTGCACCGGTTCGGTGTGAAGGGGAAGCTCGCTCCCCGTTTCATTGGACCCTACGCTATCACCGAGAGGTGTGGACCAGCAGCGTATCGATTGGAGCTACCGGCATCTCTGGCTGGTGTCCATGATATTTTCCATGTTTCGCAACTGCGAAAATGCTTGAAGCATACAACTGCTGTTCCTACCGAAGACATCGGCGAGCTGAAGCCGGATTTAACATATGATGAATATCCGGTGGGAATTCTAGATGAGAAAGCCAGGACCACGCGTAGCAGAACGTTGTGGTTCTACAAAATACTCTGGAGTAACCACACCGCCGAGGAAGCGACGTGGGAGAGCAAGGAGTTCCTTCGCTCAAATTACCCGGAGTTCATGGCTTCTCAACACGGGTAAGTCCCTATTACATCGCTATCTCTTCTTTTATAATCTCGGGACGAGATGCTTTTAAGGGGGGAGGGATGTAAAAGCCCAAGAAAAGGGACTTGCAAAAACTTTTCTGCACCTCACAACACAACAGTTTTGTTGTGGGTAGATTGTGAAATATTGTGAAGAGCAAGTGATCTCCATCAAAGGAGTGATTAGAAGGGAAAGTCTTCACTTTCACAAAGTAGGGTTTATACACATATGATCACCCAATGAGGAATTCAAAACTGTTGTGTCCAAACTATTGTTTGCAGAAGCTAACACAAGGATCAAGTGGCATATTTGGATTCCTTAGGTCCGAATTAGTGGGGAGGCAAAGTTTCATTAATTTTTGAAAAGTCTTGCTGCCCATTTTTCCAAAGGAAATCAAATGTGCAAAGAATTCAAATGAATATTTGAATTTGAGGGAAACTGGGTCAAACATGCAAATGTGGCTCAGTTTGAGACTTCAAACTTTTGAATTACTCATTTGCCAAAAATTTGGAGATATTTTGGGGCAGAGGGGAGCTGTGGGCCCCACTGGTCAGTGAGAAAAGAGGGGAGAAGCTTACTGCCTAAGTCACTCGGTTCCACAGTTCACACTCGAGCGAGTTGCGCTCTCCCACCGGCTGCCACCGCACGGTCGACCGACGACCGAAGCACCTCCCGAGCTGCTTCAAGCGTCGGTTCCCCCGCGCCCTTATCTCCCCTACGCCGTGCTTAGTCGGCCACAGCCCTCCCGCGAGCCCTGTTCTTTTTCCTCCCGAGCAAGCAAGCCGCCGGCGCCGCGCCTGTTCGTCCCGATCCTAAACCGGCATCGCATCCCGACTGCTCCAGCGATCAACACGAAAAAGGAGCGCCAGCGCGTGCACAAGAGTTCCCTCAGCTCAGCTCCGGCGTTCGGGGTTCCTGTCGGCCGTATTTTGAGCATCAGCACCGAAGCCGAGGTGCAACCGGTGGAAGCCGACGTCGGGCTCCCGTGGGCAGCTCACACCAACCAGTTTCACGACTGAGCAAGAGCACCCCAAGGTGCACCAACTCCCTGCGCTGCTCCTCTCCAAATTCCAGAGCAATCCGTGCGATGTAGCTTCGGAATTTCAAGTTTTCCCCTCGGACGAGGAAAACCGGACCGCGGGTAAGAGCTGTGGAAATTTACGCGTAATTCTCGGTTAGAGTTGTTCATTTTGCGCACACCAGAACTAGAGAGGATAGGGAACCTTTTCCCTCCACAACCCTAGCTAGAAACGCCGTGGTTTCAGCTAATTTCGAGCTTTTCGGTCGGCGGCCATGGCGGGAACACGCGGGCGCACGGTGACAACCGGTTTGCCGTCGTTTCCGAGCCAGGTTGAGGCCACGCCGAGATTTCCTGACCTCCACTGATGCTTTAGAGCGGATCCGCCGAGCTTTTGGCGGGCTAATGTGCTCGGGCGGCGGTGCCGATCATCACCGAAGGCCGCGGCTCGTCGCCAGCCTACTTCCGGCCACCGGCAGCCCGAGCCAACCCCATAGACTTGTTCCCCGACCCTGAAAACCCCCAGGCGGCGAGTCTCCGGCCGAGAGGTGGCCGGGAAGCTGGGTCCGGCGAGCTCCAGTACAGCGCCGGCGAGGGGGAGGCGCGGGAGCGAGAGGAAGAAGAAGACCCGCCGGGCCCACGTGTCAGCAGCTGAAGATTTAAAACTCCGGATCAGCTGTGGCGTGCGATCCCGTGTGGTGGCGCGGGAAAAGGGCTGTGGTCCCGTGTGGCGTGATTCCGGCGGTTGACACGTGTAGGGTGGACCCACAGGCAGAGTTTGAACTATTCCCAAATTAATTTGAATTCCAGAATTGGTTCAAACTTTGGAACTGTATAACTTTTGCTAGGAAGCTCCAAATTTAGTGATTCAAATTGGGTTGGACTCATCTTGCCTAGCTCTGTTCAAATATACAACCCAATTTGTATGAAACCCATTAATTAATTCTGGAAAATTCTTTAAAGCTTTTTAGCAAAAGAATTTTTGAGGGAGTTTGGTTCATCCAAAAATCCCCAAATTTTGCCAGAATGTTCTGTAGGACATTAGTAAACCCCTGTAAAAGTTTCAGACCATTTGGAGTTGATTTGGTCAGAGCAATTCAAATTGGAAGGTGCTGTGTTCATTTGAATGCAGAAACATTTTCAGAGAATTTCCAAAACTTGGAAATTCAATGCTGGGCAAACCTTGACTCCAAAAATGCTAGGAAAATTCGTGCAAACTCTAGGAACTATAATTGAAATTGTAGTTCACTAAGTTGGGTATGAACAGGGGTCTGACCTCAGAATTAATTCCTCCTTGCTTATTTGCTAAGAAAATTATTCTGAGCAAACCACTCCATGAAAAGTGCTAAGGTTTGGTCCAGAGGGTTTTCTTGTGACAAGGAACTCACACGAAAATTCTCAGCTCCATTGGAGCTCTAGATCACCCCTGTCCTGTTTAATCACGTAAGGGATTATTATGGAAAAGGGGGAAAAACCACTTAGCATTTAACCATGTGATTAAGTCCAAGCCAAACCACCCACACCAGTTCATATTTAAATTCTTAAACAAAGTTCCAGGTATTAGAGGCTGGTTATTAGAACTAATAGTAGAAGTCTTACTCTAAACTCAAATTTGCATATAAATTAACATGTAGTATTTCATTAACGTGTAGCCGTTGAAGAAGAGACTCCGGAAGTGCTGGACTTCCTTCTTCCGGACGAAGAACTAACTCCTGACCAGCAGCAACAAGGCAAGCCCCGGTTTGCATTAACTTTTTTTAAAAGTTTTACTTTGTATACATGTGTCATATGAAGTATGTATGTGCATTAGGTATAGAATGACTGAAACCCCACTTGCATAACCAAAGTTTCCTAAAAGAGTGAGGGTAGTGTCAAGGACCTCGAGTAGACAGGCTATGCTTAATGAGTCATAGGACTTCGGTACAAGTCGAGTAGTTGGAATCTACTCGCGAGATAGGCTGGGGACACACGGGTTCGGTTGAGTGATGTGAGATCACTTTAGTAATAAAAATGAGACTAGGCAGGGGCTAGGGCGCAGCAAGAGAGAGTCTTGTGTGCGCAGCCCTGCCCGTGTCGATTGAGTACCGATCCGTGTGCGGCCCTGCTGAACAAGTATTGAACGTACCGAAGGCATATCGGATATATGGGCCCCGATAAACTGATGTAGCCTAAACCTCCGGGCGTCGAGGCATAGCACACTGATTTATAGGTGTAGGTTGAGGGCAGCAAGGTGGAAATCTGCCAACGGGCATAGAGAGATGCTCCGTGTGGGGAACCTCCTGCTCGTTTCGGTGCGACCGGTTCGACGTTTGGGCTGTTGGGTGAAAGGTTGTCCCGTACGACATCGAGTGAGCGTGCTGTGCAGCTCCACGGGTGGGTGTACGTGACGTGCTCTTTGGGTTTTCCCTGCAGGTGTATATCGAGTCGATTCGCCGTCCCTCGCGGTGACGAGTACTGCTTGTTCACTGCGTCGTAACGTAGACTAATGGATGAAATATGTTGATTCAAGGATGCTGATTGATATAATTGTATTGCTACATGTGTGCCACCAAATACTGCTTACTAAATTTCAGATTTCATGAACTGTTAACTTGTTGCTAAAAGATGAACTAAGGATGAACTTGTAGGCGTGTCGTTTTGCTGAAATGTTACTATCCCATGTCCATTGTACCCCTCATGTAGAGTTTCATGCTTAGGTGAGTCGGTTAAGCCTTGCTGAGCCTTCGTGCTCACGGTTGCTGCTTAAGTGTTTTTCAGGTGAGGAGCCACCCACGGACTCGGAGTACGAGTTCACCGGCGAGGGTTACCCTCCGTCGGGGACCACGGCTGAGTGGGAGCCGTACACGCCGCGCTGAGCTGAGACGTGCAGCTAGTGTGGGTTGCCCTAGGGCTGGGCAACCGACTTTTGCTAAATAGGCGGGCGTGAGTTGTGTAGTGTAGTCTTCCGCTGTGTAATAGAACAATAATTGTAACTGAAGTTTGTACTTGTTTGTACAGCTTCCGATGTTTTCCCAGGTAATATATTGTGTTCTTATGACGTGTGCTGTCGGGTGTCGCATCGCGCGGCACCACCCTCTGCGATCCTGGATGAGCGGATTCCGGTCCGCCACATTTTAATAACTCAAGTTGAATACCAAAGTTAAATTTAACTTCAGTATCTTTCCAACGAGTATTTACTTACCCCCATATCAGCTATTGTTAAAAAGTTATGACAATTCAAAGTCAACAGAATTTCTGGAAAAATTTCAACAGCACCTCCTTTGGAAGTTGCTGAATCTAACTCTAAAGTCCACTGAATTCCGTGCTGTAATTGCAGAAACTCTGAATTAAAAAGATGTGACATATCTCCTACCCTTTCCAAAAATTTAGCATATGATAATTTTATATTTTTCTACAGGAAGTTACACTTGAAAAACAGAACAGTCCAGAGAGTTTTTGAACCTGTCCTGGTTCTGGACAGTTTACAATCATCTGGAATTTCAACCAGTTTAAGGTGTGATTCTGCTCTGGAAGTCTACAACAAAGTTTTAGAAAAGTTAAACCTCTTTCCAGAACTATATCCCACACCTCCATTGGCTAAATAATCTGTGATTTATGCTCTGTTAAAATTCAGCAGACTTGCTGCTAAAACAGAGCACTCTATTTTTTAATCCCTTTGAACTAAACTAATCACTTGTTGAATTTTCCTACCCAACCAGGGTCCTAGATATTGAAACTTGGTTATTTTAGTTCCTTGTTACCATTATCTTTCATGCAGGTGCCTATTATATGTCGGTACTACGTTCCTCACAAAAAAAGAAAATCTTAACCGGATTATACCGGCATATACGTCTCAATTGTGGCACTAAACGGTCTCTCACACACGTGTACTACACGGAATACATACGTGGTTAGTACCTGCAGAAGAACACCCAACAATGATGCACTCAAAGGTTGTTGTCATTTCAGGCAGGTCCATATTTAAAAGTAAATACATACGCCCGTATCATTGTCATACGGCCGTCCTTGAGTTAAACCACGTCTCAAGATACGTGATCGTGTTTTTACACCACACGACGGGGAACCCGAGTAGAGCGCGAACGGGTCGTCACGGTTGGGAATTTTATCACCCCAACAGATACCACCTACTGCCCTGTAGGGCACGCCGATGGCAAGTGCTGCGTATGTCCTCCTAGGCTATTTCTAGAAGAACACACTATCGTATTACTGACCACACGATGGGGTCCCCACTTTCTTGCCTAATGCACGCTAGGGACCAATGTTTCATATGAACTCAGGAACATGAAGAGTCCAAGAGTTTTATATTAACGTCTCTCACCAAGCTGTGAGACCTATCCCTGAACCACATTCCTCGTCAGGGGAGCTAACCGAAATTGAACCGCTTTCGGTGGCATTTCTTACCATTTTTACCTAAGCGTAGGTGTGTCGTTACATAATCAAAATTCAGAATTATAACACATATGTTAGTCATGCCACTTTAAGTAACTATGCTAATATAGTCCTTACTTGGGCATACTAGCGAATCCTCACCGTAACCCTACGTTTTTCCGTAATACAGTCCTTAATTACCGTGCTATCCCCTAAGCAGCTCTGATACCAGCCTGCTCTGATACCAGCCTGTGACGGACCGGAATCCGCTCTTCCAGGATCTCAGACGGTGGTGCCGCACGATGCGATACCCGACAGCACACATCATAAGAACGATATTGTATTACATAGAAAACAAACTGAATATGTACAAATTAGTACAAACCTTCAGTTTACAACTTAGAACAGAGTTTAGACATGCGAAAGATAACTTTATACAACTCACGCCAACCTAACTAGCAAAAATCGATTGTCCAGCCCTGTGGACAACCCACACTAGCTCCACTCCGTAGCTCAGCGCGACGTGTACGGCTCCCACTCAGCCGTGGTCCCCGACGGAGGGTAGCCCTCGCCGGTGGACTCGTACCCCGAGTCCGTGGGGTAGTCATCACCTAAAAAACACTCATAGCAGCAACCATGAGCACGATGGCTTAGCAAGGCTTAACCGACTCACCTATACATGACACCCTACATGCAGGTTATACAACATAGGATGGCACATTGCAGCAAAGGACACACCTACAAGTTCATCCTTAATTCACATTTTAGCCACAAGTTAACCGTTCATGAAATCTGAAATTTAATGAGCAATATTTGGCGGCACACATGTAGCAATACAAGTTAAACATAACAGCAATATTGAATCATATCATTTCATGTATTAACCTACGTCACGACTCAGTGAACTGGCGGTACTCATAACTGCGAGGGACGGTGAATCGACTCGATATACACCTGCAGAGATACCCTAATAGCACGTCACGTACGCCCACACGTGGAGCTGCACACAGCATGCTCACTCTGTGTCGTACGGGACAACCTTTCACCCAACAGCCCAAACGTCGAACCGGTCGCACCGAAACAAGCAGGAGGTTCCCTACACGAAGCATCTCTCTATGCCCGTTAGCAGATTTCCACCTTCGTGCCCTCAACTTATACCTATAAATCAGTGTGCTATGCCTCGACTCCCGGAGGTTTAGGTTACATCGGTTTATCGGGGCCCATATATCCGATATGCCTTCGGTACGTTCAAAACTTGTTCATCGGGGCCACACACGGATCGGTCCTCAATCGACACGGACAGGTCTGCACCCACAAGACTTCCTCTTGCTGCGCCCTATCCCCTGGCTAGTCTCATTTTCTTGCTAAAGTGATCTCACATCACTCGAACCAATCCCGTGTGTTCCAACTCCTATCCTCGCGAGTAGATTCCAACTAATCGACTTGTACCTAAGTTCTATGAATATTAAGCACAGCTTGACTACTCGAGGACTTAGACACTACCCTCACTCTTGTAGGAATAATCTGGTTATGCACTTGGGTTTCATCCATCCTACATCTAATGCACAAATATACCTCAAGCTATGTGTATATAATGCAAAACCTTGTAAACTAGTCAAATGCAAACCGGGGCTTGCCTTGTTGCTGTTGGTCAGAGGTTAGTGCTTCGTTCAGAAGGAGAAAGTCCAACACTTCCGAGGTTTCCTCGCCTTCAGCGACTACACGTAAGCAATATACTATATGTCAATTTAAATGCAATGTGTTAAATTGAAGATGTAAAGACCATAACTCTAGTTAGCCCTCCCCTTTGGCTTTGAAATTTCTATGGTGGCTTGGTAGGGTCCTAATCAGCGACTGGACCAAATTTCATTTGAAACAAAGTTCATTTGAGCTCTCTACAAATAAAAGTCTATTTGGTCATTACTAGAGCCTCTAAGGATTTCCAGGGATTTTCATGGCTCAAACCATTACTTTCTAAACTAGAGTTTGAGATGGTTCTAATGGAATTGGTTTCACGTCCTTTGAATAATCCTAGATGAAGTTATGCCCTAAACAAGATTTGAAAAAATCTGAAAAATGTTTCTATACATTTTTCCATTTTCTCAGGGCAGTTCACTTAATCATGCTATTATAGGGACTAAATGAACTTTGATGGATCTGAAATTTTTCCTATGACTCAAGGATTTTCAAATGAACATCCCAGCCAAATTTCAGAATTTTCCATAAAAAACTCTCTAGATAAAATTCCCAACAGTTTAAATTTTAGGGAATTAATTCTGGAAAAAAATAAGTTTCATGAGTTGAAACTTGTTTTGTTGGATAGTACTCGAAGAGATGAATCCAACAAAATTTGGTTCACTGAATTTGGACACTTCTACCCAAAGTTATGAATTTCTAAATTTGGGCTGATCCTTGAATTATTTTCCTAAAGAAAATCGCCTCCCACGCTTAAACAGTGGCTGACAGCAGGGCCCGCCCGTTGAAATTAAACTAACCGCGCGCGCTTAGCTCAGCAGCTAACATGTGGGACCCGCACCCTTCGTCTACCTCGCGACGCCTCCGCCGCCCCGAGTTCCCGGAGCTCCGGCGAGGTCAGCGTTCCCGGCGACCTAGCTCGCCGGCGACGGTGAAACTCGCCGCCCCTACGTAACTTTGGACGCTGAACACGCTGGACACCATGCCGCCACCGGCCAACCGCCGTAGCTCGCCGGCGACGAGCGCTATGCCCCTGTGCAATTTCAGCAACACGTTCCCGTCCTTCTGACCACCCCCTTTGCGCGCTAATCGCGTCACCACGTCCAGGGAAGCCTCGGGAAGCTCGGCACGACCTCGGTTGGGACCTAAACGGCCGACAAACCAGACTATTTGTCGGTGAAACTAGGGTTTGGGTGGTTGTTCTTGCGGGTTCTTGCTCGAGGAGAAGCGCACGGGTGTCTAGAGCGTGTGTGAACAGCTCGACCGACAGTGGCCTCTGTGCAACGAATTTCTCCGATGACCGATTACTAACCCTAAAGTACACCGTGTAGGGAAACTCGTAATTCTTGCTCTACACCGCATGGAACGGTAAACGGTTTCCTCCTACAGCTTCCTCACAAGCAGGCACACCTTTTCTTCTTTGGTGGCGGCGCGTGAAGCAGCCGGGATTGGCCGGTCGCCTGGGAGCAGAGAGTGGCGGCAAGAAGTTGCGAGCGGAAGCAACCGTACGGCGTGGCGTGAGCTGGTTTCACTCGGGGATGAAGAGAACAGGTTGATCAGCTCGTGTGCTGGACTTTGAGCCACGTTTTTCACCGTGAGGTGGCGCTAACCGAGCGAGCTGGCTGCCCCCTGAGAGCTCGACCTCGCCTGCGATTGTTTCCCTCGGTTTGAGTCGGTTCAGTGGAGACTGAGTCACTGACCAGTGGGTCCCACTCCCCTCTAATCCTCTTCTCTTTTCTTCAATTTGGTGTTCATTGAAAAGCTCTCAGCTACTCAAAATTGAATGAGAGACTTGGCCACAAAGTCATGGGTTGAATTTGATTTCCTCACTTTGAAATTGGTTTGGTTAAATTTGCTGCACATTTGAATTTGAAATTCAAATTCAGTTTTGAATTAGTGCAAATTTAGCTCCCGACAAGATGAACTCCAATAAGGATGAAAATTGGTGGACTAACTCAGAAAAATGTGCTGAGTTTGAATATGAAGTCAACTTTTGAATTCTAGTGATGAAAACTAGCTGAACTTCGAATTTGCATTCAAATAGCCCTTTTTACAAATGTCTCCAAAAAGTGCCTCAAAAAGGCTTGGATTTGCATGAAACTTGGCTTGAGCCTTCCTAAGAATATTTAAGTTCTAGGGGTGAGCTCAGCCTCTCATATTTATGTGTATAAACCCCTACTTTTTGAAGTTATGGTTTTTCCTCTAATCACCCTCTTGATTGTGTTTACTTGCCCTTCTCAAATGTACCCGAGCTAACCACAAAGTTAGCTGTGGTGTGGTGAGGTGATGAACCTTTTAGCAAGTGACTTCTTGGGCTTTTACACTTTATACTTTAGCACATTTTTGACGGATCCTTATTGACCTTGAAAACCATTTCAAACCAATTGCATTATGTCTAGTTGGCAGACATGCAAATTCCCATGTCTTGTTGTTTTTGATTGCCCTCATTTCTTCTTCCATGGCATTCCTCCAGCATTGTTCACTCAGGGCTTCATCCACGCTTCTAGGTTCTTCAGCAGTAAGCAAGCACAAGCCACTGTAATTAAAACATTGTACCTCCTCGGTGGTGTTGAGCACATTCTGAACCTTGCGATAGCGAAGTGGCATACCTTCTAAATCATACTCACCACCTGTCAGTGGTGATACATGTTATATTTCTGACTCTTCTATAGCTGCGATTAGGGTCGGTGGTGAAGGGGGCATAGGAGGATCAGGAGAGCCAACAACATCACATACATCCTAACCAGTTTCCGACAATAGTGTCGACCGGTTCTCCATCATGAAAGTGGATGCCACATTTTCTTTTGCTTCCACATCACTCCAGTCTCAAGAGTGGTTCTCTTCAAATACCACATCACGTGAAACGTACAAATTGCCTTCCACTGGATCATATGCTCTGTATCCTTTTGTCCCTGGTTCATAACCAAGAAAGACCATCTGTACTGACCTGTATGAGAGTTTGTTCATGTAGGGCCCAAGCTTCTTGACATGAACTACACAGCCAAAAGTCCTTAAATGATGAAACTTCGGCTTCCTCTTGCGGCCACGCTTCATAAGGTGTTCGTCCTCTCATAACTTTGGTTGGTGAACAGTTAAGAATGTACACCGCTGTTCTCATTGCCTCACCCGAAAAATATGCAGGCATCTTCTTTGAATTGAGTAGACATATTGCCATCTCGACCATAGTCTGATTTCAGCCTTCCACAACACCGTTCTACTGCAGAGAAGGTGTAGTGTTTGACACAGTGCTCGTCACAGTAGCTATCATACTTGGCTAAATTAAACTCACCATCCCGACCAGATAGCCGACGTCCCTGTTCATTTTCAGCAGCAGCCTTGATCTTCTTGAAGTATTTAAATGCTTCATTCTCTCTAGTGAACAGCCCTACCCACATATATCTGTTGTAATCATCAACAATTAGCAGGAAACAATTCTTGCCACCTAGTGTAGTCGGTTAGATAATTCGATATTGACATTTGTGATTTGATAAAAAAGATTACAGCCAGTCAGATCATTTCCAACTTACTGCTCAACCAACCTCCTTAGTTTCAAACAATTCCTACTAAACAGGGATCAATGTCCACACAAGTCACTATAGAACAAGTCCAAAGCATGTCCTCCTCGATGATCTGCAACCCATGGGAAAGATCCTCGATTCTGCTTGCCCAAAGCACATCCATCACAGAATTGCTCCACACGATCAGGGGAATTTCTTCTATCATATTCTTCATCCAAAGTTCACAAAGAGCTTGGAAATTTAGATGGATATAGCAAGAATGCCACAACCACTCCATGTCCAGCCTTCACCATGAGACAGACTGGTGCTGCAACCTCTGCCAACCTCAGCTTTAGTACGTATGATCAGTTCCACGTGTGTTGCACGCGAGTGAGCAGAACACTCTCCCGATCATACACTGACAACTTCCCGCTCCCGATCTCAATCCTGCAACCACTCTCCTCCAACTGGTCCAAGCTAATAATATTACTCTTCAACTTTAGAATGTAATATACCTCTACCAGCACCTCGTGCTCCTTGTTCTGGCACCACATCATGATGGCAGACGAGACCGCAAATTTCAATAACAGAGTTATCGCTGAAACACATCGAGTCTCGCACTGATTCACTAAGAGACACGAGTGCTAACTTGTAGCCTATCATGTGGTTGCTTTCTCCAGAGTCGATATACCACACCCCATCCTCATACGGTCCTCGGAACATGTGCTCTCGTTGAGGAACACGTTTGGCATTATGACACATGACAGATAACATGTCACAGCGAGGAGTAGTGATGGTTGATCAACCTCCATCTTAGATAGATACGCAACTTCAGATCGAAGATGTCGTGGCTTGTTGCACTCCTTTGTCTAGTGGCCATGGATGCCATAGTTGCGGCATTTGCTACGCCTGTGTGATGTGCCACCACTAGAAGAGTGTCACCACCTTCCCGTGCTGCACCTCCTTGACGCGGTGTTGTCACAGCGTGCATGCTCCTTGTTCTTGGACTGCGAGAGACTCCTAGCCTTATCATCGCCCGACCCACTTGACGCTGACGCCCGATCCTTAGCCATGCGCAGCCCGTGGACAAGTTCTTTTATCTTCAGTGTCTTCAAGTCGAGAAACACGATTGAGATGGTGATGTGGTTGAACTTGGCCGGCAGAATAAACTAAAACCTCTTGATCACGCGTTCCTCTTCAATTTTCTCACCTAGTTCACCAAGATCGGCGGCCAAGGTGTTGATTCTCATGGTGAATTCATCAATATTCTCACCATATTTGAAGGCAATACCCTCAAACTCCTTGAAGAGTTTTTGGGCATGCACCTCCTGGACCCACACCGCACCCATTCACATAGACTTCACTAAAGCTCACGTCTCCTTGATAGTATTATTCTTGGCGAGCATTATATGCATCTACATCGGCACCGTGCGAAGAATGGCTGCCAATGCAAGCCGATCCTCACGGTGCTTGACCTGGTTTCCTTGAATTGTGTCCTAGAGTACTTGAGCTTCAAGATTCACTTGCATCACCAACCAACGCCCATTGCGTGTAGTTTGTTCATGTTAGTATAGGATATGCCAATGGTTCCACCAGCCTCCTTCATGACCTCGACATGTCGTGATTCGCCGGAAGTCTCTTGGATTGTTGGTGCATTCGGAGAAGTTCCTAACATGGCTGGCTCATGGTACCACTTGTTGAAGCTCGAGGACTCAAAACGAGCTCACAGACACAACTCACAAACACTCGCGCTAGAACACTCAGGAACAAAACTCATGAACTGGAGGAACAAGAACACAAACTGGAGAGAGAGAGAGAGTGTGGTGAACCAGTTGCACAACTATTTTTTCGCTATTGCTTTTATATGCAAAAATACATTATGATGAAGGGAGCCAATCTATACTCCACGTCACGCAACCTTGTCAGATTCTTGTTACCCATCTGTTACTGATTAGACAGGTCAAGAATCATTTTTTCATTCTCGAGTCTTATATCAGTTTTTAATAACTCATAAATAAAATCAGATTTTCAGAAATCTACAATTAAATCAAACACATTCGTAATCTTTATGTTGGTGATATCTTTATGGTCATAATAATACTATTCACTACATGTCATTTGCAATAGTGAGTGCACATCCACGATCCATCCTTCTCTCAGAACCTAATGATCTTCCGCCGCGCGCACGACCCGGTTCTCCCTGCCAACGGACTTGTTGTCGTAGCTGCACCCGTGCGGATCCGAGTACCGGTGCGAGCCGCAGAACAGCTCGCTGCACCGGCACCGGAACCCCGTAAGCCACACGCGCTTCTGGCAGCTGTGGCACCGGTTTACCGACGACCGTGACGTCTTCGGCCCGGCCGGCCCCGCTGCCGGCCGGTGGTCAACGACCGCAGAAACCCCTGCGGCAGCAGTAGTTGCCCTCGGCTTGCTGACAAGCGGGAACACCGGCGGAGAACACGGAGACGGCGGCAAGACGGAGGCCGGAGGGGACGGGCGGCCAGGAAGCAGTTCCCGGCAGAGGTTCTTGGTGGCCGGGTTGCCCGGGAAGCCGCGGGTGTTGGCGCAGAGCGTGATCTCCGTCGGTTGCAGCTCCGTGGGCCCCTCCACCTTCCTGTCGCGCCGCGCCATGATATTGATGATGCCGAAGAGGAGAGACGATGAGCACGAGCGTCACGCGAAGCAGCAGGGAAGAGCGAACGGACCAGGCAGGCAAGAGCCAACCGGTGATCCGGAGGAAAGGAGCACCGGTTTTGGTTTGAAGGAGCGCCGGCGGCGGCTGCTGGCATGACTGGTTGAGTACCTGAGTGATTGCGACGGATATGTCTAAGGTCTGATCGGGCTGTTTCAGAAATTAGTCAGAAATTTACAAATAAATATAGAATTTTAATAATTCGGTTAGATATCTGTCTAGATTATTTTTGGTATAATTTTTTATTGTTTATTTCTGGTTTTGACCATTTTTTTAAAATTATGAATGAAACAGAAATTGGTTTGATTTTTTAAAATATGTATCGAATGTTTTGAGAAATTTTAAACCGGATTTCACCCTTACTTGACGCATCGTTATTATCATCTTCATTTCAAAATATTCAACGTTTTTAGAATTAAATTACTCCCTCTGTTTTAAATTATTTGACGTTGGATTAGTTTAATTTTGAGCTAACCAGCGTTAAATAATTTAAAATGAGAAATAAACAATATCAACGGATAGACAGTAGCCAAGCGGGTAGACACGGAACTGCACAGGGAGACAAGCACATTCCACGCCTCTTTGGATGTGCATCTCAGCGAACGAGCGGCGCGGCGTCATAGACTTCTAGTCAGAAGGGGAGGACATAGAAGCCGATGGCGTCGAGGTATTCTCCGGCACGGGCGAACATGCCGACGACGCTGCCGTTGTTGAGAACGGGCAAGCTGTAGTGCGTGCTGTCCACGCCGTGCCCGAAGGGTCCGTAGGCCCCTTGGTTGGTCACGAACTTGAGCGAGGTGATGCAGCTCTCCACGTCCTTGAGCTTGAATGGGCCCACGGACCAGGCGACTTCCGTTATGTACTCCGACGGCCCCAGGGTGATCTGCGACACACCGAGACAACACAATCAGACCACAGGTCTGAGGAACTACGAGCCCCAAGATCGCGCGCGACGGCGGCCACACTCACCGTGTCCGGATCGTCCTTCTCGCCGCCGGCGCCGCCCCACGGGCCGGCGGTGTGCAGCTTCATGTCGCGGTCACGGTAGGTGAAGGCGATAGAGTCGAGGACCTTGCCCCAGCGGATGGTGATGCTCTCCAGCCGCTGCGGCGCCACCGCGATGTCGTGGGCGACGCCACCGTCGCCGCCCCACGTCCCCAGCTTCACCACCGAGCTCTGCACGCGCACACATAAAGATTAGCCCGCCATGAATGATGAAGATAAGCAGAGCACGGATCGGAGAGCTTATCAGAGTCAGAGCTGCTGGTCTACGAGAGCGAGAGGGGGGGAGAGACCATTTGTGCTGGTGAAACGAAGCAGCAGTTGAAGGGAAGTGGAGGTGATCAGGCGCTTTGAATGAATTTTATATGTGTAAACAAGAGGGTAGCTGGTATGGTTGGATGTGCAACTTCCACGTGTCTACGGATCCTATATTATTCAGAAATCCCATTCTTCCTACCGTTGTCTGAATTTGGCCTCAATTTCAGGTGACATGTGAGCTGTTGATTATTTACTTTAAGATTCATGTTTATCAGGCCCACAGTTTGTTATCGGATCTAATTACTTAACATTATCTTCTCTTCTCTTCTCTCTCAGGAGCTTATCTTCTCCCGACTCAGTGGCGAGGGCGACTGGTGGCGGCGAGCGGCGGGAGGAGGAAGAGGTTAGTTTTATTAATTATAATTTGTTAGTTATTAAACTATAAATCATATAAATCTTATCAATGTATAGATTATAGAGAAACATTAGTTTTGTTAATTATAAGGATTAATTGTTATCTTAAAGGCTAAACGTTAATTATAAAGGTTAAGTATTAATTGATACTTAATTACGAGTGCATGAAATTAATAAACCTAATTTCAGACACATGTAATCTAGACAGTCCTATTCTTATTTGCCGGCAAGAGAAAAATTAGTGCCAACTGTGAGGGGCCTCTTCCTCCGTACCAGCAAGTGGGAAATATCTTTTTCTAAAGTATAATAATAGAATCTGGGCAGACACCACCATAAATGTTTAACCCTACGCCGGAGATTATTATAGAAAGTTGCATATAATACCCAGAGAATCCATCGAACAACCACAGAACATTATTAGTGGAATTTCTGCCAAGAGGAGCACAATGGAGTAGCAACTGAGTATAAGCATTTGCTGAATAAGTAGCTTCGATTCCTTCACAATAACAAGGCGCCAACGGACACAAAACACAAGGTTTCATTATCCATCTTTACAACAATTAGTAGGTTGACCCACACTCGTGTTTACAGTGTGTTTTGCGCACGAATGTGTGTAATAAAAATCATAGGCATCAGCAGGCGTGTCTTTTTTGTTTAATTAAATAGGAAATCATATACAAATGTGTAAACATCAACTTTTATAGTACTGTCTGACCGATTGCACGCAGCAGGATAATTTTTCCAGTATCCATTGACGAACATGTTCCTTGTGTGCATGGTCGGTGGATGATCCATGAATTAATACGTATGACGACTAAATGGTTCTGAACCTCGAGGGAATTAAAAACTAGTAAACAAAGAAACCCTGTGACAGATTTATGAGAATCGAATGGGGGACCAACATTTGAGCTGAACAATTGGATGACCAGCCCAGCGTCATTAACAATCTAGTAATTAAAACACCTCCACGTACATATGCTCAGGAACGTGACCCTGACTCATTTGTTGGGTGGTGTAACAGAACCGACAACACAATGCATCTAAAAACAGCGAATGCACGCGGGAACGGCTGCTCTCAACTCTCATCGAGCTTAAAGACGCTTGCGCTAGCGGCGACATCGATGCATGTGATGATGGATCTCGACGAGCTCGGACAATGGACATGAGGCTGCCGGCCGGATTCAGAAGGGGTGGACGTAGAAGCCGACGGCCTCGAGGTAATCCGCGGCGCGGGCGAACATGCCGACGATGCTGCCGTTGTTGAGCACGGGGATGTTGAACGGCGTCCCGTGGCCTTGCCCGAACGGCCCGTAGGTGGCGCGGTTGGTGACGATCTTGAGCGAGGTGACGACGTGGGGCACGTCGCCGATCGGGCCGATTGCTCCGGCGACCTCCGTCACGTACTCGGACGCGTCGAGAGTGATCTGCGAACACGTGTGAGAGACCAGGTTTAGTTTGTTGTTCAGAACTTTAGGTCCTTCGATGATGCCGCTACTACAGTAGTATAGTACCATCACAACAAGAAGCCGCGTCTAATTAACTAGCTACTGCTAGCTACTGAAAGAAAGTGGCTCGCGCTGCATGCGTGGTCACTCACCGTCCTCTCGTCCGTTCCTCCGGTGCCGCCCCAAGGGCCGGCGGCGTGCACCTGCTTGTCCCGGTCGCGGTAGGAGAAAGCGATGGCGTCGATCACCTTGCCGCTGCGAATGGTGATGCTCTCCAGCCGCTGCGGCGCCACCGTGATGTCGTGGGCGACGCCGCCATCCCCGCCCCACGTGCCGAGCTTCACCACCGAGCTCTGCACGCACGTTAACCCCGGCCATGAATCAGGTTAACAATTAATACACTCAAATACCAGAGCGAGCGGAGGAGAGGAGAGGAGAAAAGAGATCGAGTGACCATGTCGTTGCACAGGCCCCACAAAATTCAGGAATGGAGCAGCGACCGATCCTCTGCATATAGAGGGGCGCGAGCCAGGGTAGTTGTTGGCATGGGCGGGCGTCAGCGCTCCACGTCGACGCCATCAAAGAGAGAGATGTCGTGTTTACTCCTTTACAGGGGATAAGCTGATGGGAGGCCGTAACCAATAGATATATGCAAATTAAGGCGTCCTCAAGATGCTTGCATTAAACCAGCAGGCACTTTTCAGAATGCCTCCAACATTCTTCCGATGCAGCTCATGAAACAACTAAAAGACTATTTGAGGCGTTTCTTAGAACACCTGGCCAGTTCTCAAGCATCTTAGGAAAAGCACCTCCACATCAGTACAACATATCTCATATACTATTTATTTTTCACAAAACGATGTTCACAGCAAGAAACAACAAAAGAGAAGTTCACAGCTCAATTGACAGTGCTCCACTTTACAAGTTCAATGACCAATCGGGATGGAATCTTCACAACAGTGACTGGCTAACACACTTGCCACTCCAGACAGACAGTACATATTTCGAATCAAGTACGTATTTCTAACTTTCGTACAACACCTCCAGAAAGTTTGAACAAATGACTTAATGACGCTCCAATGCAAAGAATTCAGAGTCTCCGCTCTCCTAAACTTAAGACAAGGATCCAAAAGGAAATTATGCTTTAGATACCACCGGCGGTCCATGATATACAAGTAGTTTCTGTCTACAATATTTTTGAAGGCGTTTTCAAAAAATGGCCTTGCAATACAGCTAATCAAGGCGTTTTTTCCAGAATGACTAGCAAGATGCCTTTGATTCCGTACTGTCCTGTAGTGCACGTGGCATCTATTAAAACAATATAGTAGTAGTCACTGGAGCATGTGGACCCTAAGCATGAATATATTAAGTGCCCAATGGTACATGGGTAGATGATGCCGAGCTCCATGCCCCGATGAAAATAATGAAAAATAGACAGACCGATTTTATATTCATTATCAATTTTATAATTGGAATCGACAATAATAGCCCCAGAACGATATCGGAGATCTCACAAATATAAAGAACGGATCATCGGAACAAAACATGTCCATATCGAACAAATCTAAAAAATTATTTTGAAAACACCACCACAAACACACTATGATATCACTACTTCAAATAACATAAGCAAACCACGACAATGACACTCACTTGACTAAATATCTGATTTTAAAAAATCATAAAATAAAAACATATATCTGAATTAGTAATTAAATGACACGGCAAATTCCATTTTTGTTTAAATAAAAATCTCAAAATATGCATCATCATGCATGTCATTGTTGCATATACATATATTCACATATAAATTCTGTGACAAAAATCATTTTGACATAATTGGAATTAAAACACATTAGAAAAATGGAAACAGAAAGAAAAAAGAAAAGGAAAGGAAAGAATGGTCATCTAGGCCAAATCCTTTGGGCTAATTATGTTGGAAAATTATATGAATTTTAGAATTCAAATGGAAATTGATTGGAACTTTTCAAGAAGATAAGGAATTGCAACAATTCGGTCAAAAATCCGTCCATAGTTTTTCCTGTTCGATTTCCAAATGACCCGGTCCCATTTCTGACTGATCTGGAATAAGAATCGACAAAAATGAAAATTGGTCCAAAAATCTTCGTAATCGATATCAGAAGATTTGGATAATGCCACACGCCCTGACGCCTCCGTTGAAAGATAGGGACATTTTTGTCCAATACAGATAAAGCACATAGGTAATACGTATATTAGTGACATATTTCAAACCAAATGTCTAAAAATTTTTATGGCACCAGCCAGATTTTGTGAATTGTAGTAGTATTTTTATAAACAAGTGAAATTGTAATGACCTATACCTAAATATTTTGTGAATTCTAGTAGTATTTTTCTAAACCAGTGAAATTGTATTGACTTATATCTAAATAACTCTTTTATTTTATTTTGCAAACATCTGCTGGAACCTTTAAACAAACCATGAACTATTCCCAGTAAGCATCTACTAAATGATATACAGTTTAGGTGAAAATACTGGCACTACAGGAATCACGATAATAGACGACGGCCCGAAACCGTCGTCTATAAGGTTATTACCGTCGTCAATAAGTTATTGACGATGGTAAATGTTTATAGACGACGGTTTCTGACCATCAATAACTTTATTGACGACAGTAATCGTCGTTAATTATTATGACTTATTGACGACGGCTAAGTAACAGAAACTGTCGTCAATAAGGGTTACAGTTTTTTTTTAAAAAAATAGAAAAGGCTGCCCTAGCTTCGAGGCTAGCCTTGGCTCGATAGCCAGATCACACAGGCATGAAAACAAATATATCACAGGCATCAAAATACTATACACATGCCACTATCCAACGCTACCCCGACCGCTGCCACCGGAGTCCGGAAAGTCGTCATCGCGCTGTCGTCCAAACGCCAGATGCTGGGGGATGGAGTTTATTGAGCCTGCGTCACCGATCCCTGTGATGTCCATGTATAGTTAGACAAATTAGAAGTTTAAAAATACGTATTTGACTAAATAAACTCATTACAAGTTAGAATTGAGCAAGTTAGCTAGATTTGGCTATGTTTGAGTAAGTTTGCTCATATTTTACTAAGTTTGAGAAGTATGGACTAGTATTATTTATGTTTGAGTAAGTTTAAACTAGTTTTGACTATGTTTGAGTAAGTTTGCTCATATTTGACTAAGTTTGAGCAAGATCGACTAGTTTTGTGTATGTTTGAGGAAGTTCAACTAGTTTTGCTATGGTTAAGTAAGTTTTACCATATTTTACTAAGTTTGAGCATGTTTTTGATCAAAATTCAACTAAATTTGAGCAAGTTTAACTAGTTTCAGCTATTATGAGCAATTTTGTACCCGTGCTCCTGTCATCGGCCCTTGTGGCACCTGTTGCAGCTATATCGGTGGCGGCACCCACTGTGGAAAGACAGCCTGCTGTCCTGCGGCCATAGACTGCAAATATGAAGCAAAATATTATACATGTCATTCATATATTAGAAATGTTGAGTACAACGGTCCGAACTTACCTGCATGGCAACTTAGAACTGTAGTATGTACCAGTGTTAATACTCATCCCTAGCCCTGAGCTCCGCTGCCTTCCTCTTGTTCATCGTCGCAGCGCTTCCTGCGTCCTCTAAAGCTCCTCCTAGACACTCTATAGCTCTAGATCTCGGCTCATATGCCTGCTGGACCCACCCTGGGATGAAGAGGCCCCCGAGGAAGACCGCACCTCCCTCGAGTCAACTACTCCATCGAAGATGGCCAAACTACACAACGAAATAAGGGTATTAAAGTTTCGTGTCTCGAAGTCCATGATATTAAATAAAAAATAACAGAACTCACCGGCCGTGAGGTTTCCCGTCACCGCTTGCATATGCGGCTTCAGGTACGATCAGCGCGTTCTGCCAATCGTAATCTTCGCCTCGAAGCCTCCGCACCTCCTCCCCGTACTTTTCCTAGAAATACAAAAAAATAAAGTCATCAGAAGTATTAAAGAGAATCCAATTAAGTTAAAAAAACTCACCAACATCTCCATCACCATTTGAGAAGATAGCTGATCAGGCTGCGACGGGTCACTTCCCATATGTACCCTCCTCCACACCTAGATAGAGGTCGGCTACTAACCGATCTCGCACTCCTTTCGATACGTGTTAGCACAATGATAGCGCCAAAAATTATCTAAAATAAGATTCGAGTACCACTTACCATCCGTTTAGCGAGACGTATGTAGCCATCCCCGCCAAGACGGTGTTTCCCGTCCGTCCCTCTACTCTATCACCGGATCATAGACACACCTTGGAAGCCCTGGCTCACTCAACGAGCACACAGAGAACTGTACGCGTCCGGACAGGATTCAAGCCACGGTACGCTGACCTGCACATATTTGTTATTGGATGAAAATATTGATCAAAATTGGATAATGAAGCAAAGTAAAATAACCATTTTACCTCTGCGTACTGCGCCTCTGTCAAATACTTGTCGGCCACATCCCTGAACTGCCCCGGCTCACCCTCGTCCGGATGCAACTTAAAGTACGCATTCGTATCCTGAATGCGAGCCGTCGATATTGACTGCGTCAGGAGCTTCCTGGCGTTGTTGTTGAAGACCAGACGGGCGTGATCCAGCTGGGCCTCGTCTTCCAAACGGTAATATTTCTAGAAGAAGAAATATACAAGTAAATGTATTTAACATATAATAGGTTCACATTTTACAAATATTATTCATACTTACCATGAATTTGTGCCACACATGCTCCTGGTGGTTGCCATAGGTAATGTTCTAGACCGTAGTGTAATCGTCCCAAGACATAGCAGCCCGTCCGTTCACTAGACCGGGGTAGTGACAATGGATGAGCTAGCCCAGGACATCGTTAACCTGGCGGTGGCGTCCCTGACCCGTGAACGAGTCATCGGCCCAAGACCTAATACATGATTCTAAATTAGTATATATATATATATATATATATATAAGTGTAAAAATATCTAAATTGAATTGTTAGAGATTTACTTACCTATCACCAACCGGACGAATAACGACCCGATCTTCTAGTCGTGCAGGAACCGGAGGAGGAGCCATGTAGTGGCTCTTCCTATAACGCCCTGTGGAGCCGGCTCCACATCAGACTCTGTAGAAGGCTCCAAAGAAGGATCCCTGGGTCAGGGACGCCACCGCCAGGTTAACGCTATCCTGGGCCAGCTCATCCGTTGTCAGTACCCCGGTCTAGTGAACGGACGGGCTGCTACGTCTTGGGACGATTACGCTACGACCTAGGACATTACCTACGACAACCACCAAGAGCATGTGTGGCACGAATTCATGGTAAGTACTAAGAATATTTGTTAAATGCGAACCAATTATATGTTAAATACATTTACTTGTATATTTCTTCTTCTAGAAATATTACCGTTTGGAGGACGAGGCCCAACTGGATCATGGCCGCCTGGTCTTCAACAACAACGCTAGGAAGCTTCTGGTGCAGTCAATATCGACGGCTCGCATTCAGCCTACGAAGTCATACTTTAAGTTGCATACAGACGAGGGTGAGCCGGGGCAGTTCAGGGATGTGGCCGACAAGTATTTGATGGAGGCCCAGTACGCAGAGATAAAATGTTTATTTTACTTTGCTTCATTATCCGATTTTGATCAATGTCTTCATCCTATAACAAATATGTGCAGGTCAGCGTACCGTGGCTTGAATCCTGTCCATATGCGTACAGTTTCCTGTGTGCTCGTTGGACGAGCCAGAGCTTCCAAGGCGTGTCTATGATCCGGCGACATAGTAGAGGGACGGATGAGAAACACCGTCTTGGCGGGGATGGCTACATACGTCTTGCTAAACGGATGGTAAGTGATACTCGAATCTTATTTTAGTTAGTTTCTTGCGCTATCATTGTGCTAACACCTATCGATAGGAGCGCGAGATCGGTCAGGAGCCGACCGCTATCCAGGTGTGGAGGAGGGGTCACATGGAAAGTGAACCCATCGCCGCCTGATCACCTGTCTTCTCAGACGGTGACGGAGACATTGGTGAGTTCTTTTGTTAACTTAATTGGATTCTCTTTAATACTTCTGATGACTTTATTTTTCCTGTATTTCCAGGAAAAGTATGAGGAGGAGGTGCGGAGGCTTCGAGGCGAAGATTACGATTGGCAGAACGCGCCGATCGTACCCGAAGCCGCGTATACGAGCGGTGGTGGGAAACCTCACGGCCGATGAGTTCTGTTATTTTTTATTTAATGTCATGGACTTCGAGACACGAAACTTTAATACTCTTACTTTGTTGTGTAGGTTGTCCATCTTCGATGAAGTAGTCGACTCAAGGGAGGCGCAGTCTTCCTCGAGAGCCTCTTCATCCCAGGGTGGGTCCAGCAGGCGTATGAGCCAAGATCTGGAGCTCTAGAGTGTCTAGGAGGAGCTCCAGAGGACGCAGGAAGCGCTGCGACTGACGAACGAGAGACAGACAGCGGAGAGGACGCAGGAAGCACTGCGACTGACGAACGAGAGACAGACAGCGAAGCTCAAGGCTAGGGACGAGTATCAACACTCGTATATGCTACAGTTGCAAACTGCTATGCAGGTAAGTTCGGACCCTTCTAATCAACATTTGTAATATATGAATGACATGTACAATATTTTGCTTCATATTTGCAGGTTATGGCCGTAGGACAATAGACTGTCCTTTCCCAGTCGGCGCCGCCACCGATACAGCTGCCACAGGGGCCGATGACAAGAGCACAGGTACAAAATTGCTCAATAGCTGAACTTGCTCAATTCTAGCTAACTTCTAACTTGTTAACTTGCTAAATTCTAACTTGTAATGACTTTATTTAGTCAAATACACATTTTAAACTTCTAATTTGTCTAACTATACATGCATATCACAGGGATCGACAACACAGGCTCAACAAACTCCATCCCCCCAGCATCCGGCGTTTGGACGACAACGCGAGGACGACTTCCTGGATTCCGGTGGCAGCGGTCGGGGTAGCGTTGGGTAGTGGCGTGCGTATAGTGTTTTGTTGACTTTGATATTTTTGTTTTGATGTCTGTATGATATGACCATCGAGCCAGGGCTGGCCTCGAAGCCAGGGCAACCTTTTCTATTAAAAAACTGCAATCCTTATTGACGACGGTTTCTGGTACCTAGCCATCGTTAATAAGCCATAATAATTGACAACGGCCAGCACAACCGTCGTTAATGAGCCATAATAATTGACGACGACCAGCATTGCCTTTGTCAATAAGCCATAATAATTAACGACGGCCAGCTGTACCGTCGTCCTTAATAGACTTATTGATGACGGCCAACTCCTGACCATCTTCTATAAGCTTCTTGAACAGCCACGTGGCTCGCAAAACTTATAGACGAGAAAAATATCAGCACAGGATTTGGGCGAGAAAATTGCACGTACCGATCTGTTGTCAGAGGAACCACTGAAGTTGTTATTGCAGACGTGAGAAGTCATTGTAGGCGTCGGTGGCGACGATGGGCAGCGGCGCCCAATCTCGGTGGTAGGCGACCCGTGATGAAGAACGCAAGCAGTCGCGCAAAGCGCTTCCCAAAAATCTTATTTGCCCTATCCTATCCTGGTACAGGATCACATGGGTGAGAGGTTCCAGAGACCTGCTCTCCCAATTGTCGGTGCACGTCGGCGCTCGGGATGGAGTAGGCTATGATGGCGGCGCAAGGAACAGAACGTGAATAGATGGGATCGTGGGATGCCATCTCCCGCCGGGCACATGCGCTATTTATAGAGTCCCCAAGAGGCGGTTCGGTTTTGATCCGGATCCCCGAGATGCGGTTCAATTTTGATCGGGATCCCCGAGATGCGGTTCAGTTGTCGTAGACGTTTCCGTCTCCAACTTGGACTCGGCCCAACTCAAAAGCCCAGAATTCAGAGGCCCAAAACCCGAAGGCCCACTCCTCTTCTCACTCACTCAAGGAGTGGAATAACAACCCCTTATATATGAGGATTCCTTCCCATATAGGACTAAACAATTAGCACCACTCTCTCTTGAACCAATGGGTCTTTGAGATTTATTTGAAATTATTTCAGAATTATTAATGTGCCTAGCCCAAATTCCAACAGTAGCGAAGGAAAAAATAACTCAGGTTAACATCACCTCTGCGTGCTATGAATTAGCTTCTTTCTCTCATCGTTTGTTCTTGTTGTATAACGCTGTGGCCTCGGATCCCTTAATCCATCTTCCTTCCTAGCTCCCGGCAGCAGATGCTCGTGAGGTGGATGGTAGGAGATCTCTTATTTCCCTTTCCGTTCCGTTGAGCATACAACGAAGAGGAGACAAGAGTTAACGTATCTAGATGAAACCTAACTCTTGTTCTTAGTAACTGGAGTTACACAATTCCATTATTATATAGATGCAAAACTCTTTAGGGTAGTTTAAATATTTACCCACAAACCCCTAGAGATAAGGATTTACAACACTTACTGTCTTCTGCTCCACTTGCTTTTCTTCTTGCATCCCCTGCACGTAGTCAGCATAGATCGATCACTGGCAGCGCAATGCCAAGATCCTGCTGTAAATTACGATGCGAGGACAGCCGTTAGCTAGGTAGGGCACAGCAGTGCGAAACTCGCAAACAGGGAGAGGACCACGCGTGTAGAATTAGCAATAGCCGCAAGGTCCCCGGCTGAGAATGCAAGGGCCAAGGAGACGGTACTGTGTACCGTTGTTCCGTCCGTAGATGGAGTATTTCTGCGTGTGCGTTGTGATTGCTAGGGTATGGCATGCGCTCGGCCCCATATACTACACGCTCTGCACGTACAAATTAAGGACGCAATACAAAGGAAGTGCCCGGCATGTTGGGGGTCTAGATTGGACCCGATATGATTATTGTTGTCAATAACGACTAGAATATAACAAACCAATGACTGTATGTTTTGCTTTTTTATGAGAGTTTTTAAGATTTTTCTCCGATGAAAATAGAGGCATCAAAATGAGCCTTTAATTAGTAAAAATAAAGTGTTACTATGTGACAATTACTATGCAAATAGAAATATTGGTCACAAACACATGTGGTTTTATGATGTTTTGTTTGAGACGATATGTTTACTGACAAAAATAAAGTGTGTGTCACTACTAGTTCCAAGCATAAACACCATAAATCAACCTACTACTATATTGTGACGACCATGCATGTAGCCAACCGTCAAACGTCACAATTTTTTGACATTGGAGGACCGTCATAATACATTTTTTGTATTCTATTTAAAAAAGTATTATATCAAGCATGTCCCACTTGTCATGGTTAGTTCCATTGCCTGCTGTTGAGTGGGTCCCACATGTCAATAGCGTTTGGGGAAACAGAAAAAAAAGATAGGCAGGGGGTGCAACGACGAGAGATTGAACCCGCAACTTATGGTCTATGGCGCTAATCACTTAGCAATTTGTAGATCATCATAGAGAAGGCCAATTTTGTTGAGATTGTCCTGCCCTGCAGCTCACATGCATGGATCAAACATCATGGTAGAAAACACTTTGTATTAAACAAGGCCTAATAAATGGAATACTCCCTCAGTTCTAGTTCTAAATTATTTGACACTAGTTAGTTCAAAATAGTTTAATTTTAAACTAACCAGCGTCAAATATTTTGAAACGGAGGGAGTAATATGGATCATTAGACATTACATAATAACTCACCAAATCAACATGCTACTTGTTGGATGTTTCGATATATTTCATGATGGTTTTATTTGCAGTGCATAGACAGTTCTTTTTCTGAAGAATATATTTAGCAAAAAATGCTTGATGTGTTCATTGGTCCCAAGCGTGATGGCCACGGTTAATAAAAGAAAGAAGAAAACAAATTAAGGGCTGCTAAGTTGGGGCTGCTCCGTCAAAGCTTACCTGGATTACCGCTTCTCACCTTTTTCTATTGAATGCTGACATAGCAGTAGACGATGGCTTTGTTCCATGGTTGTGTATGTGAGCCATATAACATATATACCTTATAGATTTGGCCAGGTCCAGCTCAACCTAGCCCATATGTAAGAAAAGCATGCTTGACCCGTGGATTAGTTGGTGACCATGATTGAAAAATGAAATAGAAAAAAATTAAGGCTTATAGTGGAAGCTAAGTTGGAGCTGCACATCAGTAGGGATTGTCGCTTCTTTCTTCTCTGTTTTATGCTAACAGAACAGTCGACCTAACATCTCTCTGGATGGGTCTATTTTGTTTATGGCAGCGCAAGCGAGCGACGAGCATGCACAGGTGTGCCGCGCGCTTGCTCACACGGATCACACTTCTTTCTTTTAAGTTTTATTGTGACGCTTGGATTTCTGTAAAAGAAACCAAACACACTCTCGTGTATGTCAGGATCAAATATATCATACACAGAATAATTATGAGTAAAGTACCACGTTATTATAGCCAAGTGTGGCATTACATCATCCATTACACGAATGCCTTATGGGCCTAAAAAGAGAAGTACATGATAACGGAAACTAAGTGTGAAACTCCATCACAGGTGCTGTCCGGTGGCACGCCAGCCCAGTACTGCACGCCGAGGTCGAAGCCATCCTCCTCATCATCCTCAGCTCCCTCACCGTGTCTTAAGGAGCATATCACAAAGAGGAAGGAAAGCGTCAGAGTACATAGAGCATTCGACAAGTGTGAGAAATTATATATGTTATATGGCAAGATTCAAAAAAGGCTAACACGGCTTTTGCACTAAGCAATCCTAACCCTTATGTTGTATTAGCAACCTGTTTATTATGTGAATATCCCATCATCCCCAACCAAGTATCCAAGTATATCCAAGTCCAACCGTAACACCATCCCAAACCACTATCCATTCCCGTGCTAATCATGATAGAGTTACTAGACCACTCTTGATCGTGAGCACGACTGTCTATACAATTTATGACTCTGCAGAGTTTATACCACTTTACCCACAAGTCGTGATTCCATCGCCCATCGGCGACTAAAGAAACTCCGTCCCTCCGTCTCACACTTCCTTTGATGTGTGGCCAGGAGTTCACGACGTGATCTTTATATTACACTACCAAACCCGTGCACACCCGCTAAGGTTTCACCGCTAACGGCATCCTGGAGTCCATTTTACCTCCGCTGTAGAGGCCCCATCTTGCGCCACAACAACATCTCTATGGTGTACACAAGGAAAGATAAAAACAACTTAATTGGCTACATTGCCCCGTACAAGTTCTTGTGGTGGCACTGTGTAAGCTAGATCACAAGTCTCACGAACCAGTCCTTAGAATCTACGCACGCAACTAACCACGAACCCGAGTCTCGTACACACGGTATCAACTGAGAACCAACCATCCTGCTAGATTATATATCCATATCAAATCCACATGATCATAATCACTACAGGAAACATGTAACCTTATGACGGCCAAGGTCAGCCGTCGTAAGTTATGTTACTTACGATGGCCGCTGGCCCTAGGCCGTCGTAAGTAGAAGACCCGTTGTAATCAGGGCTTAACTTATGATGGCCAGGACCCTAAGCCGTCGTCAGTTTCGTGGCCGTCGTAATTAAGGCTTAACTTACGACGGCCAGACACACGGGCCGTCGTAAGTAACTAGGCCGTCGTAAGTGGCGGTCTATATCAGCCGCCGCCGCCCCGGGTTCGGGCTATTCCACCCAAGCCCCGCTGCCTCCGCACTGCCGCCGCCGGCCCCGACACCGCCCAGCTCCGTCGCGCCGCCCGACCCCCGCGCCGCGCGGCCCCGGTGCCGCCTGGCCCCGGCGCTGCCGCGCCGCGCTGTCCGACCTCGCGCGGCGCGTCGCCTCTGCCCGCAGCCGCCGCTCGGCCCCGAGCCCGCCCCGCTTCGCTGTCACATCGAGGTAAGTTTTATTAATCGTATAAATTATTTATTTACTTCATCTATTAATTAATTTAGTTACTTTATTAATTAGTTTAATTAATGAGTTAATGTGTTACTTAATTAGGTTACTTTATTTCGGTTTAGTAGATTATTAATTGATTATTAGTTTAGTTGATTAGTTAATTTGTTAGTTTAATATATATTTTATAATTTGGTTTACTTAATTAATAGTGGAGATTATTTAGTTATTTAATTCATTTTCTATATTACTTAGTGTAAATTTTAGTTTAGTTTTCTTATTTGAATATTAATATTTAATTTAGTTTTCTTATTTGAGTATTTAGGTGTAGATTTTCTTTGTTTATTATTTAGTATTATTTATTTGTTAATTATTTATTTTATTTTATTACGTACTTCAAAATTGTTAGAAATGTGAGTTTAATTTGATATGTAAATAAACTGGCTTCGGGCCGGCTCAGCCCGACATAGCCCATTTATGGCCCGACAGTTGGGCTGTCTAAAAGTCGATTTTCTCCATTGTCGTGCGTTAACAAAGTATAGCACCGTCGAGAACCCTGGGAACCATTTTCTTCGCGGTTTCGATCCAGAAGCCCATAGCAGCGAACCTTGGCTCGTACATCATCACTGGCGGGACCCGATAGAGCATAACTTAGGACGGCTAGCCCACTTCACTGTCTCTCTCTCATTCTTTCCTCCTGTCTCTCGTTCTTACCTCTCTCTTGTAAATCACTCTAAAAAGTAAGATTCACGTAACCCATACAATATGCGTCATCCGTTTCGGACCGACCCGTCTCACATGTGTTACGCATGTGAGGCGTGTAGGTTCGAAATTCTCCCTTTTGGACAGCCTAGGAGTGACCGTGGGAGCGTGCTTACGACGAGACGCGGGGTCTCGATTCGGACGAAATTTCGACGGTGTAACCCTAATGTTCTCCGCTGCACCATTATAGGGCGTGCAGTTGGACAACAGCGGGGTTATGCTGCCGAAATTTCATTTGGATCCGGACCCTGTGTCTCATCATAAGCACGCTCCTCTCGGTCACTCTTGGGTGGGTTCAGGACCTATCCCTTCTAATAGATGTAAAGTGAATGTAATTTCTCTAGCTTTATATTGCAGAGTAAAACATGGGTGAAGACCGCAGTTGGATGTATACTTGTTGGAAGAGCAGATCTGGTGGTCACTCAGATGAGTGGTTCGCCAAGACAGATGCTTTTGTAGATCGAACATTTTCGTTGTCAAACACCGATAAGGTGCGGTTCCCATGTACATACATTTGTATCGAAACGATTACACGCCATGTTATGAGGTCTAGACCTTTTACGGCGAGGTAGCTTCTAAAGCTGTACAAGGAAGTGGCCTTCCCCACTTTCATGACTAGACTTATGGCAATTAAGTCTAAGTATTTCTTTTCTAATAACTGTTACAATGACCTCATCAAAATTGATCAACGATATCCTTCCACGACCCCATAAAGTGCGAACATGACGGACAAAACGAAAGACAATAAAAGGCTCGAAAGGATCAGGCTGAGGTTTGTAACCGTCCAACTCTTGAGCTTTCTGAAAGTGGTGATAAACCATGTGCTTCCTTCTGTCTTAAAAGAAAGAAGTACTCGAATGGTCAAAAAGTTTGAAATTCCCAGATGGTTACGTAGCTAGTCTGAAACGAGCTGTGAATGTGAAAACGAGAAAACTAACTGGATTGAAGAGTCTTGATTATCATATAATCATGAAAAGACTTCTACCTATTATGTTTCGGGCTACTTGACGATGTGGTGTGGAAGGTGCTAGCCGAGTTTAGCCACTTCTATAGACAGCTCTGTGCTAAAGAAATCACGATAGAGATGATGAGTAAGTTGAAGAAGGAGATACCGGTATTATTACGTAAGATGGAAAATTTCCCCCCAGGCTTCTTCAATTCAATGCAACATCTCCTTATTCATCTTTCATATGAAGCTAAAGTGGGCGGTCCCGTGCAATATAGGTGGATGTATCATATTGAAAGAGCACTAAGATATCTGAAACCAATGGTTCGTAACAGGGCAAAGGTAGAAGGGTGTATCACCGAAGCATTTACTCTTAAAGAAGTAGGATATTTTTTAAGTGTTTACTTTGTAGAAGAACACAATGTCAATACTTCGACAATGCGGTACAATATCCATGATCAACCTCCTTGTAGCGATCTATCCATTTTTGCAACAAGAGGCACTGCAGTTGCAATTCCTACAACTCTACCGCAAAAGAAAGGAATGCTGCTTTCCTCTACATGTATGCTAATATAGATAAGATGGAAAAATATTTCGAGCAAGTGTTTATCCTACATTTATTCTACTCATCATAAATGGAACAAATCTATTCTAAATTTTTTCTTTTCATATAGAGAGTTTCATAAACAGAATTGGACACATAAACATCAACCTACGAGCAAACAAGTAGAAGCGATGCGATGAGATGGAATAAACAAAGACCTAACTTTCTATCTTGGTTTTGTGATCATGTAACATTTTCTTATAACTTACGAGTATGTACAAATTTTTCTTATAACTTACAAGTATTTACAAATTTTTCTTATAACTTCATATTTTTGACAGTGCATGAAAGATGTCAATGTCCATGAAGACTTGCGACAACTATCCTACGGATTGGTTAAAGTTAGAAGTTACGGTCGATATGACGTCAATGGCTTCCGATTTCTTACAACTCAATTTGAAATTCATCGTCAACTCGCGTCAGCGTCAAATACCGGGGTTATGACGAGGGCAATCGACTCTCAAGGACGTGGAACTGATTACTATGGGATAATTAAAAGAATTCTTGAATTTGCTTTCATCGGTAATGAGCAGTATTCTTTGACTGTGAGTGGTCTGATAACAATCATGGAATTTGACAAAACCAATTTGGCATGGTGGAAGTCAAACACAAGGAACAACTATGAGGATACTATTCATTTGTTCTTGCTCACCAAGTGGAGCAAGTGTATTATCTACCTTATCCATGCAAAAAACTCGAAGCTTGGTGGGTGGTACATAAGGTGAATCCTCGTGAGCGGTTATACACTCCAGGAGATGATGGATACCATGATATTAATGAAGTTGATGAGGTTTACCAAGAAGAAGAGTTCCCAGAGTAGTTTATCATCGAGCCTGGTGTAGGACTCGATGACTTGGTTGGAGACACTCAAGATGTCGAGACTTATGATATGCGGAAATAAAAACACAAATGAAATCTAGTCCAGACTCTCAGAAAAGAAGATCGATGGTCTGGTTTACGGAGTAGGGTACATGATCGTGACGTTGATGAATTTTGAAATTGATGAAGTAATGTTTTCTTCACTAACTTATCATTAATTTTGTATATTATCTTAGTATATCTATCAATTACTCATTGCATCAGGATGTCATCGTCAAATGGAAAGGGGAAGGGGAGGAAGGGGGTGAGAGGGTTCCTCACCCAGCCCCGGGACTCGGTCTTCTCAGGTACCTCGTCAGGTGCAAGCAGACGCTCTCAGCTGATGAGGCTCCTTCAAGACTTTCTGGACCGAGTTTTGGCCTTGCAGCGCACGGAGGTAAATTTCAGTTGCCAATCACGTTATTTGAAATTGCATTTATCAATTATTTTTCTTATGAATCATTTATTTTTGCAGTCCAATTCAGAGTCTTCTGAGTCGGAGCCGGAGGTTGGGGCTACCCAGCCCTCAGAGCCAGCTACAAAGCCCTCGGAGCCGGCGAGCGTGGATCCTTCAGGCTCCAGTGGTGACCAGCCGTCCGGGTCACCGGACGTGGTGCCGCCAACGAGGCGACGCACGAGGAGGACCCACTTTGCTTCTCCTCCTCCTGTTCCTCGTGAGAGGATCATCATTCGTCCACTCGGAGATAGGTAAACAAATTGTATATTATTAAATATTGGATGTTGTCTGTCGATACATAATAAGTTAACAAATTTTGCAGATCTTGGCACGACTGTTCGTTCACGGGCCATGGACACCACAGGCAGGTTAACGGTGTCATCGGGGCTTTAGTGCAGTTGCACTATCCCGGTGTCATCGACGGTGTCCCTGCTTTATTGTGGGACGACTACGATCGTGTCCCTCACGAGGTCCACAACACCCTTTTGGGGGCCGTGTGGAACGATTTTATGGTAAGTTTAAATGTTTGCATTTTTACACTGAATTAAATTGTTAATGTGGATTAATCAAAATTTTGTTTTCTTAAAGCTGCGGTACCAGCTAGAGGACTCGAGCGAGAGCATGATGGAGCTTCCGTTTCCTTCGTGGCCACAGCCGCCATAGGCGCCCTCGTCACAGCCGCCCCCAGCACAGGTACAAATGGCACTGTATAAATATTTAATACTATTTAATACAGTGAGGGAGATAAAGTGATAGAGAGAGGGGGAGAGGTAGTGAAAGAGATTGAGGGATGGGGAGAGGGCGAAATAGAGAGAGAAGGGAGAGGGGGATGGGGAGAGGGACAACGAGAGCGAGAGAGAGAGAGACGGGAGAGGGGGATGGGGAGAGGACAACGAGAGCGAGAGAGAGAGAAGGGAGAGGGGGATGGGGAGAGGGACAACGAGAGCGAGAGAGAGAGAAGGGAGAGGGGGATGGGGAGAGGGACAACTAGAGCGAGATAGATAGATAGATAGAGAGAGAGAGAAGGTAGAGGGGGATGGGGAGAGGGAAAACGAGAGCGAGAGAGAGAGAGAGAAGGTAGAGGGGGATGGGGATAGGTACAACGAGAGCGAGAGAGAGAGAGAGAGAGAGAAGGGAGAGGGGATGGGGAGATGGACAACGAGAGCGAGAGAGCGAGAGAAGAAGTGACAGGGGGATGGGGAGAGGGACAATGAGAGCGAGCGAGAGAGAGAAAGGATAGGGGGATGGGGAGAGGGACAACGAGAACGATAGAGAGAGAGAAGGGAGAGGGGGATGGGGAGAGGGACAACGAGAGTGAGAGAGAGAGAAAAGTGAGAGGGGGATGGGGAGAGGGACAACGAGAGCGAGAGAAGGGAGAGGGGATGGGGAGAGGGACAACGAGAGCGAGAGAGAGAGAGAAGGGAGAGCGGGATGGGGAGAGGGACAACTAGAGAGAGAGAGAGATTGAAAGAGGAGTACTGAGAGTGAAAGAGAGAGAGAAAATGAGGGAGAGAGAATGAGACATGTCTAACTTTTATTTACTTTACAGGGTTCACCGACGGAGGCGCAGACTCCATGTCCGCAGCTACCGGCACCGGGAGGGACGCACGAAGACGACGTTCATGGCTCTGGAGGTAGTCGTGAGGGGAGTGTGTAGCCGTTATGTGTTTTTAGATTTTCTTGGACTTTATGAATGAACCGCCGAATCTGTATTGTATTGTTTTGTATGTGTGAATGGCTGTTTGATTTGTCTTGGCTGGCAACTGTGCCAGGGCAGCTAGTTTCAGTTTTTTTTAAAAAAAAAATTAAAACCATAACTTACGATGGCCTGTATACAGGCCGTCGTAAGTTAGCCCATGTTACGTACGATGGCTGCTGTAGCCGTCATAAGTTAGCCCGAATTACTTACGACGACCTGCACGTAGCCGTCGAAGTAACATGGTTACTTACGACGTCCGGGTTCACGCCGTCGTAAGTGGTATGGCCCAGCCCACCACGTGGCCTAGACGCTTACATACTACGGCTACGGGCCGCCATCGTAAGTTGCCTAAGACCGTCATAAGTTGCCTAACTTACGACGGTGGCCGTAAAAAATTACTTAACTTACGACCAAATCCTGACGATGGCTAAAAACCATCATAATTAGGCTTAAACCGTCGTAATTAAGCTAATTAGGACGATTTAGACCCTACTTATGATGATTTGAGCCGTCGTAAGTAATTTGAATTGCTGTAGTAATAACAGAATTAAATGTAAAGTTGTCTCTTCCCATCTACTAAGCAGGGCTAAGCATGAAACAACAAACTCAAAATCCAACCATCCCAAATTCAGGCTACAAGGAATAATAAGGAAAAGCTAATAAACTTCCTATAGTGTGATTTATATTAAACACATGCATGCAAACTAACTAAATTTATAAATAGGAGCAAAGTGGTCAAGGGCACTTGCCTCCAGGAAAGTGTTGCTCCTCGGAAACGTCAAAGTCTTGGGCTTGAAGGTCGAACATCGGCTCCGGGACTACTGTTATGAGCCGGCGGTGGTGGTGGTGCCGGAACGGGGTTATTGTTGTTGGCCTGCAACTGACCCAAAGTTTGGATCATTGTGACGCCCTCAATTCTGTGGGAAAACCACGGAACCGAGAACTAATGCATATGTGTGCCCAGGATGTTCATCACACATACACATACGTTCCACAAACTGAATTCAGATTATATATTACCACGAATAACAGAGTTTATTACAATACCTCATGAGTCTTGGACTCATGCTCATAGCGGAAGTCTTTATTTCTATGCAGCGGAAGTCTTCTAACTAATGCGGAAGCAAATCTAAGCAGAGGTGGCTCCATCTCTACTCCCCCCACAGACAAGGTTGAGAACAGATCACACGCCATAATGGTCAACTTGGTCTTCATAGTAGGCTTCTCCTGCTGCTGATGATGAAATAATAATGCAAGTTTGAGTACAATGATGTACTCAGCAAGTGCGGGAAAACACATGATATGCAGCTCATAAACAAGGTAGGTGTAAAAAGGCTTATTTGCAGAAAAGCAGATTTATAAAAAACATGATAAAACAGCAACTTAACTTTAGATGAATGTAATCCCAGCATGTATTAAATTACCAACATACCTCCATCGCTTTCCATGTTCCACCCGAACATTAACCAACCTCATTCTTACTCACGAATACCTCCTCGTATTCGCTACATCTCATGAATACCTCCCCGTATTCACTACCATCTCAAAACAACTTCGTCTCACACCGAGACCAAACTCGTTGCCATGACTCAACAGTCATGCAACCATCTTATTACCCAGACTCAACAGTCCCAACAACCAAACCATAACCAAACCAATAACCATAACCAAAAACCCTCCCAATAACCATCCCAACTAATCATGGCAGTTTAGCCAGGCGCTCGTGACCGTAAGCTCGGCTATCATGATAGTTTTAGACTCTGCAGAGTTTGCACCTCTTTACCCACAAGTTTGTGATTTCGTCACCCGTCGGTGACTGCAGAACCTCCATTATACCAGTACACATCCGTCGGTGTATGGTCAAGAGATCACAAAATAGTCTTTACAAAGGGGTTACTAGATGTATGGACTCACTAAGGTTTCACCGGCAGGCTAGAATCTCCAATTCTCTTACCCACGGGCCCCCTCTTGTGCCATGCAGTTCCCAGGGCAGTCCTCACTCGACTCCCATTCCCCGCGGCTTCCACAGTCCATAACACTCTAGCAACTTACCTAATTACTCAGCTAAGCCGCACCCATACTTGGCCTTGTGGTGGCACTGTTATCCTGGCATGTGCATGCGTGAACCGGTCCTTAGATCTACGGCAAGTAAACCACCATCTCAGGCTACCTCATTCACAAACCCAGTCTTGCCTAGATCTCCCTCCGGTCCATGTCCATTATTAACATCAGTTTCTTATTATCAATACGAGTGCAGTTAGCTAGACACATCTATGTCGCTTCCCAATCCCATAGACTCAGCGAAGCATAAAGCAAAAACCATACCCGACTCATAAACTCCCCAGGCGACAAGGGTGGTTCAACCAAAACTAGTAAACTCCTACAAAAGGGTTTCCCACCATGTTTGACTCAGCACACACACCTTTTCGCAAAACAAAATAGTTTTACCCAAAACATAGGATCAACATGGTCAAGGAGCACTTGCCTTGTTCTTGCGGTTCCGGTTGTTCTTGGATCTCAAAACCTGGTTGCTTCAGTTCGTCGGAGACAGCTCCCTGAGCTTGTTCTGCTAGGTAGGATCACGTGCATACAAGATTCACAGCAATCAATATCATGCACAAACCTTAAACTAGATGCGATGATGCACATGCATGCCATCCTATGATAAATTTTATTAGATTGGTCTGTTCGTGTTTTTGCATGGTTTGCATGGACAGAGGTGTTCGGATCAAAGGTGGACGTGGCAATGATCTTGTCTTTAGATCAATCTGATCATCAAGTGATCTGTCCATGAAAAGGCTTCTGTTCGAAAGGAATCAAAGAACAGATGCAAAGAAAACACAACGATATCGTAAGGCGGTTGTCGAAGTGTTCGGTCGACACTTCCCCCGGGCCTGCACTGGGCAGCCCGCGGAGGTTCTTTTTTCGGTGTGGCTAGTCCCTTGCGGAGAGCTTGAGCGTATGGACGAGTTAGTAAGAGCTTGACACGGCGAGTTTTACGTGGTTCAGGCCGCCGGAGCGTAAAACCCTACGTCCACGGCGAGCTATGGAGCTCGCTGTATTGCTTGGTGCTCAGAACCGGAGTCCTGAGCTTGAGGATTTGTTACAGCTTGGGAGTGAATGCCTAGCGTATGAGTTGCGGGAGTGCGAACCCTTGCTAACGTCGCCTACCCGAGTCTTTTATAGTCCAAGACTCGGGTGGCTTACAAGGGGGGCCCGGGACCCAACAGGTGGTCCCGGGGAGATTGACTGTTATCTACCGTATCTGCAGTTATGCCGGTAGTTGTCTCTGGCGAAGGCTTCTGAGTCTTTGTCTTGCAGCCCTGCCCATGCCGCATGCTAGTCGTAGTGGATGATGACGGCGGGGGCGGCATGGGATGTCTTGTCGCTGCGTTTATTGGCTGGCAGGCTCTGACACCGCGCGCCAGTCTGTGATGCGACTGGGCGCAACGGCACCTGACAGAGGCGTGCTCCGCGTCTCCGCGTCTTGGAAAGACGCGGGCCTTGAATACCTTGTACGGGCAAGGTATGAGGCGTCTTTACGCCCACTGCCTATTGCTCGGGGGCAGGCAGCGCCGTTCTGCTGGCCACGTGGCGGGCCCGGAGCTCTCCTCAGAGGAAAGGGGGGGTCCGGCCCCGCGGGACACATGGAGCCTTCGGACCTCTCCCCGCGGAGGGGGAGGTTCGGCTTCTGTCGGCCACGTGGCGGGCCCGGAGTTCCTCTCTGAGGAGAGGGAGGTCCGACCCCGCCGGATACGTGGCACCTTCGGACCTCTCCCCCGCGGAGGGGGAGGTCCGGCTTCTGTATGCCACGTGGCGGGCCCGGAGCTCTCCTCTGAGGAGAGGGAGGTCCGGCCCCGCCGGACGCGTGGCGCCTTCGGAGCTCTCCCTGCGGAGAAGGGCGAGTTCCTTAGGCATTTTCCTCTGTGCACGGGGGTACCCCATATCGCGGGTACCGACAGTGGCCCCTGGGCCTATCTCGGGGGAGATAGCGAGCCCGAGGTGGGACCTCCATCTCTTCTGATCCGCGCACTTTCTCTAAGTCCTGCATTGACCGCTGCCGGAGCACGAACGACCGCGGGATCGTGGGAGCATGCGCCCACTTGATGGTTGCTTTCCAGCCCTTGCACCTCCCTCGAGTCTCTACGGTCTTGTCTTCTTTCATGGCTTCTAACCCGCTTTTTTTTGGGGGGGGGAATCGCTCTCGATTTCCTCCAGCGACGGCGTCTGCACCAAGTCTGGGACCCAGGGAGCCTGCCTGCCTTGCCTCTGGAGGTGGCGCCTCCAAGGGGTCTCAGGTTTGTCCTCCCGACGGGGCCCTTCCTCGGTGATGGCAGGCAGAAAGCTCCCTGGCGTTGCGTCCCTTCTCAGATGGTGGAGTCTTCAAAGAAACCGCTGAAGCACCAAGGAGAATTCCAGGCGGCAGAGTCTCCGAGAAGACCGCTGAAGCTGCGGAGGGGGCCTCAGGAGCACCCTTGATGACGCCGGCTTTTGCGCCGGTGATGAGGGAACTTCAGGAGAAGCAAACCACCGATGCTCCAAGGAGAATTCCAGGCGGCTGAGTCTCCAAGAAGACCGCTGAAGTCACGGTGGGGGCCTCAGGAGCGCCCTTGATGACACCGGCTTTTGCGCTGGTGATGAGGGAGGTGATTGCTGTGCTCGGGTCATGGAGCGGGAGAACGCCGCGAGGGCTGAAGCCTTGGTGACGCGGCCGTTCTTGCAACTTCTAGACTCTGGTCGTGTTAGGGGAACCTTGGGGCTTGTTTCTTTCTTTTCATCGAGTTTGTAGCCCAGCTCATGGAGCCATGAATACATGAACTCTTATGACCCTTCGTGCCTGCGATGTTTTCCATCTTCTTCTTGGTTTTGCCTGGCCGAGCCCTTAGCTCCGCAAGGTGTTCAGAGGCCTTCACCAATCTTGACGTTCTACTCCGGCACCTTCCCCGGGTCCTCATTATATTAAGGGCCCCGGTGGTCCTCGGGGCCCGCCTCATGAGGATGGGGAGGCCCGGATCAGCCTGCCACGTGGCGGACCCGGAGCTCTCCTCTGAGGAGAGGGGGGTCCGGATCTGCGGTACACGTGGGGTCTTTGCCCCCCCCTCAGAGGGGGGGGTCCGGTCCCGCTGGACCCGTGGATCCTTCGGTCTTGCCTTGGAGTTCCGGTCTTGCGTAATCCCGTAGTGGCCCCCTGGCAGGGGCGTCCCATTGGTCAGGCGCTCCTACCACATTCCTGTAGGGATTTGAGGCCGAGAGGTCCTGCACACAAGTAGGGAAAACGTAATTCTCCTTGGGGGCTCCCCCTCCCTTATCTCATAGTCTTATTTGACTTACGGTCCCTAACCATACGCACGGTGCTCGGGGACTGTAGTGCGCGAAGTGCGGGGGCTCGGGGCCCCTTCGACTATCGGCAGGTACCTCCAGCGCAAGCGCCTCTGGTAGGGCAGCAAATGCCGACTAGTGGTGAGAATGAGAAGAGGGAGCTGAGCACATGGCAGCCATGCACCGCAAGGGTAGTCATAAAAACTTAGTACACAATTTAAATGAGTACGAGGAAAGAGCAAAGTAGAACATGTTTCTTTTCGTATAACTTTCCACAGGAGGAAGGCAGGCTAAACATGGAGGCCACGACCCGCCCCATTAAGAAGGGAAGCAAGACTCTACGCGCTTGGAGTCGGAACCAGGCAAAGCTGAACGTAGTCCTGTACCGTCCCCTGGGGCTTAGTTGCTCCGAGCGCTGTTCCTGGACTCTATGGGATTTATTACGAAAAGGAAAGACTGTCCTATCTTTGCTCTAGGGGTAGAACTTACGGAGGTGTTCTATGTTCCAAGGGTTTGGGAGCAGGTCCCCATCCTCGGTGGAAAGGCGCACACACCCGGGGCGGCATACTTTCGCGACTCGGAAAGGGCCTTCCCAACTAGGGGAGATTTTGTGGGTCCCTTCATGAGAAAGTATGCGCCGCAGCACCAGGTCACCTTCCTGCAGCTCCCGGGCACGCACAGATCTCTGGTGGTAGCGACAAAGCGCTTGTCTGTACCGTGCGTTATGGAGTGCTGCATGCAATCGGACCTCGTCGACGAGGTCGATTTCTCCACGCCGGAGGTTGTCCTACGCAGCTTCGTCGTAAGCCCGGACACGGTGAGACTTCATGGTGATTTCTGGGGGAAGTACAGCTTCGACCCCATACACCATGAAGAAGGGTGTCTCTCCGGTGGCCCGGCTCTGGGATGTCCGGTTAGCCCATAGTGTGCTCGGAAGCTCACCTACCCAATTGGCACCATGTCTCTTCAGACTGGGGTAGGTGTGAGTCTTAAGGCCCCGGAGAATCTCCGCGTTGGCCCTCTCGACTTGCCCATTGCTCTTTGGATGGGCGATAGAGGCATAGCACACCTGAATGCCGAGGTCTTCGTAGTAGTCTTGGAAGGCTGCGCTGGTGAACTGGGTCCCGTTGTCGGTGATGATTCTGTTCGGGACCCCGAACCGGCAGACAATAGACTTGATGAACTTTACTGCGGATTGCTTGTTGATGGTGACAACTGGTGTGGCTTCCGGCCACTTGGTGAACTTGTCGATGGCGACATAGAGGTACCGGAATCCCCCGACGGTTCTGGGAAACGGTCCCAAGATGTCCAGCCCCCATACGGCAAATGGCCACGAGGGCGGGATCATCTGTACCGCCTGAGCCGGTGTATGGATCTGCTTGGCGTGGAACTGGCACGCCTTGCAGCTCTCGACCAGCTTGACGGCATCCTGGAGTGCTGTCGGCCAGTAGAAGCCATGCCAGAAGGCTTTACCGACAAGCGTGCGTGAGGAAGAGTGACTTCCACATTCGCCTCCATGGATCTCAGCGAGCAAGTCGCAGCCTTCCCCCTGGGTTATGCACCGCAATAGGATGTGGTTGGCGCCACACCGGTAGAGATCCCCCTCTACCAGCGCGTATCTCTTAGCCATACGCACAATCCGTTCAGCGGTTGCATGTTCATCAGGGAGGATGTTGTCCTTCAAGTAGTCCCGGATCTCCGTGATCCATGCATCGGTTCTGACTTGAGCTTCTGGATCTTGAGCACTGGGTTGCACGGAGTCCCCAGTGACGCTTACGATCCTTGGCGGCATCCATGGCTGTAGGGCCGCCGGGACCGCCAGCTTCGAGGTGCGGGTCAAGCCCCCTTCGCCGGCTCGGCGGGCCGGGCTGTGGGCCGCAGCAACGTCCTCTCGAAAACTCCTTCGGGCGCGGGGGCCCCGGTGGAAGCCTTTGTTGAAAGGTTGTCAGCTGCGGCATTGCCAGCGCGCGGTACGTGGCGCAGGTCCAAGGCGAGGAATTCTTTCTCCAACATCTGCACGTGAAGCAGATACGCAGCTAGCTGTGGGTCATTGCAGGAGCATTCGCCCTTGACTTGTTTGATGACCAGCTGGGAGTCGCCCTGTGCCAACAACTGGCGAGCGCCTAAAGACAGGGCTGTCTGGAGGCCAAAGATGAGTGCTTCATACTCTGCCATGTTGTTGGTTGCCTTGAAATTGAGACGCACCATGTACCCAAACTGTTCCCCCGATGGCATGAGGAGCAGTACGCCAGCACCGGCCCCCTGCTTTCGCGAGGAGCCGTCGAAGAAAAGTGTCCAGTGGGGCTCGGTGAAGACCGGAGCTTGGTGCTCTGGTTCACCGTCTTCGTGGCCCCCTGGGTCAGTCTTCGTTGGTGTCCACTCTGCCACAAAGTCAGCCAGTGCTTGGCTTTTGACTGCATGGCGTGGAAGGAAGTCCAGCTCAAACTCCGCCAGCTCCGCCGCCCATTTAGCAATGTTGCCAGTCGCATGGGGGCTGTGAAGAATTGTCTTCAGCGGATACGAGGTGACTACCGAGACCCGGTGGGCCTGGAAGTAATGGCGGAGCTTCCTGGAGGCCACGAGCACCGCATACAACAGCTTGTGGACTTCTAGGTACCTTGTCTTGGCATCATGAAGTACTTCGCTGATGTAGTAGACATGCCTCTGTATGGTTTGAACCCTCTCTCTTAGGCTTGGGAGGTCCTCGTCCATTGGCCCTGGCCCGCTGGAGGTGAGTGGACCCACAGGGGCCTCCGGGAGCTGGGACCCGGAGGCCCTTAAGCTATCTTGGTTATCCGGGAGCTCCAGGGGGTCTTGAGGGACCTCCGGGAGGTCCCATTTGGCCCTCGAGGGGTCCCGCAGGACCCCCGGGGGTTTATCTTGGGGGTCCGGGAGACCGCCCTGGACCTCCGGGAGGCTGACCTGGACCTCCGGGAGGTTGCCTTGGAGGTCCGAGAGACCGTCTTGGTCCTGCGGGGCCTCCTGGCGCCTGTCTTCTGCTATCGGAGCAGGTTGTGAAGATGAGAGGTCCGGCCGCTCTGCGACGAGGACCATACTCACCACTTCAGTTGTCGCCGCGATGTAGAGCAGCAAGTGCTCTCCGGGCTCTGGGGCTACCATGATGGGTAGGTTCGTCAGGAGTCGCTTCAACTCCTGGAAAGCCTCTTCTGCTTCGTCAGTCCAGGCAAATGGGCCTGACTTGCGCAGGAGCTTAAAGAAAGGGAGTGCCCGCTCTGCTAGCCTTGGTATAAACCGACTCAGCGCGACTAGGCATCCCGTGAGTTTCTGGACATCCTTGACGCGGGTAGGGGGCCGCATCAAGTCGATGGCCTTGACCTTCTCTGGGTTGGCCTCAATCCCTCCGTGGGAGACCAGGAATCCTAAGAGCTTCCCAGAGGATACACCAAACACACATTTGTCGGGGTTCAGCTTGGTGCGCGTAGAGCGCAACTTATCAAAAACTAAGGCTAGGTTATCTAACAAAGATGAACCCTGCTTGACCTTGACAACTATGTCATCGACGTACACCTCAACTAGGTCTCTTATTAACTCCCCAAAGGTTTTGTGCATTGCTCGCACAAAGGTGGGGAGTGCATTCTTTAGGCCGTAAGGCATAGACACATAACAATAAAGGCCATCTACTGTGATGAAGGAGGTGTGCTCCTCATCCTCCCTAGACATGGGGATCTGATGGAAACCCTAGTAGGCGTCTAGGAAGCACAACATATCACAGCCTGATGTTGAGTCTACTATTTGATCTATTCTAGGGAGAGGGAATGGATCTTTGGGACATGCCTTATTGAGACTGGTGTAGTCGATGCACATCCGGAACTTCCCGCCGGCCTTCGGGACAACGACGGGGTTCGCCAACCACCGGGGGTGGTGGACCTCCCGTATGAAGCCAGCGTCCAGCAGCTTCTTGACTTCTTCACGAATGAAGTTTTGCCGCTCGATGGACTGCTTGCGGGGCTTCTGTTGAACCGGCCGGGCGTTAGGGAAGACTTTTAAGTGGTGCTCGATCACCTCCCTAGGGATCCCCATCATCTGTGACGATTGCCATGCAAACACATCAACGTTGTGCCGGAGGAAGGTGACGAGCGCGCCTTCCTATTTGCTATCCAGGCCCCCGGCTACCCGGGTGGTCTGGGTGGCTTCGGCGCCGACTTGGACGACCTTTAAGGGGATGCCGCCCTCGTCGAGAGGTTGCACCCGGGGTGCTGTGGCGGAGGCACGGTGGCGTGCGCCCGGGCGGAGCTGGTCCGGCTCTGCACTGCCGGGGGCTGATGCCCCAGCTGTTGCGAGCGTTTGGAGTTTCTCTAAGGCCGACACCGCAGCAGTGCGGTCTCCACGAATCCTGAGGATGCCCTTCGGTGTAGGCATCTTCAGGTCGAGGTAGCCGTAGTGGGCTACTGCCATGAATCGATACAGGGCTGGCTGCCGATTATGGCGTTGAAGGGGAGGTCTATCTCCGCTACGTCGAATAGAATGTACTCTGTCCGATAGCTGTCCGGAGCTCCGAAGGTCACCAGGAGGCTAATGTTGCCGTAGGGAACGACCTGTCCCGGCCCTACCCCTGAGAACGGGCTCGACGGGGTGAGCTTGGCCATCGGGATCTGCAGCTTCTGGAAAGCTGCACGGCTGATGAGGTTCAACCCAACTCCACCATCTACCAAAACGTGGTACATCCTCACGTTAGCGATGGGTCGGAGCTACTAAGAGCGGTAGTTGGCCGGCCCCAGCCATGTTCCTGGGGCAGTCAGTGGCGTCAAAGCTGATGGGGGTCCCCATCCACTTGAGGTGCGGTGCGGCACTTGGGAGTGGAGCCACCGACGCTACCGCTCGGCGCAGAGTCTTGACTGCGCTTCGGGACGAGGGGTCGGCGGACCCGCCGTATATGACGTAGAGCTTCTTTCGACGCTCATCGTCGCTGGAGCTGGAGTCCTCATGGTTGTGTGCCGCCTTCACGGCGCGCTGAGGCTCCTGGAACTCCTCTGGGTGGTCGATGCCGTCTGGGACATTGACCCCTGCTTGCCCTCCCTTGGATGGAAGGGTGGGGCATCAGTCCGCTGCTGCTTCCCTTTGCGGAAGCGCTCTGCGAGCTTTCGGATCTCCCGGCACTCGGCAGTAGTGTGGCGACAGCTGCCGTGCACGGGCCATATATTGTCTTGATCACCTTCTGGGATTGGTGATCTTCGCTGCCTCTTGTCGGGGCGCGGCCCCCGAGCCCCACTGAGCGTCGCTGCAGTGACGACTGGAGCTGCGGTCGGTGATTCTATCTTGCCTCTACCTCGGTTCTTGGCCTTCTTGCTGCCTCCATAGGGAGTAGGACCAGATCCGGGCTGTCCTCCTGACTCGAAGGATGACAGTGAGTGCCAGTTTCGCCCTTCGGCTGCCCTAGCGCACTTGTCTGCCAGGCTGAAGAGCTCGGAGACATCGCGGACCTCTCTGGTCGCGAGCTTCTCGAGCATCTTCTTGTCCCGGACGCCTTGCCGGAACGCCACCACCACAGAAGCATTTTGAATGTGTGGGATGGTGTTCCGTACCTGGGAGAACCGCTGGATGAAGGAGCGCAGCGACTCCCCCGGTTGTTGCTGGATGGCGTGGAGGTTGAGCTCCGTGCCAGGCCGGGTGTAGGAACTGCCGAAGTTGGCGATGAACTGCCGGCAGAGCTCTCCCCAGGAAGTTATGGAACCCTGGGGGAGGTTCATGAGCCAAGACCGGGCTGGACCGGTCAAGGCGACAGGGAAGTAATTGGCCATGACGGCTTCATTCCCTCCTGCGGCAAGTACGGCGGTGGAGTAGATCTGGAGGAACTCCGCCGGGTTGACGCTGCCGTCGTACTTCTCGGGCAGGTGCGGCCGAAACTTGCGCGACCACTTCGCGAAGTGAAGGTGGGGCGCGAGGGCCGCACATCCTGCTTCTGTCGCCGCAGGTTCTGGTGCCGCGAACGCTTGGTTCGCACCGGGCACAGTGTACCCCGGTATGGGCAAGGCTGCGCCATAGGCCGGGGGCGCCATCTGCAGGACATATGACTATGGCATATTCTGCACGGCGTAGGCCTGGGGCAGAGATCGCATGGCGAAAGTCTGCTCTTCAGGCTGGATCGAGGCCGACGTCATGCTGCCGCCAGCCTCTTGGTTGCGACGCCTTTCTCGGTGTTGCTCGAGGTATACCCGGGCATCTTGACCCAAGTGACACCGCTCCAGCTCTGTCCTCAGATCCGTCGACTGGAGCCTGGTGGAGCTGGAATCTGCCGTCTGCTCGTCAACCATTGGCGTGCGCATCAGCGACACGGCCGGTTGGCCAGAGCGTCGTCCCTGCCGAAGTCGAGGGTTTGCGGCGGCGACGACGAGACGGTCTACCTCGCGAATCCACTGCTGGGTCGCTTCCTGAGGCGCGTCCCCAGCAGGCGGATTGTGCAGTAGCGCTCTTGCTGCAGCTAGCGCACCCCCACCGGGTACGCCCAGCGCTACTGAAGACCTGACGCTGGTTGGAGCCTGCATTGCCGGGGTCGGCGCTGCCAGAGCTGGTTGCTGGCTCCCAGCTTGTGCTGACACACTCCGTCCTGAGTGTGTCGACATATACTCCCTGCTGGTCACGGTTCACCGTGAACGCGGAGGAGGAGAGTTTGCCGCCGAAGGGAGCTTGGTCATATTCGTCGGTGGAAACTCGTCACGCAAAGGGAAAAGTCCCCCTACCTGGCGCGCCAAATGTCGAAGTGTTCGGTCGACACTTTCTCCGGGCCTGCACTGGGCAGCCCGCGGAGGTTCTTTTTTCGGTGGGGCTAGTCCCTTGCGGAGAGCTTGAGCGTATGGACGAGTTAGTAAGAGCTTGACACGGCGAGTTTTACGTGGTTCAGGCCGCCGGAGCGTAAAACCCTACGTCCACGGCGAGCTATGGAGCTCGCTGTATTGCTTGGTGCTCAGAACCGAAGTCCTGAGCTTGAGGATGAGTTACAGCTTGGGAGTGAATGGCTAGCGTATGAGTTGCGGGAGTGCGAACCCTTGCTAACGTCGCCTACCCGAGTCTTTTATAGTCCAAGACTCGGGTGGCTTACAAGGGGAGCCCGGGACCCGACAGGTGGTCCCGGGGAGATTGACTGTTATCTACCGTATCTGCAGTTATGCCGGTAGTTGTCTCTGGCGAAGGCTTCTGAGTCTTCGTCTTGCAGCCCTGCCCATGCCGCATGCTAGTCGTAGTGGATGATGACGGCGGGGGCGGCATGGGATGTCTTGTCGCTGCGTTTATTGGCTGGCAAGCACTAACACCGCGCGCCAGTCTGTGATGCGACTGGGCGCAACGACACCTGACAGAGGCGTGCTCCGCGTCTCCGCGTCTTGGGAAGACACGGGCCTTGAATACCTTGTACGGGCAAGGTATGGGGCGTCTTTACGCCCGCTGCGTATCGCTCGGGGGCAGGCAGCGCCGTTCTGCTGGCCACGTGGCGAGCCCGGAGCCCTCCTCAGAGGAGAGGGGGGGTCCGGCCCCGCGGGACACGTGGAGCCTGCAGACCTCTCCCCGCGGAGGGGGAGGTTCGGCTTCTGTCGGCCACGTGGCGGGCCTGGAGTTCCTCTCTGAGGAGAGGGAGGTCCGGCCCCGCCGGATACGTGGCACCTTCGGACCTCTCCCCCGCGGAGGGGGAGGTCCGGCTTCTGTATGCCACGTGGCGGGCCCGGAGCTCTCCTCTGAGGAGAGGGAGGTCCGGCCCTGCCGGACGCGTGGCGCCTTCGGAGCTCTCCCTGCGGAGAAGGGCGAGTTCCTTAGGCATTTTCCTCTGTACGCGGGGGTACCCCATATCGCGGGTACCGACAGCGGTATTGGGGCCTACCTTACGTTCCTTTCGGCCTTCAAGGTCCTCCTCAGACCGCTGTGTTTTCCTCCGGTGATCTTCCTTACCGCGCTCCGGCGATGGCTTTCTCGGCGAGTTGGGTCTAGGGCTCTAAGTCGTCGGCTCAGAAGTTGGAAAAAAAATTTGTGGTTTCGGCCAGAGGCTCTGGGTTCTATTTATAACCGGGAAGAGAAATGTCCTAATCTGATTGTATCCCGAATAAGAGTTTTATTCAGATCGTCGTTGGATCCTATCATCTTATCTTTAGTTGATTTGGTGCGGTAATGTTGTGGAATTCAGGTCGGTTTCCTTTACGTACCGGTATTCTTTACGCGTAACAGCCGCTCCAGAACTTGTTACCTTCGCGTCGATGAGCTCCGGAGGCTCCACGTGTCCTTCCGGGGCCTGGTATCTCCTTCTCCGCAGAGACGAGCTCCGATTGTGCCGCGTGTCAATCGACCGAGACCTCCCCCTCTTTTGGAGGTGAGCTCCACGCACGCCACGTGTTGACGCCGGTCTTTCCTCTTTTCTTTCTTCAGGGACATGCCCCGAGGTCGACACGTGTCCCGCAGCGACAGACCTTCCGGAGATAAGCTCCGGTGACGACGCGTGTCCAATAGAACAGGACCTCTCGGAGGTGGGCTCCGAGATCGACACGTATCCCGCGTGACTGGTCCTCTGATTTCCGCGAGGACTAGCTCCGAGGATGACACGTGTCTTGCGGAAATGCCTTTGCTTCTTCCGTAGAGGCTAGCTCCGTGGGCAACACGTGTCCCACAGGATCGGACCTCTCCCCTTTGCGGAGACGAGTCCCGAACCTGCCACATAGCTATTTTAGCGGCGGACCTCTCCCCACCTCGCAGGGATGAGCTCCGAACACGCCACGTGGCCAACTGCCGCGGTAAGTTGTCTTCGGCGCTTTCTGAGAGCTGGATTCGGCTCTTATTGGCTATCCTTTTGATATTTGTCTCTGTTCCTTCTTTTCTTAAAATGTTTCCTCTTCATAAAGCATGAACATATGCTGACACACGAGATGAGGGTGTCACAAATCTATCCCCCTTAAATTGAATCTCGCCCTCGAGATTCGTTAGTAGAAAATAGATGGGGAAATTCTGCCTTGATATCCTCTTCACGCTCCCATGTGGCTTCAGCTTCGGTGTGATGGCTCCATTGTACCTTGCACCATCGAATCACCTTGTTTCGGGTGACCCTTTCCTTTACGTCCAAGATTCGGACAGGGTGTTCCGCATAAGTCAGGTCCTTTTGAAGTTCAAGCTCTCCCATTCATACTTGTTCTTCTGGTGCTCTCAAGCACTTCTTGAGCTAGGATACATGAAACACGTCATGTACATCGGAGAGGTGGGTTGGGAGCTCTAGTTGATAGGCTACTTCTCCTCGCTTATCCAGAATCTTAAATGGTCCGATGTAGCGAGGTGCTAGCTTGCCTTTGACGTTGAAATGTCGTTGGCCTCAGATAGGCGACACCTTAAGATATACGAAGTCCCCTACTTCGAAGGTCAACTTCCTACGCCTATTGTCCGCATAGCCTTTCTGTCGTGACTGAGCGGCTTTTAAGTTTTCCCGTACCGTTTGGACTTGCTTTTCGGCTTCTTGTAGTACTTTGGGTCCAAACACCTGGTTCTCTCCGGTTTCGTTCCAGAACAGTGGCGTTCTACACCGTCTACCATATAATGCTTCGAAAGGCGACATCTTCAAGCTAGTTTGATAGCTGTTGTTATAGGAGAATTCGGCATACGGTAAACTCCTATCCCAACTACGCCCACGTTTCAAGGCGCAAGCTCTCAACATGTCCTCCAAAATTTGGTTTGTCCTTTCGGTTTGTCCATCTGCTTGTGGGTGATAGACGGAGCTAAAATCCAGTCGTGTACCCATGGCTTTCTGCAGCTTCCTCCAGAATCTAGAGGTAAACTGAGAACCTCGATCCGAGAATATCCTCCTCGGAACTCCGTGACGGCACACGATTTGCTCCATGTACAACTCTGCCAATTGTGCAACGTTGTAACTGGTCTTTACAGGGAGAAAATGGGCGGTTTTCGTCAATCGGTCCATAATGACCCAGATGGGGTCGTATCCCGACTGAGTACGTGGCAATCCGACGATGAAATCCATACTGATGTCCTCCCACTTCCATTCGGGTATTTTCAAAGGTTGCAACAATCCAGCGGGTTTTTGATGTTCGGCCTTCACCCGTTGGCATGTGTCCCATAGGGCAACGTATTCGGCTATATCCCTCTTCATACCATCCCACCAATAACAAGTTTTCAAGTCCTTGTACATTTTGGTTCTTCCGGGATGTATGGAATAGGGGGAATCATGTGCCTCCTTCAATATCATGTCGCGGAGGTGTCTTATATTCGGCACACAAATCCTTTTTCCTATCCAAAGCGTACCCTTTTCATCCTCCTTGAAATCCTTCTCTATTCCTTGTCGGATTCTTTCCTTGATTTCCTTGATCTCCTCGTCCGTTGCTTGGCCCTCTCTTATTTCTTGCTCCAACGAGGAGTGGATCTCTATTATTTCCATGTTATTCAAGAATCCGAGGTGTAACCGTTCGAACTCCTTACGTAGTTCGGGTGATAGCTCCCGAACCATGAGTTGGTGACATGCTCCCTTCCCGCTCAATGCATCAGCTACTACATTGGCCTTCCCGGGGTGGTAGTTGATTCCAACATCATAATCCTTGATAAGCTCTAACCATCGACGTTGCCTCAAATTCAAATCCGTTTGGGTAAATATGTACTTGAGGCTTTTATGATCCGTATAGATCTCACATCGATGACCAAGGATATAATGTCTCCAAATCTTCAATGCATGCACTACTGCTGCTAACTCCAAGTCATGTGTAGGATAATTAAGCTCGTGTTTCTTTAATTGCCGTGAGGCATAGGCTACCACTTGTCCTTCCTGCATGAGCACACATCCGAGCCCTTGTCTGGATGCATCACAATATATGTCAAAGCTCTTGCTTACGTCTGGCAATACCAGAACTGGTGTTGTGATTAGCCTTTTCTTGAGTTCCTCAAAACTTTCTTGGCAGGCTGGTGTCCATTGAAAGACCTTTCCCTTCATTAGCAACTCCGTCATAGGTTTTGCTAGTTTAGAGAAGTCTTTAATGAAGCGTCGATAGTATCCTGCCATCCCAAGGAAACTCTGAATATCCCTCACGCTCTTCGGTTGGTCCCACTTCAGAACATCTCTCACCTTTCTAGGATCAACCGATACCCCCTCCTCGGAGATAATGTGGCCTAGGAAAGATATTTCCTTTAGCCAAAATTGACACTTGTTGAGCTTGGCATACAATTGATGCTCACGCAACTTCTGCAAGGTCAATCTCAGATATTCTTCATGCTCCTCCTCACTTTTTGAATACACCATAATGTCGTCGATGAAAACCACGACGAACTTGTCTAAGTACTCCATGAAGACCTTGTTCATAAGGTACATGAAGTATGCGGGTGCATTTGTCAACCCAAACAACATAACGGTATATTCATACGAACAATACCGTGTCCGAAAGGCCGTCTTAGGTATATCGGAGGGCTTAATCTTCAGCTGGAAGTATCCCGACCGAAGATCAATCTTGGAGAACACTCGGGCTCCTTTCATTTGGTCGAACAGGTCCTCTATACGGGGCAGAGGGTATTTGTTCTTGATTGTTACCTCGTTGAGAGACCTATAGTCCACGCACATCCTTTGGGTTCCATCCTTCTTGTCTACGAAGAGCACCGGAGCTCCCCATGGTGACGAGCTTGGACGGATAAAACCCTTTTCCATCTGTTCTTGAATTTGCTTCTTGAGTTCAACTAGCTCGTTGACGGGCATCCTATAAGGTCTCTTGGCTATGGGTGCAGTTCCGGGTACCAAATCGATGGCAAACTCGATGTCCCGGTGAGGCGGCATACCTTGAAGCTCTTCCGGGAATACGTCCGAAAATTCCTGAACCACTGGAATGCTGTCCAATGTTGTTCCTTTGACCTTGTTTAAATTTGCCCGTTTGGTTGTTTGCTGGGCTGACTCAAACTCGACATGAATACCGTGCTCGTTTGTCAACTGCACGCTTCTTTCAGCACATTGGATTACTCCGTTGTGCTTGCTTATCCAATCCATTCCGAGTATGATGTCAATCCCTTGGGAGTCCAAGACAATAAGGTTGGCAAGGAAGTCTACCCCCCTTATTTTAAGGCTTACTTTAGGACATACTATATTAGTCCTCATTTCTCCTCCGGGAGAATTAACTAACATAGCACATTCTAAGTGGGATACGGGTAGATGATGTTTGGCAACGTATTTGGATGATATGAAGGAATGCGATGCTCCAGAATCAAATAAGATGGTGGCTGGGTTGGAGTTGGCAAGGAACATACCAATTACGACGTCCTCAGCATGTTGTGCTTCCTCAGTAGAGACACGGTTTATGTGGCCGCGAGCATAGTTCTGCTGTCCATGGTTCCCTTGATTGTCTCCTCCGTTCGGTCGCGCGTTCTTCTTGGGCATGTTACCTTGCTGTCCAGGGCCTCTCCTCGGGCACTGGTTCGCGAAGTGGCCTACTTCTCCGCATGCAAAGCATGCCCTATTGCCTACGGCAGCAGGTGCATTGGGGCGGGGGTTTTGAACAGGGGCGCCATTGTTAGGTCGGGGCGCAGGAGGCATGGGCACACGAGGTGCCGGTGCAATGAATTGTTGCTGTGATGGCTGACCAGGGCGGTACGCAGGAGTGGTCGATCCATACTGCGGTGCAGGGGGCATGTACCTAGGTTGTACGTTGCTCCCTTGGGGCTGGTATGGCATCTTTCTCTTACACTCTCGCTCGATCTCTCGGATCTTGTTTTCAACCACTATGGCCTTGTCAACCAGCTTCTGGAAGCTTTCGTAGTCATTGTTGAGGAGCTTAACCTGGATCTCATTGTTTAACCCTCTCATGAACAGGTACTGCTTCCTCTGATCTGAGTTGACATCTACGGGGGCATACCGGGACAGTTGTATGAACTTGTTGAGATACTCATTCACACTTTTCTGCCCTTGGCGGAGACCTTCGAACTCCTGCCTTTTGAGCATCATTACACCAGCAGGGATGTAGTGAGAGCGGAAACTTTCCTTGAACTCAGTCCAAGTGATTGTCTCCGGGTTGGCATGAGCGTTGCTCAGGGCATCCCACCAGTCAGCAGCGGCTGCCGTAAGTTGGTGCGACGCGAAGAGAACCTTCTCTCGGTCATTGCACTGTACTATGGCAAGCTTTTTCTCCATGGATTTTAACCAATCATCGGCCTCCATGGGATCACTAGCTTGAGCAAAGGTGGGTGGTCGAGTCCTCATGAACTCTCCCAACCTGTTATGAGCCGGCGGTGGTGGTGGCGGTGGTGCCGGAACGGGGTTTTGGTTGGCCTGCAACTGACCCAAAGTTTGGATCATGGTTTGCATAAGCTAGTTTTACATGGCCATCAACGTTTCCAGATGGTTTTCGCCAGCTCCTGGGTTAGCAGGAACTTCATCATGGTCATCCTCCTAGACGTTCCTTCGGCCGGTGTTTCCTCTCACCATCTGTGAGAGAGATCGAAATAGAATGTTAGAAGATTAGGTAGATTCCCTCTAACTATATGCATCAAGGCGAGTTAGGCTATGTATATATTATCCCATATGAGGATGTGAGCAAGTGCCGAAACATCTCACACCTCTTTCCTCTTACGTGTGGATATGGACAACGTTTTGAGACGTCCCACAACTCACACTAAGCACACAATCACAAATAATCATCACAAGGGCCCACACAACTCCTATTCAAGGATGGTTTCCTATGTCAAGGTGGGTTTAAAGGCCAATCTAAGCTATTCACCTTAGGATACTTCCTTTGGTCAGCGTGGCTTAGCTATCTGTGACTCCTATTTAGGGGTGTAACTTGCTGTTTAACCCGTGGCTCTATTGTCAATCTAAGGTTTCTATCTAGGCGTGTAACCTACTGTCAACCCGTGGCTCTGATACCAATCTGTGACGCCCTCAATTCTGTGGGAAAACCACGGAACCGAGAACTAATGCATATGTGTGCCCAGGATGTTCATCACACATACACATATGTTCCACAAACTGAATTCAGATTATATATTACTACGAATAACAGAGTTTATTACAATACCTCATGAGTCTTGGACTCATGCTCATAGCGGAAGTCTTTATTTCTATGCAGCGGAAGTCTTCTAACTAATGCGGAAGCAATTCAACTAATGCGGAAGCAATTTAGCTAATGCGGAAGCAAATCTAAGCAGAGGTGGCTCCATCTCTACTCCCTCCACAAGCAAGGTTGAGAACAGATCACACGCCATAATGCTCAAGTTGGTCTTCATAGTAGGCTTCTCCTGCTGCTGATGATGAAATAATAATGCAAGTTTGAGTACAATGATGTACTCAGCAAGTGCGAGAAAACACATGATATGCAGCTCATAAACAAGGTAGGTGTAAAAAGGCTTATTTGCAGAAAAGCAGATTTATAAAAAACATGATAAAACAGCAACTTAACTTTAGATGAATGTAATCCCAGCATGTATTAAATTACCAACATACCTCCATCGCTTTCCATGTTCCACCCGAACATTAACCAACCTCATTCTTACTCACGAATACCTCCTCGTATTCGCTACATCTCATGAATACCTCCCCGTATTCACTACCATCTCAAAACAACTTCGTCTCACATCGAGACCAAACTCGTTGCCATGACTCAACAGTCATGCAACCATCTTATTACCCGGACTCAACAGTCCCAACAACCAAACCATAACCAAACCAATAACCATAACCAAAAACCCTCCCAATAACCATCCCAACTAATCATGGCAGTCTTGCCAAGCGCTCGTGACCGTAAGCTCCGCTATCATGATAGTTTTAGACTCTGCAGAGTTTGCACCTCTTTACCCACAAGTTTGTGATTTCGTCACCGGTCGGTGACTGCAGAACCTCCATTATACCAGTACACATCCGTCGGTGTATGGTCAAGAGATCACAAAATAGCCTTTACAAAGGGGTTACTAGATGTATGGACTCACTAAGGTTTCACCGGCAGGCTAGAATCTCCAATTCTCCCACCCACGGGCCCCCTCTTGTGCCATGCAGTTCCCGGGGCAGTCCTCACTCGACTCCCGTTCCCCGCGCCTTCCACAGTCCATAACACTCTAGCAACTTACCTAATTACTCAGCTAAGCCGCACCCATACTTGGCCTTGTGGTGGCACTGTTATCCTGACATGTGCATGCATGAACCTGTCCTTAGATCTACGGCAAGTAAACCACCATCTCAGGCTACCTCATTCACAAACCCAGTCTTGCCTAGATCTCCCTCAGATCCATGTCCATTATTAACATCAGTTTCTTATTATCAATACGAGTGCAGTTAGCTAGACACATCTATCTCGCTTCCCAATCTCATAGACTCAGCGAAGCATAAAGCAAAAACCATACCCGACTCATAAACTCCCCAGGCGACAAGGGTGGTTCAACCAAAACTAGTAAACTCCTATAAAAGGGTTTCCCGCCATGTTTGACTCAGCACACACACCTTTTCGCAAAACAAAATAGTTTTACCCAAAACATAGGATCCACATGGTCAAGGAGCACTTGCCTTGTTCTTGCGGTTCCGGTTGTTCTTGGATCTCAAAACCTGGTTGCTGCAGTTCGTTGTAGACAGCTCCCTGAGCTTGTTCTGCTAGGTAGGATCACGTGCATACAAGATTCACATCAATCAATATCATGCACAAACCTTAAACTAGATGCGATGATGCACATGCATGCCATCCTATGATAAATTTTATTAGATTGGTCTGTTCGTGTTTTTGCATGGCTTGCATGGACAGAGGTGTTCGGATCAAAGGTGGACGTGGCAATGATCTTGTCTTTAGATCAATCTGATCATCAAGTGATCTGTCCACGAAAAGGCTTCTGTTTGAAAGGAATCAATAAACAGATGCAAAGAAAACACAACGATATCGTAAGGCGGTATTGGGGCCTACCTTACGTTCCTTTTGGCCTTCGAGGTCCTCCTCAGACCGTTGTGTTTTCCTCCGGCGATCTTCCTTACCGCGCTCCGGCGATGGCTTTCTCGGCGAGTTGGGGCTAGGGCTCTAAGTCGTCGGCTCAGAAGTTGGAAAAAAAGTTTGTGGTTTCGGCCAGAGGCTCTGGGTTCTATTTATAATCGGGAAGAGAAGAGTCCTAATCTGATTGTATCCCGAATAAGAGTTTTATTCAGATCGTCGTTGGATCCTATCATCTTATCTTTAGTTGATTTGGTGCGGTAACGTTGTGGAATTCAGGTCGGTTTCTTTTACGTACCGGTATTCTTTACGCGTAACAGCCGCTCTAGAACTCGTTACCTTCGCGGCGATGAGCTCCGGAGGCTCCACGTGTCCTTCCGGGGCCTGGTATCTCCTTCTCCGTAGAGACGAGCTCCGGTTGTGCCGCGTGTCAATCGACTGAGACCTCCCCCTCTTTTGGAGGTGAGCTCCGTGCACGCCACGTGTTGGCGCCGGTCTTTCCTCTCTTCTTTCTTCAGAGACATGCCCCGAGGTCGACACGTGTCCTGCAGCGACAGACCTCCCGGAGATAAGCTCCGGTGACGACGCGTGTCCAATAGAACAGGACCTCTCGGAGGTGGGCTCCGAGATTGACACGTATCCCGCGTGACTGGTCCTCTGATTTCCGCGAGGACTAGCTCCGAGGATGACACGTGTCTTGCGGAAATGCCTTTGCTTCTTCCGCAGAGGCTAGCTCCGTGGGCAACACGTGTCCCACAGGATCGGACCTCTCCCCTTTGCGGAGACGAGTCCCAAACCTGCCACGTAGCTATTTTAGCGGCGGACCTGTCCCCACCTCGCAGGGACGAGCTCCGAACACGCCACGTGGCCAGCAGACGCGGTAAGTTGTCTTCGGCGCTTTCTCAGAGCTGGATTCGGCTCTTATTGGCTATCCTTTTGATATTTTTCTCTGTTCCTTCTTTTCTTAAAATGTTTCCTCTTCATAAAGCATGAACATATGCTGACACCCGAGATGAGGGTGTCACAATCATGGTTTGCATAAGTTGATTCTGCATGGCCATCAACCGTCCCAGGTTGTTCTCACCAGCTTCGGGGTTAACAGGAACTTCATCATGGCCATCCTCTTGGTTGCCACGGACGTTTCCTTCCTTGGCGGCCGGCGTTTCCTCTCACCATCTGTGAGAGAGAACGAAATAGAATAGAGGTTAGATGGTTAGATGGATCCCCTTAACTATATGCATCAAGGTGGATTGGACTATATATATTAGCCCATATGAGGATGTGAACAAGTGCCGAGGCATCTCACACCTCTTTTCTACTTATGTGTGGATACGGACAACACTTGAGACGTCCCACAACTCACACTAAGCACATAATCACAAACAATCATCACAAGGGCTCACACAACTCCTATGCTTCAAAGGGTGACATCTTCAATCTTGCCTGGTAGCTGTTGTTATAAGAAAACTCCGTATAGTGTAGGTATTTATCCCAACTCTAGCTATTCTTCAGGGCACAAACTCTCAACATATCCTCTAGAATCTGATTAGTCCTCTTTGTCTGCCCATCTATCTGTGGGTGATATGCTAAGCTAAAGTTCAGATGTGTGCCCATGGATTCTTGCAATTTCTTCCAGAACCTTAAAGTGAACCACGTGCCATGATTCGACACGATCTTCTTAGGGACCCGTGATAGCACACAATCCTGTACATATACAACTCAACCAATCTTGTCCCATTATACCGTCCCTTCACTGGGATGAAGTGAGCCACCTTAGTTAACCGATCCACAATCACCCATATAGAGTCATACCTCGACTGAGTCCTAGGCAATCCCGTAATGAAATCCATACTGATTTCTTCCAATTTCCACTCTGGTATCGTCAATGACTGAAGCAATCCAGCAGTCCTTTGATGCTCTGCCTTCACAAGCTAGCACGTATCACATAGTGCCACGTACTCTGCTACATCACGCTTCATGCCATGCCACCAGTAGCGATCCCTCAGATCTTGATACATCTTAGTACTCCCAGGATAAGTGGAGTACTTTGAATCATGCGCCTCCTTCAAGATCATCTGGCAAATGGCTTGAATGTGAGGCACACATATCCTCTTCCCAAGCCACAATGTACCTTGCTCATCCTCCGTAAAATTAGGAGCCCTATTCTTCTTCATCAATTGCTTTATTTCTAGAATCTTCTCGTCATTCTTGTGACCTTCTCGAACATCATGCTCCAGAGTGGAATCCACTCCCATCATCATTGCCTCTGTGCTAGTCACCAAGCTGAGATTAAGCTTTGCAAACTCCTCGCACAGCTAAGGCTGCAATGTCAAGGCATTGCAATTCACTTTCTTGCTCAAGGCATCAGCAACAACTTTAGCCTTCCCTGGGTGATAGTTAATGTCCACATCGAAGTCATTAATAAGCTCTAGCCATTTGCGATGCCTGAGGTTGAGATCTGGCTTGTGAAGATGTACTTGAGGGTTTTATGATCTGTATAGATCTCTGTCCTCTTGCCCATCAGATAGTGTCTCCACAGCTTCAGAGCATGTACTACTGCTGCCAGCTCCAAGTAATGCTTCGGGTAGTTCCTTTCGTGCTTCCGCAGCTGCCTGGAGGCATAGGCCACAACACTTCCCTCCTGCATAAGGACGCATCCCAAACCCTGCCCTGAAGCATCACAATACACCGTGAACTCCTTCTACATGTCTGCATTATCAATACAGGTGCATATGTCAATCTTGTTTTCAACATCTCAAAGCTTGCTTCGCACTCGGACGTCCATCTGAAAATTGCCCCTTTCTCGAGCAACTTCGTGACTGGCTTAATAATCTTCGAGAACCCCCCTCCCAATAAATCGGCGATAATACCCCGCCATTCCGAAGAAACTTCTGATCTCATCCACATTCTCTGGCACCTTCCACTTCATCACATCTGCCACCTTGCCTGGATTAACGGACACTCCTCCCTCAGATATGACGTGTCCCAAGAAAGCTACTTCTTTCAACCAAAATCCACACTTGCTGAGCTTGACATATAATTGATTTTTCCAAAGCTTCTGCAATACCAACCTCAAGTGCTCTGCATGCTCTTCTTCATTATTTGATAAAAAAGGATACCATCAATGAAGGCCACCACAAATTTATCAAATACTCCATAAATAACTTATTCATAATGTATATGAAATAATCTGGAGCATTGGTCAATCCAAAGGACATGACCATGTACTCATAGAGACCATATCGGGTGACAGAAGTTGTCTTCGAGATGTTCGAAGCTCGGATCTTCAACTGGTGATAGCCCGATTGAAGATCAATCTTAGAGAACACGCATGCCCCTCTGAGTTGATCAAACAAATTCTCAATGCGTGGCAAAGGATACATGTTCTTGATGGTGACGGCATTAAGGCCTCGATAATTAACACACAACCTCTGAGTCCCATCTTTCTTTGGCACAAATATGACCGAGGCTCCGCAACGCCAGGAACTGGGATGGATATAGCCTTTATCCAGAAGCTCTTGGATATGATCTTTGAGCTCCGCTAATTGCTTTGCATCCTTCCTGTACGGTCTCTTATATATCAGGGTTGTGCCAGGCATTAGCTCAACCATAAACTTAATATCACGATCTAGAGGCATACCTGGCAGCTCATCAGGGAAGACATCTGGGAACTCGCTAACCACATGAATCCCTTCAGTAGTGTCAAGCTCATTAAGCTGGATCTTCTCGGTTGGCGCTTGAGTATAGGCATACTCCACCACGGTTCCGTTAGTGTGAGTCAACCTGACAGTCCTGGTTGCACAATGTACCACACCTCCATACTTGGCCAACTAATCCATCCCCAAGATAATATCAAGGCTTCATGACTCCAACATAATAAGATTTGCTAAAATTCCAATCCCACTATATTTATGAATACATTTGGGTATACTTGACTTGTCTTGAACTCACCTCTAGGAGAGGTAACCATTAGCACACCGGACATAGATACTGTCCTAATATCATGTCTTTGTAAAAACTCCTTGGCAATGAAAGAGTGTGTGGCACCTGAATCAAACAAAATAGTAGAGGGGTGAGGGTTAACGGTAAACGTACCAAACACCACGTCTGAAGCCTCCTGAGCATAGATTTTAAGGCGTCGCTTAAGCGTCGCCTTAGCGACGCTTAGGCGCCCCGGCGACGTAAGGCGTTCATGTCGCCTTAGATCCGGCGTAAGGCGACCGGCGGAGGAAGCCAGCACCACAGGGAAGGGGCAAGGGAGATCCAATCAGGGGGGGGGGGGAGGGAGCACTGAACTTTGCCTGGGGAGGCCCCCGGCGGATTGGAGGGGGTGCTGGCGGATCGGATGAAGTCAACATCAGGGGAGGCCACCGCCGATCCATGCCAGCCGCATGTGGAGTTCGCTCGGAATTGGGAGGGGGTGGGGCGCCGGCGGAGGAAGGTAGCTGGCCGAATGGAGCGTCGGGCACAAAGATGTAGCGGCGGCGGCGGCGATGCCCGCGCGATTGTGCGAGGAGATGGGCGGGGAGGCAAGTTGGGAGCGGCTGAGTTAGGGTAAAATGAGGAGATGGGGGGGGGGGCTGGTGGGTGTCGATACCCTCAAGACCGGGTACCCCCGCGTGGAAGGTTGAAGACATTCCAGACCTCGCCTCCCCGTCGAGGCGGGCCCTGGCACGGCCACGTGTCCTTGGCCCCGGACCTGGCCTCCTCGCTGAGGCAAGGTACGGTGCTGCCACGTGCAGGATCCGTGCCGGACCTCCCCGCTAAGGAGGGATCCGAAGCCGCCACATGTCCTTGGCCCGGACCTGGCCTCCTCGCTGAGGCAAGGTCCTGCGCTGCAACGAGTGCCCAGGCTCCGTGCTGGATCTCCCTGCTAAGGAGGGCTCTGGAGCCGCCACGTGTCCTTGGCCCGACCTCGCCTCCCCTCTAAGGCAAGGTCCGGCACTGCCACGTGTCCCTAGGCTCTAGGACGGACCTCCCCGATGAGGAGGGCTCCGAAGCCGCCACGTGTCCCATGACCAGTCGTGGGCAGTAAAGACTCTGATGTAAAGGAAGACGTGCACCGTCTAGTCGCTCATTCAAGACTCGCGCCTTCTCCAGAAGCATGGTGCGGTGGACCGGAATCCGCTCATCCAGGATCGCAGAGGGTGGTGCCGCACGATGCGACACCAAACAGCACACATCATAAGGATACATTGTATTACATTGAAAATCAACTGAAATGTACAAAGTAGTACACTACTCAGTTACAAACTAGTGTTTATATTACACAGCGGAAGTTAAATTTGTACAACTGACACCCGCCTATCTAGAAAAAGTCGGTTGTCCAGCCCTAGGGCAACCCACACTAGCTACACTCCTCAGCTTAGCGCGGCGTGTACGGCTCCCACTCAGCCGTGGTCCCCGACGGAGGGTAACCCTCACCGGTGGACTCGTAACCCGAGTCCGTGGGTTGCTCCTCACCTGAAAAACACTTAAGCAGCAACCATGAGCACGATGGCTCAACAAGACTTAACCGACTCACCTAGGCATGAAACTCTACATGTAGGTTACAATGGACATGGGACAGTAAAATTTCAGCAAACGGACACGCCTACAAGTTCGTCCTTAGTTCATCTTTTAGACACAAGTTAACAGTTCATGAATCTGAAATTTAGTAAGCAGTATTTGGTGGCACACAAGTGGCAATAAAATTTTTATCATAACAGCAATATTGAATCATCACATTTCATATATTAGCCTACGTCATGACTCAGTGAACAAGCGGTACTCGTCACCGTGAGGGACGGCGAATCGACTCGATATACACCTGCAGGGATACCCAAAGAGCACGTCACGTACGCCCACCCATGGAGCTGCACAGCACGCTCACTCGATGTCGTACGGGATAACCTTTCACCCAACAGCCCAAACGTCGAACCGGTCACACCGAAACGGACAGGAGGTTCCCTACATGGAGCATCTCTCTATACCCATTAGCAGATTTCCACCTTTCTGCCCACAACCTACACCTATAAATCGGTGTGCTATGCCTCGACGCCCGGAGGTTTAGGTTACATCGGTTTACCGGGGCCAATATATCCGATATGCCTTCGGTACGTTGAATACTTGCTCAGCAGGGCCGCACACGGATCGGTCCTCAATCGACATGGACAGGGCTGCGCACACAAGGCTTCCTCTTGCTGCGCCCTAGCCCCTGCCTAGTCTCATTTTCATTACTAAAGTGATCTCACATCACTCGAACCAATCCCGTGTGTCCCAAGCCTAACTCTCGAGTAGATTCCAACTACTCGACTTGTACCGAAGTCCTATGAATGATTAAGCATAGCATGTCTACTCGAGGACTTAGACACTACCCTCCCTCTGATGGGAAACATCTGGTTATGCATTTGGGGTTTCATCCACCCTACACCTAATGCACATATACATACCTCATACTAAGTATGTAAACAAAGCAAAACTTTGTAAAACGGTTTAACGAAAACCGGGGCTTGCCTTGTTGCTGCTGGTCAGTTGTTAGGGCTTCATCCAGAAGAAGGAAGTCGAGCACTTTCGGAGTTTCCTCGCCTTCAGCGACTACACGTACACGATGTACTATATGTCAATTTAAATGCAATGTTTAGAATTGAATAAGCAATTACTATAACTCTAGTTAGCCCTCCCCTTTGGTTATGAAATTTTTATGGTGGCTTGGTAGGGTCCTAACCAGAGTCTTGACCAAGTTCCATTTGAAACAAAGTTCATTTGAGCCTTGTACAAATAAAAGCCTATTTGGTCAATATTAGAGCCTCTAAGGAATTCCAGCGGTTTTCATGGCTCCAACCATTACTTTCTGGAAACTAGAATTTGAGATGGTTCTAATGGAATTGGTTTCATGTCATTTGAAGAATTCTAGAGGAAGTTGTGCCCTAAACAAGTTTTGAGAAAATCTGAAAAATGTTTCTGTACATTTTCTATTTTCTCGGGGCAGTTCACTTAATCACCCCATTAGTGGGACTAAATAAACTTGGCTGGGTCTGAAAATTTTACTGTTGCTCAAGGATTTTCAAATAAACCTCCCAGCCAAATTTCAGAATTTTTCCTAAAGTAGTTCTCCAGATAAAATTCCTAACAGTTTAAATTTAGGGAATTAGTTCTGGAAAACTGTTAAGTTTCATGAGATTAAATTGGCGTTGCTGGAAAGTACTCAAAAAGCTGAGTTCAGAAAAATTTGGTTCACTGAATTTGGAGCTTCCTAGCAAAAGTTCTATGCATTTGAAGTTTGATCTAAACTAGAAAATCCTAAAATGTTTAAACTCTGCGGATGGGGCCACTCTTTAAACCGGCCCACTGAGAACGCGGCCACACCGCAGCCCACGGGGTTTTACCCGCGCTGCCGCACCGGATCCCGGCCGCAAAGTGGATCCCCGCGCGAGAACAGAAACTGACCGGTGGACCCGGCCCCCCCTTCGTCTACCTCGCGACCTCCCACGACTTCCGCGGCGGCGCTTCGCCGGAGCTCTTGCCGCCGGCCATATCGCTGCAAGACCTCCGATGAATTTTGCCGCCTGTGCCTAACTTGGCTCGGAGAACACGCTGGTGCCCTCACCGAAGCTCGGCGATGGCCGGAACCATGCCCGCGACGGTGACAGCGGCTCTCCCTACTCCGGCGATGTTGCCCGAGCTACTCAGGGCTTATTTTCGGCACTATTTGCTCCTACAGCTCCGCTGTGGCATGCTGAGCACGAAAATGAGCTCGGTTTGCCATGGAAACGGCCGGAGCTATGCGCTCACCGTCGACCTAGGCCCGATATCGGCTGTGACCTGAAAAAATCGATAACCCAAGTCCATACTCGACGGTTCTTTGTACTTTTTGATCCTAGATGGCCGTGGCAAGGTGTAGATCATGTGTGTAGCTCGGTATACCCGGTGATGATCTAATACCTGCGAATTTTTAGATTTTGGGATGGCTCGGTCCTAAGAACACCGAAACTTTCCCAGGAAAATTCTCCCCTGACAATGCATGAAACGATGAACGGTTTGGACTAGCAGGACCAGCACCTTAGGGCGGTTGTTTCTTGTGTTGATCGTTGGGCACAAGGAGGCCTGTGTTGCCCGGACGCCGGTGACCAGAGGGAGGCGAACTCGGACCGAGTTGCGGCGGTGGTTTGCGGGCAGAACAGAGACTGTGCGAGGAGAGAAATGAAGCACGGCAGGAGCGCATGGTTTATCCCTTCGGCCTGTGATCTTATCTCCCCCCTCACCGAGCAGGAGCTGGCCTGGCTGAGGCGGTCGGGCGCCTACGCCGTGGCTGGCTGGCGCGCGCTCTCGGCCGAGAGAAAAATCACCCGAAGACTTCAGTGTGAAGGCTACTGACAGGTGGGTCCCTCCCCTCTAATCCTCTTCTACTTTTTCACCTCTGTTTTTGCTGAAAATATCCCCAGCTACTCACAATTGAATGTGAGACTTAACCTCCAAGTCCTTGTTTGAATTTGCTTTCCAAAATTTTAAACTGGTTTGGCTAAATTTGCTGCCTGTTTGAACTGAAATTCAAATTCAGTTTTTGAATAATGCAAATTTGGCTCCCGACAAGATGAAGTCCAATGGGGATGAAAATTGGTGGGCTAACTCAGAAAAATATGCTGAGTTTGAATATGAAGTCAACTTTTGAATGCAAGTGATGAAAGTTGCTGCAATTTGAATTTGCATTCAAATTGGCCCCTTTTTGAATTGTCTCCAAAAGTGTCTCAAAAAGTATTGGATTTGCATGAACTTTGGCCTGAGCCTTCCCAAGACTATTTAAGGTCTAGGGGTGAGCTCAACCTTGCATGTTCATGTGTAGAAATCCTAATTTTTTGGAAGTTAGGGCTTTCCCCTCTAATCACCTTTTTGATGGTGGTTACTTGCTCTTCACAAGTGTTCACAAGATATACACAAAATGAGCTGTGGTGTTGTGAGGTGATGAACAAATTTTTGCAAGTCACTTTCTTGGGCTTTTACATATCTCCCCCCTTAAAAGAATCTCGTCCCGAGATTACAAAAGAAGAGACAATGATGTAATAGGGACTCACTCGTGCTGAGACGCCATGAACTCCGGGTAGTTTGAGCGAAGAAATTCCTCGCTCTCCCACGTGGCTTCTTCGGCGGTGTGGTTGCTCCAGAGTATCTTGTAGAACCACAATGTTCGGCTACGTGTGGTCCGAGCTTTCTCATCAATAATTGCCACCGGATATTCATCATATGTCAAATCCGGTTGAAGCTCGCCGATGTCTTCAGTGGGAACAGCAGCCGTATGCTTTAGACATTTTCGCAGTTGTGAAACATGGAAAACGTCATGAACACCAGCAAGAGATGCCGGTAGCTCCAGTCTATACACAGCTGGTCCACACTTCTCAGTGATAGCATAGGGTCCAATGAATCGGGGAGCGAGTTTCCCTTCACACCGAACCGGTGCACGCCCTTCATCAGAGATACACGGAGGTACACATGCTCTCCGATGTAAAAGTGCAGCGGTCTACGCCTCTTATCAGCGTAGCTTTTCTGCCGAGATTGAGCGGCCTTTAAGTTGGCTTGAATCATCCGAACGCGCTCTTCGGCATTGTTCACCATATCAACCCCGAACGTGACCCTTTCACCGGACTCGCACCAGTTTAATAGGGTGCGGCATTTGCGACCGTAGAGAGCTTCGTAGGGTGCTATCTTGATACTCGCCTGATAGCCGTTATTGTACGAGAATTCCGCCAACGGTAGGTGATCATCCCAGTTCCTACCGTGGTGGATGGCACATGCTCTCAACATGTCTTCTAGTACTTGATTCACCCTCTCTGTTTGCCCATCTGTCTCAGGGTGATAGGCGGAGCTCCTAATCAGCTTAGTACCCAATGCAGCGTGCAACTGCTCCCAAAAATGAGACACGAATAACGCATCTCGATCTGAGACTATGGTCTTGGGTACCCCATATAAGCATAGAATTCTCGCTATGTACAGCTCCACGTACTTGCTGGCATTGTAATGTGTATGCACAGGAATGAAGTGAGCCGACTTGGTTAATCGGTCAACGATTATCCAAATGGAATAATGCTTGTTGGAAGTCAGGGGTAATCCCGCAATGAAATCCATGCTCACATCTTCCCACTTCCATGCCGGGATTTTCAGGGGTTGCAGCAGCCCTGATTTTCTCATATGATCCGCTTTCACGTGTCTACACGTATCACACTCAGATACGTACTGCGCTACCTCCCGCTTCATCCGTGTCCACCAAAATTTCTTTTTCAAATCTTGGTATATTTTGTTGCTGCCCGGATGAATGGGGTATTTAGACAAGTGAGCTTCATCAAGAATTTTCTTCCTCAGCTCCATGTTCCAGGGTACAACTATGCGGTCATTAAACCACAACGTCCCCTCATCATCCTTCCGGAAACATTTGATTTCCCCGTTGTCTATCCGTCTCCGGAGATGTGCCATACTCTTATCAACCTTCTGAGCTGCAATGATGTCCTCCCTAATGGTAGGGATGAGGGCAAGGTTGTAGAGCGATCCATAAGGAACCAAGTACAAGCTCGGCTCTTCCTCCTCCACCGGTGTAATGGTGAGGTTATGGACATGTGATTTCCGACTCAGCGTGTCGGCAACCACATTCGCCTTGCCGGGGTGGTAATGAATCTCAATCTCATAGTCTTTGATTAGTTCTAACCACCTCCTTTGCCTCATATTCAGCTCCGTCTGGGTGAAGATGTACTTCAAGCTCTTGTGGTCGGTGTAGAGATGCACCAAATTCCCCAGGAGATAGTGCCTCCACATTTTTAACGCCAAAACCACAGCAGCAAGCTCAAGATCATGAGCCGGATAGTGCTGCTCATGGTTCCGAAGGTTGCGTGAACCATATGCAACCACACGTCCTTCCTGCATCAACACGCAGCCGAGCCCAATACCGGACGTATCTCAAAACACGTCGAAGGGCTTGGTTGTATCCGGTTGATCTAAGACCGGGGCTGTTGTGAGATGCTTCACTAATGCTTGGAACGCTCCTTCACATGCCGTCTTCCAAACATATTTTGTTCCCTTCTTTAGCAATTCTGTCATCGGCTTGGCAAGCTTGGAGAAGCTTGGAATGAATCTCCGATAGTATCCCGCTAAGCCGAGGAAGCTTCTGACTTCATGGACTGAAGTGGGAGCTTTCAATTTAAGCACTTGCTCGATTTTGCTTGGGTCAACCGCAATGCCTTCCGCTGAGATAATATGTCCCAAAAATGACACTTGGCTGATCCAAAACTCACATTTGCTGAACTTGGCGTAGATCTTGTGGTCTCGTAATCGTTGAAGAACGATCCTCAAGTATGCGACGTGTTCTGCTTCTGTCTTGGAGTAAACCAAGATATCATCAATGAACACCACCACAAACTCGTCCAGCTCCGGCATGAACACCGAGTTCATGAGATACATGAAATGTGCTGGCGCATTTGTGAGACCAAAAGACATGACGAGATATTCATGTAAGCCATATCTCGTCGAGAAAGCCGTTTTCGGGATATCCTCCGCCCAGATTTTTATTTAATGATATCCAGAGCGAAGGTCCATCTTGGAGAACACACTTGCACCCACAAGCTGATCAAACAGGATGTCAATGCGGGGCAGTGGGTATTTGTTATTTATGGTGACGGTGTTGAGCGGCCGGTAGTCCACACACAGCCTCAAGGTTTCATCCTTCTTCTTTACGAACAGCGCTGAACATCCCCAAGGCGAGGAACTCGGCCTAATGAAACCTTAGCTCAACAGATCATTGAGCTGTTCTTTCAGTTCAACCAGCTCGTTTGGAGCCATTTTGTATGGTCTCCGTGATATGGGCGTAGTCCCGGGTGCAAGCTCAATCTTGAACTCGACATCCCGCTCAGGTGGCATGTCCGGAAGATCATCCGGAAACACATCGGGGTACTCCCAGACTACGGGGATGTCCTCTAACTTGAGAGCTTGAGCATTATTAATTTCTGAAACATTGAATTTCAAATACGTAACACATATCCTACCCTATCTAAAGATATATGATATGAAAATTTTAGATTTTTCTACGGAAAGTTATGCTTGAAAAACAGAACAATCCAGAGAGTGTTTTGAATGTCCTGGTTCTGGACAGTTGACATCCCTCTGGAATTTAAGCCCTCTTAAGGTGTGATTCAGCTCTGGAAGTCTACAACAAAGTTGTAGAGTGCTCAAACACCTTTCCAGAACGATCTCCCACACATCCATTGGCTAAATGATCTGTGAGTTATGCTCTGTTAAAGTTCAGCAAACTTGCTGCCTAAAACAGAGCACTCTGTTTTTCAATCTATTTGACTACACTGATCAACTATTGAATTTTTCTACCTAACCAGGGCCCTAAATTTTGAAACTTAGTGATTTTAATTCCTTGTTATCATTATTTTCCATGCACATGCCTATGATATGTTGGTACTACGTCCCTCACAAAAAGAAAACCCTAACCGGATTATACCGGCATATACGTCTCGATTGTGGCACTAAACGGTCTCTCGCACACGTGTACTACACGGGATACATACGTGGTTAGTACCTGCAGAAGACCACACAATAATGATGCACTCAAATGTTATGTTCATTTCAGGCAGGTCCATATTTGAAAGTAAATACAAACGCATGTATCATTGCCATACGGCCGTCCTTGAGTTAAGCCACGTCTCAAGGTACATGATCGTGTTTTAACACCACACGACGGGGAACCCGAGTAGAGCCCGAACGGGTCATCACGGTTGGGAATTTTATCACCCCAACAGATACCATCTACTGCCCTGCAGGGCACACTGATGGCAAGCACTGCGTATGTCCTCCTGAGCTATTTCTAGACGAACACACTATCGCGTTACTGACCACACGACTTGGTCTCCACTTACTTGCCTAATGCACGCTAGGGATCAGCGTTTCATATGAACTCAGGAACATGAAGAGTCCAAGAGTTTCATATTGACGTCTCACACCAAGCTGTGAGACCAATCCCTGAACCACGTTCCTTGTCAGGGGAGCTAACCGAAATTGAACCGCTTTCGGTGGCGTTCCTTACCATTCTTACCAGAGCGTAGGTGCGTCGTTATATAATTAAAATTCAGAATTATAACACATATGTTAGTCTTGCCACTTTAAGTAACTATGCTAATATAGTCCTTACTTGGGCAAACTACCGAATCCTCACCGTAAACCTAAGTTTTCTCATAATACAATCCTTAATTAATGTGCTATCCCCAATGCTGCTCTGATACCAGTCTGTGGCGGACCGGAATCCGCTCATCTAGGATCGCAGAGGGTGGTGCCGCATGATGCGACACCCAACAGCACACATCATAAGGATACATTGTATTACATTGAAAACCAACTGAAATGTACAAAGTAGTACACTACTCAGTTACAAACTAGTGTTTATATTACACAGCGGAAGTTAAATTTGTACAACTCACGACCGCCAATCTAGCAAAAGTTGGTTGCCCAGCCCTAGGGCAACCCACACTAGCTGCACTCCTCAGCTTAGCGCGGCGTGTACGGCTCCCACTCAGCCGTGGTCCCCGACAGAGGGTAACCCTCGCCGGTGGACTCGTAACCCGAGTCCGTGGGTGGCTCCTCACCTGAAAAACACTTAAGCAGCAACCATGAGCACGATGGCTCAACAAGACTTAACCGACTCACCTAGGCATGAAACTCTACATGTAGGTTACAATGGACATGGGACAGTAAAATTTCAGCAAACGGACACGCCTACAAGTTCGTCCTTAGTTCATCTTTTAGCCACAAGTTAACGGTTCATGAATCTGAAATTTAGTAAGCAGTATTTGGTGGCACACAAGTAGCAATAAAATTTTATCATAACAGCGATATTGAATCATCACATTTCATATATTAGCCTAGGTCACGACTCAGTGAACAAGCGGTACTCGTCACCGCGAGGGACGGTGAATCGACTCAATATACACCCGCAGGGATACCCAAAGAGCACGTCACGTACGCCCACCCGTGGAGCTGCACAGCACGCTCACTCGATGTCGTACGGGACAACCTTTCACCCAACAGCCCAAACGTCGAACCGGTCGCACCGAAACGGACAGGAGGTTCTCTACACGGAGCATCTCTCGATACTACGTTTCCTCACCAAAGAAAAATTCTAAACTGGTATTCCGGCATATATGTGTCAAATGGTGGAACTAAAAACGTCACTCACAAACGATTGCTAAACGTCATGCACTAATGTGGTTAATGTACCTGCAGAAGAACACACAATAACGGTGCACACAAAGGTTTTTAACATTACATGCAGTTCCGTATCATAATAAAAACATACGGTCCGTATCATTGCCATACGGATCGTCCTTGAGTCAAGCCACGTCTCAAGGTACATGGTCGTTCTTTCACACCACACGACGGGGAACCCGAGTAGAGCGCGAACGGGTCATCACGGTTGGGAATTTTATCAACCCAACGGATACCACCTACTGCCTCATGATCGTTGAGGCACGCCGATGGCGAGCGCTGCGTATGTCCCTTTGAACATTGAACGTTCAAGAGTTGCATACTATCGTGTTGCTTACCACACGATGGGGTATTCTCACTTTTGCCTAAAGCACGCTGGAGATCAGCGTTTTCATATGCTCTCAGAACCATGGAAAGGTTCAGAGACTCATATTCACTACCATGCCAAGCCACGGTATATCTTTCCATACTATTGCTCGTATGGCGAGTTACCGCAATTGATCCGCCTGCGGTGGCGTACCTTACCTCTTACCTGACGTCGGAGCGTCGTTACAGAATGTATAACACATAAGTTAGCTTTTCCACCTTCATATCTAGTACTATCATAGACCTTATGTGGGCTTAATGACTAATCCTCACTCGACTACTACTAAATTTTTCAAAATAGGCTCTTTTCAAGCGTGCTATTCCCATTGGGGCTCTGATACCACGCCTGTGGGGACCACCCCGTGGTTCATCCACTCCAAGATCGCATAGGGTGGTGCCGAACGATGCGGCACCCAACAGCACACACGAAAAGAATAAAGAACAACATACAAACTTTTATCTGATATAAACCAGCGGAAGTCTTTTTACAAAACTTATTTATACAGCGGAAGTAATATACATAAGTAGCCTAGACATTTCAACCTAGACATAAGTGATACAAATGAAAAGCTTTATAAAAGATACTTAAGTGCAAACCGGGGCTTGCCTGGTTGCGAGTCAGAGAAGAAGTTAGCTTCTGGTGGTAGGACGTCCAAGGGCTCCGGCTTATCCTCAACTTCGGTCACTATTATGAAATGTAACAAAATATATGTATAAGTATCTAAGAATTATAAGAAGTAAACTTCTATTCATAGCTACTGCTATTTAGGATCCTTAATTGGCTTTGGGATTTTTACAGTGAAGACTAGACCCTCTAAGGATGATCTGAGCAAAATTTGGAGAAATGTCATTGCACATTGTGGTCTCCAAAATTCCCACAAGCACAGGACTTCTCTTAATTTTGAGCCCAAATCAGGAGCTTTGACATAGCTAAAAGTAGAAGAACTGATTATGGTAAGTCTCCATGGTTCTAAAAAAATTTGTTTCACCATTTTTGGAGCTACCATCAGAGAGATATGAATTTTTGAAGTTGGACAGGAGTTCTGAAAAGTTTCTGTTTAAATTTGAATTTTCAAATAAATGCTGAACTTTGGAAGACAATTTGACCTAGCAAATGAACTCCAATGAAGCTAAAATTTTTACTGGAGATCAGTGACTATGAAAAGGACTATCTGCCCAAATTTGGGAATATTTCATAAAGAATTGCTCCTGTAATAAATCCCTAAAGGATTTAATAAAAACAATTCTACAGAAATTTATGGGCATTTTCATAGGAATCAATTTGTTCCTATGTTAAGTACTCCTCATGAGGATTCCAAAAAAATTGGTCTCACCCTTTTTGGAGTTTCCAACACAAAGTTATGGATTTTTCAAACTTGAATAAGTTTCTGTTGGGAATGTACACAGAGACTTAACAGGGGGACCCACTCGTCAGGTCTTGTTTCAACCTCCCGCCAGAGAACGCGCGTGCACACCAGCACAGATCATGGCGTGGCTCGTTCTCCCTCATTTCTCCACCAAATTAGCTCCGGTTTCGCCCTACATGCTCCTGGGAACATGGCGCAGCTGCAGGGCAAGGTTTCCGCGCATGAAAACGACCGAAAACAGGCCGGCACCGGCGGGGTGGCTCGGGAGCTCGGCATCAACACGTTCTTGCGTGTCCGAAGCTTCTCCCTGCGAGATACCTTGCCCTAAAGCATCACCAGTGATTGGGGAACATGGAACGCATGCTAAACCTTGCGGCAAACGGCCGGAAAATAGGGTTCACCAGAGGACCGACCCGTTTTTGCCGCCGCTGGTGATTTCTCGTCGCCCGCGGCGTGTGGTGGATGGTTTGCTGCGGTATTTGGCGTGGGAGGGCGCTAGGATGGTGTGATGCTATGGCTTCAATCGAAGAACAAATGATCATGCATGTTGGACGAATTTCCAGTTTTGGTTTGGGTCGGTTCCTCACGTGTACCGGCGCCAAAACCCAAATTCCGGCGAGCCAGCGATGGGGACGGGAAAGGGGACTGCGGTAGCATGATCTACACACCTTTGCGCACCTTAGGGAGGTGTTGGACGTGCGGGAGAGGCGTTGGAGTGGCTGGAACGCGAGGAGCAGTGAGGTGCGCCGGTGCTCTGTTTTCTTCCGGCGAAGAACGGCTCGGGCACAGCGAGGGGAGCTTGGGGATGAGCTGAGGAGCGGTGTAGCTCGTCGAGGAGGCACCGGCGCAGCTCCTGGTAGACTCAGCTGGTCGCTAAAGCGGCCGAAGGCCGAGCAGCAACGATGACAGCACGGTGCACTGTTTTATCGTGTGAACGCACGAGAGGCTGCGGCACTGAGGGGATTTGCTCGTGCAGGGAAGAAAAGGAACCGTGTTTGAGTTCGGCAGCTGCAGATTTTTACCGAGTAGCAATCCACGGCGCTGAAATCACCTCGGTGGGAAACAGGGGACAGCTGCGTGGCTGCCCCGGTGTGCAACTCGCACAGAAGCAAATTCCTCCACTGTGGTTCATGTCTCACTGCCATGTGGGTCCCACCCCACCTAATAGCTCTGATATTTTTCTCCAATTTAATCCTTTGCTTCCTCCCAAAGTCATGGTTTGAAATATTTGAATTGAAATGATTTGAATTCTAGTGTGGAATTTGAACTGACTTTGGTTATTTGAATTTTAATTAGAATTTGAATTCTCCCCTTTACCTTGCTCCAAAAACATAGCAAACCAGGCCCAAAGTTTCTGATTTTTGGCATGGCTTTAATTCAAATGTGGAGAACACATTTGTGGAACCGGATTTGCAAATTGAAGGAACTGGAATTTGAAACTGAATTTGAAATTCAGATTAGAGGGCTTCTCCTTTTAATCCCAAACAAATATTGAAACTCCTCCAAATGAGCTGAGATTCGGAAGGTTGAATATTTGGTGTATGAAGATCCAAGCTGTGCATTTAGATCTCCATGTTTGAAATTTTTGGGAAGTCTAAACCCTCACTTTGAACTTACGCCATTATAATTCAAAGTTTTTAATTCCCCTCATTTTTCATAAGTGTACATGAGCTGAATTTTGTTGCTACCACTTTTTGGGATTTTACATCCCTCCCCTCTTAAAAAGAATCTCGTCCCGAGATTCTAAAATAAATGCAAAGTGGAAGACTTTACCGGGTATATGATGATAGCAAGTCCGGATAATATGTTCGGAGATAGTCCTTGCTTTCCCATGTCGCCTCATCAGCGGTATGGTTACTCCACAAGACCTTGTAGAACCATAAGGTCCGGTTTCTTGTGGCGCGAGTCTTTTCATCGATAATCCGGATTGGATATTCCGTGTACGTGAGGTCCGGTTGAAGAACTTCTATGTCTCCAGTGCGGATTTCAGCGGAGGGTTTGAGGCACTTCCTCAGCTGAGAGATGTGGAAGACGTTGTGAATGTCTACGAGCGACGCCGGTAAATCCAGGCAATAGGCCACGGGTCCGCATCTTTCAAGACGGCGAACGGACCAATGAACCGCGGTGCAAGCTTACCCTTCAGTCCAAAACGATGAACGCCCTTCATCGGAGATACACTGACATAAACCTGGTCCCCGATGTCGAAGTGGAGAGGGCGGCATCTTTTATCCGCATAGCTTTTCTGACGAGATTGAGCAGCCTTGAGATTGGCTTGTATTACTCGCACTCGTTCTTCAGCCTCATTCACAAGTTCAATACCGTAGATAACTCGCTCGTCGGACTCGCACCAGTTGAGGGGTGTGCGACATTTCCGGCCGTAGAGAGCTTCATACGGCGCCATCTTGATGCTAGCTTGATAGCCATTGTTGTAAGAAAACTACGCCAGCGGCAAATGATCGTCCCAATTCTTGCCGTGGTGGATGGCACAAGCGCGTAGCATGTCTTCCAGCACTTGGTTCACCCGTTCAGTTTGACCATCCATCTACGGGTGATACGCGGAACTTCGGATCAGTTTGGTCCCCAATGACACGTGCAGCTGTTCCCAAAACCGAGAGACAAACAGCGCACCGCGATCTGAAATAATGGAGCGTGGAACACCGTGCAAGCACAAGATCTTTGCAATGTACATCTCCGCATATTGCTTGGCCATGTACTTTGTATGTACGGGGATAAAATGAGCGGACTTGGTTAGTCGATCGACTATCACCCAAATCGAGTCATGCTTGTGAGCGTGATAGGTAACCCGACTATGAAATCCATGCTGATATCCTCCCACTTCCATGCCGGAATGTTCAATGGTTGCAGCTGTCCGGCTTTACGCATATGGTCGGCTTTCACACGCCGACACGTATCACATTCGGATACGTACTTTGCGATTTCTCTTTTCATCCGTGTCCACCAAAACCTGGTTTTCAGATCCTGGTACATCTTGTTGCTGCCCGGATGAATAGAATACTTGGACAGATGAGCTTCATCCAAGATTTTCTTCCGAATCTTCATATCATGGGGCACCACTATACGGTCTTTAAACCATAGAGTGTCGTGTGCATCTCTTCGGAAGCATTTTATTTCTCCATTCTTCATCCTTCTCCGAATGTGCGACATTCCCACGTCTTTCTTCTGAGCTTCCATAATCTCCTCTCGTATTGTAGGTACGAGAGCAAGATTATACAATGCCCCATATGGAACCAAGTACAGACTCGGCTCCTCCTCTTCAAGTGGGGTGATGGACAGACTGTTGACATGGGATTTGCATCTTAATGCATCGGCAACCACGTTTGCCTTTCCGGGATGGTAGTGAATCTCGATCTCATAGTCTTTGATCAGTTCTAGCCATCTCCGTTGCCGCATATTCAGCTCCTTTTGAGTGAATATATACTTTAAACTCTTGTGGTCGGTGTAGAGGTGCACTAAGTTCCTAAGTAAATAGTGCCTCCACACTTTCAATGCCAACACCACAGAAGCGAGCTCAAGATCATGAATCGGATAGTGCTGCTCGTGGTTACGAAGTTGACGTAAGCCATAGTCGACCACTCTTCCTCCTTGCATCAATACGCAGCCAAGGCCGATGCCGGACGCATCACAATATATGTCGAAGGGCTTGGTTGTATCCGGTTGAGCTAACACCGGGGAGGTTGTAAGATGCTTCACTAATGCTTGGAAAGCTTCTTCACAAGATGAGCTCCAAACATATTTGATCCCCTTCTTCAACAGTTCAGTCATCGGCTTAGCAAGCTTGGAGAAGTTCGGTATGAATCTCCGGTAATATCCTGCTAACCCGAGGAAACTCCTGACTTCATGGACTAATGTGGGGGACTTCCATTTCAGCACTTGTTCGATTTTGCTTGGATCAACTGCAATGCCTTCTGCCGAAATAATGTGACCCAGAAATGGCACTTGGCTGATCCAAAACTCGCACTTGCTGAACTTGGCATAAAGCTTATGGTCTGGCAATCGTTGAAGCACGATATGCAAGTGCTTGGTGTGTTCTTCTTCAGACTTGGAGTAAACCAAGATGTCGTCTATGAACACCACCACAAACTTGTCCAACTCCGGCATGAACACTGAGTTCATGAGATACATGAAGTGTGCCGGGGCGTTGGTGAGACCAAAGGACATGACGAGGTATTCATACAACCCATATCTCATCGAGAAGGCCGTCTTCGGAATATCCACTGCTCGGATCTTGATTTGATGATATCCTGAGCGAAGATCCATCTTTGAAAATACACTTGCACCCACAAGTTGATCAAATAATATATTGATGCGGGGCAGTGGATATTTATTCTTGATGGTGACGGCGTTGAGAGGTCGGTAGTCCACACACAACCTCAAGGTTTCATCCTTTTTCTTCACAAACAGCACCGAGCATCCCCATGGCGAGGAACTCGGTCGAATGAAACCCTTCTTCATTAAATCGTTGAGCTGCTCCTTCAGTTCAGCCAGCTCATTCGGAGCCATCTTGTACGGTCTCCGTGAGATCGGTGTCGTCCCAGGTACAAGTTCAATCTTGAACTCGACATTTCTTTTGGGTGGCATGCCCGGAAGATCATCCGGAAAGACATCCGGGTATTCACGGACCACACGAATATCCTCAAGTTTTGTGGCTTCCATGTTATATGTGGCTGGAGCTTCTTGAACCGAACGGTCAAGAATAAGAACATGTGGTTCATGAAGTGGAGAGTTTAAACAAACCACACGTGGAATGATGTCAAGAACAGCACCATGGTGATGTAGCCATGACATTCCTAAAATGACATCAAGTTTTTGACTCTCTAACATGATTAGAGAAGTCGGATATATATTTCCACCCAACTGTAATGGTGCCCTATAGACCATTCTATCAGCTGTTATTTTCCCACCCGGAGAGCATATCAAGTATGAACTATTTGTGGGAATGATAGGCAGTTGATATTTAATAACATAAGACTGACTTATGAAATTATGGGTGGCACCGGAGTCAAACAGTATGACTACGGGATGATCTAGGTAAGAAAACGTACCCGCGAGGACGGGTTCGCCTTCCGGCACGCCTTCGATGGCTAAGTGGTGGACGTTGCCGGGTTTTGGTGCTGGTTTCTTGGGCTGATTGCGGGGCTGATTAGAACCCTGATATGGTGCTGCACCCCTGCCCTGTCGCGGCTCGGGGCAGTCCCTCGAAATGTGCCCGACACGGCCACACGTGAAGCACGTGTAGGGTGTCGGGGTCCCGCTGACTTGAGGACGGAATCCCGGTGCACGCTGCTGAAATGGAGGTGCACGCGGAACCATCCTTTGCTGCTGCTGTTGCGGGGGTGGATACGTCGGTCGGAAACCCGACGCATTATATTGCCGACCGCGGAACTGAGGCGGTCGCGCCGGTGGCTGCCATCTTTGACCGGATGGTGAGCGATACACCACGTGGTATTTCTGTGGTGTTCCACCACTGCTGCTCGCCAATGCGCTGCATTTCCTCTTATCAGAACCGCGCTCGCGCTGGACATTCTCTTGTAGAATCGCGGCATTAACGAGGTCGTTGAATGCACCGCGATTACTTTGGGCGAGATGGACCTTCATCTTTGAATTCAGGCCCCGGAAGAACGCGTTACACTTGTCGCCTTCCGTCCCCACAAATCATGGCGCATACTGCGCCAGCCAGTTGAATAGACTGGAGTACTCATGAGCACTCCTCTCGCCTTGTCGTAGCGCCAGGAACTCCTGGAGCTTCATTTCCATAACACCGGGAGGTATGTAGTAGGCGCGGAACGCCTCCCGGAACTCTGTCCATGTGACGGCATGGCCAGCCGGTAAGGAGGCGGTGTAGTTCGCCCACCAAGTACTGGCTTCTCCTTGAAGCTGTTGTGCTGCGTACAGCGCCTTCTGGTGTTCGGTGCATCGTAGCATCCCGAACTTCGCCTCCAGAGTGCGGATAAAGCTGTCCGCCTCCAAAGGTTCTTCGGCCTCTGTGAAGACCGGTGGATGGGTCGCCAGGAATTCTGAATAAGAACTTTGTTGGGGCTGGCGTTTCCCATTGTCTTGGCGTCCTCCCTGATGGGACGCATTCTGCTGGACCAACATCCGCAGCAGCTCGGTTTGCTCGTTGCGCGAGCCGAGCACTGCGGCGAGAACCTCCGCAAGACTCCTTGGAAGTTCTGGCGGTGGAGGAGGTGGTTGCTGCTGTGTCGTGGTTTGCTCCAGAGGTGGAGACTCATCACCACGAACTTGACTCGGACTTCCCTCCTCTTGTGTGGACCGTGTACGCACCATTCTGCATTCACATCATTCAAATGATCAGCACATGTTGGTTTAGCTCATCCAGTCTATACAATAGTTGCGAGAATGGAATAAACAGTACACATAACAGTCACACATATGGATAAAGTATAAACTTTATACAACATATACATCCCTGGACCGTGTCACACGATCGAGTTCCAAAGTAATGAACTTTAAGGATTAAAAGTCCATTTCGACCATCGTGGTCACCACGGGATGTTAAGTGCGTTAGCATGCGTAATTCCTCGCAATTGTCCTAGACACAAACATGTCCTAACTCGAAATGATATGTCAAATGCATAAACTTTTCGACTCCACTCGTTGTTTTACAACAGCCGCTGGATATCGAAAGGTGAAACTAAATGTTTTTGTTGAAATACAGAAAATTCCAGAGAGCATTTTGGTCTGCCCTGTTTCTTGACAGTACCTACTCATCTGAGATTTTCATCCCCTTGGAGGGAGATTTTGTTCTGGAGCTTTACAGAAAAGTTGTAGAGGACTTCAAAACCTTTCCAGAATGGTATCCCACACCTCCATTGGTTCAACCAATCTTAAGTTATGCCCTGTTCATGTTCAGCAAAATTTCTGCCGAAAACAGGGGAGATTGTTCCTAGTTCTTGAGATTGAATGTATACTCCCAATTGACTCTTAGTTCAATATAGGAGTTTACTAACCCCTAAAGGAAATCCTAAACTTACTTTTGACTCTTTTCTTTGAAAATAAACTTTTATGCAGTCTCGATACTACGTTTCCTCACCAAAGAAAAATTCTAAACCGGTATTCCGGCATATACGTGTCAAATGGTGGAACTAAAAACGTCACTCACAAACGATTGCTAAATGTCATGCACTAACGTGGTTAATGTACCTGCAGAAGAACACACAATAATGGTGCACACAAAGGTTTTTAACATTATAGGCAGTTCCATATCATAATAAAAACATACGGTCCGTATCATTGCCATACGGATCGTCCTTGAGTCAATCCACGTCTCAAGGTACATGGTCGTGCTTTCAGACCACACGACGGGGAACCCGAGTAGAGCGCGAACGGGTCGTCACGGTTGGAAATTTTATCAACCCAACGGATACCACCTACTGCCTCATGATCGTTGAGGCACGCCGATGGCGAGCGCTGCGTATGGCCCTTTGAACATTGAACGTTCAAGAGTTGCATACTATCGTGTTGCTTACCACACGATGGGGTATTCTCACTTTTGCCTAAAGCACGCTAGAGATCAGCGTTTTCATATGCTCTCAGAACCACGGAAAGGTTCAGAGACTCATATTCACTACCGTGCCAAGCCACGGTATATCTTTCTATACTATTGCTCGTATGGCGAGTTACCGCAATTGATCCGCATGCGGTGGCGTACCTTACCTCTTACCTAACGTCGGAGCATCGTTACAGAATGTATAACACATAAGTTAGCTTTTCCACCTTCATATCTAGTACTATCATAGACCTTATGTTGGCTTAATGACTAATCCTCACTCGACTACTACTAAAATTTTCAAAATAGGCTCTTTTCGAGCGTGCTATTCCCAATGCGGCTCTGATACCACGCCTGTGGGGACCACCCCGTGGTTCATCCACTTCAAGATCGCATAGGGTGGTGCCGTGCGATGCGGCACCCAACAGCACACACGAAAAGAATAAAGAACACCATACAAACTTTTATCTGATATAAAACAGCGGAAGTCTTTTTACAAAACTTATTTATACAGCGGAAGTAATATACATAAGTAGCCTCTCATCCTAACTAAGGAAAAGCAGCCGTCCAGCCCGGGGACGCTACACACTAGCAGCATGGAACCGGAGAATCACGGAGGCGTGCAGGGCTCCATCTCGGCTGTGTACCCCGACGGGGGCATTGCCTCATCCTCGGACCCCTCCTCATAGCTCTCACCTGCATACAACTCTAATATTGCAACCGTGAGCACGATGGCTCAGCAAGTCTTAACCGTCAACCCTAGGCATGGAACTCTACATGCAAGGATGTGTAAGATAGGAAAAAGGACTTTGCAATAAAGACACGCCTACATGTTGATCCTTACTTTCAGTTTTATAGAAACAGTTTATTGAGCCTTAGGCAGCCCTCACATCGGAAGTCCACAATCAAACAAGAAACGCTTTCCTCCGATGTGGTGATGCCCAAAGTGGAATATAAACTTAATTAGCTCTATAACTACATCATACAAGGTTTCAAGAAAATAATAGTCCAATACAGCATGTTCATTGTCTTATTTCACTTCTTACTATGTCACAGCGCAGTGAACAAGCGGGTACTCAAATAACCGCGAGGGACGGTGATTGCAATCAAGACACACCCGGATAACACGTCACATACACCCACTTTTAGAAGCGTGATTCCACACCTCTTCCTACTCTGTTGTGTGCAACAACCTTTCAAAGGCAACCCAAATGCCGAGCTGGTCCATCCGTAACGGGCAGGAGGTCCCCGCGTGGAGCGTGACTGTGTCCACCGGCAGATTTACACCTTGCTACCCTCAACCCACTCCTATTTACGGTTGGGTAAGCCTCGGCACCCAGGTTAACCAATTACACCGGTACTGTTCGATACTTGTCCAGCAGGGCCGCAACGGACGGTCCTCAACCGACGCCAACAGGGCTACGCACGTGAGACCTCTGCTCACTGCATCCTATCCCCCCTGCTGGGTCTCATTTTCACAGCTCAAGCCATTTTCTACCTCTTCTCATTACGTGTGATAAGTACTATCTCGCGAGTAGCTTCCAACCACTCGACTTCTACTGAGATCCTAAACATTAGCATGGCATTCTCTACTCGTCGAGTCTGTAAACTATCCAACCCTCCATAGGATTTAAAGGTTATGCAGGTGGGGTTTCAATCACCCTAACTCTAATGCATACATTTCAACCTAGACATAAGTGATACAAATGAAAAGCTTTATAAAAGGTACTTAAGTGCAAACCGGGGCTTGCCTGGTTGCGAGTCAGAGAAGAAGTTTGCTTCTGGTGGGAGGACGTCCAAGGGCTCCGGCGTATCCTCAACTTCGGTCACTATTATGAAATGTAACAAATATATGTATAAGTATTTAAGAATTATAAGAAGTAAACTTCTATTCATAGCTAATGCTATTTAGGTTCCTTAATTGGCTTTGGGATTTTTACAGTGAAGACTAGACCCTCTAAGGATGATCTGAGCAAAATTTGGAGAAATGTCATTGCACATTGTGGTCTCCAAAATTCCCAAAAGCACAAGACTTCTCTGAATTTTGAGCCCAAATCAGGAGCTTTGACATAGCTAAAAGTAGAAGAACTGATTATGGTAAGTCTCCATGGTTCTAACAAAATTTGTTTCACCATTTTTGGAGCTACCAACAGAGAGATATGAATTTTTGAAGTTGGACAGGAGTTCTGAAAAGTTTCTGTTTAAATTTGAATTTTCAAATAAATGCTGAACTTTGGAAGACAACTTGACCTAGCAAATGAACTCCAATGAAGCCCAAATTTTCAGTGGAGATCAGTGACTATGAAAAGGACTATCTGCCCAAAATTGGGAATATTTCATAAAGAATTGCTCCTGTAATAAATCCCTAAAAGATTTAATAAAAACAATTCTACAGAAATTCTGTGCATTTTCATAGCAATCAATTTGTTCCTCTGTGGTACTCCTCATGAGGATTCCAACAAAATTGGTCTCACCCTTTGTGGAGTTTCCTACACAAAGTTATGGATTTTCAAACTTGAATAAGTTTCAGTTGGGAATGTACACAGAGACCTAACAGGGGGGCCCACTCGTCAGGTCTTTCTTCAACCTCCCGCCAGAGAACGCGCGTGCACACCAGCACAGATCGTGGCATGGCTCGTTCTCCCTCATTTCTCAACCAAATTAGCTCCGGTTTCGCCCTACATGCTCCTGGGAACATGGCGCAGCTGCCGGGCAAGGTTTCCGCGCATGAAAACGGCCAAAAACAGGCCGGCACCGGCGGGGCGGCTCGGGAGCTCGGCATCAACGCGTTCTGGTGTGTCCGAACCTTCTCCCTGTGAGCTACCTTGTCCTAAAGCATCACCAGTGATTGGGGAACATGGAACGCATGCTAAACCTTGCGGCAAACGGCCGTAAAATAGGGTTCACCGGAGGACCGACCCGTTTTTACCGCCGCCGGCGATTTCTCGTCGACCGGGGCGTGTGGTGGATGGTTTGCTGCGGTATTTGGCATGGGAGGGCGCTAGGATGGTGTGATGCAATGGCTTCAACCGAAGAACAAATGAGCATGCGTGTTGGACGAATTTCCAGTTTTTGTTTGGGTCGGTTCTTCACGTGCACCGGCGCCAAAACCCAAATTCCGGCGAGCCAGCGATGGGGACGGGAAAGGGGACTGCGGTAGCATGATCTACACACCTTGGCTCACCTAAGGGAGGTGTTGGACGTGCGGGAGAGGCATTGGAGCGGCTGGAACGCGAGGAGCAGTGAGGTGCGCCAATGCTCTGTTTTCTTCCAGCGAATAAAGGCTCGGGCACAGCGAGGGGAGCTCGGGGATGAGCTGAGGAGCGGTGTAGCTCGTCGAGGAGGCGCCGGCGCATCTCCTGGTCGACTCATCTGGTTGCTAAAGCGGCCGGAGGCCGAGCAGCAACGATGACTGCACGGTGCACTGTTTTATCGAGTGAACGCACGAGAGGCTGCGGCACTGAGGGGATTTGCTCGTGCAGGGAAGAAAAGGAACCGTGTTTGAGTTCGGCAGCTGCTGATTTTTACCGAGTAGCAATCCACGGTGCTGAAATCACCTCGGTGGGAAACAGGGGACAGCTGCGTGGCTGCCCCGGTGTGCAACTCGCACAGAAGCAAATTCCTCCACTGTGGTTCATGTCTCACTGCCATGTGGGTCCCACCCCACCTAATAGTTCTGATATTTTTCTCCAATTAAATCCTTTGCTTCCTCCCAAAGTCATGGTTTGAAATATTTGAATTCAAATGATTTAAAATCTAGTGTGGAATTTGAACTGACTTTGGTTATTTGAATTTTAATTAGAAATTGAATTCTCCCCTTTACCTTGCTCCAAAAACATAGCAAACCAGGCCCAAAGTTTCTGATTTTTGGCATGGCTGTTAATTCAAATGTGGAGAACACATTTGTGGGACCGAATTTGCAAATTGAGGGAATTGGAATTTGAAACGTAATTTGAAATTCAGATTAGAGGGCTTCTCCTTTTAACCCCAAACAAATATTGAAACTCCTCCAAATGAGCTGAAATTTGGAAGGTTGAATATTTGGTGTATGAAGATCCAAGCTGTGCATTTAGATCTCCATGTTTGGAAGTTTTGGGAAGTCTAAACCCTCACTTTGAACTTACACCATTATAATTCAAAGTTTTTAATTCCCCTCATTTTTCATAAGTGTACATGAGCTGAATTTTCTTGCTACCACTTTTGGGGATTTTACACATATATCCAATATGCCTTCGGTACGTTCAATACTTGCTCAGCAGGGCCGCACACGGATCGGTCCTCAATCGACACGGACAGAGCTGCACACACAAGACTTCCTCTTGCTGCGCCCTAGCCTCTTCCTAGTCTCATTTTCATTACTAAAGTGATCTCACATCACTCAAACCAATCCTGTGTGTCCCAAGCCTAACTCTCGAGTAGATTCCAACTACTCGACTTGTACCGAAGTCCTATGAATGATTAAGCATAGCATGTCTACTCGAGGACTTAGACACTACCCTCGCTCTGATGGGAAACATCTGGTTATGCATTTGGGGTTTCATCCACCCTACACCTAATGCACATATACATACCTCATACTAAGTATGTAAACAAAGTAAAACTTTGTAAAACGGTTTATTGCAAACCGGGGCTTGCCTTGTTGCTGCTGGTCAGTTGTTAGGGCTTCGTCCGGAAGAAGGAAGTCGAGCACTTCCGGAGTTTCCTCGCCTTCAGTGACTACACGTACACGATATACTATATGTCAATTTAAATGCAATGTTTAGAATTGAATAAGCAATTACTATAACTCTAGCTAGCCCTCCCCTTTGGTTCTGAAATTTTTATGGTGGCTTGGTAGGGTCCTAACCAGAGTCTTGACCAAGTTTCATTTGAAACAAAGTTCATTTGAGCCTTGTACAAATAAAAGCCCATTTGGTCAATATTAGAGCCTCTAAGGAATTCCAAGGGTTTTCATGGCTCCAACCATTACTTTCTGGAAACTAGAATTTGAGATGGTTCTAATGGAATTAGTTTCATGTCATTTGAAGAATTCTAGAGGAAGTTGTGCCCTAAACAAGATTTGAGAAAATCTGAAAAACGTTTCTGTACATTTTCTATTTTCTCAGGGCAGTTCACTTAATCACCCCATTAGGGGGACTAAATAAACTTGGATGGGTCTGAAAATTTTACTGTGTCTCAAGGATTTTCCAATGAACCTCCCATCCAAATTTCAGAATTTTTCCTAAAGTAGTTCTCCAGATAAAATTCCTAACAGTTTAAAATTTAGGGAATTAATTCTGGAAAACTGTTAAGTTTCATGAGCTGAAATTGGTGTTGCTGGAAAGTACTCAAAAACCTAAGTTCAGCAAAATTTGGTTCACTGAATTTGGAGCTTCCTAGCAAAAGTTCTATGCATTTGAAGTTTGATCTAAACTGGAAAATCCTAAAATGTTTAAACTCTGCGGGTGGGGCCCACTCTTTAAACCGGCCCACTGAGAACGCGGCCACACCGCAGCCCACGGGGTTTTACCCGTGCTGCCGCACCGGATCCCAGCCGCAAAGTGGATCCCCGCGCGAGAACAGGGACTGACCGGTGGACCCGGCCCCCCCTTCGTCTACCTCGCGACCTCCCGCGACTTCCGCGGCGGCGCTTCGCCGGAGCTCTCGCCGCCGGCCATCTCGCTGCACGACCTCTGACGGATTTCACTGCCTATGCCTAACTTGGCTCGGAGAACACGCTGGTGCCTCACCGAAGCTCGGCGATGGCCGGAACCATGCCCGCGACGGTGACAGCGACTCTCCCTACTCCGACGATGTTGCCCGAGCTACTCGACGGTTCTTTGTACTTTTTGATCCTAGATGGCCATCGCAAGGTGTAGATCACGTGTGTAGCTCGGTATACCCGGTGATGATCTAATACCCGCGAATTTTTGGATTTGGGATGGCTCGGTCCTAAGAACACCGAAACTTTCCCGGGAAAATTCTCCCCCGACAGTGCATGAAATGATGAACGGTTTGGACTAGCAGGACCAGCTGAGATAATATGTCCCAAAAATGGCACTTGGCTGATCCAAAACTCACATTTGCTGAACTTGGCATAGAGCTTGTGGTCTCACAATCATTGAAGAACGATCCTCAAGTGTTCGACGTGTTCTGCTTCTGTCTTGGAGTAAACCAAGATATCATCAATGAACACCACCACAAACTTGTCCAGCTCCGGCATGAACACCGAGTTCATGAGATACATGAAATGTTCTGGCGCATTTGTGAGACCAAAAGACATGACGAGATATTCATGTAAGCTATATCTCGTCGAGAAAGCCGTCTTCGGGATATCCTCCGCCCGGATTTTTATTTGATGATATCCAGAGCGAAGGTCCATCTTAGAGAACACACTTGCACCCACAAGCTGATCAAACAGGATGTCAATGCGGGGCAGTGGATATTTGTTCTTGATGGTGACGGCGTTGAGCAGCCAGTAGTCCACACACAGCCTCAAGGTTTCATCCTTCTTCTTTACGAAGAGCGCCGAGCATCCCCAAGGCGAGGAACTCGGCCTAATGAAACCTTTGCCCAACAGATCATTGAGCTGTTCTTTCAGTTCAGCCAGCTCGTTTGGAGCCATTTTGCATGGTCTCCGTGATATGGGCATAGTCCCGGGTGCAAGCTCAATCTTGAACTCGACATCCCGCTCAGGTGGCATGCCCGGAAGATCATCCGGAAACACATCGGGGTACTCCCGGACTACGGGGATGTCCTCTAACTTGAGAGCTTCAGCATTATTAATTTCCAAAACTTTGAATTTCAAATGCGTAACACATATCCTACCCTTTCTAAAGATATATGATATGAAAATTTTAGATTTTTCTACTGAAAGTTATGCTTGAAAAACAGAACAATCCAGAGAGTGTTTTGAATGTCCTGGTTCTGGACAGTTGACATCCCTCTGGAATTTAAGCCCTCTTAAAGTGTGATTCAGCTCTGGAAGTCTACAACAAAGTTGTAGAGTGCTCAAACAACTTTCCAGAACGATCTCCCACACCTCCATTGGCTAAATGATCTGTGAGTTATGCTCTGTTAAAGTTCAGCAAACTTGCTGCCTAAAACAGAGCACTCTGTTTTTCAATCTATTTGACTACACTGATCAACTATTGAATTTTTCTGCCTAACCAGGGCCCTAAATTTTGAAACTTAGTGATTTTAATTCCTTGTTATCATTATTTTCCATGCACATGCCTATGATATGTCGGTACTACGTTCCTCACAAAAAGAAAATCCTAACCGGATTATACTGACATATACGTCTCGATTGTGGCACTAAACGGTCTCTCGCACACGTGTACTACACGGGATACATACGTGGTTAGTACCTGCAGAAGACCACACAATAATGATGCACTCAAAGATTATGTTCATTTCAGGCAGGTCCATATTTTAAAGTAAATACAAACGCCCATATCATTGCCATAAGGCCGTCCTTGAGTTAAGCCATGTCTCAAGGTACGTGATCGTGTTTTAACACCACACAACGGGGAACCCGAGTAGAGCGTGAACGGGTCATCACGATTGGGAATTTTATCACCCCAACAGATACCACCTACTGCCCTATAGGGCACGCCGATGGAAGGCGCTACGTATGTCCTCCTGAGCTATTTCCAGACGAACAGACTATCGCGTTACTGACCACGCGACGTGGTCTCCACTTACTTGCCTAATCCACGCTAGGGATCAGCGTTTCATATGAACTCAGGAACATGAAGAGTCTAAGAGTTTCATATTGACGTCTCACACCAAGCTGTGAGACCAATCCCTGAACCACGTTCCTCGTCGGGGGAGCTAACCGAAATTGAACCGCTTTTGGTGGCGTTCCTTACCATTCTTACCAGAGCGTAGGTGCGTCGTTACATAATTAAAATTCAGAATTATAACACATATGTTAGTCTTGCCACTTTAAGTAACTATGCTAATATAGTCCTTACTTGAGCAAACTACGAATCCTCACCGTAAACCTAAGTTTTCCCGTAATACAGTCCTTAATTAATATGTTATCCCCAATGCCGCTCTGATACCAGCCTGTGGCGGACTGAAATCCGCTCATCCAGGATCACAGAGGGTGGTGCCGCATGATGCGACACCAAATAACACACATCATAAGGATACATTGTATTACATTGAAAACCAACTAAAATGTATAAAGTAGTACACTACTCAGTTACAAACTAGTGTTTATATTACACAACGGAAGTTAAATTTGTACAACTCACGCCTGCCTATCTAGAAAAAGTCGGTTGCCCAGCCTAAGGCAACCCACACTAGCTGCACTACTCAGCTTAGCACGGCGTGTACGGCTCCCACTCAGTCGTGGTCCCCGACGGAGGGTAACCCTCGCCGGTGGACTCGTAACCCGAGTCCATGGGTGGCTCCTCACCTAAAAAACACTTAAGCAAGAACCATGAGCACGATGGCTCAACAAGACTTAACCGACTCACTTAGGCATGAAACTCTACATGTAGGTTACAATGGACATGGGACAGTAAAATTTCAGCAAACGGACACGCCTACAGGTTTGTCCTTAGTTCATCTTTTAGCCACAAGTTAACAATTCATGAATCTGAAATTTAGTAAGCAGTATTTGGTGGCACACAAGTAGCAATAAAATTTTATCATAACAGCAATATTGAATCATCACATTTCATATATTAGCCTACGTCACGACTCAGTGAACAAGCGGTACTCATAACCGCGAGGGACGGCAAATCGACTCGATATACACCTGCAGGGATACCCAAAGAGCACGTCACGTACACCCACCCGTGGAGCTGCACAGTACGCTCACTCGATGTCGTACGGGACAACCTTTCACCCAACAGCCCAAACGTCGAACCGGTCGCACCGAAACGGACAGGAGGTTCCCTACACAGAGCATCTCTCTATGCCCGTTAGCAGATTTCCACCTTGCTGCCCTCAACCTACACCTATAAATCGGTGTGCTATGCCTCGACGCCCAGAGGTTTAGGTTACATCGGTTTACCAGGGCCCATATATCCGATATGCCTTCGGTACGTTCAATACTTGCTCAGCAGGGTCGCACACGGATCGGTCCTCAATCGACACGGACAGGGCTGCACACACAAGACTTCCTCTTGCTCCGCCCTAGCCCCTGCCTAGTCTCTTTTTCATTACTAAAGTGATCTCACATCACTCGAACCAATCCCGTGTGTCCCAAGCCTAACTCGTGAGTAGATTCCAACTACTCGACTTGTACCGAAGTCCTATAAATGATTAAGCATAGCATGTCTACTCGAGGACTTAGACACTACCCTCACTCTGATGGGAAACATCTGGTTATGCATTTGGGGTTTCATCCACCCTACACCTAATGCACATATACATACCTCATACTAAGTATGTAAACAAAGCAAAACTTTGTAAAACGGTTTAATGCAAATCGGGACTTGCCTTGTTGCTGCTGGTCAGTTGTTAGGGCTTCATCCGGAAGAAGGAAGTCGAGCACTTCCGGAGTTTCCTCGCCTTCAGCGACTACACGTACACGATATACTATATGTCAATTTAAATGCAATGTTTAGAATTGAATAAGCAATTACTATAACTCTAGCTAGCCCTCCCCTTTGGTTCTGAAATTTTTATGGTGGCTTGGTAGGGTCCTAACTAGAGTCTTGACCAAGTTTCATTTGAAACAAAGTTCATTTGAGCCTTGTACAAATAAAAACCTGTTTGGTCAATATTAGAGCCTCTAAGGAATTCCAGGGGTTTTCATGGCTCCAACCATTACTTTCTGGAAACTAGAATTTGAGATGGTTCTAATGGAATTGGTTTCATGTCATTTGAAGAATTCTAGAGGAAGTTGTGCCCTAAACAAGATTTGAGAAAATCTGAAAAATGTTTCTGTACATTTTCTATTTTCTCAGGGCAGTTCACTTAATCACCCCATTAGGGGGACTAAATGAACTTGGATGGGTCTGAAAATTTTACTGTGGCTCAAAGATTTTCCAATGAACCTCCCAGCGAAATTTCAGAATTTTTCCTAAAGTAGTTCTCCAGATAAAATTCCTAACAGTTTAAATTTAGGGAATTAATTCTGTAAAACTATTAAGTTTCATGAGCTGAAATTGGTGTTGCTGGAAAGTACTCAAAAATCTGAGTTCAGCAAAATTTGGTTCACTGAATTTGGAGCTTCCTAGCAAAAGTTCTATGCATTTGAAGTTTGATCTAAACTGGAAAATCCTAAAATATTTAAACTCTGCGGGTGGGGCCCACTCTTTAAACCGGCCCACTGAGAACGCGGTCACACCGCAGCCCACGGGGTTTTACCCGCGCTGCCGCACCGGATCCCGGCCGCAAAGTGGATCCCCGCGTGAGAACAGAGACTGACCGGTGGACCCAGCTCCCCCTTCGTCTACCTCGCGACCTCCCGTGACTTCCGCGGCGGCGCTTTGCCGGAGCTCTCGCCGCCGGCCATCTCGCTGCACGGATTTTGCCGCCTGTACCTAACATGGCTCGGAGAACACACTGGTGCCCTCACCGAAGCTCGGCGATGGCCAGAACCATGCCCGCAACGGTGACAGCGGCTCTCCCTACTCCAGCGATGTCGCCCGAGCTACTCAGGGCCTTATTTTCGGTATGGTTTGCTCCTACAACTCCGCTGTGGCATGCTGAGCACGAAAATGAGCTCGGCTTGCCATGGAAACGGCCGGAGCTATGCACTCACCGTCGACCTAGGCCCGATATCGGTTGTGACCTGAAAAAATCGATAACCCGAGTCCATACTCGACGGTTCTTTGTACTTTTTGATCCTAGATGGCCGTGGCAAGGTGTAGATCATGTGTGTAGCTCGGTATACCCGGTGATGATCTAATACCCACGAATTTTTGGATTTGGGATGGCTCGGTACTAAGAACACCGAAACTTTCCCGGGAAGATTCTACCCCGACAGTGCATGAAACGATGAACGGTTTGGACTAGCAGGACCAGCACCTTAGGGCGGTTGTTTCTTGTGTTGATCAGTGGGCACGAGGAGGACAGTGTCATCCGGACGCCGGTGACCAGAGGGAGGCAAACTCGGAGCGAGTTGCGGCGGTGGTTTGCGGGCAGAACCGAGACTGCGCGAGGAGAGAAATGAAGCATGGCAGGAGCGCACGGTTTATCCCTTCGGCATGTGATCTTTTCTCCCCCCCCCTCACCGAGCAGGAGCTGGCCTGGCTGAGGCGGTCGGGCGCCGACGCCGTGGCTGGCTGGCGCGCGCTCTCGGCCGAGAGAAAAATCACCCGAAGACTTCAGTGTGAAGGCTACTGACAGGTGGGTCCCTCCCCTCTAATCCTCTTCTACTTTTTCACCTCTGTTTTTGCTGAAAATATCCCCAGCTACTCACAATTGAATGTGAGACTTAACCTCCAAGTCCTTGTTTGAATTTGCTTTACAAAATTTGAAACTGGTTTGGCTAAATTTGCTGCCTGTTTGAACTGAAATTCAAATTCAGTTTTTGAATAATGCAAATTTAGCTCCCGACAAGATGAAGTCCAATGGGGATGAAAATTGGTGGGATAAATCAGAAAAATATGCTGAGTTTGAATATGAAGTCAACTTTTGAATTCAAGTGATGAAAGTTGCTGCAATTTGAATTTGCATTCAAATTGGCCCCTTTTTGAATTGTCTCCAAAAGTGCCTAAAAAAGTATTGGATTTGCATGAACTTTGGCCTGAACCTTCCCAAGACTATTTAAGGTCTAGGGGTGAGCTCAACCTTGCATGTTCATGTGTAGAAATCCTAATTTTTTGGAAGTTAGGGCTTTCCCCTCTAATCACCCTTTTGATGGTGGTTACATGCTCTTCACAAGTGTTCACAAGATATCCACCAAATGAGCTGTGGTGTTGTGAGGTGATGAACAAATTTTTGAAAGTCACTTTCTTGGGCTTTTACACATGGTTCAGGGCGCACGCCTCCGTCCTCCGCCTGTTCACCATTACGGTGACAAGACAGGGCGACAAGCGAGACATCAGAATAGTGGCGCCCAACGGCACTGTGCCGCTCAGCAGAGCGAGAGGACACGGCGACAAGACGGGGACTTCATCATCACCAGCTACCCGGTTAGAGGCGCCCGACATGTCAGGCGGCGTGCCTTAACTCCTACGACAGCGGCTTAACATATAGCTGTAAATGCCTAGCTCATGTATAGGGTACAGAAAGCCTCGGGGCCACCTGTCGGGCCTCGGGCCACATTGTAAGTTCCCCGGCCTTGGGCAATAAAAGGACCGGGGCATCCTCCGGGCAAAGGGTTGGACCCAGCCGACTCACTCTCTCACACGCGGGTTCGCACTCAGGTTCGCAACCCAGCCAACTCACTCTCTCACATGCAGACTCACAACCCTGCAATCTCACACACTCATACGCGCGAGCAATACAACAATCACACCATGTGCGTAGGGTATTACGCTCCGGCGGCCCAAACCACATAAATCCTCGTGTTCATCCTCGCCATTGTGCTCCGACGCTTGAAACCACTAAGTCCCTCCTAAAAAAGAACCTCTGCGGGCTGCTCCAGGGCAGACCGGGGGAAGTGTCGCAGTGAACACTTTGACATTCGGCGCGCCAGGAAGGGGGCTTCTTTATTTTTGAAGCTGTTCGTGAAGCTCACAATGGTGAACATCTAGTCTCTCGGAGGCTCTTCCTGCCCCTCGCGCTGCCAGCAACAGAGGGAGCAGGAAGCCTCATCCCGCTCCAGAGCGGGACCGACTATGCCGGTGGTAGCCCCTACAGGGACGGTGCCCGTTGCCACCCGGCAGCCTTTGGTGGCGACGGCGTCGCAAGGGCCGACCAACGCCAGCCCTGAGAGTGCGCTGCTAGCAGCGTGCGCGCTCCTCCACAACCCCACGAGTGCGGGAGCTTCTCCGTCCGTGGCGGAGCAGTGGCACAATGACGACAACCACCTAGTCATCGCCGCACTCAGCTCGCCGTGCCACTAGAGACGGCGACCAGAGACGGTAGATGCCGTCCAGGACGGCGGCAACCCACTGAAGGCGACGTCCAGGCTCTCCACCGCAGACCTCAGAGCCGAGCTGGACCACCACCGCTGTCAGAAAGAAGATGTCCACGTCACCATCGAGCGACAGCGCGAACGGCGTCGCAACCTCGAGGAGTATGGTACCCGGGTGCCATGCGCCCCATCTATGCGGGCCAGAATCCCGTCAACCCCATCAAGTTCCTGCAGATCTACTCCACGGCCATCCTAGCTGAAGGAGGGGACGAGGTCATCATGGCCAACTACTTCCCCGTGGCCTTAACCGGGTCAGCCCGATCATGGCTCATGAACTTGCCCCAGAAGTTTGTATCCTCCTGAGAAGAGTTGTGCCGTTAGTTCATGGCCAACTTCGGGAGTTCCTACACCCGACCGGGCATGGAGGCCGACCTCCCCCCAACACACGCCAGGGGCTCACCCGGCGTCCAGACATACGACGAAGCCACGCAGAACCAGCTTCTGCATGAAGACGGCCTGGTCTGCCGAACCAGGCAAAGGGGTGAGTCTAGTACCTCGAAGCTTGTGGTCCCGACGGCCATGCAACCATGGCACCCGCCAAGGATCGTATGCGTCATCGGGGACTCCGTGCAACCCGGCGCCCAAGATCCAAAAGCTAGAATAGGACTTGATGCATGGACCATGGAGGTCTGGGCCTACTTGAAGGACAATATCCTTCCTGATGAACATGTATCCGCTAAACGGACCGTTCGTATGGCTAAGAGATACACACTGGTAGATGGGGATCTCTACCGACGTGGCACTGGTAGGGTCCTATTGCGGTGCATAACCCGGGAGGAGGGCTGCGAGCTGCTCGCAGAGATACATGGAGGTGAGTGCGGCGTCTACACTTTGTCCCGCACGCTGGTCGGTAGAGCCTTCCGGCATGGCTACTTCTGGTCGAGAGCTCTCTTGGATGCCGTCGTGCGACAAGGGAAGACGCCCTCTTACATTGATGTAGGGGGTCGAGGCCGCCCTCCCCACAAAAACACGCCAGGGGCTCAGCAGACGTCCAGACATGCGACTAAGCCACGCAGAACCAGCTTCTGCGTGAAGAAATCAACCTCATCGATGAGGCAATGTGGCTAGATACTGTTCGAAATGCGCCACACCGTAGAATGCTCCGACAATGGTACGCGCAGAGTAGACAGTCCAAGGTGGGGCCACTTGATGCCTTGGCTAATACTTTTTTGAGAAGTGGTGGCAAACCCTCCCCTAGCTGGGAGGGTCCCTCGCAAGTATACCGCCTCAGGTGCACCCACCTAGCCACAGGCAATGGGTAAGTTCTATCCTTAACGCAGTGGTAGGATATTTTTTCTTTTTCTCTTTCTTTGTAAAGGTGCCATGGTGTCTAGGAACAGCGCTTAGAACAACTAAGCTCCGGAAGGGCCCTGCTACTCTTGTCATCCGGGGCGGGTCGCTGCCTTCTCGCATGGCATGTTTCCTCCTATCACCCGAAGGAAGCCAGAAATAAGAAAAGTTGTCCTACCCTATGTACCTTATTTATAGTTTGTGCTTGTGTATACATATCAACAGTAAATGACACGCCCGGAGCCTGTCCTACACACTTGTCCTAGGTCCCGTGGCGCTGGAAGGTCTCCTCGCTGAAAGGTTAACGCCCACGGGAGGTCCAGGGTGTGTAGCCTGCTACGCCTGGTTCCATACCCCTAGCATGCACATCCTGCCTCCTCTGCGCTACAACTGAGTACTTTGGGGGCGGGAAAGAACACACCTACGGACAAGTAAAGTAACGAGACCCCGGACATTGCTCCAATACTCTTTACCTGCTTTCTTTCCATAACGCTCCGCCCGTGTGGCCAGTCACTTTTTCTTGTGTTCAACCATAGCAAGAGTTGTGCTATCCTTCTACAGGCGGGTCTGCTTGACATACCTGTGGCGTACCCAGGGTCCCGTGGTTGTCTCATTGCTCGGGGGCCCTATGGCGCCGAATGGTCCCTCCCCTGAAAGGCTTATGCCAGCGGGAGGTCCAGGGTGTGTAGCCTGCTATGCCTGGTTTCGTACCCCTAGCGTGCACACCCTGCTTCTCCAGCGCTACAGCTCGGTACCGGGGAACCTGACGGCTCATACCCCTGAGCAAGGCTTTAACCATGTCCGGGACGACCCACATCAAATTACCCAAGCTCCGTAGCTCGGTTGAGGACCGTAAGCCACAGTAAATCTACCGAACAAGGAGGAGTGACCATAGAGCACGAATACTCCCACTTTCTATCATGCCTGCAGGTCCGCACAGGTCCTTGGCGTCTCGGACCTCCCGGGGAGCCCGATGCTGACGTCCTGCCTCATCCAGTGGACGTCGGACCTCTGCGACGGCGAGCAGAAGACTCGGAGCGCTGGCTACGGCAAGCCAAAGAGAGGGGCCGAACTTCCCTTGGGTACCCTATGCACGTCTAAGTTTTTGCAACTTTCCTTTCAAGCTTGCGTATATTTTTCTTGCCACTCAACGTGTACATAGTTGTGTTTCTCTATCTCGCTCTTGGCCAAAATTATGCTGTCCAGCTACAAGGCGGAAATGCCTGAGGCACCTGTGTTGTCTCTTGACCCCTTAGTTACCTTCCTGCTCGGGTCCCGTGGCGCCAGAATGTCGCCTCCCCCTTCGTAGTGCCCTGCCAGCGAGAGGTCCAGGGTGTGTAGCCTGCTTAGCCTGGTCCTGTACCCTAAGCGTGCACACTCTGTCTCTTCAGCGCAGCACCCAAGTGTTGGGGGGCAGAATGGCAAACCACCCTGGGAAGGATGGCAACCAGGCCCGAACCCTACTACACCGAATTGCCCAGGTTCTGTAGCTTAGCAGAGGACCATAAGCCATAATGGGGCCAGCAAACAGGGAAAATACAACTACACCACACGGTTACCCCTTTCTTCTGGTGATTGTGCAGGCCACGGGGTTCTGGCCCAGAGCTAGTGTCCCCCGAAGGCAAGATCAGAAGACCACCATGCAAGAGAGATGGAGGCCCCACCCGTGGGCTCGCTTACTCCCCCGAGATGGGCACGGGGGCCACTATCGATACCCTCAAGACCGGGTACCCCCGCATGGAAGGTTGAAGATATTCCGGACCTCGCCTCCCCATCGAGGCGGGCCCTGGCAAGGCCACGTGTCCTTGGCCCCGGACCTGGCCTCCCCGTTGAGGCAAGGTCTAGCGCTGCCACGTGTGCCCAGGCTCCATGCCGGACCTCCCCGCTAAGGAGGGCTCTGGAGCCGCCATGTGTCCTTGGCTCCGGACCTAGCCTCCCCGCTTAGGCAAGGTTCGACACTGCCACGTGTCCCCGGGCTCTGGCCGGACCTCCCCGCTGAGGAGGGCTCCGAAGCCACCACATGTCCCATGACCAGCCGTGGGCAGTAAAAACTCTGAAGTAAAGGAAGACGTGCACCGTCCAGTCGCTCATTCAAGACTCACGCCTTCCCCAGAAGCATGGTGCAAGGCGCACGCCTCCGTCCTCCGCGTGTTCACCATTACGGTGACAAGACAGGGCGGCGAGGCATGACAACAGAACAATGCCGCCCAATGGCATTGTGCCGCTCAGCAGAGCGATAGGATGCGGCGACAAGACGGGGACTTCATCATCACCAGCTACCCGGTCAGAGGCGTCCGACGTGTTAGGCTGTGCGCCTTCACTCCTTCAACATCGACGTAACATATAGCTATAAATGCCTAGCTCATGTATAGGGTACAGACAGCCTCGAGGCCACCTGTCAGTCCCTGGGCCACATTATAACTGCCCCCGGCCTTGGGCTATAAAAGGACCGGGGCAGCCTCCGGGCAAAGGGTTGGACCCAGCCGACTCACTCTCACACGCGGGTTCGCACTCAGGTTCGCAACCCAGCCAACTCACTCTCTCACATGCAGATTCGCAATCCTGCAATCTCACACACTCATACGCGCGAGCAATACAACAATCACACCGTGGACGTAGGGTATTACGCTCCGGCGGCCCAAACCACATAAATCCTCGTGTTCATCCTCACCATTGTGCTCTGACACTCGAAACTACTAAGCCCCTCCTAAAAAAGAACCTCCACGGGCTGCTCCAGGGCAGACCAGGGAAAGGGTCGCAGTGAACACTTCGACAGCGGGGAACGGCTGAGTTAGGGTAAAATGAGTAGGGCTGGGTTGGATGGGCTGCTGCTAGTGGGCTGTAGTTTTTTCTTCTCTTGCTCTTTTTTCCATTTTATTTCTACTCCTACTTTTTGTTATATTTAAATATTAGTAAGGCATCGCTTGCCTTACGCCTTACCGCTTAAAAGATAAAAAGGGGGTTTGTCGTCTTACCGCCTTAATAACTATGCTTCTGAGCCTCCTCCATAGCTAAATGGTTCACTCGACCATGCAGGAGACTCTGCTGCTGGGGCGGTTTCTTCTTCTGGCATCTGCTAGCAAAATGACCCATCTCCCCACAAGTGTAACACGGCCCAACAGTCCTGCCCACCTGACCTTTGGTAGTGTTCTGCTGACTCTGCTGAGGAGGTCCTGCTGCACGAGGTGGAAAAGGACGCGACTGTGTTTGCTGAACCTGCTGGCGCTGAGGATAAGTCTGCTGTGTGTGCAGACTGAAAGATGGGGTGGGGTACCTCGGCGGCTGAAATGGTCCCACGAATCAGCCCATCTGTCCTGTCGGCTGTGGTGCAAAGCATGGATGACTGCTGCTGGCTAAAGAGTATCCCTGCCATCCCATCCTCCGCTTTCTGTGCGCCTTAAGCTCAGGCATCTGCTTCTGCATGATGAAAGCTTTATCCACCATCCTCTGGAAACTGTCGTAGTAGCTGGGCAACAGTGCACTCTTCAGCTCCTCATCAAGACCCTGAATAAAGCAATCATGCATCATCTCTCAGTCTTGATCTCCTCAGGCGCGTAGCAAGACAGCTGCGTGAATCTGGTGAGATACTCACGCACTGTCATGCCACTTTATCTCAGACTCATAAACTCCTTGCGCCTCATCTTGATCTCACCGGCTGGTACAAAGTGACTCCGAAAGCTGTGTTTGAACTCCTCCCAAGTGATACTCTGAGGGTCGGTGTGAACAGTTGTGTAGGCTGTCCACCAGTCTGCTGCAGGTCCCCCTAGCTGGTGAGCAGCGAGCAAGACTCTCTTGCGGCCCTTACACTGTATCAGCTGCAGCTTACTGTCAATCGTCTTCAACCGATCGACTGCATCCATCAGCTCCACTGGGGTCGAGAAGACGGGAGGCTGAGTACTCTGGAAGTCCCTCAACTTGGACCGAGGCCCAGGCGCCGGTAGTGGTGGAGGTGGAGGAGCTTGATGTATGTTGGCCATGATTTGCGCCAGACTCTGCAAGAGCTAATTCTGCGTGGCCATCATCTGCTGTATCTTCGGTTGAGTAGCTCCCTGGCGAACACCTCGCCCGTTCCAGGCTGTAAACTAGAAGTCTGGAGGCCCATCTTCCTCAGGCACTCCACGGCCACGACCACGTCGTAGTCTCCTACCTGCCATCTGTTATAGACAACACAAAGTCTTAGGACGGAATTACAAAATTATAAAGAAAATCAACTAATAGGCTCATATTCATGCAGCAATCATATCACGCAATCATACAAACATCAATCGTCAACCACTTACACTGGATATTGTCTAAGTGGAACTAAATGTCTTTTTATTATGACAGGGTGACTCCTACTCTCTATAGACCACCGGTTGTCCTCCTTGGTGGTTCTAATAATTTGAACAAGGAAAGAGTGGGGAAGATTTCATTTTTGTAAATAGATAAGTAAAATAAGACGAGGTTTAATGAAATGGAGGTAAGGCACATGAAAACAGAAACTCACGCAAGTTTTATATCGCAATTAGTTTTTAAATTAAAAATACGTCTAGTTCGCGACCGTTTCTAGCTAGCTCGCGCCCTATGGACAGCCTTGGCTCTTATACCACTCTGTCACGCCTGGATTCCTGTAAAAGAAATATAACACACTCCCGTGTATGCCAGGATCAGATATATCATACACAGGACAATTATGAGTAAAATATCATGTTATTATAGCCAAGTGCGGTGTTACATCATCCATTACACGAATGCCTCATGGGACCAAAAAGAGAAGTACATATGGATTCATGTAAAAGAAATATAACATGCTCCCGTGTATGCCAGGATCAGATATATCATACACAGGACAATTATGAGTAGAGTATCATGTTATTATAGCCAAGTGCGGTGTTACATCATCTATTACACGAATGCCTCATGGGCCCAAAAAATAGAAGTACATATGACAGCGGAAAGTAAGAGTGGAACTCCATCACAGGCGTTGTCTGGTGGCACGCGAACCTAGTACTGCATGCCGGGGTCAAAGCAGAAAGTATGAGTTCTAGTGGTGCCAAGTTTTTCTCTTTGGCTGCCTTGTGAGGCTTTCAAGACTGCTTTGATTGCACACAACTATGACACTAGGAACCTTTGGCAATGGTGAATTCCGAAATTAATTTGAGACTAGATAGTCGATTCATTAAACCAAAATTGACGTGACATAACGAGAATGCCAAATACCCGCATCATCATTAACAGTGCCACAAATATGGTTTACTGACTTATTATTAAACTATGAAAGGGAAAAGTGGAACAAGACTCCGCATTCATAGCCTTTACCAAAAAATTGTTCATGCTTTGACACAACTATTTTATTGAATTCTAAAACTACTTTAAACCCATATCTACATAGAAGGGATCCGCTAACAAGATTCTAATTCATAGTAGGGGCATGCTGCATGTTCCTCAGTTGGACAATCTTTCCCGAAGTGAACTTCAAATCAACCATGCCAACACTACGAACAGAAGCATGTGACCCATTCCCCATTAGGACCCTCTACATCTCTCTCAGGAGCGTCCTTAGCCCGAGCCTTCTCCTCAACATCAAGAGATGCTATCAGGTTTTCAACTGATATTTCTTGTCTCTTGTGTTTCAGGGCTGTGGCGAAGTTCCTCCATGAAGGGGGCAACATTGCAACAATACAATGGCCAGCCACAAACTTGTCAGGTAAAAGACACTTGAGGAGATTGAGCTCCCTTGCAAGGCATTGTATCTCATGAGCTTATTCAACTACGGGACGATCTTTAACCATCTTGTAGCCATAAAAATTCTCCATGATATACAGCTCACTGCCTGCATCGGATGCACCATACTTAGCATTAAGTGCATCCTAGAGCTCTTTCCCATCTATGACTGTTAGATAAACATCACAGAGTTTATTGTCAAGAACACTTAAGATACATCCTCGCGGGGCAGAATTGGCTTTCTCAAACTTCGTCTGTTCTTCAGTAGACGAAGGACCTTGAGGTCTATCCTCGGTTACCCAGAAGATCTTAAGTGATGGAAGCCAGAGCGTAGCCTTGACTTGCCACCTCTTGAAGTACACACTAGAGAATTTCTCCGGCCTTAGTGCACCGGCTAAATTCATTATGTTTACCTCAGGAAATTACCTAAATAAGGTTTCTGGATTGTTAGAAGAAAGCGAAAATTTCATGTGAAAATCCGGAAAAATCACGGTCGAAACAACATCGATAAATATCAGCACAGGATTTGGGTGAGAAATTGCACGTACCGATCTGTTGACGGTGGAACCACTGAAGCTGTTGCCGCAAGCGTGAGAAGTCATTGTAGGTGTCGGTGGCGACGATGGGCAGCAGCGCCTGATCTCGGCGGTAGGCGACCCGTGATGAAGAACGTGAGCAGTCGCGCAAAGCGCTTCCCAAAAATCTTATTTGCCCTATCCCGGTGCAGGATCACATGGGCGAGAGGTTCCGGAGACCCGCTCTACCGATCGTCGGTGCACGCCGGCACTCGGGATGGAGTAGGCTACGATGGCGGCGCAATGAAGAGAACGTGAATAGATGGGATCGTGGGATGCCATCTCCCGCCGCGCACATGCGCTATTTATAGAGTCTTCGAGTGGCGGTTCGGTTCTGATCCGGATCCTCGAGATGCGGTTCAATTCTGATCCGGATCCCTGAGATGCGGTTCGGTTGTTGTAGACGCTTCCGTCTCCAACTTGGACTCGATCCAACTCAAAAGCCCAGAATTCAGAGGCCCAAAACCCAAAAGCCCACTCCTCTTCTCACTCATTCAAGGAGTGGAATAACAACCCCCTTATATATGAGGATTCCTTCCCATGTGAGACTAAACAATTAGCACCACTCTCTCTTGAACCAATGGGCCTTTGAGATTTATTTAGAATTATTTCAGAATTATTAATGTGCCTAGCCCAAATTCCAACAATAGTTGCGAAGGAAAAAGTAACTCAGGTTAACATCACCTCTGCGTGCTATGAATTAGCTTCTTTCTCTCATCGTTTGTTCTTGTTGTATAACGCTGTGGCCTCGGATCCCTTAATCCATCTTCCTTCCTAGCTCCCGGCAGCAGATGCTCGTTAGGTGGATGGTAGAAGATCTCTTATTTCCGTTTCCGTTCCATTGAGCATACAACGAAGAGGAGACAAGAGTTAACATATCTAGATTTAACCTAACTCTTGTTCTTAGTAACTGGAGTTACACAATTCCATTATTATATAGATGCAAAACTCTTTAGGGTAGTTTAAATATTTACCCACAAACCCCTAGAGATACGGATTTACAACACTTACTGTCTTCTGCTCCACTTACTTTTCTTCTTGCATCCCCTGCACGTAGTCAGCATAGATCGATCACAGGCAGCGCAATGCCAAGATCCTGCTGTAAATTACGATGCGAGGACAGCCGTTAGCTAGGGCACAGCAGTGCGAAACTCACAAACAGGGAGAGGACCACGCGTGTAGAATTAGCAATAGCCGCAAGGGCTCCGGCTGAGAATGCAAGGGCCAAGGAGACGGTACTGCGTACCGTTGTTCCGTCCGTAGATGGAGTATTTCTGCGTGTGCGGTGTGATTGCTAGGGTATGGCATGCGCTCGGCCACATATACTACACGTCTGCACGTACAAATTAAGGACGCAATAGAAAGGAAGTGCCCGGCATGTCGGGGGTCTAGATTGGACCCGATATGATTATTGTTGTCAATAACGACTAGAATATAACAAACATATGACTGTATGTTTTGCTTTTTTTATGAGAGTTTTTAAGATTTTTCTCCGATGAAAATAGAGGCATCAAAACGAGCCTTTAATTAGTAAAAATAAAGTGTTACTATGTGACAATTACTATGCAAAAGGAAATATTGGTCACAAACACATGTGGTTTTATGATGTTTTGTTTGAGACGATATGCTTCCTGACGTAAATAAGGTGTGTGTAACTACTAGTTCCAAGCATAAAACACCATAAATCAGCCTACTACTATATTGTGACGATCATGCATGTAGCCAACCGTCAAACGTCATAATTTTTTGACATTGGAGGACCGTCATAATACTTTTTTGTATTATGTTTCAAAAAAAGTATTATATCAAGCATGGCCCACTTGTCATGGTTAGCTCCATTGGCTGCTGTTGAGTGGGTCCCACATGTCAATAGCGTTTGGGGAAACAGAAAAAAGAAGATAGGCAGGGGGTGCAACGACGAGAGATTGAACCCGCAACTTATGGTCTATGGCGCTAATCACTTAGCAATTTGTAATGTTATCTAAGTCTGATAGTGATAAAAAATAAGAGTCGTATATTGGGTGACAAAACAAGAAATGTCATGGTTTTAGTGACGAATATAATCATTTCATCACTAAATACAATTACACAAATGATACTTTATTAATTGATTTTCATCACTGTTGCGTCACAGGATTTGGTTTGTGACGAATATTTAGGTTTTGTGACATAAGTAGATCTTCATAGAGAAGGCCAAATTTGTTGAGATTGTCCTGCCCTGCAGCTCACATGCATGGATCAAATATCATGGTAGGAAACACTTTGTATTAAATAAGGCCTAATAAATGGAATACTCCCTCAGTTCTAAATTATTTGACACTAGTTAAGGGCTGCTGAGTTGGGGCTGCTCCGTCAAAGCTTACCTGGATTACCGCTTCTCACCTTTTTCTATTGAATCCTAACATAGCAGTAGACGATGGCTTTGTTCCATGGTTGTGTATGTGAGCCATATAACATATATACCTTATTGATTTGGCCAGGTCCAGCTCAACCGAGCCCATATGTAAGAAAAGCATGCTTGACCAGTGGATTAGTTGGTGACCATGATTGAAAAATAAAGAAGAAGAAAATAAGGCTTATAGTGGAAGCTGAGTTGGAGCTGCACATCAGTAGGGATTGTCGCTTCTTTCTTTTCTGTTTTAAGCTAACAGAACAGTAGACCTAACATCTCTCTGGATGGGTCTATTTTATTTATGCCAGCGCAAGCGAGCGAGGAGCATGCACATGTGTGCCGCGCGTTTGCTCCCACCGATCACACTTCTTTCTTTTAAGTTTTATTGTGACGCTTGGATTTTTGTAAAAGAAACCAAACACACTCTCGTGTATGTCAGGATCAAATATATCATATACAGGACAATAATGAGTAAAGTATCATGTTATTATAGCCAAGTGCGGCATTACATCATCCATTACACGAATGCCTTATGGGCCCAAAAAGAGATGTACATATGATAACAGAAACTAAGTGTGAAACTCCATCACAGGTGCTGTCCGGTGGCACGCCAGCCCAGTACTGCACGCCGGGGTCGAAGCCGTCCTCCTCGTCATCCTCAGCTCCCTCACCGTGTCTTAAGCAGCATATCACAAAGAGGAAGGAAAGCGCCTGAGTACATAGAGCATTCGACAAATGTGAGAAATTATATATGTTATATGGCAAGATTCAAGAAAGGCTAACACAGCTTATGCACTAAGCAATCCTAACCCTAGTGTTGTATTCCCCTGCTAATCATGATAGAGTTACTAGTCCGCTCTTGATCGTGAGCACGACTGTCTATATAGTTTATGACTCTGCAGAGTTTATACCACTACCCACAAGTCGTGATTCCATCGCCCGTCGGCGACTAAGGAAACTTCATCCCTCCGTCTCACACTTCCTTTGGTGAGTGGCCAGGAGTTCACGACGTGACCTTTAAATTACACTACCAAACCCGTGCAGACACGCTAAGGTTTCACCGCTAACGGCATCCTAGAGTCCATTTTACCTCCGACGTAGAGGCCTCATCTTGCGCCACAACAACATCTCTATGGTGTACACAAGGAAAGATAAAAATAACTTAATTGGCTACATTATCCCGTACAAGTTCTTGTGGTGGCACTGTGTAAGCTAGATCACAAGTCTCATGAACCGGTCCTTAGAATCTACGCACGCAACTAACCATGAACCCGAGTCCCGTACACACGGTACCAACTGAGAACCAACCAGCCTGCTAGATTATATATCCATATCAAATCCACATGATCATAATCACTACAGGAAACACGTAACCTTACGACGGCCAAGGTCGGCCGTCGTAAGTTATGTTACTTACGATGGCCGTTGGCCCTAGGCCGTCGTAAGTAGAAGGCCCGTTGTAATTAGGGCTTAACTTACGATGGCCAGAACCCTAAGCCGTCGTCAGTTTCGTGGTTGTCGTAATTAAGGCTTAACTTACGATGGTCACGCACACGGGCCGTCATAAGTGGCGGTTTATATCTGTCGCCGCCGCCCCGGGTTCGGGCTATTCCGCCTGAGCCTCGCAGCCTCCGCCCTGCAGCCGCGCCACCCGGCCCCCGCGCCGCCCGAGCCCCTCCGCCTCCGCCTAGCCGCCAGCCCCCCCCCCCCCCCCCCCCCCCGCGGCGCGGCCCCGGCGTGTCGTCCGACCTCGCGCGACGCGTCGCCTCCGCCCGCCGCCGCCGCTCAGCCCCGAGCCCGCCCCACTTTGCCGTCACACCGAGGTAAGTTTTATTAATCGTATAAATTATTTATTTAGTTCATTTATTAATTAAGTTAGTTACTTTATTAATTAGTTTAGTTAATGAGTTAATTTGTTACTTAATTAGGTTACTTTCTTTCGGTTTAGTTGATTATTAATTGATTATTAGTTTAGTTGATTAGTTAATTTGTTAGTTTATTATTTATTTTATAATTTGGTTACTTAATAAATAGTGGAGATTATTATTTAATTTGTTAACTATATTACTTAGTGAAAATTTAGGTGTAAATTTTAGTTTAGTTTTCTTATTTGAATATTAATTTTTTATTTAGTTTCCTTATTTGAGTATTTAGGTGTAGATTTTCTCTGTTTATTATTTAGTATGTTTATTTGTTAATTATTTATTTTATTTTATTATGTACTTCAAAATTGTTATAAATTTGAGTTTAATTTGATTGCTTGAGTGTATAATATCGACATGTAAATAAACGGGCTTCGGGCCGGCTCAGCCCATTTACGGCCCGACAGTTGGGCCGTCTAAAAGTCAATTTTCTCCATTGTCGCGCTTTAACAAAGTATAGCACCGTCGAGAACCCTCACAACCATTTTCTTCGCGGTTTTGATCCAGAAGCCCATAACAGCGAACATTGGCTCGTATGTCATCACTGGCGGGATCCGATGGAGCATAACTTAGGATGGCTAGCCCACTTAACTGTCTCTCTCTCGTTCTTTCCTCCTGTCTCTTGTTCTTACCTCTCTCTCGTAAATCACTCCAAAAAGTAAGATTCACGTAACCTATACAATATGCGTCACCCGTTTCGGACCGACCCGTCTCATATGTGTTATGCATTTGAGGCGTGTAGGTTCGGAATCGTCCCTTTTGGACAGCCTGGGAGTGACCGAGGGTCGTGCTTATGACGAGACACGGGGTCTGGATTCAGACGAAATTTTGACGGTGCAACCCTAATGCTCTCCGCTGCACCATTATCGGACGTGCAGTTGGAGAACAGCGTTGTTATGCTGCCGAAATTTTGTTTGGATCCGGACCCCGCGTCTCGTTCTAAGAACGCTCCTCTCGGTTTAGGACCTATCCCTTCCAATAGATGTAAAGTGAACGTAATTTCTCTAGCTTTATATTGCAGAGTAAAACATGGGTGAAGACCGCAGTTGGATGTATACTTGTTGGAATAGCAGATCTGGTGGTAACTCAGATGAGTGGCTTGCCAAGACAGATGCTTTTGTAGATCGAGCATTTTCATTGTCAAATATCTATAAGGTGTGGTGCCCATGTATGAAATGTCGTACCAAGTGTTTAGACAAACTGGAACCTTTGATACATTTGTATCGAAACCGTTACACGCCATGTTATGAGGTCTAAACCTTTCATGGCGAGGTAGCTTCTAAAGCTGTACAAGATGTGGAAGAGGACATTGATGATATTACGGGGGATGATAGGATGGATGAGATGCTAGAAGCTATACAACCAGACCTTACGGAGGATCCACCTACAACGGAGGTTGAAGCGTTCTTCGAGCTTCTCAAAGCTTCAGAATAGCCGCTGCATGAACACAAGGAAGTGACCCTTCTCACTTTCATGACTAGACTTATAGCAATTAAGTCTAAGTATTTCTTTTCTAATAACTTTTACAAGGAACTCATCAAAATTATCAGCGATATCCTTCCACGACCCCATAAAGTGCATGAACATGACGGGCAAACCGAAAGACAATAAAAGGCTCGAAAGGATCAGGATGAGTTTTGTAACCTCCAACTCTTGAGCTTTCTGAAAGTGGTGGTAAACCATGTGCTTCCTTCTGTCTTAAAAGAAAGAAGTACTCGAATGGTTAAAAATTTTGAAATTCCGAGATGGTTACGCAGCTAGTCTGAAACGAGCCGTGAATGTGAAAACGGGAAAACTAACTGGATTAAAGAGTCATGTAAAGACTTCTACCTGTTATGTTTCGGGTCTATTTTGACGATGTGGTGTGGAAGGTGCTAGCCGAGGTTAGCCACTTCTATAGATAGATCTGTGCTAAAGAAATCACGATAGAGATGATGAGTAAGTTGGCGAAGGAGATACCGGTATTATTACGTAAGATGGATTTTTTTCCTCCAGGCTTCTTCAATTCAATGCAACATCTCCTTATTCATCTTCCATATGAAGCTAAAGTGGGCGGTCCCGTGCAATATAGGTGGATGTATCATATTGAAAGAGTGCTAAGATATCTAAAAATGGTTCAAAATAGTGTAAAGGTAGAAGGGTGCATCGCCGAAGCATTTACTCTTAAGGAAGTAGGATATTTTTCAAGTGTTTACTTTGCAGTAGAACACAATGTCAATACTTCGGCAATGCGGTACAATATGGATGATCAACCTCCTTGTAGCGATCTCTCCATTTTTTGAACAAGAGGCACTGCAGTTGGTAGTTGCAAATCCTACAACTCTACCGCAGAAGAAAGGAATGCTGCTTTCCCTCTACATGTATGCTAATATAGATGAGATGGAAAAATATTTCGAGTAAGTGTTTGTCCTAAATTTATGCTACTCATCATAAATGGAATAGATCTTTTCTAAAATTTTTCTTTTCATATAGAGAGTTTCACAAATAGAATTGGACACATAATCATCAACCTACGAGCAAACAAGTAGAAGCAATGCGACGAGATGAAATAAACGGAAGACCTAACTTTCTATTCTGGTTTTGTGATCATGTAACATTTTCTTATAACTTACGAGTATTTACAAATTTTTCTTATAACTCACGAGTATTTACCAAGTTTTCTTATAGCTTCATATTTTGGACAGTGCATGAAAGATGCCAATGTCCATGAAGACTTGGGACAACTATCCTACGGATTGGTTAAAGTTAGAAGTTACGGTCGATATGCCGTCAATGGCTTCTGATTCCGTACACCTCAATTTGAATTTCATCGTCCACTCGCGGCAACGTCAAATACCGGGGTTATGACGAGGGCAATCTACTCTCAAGGACATGAAACTAATTACTATGGGATAATTAAAAGAATTCTTGAATTTGCTTTTGCCGGTAATAAGGATCTTCGAGCAGTATTCTCTGACTGTGATTGGTTTGATAACAATCATGGAACTCGACAAAACCAATTTGGCATGGTGGAAGTCAAACACAAGGAACGGCTACGAGGATACGATTCATTTGTTCTTGCTCACCAAGTGGAGCAAGTGTATTATCTACCTTATCCGTGCAAAAAACTAGAAGCTTGGTGGGTGGTACATAAGGTGAATCCTCGTGAGCGGTTATACACTCCAGGAGATGATGGATACTATGATACTAATGAAGTTGATGGGGTTTACCAAGAAGAAGAGTTGCCAGAGTCATTCATCGTCGAGCCTGGTGTAGGACTCGATGACTTAGTTGGAGACGCTCAAGATGTCGAGACTTATGATATGCAGAAACGAAAACGAAAATGAAATCTAGTCCAGGCTCTCAGAAAAGAAGATTGATGGTCTGGTTTACGAAGTAGGGTACATGATCATGACGTTGATGAATTTTGAAATTGATGAAGTAATGTTTTCTTCACTAACTTATCATAAATTTTGTATATTATCTTAGTATATTTATCAATTACTCGTTGCATCATGATGTCGTCGTCAAATGGAAAGGGGAAAGGGAGGAAGGGGTGAGAGGGTTCCTCACCCAGCCCCGGCACTTGGTCTTCTCAGGTACCTTGTGAGGTGCAAGCAGACGCTCTCAATTGATGAGGCACCTTCAAGACTTTCCGGACCGAGTTTTGGCCTTCAAGCGCACGGAGGTAAATTTCAGTTGCCAATCACATTATTTGAAATTATATTTATCAATTATTTTTCTTATGAATCATTTCTTTTTGCAGTCTGACTCAGAGTCTTCTGAGTCGGAGCCTGAGGTTGGGGCTACCTAGCCCTTGGAGCCGGCGAGCGTGGATCCTTCAGTCTCCAGTGGTGACCAGTCGTCCGGGTCACCGGACGTGGTGCTGCTGATGAGGCGACGCACAAGGAGGACCCACTTTGGTGCTTCTCCTCCTGTTCCTCGTGAGCGGATCACCATTCGTCCACTCAGAGACAGGTAAACAAATTATATACTATTAAATATTGGATGTTGTCTGCTGATACATAATAAGTTAACAAATTTTGCAGATCTTGGCACGACTGTTCATTCGCGGGCCATGGACACCACAAGCAGGTTAACTGTGTCATCGGGGCTTTAGTGCGGTTGCACTATCCCGGTGTCATCGACGGTGTCCCTGCTTTGTCATGGGATGACCACGCTCGTGTCCCTCACAAGGTCCACGACACCCTTCAAGGGGCCATGTGGAACGATTTTATGGTAAGTTTAAATGTTTGCATTTTTTACACTCAATTAAATTGTTAATGCGGATTAATCAAAATTTTGTTTTCTTAAAGTTGCGGTACCAGCTAGAGGACTCGAGCAAGAGCATAATGGAGCTCCCGTTTCCTTCGTGGCCGCAGCCGCCACTGGCGCCCTCGTCATAGCCGCCCCCAGCATAGGTACAAATGGCACTGTATAAATATTTAATACTATTAATACAATGAGGGAGATAAAGTGATAGAGAGAGGGGGGAGAGATAGTGAAAGAGATAGAGGGATGGGGAGAGAGTGAAATAGAGAGAGAAGGGAGAGGGGGATGGGGAGAGGGGTACGAGAGCGAGAGAGAGAGAGAGAGAGAGAGAGAGAGAGAGAGAGAGAGATAGGGGAGAGGAGGATGGGGAGAGGGACAACGAGAGCGAGAGAGAGAGAAGGGGGAGGGTATGGGGAGAGGGACAATGAGAGCGAGAGAGAGAGAAAGGAGAGGGGGATGGGGAGAGGGATAACGAGAGCGAGAGAGAGAGAAGGGAGAGGGGGATGGGGAGAGGGACAACGAGAGCGAGAGATAGAGAAGGGACAGGGGGATGGGGAGATGGACAACGAGAGAGAGAGAGAGAGAGAAGGGAGAGGGGGTGGGGAGAGGGACAATGAGAGAGAGGGAGAGAAGGGAGAGGGGGTGGGGAGATGCACAACGAGAGCGAGAGAGAGAGAGAGAGAAGTGACAGAGGGATGGGGAGAGGGACAACGAGAGCGAGAGGGAGAGAACGGAGAGGGGGATGGGGAGATGGACAACGAGAGCGAGAGAGAGAGAGAAGGGAGAGGGGGATGGGGAGAGGGACAATGAGAGCGGGAGAGAGAGAAAAGTGAGAGGGGGTGGGGAGAGGGACAACGAGAGCGAGAGAGAGAGAAAAGTGAGAGGGGGTGGGAGAGGGACAACAAGATCGAGAGAAGGGAGAGGGGATGGGGAGAGGGACAACGAGAGTGAGAGAGAGAGAGAGAAGGGAGAGCGGGATGGGGAGAGGGACAACTAGAGCGAGAGAGAGAGTGAAAGAGGAGTACTGAGAGTGAAAGAGAGAGAGAAAATGAGGGAGATAGAATGAGACATGTCTAACTTTTATTTACTTTGTAGGGTTCACCGATGGAGGCGTAGACTCCATCTCCACAGCTACCAGCACCGAGAGGGACGCGCGAAGACGACTTTCACGACTCCGGAGGTAGTCGTGAGGGGAGTGTGTAACCGTTATGTGTTTTTAGATTTTCTTGGACTTTATGAATGAACTGCCAAATCTGTATTGTATTGTTTTGTATGTGTGAATGCCTGTTTGATTTGAGCCGTCTGGCAACTATGCCAGGGCAGCTAGTTTCAGTTTTTTTAAAAAATTAAAACCATAACTTACGATGGCCTATATACAGGCCATCGTAAGTTAGCCCATGTTCCTTACGACGGCTGCTGTAGTCGTCGTAAGTTAGCTCGAATTACTTACGACGGTCTGGACCTAGCCGTCATAAGTAACCATGTTATTACTTATGACGGCCGGGTTCAGGCCGTCATAAGTGGTATGGCCCATCCCACCACGTGGCCCAGATGCTTACATACTACGACTACGGGCCACCGTCGTAAGTTGCCTAAGGCCGTCATAAGTTGCCTAACTTACGATGGTGGTCGTCGAAAATTACTTAACTTACGACCAAATCCTGACGACGACTAAAAACCGTCATAATTAGACTTAAATCATCATAATTAAGCTAATTATGATGATTTAGACCTTACTTACGACGGTTTGAGCCGTCGTAAGTGAGTCGAATTGCTGTAGTGAATAATAGAATTAAATGTAAAGTTGTCTCTTCCCATCTACTAAGCAGGGCTAAGCATGAAACAACAAACTCAAAACCCAACCATCCCAAATTCAGGCTACAAGGAATAATAAGGAAAAGCTAATAAACTTCCTATAATGTGATTCATATTAAAGACATGCATGCAAACTAACTAAATTCCTAAATAGGAGCAAAGTGGTCAAGGGCACTTGCCTCCAGGAAAGTGTTGTTGGTCAGGAACGTCAAAGTCTTGGGCTTGAAGGTCGAACGTCAGCTCCGGGACTAAATTTATCCACACCATCACATGTGCAAGGAAAATAACGAGAAAATAATAAAATAAGGGCACCAAAACAATCAAACATGATAATTGTATTACATACAAGTCAAATCTACGCAATTAAGTTGTCGTGTGCTCGTTTATTATTCAATTATAGGTTATAAATTACTTATTGTGTGCAAGAAGACATTATGTTATGTATCTTAAATATCAATATGTATTAATAATTATTTAGGATGGTGTTTTATGTAAAAACAGAACCATTAGGGTTTAAAATGTAATATCAGCATGCTACAGGCTTACTTTTGTAAAAACAGAACTAACCAGGGGCTTATTTGCTAATTGCAGCAGGGTCCAGGGGTTAAAATGTAATTCCAGAATATTCTAGTGTTTTTTGTGCAATTACAGCAGGGGTCAGGGGTGTTTTTCATAATATACAGAAATACTCGGGGGCTTATATGTGAATTCAGATTACTGCAGGGTCTAAAAGGCCAAAACAGTGAGCTACAAGATCTAAACTGTCTTTTTACCTGTTTTACGGGGCCTACATGTAAAAACAGGGTTGCAGGGGTGTTTTGGTAATTTTTACAAACCTGTCCAGGGGTAAAATGCTAAAACAGTTATTCAAAGTGCGTCTAAATGCAAAAGCAGATCATCGGGTGTTTTTTGATAAAAATAAAATTATCCAGGGGTCAAAAATATTATTTCCAACATTTCCACAGGCTTAATCATTAATTATAGTAATTACCGGGGCTAAAAATACTATTATATGAAGTTTCAGAGGGTCATATGCAAATTCAAAGCGACTAGGGATGATTTGGTAATTGTTCAGACTAATCCGAGGGGTCAAATGCAAAATCAGAGGGTTACGGGGGTCTATGGGTCAATATTCACTCAATTTTCTTAATTATTAGAGAGCTCAAGGTCAATTCTACAAAAATTAGGGGCTGTTTGCGAGGATTCAAAGAATCTAGGGGCTTTGCGCTAAATGGGTCACGGGAAACAACTAGATTTAACGTGGACCATCGGATCTAACACTACGGCGGGATTTTTATGAAGTGAACCGGTATCGTCAAATCTAATCTCGACCATCCATTCCCGATCGGGTGGCGAGGGTTCAAAATGACGAAAGGGCACACACGTTTTATTTTTGGCCGTTGGCGCGAGATCGGACGGTCCGGGTTTAACCTGACTGATTCCGGCTGCCGGTGGTGACCTCGCGAGGCGGCGCGCCATGAAACCGGGCCAAAGCTTGCTGAAGTTGAACGGATCTACACCTACATGCCGTCCTAAGCATCGCTAGCTAGTGGAAATGAAAATGGGAATCATCGGGAACCCAATTGGGGGTGTTTCGGGACCGAGAAGACGTCGGTGAAGACCCACGGCAAGAGGTGGCGGAGAAGTCCTTCGGTTCCTCGGTGTCGCGACGTCCAGGTGTAGTTTTCTTTGGGTCTTTGTGTCCACAACACGTACTGATGCTCAGTGAAGTCGTTGGTATGGTTAGCTAGTGGAGAAAACAAAGGAAACTAGGAGAGCGTCGGGGAGTGGCGGACATGCTCACCGGAGATCGGCGAGGATAGGGAATTGGTGCGGATCCGTGCCGGAGAAAACCCAAGAAAGGTCGCCAGCATCCCTACGAAGAAACTCGACACATCAGCTCACGGAATCGAGGAGAAACGACGGGGAACTGCTTGGGGTAGCGGCGAACCGAGAGGGAGGCAGCAGGCGCGCATGACTCTCGTTCCTCCGGCAAAATGGGGAGCAGGGGAGGCGAGAGGGGTTGGGGGGTTTGTATAGGCATCTTTGACGTCAGGGAGCGGGGAATCCCGAGGAAGGTTGTTGGAGGTTTGTTGTGTTTTCGTTTCTTGTTCGGTGACCGCGGGAGCGAAAGGCAAGAGAGCCAGTGGAGAAAGGGGAAAGGAGGAGGAAGGAGATGCAAAGCTGAGGCTGATGTGTGGGTCCCACTAGTCAGAGAGAGAGAAAAAGGGTACCCTAGGGGTGGGTTGGGCTAGGGAAAGTTGTGGGCTGCAGAGTTTTGTGGGTTTCGGCCCATGCTGCTAGGATTTTCCATTTTTATTTTTCAATTTCATCTTCTTTGTTTCCAATTTCCATCCAAATTCAATTGTGTTTTCAAAATTTTAAATTTCCTCTATAATTCTTGATGTAAAATAGGGTGTTACAACACTCCTCCCATCAAAAGAAATCTTGACCCAAGATTTAAGAGACTTACATGAAGAGATGTGGAAAATTCGTCTTAAGATCTTCTTCTCTTTCCCATGTAGCTTCCTTCTCACAGTGATGCTTCCATTGCACCTTGCACATGGGGATCTTCTTGTATCTGGTGATCTGCTCCGTCCTCTCAACGATCTTGAGAGGATACTGGGCGTGTGAGAGATCTTACTGCACATCCAAATCATCCATAGGCAACTGCTCCTCAGGTGCTCTCAGGCACTTCTTCAGCCGTGAGACGTGGAACACATCATGCACATCTGACTAGGGATCACAACGGATAAAATATCCACGGATATTGCCCTCATCTACTCGTACCCGTTACACAATATTTGTACCCGAACCCATATCCTTTATCCACAATGGGTAAGAAATGTTACCCTTACCCGTTATCTGCGGATATTTTTTACTCGTGGGTTATCCATTACCCGCTCTTCAAGGCTTACTAATGTAAGTAGTCTAATTAAGTAACCAATTTTCATGATCAAATAATAAACAAATATATAATCTTGCTAGCTCGGAGATATTAAAAAAGTAATGCCCACAAAAATAGTTTCTTTTTCTATGATAATACAAACTTAGTTTGTTATTAATCCACACGTTACATGGAACCCACATGTTATTATTCAGATACGGGTAAGCGGATATGGATATGACATTTCCTTGTCTGATAAAAAATATCCATTGGGTTTTATTCGTTACTTGTACAAATTCCTACCCAAATACATACCCGTCGGGTCGGATATTTGCGGCTAAGCGGGTAATGGATATCCATTGCCATCTCTACATTTGAGAAACGAGGCGACGACTTCAGCTGATATGCAACCTCTCCCCTTTTGCTCAGCACTATGAACGGTCCAATATACCGTGGTGCTAGTTTGCCCTTCAAATTGAATCGTCGAAGCCCTCTGATAGGTGACACTTTAAGGTATACATAATCTCCCACATTAAAAGTCAGCTCTCGACGACGCATGTCCGCATAGCTCTTCTTCCTGGACTGAGCCGTCTTCAAATTCTTGCGGATCACAAGCACCTTCTCTTCAGCATCCCTCAACACCTATGGCCCAAACACCTGTCCCTCTCCTGTCTGATCCCAGAACAAGGGAGTCCTGCATCTCCTGCCATACAATGCTTCAAAGGGTGACATCTTCAATCTTGCCTGGTAGCTGTTGTTATAAGAAAACTCCATATAGGGCAGGTATTTATCCCAACTCTAGCTATTCTTCATGGCACAAGCTCTCAACATATCCTCTAGAATCTGATTAGTCCTCTCTATCTACCCATCTATCTGTGGGTGATATGCTGAGCTGAAGTTCAGATGTGTGCCCATGGATTCTTGTAATTTCTTCCAGAACCTTAAAGTGAACTGTGTGCCATGATCCGACACGATCTTCTTAGGAACCCCGTGATAGCACACAATCCTGTACATATACAACTCAACCAATCTTGTCCCATTATACCGCTCCTTCACTGGGATGAAGTGAGCCACCTTAGTTAACCGATCCACAATCACCCATATAGAGTCATACCTCGACTGAGTCCTAGGCAATACCGCAATGAAATCCATACTGATTTCTTTCAATTTCCACTCTGGTATTGTCAATGACTGAAGCAATCCAGTAGTCCTTTGATGCTTTGCTTCACAAGCTGGCATGTATCACATAGTGCCACGTAATCTGCTACATCACGCTTCATGCCATGCCACCAGTAGCAATCCCTCAGATCTTGATACATCTTAGTACTCCCAGGGTGAATGGAGTACTTTGAATCATGCGCCTCCTTCAAGATCATCTGGTGAATGGCCTGAATGTCAGGCACACAGATCCTCTTCCCAAGCCACAATGTACCTTGCTCATCCTCCCTAAAATTAGGAGCCTTATTCTTCTTCATCAGTTGCTTTATCTCCAGAATCTTCTCGTCATTTATTGTGACCTTCTCGAATATCACGCTCCAGAGTGGAATCCACTCCCATCACCATTAACTCTGTGCTAGTCACCAAGGTGAGATTAAGCTTTGCAAACTCCTCGCACAGCTAGGGCTGCAATGTCGAGGTATTGCAATTCACTTTCCTGCTCAAGGCATCAGCAACAACATTAGCCTTCCCTGGGTGATAGTTAATGGCCACATCGAAGTCATTAATAAGCTCTAGCCATTTGCGATGCCTGAGGTTGAGATCTGGCTATGTGAAGATGTACTTGAGGGTTTTGTGCTCTATATAGATCTCTGTCCTCTTGCCCATCAGATAGTGTCTCCAGAGATTCAGAGCATGTACTACTGCTGCCAGCTCCAAGTCATGCTTCGGGTAGTTCCTTTCGTGCTTCCACAGCTGCCTGGAGGCATAAGCCATGGCACATCCCTCCTGCATAAGGACGCATCCCAAACCCTGCCCAGAAGCATCACAATACACTATGAACTCCTTCTACATGTCTGGCATTATCAATACAGGCGCAGATGTCAATCTTGTTTTAAACTCCTCAAAGCTTGCTTCGCACTCGGACGTCCATCTAAAAATTGCCCCTTTCTCGAGCAACTTCGTGACTGTCTTAGAAATCTTTGAGAACCCCCCCCCCAATAAATCAGCGATAATACCCTGCGATCCCCAAGAAACTTCTGATCTCATCCGAATTCTCTGGCACCTTCCACTTCATCACATCTGCCACCTTGCCTGGATCAGCAGACACTCCTCCCTCAGATATGACGTGTCCCAAGAAAGCGACTTCTTTCAACCAGAATTCACACTTGCTGAGCTTGACATATAATTGACTTTCCCGAAGCTTCTGCAATACCAACCTCAAGTGCTCTGCATGCTTCTCTTCATTATTTGATAAAATAAGAATATCATCAATGAAGGCCACCACAAATGTATCCAAATATTCCATAAATAACTTATTCATAAGGTATATGAAATAAGCTGGAGCATTGGTCAATCCAAAGGACATGAACGTGTACTCATAGAGACCATATCGCGTGACAGAAGTTTTCGGGATGTTCAAAGCTCGAATCTTCAACTGGTGATAGACCAATTGAAGGTCAATCTTAGAGAACACGCATGCCCCTCTCAGTTGATCAAACAAATTCTCAATGCGTGGCAAAGGATACTTGTTCTTGATGGTGACGGCATTAAGGCCTCGATAATTAATGCACAACCTCTGAGTCCCATCTTTCTTTGGCACAAATATGACCCGAGCTCCACAAGGCGAGGAACTGGGATGGATATAGCCTTTGTCCGAAAGCTCTTGGATATGATCCTTGAGCTCCGTAATTGCTTTGCATCCATCCTGTACGGTCTCTTATATATAGGGGTTATGCCAGGCAGTAGCTCAATCATAAACTCAATATCACAATCTAGAGGCATACCTGGCAGCTCATCAGGGAAGACATCTGGGAACTTGCTAACCACACGAATCCCTTCAGTAGTGTCAAGATCATTAAGCTGGATCTTCTCGGTTGGCGCTTGAGTGTAGGCATACTCCACCACGGTTCCGTCAGTGTGAGTCAACCTAACAGTCCTGGTGGCACAATGTACCACATCTCCATACTTGGCCAACTAATCCATCCGTAAGATAATATCAAGGCTTCATGACTCCAACACAATAAGATTTGCCAAAAGATCCACTCCCACTATATTTATGCTCACATTTGGGTATACCTGACTTGTCTTGAACTCACCTCCAGGAGAGGTGACCATTAGCACACGAGACATAGATACTGTCCTCATATCATGTCTTTGTAAAAACTCCTTGGCAATGAAAGAGTGTGTGGCACCTGAATCAAACAAAATAGTAGCCGGGTGAGTGTTAGCAGTAAACGTACCGAACACCACATCTGAAGCCTCTTAAGAAATAGATTTTAAGGCGTTGCGTAAGTGTCGCCTTAGCGAGGATTGAGCGCTAAGGCGCCCCGAGGACGTAAGGCGTCCGTGTTGCCTTAGATCCCGCGTAAGGTGACCGGCGGAGGAAGCCAACGCCATAGGGAAGGGGGGGAGGGAGCACTGACCTTCGCTAGGGAGGCCGCCGGCGGATTGGAGGGGGCGCTGGCGAATCGGATGAAGTCAGCATCAGGGGAGGCCGCCGCTGATCCATGCCAGCCGCATATGGAGTCTGCTCGGAATCCGGGAGGGGGTGGGGCACCGGCGGAGGAAGGCAGCAGGCCGGAGGGAGCGCCGGGTCACAGAGATGTAGCGGCGGCGGCGGCGGTGCCCACGCGATTGCGCGAGGAGATGGGCGGGGAGGCTGGTGGGGAGCGGCTGAGTTAGGGTAAAATGAGGAGATGGGCGGGGGGGTGCTGGTGGGTGTCGATACCCTCAAGACCGGGTACCCCCGCAAGGAAGGCTGAAGACATTCCAGACCTCGCCTCCCCGTCGAGGTAGGCCCTGGCATGGCCACGTGTCCTTGGCCCCGGACCTGGCCTCCACGCTGAGGAAAGGTCCGGCGCTGCCACGTGTGCCCAGGCTCTGTGCCGGACCTCCCCGCTAAGGAGGGCTCCGAAGCCGCCACGTGTCCTTGGCCTGGACCTGGCCTCCTCGCTGAGGCAAGGTCCAGCGCTGCCACGTGTGCCCAGGCTCCATGTCGGACCTCCTTGCTAAGGAGGGATCCGGAGCCGCCACGTGTCCTTGGCCCCGGACCTGGCCTCCCCGCTGAGGCAAGGTCTGGCACTGCCACGTGTCCCCGGGCTCCGGGCCGGACCTCCCTGATGAGCAGGGCTCCGGAGCCGCCACGTGTCCCATGACAAGTCGTGGGCAGTAAAGACTCTGAAGTAAAGGAAGATGTGCGCCGTCCAATTGCTCATTCAAGATTCGCGCCTTCCCCAGAAGCATGGTGCAAGGCGCACGCCTACGTCCTCCGCTTGTTCACAATTACGCTGACAAGACAGGGCGACAAGCCGTGACAGCGGAATAGTGCCGCCCAACGGCACTGTGTCACTCAGCAGAGCGAGAGGATGCGGCGACAAGACGGGGACTTCATCATCACTAGCTACCCGGTTAGAGGCGCCCGGCGTGTCAGGCGGCGCGCCTTCACTCCTCTGACAGCGACGTAACATATAGCTGTAAATGCCTAGCTCATGTATGGGGTACAAACAGCCTCGGGGCCACCTATTTGGCCCCGGGTCACATTGTAACTGCCCTGGCCTTGGGCTATCAAAGGACCGGGGCAGCCTCCGGGCTAAGGGTTGGACCCAGCCGACTCACTCTCTCACACGGGGTTCGCACTCAAGTTCGCAACCCAGCCGACTCACTCTCTCACATGCAGATTCGCAACCCTGCAATCTCACACACTCATGCGCGTGAGCAATACAACAATCACACCATGGACGTAGGGTATTACGCTCCGGCGGCCCGAACCACGTAACTCCTAGTGTTCATCCTCACCATTGTTGTCACACCCGGTTTCTCCGAAGAACAACCGAGTGAATATCACATGTATGCCAGGATCATTTTCTCATACATGTGATGACAAATAGTGAAGCATCATTTATTACAAGCCAGGTGTCGAATATAAATAGGTCTTACAAAGCATACATCTCGATGGACGATAATAAGTTCATAACATGTAAATAAAACAGCAGCGGAAAAATAAATCTTGTGGGCTCCATCACAGGCGTTGCCCGGGGGACTCCATGAACCTAAAATCCTTCTTCGGGTCCATTGATCATTAAACACCACATCATCCCGTTGACCTGAGCAGCAATTTAAACCAACAAATATGCAAGGTTGAGTACCATTGGTACTCAGCAAGTGTGGGAAAGTTATGTCATGCATGGCTAGAGCAAGGAGAGGTTGAACTCATGGTTAAAGCACTACGCAATTAATACCTACCACCTTAGCTTATTAAGCACCTACATTACTACACAGGTGAAATGGTCCCAATCTCCCATCCCATCATCATAATCAAATAACCACAACATCATTTCAAATGTTAAGCTCCCCGCTTAACATCCACAATTTCCATAGTCATCATCCTCTAATCATGAATAAGTCCAAGCCGCTCTTGACCGTGAGCACGGCTGTCATGACAGTTTTGACTCTGCAGAGTTTGCACCACTGTACCCACATGTAGTGATTTCATCCCCCGTTGCCGAGTGGACTAAAAGAACCTCCATTATGCCAGTGGCCACGAACCACATTCACACTTCCCAGGTGTGTAGCTAGGAGATCACTACAAAGCCTTTGCAAAGGGATTCTCGACGAGCGTGGGCCCACTTAGGTTTCACCCCTAACAGCATACAAGAGACTCCAACCCCGCTGCAGTGGCCCCTTCTTGAGCCTTGCGGTTCATATGGTAGTCCAACTGACACCTATTCCCCGCACCATCCAACACACCCATACTACGCCAGGAATACACCTAATTAATTGGCCAAGCTGCCCCATCTCAGCATGTGGTTGGCACGGTAAAGCCAGGTTACATGCTCCATGAACCGGTCCTTAGGATCCAGGCAAGTACTAAACACAAACCCGAGTCTCGTGCACCCAGCACCAACCAAATCATCCAACTTGCTTTGATCCCTACCTCTACATAACTCATAACATCTCATTCAAGAGTATGGTAAATAAACTGATGATCTCATATCCCAATTATCCCATTCTAAGCATGGCTAAGCATAAGTATGTAAATAAATGATATGAGAAAATAAATCCCAATCCCAAGCTACAAGGGAAACAAGGTAATGCAATTCTAGAAAAACTTCCTAGCATGGGTTTCATATTTCCATTGACAATGCAAATAATTCTATCTACACATCCTAGTATAGGATCAAAGTGGTCAAGGACACTTGCCTTCTTCCTGCTGCTCTGGGAATGGATAGTCCTGATCTTGGAAAGGAAGAACTTGCTCTGGAGCAGGTTCTACTCATATCATCACACATAGCAAAAGAAAACAACAATCCATAAGACATAGTTCACACTTTCACTTCATACAAACCACACATTCACATTTATGAAAGTCATTCACATTTCCATGTGTTGTGGTTACTCTATGTGTGTTGATTTTGGGCTTACATGCACTTTTAAACATGTGCATATGATTTCTAACTTTTGTATTCAGATTTATGTTTGTACACTATATATGAATTTCCAATTTAAACAAATTCCTTATATTCAATTGATACACATCTTAGCTACCAAGTTTGCATGGAAGATATTTTCTTACTCCAAATGGGTTTTCAGATCTTCAACCAAATCCTAAACTGAAATCTTTGGATTTTGGAGATTTCATTTATCATTTTCTAGTTATGCATACCTATTTTCCTATATTTTAAGATTTATTTTCTATACCTAATTGTGAACTTTATTATGAAAATTGTAAGACACATCATCTAAACAGAATAGGTTCTGATCTAAAATATTAAATAATATCTTTTTGAACTTCTCCTCTGATGTGAACTATTTTACATTTATTTTACCAATTTTCAGAATTATTTCCTAGCCTAAAAATGTGTTTCTAGATCTAATAAACATGAACACACCCAAACAGATTTCATTTCAGCCTAAAATCTATTTTTAGCTCATTCTAAAGCTTTCCAATTGTTAGTAGAGTTTAAACTTGAATTTACAATGTGTGTGCCTCACCCTTCTAATTTTAAATCTTAATTACATATTCAAATTCCTAAATTTAATATTATATAAGGTTAAAAAGGCAAACTCACCCCCTTAAAGGGTCTATTATATTATTTCATAAATTTCCAGGGGTCTAACTACACATAACAGAGAGGTTTTCCTAATTTTTATTAAGCCCAGGGGCTAAAACTGATTTTTAATTGAATTTACATGAATTTCTGAAGTTCCAGGGGCTAGATTTGAAGTTTCCGGGGCTAGCTCGTATTTTCCGAGATCCCCAGGGGGTAGCGCGTAAGAATCCCGACCTTTATAACGCGGGGCTGACATGGACCGTCCGATTTAAAACAGACGGCTGAGATTATAACGTCGAACCGGTACGCGGGGATTTAAATTCTACCGTGCGATTTAAAATAGACGGCGCACAAGCGGCCACGTCGCTCTCACCGAGCGCGAGCGGCGCTGCCCGGCGGCAGAAGGCGGCGGTTTCACCGGAAAACTTCGGATCTTCGTCTATTCTTCCTAAAACTGGGATTTCATGGCATAGATCGGTAGAGGGTAGGCCGGGGATCTCACCTCGGGGTTTTTCTTGAGCTCGGAGGTCCTGGAAGGTGGTCGGCGACGAGGTCCGAGGTGAATTCATGGCGATGTTCGTCGGCGCTGTGTTTGAAGCGCAAACCACCGAGTTTTCTGCACCTGCGTGATTCCTCGGAGGCGGTGGATCAAGATCAGCGCGTTAGATCAGAAATCCCGGGCGAAGATCGAGAGAAATTGGCCGGAGAAACTCTGGTTCTCACCGGTAAGAAAAATCGGTTGATCGTGGGGGAAAAACGGGGCGATGCCGGCGTTTTTTATAGACGAGGGAGGGCGGCGGGTTTGTTTAGATCGAGTTTGAGTCATCTGGGACCGGGAGTCGGGCTGAGGGACGCAGAATTCCGGGTTGGTTATGATCGCACGCGCCGGAAGAGTCTGGCAGTTGGCGCGAGCGGGAGGTCGGGGATGACAGGCGGGTCCCGAATGTCAGCGACAGTGAGAGGGGGCGTGCGGCTGCGGGCTGGCGCGGGAGTGGGTGGCCGGCTGGTGGGTTTCGGCCCACTGGCCGGGGGGGGTTTGTTTTTTCTTTTTCTTTTTCTTTTTCTTTTCTGTTTTGAGTTTAATTTGAATTCCAATTTGAATTTGAATTTCTGCACCACATGCAATACGTCCAAAATTTTTTAAATTCCCCTCTTAACAGGTTTTGGGGTGTTACAGCTCTACCCCCCTTAAAAGAAATCTCGTCCTCGAGATTGGTGGTTCTAAGAAAACAATTCTGGAAACTGTGCCTTAAGCTCGTCTTCTCGCTCCCATGTGGCTTCCTCTTCCGAGTGATGCTTCCACTGCACCTTGCACATCCGGATTCTTTTATTTCTTGTGAGGCGTTCCATTGTCTCCAAAATCTTGGATGGTTACTCGGCATAAGACAGATCCTCAGCTACGTCAACCTCATTCATGGGTAACATCTCTTCAGGTGTTCTCAAACATTTCTTGAGCTGTGACACATGGAATACGTCATGCACATCCGATAGGCGAGCCGGTAATTCTAGTTGATACGCCACTTCGCCTTTCCTCTCTAGAACTTGAAAGGGTCCGATGTATCGAGGTGATAACTTCCCTTTCACCTTGAACCGACGAAGTCCTCGGATAGGGGACACCTTGAGATAGACATAGTCCCCCACGTTGAAAACGAGCTCTCTTCTTCGTACATCGGCATAGCTCTTTTGTCGTGTCTGTGCTATCCTCAAGTTGTTGCGAATTTCCCTCACTTTCGCCTCGGCTTCTTGTAGTACTTCGGATCCAAACACTTTACTTTCCCCCGTTTGGTTCCAAAATAGGGGAGTTTTGCACTTCCTCCCATACAAAGCCTCAAACGGTGACATCTTCATACTAGCCTGATAGCTGTTGTTATAGGAGAACTCTGCATACGGAAGGTTCTTATCCCAACTCCGATTGTTTTTGAGTGCACACGCTCTCAGCATATCCTCAAGGATCTGATTGGTTCTTTCCGTCTGCCCGTCAGTTTGGGGATGATAGGCAGAACTAAAGTTCAGATGGGTTCCCATGGTTTCATGCAACTTCTGCCAGAAACTTGAGGTGAACTGTGTCCCTCGATCCGACACTATCTTCTTTGGCACTCCATGGTAACACACTATCCTTGACATGTACAACTCCGCCAATTTGGATCCGATGAAGCTTTCTTTCACGGGGATGAAATGAGCTACCTTGGTTAGCCTGTCGATGATGACCCATATCGAATCGTATCCTGATTGGGTCCTAGGCAATCCCACTATGAAATCCATACCGATTTCTTCCCATTTCCATTCAGGCACTTTGAGTGGTTGCAATAATCCCGCGGGTCGTTGATGTTCCGCTTTCACCAACTGACATGTGTCACATAGGGCAACATGTTCCGCGACATCTCGCTTCATGCCATACCACCAATACCTGCTCTTGAGGTCCTGGTACATCTTCGTACTCCCAGGATGAATGGAATAGTCAGAATCGTGAGCCTCCTTCAAAATCAATTCACGGATCTCCTTTACTTCAGGCACACAGATTCTTTTCCCGTGCCATACCGTACCTTGTTCATCCTCTCTGAAACTAGGGGCTTTATTTTCCTTGATGAGTTGTCGGATTTCTTGTATCTTCTCATTATTCTTTTGACCATCGCGTATGTCTTGTTCTAATGTGGAGTCCACTTCCATGGCGATGGCTTCACCACTATTCACCAGGCATAGGTTGAGTCTTATAACCTCCTCCTTCAATTCTGTAGGCATGTTCTTCAAGCTCAACCTATTGACCTGCACTTTCCGGCTTAAAGCATCTGCCACGACGTTTGCTTTTCCAGGATGATAGTTGATGCCCACATCAAAGTCATTGATTAGCTCTAACCATCTCCTTTGTCTGAGGTTGAGATCTGGCTGTGTGAAAATGTACTTTAAACTCTTATGATCCGTATATATCTCTGTCCTCTTCCCCATCAAGTAGTGCCGCCAAATTTTCAATGCGTGTACCACTGCGGCTAGTTCTAGGTCATGTGTAGGATAGTTCTTCTCGTGTTTCCGGAGCTGCCGGGATGCATAAGCCACGACATGCCCTTCTTGCATGAGAATACATTCCAACCCGTTTCCAGAGGCATCGCAGTACACCGAAAAGTTCTTCTACATATCTGGCATAACTAGCACTGGGGCTGTTGTCAATCTTTTCTTTAGCTCCTGAAAACTCGTCTCGCACTGCAGCGTCCATGTGAATGTGATTCCCTTCTCCAACAGTTTGGTGAGGGGTCTCGAGATCTTGGAGAATCCCTCAATAAACCGTCGATAGTATCCAGCCAATCCTAAGAAGCTTCGAACTTCCCCGATATTCTCAGGGGTCTTCCACTTCTGTACATCCTCGATCTTGGCGGGATCTACGGAGATTCCTCCCTCCGAGATGACATGTCCTAAGAAGGGAACTCTCTTCAGCCAAAACTCACACTTGCTCAACTTGGCATATAGTTGGTGTTCTCTCAGCTTCTGCAACACCAACCTTAGATGTTTCTCATGTTCTTCTTCATCTTTGGAGAAGACGAGAATGTCATCTATGAAAACCACCACAAATTTGTCCAGATATTCCATGAATACCTTGTTCATGAGATACATGAAGTATGCCGGGGCATTAGTTAGCCCGAAAGGCATGACGGTGTATTCACACAGTCCGTACCGAGATACGAAAGTTGTCTTGGGAATATCAGTTTGCCTTATCTTAAGTTGGTGGTATCCCGACCTGAGATCAATTTTTGAGAACACACAAGCTCCCCTCAACTGATCGAACAAGTCTTCAATGCGGGGTAATGGGTACTTGTTCTTGATGGTTACCTCATTCAAGGCACGGTAGTCTACGCATAACCTTTGAGTTCCATCCTTCTTGGGCACAAATATCACTGGAGCTCCCCATGGTGAGGAACTAGGACGAATATACCCCTTCTCCGTCAATTCTCTTAAATGATCCTTGAGTTCTCCCAGCTGCTTGGAGTCCATCCGATAAGGTCTCTTGTATATCGGAGCTGTTCCAGGCACTAGCTCAATCGCGAATTCCACTTCACGATCGGGAGGCATACCTGGCAACTCCTCCGGAAAAACGTCTGGGTACTCTCTGATAATCCTGATCTCCTCCACTTTCACCTCAACTTGATTTAATTTAATGTCCCTCCTAGGCTCTTGTATTGTTATGAACCTTACTCTTGTGCCACTAGGGTGAGTTAGTTCCACCGTTCTGGTCGAACAATTGATGATTCCTTTATGTTTGGTCAACTAATCCATGCCCAAAATAATATCTATCCCTTGTGAATCTATCACTATGAGGTTGGCAGTAAATACCACCCCATTAATGTCTAGATTCACCTTGGGACACACTTGTCTTGTCCTTATTTCTCCACCTGGAGAGTTTACTGCTAGCATATGATTCATTTGTGTTGTTGCTAGGTCATGCTTCTTAACAAACCCTTGGGCAATGAACGAGTGGGTAGCACCAGAATCAAACAGCAGGGTTGCAATGTGTAAATTGGCAGGAAACTTACCAACTACCACGTCGGGTGCCTCTTGCGCCTCCTCCATGGTGACGTGGTTCACCCGTCCTCGGATTACATTCTGCTGTTGCGGCTGCACGGGCTTCTTCTTTGGGCACTTATGGGCGTAGTGCCCCACTTCACCACAGTTAAAGCATTGCACCCCAACCTTAGGTGCATGGCCTTTGTTGTCTTGGGGTTGGTTCGGGGGTCCTTGTACTGCTGGTCGAGGTTGATATGCGGGGCGAGGTTGCTGTACAAACTGACGTTGTGGCTGCGTTGGTGCGGACGGAGGCCTGAAGTTCGGGTTGTACCCTCTCGGTGCTGAGTAGGGTACCGCAGCTCGGCTCGTCTGCCCTGCGGGTTGCTGCATCAGACGTGGGCGGGTGTTGCTACCCGAGGCTTGGTGTGACCATCCCCCTTCCTCTTGTTCTCATTTTCCAAGGACTTCAGCTTCCTTTCTACAACAAATGCCCTGTCCACCATCTTTTGGAAACTTTCATACTCGTTGGAGGACATTGCACACTGCATTTCCGCTGTAAGTCCTTCCACAAAGCAGTCCTGTTTCTGCTCATCAGTCTCTATGTCCCGTGGTGCATAACGGGACAGTTGGGTGAATTTAGTGAGGTATTCCCTCACCGTCATGTTTCCTTGCTGCAGCCCCAAGAACTCCTTTCTCTTGTTTTTAAGTTTACCCCTTGGTATGTAATGGTTGCGGAAGCTACGCTTGAACTCTTCCCAAGTGATGTTCTCGGGGTCATGATGGGCGGCCACGTAAGCGGTCCAGCAGTCAGCAACAGGTCCATGCAATTGATGAGAGGCAAACAGCACCCTCTCATACCCTTGGCATTGTATGATCCTCATCTTGCTCTCAATGGTCTTTAGCCAGTCATCTGCCTCCAGGGGTTCAGCAGCACTTGCAAACTTTGGAGGTTGAGTTCCCAGAAACTCACTCAACCTTGGTTGGCGTGGTGCAGCTTGTGGGGGTGGAGCTTGGTGCAAGTTGGCCACCACTTGAGTCAGGTTCTGGATGAGCTGATTTTGATTCTCAAGCATTTGGTGGATGGGATCAACTCCTTCATGGCGACCACCCCTGTCTTGGCCTCCAGAAAGATGAGGGTTGCCGGCCTCATCGTTGTTGTTGGCGGGGTTGGCACCACGACCCTTTCCTCTTCCGGCCATCTATCATGATTAACCAGATGTTAATTTAAAGCATTACGTATTAACTCACCAGTTTTTGCTTGTTTAAACTTTAAGCTTTTGAGAACTTATTTCATTTATATTTCCTGAGGATTTCATGTCTTACGTGAACATAAATGCACTCTCAATTCATATGGGTTCACACACCAAAGCAAAACAACCTGAAGACGAGGTTGTGGACAAACGGCCATGACTTCCACAACTCACGTCACACACCAAGCATTAACACACCATTAACTAAGGTAACGACTCGACTACTCGACATCCTGCTAAACTAAGGGAAGGACTCTACACTACTCGTATCACTGAGCTGGCTCCTCGGGATCTTCCTCATTATTGCGGCTGCCTTCTGACTCCGCTTTGGGTGGGGAGGCTGCTGGTGAAGAAGTGCGACGACGCCTGATCGCCCGGCGATCTGAGGAGTCAGGAGTCCACGTGTCATTCACGGTGACACACAGTTCATTCCCATCTCCTCTTTCTCTCGCCCTCAAGCAGGCTCAAAGCAACGCCTCGGTTTCCTTCAGGGTGTCACGAACATCCTGAAGCTCCTGCTGACACTCCTGCAGTCGAGTGCTGAGCATAGCAGCATCCTCCAAGCACAAGTCCATGTGCTCATGGGAAGTCCCCTGCTGCACTGGCGGGTACTTGTACTCCGTTGTACCACTCTCGCGCTGGAGGACATACATGTACTCAGTCTTGTCCAGGTGACGACGATAGATGTGACTCTGGCAGGTGATTGCCTCCCAAGTGACATCCTTCTCCGCATCGACCTGTGTCGCTCGACAAGCTGGAGAGCGGTGGATCTTGAGCAGCTGATTTTCGTGGATAATCCTCATCTCTGAACTCCATTCTTCCCTCTTCTCACGGATGGTCCTGGTGGAGCTATATTGTATGATTAGCTTGCCCGTATTACCGGCGGCTTGGAGCATACGTCGAAGACGGCGTAACAAGCCTCCTACTGCCAATCCGTAGGAGAGGTACGTCACCGGACGACTCTCCTCTCTCAGGGCAAGGGCCACTCTCTCCCTCCGGTGGACTTGCGGGCGGTGCGGATCATGCGAACCATCTAAGACATAAAGCATTTAAAATTAAGTTAGATAAGATTTTAAACAAAAATCCTATTTTGAATAAAAGTTGGGGTAAGATGAATAAATAAAGTGACCCCATTAAATAACACTTTTCAACCCACACCTTTGTAAAAATAGTTTTTAAGAAAATAGGGTCCTTAAATACGTCCATTTCTACCTAGGTCCACGTTCCTACGGGCAACCTTGGCTCTGATACCACTTCTATCACACCCGGTTTCTCCGAAGAACAACCGAGTGAATATCACATGTATGCCAGGATCATTTTCTCATACATGTGATGACAAATAGTGAAGCATCATTTATTACAAGCCAGGTGTCGAATATAAATAGGTCTTACAAAGCATACATCTCGATGGACGATAATAAGTTCATAACATGTAAATAAAACAGTAGCGGAAAAATAAATCTTGTGGGCTCCGTCACAGGCGTTGCCCGGGGGATTCCATGAACCTAAAATCCTTCTTCGGGTCCGAAGTCTTGATCATTAAACACCACATCATCCCCTTGACCTGAGCAGCAATTTAAACCAACAAATATGCAAGGTTGAGTACCATTGGTACTCAGCAAGTGTGGGAAAGTTATGTCATGCATGGCTAGAGCAAGGAGAGGTTGAACTCATGGTTAAAGCACTACGCAATTAATACCTACCACCTTAGCTTATTAAGCACCTACATTACTACACAGGTGAAATGGTCTCAATCTCCCATCCCATCATCATAATCAAATAATCATAACATCATTTCAAATGTTAAGCTCCCCGCTTAACATCCACAATTTCCATAGTCATCATCCTCTAATCATGAATAAGTCCAAGCCGCTCTTGACCGTGAGCACGGCTGTCATGACAGTTTTGACTCTGCAGAGTTTGCACCACTGTACCCACATGTAGTGATTTCATCCCCCGTTGTCGGGTGGACTAAAAGAACCTCCATTATGCTAGTGGCCACGAACCACATTCACACTTCCCAGATGTGTAGCCAGGAGATCACTACAAAGCCTTTACAAAGAGATTTCCGACGAGCATGGGCCCACTGAGGTTTCACCCCTAACAGCATACAAGAGGCTCCAACCCCGCTGCAGTGGCCCCCTCTTGAGCCTTGCGGTTCATATGGTAGTCCAGCTGACACCTATTCCCCGCACCATCCAACACACCCATACTACGCCAGGAATACACCTAATTAATTGGCCAAGCTGCCCCATCTCAGCATGTGGTTGGCACGGTAAAGCCAGGTTACATGCTCCATGAACCGGTCCTTAGGATCCATGCAAGTACTAAACACAAACCCGAGTCTCGTGCACCCAGCACCAACCAAATCATCCAACTTGCCTTGATCCCTATCTCTACATAACTCATAACATCTCATTCAAGAGTATGGTAAATAAACTGATGATCTCATATCCCAATTATCCCATTCTAATCATGGCTAAGCATAAGTATGTAAATAAATGATATGATAAAATAAATCCCAATCCCAAGCTACAAGGGAAACAAGGTAATGCAATTCTAGGGAAACTTCCTAGCATGGGTTTCATATTTCCATTGACAATGCAAATAATTCTATCTACACATCCTAGTATAGGATCAAAGTGGTCAAGGACACTTGCCTTCTTCCTGCTGCTCTGGGAATGGATAGTCCTGATCTTGGAAAGGAAGAACTTGCTCTGGAGCAGGTTCTACTCATACCATCACACATAGCAAAAGAAAACAACAATCCATAAGACATAGTTCACACTTTCACTTCATACAAACCACACATTCACATTTATGAAAGTCATTCACATTTCTATGTGTTGTGGTTACTCTATGTGTGTTGATTTTGGGCTTACATGCACTTTTAAACATGTGCATATGATTTCTAACTTTTGTATTCAGATTTATGTTTGTACACTATATATGAATTTCCAATTTAAACAAATTCCTTATATACAATTGATACACATGTTGGCTACCAAGTATGCATGGAAGGTATTTTCCTACTCCAAATGGGTTTTCATATCTTCTACCAAATCCAAAACTGAAATCTTTGGATTTTGGAGATTTCATTTATCATTTTCTAGTTATGCATACCTATTTTCCTATATTTTAAGATTTATTTTCTATACCTAATTGTGAACTTTATTATAAAAATAGTAAGACACATCATCTAAACAGAATAGGTTCTGATCTAAAATATTAAATAATATCTTTTTGAACTTCTCCTCTGATGTGAACTATTTTACATTTATTTTACCAATTTTTAGAATTATTTCCTAGCCTAAAAATATGGTTCTAGATCTAATAAACATGAACACACACAAACAGATTTCATTTCAGCCAAAATTTATTTTTAGCTCATTCTAAAGCTTTCCAATTTTTAGTAGAGTTTAAACTTGAATTTACAATGTGTGTGCCTCACCCTTTTAATTTTAAATCTTAATTACATATTCAAATTCCTAAATTTAATATTATATAAGGTTAAAAAAGGCAAACTCACCCCATTAAAGGGTCTATTATATTATTTCATAAATTTCCAGGGGTCTAACTACACATAACAGAGGGGTTTTCCTAATTTTTATTAAGCCCAGGGGCTAAAACTGATTTTTAATTGAATTTACATGAATTTCTAAAGTTCCAGGGGCTAGATTTGAAGTTTCCAGGGCTAGCTCGTATTTTCTGAGATCCCCAGGGGGTAGCGCGTAAGAATCCCGGCCTTTATAACGCGGGGCTGACGTGGACCGTCCGATTTAAAACAGACGGCTGAGATTATAACGTTGAACCGGTACGCGGGGATTTAAATTCTACCGTGTGATTTAAAATAGACGGTGCACAAGCGGCCACGTCGCTCTGACCGAGCGCGGGCGGCGCTGCCCGGCGGCGCGCAGCGGCGGAAGGCGGCGATCTCGCCGCAAAACTTTGGATCTTTGTCTATTCTTCCTAAAACTGGGATTTCATGGCATATATCGGTAGAGGGGAGGTCGGGGATCTCACCTCGGGGTTTTTCTTGAGCTCGGAGGTCCTGGAAGGCGGTCGGCGACGAGGTCCGAGGTGAATTCACGGCGATGCTCATCGGCGCTGTGTTTGAAGCGCAAACCACCGACTTTTCTGCACCTGCGTGATTCCCCGAAGGCGGTGGATCAAGATCAGCGCGTTAGATCAGAAATCCCGAGCGAAGATCGAGAGAAATTGGCCGGAGAAACTCTGGTTCTCACCGGGAAGAAAAATCGGCTGATCGTGGGGGAAAAATGGGGCGATGCCAGCGTTTTTATAGACGAGGGAGGGCGGCGGGTTTGTTTAGATCGAGTTTGAGTCGTCTGGGATCGGGAGTCGGGCTGAGCGACGCGGAATTCCGGGTTGGTTACGATCGCACGCGCGCGGAAGAGTCCGGCGGTTGGCGCGGGCGGGAGGTCGGGGATGACAGGCAGGTCCCGCATGTCAGCGAGAGTGAGAGGGGGCGCGCGGCTGCGGGCTGGCGCGGGAGTGGGTGGGCCGGCTGGTGGGTTTCGGCCCACTGGCCGGGGGGTTTGTTTTTTCTTTTTCTTTTTCTTTTTCTTTTCTGTTTTGAGTTTAATTTGAATTTGAATTTCTGCACCACATGCAATACGTCCAAAAAATTTTAAATTCCCCTCTTAACAGGTTTTGGGGTGTTACAATTGTGCTCCTACGCTTGAAACCACTAAGTCCCTCCTAAAAAAGAACCTCCGTGGGCTGCTCCAGGGCAGACCGGGGGAAGTTTCACAGTGAACACTTCGACATTTGGCGTGCCAGGTAGGGGGCTTCTTGGTTTTTGAAGCTGTTCGTGAAGCTCACAATGGTGAACATCCAGTCTCTCGAAGGCTCTTCCCGCCCCTCGTGCCGCCAGCAGCAGAGGGAGCAGGAAGCCTCATCCCGCTCCAGAGCAGGACCGACTACGCCGGTGGCAGCCCCTACAGCGACGGTGCCTGTTGCCACCCGGCAGCCTTCAGTGGTGACGGCGTCGCAAGCGCCGACCGACGCCAGCCCGGAGAGTGTGCTGCTAGCAGCATGAGCGCTCCTCCACACCCCCCTCCCCCCGAGCACGGGAGCTTCTCCATCCGTGGTGGAGCAGTGGCGCAACGACGACGACCACCTAGTCGTCGCCGCACTCAGCTCGTCGTACCACCAGAGACGGTGACCAGAGCCGGTACAGCTGCCATCCAGGACGGCAGCAACCCAATCGACGGCGATGTCCAGGCTCTCCATCGCAGACCTCAGAGCCGAGCTGGACCACTGTCAACGTCAGAAAGAAGATGGTCGCGTCACCATCAAGCGACAGCAAGAACGGTGTCGCAACCTTGAGGAGGAGTATGGTACCCGGGTGCAATGCACACCATCTATGTGGGCCAGAACCCCGTCTCCCCAGGCTCAATGGGAGGATGCATGGCTTTGGCCCCGCACCTTTGTATCGCGGTGTGGCCGCGTAGGTTCCAGCCGCACTTGCCAGAGAAGTTCGACGGGACAGTCAACCCCATCGAGTTCCTGCAAATCTACTCCATGGCCATCCTAGCTGCAGGAGGGGACGAGGTCATCATGGCCAACTACTTCCCCGTGGCCTTAACCGGGTCAGCCAGGTCATGGCTCATGAACATGCCCTAGGAGTCTATATCCTCCTGGGAAGAGTTGTGCCGTCAGTTCACGGCCAACTTTGAGAGTTCCTACACCCAGCCGGGCACGGAGACCGACCTCCACGCCCTGCAGCAGCAACTGGGAGAGTCGCTGCGCTCCTTCATCCAGCGTTACTCCTGGGTTAGGAACACCATCCCCCGCATATCGAACGCCTCCGTCATCGCCGCCTTCCGGCAGGGCGTCCGCGACAAGAAGATGCTCGAGAAGTTGGCCACGCACGATGTGCAGGACGTCTCCGAGCTCTTCAGCTTGGCGGACAAGTGCGCTAGAGCCGCAGAGGGCCGCAACTGGCACACACCGCCCGGCAAGGGGAAGTCCAGTGGCTCCGCCACTGGAGCCGCATTCCAGAGCAGCGGCAAGAAGAAGAAGACCGGCGGCAGGGACAAGCCGCTGGCAAGAAGAAGAGCAGCTGCAGGGAGCCAGGGCCGTGCCTAGACAAGCGCCCACGACCGTCGTCCGCTGGCGGCGACGGTCAGTGGTGCCCGATGCACAATACCGGCAGTCATGGCGCTAGCAATTGCCGCGAGATCAAAAAGCTCGTGGAACATTTCCGTGAGCTGCAACAGCAGCGGCCGCGCCATGATGATGCACCCTTCCGTCAGCGGGAGGGCAAACAAAAGGCCAAACCTGAGGTCAGCGCTGAGCAGGGTATGGAGTATCAAGGCGGCGAGAGGGCGTTGAAAGCCATCTATGGCCACTCCGACTCCGACTCCAGCAACCACAATGAGTGTCGCAAGCCGCTCTATGCCTAACCAGGCGTTCACCCCCCTCCGTTGTGCGACAAGGGAAAACACCCTCTTACTTTGGTGTCGGGGGTCGAGGCCGACCTCCCCCCAACACACGCCAGGGGCTCACCTGACGTCCAGACATACGACGAAGTCACGCAGAACCAGCTTCTGCATGAAGACGGCCTGGTCTGCCAAACCAGGCAAAGGGGGCGAGTCTAGCACCTCGAAGCTTGTAGTCCCGGTGGCCCTGCAACCATGGCGCCCGCCAAGGATCGTATGCAACACCAGGGACTCCGTGCAACCCGGCGCCCAAGATACAAAAGCTAGAATAGGACTTGATGCATGGACCACGGAGGTCTGGGCCTACTTGAAGGACAATATCCTTCCTGATGAACATGTATCTGCTGAACGGACCATTCGTATGGCTAAGAGATACATACTGGTAGATGGGGATCTCTACCGGCGTGGCGCCGATAGGGTCCTATTGCGGTGCATAACCCGGGAGGAGGGCTGCGAGCTGCTCGCAGAGATACATGGATGTGAGTGCGACGTCTACGCTTCGTCCCGCACGCTGGTTGGTAGAGCCTTCCGGCATGGCGCCTACTGGCCGAGAGCTCTCCTGTATGCCGTCGTGCGACAAGGGAAGATGCCCTCTTACATTGGTGTAGGGGGTCGAGGCCGCCCTCCCCACAAAATATGCCAGGGGCTCAGCAGCGTCCATACATGTGACGAAGCCACGCAGAACCAGCTTCTGCGTGAGAAATCAACCTCGTCAACGAGGCAATGTGGCTCGAGACTGTTCAAAATGCGCCACACCGCAGAATGCTCCGGCAATGGTACGCGCAGAGTAGACAGTCCAAGGTGGAGCCACCTCATGCCTTGGCTAATACTTTTTTAAGGAGGGGTGGCAAACCCTCCCCCAGCTGGGAGGGTCCCTCGCAAGTATGTCGCCTCAGGTGCACCCACCTAGCCACAGGCAATGGGTAAGTTCTATCGTTAACGCAGTGGTAGGATATTTTTTCTTTTTCTCTTTCTTTGTAAAGGTGTCATAGTGTCTAGGAACAGCGCTTAGAACAGCTAAGCTCCGGAAGGGTCCTTCTACTCTTGTCATCCGGGGCGGGTCGCTGCCTTCTCGCATGGCCTGTTTCCTCCTATCACCCGAAGGAAGCCAGAAATAAGAAAAGTTGTCCTAACCTGCGTACCTTCTTTATAGTTTGTGCTTGTGTATAAGTATCAACAGTAAATGGCATGTCTGGAGCCTGTCCTACACAGTTGTCCTAGGTCCCGTGGCACTGGAAGGTCTCCTCGCTGAAATATTAACGCCCACGGGAGGTCCATGGTGTGTAGCCTGCTATGCTGGTTCCATACCCCTAGCGTGCACATCCTGCCTCCCCTGCGCTACAACTGAGTACTTGGGGGGCCGGAAAGAACACACCTACGGACAAGTAAAGTAACCAGACCCCGGACATTGCCCAAATACTCTTTACCTGCTTTCTTTCCATAACGCTCCGGTCGTGTGGCCAATCACTTTTTCCTGTGTTCAACCGTAGCAAGAGCTATGCTATCCTTCTGCAGGTGGGTCTGCTTTACGTACCTGTGGCGCACCTAGGATCCCGTGGTTGTCTCATTGCTCGGGGGACCTATGGCGCTGAATGGTCCCTCCCCTGAAAGGCTTACGCCAGCGGGAGGTCCAGGGTGTGTAGCCTGCTATGCCTGGTTCCGTACCCCTAGTGTGCACACCCTGCCTCTCCAGCGCTACAGCTCGGTACCGGGGAACCTGACGGCTCATACCCCTGAGCAAGGCTTTAACCATGTCCTGGACGACCCACATCAAATTACCCAAGCCTCGTAGCTCGGTTGAGGACCGTAAGCCATAGTAAAGCTACCGAACAAGGAGAGTGACCAGAGAGAACGACTACTCCCACTTTCTGTCATGCCTGCAGGTCCGCACAGTCCTTGGCATCTCGGACCTTCCGGGGAGCCCGATGCTGATGTCCTGCCTTATCCAGTGGACGTCGGACCTCTGCAGTGGCGAGCAGAAGACTCAGAGCGCCGGCTACGGCAAGCCAAAGACAAGGGCCGAACTTCCCTCGGGTACCCTATGCACGTCTATATTTTTGCAACTTTCCTTTCAAGCTTGCGTATATTTTTTCGTGCCACTCGACGTGTACATAGTTGTGTTTCTCTGTCTCGCTCTTGGCCAAAATTATGTTGTCCAGCTACAAGGCAGAAACGCCTGAGGCACCTGTGTTGTCTCCGGACCCCTTAGTTACCTTCTTGCTCGGGTCCCGTGGTGCCAGAAGGTCGCCTCCCCCTTAGGAGTGCCCTGCCAGCGAGAGGTCCAGGGTGTGTAGCCTACTTAGCCTGGTCCTGTACCCTAAGCGTGCACACTCTGTCTCTTTAGCGCAGCACCCAAGTGTTAGGGGCCCGGATGGCACACCACCCTGGGAAGGATGGTAACCAAGGTCCGAACACTACTACACCGAATTGCCCAGGTCTTGTAGCTTAGCAGAGGACCATAAGCCATCATGGGGCCAGCAAATAGGGAAAATACAACTACATGGCACGGTTACCCCTTTCTTCTAGTGATTGTGCAGGCCACAGGGTTTTGGCCTAGAGCTGGTGTCCCCCCAAGGCAAGATCAGAATACCACCATGCAGGAGAGATGGAGGCCCACCCGCGGGCTCGCTTACTCCCCCGAGATGGGCACGGGGGCCACTGTCGATACCCTCAAGACCGGGTAACCCCGCGTGGAAGGTTGAAGACATTCCAGACCTCGCCTCCCCGTCGAGGCGAGCCCTGGCATGGCCACGTGTCCTTGGCCCCAGACGTGGCCTCCCCGCTGAGGCAAGGTTCAGCGCTGCCACGTGTGCCCAGGCTCCGTGTCGGACCTCCCCGCTAAGGAGGGCTCCGGAGCCACCATGTGTCCTTGGCTACGGACCTGTCCTCCCTGCTGAGGCAAGGTCCGGCACTGCCACGTGTCCCCAGGCTCCTGGTCGGACCTCCCTGCTGAGGAGGGATCCGGAGCTGCCACGTGTCCCATGACCAGTCGTGGGCAGTAAAAACTCTAAAGTAAAGGAAGGCGTGCACCGTCTAGTCGCTCATTCAAGACTTGCGCCTTCCCCAGAAGCATGGTGCAAGGCACACGCCTCCGTCCTCTGTGTGTTCACCATTACAGTGACAAGACAGGGCAGCGAGGCGTGACAGCGAAACAATGCCGCCCAACGGCACTGTGCCGCTCAGTAGAGCGACAGGATGCGGCGACAAGACGAGGACAACATCATCACCAGCTACCCGGTCAGAGGCGCCCGGCGTGTTAGGCTGCGCGCCTTCACTCCTTCGACAGCGACGTAACATATAGCTGTAAATGCCTAGCTCATGTATAGGGTACAGGCAGCCTCGGGGCCACCTGTCGGGCCCCGGGCCACATTATAACTGCCCCGGCCTTGGGCTATAAAAGGACCGGGGCAGCCTCCGGGTAAAGGGTTGGACCCAGCCAACTCACTCTCTCACACGCGGGTTCGCACTCAGGTTCGCAACCCAGCCAACTCACTCTCTCACATGCAGATTCGCAACCCTGCAATCTCACACACTCATACGCGCAAACAATGCAACAATGACACCGTGGACGTAGGGTATTATGCTCCGGCGGCCCGAACCACGTAAATCCTCATGTTCATCCTCGCCATTGTGCTCCGACGCTCGAAACCACTAAGCCCCTCTTAAAAAAGAACCTCCGTGGGCTGCTCCAGGGCAGACCGGGGAAAGTGTCGCAGTGAACACTTCGACAGTGGGGAACTGCTGAGTTAGGGTAAAATGAGTTGGGCTGGGTTGGATGGGCTGCTGCTAGTGGGATGTAGTTTTTTCTTCTCTTGCTCTTTTTTCATTTTATTTCTACTCCTACTTTTTGATATATTTAAATATTAGTAAGGCGTCGCTTGCCTTACGCCTTACTGCTTAAAAGATAAAAAAGGGGGTATGTCGCCTTACCGCCTTAATAACTATGCTTCTGAGCCTCCTCCATAGCTAAATGGTTCACTCGACCATGCAGGAGACTCTGCTGCTGGGGCGGCTTCTTCTTCTGACATCTGCTAGCAAAATGACCAATCTCCCCACAAGTGTAACACAGCCCAACAGTCCTGCCCACCTGACCTTTGCTAGTGTTCTGATGACTCTGCTGAGGAGGTCCTGCTGCACGAGGTGGAAAAGGACGCGGTTGTGCTTGCTGAACCTGCTGGCGCTGAGGATGAGTCTGCTGTGTGTGCAGACTGAAAGATGGGGTGGGGTACCTCGGCGGCTGAAATGGTCCCACGAATCAGCCCATCTGTCCTGTCGGCTGTGGTGCAAAGCGTGGATGACTGCTGCTGCCTGAAGACTATCCCTGCCATCCCATCCTCCGCTTTCTGTGTGCCTCAAGCTCAGGCATCTGCTTCTGCATGACGAAAGCTTTATCCACCATCCTCTGGAAATTGTCGTAGTAGCTGGGCGACAGTGCACTCTTCAGCTCCTCATCAAGACCTTGAATAAAGCAATCATGCATCATCTCATCGGTCTTGATCTCCTCAGGCGCGTAGCAAGACAGCTGCGTGAATCTTGTGAGATACTCACGCACTGTCATGCCACTTTATCTCAGACTCATAAACTCCTTGTGCTTCATCTTGATCTCTCTGGCTGGTACAAAGTGACTCCGAAAGCTGTGTTTGAACTCCTCCCAAGTGATATCTGAGGGTCGGTGTGAACAGCGGTGTAGGCTGTCCACCCTGCTGCAGGTCCCGCTAGCTGGTGAGCAGCGAGCAAGACTCTCTTACGGCCCTTACACTGTATCAGCTGCAGCTTACTGTCAATCGTCTTCAACCGATCGTCTGCATCCATCGGCTCCACTGGGGTCGAGAAGACGGGAGGCTGAGTACTCTGGAAGTCCCTCAACTTGGACCGAGGCCCAGGCGCCAGTAGTGGTGGAGGTTGAGGATCTTGATGTATGTTGGCCATGATTTGCGCCAGACTCTGCAAGAGCTAATTCTGCGTGGCCATCATCTGCTGCATCTTCGGTTGAGCAGCTCCTTGGCGAGCACCTCGCCCGTTTCAGGCTGGAAACTAGAAGTCTGGAGGCCCATCTTCCTCAGGCACTCCACGGCCACGACCACGTCCTAGTCTCCTACCTGCCATCTGTTATAGAAGCACAAAGTCTTAGGACGGTATTACAAAATTATAAAGAAAATCAACTAATAGGCTTATATATATATATATATATATATATATATATATATATATATATATATATATATATATATATATATATATATATATATAAGAAACCCTCTATATGCATGCAGCAATCATATCACACAATCATACAAACATCAATCATCAACCACTTACACTGGATATTGTCTAAATGGAACTAAACGTCTTTTTATTATGACAGGGTGACTCCTACTCTTTATAGATCACAGGTTGTCCTCCTTGGTGGTTCTAATAATTTGAACAAGAAAAGAGTGGGGAAAATTTCATTTTTGCAAATAGATAAGTCAAAAAAGACGAGGTTTAATAAAATGGGGGTAAGGCACATGAAAACAGAAACTCACGCAAGTTTTATATCGTAATTAGTTTTTAAATTGAAAATACGTCTAGTTCGCGAATGTTTCTAGGTAGCTTGCGCCCTACGGACAGCCTTGGCTTTGATACCACTATGTCACGTCTGGATTCCTATAAAAGAAATATAACGCACTCCCGTGTATGCCAGGATCAGATATATCATACACAGAACAGTTATGAGTAAAGTATCATGTTATTATAGCCAAGTGCGGTGTTACATCATCTATTACACGAATGCCTCATGGGCCCAAAAAGAGAAGTACATATGGATTCCTGTTTAAGAAATATAACACGCTCCCGTGTATGCCAGGATCAGATATATCATACATAGGACAATTATGAGTAAAGTATCATGTTCTTATAGCCAAGTGTGGTGTTACATCATCCATTACACGAATGCCTCGTGGGCCCAAAAAGAGAAGTACATATGACAATGGAAAGTAAGAGTGAAACTCCATCACAGGCGCTGTCTGGTGGCACGCCAACCTAGTACTGCAGGCCGGGGTTGAAGCAGAAAGTATGAGTTCTAGTCGTGCCAAGTTTCTCTCTTTGGCTGCCTTGTGAGACTTTCAAGACTGCTTTAATTGCACACAACTATGACACTTAGAACCTTTGGCAATGGTGAATTCCGAAATTAATTTGAGACTAGATAGTCGATTCATTAAACCAAAATTGACGTGACATAACGAGAATGCCAAACACCCGCATCATCATTAATAGTGCCACAAATATAGTTTACTGACTTATTATTAAACTAGGAAAGGTAATAATGGAACAAGCCTCCGCATTCATAGCCTTTACTAAAAAATTGTCCATGCTTTGATACAACTATTTAATTGAATTCTAAAACTACTTTAAACTCATCTCTACACAGAAGGGGGCCGCTAACAAGATTCTAATTCATAGTAGGGACATGTTGCATGTTCCTCAGTTGCACAATCCTTCCCGAAGTGAACTTCAAATCGACCATGCCAACACTATGAACAGAAGCATGTGACCCATTCCCCATTAGGACGGAGGAATTCCGAACGAACTGGTAAGAAGCAAACATAGACATGTCAGAACATACATGAATATTAGCACCCGTGTCAAACCACCAATTTGGTGTTTGAGAAACAGAAAGGACGGTACAAGAATTATCGTACCCATCCGCATTGCTAGACGTCACAATGTTGACATTCTTTTTCCCTCTGCGGTCTGCCCTATCAGGACAGTCTTTGGAAAAGTGCTTGTGCTCGCCACAGGTATAACAACCCTCATTGGCTTTGTTTGACTTCGTCTTCTTAAAATAAGTAGTTTTATTTGGCTTGAATTGAGACTTGTTGTTCCCTTTGTTCTTGGCATTGGGTTTTTGCACCATATTCACATTGGCGCTCGATTGACCCTCTACATATCTCTCCGTAGCGTCCTTAGCCCGAGCCTTCTCCTCAACATCAAGAGATGCTATCAGGTTTTCAACTGATATTTCTTGTCTCTTGTGTTTGAGGGATGTGGCAGAGTTCCTCCATGAAGGAGACAACTTTGCAATAATACAATGGCCAGCCATAAACTTGTCAGGTAAAAGACACTTGAGGAGATTGAGCTCCCTCGCAAGGCATTGTATCTCATGAGCTTGTTCAACTACGGGGCGGTCTTTAACCATCTTGTAGTCATAAAAATTCTCCATGATATACAACTCACCGCCTGTATCGACTGCACCATACTTAGCATTAAGTGCATCCGAGAGATCTTTCCCATATATGACTGTTAGATAAACATCACAGAGTTTATTGTTAAGAACACTTAAGATACATCCTCGCGAGGCAGAATTGGCTTCCTTGAACTTCGTCTGTTCTTCAATAGACAAAGGACCTTGAGGTCTGTCCTCAGTTACCCAGAAGATCTTAAGTGATGGAAGCCAGAGCGTGGCCTTGACTTGTCACCACTTGAATTACACACTAGAGAATTTCTCCGGTCTCGGTGCATCGGCTAAATTCATTATGTTTACCTCAGGAAATTACCTAAATAAGGTTTTTGGATTGTTAGAAGAAAGCGGAAATTTCATGAGAAAATCCAGAAAAATCACGGTCGAAACAACAGCGATAAATATCAGCACAGGATTTGGGCGAGAAAATTGCACGTACCGATTTGTTGTCGGAGGAACCACTGAAGCTGTTGTCGCAAGCGTGAGAAGTCATTGTAGGCGTCGGTGGCAACGATGGACAGCAGCGCCCGATCTCGGCGGTAGGCGACCCGTGATGAAGAACGCGAGCAGTCGCGCAAAGCGCTTCCCAAAAATCTTATTTGCCCTATCCCGGTGCAGGATCACATGGGCGAGAGGTTCCAGAGACCTGCTCTCCCGATCGTCGGTGCACGCTGGCACTCGGGATGGAGTAGGCTACGATGGCGGCACAAGGAAGAGAACGTGAATAGATGGGATCGTGAGATGCCATCTCCCGCCGCACACATGCGCTATTTATAGAGTCCCCGAGAGGCGGTTCGGTTCTGATCTGGATCCCCGAGATGCGGTTCGGTTGTTGTAGACCCTTCCGTCTCCAACTTGGACTCGGCCCAACTCAAAAGCCCAGAATTCAGAGGCCCAAAATCCAAAGGCCCACTCCTCTTCTCACTCCCTCAAGGAGTAGAATAACAACCCCTTATATATGAGGATTCCATCGCTTCAACTTCCCACGTGGGACTAAACAATTAGCATCACTCTCTCCTGAACCAATGGGCCTTTGAGATTTATTTAGAATTATTTCAGAATTATTAATGTGCCTAGCCCAAATTCCAACAATAGTAGCGAAGGAAAAAATAACTCAGGTTAACATCACCTCTGCGTGCTATGAATTAGCTTCTTTCTCTCATCGTTTGTTCTTGTTGTATAACGCTGTGGCCTCGGATCCCTTAATCCATCTTCCTTCCTAGCTCCCAGCAGCAGATGCTCGTTAGGTGGATGGTAGAAGATCTCTTATTTCCCTTTCCGTTCCGTTGAGCATACAACGAAGAGGAGACAAGAGTTAACGTATCTAGATGAAACCTAACTCTTGTTCTTAGTAACTGGAGTTACACAATTCCATTATTATATAGATGCAAAACTCTTTAGGGTAGTTTAAATATTTACCCACAAACCCCTAGAGATAAGGATTTACAACACTTACTGTCTTCTGCTCCACTTACTTTTCTTCTTGCATCCCCTGCACGTAGTCAGCATAGATCGATCACTGGCAGCGCAATGCCAAGATCCTGCTGTAAATTACGATGCGAGGACAGCCGTTAGCTAGGTAGGGCACAGCAGTGCGAAACTCGCAAACAGGGAGAGGACCACGCGTGTAGAATTAGCAATAGCCGCAAGGGCCCCGGCTGAGAATGCAAGGGCCAAGGAGACGGTACTGTGTACCGTTGTTCCGTCCGTAGATGGAGTATTTCTGCGTGTGCGTTGTGATTGCTAGGGTATGGCATGCGCTCGGCCCCATATACTACACGCTCTGCACGTACAAATTAAGGACGCAATACAAAGGAAGTGCCGGCATGTTGGGGGTCTAGATTGGACCCGATATGATTATTGTTGTCAATAACGACTAGAATATAACAAACCAATGACTGTATGTTTTGCATTTTTATGAGAGTTTTTAAGATTTTTCTCCGATGAAAATAGAGGCATCAAAATGACCCTTTAATTAGTAAAAATAAAGTGTTACTATGTGATAATTACCATGCAAATGGAAATATTGGTCACAAACACATGTGGTTTTATGATGTTTTGTTTGAGACGATATGTTTACTGACAAAAATAAAGTGTGTGTCACTACTAGTTCCAAGCATAAAACACCATAAATCAACCTACACTACAGGGATACGACGGACTTACGACGGCTAAGGTCATCGTAATTAAGTCATAAACCGTCGTAAATTAGCTACTTACAACGGTATTTCGTTACTTACGACGGTATAAAGCCGAAGTAATTATTATGTCATAAATAAGCTAACTTACGACGGGTCTCGTCGTAAATAAAGTAACTTACGATGGTGGCGCGCATCCATCGTAAGTAACGGCCCAGGTCACGTGGTGGCCTAGGGCACGTTACTTACGACGGTTCTAGTGACCGTCGTATGTAACAGAAGCTAACTTACGACGGTTTTACTGACCGTCGTAAGTAGCAGAAGCTAACTTATGACGGCTTCTGGGCAGTAGCCGTCGTAAGTTATGTTTGTAAATTTTTTTAAAAAACAGAAACGCACTAACCTGGCTCGATGGCCAGCACACAGAACAAACAGTTATAAAACAGAGTAAACAGTCATACAACAGTTCATATGCATCATACACAACAGAAACGACAAACGGTCTACACACTACCCCCTCGACTACCTCCGGAGCCAAAGAAATCATCTCCACGCGTCTCTCTTGGAACCGGTAGCTGTGGCGATGGAGTAGAGGCCTCCGTCACCGAACCCTACAAAACACATGAGTAGTTACGACGGTTTGGATTCAGATATCAATGTCTTTCTCTTTTTTCTCACTCTCTTTCTCTCTCTATACTTTTCATCATCTCTATCACTCTGTTCCTCTCTCTATACTATTCATCCCCTCTTTATGTCAGTCTCACTCACACCCTCTCTCGCACTCTCTTTCTCCCTCTATTGCAACACTCCATCTCTCCATCTCACTCTCTCTCTCTCTCTCGCACTCCCTCTCTCCCTTCTGTACCACTCTACATCTCCCTCTCTCCTTATGAAATTTTTTTTCATCTTACATAATAGTACCGGTATCTCCTCCAATTTACACATCATCTCTATCATGATTTCTTTTGCATAGAGCTGTCTAGAGAAGTGACTAGGCTCGGCTAGCACCTTCCACACCGCATCATCAAAATAGCCCCGAAACATAACAGGTAGAAGTCTTTCCATAATTATGTGATAATCATGACTCTTCAACCCTGTCAGCTTTCCCGTTTTGATATTCACGGCTCGTTTCAAAGTAGTTGCGTAACCATCTGGGAATTTCAAATTTTCAACCATTTTAGTACTTCTTTCTTTTCTTTAGGTCGAAGACAGAAAGAAGCACGTGGTTTAGCACCACTTTCAAAGAGCTCAAGAGTTGGACGGTTACAAAGCTCTGCCAGGTCCTTTCGAGCCATTATATTGTCTTTCGTTTTGCCCGTCATGTCCATGCATGTGCTTATAATACATTCGGCCATATTACGCTCTTAATGCATTACATCAATGTTATGCATTAGTATCAACGACTTCACATATGGTGGCTCCCATAGTCCACATATATGAGTCCAATTGTGATCCTCTCCGTAACCGATAAAATATCCAGGACGTCCTTTATTTGGCACCAGTTTGTCCAGCATATCAGATATTTCAGATCCGTTTAGACGTTTCGGTGGTCCTTTAGTGACAACGGTGTCTTTTTTAAAGACATTCCTCTGTTGCCTAAACATGTTATTCGGAGGCAGCCAACGTCTGTGACAATCGAAGTAGCATATCTTTCCTCCATGAGTAAGTCGAAAACAGTCCGTGTCAGAAGCACATATTGGACACGTCAAACGAACGTGAATGCTCCATCCAGAAAACATACAGTATGCCGGGAAATCATGGACGGACCACAAATAAGCAGCACGAAGGTCGAATTTCTGTTTTTTGTAACAGTCAGGCCGGACCGGGCCGAAACCCATTTATTTACATATAGTAACTAATTACGCAATCAATCAAAGTATTAATATAACAATAATCAATTAGAATACTAATTAAACAATTAATCAACTAAGATCAAATTAAACATGTAATCAACTAATTAAACAACTAATTATTCTATTAATCAAATAACCAACAATTCAACAAATAAATTCACAACTAATCAGCAATAAAATAACTAATTACTCAACAAAGAGAAAGCTACCATAATTCAACAAGAAAACAACTAATTACTAGCTAATTCAACTAATGATTCTTTCTCTGTCTCTTTCTCCACATACACACATACACACGTAAAAAAACTAATTACCACCTAATTCAACAACACACATGCATGTCATAAACATAACAATCAATTTAACAGGAGGAACATCAATTTAACACGTGGATGTTGGAGGCAGACCTTGGCTCGGCGACGGCGTCGGGGAGGCGGCGCGGCGACAGCGTTGGAAGGCGGCGCCCACGGTGCCGGGTCACGGCGCCCACGGCGTCGGGAGGCGGCACGGCGAGCAGGGGTCGGGCGGCGCGGCGAGCAGGAGCTCGGAGCGTGGCGAGCAGGGGCCAGGCGGCGCGGCGAGCAGGGGCTCCGGGCGGCGCGAGCAGGGGCCAGGCGCGGCGGGGCGGGGCTTGGGGCGGGGTCGGGGGGCGCAGCAGGGCGGGGCTCGGGGCGGGGCGCGGCGAGCGGCGGCAGCCGAGGCGCGGCCGGGGCTCGGTGCGAGCAGGGGTGGCCGGGCGGGGCTTGGGGCGGGACGGCGGCGGCTGCGGCAGCACGGGGCGGGGCGCGGGACGGCGGTGCGCGGTGGGGCGGGGCGCGGGACGGTGGTGCGCGGCGGCAGGGCGGGGCGTGACGGCGATGGCGGCGAGGCGGAGCGGTGCGGTGGCAGTCGGCGGTTCGCGCGCGTGAGTGGGCCGCGCGCGCGGCCCGTGAGATGTAGGGTTATGTTCTTTATTTACGACGGTTTCTTTACTTACAACGGTTTAGGTTTTAGCTGTCGTAAATGGTACTTAAATTCCGTCGGTCCTTTTATTTACGACGGCCGAGAGCCAGCGACCGTCGTAAGTTAGTAAACTTACGACGACTACCACGTGCCGTTGTAAGTACGTTAATTTACGACGGCTGACCCACATAAATAAATTCAGCCGTCGTAAAATGTTGATTTTCTTGTAGTGCTACTACTATATTGTGACGACCATGCATGTAGCCAACCGTCAAACGTCAGAATTTTTTGACATTGGAGGACCGTCATAATACATTTTTTGTATTCTGTTTCAAAAAAAGTATTATATCAAGCATGGCCCACTTGTCATGGTTAGTTCCATTGCCTGCTGTTGAGTGGGTCCCACATGTCAATAGCGTTTGGGGAAACAGAAAAAAAAGATAGGCAGGGGGTAACGACTAGAGATTGAACCTGCAACTTATGGTCTATGGCGCTAATCACTTAGCAATTTGTAATGTTATCTAAGTCTGTCGAAGTGTGTAGTCGACACTTCCCCCGGACCTGCTCTGGGCAGACCGTGGAGGTTCTTTTTCGGAGGGGCTAGACACTTGCGGAGAGCTTCAGCGTTAGGGACGAGTGAGGGAGAAGCTTGACACGGGGAGTTTTACGTGGTTCAGGCCGCCGGAGCGTAAATCCCTACGTCCACAGTGAGCAGAGGTGCTCGCTGTATTGCTTGTTGCTCAGAACCGGTGTCCTGAGCTTGAGGGTGAGTGATGTCTAGGGTGCGAGTCCACCGAGTTCGGACCCTTGCTAACGTTGCCTACCCGAGCCTTTTATAGTGCAAGGCTCGAGTGGCTTACAAGGTGGGCCCGGGACCCGACAGGTGGTCCCGGGGAGATTGCCTGCCGACTACCGTATCTGCAGTTATGCCGGTAGTTGTCTCTGGCGAAGGCTTCTGAGTCTTTGTTCTGCCGCCCTGCCCATGCCGCAAGCTAGTCATAGTGGTTGATGATGGCAGGGGCGGCAGGGGATGTCTTGTTACTGTGTTTATTGGCGGGCAGGCTCTGACACGGCACGCCAGTCTGCGATGTGACTAGGTGCAACGACACCTGACAGAGGCGTGCTCCGCGTCTCCGCATCTTGGGAAGGCGCATGCCTTGAATTCCTTGTAAGGGCAAGGTATGGCACATCTTTATGCCTGCTGCCTACCGCGCGGGGGCAGGCAGCGTTGCTCTGCTGACCACGTGACGAGTCCGGAGCTCTCCTCTGAGGAGAGGGAGGTCCGGCCCCGCGGGACACGTGGAGCCTTCGGAGCTCTCCCCGCGGAGGGGGGAGGTCCGGCTGCTGCTGGCCATGTGGCGGTCTCGGAGCTCTCCTCCGAGGAGAGGGAGGTCCGGCCCCGCGGAACACGTGGAGCCTTCGGAGCTCTCCCCGCGGTAGGGGGAGGTCCGGCTTCTGCTGGCCACGTGGCGGGTCCGGAGCTCTCCTCTGAGGAGAGGGAGGTCCGGCCCCGCTGGACACGTGGCGCCCTCGGAGCTCTCCCTGCGGAGAAGGGCGAGGTCCTTAGGCATTTTCCCCTGTGCGCGGGGGTACCCCATATCGAGGGTACCGACAGTGGCCCCTGGGCCCATCTCGGGGGAGATAGCGAGCCCGAGGTGGAGCCTCCGTCTCTCCAACTCCGCGCACTTTCTATAAGTCCCGCATTGACTGCGGCCGGAGCACGAACAGTCGCGGGATTGTGGGAGCGTGCGCCCACTTGATGGTTGCTTTTACTCCGGCGGTTCCCAAGGCTGCCACTTCTACACGTTGCGGCGCTTTTTTCAGGAACCGCCGAAGCGCCTTGCCGGCTCATCTCCTTGGGAGACTGACTTCTTGGCCCACCGCTTCAGCTGGGCGACTTAGGTCGACTTGTCATCAACACTTGGTCTTGGAGCCGAAGCGGTTGCCGAAGCGGCGTATTCGAAGAGTTTCGAATCGCTTTGAATTGCACCTGGGAAGTTTTTAAAGGGGATCTTACACGCATTGCGGCTTCCCTTCGCACTCCCTAGCACTTTGCACCTTCCGTGAGTTCTTGCGCCTGTCTTCTGCCATGGCTTCCAACCCGCCTCCAGAGAAGAAGCGCGCTCGATCTCCTCCGGTGGCGGCGTCTGTGCCGAGTCAGGGAACCAGGGCGCCTGCACGCCCTGCTTCTGGAGATGGCGCCCCGTCCGGTGGCGACCCCAAGAGGTCTCGGGCTCATCATCCCGACGGGACTCCTCTTGAGCGACGACAGGCTGAAGGTTCCCGGGCGTCGCGTCCTCCCTCCTCAGGCGGTGGAGTCTCCAAGGAAACTGCTGATGCGTTGAGGAAGGCTTCAGGCAGTGGAGTCTCCAAGGAAACTGCTGACGCGCCGAGAAGGCTTCAGTCGGCGGAGTCTCCAAGGAGACTGCTGATGTGTCGAGGGGAGCTTCAGGAGCATCCCCTGCTTCGTCAGTCCGGGCGACTGCGAAGCAGCCGTCGGCGACGACGGCGGGCTCTAGTGATCCTACCCCGGCTCGGAAGCCGGGGTTCAGAGCCCGTTGGAGTGCTCGCGTTTCTCGGTCGTCCCCGACTGATGGGGAGTCTGTGCCACAGCGCTCGGAAGCCGAGACGGTTGTCGCGGCTCCCAAGCCGGCGCATGTTCCTCCTGTACCAGGCGGCTCGGCTTCTATGGCGGCATCGACTCCATCCTCTCGTCCCTCTCCACCGGCTCAGGAGCCCGCTATCGGTGGGGGTCGGCGGGTCCGGCTATCGAAGTCCCGACGCTGGCTTCTCCTGACCAGCGTCTCATCCCGGTTGCCGGTGCGTCGTCTTCTCTTGAAGACGACATGATGGAGGAAGTTGGGGGCGCCGCTCCGGCCTCTGCTGCCCCACTGCCCCTGGCAGATGCTCTCGCGCTCGCCCAGACGAGCGTCCGGCAGATCTTGGCCACGCTCGGTCGTGAGCGAGAGGAGCAGGTGGTTGAGAGGAATCGCCTTCTCATCTGGGGGAACCTTTTGCGGGAGCGGACCGCGAAGGTCAAGGGTGAGCTCGACTCCAGGCGGGAGTCACTTGACATCATGGAGGCGCTCCTCGACCGGTAGAAGCAGGTTGTCAACCTTCTGAACTCCGAGACGCGGCGGCTCCACAGGGAGGCCCTTGAGGCGCATGCTCGGGCCGAGGAGAAATTCTCTACCCTAGAGGAGGTACGGCAGAGGCTGGCGCGCCATAAGTGCGCCGTTGAGGACCAGGAGCGCTCCGTGGCGGCCGAGGCGGAGAGGGTCGCTGCGCAGCTGGCGGCGGGCGAGGGCGACCTGCGAGCTCGGGCCACGGAGCTAGAGGCTCGGAAGGCAGACCTTGCCACGAGGGAAGAGCAGGTCTCCCGGGAGCGCCAGGCAATCCTAGATCGGGAGTTGGCTGCCGACTTCCGAGCTTCAGAGTTGGAGCAGCTTGCCCAGACTCTCCGCCTTCGGGAAAGCTCCTTGGCGGCCAAGGAGAAGGAATTCTCCGAGGGAAGCCACGACGCCCTGCGGGCAGCCCGCCGCGAGGTAGAGGAGCTCTTGGCCTCGCAGTCTTCCGAGGCCCGTGCGGTCTCGAGCTTCGTCGACCAGGCAGGGTCCGCCTTGGTCCCCCTTGGCTTCAGCCCGGTGAAGACGTCGGCCCCTGCGCTGAAGGTGGCTGAAGTGGTCCTCGCGCTGGAGTCAATCGGCGCCAAGCTGAGCAGGCTAGACGCGGTGGTCGCCGGCGAGCTTGAGGCAAAGGGACGGGGCCTGGCCGTGGAGGTTGCCACGCATGTGTTGGCATGCTTCAGGAGCCGGGACCCTTCTTTCTCACTGGAGCTAGCGAGACAGGGCCCTGCCGTGGAGCGGGAGGAGTCCGCCAGGGCTGAAGTCGGGGATGTGGCCGCCCTTGTAGCCTCTAGGTTCCGGCGCGAGCCAGGGGAACCCTAGGGTTTGTATCTCCCTCTTTTTCTTTTTATTGAGTCTGTAGTCCAGCTCATGGAGCAATGAATAAATAGACTCTTGTGACCTTTTGTGCCTGTTATGCTTTTGTCTTCTTCTTGGTTTTGCCTGGCCGAGCCCTTAGCTCCGCATGGTACTCAGAGGCCTTCACCAATCTCGAAGCTCTACACAGACACCTTCCCCGGGTCCTTATTGTATTAAGGGCCCCAGAGGTCTCCGGAGCTAGCCCCATGAGAATGGGGAGGTCCGGATCTGCCGGCCACGTGGCGGGCTCGGAGCTCCCCTCTGAGGAGAGGGAGGTCCGGCCCCGTGGGACACGTGGAGCGTTTGGAGCTCTCCCCTCGGAGGGGGAGGTCCGGCTTCTGCCGGCCACGTGGCGGGTCCGGAGCTCCTCCTGAGGAGGCGGGAGTGAAAGCATCTAGGCCCCCGTGAGGTATGGTTTCGGTGATTAATGACAACCGTTCGTTATTACTAATGAGTTTGTGGATGCGAGGTTTCACGTATATCACATCAAACGTTAATGAACTATCTATTCACACCATCTACTGCTCATTGGATACAAATGGAGACCCCTCAACGATCTATTCTAAGGGGTTACTCGATACTCATGAAGACTAAATGAAGAACTCATACAACGACTCTATTCTATCAAAATTGGCAACACAAGAAGCTTACACTTCATCAAAATATCATTTCAAACAAGTGTCAAAGAGGTCACTCAAGAAGATTCCAAAAGATCAACTCAAAACAACTCGAAGCAAACAAGTTGCACTCATCGGATCATCCGATGTCTTGCAAAATGACTACATCGGTCGAGTTTGAGTTGGCAGAAGAAGAAGACCTCAGAGCCCAGTACACACCGGATCATCCGATGTGAAGGAAGTGGCACATCGGTTGATTTCAACAGAAGGATGATTTCTGAGTTATTCTGAAGAAGTACACACCGGATCATCCGATGATGAAGTAAGTGTACATCGGTCAATTTCAACAAAGACATTATTTCTGAACCAATTCTGAAGATCAACTCACCGGATCATCCGATGATGAAGTTGAAGTAACATCGGTCGATTAAACAGTCAGATCCAACGGTTATATCCAACGGTCACATCTGACACATGACATCAGCTAATTTGGAATTCGACCGATGCTCAAATAAAGGGGTGCATCGGATGATCCGATGTTCACAGAAAAAGTCTGCCTACTTTTCCAACGGCTATCTCGTGTGGGCTGGCTATAAATACCCCTCCAACCGGCCATTTCGTAAAGTCTTGATCACCAGAGCCTCACTACGCATCCTCAAGCATTCAAGACCAAGAGCTACCATTTCTACATCTCAAAACCTCTTGTACTCCAACTATAGGCTAGATCTAGCTAGAGAGAAGCTTGTGTGCGTCCATTCTTGGTGATTGGAATCTCTAGGCTAGTGAGAGAGAGTGTCTTGGTGACTTCTCCCACCTTGTAAAAGTTGGAGGAAGAAGAGATCGCTCCGGAGCTTACCAAGGCGTTTGTGGAAGCCCGGAGGATCACCATTGTACAAGGCTTGAGCTCCACCTTGCCGGAGATGGCGAACGGAGAAAGATAGTGGATTCCCTTGTCTTGGTGACTTGGGAGTGGCTATACCCTTTGGTGGGTGCCACAACGTGGACGTAGGTAGATCTTTGTGATCTTACCGAACCACGGGAAAAATCGCCGTGTCTCCGAGTCTCCGCGGGAGTTTGCATCTCTCTCCTCACCCTCTTACTATTACGCATTTACTATTCCGCACTTAATACTCTTGCTTGCGTAGTTAGTTCGCATAGGGAATTGGGCTTCAACCATTAAGTTTTAAATTGCTCCAAAAATTGAAAAAGCCCAATTCACCCCCCTCTTGGGCGTTTCGATCCTTACAATTGGTATCAGAGCAAGGTTGCTTATTGGATCATTCTAGCTTCACCACTAGAGAGCGAAAATGGCCAAGAATGGGGGTTCGGTTCCTACCTTCGAGGGCAAGAATTTTGCTTATTGGAAAGCACGCATGCGCGCTTACCTTGAGGCAATTGCTCCCGAAGTGTGGGAAGCGACCCATGCGGGGTTTGGAAATCTTGACTATGTTGGTGACCAAATAAAATGGGATGCTAAGGCTAGAAATGCCATATATGAATGCATTAGTCAAGATGTCTTTGCTAGGATTGCTAGTAAGGAAAAAGCATGTGAAATTTGGGCATGTCTAATTGAAATACATGAGGGCTCATCTCGTGTTAAAGAACTCAAATATCACATGCTTAAATCAAAATATGATGAATTTAAGATGTTTCCTCATGAGAATGTTAACCAAATGTTTTCTCGTTTAAATGTGCTCCTTGAGGAAATTAACGCACTTGACATTGCTTCTCTTGGCAAGGGACTTATCAATCGCATGATCCTCATGCTTCTACCCAAGCCCAAGTACAACATTATCAATTCAATGCTCCAAAATGAGTCACTTGACAACATTGAAGTTTCGGAGCTCATTGGAGAAATCCATGCTCATGAGATGAGCGTACTTGGAATGATGGAGGAGTCATCATCAAAAACCATTGCTCTCAAGGCTTCAACCAAGAAGACAACTCCCAAGAAGAAGAAAGTGGTTGAGCCTAGCTCAAGTGAAGAAGAGCAAGAAACAAGCGAAGATGATGATGAGGAAATTCTCACGCCTCAACTCCAAGATTGCAAAGAAGGGATACTCTTATGATCCCAAGAAGAAAGCCTTCTTGCCAAGAAAAGATGAAAACAAGACGTGCTACAATTGTGGTGATCTAGGCCACATATCATATGATTGTCCAAGACCGGACAAAAGGAAGGACAATGGCAAGCATCACAAGCTAGAACAAAGTGATGATGAAGAGGAGGTCAAGCCCAAGCGCTCTTTTGGAAAGAAGAAATTTGACAAAGGCAAGAAAACCAAGCTCTTTCCAAAGAAGAGAAGAGGGCCTCAAAAGGTCTTCATGTGTGAAGCCAATGAGTGGATCACGGATGAAGAGTCAAGCGACGAAGATAGTGAAGATGAAGAAAACTTGGTGGGCCTCACCATCGTCAACAAGGATGACTCACCTCTTCGTCCACCTCCTATGTGCCTAATGGCGAAAGGTAACTCAAAGGTATGTGAAGATTCTAGCGATGATGATGATGAGCTTTCACCCGATGAATTAGCATCTATGATTAATGAATATCATGGCATTATAAAAAGGGAAAAGGCTAAGGTTAAGGCTCTTGAGCTAGCTCGTGCTAAGCTTGAAAGTGCTAACCTCGATTTGCATGACAAGTATGTAACCATACTTAAAGAGCATGACACGCTCAAATCAAATGTCAAGCAAATCGAGGAGAAGAATGCTCAAATCAAGCTTGAGTATCATGAGCTTGACTTAGCTAACTTAGCACTCTTGGCAAAGCACAATGAGTTGGTTCAAGAACATGAAGTGCTTAACCTTGCTTATGAAGCGATTGAACTTAAATTGAAAAACACAAAGAAAGAAACCCTTGATGGCAAAATATCATCTAATTCACATGCCACTAATATTTTGGATAAGTCTTTGCCTTTGAAAGCAAGCCCTAGGGAGAAGGAGCTAATGGACGAAATTGAAAGTCTTCGCACTAGTGTGGCAAGACTCTCTAAGGGGGAGGACAAGCACAAGGAAATCCTCTACCAACAAGCTAAAGGCTTCAACAAGAGGGGACTTGGATCCTTCTCGGTGCCCAACAAAGGAAAGGTGCCCTCACCGGAGCTTAGGACAAGCTTCATCAAGGAAGTTGGTTCATATTGCCAACATTGTGAGGTCACCGGACATCACACGAGGGAGTGTCCTCTTCCCAACCGTCCTTCTCCCAAATTGCCTCCTAACTACAAATCTACTTTCAATGATTATCACTATCTATTGAGCAAAGTAGGTGGAAAGGTGAAGGCAAGGTTCATCGGCAAAGACATCAAGGGCATGAAGGGGAAGCTCCCCAAGCAACTTTGGGTCCCAAAATCACTTGTATCACACATACAAGGACCTAAGTTGGCTTGGGTTCCTAAACTCAAAAACTAACTTCATGTGTGTAGGTGAACTACAAAGCCGGAGGAAAGCATTGGGCACTCGATAGTGGGTGCACTCAACATATGACCGGCAATGATGGTATGTTCACCTCCATAGAGAACCCCGGCAATCATGAACAAGTCACCTTTGGTGATAACTCAAAGGGGAAGGTAATTGGTTTGGGTAAAATTGCTATTTCTCATGATTTGTCTATCTCTAATGTGCTTTACGTTAAGTCTCTTAGTTTCAATTTACTTTCTATTGCACAATTATGTGATCTTGGACTAACGTGCACATTTGACAAGAATGGTGTTGTGGTGACTAGTGAATCAAGCAAAGAACTAATATTCAAAGGTTTTCGGCATGGACATCTTTACTTGGTGGACTTCTCCAACAAGGATGCTAGCTTGACCACTTGTCTTTTCACCAAGACAAGTTTGGGATGGCTATGGCATTGGCGCATTGCTCACATTGGGATGAGCAAGCTCAAGAAGTCGTTCAAGCCTGGGATGGTGACCGGCGTGAAGGATGTCACATTTGAGAAGAACAAGCTTTGTAGCGCGTGTCAAGCCGGGAAGCAAGTTGCCTCACACCATCCGATGAAGACAATGGTGTCAACCTCCAAGCCACTTGAACTACTTCACATGGACCTCTTCGGACCGTCCACATACCAAAGCCTTGGCGGTAACCTCTATTGTCTTGTTATTGTTGATGACTACTCTCGCTATGCTTGGACATTGTTTCTAGGTGACAAGGGTGAAACTCCGGAAATCTTCAAGACCTTCGCTAAACGAGCTCAAAGGGACTTTCAACTTCCCATCATCAAGGTCCGGAGTGACAACGGCACCGAGTTCAAGAACTACAACATTGGGGAGTGGTGTGATCGTGAAGGCGTGAAGCACGAGTTTTCGGCCACATACACCCCTCAACAAAATGGTGTCGTTGAAAGGAAGAACAAGACTCTCATCACCCTTGCAAGAGCAATGCTTGATGACTATGGCACGTCGGAGAAGTTTTGGGCCGAAGCAATCAACACGGCGTGCCATGCCGCAAATAGGGTCTATCTTCATCGACTACTTCAAAAAACCCCATATGAGCTCCTCATTGGGAGAAAGCCCAACATCTCCTACTTCCGAGTCTTCGGGTGCAAGTGCTACATCTACCGCAAGAAAAGGCTCGGTAAGTTTGAAAGAAGGTGTGATGTTGGTATCTTTCTTGGTTATGCGTCAAACTCAAAAGCATATCGAGTATTCAACCAAACCTCCGGGTTAGTTGAAGAAAGTTGTGATGTTGAGTTTGATGAGACTAATGGCTCCCAAGAGGAGAGTTTTGGTCATGATGATATAGATGATGAGCCTCTACGAGAAGCTATGAAGAACATGACCATAGGAGACATCAAGCCCGAAGTTGAGGAGAGCCATGATCAAGGGGGAGCCTCAAGTTCCAACATCAACACCTCCATGGCGCCTCAAATTGATGAAGAAGAAGAGAAAGATGATCCATTGCCAATGCAAGATTCACATGCCACACAACACCAAGAAGAAGAAGAAGTCCAAGGTCAAGTCCAACGACAAGACGAGCGAGATGCCTCACCACCGCCAAGTGCCTCACAACCTCTTATGAGGCATGGGCGCATCTCCAAGGCACATCCGATGGATCAAATCATCGGAAGTTCGTCACGGGGAGTAAGTACTCGTTCTCGCCATGTTGCTTCATTTTGTGAGCACTACTCTTTTGTTTCGTGTGTAGAACCCACAAATATTGAGGAAGCACTCCAAGATCCCAATTGGGTGATGGCTATGCAAGAAGAACTCAACAACTTCACCCGCAATGAAGTTTGGGTATTGGAGGAGCGACCTAAGGACAAGAACGTCATCGGAACGAAGTGGGTGTACCGCAACAAGCAAGACGAGAATGGCGTGGTGGTCCGCAACAAGGCAAGGCTTGTGGCCAAGGGTTTTTCACAAGTTGAAGGACTAGATTTTGGAGAGACATTCGCCCCGGTCGCACGGTTAGAAGCTATTCGCATACTCCTTGCTTTTGCTTCGCATCACAATATTATGCTTTATCAAATGGATGTTAAAAGTGTCTTCCTCAATGGTTATATTAACGAACTTGTTTTCGTTGAGCAACCTCCCGGGTTTGAAGATCCGAGGAATCCTAACCATGTGTATAGGTTACACAAGGCGCTCTATGGGCTCAAGCAAGCACCTAGGGCATGGTATGAACGTCTAAGGGATTTCCTAGTCATGCAAGGATTCAAGATCGGGAGGGTGGATACCACACTTTTCACCAAGGACATCAACGGGGATTTATTTCTTTGTCAAATTTACGTTGATGACATTATTTTTGGCTCAACTAACAAATCTCTTAGCCTTGAGTTTGGCACCATGATGTCTAGGGAGTTCGAGATGTCAATGATTGGAGAACTCAATTTCTTCCTAGGATTTCAAATCAAGCAACTTCAAGAGGGGACTTTCATCTACCAAGAGAAGTACACCAAGGACCTCTTGAAGAAGTTTGAAATGGAAGATTGTAGCTCAAGAAGTACTCCAATGGCGACAAATTGTCATCTCGACGCGGACATGGACGGTAAACCTATTGATCAATCTCATTACCGTTCCATGATTGGTTCATTGTTATATCTTACCGCATCTAGGCCCGATATCATGTTTAGTGTGTGCTTGTGTGCTCGCTTTCAAGCGGCACCTAAAGAATCGCATCGTAAGGCGGTCTTTAGGATACTTAGGTATCTCAAGCATACCCCAAGTGTAGGTTTGTGGTACCCCAAGAACGCTAGTTTCCATCTCTTGGGTTACTCGGATTCGGACTTTGCCGGATGTCGTGTGGATCGCAAGAGTACCTCCGGTGGGTGCCACTTACTTGGGCGTTCCCTAGTATCTTGGTCGAGCAAAAAGCAAAACTCCGTGGCTTTGTCCACCGCGGAGGCAGAGTATATAGCGGCCGGTGCATGTTGTGCCCAAATTCTATATATGAAGCAAACCCTTTTGGACTTTGGAATTAAATTTGATTGTGTGCCTCTCCTTTGTGACAATGAAAGTGCGGTTAAGATAGCTAGAAACCCCGTTCAACACTCCCGCACTAAGCACATTGATATTCGCCATCACTTCTTCCGGGACCATGAGGCTAAAGGAGACATCTCTTTGCAAGGTGTTAGGTCCGAAGAACAATTGGCGGATATCTTCACTAAACCACTTGATGAGAAAACTTTTTCTAGACTTAGAAGTGAATTAAATGTGCTAGATGCATCTAACGTCATGTAAGTTGCCATGTTCATGTAAGGTTGCATATCAAATAGGTCTTGTCTAACTCCCAAAGGATAGGGGCGAGCTAGAAATAGTTTTCCCTGAGGAAGCCTTTGGAAGGTTTAAACTTGGCAAGATAGATTTACATTATGCTTTGCATGATTCCTGCCATATAGACTTGCACTCATTTAATATCTTGCATTATTTTGTTTGGCATTGCATACGGTAGATTGTCACAAAGGGGAACCCACATCATGAGAAGGAGACTTGTTCAAAATGCAATATCTCAACTCATATGATGTGGATAGAGCAAAATTCTAAAGGTACATGCTTTAAAGAGATAGAAGTTTTCCATACTCTAGCTCACAAAGCATGGGCCTTACATTTTCGTGGTTTCCCTCCTAACCTTGTGTGTTCTCTTTGCTTAAGGGCTTAGCCAATATGTGGCACTATATTTGAAGCCTTCTATTAGAGGTTAGGAGTTGCCCAAAAAGTCCTAGGACCCATCCTTATCTTTGTGTGTTTAAGTCCAAGGACACATATGGGCAGTCTTAGGTTTTCTGTAGTCATCGGATTATCCGATGCTAGGTCCAGCAGATCATCGGATCAATTGGTGCTTCAGTTCAGTGCTCAGATCAAGTCAGATGTCACAAATCAACCGATGAGTTCATTTCAGAAGACATCGGAGCATCCGGTGTTCAGTTTTCTGGTGCCCTGCAGAAATCGACCGATGATCGACACCTCAACGTCGGCTCATCCGGTGTTCGAAGAGAGTTTTTGGAACAACTCTCTGTTGAACTCGACCGATGCATCCTCCGATGATCATCGGTCCATCCGGTGTTTTGTGCGCGGCTAGGGTTTGCCCGTACGGTTTAAATAGCAGTTCGGCCACCTCTTTCGTTTTTCTTCCCCGACCTCCGCCGCCGCCCGCTTCTCTCGCCGCCCGTCGCCCTCGCGCCCTCCGGCCACCTCCGGTCGCCGCCGTCGCAGCTCCCTCCTCCGCCGTGCCTCCCTCGCCGTCTCCCCTCCACCACCAGCCGCACCACCACTCGCCGCCGGCTTCCACCACCGCGCATCACCCTCTCCGCTAGGGTTTTGCCGTGCTTCGCCGTTCGTCGCTAAGATGGGTCGCGATCGCAAAGGAAAGGGCAAGGCTATTGAGGAGCCCGCCGCGAAGAAGCGCAAGATGTCCAAGGACGCTCGTCGTGTGGAGTTGGCCGCTCGCGCCGCCGAGGAGCGTGAGCGCGGCCATCGCGGTTCCTTACGGATCCGCGAGTCCCGGCAGAGGCAGGAGCAGCCTCCGGTCCAGCCGGTGCCTCCCGAGGGCTCCGACGAGGAGGAGACCAAGGTGCCGCCTCTCATCCGCCGGCGCACCCCGAGGACTCGTGGGGGTGGACAGACTCCTACGGCGAGTCGGCGCCCCTCTGCGGCTGACCGCGCCGAGGACAGAGAGGCCCAAAGGGCCATCCACCTGATGGACACAGCAGTCCGTGTTGCCGAGGATGTCAGACTCACTGACTACAGGAAGATGAAGGCAAGGCAACTGAAGAAGCTCAGATGGTCAGCGATGCCTGAGGAGTGGTTCCCGCGGCCTAGGGACGCTCGAGTTGACTCCCGCTTCTGGACCCTGACACGGGCGTCCCTGTACGAGACTTACAGGCGTCGGGGCCACAAGCTCTTCCAGCATAACAGCATCGAATGGGATCAGCTTGCAGTGGCAGCAGGACACGGGATCAGGCCACTCTTTGAGAGATACAGAGGACTTGTGGACTTGCTCTCGCACCAGAGGAGTGCCTACGTCGAGGAGTGGGTCAGGGTGTTCTACGCGACACTCTACGTCTCTGAGGGCCGTCGCTCGATTCACTTCATGTTCATGGGGCAGATCCACGACGTGTCTCGAGACTTGTTGGGCAGACTGCTTGGTGTGGAGCTCTCTACTACGTGCCTGCACCAGATAGTCTACGGAGATGCAGACCCGCTAAGGAGGCCACTGACTGGAGGAGTGGCACCGCCTTTCGAGGAGATCAGAGGTCTGTTCACTCAGCCGTTCACTCCTGACCAGCCGAGGGTGCCAGCGCTTCTCACCCCAGCAGCTCGGACAGTTCACCACGTCCTCAGGCGTACCCTACTACCGAGGTCTGGCTACTTGGAGGGCTTCACGAGCCTTCAGCAGACCATCCTGTTCTATGTGATGAACGGGATGGAGTTCGACATCGTGGATATTCTGATCTGCGAGATGGAGGACGTGATCACCGACGAAGTTGGGATGCTTCGACAGTTGGTCTTCGGTCACTGGATCTGTCACCTTCTCCACCAGTTGGTTCCAGAGGACACTCCAGGAGTTTCTCAGCTGACGGAGATGCACGTGACCCGGTTCAGCCACTACCGAGTCCCCACTCCGGGAGACCGCCGCCTTGGCCGTCCCGTCGAGCGTGAGGTTTGAGACAGACTGTCAGAGGAGGACTGGGCAGAGCTGACTCAGGAGGACGCATAGCTGGAACAGGCAGAGGCTCAGGGAGGAGACCTACAGCATATATGGTCGGACAGCGACACCAGCGACAGTGTCGAGGAGTACTTCCCTCCTGCTCCTCCTTCACCGAGGCAGCACGACGCAGAGGCAGGAGGCTCAGCAGCTCCACCACCTACACCTCCTCCAGTGTCAGAGGCTCAGGTGACTCAGCCGTCAGAGCTCACTGCTTTACTTCAGCGGATGGCTCAGCAGCAGGAGCAGCAGGCAGCTCGACAGGAGCAGCTTCAGAGGCAGCAGCAGGAGATGCAGCTGGAGATCGCCCGTCAGAGGCGAGAGGACATCGACAGGTACACCAACCTTGTCGACCAGATGACGAGACGCACTCTGGACCAGCAGCAGCAGACTCAGCAGATGTTGTTGGGCGTCCTGGGGTTGGTCACCAACCTCTACCAGCAGACGGGAGTCGCCCTTCCACCTCAGCACTCGGGACTCAGTCAGGCTCCAGGTGCACCCCCACTGGCACCAGCTCCAGCACTGCCGCCGACGTTGTTCCAGTCCTCACCTCTTCCGGCAGTACCTTCTCCACCGACGCCAACAGTCTCAGCGGATCCCCCAGCAGCTCTAGCTCCAGCTCCAGCCCCCCCGCTCCAGCTCCAGCGCTAGCGACCTCCACCTCCAGCAGCTCCGGCGACAGCACCGTCGACGCCGACCGCTTCACCATCGCCAGGAGCGCGCCTGAGTCGTAGGCACTCGACTTCCCTTTTTGGTGTCTTGATGCCAAAGGGGGAGAAGAGTTAGAGTCAGGGGGAGGGTTAGCTCAGTTCTAGGGGGAGTTCTTGGTTTTAGGGGGAGTGTCTATCCTTTTGCTACTTATTGTTATCTATTTGAGATTGCCTGTTATTATTATTTGCTATTATTGTACTCCGGGTGCTACTTTGTGCTCTTGCGCTTTATTGTTTATTATTTGAGCCTTCGAGCCACTTGTGTTGCAATTGGTACTTGTTATATTTCTTTTTTGAGCATTGCGTTTTAATTCCATTAATTCTATGCTCTACTCGTTGTGTTGTCATCAATCACCAAAAAGAGGGAGATGGAAAGCATCTAGGCCCCCGTGAGGTATGGTTTCGGTGATTAATGACAACCGTTCGTTATTACTAATGAGTTTGTGGATGCGAGGTTTCACGTATATCACATCAAACGTTAATGAACTATCTATTCACACCATCTACTGCTCATTGGATACAAATGGAGACCCCTCACGATCTATTCTAAGGGGTTACTCGATACTCATGAAGACTAAATGACGAACTCATACAACGACTCTATTCTATCAAAATTGGCAACACAAGAAGCTTACAGTTCATCAAAATATCATTTCAAACAAGTGTCAAAGAGGTCACTCAAGAAGATTCCAAAAGATCAACTCAAAACAACTCGAAGCAAACAAGTTGCACTCACCGGATCATCCGATGTCTTGCAAAATGACTACATCGGTCGAGTTTGAGTTGGCAGAAGAAGAAGACCTCAGAGCCCAGTACACACCGGATCATCCAATGTGAAGGAAGTGGCACATCGGTTGATTTCAACAGAAGGATGATTTCTGAGTTATTCTGAAGAAGTACACACCGGATCATCCGATGATGAAGTAACTGTACATCGGTCAATTTCAACAGAGACATTATTTCTGAACCAATTCTGAAGATCAACTCACCGGATCATCCGATGATGAAGTTGAAGTAACATCGGTCGATTAAACAGTCAGATCCAACGGTTATATCCAACGGTCACATCTGACACATGACATCAGCTAATTTGGAATTCGACCGATGCTCAAATAAAGGGGTGCATCGGATGATCCGATGTTCACAGAAAAAGTCTGCCTACTTTTCCAACGGCTATCTCGTGTGGGCTGGCTATAAATACCCCTCCAACCGGCCATTTCGTAAAGTCTTGATCACCAGAGCCTCACTACACATCCTCAAGCATTCAAGACCAAGAGCTACCACTTCCACATCTCAAAACCTCTTGTACTCCAACTATAGGCTAGATCTAGCTAGAGAGAAGCTTGTGTGCGTCCATTCTTGGTGATTGGAATCTCTAGGCTAGTGAGAGAGAGTGTCTTGGTGACTTCTCCCACCTTGTAAAAGTTGGAGGAAGAAGAGATCGCTCCGGAGCTTACCAAGGCGTTTGTGGAAGCCCGGAGGATCACCATTGTACAAGGCTTGAGCTCCACCTTGCCGGAGATGGCGAACGGAGAAAGATAGTGGATTCCCTTGTCTTGGTGACTTGGGAGTGGCTATACCCTTTGGTGGGTTCCACAACGTGGACGTAGGTAGATCTTTGTGATCTTACCGAACCACGGGAAAAATCGCCGTGTCTCCGAGTCTCCGCGGGAGTTTGCATCTCTCTCCTCACCCTCTTACTATTACGCATTTACTATTCCGCACTTAATACTCTTGCTTGCGTAGTTAGTTCGCATAGGGAATTGGGCTTCAACCATTAAGTTTTAAATTGCTCCAAAAATTGAAAAAGCCCAATTCACCCCCCCTCTTGGGCGTTTCGATCCTTACAGGGAGCTTCGACCCCGCTGGACACGTGGGGCCTTCGGGCCTCGTCCCTGTTGAAGGGGCGAAACCCGGATCCTCCGGTCTTGCGCTGGAGTAGTCGATAGCTCCTTGCCCCCCTCTCATGCAGCCCCCACGCTCGGTCGTGAGCGAGAGGAGCAGGTGGTTGAGAGGGATCGCCTCCTCATCTGGGGGGACCTTTTGCGGGAGCGGACCGCAAAGGTCAAGGGCGAGCTCGTCTCCAGGCGGGAGTCGCTTGACATCATGGAGGCGCTCCTCGACCGGCACAAGCAGGCTGTCGACCGTCTGGACTTCGAGACGCGACGGCTCCACAAAGAGGCCCTTGAGGCACATGCCCGGGCCGAGGAGAAATTCTCTACCCTAGAGAAGGTACGGCAGAGGCTGGCGCGCCGTTGAGGACCAGGAGCGCTCCGTGGCGGCCGAGGCGGAGAGGGTCGCTGCGCGGCTAGCGGCGGGCGAGGGCGACCTGCGAGCTCGGGCCACGGAGCTAGAGGCTCGGAAGGCAGACCTTGCCACGAGGGAAGAGCAGGTCTCCCGGGAGAGCCAGGCGATCCTGCATCGGGAATTGGCTGCCGACTTCCGGGCTTCAGAGTTGGAGCGGCTTGCCCAGACTCTCCGCCTTCGGGAAAGCTCCCTGGTGGCCAAGGAGAAGGAATTCTCCAAGGGAAGCCACGACGCCCTGCGGGCAGCCCGCCGCGAGGTAGAGGAGCTCTTGGCCTCGCGGTCTTCCGAGGCCCGTGCGGTCTCGAGCTTCGTCGACCAGGCAGGGTCCGCCTTGGTCCCCCTTGGCTTCAGCCCGGTGAAGACGGCGGCCCCTGTGCTGAAGGTGGCTGAAGTGATCCCCGCGCTGGAGTCAATCGGCGCCATGCTGAGCAGGCTAGACGCGGTGGTCGCCGGCGAGCTCGAGGCAGAGGGACGGGGCCTGGCCGTGGAGGTTGCCACGCATGTGTTGGCATGCTTCAGGAGCCGGGACCCTTCTTTCTCCCTAGATCCAGCGAGACAGGGCCCTGCCGCGGAGCGGGAGGAGTCCGCCAGGGCTGAAGTCAGGGATGTGGCCGCCCTTGTAGCCTCTAGGTTCCGGCGCGAGCCAGGGGAACCCTAGGGTTTGTATCTCCCTCTTTTTCTTTTTATTGAGTCTGTAGTCCAGCTCATGGAGCCATGAATAAATAGACTCTTGTGACCTTTTGTGCCTGTTATGCTTTTGTCTTCCTCTTGGTTTTGCCTGGCCGAGCCCTTAGCTCCGCAAGGTACTCAGAGGCCTTCACCAATCTCGAAGCTCTGCACAGACACCTTCCCCGGGTCCTTATTGTATTAAGGGCCCGGAGGTCTCCGGAGCTCGCCCCATGAGAATGGGGAGGTCCGGATCTACCGGCCACGTGGCGGGCCTGGAGCTCCCCTCTGAGGAGAGGGAGGTCCAGCCCCGTGGGACACGTGGAGCCTTCGGAGCTCTCCCCTCGGAGGGGGAGGTCCGGCTTCTGCCGGCCACGTGGCGGGTCCGGAGCTCCTCCTGAGGATGCAGGAGCTTCGGCCCTGCTAGACATGTGGGGCCTTCGGGCCTCGTCCCTGTTGAAGGGGCGAAACCTGGATCCTCCGGTCTTGTGCTAGAGTAGTCGATAGCTCCTTGCCCCCCTAACTCATGCAGCCCCCGTAGCTATAACCTGGAGGTCCTGTACACAGGTAGAGGAAGCGTAATCCTCCTCGGGGGGTTCTCCCCTCCCTGTCTCTTAGTCTTATTTGGATTACGATCCTAGTACGGTATACGGGGCTTGGGCAATTCTATGCGGGAGGCACCGGGGCTCCGGCTCCCTCCAAGGTCCGGGTACGACCGTCCGGCCCCTAGTACCGGACCGTACGCCGGGGAAGCAGAGTGCACAGGCTTTGAGTACGGAACCAGGCAAAGTGGATGTACTCCCCTAGACCTCCGGAGGGCAGGGTGCGCATGCTTTGGGTACAGAGCCGACTGAGCAGGATACGCACCCTGGACCCCCCATGCACGGCGCAGGCCTTTCCTGGAGGTGACCAACTGGCATCGCAACACCTAACTGGGGGAGGCTCGAGAGGCCCCCTGGCCATCGGCAGGTGCCTCAAGCACAACCGCCTTCGGTAGGATAGCAAATGCTGACTATGGGTGAGCGCGGGAAAGGGAAGCTAAATGTACGGTGAGCATACATAGAAAGTGCGGTCATAAAAATTAATGCGTAATTTAAATGATCACATGAGTGAGAGCGAGGTAGAACAGGTTTCTGCGTAAATTCCCATAGGAGGAAGGCAGGTTGTACATGGAGGCAATGACCCGCCCCATTAAGAAGGGAAGCAAGACTCTACGTGCTTGGGGTCAGAACCAGACCAAGATGGACGTAGTCCTGGACCGTCCCCTGAGGCTTAGCTGCTCCGAGCGCTGTTCCTGGGCTCTATGGGGTTCATTACAGAAAGGTAAAACCCTGCTCTACTAATGCTCAGGAGGTAGAACTTATTGTGTTGTTCCATGCTCCAAGGGTTCGGGAACGGATCCCATCCTTGGTTGAAAGGCATGTGTACCTCGGACGGCAACTTTCGTGACTCGGAAGGGACCTTTCCGGCTGGGGGAGAGTTTATAGGTCCTTCGCGGGAAAGTGTGTGCCGCGGCACCAGGTTGCCTTCTTGCAGGTCCCTGACGCGCTTGGTCCTTTGGCGGTAGTGCTAGAGCACCAGCCGAGGCCGTGCGTTGTGGGGTGTCACTTGCAGTCGTGCCTCGTCGACGAGGTCGATATCTTCACGCTGGAGTGGGTCCTGCGAGGCTTCTCCCGGGAGCCCCGGGGTACCTTCCCCTTCTGGCTAAGGCCGTCAAGAGGTAGGAAGACCCAGACTCTTCTCAGGAGACCCAAGGCGTCTTTCCCCTTCTGGCTAAGGGCATCAAGAGGTTGACAGACCCTGGGCGGCCCCCAGGAGGTAAGGTCGAGGCACAGAGATGTGCACTCGGGTGGAGCTGGCCCGGTTCTGCACTGTCGGGGCTGGTGCTTGGGCTGCTGCAACTGCTTGGAGCTTCTCCAAGGTTGATATCGCAGCAGTGCAGTCTCCACTGACTTTTCGGGGCAGCCGTAGTCGGCTACTGCCCCGGCTCGTCATCACTGGAGCTGGAGTCCTCACCGTTGTGCACCGTCTTTATGGCGCGCTGAGGCTCCTGAAACCCCACCTGGTGGCTGACGTTGTCTGGGGCGTCGACCTTCTGCTTGCCCTCTCTTTGACGGAAGGGCGGGGCATCAGCTCGCAGCTGCCTCCCTTTGCGGAAGCGCTCCACGAGACTCTGTATGTCTCGGATCTCAGCAGCAGTATGGTTGCTGGTGCCGTGCACGGGGCACAGTTCACCTTGGCCTCCCTCTGGAGCTGGTGACTGTCGCTGCCTTTTGTCGGGGCGTGGCCCCCGAGCCCCACTGGGTGCTGCTGCTGCAGCAACGGGAGCCGCAGCCGGTGGTTTCGTCTTGCCACCGCGCCGGTTCTTGATCTTCTTGCTGCCTCCATAGGAAGCAGCGCCAGATCCGGGCTGTCCCCCTGACTCGGAGGCTGGCAGAGAGTGCCAGTTCCGCCCTTCAGCTGCCCTGGCGCATTTGTCCGCCAGGCTGAAGAGCTCTGAGACGTCGCGAACCTCTCTGGTCGCGAGCTTCTCAAGCATCTTCTTGTCCCGGATGCCCTGCCGGAACGCCACCACCACAGAAGCATTTTAGATATGTGGAATGGTGTTCCGTACCTGGGAGAACTGCTGGATGAAGGAGCGCAGCGATTCTTCAGGTTGTTGCTGGACGGCGTGGAGGTCGAGCTCCGTGCCAGGCCGGGTGTAGGAGCTGCCAAAGTTAGCAGTAAACTGCCGGCAGAGCTCTCCCCAGGAGGTTATGGAACCCTGGGGGAGGTTCATGAGCCAAGACCAAGCGGGGCCGGTCAGGGCGACGGGGAAGTAGTTGGCCATGACGTCCTCGTCCCCTCCTACAGCAAAGACGGCGGTGGAGTAGATCTGGAGGAACTCCGCCGGGTTGACGCTGCCGCCGTACTTCTCGGGCAGGTGCGGCCGAAACTTGCGTGGCCACCTCACGAAGTGAAGGTGGGCCGCCAGGGCCGCACATCCTGCTCCTGTTGCTGCAGGCGTTGGTGCCGCGAACGCTTGGTTCGCTGCTGGCACAGTATACCCCGGTATGGGCAAGGCTGCGCCATAGACCAGGGGCACCGTTTGCAGGGCATATGGCTGGGGCATATGCTGCGTGGCTTATGCCTGGGGCAGAGATCGTGTGGCGAAAGTTTGCGCCTTAGGCAGGGTTGAGGCAGACGTCATGCTGTCGCCGGCCTCTTGGTTGCGACGCCTTTCTCGTCGTCGCTCGAGGAACCCTCGGGCATCTTGGCCCAAGTGGCATCGTTCCAGCTCCGTCCTCAGGTCCGTCGATGGGAGCCTGGTGGAGCGGGAATCCGCGTCTGCCCGTCAACCATTGGCGTGCGCGTCAGCGACACAGCCGGTTGGCCGGAACGTCGTCCCCGCCGAAGTCGAGGGTTTGCGGCGGCGACGACGAGACGGTCTACCTCACGAATCCACTGCTGGGTCGCTGACTGTGGCGCGTCCCCAGCAGGTGGATTGCGCAGTAGTGCTCTTGCTGCAGCTAGCGCGCCCCCGTGGGGGACGCTCAGCGCTGCAGAGGATCTCACGCTCGCTGGAGCCTGCGTTGCCGGAGTCGGCTGCTGGCTTCCAGCTTGCGCCGACACACTCCGTCCAGAGTGTGTCGAGACGTAGTCCCTGCTAGTCACGGTCCGTCGTGAACGCGGGGGAGGAGAGCTTGCCGCTGAAGGAAGCTTGGTCATCTTCGCCGGCAAAAGCTCGTCGCGCAAGGGAAAAGCCCCCTACCTGGCGCGCCAAATGTCGAAGTGTGTAGTCGACACTTCCCCCGGACCTGCTCTGGGCAGCCCGCGGAGGTTCTTTTTCGGAGGGGCTAGACACTTGCGGAGAGCTTCAGCGTTAGGGACGAGTGAGGGAGAAGCTTGACACGGGGAGTTTTACGTTGTTCAGGCCGTCGGAGCGTAAAACCCTACGTCCACGGTGAGCAGAGGTGCTCTTTGTATTTCTTGTTGCTCAGAACTGGAGTCCTAAGCTTGAGGGTGAGTGATGTTTAGGGTGCGAGTCCACCGAGTTCGAACCCTTGCTAACGTTGCCTACCCGAGCCTTTTATAGTCCAAGGCTCGAGTGGCTTACAAGGTGAGCCTAGGACCCGACAGGTGGTCCCGGGAGATTGCCTGCCGACTACCGTATCTGCAGTTATGCCGGTAGTTGTCTCTGGTGAAGGCTTCCGAGTCTTCATTCTGCCGCCCTGCCCATGCCGCAAGCTAGTCGTAGTGGTTGATGATGGCAGGGGCGGCAGGGGTTGCCTTGTTGCTGTGTTCATTGGCGGGCAGGCTCTGACACGGCGCGCCAGTCTGCGATGTGACTGGGCGCAACGGCACCTGACAGAGGCGTGCTCCGCGTCTTCGCGTCTTGGGAAGGTGCGGGCCTTGAATACCTTGTACGGGCAAGGTATGGTGCATCTTTACGCCTGTTGCCTACCGCGCGGGGGCAGGTGACACGACCCCAACGGTCTTGTCGAGCCAGGATCACGCTGAGGGGTGCTGCGTTGCACAGCACCGGATAACACACGTCAAAGGTACAAAGCGGAAGCGAAATTTTATTACATAAACAAGTTTATGAACATGTTTACATCAAAATAGTTCCAGTCTACACTCATGGGCGTAGGCTATGCATCAAGTCCACGTTCAGCCCTTGAACGTGTCCTTGCTAGCACACACGCACACTAACTCTGCAGCGTGCACGACTCCCACTCGATGGGGTTCCCCTCCTGGGGTTCCGTCTCCTCCTCGGGAGTCCCTTCCTCATAGAACCCTGCAAAAGCTTCAAACACAAGCAGTGAGCACGAAGGGTCAGCAAGTCTGACCCGTCTCACCTAAACATGGAACTTCTACATGAGGGGTAATGGGTTACATGAGGTAAAAATCATTTGCAAGGACTCGCCTAATTAGTAGAACCTTATTTTCAGGTTTTAGCAGCAGGTTGTGGAGAACCTTACGCTAAGGCACATGAGAGAGCCACAATCAAACAAGAAACGCATTTCTCTCATGTACTTTGCCCAAAGTTGAAAGGAACTTTAATTAGCTCTAAAGTACGGCAAATCATTAACAATCAAATCCATCTTTCAATCAGTAACATTTTAACATGTAACTAGCCTGTTCTTTCTACGTCACGGTACAGTGAACAAGTGGTACTCACTGACCGCGAGGGACAGCGATTATAATCGATTTACACCTGCAGGTTTACCCGAACAACCCGTCACGTACGCCCGTACTCGATGTTGCCTACAACAACCATCACGGACGCCGTACGCAACTACCTTTCACCCGTCAGCCAAATGTTGAACCGGTCCAATCGTCCCGAGCAAGAGGTCTCTGCACGCGCATCTCAGTGCCGCCAGCCGATTTACACCTCGAGCTCTCAACCTACCCTCTGAACGACCAGCTATGCCTCAACACCCAGCTACCTGAGTTACATCGGGTTCCCGGTTCCCATATAGCCGGTAGGTCTTCGGTACTGTTCTAGCTTGTTCAACAGGCCCGCACACGGCTCGGTCCTCAATTGACACAAGCAGAGCTATAGCACACAGGCCCCAAAGTCCTGCTGCCCTTACCCTCCACTTGGTCTCATTTTCTTGCCATGTGTTTCATGTGCTATCTCTACCCGAGTCGAGTGCCACTTAGCCTATGCTCGCGAGTAGTTCCAACTACTCGACTTGTACCGAATCCTACACTATCTTAGCTTTGCAGTAGCTAACGGGGTTTTGCAATCCTAAACCCAACCCATGGTTTTCTTGGCTATGCAATTGGGTTTCCAAACAAGACTGTAATGCAAGTAATAATGTTACTCAAGTAAGTGCTCAAAACAATAAAAATTTGTAAAAGGTTAATGCAAAACGGAGCTTGCCTTGCTGCTCTTGGTCGTAGTCTAGCTGCTCCTCCAGAGTAACGAAGTCTAGGACTTCGGGTTCCTCCTCGACCTTAGCGACTACATGATAGAAGCAATACATGTATTAATTTAAATGCAGTTGTATTAACTTTTAAACTTGTGAAGTCTATAACTCTTACTAGAAAATTCCAATGACTGTGAAACTTTTACTGTGGCTGGGTTACAACCTAAACAGAGACTTGGTCAATTTTTAGTTGCAGCAAGGCTCATTTGAGCCCTCCACAATTAATCATGTATTTGACCTTAATTGAAGGCTTTTAGGGTGTTCTAAGGATTTTCATGAAACAAACTATGACTTTCTGAAAACTAGATTTTCAGAGGGTTCTAATGGAGTTGGTCTCACTTAATTTGAAGGTTCCTAGCTAAAGATATGAGCTAAACAATTTCAAAGAAAATTCTGAAAATGTTTCTGGACATTTTCTATTTTCTCTGGAACAGTTTCACTAATCACACCATTAGGTGTATCAAATGAGCTCAAATGGATCTGAAATTTTTATGGTAGTTCAAGGATATTTTGGTAAACATTCCAGAAAAATTTCAGCATTTTCCTCCAAAGGATTCTCCAGTTACAATTCCAAACAGTTTAAATTTTGAGGAATTAATTCTGGAGAAATTAGGATTTTTCATGAAGTGAAACTTGATTTGCTGGAAAGTGCTCAGAGAGATGAATCCAACAAAATTTGTTTCACTCGATTTGGAGCTCTCTAGCTCAAGTTATGAGGATTTGAAGTTTGAAGGAAATCTGAAAATTGGGAGAAAAGTTTAAACTTGCGGGTGCCCGCGGGGACACGTGTTGAGCGCGGAGGTGTCCGGCACACTGAGGCCCACAGGGTATTTGCGCGCCAGCACAGCCGATCCCGGCCACACCCGATCCCAATTTAAATTCTTCAACCGCTGACACGTGGGCCAGCCGGCTTCGTCTTCCTCCCGCCGCTCTCTCGCGTCCGCGCCGCCGACCTCGCCGGAGCAGACCCGGAGCTCGCCGGCTCGCCGCTGCCGGACCTCCCATGGTCTGAAACTCGCCGCCAGTGGGTTGTCGACGTCGAGGAACACGTCGGTGGTGTCAGGTTGGGATGGGGGTGACCGAAAAAAGCCCGGCGACGTGCCGCGGCCTTGGTTGAGGTTCGGCGCCGTCGACCGTGGGTTCTAACCCGCCAACACCTCGAACAAACGATCCTACAGCATCAGTATACCTCTAGGAAGCTCGACAAGGTGTCAAAAGGGTTCAGGGATGGCGGCAAGTCGGTCGGAACCGTGTGACCGATCGTGCCCGCCATGATCGCCCTTGATCAAGCTCGAAATTCGTCACTCCTAGACAGTTTCACGCCATGGATGCAGAAAGAACTTGATCGCCGGCTAGTCCAGCGTCCATGTGCAAGATTTGAGAACCACCGAAAGATCATAAAGCGAGAATTTGAAGAATCCGTACCGGAAGCTCGGTTTACGGTCGCCGGAGCAAAAACTGGAAATTCTCTGTGGATTCTTCACGGTTTGCTTCCAAACTTGGAGGAGAGCAGCACGGTGGTTGCGCGCTCCTGTTGCCTCTCTTGCTGGACCGTGAAAACGCCTGTGGAACGCTGTCCATGGGCGCCTGACTCTCGGCTGAGGCTAGGTCACCGTGGTGGCGATCGCTTTCGGGCAAAGTGTGGCGGACCGGAATCCGCTCATCCAGGATCGCAGAGGGTGGTGCCGTGCGATGCGACACCCGACAGCACACGTCATAAGAACACATTATATTACATGGGAAACACAAACTGAATGTACAAAATAGTACACTTCTCAGTTACAAACTAGGATCTTTTATTACACAGCGGAAGTTTCTTTTATAAAACTCACGCCCGCCTATCTAGCAAAAGTCGGTTGCCCAGCCCTAGGGCAACCCACACTAGCTGCACTCCTCAGCTCAGCGCGGCGTGTACGGCTCCCACTCAGCCGTAGTCCCCGACGGATGGTAACCCTCGCCGGTGGACTCGTACTCCGAGTCCGTGGGTGGCTCCTCACCTGAAAAACACTTAAGCAGCAACCGTGAGCACGAAGGCTCAGCAAGGCTTAACCAACTCACCTAAGCATGAAACTCTACATGAGGTATACCAAGACATAGGTTAGTAACATTTCAGCAAAACGACACGCCTACAAGTTCATCCTTAGTTCATCTTTTAGCAACAAGTTAACAGTTCATGAAATCTGAAATTTAGTAAGCAGTATTTGGTGGCACACATGTAACAATACAATTATATCAATCAGCATCATTGAATCAACATATTTCATCCATTAGTCTACGTTACTACGCAGTGAACAAGCGGTACTCGTCACCGTGAGGGACGGCGAATCGACTCGATATACACCTGCAGGGAAACCAAAAGAGCACATCACGTACGCCCACCCGTGGAGCTGCACAGCACGCTCACTCGATGTCGTACGGGACAACCTTTCACCCAACAGCCCAAACGTCGAACCGGTCGCACCGAAACGAGCAGGAGGTTCCCCACACGGAGCATCTCTCTATGCCCGTTGGCAGATTTCCACCTTGCTGCCCTCAACCTACACCTATAAATCGGTGTGCTATGCCTCGACGCCCGGAGGTTTAGGCTACATCGGTTTATCGGGGCCCATATATCCGATATGCCTTCGGTACATTCAATACTTGTTCAACAGGGCCGCACACGGATCGGTCCTCAATCGACACGGGCAGGGCCGCGCACACAAGACTCTCTCTTGCTGCGCCCTAGCCCCTGCCTAGTCTCATTTTCATTACTAAAGTGATCTCACACCACTCAACCGAACCCGTGTGTTCCCAGCCTATCTCGCGAGTAGATTCCAACTACTCGACTTGTACCGAAGTCCTATGACTCATTAAGCATAGCCTGTCTACTCGGGGTCTTAGACACTACCCTCACTCTTAGGGAAAAATTCTGATTATGCAAGTGGGGTTCCATCCATCCTATACCTAATGCACATACATACTTCATATGACACATGTAAACAAAGTAAGACTTATAAAAGGGTTAATGCAAACCGGGGCTTGCCTTGTTGCTGCTGGTCAGGAGTTAGTTCTTCGTCCGGAAGAAGGAAATCCAGCACTTCCGGAGTCTCTTCTTCAACGGCTACACGTTAATGAAATACTACATGTTAATTTAGATGCAAATGTGAGTTTTAGAGTAAGACTTCTACTATTAGTTATAATAACCAGCCTCTAACACCTGGAACTTTGTTTAAGAATTTAAATATGAACTGGTGTTGGTGGTTTGGCTTGGACTTATTCACATGGTTAAATGCTAAGTGGTTTCTCCCCCCTTTTCCATATTAATCCCTTAATTGGTTAAACAGGACAGGGGTGATCTAGAGCTCCAATAGAGCTGAGAATTTTTGTGTGAGTTCCTTGTCACCAGAAAACTCTCTGGACCAAACATTAGCACTTTTCATGGAGTGGTTTGCTCAGAATAATTCTCTTGGCAAATCAGCAAGGAAGAATTTATTCTGAGGTAATACCCCTGTTCATGCTCAACTTAATAAACTACAATTTCAATTATAACTCATAGAGTTTGCATGAATTTTCCTAACATTTTTGGGGTTAAGATTTGCCCAGAACCGAATTTTCAAGTTTTGGAAATTCTCTGAAAATGTTTCTGGATTCAAATGAACACAGCACCTTCCAATTTGAATTGCTCTGACCAAATCAACTCCAAATGGTCTGAAACTTTTACAGGGGTTTACTAATGTCCTAAAGAACATTCTGGAAAAATTTGGGGATTTTTGGATGGACCAAATTCCCTCTAAAATTCTTTTACTGAAAAGTTTTAAAGAATTTTCCAGAATTAATTAATGGTTTTCATACAAATTGGGTTGTATATCTGGACAGAGCTAGGCAAGATGAATCCAACCCAATTTGAATCACTAAATTTGGAGCTTCCTAGCAAAAGTTATGGGGTTCTAAAGTTTGCACTAAAACTGGAAATTCCAGAAATGTTTAAATCCTGCGGGTGGGTCCACGTACACGTGTCGACCGCTGGATCCGAGCCACACGGGGCCACAGACTCCTTCCCGCGCGGCCGCACTGGATCCCGGACCACAGAGAATCCCACCCCTTTATTTCCAGCCGCTGATGCGTGGGGCCTACCCCTTCGTCCTCCTCCGGCCACCCGCGCGACCCCGCCGCCAAGCTCGCCGGAGCTCTCGCCGGAGACGGGTTCCGGTCCTCGGAGCTTGCTGAATCTCGCCGCCAGTGCCTATCTCGGCCTGAGGAACACGGTGGTGCCCTCCCCAGAACTTGACAACCACCGGAACAGTGCTCCCGACGGCAACAGCGGCCGGGAGCTCACCGGCGACGTCCAACTCGGCATCCCACGCACCTTTTTCGATGCGGTTTGCTCGGGGAGCTTCGCTGACACCTGCTGGTCACGGACATGGACACCGATCCCCGTGAAAACGGCGGTAACTACGACCTCACCGGCGACCTAGGCCGGATATCGGCTGTGCTTCAGAAAACTTCAAAGAACCGTAAACCTAGCCCACGGTTTTTACTGGTTTTCGATCCTAGGTGGTCATGGCCGTGTATAGAGCGTGTGCATGACTCGGTTTGCCCGGTGATGAGCTAACCCCCACGAATTTTGGGATTTTGTGGGAGCTCGGTCTCAAGACACCCGAAGCTTTCCCGGCGAAATACTCCCTCGACAGCCCATGAAATGAAGAACGGTAGGGACTAGAAGAATCAGCACCTTAAGGCGGTCCTTTCTTGTGTGGCTCATCGGGCACGAGCGCGCCTGTGCTGGCCGGACGCCGGCGATCAGAGAGGGCGGCGTTTCTGTGCTCGCGCGGAAACGAGGAAGGAGCTCGGTAGGGGGGGTTCTCGTTTGGAAAGCAGGAGGAAGGCGGCGTGGGCTGTGCGCTGGCCTTTAAGCCGCGGTTTGGCACCGTGAGGTGGCCGATTGCTGCCTCGGTGGCTCGCCGCCGTTCCCTGGCTTGCGCGCGAAATCGGGGTCGGCTGCAGCAACCGACTGCCCCTCATGTGTGCCACTGACCTGTGGGCCTCCCCCTTTCTTATTTTTCCCTAATATTTCTTTTCTGTTTTTGTTAATTATCCCACCAGCTACTCACAATTTAATGTGAGACTTAGCTCCCAAGTCTTTGTTTGAATTTGAATTCTCAAATTCAAACTTTGTTTGGTTAAATGTGCTTCATATTTAAACTGAAATTCAAATTCAGTTTTGAATTCTTGCAAATTTAGCTCTTGACAAGATGAGCTCCAATGGGGATGAAAATTGGTGAGCTTACTCAGAAAAATGTGCTGAGTATAGATATGGAGCTAACTTTTGAATTTGGGTGATGAAAGTTGCTGCAATTTGAATTTACATTCAAATTGGCCTCTTTTTGAAATAACCCAAAACTGCCTCAAAAATTGTTGAATTTGCATGAGCTTTGGACTGAACCTTCCCAAGACTTTTTAAGTTCTAGGGGTGAGCTCAACCTCTCATGCTCATGTGTAGAAACCCTACATTGTGAAAGTGAAGGCTTTCCCCTCTAATCATTCTTTTGATGGAGGTTACTTGCTCTTCACAACATTTCCTATGGTGTCCACAATAAAAACTGTGGTGTTGTGAGGTGAAGAAAAGTTTTTGCAAGTCCCTTTTCTTGGGCTTTTACATCCCTCCCCCCTTAAAATAATCTCGTCCCGAGATTACAAAAGAAGAGATAGCGATGTAATAGGGACTTACCCGTGTTGAGAAGCCATGAACTCCGGGTAATTTGAGCGAAGGAACTCCTCGCTCTCCCACGTCGCTTCTTCGGCGGTGTGGTTACTCCAGAGTATTTTGTAGAACCACAACGTTCTGCTACGCGTGGTTCGGGCTTTCCCATCAAGAATGGCCACCGGATACTCATCATATGTTAAATCCGGTTTCAATTCGCCGATGTCTTCGGTAGGAACAGCAGCTGTATGCTTCAAACATTTTCGCAGTTGCGAAACATGGAAAACATCATGGACACCCGCAAGAGATGCCGGTAGTTCCAATCGATACGCCGCTGGTCCACACTTCTCGGTGATAGCGTAGGGTCCAATAAAACGGGGAGCGAGCTTCCCCTTCACACCGAACCGGTGCACGCCCTTCATTGGAGACACGCGGAGGTACACGTGTTCCCCGACGTCGAAGTGCAACGGTCTACGCCTCTTGTCAGCGTAGCTCTTCTGTCGGGATTGAGCGGCCTTCAAATTGGCTTGAATGGTACGAACGCGCTCTTCGGCGTCATTCACCACATCAACCCCGAATGTGACCCTTTCACCGGACTCGCACCAATTTAGTGGGGTGCGGCACTTGCGACCGTAGAGAGCTTCGTAGGGTGCCATCTTGATACTCGCCTGATAGCCGTTGTTGTACGAGAATTCCGCCAATGGTAGGTGATCATCCCAGTTCCTACCATGGTGGATGGCACATGCTCTCAACATGTCTTCCAGAACTTGATTCACCCTCTCTGTCTGGCCATCTGTTTGAGGGTGATAAGCGGAGCTCCTGATCAACTTAGTACCCAATGCAGCGTGTAGCTGCTCCCAAAAGCGAGATACAAATAATGCACCTCGATCTGAGACAATGGTCTTGGGTACCCCGTATAGGCATAGAATCTTCGCTATGTATAGCTCCGCATATTTGCCGGCACTGTAACGTGTATTTACCGGAATGAAGTGAGCCGTCTTGGTCAACCGATCAACGATTACCCATATGGAATCATGCTTGTTGGCTGTTAGGGCTAATCCCACAATGAAATCCATGCTCACATCTTCCCATTTCCATGCCGGGATCTTCAGGGGTTGCAACAGCCCCGATTTCTTCATGTGATCAGCCTTCACTCGTCGGCACGTATCACATTCGGATACGTACTTCGCTACCTCCCGCTTCATCCGTGTCCACCAAAATTTCTTTTTCAAATCTTGGTACATTTTGTTGCTGCCTGGATGAATGGAGTATTTAGACAAGTGGGCTTCGTCGAGGATTTTCTTCCTCAGTTCCATGTCCCGGGGTACGACTATGCGGTCGTTGAACCATAGCGTCCCCTCATCATCTTTCTGGAAACATTTGATCTCCCCATTGTCAATCCGTCTCCGGAGATGTACCATGCCTTTATCATCCTTCTGAGCTTCAATGATGTCCTCCCTAATAGTAGGGACAAGGGCAAGGTTATACAGCGATCCATAAGGAACCAAGTATAAACTTGGCTCTTCCTCCTCCACCGGTGTAATGGTGAGGTGATGGACATGTGATTTCCGACTCAGCGCGTCGGCAACCACATTCGCCTTGCCGGGGTGGTAATGGATCTCAATCTCATAATCTTTGATCAGTTCTAACCACCTCCTCTGCCTCATGTTCAGCTCCTTCTGGGTGAAAATGTATTTCAAGCTCTTGTGGTCGGTGTAGAGATGCACCAAATTCCCTAGGAGATAGTGCCTCCACATTTTCAACGCCAAAACCACTGCAGCAAGCTCCAGGTCATGAGTAGGATAATGCTGCTCATGGTTCCGAAGTTGGCGTGAGCCATAAGCGACCACACGTCCCTCCTGCATCAACACGCAGCCAAGCCCAATACCGGACGCGTCACAATACACGTCGAAGGGCTTTGTTGTATCCGTCTGAGCTAAGATCGGGGCTGTTGTGAGATGCTTCACCAATGCTTGGAAGGCTCCTTCACACGCCGTGTTCCAAACATATTTCGTCCCTTTCTTCAGCAACTCTGTCATCGGCTTCACGAGCTTGGAGAAGCTTGGAATGAATCTCCGGTAGTATCCCGCTAACCCGAGGAAGCTTCTGACTTCATGAACTGAAGTGGGAGCTTTCCATTTCAACACTTGCTCTATTTTACTTGGGTCAACCGCAATGCCTTCAGCTGAGATGATATGTCCCAAGAATGGCACTTGGCTGATCCAAAATTCGCATTTGCTGAACTTGGCGTAGAGCTTGTGGTCTCGCAATCGTTGAAGAACGGTCCGCAAGTGTTCGGCATGTTCGGCTTCGGTCTTGGAGTAAACCAAGATGTCGTCGATGAACACTACCACGAACTTGTCCAGCTCCGGCATGAACACTGAGTTCATGAGATACATGAAATGGGCTGGAGCATTTGTGAGACCAAAGGACATGACGAGATATTCATATAATCCATATCTCATTGAGAAGGCCGTCTTCGGGATATCCTCCGCCCGGATCTTTATCTGGTGATATCCGTAGCGAAGGTCCATCTTGGAGAACACACTTGCACCCACAAGTTGATCAAACAATATGTCGATGCGGGGCAGTGGGTACTTATTCTTGATGGTGACGGCGTTGAGCGGCCGGTAATCCACACACAGCCTCAGGGTTTCATCCATCTTCTTCACGAACAACGCTGAGCATCCCCAAGGCGAGGAACTCGGCCTAATGAAACCCTTGCTCAACAGATCATTGAGCTGTTCTTTCAGTTCAGCCAGCTCATTTGGAGCCATCTTGTATGGTCTCCGTGATATGGGCGTAGTCCCGGGTGCGAGCTCGATCTTGAACTTGACATCCCGCTCAGGTGGCATGCCCGGAAGATCATCCGGGAACACGTCGGAATACTCCCGAACTACGGGGATGTCTTCTAACTTGAGAACTTCAGCATTATTAATTGCTAAAACTTCCCGGACTGGCGTATCTAACACCATGGAATGCGGACGGTGGAATGGAGAATTTAAGTGAACCGTCCGTGTCCGAGTCTCTAGGACATCGCCATGGTATTGTAGCCATGACATCCCTAAGATTGCATCAATCTTTTGTCCCATAAGGATTATCAAGGTGGTGGGATATAGTTTCCCACCTAAGCACAGAGGTGCCTTTGGAATCATCATATTAGCTGAAATCTTCCCTCCCGGTGAGCAGATCATATAAGTGCAGTCGGTTGGGAAGACTTGCAATTGATGTTTAGCCACATAGGATGCACTTATAAAGCTGTGGGTTGCACCAGAATCAAATAATATGACGATGGCTTGATTGTTGAGAGTAAACGTACCCGCCAGCACGTTGTCTCCCTCTGGGGCGTCCTCACTGTCGAGGTTGCGGACACCCCCAGTCCGTTGACCAACCTTCTTCACCGGAGGTCGGCCTCGAGCACCGCCCTGGAACTGGGCTTGCCCGCTGCTCTGCTGCCCCTGGGGACAGTCCTTCGCGAAGTGGCCCGCCTGGCCACACGTGAAGCAGGTGAAACGGGGCGGTCCCCCGCTGATCGGTGGACGGAAACCCGGGGCACGTTGTGGCGGTGGAAACGCCCAGGGTACCGTCTGCTGTTGCTGTCTTGGTGGTGGCATCGGCGGACGGAACGGGGGTGCTTGGAACGAACGTCCCCCGAACTGTTGAGGTCACGCCGGTGGACGCCACTGCTGCCCGGATGGTGTCCGATACACCATACGGTACTTCTGGGGAGCGCCACTCCCACCGCTGCTAGGTGGAGCGCTGCGCTTCCTCTGCTCAGCTGCTAACTCCCGCTGAGCGTCCTCTTGCATGATGGCGGCATTGACTAGGTTGTTGAATGTGCCGCGGTTCCACTGTACGAGATGGGTCTTCATTTCGGGGTGCAACCCCCGATAGAAGTGCTCCCTCTTCTTCTCCTCCGTGGAGATGTAGTCTGACGCATACTGCGCCAGATGGTTGAAGGCACGGGAGTAGTCGTGGGCACTCCTCCCGCCCTGCTTCAGTTCCAAAAATTCTTGGAACTTCCTCTTCATTATTCCGGGAGGGATGTGATAGGCGCGGAACGCCTCCCGGAACTCTTGCCATTCCACGGCATGGCCAGCCGGACGTGAGGCTACATAATTCGCCCACCACGCACCAGCGGCACCGTGGAGCTGCTGTGCTGCGAACAGGGTCTTCTGCCGCTCCGTACACTGGAGCAGCACAAACTTGGACTCGATGGTCCGCAGTCAGTTGTCAGCCTACAGTGGTTCTTCAGCTTCGGTGAACACTGGAGGGTGCGTACTCATGAAATCCGAGTACGACACTTCGCGGGGCTCACGAGGCCCTCGCTCTTGACGTCCTCCCGCCTGGGACGTATTCTGCACGATCGTGCGTAGCAGGTCGGTCTGCTCCTCACGACCTGCCACCAATGCCGCTATCACATCCGCTAGAGTAAGCGGAGGCGGCGGTGGTGGCTGCTGCTGCGGGGTGCTGTCGTAGGCCGGTGGCTGGGAGTCATCACCTCCCTGTTGGCTAGAGCCACCAACCTCGTGCGTGGTCCTAGTACGAACCATCTGCAACCACACGACATTAAACATCAGTCCCGCAACATTTTGCATGCAGTCTAAATGAAATAGGTGTAAAACATAATGACAATGAACACATGCGATACATCTCATAAGTAGATAGTGTAATAACTTTGCACAAGCTACACCATTACCAGACCAAACACAAGCTAGTTTAATCCAACTTGATGAACCTCCACTTTGGAAGCTCAACATAACTAGGTTTGGTCACTACGAGACATTACTATCGCGTTGTCATCACGCATACCACCCTTAGGGTACAACACCCTCTCCAATGAGTTCAACTGTCATTCTTCCGTCAGAATGACCAGTTCCTACCTATTCCAAGTTTTGATCTGGTTCTGGGCATTCTCATGACTCAAGTTGAATACCAAAGTTAAAGTTAACTTCAGTATCTTTCCAACGAGTACTCATTTGCCTCCAGATCAGCTTTGGTTAAAAAGTTATGCTAATTCAAAGTTAGCAGAATTTCTGGAAGAATTTCAACAGCACCTCCCTTGGAAGTGGCTGTTTTCAACCCTGATTTCCACTAAATTCTGTGCTGAAATTTCAGGAACTTTGAATTGCAAAGGTGTCGCACATCTTCTACTCTTTCTAAGGATGTATTATATGACAATTTTAGATTTTTCTATTGGGAGTTTATCCTTGAAAAACAGAACAGTCCAGAGAATGTTTTAACACTGTCCTAGTTCTGGACAGTTACATGTCTCTGGGATTTAAGCCATCTTAAGGTGAGTTTCAGCTCTGGAAGTCTACAACAAAGTTGTAGAATACTTAAATACCTTTCCAGAACTATATAGCACACCTCTCTCGGCTAAAAGACCTGTGAGTTATGCCCTGTTGAAGATCAGCAAACTTGCTGTCCCAAAACAGAGCACTCTGTTTTTCAGTCTTTTTGGAACTACACTCCTCACTATCCCACTCCTATACCCAACCAGGGTCCTAAATGTGGAACCTATAGATTTTAATTCCTTGTTCTCAATATTTTCATGCATATGCCTACAATACCTCGGTACTACGTTCCTCACCAAAGAAAATCCTAACCGGATCATACCGGCATATACGTCTCAAGTATGGCACTAAACGGTCTCTCGCACACGTTCTCTACACGGATACATACGTGGTTAGTACCTGCAGAAGACCACACAATAATGGTGCACTCAAGGTTTTGTTTCCATTTCAGGCAGTACCATATTTGAAAGTAAATACAAACGCCCGTATCATTTCCATACGGCCATCCATGAGCTAGGTCACGTCTCAAGGTACGTGATCGTGTTTCAACACCACACGACGGGGAACCCGAGTATGTCATGAACGGGTCGTCACGGTTGGGAATGTTATCAACCCAACAGATACCACCTACTGCCCTGCAGGGCACGCCGATGGCAAGCGCTGCGTATGTCCTCCTGGGCTATTTCCAGACGAACACACTCTCGCGTTACTGACCACGTGATGGGGTCTCCACTTACTTGCCTAATGCACACTAGGGATCAGCGTTTCATATGAACTCAGGGACATGAAGAGTCCAAGAGCTTCATATTGACGTCTCACACCAAGCTGTGAGATCAGTCCCTGAACCACGTTCCTCGTCAGGGAGAGCTAACCGAAATTGAACCGCTTTCGGTGGCGTTCCTTACCATACTTACCAGAGCGTAGGTGCGTCGTTACATAATTAAAATTCAGAATTATAACACATAAGTTAGCCTTTGCCACTTTAAGTAACTATGCTAATATAGTCCTTACTTGGGCAGCTACCGATTCCTCGCCGTATACCTAAGTTTTTCCCATAATGCAGTCCTTTAGTACTGTGCTATCCCCAACTGCAGCTCTGATACCAGGCTGTGGCGGACCGGAATCCGCTCATCCAGGATCGCAGAGGGTGGTACCGCGCGATGCGACACCCGACAGCACACGTCATAAGAACACATTATATTACATGGGAAACACAAACTGAATGTACAAAATAGTACACTTCTCAGTTACAAACTAGGGTCTTTTATTACACAGCGGAAGTTTCTTTTATACAACTCACGCCCGCCTATCTAGCAAAAGTCGGTTGCCCAGCCCTAGGGCAACCCACACTAGCTGCACTCCTCAGCTCAGCGCGGCGTGTACGGCTCCCACTCAGCCGTAGTCCCCGACGGAGGGTAACCCTCGCCGGTGGACTCGTACTCCGAGTCCGTGGGTGGCTCCTCACCTGAAAAACACTTAAGCAGCAACCGTGAGCACGAAGGCTCAGCAAGGCTTAACCGACTCACCTAAGCATGAAACTCTACATGAGGTATACCAAGACATAGGTTAGTAACATTTCAGCAAAACGACACGCCTACAAGTTCATCCTTAGTTCATCTTTTAGCAACAAGTTAACAGTTCATGAAATCTGAAATTTAGTAAGCAGTATTTGGTGGCACACATGTAACAATACAATTATATCAATCAGCATCATTGAATCAACATATTTCATCCATTAGTCTACGTTACGACGCAGTGAACAAGCGGTACTCGTCACCGCGAGGGACGGCGAATCGACTCGATATACACCTGCAGGGAAACCCAAAGAGCACGTCACGTACGCCCACCCGTGGAGCTGCACAGCACGCTCACTCGATGTCGTACGGGACAACCTTTCACCCAACAGCCCAAACGTCGAACCGGTCGCACCGAAATGAGCAGGAGGTTCCCCACACGGAGCATCTCTCTATGCCCGTTGGCAGATTTCCACCTTGCTGCCCTCAACCTACACCTATAAATCGGTGTGCTATGCCTCGACGCCCGGAGGTTTAGGCTACATCGGTTTATCGGGGCCCATATATCCGATATGCCTTCGGTACGTTCAATACTTGTTCAGCAGGGCCGCACACGGATCGGTCCTCAATCGACACGGGCAGGGCCACGCACACAAGACTCTCTCTTGCTGCGCCCTAGCCCCTGCCTAGTCTCATTTTCATTACTAAAGTGATCTTACACCACTCAACCGAACCCATGTGTTCCCAGCCTATCTCGCAAGTAGATTCCAACTACTCGACTTGTACCGAAGTCCTATGACTCATTAAGCATAGCCTGTCTACTCGGGGTCTTAGACACTACCCTCACTCTTAGGGAAAAATTCTGATTATGCAAGTGGGGTTCCATCCATCCTATACCTAATGCACATACATACTTCATATGACACATGTAAACAAAGTAAGACTTATAAAAGGGTTAATGCAAACCGGGGCTTGCCTTGTTGCTGCTGGTCAGGAGTTAGTTCTTCGTCCGGAAGAAGGAAATCCAGCACTTCCGGAGTCTCTTCTTCAACGGCTACACGTTAATGAAATACTACATGTTAATTTAGATGCAAATGTGAGTTTTAGAGTAAGACTTCTACTATTAGTTATAATAACCAGCCTCTAACACCTGGAACTTTGTTTAAGAATTTAAATATGAACTGGTGTTGGTGGTTTGGCTTGGACTTATTCACATGGTTAAATGCTAAGTGGTTTCTCCCCCTTTTCCATATTAATCCCTTAATTGGTTAAACAGGACAGGGGTGATCTAGAGCTCCAATAGAGCTGAGAATTTTTGTGTGAGTTCCTTGTCACCAGAAAACTCTCTGGACCAAACATTAGCACTTTTCATGGAGTGGTTTGCTCAGAATAATTCTCTTGGCAAATCAGCAAGGAAGAATTTATTCTGAGGTAATACCCCTGTTCATGCTCAAATTAATAAACTACAATTTCAATTATAACTCATAGAGTTTGCATGAATTTTCCTAACATTTTTGGGGTTAAGATTTGCCCAGAACCGAATTTCCAAGTTTTGGAAATTCTCTGAAAATGTTTCTGGATTCAAATGAACACAGCACCTTCCAATTTGAATTACTCTGACCAAATCAACTCCAAATGGTCTGAAACTTTTACAGGGGTTTACTAATGTCCTAAAGAACATTCTGGCAAAATTTGGGGATTTTTGGATGGACCAAATTCCCTCTAAAATTCTTTTACTGAAAAGCGTTAAAGAATTTTCCAGACTTAATTAATGGTTTTCATACAAATTGGGTTGTATATCTGGACAGAGCTAGGAAAGATAAATCCAACCCAATTTGAATCACTAAATTTGGAGCTTCCTAGCAAAAGTTATGGGGTTCTAAAGTTTGCACTAAAACTGGAAATTCCAGAAATGTTTAAATCCTGCGGGTGGGTCCACGTACATGTGTCGACCGCTGGATCCGAGCCACACGGGGCCACAGACTCCTTCCCGCGTGGCCGCACTGGATCCCGGACCACAGAGAATCCCACCCCTTTATTTCCAGCCGCTGACGCGTGGGGCCTACCCCTTCGTCCTCCTCCGGCCACCCGCGCGACCCCGCCGCCAAGCTCGCCGGAGACGGGTTCCGGTCCTCGGAGCTTGCTGAATCTCGCCGCCAGTGCCTATCTCGGCCTGAGGAACACGGTGGTGCCCTCCCCAGAACTTGACAACCACCAGAACAGTGCTCCCGACGGCAACAGCAGCCGGGAGCTCACCGGCGACGTCCAACTCGGCATCCCACGCACCTTTTTCGATGCGGTTTGCTCGGGGAGCTTCGCTGACACCTGCTGGTCACGGACATGGACACCGATCCCCGTGAAAACGGCGGTAACTACGACCTTACCGGCGACCTAGGCCGGATATCGGCTGTGCTTCAGAAAACTTCAAAGAACCGTAAACCTAGCCCACGGTTTTTACTGGTTTTCGATCCTAGGTGGTCGTGGCCGTGTATAGAGCGTGTGCATGACTCGGTTTGCCCGGTGATGAGATAACCCCCACGAATTTTGGGATTTTGTGGGAGCTCGGTCTCAAGACACCCGAAGCTTTCCCGGTGAAATACTCCCTCGACAGCCCATGAAACGAAGAACGGTAGGGACTAGAAGAATCAGCACCTTAAGGCGGTCCTTTCTTGTGTGGCTCGTCGGGCACGAGCGCGCCTGTGCTGGCCGGACGCCGGCGATCAGAGAGGGCAGCGTTTCTGTGCTCGCGCGGAAACGAGGAAGGAGCTCGGTAGGGGGGTTCTCGTTTGGAAAGCAGGAGGAAGGCGGCGTGGGCTGTGCGCTGGCCTTTAAGCCGCGGTTTGGCACCGTGAGGTGGCCGATTGCTGCCTCGGTGGCTCGCCGCCGTTCCCTGGCTTGCGCGCGAAGTCGGGGTCGGCTGCAGCAACCGACTGCCCCTCATGTGTGCCACTGACCTGTGGGCCTCCCCCTTTCTTCTTTTTCCCTAATATTTCTTTTCTGTTTTTGTAAATTATCCCACCAGCTACTCACAATTTAATGTGAGACTTAGCTCCCAAGTCTTTGTTTGAATTTGAATTCTCAAATTCAAACTTTGTTTGGTTAAATGTGCTTCATATTTAAACTGAAATTCAAATTCAGTTTTGAATTCTTGCAAATTTAGCTCTTGACAAGATGAGCTCCAATGGGGATGAAAATTGGTGAGCTTACTCAGAAAAATGTGCTGAGTATAGATATGGAGCTAACTTTTGAATTTGGGTGATGAAAGTTGCTGCAATTTGAATTTACATTCAAATTGGCCTCTTTTTGAAATAACCCAAAACTGCCTCAAAAATTGTTGAATTTGCATGAGCTTTGGACTGAACCTTCCCAAGACTTTTTAAGTCCTAGGGGTGAGCTCAACCTCTCATGCTCATGTGTAGAAACCCTACATTGTGAAAGTGAAGGCTTTCCCCTCTAATCATTCTTTTGATGGAGGTTACTTGCTCTTCACAACATTTCCTATGGTGTCAACAATAAAAACTGTGGTGTTGTGAGGTGAAGAAAAGTTTTTGCAAGTCCCTTTTCTTGGGCTTTTACACAAAGGAGGTCGGAGCTCGGAGTTTCTGGCGTTGGGGAGGTGGAGTGCGACCTCAGGTTGCTGTCTAGCAGCTCAGGAACGAAGGAGGAGATTGTTTTGCTGGTTTTCCCGATTGAGCAGAGAGCTGCGGCGAGAAACAATGCCGCTGCTCGGGTTTGCCCGCGAGAAGATAAAGCCGGCCGACTCCTGCTCTGCTGAGGCGGTGCTGGTCGCGTGGGGGCACGAGCAAGCCTCCGCACGCGTAGAGGGGAAGCAGCCGGTGGCGCCGGTGGCTGCTCGGTGGCACAGCCGACAGCTGCTCGGTGGAATTTCCCACCGAGGCTGTGACTTTGTGTGCAAGTTTTGCCTCCTTCTCTCTATGACATGTGGGTCCCACCTGGGGTTTTAACCTCTGAAATTTACTCCTAATCACTGTTGTAAACAGTGAGTCCCATAATACCCCTGGTGATTCAAATTATTCACCCATGAGCCATTTGAATTGGGTAGAATTCAAATTGGGTTTGGTTTGAATGAATTTCAGCACAAGTTCAGTTTTGAATTCAAATAAAGTTTGAATTTGTCCCACTTAGCTCATGTCAAGATCAACTCCAAATGGAGTGAAAATTGGTGTGTGGGCTCACAAAAATGTGCTGAACAAGAATATGCCTCCCACTTTTGAATTCATGGGATAAAAACAGTTTGAATTTGAATATGGTTTCAAACTGCCCTCTTTCTAACTATACCCAAAATGACCTCAAAAAGGTTTTGAATTTGGGTGAAACTTGGCATGGACATCCTTAGCAATGTGTAGGAGTTTTCATATGTCCAGCCCACCTATATCACATGTGGGAAATACCACTTTTGCAATATGTGAGTTTGTTCTCTAATGAGCATGTTGATGGTGGTTACTTGCTCTTCATTTGGGTTCATCAACTGACTTCAAATGAGGTGTGTGGTGTGATGATGGACACCTCAAATATGTGTCAAAAACGGAGGCCCTTACAGCAGGCAGCGTTGCTCTGCTGGCCACGTGGCGAGTCCGGAGCTCTCCTCTGAGGAGAGGGAGGTCCGGCCCCGCGGGACACGTGGAGCCTTCGGAGCTCTTCCCGTGGAGGGGGGAGGTCCGGCTGCTGCTGGCCACGTGGCGGGCCCGGAGCTCTCCTCCGAGGAGAGGGAGGTCCGGCCACGCAAAACACGTGGAGCCTTCGGAGCTCTCCCCGCGGTAGGGGGAGGTCTGGCTGCTGCTGGCCACATGGCGGGTCCGGAGCTCTCCTCTGAGGAGAGGGAGGTCCGGCCCTGCTGGACACGTGGCACCCTCGGAGCTCTCCCTGCGGAGAAGGGCGAGGTCCTTAGGCATTTTCCCCTGTGCGCGGGGGTACCCCATATCGAGGGTACCGACAAAGTCTGATAGTGATAAAAAATAAGAGTCATATATTGGGTGACAAAACAAGAAATGTCACGGTTTTAGTGAAGAATATAATCATTTCATCATTAAATACAATTACAAACAAATGATACTTGATTAATTGATTTTCATCACTGTTGCGTCACAGGATTTGGTTTGTGACTAAAATTTAGGTTTTGTGACATAAGTAGATCATCATAGAGAAGGCCAAATTTGTTGAGATTGTCCTGCCCTGCAACTCACATGCATGGATCAAACATCATGGTAGAAAACACTTTGTATCAAACAAGGCCTAATAAATGGAATACTCCCTCAGTTCTAAATTATTTGACACTAGTTAGTTCAAAATAGTTCAATTTTAAACTAATCAGCGTCAAATATTTTGAAATGGAGGGAGTAATATGGATCATTAGACATTACATAATAACTCACCAAATCAACATGCTACTTGTTGGATGTTTCGATATATTTCATGATGGTTTTATTTGCAGTGCATAGACAGTTCCTTTTCTGAAGAATATATTTAGCAAAAAATGCTTGATGTGTTCATTGGTCCCAAGTGTGATGGCCACGGTTAATAAAAGAAAGAAGAAAACAAATTAAGGGCTGCTGAGTTGGGGCTGCTCCGTCAAAGCTTACCTGGATTACCGCTTCTCACCTTTTTCTATTGAATGCTAACATAGCAGTAGACGATGGCTTTGTTCCATGGTTGTGTATGTGAGCCATATAACATATATACCTTATAGATTTGGCCAGGTCCAGCTCAACCCAGCCCATATGTAAGAAAAGCATGCTTGACCAGTGGATTAGTTGGTGACCATGATTGAAAAATAAAGAAGAAGAAAATTAAGGCTTATAGTGGAAGCTAAGATGGAGCTGCACATCAGTAGGGATTGTCGCTTCTTTCTTTTCTGTTTTATGCTAACAGAACAGTAGACCTAACATCTCTCTGGATGGGTCTATTTTGTTTATGGCAGCGCAAGCGAGCGAGGAGCATGCACAGGTGTGCCGCGCGTTTGCTCCCATGGATCCTAGATTTCTGTAAAAGAAACCAAACACACTCTCGTGTATGTCAGAATCAAATATATCATACACAGCACAATTATGAGTAAAGTATTATGTTATTATAGCCAAGTGCGGCGTTACACCATCCATTACACAAATGCCTTATGGGCCCAAAAAGAGAAGTACATATGATAACGGAAACTAAGTGTGAAACTCCATCACAGGTGCTGTCCGGTGGCACGCCAGCCCAGTACTGCACGCCGGGGTCGAAGCCGTCCTCCTCTCGTCCTCAGCTCCCTTACCGTGTCTTAAGCAGCATATCACAAAGAGGAAGGAAAGTGCCTGAGTACATAGAGCATTTGACAAGTGTGGGAGATTATATATGTTATATGGCAAGATTCAAGAAAGGCTAACACGGCTTATGCACTAAGCAATCCTAACCCTAATGTTGTATTAGCAACCTATTTACTATGTGAATATCCCATCATCCCCAACCAAGTATCCAAGTATATCCAAGTCCAACCGTAACACCATCCCAAACCACTATCCATTCCCCTGCTAATCATGATAGAGTTACTAGCCCGCTCTTGATCGTGAGCACGACTGTCTATACAGTTTATGACTCTGCAGAGTTTGTACCACTTTACCCACAAGTCGTGATTCCATCGCCCGTCGGCGACTAAAGAAACTCCATCCCTCCGTCTCACACTTCCTTTGGTGTGTGGCCAGGAGTTCACGACGTGACCTTTACATTACACTACCAAACCCGTGCACACCCGCTAAGGTTTCACCATTAACGGCATCCTGGAGTCCATTTTACCTCCCCCGTAGAGGCCCCCTCTTGCGCCACAACAACATCTCTATGGTGTACACAAGGAAAGATAAAAACAACTTAATTGGCTACATTGTCCCATACAAGTTCTTGTGGTGACTGTGTACGCTAGATCACAAGTCTCATGAACCGGTCCTTAGAATCTACGAACGCAACTAACCACGAACCCGAGTCCCGTACACACGGTACCAACAGAGAACCAACCAGCCTGCTAGATTATATATATATCCATATCAAATCCACATGATCATAATCACTACAGGAAACGCGTAACCTTACGACGGCCAAGGTCGGCTGTCATAAGTTATACTACTTACAACGGTCGTTGGCCCTGGGCCGTCATAAGTAGAAGGCTCGTTGTAATTAGGGCTTAACTTACGATGGCCAGAACCCTAAGCCATCGTCAGTTTCGTGGCTGTCGTAATTAAGGCTTAACTTACGACGGCCAGGCACACGGGTCGTCGTAAGTAACTAGGCCATCGTAAGTGGCGGTTTATATCCGCCGCCGCCTCCGCCCTGCCGCCGCCGGCCCCGACGCCGCCCAGCCCCGCCGCGCCGCCGGGCCCCGGCGCCGCCCGAGCCCCGTCGCCTCCGCCCAGCCGCCGCCCCCCTCCCACTGTTGCTCGGCCCCGACGCCGCCCCGCCGCGCCGTCTGACCTCGCGCGGCGCGTCGCCTCTACCGGTCGCCGCCGCTCGGCCCCCAGCCCACCCTGCTTTGCCGTCACATCGAGGTAAGTTTGATTAATCGTATAAATTATTTATTTAGTTCATTTATTAATTAATTTAGTTACTTTATTAATTAGTTTAGTTAATGAGTTAATTTGTTACTTAATTAGGTTACTTTATTTTGGTTTAGTTGATTATTAATTGATTATTAGTTTAGTTCATTAGTTAATTTGTTACTTTAATATTTATTTTATAATTTGGTTACTTAATTAATAGTGGAGATTATTTAGTTATTTAATTTGTTAACTATATTACTTAGTGTAAATTTTAGTTTAGTTTTCTTATTTGAATATTAATATTCAATTTAGTTTCCTTATTTGAGTATTTAGGTGTAGATTTTCTTTGTTTATTATTTAGTATGTTTATTTGTTAATTATTTGTTTTATTTTATTACGTACTTCAAAATTATTAGAAATTTGAGTTTAATTTGATTGCTTGAGTGTATAATATCGATATGTAAATAAACGGGCTTCGGGCCGGCTCAGACCGGCAGAGCCCATTTATGGCCCGACAGTTGGGTCGTCTAAAAGTCGATTTTTTCCATTGCCGTGCTTTAACAAAGTATAGCACTGTCGAGAACCCTAGGAACCATTTTCTTCATGGTTTCGATCTAGAAGCCCATAGCAGCGAACCTTGGGTCGTACGTCATCACTGGCGGGACCCGATGGAGCATAACTTAGGACGGCTAGCCCACTTCACTGTCTCTCTCTCGTTCTTCCCTTTTGTTTCTCATTCTTACCTCTCTCTCGTAAATCACTCCAAAAAGTAAGATTCACGTAACCTATACAATATGTGTCATCCGTTTCGGACCGGCCCGTCTCACATGTGTTACGCATGTGAGGCGTGTAGGTTCAGAATTGTCCCTTTTGGACATCCTGGGAGTGACCGAGAGGGCATGCTTATGATGAGACGTGGGATCTGGATTCGGACAAAATTTCGACGGCGTAACCCTAATGTTCTCCGCTGCACCATTATCGGGCGTGCAGTTAGAGAACAGCGGAGTTATGCTGCCGAAATTTTGTCTGGATCCGGACCCTACGTCTCGTTATAAGCACGCTCCTCTCGGTCACTCTTGGGTGGGTTTAGGACCTATCCCTTCCAATAGATGTAAAGTGAACGTAATTTCTCTAGCTTTATATTGCAGAGTAAAACATGGGTGAAGACCGCAGTTGGATGTATACTTGTTAGACGAGCAGATCTGGTGGTCACTCAGATGAGTGGTTCGTCAAGACAGATACTTTTGTAGATCGAGGATTTTCATTTTCAAATACCGATAAGGTGCGGTGCCCATGTATGAAATGCCGAAATACCAAGTTTTTGGACAAAGTGGAACTTTTGATACATTTGTGTCGAAATGGTTACACGCCATGTTATGAGGTCTGGACCTTTCATGCCGAGGTAGCTTCTAAAGTTGTACAATAAGTGAAAGAGGACGTTGATGATATTACGGGGGATGATAGGATGGATGAGATGCTAGAAGCTATACAACCAGACCTTACGGAGGATCCACCTACAACAGAGATTGAAGTGTTCTTAGAGCTTCTCAAAGCTTCAGAACAACCGCTGCATGAACACAAGGAAGTGACCGTCCTCACATTCATGACTAGACTTATGACAATTAATTCTAAGTATTTCTTTTCTAATAACTGTTATAACGACCTCATCAAATTGATCAGCGATATCTTTCCACGACCCTATAAAGTGCATGAACACGACGAGCAAAACGAAAGACAATAAAAGGCTCAAAAGGATCAGGCTGAGCTTTGTAACCGTCCAACTCTTGAGCTTTCTGAAAGTGGTGGTAAACCATGTGCTTCCTTCTATCTTAAAAGAAAGAAGTACTCGAATGGTTAAAAAGTTTGAAATTCCTAGATGGTTACGCAGCTAGTCTGAAACGAGTTGTGAATGTGACAACGGGGAAACTAACTGGATTGAAGAGTCATGATTATCATATAATCATGGAAAGACAGGTAAATAAATTGTATACTATTAAATATTGGATGTTGTCTGCCGATACATAATAAGTTAACAAATTTTGCAGATCTTGGCATGACTGTTCGTTCGCGGGCCATGGACACCACAGGCAGGTTAACGGTGTCATCGGGGCTTTAGTGTGGTTGCACTATCCCGGTGTCATCGACGGTGTCCCTGCTTTGTCGTGGGACGACTACGCTCGTGTCCCTCATGAGGTCCACGGCACCCTTCAGGGGGTCGTGTGGAACGATTTTATGGTAAGTTTAAATATTTGCATTTTTTACACTCAATTAAATTGCTAATTCAGATTAATCAAATTTTTGTTTTCTTAAAGCTGCAGTACCAGCTAGAGGACTCGAGCGAGAGTATGATGGAGCTCCTGTTTCCTTCGTGGCCGCAGCCGCCACAGGCGCTCTCTTCACAGCCGCCCCAGCACAGGTACAAATGGCACTGTATAAATATTTAATACTATTTAATATAGTGAGGGAGATAAAGTGATAGAGAGAGAGGGGGAGAGATAGTGAAAGAGATAGAGGGATGGGGAGAGAGTGAAATAGAGAGAGAAGGGAGAGGGGGATGGGAAGAGGGACAACGAGAGCGAGAGAGAGAGAGGAGGGAGAGGGGGATGGGGAGAGGGACAACGAGAGCGAGAGAGAGAGAAGGGAGAGGGGGATGGGGAGAGGGACAACGAGAGCGAGATAGAGAGAGAAGGGATAGGGGGATGGGGAGAGGGATAACGAGAGCGAGAGAGAGAGAGAAGGGAGAGGGGGATGGGAGAGGGACAATGAGAGAGAGAGAGAAGGGAGAGGGGGGTGGGGAGAGGGACAATGATAGTGAGAGAGAGAGAAGGGAGAGGGGGATTGGGAGAGGGACAACGAGAGCGAGAGAGAGAGGGAGAAGGGATAGGGGGATGGGGAGATGGACAACGAGAGTGACAGAGAGAGAGAAGTGACAGAGGGATGGGGAGAGGGACAACGAGAGCGATAGAGAGAGAAGGGAGAGGGGGATGGGGAGAGGGACAACGAGAGCGGGAGAGAGAGAAGGGAGAGGGGGATGGGGAGAGGGACAACGAGAGCGAGAGAGAGAGAATAGTGAGAGGGGGATGGGGAGAGGGACAACGAGAGCGAGAAGGGAGAGGGGGTGGGGAGAGGGACAACGAGAGCGATAGAGAGAGAAGGGAGAGTGGGATGGGGAGAGGGACAACTAGAGCAAGAGAGAGAGATAGAGAGAGAGAAAGAGAGAGAGTGAGTGAGTGAGTGAAAGAGAAATACTGAGAGTGAAAGAGGTAGAAAATGAGGGAGAGAGAATGAGACATTTCTAACTTTTATTTACTTTGCCGGGTTCACCGACGGAGGCGCAGACTCCATCTCCGCAGCTACCGACACTAGAAGGGACGCGCGAAGACGAAGTTCACGGCTCCAGAGGTAGTCATGAGGGGAGTGTTAGCCGTTATGTGTTTTTGGATTTACCTGCACTTTATGAATGAACCGTCGAATCTGTATTGTATTGTTTTGTATGTGTGAATGCCTGTTTGATTTGTCTCGGCTAGCAACTGTGCCAGGGCAGCTAGTTTCAGTTTTTTTTTTTAAAATAAAACCACAACTTACGACGGCCTGTATACATGTCGTCGTAAGTTAGCCCATGTTACTTACGACGGTTGTTGTAGCCGTCGCAAGTTAGCCTGAATTACTTACGACGGCCTGGACCTAGCCGTCGTAAGTAACCATGTTACTTATGACGGCCGGGTTCAGGCCGTCATAAGTGGTATGGCCCAGCCCACCACGTGGCCCAGACACTTACATACTACGGCTAGGGCCGCCGTCGTAAGTTGCCTAAGGTCGTCGTAAGTTGCCTAACTTACGACGGTGGCTGTCGAAAATTACTTAACTTACGACCAAATCTTGACAACGGCTAAAAATCATTGTAATTAGGCTTAAACCGTTATAGTTAAGCTAGTTACGATGATTTAGACCTTACTTACAACGGTTTGAGCCGTCATAAGTGAGTCGAATTGCTGTTGTGAATAATAGAATTAAATGTAAAGTTGTCTCTTCCCATCTACTAAGCAGGGCTAAGCATGAAACAATAAACTCAAAACCCAACCATCCCAAATTCAGTCTACAAGGAATAATAAGGAAAAGCTAATAAACATCCTATAATGTGATTCATATTAAAGACATGCATGCAAACTAACTAAATTCCTAAATAGGAGCAAAGTGGTCAAGGGCACTTGCCTCCAGGAAAGTGTTGCTGCTCGGAAATGTCAAAGTCTTGGGCTTGAAGGTCGAACGTCGGCTCCGGGACTAAATTTATCCACACCATCACATGTGCAAGGAAAATAACGAGAAAATAATAAAAAAGGGCACCAAAAAATCAAACATGATAATTGTATTACATACAAGTCAAATCTACGCAATTAAGTTGTCGTGTGCTCGTTTATTATTCAATTATAGGTTATAAATTACTCATTGTGTGCAAGAAGACATTATGTTATGTATCTTAAATATCAATATGCATTAATAATTATTTAGGATGGTGTTTTATGTAAAAACAGAACCATTAGGGTTTAAAATATAATATCAGCATGCTACAGGCTTATTTTTGTAAAAACAGAACTAACCAGGGGCTTATTTGCTAATTGCAGCAGGGTCCAGTGGTTAAAATGTAATTCCAGAATATTCTAGTGTGTTTTGTGCAATTACAGCAGGGATCAGGGGTGTTTTTCATAATATACAGAAATACTCGGGGGCTGATATGTGAATTCAGATTACTGCAGGGTCTAAAAGGCCAAAACAGTGAGCTACAGGGTCTAAACTGTCTTTTTACATGTTTTACGGGGTCTACATGTAAAAACAGGGTTGCAGGGGTGTTTTGGTAATTTTTACAAACCTGTCCAGGGGTAAAAATGCTAAAACAGTTATTTAAAGTGGGTCTAAATGCAAAAGCAGATCATCCACGGTGTTTTTGATAAAAATAAAATTATCCAGGGGTCAAAATATTATTTCCAACATTTCCACAGGCTTAATCATCAATTACAGTAATTACCGGGGCTAAAAATGCTATTACATGAAGTTTCAGAGGCTCATATGCAAATTCAAAGCGACCAGGGGTGATTTGGTAATTGTTCAGACTAATTCGTAGGGTCAAATGCAAAATCAGAGGGTTACGGGGGTCTATGGGTCAATATTCACTCAATTTTTCTAATTATTAGAGAGCTCGAGGTCAATTCTACAAAAATTAGGGGCTGTTTGCAAGGATTCAAAGAATATAGGGGGCTTTGCGCTAAATGGGTCACGGGAAACAACTAGATTTAACGTGGGCCATCGGATCTAACACTACGGCGGGGTTTTTATGAAGTGAACCGGTATCGTCAAATCTAATCTCGACAATCCATTCCTTATCGGGTGGCGAGGGTTCACAATGACGAAAGGGCACACACGTTTTATTTTTGGCCGTTGGTGCGAGATCGGACGGTCTGGGTTTAACCTAAGTGATCCCGGCCGTTGGCGGTGACCTCGCGAGATGGCGCGCCATGAAACCGGGTCGAAGCTTGCCGGAGTTGAACGGATCTACACCTACAGGCCGTCCTAAGTATCGCTAGCTAGTGGAAACGAAAAGGGGAATCATCGGGAACTCACTTGAGGGTGTTTCAGGACCGGGAAGACATCGGTGAAGGCCCGCGGCAGGAGGTGGCGGAGAAGTCCTTCGGTTCCTTGGTGTCGCGACGTCCGGGTGTAGTTTTCTTTGGGTCTTTGTGTCCACAACGCGTACTGATGCTCAGTGAAGTCGTTGGTGTGGTTAGCTACTGGAGAAAACAAAGGAAACTAGGAGAGCGCCGGGGAGTGGCGGACATGCTCACCGGAGATCGGCGAGGATAGGGAATCGGTGTCGATCCGTGCCAGAGAAAACCCAAGAAAGGTCGCCAGCATCCCTGCGAAGAAGCTCGACACATCAGCTCACAGAATTGAGAAGAAACGACGGGGAATTGCTTGGGGTAGCGGCGAACCGAGAGGGAGGCGGCAGGCGCACACGACACCCGTTCCTCCGGCAAAATGGGGAGCACGGGGAGGAGATAGGGGTTGGGGGTTTGTATAAGCATCTTCGACGACAAGGAGCGGGGAATCCCGAGGAAGGTTGTTGGAGGTTTGTTGTGTTTTCATTTCTTGTTCGGCGACCGCGGGAGCGAAAGGCAAGAGAGCTGGTGGAGAAAGGGGAAAGGAGGAGGAAGGAGATGCAAAGCTGAGACTGACGTGTGGGTCCCACTAGTCAGAGAGAGAGAAAAAGGGTACCCTAGGCGCGGGTTGGGCTGAAAGTTGTGGGCTACGGGGGTTTTGTGGGTTTCGGCCCATGCTGCTAGGATTTTCCGTTTTTATTTTTCAATTTGATCTTCTTTGTTCCCAATTTCCATCCGAATTCAAATGAGTTCAAATGTGTTTTCAAAATTTTAAATTTCCTCTATAATCCTTGATGTAAAACAGGGTGTTACAACACTCCCCCCCATCAAAAGAAATCTTGACCCGAGATTTAATAGACTTACATGAAGAGATGTGGAAAATTCGTCTTAAGATCTTCTTCTCTTTCCCATGTAGCTTCCTTCTCAGAGTGATGCTTCCATTGCACCTTGCACATGGGGATCTTCTTGTATCTGGTGATCTGCTCTGACCTCTTAAGGATCTCAAGAGGATACTAGGCGTGTGAGAGATCTTTCTACACATCCAAATCATCCATAGGCAACTGCTCCTCTAGTGCTCTCAGGCACTTCTTCAGTTGTGAGACGTGGAACACATCATGCACATCTTACTAGGGATGATAACGGATAAAATATCCAAGGATATTGCCCTCATCTACTCGTACCCGTTACACAATATTCATACCCGAATCCATATCCATTATCCACAACGGGTAAGAAATGTTACCCTTACCCGTTATCTGCGGATATTTTTTACCCGTGGGTATATCCATTACCCGCTCTTCAAGGCATACTCATGTAAGTAGTCTAATTAAGTAACCAATTTTCATGATCAAATAGTAAACAAATATATAATCTTGCTAGCTCGGAGATATTAAAAAAGTAACGGCCACAAAAAAATAGTTTCTTTTTCTATGATAATACAAACTTAGTTTCTTATTAATCCACACGTTACATGGAACCCACATGTTATTATTCGGGTATGGGTAAGCGGATATGGATATGACATTTTCTTGTCCGATAAAAATTATCCATTGGGTTTTATTCGTTACTTGAACTCGCACCCGCAGGTACAAATTCCTACCCAAATACATACCCGCCGGGTCGGATATCCGCGGGTAAGCGGGTAATGGATATCTATTGCCATCTCTACATTTGAGAAACAAGGCGACAACTCCAGTTGATATGCAACATCTCCCCTTTTGCTCAGCACTATGAACGGTCCAATATACCGTGGTGCTAGTTTGCCCTTCGAATTGAATCGTCGAAGCCCTGTGATAGGTGACACTTTAAGGTATACATAATCTCCCATCTTAAAGGTCAGCTCTCGACGCCGCGTGTCCGCGTAGCTCTTCTGCCTGGACTGAGCCGTTTTCAAATTCTTGCGGATCTCAGGCACCTTCTCTTCAGCATCCCTCAACACCTATGGCCCAAACACCTGTCCCTCTCCTGTCTGATCCCAGAACAGGGGAATCCTGCATCTCGTGCCATACAATGCTTGTATAGAGTCATACCTCGACTGAGTCCTAGGCAATACCGCAATGAAATCCATACTGATTTCTTCCAATTTCCACTCTGGTATTGTCAATGACTGAAGCAATCCAGTAGTCCTTTGATGCTCTGCTTCACAAGCTGGCACGTATCACATAGTGCCACGTAATCTGCTACATCATGCTTCATGCCATGCCACCAGTAGCGATCCCTCAGATCTTGATACATCTTAGTACTCCCAGTGTGAATGGAGTACTTTGAATCATGCGCCTCCTTCAAGATCATCTGGTGAATGGCCTGAATGTCACGCACACAGATCCTCTTCCCAAGCCACAATGTACCTTGCTCATCCTCCCTAAAATTAGGAGCCTCATTCTTCTTCATCAATTGCTTTATTTCTAGAATCTTCTCGTCATTCTTGTGACCTTCTCGAATATCACGCTCCAGAGTGGAATCTACTCCCATCACCATTGCCTCTGTGCTAGTCACCAAGCTGAGATTAAGCTTTGCAAACTCCTCACACAACTAAGGCTGCAATGTCAAGGCATTGCAATTCACTTTCCCACTCAAGGCATCAGCAACAACATTAGCCTTCCCTGGGTGATAGTTAATGGCCACATCAAAGTCATTAATAAGCTCTAGCCATTTGCGATGCCTAAGGTTGAGATGTGGCTGTGTGAAGATGTACTTGAGGGTTTTATGATCTGTATAGATCTCTATCCTCTTGCCCATCAGATAGTGTCTCGACAACTTTAGAGCATGTACTACTGCTGCCAGCTCCAAGTCAAGCTTCGGGTAGTTCCTTTCATGCTTCCGCAGCTGCCTGGAGGCATAGGCCACGACACTTCCCTCCTGCATAAGGACGCATCCCAAACCCTACCCAGAAGCATCACAATACACCGTGAACTCCTTCTGCATGTCTGGCATTATCAATATAGGTGCAGATGTCAATCTTATTTTCAACTCCTCAAAGCTTGCTTCGCACTCGGACGTCCATCTGAAATTGCCCCTTTCTCGAGCAACTTCATGATTGGCTTAGAAATCTTCGAGAACCCCCCCCCCCCCCTAATAAATCGGCGATAATACCCTGCCATCCCCAAGAAACTTCTGATCTCATCCATATTCTCTGGCACCTTCCACTTCATCACATCTGCCACCTTGCCTGGATCAATGAACACTCCTCCCTCAGATATGACGTGTCCCAAGAAAGCGACTTCTTTCAACCAGAATTCACACTTGCTGAGCTTGACATATAATTGATTTTCCCGAAGCTTCTGCAATACCAACCTCAAGTGCTCTGCATGCACAACTTCATTATTTGATAAAATAAGAATATCATCAATGAAGGCCACCACAAATCTATCCAAATACTCCATAAATAACTTATTCATAAGGTATATGAAATAAGTTGGAGCATTGGTCAATCCAAAGGACATGACTGTGTACTCATAGAGACCATATCAGGTGACAGAAGTTGTCTTCGGGATGTTCGAAGCTCGGATCTTCAACTGGAGATAGCTCGATTGAAGGTCAATCTTAGAGAACACGCATGCCCCTATGAGTTGATCAAACAAATTCTCAATGTGTGGCAAAGGATACTTGTTCTTGATGGAACCGGCATTAAGGCCTCAATAATTAACACACAACCTCTGAGTCCCATCTTTCTTTGGCACAAATATGACCAGGGCTCCGCAAGGCGAGGAACTGGGATGGATATAGCCTTTGTCTAGAAGCTCTTGGATATGATCCTTGAGCTCCGCTAATTGCTTTGCATCCATCCTGTATGATCTCTTATATATAGGGGTTGTGCCAAGCATTAGCTCAATCATAAACTCAATATAACGATCTAGAGGCATACATGGCAGCTCATCAGCGAAGACATCCGGGAACTCGCTAACCACACGAATCCCTTTAGTAGTGTCAAGCTCATTAAGCTAGATCTTCTCGGTTGGCGCTTGAGTATAGACATACTCCACCACGGTTCCGTTAGTGTGAGTCAACCTGACAGTCCTGGTGGCACAATGTGCCACACCTCCATACTTGGCCAACTAATCCATCACCAAGAAGATATCAAGGCTTCATGACTCCAACACAATAAGATTTGCCAAAAATCCACTCCCACTATATTTATGATCACATTTGGGTACACTTGACTTGTCTTGAACTCACCTCCAGGAGAGGTGACCATTAGCACAAGGGACATAGATATTGTCCTCATATCATGTCTTTGTAAAAACTCCTTTGCAATGAAAGAGTGTGTGGCACCTGAATCAAACGAAATAGTAGCGGGGTGAGTGTTAGCGGTAAACATACCGAACACCACGTCTAAAGCCTCCTAAGCATAGATTTTAAGGCGTCACTTAAGCGCTAAGGCACCCTAGGGACGTAAGGCGTCCGTGTCGCCTAAGATCCGGCGTAAGGCGACCGGCGGAGGAAGCCAACGCCACAGGGAAGGGGGCAAGGGAGATCCAATTGGAGGGGGAGGGAGCACTGACCTTTGCCTTGGGAAGGCCGCCGGCGGATTGGAGGGGGCGCTGGCGCATCGGATGAAGTCAGCATCAGGGGAGGCCGCCGCTAATCCATTTTAGCCGCATATGGGGTCCGCTCGGAATCGGGAGGGGGTGGGGCATCGGTGGAGGAAGGCAGCAGGCCGGAGGGAGCGCCAGGCATAGAGATGTAGCGGCGGCGGCGGTGGTGCCCGCGCAATTGCGCGAGGAGATGGGCGGGGAGGCTGGTGGGGACCGGCTGAGTTAGGCTAAAATGAGGAGATGGGCGGGGGGGGGGGGGGGTGTTGATACCCTCAAGACCGGGTACCCCCGAGTGGAAGGTTGAAGACATTCCAGACCTCGCCTCCCCATTGAGGCGGGCCCTGGCACGGCCACGTGTCCTTGGCCCCGGAAGCCTCCCCATTGAGGCAAAGTCCGGCGCTGCCACGTGTGCCTAGGCTCCGTACCGGACCTCCCCGCTAAGGAGGACTCTGAAGCCGCCATGTGTCCTTGGCCCAGACCTGGCCTCCTCGCTGAGGCAAGGCCCGGCGCTGCCACGTGTGCCCAGGCTCCGTGCCGGACCTCCCCGCTAAGGAGGGCTTCCGAGCCACCACGTGTCCTTGGCCCCGGACCTGGCCTCCCCGCTGAGGCAAGGTCCGGCACTGCCACATGTCCCCGGGCTTCGGGCCGTACCTCCTTGATGATAAGGGCTCCGGAGCGGCCACGTGTCTCATGATAAGTCGTGGGCAGTAAAGACTCTGAAGTAAAGGAATACGTGCACCGTCCACTCGCTCATTCAAGACTCGCGCCTTCCCTAGAAGCATGGTGCAAGGCGCACGCCTCCGTCCTCCGCCTGTTCACCATTACGGTGACAAGACAGGGCGAAAAGGCGTGACAACGGAATAGTGCCGCCCAACAGCACTGTTCCTCTCAGCAGAGCGAGAGGACGAGGCGACAAGACGGCAACTTCATCATCACCAGCTACCCTGTTAGAGGCGCTCGGCGTGTCAGGCGGCGCACCTTCACTCCTTCGACAGCGACATAACATATAGCTATAAATGCCTAGCTCATGTATATAGTACAGGCAGCATCGGGGCCACCTGTCGGGCCCCAGACCACATTGTAACAGCCCCGACCTTGGGCTATAAAAGGACCGGGGCAGCCTCCGGACAAAGGGTTGGACCCAGCCGACTCACTCTCTTACACACGGGTTCGCACTCAGGTTCACAACCCAGCCAACTCACTCTCTCACATGCAGATTCGCAACACTGCAATCTCACACACTCATATGCGCGAGCAATACAACAATCACACCATGGACGTAGGGTATTATGCTCCGGCGGCCCGAACCACGTAAATCCTCGTGTTCATCCTCGCCATTGTGCTGCGACGCTTGAAACCACTAAGTCCCTCCTAAAAAAGAACCTCCACGGGATGCTCCAGGGCAGACTGGGGGAAGTGTCGCTGTGAACACTTCGACATTTGGCGCGCCAGGTAAGAGGCTTCTTGGTTTCTGAAGCTGTTCATGAAGCTCACAATGGTGAACATCCAGTCTCTCGGAGGCTCTTCTCGCCCCTCGCGCCACCAGCAGCAGAGGGAGCAGGAAGCCTCATGCCGCTCCAGAGCGGGACCGACTACGCCGGTGGCAGCCCCTACAGCGACAGTGCCCGTTGCCACCCGGCAGCCTTCGGTGGCAACGGCGTCGCAAGCGTCGACTGACGCCAGCCCGGAGAGTGCGCTGCTAGCAGCGCGCGCGCTCCTCCACAACCCCCAGAGCGCGGGAGCTTCTCCGTCCGTGACGGAGCAGCGGCGCAACGACGACGACCACCTAGTCGTCGCCGCACTCAGCTCGCCGTGCCACTAGAGACGGCGACCAGAGCCGGTACAGCTGCCATCCAGGACAGCGGCAACCCATTCAACAGCGACATCCAGGCTCTCCACCGCAGACCTCAGAGCTGAGCTGGACCGCCGCCGCCGTCAGAAAGAAGATGGCCGCGTCACCATCGAGCGACAGTGCGAACAGCGTCGCAACCTCGAGGAGGAGTATGGTACCCCGGGTGCCATGCGCCCCATCTATGCGGGCCAGAACCCCGTCTCCCTAGGCTCAGTGGGAGGCTGCATGACTCTGGCCCCGCACCTTCATATGGCGGTGTGGCCGCGTAGGTTCCGGCCGCACTTGCCAGAGAAGTTCGACAAGACGGTCAACCCCATCGAGTTCCTGCAGATCTACTCCACGGCCATCCTAGCTGCATGAGGGGACGACGTCATCATGGCCAACTACTTCCCCGTGGCCTTAACCTGGTCAGCCCGGTCATGGCTCATGAACTTGCCCCAGGAGTCTATATCCTCCTGGGAAGAGTTATACCGTTAGTTCACGACCAACTTTGGGAGTTCCTACACCTGAACGGGCACGGAGGCCGACCTTCACGCCCTACAGCAGCAACTGGGAGAGTCGATACGCTCCTTCATCCAGCGTTAGGAACACCATCCCCCGCATCTCCAACGCCTCTGTCGTCGTCACCTTCCAGCAGGGCGTCAACGACAAGAAGATGCTCGACATGTTAGCCACGCACGATGTGCAAGACGTCTCCAAGCTCTTCAGCTTGACGGACAAGTGCTCTAGGGCCGCGGAGGGCCGCAACTGGCACATACTGCTCGGCAAGGGGAAGTCCAGTGGCTCCGCCACTGGAGCCGCAGCCCAGAGCAGCGGCAAGAAGAAGAAGGCCGGTGGCGGGGACAAGCCGCTGGTCGGAGCCCCCACAACGGCAGCAGTAGAAGCTGCAGGGGGCCGGGGCCACGCCCAAACAAGCATCCGCGATCGTCGTCCGCTGGCGATGACGGTCAATGGTGCCCGATGCACAATACCTGCAGCCATGGCGCTAGCGATTGCCGCGAGATCAAGAAGCTCGTGGAACGTTCTCGTGAGCTGCAACAGCAGCGGCCACGCCAAGATGGTGCACCCTTCCGTCAGCGGGAGGGCAAACAGAAGGCCAAACCTAAGGTCAGCGTTGAAAGCCGTCTACGGCCACTCCGACTCCAACTCCAGCGACCACAATGAATGTCGCAAGCCGCTCTACGCCTAACCAAGCGTTCACCCCCCTCCGTCGTGTGACAAGGGAAAACGCCCAATTACATTGGTGTAGGGGGTACGAGGCCGACCTCCCCCCAACACACGCCAGGGGCTCACCCGATGTCCAGACATACGACGAAGCAACGTAGAACCAGCTTCTACATGAAGACGGCCTGGTCTGCCGAACCAGGCAAAGGGGGTGAGTCTAGCACCTCGAAGCTTGTGGTCCCGGCGGCCCTGCAACCATGGCGCCCACCAAGGATTGTATGTGTCACCGGGGACTCCGTGCAACCCGGCGCCCAAGATCCAGAAGCTAGAATAGGACTTGATGCATGGACCATAGAGGTCCGGGCCTACTTGAAGGACAATATCCTTCCTGATGGACATGTATCCACTGAACGAATCGTTCGTATGGCTAAGAGATACACATTGGTAGATGGGTATCTCTACCGGCGTGGCACCGATAGGGTCCTATTGCGGTGCATAACTCGGGAGGAGGGCTGCGAGCTGCTCGTAGAGATACATGGAGGTGAGTGTAGCATCTACGCTTCGTCCCGCACGCTGGTCGGTAGAGCCTTCCGGCATGGCTCCTACTGGCCGAGAGCTCTCCTGGATGCCGTCGTGCGACAAGGGAAGACATCCTCTTACATTGGTGTAGGGGGTCGAGTCCACCCTCCCCACAAAAACACGCCAGGGGCTCAGCAGACGTCAGACATGCGTCGAAGCCACACAGAACCAGCTTCTGCGTGAAGAAATCAACCTCGTCGACGAGGCAATGTGGCTAGAGACTATTCGAAATGCGCCACAGCACAGAATGCTCCGGCAATGGTACGCGCAGAGTAGACACTCCAAGGTGGGGCCACCTGATGCCTTGGCTGATACTTTTTTGAGGAGGGGTGGCAAACCCTCCCCCAGCTGGGAGGGTCCCTCGCAAGTATGCCACTTCAGGTGCACCCACCTAGCCACAGGCAATGGGTAAGTTCTATCCTTAACGCAGTGGTAGGATATTTTTTCTTTTTCTCTTTCTTTGTACAGGTGTCATAGTGTCTAGGAAAAGCGCTTGGAACAGCTAAGCTCCGAAAGGGTCCTGCTACTCTTGTCATCCGGGGCGGGTCGATGCCTTCTCGCGTGGCCTGTTTCCTCCTATAACACGAAGGAAGCCAGAAATAAGAAAAGTTGTCCTACCCTGCGTACCTTCTTTATAGTTTGTGCTTGTGTATACATATCAACAGTAAATGGCATGTCCGGAGCCTGTCCTACACACTTGTCCTAGGTCCTGTGGCGCTGGAAGGTGTCCTCGCTGAAAGGTTAACGCCCACGGGAGGTCTAGGGTGTGTAGCCTGCTATGCCTGGTTCCATACCCCTAGCGTGCACATCCTGCCTCCCCTGTGGTACAACTGAGTACTTGGGGCCACAAAGAACACGCCTAAGGACAAGTAAAGTAACCAGACCCCGGACATTGCCCCAATAATCTTTACCTGCTTTCTTTCCATAACGCTTCGGTCGTGTGGCCGGTCACTTTTTCCTGTGTTCAACCGTAGCAAGAGCTATGCTATCCTTCTGTAGGCGGGTCTGCTTGACGTACCTGTGGCGTACCCAGGGTCATGTGGTTGTCTCATTGCTCGGGGACCCTATGGCATCGAATGGTCCCTCCCCTGAAAGGCTTACGCTAGTGGGAGGTCCAAGGTGTGTAGCCAGCTATGTCTGGTTCCGTACTCCTAGCGTGCACACCCTGCCTCTCTAGCGCTACAGCTCGGTACGGGAGAACCTGACGGCTCATACCCCTAAGCAAGGCTTTAACCATGTCCTGGACGACTCACATCGAATTACCAAAGCCCCGTAGCTCGGTTGAGGACTGTAAGCCACAGTAAAGCTACCGAACAAGGAGGAGTGACCAGAGAGCATGACTACTCCCACTTTCTGTCATGCCTGCAGGTCCGCACAGGTCCTTGGCGTCTCGGACCTCCCGGGGAGCCTGATGCTGATGTCCTGCCTCATCCAACGGATGTCAGACCTCTGCGGCAGCGAGCAGAAGACTCGGAGCACCGGCTACGGCAAGCCGAAGACAAGGGTCAAACTTCCCTCAGGTACCCTATGCACATCTACATTTTTGCAGCTTTCCTTTCAAGCTTGCGTATATTTTTTCGTGCCACTCGACGTGTACATAGTTGTGTTTCTCTATCTCACTCTTGGCTAAAATTATGTTGTCCAGCTATAAGGTGGAAACGCCTGAGGCACCTGTGTTGTCTCCGGGCCCCTTAGTTACCTTCCTGCTCGGGTCCCGTGGCGCCAGAAGGTCGCCTCCCCCTTCGGAGTGCCCTGCCAGCGAGAGGTCCAGGGTGTGTAGCCTACTTAGCCTGGTCCTGTACCCTAAGCGTGCACACTCTGTCTCTTTAGCGCAGCACCCAAGTGTTGGGGGCCCGGACGGCACACCACCCTAGGAAGGATGGTAACAAGGTTCCGAACACTAGTACACTGAGTTGCCAAGGTCATGTAGCTTAGCAGAGGACCATAAACCATAATGGGGCCAGCAAACAGGGAAAATACAACTACACGGCACGGTTACCCCTTTCTTCTAGTGATTGTGCAGGACACAGGGTTCTGGCCCAGAGCTGGTGTCCCCCCAAGGCAAGATCAGAAGACCACCATGCAGGAGAGATGGAGGGCCCACCCACGAGCTCGCTTACTCCTCCGAGATGGGCACGGGGGCCACTGACAAAACCCTCAAGAACGGGTACCCCCGCGTGGAAGGTGAAGACATTCCAGACCTCGCATCCCCGTCGAGGCGGGCCCTAGCATGGCCACGTGTCCTTGGCCCTGGACCTGGCCTCCCCGCTGAGGCAAGGTCCAGCGCTGCCACGTGTGCCCAGGTTCCGTGCCGGACCTCTCTACTAAGGAGGGCTCCGGAGCCGCCACGTGTCCTTGGCTCCGGACCTGGCCTCCCCGCTGAGGCAAGATCCGACACTACCACGTGCCCCCAAACTCCTGGTCGGACCTCCCTGCTAAGGAGGGCTCCGGAGCCGCCACGTGTCCCATGACCAGTCATGGGCTGTAAAAACTCTGAAGTAAAGGAAGACGTGCGCTGTCCAGTCGCTCATTCAAGACTCGCGCCTTCCCCAGAAGCATGGTGCAAGGCGCACGCCCCCACCCTCCATGTGTTCACCATTACAGTGACAAGACAGGGCGGCGAGGCGTGACAGCGGAACAATGCCGCCTAACGGCACTGTGCCGCTCAGCAGAGTGAGAGGACGTGGCAACAAGACAGGGATTTCATTATCATCAGCTACCCGGTCAGAGGCGCCCAGCGTGCTAGGCTGCGCGCCTTCACTCCTTCGACAGCGACGTAACATATAGTTGTAAATGCTTAGCTCATGTATAGGGTACAGACAGTCTCGGGGCCACCTGTTGGGCCCCGGGCCACATTATAACTGCCCCGGCCTTGGGCTATAAAAGGACCGGGGCAGCCTCCGGGCAAAGGGTTGGACCCATCTGACTCACTCTCTCACACGCGGGTTCACACTCAGGTTCGCAACCAAGCCAACTCACTCTCTCACATGCAGATTCGCAACCCTGCAATCTCACACACTCATACGCGCGAGCAATACAACAATCACACTGTGGACGTAGGGTATTACGCTCCAGCGGCCCGAACCACGTAAATCCTCGTGTTCATCCTCGCCATTGTGCTCTGACGCTCGAAACCACTAAGCCCCTCCTAAAAAAGAACCTCCGCGGGCTGCTCTAGGGCAGACCGGGGAAAGTGTTGCAGTGAACACTTCGACAGTGGGGAACGGTTGAGTTAGGGTAAAATGAGTTGGGCTGGGTTGGATGGGCTGCTGCTAGTGGGCTGTAGTTTTTTCTTCTCTTGCTCTTTTTTTTCCATTTTATATCTACTCCTACTTTTTGTTATATTTAAATATTAGTAAGGCGTCGCTTGCCTTACGCCTTACCGCTTAAAAGATAAAAAGGGGGTATGTTGACTTACCGCCTTAATAACTATGCTTCTGAGTCTCCTCCATAGCAAAATGGTTCACTCGACCATGCAGGAGGCTCTGTTGCTCGGGCGGCTTCTTCTTCTGGCATCTGCTTGCAAAATGACCCATCTCCCCACAAGTGTAACACGGCCCAACAGTCCTGCCCACCTGACCTTTGCTAGTATTCTGCTGACTCTGCTAAGGAGGTCCTGCTGCACGAGGTGGAAAAGGACGCGACTGTGTTTGCTGAACCTGCTGGTGCTGAGGATGAGTCTGTTGTCTGTGCAGACTGAAAGATGGGGTGGGGTACCTCGGCGGCTGAAATGGTCCCACGAATCAGCCCATCTGTCCTGTCGGCTGTGGTGCAAAGCATGGACGACTGCTGCTGCCTGAAGACTATCCCTGCCATCCCATCCTCCGCTTTCTGTGCGCCTCAAGCTCAGGCATCTGCTTCTGCATGACGAAAGCTTTATCCACCATCCTCTGGAAACTGTCGTAGTAGCTGGGCGACAGTGCACTCTTCAGCTCCTCATCAAGACCCTGAATAAAGCAATCATGCATCATCTCATCGGTCTTGATCTCCTCAGGCGCGTAGCAAGACAGCTGCGTGAATATGGTGAGATACTCACGCACTATCATGCCACTTTATCTCAGACTCATAAACTCCTTGCGCTTCATCTTGATCTCTCTGGATGGTACAAAGTGACTTCGAAAGCTGTGTTTGAACTCCTCCCAAGTGATACTCTGAGGGTCGGTGTGAACAGCTATGTAGACTGTCCACCAGTCTGTTGCAGGCCGCGCTAGTTGGTGAGCAGCGAGAAAGACTCTCTTGCTGCCCTTACACTGTATCAGCTGCAGCTTACTGTCAATCGTCTTCAACCGATCGTCTGCATCCATCGGCTCCACTGGGGTCCAGAAGACGGGAGGCTGAGTACTCTCGAAGTCCCTCAACTTGGACCGAGGCCCAGGTGCCGGTAGTGGTGGAGGTGGAGGAGCTTAATGTATGTTGGCCATGATTTGCGCCAGACTCTGCAAGAGCTAATTCTGCGTGGCCATCATCTGCTGCATCTTCGGTTGAGCAGCTCCCTGGCGAGCACCTCGCCCGTTCCAGGCTGGGAACTAGAAGTCTAGAGGCCCATCTTTCTCAGGCACTCCACAGCCACAACCACGTCCTAGTCTCCTAACTGCCATCTGTTATAGACAGCACAAAGTCTTAGGACGGTATTACAAAATTATAAAGAAAAACAACTAATAGTCTCATATATATATATATATATATATATATATATATATATATATATATATATATCAAACCCTCTATATGCATGCAACAATCATATCACACAATCATACAAACATCAATCGTCAACCATTTACATTGGATATTGTCTAAATGGAACTAAACGTTTTTTTATTATGACAGGGTGACTCCTACTCTCTATAGATCACGGGTTGTCCTCCTTGGTGGTTCTAATAATTTGAACAAGGAAAGAGTGGGGAAGATTTCATTTTTTTCAAATAGATAAGTCAAAAAAGACGAGGTTTAATGAAATGGGGGTAAGGCACATGAAACAGAAACTCACGCAAGTTTTATATCGCAATTAGTTTTTAAATTGAAAATACGTCTAGTTCGCGACCGTTTCTAGCTAGCTCGCGCCCTACGGACAGCCTTGGCTCTGATACCACTCTATCACGCCTGGATTCCTATAAAAGAAATATAACGCACTCCCGTGTATGCCAGGATCAGATATATCATACACATGACAATTATGATTAAAGTATCATGTTATTATAGCCAAGTGCGGTGTTACATCATCCATTACAAGCATGCCTCATGGGCCCAAAAAGAGAAGTACATATGGATTCTTGTAAAAGAAATATAACACGCTCCCGTGTATGCCAGGATCAGATATATCATACACAAGACAATTATGAGTAAAGTATCATGTTATTATAGCCAAGTGCGGTGTTACATAATCCATTACACGAATGCCTCATGGGCCCAAAAAGAGAAGTACATATGACAGTGGAAAGTAAGAGCGAAACTCTATCACAGACGTTGTGTGGTGGCACGCCAACCTAGTACTGCATGTCGGGGTCGAAGCCGTCATCCTTGTTATCCTCAGCTCCCCCACCATGTCTTGAGCTCATATTACAAAGAAGAAGGAAAGTGCTTGAGTACATAGATTACTCAGCAAGTGCGGGAAACAATATATGTTATTCGGCAAGATTCAAGGAAGCATAACACGGCTTATGCACTAAGCAATCCTAGCGCTAATGTTGTATTAGCAACCTATTTACTCTGTGAATATCCCATCATCCCCAACCAAGTATCCAAGTATATCCAAGTCCAACCGTAACACCATCCCAAACCACCATCAATTCCCATGCTAATCATGAAAGAGTTACTAGCCCGCTCTTGACCGTGAGCACGGCTGTCTAGAAAGTTTATGACTCTGCAGAGTTTGTACCATTTTACCCACAAGTTGTGATTCCATCGCCTGTCGGTGACTAAATAAACTTTGTCGCGTCGTGTCACACTTCCTTTGATGTGTGGCCAGGAGTTCACAACGTGACCTTTATATTGCACTACCAAACCCGTGCACACCCGCTAAGGTTTCACCGCTAACGGCAGCATGGAGTGCATTTTACCTCCGCCGCAGAGGCCCCCTCTCGCGCCACAACAACATCTCTATGGTGTACACAAGCAAAGATAGGAACAACTTTATTGGTCACACTGTCTCATACCAGTTCTTGTGGTGGCACGGTGTAAGCTAGATCACAAGTCTCACGAACCGGTACTTAGAATCTACGCAGGCAACTAACCACCAACTCGAGTCCTGTGCACACGGCACCAACCGAACACCAACCAGCCTGCTAGATTCCTATCAACTATATATATATATATATATATCAAGTCCACATGATCATAATAATAGAATTAAATGAAAGTTGTCCCTTCCCATATATTAAGTAGGGCTAAGCATGAAACAACAAACTCAAATCCAACCATCCCAAATGCAGGCTACAAGGAATAAAAAGGAAAAGCTAATAAACTTCCTATCATGGGATTCATATTAAAGGCATGCATGCAAACTAACTAAATTCCTAATTAGGAGCAAAGTGATCAAGGGCACTTGGCTCCAGAAAAGTGTTGCTACTCGGAAACGTCGAAGTCTTGGGCTTGTAGGTCGTGCGTCGGCTCGGGGACTAAATTTATCCAAACCATCACATGTGCAAGGAAAATAACGAGAAAATAATAAAAAAACGGCACCAAAACAATCAAACATGATAATTGTATTACATACAACAAAACCTACGCAATTAAGTTGTCGTGTGCTCGTTTATTATTCAATTCTAGGTTATAAATTACTTATTGCGTGCAAGAAGACATTATATTATGTATCTTAAATATTAATATGCATTAAATAATTATTTAGGATGGTGTTTTATGTAAAAATAGTAACTGTTAGGGTTTTAAATGTGATATCAGCATGCTACAGGGTTATTTTTGTAAAAACAAAACTGACCAGAGGCTTATTTGCTAATTGCAGCAGGGTCCAGAGGTTAAAAAGAAATTCCAGAATATTCTAGTGTGTTTTGTGAAATTACAGCAGGGGTCGGGGTGTTTTTCATAATATACATAAATACTCGGGGGCTGAAATGTGAATTCAGATTACTGTAGGGTCTAAAAGGCCAAAACAGTGAGCTACAGGGTCTAAACTGTCTTTTTACATGTTTTACGGGGGTCTACATGTAAAAACAGGGTTGCAGGGATGTCTTGATAATTTTTACAAACCTGTCCAGGGGTAAAAATGCTAAAAAAAAGTTATTTAAAGTGGGTCTAAATGCAAAAACAATTATTTTATTTTAATAAATAAAATTATCCTGGGGCCTAAAATATTATTTTCAACATTTTCAGGGGCTTAATGATTAATTACAGTAATTTGCGGGGCTAAAATGCTATAACAGGAAGTTTCAGGGACTCATATGCAAATTCAGAGCGACCGGGGGTGATTTGGTAATTGTTCAGACTATTTTGAGGGATCAAAATGCAAAATCAGAGGGTTAGGGGGTCTATGGGTCAATGTTCACTCAATTTCCTAATTATCAGACAGCCTGAGATCAATTTTACAAAAATCAGGGGCTATTTGCGAGGATCCGAAGAAGCCAAGGGGCTTTGTGCTAAATGGGCCACGGGAAACAACTGGATTCAACGTGGGCCGTCGGATCTAACACTAGCAGCGGGATTTTTATGAAGTGAACCGGTATCCTCAAATTTAATCTCGGCCATCCATTCCCAATCAGGTGGCGAGGGTTGAAAACGATGAAAGGGTACGCGCGTTTTATTTTCAGCCGTTGGCGCGAGGTCGAACGGTCCGGGTTTAACCCGGCCAATCCCGACCACCGGTGGTGACGTCACGCGGTGGCGTGCCATGAAACTGGGCTGAAGCTCGCTGGAGTTGAACGGATCTACACCTACAGGTCGTCCTAAGCATTGCTAGCTAGTGGAAACGAAAGGGTTAATTGTCGAGAACTCACTTGAGGGGTGTCTCGGGACCAGGAAGACGTCGGTGAAGGCCTGGGCGAGAGGTGGCGGAGAAGTCCTTCGGTCCCTCGCCGCCGCGATGTCCAAGTGTGGTTTTCTCCGGGTCTTCGTGTCCACAATGCGTACTGATGCTCGGTGAAGTCGTTGGTGTGGTGAGCTAGTGGAGAAAACAAAGGAAACTAGGAGAGCGTTGGGGAGTGGCCGAGATGCTCACCGGAGATCGTCGAGGATGGGGAATTGGTGCCGATCCGCGCTGGAGAAAACCCGAGGAAGGTCGTCGGCGTCCCCGCGGAGAAGCTCGACATGTTAGCTCACGGAATCGAGAAGAAACAACGGGGAATTGATTGGGGGTAGCGGCAAACCGAGATGGAGGCGGCGGGCGCGCACGACTCCCGTTCCTCCGGCGGAATGGGGAGCAGGGGGAGGCGAGAGGAGTTGGAGGGGGTTTCTGTAGAGGCATCTTCGGCGACGGAGCGGGAAATCATGAGGAAGGTTGTTGGAGGTTTGTTGTGTTTCCGTTTCTTGGTTGGCGACCGCAGGAGCAAAAGGCAAGGGAGCCGGTGGAGAAAGGGGGAAGGAGGAGGAAGGAGATGCAAAGGTGAGCTGACGTGTGGGTCCTACTAGTTTGAGGGAGAAAAAGAGTACCCTAGGCGCGGGTTGGGCTGCGGAAAGTTGTGGGCTGCGGGGGTTTTGTGGGTTTCGGCCCATGCTGCTCGGATTTTCTATTTTTATTTTTCGATTCGATCTTCTTTGTTTCCAATTTCCATCTAAATTCAAATAAGTTAAAATATGTTTTCAAAATTTTAAATATCCCCTCTAATCCTTGATGTAAAAAAACAGTAGACGTAACATCTCTCTGGATGGATCTATTTTGTTTCATGGCAGTGCAAGCGAGCGAGGAGCATGCATGCGCTAGGCATGCCGCGCATTTGCTCCCACGGATCGCTTCTTTCTTACAGAACAGTAGACGTAATATCTCTCTAGATGGGTCTATTTTGTTTCATAGCAGCGCAGGCCAGCGAGGAGCATGCGCCAGTCATGCCGCACTTTTGCTTCCACAGAAAACTGGCATACCGTTTCCGTTTCACCTCCTCTCACACACTGTCCGTCCATCTCTCCCTCATTTTCCTCTCCCTCTGCCAAACTAAAGCTGTCAAACAGCACTGCAGAGTCGTAGTGTGTCCCTCTTCTTCTCCAGTCCAGCGACGACGACGACAAGAGGACGGGATCAAGGGCTTCTTCCGAGTTTGTGGAGCACGAAGTATACTACCTAGCCAGTAAGCTTTCCTACTCTTCCTGCTGGTACATATATACGCTAGCTGGTCCTCCATCTCAGATCTAGAGGTTTGATTGATTCGTGCTTTTATTTTGATCCATGTCGTATATGCTTTGCCTTTTCCCCTCAACCTCCAAGGTTGCAATCAAGCAAGCTTTTTGGTGTGTGGATCTATGGACATGATGATGACCTCCAGCTCCTCCAAGAAGGCCAGCAGCAACAACAACACTGCCACCGCATCTGCCGACCACCATCAGAAGCAGGTAATCCCATTTCATCAACTCCTTCCATAAGCATGAAGGTAGCTGAAATCGGTCTTTGGCCGGATCAACTCTTGATCATAAGCCAAACCTTCTATATACTTTTTTGGCTTTGTTAGAGATCTATAGCAAATCAGGCAGTTACGTTTCCGCCAAATATGGATGAGTTTTAATGCGCACGAGACAACTTACTGGTAATGATCAGGCTGATCAGTGATAAGAATTATTGTTTCTTCCGTGTACGGTTTGAACATAAATATTCGCAACAAGAAAGTTAAGTATTTCCTTCATTTCAAATTATTTAACGCTAGTTTATTTAATTTTAAACTAACCAATATTAAATAATTCAAAATGGAAGAGTATTTTTTTATTAGACTGTAGCGCGTATGTCAAGTACACGCGTAGTTCTAGATCTTTGAAGTAATCGCTGCATGCGTGTATGTAGGAGCAGGAGTCTATCAGCAGAGCACCACAGGTGGTGGAGGCCAGGAACTTGAAGAAGGCACGGCGACAGGCGGCGACGAGCGGCAGCTGGGAGTGTAAGAAGCCTCGGGCGCCGCCACAGCTGGATGAGCCGCTGCGGTGCCCACGCTGCGACTCCAGCAACACTAAGTTCAGCTACTACAACAACTACAACTTGTCGCAGCCGCGCTACCTATGCAAGGCCTGCAGCCGCTTCTGGACCCAAGGCGGCTCCCTCCGCAACGTCCCTGTTGGTAGTGGATGCCGCAAGAACAAGCGCTCCTCCGCCTCCTTATCGTCATCATCGTCCAGCTCCACCACACATAAGCAGCAGGAGGAGGGCGAGTTGGTGCCTGCCTCCTGGACCGCAGAGCCGCCGCCGCAGGACTTCCCCAACGTACTCCCTACATCCATGTCGACCAGCTTCGAGCTCCCCAAGATCGGCCTACCGCCCTTCACACCGCCGTCCTCGTCTACCTTGGCGCCGGCGCTGGATTCCGGTGCTGGGATGATGATGATGCCATCATTTCTGGACATGCTCAAAGGAGGCTTTCTCGACTATCAGGCCAACAGCTCGTACCAGCCAATGAGCAGCTGCATGGAAACGCCGTCGTCGTTTGGATTCAACGTCGTCATGCAGCATGGGATGGGTGCAGCACCGCCGACCGGTGGTGGCGGTGCAAGTGCAGGCACGCATCAGGGAGGGCAGCGGCAGGCCACACAGGTTGGTCCAATAGAGGATCATCAGGAGGGTGCTAGTGTGTCAGATGCTACCATGGCAAAATAATCCACTGGCAAGGGAGGACTCATCGACAAGAGCTCGCAATTTGGTGGATTTTCATTTTTCATCTTTCTCTTGTAATTTGCATGCATGCGTACATGACAGTTTTTAGCCACCAAATTATACTTCTCTTCACCCGGATCGTTCCCAGTAGTAGCATAGCTTTTTTAAGCGTTTTCTTCTTTAATTGGACAGCGAGATATCTTTGATGACTTTATGAATCTTAAAATCAGTCGACCTAGTCTTTTAGAGTCACTCAAAGGATAGGGTGTGTGTGACTATTTATAGAAGTGAGTACTCGTATGTGTATGTATGCGCCTATGTTTTTTAAAAGGTAAACTTTGAAAAATGAAAAACGAAGAAGAAAATAAACCTTTTTATTCAGAAGAAGAAAAAAGAAGAAAATAAACCTGGGCTGCGTCTCCACACTTTGGGCCTCCCCTCTTGTTGGGCTTCTTACGCTGTTTAGCCAGTGTATTAGATAGGGGGCCCGGCCCGCTTATAACGCGGCGCCGCTAAGCCTCACCTCACCAGCAAGTGCAAGGCCATTGCGGCGGCGGCGGCGGCTCTTGTCTTCCCTCCGCCGCCGCAACACCAAAAGCCCTAAACTCTAACAACGCCGCCACCCGTCTCCTCTCCCTGCTCCCCGTCTCCACAAGCTTAGCTTCGCCCGCGAGAAGGAGACAGATAGCTATGCAGGATGGGGGACACTGTGCAGTACCACCTGGAGCGGATGACCGACGAGCTCGACGACCTCGAGCGCCGGGGCCTCTTCACCCGTGCCGAGCTCGCCGACGTCGTCCGCTGCCGCCGCAACTTCGAGTACAGGCTCCGCCGCCACTCCCCGCTCCGCGCAGACTTCCTCGACTACATCACCTACGAGCTCCGCCTCGACGCGCTGCGTAACCTGCGCAAGCGCACCATCATACGCGCCGCCGACGACGACGACGAAGAGGACGACGGCCATCAGGAGGAGGAAGACCACGAGGGAGGGAAGGAAAGGAGGAAGAAGAAGAAGAACAGAAAGTGGAAGAAGTCCATCTCCGACGTCGCCGGGACCCTCCGCGTGCTCGACATCTACCGGATGGCCACCGTCAGGTTCAAGGGGGACCTTGACCTCTGGTTCCGATACCTTGAATTCTGCCGCGGCAAGCGGCACGGCAGGATGAAGCAGGTATCCTGCCACCACCATATCGAATACCAAACCGGTTGAACTATTTATCAGACCAGTCAGTATATTAACCTGTTTTTTTTTTATATGGAGGTCTTGATCCACTGACCCCTGGCACACGTTATTTCACGTGTAGGATTTCCGCCTTGCATATGAACATACAAGGAATAGCTACCATTCAGTAGCTCGTGTAGCTACAGGTTAATTAAATTGGAATAATTCCACCATTGTTTGTTGCATAGTTCCTCATTTGAATTTTTTTCTTGAACATGCAAAAAAACTGTATTTTTATATTAAATAATAAGAGTTAGGGGCCAAACCTTGTCACAAAACTCACCCACAGAACGCTTAGGTTACACGTGCGCCCATTGCTATGAGGAATAAGCAACCTGGCTCCTCATTCAAACTTGAACGTGGAAGCCACTGACAGAAATGTTTAAAAGTTTTTGTTACTAATTTGCCCTTGGACAATTTCTTCTTGCTCAGACATTTTTGGAAAGTGTAAACATTTCTGTATCCTCAGTGTATATCACTTGGAGATTGCATAAAAATACACTTCCATGAAAGGTTATACAGGGAAAGTGCATTTTGTGTTCTGTGTTTCATATCTCGTAAGAAAAGTTGAATTCAAACACTTCAAATTTTCCATGAGAGGCCATACATGGATAATGCATTTTGTATTCTGTGTTTTATATCTTGTAATAAAAGTTGAATTTGAGCTACGCTCAGTTTGATACCTTATTTACTCATGGCTGCAGGCACTAATGCTTTTCTCCCGGTGCTTGTCTTATTGTTTACAGGTTCTGGCACAAGCTATTCGCTACCACCCCAAGGTTCCTGGGCTTTGGGAATTTGATCAGAATCTGAATGTTGCTGCGGCACGGGCACTTATGCAGAGTGGTCTCAGATCATGCCCGGAGTCAGAGGATATGTGGATTGGGTATCTTCGCATGGAGCTTACCTATTTTAACAAGCTTAAGGCTCGAAAGGTAGCTCTTGGAGAGGATGTGAAGACGCTGCAAAAGAACAATAATGATGCAGCTCACTGGAAAGAGGAAAACAAAGAGCTGTTCATGTCACTGAATGAAGAAGGAGAAGGTCCCAAAGAGTCTGACTCAACTGGAGTCACTCTGGAGAAGGAAGATATTTTCTGGCAGCAAGGACTGTTAATCATTCAAACCATATATCATGGTGCAGTGGAAGCTCTTCCATCAAGCTTAACCTTGCGGAAAAAAATCTTGGAGATATTAAATAGTGTTGACCTGACTCATTCTGACGAGTTGAAGATAGAGGTCCTGGATGACCTGAAGAAAGATTTCTCCCATACTGATGATTACTGGGATTGGTTTGCTAGGCTTCAACTTAGTGAATTAACTGGTTCTAGCCTTTCAAATACAAAGGATGCTTTATTGAATAAGCTGAACAGATCGATTCAGGTAATTCATTGCCATGTTTCTTTAAACTTTTAGTCTTCATTATATATTATCAATAAAACTCAACTGACTTGCTATTTTGGGAGGGGGAAAACTGCATATTAATAAATGTGTCCTCGCCGTGCCTTTCAGTGTTAGCTTTTGCCCTAATAAAATGCTAATTTTCTAGTGTGCGTGTGCCCGACCTTTTGTCTGTTACTTTGTGTGTTTATTCACTAGATTATGACCTAACTTTTTTACATGGTAATTGTTAATATATTCTTTTTTTTACGATGCCATTCTCAATTATAATCATGGAGCTTGATCGATCAACAGAGTAAATTGTGTAATCTTGAAAGCACTCGTGGGTATCTTATTTTCATTAAGACCAGCAATGCTAGTTTTTCCCATTTCTTGACCAGTGTTTTAAAAAGGCGCCTGGCACCTAGGTGACCGTCGGGCGCTTGGATGCCTGCCTAGGCGACTAGCCATGGCGTCCAGGCAGGAGCACCTGGGCGCCTCGCCTAGGCGACGCCTTTTAAACTATGTTCTTTATCAAGATATGTGCTACACTGCATACTAATTTTAACACACCTATGTGACCATTTCAAATTTATGTTGCATGTGGATTGTAGGTCTATGATGAAGCTGTCAGAAGGCTGCCAACTTCCAAAATGTGCTCCTCGTACGTAAAGTTCTGGATGGACGTTCTATATCCTGACAGAGAAGATTCTATGGCATTATTTCAAAATTCTAAATTTGGCACTTCAGAGTTCACTGCATCTGTACTGAAAGTGTATGAAAATGCTGAATCATGTGGGTGGCTTACTGAGGATCTTGCTTGCCAGTATGTATATTTTGTTTGAAACTAGAAAGATTGGAGGAAGCTAAGAATCTTGCAGAAAAACTTTGCAATGGTCCTCTTTCAAATGCTGCAAATTTGTGTTTCCTGAGAGCTTCTATGGAGATAAATTCATGTGCCACTGCTACTGGCAATTCCTTCAACATCCAGAACTTGAGTTCTCTATTTGATCTATTTAATACCGTGCTTCTAAAGTTATCCGTAACAGAGACCGAGGGTTTGTGGCATATGGTAGGTCCACTAGATTTGCATCAATCATTAACAACAATGAGTTTCCAAGTGGTACTAGTATCGACAAAACTTGGATGTACCCTGCTATTTCCACTGTTTAAGGTTGTTTGCAATGCATTTCAGGCCTTGAAATTGTTCTCTCATGAGAAGGCCTATTTAGAGAAGCTGGTGCAATGTGCTATGCTATTATTAACTTCGGCTGGTGGGAGTGATTGTGGTGCTTCAGTTTCATCTGCTATTGTTGGATGGTATTTGCAAAGAGGTGGTTTGAAGCGAGCTAGGAAGATGTATAGAAGGTATGCATATTGCTGTCTGAAATGGAGTATTTTTCACTTTCAAGAGTTAATTGCACCTATACTGAATATTTGCTCTAGGATTGCAGTTTGTTTTTCAATGAAACATAATTGGTGTACTAGGCAGTTGATAGTTAGGGTAGTGTTAGGGCACTTTGTCGCCTTTTCTGCACACCTGATACATTTTTATCATGATTGTTCATGCATAGAAGTTGTAAAAGTGAGAACTGCAGTTGATATTGCCTCTTGGGTGTACTACCAATGGACCTTTGGTTATTACTTTTGGAACGTAAAGCTGATATTGTTACTCGCACCTCTGCGTCTTATACAGATTTCTGGCTTTACCTCGTCCGAGCCTCAAGTTCTTCCAGTACTGCATAGAGCTGGAAGCTAACCTTGCAGCGATCGGGGACCATGATGCCATTGTAAATGCTCGAAAGCTTTATGACTCAGCAATCGACCTCTATCCCCAGGAAATAGAACTATGGAGGAACTACTACAGCCTGGAGCTGAAGGTGAGATTATACATTACCAGTATCTTTTGAACTGCTTGCCCTTTGTGACGAGTGGTTGTGGCCACTGACATTACATCCTCAATATAACTAGGTGGGAACATCAGAAACTGCAAACTCTGTATACTGGCGTGCTCGTAAGGTGCTGGAGGACTCCACTGCCCTGGTTACTCTCTGTAACTAGCATAGTGAAGCAAAAAAAAATTTATTGGGTTTGTTTCTTTTTTGTTACAACTTACTAGCATAGTGAAGCAAAAATTTTGTCCTCTGTGTCGGGCATGGGTCCTATTAGTTTTGCAAATAGCTTTCTAATGTATGTGTGCGGAACCAATGATCGTTTGGGACTGAAAGTTGGAGTTCCGCAAGCAATGGTGACGCACAAGTGCAATAGCATCAAACTACTAAATCGAGACTAAACAGATTGGTTCGCTTGCATCAGGTTCAGAATAATTTTGATTTGGTTGCAGTTATATAAAAACTGTGAGTAAGGGTAGAAAGTTTCAGAAGTTCTGAAATCTCATTCAAACTCTCAGTGTTCGTATAGTAATATTTGCATATTTAACGTGGTAATATTTGCTAGAAAGCTGTGGTGGTGGTGTTCACATGTGCGTGCAAGGCTGACCAGCGCACGGTGGCAAGTGGGAGCGAAACCTCCTTGGGACAGGAGAAAGCCCAAGGAAACGTACGAAAAAAAGAAGATGAGAGGCCGCTGCATATGGTTATTTAGGCCGGGTTCTCCTCTTGTCATGTCCTGCCCGATCTGGTCGACCGCTGGTAGCCTCTGCCGGGGACGGATAGCCATGGACCGGAAGGGTCAGAACCTGCTGCTCACAGTCCCAGCGAGTATTTGTCAAACCTTGCATGCAGACTTACTGCTACCAGTACTGATTAACCTCGTTCCATCATTTTTTTGAGAAGCAAGAACTGATGGTATTTGTCTCGTCCGAGTCTGCTTGAGACATGATTTTCAAGGGAAAAGAGGTTCGTACCACGGTGAAATAAAGGGGTTAAAAAGTGAGCAGAACCCGTGTAAAAAAACTACTAGTACTAGCAAATCAAAAGCCTTTGCTTGCAAAGGCGGCATGAATGGAGGGGAGTTGGATTGCCGGGAAGGACGACTGTGCGGCGTGATTGGCGGCGGCGATGATCCGTTCTTCCTTTCGGTACAGTAGGAGAAGGGCCTCGAGTCGACGGCGCGTGCTGAGAGCCTACATGATGGCGGCGAGCGCCAGGAGCAGGCGCGGCCGGCTGGCCTCAGCAGCTCTGATTAGCGCATGCGAGTCAATCACGGATATGGTTAGCTTTGGTTTCTGCTACGCGGCTGGGTGCCCGTGCACGAGCCGACGGAATGATTGTGCTTGCACCATGCATATATGGCAGATATCAAAGGAAGATGCCCTGCAACTGCGAGGCTGCCTATCTACGTATGGTCGCGTACACACACGTTAGATTTGTAACGGGGCACGTACGTCGGTGACGCTCGTCCGGCCGCCTCCGCCGGCGATGGTAAAAGTCAGCGGGGGGCGTTGCTTCGTTCGCTCATTTCCTGTGGCGTGCATCCGCCTCTCGCCCTCGTCGTCGACGTCGTCTGGTTGGACGTGGACGTTCCGGTGGTGGGAAGCTGCCGCAGTAGCCAGACCAAGTAGAAGAGGCAGACGGTAGTGGGCTGCTCCGGGTCATGTCTACTCCTAGTGTTACTGTACTGTACGTACGTACCCGCAGGTCGCCGCCTGCAGGGTAGCAGAGGGGCAGGGTGGGACCGGACACTTGGCTGGACGGAAGTGTGCGTGTCTCCGCTCCGCTGTGGGGACGACCTCCTCCCTCGAGATCTCTGCCGGCAGTAGCGGCATGCGATGCGTGTGAGTACTGCTACTAATCACCGGTGTCTATTTTTCAGTTTTGAGAGCCGTAGTATCGACAGCAGCGGCAGCAGTAGCAGGATTAGTATGTGCACGGCGTCGCTACGTCTACTGCAGTTGAAAGATGCAGTAAAATCAGGACTAACCGAAGGTCCCGGTCCCATTTGACTCGCGTAAAGCAAAAGCAGCGACGTGACAGCGCCCCGAGGAGAGAGAGAGCGAGAGAGGATGGGGACATGGGTGCGTGCCCGCTTGCCGGCCTGTTGCTTTCCTCGCTTCAGCCACCTCTCTCTCTTGCCTCTGACATGCATGTATAGCACGGGCGCTTGAGCACTCCGTGCGCCTCAGAGGTCTTTGGCAAGTAGTTTTTCCCCGGCCCTATGCTTGTACTGCTCCGCTATTCTTAAACTAAGTTACTAGTACAACAAATTTAGTTTGATCAAATTCGATTTAGTGTCCTAACGGCATAAATTTGAAAATAAAGTATAGTACAAATGCTACTAAGTATCTTTTCTTTTAACCCTATCGCTTACTAGTTTTGATTTCCAGCGTCATGGGCAGCAGTTGCCGCCAGCTTCTCTCTCTCTCTCTCTCTCTCTCGTGCTCCCTGTTCTCGTTTCTCTTACAGCTCTGTGTCTTTGTGTATGTGTGTGACACTGTTACTGCTACTAACACTAGGGCGTCGGTACATTTCAGCGGTCGGGCGGTTTCCATATGCTAGAGTAGCTCCTAAAAGCAAAAGTTGACAAGCAGAGAGAGAGAGAGAGAGGGATTAGACCTCCAACATGCGTGCATGCTCTTCTACATGCTGCTGCTGCTGGTGTCGTTGTCGTGTTCCCCTCCATGCCTTTTGACAGACGAACCTGGCTTGTTTTTTACTCCTGCTGCTGCTGCTAGGCTGCTACCGGTAGTACTACGCCCTGCCCCTGACCTTGGAGTTCCCGCAGATTCCTGATGCGCAGGTCAAACACCTCGCCTCGACCTCGATGCGCCACCGGTTTCATTTTAACCGCGCCGCCACCCCCACCGTGCCCTGCAGCTAGTGTGCATTTTTAAGCCACAAACGACACACGTCTCGATGGTTTCCGTCCTTTTGATGGTAGTGAGGCCTCGATCATCTGTATTACGGATTGGTTGTACATAATCGGCCTCCCTCCCTCCCTCCCTCCACTATCCTCGGGACAAGCTCGCCGACCTCCTAAGCTGTAATACTGCCCTGTCGCGAGCGCATCGGCATCATCGTGGCCGGACCGAGACGGTATAAATAAGGGACGGGAGGCAGGGGCCTGACGAGAGCGGAGCGGCGCGCGCCAAGCTCCCTTCCCTTTCGTTTCCTCGCGCGTCAACTCAGACAAAAAGAGCAGAGCGGAGCAGTCTCCTCCTCTTCGCCGAGCTTCGTCCTGCTCCTCGCCTTCGCCGGAGCTCCGGTACGTGTATGTCCGAAAGCCAGCTGCTTCTTCTTGCTGGTTTTTTTGTTTCCTTCTGCCTGTCGCCGCTGTTCGTGTCTCGATTTTTTCAAGAGTCAGTTATTAGATTCCTCCCTCTGTTTGTCTTAGTGGAGTTAATTGAAACTTTTAAATGGAAAGAATTGGACATGAATTTCCTTGTCTTTGTTACTTGCTTAGTGCGAACCAAGTCGCTAGTCCCTCTTCGTTTGAAGAGACCTCGTCTCGTTGCCCCGGGCTATGGACCTCAGCGGCATGGCCATGGAGAAGCCGACGGCGCCGCCTGCCACCGGCAGGAAGCGCAAGCTCCCGCCCGCGTCGGGCCTGGGAAACCTCCACGACGACGTGCTCGAGCGCGTCCTCGCCCGCCTGCCGCCGGCGAGCTTCTCCCGCCTCCGCGCCGTCTGCCGCCGGTGGCGCGCCGCGTACGCGTCGCCCACCTTCCTCGCCGCCTGCGCCCGCGTCCCCTCCCGGGACCCTTGGTTCCTCATGCTCGCCGAGCCCGGCCGCCCCGGCCCCGCGGTGGCCTTCGACGCCGCCGAGCGGTCCTGGAACCGCTGCCGCGCCGCGCCGGGGTCCGTGCCCGTGGCCGCCTCGGGCGGCCTCGTCCTCTACCGCGCGCCGGACACGGGCAAGCTCACCGTGGCCAACCCGCTCACCGGGGCGTCCCGCGCGCTCCCACCCTCGCCGCCGCAGGGCGGGCCAGCACAGCTCCAGGCCATTGCCATGTACGGCGCGCCCTACCGCGTCGCCCTCTTCACGGGCGACCCCCCGGACCTGTCCATGGCGGTGTTCGACTCGTGCAAGGAATCGTGGGAGGGCCCCGTCGCGCTTGCACGGAAGTCTCAGGAAGAGCCTACCCACGGCAGCGGTGACGGCGACAGCGGCGACGGCACAGTCTACTTCCTGAGCAAGTCTGGCGACGTGGTGGCCACCAACATGCAGCGCAGCGCATCAAAGCAGTACTCCTCGGTGGCGATTCCCTCCGGGCGCGGCGAGGCCGTGGCCTACTTCCTCAGCCACTCCGGCACCGTCGTCGCCTGCGACACAGCGCGCCGCACGTTCGCCGAGCTCCCCAGGATCCTGCCCGTCTACTTCGAGTACTCCATCGACGTCGTGGCGTGCGGCGGCGCCGCGTACGCCGTGGTGCTATCCGAGCAACTCGACACGGCCGGCCTGCGGGTGTGGGAGTTCGCCGGCGGCGCGTGGTGGCAGGTGGCCGCCATGCCGCCCGCCATGTCGCACGGATTCTACGGGAAGAAAGCCGACATCAACTGCATTGGGCACGGCGACCGCCTCATGGTCTGCGTGAGCTCCGACGAGGCCAACGGCTGCTTCATGTGCGACGTGAGCAGCAACCGGTGGGAGGAGCTGCCCAAGTACGTCAGTGGCGACGGAGAGGCCAGCGAGTTCTTGGCCGCTTTCTCCTTCGAGCCGAGAGTAGAAATCAACGTCTAGGCGTTGATCTCCGTGTGTGGTCTTCTGTCAAGGAGCGTAGTTTTGGTTTTGCTCCATGTGTTATGTGATTGATTTCATGCGTACTCAGTAAGATATTGGTAATGTCACTGTCCGTTTGTATGATCTTTAGCAGAGATTTCATTCACATTGTTTTCCTCAGGACAAACTTCAGGCCTTTTTCATGGTACAAGTATCTATGTATTGAAGTCCTCTTTAAAGTTCTATCTCGTGCTGCCAGTTATTTTGTGTTCTTTGAAAGTTCTTGATTTTTGTGTCCATTGCAAAGTACGTTTGCAATATCATGGAGGCTGAGACTATGACACTAAGAAAGCAGATAGATTGCTAGGAACATTCTCTTCAGAGCAAAAGTAGAAGGATTCTTTTCATCTAAAGGAAAGTTGGAAGGAAAAATTGCATCATCAACGACATCAAAAGAAGGGAAGGGCGTCAAGTCTTATTTTGCAAAATAAAATTAAGAATTAGAACACGCATCCTGCAATATATATTTGGTATTCAGGACTAGTCCTGGGAGTTGGGTCCGGCCATTTTCGGGCGGGCCAAAGCACGCGTGCAAGGCACGGCCCGCGGGCCGGTCCGGCACGAAAAGGTTTCAGGTCTGGTCGGGCCGACACGAAACTTTGGGCCGTGCCGAGCCTGGGAACCGGGCACGACGGGTGGCACGGCACGGCACGAAGTTTCGGGCCGTACTCTGGCCGGGCCAGCCCGGATCGGGCCGAATTTTCTAAAACGGCCCGAAAGAGCCCATTGGCCGAATCTGGCCCGAATTTTTGTGCGTGTGCATGAACTTCTCAATAAATCTTATAAGTATCCTTATCTACACATTTTTTTGTTTTTTGTTCCACTTTATATATTGTGATTTTTTCTGTATTTTTTTGTATTTTTGATATTTTTTATATTTTTTCTACCTCAACACCGTTTTCGGGTCGGGCTCGGGCCTGGCATGGCCCCAAGCTGGCCCGACGTGCCACGAGCCGTGCCTGGGCCAAGATTCTTGCACTTCAAGCCGCCTGGCCCGGCACGAATAGGCCCGACGTGCTTTTAGGCCACGGGCTAGAACGACTCGAAGCACGACCGGGTCGGGCTGGGCCGGGCCGGCACGGCCCGATTCCCAGCACTATTCAGGACGGCGCAAATGGGCTAGCAGGTGGCACGACTATTTTGGGTGACACGAGCACAACACGACCGGTTTTCAAGTTTCGATGCTATTATCACATAATTTTCTCTATTTCATATAGATTTGAATCTACTACTCCCTCTGTTTCAAAATAAATGACGTCTGTTAATTTAATTTTTAACTAATCAGTGTCATTTATTTCGAAATGGAGGGAGTAGTTTTTGGACTAAGCACTTCTGGGTATGGTTGGTATCTAACTCTTTTATGTTTATTCTTCTTGTTGTTTTATGATTCAAAAGAAAACTCTTTTATGCTTGACCAACAATGTCTATAAAAATCACTTCAAGTAAAAAGAACCATATGTTACAGTAGCAACATTTTTATGTTACCGACCTGTATAAACTTTTTCTTTTGCTAGATAGTTGAAATTGGAAACGTTACTTTGTCTAATCACAAAAAATACTTGTAGTTAAGTGGTATGGAACACTTATTCTCTTTGTCGTTGTTGTTTTTCTTTTCCTAGTCTGCCTCCAACCTAATCGATGTCACTGAGTTCAGTGACTGGAGCTTGAACGATTTTACCCAAGGGGCCAACATCCAGTTTGGTAAATCGTGATGACAAGTTGCTTCTCTTGCGTTGAATCCGACCCAAGGCGAGCAGCAAGATCACAGCAGGGAACAGGGGGGGTGGAAGAGACGCTACTGCGGCAGGTATAAACTTTTGGGGGCGTCTTTCTCCCGTCGCATGCCCAGAGGTCGCCCATGCGACACCAAAAGCCGGCGGCGCCTTTGCCTGCCTCCTCGGCTTAATTTGGAAGGAGGCAGCGTGTCTTCCACCACCGAAGAAAAGGAGGGAGGAGAGTCGAGCGGCAGCGGGAAAGCTAAAAGTCGCAGGCAGGAGAACCAATCCGTCGACAACGTAGCAGCTAGGGTATCATGCGGTGCACCGCTGCTGAAAAAGCTTCTGCTAACTGCGTCGTGCATGCTCCGTCGCTGAGACAGAGACGCACCGTGCACGGTTCTGTTGCAGGCGCTTTCAGAAATGTGCGCGCGCTTTGGCTGCCCTACTTTTGTTCCAATTCTTTATTTTTGACACTGTTGTTAAAGAATTTAATATTAATAACATCTTTTTTTTTTTGCAAAACTAGCCACCCAGGTGGACACTCTGTCATCCACGCTGTGGACGATTGGGCCACATATGCAGCCCTGTCGTCCAGGACATAGGCTTGATTGCTCTCTGCAGCAAATATTATAAGATTAGCTTTTTAACATCCATTTAAAAATATTTATAGACATTTTTATAAATTGTTTTTATAGAATTAAATTTAGTATATTGTGTTATGATTTTACGTAAGTTGTTTAATTTGACTTTTGTTTAATACATTCTATGTTACGTAATTTTGAATTATGTAACACGATCACAAATTTGAGTATTTCTTGTTATGGAAGTAAATGTAACTAGATTTAGCAAAATAACTAGAGTAATTGATTTAAAATATTCGGATACATTACGAAGTTTATTAAATTGCAAATATAGAATCTACTGAGTGCTACGGGGATATTTTCCCTTACGCAATGCATCCGGCCCGACATCCCTTGCGTGACGTGCTCTCTCGCGTAAGCGCTCCCGTTCATCCTCTCTCGCCTGGCAATCAATGCGTTCTTCCTCCTGAGCCTGGCGACGATACCTTTCGTCGATTCTTTGAAGTTCTTCCTGACGTTTGCGCCGACGTCCGCCTGTTCAGCCGCGTCCTTCCTCTCCTGCTCAACCTGCTTTTCGAACTTCATCTCGTAGTGGAACTTGTCCCAGGCAGCTCTATGCATCACGTGTACGTACTCGACGTCTTCCGTTGTTTGTTCGTTGTCGATGTACCGTGTGAACTCAGAAAGGAGCGGTGGAGACTGCATGATTAATTATGTGTTGTTATAAAGATTAGAGCTAAAATACGAATACATGAAGTAAACATGTTACGTGACGTCTATCATTCGGGAAAAATGGTGTGTTCCTATGCGGGGGGTCATATTCATAGTTGTTGCACATCCATAGTCTCAAACCGTAAGTGACTCCCAGCCTTAAATCTTTCACGAACCGATAATCAGTGCTACATAGACACATTGGCGGTTGTAATCCCTCTAGAACGCAAACTCTCTCTTTTTGATTTGGTGGTGAGTACGGTGAGTCCATGTCTACGAGAGTTGGGTCTGTGAAGTGCGGTTGTGGTGAATGTCCGGAGTGCTCTTAAATAGACAATCGAAGATAGACGATTCGTCCACGAGGTGGACGAGTCGTCCAGTACGTGGACGACTAGTACATCAGTTGTATGACTCGTCCAACAGGTAGACGAGTCATCCAGTACGTGGACGATAAGTCCATCAATGGTACGGCTAGTCCATCATTGTATGACTCGTCCATCAGGTGAACGAGTCGTCCGGTTAAAAGTCCCTATTGATTTTTAGCAAAATAGATAATTTTTATTTTGAACCACCAATAATGGTTTATTTCACTTTAGTGCGAACATTATAGAACAATAGTAGTTACTCTCGTCTATATTTATTAAAAATCAAAGTAGAAGATCATACATTACAAGGATACATTGCGGGCATACATATTGCTCCATATTAGTGAAACCTAGTTCTAACGGTTATGGTTTGGCTTGTGGTGCGGACATTCACAATCCTTGTTGTCGCAGACGGGCCTAACACCTATGTACTCGAATAGCTATGACTCCATTTCCGCTAGTTCATCAACCATCTCTCGGTTTTGATCTTGTAAATATTTAATGTAATATTCAGTTGGCCTGATTAGTGGTGGGTCAACCTAGAGTATGTATCCGCAGTTATCATCATCGAAGTAGCACTAATTAAAAAGCAAAAAGGGTCAAAAAATGATAATATTGCAATGAAAAAATAATATGTATTTTGAACTTACTCCACCGTTAGGACAACGAAAGAATCGATGACCGTTGTCCTCCCTTCCATCCTTCATTTGCACAACACAATCAAGGCTATAACGACATTTGGGTCACTCTTCTTTCATGCTATCATATGGACGAAGAGGATTGAACACACCAAAATCACTCTTGCTTAGAACCGAGAATCTGTCTACCGGTGGTTCACACCAATCAGTACCACCCACCAAGTAGTCGGGACACACTGATCTAATGTTTTCCACTCCTGTCCTACCACGACCTTTGTTTTCCATTATTTTAGTACTCTCTTCGCTCACTCTTAGTTTGTAATGGTGACTCTCCAAGGTGCTACAACTTTTATAGGGCTAATGTCGTCCATCCCGTGGATGACTCGTTTACTATATGGACGAGTCGTCCACGTCGTTGACGACTCGTTTATTATATGTACTTCGTTTATTATATGGACGAGTCATCTACATCGTGGACGACTCATTTATTATATGGAAGAGTCGTCCACGTCGTGGACGACTCGTCTAACTCGTGGACGATTTTGAATTCGTTATCAGGAACACTTTTTCATTTGTAGTTGGGTATTTTGGTATTAAAAGAGTTATTATTTATAACATAAAGTAACGTGCAAAAAGTAGAGATATAAATTAATTATCGTAAAATATATGATACATAGAGTGAAACAAAAACCAAAAATAAATTATACAATAGATCAATGCCTAGCACTCTTTCCATGTGCACCACTACGAGACTACGCGCCACTCGTACGTGGTCCGCATCGTAAGTCAGCGGATCAGGGAGGTTCCTGGGCCTAGAAGGCGCTAGTGGGGTCGCGTCTTCTATCGGCTACGTCGGCTCCGGAGCTCCTTGCATCTGATGAAGTGTGTCCGCCATAGTATCGGCGACATACGCTTTCCAGTCGAAGGGGACTCCCAAATCCTGCTGCGTCGCATCGGAACCGTAAGACGGATCCTCAAAAACTACAAAAAATATTATTATTCAAATTTTTGAATATCTATTAACAATAATAATATAAATTAAACTGACACGTACCACTGCACCAGTTAGATGTCCCAACAATGTCACCGGGACACGTAGGACGTACGCAGGACGTCGAAGGCACTGGACAGAAAATAATATTAATTACTCTGTTGAACCTATTTGTATAAACCAATAGTATATCTACGTCGTATCTGGCGGTGGAACAGTCGTCGCCGATGTGTAGAACGGTTGCTGTCCGGAGTAGTCTTGACGACAAGACTCTGTGCACAAGAGAGACATATGCTTTTTTTCCACGCCGTTGCGTTCTCTTGTGCCGGAATGTGCAAGCTCTGATCCGCCCTTTGGACCATAGCCCTCGCATCGATCTCGGCACTCCTAAGCATCTGAAACTGTAAACGAAAAAATTTAAGTAATACAACTTATAAGAAAACTTACGCAACTCAGAAAATAGTAATACGAAACTTACTGCTAGTAAAGTGTTACGATTTGTGTCGAGGGTACGTGTCTGTCATCGACGCGATGTGTGCCTCCGGCTCTGCTGGGACGTACGATACTCGCGTACGTGTACGAAAGACGTACCAAAGTAGGTACTCATCATACGACTCCGCACTGAACGGGAACGCATCCGCGATTACGTCCTGAGGTGCCTCTGCCCACTGCTGTATCCAAGCCTCCATGCGAGGCCAGAAAGTGAGCGTGGAGAAACCCTTCCGTGTGTGCCTGCGAGGAAAATATAACGTTTCTCAGCGACTAAAACTTATGTAAGTTAAATATACAAATAAATAAAACTATTTACGTGTGTGCAGTAGGTAGAACCGCGAGACCCCTAGGAACTGGGAAGACCTACTGTCGCTCGAATTGCCGCATAACTCTGTGAGGATAGTATTCCTCCACGCAGATGTCGTACACGAGAGCCTTCCGTGTACACCACACGTCCGCATCTCTCGTGCACAACGACAACAACCCAGCGGGTGCGCGACGCTCCATGGCCTCGTACGAGAACAGAGTCCATACGACGTCGCTGTCCGCCTGTAGGCGATCAAACGACATCGTATACTCTGGATAACCTCTGTGCACAATATCGTCACCCCAAGTATGCTGAAAAAATATTATAACGAAACAAATAGTTATGTAAATAATGAACATACATGTTTTACAAGTTTACATACCCTGCGTTGAGTCCACAATTTACCCATCATTGGCAACTCTAACCCGTTTCAAAAACCATTACCAACTGTGAGCATTTTTGCTCTCCACAAATGCAAAGGCCACAGGTAAAATTTAATTATCGCCATCAACTCTAATAGCTGTTAGAATTTGACCTTTGTACTTTCCGGTTAGAAATGTACCATCCATACACAGAATGAGCCTACAATATCAAAATGCATTTATACATTGACCTAGTGAAAAGAATGCACGGTGAAGAATAAGTTTCCCAGTATGTCGGGGGTTTGGAACATCCACGATATCCACGGCTGTGCCAACATTCCGACTTCTGATAGTATTAAGTAATTTTGAAAGATTATCATAAGATACTTTATAAGTACCAAAACTTGCCTCAATAATCTTCTGTTTCGCCTTTCAAGCTTTAGAGTAACTTATTGTGTACTTAAAATCTTGCTCAATTGTATTGATAATAGATTTAGGCTTAAAAGAAATATTATCAACGACACGAGCATACATGTGATTTGCAACAAACTGCGATGTGAGAGCAGTATTGCATAATAGAACACTTCCAAAGGCTACTCCATTTCTCTGCATATCCGCGAACACGAAACGGGCAACTGGTTGATAAGCATCCGACATCATAAAGTTTCTTAGTGGATCGAGAAACCTTAAATGATCTTTTCACTGAAAGAGACCAATATTTAACAACATTTTGCAAATCTTCTTTATTTTTTAAAAGAGACCCCGTTGTTATCGTATTGCCGTGGTAATCCAACGGCAAATGATACCCTTCGGTTACTCTTAGTTTTTTAAAATTTGGATTACTCCAATAGACAGGGACATGAGGTTGATCTTCTTCGTTAGATGAATCGTAATCAGAAACATTATTATAATCTCTATCCTCAACAACCATCTGATGAACTATATGTTATATATGCTCTCCTTCATCTGCTTGACTAGTTGTCTCAGTAATAACATTATGTGGCAATTCATTATAATCATCCTTTTCGGCTTCACCACCATTATTATCTTACTCATCATCATTTTGGTCTTGCGTCTCATCGACTACTTCCTTGGTTTCAACCTGAATAAGAAGTATGAGAGATCAGCCATATTGCATAGCTCTTGAAACATAAGCACACCACACGGGTGTTCCGTTTAGTGGCAGTAGTTGACAAAAATGAACGTCACTTGAACGGCTGATAACTCCGTTTATTTTCAACTCATATTCATCCTCACGCAGTTCAAAAACTTTCAGCAAGTATCTGTATATACACATAAATGTTCGTTCCGTTGGACTAGGTATTCTCCGATTTATAAAAATGAGTCCTGATAGGTCTACTCCATTCGAATTATAGCTAATTTGGCCATCTCCATAAAAGATTTGAAATTCTACTTTATTTGACATACCTAGAATACGTATATACGTAATTTAATAATTGTCACAATAATAGTAACAAAAAATTGAATTAAAATAAGAATGTATTAAAACAATAAACTATACTAAACTATAAACTAATAATAGTGCTTAAATTAAAATCAAAATTATAAACTAAATTAACATAAATTAAATTAACCTAGTCAATAGGATAACTTAACTAAATGTAATAAAAAATAAATAAACTAAGTTAAAATCCTATAAAAAATAAAGTACACTATAACTAAAATGATGAAACAAGATCTAAACAAACAATTAAAAATAACATAAATTAAAATTGAAACTAATATAAAATTTAGATTGCAAACTAACTAAATCCTAATATTGAATAAAATTACAACCTAACTAATTCCTAAAAACAATCTAACTAAGTCCTAATAAGAAACTAACTAACAATAAACTAGTATTTAACTCTAAACTATCTAAAATGCATAATTAAAATAAGTAATTTCATATTATTTATTTGTTTCTATAATTTTTTACCTTTTCCTTTTTTATTTTTTTATTTTCTTCTTTCCTTTTCTCTTTTCTTCTCTTCCTCTTCTCTTCTCTTGCTCTTCCCTTCTCTTGTGGTGTTGTGGTGTTTGGATGTGTGGGGGAGGACCACTCTTATGGCTGCTTATATAGGAAAATCATGTCGTCCACGCCGTGGACGATAGGCCAAGTCGGTCCAACGGTCCCGTGACCGTTGGGCCGACGTGTACTCCACGTGGGCCGGTGTCGTCCACGGCGCGGACGACACCGTCCTGTCGTCCACGGCGTGGACAAATAGTCCACGCCGTGGATGATAGGGTGGCTACTTTTGCAAAAAAAATGGATGTTATTAATATTAAATCCAATGTCAACAGAGTTAAAAACAAAAAAAATCGCTTTTGTTCTGACTTTGGGTTGGGCCTGTGAACGAGATCAGTGGCCGCTGTGCAGTTTCAGTAGCAAGAAAAAGGCCAGCTGCTGCATATACAATATAGTCTCTGCAACTGAATTGCACAGTGAGAAAAGGTACAGTTCCTGCAACTGAGTTTCACAGTGAAAAAAAAAACAGAGAGAGATCCGATCTATTGCTGGAACCAACAAGATCATGACGAACCATGGCGTTGGCGTGCTTGTTCGAAGCAAAAAGATTAAAGACGGCAGGGGCATGATGCCGTGGACGCGAGAAAATGATGGAGCGGTTGACAATGTGACAACCGAATTCTTCACGATCATTACGTTCGTGTCCTTTGCCCGGCAGCGCTTATCTGCCGCTCAACGGAAAAGCTAGCGCTTCCTGAACTTCTCACTTCGATGCGAGTTTTTGAGGATTTCGTGCATTCAGCGGAAGTGTTAATGGTGTTGGAGGAAAAGAGAAACGTGTTTTCTTGTCTTGTGATCCGTAAGTTTATGTAGTACATTTGTCGGTCAATGGTAGGAGGATCCGCACCAGGGGGGGGGGGCGCTTGGGCCGGACGATTGAGACACCAAATGAAGTCTAGAATGTGATCTATTTTTGAATCTGTGTGGTGTTTTCCTGGGTAACTTCTTTGAATGTGGGTGGTCAAACTTTATAACCTGGTATTTATCAACTTTTTAACACCAAATATTAATTTCTGAAAACTTATGTATGCAATTCACTGTAGTCTTTTTTTACATATGCATGTATAAATATATCAAGATTTGCTATATGGAAAATTATAGTATTACATTTAACTTCAACTACTACTCACGTCTTTTTTATTAGTAGAGATAAAGGTACGCCCTGTTTATCGCACTATTAGATATGAGGATCACTTCTTTTATAGGCATGCCGTAGTTGGGACCAATTTGCACTTGCAATTGCAGTATGAGGAGCTCTGTTTTGCGCAATATTTTTTTCCGAAAAACTGGCTGACCGGCATTCAATGGTAAGATAGGATAGAGTTCAATTACATGCACCAGGTACATAGAGGAGGAGGAAATTACATCATAGTGATAATGTTTGACACGTGTTTGGCGCCAGCCACACATCAATCTCTGATCTCATCTTTTATCAATGTGAAAATTTCACATTGTGACCTTTCGCATTATTGAAAAACACGTGCATTACGCTCCCTCCAGATAGTCCAGAGGATCATCAGAATCAACGATCAAAGGCCCTTTCTTCGGGACTTCGAGTACCTGATGCATCAACTACGAGACCATCGAACTAAATCTGAATGTGATCATAAGTTGCCCAAGAGGTCGGGTGTAAGCTTGGTGTAGAGGTGTAGCTGCTGAAGGAAGCCCATAACGATCGTGCATAAGGACATTCTACAAAGAGGTGGAAGGGTGTCTCTAAGTTGCGATAGCAATTAGCACAAAAGTAATTATTTGGCCACCTTCTTTGCTGAAGCCGATCTGCAGTCCACAGACGGTTTTGAAGGAGAAGCCAAGCAAAAATTCTACATCATGGAGGAGCCCACACTTTCCAGATTGTAGTTGGCCACGATGTACTGAGCACACCTTCAAATTGCATACGGTATGCCAATCTCATCGTGTAGGCTCCTGAACCCGTAAACTTCCAACGAATATCATCTTGCACTCCAGGTTGCAGGGTTAGATGCATATCATCAATCATGGCCCAGAGATGTAGGTATTCATGCAGCAGCTCTGTTGGGAAGTTTAGCGGCAAGTCTCGAATCCAGGTCTGGTTGTGGAGGGCGTCCGCCACATACCTGTTCTTCCCTCTGCTATGGTTGTATAGTAATGGGAATAGGTATGTCGGTGCACATCCATGCAACCAGCTGGAATGCCAAAACCAAGCAAGGTTGCCATCATGAACAGTGACCATAGTTGCTGCCGCAAAGAGCGCCCAGTCAGTGGAGTCCACTGTCAATTCCATGTTAACCTATGGCCGATTTGCGTGCTTCCATGTAAACCAGAGCCATCGAAGGCAAAGGGCTCTGCTGAACGGTTCCAGATCGACAATACCTAGTCCTCCATGCTTCAATGGATGACACACACACTTCCAATAGTCTTTGCATTGCTCACCTTGAATGTGTTGTGCACCGGTCCATAGAAAGCGGTGTCGGATCTTATCAAGGTCCTTGTAGAACTTTTTTGGCGGCTTGATTGAAGACAGGGTGTATGTTGCCAAGGAGCTCAAGACAGAGTGCACCAACTCCCGCCTTCCTCCTATGTTGAGCAAACATCCCTGCCAGCCCTCAAGCGTCCCATTGCTTTGTCTTGGACATGTTGGAGGTGCACCAGCTTGAGACGGCTCAGAGTGATTGGTAGGCCAAGATATGTTATCAGCCACACTGCACGATGACCATTGAAACCGTGCAAGATATCATCCAAGTCAACCCCCTCACACCGGATGGGCGCTGTCGAAGTGTGCGATCGACACTTCCCCCGGGCCTGCACTGGGCAGCCCGCGAAGGTTCTTTTTTTCGGAGGGGCTAGTTCCTAGCGGAGAGCTTGCGCGGATGGACGAGTTAGTGAGAGCTTGACACAGGAAGTTTTATGTGGTTCAGGCCGCCGGAGCGTAAAACCCTACGTCCACGGCGAGCTATGGAGCTCGCTGTATCGCTTGCTGCTCAGGGCGGGGGCCTGAGCTCGGGGGTGAGTTACAGCTTGAGAGTGTATGGCTAGCGTATGAGTTGCAGAATGCGAACCCTTGCTATCGACGCCTACCCGAGCCTTTTATAGTCCAAGGCTCGGGCGGCTTACAAGGGAAGCCGGGACCCGACAGGTGGTCCCGGGAAGATTGTCTATTATCTACCGTATCTGTAGTTATGCCGGTGGTTGCCTCCGGTCGAAGGCTTCTGAGTCTTCCTTTTGCCGCCCTGCCCATGCCGTGCGCCAGTCGTAGTGGTTGATGACGGCGCAGGCAGCATGGGATGTCTTGTCGCGGCGTTTATTACCTGTCAGGTTCTGACACCGCGCGCCAGTCTGTGATGCGACTGGACGCAACGGCACCTGACAGGCGCGTGCTCCGCGTTTCCGCGTCTTGGGAAGACGCGGGCCTTGAATTCCTTGTACGGGCAAGGTGAGGGGTGCCTTTACGCCCGCTGCCTACCGCCCGGGGGCAGGCAGCACCGTTCTTCCAGCCACGTGGCGGGTCCGGAGCTCTTCTCTGAGGAGAGGGAGGTCCGGCCCCGCTGGACGTGTGGCGCCTTCGGACCTCTCTCCCGCGGAGGGGGAGGTACGGCTTCTGCATGCCATGTGGCGGGCCCGGTGCTCACCTATGAGGAGAGGGAGGTCCGGCCTCGCTGGACGCGTGGCGTCTTCGGACCTCTCTCCCGCGGAGGGGGAGGTCCGGCTTCTGTATGCCACGTGGCAGGCCCGGAGCTCTCCTCTGAGGAGAGGGAGGTCCGGCCCCGCCAGACGTGTGGCGCCTTCGGAGCTCTCCCTGCGGAGAAGGGCGAGCACTTTAGGCATTTTACCCTGTGCGCGAGGGTACCCCATATCTCAGGTACCGACAGTGGCCCCCGGGACCATCTCGGGGGAGATAGCGAGCCCGAGGTGGGACCTCCGTCTCTTCCGATCCGCGCACTTTCTCTAAGTCCCGACTTGACCGCTACTGGAGCACGAACGGCCGCGGGGTCGTGAGAGCGTGCGCCCACTTGATGGTTGCTTTTACTGTGGTGGTTCCCAAGGCTGCCACTTCTGCACGTTGCGGCGCTTTCTTCGGGAACCGCCGAAGGGCCTCGCCGGCTCATCTTCTTAGGGGACTGACTCCTTGCCCCCACCGCTCCAGTTAAGCGGCTTGGGCCCACCCGTCATCGGCACTCGGTCTAGGAATCGAAGCGGTTGCGGGTGTGGGGTATTCGAAGAGTTCCGAATCGCTTGGAACAGCACCGGGAAGCTTTTTAGAGGGGGTCTCACCCACGTTGTAGCTTCCCTTCGCACTTCTCTGCGTTTCTTCTTGGACTCTTGCGCTTTTGCTTTCTTGCCTTTGAGCTCTCCCTTGCCATGGCTTCCAACCCGCTGCCAGAGAAGAAACGCGCCCGATCTCCAGCAACGGCGCCGGTGCCAAGTCGGGATTCTGGGGTGCCTGACACCCCCTGCGGTGGCGACTCGAAGAGGCCCCGGGCTGATGTGCTAGGGGAAGCCTCTGCGGCGCCCCCTGTTCCGCCAGTCCAAGCGACTGCGGAGCGGTCGTCGGAGACGGTAGCGGGCTCTGGAAATCCTACCCCGGCTCGGAAGTCGGGGTTCAGAGCCCGCTGGAGTGTCCGCGCTTCCCGGTCTTCCCCGTCTTGCGGGGAATCTGTGCCGATGCGCTCGGAGCCAGGGGCGACTGCTGCGGCCGCCAGGCCAGCGCGGACTTCTCCTGTTCCGGTGTGCCCGGACTCCGCGGCGGCGCCGTCTCTTCCTGCCGAGACGGTTACCGCGGCCCCCGAGCCAGCACAGGCTGATCCTGCACTAGGCGGCCTGGCTTCTTCTCCAGCTCCGTCCTCCCCGGCTCGTCCCCCTCCTCAGGTCAAGGAGCCTGAAGCTGAAGAAAGTCCGGCTGGCCCGGCTGCTAGGGCCGCTGGGCCAGTTTCTCCTGATCGGCGTCTCGTCTCGGCGGCTGGCGCACCGGCTCTTCCCGAGGACGAGGTAATGGAGGAGGTCGGAGGGACTGCCCTAGCTTCTGTTGCTCCATTGCCTCTGGCGGACGCCTTCGCGCTCGCCGAGTCGAGCGTCCGGCAGGTCTTGGCTGCATTAGGGCGCGAGCGGGAGGAGTATACGGTTGAACGGGACCGCCTCCTCACCTGGGGGAACCTTTTGCGGGAGAGGACCGCGAAGGTTAAGAGCGAGCTCGACTCCAGGCGGGAATTGCTCGACTTCCGGGAAACGCTCGTCGACCGGATGAAGCGGGTTGTTGACCGCATGGACACCTAGTCGCGGCGGATCAACAGGGAGGCCCTGGAGGCTCACGCCCGGGCCGAAGAGAGCCTCTCAGCTGCTGTGGAAATACGGCAGCGGTTGGAGCGCCGCGAACTCGCCGTTGAGGAGCGGGAGCGTTCCGTGGCAGCTGAGGCAGAGAGGGTCGCCGCGCAGCTGGCTGCGGGCGAGGATGACCTCCGAGCTCGGATGGAGGAACTGGAGATTCTGAAGGCAGACCTCGACTTGAGGGATGAACAGGTCTCCCGTGATCGCCGGGCGGTCTTGGACCGCGAGTTGACTGCCGGCTTTAGGGCCGCTGAGTTGGAGCGGCTAGCCGAGACCCTCCGCCTTCGGGAGAGTTCCCTGGCGGCCCAGGAGAAGGAATTATCCGAGAGGAACCTAGAGGCTCTGCGGGCGGCCCGCCGCGAGGTGGAGGAACTCTCAGCCCTACGGTCCTCCGAGGCCCTTGCGGTCTCAAGCTTCGTGGATCGGGCAGGGTCCGCCCTGATCCCTCTTGGTTTCAGTCCGGTGAGGGCCGCAAATATGCTGGTGGCAGAGGTGATCCCTGCATTGGAGTCGATCGGCGCCAAGCTGGACAGACTCGACTCGGTGGTCGCCAGCGAGCTTGAAGCCGAGGGCCGCGGCTTAGCTTTAGAGGTCGCCTCGCATGTGCTGGCATGCTTCAAGAGCCGCGACCCCTCTTTCTCACTGGAGCCAGCAAGAGAGGGCCCAGCCGCGGAGCGGGAGGAAGCTGCCAGGGCTGAAGTCGAGGATGTGGCTGCCCTTGTAGCAGCAAGGTTCCGGCGAGAGCCGGGTGGTCCTTAGGACTTGCTTTTCCCTTTTTTATCGAGTCTGTAGTCCAGCTCAAGGAGCCTTGCTTAAATTGACTCTCTTGGATACTTGTGTCTGTGATGCTTTTCCCTCCTTCTTGGCCTTGCGTGGCTGAGTCCTTAGCTCCGCAAGGTACTCAGAGGTCATTTCCAATCTCGGAGCTTCGCTCAGACACCCCCCCGGGTCCTAATTGTGTTAGGGGCCCCCGGAGGTCTCCGAACCTCGCCCTATGGGGGGGGGGGCTCCAAATCTGCCGGCCACGTGGTGGGTCCGGAGCTCCTCCTTAAGAGACGGGAGCTCCGGTCATGTTGGACACGTAGGGCTTTCGGAGCCCTCCCGCTGAGGGGGGAGGTCCGGTTCCTGCCTGCCACGTGGCGAGCCCGGAGCCCTCAAGGGAGGAGTTCCGGGCCTGCTGGACACGCGGGGCCACCGGGCCCTGCCCCTCTAGGGAGGCAGGTCCCGGTCCTTCCAGTCCCAGGCCGGTGTAGCTGGTATCTCCTTTCCCCCCGCTTCATGCAGTCCCTGTTGCCGTAACCTGAAGGTCCTGCACACAGGTAGAGGAAACGTAATTCTCCTCGGGGGGTCCTCCCCTCCTGTCTCCTAGTCTTATCCGTCTTATGGTCCTGGACCGCTATACGGGGCTTGGGCAATTCTGTGCACGAGGCGCCGGAGCTCCGGCTCCCTCCGAGGTCCGGGTACGGCCGTCCGATCCCTAGTACCGAGCCATGCGCTGGGGAAGCAGAGTGCACGCGCTTTGGGTTCATGACCAGGCAAAGCGGACGTACTCCCCTGGACCTCCGGGGAGCAGGATGCGCATGCTTTGGGCTCTGGGCCGGCTAAGCTGGATACACACCCTGGACCCCCCATGCACAACGCTGGCCTTTCCTGGAGGTGACCAACTGACACCGCAACACCTGACTCGGGGAGGCCCGAGAGACTCACTCGGCCATCGGCAGGTGCCTCAAGCGCAGCCGCCTTCGGGAGGATAGCAAATGCCGACTATGGGTGAGCGCAGGAGAGGGGGAGCTAGACGTATGATGAACATACAGAGATAGTGCGATCATAAAAATTAATGCATAATTTAAATGAGCGCATGAGAAGGAGCTAAGTAGGACAGGTCTCTGTATTCACGCCCATAGGTGGAATTTTGGCTGTTCGTGGGGGCAATGTTCCGCCTCGTCTACAAGGGAAGCAAGACTCTACGCGCTTAGGGTCGGAACCAGGCTAAACTGGATGTAGTCCTGTACCGTCCCTTGAGACTTAGCTACCCCAAGCTCTGTTCCTAAGTTCTATGGGGTCTATTACAGAAGTGAATAACCCTGTTCTACCGATGCTCAGTAAGTAGGACTTACAGTGTTGCTCCATGGTAAGGATTTTTGGGAATGGATCCCACTCTCGGTTGAAAGGCATGTGTACCTGGGGCGGCAGCTTTCATGATTCGGAAGGGACCTTCCCTGCTGGGGGAGAGCTTATGGGTCCTTCTTGGAATATAGCGTGCCGCTTCACCAGGCTGCCTTCTTGCGTGCCCCCATCGCGTCTGGTTCTTTGGCGGTAGTGCTTAGAGCATTAGCCGAGACCGTGCGTTGTGGGGTGTTCCCTGCAAGCCGAGTCTTGTCGAAGTTGTTGTCTTCACGCTGGATCAGGTCCTGCGTGGCTTCTCTCTGGGGCCCCCGGGGAGTTCTCCCCTTCTGGCTAAGGCCTTCAAGGGGTAGGTGGACCCGGGCTCGCCTTGGATGAGCTAAGGCGTCTCCCCCTTCTGGCAAAGCCTTCAAGGGGTTGACGGACCCTAGGCGGCCCCCGAGAGGTATGTTCGAGGCACGGAGGCGTGCCGTAGCTGGCTAACACCTTGGCCCGTCACCGTCACAACTGGAGTCCTCACCGTCATGCACTGTCTTTATGACACGCTGAGGCTCCTGGTACCCCACTTGGTGGGCAGCGGTGACTGGGGCATCGGCCTTTTGTTTGCCATCCCTCTAAGGGTAGGGCGGTGCTTCAGCCCTCTGCTGTCTTCCATTACGGAAGCGCTCTGCGAGCCTCTGGATCTCCCAGCACTCGGCAGCTGTATGGTTGCAGGTGCCATGCACAGGGCATAGCCCGCCCTGGCCACTGTCTGGGGCCGGTGATTGCCGCTGCCTCTTGTCGGGGCGCGGCCCCCGAGCTCCGCTGGTTGTCGCAGCTGCGGCCACGGGGGCCGTGAACGGTGGCTTCATCTTTCCACTCCCCCGGTTCTTGGTCTTCTTGCCACCCCCATAGGCAGCAGCACCGGACCCGGGCTGCCCTCCTGACTCGGAGGTCGGTAGTGCGTGCCAGTTCCGCCCTTCGGCTGCCCTAGCGCACTTATCCGCCAGGCTAAAGAGCTCCGAGACGTCGCGGACCTCTCTGGTCGCGAGCTTCTCGAGCATTTTCTCGTCCCAGACACCCTGTCGGAACGCCACCACCACAGAGGCGCTTTGGATATGTGGGATGGTGTTGCGCACCTGAGAGAACCGCTGGATGAAAGAGCGCAGCGACTCCCCAGGTTGTTGCTTGACGGCGTGGAGATCGAGCTCCGTGCCGAGACGGGTGTAGGAGCTGCCGAAGTTGGCGACGAACTGCCGGCAGAGCTCACCCCAGGAGGTTATGGACTCCTGGGGTAGATTCATGAGCCAGGACCGGGCTGGGCCGGTCAAGGCGACGGGAAAGTAGTTGGCCATGACAGCCTCATCGCCTCCTGCAGCAAGTACGGCGGTGGAGTAGATCTGGAGGAACTCCGCCGGGTTGACGCTTCCGTCGTACTTCTCGGGCAAGTGCGGGCGAAACTTGCGCGGCCACCTTGCGAAGCGAAGGTGGGGCGCAAGGGCCGCATATCCTGCACCTGCTGCTGCAGGCACTGGTGCTGCGAGCAGGTGGTTCACACCTGGCGCCACGTATCCCGGCATGGGCAAGGCTGCACCATAGGCCGGGGCCGCTACTTGCGGCGCATATGGTGGTGGCATATGTTGCGCAGCATATGCCTGAGGCGGGGCTCGCATGGCGAAGGCCTGCCCTTCCGGTTGTGTCGAGGCCGATGACATGCTGTCGCCTGCCTCATGGTTGCGACGCCTCTCTCGACGTCGCTCGAGGTACACTCGGGCGTCCTGCCCCAAGTGGCACCGCTCTAGTTCCCTTCGCAGGTCCGTCGACAGGAGCCTGGAGGAGCTGGAATCCGCCGTTAGCCCGTCAACCGTGGGTGTGCGCGTCAGCGACACAGCTGGTTGCCCTGGGCGCCGCCCTCACCGAAACCGAGGGTTCGCGGCGGCGACGACGAGGCGGTCCACCTCACGGACCCATTGCTGGGTTGCTGAATGGGGTGCATCCCCTGCAGGTGGGTTGCGCAGCAGCGCCCTTGCTGCAGCTAGCGCACCTCCATGGTGTACGCTCAGCGCTGCAGAAGACCTCACGCTGGTCGGGGCCTGCATAGCCGGAGTCGGCGTTGCCGGAGTCGGCTGCTGGCTACCCGCTCGTGCCGACACACTCCGTCCTGAGTGCGTCGACATGTACTCTCCGCTGGTCACGGTTCGCCGTGAATGCGGAGGGGGAGAGCTTGCCGCCGAAGGGAGCTTGGTCATCTTCGTTGGCGGAAACTCGTCGCGCTAGGGGAAAAGCCCCCTACCTGGCGCGCCAAATGTCGAAGTGTGCGATCGACACTTCCCCCGGGCCTGCACTGGGCAGCCCGCGTAGGTTCTTTTTTTCGGAGGGGCTAGTTCCTAGCGGAGAGCTTGCGCGGATGGACGAGTTAGTGAGAGCTTGACACAGGAAGTTTTACGTGGTTCAGGCCGCCGGAGCGTAAAACCCTACGTCCACGGCGAGCTATGGAGCTCGCTGTATTGCTTGCTGCTCAGGGCGGGGGCCTGAGCTCGGGGGTGAGTTACAGCTTGAGAGTGTATGGCTAGCGTATGAGTTGCAGAATGCGAACCCTTGCTATCGACGCCTACCCGAGCCTTTTATAGTCCAAGGCTCGGGCGGCTTACAAGGGAAGCCGGGACCCGACAGGTGGTCCCGGGAAGATTGTCTATTATCTACCGTATCTGTAGTTATGCCGGTGGTTGCCTCCGGTCGAAGGCTTCTGAGTCTTCCTTTTGCCGCCCTGCCCATGCCGTGCGCCAGTCATAGTGGTTGATGACGGCGCAGGCGACATGGGATGTCTTGTCGCGGCGTTTATTACCTGTCAGGTTCTGACACCGCGCGCCAGTCTGTGATGCGACTGGACGCAACGGCACCTGACAGGCGCGTGCTCCGCGTTTCCGCGTCTTGGGAAGACGCGGGCCTTGAATTCCTTGTACGGGCAAGGTGAGGGGCGCCTTTACGCCCGCTGCCTACCGCCCGGGGGCAGGCAGCACCGTTCTTCCAGCCACGTGGCGGGTCCGGAGCTCTTCTCTGAGGAGAGGGAGGTCCGGCCCCGCTGGACGTGTGGCGCCTTCGGACCTCTCTCCCGCGGAGGGGGAGGTCCGGCTTCTGCATGCTATGTGGCGGGCCCGGTGCTCACCTCTGAGGAGAGGGAGGTCCGGCCTCGCTGGACGCGTGGCGTCTTCGGACCTCTCTCCCGCGGAGGGGGAGGTCTGGCTTCTGTATGCCACGTGGCAGGCCCGGAGCTCTCCTCTGAGGAGAGGGAGGTCCGGCCCCGCCAGACGCGTGGCGCCTTCGGAGCTCTCCCTGCGGAGAAGGGCGAGCACTTTAGGCATTTTACCCTGTGCGCGGGGGTACCCCATATCTCAGGTACCGACAGGCGCAACAGAACATTTTGTCACATTGATTTTCAGTCCTATTGCTTCGCCAAAGAGCCGTATAATTTTGAAAACCGTAGAGATATCTGACTTAACTGGGTTTAAGAATAAGGCCACGTCGTCAGCATACATAGATAGTCGCGGTCGCGCATATCTTCCTCTGAGCGGGGTAAGGCAACCATGCTCTGTTGCTAGCTGGAAGATCCTCTTTAGTGTATCGATTGCAAGAATGAAGAGGTAGGGGGATAGGGGGTCACCTTGGCGTAGGCCACGTCGATGCTGAATTACTGGTTCTGGAACGCCGTTGAGGCGGACTAAGGATGACGCCATGGTGAATAGCAAGGCGAGCCAATCCCCCCAGTGCATGGGAAAACCCTTGTACTCTAGGAGCTCAAAAAATACTCCCAAGATACGGAGTCAAAAGCTTTAGAGATGTCGAGCTTGAAGAACAGCATTGGAGTCTGTGTGCGGTGGCATTGTTCGCGCCAGGTTGCGAACATATAAAAAGTTCTTATGGATGCAACAACGCTTGATGAAGGTACTCTGAGCCACCGAGATGAGTCCATCAATTTCCTTTTTTTACGCGGAGCCAACACTTTTGATATTAATTTGCCTACCGAGTGAACCAGGCTGATCGGCCTGAAATAAACGGGCTACTCCATGATGTCTTTCTTCGGCAAAAGTATAATTTCAGCTTTGTCAAGCTTAGGGAGTTAAGAGCATGAAAACACTAGAAGGCAGCCACCACCTCTCCTTTGAATATTGGCCAGCATTTTCTATAAAAGATACCAGCGAAGCCATCAGGCCCAGGTGCCTTTTCAGCCGGTGAGTCACATATGGCCTGCCAAATCTCATCTTCGGTGAAGGGGGCATCGAGTTCATATGCATGTCAGACCTGTGGCAAGTTCAGATCGCCCCAATTCGGTGCATGGTGTACCAACAAGCAGGTAAGATTCATCAGCAAATAGGTGAGTCTTTGCTGCCGAAGGCCCAGAATATGAGAGAAGTGGCAATGCAAGATCGTCTTTTTTGTTCCTGCGCCCAGTGTAAGCTGCCATGTTCATCTTTGAGGCAAGGGATGAAATGTTTCTTGGCTCGGGCATTGACTTTTAGGTGAAAAATTTTTGTGCATGTGTCTCCTTCTCTAAGCCATGTTATTCTTGAGGCTTGCCGTCTTCTGGATCGTTCGACAGCTGCAAGCCCAAGTATGCATGCTTTAAACTCCTTTCTCAGCTGCAGTTTATCATCAGTGAGGGTTCATATTTCTTGTGCCAAGTCAAGACGATGTACTACTTCATTTGCCATAAGCAGATGAGCCCGGGCATCCTTGAAGTAGTTTTGCTCCACTGTTTTAGGGCAGCCGCCCTCTTCTGCAACATGTAGTTCAGAATGTTCAATGGTGAGATCTTGAGAACTGGTTGTGACGATGTTTCTTTGACAACATCTAAAAATCCAAGCACCCGAGTCTAGAAATTCTCAAATTTATATCTCACTTTAAAGATTGGCCGACATTGGGGAAGTAGGATGATCGGACAATGATCAGACATGGTAGAGGACAACCCCTGGAGGTAGAGATCAGGGTGGAGAAAGGCCCATTCATTGTTGCAAAATGTGCGGTTTGAGCATGCATTACTCCAGGTGAATTTCTTTTTTCTGTAAATGAACCTCCATGAAACCAATAGTCAATTGCTTTCCGGAATGATCCCATAAGGCGCCTGTTAATGTTGGAGTTTTTTTTGTCCTTTGCCTCTGTCGGAGTGTTAACTACGACACTCCTCCTGACCTGCTACAGGAGCAGCCCGCGGAGGTTCTTTATTGAAGGGGCTTAGCGTCCGTAAGCGATCCAACTCGAGAGAAAGGGTGAACACCGGTATTTACGTGGTTTGGGCCGGTGGAGCGTAATACCCAATGTCCACGGGATGCTTGTTGTATTGCTTGCGCATAAGAGTGTGTGAGGGTGCAGGGTTGCGAACCCTTTGTCGGGTGGACACTCAGATCCTTTTATAGCCCAAGACCGGGGTAGTTAAAGTGTGGCTCGGGGCCCGATAGATGGCCCCGAAGCTGTATGAACCCTATACATGATCTAGGGTTTTACACTCTAAGTAGAGTAGTCGGTGGGGGAGTTAAGTCCTGCCGCCTGACACGTTGAGTGCCCGTGTCCGTGTGGCAGATGATGACGAAGACATCGTCTTGTCGCCGCGTCTTCTCGCTCTGCTTGGGTGGCTCTGTGCTGTTGGGCAGCACTGTACCGTTGTCATGCCTTGCCGCCCTGTCTTGTCACCGTAATGGTGGACAGGCGGAGGTTGGAGGCGTGCGCCATGCGCCGTGCTTCTAGAGAAGGAGCGAGCCTTGAATTCACGACCTGACAGCGCACTTCCTCCTTGATTTCGTCGACCCACAACTCATGACGGATCGTGGGGCACGTGGCGGCTCCAGAGCCCTCCTCAGCAGGGAGGAGGTTCAGAGCCCACCGACATGTGGCAGCTTCAGACCTTACCTCAGCGGGGAGGCTCGGACCGGATCCAAGGGCACATGTCGGCTCCGGAGCCCTCCTGAGCAGGGAGGGGGTTCAGGGCCCACTGACACATGGCAGCTCTGGACCTCACCTCAGCAGGGAGGCTCGAACCGGATCCAAGGGCACGTGTCGGCTCCGGAGCCCTCCTCAGCAGGGAGGAGGTTCAGAGCCCACTGACACGTGGCAGCTTCGAACCTCACCTCATCGGTGAGGCTCGGGCCGGAGCCAACGGCACGTGTCGGCTCCGGAGCCCAAGTGCACGTGACAGCTCCGGAACTCATCTCAGTGGGGAGGCTCGGACCTGAGCCTAGGGCACGTGTCAGCTCTGGAGCCCTCCTTAGGAGGGAGGAGGTTCAGAGCCCATCTACACGTGGCAGCTCGAGACCTCACCTCAGCGAGAAGGCTCGATCCGGAACCAAGGGCACGTGTGAGCCCTGGAGCCCAAGCGCACGTGTGGCAGCCCCGGGGCTGACCTCGGGGCCAAGGACACGTGGCTACGCTGCCGCTCGCCTCAACAGGGAGGCGGGGCCTGAGTTGTCCTTTACCCTCCATGCGGGGTATCCGGTCGGCAGGGTACCGACACTACCAATACCACATGGAGCAAGGCGGTCAGGAGTAATGGCACCTCCAGTGGCTGCTCCTTGTGACCTGGGGGACTACAGTTGTGGAGGCTCCGGAAGGCTTGGCGTTTGCTTGCAGCAAGGCATAGGAGTTCCATCTTCCGCATTAATGGAGCCCCAGTCCAGCTGTTCCGCGCTTCTAGTGTAGCTCGACGGGGACATATACTACGGCAATTTGACTCACTTACGACGGCTCAAACCATCGTAAGTAAGGTATAAACCATCGTAATTAGCTTAATTACAATAGCTTTAGCCTAATTACGACGGTTTTTAGCCGTCGTCAGGATTCGATCATAAGTTAAGTAACTAACGACGCCCACCGTCGTAAGTTAGGTAACTTACGACGGCGGCCCGTAGCCGTCGTATGTAAGCGTCTAGGCCACGTGGTGGGCTGGGCCATACCACTTACGACGGCCTAAACCTGACTGTCGTAAGTAACCATGCTACATACGACGGCTAGGTCCAGGCCGTCGTAAGTAATTTAGACTTACTTACGACGGCTACAACAGTCGTCGTAAGTAACTTGGGCTTACTTACGACGGCTTGTATACATGCCGTCGTAAGTTATGATTTTAATTTTTTTAAAAAAAATTGAAGCTAGTTGCCCTGGCATAGTTGCCACCCGAGACAAATCAAACAGACATTCACACAGACAAAACAATACAATATAGATTTGACGGTTCATTCATAAAGTCCAAGAAAATCTAAAAACACATAATGGCTACACACTCCCCTCACGACTACCTTCGGAGCCGTGAACGTCGTACTCGTGCGCAGCTCCCGGTGCCGGTGGCTGCGGAGATGGAGTCTGCGCCTCCGTCGGTGAACCCTGCAAATTAAATAAAAGTTATACATGTCTCATTCTCTCTTCCTCATTCCCTCTCTCTCCTTCACTCTCAGTACTGCTCTTTCACCCTCTCTCCCGCTCTCGTTGTCCCTCTCCCCATCCCCCTCTCCCTTCTCTCTCTCTCTCTCTCTCGCTCTCGGTGTCCCTCTCCCATCCCCCTCTCACTTCTCTCTCTCTCTCTCTCGCTCTCGTTGTCCATCTCCCCATCCCCCTCTCCCTTCTCTCTCTCTCACTCTCGTTGTCCCTCTCCCCATCCCCCTCTCCCTTCTCTCTCTCGCTCTCGTTGTCCCTCTCCCCATCCCCCTCTCACTTCTCTCTCTCGCTCTCGTTGTCCCTCTCCCTATCCCCCTCTCCCTTCTATCTCTATTTCACTCTCTCCCCATCCCTCTATCTCTTTCACTATCTCTCCCCCTGTCTCTATCACTTTATCTCGCTCACCGTATTAAATAGTATTAAAGATCTATACAGTGCCATTTGTAACTATGCTCGGGGTGGCTGTGACGAGGGCGCCTGTGGAGGCTGCAGCCACGAAGGAAACGGGAGCTTCTGGCCACTCTGTCGATCTAAAGCCTATCATTGCAACATATTAGAACACATCCATATTACTAAAATGTTAAAAATTTAAAATACAGTAATTTAAATATATCGATATTATACACTTAAGCAATCAAATTAAACTAAAATTCCTAACTTAATAATCGACTAACTCAAAATTTTAAAAGAAATATAAAACTAACTTAATACTCAACTAAACTAAAATTAAGTAATCTAATTAAGTAATAAATTAAATCATTAACTAAACTAATTAATAAGAAAACTAATTTAAGAACTAAATGAATTAATTTAATTACTAAATGAAATAAATTACTTAGTAAATTAATTACTAAATGAAATAAATGAATTAAATTACTTAGTAAATGAACTAAATAAACTAAATTAATTACTACACAAACTAAATTAATTATTAAATGAACTAAATAAACTAAATTATTTACTAAACAAACTAAATTAACTAAATTAATTACTAAATAAAACGTACCTCGTAGTGGCAGCGAAATGGGGCGGGCTTGGGGCCTAGCTATGGCGGCGGGGAGGCGCAGGGCGGCGGGACGGCGCGGGGAGGCGTGCGGCGGCGGCACGACCGAGGGAGCGCGGGGCGGCGTGGGGAGGCGTGCAGAGGCGACGAGGCGGTGTGGGGAGGTGCGCAAGGGGGGGCGCGGGGTGGCGGGGGAGTCGGGGGAGCTCGGGGCGGTGCCGCTGGTGCGGTGCGGGGCGGCGGCAGCGCTTGGGCGTTGCGGGGCGGCGGCGCTAGGGGCGGCGCAGCGTGGGAAGCGTGGAGAGAGGGGCGGCGGTTTGGGCTCATGCTGAATGAGCCCGATCCCGGGCCGGGGCGGCAGTTAAAACCCGCAACTTATGACGGTCGCTTAACTTACGACGGTTGTAACCTAAGCCGTTGTAAGTTACTCTTAGTTTACGACCGCGCTTTAACTTACGACGGCTTAGTGTTACAGCCGTCGTAAGTTACGTGAGTTACACATAACTTACGATGGTCCCGTAACTTACGATGACAATGGGTTCAAGACCGTCGTAAGTTAGTTTACTTACAACGGCCCACAGCAACCGTCGTAAGTTAGCTTAGTTACGACAGGTAGCCGTCGTAAATAACTTGACCGTCGTAATGTGTCAGCTTTCCTATAGTGAGAGTGTCGTCCGGCACGCGCTCTACTGAGCTAGCTCGACTTAGGAGCAAGAGACTCGTAGATGCATGGCCTGTTCAGCGTCGGAGGGGTGACTTCCATCTAGAGGTGGGAGTCGGGCCGTGCCGGCACGACCCGACACTTTCGTGCTTCGGGTCGATTTGGCCCGCGACCCAAAAGCACGACAGGCCTTTTCGGGTCGGGCCGGTAGGCACAAAAATGAAAAAATGGGGCTCGAACATGGCACGCAGTCCGACGGGCCAATTTCGGGCCGGGCCAGGCCCGAGCATGGCCCGTTTATCCAAAAGAATCCAAAAAATCCAAAAAAAAACTTCAAAAAAATCAGTAAAATCCAACGGCGGGGGCGGCGGACGTCACCGAGCTTGATCGGCTGTAGCTGGCGCTGAGGGCGTCCGGCACAAAAGAGGGGAGAGGTACCATTTCGGTCGTATAAATCAATCCACTGCAGAGACAAGAGTGAGAAGAGAAAAAGCAAGAAGCTTGTCTTCGTTGGTGTAGTGTGTCGTCTCTCAACACAAGCGAGGGGGAAGAATCAGAGAGAGAACGAGAGAGGAGAGAAGCAAAGGCGCCGAGCTGGTGAGGCTGATGGTCCAGGACGAAGGCTCCTCATCGTCGGTGACATCATCCTCGCTGCACAACTTCTCCAACATGCCTCTCCACCCGACCGCCGCGTCTGCTCCGGGAGCTGCGCTCCGACGAGCGCGGGCTCTGCCTCATCCACCTCCTCCTCAACTGCGCCGCCGCAGCGTCCGCGGGGCGCCTCGACGCCGCCAATGCCACGCTCGACCACATCGTCACGCTCGACAGGCGTGTCTGGGCCAGTGTCGTTCCCTGCTCCTGCCCCGCCCCGCTCGGCGCCCACGGCGACCGAATTCGCCGCCGCGCGGCGCCGCTTCCTTGACCTTTGCCTCTTCCTTCGCCTGGCCGGCGTCGCCGCCAACCAGTCCATCCTGGAGGCGATGGAGTCCGAGAAGCTGGTGCACGTCATCGACCTCGGCGGCGCCGACACCACGCAATGGCTCGACCTCCTCCACCTTCTGGCGGTGCGCCTGGAGGGCCTCTCCCCCTTAAGCCTTGTCCGGAGCTTTGACGTTGTGAACATCAATCTTTGTCCTCATCTCAATAAAGCGGTCACGACCGAGGGGCTTGATTAATATATCGGCCAGCTGCTCGTTTGTGCCAACTGCATCAAGCTTCACTCTTCCCTCCTCAGCACACTGCCTGATAAAGTGAAATCTGGTATCTATGTGCTTACTTCTCTCATGAAACACGGGATTCTTGATTAGTTGGACTGCGGATAAGTTGTCAATCTTCAGGGTGACAGCGTCAACAGCTTCCCCTCTGATCTCGGTCAAAAGACGTGCCAGCCATACCCCCTGACACGATGCCGTAGCAGCTGCTATGTATTCCGCTTCACAGCTTGACAAAGCAACAACCCTTTGCTTCTGAGACTGCCAAGTTATGACGTTTCCACTGAGGAGATACATGACACCAGTAGTGCTGCATCGAGTATCAATGTCCTCGGCCAGGTCACTATCACTATAGCCAACCAGCTCAAGTTCATTTTGTTTTTTCTTGAAAAAACATCCATGATGAATGGTTCCAGCAACATACCTCAGGATTTTCTTCACGGCAAGAAGATGTTCAACAGTCGGCTTTTCCATGAACCGGCTCACATAACCTACTGAGTAAGTTAGATCAGGTCTTGTGTTCACTAAGTATCGAAGAGCTCCCACAAGTTTCCGGTACTCAGTTGGATCAACAGGGGGTGTATCACAGTTCTTGCTCAATTTCAACCGAGGCTCCATTGGAACATGACAAGGATTGCACATGAAAAGATTAGCAGCCTTTAGAATCTTCATTGCATAGGCCCCCTGACTCACTGCTATGCCACTGTTGGTTTGATTTACCTCCAAGCCGAGGTAGTAGTTCAGTCTTCCCAGGTCTGCCATTTTGAACTTTCCTTGCATCTCCACTTTGAATTTTTCAGTCTCAGATGCGTTGCCACCAGTGATGATGAGGTCATCTACATACACACCCAGAATTATGCGTCCATTCTCACTCCCTCGAGTATAGACAGTGTGTTCAGCTTCACCACGTTGAAAACCGAGTTCAGTTAGTGATGCATCTAGCTTGGCATACCAAGCACGTGGGGCTTGTCTTAACCCATAGAGTGCCTTCTTCAATTTGAGCACTTTATCTTCCTCCCCCTCAATGACGAAGCTAGGCGGTTGTGTCACAAACACTTCCTCTTCCAACTCTCCATTGAGGAAGGCAGACTTAACATCCATGTGGTGAACCACCCAACCTTGGTGTGCTGCAAATGCCAACAACAACCGAACTGTTTCTAAACGTGTCACAGGTGCAAATACCTCATCAAAGTCCACACCCGCTTTTTGCACGTATCCCTTCGCCACCAAACGTGCTTTGTGTTTGATGATGAGACCATCAACATCTCTCTTGGTTTTGAAGACCCACTTTAGACCAATAGGATGTTGATTCTTTGGAGCGACAACCAGCTCCCAAGTGTCATTTGCCCTCATTGTTGTCATCTCATCTAGCATTGCCTGGCGCCAGCAATCGAACGCATGTGCTTCTTCAAACGAGGCTGGTTCATCTGTGTTGATCATCAGCAGCTCCTCCCCTTTTCTTGTTCTTGTGGAGGTTGTGGCTCCGTTGCCTCCATTATGTCCTGAATGGAGCGGTACCGCACCGGTGCCTCATCATGATCAGCGTCGTGTCTGCTTGACGAAGAGGAAGCTGGACTTGGCACATGCTCTGAGGGTTCAACAACATGCGGATTAGGTAAGATGGGTACTTGCCTCGGTGTTGTTGACACCCTACCCACGCCAGGGTTCATCGTCATCAAGTCATCGTGTGAGACCGTCACATAATCTATAGCGAAGTCACTGTGGGTCTCCTTTTCCTCCCACTTCCAAGCTGCTTCTTCATCAAACACTACATCTCTTGTGACTTGTACTCTTTTAGTATTGGGATCATAGGTGCGGTAAGCCTTCGAACCCGGTTCGTATCCAATGAAGATCATCGGTCTGCTCCTGTCATCGAGCTTCTTCAAGTGACCAGTTGTCTTCGTGTGGGCAATGCAACCAAACATACGTAGGTGATGTACCGCTGGTGGTGCTCCTGCCCACAATTCAAACGGGGTTTTCCCGCCATTTCCTTTGGTCACGGTGCGGTTCAACACGTACACTGCTGTGACCACCGCTTCTCCCTAGAACACACCTGAGAGTTCTTTGGCCTTCAACATGCTGCGAGCTGTGCCAACTATCGTCTGGTTTCGCCTCTCAACGACGCCATTCTGCTGAGGAGTATAGGGCGCTGTCAATTCTCGGTAGACTTCGAGTTCTTCAAAGTACTCGCTCAGATGTTTAGAAGTAAACTCTCCCCCCTGTCAGTACGAAATGCTCCAAGCATCTTCCCACTCCTGCGTTCTGCCGCTGCCTGAAACTTCCTGATGGCTTCAGGTGCCTCATCCTTTGTAGACAAGAGGTACACCCACATATAGCAACTAAAATCGTCAACAAGCAGGAGAAAGTAATTTTTACCGCCGGGTGTTGCTGGCGTGATAGGGCCACATATGTCTCCATGTACTAACTCCAGTACTTCAGTGGCATGTCTTGCACCGTGACCCGGAAACGGAGCACGTCTATGTTTCCCGGCCAGGCACGCTTCACAGACTCTGTTCACCTCGGTGAGGAGTGGTAATCCCCGCACCAGGCCTTCACGGGACATCTTTCGAAGGGCTCCGAAGTTAGCATGTCCAAATCAAGCGTGGCAACGCCATGCATCATCACCAGCCACTGCACTCAGACAGACGGGTCGAGCCAACTCGACATCAAGAGCATACAGTCTACCCGGTGTACGTTGAATCTTGGCAATCATCTGCAGGTTCTCATCTCGAACCCGCATCACACCACCTTGTACAAGGATCTGATAACCGACTTCGTCGAGTTGTCCACAGCTGATTATATTTGCTGTAAGCCGAGGGATATAGTACACGTTACCGAGCAGATGATGTTCTCCATTCTTGCAGTTGAACAAGACTGCCCCGCATCCTTCAATACGTACAACAGATCCATCACCAAACTTCACGGTACCTGTTACACCTGTGTCCAGCTGACTGAACGCATCACGAACCCCAGTCATGTGGTTGGATGCTCCGGTGTCGAATATCCATCGACGTGCAACTCGATCTTCCATGTCTTTGTTGACTGCCAAGACGTTCTCACCCACTCCTCCGAGTGTCTCGTCGTGATCTTCCATAGAGGGAACAAGTGACATGTTGTTCACTGATCCAAGTTTCAAACTTGCAGGGGTCAATTCCACACGTTTGGTAGGTGACGAGTCTTCTATCAGAAGTAAACTAGGCTCATCATCTTGTACCAAATGCGCTTGTTCCCTTTTGGGCTTGCCACGGCAATCACGTGCCCAATGGTTGATCTTCCTGCAGTTGTGGCACTTGTCTCTGCCACGGTCACTCTTGGAGCCTGATTCGCTCTGTCCAGGTGAACCTTGTTTCTTGCTGAAACCTCCGCCTTTTCCGTTACGCCAACTCTTTCCCCGGTTGCTAGAACTACCAGGGTGTTTTGTACCAGCGTAATCTTTCTGCTTGTACCTTTCAAGCCACTGATCCTCAGTGAGGTAAAGTTTACCGTCTTCACGTACTTCTCCCAAGTTCACATCCTCTTCGGCTGCTCTAAGGCACCCTGTGATCTCTTCAACTGAGAGGCTCGCCGAGTCTAACAAAGTCTCTATGGAGATCACTAACTGCTTGTATCGCGAGCGCGCAATGCGGAGGTACTTGTCAACTATTTTCTCCTCCGGTTCAGGATCACCAAGTGTGGCCAGTTGATTTGTGAGATTATTGAGTCGCATTGCAAAGTCCTCAATGGACTCTTTCTCACGAAGTGACAGTAGCTCGTATTCACGACGTACCTTCTGCAGCGTGGACTTCCGCACACGATCATCCCCAATCCCCATCACTTTGATGCAGTCCCATGCCTCTTTTGTGGATGGCTTGACAGCAAGTGTGGCAATCATGTCTGCGGGTACAGCACTGCAAATGGCATCCAACGCCATCCGATCCGCCTGAAATTCAGCTCCTCCCTTGCTTACGGCTTCCCACAGCGACCTGGCCTCCAACTTGATTTTCATCAGCAGCGACCACTCGTTGTAGTTCGTCTTCGTCAGAATTGGGTAGTTCACCGGCCCCGCCGGCGTCACCTTCTCAACAATCCTCTCGACGACGCGCTCGCTGCCGACCCGTGATCCCCTCGGCCTGCGCGACGGAGAGCGTCCCCGACGTCCGTCGGCAGCCGGCGATCGTGAGGCCTCTCCAGCCATCTCCTTCACTGGCTCTGATGCCAAGTGTTAGGAAGTACGGTGTTTTTCTTTCGCTCGTCGGAACTCCTCACCGTGGCTTGCTCTCGCGTGGAAGAGAAAGAACGAGCAGGGTTGTTGTTTCTGCTGCTAACTTCCCGGACTCAGCGCCGGAATTCACTTCAATAGAAAAGCACGCACGATGCAACGACCAGGCCCTAAACTCCTATATCTACGGCACGATCAACTGATGGGCCGGACTCCCTCTACTAGTCCTCAACGTGCAGAAAGTAGACATGCAAAACAACATGCAGTTAACGTGCAAACTTGATCAGTGTACACATGCACATCCACGACACACTTCCACAAGGCTTATACATCAACAGGGCCCGCCTCACCTCCGCCTCACCGCCGTCAGCGAGCATAGGGACCTGCTCGCCCAGACGGCCATGGTCCTGACGAAAGAGGCGGAGCGCCTGGACGTCCCCTTCCAGTTCAACCCCGTGGTCATTCCCCGTATGGAGGCGCTGAACGTGGAGTCCCTCCGCGTGAAGATGGGCGAGGCGCTAGCCATCACCTCCAGCTGCACCGCCTCCTGGCCTCCGACGACGACGCGGACAAGGAGAGGCGCGACAGCCCGGAGCAAAGCAGCCGGAGTCGTCGGGCCTGTTCAACAACAAAAACAGCAACGACTTCATTGAGCTCGAGCGGCACGCGCGGCGGCCGGCGTGGCACTGACGCTGGCGTCGGGCGGGTTGGGTGAGAGGTCGGGTATGCGACTGTGTCTGTGCGGGCGTCTACTAATAAATCTAACCTTAATCGGGCCAATCCGGGCCAATGGGTTTATTTCGGGCCGGATCGGTCTGAGCACGGCCTGAAATTCAATTTCATGTCAGGCCGTCTGAACTCGCCAAACTCGGGCACGGCACGGCCTGAAATTTCGTGCCCGGTCTGGCCCGAAATTGTTTCGTGCTATTTTCGTGCCTGGGTCGTGTCGTCTCGTCGTGCTTCGGCCCGTCCGGTTTTGGCCCGGGCCAAGTCCTACCTCTACTTCCATCGTGAGATCCAGCATTGATTGCGTCGGATTCCCGGAAATCTCCAACGAAGAGGGGATGGAGGACAGCGCCTTCAAGTCTTCTGTCGGAACCAACTACTTGCCCTCCTCCTGGTCAACGGGATTTAGGCAGGTCACAGTGGCGCCCGCTATGCGCGCCGGGCCTGCAAGTATAGCGGCTAGGCTGCCATCGGCTGTGCGCACCGGGGCTTTTTTACCGCTCTCTATTTTCCAGGTGTGTACAGTTGAGCTCCAAGTTAACAGGACCTCTGTAGCGCCTATGGAGAGAGAGGAGAGAGAGAAAAAGAAAGAAAGAAGAGAGGGGAAAAGGAAAAAAAAAAGAAAGGAAGAAAAAAATAAAGGAGGAAAAAGGAAGAAAAGAAAGAAAAAGGGGAAAGGAAAAAATAAGAAGAGAAGAGAGGAAAAAGAAGTAAAAAATAATTTAGTGAGTTTTATAGGTTTTAAATATAATACAATGTATATAAAAGTAGTTATATGAAATATAATCAAATATAATATAGGTATATTATCCAATATAAAATTGATAATAGTTGATATAGATGTCTATTTAGAGGTGAACGAGTGCAGAGAATAAAACTAAAAATATTATTTTAGAGATCCGATATAGAGATCTACAAGTGCGAAGCAGCGTGACCATGAACACCGGTGACAGTAGAGAAGGTGTACGCCTTGAAACACCCGTCGAGGAAGAGCTTCCAGGAATCACCAGTGTAGCGACAGGCAAGGCAGCCACCTGCGCCCCAGCAGAAGAGTGGCCTACCTCATCGTCTTCAGAATCACAGATTTCTCCCCGCAGTATCGGGAGCAACGAGAAGGCTCCTTCCTCAGCTGCAGCAGAACCACATTCAATCCTTTCGGAGCTGGTTGGTGTTATGAGGGAAGAAAATGGTGTGCAGGGGAGTGTGGAACTGGTAGGAGAGTGCGAGAGCAGAGGGGCCTGAGGTTCCTGGTTGGGGGCTGGGGCCGGCGTGGCCGCCGGCGAGGCGGGCGACGCCGGGATCGGGGGTGAGTGGGTGGGGTCTCTTTCGCACATCCTCTGTTCTTTCAATAGAAATACCTTTGTGGAATAGTTACCTCGCAATTACATTTTTAACCTAGAGTAGTGTGTGCGATTAGATCACAAGGGAAGCATGCGTATTCTTTTCGCATGTACAGTGTATATGAACACTATCCTTTCTACATACATCACACAGACGATTAGCCCGATCACAGATGTACTTACACGAAAGCTGTGGTACATATTGATCAGGTTCAAGTTACGTACAGATTCCGGCTGTCTACGAACACAAGGACCCATATCAGCTGGACAGTTCTAGACTCACCGGCGTGCCCCTCTCCGGTATCCACTCAGCGCCGTGCAAGAAACGTCCCACCGTGAACTGCGCCGCCTTGTCCTTGCTCATGACGTGGACGCCCTTTATGTCTTTCCGGCCGGTGACGTTGGCGCCATCGCCGGAGTTGCTGAACTCGCCGAAGAAGGCCGTGCCGAGGTCGCCCTTTCCCTCCCAGGGCATGTAACCCTCGCCGTGCACGAAGCCCTCGATGACGGACTCCATCACCACCGTCCTGGCGAACTCCTTCCACGGCCGGCCCAGGTAGGTCTTGGTGTTGCTGCCGACGAGGCGGTCGTCGGCGACGATGCTGCTCTTGTGCACGACGAAGCCGGTGGTCTGCTGGTGGTCGCGTCGGGCGTGCGCGGTGACGACGGCGGGCTGTCCCGGCCGCGGCGGGCGCACGAGCAGCAGGCAGCGCTGGAAGACGGCGGCGGCGTCGCCGAAGATGAAGTCGACGGTGCCGCTGATGACGCAGCTGCGGTAGAACTGGCGGTAGGCCTGCGCGAACAGCGTGTCCTGGTTGCCCTCGATCCGGCAGTTGAAGAAGACGGCCTTGTCGGCCTTCACGCGCAGCGCCAGCGCTTGCTGCCTCTCCACCCCAGCCGTGTTCCGGATGCCCAGCCTCATCGCCGTGAAGCTGTCGCCGTCCACCGCTACGTTATTAATTCATGCAACACGAGAAGCAGGTCACGTCACCTGTTTTGTCCATGCATATACGACGAGTTTTTTCTTTATATATATGTACCAAATGTGGCGGTTCTCCACATCCGTATGCCGTCGAGGACGCTCTTGCTGCCGGTCACGATGGACTTGTTGGAGCCGTCCCCGTACATGGTGACGTTGGCCATCTTACTGGAGATATTGACCGTCTCGTCGTAGACGCCTTCCTTGACGTAAATGACGTATCTGCCGGTGTACGTCTCCGGTATGGCGTCCAGCGCGGCCGAGATGTTTGTGAAATCGCCGCTGCCGTCCTTGGCCACCGTCACGTTGGGCGTGATGAGCCGGACCTCCTTGTTGCTCCCTCCGCCACCGTTTGCCGATAGCAGCATGCGGTCCTCCTCGTGTGTCCACCACGTTGGAACGACGTCGGGCTCATCATCATCAGGCTCCTCGTGGAGCCGGCGCTCCTTGCCCTGCTTGACGACGCCGACGTCGGTGTGGAGGTCGAGCATGGCGGCGAGGGCGGCGCCTTGCTGGATGATGGCGATGGCGTTGCTCGATATCTCGCGCGCCTTCTGCATGTTGGCCTTCACCTGATCGCGGATCTCGCCCTTGGGGAACATGTCGACGCAGGATCCCTGGAACGTGATCACCGCGCTGAGCCAGGCCTGGATGTCCTTGGCGGGGCCGTCCACGCCGCGCCACGCGATGCTGGACAGCGCGCGCTCCACGTTGGCGCCGCAGTCGTCGAGCAGCATCCGGCAGTCGTGCACGGCCTCCCACACCAGCGTGTCGTTGCTCTGCCGCACCGCGTCCAGCAGCGTGGACCGGTTGAACCCGCTGGCCAGCTCCCGGGCCACGGCGGTGATGGCGGCGGCCGCGGCGGCGTGCGGGTGCTCCGCCGCGTCCGGGGACCGGGACAGCGCGCCCTCCAGCGTCTCCTGGCACGTGTCGCGGTAGTCCGTGGGCGCGCAGAAGAGGTCCACCGTGCGCGTCGTCGTGCTCATGGTGCGCTTCTGGAGGTCGGCGGCCTCGTCGGCCTTCTCCGTCACGAAGAAGGCGACCAGTCCGATGACCAAAGCAACCAGCAGTAACGCCGACAGCACGCCGACGATGAGCCTCTTGCGCGATTGGCCGCCATCGGCGTCGCTGCCGGACGACGACATTGGCGCGCGCGACCCGAGTTCTGATCGGCGGGCACCACGCCGGACGCAACAAGGGGCGTCAGTTTGATATATCCATTATGCATAGAACCAACGTGTCCAACGATCAACTGATAGAGAGACTATGATTAGGAACAGGCATTGAGCAGGTTTTGTTTTCCTTGGCTCATGGCCCTGCATGTTTTGGTGCAAACTTGCGGTTTCCCCTTGTTCTGAGGAAGGATTTGCATGCGCTGGGAGGAGGATTCTATAACCGGGCATGGCACGCGTCTCCCTCTCTTTTTCTTTATTTTAAATGGAGAAAGAACAAGAGAAGAACTTTTGATACATCACGTAATATGGGCCAATCTAATAAAGTACTCCATCAGTTTCAAACTGTTTGACGCTGGTTATTTTAAAATTGAATTAATCAGCATCAAATAATATGAAACGAAGATAGTAATAAGGACCAATGTAGGTTAATAATATAATAAACCGTAACAAAATGTGTGATATTTACTATTTTTTAAAAGTGAATGGAGGGAGTATATGCGATCGATCGAACTTTCAGAATTTTGGCTACTCATGACTTTCGAGCTCTTGGCACAACTTTGTTATCATTATAGATGCTAGTGTGACAAATTAGTCGTCAACCGAAATGCCGAAAGGCCTTCCATTCGCCTTTCTCGTTCCTTTCAAACAGAAGTCAAGAGTAACACATATAGTGCCGGGCACGTGTTCGTCTCAGCACTGAGCCGAGCTAATAATCACTAGTGCTAATGGCAATCTTTGACTAATCTCGTAGTGGCCCTGGCAAAAAGAGCCTCTTGGTGCACGCACCCTTTGCCCTCACGCTCGCTCGCTCGCGTGAGACCCGCCAATCATGTGGTACGTGTCACTCGGAACTATTTTGTAGTTTATCCCTCTCACGCGTGCAGCTTTGCTGCCTGTGTTGGGGACAAAATGACATGCTGGCCCCGGATGCATCATCATACTGGTGGACTGCTACTCCATTTGGTTCACTGCTAGTAGTAGCTTCTGTGTTTTTCTAATAGAAAAGAGAAAAATGTTCGATTCAGCATGCATATATATATATATATATATACTGAAATAAAAGTTTCGTGAACTCAACTTTCTTCTGCTGTTCCCTTAGTTTAGGCTGCTCGCCTACTGGGAATGCTACGGAACTCTGGCTGTGGCGTCAGGCTCGCCAGTTCGGTCCGCACGGGGAGCGGGAAGCTGTGCGCCATGAGTCCGTTCTACACAGTGATGCGCCAAATCATCAGCACGCTAGCAGGTGCGGGATGATATCCAAGAGAGGAGCTGCTGCGGCGGCCATGACTTCCAGGGCCAGGAAGAATACTGCGGGAAGGAATAAAACACGGAAGAAAAGAAAAACAAAGAAGAGTGAAGGAAATAAATAAGGTAACAAGGAATAAAAGAAAGAAAAACAAAGAGAGGAAAAAAAGAAAAAGGGAAACCAAAGAAAATAGAAGGGAAAAGGAGAGTAAAAAGGGAAAGAGAAGAGAAGTAAACGAAAGAAAAAACGATGAAGAAATATTGAAAAAAATATTAAAAAATGAGTGATATTGATATAGAGTAGAATTTTAGAATACGACGAGTGTGGTGACAGGTGCTGGAAATAGGTTGAAAATTGAAATATACTTTTGAAGTAGCCTTTTAGAATATAACGAGCGTGGATAGCCTTAGTTACGACCGGTTTTTATTTTGTGCATTTGATTGACTGAAATGTGCAAAAGTTGAACTTACAGGGGCTCCACGGAATTTAAAGGCGTAATACGTGCACCTCATCTCGTCGGGTCCCCAGCACAATCATATCATGTCGTCGTAATTTGAAAACTTGGCCCGGGGAGAGAGAGAGAACAAAAAGACCTCCTTTAAGTTAATTGCAACCAAGAAGAAGCACCCAAGTGGGAACCACGACAGGTCATAAAAGCTGACGTTCCTCCCAGCACCTTGGCCGTTGATGCAATTCGATCCCGGTCGTTTGAAAACACATGTCTCGTGTTTATAGGAAGTCAGCGTCGCTTCTCCATCTTCACCTAAGACTCCTAATATTAGTAACAAAAATATGACATGTCAGTCGCTCGTGTAGGAAGCTGCCGAACCGGACCGATGCAACCAAAGCCTCCCAGACGCGTTGTTCGGGTCTCCCCACAACTTTAAGATTCAAATTACACGACACTAGCTAGACAGGTTGCCCTCCGAGGCAAAACAAGCCGTCTGTTGCGGACAGTGATTCGGATACTCCTTTCGTTTCGAAATATTTGACGTAAGATGATCAAAATAGATAATCTCGTGTGGGATGAGAATTGGACAGATTTGTGAGGAGAAAAGAAATCACACGGACAAACAAAGGTCTGCGTTGAGGAAGGAAAGGAACTCAACGAAGAAGAACATGGGAATCCGGGAACATGGCAACTCGTTGGCGCCATGTCCATGTAGGGCCTGGGCTCGACGCAGCGCGCGATGGCGACGCGCTTGGAGGCTCGCGATCATGGCAGCGGTGGGGTGGCCATGACGCGGCATGGTTATCCACAGCGGTGGAGGCTCGCGATCATGTGAAGTGATTACAGGTGTACGCTGTGAGTCCAGTACGGTGACTAGCTGTCTTCAGTTATTAGACCAGTCGCACCGGTCTACTGAGAAGCATACAGAACTGGATAGATACTGCACCACTCGATTTTTTCGTCCGCACCGGTAATACTGCATCGGCTACGCTATTCACCAGCACGCAACAGCGCTACGTTCTCTCGCCCGTAGGAAGAATGGTGCCGGATGGCTTGGTCGGACTATCGCTTCGCGCGCTGCCACAAACAGCAACCCCCGTCGAACAGATCGATTCTGGACTTGGCCTGGTGCGGCGGCGGGCGAGAACGGCAGCCAAGAAGCTGGTGCGTGACCTCGGCGAGAAGCAGACGACGACCAAGGATGGCAACGGAGGATCACGCGCGTGACCATGGGGAGAAGCGGGCGACGCGGCGCCAACACGTTGGTGGTCGAGGATGGCTTCAGAGGAGCAGGTGCGAGCAGGTGAACCAAGACACTCGTCTGTGCAGCCATGGAACCGAAGAAGATGAAGACCAGGGTGCTTTGACCAGAGCTCCACGTGGGGGAAGGAAAATAGAAGCAAGAAAAGAGGTAGAAAATAAAAGAAAATGGAAGGAATAAAAGATGTAATAAGGAAGGAAATAATTAATGGGAAACAGAGAAAAAAAAAGAGGAAAGGAAAGCAAAGAAAAGAAAAGAAAAAAGAAGAAAGAGAAAAGTGAATAAAAAGGAAAGAATAAATAATTTTGGTTGACTTTTAAATAATGCATGTAATATTATTGAAATGAAAGTAATTATTTGATATAGTATAAAATAGGATATAGTTATATGATATAGTAATGAGTGCAGTTATTATAAAATATATTTTTAGAGTATAACGAGTACGGTAACACGTATTAGAAATTGTAAATCTTTTAGAGTGTGCTGTAAATAGATGAAGATATTTTTTTGAAGTAGTATTTTGGAGTACGACCAGTGCCGATAGCCTTAGTCTAGCAATTAACAGCAGCTACGCTTAGTCTGTCAGAGCTGATCGTAGCTGGCGCATGTGCCGACACAGCGCGCAAAGGGCTGCGCTCGACCGCGAGGTCTGCTGATAAGCGTTGACGCACGATTGCTTTCTTCAGTCTCGGCGAGCTATAGGTGAAAATGGTAGGATCAGCAGTCGCAGCGGCGGTTCATCGTATCTCCGAATTGATGAACCCATAAACCCATGGATTATGCAACAGTACCTAGTACTAGTGTAGTTGATTCTATAGATCAACGGATTATCTGTACACTTGTTTCTCTCTGATGACAGAAACGGGCTCAACAAGAAAAAGAGAGAAGAGAGGAGAGGACAGGGAGCTGGGAGGTTACGACAGCATCAACAACCTGACTGCGGCTTCGCCGGCGGTGACCCGCTGCTCTCGCCGCCGCCGATGCCAGACTCCAAGTCGCGGGCTTCCTGCTGCGGTGGCGATGGAGGAGAGGGCGTCGCGCCGCGGCAGCCAAGCAGCCGGCGCAGGGCGGCAACTCTGGCCGCCTCCACGACGGCCGCGACCCCGGCAACGGGTCCCGGCGCCGGCTCCCGCAACAAGGTGCTGACGGCGTCCTGGGACCCGAAGAAGAGCACGTTGGTGGGGAAGGCGGGGGACTCCGGGTCGGCCTCCGGCGGCCGCGCGGCCCGCTCCGCGGCGACCACCGCGCAGCGGCAGAGCGGGCAGGTGGAGTGGGACCGGAGCCACGCGCCGACGCACTCGACGTGGAACCTGTGGCCGCACCGCGGCAGCACGCGGGCGTCCTCCCCCGGCGCGAGCTCCGCGATGCAGACGGCGCAGTCGGCGGCGGGGTCCCCCGGCGCCACCTCCTTCCTCGGCAGCGCGGCGACGGCGGGCTCGGCCATGCCGTCCGCTGCGCCGCCGGCGAAGACGAGCCGCGCCCGTCCTCTGGCGCCGCGGTGGCGCTTGGCGCAGAGGAAGAGGTAGAAGCAGAGGACGAAGGTGATGAAGATGGCCGCCGCTGCCACCGACGTGCCCGTCACCGCCATCGGCCCGCTCCAGATCCTCTCCCTCCTCTTCCCCTGGGCCCTTTCTTGGCTCGTCGGAAGTCGGATCCTCTCTTCTTATGCCGTCGTTGGCTTGGCTGTGAACCTCATCATAACAGCTCAGCTCGGCCTCGCTCTGGATGCCTGTGCTGGGTTTCGAATTCTGAGCAGTTGTCTCGTCGAGGCAAGCTAGCTAGTAGTAGGCAGTGTGAGGGAGGGGGAGGGAGGCTTTGAGGAATTTGGATCCAATCGGAAGGGGTCACTCGTTATATATACGGAGGAGCGTGTGAGTGGATTTGTAACAATCTCTCCAGCAATTCACTTTGGAGTTAATTTCTTTATAATTATTTTACGTGACTTTTGTTATTTGAAGTTATTTCGAAAGGTGTGGCCAGTATGCTCCATAACCACAGGGTTGGTTTTTATTCTCTTTTTTTTCCTGTGAAAATATGTTTCACTTAATAAAACCATTAGCTTTGTCTATTTGACGCAGACTTGCCCAATCATTTTTGCTCGTGTGACCAAGTAACAACATTATCCAAAGTTGGATCTACGCAGCCCCCATTATAAAAATGAAAATAAACTAAAAGAGAGAGAGAGAGGGAGAGAATCGATTACATGTCTGCATAACTATGGAGCTCGTAGTGTTCTGATACAATCAATCGAACTAGTACTTGTTTTTCCTCGCCGAGCTGTGGGAATCCAACTAATCCAAAGTTTGGCTGGACCGGAAGGTTGTTTGTCCGGCACCATTACGAAGTTCCCGCCTCGACGGGCGCGCCGCTCCGGCGACGGACAGCCACGTCGTCCATCGAGCTCGGAGCAGGCAGGCGTGGACCAGTGGTGGTCCCTAATATTTTGGTGGTGGGCCGCGCGCGTCATCATCATTTCCACGAGGTTTTTTTCGTTTTTTTTTGTTTCTTGATCTCGTGGTACTGGTGTTCATATCGCTGAGAAAGTGAGGGCAAGCGTGCAGTGAAGACTGGAAGTGGAACCGACCCAAACTTTTTGCTCGACTGTGCGACTTCGGCGCAAAGGAGAGTTCTGTGCGGTAGCGGCTTTCAAACCAGGTCGGCTTTCGGCCCACAGGGGATTCCGCAACATGTACTTCCGTTCAGGCTATTTAAGCAGAGGCTGCACAGCACGAAATGGCCCTAACTATTGTCGGCAGGCCAATGAGATCCAAACCAGAATTCAGCCTTCTATTTAGCGAGGTCATTAGTGTATGAGATGGTTCGCTAAAAATAATAGTGTCGAAGTGTGTAGCCGACACTTTCTCCAGGCCTGCTCTGGGCAGCCCGCCGAGGTTCTTTTTCGGACGGGCTAGTCACTCGCGGAGAGCTTACGCGTTAGGGACGATTGAAGGAGAAGCTTGACACAGGGATTTTTACGTGGTTCAGGCCGCCGGAGCGTAATATCCTACGTCCACGGTGAGCTGAGTTGCTCGTTGTATTGCTTGCTGCTCAGCACCGGAGTCCTGAGCTTGAGAGTGTAAGATGTCGAATGGCTAAAGTGCGAACCGCTAGAGGGAGTCGAGCAAAAGTCGAACCCTTGCTAACGTTGCCTACCCGAGCCTTTTATAGTCCAAGGCTCGGGTGGCTTACAAGGTGGGCCCGGGACCCGACAGGTGGTCACGGGGAGATTGCCTGCCATCTACCGTATCTGCAGTTACGTCGGTAGTTGTCTCTGGCGAGGGCTTCCGAGTCTTCGTTCTGCTGCCCTGCCCATGCCGCAAGCTAGTCGTAGTGGTTGGCAGGGGCGGCAGTGGATGTCTTATCGCTGTGTTTATTGGCGGGCAGGCTCTGACGCGGCGCGCCAGTCTGCGATGTGACCAGGCACAACAGCACTAGACAGAGGTGTGCTCCGCGTCTCCGCGCCTTGGAAAGGCGCGGGTCTTGAATACCTTGTACGGGCAAGGTATGGCGCGTCTTTACTCCTGCTGCCTACCGCGCGGGGGCAGGCAGCACTGCTCTGCTGGCCACGTGGCGGGTCCGGAGATCTCCTCTGAGGAGAGGGAGGTCCGGCCCCGTGGGACACGTGGATCCTTTGGAGCTCTCCCCGCGAGGGGGGAGGTCTGGCTCTGCTGTCCACGTGGCGGGCCCGGAGCTCTCCTCTGAGAAGAGGGAGATCCGGCCCCGCTGGACACGTGGAGCCTTTGGAGCTCTCCCCGCGGAGGGGGGAGGTCCGGCTTAGTTGGCCACGTGGCGGGCCCGAAGCTATCCTCTCAGAAGAGGGAGGCCCAGCCCCGCTGGACACATGGCGCCTTCGGAGCTCTCCCTGCGGAGAAGGGCGAGGTCCTTAGCCAGTTTCCCCTGTGCGCGGGGTACCCCTTATTGAAGGTACCGACAGTAGCCCTCGGGCCCATCTCGGGGGAGATAGCGAGCCCGAGGTGGGGCCCCAGTCTCTTCCGCTCCGCGCACCCTCTCGAAGACCCGCATTGACCGTTGCCGGAGCACGAACAGTCGCGGGATCGTGGGAGCGTGTGCCCCACTTGATGGCTGGTTTTACTGCGGCGGTTCCCAAGGCTGCCACTTCTGCACGTCGCCGCGCCTTTTCGGGAACCGCTGAAGTGTCTCGCCGGCTCGTCTCCTTGGGAGACTGACTTCTTGGCCCACCGCTTCAGCTAGATGGCTTGGGTCCACTTGTCGTCGACGCTTGGTCTTGGAGCTGAAGCGCTTGTCCAAGTGGCGTATTCGAAGAGTTTCGAATCGCTTTGAATCGCGCCTGGAAAGTTTAAAAGGGGATCTTACCCGCATCGTGACCTCCCTTCGCACTTCCCAGCGCTTGCATCTTCCTTGAGTTTTCTCCTGCCATGGCTTCCAACCTGCCTCCGGAGAAGAAACACGCCCGGTGTCCTCCGGCGGCGGCGTTTGCGCCGAGTCAGGGATCCAGGGCGCCTGCGCGCTCTGCTTCTGGAGATGGCGCCACGTTCGGTGGCGACTCCAAGAGGCCTCGGGCTCATCATCTCGACGGGACTCCTCTTGAGCGGCGACGGACTGATGGTCCCCGGGTGTCGCGCCCTCCTTCCTTAGGAGGCGGAGCTTCGAGGGGGAGTGCTGGTGCGGCGATGCCTAGGGGCGAGCCAAGAACTCAGGCGCCCCGGGCCTCAAGACGCCAGCTCAGAAGTCAGGGTTCAGAGCCCGTTGGGGCGCTCGTGTCTCTCGGTAAGCGACGTCTACCGGATTCTAGAGCCTATATTGTCTTCATCTTTTCTTAACTCAGGAGTCTCCCATGTTTGCAGGGACCCCTCGAGTGCCAGTAACGTTCCCGTTTCCCGACCATCCCCGACTGACGGGGGATCTGCGCCGCAGTGCCCGGAAGCCGAAACGGTCGCAGCGGCCCCCAAGCAAGCGCAAGTTCCTTCTGCGTCGGTCGGCCCGGCTCCTGCGGCAGCGGCGACACCTCCCGTTCATCCCCCTTCACCGGCTCGGAAGCCGGCTGTCGCTGAAGGTTCGACGGGACCGTTTGGCGGTGTCCCGCCTTTTGTTGCCGAAGCGGGAGAAGCTGCCACGGGCCCTACGGTGGGCACTGAACCAGGGCGCACCAGGAGCGAGCCTGCCCCAGTGCCGGCTTCTCCTGATTAGAGCCTTATCCCAGTTGCCGGAGCGTTGACTCCTCCTGAAGACGGCGTGATGGAGGAGGTCGGGGCACGGCTTCAGCCTTTGCCGCCCCGCTGCCCCTGGCAGACGCTCTTGAGCTCGCCCAGACGAGCGTCCAGTAGGTTTTGGCCACGCTCGGTCGAGAGCGGGAGGGGCAGCCAGTAGAGAGGGATCGCCTCCTCACCTGGGGGCGCCTCTTGAAGGAGCGAACCGAGGAGGTCAGGGAGGAGCTTGACTCGAGGCGGGCATCGCTCGATGTCATAGAGGCTCTCCTTGACCGTCAGAGGAGGGCCGTCAACCGCCTGGACTCCGAGACTCGGCGGCTCCACCGGGAGGCCCGCGAGTCCCACGCTCAGGCCGATGAGCGTATCTCCGCCTTGGAGGGGCTGCATCTGAAGCTGGAGCACGGTGAGCGCGCCGTCGCGGACCAGGAACGCACTGCGGCGGCTATGGCAGAGAACGTTCACCGCGTGGCTGGCGGCTGGCGAGGGCGACCTAAGGGCCCGAGCCAAAGAGTTGGAGGCCCGGAAGGCCGATCTGGCCGCAAGGGAGGAGCAAGTCTCTCGGGAGCACCAGGCGGTCCTGGATCGGGAGCTGGCTGCCGACTTCTGGGCTTCGGAGTTGGAGCGACTTGCCCAGAGTCTCCAGCTCCGAGAAAACTCTCTGGCGGCCAAGGAGAAGGAATTCTTCGAGGGGAGCCTTGACGCCTTGCTGGCAGCCCGCCGCGAGGTGGAGGAGCTCTTGGCCTCGCGGTCCTCCAAGGCCCGGGCGTTCTCGAGCTTCGTCAACCAGGCGGGGTCCGCCCTGGTCCCTCTTGGCTTTAGCCCGGTGAAGGCAGCGGCCCCGGCGGAAAAGGTGGCCGAGGTGATCCCCACGCTCGATTCTATCGGCGCCAAGCTAAACAGGTTTGAAGTGGTGGTCGCCGGCGAGCTCGAGGCAGAGGGACGGGGCCTAGCAACGGAGGTCGCTACGCACGTGTTGGCGTGCTTCCGGAGCCGGCATCCCTCCTTCTCACTGGAGCCAGCGAGACAGGGCCCGACCGCGGAATGGTAGGAAGCCGCCAGGGCTAAAGTCGGGGACGTGGCTGCCCTTGTAGCCTCTAGGTTCTGGGGCGAGCCAGTGGAATCCTAGGGCTTGTATCTTTTTTTTTGTTGAGTCTGTAGTCCAGCTCGTGGAGCCTTGAATGAATAGACTCTTGTTGTTTTCTGTGTCTGTGTGCTCTTATCTTCTTCTTGGCTTGGCCTGGCTGAGTCGTTAGCTCTGCAAGGTACTCAGAGGTCTTCACCAATCTTGAAGCCTTGCACAGACACCTTCCTCGCGTCCTTATTGAGTTAAGGGCCCCAGGGGTCTCCGGAGCTCGCCCCGTGAGAACGGGGAGGTCCGGATCTGCCGACCACGTGGCGGGTCCGGAGCTCTCCTATGAGAAGATGGAGGTCCGGCCCCGCTGGACACGTGGGGCCTTCGGGGCTCGCCCCTTCGGAAGGGGCGAGACCCGGATCCTCCGGTCTTGCGCTGGAGTAGTCGATAGCTCTTTCCCCCCCTTCGTGCGGTCCCCGTAGTTAAAACCTGGAGATCCTGCACACAGGTAGAGGAAGCGTAATTTTTCTCGGGGGGTTCTCCCCTCCCCGTCTCTTAGTCTTATTTGGCTTACGGCCCTAGTCCGGTATACGGGGATTGGGCAATTCTGTGCGTGAGGCGCCGGGGCTACGGCTCCCTCCGAGGTCAGGGTACGACCGTCCGACCCCTAGTACCGGACCGTACGCCGGGGAAGCAGAGTGCACAGGCTATCGGTACGGAACCAGGCAAAGCGGCTGTACTCCCCTGGACCTCCGAAGGGCACGACGCGCACGCTTTGTCGGAACCGGCAAAGCAGGCTACGCACCCTGGACCTCCCATGCACAGCGCAGGCCTTTCCTGTAGGTGACCAAATGGCACCACAACACCTGACTAGGGGAGGCCCGAAAGGCTCCCTGGCCATCGGCAGGTGCCTCAAGCGCAACCGCCTTCGGTAGGATAGCAAATGCTGACTATGAATGAGAGCGGGGAAGGGGAGCTAAATGTACGGTGAGCATACATGGAAAGTGCGGTCATAGAAATTAATGCGTAATTTAAATGAGCACATAAGTAGGAGCGTGGTAGAACAGGTTTCTGTGTAAATGCCCATAGGGGGAAGGCAGGCTGAATATGGAGGCAACGACCCGCCCCATTAAGAAGGGAAGCAAGACTCTACGCGCTTGGGGTCAGAACCAGGCCAAGCTGGACGTAGTCCTGGACCGTCCCCTGAGGCTTAGCTGCTCCGAGCGCTGTTCCTGGAGCCTATGGGATCTATTACAGAAAGGTAAAGGTTTGTTCTACTAATGCTCAGGGGATAGAACTTACGGTGATGTTCCATGCTCCAAGGGTTCAGGAGCGGATCCCATCCTTGGTGGAGAGGCGTATGTACCTGGGGCGGCAACTTTCGTGACTCGGAAGGGACCTTCCCGGCTGGGGAGAGTTTATAGGTCCATCGCGGGAAAGTGTGCGCCGCGGCACCAGGTCGCCTTCTTGTAGCTCCTAGACGCGCTTGGTCCTTTGGCGGTAGTGCCGGAGCACCAACCGGGGCCGTGCGTTGTGGGGTGTTGCTTGTAATCGTGCCTCGTCGACGAGGTCGATATCTTCACGCCGGAGCTGGTCCTGCGCGGCTTCTCCCGGGGGCCCCGGGGTACCTTCCTCTATTGGCTCAAGCTGACAAGAGGTAGGCGGACCCAGACTCTTCTCGGGGGACCCAGGATGCCTTCTTCCATTGGCTCAGGCCGACAGGAGGTTGACGGATCTTGGGCGGCCCCCGGGAGGTGAGGCCGAGGCACAGAGACGTGCGCTCGGGCGAAGCTGGCCCGGTTCTCCACCGCCGAGGGCTGGTGCTTGGGCTGCTGCAACTGCTTGGAGCTTTTCCAAGGCTGATACCGCAGCAGTGCAGTATCCACATATCTTTTTGGGGCAGATGTAGTGGGCTACCGCCCTGACTCGTCGTCACCGGAGCTGGAGTCCTCATAGTTGTGTACCGCCTTTACGGCGCACTGAGGCTCCTGGAACCCCACCTGGTGGCCGATGTGCCTTGGGTGTCGACCTTCTGTTTGCCCTGCCTTTGACGGAAGGGAGGGGCGTCAGCACGCGATTGCTTCCCCTTGCGGAAGCGCTCCGCGAGCTTCTGAATGTCCTGGCACTCAGCAGCAGTATAGCTGCTGGTGTCGTGCACGGGGCATGGCTCGCCTTGGTCACCATCTGGAGCTGGTGACCGTCGCTGCCTTTTGTCGAGGCGTGACCCCCGAGCTCAACTGGGTGCTTCTGCTGCAGCAACGGGAGCTGCGGTCGGTGGTTTCATCTTGCCACCGCCCCGGTTCTTGATCTTCTTGCCACTTCCATGAGAAGCAGCGCCAGATCCGGGCTGTCCTCCTGATTTGGAGGCTGGCTGTGAATGCCAGTTCCGCCCTTCTGCTGCCCTGGCGCACTTGTCCGCCAGGCTGAAGAGCTCTGAGACGTCGCGAACCTCTCTGGTCACGAGCTTCTCAAGCATCTTCTTGTCCTGTACACCCTGCCGGAACGCCACCACCACAAAAGGATTTTTGATATGCGGGATGGTGTTCCGTACCTGGGAGAACCGCTGGATGAAGGAGCGCAGCGTCTCTCCGAGCTGTTGCTGGATGGCGTGGAGGTCGAGCTTCGTGCTAGGCCGGGTGTAGGAGCTGCCGAAGTTAGCAGTGAACTGCCGGCAGAGCTCTCCCCACGAGGTTATGGAACCCTGGGAGAGATTCATGAGTCAAGACCGTGTTGGGCCGGTCAAGGCGACGGGGAAGTAGTTGGCCATGACGGCCTCGTCCCCTCCTGCAGCAAGGATGGCGGTGGAGTAGATCTGGAGGAACTCCGCCGGGTTGACGCTGTCGTCATACTTCTCGGGCAGGTGCAGCCGGAACTTGCGCGGCCACTTCGCGAAGCGAAGATGTGGCGCTAGGGCCACACATCCTGCTCCTGTTGCTGCATGCGTTGGTGCCGCGAACGCTTGGTTCGCTGCCGACACCGTATACCCCGCTATGGGCATGGCTGCGCCATAGACCGGGGGCACCATTTGCAGGGCATATGGTTGGGGCATATGCTGCGTGGCGTATGCCTAGGGAAGAGATCGTGTGGCGAACGTGTGCGGCTCAGGCTGGGTCGAGGCGGTTGACATGTTGTCGCTTGCCTCTTGGTTGCGACGCCTTTCTCGCCGTCGCTCTATGAGCACTCGGGCATCTTTGCCCAAGTGGCGTCGTTCCAGCTCCGACCTCAGGTCCACCGATGGGAGTCTGGTGGAGCGGGAATCTGCCGTCTACCCGTCAACCGTTGGTGTGCGCGTTAGCGACACAGCCCCGTGGGAGACACTCAGTGCTGCAGTGGATCTCATGCTCGCTGGAGCCTGCGCTGTCGGAGTCGGCGCTGCCAGAGTCGGCTGCTGGCTCCCAGCTTGCGCTAACACACTCCGTCCTGAGTGTGTCGAGACGTAGTCCCCGCTGGTCACCGTTCGTCGTGAACGTGGGCGGGGAGAGCTTGCCGCTGAAGGAAGCTTCGTCATCTTCATCGACAGAAGCTCGTCGCGCAAGGGAAAAGCCCCCTACCTGGCGTGCCAAATGTCGAAGTCTGTAGCCGACACTTCCCCCGGGCCTGCTCTGGGAGGGGCTAGTCACTCGCGGAGAGCTTACGCGTTAGAGACGATTGAGGGAGAAGCTTGACACAGGGATTTTTACGTAGTTCGGGCCCCGGAGCGTAATACCCTATGTCCACGGTGAGCTCAGTCGCTCGTTGTATTGCTTGCTGCTCAGCTCCGGAGTCCTGAGATTGAGAGTGTAAGATGTCGAATGGCTAAAGTGCGAACCGCTAGAGGGAGTCGAGCAAAAGTCGAACCCTTGATAACGTTGCCTACCCGAGCCTTTTATAGTCCAAGGCTCGGGTGGCTTACAAGGTGGGCCCGGAACCCAACAGGTGGGCCCGGGACCCGACAGGTGGTCCCGGGGAGATTGCGTGCCATCTACTGTATCTGCATTTACGCCGGTAGTTGTCTCTGGCGAGGGCTTCCGAGTCTTTGTTCTGCCGCCCTGCCCATGTCGCAAGCTAGTCGTAGTGGTTGGCAGGGGTGGCAGGGGATGTCTTATCGTTGTGTTTATTGGCGAGCAGGCTCTGACGCGGCGCGCCGGTCTGCGATGTGACCAGGCACAACGGCACCTGACAGAGGCGTGCTCCACGTCTCCGCGCCTTGGGAAGGCGCGGGTCTTGAATACTTTGTACGGGCAAGGTATGGCGCGTCTTTACTCCTGCTGCCTACCGCGCGGGGGCAGGCAGCACTGCTCTGCTGGCCACATAGCGGGTCCGGAGTTCTCCTCTGAGGTGAGGGAGGTCCGGCCCGCGGGACACGTGGAGCCTTCGGAGCTCTCCCCGCGGAGGGGGGAGGTCCGGCTCTGCTGTCCACGTGGCGGGCCCGGAGCTCTCCTCTGAGGAGAGGGAGGTTCGGCCCCGCTGGACATGTGGAGCCTTCGGAGCTCTTCCCGCGGAGGGGGGAGGTCCGGCTCAGTTGGCCACATGGCGGGCTCGAAGCTATCCTCTAAGGAGAGGGAGGTACGGCCCCGCTGGACACATGGCGCGTCTGGAGCTCTCCCTACGGAGAAGGGCAAGATCCTTAGGCAGTTTCCCATGTGCGCGGGGGTACCCCTTATTGAAGGTACCGACAAATAGTGTATGAGATTCGTGCAAAAGATATAAGCGATATCAGCAAGGACGGAGGAAAGGACGGTGGAGATAGGGGTGGACATATTTAACCGATAACTGCAAAATTCAATCTAGCCATATCGAACCGAACCTAAACAAAAGACGCGGTTAACCAAAATTTTTTATTTAATGAAGTTATCATTTTGTGTATTTAGGTTAACCGAATATAATCTGGTTATCACATAGTATTAACCGATTTAACCGAAATTTTAACCCGCACTATATCATATAACCATAAAAATAAAGCTCAATAGTACTATTTTTTATCCTCACTAAAATTTTTCTCATATCATAACCGAATCTTAATAATCTCCACCTGTCGGTACCCCCGCATAGAGGGTAAAAGACAGCCTGGGCCCCGCCTCCCTGCTGAGGTGGGCCCCGACGTAGCCACGTGTCCTTGGCCGCGAGGTCAGCTCTAGGGGTGGCACGTGCGCTTGAGTTCCAGAGCCGACACGTGCCCTGGGTTCTGGGCTGAGCCTCCCCGCCGAGGTGAGGTCCGGAGCTGCCACGTGTGAGTTGGCTCAGAACCCCCTCCGTGCTGAAGAGGTTCTGCGGAGCTAACACGTGCTCTGGGCTCCGGTCCGAGCCTCCCCGCTGAGGTGAGGTCCCGAGCTGCCACGTGTATTCGGGCTCCGACACTCCTCCCTGTTGAGGAGAGCTCCGGAGTCGACACGTGCCCTGGGCTCCGGTCCGAGCCTTCCCGCTAAGGTGAGGTCCGGAGCTACCACGTGTCTCTAGGCTCAGAACCTCCTCCTTGCTGAAGAGAGCTCCGAAGCCGACACGTGCCCTGGGCTCCGGTCCAAGCCTCCCCGCTGAGGTGAAGTCTAGAGCTGCCACGTGTAGAGCTCCGGAGCCGGCAGGTGCCCTAGGCTCCGGTCCGAGCCTCCCCGCTGAGGTGAGGTCCGGAGCTGCCACGTGTCTCTAGGCTCAGAACCTCCTCACTGCTGAGGAGAGCTCCGGAGCCGACACGTGCCCTGGCCTTTGGTCCGAGCCTCCCCGCTAAGGTGAGGTACGGAGCTGCCACGTGTCTCCCGGCTCTGAACACAGCGGCAAGAGCTCCGAAACCGTCACGTGCCCAACGATCCGTTGTGGACCGATGGTCGACGAAGTCAAAGAGAAAATGCGCTGTGAGGCCACACATTCAAGACTCTCGCTCCTGGTTGGCTTGGCTTTGAACCTCATCATAACAGCTCACCTCGGCCTCGCTGTGGATGCCTGTGCTGGGTTTCGAATTCTGAGCAGTTGTCTCGTCGAGGCAAGCTAGCTAGTAGTATGCAGTGTGAGGGAGGGGGAGCGAGGCTTTGAGGAATTTGGATCCAATCGGAAGGGGTCACTCGTTATATATACGGAGGAGCGTGTGAGTGGATTTGTAACAATCTCTCCAGCAATTCACTTTAGAGTTAATTTCTTTATAATTATTTTACGTGACTTTTGTTATTTGAAGTTATTTCGAAAGGTGTGGCCAGTATGCTCCATGACCACAGGGTTGGTTTTTATTCTTTTTTTTTCCTGTGAAAATATGTTTCACTTAATAAAACCATTAGACTTGTCTATTTGACGCAGACTTGCCCAATCATTTTTGCTCGTGTGACCAAGTAACAACATTATCCAAAGTTGGATCTACGCAGCCCCCATTATAAAAATGAAAATAAACTGAGAGAGAGAGAGAGAATCGATTACATGTCTGCATAACTATGGAGCTCGTAGTGTTCTGATACAATCAATCGAACTAGTACTTGTTTTTCCTCGCCGAGCTGTGGGAATCCAACTAATCCAAAGTTTGGCTGGACCGGAAGGTTGTTTGTCCGGCACCATTGCGAAGTTCCCGCCTCGACGGGCGCGCCGCTCCGGCGACGGACAGCGACGTCGTCCATCGAGCTCGGAGCAGGCAGGCGTGGACCAGTGGTGGTCCCTAATATTTTGGTGGTGGGCCGCGCGCGTCATCATCATTTCCACGAGGTTTTTTTTTTCGTTTTTTTTTGTTTTTTGATCTCGTGGTACTGGTGTTCATATCGCTGAGAAAGTGAGGGTAAGCGTGCAGTGAAGACTGGAAGTGGAACCGACCCAAACTTTTTGACTCGACTGTGCGACTTCGGCGCGAAGGAGAGTTCTGTGCGGTAGCGGCTTTCAAACCAGGTCGGCTTTCGGCCCACAGGGGATTCCGCAACATGTACTTCCGTTCAGGCTATTTAAGCAGAGGCTGCACAGCACGAAATGGCCCTAACTATTGTCGGCAGGCCAATGAGATCCAAACCAGAATTCAGCCTTCTATTTAGCGAGGTCATTAGTGTATGAGATGGTTCGCTAAAAATAATAGTGTATGAGATTCGTGCAAAAGATATAAGCGATATCAGCAGGGACGGAGGAAAGGACGGTGGAGATAGGGGTGGGCATATTTATCCGATAACTGCGAAACTGAATTGAGCCGTATCGAACCGAACCTAACCGAAAGATGCGGTTAACCAAAAATTTTTATTTAATGAAGTTATCATTTTGTGTATTTAGGTTAACCGAATAAAATATGGTTATCACATAGTATTAACCGAATAAACGATTTAACCGAAATTTTAACCCGCACTATATCATATAACCATAAAAATAAAGCTCAATAGTACTGTTTTTTATTCTCACTAAAATTTTTGTCATATCATAACCGAATCTTAATAATCTCCACCTGTCGGTACCCTGCAGACTGGGTACCCCCGCATAGAGGGTAAAAGACAGCCTAGGCCCCGCCTCCCTGCTAAGGCGTGCCCCGACGTAGCCACGTGTCCTTGGCCCCGAGGTCAGCTCTAGGGGTGGCACGTGCGCTTGAGTTCCAGAGCCGACACGTGCCCTGGGTTCTGGCTGAGCCTCCTCGCCGAGGTGAGGTCCGGAGCTGCCACGTGTCAGTTGGCTCAGAACCCCCTCCCTGTTGAAGAGGTTATGCGGAGCTAACACGTGCCCTGGGCTCCGGTCCGAGCCTCCCCGCTAAGGTTAGGTCCCGAGCTGCCACATGTATCCGGTCTCCGACACTCCTCCGTGTTGAGGAGAGCTCTGGAGCCGACACGTGCCCTGGGCTTGCTCCGAGCCTCCCCGCTGAGGTGAGATTCGGAGCTGCCACGTGTCTCTAGGCTCAGAACCTCCTCCTTGCTGAGGAGAGCTCCGAAGCCGACACGTGCTCTGGGCTACGGTCCGAGCCTCCCCGCTGAGGTGAGGTCTAGAGCTACCACGTGTCTCTAGCCTCAGAACCTGAAACCTGCTGAGGAGAGCTCTGGAGCCGACACGTGCCCTGGGCTCCGGTCCGAGCCTCCCCGCTGAGGTGAGGTCCGGAGCTGCCACGTGTCTCTAGGCTCAGAACCTCCTCATTGCTGAGGAGAGCTCCGGAGCAGACACGTGCCCTGGGCTCCGGTCCGAGCCTCCCCGCTGAGGTGAGGTACGGAGCTGCCACGTGTCTCCCGGCTCCGAACACAGCGGCGAGAGCTCCGAAGCTGCCACGTGCCCCACGATAAGTCATGGGTCGAGGGTCGACGAAGTCAAGGAGGAAGTGTGCTGTCAGGCCGCACATTCAAGGCTCGCACCTTCCCCAGAAGCATGGCGCACGGTGCATGCCTCCGTCCTCCGTCTGACTGCCGTTACGGTGACAAGACACGACGACAAGTTGTGACAGCGGTACAGTGCCGTCCAACGGTACTGGGCCACCCAAGCGGAACGACAAGACGCGGTGACAAGACGACATCTTCATCATCACCTGACACATGGACAAGGGCGCTTAGCGCGCCAAGTGGCGGGACATAACTCCCTCACCGACTGCTCTGGTACAAAACCCTAGATCATGTATAGGGTTCACATAGCTTCGGGCCTACCTGTCGGGCCCCAAGCCACATTGTAACCACCCCAGCCTTGGACTATAGAAGGACCGGGGTGACCATCCGACAAAGGTTCTGCAACCCAGCACCTTCTCACGCACACACGCGAAGCATTAAAAAAGGCACTCCCGTGGACTAGGGTATTACGCTCCGGTGGCCCGAACCATGTAAATCTTGGTGTTCATCCGCTCTCTCGAGCCGGATCACGTAGGGAGCCAAGCCCCCTCCAATCAAAGAACCTCACGGGCTGCTTCCGTAGCAGGCCGGGAGGAGTGTTGCAACTCACACACTACGACATTTAGCGCGCCAGGAAGGGGGGCTTTCCGCGCTCTCCACGCGACCATGTTGAATATCACCACTCATGGCGAGTCTTCTCGCCCAACTTGCCGTCGTCTCCAGGAGGAAGACAATGAGGCTACCTCCCGCTCTAGAGCAGGCTGGTCTGGCCAGATCGAGGGCCACACGGTCCGTGTGCCTGATGGTCAAACAGCTGGCATGCTCTGTGTAATGTACGGAGGTTCTTCTAACGTCTCGTCCTGACGAGCCGTCAAGACCCTCCGTCGAGCAGTGGCAGCAACCGCCCCAGCCCCTGAGCTAGTGCTGCATCGTAAGTGGATGGAGACGCCGATTAGCGTCGACGCCTCCGACTGCCCCAAGAGCATGGCAGACGCTGGGCAGCTTCCTCTCCTCGTCGCCCCGACCATCTCCAATGTGAAGCTCTACCATGTGTTGATCGATGGCGAGGCGTATCTCAGCGTTATCAGCCTCACAGCCTTCAAGAAGCTGCAAATCCCTATGTCCCAGCTTACCCCTTCGAGACCATTCTCGGTGGTAGGTCGGGACCCAATCTTCCCATGCGGTAGCATCTTCCTCCCGATGACATTCGGGACACCTAAGAACTACCGTACAGAAAGTGTCGTCTTCGACGTTGCGGACGTCAGCCTCCCCTTCAATGCCATAATCGGTAGGCTAGCCCTGTACCGTTCATGGCAGTAGCCCACTATGGCTACTTGGTCCTGAAGATGCCAACCCTGAGTGGCGTCCTCAAGATCTGCGGTGACCGCACTGCGACTGTCTCAGCGTTGGAAAAGCTCCAAGCGCTGGCAGCAGCACAGAAGGCCGCTTCCGGTCACGCTGAAGGTAGTCGGCCACCTCCAAGCATGCGTTAGCGAGGGATCACATCTGCACCCCGTGTGCAGCCCTCGGACGGCAAAAGCGTACCAGTCAAAGTCGTCCAAGTCGGTCCTGATGTCGCCTAGACCACCCGAATCACCGGGAGCCTGAGTGACAAATAGGAAGACGCACTCGTCACCTTCCTCCGAGCAATTGTCGACGTGTTTACATGGCAACCGTCAGAAATGTCTGGGATCCCTAGGAAGGTGATTGAGCACCGACTTAAGATCCACCCCGACGCTAGACCGGTCCAACAGAAGCCTTAGAAGAAATCCATCGAGCGATAAGACTTCATCTGTGAAGAAATTAAGAAGGTGCTTGATGCTGGCTTCATCCGAGAAGTCCACCATCCATGATGGTTGGCCAACCCTGTTGTCATCCCCAAGGCTGGTGGGAAGCTACATATGTACATCGACTACACCACCCTTAATAAGGCATGTCCGAAGGATCCGTTTCCTCTCCCCCGTATAGACGAAATAGTTGATTCCACATCCGGCCGTGACCTATTGTGTTTCCTAGACGCATATTCAGGTTTCCACCATATACCTATGTCTAGGGAAGATGAAGAGCATATCGCCTTCATCACAGTACATGGTCTATACTGCTATGTGTCTGTCGGTACCCACAATATGGGGTACCCCCGCGCATAGGGGAAATCGCCTAAGGACTTTGCCCCCTCCGCAGGGGCAAGGTACGAAAGCCCTACAGGTCCTGCGGGGCTGGACCTCCCTCTCCTCATAGGAGGGCTCCGGGCCTGCCACGTGGCCGGCAGAGCCGGTCCTCCTTTCTCCGCAGGGAGAGCTCCGAGGGCTCCATGTGTCCAGCAGGGCCGGACCTCCCTCTCCTCAGAGGAGAGCTCCAGGCCCGCCACGTGGCCAGCAGAGCCGGACCTCCCCCCTCCGCGGGGAGAGCTCCGAAGGCTCCATGTGTCCAGCGGGGCCGGACCTCCCTCTCCTCAGAGGAGAGCTCCGGGCCCGCCATGTGGCCAGCAGAGCCGGACCTCCCCCTCCGCGGGGAGAGCTCCGAAGGCTCCACGTGTCCAGCGGGGCCGTACCTCCCTCTCCTCAGAGGAGGGCTCTGGGGCCGCCACGTGGCCAGCAGAAGAGCACTACCTGCCCCCGCGCGGTAGGCAGCAAGAGAAAAGAAGCGCCATACCTTATTCGTACTAGGTATTCAAGACCCACGCCTTCCCAAGACACGGAGACGCGGAGCACGCCGCTGTCAGGTGCCATTGTGCTCAGTCACGTCGCAGTGAAGACTGGCACGCCGCGTCAGAATCTGTACACCAATAAACACAGCGACAAGACATCCCCTGCCGCCCCTGCCGCCATCAACCACTACGCCTAGCTTGTGGCGTTGGCAGGGCGGCAAGATGAAGACTCAAAAGCCCTCGCCAGAGACAGCTACCGGCGTAACTGCAGGACACGGTAGATGGCAGGCAATCTCCCCGGGACCACCTGTCGGGTCTCGGGCCCACCTTGTAAGCCGCCCAAGCCTTGGACTATAAAAGGCTCGAGTAGGCAACGTTACAAGGGGCTCGCCTTTTTTGCACACTCTCACGCTAGGTTCGCACTCGGTCGAGTTCGCCTCCTAGCCCAACTCATCCTCAAGCAATACAGCGAGCACCTCTGCTCACCGTGGACATAGGGTTTTACGCTTCGGCGGCCTGAACCACGTAAAAAACCCCTGTGTTTATCTGTTTCCCCACTACGCTTAAGCTCTCCGCGGGGGACTAGCCCCTCCGAAAAAGAACCTCCGCGGGCTGCCCAGTGCAGGCCCGGGGGAAGTGTCGACAGCTACACTTCGACAGTGTCCATGCCTTATGGTCTTAAGAATGCCCTTTCCACTTTTGTGTGTGCAATGCACAAAACATTTGAGAACCTCATTCAGGACCTAGTAGAGGTTTACGTCGATACATCGTAGTGAAGGTTAAGTCGCAAGCATCTCCGCTCGACAGCCTAGCCCTAGTTTTCAACAGACTGCGTTAGACATGCACGAAGTTGAACCAAGACAAATGTGTCTTCGGGTCTCTGTCGGGAGTTGCTCGGTTTCTTGGTCTCACACCTAGGAATTGAAGCTAACCCAGATAAGATTAAGGCAATAGAACTGATGCGGCCCCCTTCCCGCATCAAGGACGTGCAGAAGCTTACTGGATGCTTGGTTGCGCTCAATTGGTTTATCTCTAGATTGGCTGAGCGGGCTCTTCTGTTCTTCAAGCTTCTGCGCAAATCCGGTCCATCCGTATGGACCGAGGAGGTGGATGAGGCGTTCCAGGAGCCGAAGAAGTTCCTCACAACGTTGTCGAACATGGTGGCCCCGGAACAAGGTGAGCCTCTATTCCTCTACGTCGCTGCCACAACTGAGGTCGTGAGCATGGTTCTGGTTGCGGAGCGGCCAGAAGTCCATCGACCTCAAGTCCCAGATGAGCCTCTTGCTGCCGTTGGTCTAAAGTCTCAGGTCTCAGACTTCACATGAGACTGTAGGGACGGGGAGATAATCAGGTCCCAAACAGTCGGACCTGATGGTCAATGCATATCCGGGTCCGAGCTCCTGGAGTGCAGTCCCAGACTCGGAGGCCTTGGGGCCCCAAGTCCCGGACCTCCCCAAGAAGATCTAGTCGGGTCTCAGCCAACTAGACCTAACGACTAGTGCGCATTTGGGTCTGAGCTCCAAGAGTGCAGTGCCGGACCCGGGGCCGGGGCCCCCGAGTTTCGGACCTCTACAAGAAGACGCATCGGACCCCTCCGGGAGGGTCTGAACCATCCAACGTCCGGTCTACTTCACCAGCGAGGTCCTCCATGATGCCAAGACAAGATATCTTGAGTTGCACAAGCTGCTCTATGCAGCTCTCGTTGCTTCAAGGACGTTGCGCCACTACTTCCAAGCTCACAAGATCTCGGTGGTTACCTCATACCCGCTGAGAACCGTCCTCCACGGCCCCAACGCAACCGGAAACATAGCTAAATAGGCTGCGGAGCTGGCGGAGTTTGACCTGGACTTCTTACCGCGCCATGCGGTGAAGAGTCAGGCGCTAGCTGACTTCGTGGCATAGTGGACACCGCCACCATGCCAGCGAGGGGGCCAAGAAATCGGTGGACCAAAGCCTAGAGCTACGGTGTTCACCGGGCCTTACTGGACTCTCTTCTTCGACGGCTCCTCGTGCAAGCAAGGTACTGGAGTTGGGGTTCTGCACCTTACACCAACCGGAGAGCATCTTAAGTACATGGTGCGACTTGATTTCAAGGCAACCAACAACATGGCAGAGTATGAAGCTCTCATCTTCGAGTTAAATACCGCACTATCCCTTGACGTCCAACAGTTGTTGGTCAAGGGTGATTCTCAGTTGATCATCAATCAAGTCAAGGGGGAGTGTTGCTGCAATGGCCCGCATCTTGCAGCCTATCTCCACCAAGTACAGAAGTTGGAGAAGGACTTCTTATCCTTGGATTTGTGCCATGTTCCCCGCACCAACAACACAATAGCCGATGACCTGTCAATGAAGGCTTCCACTTGGGCTGCGGTGCCTGAGAAGGTCTTTGAAACAAAGTTGTTGCAACCTACCGCCTGGGAGGCCGAACCAGGCGAAGGGGGCGAGATCAGCACCTCGAAGCTGGCGGTCCCGGTGGCCCTGCTACCATGGCGCCCGCCAAGAATCGTAAGCATCATCGGGGACTCCGTGCAACCCGGCGCTCAAGATCCAAGTGCTCAAGTAGGTTCCGACGCATGGATCACGGAGAGCCGAGACTACTTGAAAGACAATTTCCTTTCCGATGAACGTGTATCCGCTGAACGGATTGCTCGGTTGGCTAAGAGATACACGCTGGTAGAAGGGGATCTCTACCGGCGTGGCACTAACGGTGTCCTATTGCGGCGCATAGCCCAGGAGGAGGGTTGCGACCTGCTCGCAGAGATCCATGGATGCGAGTGTGGGAACCATGCTTCTTCCCGCACGCTGGTCGCTAAAGCCTTCCGGCATGGCTTTTACTGGTCGACAACTCTCCAGGATGCCGTCAACCTGGTCAAGAGATGCAAGGCGTGCCAATTCCACGGTAAGCGGATCCACACACCGAAGCAGATGCTGCAGATGATCCCACCCTCATGGCCCTTCGCTGTGTGGGGGCTGGACATCCTGGTACCATTTCCCAGATCTGTCGGAGGGTACTGGTACCTCTACGTCGCCGTAGACAAGTTCACCAAGTGACCGGAAGCTGCCCCTATAGTAACTATCAACAAGAAGTCAGCAGTCAAGTTCATCAGGTCGATCATCTGCCGTCCCCGACAACGGGACCTAGTTCACCAGTGCAGTGTTCCAAGACTGCTGCAGAAGACCTCGGCAAGTCAAAAGAGCAAATAACGAGATACTCAGGGGACTCAAGACGCGCATCTATGACAACTTGAATAAGCACGGTGCCAATTGGGTTGAAGAGCTTCCATGTGCATTGTGGGCTAGCCGAACGTTCCTCAATCGCTCGACAGGGGAAACACCCTTATTCCTGGTGTATGGGGCTGAGGCTGTCCTCCCCCCGGAAATCACCATGGGCTCATCCCGTGTCCAAGCGTACGATGAAGCCACGCAGGATCAGCTCCAGCGTGAAAATATCGACCTTGTTGATGAGCAAAGGTGGTATGCAACTGCTCAAAACGCGTGATACCGTCAAGCGCTCTGACGTTATCGGCAGTGGTTCGTGTGGAGTAGACAACTTAACGTGGGTGACCTGGTGCTTCGGCGAATACTTTCTCGAAAGGGGGGGACCAAACTCTCCCCCAGCTAAGAGGTTCCCTTCCGAGTGACACAAGTATGCCGCCCCGGGTGCGTCCGCCTATCCACGGAGGATGGGGTACCTCTACCCAATCCATGGAACATAGAACACCTCCGTAAGTTCTATCCTTAGTGCAGTGGTAGGGCTCTATTTTCTCTGTAAGGGTGTCATTGTGTCTAGGAACAGTGATAAGAACAACTAAACTCCGGAGGATCCTGCTACTCTTGTCATCCAGAGCGGGTTGCAACCTTCTTGTACTGCCTATTTCCTGCTATGAAGGAAGCCTGAAATGAGAAAATTTTGTCTTTCCCTGCGCATTCTCTCTTTACAGTTTGTGCTTACTCATGCATATCAATTGTAAATTGTCAGGACCCACCTTGCTTTGGGCCCACTTGTGCATCCCGTACTAATCCCTGGATCAGTAGTTGGTACTCACAATATCGAGTTCCATACATTAACTTATTCTCAACAGGACCGTGAAGGTCTTACAAGCAATTCATCGGTTACTGTCCATGGGCCTCGCAGTGCCACTAAAACAGAAATACAATGTCAAACTGTAGTGGAATAGGCGACACCCAGCCCTCAAGCAGCCTTTGGCGCAGGACTAGACCTACTCGTCATTGAATCGCGCTTCGTATTCTTCTTCGCCTTCTTCCTCTGCATCTGAGGGTTGTGAAGAAGGCAAGAATGAGTACGGAAGGTACTCAGCAAGCACTAGCACTACTCAAGGGGATGTGTTTCATGCAAGGAGGTCGTAGCAAGGCAGGTCTATACGGCTTAGAGTTGCCGAAAAGCATTCATGCAGGGTTGCTTTTGTAAGAGGGTTTTGCAAAGCAAAAGGAGGTAACTGTATCCTGATTTTAGTTGGTGGGACCTGGGGGAGTTGAACTCCACCCCGCCAGTTCCCTAAGTTTTATTCGAACATTCAAGCCCCAAGGCTTTACTAGTTCCGGCACACAGCCGTAATATTCAAAACACGGCAAACACCGCCACCCAACACATCAAGGAATCATACTAATGCTAATCTACAAGAGCTCGGAACATAGTGTGTTAAGACCGTGACAATGGTTATACGGATTCTACACTCTGCAGAGGTTGTACACTTTACCCACAGGTCAAGCACTCCTAGCAAGGGAGTAGCGTAACGTTCGCCTCATCATCCTCGAGTAACCCCACAATCACACCTCGGTACGCACCCAGGGACTATTTAGGCAACTACTCTCCGAGCCAGACCACACGTAATGACTCCCTCGTGTCTTTTCCTGGTCCCCCGTGCCCTATTGGCCGCTAGAGGACTCTTAGTTTGCTACAGTACATAACCTTCACGAATAAGAGCTAAGCCCGAGGTAACCCCAAGAAATTCAAACAGAACTACAGAAGTATCAAAACAGGTAATTTTAGGAGAATTGTTGGCGAAGGGGTCATTTATTTTAAAGCTTATAAGTGATTTCCCTTAGTTTATGGTTATTTAAATGGTTCCTAAAAGGTTTTGGTTATCTTCTCACTTCCAATGACTTGTTTTGGATAAGTATTACTTCCATTATATTCTAGAGATAAAATGATATTTACTAGGAAGTTTTTGGCGAAGTTTTAGATAATCATTTGTACGAGTGTTACTTAATCTAGAGCCCTAGCGTAAGTTCTCTTATATTTTAACTACTTAAATGATTTATGGAAGGTATAGTTAATTTGTAAGTCTTACACAGTTTAACTCGGCATCTACCACTTCTATTATGTTTTAGAGATTAAATATCATTGCTAGAGAATTTTCTAGAATTTTTCTACACTAAGGAATGTATTCCTTAAAATTCTATGTACATTAAGGGTATCCTTAGCAATTTCCTTACGTGAACAGAAGCTGACAAGTGAACTAGAGGGTCCAGCGTAGCATTTGTGTCTCTGGTGTACGTGGACCAAGTCTACAGGGCTGATTTCCACTGGTCCTTGCAAACCAGTGTGAGGTGGCAGCAATGTGGTGGCTGACTGGGCTGCCACATGGGTCAGGCTGCCGAGGTGGCTAATGACCGGCCTGCCACCCAACATGGATGTTGAGGTGTCTGGCACGTGTGTGTCTTTGCTGACAGCATTCTAGCTTGGATGCCATGTGTTCTAAACTGCTTATGTGTCATGACACGCATTCACTACGTGTGCGCCACATGGGCGCCACCTAGACTGAGGTGTGCGAGGTGGCTGCCACATGTGTGCCTTTGCTGAGGTGGTGCTGACCTGGCTACCATGTATGCGTGTATATCTACGTACGTGTCATGCCATGTGGCGCCAACTGTGCGCCATGCTTGCTAGGGGGTCCTCAAGTCACTGTTCCGTGCACCTGAACCTACCCTATAGCCGTTGGGTCTGTGGTCGACAGGGACTGAGCCCACGGCGGCCTAGGCAGGGCGTGCAGCTGGCACCCATGTGGTGCTGACTCGGCTGCCATGTCTGCATGCCTACCTGTGTGGCCTGCCACTTAGCTACCACGTGAGCGGGTGGCCGGAGCGGCTACCGGCACGGCGGGAGCGGCTGGTGGCTAGTCGGAACCGCGCCGTTTGCTTTCGGGGTTCAACCTAACGTGGTGTCGGCGTTCATCCCATCGCGGGTAGTCGAGGCGTGGGGTTCCTAACCAGACTTGCTCACTGGAATGTCACCAACAACTCGCCGGAGTTGCTGTTGATGGTGGTGCTCGATGAACTTGAGCGCGTGGCTGCGTTCTACCCATTTGGCGATGCCACACACGTTCACTGAGGCGGGAGAAACGTCCTAGAGAGTTCGACCGATCCGTCAAGTGCCATATGGTTTCTACCTAGGACAGTGAGGTAGGGTGGCAGCCGACCGGAGTGGCTCGTCGGTGGCTAACCGGTCGTTGGGCTTTTTCTTTGCGCGGGGCAACTATTTATGTGCCGGTAATCTAGGTAGCATGGTGAGGGCAGCGGTCTCGGTCCTAGGCTGAGAAGGTCGCCAGAATGGTGGCTAGACATCGCTGGAGATGGCAGTGGGTCGCCGGTGGATAGCCAGTGCCCGAGCTTTTTCTTCGCATACCCTAACGGATTGCTTGTCGGTGATCTACACGACATGGGGAATCTAATGGCTGACAAGCCGGGCCTAGAATGTCATTGTTTCGCCGGTGAGGCCTCGCCGGAGTTGGGCATGACGGCGGTGTTCAGTGGTAGCATGCGTGTGGCCAATTCCTACAGTGTTTCCATGCCCTACACACACACTGGGATGGCAGAAACGTTTCAGAGGGGTTGCTGATCTGAGGAGCGCTCCACGGCAGCCGGCGACGGCGTGCAGCGGCTAGGAGCAGCGGTGCTCCGAAGGAGGACCCCTACCAGGCTCTAGCGCGAGCTCTAGCGAGCAGAGCCATTCCGTGGACCTCTAGGGATGCCGACGGAGGGAAAGAAGAAGGGAAGGGGGCTCACCGGAGTAGAATTTCGGGTTCGCCAGACTTGGGGAAGAAGATGGGGAAACCCGAAATTTGGCTTGGGGGAGCCCGATCCAGCTTGCATATGCTCTTGGGAGCTTCTGTGGAGTGCTACCGCGCTTGTGGAGGGGCGGCACCGACCTCTTATAGCGTGGGGAAGTCGGTGGTGGCTGGTCTATGTCCGAAGCGACGGGACAGCCGGGATTTGCGCGATACCGTAAGGTACTCGGCGGCATTCCGGGAATTGAAGGCACGGCGTGGGCAGCAGCGGGCGGCCGGCGTGAATCCAGGGGCGGCGCGATCGAGGGTGGCCGGCCGAAATCGCGCTCGCACGATACCGTGGCCACATCAACCGGGATTCCCGCGGCAGAGATGTGCCGACCTGGAAGTGATGGAGGGGGGGGGGGGACGTGCGGCGTGGCCGATGGGACGGAGGTGAGGTGACACGTGCGACCTGAGGGACGGCACGTTTCTTGAATGGGGTGGCGGCGGCGGCTCTGTCGGGATGAAGGAGAGGCGGTGGGGAAGAAGGAGGGCATAGCCGGGCTGGGCTGGCATGGGCCGCACGCAAGGAAAGGGGGAGGGGAAGGAAAAGGAGCTGGGCCAGCTGGGGAAGACTTGGGCCACACCAGGAAATGAAAAAAAAAAGAAAAAAGGGGATGGGCTAAGCCCAATAAGGGGAGAAGTGTTGATTAATTATAGAATCTGATTTTGGATTTGGGTTTGAATTCGGATTTGGTTTGCATAAAGTAGTTCACTGTCATTTGTTATAATATACCACACACACACACACACACACACACACACACACACACACACATATATATATATATATATATATATATATACATATATATATATACACGCTAACTTTACCGATTTAATTCATTTGTTCTAATCAATTTATTAGTTGGTCATACATATGTATGTGTGTTGTATATATATGTACATGTATATATTGTATATATGTCGCTTTTTGTATACTTTAACTTTTGTATTTAAATTATTGCTACTAGGTGTTTGGGTCATATGTATATGTTGATTATTTTTGGTGAGTTTTGATGTGTGATGACTTGCACTCTATCCTTCCTATTGAGCTTAGGTTGTGGCGGCCAACATTTACTTGTGTTTACACACACATATACGTCACCATCATTCCCTTTTGAGTTTTGTTATTAAAGCATAATAATTGTTTAGAAATGTATACATATATATTGACTTTACTAAAATTTTGGTTTTTCCTCTATGATTTGGTTACGCTCTTATTTATTGCTTAAGTGTATGTTCTTGATAATTGTCGCAGCGCTCGTTTACGTTTATACGTCTCGGTCGTTTCAAAGACTAACTTATGTTTTAGATTTTCCCCCCAAAAAATCAATTCATAGTGATTTTGATTTAGAAAAGAAGAAAAAAATTGGGACGTGACATAAATTGCATGTCCGGAGCATGTCCAACATACTTATCCTAGGTCCCGTGGAACTGGAAGGTCTCCTCACTGAAAGGTTAACGCCCGCGGGAGGTCCAGGACACGCATTCTGCTTAGCCTGTACCATAAGCCCGCCGCACTGCCTCCCCTATGCTACAAGTGAGTACTTGGGGCCCGGAAAGTACACGCCTATGCACAGAAAAGTAACCGGACCCCGGACTTGCCTCGTTTCTTTTCATGCTTTCTTTTCATACTGCTCCGGTCATGTGGACAATCACTTTTCTCTGTATTCAACCATAGCAAGAGTTGTGCTATCATTCTGCAGGCGGGTCTGCTTGAGGTACCTGTGGCGTACCCGGGGTCCTGGGGTTGTCTCATTGCTTGGGGGCCCTATGGTATCAAATGGTCCCTCCCTTGAAAGGCTCAGGCCAGTGGGAGGTCTAGGATGTGTAGGCTGCTATGCCTAGTTCCGTACCCCTATCATGCACACCCTGCCTCTCCAACGCTACATCTCAGTACCGGGGAACCGGACGACTCATATCCCTCGGCAAGGCTTTTACCATAGCCCGGACGACCCACATCGAATTACCCGACCCCGTAGCTCAGCTGAGGACCGTAAGCCACAACAAAGCTAACAAACAGGAGAGAGTGAGCAGAGAGCACAACTACTCCTTTTCTCTGCCATGTCTGCAGGTCCGAACAGATCCTTAGCGTCCCACACCTCCCAGGGGCCCCGATCCTGACGTCCTACCTCATTGAGTGGTAGGTGCGCCCCAACACAAGGGCCACACCTACTAGGGGGCCATCATGGTGAACCACGCGGGCAGGACGTCGGACCACTGCAGCAGCAGGCAGAAGACTTGGAGCACCAGCTACAACAAGCTGAAGATACGGGCCGAACTTCCCTCGGGTCCTTGCGTTGCGAAGGACCCGAAAGGAGTGGTAGCCACATTGTCGTGGCGCCCTGGGTCCTTACGCTGCTAAGGACCCAGAGGAACAGGCTCAGGACATCGACAAAGAGCTATCCACGTCAGCTAAGTCATTTCGGACCTTTGCGCTGCTAAGGGTCCGAAGTCTACACCAATAACTCAACACATAAGACTCGAAACAGAGAGTCTTCATTAATGACAGAGTTCTGGCATACAAAGAATAATACAAAGAAACTGAGAAACCTAGCAGCTACAAGTCGAGCAATCTTCTGCTCGATGGCATACTTGGTTGTCTCCCAAGACAACCTCTGCACAGGAAGACACTCACCTGCTATATGCCCAAGGACGGTCAACAAACATATCAGTCTCACGACTCAATTATCGTCAAGCATCACCGATCTGCTGCACAACGACGATGGTGACATCTAGTGTTGTGTGGGCTAGACACCATCGATGGCAGACTTGGTTGTCCACAACGACGTACAGTGTCGTGTGGGTTATGTCCCCTCGACGCCTTGCCGGAGAAGGGCGATCTAGCGGCAACCGAAGGTCAAGCCTTCCTTCGTCAGGCACCTGATGCCCCCTAACACTGGCGTGGAGACACCTTGTGAATCGAGGATCTTGTCCCCGACGGCTTCCCTTACCATCGGCATACCATTCGGATGCCTTTGCTTCTATCCGGGACCGTCAAGGAGAAGGACGCCTCGGAGAGCCGCACCGAAGGCGCACACAAACGAACATCTTGCAAAAGTGGATGAATATGGCCACCGGTGTAAGGGCACAAGGCGGATGAGAGCGCTGGGAAGCTGAGGCTTCCAGCAAGTAAAACGAAGACAAAGGTCGCATGATGAAGGAAGGTACCACCCTACACCGGAAGGCCTCCTTTTATACACATCCGCAACCTGTGGCAGGGCAACAGGTGCGGTGATTGAGTTTCCACTGTTGCATGCCGCAGGCTATTTGCCTCCCCTAATGATGTATAGGACCTGGCCCGTCAGACATTGGGGGCTAGGCGGGTAACCTTTCGGGAACGTCCGACGGTCCTCGAGAAAAGCGGTGCGGTGGAGCTGTAGCGACCAACCCTTTGGTTGCCGCAGTAAGTGCCCCGAGGCAACCCCTCGAACACGTGCCGTGACACTCGCCTCCCCTAATGATGGGTAGGACCCAGATCCATCCATCAGACACTAGGGAGCAGCACGGGTAACCTTTTGGGAATGTGTGGCTGTCCCCGAGAAAAGCGGTGCGGTTCAGCTGTAACGACCAACCCTATTTTGCCGCAGTAAGTGCCCCGAGGCAACCCCTCGAACACGTCGCCACGACACTCGCCTCCCCCAATGATGGGTAGGACGCAGGTCCACCCGTCAAACACTTGGGGCCACTACACAAAAGTATCAAATTAGCGACGCTCAAATTTATTAACGACGACGCCGTCGTCAATAAAAATATTCACGACAGTGTATTTTGGTCGTCGTGAATAATACACTTATTCACGACGGTAGACCTAGACAGTCGTGAATAAGTACATTATTCACGACGGCAGGCCCTCCCCATGGTGAATAAGGAGATTATTAACGACGGGGTCTGGTCCCGTCGTAATTGAAGACTTATTTACGACGGCTAGACCCTGGCCATCGTAAATAAGCAGTTATAGGGCCGGGGTCAGCGTGGGCATTCACGACCACGCTGACCCCGTACGGATCCACCGCCGCCCACCACGGCCTCCCCGCGCGCCGCCGCCGCCCACCTCGGCCTCCCCGCGCGCCGTCCTGGCCCGCCCTCCACCGCCCCGGCCGACCCGCCCGCCCCGACCCGGCGCCGCCCGGCCCCGGCCCGTTAAGTTTTGTTTGTAATTAGTTATTTAGTTTTGTTTGTAAATAGTTTAAATTAAATAATTTAGTCTAGTTTGTAATTGTTTAATTAGAATGTAATTAGTTTGTTTAATTAGATAAGATTGTTTATTTAGTTTGTAATTGTTACTTAGATTGTAATTATTTTATTAGACTGTAAATTAATTAGATTGTTTAATTAGTTATTTAGTTTAGTTTGTAATTAGTTTGTTTAACTAGTTTGTAATTGTTTAATTAGTTTTTTATTTCTCAATTAGTTTCATAAGTTAATTACTTTGAAGTATTTAATTGTTTATTTATTTTTGAAATGTCTAATTAGTTTTGAATTAGTTATTAATTGATTGGGAGTGTTTAATCATTATACGTATATTAATGTGTTTCGGGCCGACCCGGCACAGCCTGACGTCCCGGCAATGGCCCGATCTGACACGGCCCGACACTGCACGGCCTGACCCGGCACGACCCAACCCGACATAGGCCCTTTAAACTTTTAACTCTGACATCTTACCTCTCTTTCCCGTTCTTTCCTCTCACCTAAAAGAATGAAAAATGAAAATGAGTAATATAACCTATTGAAATTAATTACCGGTTTTGAATCTGCACGTCTCACATGCAATAGGCATGTGAGGTGTGTATGTTCGGAATTGTCCATTTTTGGATAGCCTGAGAGTGACTGAGAACGTGCTTTTGACGAGTTAGGTATGGGGTCTGGATCTGGACTTGATTTCGACAGCATAACCCTAATATTCTCTGCTACACCATTTTGAGCGGGCTATTGGAAGCACACCTTTAGTGCAGACGACTACTTACGTCTGGCTAAACGCATGGTAAGTGTAATTAGTATTGTTTTCAAATATGTTTAAATTATTCATTGTACAAACACACACACACACACATATATATATATATATATATATATATATATATATATATATATATATATATATATATATATATATATATATATATATATATATATATATATATATATATATATATATATATATATATGAGCGCTAGACCGGTCAGAAGCTGACTCCGATTCAGATCTGGAAGAGGGGTCACAGGGTAAGTGACCCATCACAGCCTCACCAACTAAGTTCTCAGGCGGCGTCAGAAGCGCTGGTGAGTTGTTTTGTATTTGATTGAGTTTTCTAAAATAGTTTTTATGATATTATCTTTTCGTATTTGTAGGCAAGGTATGCGTAGGAGGTGGAGCGACTTCACGGTGAAGGTTTTGATTGGCACAGCGCGCCAATCATCCCAGAAGCCACGTATGCAACCGGAGGCGGGAAACCTCACGGACGATGTGTTCTCTATTTTTTTTAATGTCAATAAATTTGAGATACAAAAATTTAATAATTTTCTTCTTTTGTAGCTTCGCGACTCGAGGGAGGCATGGCCTACCTTGAGTTTCTCTTCATCGTGACAGACTGGAGCGAGCTAGGCTAGCTCCCTGGAGCTCTAGAGTGTCCGACAGGAGCTACGCAGGACACATGAGGAGTTCCGGCTAGAAAAGGAGCATCAAGCCGCGGATAAGAGGGCTCAGGACTAGTATCAAGTCTCGTTCATGATACATATGCAAGCAGCAATGCAGGTATGTACTGGTCATTTTACTTAATATTTCTAACATATCAATGATGGTTATGTGATAATATTTTTTGTTCACAGGCTATGGCGGTAGGACAGCCGGCCGTCTTTCCACAGTGGCAGCCCCCACAGGAGCCACATGCTCCGTTTACCGAAACAAAGGTACAAATTTACTCAAACTTTCTGTGTGACACTTGTAACTCATAACTTAGACAAACTTGCATTTTTAAACTTATAACTTAGGCAAACTTGCATTTTTAAACTTATGACTTGTCTAACGATACTTATACATAACAGTGCTCCGAGACCGAGACTCACACGCCATCGCCTCAGCTACCAGGAGGTCGAAGGCTCGAGGACGACTTCCAGGGTTCTCGAGGTAGTGGACGTGGTAGTGTGTAGGGTGGTCATGTTTATAATGTTGTCACTTCCTGTGTGAGCTAGCCATCGAGCCAGGACTGGCCTTTTATAACGGTTTTGTGTCATGTTTATAATGTTTTTTGTGTGGGCTGGCCATCGAGCCAGTGCTGGCCTCGAAGCCAGGTTAGAATTTTATTATTTAAAAAAGATACCAAATTTATTTACGACGGTTTTCTGGTCATGGCCGTCGTAAATAAGCCATAATTATTTACGACGGTCTGCCCCGTCGTAAATAGTATCAAGCTTATTTACGACGGGGTCATCGTGAATAAATCCCCCGCGCCACGTGGCAGCCGGAGAGCTTATTCGCGACGGGACTATTTAGCAGTCGTGAATAAGCTCATTTACGACAGTCGCCGTTGTTAACAACCTTATTAATGACTAATTATCGGTGACGGTAAAAAACCATCGTGAATAAGTCTACCCCGTCGTAAATAACTTATTCACAACGGTTTACCATTTATTAATGACGGATTTTAGCCATCGTTAATTGTTTATATTCCTGTAGTGGGCTTGGCGGGTAACTTCTCGAGAACGTCCTGCGGTTCCCGAGGAGAGCGACACGGTAGACATGTAGCGACCGACCCGTGGCCCGCCGCGGTAATTACCCCGAGACAACCCCTCATGTGTGTCGTCATGACCCGTCAATTAAGAGTAGACACGACGACTCGCTGCCGCTTCAACTAGCGAATGTGCCTACTACGCCAAGGACGTGCAACCTTTTTGTCTTCCGGGTACAACCACTCGTACACTACGCAAAAATCTGGCCACCACTTCGGTTTCCAAAGTGCAGGATCAAAACCACAACATGGGAAAGATGGAGCACCCACCTGCGGGCTCGTTACCTCCCACGTGTCTTTAGGCTCAGAATCTCCTACCTGCTGAGGAGAGCTCCGGAGCAGACACGTGCCCTGGGCTCCGGTCCGAGCCTCCCCGCTGAGGTGAGGTACGGAGCTGCCACGTGTCTCCCGGCTCCGAACCCGTCGGCAAGAGCTCCGAAGCAGCCACGTGCCCCACGATCCGTCGTGGGCCAAGGGTCGACGAAGTCAAGGAGGAAGTGCGCTGTCAAGCCGCGCATTCAAGGCTCGCGCCTTCCCTAGAATCATGGCGCACGGTGCACTCCTTCGTCCTCCGCCTGACCCCCATTACGGTGACAAGACAGGACGACAAGGCATGACAACGGTACAGTGCCGCCCAACGGCACTCGCCGCCCCAAGTGGAACGACAAGACGCGGCGACAAGACGACGTCTTCATCATCACCTGACACACGGACAGGGGCGCTCAACGCGCTAGGTGGTGGGACTTAACTCCCCCACCGACTTCTCTACTCAGAGTACAAAACCCTAGATCATGTATAGAGTTCGCATAGCTTTGGGGCCACCTGTCGGGCCTCAAGCCATATTGTAACCACTCCAGGCTTGGACTATAAAAGGTCCGGGGTGACCACCGGACAAAGGGTTCGCAACCCAGCACTCTCTCACGCACACACGCGCAAGCAATAGAACAAACACTCTTGTGGACGTAGGTTATTATGCTTCAGCGGCCCGAACCACGTAAATCTCGGTGTTCATCCACTTTCTCGAGCCGGATCACGTAGTGCTCCAAGCCCCCTCCAATCAAAGAACCTCGCGGGCCGCTTCCATAGCAGGCCGTGAGGAGTGTCGCAGCTCACACGCTCCGACACCACCCATCATGAGCACATATATGTCATTTTATATATTTATTACTAATTTATTATGTGTTTATCATCATTTTTCCCAATAAATTATATTACAAATTAAAATATGCTTAACCGCAAAACCGAACCAAATAACCGCAACCGAACGGTTATGACTTTTTTAAGATCAACTGTGGTTATCAATTCTTAATAACCAAAATTTCTTTTAACCGAATTAACCGAATGCCCACCCCTCAGTGGAGATGTTGTCACATGTCACATGATTGGCGCGGGTGTGAGGGGGGGGGGGTCTAAGAGCACTGATTTTCTAACTTGAAACATATTTTCTCCTCGAACCGTAACTGCCTTTTGAGCTTGTTTGAAATATCATAATGTTTAAAATTAATTCTAAAATATGCGACCCAACATAATTCTTTTAAAAAATAAATTTCAAATGGTGTTTGCATCGTGGCAGTCTGCTGCCTGCCATTGCAGTCCCTTACGATCTACTCTCTCTGTTTTAAATTATTTGACGCTGGCTAGTTTAATTTTAAACTAACCGGCGTCAAATGTAAGAAAAGAGTAATAGCTATAGAATGACTTCCATAGGTAAGGAGATAGGGAGAGACTTTTGGGGAACCTATTGAGGATTCTTATGGAATAATTCCCCAATCCAAAATCCATTTAATATGGTAGGAGGGTACAAAAATGATCAACCACATATCGCGCATTGTCGAATAATAATAACTAATTAACCCCCAACTGGCCAATGCGCTCCCGCACTACATTCTACACAAGCATCATGTTTCATCCAGAATTTTTTATGTGTTTTCCGCATCGATAATCCGCCTCCACTAACCCTCAGTACAACATTAATCACAAACGGTACGTAAATCGAATCTCCAAACCGTACGTAATAGACAGGTTATCGCGTGTCCTTCATTACTTAATTACTCTCGGACGGACGGGCTGCGGGTCCACACAACCCTCCCGTCGCCGAAGCTGCACGCGATCCCCGGCGGCCGCGCCCAAGCAAGCGCGGCCCCTGCTGGCGATGCCGCCGCAACGGCCCTTGCGTCCGGCTGACCGCGGGCGCCGTGGTCCTCGAGCGGCGCGGGACGGCGGCAGAGCGGGCACTCGGGGCGCAGAGGCAGCCACCTGCCGATGCACTCCGCGTGGAACCCGTGCCCGCACACCGGCAGCGTCCGCACGGCCGGCGGCTCGGCGTCAGAGCTACCCACGCCGCCGGTGACCGCCAGCTCCGACAGGCACACTGCGCACTCCTGCGGCACGGCCGGCGACGACGACGTCATCTCCGCAGCCGTCGTGGCGCCGCCGTCGTCGCTGCTTTCGTCGCAGGAAGACGAAGACGCCAGGGCAGGAACCGCCGCCGTCGTCGCGCAGGCCGCCACGGTCACGGCGGCCATCGCCGGGGCTTTAATTGCCTGCGGTTGCTTCCCGATGTGCGACGCGATACGATGCGTGCGCGGGTATGTGTAGGCGCGAGAACGAGGCGACCGCGACGTGGACGCAGCAACGCAAACGAAGGGTGAGGTGAGCACATCGCACAACCGAAAGGGCCCCGACATGTATGAGAGCGACCTCTTTTTCCGGAATCTTAAAGAAATAGATATATGCGGATTATCTAGTTGTTGAATGCGTTCGTTACATTACAGACATGATGTCTTTAGTTCCATGCATGATTGGTCAAATGATATAATGGAGTGTGTGTGTATTGTGTGCCTGCACTGCAGCTGCCAATAATACCACTGATATAGAGCTGATAAAGAAAAATCGCTGGGATGGTAAACGTCCATGGCCCAAAGCCCATTTCAGCCTTCTACTAGATAAAAAACTATGCAAATTCAGCCCAACATTTTTCTGGCCTGGCCCTTGACTTTGGCAAGTAAAAAAATTTGGCGCCTTAGACGCCAGACTACTCAAGAAGAGGAAATAGGGAGGGGGTTATGCGGGAATGTTAAGGTAAATAGTATGAGAAGATTCGATTGTGGTATGATATTAATATAAAATAAAATAGCTGAGGTGGCCAGTTACAACGACCAACACAACTATACGCGACCAAAATGGCCGATCAATCAAACACGATCAGAGCAAAGACTCGAAACAACAACTGACCCATGACCTTAACCATCTAGCCAAACCATAACCAAACAATGATCATTCGACGACTCTAAGAAGGGTCAATACAACCTGTGTCACTAGACCAAGACTCTAGTAAGTCTAGACAAGGAGGACACACGAGATATAGAAGCTTCAAGGATCATTGGATCTCATCCATAGACCAAGAGCTTAACGACAACTAGATAAACCAATTGAGCATCAGTGACCTCAAGTGGAGATCACAAATCATTGTGCTACTTGGAGACCCAATGGAGTGTTTGAAGTCAGAGTCCTTGTCTAGGTGAATAACTCGACACACTTGGATTGACCACGATGAAGGGAGATAGCAGTCGTCAAAGAAGCCCCAACCAGGGAAAGAGGACGATCAAAGAAATTACACTCTAGCTTCCTAAAGATGGCAGTGACACATATTTCAATTGAAGCCTCGAAGAAGCTTTAGCAGAGGTTGGGGAAGGTAACATGGCAACCTTGCATTGTTAAACTTCATGACATTCACCCTTGTAACGAAAGCAACAAGAGCCATTCTTACACATCGCACCGAAATGGCTGAATGAGAAGCAATTGAAGCAGCGGCCAATCAAATCCACAGGCATCGGTTAGACTCCTTGACATCGAGAACCACCATCGTCTATAGAATCCGGTTTAAACTGGTTACAACAAGCCTTGACGATCAGCGAGTTAGATTGGAGGATGGGGGCGGCGAGATAACGTCGCCGGCGAGGCGACGCGCGGAGGGGGTGGCGACGCCGGCGAGTGAGCTTGACCGTTGGGGACGAGGTGGGCAATGTCGCAAGGGGAAGGGAGATAATTGAAATTTTACTATCTCTAAAATACCACTCTCAATATGCGACACTCTAAAATAACATTATAATTCTCCTCAGTTTGCTCGTTTGCCACTGTGATATTATTTTAGTATTAACTGACTTTTTTAACACTAAAACAATTCTAAGTGGACATAAATACCCTTATGTGTTTTAGAAATATAAAAAACTAACAAAAATATAAATAAGCTAAAAAATTAAAAAAAATTAAAAAAAGGAAAATACAGGAAATAAAAAACAGAAGATTTACACAGAAAAATAGAGATAAATTTAAAGAAATTTATCTCAATTTTTTTCTGTCTATATTTTCTGTTTTTTATTTTTTTTCCAATTTTTTTTATTTTTTGAGATATTTTAGCTTATTTATATTTTTTATATTTCTGTTAATTTTTTATGTTTTTAAAACACATAAGGGCATTTCTGTCCAGTTTGAATTGTTTTAGTGTTAAAAAGATAAGTAGTACTAAAATACTATCACAGTGGCAAACGAGCAAACTGGAGAGAATTATAATGGTATTTTAGAGTGTCGTATGTTGGAAGTGGTACTTTGACGAAGCGGGTAGTAAAATTTCAATTGTCTCAGGGGAAGGTGAGAAGAGGTCAGCGGCTTCGCGAGCTGAAGGGTATAGGAGGCAGGTGGTGGCACGAGAAGATCGAGATTAGGTGGGCGACACTAGAAGATTGGGAGGAGGCGGATGGCGCGAGGAAAGAAGGGAAGTCTGATGCTCGATTTGGGGAGGGAAAGGAAAGAAATAGAGGAACGAAGGGAAAAAACAAAAAAAAAGAGGGGAAAGAAAAGGAAATACAAGAGAGGGAGAAAAGGGAAGGAAATAGAAGGAAAAAAGAGAGGGAAAAGGAAAAAAAAGGAAATGAGTAGTGAAAAAAGAAACAAAAAAGAAAGAAAAAATGAAAAGAATTATTAAAGAATATGTGGTTAGTTAGACGTGTGGAACGCGGAGAATACTTTGTAGTCTGTTGGAAAGAGCTAAGAATATTCATTTAGAGTAGATTTTAGAAGTACTTGAAACTTATTTGGATGGGCTATATGCTACCACTAAATACTAACATGTATCCTCGCTGGGATTTTTTTGGTTTTTCAAATTATACATGGCAAAGTCACCAGAATTACTCTAAATTGATACTCACTTTGTTACTTTTTATTTTACGCTGGTTAGTTCATTTTCAAATTAATCAACTTGAAATAAAACGAAAATAAGCAATATTAAACATGCACTATTATTGGAAGGCGTTTGAGTAGGACAGGCATGGGTGGGAGGAGCAAGTAGTTGTTATGGCCCTAGTTGTAAGGACTACATAGATCATTTGAGAGCGCATCAAAGTGGCCATAATCGGGCTTCTCTGGGGCACGTTCAACGGAGGTCTGTAAAATAGATATCATGCCATCCCTGTCCCTATGAGGCGATTTTCGCTGAGATGCTTTCCTTGGACCCAGCACAATCAGCCGGATGGGGCCCACATTCCGTACCCTAGAGGCACTAGGCTATCAGCAGGGCCAGAGGAAAGGAAAGCGACCTAAACGACTCCTGTACTGTAGTCGCATGCACCGTGCCCACGACTGCCGTCTTCTCTGCAGCAATGCTGCTGCTGTTAGAGGTGGGACTCGGGCCGGGCCGGGCCGGCACAGCCCGTAACTTTTGTGCTTCGGGCTGATTTGGCACGCAGCCCAAAAGCACGACGGGCTTTTTCGGGCCGGGCCGGCAGGCACGAAATTGGAGACATGTGACCCGAGCACGGCACGCGGTCCGACGGGCCAATTTCGGGCCGGGCCAGGCCCGAACACAACCCGTTTATCTGGAAAATCCAAAAAAATAAAAAAAAAGTCTAAAAAAACTGTAAATCGAAAAAAATCCAAACAAATCCAAAAAATGGCATGAAGCCAACCATGAAACATAACAAAAGATGAACCAAAAATCTCTTGCAGCTCGATCCCTTTGATCTCAATCTCTCCGGAGACCTAGTTTGCCTCTAAGAAGTCATAGCTGCCCATGCAGACCTTAGTTTGTTTGAAAGCAGGACAAAATCCATGGAGGCCACCGTGGCCAGCAGCCCGCTGACTTAACATAGGACTGTGAATACAGCAGCTTGGGGGATGGAGAGGGATCAACAAACTTGGTCCATGTAGAATCCCGCAAAAAATTGGTAAACCAAACAGGTCTCAGTTTGCCACCACGCTTTGCAGTTGCGGCACGGGAACTGGCAAGGAGCTAGCTGGACGGATCGGATTCTCCAGGACAAAGCAAGGGAGCAACCTACCCGAGCAAGCAAGAGCTCACTCGGCGGCAAGCAACCTATCCAAGCAAGCGAGAGCAAACGCGGCTCGCGCAGAGCGGCTCGGGGGCGGCGCGGGCGTTCGGCGCGCACGGGTTTGTGGTGCCGGCGGCGCGGGCGGCAGCGGCGCCCTGCGGGGGTGAGCGGATCTCAGGCGTGTGTGCGGGGCTGCGGGCGGCTTAGGGCTGGAGTGGTTCTCTCTCACAAGTCTAAACCTATCATACTTCGGGCTATTTCGGCCAGATGGGCCTTTTCGGGCTGATGGGCTTTTTTCGGGCCGTGACAGCCCAAACACGGCCCAAAAATCATTTTCGTGCCGGGCCGCCCGACCACGCCTAACCTGGGCACGACACGGCCCAAAAAACCGTGCCGGGCCGGCCCGGCCCAAATATATTTCGTGCCTATTTCGTGTCTGGGCCATGCCGGCCCGTCGGGCTTCGGCCCGCCCAAAATTGGCCCGGCCTGGTATCTGCCCGATATCTGCTCACTTCTCTTCATTTCCCGATCACAATTCACGAACATGGTATACGTGTGTTGCTGGTGCACGAGGTGGCACATTGGATTGGACAGCCACGAGCGATGCAAATGCCATGCGCTTAAGTGCACCTTGCCTTGTGGAGATACAGGGAGAGCCCGTGCGTTTGGAGCACAAACGTAATTACTCTCTGTATCTGTCGAAGTGTGCGGTCGACACTTCCCCCGGGCCTGCACTGGGCAGCCCGTGGAGGTTCTTTTTTCGGAGGGGCTAGTCCCTAGCGGAGAGCTTGCGCAGATGGACGAGTTAGTAAGAGCTTGACACGGCGAGTTTTACGTGGTTCAGGCCGCCGGAGCGTAAAACCCTACGTCCACGGCGAGCTATGGAGCTCGCTGTATTGCTTGCTGCTCAGGGCCGGGGGCCTGAGCTTGGAGGTGAGTTACAGCTTGGGGGTGTATGGCTAGCGTATGAGTTGCAAAGTGCGAACCCTTACTGTCGACGCCTACCCGAGCCTTTTATAGTCCAAGACTCGGGCGCCTTACAAGGGGAGCCGGGACCCGACAGGTGGTCACGGGAAGATTGTCTATTATCTACCGTATCTGCAGTTATGCCGGTAGTTGTCTCTGGCCGAAGGCTTCTGACTCTTCATCTTGCCGCCCTGCCCATGCCGCATGCTAGTCGTAGTGGTTGATGACGGTGCAGGCGGCATGGGATGTCTTGTCGCGGCGTTTATTGGCTGGCAGGTTCTGACACCGCGCGCCAGTCTGTGATGCGACTGGGCACAACGGCACCTGACAGACACGTGCTCCGTGTTTCCACGTCTTGGGAAGACGCGGGCCTTGAATACCTTGTACGGGCAAGGTGTGGGGCGCCTTTACGCCCGCTGCCTACCGCTCGGGGGCGGGCAGCACCGTTCTTCTGGCCACGTGGCGGGTCCGGAGCCCTTCTCTGAGGAGAGAAGGGTCCGGCCTGCGGGGCACGTGGAGCCTCTGGACCTCTCCCCGCGGAGGGGGAGACCCAGCTTCTGTACGCCACGTGGCGGGCCCGGAGCTCTCCTTTGCGGAGAGGGAGGTCCGGCCCCGCTGGACGCGTGGCGTCTTCGGACCTCTCTCCCGCGGAGGGGGAGGTCCGGCTTCTGTATGCCACGTGGCGAGCCCGGAGCTCTCCTCTGAGGAGAGGGAGGTCCGGCCCCGCCGGACGCGTGGCGCCTTCGGAGCTCTCCCTGCGGAGAAGGGCGAGTACCTTAGGCATTTTACCCTGTGCGCGGGGGTACCCCATATCTCAGGTACCGACAGTGGCCCCCGGGCCCATCTCGGGGGAGATAGCAAGCCTGAGGTGGGACCTCCATCTCTTCCAATCCACGCACTTTCTCTAAGTCCCGAATTGACCGCTACCGGAGCACGAACGGCCGCGGGGTCGTGAGAGCGTGCGCTCACTTGATGATTGCTTTTACTGCGGCGGTTCCCAAGGCTGCCACTTCTGCACGTTGCGGCGCTTTCTTCGGGAACCGCCGAAGTGCCTTGCCGGCTCATCTTCTTAGGAGACTGACTCCTTGCCCCCACCGCTTCAGTTAGGCGGCTTGGGCCCACTCGTCATCGGCATTCGGTCTAGGAACCGAAGCGGTTGCTGGTGCGGGATATTCGAAGAGTTCCGAATCGCTTGGAATTGCACCGGGAAGCTTTTTAGAGGGGGTCTTACCCACATTGCAGCTTCCCTTCGCACTTCTCAGCGTTTCTTCTCGGACTCTTGTGCTTTTGCTCTCTTGCTTTTGAGTTCTCCCTTGCCATGGCTTCCAACCCGCTGCCAGAGAAGAAACGCGCTCGATCTCCTCCAGCAACGGCGTCGGTGCCAAGTCGGGATTCTGGGGTGCGTGACACTCCCTCCGGTGCCGACTTGAAGAGGCCCCGGGTTGATGCGCTGGGGGAAGCCTCTGGGGCGTCCCCTGTTCCGCCAGTCCAAGCGACTGCGGAGCGGCCGTCGGCGACGGTTGCGGGCTCTGGAAGTCCTACCCCGGCTCGGAAGTCGGGGTTCAGAGCCCGCTGGAGTGTCCGCGCTTCCCGGCCTTCCCCGTCTTGCGGGGAATCTGTGCCGCTGCGCTCGGAGCCAGGGGCAACTGCCGCGGCCCCCAGGCCAGCGCGAACTTCTCCTGTTCCGGCGTGCCCGGATTCCGCGGCGGCGTCGTCTCTTCCTGCCGATACGGCCACCGCGGCCCCCGAGCCGGCGCAGGTTGACCCTGCACTAGGCGGCCTGGTCTCTTCTCCAGCACCGCCTTCCCCGGCTCGTCCCTCTCCTCAGGTCAAGGAGCCAGAAGCTGAAGAGAGCCCGGTTGGCCTGGCTGCCAGAGCCGCGGAGCCAGCTTCTCCTGACCGACGTCTCGTCTCGGCTGCTGGTGCGTCGGCTCTTCCTGAGGACGAGGTAATGGAGGAGGTCGGGGGGACTGCCCCAGCCTCTGTTGCTCCATTGCCCCTGGCGGACGCCTTCGCGCTCGCCGAGTCGAGCGTCCGACAGGTCTTGGCTGCACTAGGGCGCGAGCGGGAGGAGTATATGGTTGAACGGGACCGCCTCCTCATCTGGGGGAACCTTTTGCGGGAGAGGACCGTGAAGGTTAAGAGTGAGCTCGACTCCAGGCGGGAGTTGCTTGACTTTAGGGAAGCGCTCGTCGACCGGATGAAGCGGGCTGTCGAACGCATGGACACCCAATCGCGGCGAATCAACAGGGAGGCCATGGAGGCACACGCCCGGGCCGAAGAGAGCCTCTCTGCTGCTGTGGAGATACGGCAGCGGTTGGAGCGCCGTGAACTCGCCATTGAGGAACGGGAGCGTTTCATGGCGGCTGAGGCGGAGAGGGTCGCCGCGCAGGTGGCTGCGTGCGAGGATGACCTTCGAGCTCGGATGGAGGAGCTGGAGATCCTGAAAGCATACCTTGACTTGAGGGAGGAACAGGTCTCCTGTGATCGCCGAGCGGTCTTGGACCGGGAGCTGACCGCCGACTTCAAAGCCGCTGAGTTGGAGCGGCTCGCCAAGACTCTCCACCTTCGGGAGAGCTCCCTAGCGGCCAAGGAGAAGGAATTCTCCGAGAGGAACCTGGAGGCTCTGCAGGCGGCCCGCCACGAGGTGGAGGAGCTCTCAGCCTTGCGGTCCTCCGAGGCTCTTGCGGTCTCAAGCTTCGTGGATCGAGCGGGGTCCGCCCTGATCCCTCTTGGCTTCAGTCCGGTGAGGGCCGCGACTCCTGCATTGAAGGTGGCGGAGGTGATCCCTGCGCTGGAGTCGATCGGCGCCAAGCTGGACAGACTCGACTCGGTGGTCGCCAACGAGCTTGAGGCCGAGGGCCGCGGCTTAGCTTTAGAGGTTGCCTCGCATGTGCTGGCATGCTTCAAGAGCCGCGATCCCTCTTTTTCGCTAGAGCCAGCGAGAGAGGGCCCAGCCGCGGAGCGGGAGGAAACTGCCAGGGCTGAAGTCGAGGATGTGGCCGCCCTTGTAGCCGCAAGGTTCCGACGAGAGCCGGGAGGTCCCTAGGACTTGTTTCTCCCTTTTTATCGAGTCTGTAGTCCAGCTCATGGAGCCTTGCTTAATTTGACTCTCTTGGATACTTGTGTCTGTGATGCTTTTTCTCTCCTTCTTGGCTTTGCCTGGCTGAGTCCTCAGCAACGCAAGGTACTCAGAGGCCATTTCTAATCTCGGAGCTTTGCACAGACACCCTCCCCGGGTCCTAACCGTGTTAGGGGCCCCCGGAGGTCTCCGGATCTCGCCCTATGGGGAGCTCCAGATCTTCCTGCCACGTGGCGGGTCCGGAGCTCCTTCCCAAGGGGTGGGAGCTCCGGCCATGTTTGGCACGTAGGGATTTCGGAGCCCTCCAACCTAGGGGGAGGTCCGGCTTCCGCCCACCATGTGGCGAGCCCGGAGCCCTCCTCAAGGGAGGAGGGAGTTTCGGGCCCGCTGGACACGTGGGGCCCCCGGGTCCCGCCCTTGCTGGAGGGGCAGGTCCCGGTCCTTCCAGTCCCAGGCCGGAGTAGCTGGTAGCTCCTTTCCCCCCGCTTCATGCAGTCCCTGTTGCCGTAACCTGGAGGTCCTGCACACAGGCAGAGGAAACGTAATTCTCCTCAGGGGGTCCTCCCCTCCCGTCTCCTAGTCTTATCTGTCTTACGACCCTGATCCGCTATACGGGGCCTGGGCAATTCTGTGCACGAGGCGCCGGAGCTCTGGCTCCCTCCGAGGTCCGGGTACGGCTGTCCGATCCCTAGTACCGGGCCATGCGCTGGGGAAGCAGAGTGCACGCGCTTTGGGTTCATGACGAGGCAAAGCGGACGTACTCCCCTGGACCTCCGGAGGGCAGGATGCACATGCTTTGGGCTCTGGGCCGGCTAAGCTGGATACGCACCCTGGACCCCCCATGCACAACGCTGGCCTTTCCTGGAGGTAACCAACTGGCACCGCATCACCTGACTGGGAGAGGCCCGAGAGACTCACTCGGCCGTCGGCAGGTGCCTCAAGCGCAGCCGCCTTCGGTAGGATAGCAAATGCCGACTATGGATGAGCGCGGGAGAGGGGGAGCTAGATGTATGATGAACATACAGAGATAGTGCGATCATAAAAATTAATGCATAATTTAAATGAGCGCATGAGAGAGAGCTAAGTAGAACAGGTCTCTGTATTCGTGCCCATAGGTGGAATTCTAGCTATACATGGGGGCAATGTTCCGCCTCGTCTACAAGGGAAGCAAGACTCTACGCGCTTAGGGTCGGAACCAGGCTAAACCGGACGTAGTCCTGTACCGTCCCTTGAGACTTAGCTACCCCAAGCTCTGTTCCTAAATTCTATGGGGTCTATTACAGAAGTGAATAACCCTGTTCTACCGATGCTCAGTAAGTAGGACTTACAGTGTTGCTTCATGGCAAGGATTTTTTGGGAATGGATCCCACTCTCGGTTGAAAGGCATGTGTACCTGGGGCGGCAGCTTTCATGATTCGGAAGGGACCTTCCCTGCAGGGGGAGAGCTTATGGGTCCTTCTTGGAATATAGCGTGCCGCTTCACCAGGTTGCCCTCTTGCAGGCCCTGTCGCGTTTGGTTCTTTGGCGGTAGTGCTTAGAGCATTAGCCGAGACCGTGCGTTGTGGGGTGTTCCCTGCAAGCCGAGTCTTGTCGAGGTTGTTATCTTCACGCTGGATCAGGTCCTGCGCGGCTTCTCTCGGGGGCCCCCGGGGAGTTCTCCCCTTCTGGCTAAGGCCTTCAAGGGGTAGGTGGGCCCGGGCTCGCCTTGGATGACCTAAGGCGTCTTCCCCTTCTGGCAAGGCCTTCAAGGGGTTGACGGACCTTAGGCGGCCCCCGAGAGGTATGTTCGAGGCACGGAGGCGTGCCGTAGTTGGCTATCGCCCTGGCCCGTCACCGTCGGAACTGGAGTCCTCACCGTCATGCACTGTCTTTATGACACGCTGAGGCTCCTGGAACCCCACCTGGTGGGCAGCGGTGACTGGGGCATCGGCCTTCTGTTTGCCATCCCTCTGAGGGTAGGGCGGTGCTTCAGCCCTCTGTTGTCTTCCTTTGCGGAAGCGCTCTGCAAGCTTCTGGATCTCCCAGCACTCGGCGGCAGTATGGTTGCCAGTGCCATGCACAGGGTATAGCCCGCCCTGGTCACTGTCAGGGACCGGTGATTGCCGTTGCCTTTTGTCGGGGCGTGGCCCCCGAGCTCCACTGGTCGTTGCAGCTGCGGCAATGGGGGCCGTGAATGGTGACTTCATCTTGCCACTCCCCCGGTTCTTGATCTTCTTGCCACCCCCATAGGCAGCAGCACCGGACCCGGGCTGTCCTCCTGACTCGGAGGTCGGCAGAGCGTGCCAGTTACGCCCTTCAGCTGTTCTGGCGCACTTGTCCGCCAGGCTGAAGAGCTCCGAGACGTCGTGGACCTCTCTGGTCGCGAGCTTATCAAGCATTTTCTCGTCCCGGACACCCTGTCGGAACGCCACCACCACAGAGGCGCTTTGGATATGTGGGATGGTGTTGCGCACCTGAGAGAACCGCTGGATGAAAGAGCGCAGCGACTCCCCATGTTGTTGTTTGACGGCGTGGAGGTCGAGCTCCGTGCCGGGACGGGTGTAGGAGCTGCCGAAGTTGGCGACGAACTGCCGGCAGAGCTCCCCCCAGGAGGTTATGGACCCCTGAGGTAGGTTCATGAGCCAAGACCGAGCTGGGCCGGTCAAGGCGACGGGGAAGTAGTTGGCCATGACGGCCTCGTCCCCTCCTGCGGCAAGTACGGCGGTGGAGTAGATCTGGAGGAACTCCGCTGGGTTGACGCTGCCGTCGTACTTCTCGGGCAGGTGCGGGCGGAACTTGCGTGGCCACCTTGCGAAGCGAAGGTGGGGTGCAAGGGCCGCACATCCTGCACCTGCTGCCGCAGGTATAGGCGCTGCGAACGCTTGGTTCGCACCTGGCGCTGCGTATCCCGGCATGGGCAAAGCTGCACCATAGACCGGGGCCGCTACTTGCGGCGCATATGGTTGTGGCATATGCTGCGCATCATATGCTTGAGGCGGGGCTCGCATGGCAAAGTTCTGCCCTTCTGGTTGTGTCGAGGCCGACGACATGCTGTCGCCTGCCTCATGGTTGCGATGCCTTTCTCGGCGTCGCTCGAGGTACACCCGGGCGTCCTGCCCCAAGTGGCACCGTTCCAGTTCCCTTCGCAGGTCCGTCGACAGGAGCCTGGAGGAGCTGGAATCCGCCGTTAGCCCGTCAACCGTGGGTGTGCGCGTCAGCGACACAGCTGGTTTCCCTGGGCACCGTCCTCGCCGAAACTGAGGGTTCGCGACGGCGACGACGAGGCGGTCCACCTCGCGGACCCATTGCTGGGTCGCTGAATGGGGCGCATCCCCCGCAGGTGGGTTGCGCAGCAGCGCTCTTGCTGCAGCTAGCGCACCTCCATGGTGTACGCTCAGCGCTGCAGAAGACCTCACACTGGTCGGGGCCTGCATAGCCGGAGTCGGCTGCTGGCTACCCGCTTGTGCCGACACACTCCGTCCTGAGTTTGTCGACATGTACTCCCCAGTGGTCACGGTTCGCCGTGAACGTGGGGGGGGGGGAGAGTTTGCCGCTGAAGGAAGCTTGGTCATCTTTGTCGGCGGAAACTCGTCGCGCTAGGGGAAAAGCCCCCTACCTGGCGCGCCAAACGTCGAAGTGTGCGGTCGACACTTCCCCCGGGCCTGCACTGGGCAGCCCGCGGAGGTTCTTTTTTCGGAGGGGCTAGTCCCTAGCGGAGAGCTTGCGCAGATGGACGAGTTAGTAAGAGCTTGACACGGCGAGTTTTACGTGGTTGAGGCCGCCGGAGCGTAAAACCCTACGTCCACGGCGAGCTATGGAGCTCGCTGTATTGCTTGCTGCTCAGGGCCGGGGGCCTGAGCTTGGAGGTGAGTTACAACTTGGGGCTGTATGGCTAGCGTATGAGTTGCAAAGTGCGAACCCTTGCTGTCGACGCCTACCCGAGCCTTTTATAGTCCAAGACTCGGGCGGCTTACAAGGGGAGCCGGGACCCGACAGGTGGTCCCGGGAAGATTGTCTATTATCTACCGTATCTGCAGTTATGCCGGTAGTTGTCTCTGGCCGAAGGCTTCTGACTCTTCATCTTGCCGCCCTGCCCATGCCGCATGCTAGTCGTAGTGGTTGATGACGGTGCAGGCGGCATGGGATGTCTTGTCGCGGCGTTTATTGGTTGGCAGGTTCTGACACCGCGCGCCAGTCTGTGATGCGACTGGGCGCAACGACACCTGACAGACGCGTGCTCCGCGTTTCCGCGTCTTGGGAAGACGCGGGCCTTGAATACCTTGTACGGGCAAGGTGTGGGGCGCCTTTACGCCCGCTGCCTACCGTCGTGGGGCGGGCAGCACCGTTCTTCTGGCCACGTGGCGGGTCTGAGAGCCCTTCTCTGAGGAGAGAAGGGTCCAGCCTGCGGGGCACGTGGAGCCTCTGGACCCTCTCCCCGCGGAGGGGGAGACCCAGCTTCTGTACGCCACGTGGCGGGCCCGGAGCTCTCCTCTGCGGAGAGGGAGGTCCGGCCACCGCTGGACGCGTGGCGTCTTCGGACCTCTCTCACGCGGAGGGGGAGGTCCGGCTTCTGTATGCCACGTGGCGGGCCCAGGAGCTCTCCCTCTGAGGAGAGGGAGGTCCGGCCCCCGCCGGCACGCGTGGCGCCTTCGGAGCTCTCCCTGCGGAGAAGGGCGAGTACCTTAGGCATTTTACCCTGTGCGCAGGGTACACCATATCTCAGGTACCGACAGTATCCTATGGTAGTTTTAGTGACGAGACAAATGAGTGAAAACAATGCTTTCGGCCTTAGACTGGTGGCACCAGTGTGCAGTATGGCCTGGGTATGTAGCGTTGTGACACCCTGAGTAGGGCCTGCATCGGGCTACTGAAAATGATGCGCAATCGCCGGTATATCTGGGGTGCGCCACAGCAAGTGCAAGAAAAGCGAGCAGGATGGACAAAGTTTGTTGGCTAGCATAAGTAAATGAAGAGAGAGAGAAAAGGAGAGAAGAGAAAGGAAATAAAGAGAGAAGAAGGAAAGAAAAAATAGAGAGGAAGAATGAAACAAGGAAATAAAAGAAAGAAAAGAAAAGAAAAAAGTGAGAGAAACAAAGAAAGAAATAGAGGAAAAAGGAAAGGAAATAGAAGGAAAAGAGAGAGAAAATGGGAAAAAAGGAGGAACAAAATAGAAGGAAAATGATAGAGAGAAAACGGAAAAGAAATAAAAGGATAGGAGAGGAAAAAAGAAAAGAAAAAAGGATGAAATAAATATTAAAAAATGAGATTGGTTGATATAGAGTACGCTTAGAGAGTATAATGAGTGCGGGAGCATGTGCTGTAAAGTAAAAAATATTTTGAAGTATGGTGAAAAGAGTTGAAAATATTTGTTTGGAGCAGATTTTTAGAGCACATGAGTACAGTCAATCTTAGACCAAACTGGAAGTAACATCCAAGTGAAAAATAATGCTCGATGGATAGGTGAAGTGGACCACGCCCTCCGCCTTGTCAAGATAGTAAAGCAAATGAGCTACAAGTGTTGACCTAACTACACACATCACTACTCAGAGAATTTAGGACCAAGAAATCCCGATCACGTGGTTACATTGCACTGTTCTGCGGGACTAATTAACATAAATAGTTTTGTTTATCCTAGCGATTAAAAGTTGTTCCACCAAACTTATGTCTATAAAGGAAAAAAAGTCTATTTTACTCCTTGAGACAATCTAATTTGTACGTTTTCACCCTTAACAAAATTATTACTCAATTTATTCCCACAAACAATTTGAGTCACTGCAATATACCTCCTATGAAGTTTTATCTTTCTTGTTTCTCACTACAAGTTAAGATTGAAACTCAAATTTTGTATGACGATAGTTGACACGACAACCTATGTTAAGATAATCATAACATATTTGCTCATACTTTTGTATAGCTTAATATTAATTAAACATACATACATACAAACATACAATATATATATAATTATTTTAACATAAGCTTTTTTATGTGAGCTATCATTATGTAAATTTGAGCTTCAAATTCACTTGCGTGTTGGGGAAGAAAAATAGAAATTATAATTGGAGGTAAATTGCACCAACTTGAATTGTTTGAGAGTGAATCAAATCAAAATTTTGTTCAGGGGTCAAATAGATAAAGTAAATGATTCAGGAGAGTAGAATAGACTTTTTAGATTTGTAAAAACACACTTTAAAAACGTTATATGTTTACAAAATTTACTAAAAAGGCCACTGCCAAATGTGCGTTATATGTTCCTGTCCACGACTCAAGACTCGTGAAGAAAGTAATTTGGGTGGGGGCTTAGTGAACAGTACCATTTTTCATGGCGTCTTGTCGTCCCGTTTCCAGCTCGTTGACAAGACATGTATAAATGCTCGGGACTCGGGGAAAAAGCCAGAAAGCGAGAAACAAACACGGGGGGCGGACAGGGAGTCTCAGAGAGGGAGGGCGTTATGCGTGCATTGGAGGAAGTGAACAAAAGGGGGATATTTTCCACCACCTTCTTTCGTGGAGTTGTTCGAAAAGAATGTCGCCGTGGTGAAGGCGGGAACAAGTGTGTCTGCAGAGCAGCTTCAGCCATGGCGCTGGGCGTCGCCATGGTGCTGTTTGCCGCCGCCTTCGCGAGGACCACTGCCGACACCAACTCCGACGATGGTTAGCGATTCCTGCTCCGTTTATCTCTAGTCTTTCTTGAACTGAGGAGTGAAGAATACCTCTTCAGACATCTATGTTTTCTGGATTATTTATGAAGGAAGAACACTGTTCTTGTTCTTCCTTCGCCTCTTCAGTTTGCTTTCGCCAATATAAACTCCGCTGCTGTCCATTTCGTTAGCTCATAAAAGGTTTCAGGGCAGTACCAGTGTTTTGCATTTGAGTCATACGGATATTGCTAGTCCTATCACTTAAGGATGCTAGAAACTATGCTTGTTTGGATGTTTCCTTATGCTTCTACTTGTTCTGAATACTCCCCTTTTTGGTATGAACTGCCTGAAATCACTGTGTCATTTGTAGCCATTCATTTGCTCTCCAGGGATGCAGTAGGACGCCAAAGTCGCTGACCTGTTCAGTCATCGATGCTGTTTACCTTCACTTACTTTAACTTATGTACTTCAATGACCGAGATTCCAAATATTTAAGCTTTACTATGATGTAGAATGATTAGTAATTGGGGCCTGGAAGTGGTAGCGTGTCACAGGTTTAGCAACGTGTTTCTCTACTTAGTCATCCCCGTTCTGGTAGTGTTGTTTGTCCTATCTGGATAGATAGGAAGAAAACATATGCAAATAGTCACTTTTTTTTGCTGTTCTTACTTTTATGCCTGATTTTATGAGTCGCTTTGGGATGCGGATGTTGTCATTTTTAAGACACTTGTATTTGTTGGATTGCTAAAAAGTTAGGTTCTGGGTACTGCAAGCATTAGTCTAACTTTTGACTTCGGAGTAGTATTGCAAGTAGGAGTCTTTTGGGAATTTAGGAGTTCGAGGTGTTGGGATTTCCCTTTTTCCAAAAAGAATATCAACTGACAGTGTCTTTAGGAATAAATACATCTTGATGGTTTACCACAAATCATGCAACCCTGCCTTGTTATCAGCATGTCTCGTCAGTTGATGTTTTTTTTCTTCCCTGCTCAGTGACCGCCCTCAACACCTTGTACACAACCCTGAACTCGCCATCAGAGCTGACAAACTGGGTGTTCCAGAATGGCGACCCTTGTGGCCAGTCGTGGCTTGGGATTACTTGCTCTGGTTCAAGAGTGGTAACAATGTGAGGGGACGCTTTCAAGTGGACATGATTCTAAATAAACTTCCAATACCTCTGACATGCTTATTTCGGTCCTAATTGTGACAGAAAAGTACCTGGAATGGGGCTAAAAGGGAGCCTAGGATACAACTTGAATCTCCTCACTGCGCTATCTGAGCTGTTAGTGGAATCTTTACCATTCAGTTTTTCCTTTTCCGGTTCTTCTAGCATGTCATTTTCATCGATTTATTGATACAGTGATGCCAGTAACAATAATCTCGGAGGAAGTGATATCCCTTATAACCTTCCCCCAAATCTTGAGAGATTGTAAGTTCTGATTTGGCTAACAGCTGAAGAACTACCTCTTATCTTTGTTGATCACTCTGTTATAACTGATGAAAAAATCACTTCACCTGCAGAAATCTTGAGGAAAACAGCTTCACAGGGACTTTACCTTACTCTATTTCCCAGATGGCTTCACTTAAATATCTGTAAGTAGGTTATATTTACATCGCTGTCATAATGTGTCTATCGAGGACAATAATTAGATCTCACCAGGTTACATCAATCTATTTGGTGTAGAAATCTTGGCCATAATCAGCTGTCAGACATAAATGTCGTGCTCAATCAACTCACCAACTTAACAACATTGTGAGTGTTTTATTATTTATCCCTGAAGAGTCATTTTTTTATTTTGAAATTCCAAAGAGTCATTTTATTGGTGAGCTACGCATCTTCCATTTGGAAATTTCAAAAATAATTGGTAAAATTACTCCAGGGACTTGTCATACAACTCGTTTTCTGGCACACTTCCAGAAAGCTTCAACTCCCTGACAAGTTTGAACACACTGTGAGGACAACATTCTTTCATTATGAATCCTTTGCACAAACTACTGAAAACAAAGACCTTAAATTTACATGACATCATGCCCCTGTATCAGTTATTTGCAGAACAACAAATTTACCGGCAGGATAGATGTTCTCACTAATCTTCCTCTGTCGGACCTGTAAGCTAACACTCTTGTCACAATCCATTATCCACGCCTGTTATGTTTCTTGTGATCCAATCATTAATATCACTTGCAGAAATGTTGCAAATAACCAATTCAGCGGATCAATTCCTGATAAATTGAAGAGCATAAGCAATATCCAGTAAGTATTTTCATTGCCCTTGTGAGCCTATCACAGTTCCAAAATACAGGTTGGGCATTGTGATTTAAGCTTTCTTTTTGTAGGACAAGTGGCAACTCCTTTAGTAACAATCCTGCACCAACAGCACCTTCACCTCCAACACACACTTCTCCACATTTGCGACCATCACCTACTGGAGTCCCTAGTCATAGTGACAAAAGTCCTTCAAGTGGAAGCCACACAGATAATGGTGGCGGTGGTGCTGGTAGTAGCACAAAAAGTGGTTACGAAAGCTCCAAAGTGGGAGGTGGAACTGTTGCGGGAATCGTGATATCTCTGGTGGCTGTTGGTGCATTGGTGGCCTTCTTTGTGATCAAGAGGAAATCTGTGAGGCCTCAACTGGGAGATGATCCTGAAAAGAATGAGCGTCCGAGCCCTCTTGCTTCTGGAAAAATTAATCGTAAGTCTAGATTGGCAACTACAAGTAGAAAAATTATTCAGTTTTGCTGTTTGTCTTCTCTGAACAATGGTTTCTGTTCAGAGCTGAGGCCCATCCGCTCTATCGCACTCTCACCAACTGGAAAGGAAAGATTGCAGAAAACTCTTTCAATGAACTTGAGACCACCATCGAAGATCGAGTTGCACAAGTCCTTCGACGAAAATGATCCCACAAGCAAGCCTGTGGTGAAGGGAATAGACATCTCTTCCATCAGGGCAACTGTGTACACAGTGGCAGATCTGCAGGTGGCAACGGAGAGCTTCAGTGAATACAATCTGATTGGTGAAGGCTCTTTTGGCCGCGTCTACAGAGCACAGTTGTCAGATCAGAAGGTATGTCCGGTAACCGTTGTATTACTTTATATTTGTTTCTTTCCTAATGTGAAAGAACATGTTTTTAATCTTAATTTTTGCGAAATTAACACTCAGTTGAGAATATATTTCCAAATTTATCGTAGCATACTCATTGAAACTCGATGTTCATTGAGTATACAATCCAAATCTGAAAGCTATCCCATTATGGTGCAAGATGATAACTTGCTTGATTTATGGAATGTGATGGATTTAATTATGTAAGTCTGAGTAGAATTTTTTCAAAACAATTATAACTTCGATTTCTGGTTGTAATTGATTCCAGGTTTTGGCGGTTAAAAAGATCCATTTCTCTGCCCTCCCAAACCATTCGTCGGAGTTTTTCACCGAGCTGGTGGGGAATGTTTCAAAGCTAAATCATCCAAACCTATCTGAACTAGACGGCTACTGCTCGGAGCATGGACAGTGCTTGTTGGCATACGAATTTTACAAGAATGGATCACTCCATGACTTACTTCACCTGCCGGATGGGTACAGCAAACCTTTGTCTTGGAACAGCCGTGTCAAGATTGCGCTAGGATCTGCAAGGGCATTGGAGTAAGTGGTCTGGAGTCGTCAAATTATTTCTCTGTTTTGCAACTAAATATGTACCATTTTCAGGTATCTGCATGAAACTTGTTCCCCATCTATAGTCCACAAGAAATTTAAATCATCTAACATTCTGTTGGATGGTGACTTCAACCCCCATATTTCAGACTTCGGGTTTGCAGACCTAATTCCCAACCAGGAGTTCGAGGTATCAATCTGTTGATTTGTAATTTTATACAGCTCAGATTTTATGAATGCAACAAATATACTCCAGTTTTTAATTTGTGAAGTTTCTCTAATCACGTTTTACACAATTCAAGTCGTAGTGTAGATAGTGGATTGGCACACTTTTTGTAAAGATCTGTTAAAGAGTTTACATATTGACAACTTCAGGAATCCGATGACAACTCAGGATACAAAGCTCCTGAGGTGACCATGTCCGGTCAGTACTCTCAGAAGAGTGATGTTTACAGCTTTGGAGTCGTCATGCTAGAGCTCCTGACTGGCCGAAAAGCATTTGATAGGTGAGCAAGGAGACGTTATCCTCAGGGAAACTGGAGCTGTAAGATTTAGTTGGAAAAAGAAAGATCTAGTTCAACACCTAACTGCTCTCTGAAACTATTCCAGCTCCCAACCAAGGTCCCAGCAGTCACTTGTCCGGTGGACTACTCCGCAGCTGCACGACATCGACTCATTAGACCAGATGGTTGATCTAGCACTGGAGGGATTATACCCTGCTAAATCCCTCTCTCGATTTGCCGATGCCATCGCTCTCTGTGTCCAGGTAGGAATACTGTCAATGCAGCTGCTGTTTCCCTCTCCAACCTATGTGCAGAATTGTTGCTGACATTTCTATCCGTTTCCAATTGCAACAGCCTGAACCAGAGTTCAGGCCACCCATGTCGGAGGTCGTCCAGTCGTTGGTCCGGCTTGTGCAGAGATCTGGCGTGGGAGCTGCATTAAGTGGCGAGGGAAATTCTCGCCGGTTCGAGGAGTCTGGTGATTATGCATTCTAGGAAAAATGCTGTATGTTTCCTACAGAGTTTTAGAGGGAAATTCTCACTGCTTGCTTGGCATTGCCTTTGGCCTCTCCTGGCTGATAAACCAGTGTAAGTTACAATACCTTTTTTTTGTCAGTTGAAATTTGACTCTTACCTTTCTAGCATTTTACCTTTTGTTTCGGAAAATGGAAATAGTTTCCAGCTCTAGCATTTTACTGGTCCTCTACTTGTGTTTTGTATAAAAGCAATGGCGCGTCTTAATTTCTGTAGTGATGCTGCACATTGGTTCATGGGTGCAAGAAAAAAGGTTCTTTGTTTGGTTAAGGCATGCGTGCGCATCTCTCACTTGAACAGGTCTGATCAGTCCTCTAAACTTAACACAGAGAAATTATCATGATTGGCACAGAGTTGATCATATGTGAGTTCCTAATAATAACAAAAAGAATATCCGCTTCTGCAGAAAAAAGTTATCACTCCCTCCGAACACTACCCACCAGAGTTGAATCCTTGTGATCGACAATGGTGTCACATAGGGGCTGAGTCTCCAAAATAAATTTTAGTTCTCTCACGCGTGGAATCACAATAAGAATGCAATGTCCTGTTGCACATCAGATTCTAGTTTCGTTAATCTTTTGAAGGACATGGTCTTAGAAATCATATGTAGTCGTAGGGCTAGATATGGGTGCACGTGTGTGTAGGTGTGTGTGGGTATTGTGAGTGCGTGTGTACACATATGAAAAAAATACTACATTTGTATCCGATAGAGACTTCAAACAAAGTCTGAACCATAACCAAGCAGCAAAAACAGAGAACATATCCACATATTCCAACCAAATTAATCTGCATAAGTACATCAGAAAGAATCGCTTCTCAATAGTCCCACGAATGCTTATGATACAGTACAATAATCCCTTTGGGCTACCCTGTTTACTGTTGAGCGGTAAATGAAAATTACCATCAGGAACATAACAATCTCCACCCTTTAGTTAGTAGGAAAAATTAACGAATTGATCATCTCTGGACTCTGGGTTCTAGCCATAACATTACGTGTGTCACCAAGCTGCCATAATAAGACCAACGAAGCCCAGCGCAAGAACGGCGGTCCACGCGGCGGACACCCTGCTGACGGCCGACTTGCCGGTGAGCACGTGCTTGCCGGTGTCGATCTGTATGTCGAAGCGGGAGATCCCCTGGGACAAGTCGGTGGTGGTGATGACGGAGAGGTTTTTGACGGCGCATGCGTTCTTTGTTAGCACAAGCGACACTGAAGTACGATGATCTACGACCTTGGAACACGTCGTGATCTCGCCGTGGGCACCGCTCCGGCTTGGAACGCGCACGATATGGAGAACAGAGAGAATGAGCTGGGAACATAAAGTTTTTCAGTGCTCAGCACACCCTGTGAACACACCAAATATTGAAATATATAGACCACTATAATGCGCACACACACGTATGCTAACTAACTCCTGGACGCCACGCCATGGCCGTTCATGATCCACATTGCTCGGTCCTCACGTTCGCCCGATCATGCATCTGATCCTACAGACCCGATTCAGCGCTGAACGTGCGTCCACCCACTGCAAGTCCGTTATTCAACTAACATGCAGACATAAGCTTCAACGAGATTACTCAACATGTCACCCCCTTAACCTCGTTGCACGACTTTCAACTTCAGCCTATTCTCAACAAACTTGACTCTGCCGAGAGTCTTAGTGAGAATATCAGCTAGTTGTCCTTCAGTCCCCACATGATCAAGTTCCATCTTCTTTTCTTCAACACACTGCCTTATGAAATGGAACCTTGTATTTATGTGCTTGACTCTTTCATGAAACTTTGGATTTCTACTCAGCTCTATGGCTGCTTTATTATCAATCCAGAGTCTAAATTTTCGAGGTTCCTCATCCATCATCTCTGCAATCAATTCAGTGAGCCAAACTCCTTGACAGGTCGTTGTTGCAGCAGCAATATATTCAGCCTCACATGATGAAAGTGCAACAACCTTTTGCTTTTGAGAGCTCCAAGTGATCAGGTTTCCACCAAGAAAATATGCTATCCCAGTGGTACTCTTCCTGTCATTGATATCACCTCACTGTCGCTGAACCCGATAAGTTCTGCAGATGACCCTCTTGAATACTTGCAGCCTTATTCAGTAGTGCCAGCTACATACCTTAATATCCTTTTCACCACAAGCCAGTGTGTTTCAGTAGGCATCTCCATAAACCTACTTGCTATCCCAACAGAGAAAGCCAGGTCTGGTCGAGTATTCACAAGATACCTTAGGCAGCCAATTATGCTCCTGTATTTTTCAGCACTGAAACTCTTCCCTCCATCTGAAACTTTGAGTTGCAATCTCTGTTCCATTGGAGTATCACTGGAATTATAGTTGTTCATGCCAGCAATATCCAAGATCTTCTTGGCATAAGCAGCTTGGCAGAGAAATATTCCTTCTTTTCTTTGCTTGACTTCTATTCCCAAGTAGTAACTTAGCTTGCCCAAGTCACTCATACTGAAGTTGTGTTCCATTTGCCAAGTCTTCAATTACCTTCAGTGTTGGACCACTGACAATCAAGTCATCCACATAAACTCCCACCAACAACAACTCTGAATCTTTTCCCTTTCTGTATACTGCATGCTCCACGTTGCTTTTTCTAAACCCAAGTTTGTTGAGTTTTTGATCCAACTGAAAATCCAAGCCCTTGGAGCCTGCTTAAGCTCATACAGAGCATTTTTGAGCTTCAGAACCTTGTTTGGTTGGTCTTCATTCTGAAATCTAGGTGGCTGTTGAACATATACTTCTTCTTGAAGTTCACCATTTAGAAAGGCAGATTTGACATCTAAATGATGCACTTGCCACCCCTTATTAGCAGCTAGAGCTAGCACTACTCTTACCGTATCAAGCCTTGCAACAGGTGCAAATACCTCCTCATAATTCACCCCCTGTCTTTGTGCATAACATTTTGTCACACCCGGTTATTCCACGGAACACCCGAATGAATATCACATGTATGCCAGGATCATATTCTCATACATGTGACGACAAAGAGTGAAGAATCATTATATTATAAGTCAAGTGTTTGAATATAAGTAAGTCTTATATAACGTCTCAATGGACGATAACATGTTCACAACATAGAAATAAACAAACAGCGGAAGATAAGTCTTGTGGGCTCCGTCACAGGCGTTGCCCGGGGGACTCCGTGAACCTGAATCCTTCCTCGGGTCCGAAGTCTTGGTCATTGTACACCACATCATTCCCTTGGCCTGAGCAGCAATTTAAAACTAACAGAAAAGCAAGCTTGAGTACCGTTGGTACTCAGCAAGTCTGGGAAATGAATGTCGTGCAGACTAGAACAAGGATAGGTGTAACTCATGGTTAAAGCACTACGCAATTAGTACCTATCACCTTAGTTTATTATGCACCTACATTACTACATAAGTGGAATGGTCCCAATCCCCCAACCCATCATCAATATCAAATCACCATCACTTCATTTCCATTGTTAAGCTTCCCGCTTAACATCCTCCACTTCCTAATTCATCATCCTCTAATCATGAATAAGTCCAAGCCGCTCTTGACTGTGAGCACGGCTGTCATGACAGTTTTGACTCTGTAGAGTTTGCATCACTGTACCTACATGTAGTGATTTCATCCCCCGTTGCCGGGTGGACTAGAAAAACCTCCATTATGCCAGTGGCTGCGAACCACGTTCACACTTCCGAGGTGTGTAGCCAGGAGATCACTACGAGGCCTTTACAAAGGGATTTCCGACGAGTGTGGGCCCACTGAGGTTTCACCCCTAACAACATCCAGGAGGCTCCAACCCCCGCTGCAGTGGCCCCCTCTTGAGCCTTGCGGTTCATATAGTAGTACAGCTGACACCTAGTCCCCGCACCATCCGAACACCCATACTATGCCGGAGATACACCTAATTAATTGGCCAAGCTGCCCCATCTCAGCATGTGGTTGGCACGGTAAAGCTAGGTTACATGCTCTATGAACCGATCCTTAGGATCCAGGCAAGCACTAAACACAAACCTGTGTCTCGTGCACACAGCACCAACCAAAGCATCTAACTTGACTAGATCCCTACCTCTACATAATTCATAATAATCCGTTCAAGTGGTCAAGTAATCAAGGTCATGATCTCATATCCCATTCATCCCATTCTAAGCATGGCTAAGCATGAGTAGTGTAAATGATTGACATATTAAAATAACTCCCAACCGAGGCTACAAGGAAGCAAGATAATGAAAATCTAGGGAAACTTCCTAACATGGGTATCATATTCGAAAAATGACAATGCAATTAACTTCTAACTACACAATCCTAGTATAGGATCAAAGTGGTCAAGGACACTTGCCTTCTTCGTGCTGCTCCGGGAATGGAAAGTCTTGATCTTGAAAGGTGAGAACCAGCTCTGGGGCTGGTTCTACTCATGCCAACACACACATAGCACAAGAAAACAATATTCCATGAGCAATAGTCCACACATACATACACATGGAAGTCATACACATATTTAAGTTTGGTGTTTACCCTAGATATGTTGATTCTATGCATACATGCACTTTTAAACATATATTTTACTTCTAACTTTAATATTCAGATTTCTAAGTGCACATTATATATGAATTTCTAATTTAAACAAATCTTCTATATTAGATAATACACTTCTTAACCACAAAATTTGCATGAAAGATAATTTCCTACTCCAAATAGGTTTCAGATCTTCTACACAATTCTTAACTTGAAGTTTTGGATTTGGGGACCTCATTTGACATTTTCTAATTATGTACACTTATTTTCCTATATTTTCAGATTTATTTTCCATACCTAAAAGTGAACTTTAATACTAAAATAGCAAAATATATCACCTACACAGAATATATTTTGATCTAAAATGCCCAACAAAATATCTTTTGACTTCCTCTCTGATGGGATCAATTTAAATTTATTTTTACCTATTTTTCAGAATTATTCCTAACCTAAAAATGAATTTTCAGCAACAATAAAAATAAATAACCCTTAGTCAAATTTTCCTTGCAGCCTAAAATCAGTCCTCAATTTGTTCTAACTCTTTTCCAGGTGCAAAAAGGATCTGAATTAAAATTACATAAATGTTTGAATTACTTATTTAAATTTAAATTTTATTCACATGTTCAATTTCCTGAAATTGGTAATCCTCAGGGGCTGATGTGCAAATCCACACTGCAGTGGGGTCCAATTTATTATTTTCTAAATTTTCATGGGTCTAAGTGTGCAAAACAGAGGGGATTTCCTAATTTTTATTAAGTCCAGGGGCTAAAACTGATTTTTAAATGCATTTATATAAATTTCTGAGAGTACAGGTGCTAGATCAGAAGGTTTCAGAGGTTAGCTATGCTTTTCTAACAAACCCAGGGGGTAGCACGTAATATTCCCGGCCTTTATAACGCGGGGCTGATGTGGGTCGTTGGATTTTAAATGAACGGCTGAGATTATAACGCGAAAGAGTACAGGTTAAATCTATTCGGGACCGCACGATTTAAAACGGACGGGCCACAGAGAGCCACGTCGCCCTGGACATGTGCGGGCGGCGTTGCCCAGCGGCGCACGACGGCGGGGGGCGGCGATCTCGCCGGAGAGCTTTGGGTTTTCGTCTACACTCGCTAAAACTTGGATTTCTTGGCATAGAACGGAAGATGGGAGGTAGGGGACCTCACGTCAGTGGTTTTCTTGCACTCAGGGGCCCTGGAAGTCGGTCGGCGGCGACGAAGTCTGGCAATGGCCCTTGATGCTCGTCGAAGTGGCGGTTAGCGCGCAAGACACAACGTTTCTTTCACCTGCAAGACTCCCCGACGGCGGTGGAGCACGCCACGCGTGTTAGATCGGAGAAACCGGACGAAGATTGAGAGAAAACGGCAGAGGGAATCTCGGTTCTCACCGGAGAGAAAAACGGAGCGGCGAGGGGAACTCGGCGGGGTTTTCCTGCGCTTAAATGGATGAGGGGGGGCGGCGGGGTCGGTTGATGCGGTGCAGCAACGCTGGGGCCGTAGATCGTGGTTCGTGGCGCAGAATTCGGACGAGGTGGGCGCGATCGGGCGCAGGAGAAGTGGCAGGCGACGGTTGAAGAAGGGGCCGACAAGCGGGTCCCGCGCGGTAGAGAGAGAGAAGGGGGGAAAGGCCGCGGGCTGCTGGGCCGGCTGGGGCTGCTGCGGTGGGTTTGGGCCCAGTAGCCTTTTTTTCTTTTTTCTTTTCTTTTTCTTTTCTGTTTTTGCTTCAAATTTGAATTCCAGGTTGAATTTGAATTTTCCTTCAACATGCATCACGTCCACTAAATTTGAATTCATCTTTTGCCACATTTTGGGGTGTTACACATTTTGCAAGCAATCTTGCTTTATGCCTCAAAATATTCCCTAATGGGTCCTTCTTTACTTTAAACACCCACTTCAGTCCTATAGCTTTGTGACCAGGGGCTGAGTCTGAAAGAACCCAGGTCTTGTTTTCTTGTATTGTTCTTAGTTCTTCCAACATTGCCTTCTTCCACTCTATTACTTGCAATGCTTAATCAACAGATGTAGGTTCTTCTGCTGCCATCAGGCACAAACCACTATATTCCAGATTCTCAACTGGCTCACTTGCCTCCACTACATCTCTTACAGCTCTGAAACGGTGTGGAACACCTTCTGAATCCACTTCTTGACCAGTGGGTGGTGTTAACCACTGAATACCTGCATCATGTCCTTGGGTACTGGAATTATTTTGAGGACTCATAGGAGTAGCAGGCTCTAGTTCAGGTGGTTCATCACCTTCTTGTTCAGTACCTTCAGCTTGAGTTTCAGTAGTTTCAGTCCAACGAACACTGAAAAAGGAATTTGAATCTGGTGAACCTTCTTCTTCTCCCTCTGTCTTCCAGGGCCAAGGTTTCCCTTCATCAAACTTTACATCTCTAGATATGATCACCTTCTTTCCCTCTGGATCAACTTTGTAAGCCTTTGTATTAACTTCATACCCAAGAAATACACACCCGACTGATCTATCTGACAGCTTAGTCGGTCCAGGCCCTGTCTTCTTCGCATATGCAACAAATCCAAAAGTCCTAATGTGCTCAACTGAAGGTTTTTTCTTCATCCAGACTTCATAGGGTGTCATCCCTCTGAGGTTCTAGTAGGTGATCTATTCAGCACATAGACTGCTTTCTTCACTGCTTCACCCCAAAGATATGCAGGAACCCTCATTCCTTTGAGCATGCATCTAGCCATTTCAATGATTGTCTGATTTCTCCTCTCTACTACACCATTTTGCTGTGGAGTATATGGTGCAATAGTGTAATGTTTAATTCCAAACTCTCCCAAATATGCAGTGAAAGTTTCAGAAATTAAACTCACCTCCTCTGTCAGTCCTAATGGCTTTGAGTTTTTCTTGAGCATCTGTTTCAGCTTGATTTTTGATCAACTTGAAATAATGCTGAGCTTCTCCTTTTGTGGCTAACAATTCTATCCACATAAACCGACTGAAATCATCCACAACAAGTAGAAACTATTTCTTACCACCAGGTGTCGGAGGTTTAATATATCCGCATAGATCTCCATGGAGCAAATCCAATCTCTGTTTGGCTCTATATTCTGAAACATGAGAAAAAGGTCTTCTATGGTGTTTGCCAAGTGAACAGCCCTCACAGACTTGCTCCACTTGATTTATAACAGGTAGACCTACTACCATTTTCTTTGCACCAAGATCATGCAAAGCTCTGAAGTTTAAATGCCCATACCTCATGTGCCACAACCAGGCTTCATTGGAGACTTTTGCCATCAGACAGATAGGTGCAGAAATCTTCAGTCTAGCTATGTATAACCTGTTTGTCTGTCGAGGTGCTCTGACAAGCAGGGTATGAGCTGGGTCATAGATTGACATTCCCCCTTCTTGCAGCACAATTTTGCAGCCATTTTCTTCTAACTGTCCAAGGCTTATTATACTGCTCTTTAGCTTGGGAATGCAATAAACTTCAGCGAGTACTTTATGCTCCTGACACTGTCCACTGAACACCACTGAACCTAACCCATAGACATCCACCTGAGAGCCATCCCGAAAACAGACAGTTCCTTTGACAGACTCATCCAAGGAAGAAAGATGGGATCTTACCCCAGTCATGTGATTGCTTGCACCAGAGTCTAAACACCACTGATTTTCTCTTCCCTTCAAAGGCTGCACTCCACTTTCATTCAGATGAAGTTCCTGAGTCTTCAGCTTGGTGGTTTCTGACAAAGCTAACAACAGAGCTGGCTGATCAGCATCTGTTTTTGTCAGATGAACCTCCCCTTCGTGATCACGTTGAGGCTTGCGACAGTCTCGAGCCCAATGCCCCCATATGCCACAATTCTTGCATTTTTCTTTTCTCCTAGGAGTGCCTTCTGAGGTGACCTTGCCAGTGTGCTCTGACTTTCCTCCATTCTTGTTCTTCTGATGAGAGCTTCCTGCTGCTTTGTTGCCACCATGAGCTGACTCAGGAATTAGACGATGCTTGTGTTTTTCCAGCCACTCGTCTTCAGCTAGCAGTAGCTTCCCAGACTTGTCTGTTGTCTCTCCACCCCTTCCGAGCCTGTCTTCAGCAGAACGAAGCCGGCCCACCAGTTCTTCAACAGAAAGGTTGTTGAGATCAAGCAGAGTTTCTATAGATAATGCAATCTGCATATACCTTGCTGGCACCACTCACAAGAATTTCTTCACCACACGAACCTCTTCAACGGCCTCCCCTAGAGTGCGCAGACTGCTTGCCAACCCTGAAATCCTTATGGCAAATTCATCAACCGCTTCACCCTCTTTGAATTCGATGTTCTCGAATTCCTTGAGCAGTTGTTGGGCATTGGCTTCTCTGACACGCTCGTCGCTAATGTGCATGCTGCGCACCGCCTCACAAGCAGCTTTTGCAGTGGGATTCGCCGCGAAGGACAGGTGCATATCAGCTGGAACTCCTCTGAGAATGGCCGCCAACGCCAACCTGTCTTCACGGTGATCCACCTCGTCGGAGACAGCGGCGTGCCATAAGTCTTGCGCCTCAAGATTCACTTGCATCACAAGTGACCATTGGTTGTAGTTTGTGCGTGACAGCACTGGATATACAAGCGAGCTCCCGGACTCCTTCACAACGCGCTCGATCACAACAGGGTTGGACACCATAGTGGTTTCTTCCCCCTTGCTGCCGAACTTTGATGACGAAGACTTGTCATCGACCATGACCCTTCCTCTCCTCTGCTCTTGAGCCTGGCTCTGATCCCACGTGTTAGCACAAGCGACACTGAAGCACGATGATCTACGACCTTGGGACGCGCCGTGATCTCACCGTGGTCACCCCTCGGGCTTGGAACGCGCACGATATGAAGAACAGAGAGAATGAGCTGGGAACAGAGAAGTTTTTCAGGGCTCAGCACACCCTATGAACACACCATGTATTGAAATATATAGACCACTATAATGCGCACACACACACGTATGCTAACTAACTCCCGGCCGCCATGCCATGGCCGTTCACGATCCACATTGCTCGGTCTTCACGTTCACCCGGTCATGCATCTGATCCTACAGACCCGGTTCAGCGCTGAATGTGCGTCCACCCACTGCAAGTCCGTTATTCAACTAACATGCAGCATAAGCTTCAACAAGATTACTCAACATTCTTTATCTGGTTTGGCGCCTGAAAGTACTGGTTGAAGGCGTAGGAGATGTTGCCGCGCACGTGTTAGTGTACTTCATTAGCTTGTGTCGGTGTGAGTTTTACTTTCCTCATTTAAATTAGCCAGTTAAGATCTCCACAAAATAAAGTGGTGGTGACGAACCTGGGAGGCTGTCCAGTGCCGCGCACTTAGTGCATGTGTTTGCATGGATTGCATGTAGGTAGTGGCCAACCGTAGCGCCCGGTTCTTCAGCATCGCAAGCGACACACACCCAGGCGTGGCGTCATGCGCGGGAAAGCAGGAAGTCGAGCGTGCAGGCTGTTGAGCCGAAGTTGTTTTTCCGCATCAGGTGAAATATAAGAAACTAAAAACGGGAGGAAGGGTGCTCAATCTCTCCCAACCAACTCCCTCGCGTGTGTGATCTCGTTCCTCGCGTTGCCGCGCTCGTTATTGGTCGAGCAGGTGTATGTTGGGTCTGTCAATTGGCATCAGAGCCTCGGTTGATCGCCGGAGCATGGAGCATCGATGGCAAGCACATCTGCGGCGCACTCGCGGACTCCTGAGCGCAGGCGCTCTCATCCGCGTCCCCTGAGTCGATCGCCGCCATGGTTGGCGGAACGTTGTGGCCGGAGCGGGAGCCGCACATCTGAGATCATCGTCGAGCGGGTCGTGGAGTGTGTTGCGCCGACTGGAAACTTTTCGGTGTTGACGAAGACCAACTACTATGACTGGGCCGCGCTCATGCGCATCATGCTGCAGGTGAGGGGCCTGTGGGGACGCGGTGATCATGGGTACAACGGACTACACGAAGGACCGCATGGTGTTGGAGGTGATCGCCAACGCGGTGCCACCAGAGCTGATGGGGTCGATCGCGAGCAAACCATCGGCGATGGCGGCGTGCGAATCGTTGGTGCTACGCAACATCGGTGTCGACCGGGTGTGCAAGGCGAAGGCGATTACCCTTGAGTGCGAGTTCAACTCGCTCATGTTAGAGGCCGGTGAATCGATCGACGACTTCGGCACGCACCTTAGTCGGATCACCAACCAACTGGTGGTTCTAGGCTTCGAGTACAAGGAGGAGGAAATTGTGAGGTGATTCCTGGCGGCACTGCCTCCAAAATTCAAGCAGATCGCCACTTCGATCTAGACCTTGTGTGATCTGGACACGATCACAGTTGATGAGCTCATTGGGCGGCTCAAACTCTCGGAGGAGCGGAACAACCACAACAATGGCAAGACGATTGCCAGTCTCAACTTGACGGAGGACGAGCTGGTGGCGCACCTGTCCTCGTGTCTGAAAATGTTGGGAAATGGTGGTGGTGTTCGGTAGAAGGAGTTTTCATCAGGCGGCGGTAAGCGCGGTTGCGGACGTGGAAGAAGCCGCAGCAGCAGCTCTAGTGGTCGCGGTGGTGCTCGTGGTGGCAGCAACACTAGCTATCGCAGTGGCGGAAGCGCCGACCGTGGTAGCGGTGAAGGCAGCAGCGACGTCGCAAAGGATGAATGTCGCTACTGCGGCAAGAAGGGGCATTGGGCCCATGAATGCAAGAAGAAGAAGCGCGACGAGGAGATCCACGCCACGCAAGGCGAAAAGGAAGAGGAGTCCACGCTGCTCATAGCATGCGCGGCTGTGATTGAGCCCGTTGTGGCTCATGCATACCCATCAGCGGTGCAACTGAACGAGGGCAAACTCTTCGTTCAGCTGGGGGAGAATGGTGGCGGTAACGGCGCTCGCTGGATCCTGGATCTAGGGGCGACCAACCATATGACGGAAGCACACACGATGTTCTCTGAGATTGATCCCAGGGTTCACGGCACCGTTCGCTTTGGAGATGGATCGGTGACCAAGATTGAGGGTCGTGGCACGATCTTGATCAAATGCAAGACCGGGGACACAAGGCTCTGACGGGAGTCTACTACATCTCGCGCCTGACGGCGAACATTGTTAGCCTCGGGCAGATGGAGGAGGCGGATACAAGATCATGTTGGAGGATGGCTTCCTCAGGCTGTGGGATCATGCTGACACTTTGGTCGCCAAGGTGAGGCGCGGTGCAAATAGAGTGTAGGTGCTACATCTCGACATCGACTAGCTGGTATGTCTGGCGGCACAAGGTATGAGCCTGGCATGGCGCTGGCATGCGAGGTATGACCACTTGAACTTCCACGGTGTCAGGCGTTTGGCGGAGGGCGACATGGTGTGTGGGCTGCCGCAGATCGACCATGTCGAACAGGTCTGCGACAGTTGCCTTGCCGGGAAGCAGAAACGTGTCACATTCCCATCGGTGTACATGTTTCGCGCAAAGGATAAGTTGGAGCTGGTGCACGGGGATCTTTGTGGTCCTGTGACGCCGGCGACACCGGGCTGCAAGTGGTACTTCTTCCTGTTGGTTGTTGGAAATGAAGGATGAGGCATTGGAGGCGTTCAGCACATTCGAGAGACGAGCTGAGGCTGAGGCGGGAAGGAAGATGGGAAACCTCTGCACTGATCGTGGTGGGGAGTTTACGGGCCGTAGCTTCATCGAGCACTTCTCCCAGCACGGCGTGCAACGACACCTCACAGCCCCCATATGCTGGAGCAGAACGTGGTTGTGGAAAGGCGGAATTAATCGGTGTTGGGCATGGCTCGCTGTATGCTCAAATCCATGTCAATGCCGAGTTGGTTTTGGGGGGGGGCATGCTCACAGAGGTGTTCATCTTGAACCGATCTCCGACCAAAAGCGTTGCCGGGATGACTCCTATGAGGTATGGCACAGAGTCAAGCACTCAGTGAGTTATTTTCGTATTTTTGGCTGTGTTGCGCACGTCAAGCAGGTGAAAGTTGCCTAGAGGGGGTAGGGGTGAATAGGTGAAACACCTGAAATTTGAATTAATAAAAACTAATCAGCAAGCAGAGTGCGGACTAGTCCGATCACAGGAAAGTAGAATGCCAAAGACGGGATTTTTAAGAATTTTTCACTGATATACTTAATGAACTATGAAGTATAATAACCTAGCAATCTAGTGATGAAGTTGCACGAAAAGTAAATAACTTGATCTAGGTGGATCGCAAGATTTGGACAAAGAATGCGAAGAACCCTAAAGTGATCTAACAGAGAGCGAAGGGCAAATTGAGAGAACAAGACACAAGATTTATCCCGTGGTTCAGCTTCACGGAGAAGCCAACGTCCACGTTGAGGAGTCCACAAAAGACCGGGTTGCTCTCAACCCTATCCTCACCAAGCCACCACAAAGGCCGGCTTATTCTTCCACTAAATCACGGGAAATCACAAAGATCCGTGGGGCAACTCACAATCTGAGACTCCCACAAGGTTACAACTCAAAGAGATCACGAAACAACACCCAAATCAACTCAAAATAACGATTCAAAATGAGAAAATCAACCAAGAGCTCAAGTCAAGTCACACCTCTCTCTCTTCTCTTCCAAAATATCACAAACCCTCAAGATTCGCTCTTAGGGCTCAAAGAAATGAATAGAAAGGGGTAGGAGGGCTCTTAGAAGGCAATGGCGGCGCTCGGGATCAAGAGAGGGCCTTGGAAGCCCGGGGATCCTCTTTTATAGGGGTCCCGACAATAAGCTGTTGCCACCAGAAAAAGTGCGGACTAGTCCGGCCTTTGACCCCGGACTAGTGACCAACCACAAAGTCCCCCGCCTCCTTTTGAATTCAAACGGTCACAACACCACGGACTAGTACGTCCAAGAACAGACTAGTCCGATCTCACACATAACCTTTTGTTCACGTTGAGAACGGACAAGTCTGGTCCACCGGACTAGTCCGTCATCAAAGGGCGGACAAGTCCGGCCATCTAGGACTTAGTCCCAGCAGCCACCTCCAAATCCCAAACAGACTAGTCTAACCCACAACGGACTAGGCCGAACTAACATAGAACCTTTTGTTCCGGTCAGAAACGGACTAGTCTGATTAGGCGGACTAGTCCAGTCCCCTAGGGCGGACTAGTCCGGTCCTTCAAGACTTAGTCCCAGAAGGACTCAAACACACTCACCACGGACTAGTCCGTCTCCAAGCGGACAAGTCCAAACTCACACAAGTGCGGCCCTGTTCTTAGGGCTGCCTCAACTGTTCTCTCCAACTAACCTAACTTGGACTAAGAGCTCTTAGATGATTCTCAACACTTTGACACAATGAACACACTCATACTAAAGAGCTAAACTCGACGCAGGGAAATTTAAACTCTAAATTCTACTTTTCAAGTTTTCCCGCCTTTTTCTCCTCTTTTTCCTTTTTGAGTGTATCCAACTTCATCCATCATTTAATCACCTGTACTTACACTTGTAGTGCTCATTAGTCCATTAAGTGTTGTCATTAATCATCAAAACCCATGGGGATTTAGCCTAGATGCACTTTCAGTAGGGAAACAAGCGTCTTGGCAAGCTAGAAGATTGCAGCACCATGATGGTGTTTATTTGGTACGAGCCGGGTTCCAAGGCCTGGAGGTTCTACAACCCGACGACACGGCGCATACACGCGACGCGATCTTTGAAGAAGATCGTGCTTGGAAGTGGTGTGCAGAAGACGTCGGGGATGGTGAGCCATTTCAGGTGGAGTACGTCGTTGCAAGGGGATCGCACGCGGGCGCAGGCCGGCCGGCGTGGCCAGAATCGCCCCCACATGATCCTGTGGTGAATTCCCCAGCGAGATCTCCATCAAGCAGTGTGGCAATGCCCATGTTCGGGTTTGATCCGCACACACCTCCGGGTTCCGGAGGCACCCGGAGCGGTCGAGCATGTGTCACCACCTGATGACACACCCGACGTTGATGAAGATGTCGATGGTGCTCCACTCTGTTATAGGACAATGGCTGACTTACTGGGCACGACACCACAATGAGGTACAGCTGACACTCAGCTCAGGGAAGAGTTGTTAGCAGCGATCAGTGATGAGACGGACACTCTTGAAGAAGCATTGTACAGACCCACCTCTCTCGGGGCCCACTTGTGCATCCCGTACCAATTCCTGGATCAGTAGTTGGTACACACAACATAATGTATCGAGTTCCATACATTGAATTATTATCAACAGAACCATTATGGTCTTACAAACAAGTCTTACGTTACAATCCATGGGCCTCGCTGGGCCACTAAAAATAGAAATACAATGTCGAACTACAGCGGAATGGGTGACACCCAGCCCTCAGGCAGCCTTGGGCGCAGGACTAGACCTTATGAGTGGTTTAGGCCCAATCTTCTGAAAGGTAGGTCGATTGAGGTGGAGAACTCGACGTTGATGATCCGCGGCACTCGAGCAGTTCGAACACCCCTGCAATCACTACACCACTACTCCGTTGGTTATCAACCGTGCAGCACACGCTTGAACTCGCCAAGAAGGCTAATCCCTGCAGGTGCAACCGAGAACACGAGCAAGAACATAGAAGATGTGATATGAAAATCACGAAGTTGGGGTTTCACACAAACCGTAGAGCGGCGGCTGTCTATTTAAGTAAAACGCACCAAAAATGGCCGACAGCTGCAGTATTTAAAGGCTAGGGTATGACCATAAGACCTTTAGACGCGTCCCTAATGGACTCATACGGGATACAAGGCCCAAAAGCCCAATACGGTGGTGCAACACCGGACAGAACTCCTAATTCAACTTGTTTCGACAAATCCCAACGACTTCCGGCGAATTTTAATGTGGAACCAGAACCATTGGAAAGTTTATCTTCTCATCTTTCCATGCATATGTAGAACGTCAAAAACGGAGTCCGTATGCATCCTGTGCGTCCGTTTTAAGATATACTGCTCCTGGACTCCGAGTTGAACTCGAGTCCGAGTTGGTGACTGTTTACATCAACTTGTGGACGTCCCATATGATTCTCCACGTCCCCAAATCCTCCTCCCTTTACTTGTTGATTATTCCCATGGTTCCTAATAACAATTAATTCATTCAATAGCAATCCATTCTCAAAATCACATGGGTAGGAAGTTAGGAACGAGTTCACCTGCTGATTAGTAACCGTGCTCGTCCTCTTGTGATTAGTCCTTGTATATCAGTGTGAGTATCCACTGTTGTGATGTCCTCATCATCCTCTCCCTCTTGAATCGGAGTCGTCCTCGACTCAAGATCATCTTCTTTACCCAAGTATGATCGTAAATCTGAAATGTTAAATGTGGGACTAACCCCAAAATCGGGAGGCAACTCAAGCTTATATGCATTGTCATTGATCTTTTCAACAATCTTAAAAGGACCATCAGCTCGTGCGATAAGTTTAGATTTTCTCAAGTGAGGGAATTGTTCTTTTCTCAAATGTAGCCATACCAAGTCCCCTGGTTCATGTTTTACTTTATTTCTACCTTTACTACCAGAAATGCTATACTTCTCATTCATCCGTTCAATATTTTTCTTTGTAGTTTCATACATCTTAAGAATGAATTCAGATCGTTGTGTAGCATCCAAATTTATAGTTTCAGAAGGAGGCAAAGGTAATAAATCAATAGGAGCACGCGGATTGAAACCATACACTACCTGGAATGGGCTTACGTTTGTACTAGAGTGAACTGACCTGTTGTAAGCAAATTCTATATGTGGTAAACAATCCTCACAACCCTTTAATTTTTTTTTAAAACAGCACGCAACATAGTGGATAGAGTACGATTTACTACCTCAGTTTGTCCATCGGTTTGTGGGTGACATGTGGTTGAAAACAGCAGCTTGGTTCCCAATTTATACCACAAAGTTCTCCAAAAATGACTTCAAAATTTTGCATCACGATAAAAAACAATGGTATTTGGTACACCATGTAAATGAATAATTTCCGTCATAAACAAATCAGCAATGTGTGAGGCATTATCATTCTTATGACAAGGTATAAAATGTGCCATTTTGGAGAAACGATCAACAACCACAAAAATACTATCCCTCCCCCTCTTAGTCCTAGGCAATCCCAAAACAAAATCCATGAAAATATCCTGCCAAGGTAAACTAGGAACAGGAAGAGGCATATAAAGACCATGTGGGTTAAGTCGAGACTTAGCTTTATTGCAAGTAGTGCATCGTGACACGTAGCGCTCGACATCACGTCTCATCTTTGGCCAAAATAAGTGTGTGGCCAGCACGTTCTCCGTTTTCTTCACTCCAAAATGTCCCATCAAACCTCCTCCATGTGCTTCCTGCAAAAGTAATAGGCGAACGGAACTAGCAGTAACACATAGCTTGTTAGCACGATAGAGGAGGCCCTCCCGTAGTATATATTTATTCCATGTTCTTCCTTCTCTATAATTTTCAAAGGCATCTTTGAAGTCCAAATCAATAGGATATAATCCTTTTATTGTTTCTAAACCAAATATTTTATGATCAAGTTGGGACAACATGGTGTAACGTCTAGATAATGTATCTGCAATAACATTCTCCTTCCCTTTCTTATGCTTAATGATGTATGGAAATGATTCTATGAACTCAATCCATTTAGCATGTCGTTTATTCAGATTGTTTTGGCACATAAGATACTTCAAAGATTCATGATCGGAATGTATGACGAACTCCTTAGACCAAAGGTAATGTTGCCAAGTTTGTAGAACTGGCACTAAGGCATACAATTCCTTATCATAAGTAGAATAATTCAGAGATGGACCATATAATTTTTCACTAAAAAATGCAACGGGTTTACCTCCTTGTATGAGAACACCTCTAATACCAATGTCGCTTGCATCACATTCTAGCTTAAATGTCTTGTCAAAATCAGGAAGTTATAGCAATGGTGCTTGTGTAAGCTTTGATTTGAGAACATCAAAAGCTTGTTGCTGTTGTTTGCCCCATCGAAACTGCACTCCCTTCTTCGACAGTTCATGGAGAGGTGCTGCAATGGTGCTGAAATCCCGCACAAAGCGTCAATAAAAACCTGCAAGACCAAGAAAACTACGCATCTGCATGACGGTCGATGGAGTTGGCCAGCTAGTGATCACCACAATTTTTGACTCATCCATCTCAATTCCCTGCGATGAAACGACATATCCAAGAAACAAAACTCGATTGGTGCAAAAGACACACTTTTTGAGGTTACCAAACAAACAAGCATCTCTCAAGACACTGAAAACAGCACGTACATGATTAAGATGTTCATCATATGACTTGCTGTAAATGAGGATATCATCGAAGTAAACCACCACAAATTTTCCAATAAAAGCACGTAAAACCTCGTTCATTAATCGCATAAAAGTGCTAGGTGCATTAGTTAAACCAAAAGACATTACTAACCACTCATAAAGTCCAAACTTGGTTTTAAATGCAGTTTTCCATTCATCTCCTAGTGCCATTCTAATTTGGTGGTAACCACTACGCAAGTCAATTTTTGTGAAAATAATAGTACCACTCAATTCATCAAGCATGTCATCTAATCGAGAAATAGGATAACGATATCGAATGGTGATGTTATTAATCGCTCTATAATCAACACACATGCGGCAGCTACCATCTTTCTTAGGAACCAAAAGAAAGGAACAAAACAAGGACTAAGCCTTTCACGAATATACCCATGGTTCAAAAGATCTTGAACTTGTCGCTGAATTTCCCTTGTCTCTTCTGCATTCGCCCTGTACGCCGCACGATTTGGCAAACTTGCCCTGGAATCAAGTCGATCTTATGCTCAATGCCCCTCATAGGTGGTAATCCAGGGGTATCTCGGGGGGAAACACATCCGCAAAATCCTGCAAAAGGATAGCAACAGCAGGTGGCAATGCAATGGACACTTCATAAATTGAAAACATGGCTTCTTTGCATACTAAAGCGTAGTACATCCTCTTGGTATTTAATAAATCAGCAAGGTCAGATTTAGTTGTGAGCAACGAAGGTGATTTTAACTTAATTACGTGCTGTTTTTAGAGTCTAGTGATTTTGTTGCCTTATCATCACGTGTTTTACTTTTCTCAAAATGTACAATTTCAGCAGGAGTCATAGGAAGCAAAGTGATTTTCTTTCCTTTATGCATCAGAGTATATTTATTACTTCTACTATGATGGATAGCATCCGTATCAAATTCCCAAGGACGTCCCAACAAAAGAGAACAAGCATCCATAGGTACGACATCAAAATCAGCAAAATCATGGTAAGAACCAACCAAAAAATGTACCCTCGCTGTTTGTGTTACCCTAACCTTATCGCTGTTGTTGAACCACTGAATGTGGTATGGATGAGGGTGTGCTCTTGTTGTCAACTCAAGTTTCTTGACCACATCCGTGTTCACCAAGTTGTTGCAGCTGCCTTTATCAATTATAGTGTGCATGTGGCAGTACTTGACGATGAGAAACATGTGAAAAAGATTGTGTCGTTGTAGCTTGTCATCCGCCTCAACTTTGGAGCTCAAAGCACGCTGCACAATTATGCTTCTATAATTTTCCGTTGCTGCGGTACCAAGTACCTCTTCATCTATGCTATAGTGGTCATCTTTTGGTCCTGCAACGTTAGTAGCAAGAGAATATTCATCTTCAACATCCGAAGTACTATCATACCCGCCATCATCTCGTGCTATGTATGCTCGTTTGCTAGGGCAATCTTTCATCACATGACCAACTCCCTGGCATCGGTGACACTTAATGTTGGAAGTTCGACTTATGAAAGGAGTGGAAGACGTAGGCTTGAATGGTGTCGTCTTGCTGCCCTCCAGCGCGCGAGGAAATGGAGCAGTAGATGAAGTTCGTTGGCCACCATTGGATGGTGTAGTGGCAGTAGGAAAACTCGAAGATGGTGCTGTTTTGGATGGTGTAGATGTCGAACACGGTGTAAATGTGCTCCTCATACGTTGGTGCTGCTGCTGTTGCCGGCCCTGCAATTCTTTTTCTGCCAACATAGCCAGCTGAAATAATCTGTTAACAGTATCATATTCCTTATAATCAACAATGTTTTGAATTTCACGCCTCAACCCCCTATAAAAACGAGCTATTTTATCATCCATGTCCTCTACTACTACACAACGCAACATACCCTTTTGTAACTCTTGATAATACTCCTCTACGGACAAGCTACCTTGGTCTAAGCGCTGCAATTTTTTGCGAAGGTCCCGCTGAAAGGAAGGAGGAACAAAACAAATACACATAGCGTCCTTTAATCTATCCCATGTTGGAGGATCAGTTCTAGTTATAACAAGTTCATTCCATCATATGATAGCAAAATCCTTAAACTCACTAGTGGCTTGACGAACTCTATGTTGTTCAGGAACAAGGTGGGCATTAAATTTCTGCTCTACTGTCATCTCTCAATCAAGATATGCCTCGACATCATAAGTACCAGAAAAAGAGGGTATAGTAAATTTGACTTTAGCAAAAGGATCATCAAGAGGGCGATTAAAATTGTTATGACGATCATTGTAACTATAACGATTATTACCTCCCATACCTCGTAGATAACGTGGAAGTCGTGGTTGATTGTTATGATCTTCCATATTATAAGCATCGTCTTCACGATCTTCAGCGAGAGGCAGCTGTGCCTCAAGAGTATCCATCCGAACAACAAGATCAGCAAGTTGGCGATTCAAGGTCGTCAATGACGCCTCTGTTGATGCTTGGGTTTTGGTGAACGTATCTGTCATTTTCCTCATCATGTCATGCAACTCAGCATGTTGAACACATTCGTCATCTCTTTTATCTTCTGCCATTGTTAGTAGTAAATAAAAGACAACAAAAAGATGTTATCCCTATCAACTACGAAGGATAGTGACAATGTGAAAAGTGGAAGGAAGGAAACAATCTCTCTCTCTCTCTCTCTCTCTTTCTCTCTCTCTCTCTCTCTCTCAAGCGTATTACCACGTTCTTACAAGTGTTCTTACCGACACAGCAGGTGGTAAACGGTGGACGGTGAGAACCAATGAAGCGTGGAGTGATTGGAAAGGTACCTGTTCTGCTCAAGAGGAAAAGTGGAGCTTGAATGACACAATATAGTGGCTATAAGCAAAGAAAATCGTTAACAAAAAACCAAAGTTGAATAAGTATTCAATGTAGAAACTGTTGCTGGTTAACAAGTGTTCTAGGTCTAGCACAACACAAGGCGGTAGAGAGGCAAATAGAAGATCAGGAAGGTATAAGCAATAAGTACAACACAAGTGTATAGGCCAACTATTTCAAGTGTGTGCTGTTAATGCTTTAATATCTGTGCTCTCTTCACTAATTTTTTTATAATTTTCTGATATTTTTTGTTTACTTGAGAGCACAAAAATAGGAAGCACACAACTTTGCAGCTCAATTGGATGTAAGATGTGGCCTATAGAAAATTAGGAAGATTCTTTAAAATTTGTGCTGAAACTTCGGAGGCCGGATAGTCTATCTTCCGAGGGGAATTTGGCCAAACAAATTTCACCAAACACGGCAAAGCCGTGGTGAATCGGTTGCGAAATTTCTAGTAGATCAATTTGAAAAAAATCGCCCAATTTTGAGTTCGTATGCAAAAGTTATGGCCGTTTTAAGGTAGGCTACCCGAGTTACTGTTTTTTATGTTAATTCAAACTCAGTTTTGAAAAAGATCTCGCAATAGGATGTGAAAAACAATCAGAATTTAGCAATGACGGCTGATGGGATGTTGTGTGATGAATCAAGGAGGACTGGCACAATGGTTTGTCACCTGTTCCAGGGCTGGCGATGCGGGAGTTCACGCAAGGCGGCTAGCTAGGGCAAACCGATGATCTTGGTGGCTCGGTTTGTTGTTTAGGGATTGTGGAATAGGTGAGCAGCAAGAAAAACAAGGAAGAAAAAAATGATAACTGCGACCCAAAAACACAAAGTTAAACCAGCAACAAGACTCGACCACACGAATGCAAACTGAAAAACGAAAACTTGCAGACACTATAGTCTAGGAATCGGTAACACGATATGTTTTTTTTGTGGCTTTTTCTGTGGACTCTAGGTATGAAAAACAAAAACTAATCTAGTGGGAAATCAAAGTACCTCACGGGCAACCTGAAATCTGATACCAAATGATGAGTGGTTTAGGCCCGATCTTCCGAAAGGTAGGTCTATTGAGGTGGAGAACTCGACGTTGATGATCCGCGGCACTCGAGCAGTTCAAACACCCCTGCAATCACTACACCACTGCTCTGTTGGTTATCAACCGTGCAGCACACGCTTGACCTCGCCAAGAAGGCTAATCCCTGCAGGTGCAACCGAGAACACGAGCAAGAACGTAGAAGATGTGATCTGAAAATCACGAAGTTGGGGTTTCACACAAACCATAGAGCGGCAGCTATTTATCTAAGCAAAACCCACCAAATATGGCGGGCTTCTGCAGTATTTAAAGGCTAGGGTTCGACCATAAGACCTTTAGACGCGTCCCTAATGGACTCATACGGGATACAAGGCCCAAAAGCCCAATACGGTGGTGCAACACCGGACAGAACTCTCAATTCAAATTATTTCGACAACTCCCAACGACTTCCGGTGAATTTTAATGTGGTACCAGAACCATTGGAAAGTTTATCTTCTCATCTTTCCATGCATATGTAGGACGTCAAAAACGGAGTCCGTATGCATCCTGGGCGTCTGTTTTAAGATGTACTGCTGCTGGACTCCGAGTTGAACTCGAGTCCGAGTTGGTGACTGTTTCCATCAACTTGTGGACGTCCCATATGATTCTCCACGTCCCCAAATCCTCCTCCTTTTACTTGTTGATCATGTCCATGGTTCCTAATAACAATTAAATCATTCAATAGCAATCCATTCTCAAAATCACATGGTAGGAAGTTAGGAACGAGTTCACCTGCTAATTTAGTAACCGTGCTCGTCCTCTTGTGATTGGTCCTTGTATATCAATGTGAGTATCCACTGTTGTGATGTCCTCATCAAGACCTACTCGTCATGAATCATGCTTCGTCTTCTTCTTCCCTTTCCCCCTCTGCTTCTGAGGGTTGTGAAGAAAGCAAGAGTGAGTACGGAAGGTACTCAGCAAACCCTAACATTACTCAAGGGGATGTGTTTCATGCAAGGGGGTCGTAGCAAGGCAGGGCTATACGGCTTAGAGCTGCCAAAAAGCATTCATGCAGGGTCGCTTTTGAAAGAAGGTTTTGCAAAGCAAAAGAAGGTAACCGTATCCTGATTTTAGTTGGTGGGACCTAGGGGACATGAACTCCATCCCGCCAGTTCCCTAAGTTTTATTAGAATGCTCATGCCCCATGGCTTTACTAGTTCCGGCACACAGCAGTAATATCCAAAACACGGCAAACACTACCACCCAACTACATCAAGGAAACATACTAAGACTAATCAACCGAAGCTCAGAACATAGTGTGTCAAGACCGTGACAACGGTTATCTGAATTTTAATACTCTGCAGAGGTGTATACTTTACCCACAGATCATGCTCTCCTAGCAATGGAGTACCGTAACATTCACCTCATCTTCTCCCAGACAGATCACGGGTGATGACTCCCCCGTGTCTTTTCTTGGTCTCCCGTGCCCTACTGGCCGCCAGATGGCTCATGTTGAAGTCCCCAAGGAGGTAGAGGGAGTCCTTCCCACACATGTTCTGTGGTTGTATGAAATCACTATGATGAGGTCATATGAACCGGTCCTTAAGTTTGTGAAGCGGCTCCATCAATGTCCACGACAGGTGGACTACACCGAAGCACACACTACTCTTTCACCATATCCCGCCTCAACCATTCCTTTTTCCCACTTCACCCTACACCAGTTGTACGGCACAATTTCCCCAACCCATCTCCTAACTCACACCACGAAGACACCTTTCAACACTTTTCGTAAATTTGATGAATAGTTGCCGTGAGTTGCGATGCGAACATTGCAGGGTCCCTAAGCATTCTACTTTCAAGGAGACACACACGTCATCACATTATAGTGCGATGACGGGGCCTTAGGGCATCAAGGAGGTAAGTTAACAAGGTCAAGGAGGGGTTCGTGGTACTTCACATGTCAAGCACGTGACTATCACCTTGCAAGTATTATAGCCTTGGATGGCGAGAGACAGTATGCTACTTGCTAGTGTAACGGCTAAACGACGTTATCGAGCTAGGTTAACTGAGGAGCAAGTAACCACCATCAATAACAACGCATCATCACGATGTTATGAAACCATCGTGTTGGCTAGACTACTTACACGGAGAAGCGACCACTAGTCAAGTGGGTCTTAGCTCCTCAACGTTTAAAAGTAATCACAGAAAAACATGCATATTAAAGCAGGCTATCAGGGCAATTTTGCAAATTTATAGGAACAATCATGATCAAGGAGGTTAGAGATTGCCTTCACCGACTTCTAGAAGTTCTTCGTAATCTGGGTCTTCAGGTTTCGTAGAACTCCTCGTTTGCTACAATACGTAGCTTTTACGAATAAGAGCTAAGCCCGAGGTAACCCAAGAAATTCAAACAAAACTATAGAAATATCAATACTGATAATTTTTGGAGAATTGTTGGTGAAGAGATTATTTATTTTAAAGCTTATAAGTGATTTTCCCTTAGTTTATGGTTATTTAAATGATTTCTAGAAGGTTTTGGTTATATTCTCACTTCCAATGACTTTTTTAGACAAGTATTACTTATATTTTATTCTAGAGATCAAATGTTATTTACTAGGAAGTTTTTGGTGAAGTTTTAGATAATTATTTGTATGAGTGTTACTTAATCTAGAGCCTCATCGTAAGTTCTCTTATATTTTAACTAATTAAATGATTTATAGCAAGATATAGTTAATTCATAAGTTTTACACAGTTTAACTCGGCATCTACCCACTTCTATTATGTTTTAGAAAATAAATACCATTGTTAGAGAATTTTTTGTATTTTTCTGTACTAAGGAATGTATTCCTTAAAATTCTAGGTACTCTTAGGAGTGGACTTAGTGTTTCTATGTGGTTCTAGTGGCTGACAAGTGGGCTAGGGGCCCCAGTTTGTGTGTGTGTTTGTAGTGTAGGTGGACCAAGTCTACAGGGCTGATTCCCTCTAGTTCTTGCAAACCGGAGTGAGGTGGCAGCAATGTGGCCGTTGACTGGGCTGCCACATGGGTCAGGCTGCCGAGGTGGTTTCCACCTCAGTTGCCACGTGCACAAAGGGTTTTTCCGGCTGAGTTGGCGCTGATGGGGCTCACACCCGTGCACGCTCTCTAATGTGGCGCCCCGCTGGTCTGCCACATTGGCGCTTGGGCGACACCCTTGGCCGGAGCACGCCGGCGCGGCGGCGGGTCGCCGGAAGTTGGACGGAACCCAAACCCTAGCCGCTGGTGGGGGACCCCAGGCAAGTCGAGCCTCTAGACGACATGTGAAACGTGTTGGGAGTGGTCCCTGACGGTGGGGGTCACCGGAGCGCCGCCGGTGGTTCGCCGAAGTTAGCGGCGGCGATGCTCAATGGTGGCGTGTGTGTGGCCGTTTTCTACCGGTTTTACAACGCTCTACATGTACACAGGGATGGCGGGAACATTTCATAGGGTTCTGTGGAGCTAGGGACAGCTTTGGTGGTGGTGCGCAGCCGTGAAGCCCCTTTGAAGCGCCGACGAGACCCTGCCGTAGATGCCGGCGGCGGTGGTGCCCATGGGTCATGGCATGTGTGTGTGTTTTTCTTTGAGCTAGGTGGCCGAGCATGTGAGGATGAGGGTTTGGGTGCACCTGGTGAGCTTGGCCAGGCTGATGTGGCCTCCATGGCTGCCGGCAGCCGGCCAAGGAGGCAGGCTCGTCGGTGTTCCATTGAGCGTGTGTGTGCGTGCTTGTTTTCCCTGTTTCGAATGGCTGAGAAGGCACGCGGGGGTGCAAGGGTCAGTTTAGCGGCCTCAGCCGGTCTGGGTGCCCTACGGTGGCCAGCGATGGTAAGTGGCGGCAAGGGCGGTGGCCCGACGGCTGTGGACAGGAAAATGCGCGTGGATGGAGCTTTTCTCGGGATAGGACGCCGGGCACGTGCACAGAAGCATGCGGGTGTGTTTGGCGCAGTTGGCTAGGCCTGAACAGCCCTTGTGGCGGCGGGCGACAAGCCGTGGCGGCGACCCTCGCCGGCGACTCGCGTTCCCGCGAGTGCGTGTGGTTTTTCCCTTGGCAAGGATGTCGGTTACGCTCTATCGTGTGTGTGTGTGTGCATTTGGACACCTTGGCCGAGCCATGGCGCGGTCTGCGGAGGCCGGCGCCTTTGAGGGCGGTGGTGCACTCGCGACACGCCGAGGGGGGTTGCTTCGTTGCTTCGGGGTCCAAACCAACGCGAGAGATAGGTTTGCTAGGTGCTCAAGCTGCTCCGCAAGGGAGGAACCAAGGAGTGGGGACTCATCGGAGCAAGACGACGGTGGCGGCCAGAGTTGGGGAAGAAAAACGAAAACACCGAATTACTTGCTGGAATTAGCCGGTCAGAGCTCAAATGGTCTCGTTGGAGCTCGAGGAAGGTCATGCGCGCCTTTGGGGTCGAAGGGGGGCCGTTTTATAACCGGCCGAGGCGGTTCCGCGGCGAGGCGCGGGCAGTGCGAGGTTAAGGCGGCCGGATTTTGGGGAGGAAATGCGGCGGGCGACGGGACAGGCGGCGCACGTTGATGGGACGACGGGGTGTCCTTTCGCTGGATTTCCGGCGGCGTGTTTCCTTGCGGCGGTGCGGCGGTTCTCACGCAGCAAATAAGGGGTGGTCGGCCTGAGCTTGAAGGAGGCGGTCAATTCTTGGGCCGGGCCAGGCTGCGCGCAAGGAAAGGGAGAGAGGAGGGAAAAAGAGCTGGGCCGGCTGGGGAAGGGTTGGGGTGCACCAAAGAAATGAAGGGGAAGGGAGTTGGGCTCTACCCAGAGAGAGTGAGAGTTTAATTATTTTTCTGATTCTGATTTTAAATAGGGGTTTGAAGTGACTTGTATCCAATAGTTTGTGAGTTATTTGAGTTAATGTTCTCATATGATTTAGCTTATGGCTTTATATTATTGTTTCATATATATATATATATATATATATATAAGTGTGTATATGTATGTATGTATGTATGTATGTATGTATGTATGTATGTATGTATGTATGTATGTATGTATGTATGTATGTATGTATGTATGTATGTATGTATGTATGTATGTATGTATGTATGTATGTATGTATGTATGTATGTATGTATGTATGTATGTATGTATGTATGTATGTATGTATGTATGTATGTATGTATGTATGTATGTATGTATGTATGTATGTATGTATGTATGTATGTATGTATGTATGTATGTATGTATGTATGTATGTATGTATGTATGTATGTATGTATGTATGTATGTATGTATGTATGTATGTATGTATGTATGTATGTATGCATGTATGTATGTATGTGTGGAGATACATATGCCATTCGAGTTCCTATTTCTTGATTTATTTGCAGCATTTGTATTAAAGTACCACATATATGTGTATATACACCCACAACCACTTGGTCACTTAACCCGTTCGTTTTAATTCACTATTTACCTGGTGATATACAAATATATGACACTTGCTAATATTTCAATTTCTGAATTTAAATTGCTGCTATTAGGTTTTGTTTTGTATGTATTTGTCGATTTTTCATTCTTGACAAGCTCGCTTGCACTAAATTTTATAGTTGAGTTTTGTTTGCAGTGGCTAGTATATATACATATATATGTATACACATACGTCACCATTAACTCTCTTTCGACTTTGGTTATTAAGACATAGTAAATGGTTCGAATTGCACTGGCGTGTATATTGTTTTTAAGTTAGTTTTGGTTCAAGATTCGATTTCATACTCTTGTTTATTGTTTAATGTGGTGAGTCTCTATGGATGACAAGCACATATACACGCATATATACGCCTCAACTTTTATTAGAAATTAATATATGCTCTAGATCTTATTAATATCTTGATTTTGATCTATTTCTTTTGGTTTCAAAAATTTGGGCTGTGACAGATCTACCCCACTTAAATTGAATCTCGTCCTCTAGATTCTGATAGTTCCTTTTAACAGCTTGAGAAACCTAGTGTCTCTGCCTGCGACATCTCTAACAATTTCTCGAAAATGAGTCTAGGTATTCATGTTTCACTAGTACTTCCTGTCTAGGGGTGTAGCTTCCAAACCACACACAGTAGGTTCCATTTTGCGCCTACATGGTTGGCAGATGACTGTTGTTGCATCCTGATTTGCTGTGACGGCCCGTTGGTTTGTACGTGATGTTCTTTCCTTGACGGGGTGCCAACCAATCTGCTAAACTGGTAGTGGTATGCCATATGACTGAACCATTAGGTCCGCTAACAGCTCTACCCCACTTAAATAGGTTTTAACTCCTATGTGCTCAAACTGATAGTCGCTATTATTTATATGATTACCAGCATGTGGTTTTTTGTGTAAAATCCCAAGAAAAGGGACTTGCAAAAACTTTTCTTCACCTCACAACACCACAGTTTTTATTGTGGACACCTTAGGAAATGTTGTGAAGAGCAAGTAACCTCCATCAAAAGAATGATTAGAGGGGAAGCCTTCACTTTCACAAAGTAGGGTTTCTACACATGAACATGAGAGGTGGAGCTCACCCCTAGAATTTAAAAAGTCTTGGGAAGGTTCAGTCCAAAGCTCATGCAAATTCAACACTTTTTGAGGCACTTTTGGGTTATTTCAAAAGGAGGCCAATTTGAATGTAAATTCAAATTGCAGCAACTTTCATCACCCAAATTCAAAAGTTAGCTCCATATCTATGCTCAGCACATTTTTCTGAGTAAACCCACCAATTTTCATCTCCATTGGAGCTCATCTTGTCAAGAGCTAAATTTGCAAGAATTCAAAACTGAATTTGAATTTCAGTTTAAATATGAAGCACATTTAACCAAACAAAGTTTGAATTTGAGAATTCAAATTCAAACAAAGACTTGGGAGCTAAGTCTCACATTCAATTGTGAGTATCTGGTGGGATAATTAACAAAAACAGAAAAGAAATATTAGGGAAAAAGGAGAAAGGGGGAGGCCCACAGGTCAGTGGCACACAGGAGGGGCAGTCGGTTGCTGCAGCCGACCCCGACTTCGCGCGCAAGCCGGGGAACGGCGGCGAGCCACCGAGGCAGCAATCAGCCACCTCACGGTGCCAAACCGCGGCTTAAAGGCCAGCGCACAGCCCACGCCGCCTTCCTCCTGCTTTCCAAACGAGAAACCCCCCTACCGAGCTCCTTCCTCGTTTCCGCGCGAGCACAGAAACGCCGCCCTCTCTGATCGCCGGCGTTCGGCCAGCACAGGCGTGCTCGTGCCCGACGAGCCACACAAGAAAGGACCGCCTTAAGGTGCTGATTCTTCTAGTCCCTACCGTTCTTCATTTCATGGGTTGTCGAGGGAGTATTTCGCCGGGAAAGCTTCGGGTGTCTTGAGACCGAGCTCCCACAAAATCCCAAAATTCGTGGGGGTTAGCTCATCACCGGGCAAACCGAGTCATGCACACGCTCTATACACGGCCACGACCACCTAGGATCAAAAACCAGTAAAAACCGTGGGCTAGGTTGACGGTTCTTTGAAGTTTTCTGAAGCACAGCCGATATCCGGCCTAGGTCGCCGGTGAGGTCATAGTTACCGCCGTTTTCACGAGGATCGGTGTCCATGTCCGTGACCAGCAGGTGTCAGCGGAGCTCCCCGAGCAAACCGCATCGAAAAAGGTGCGTGGGATGCTGAGTTGGACGTCGCCGGTGAGCTCCCGGCCGCTGTTGCCGCCGGGAGCACTGTTCCGGTGGTTGTCAAGTTCTGGGGAGGGCACCACCGTGTTCCTCAGGCCGAGATAGGCACTGGCGGCGAGATTCAGCAAGCTCCGAGGACCGGAATCCGTCTCCGGCGAGAGCTCCGGCGAGCTCGTCGGCGGGATCGCGCGGGTGGCCGGAGGAGGACGAAGGGGTAGGCCCCACGCGTCAGCGGCTGGAAATAAAGGGGTGGGATTCTCTGTGGTCCGGGATCCAGTGCGGCCGCGCGGGAAGGAGTCTGTGGCCCCGTGGGGCTCGGATCCAGCGGTCGACACGTGTACGTGGACCCACCCGCAGGATTTAAACATTTCTGGAATTTCCAGTTTTAGTGCAAACTTTAGAACCCCATAACTTTTGCTAGGAAGCTCCAAATTTAGTGATTCAAATTGGGTTGGATTCATCTTGCCTCGCTCTGTCCAGATATACAACCCAATTTGTATGAAACCCATTAATTAATTCTGGAAAATTCTTTAAAGCTTCTCAGGAAAAGAATTTTAGAGGGAGTTTGGTTCATCCAAAAATCCCCAAATTTTGCCATAATGTTTTTAGGACATTAGTAAACCCCTGTAAAAGTTTCAGACCATTTGGAGTTGATTTGGTCAGAGCAATTCAAATTGGAAGTTGCTGTGTTCATTTGAATACAGAAACATTTTCAGAGAATTTCCAAAACTTGGAAATTCAGTTCTGGGCAATTCTTAACCCCAAAAATGTTAGGAAAATTCAGGCAAACTCTATGAGCTATAATTGAAATTGTAGTTCATTAAGTTGAGCATGAACAGGGGTATTACCTCAGAATAAAATTCTTCCTTGCTGATTTGCCAAGAGAATTATTCTGAGCAAACCACTCCATGAAAAGTGCTAATGTTTGGTCCAGAGAGTTTCCTTGTGACAAGGAACTCACACAAAAATTCTCAGCTCCATTGGACCTCTAGATCACCCCTGTCCTGTTTAACCACTTAAGGGATTAATATGGAAAAGGGGGAAAACCACTTAGCATTTAACCACGTGATTAAGTCCAAGCCAAACCACCAACACCAGTTCATATTTAAATTCTTAAACAAAGTTCCAGGTGTTAGAGGCTGGTTATTAGAACTAATAGTAGAAGTCTTACTCTAAAACTCATATTTGCATCTAAATTAACATGTAGTATTTCATTAACGTGTAGCCGTTGAAGAAGAGACTCCGGAAGTGCTGGACTTCCTTCTTCCGGACGAGGAACTAACTACTGACCAGCAGCAACAAGGCAAGCCCCGGTTTGCATTAACCCTTTTATAAGTTTTACTTTGTTTACATGTGTCATATGAAGTATGTATGTGCACTAGGTATAGGATGAATGAAACCCCACTTGCATAACCAAAGGTTCCTAAAAGAGTGAGGGTAGTGTCAAGGACCTCGAGTAGACAGGCTATGCTTAATGAGTCATAGGAATTCGGTACAAGTCGAGTAGTTGGAATCTACTCGCGAGATAGGCTGGGGACACACGGGTTCGGTTGAGTGATGTGAGATCACTATAGTAATGAAAATGAGACTAGGCAGGGGCTAGGGCGCAGCAAGAGGGAGTCTTGTGTGCGCAGCCCTGCCCGTGTCGATTGAGGACCGATCCGTGTGCGGCCCTGCTGAACAAGTATTGAATGTACCGAAGGCATATCGGATACATGGGCCCCGATAAACCGATGTAGCCTAAACCTCCGGGCGTCGAGGCATAGCACACCGATTTATAGGTGTAGGTTGAGGGCAGCAAGGTGGAAATCTGCCAACGGGCATAGAGAGATGCTCCGTGTGGGGAACCTCCTGCTCGTTTCGGTGCGACCGGTTCGATGTTTGGGCTGTTGGGTGAAAGGTTGTCCCGTATGACATCGAGTGAGCGTGCTGCGCAGCTCCACGGGTGGGCGTACGTGACGTGCTCTTTGGGTTTTCCCTGCAGGTGTATATCGAGTCGATTCGCCGTCCCTCGCGGTGACGAGTACCGCTTGTTCACTGCGTCGTAACGTAGGCTAATGGATGAAATATGTTGATTCAATGATGCTGATTGATATAATTGTATTGCTACATGTGTGCCACCAAATACTGCTTACTAAATTTCAGATTTCATGAACTGTTAACTTGTTGCTAAAAGATGAACTAAGGATGAACTTGTAGGCGTGTCGTTTTGCTGAAATGTTACTAACCTATGCCTTGGTATACCTCATGTAGAGTTTCATGCTTAGGTGAGTCGGTTAAGCCTTGCTGAGCCTTCGTGCTCATGGTTGCTGCTTAAGTGTTTTTCAGGTGAGGAGCCACCCACGGACTCGGAGTACGAGTCCACCGGCGAGGGTTACCCTCCGTCGGGGACCACGGCTGAGTGGGAGCCGTACACGCCGCGCTGAGCTGAGGAGTGCAGCTAGTGTGGGTTGCCCTAGGGCTGGGCAACCAACTTTTGCTAGATAGGCGGGCGTGAGTTGTGTAGTGTAGACTTCCACTGTGTAACATAAACAATAGTTGTAACTGAAGTTTGTACCTGTTTGTACAGTTTCAGTTGTTTTTCCCATGTAATATATTATGTTCTTATGACGTGTGCTGTCGGGTGTCGCATCGCGTGGCACCACCCTCTGCGATCCTGGATGAGCGGATTCCGGTCCGCCACATTTTGGGCTTCTAGCAAGGCGTTTGTAGAAGTAGCTTCGAGGTGATAAAGGAGGTAAAGCTCTAAGTTAAACCGGTCTGCGACAAGGGTGGGGTTTGGCTAGTTACCAATCGGCTGGATCGTTTGATGATGCTCCATCGTGTTGCGTGCCAATATGGTTGATGCAACCTTGTCCAAATGGTTGAGCTCTACCCTGTTGACCGGATATTAAAGGCGTGCGTCTTATAACTCCAGATCCAACGGTTCTTGCTCCCGGGTGAGCACGTGCACTAATCGAATTCTTGTGGTATGGGCAATTTGCTACTAGATGCCCTGGGTCCCGACAATTAAAAGATGTCCTGATGGTGTTTGGTACTTGTGTCGCACTATAACTGCTACGTTGGGATTTTTTTGGTGCTCTGCTGATGAAACGATTGTGTCAATGGATTGGTCTTTGGTGATGTGATATTGCACGATAGGCGGGTACCTAGGCTTCTGTGGGTGGTTGAAGCTAGACCTCAAAAATTTATTTTGTAGCTTAATCTTCTTGTTGTGGAACTTTCTCATTGGTTCTCCGTCTATGTGGGAGCGAGCATCTTCTAAAAGTATGGATCAGTTCATGAGGGTATTCAAATCCGGGTAGATGTGAGTGACTAGTTGTGTCCTCATTGCACTGTTTAAGCCCTTTCTAAAATGACGTTGTTTTATCTTATGTGTACTGACCTCGTCAGGTGCATAACGAACCAGCTTCGTGAATTTCTTAATATACTGGTTGTCTGTCATGGCACCTTGCCTCAAAGACCTGAACTCATCCGCTTTCATTTCCACTACTCCTTCCGGTATGTGGTAGTAATGCCCGCTGGAATTCTACCCAGCTGATGGCATCCGGCTCTGAGGTTGTTTCTTGGTAATTATCCCACCATTCTCTAGCTGTCCCATTTAGCTGGTGGGTAGCCAACAAAACTCGCTCTTGATCTGTTGCGGCGGCTATGTTGAGATTTTTATTTATGTTCCGTAGCCAGTCGTCAGCTGCTAAGAAATCTTCATTGGTACCGTAAAAAATGGCGGTCTGAGCCTCATGAATTCAGACATCTTAGATGGAGGTGGTATTCCTTGGCCTTGTCGTCTTTGCAACCCTTGAGATATGGTTTGCATTGATTGTGTTTGCAAAGCCATTACATCGGCCAATGTTGCGGGTGGAGGTGGCGGCATCACCTCTCCTTCAGGGGCCATGTGATCTTCCTGGTTTACTACTCCAGTTCCTTCTTGGGGGTCCATTACTTCATCCATATCGTTGACCTCTGCTACTGTTGCTCGTGGAGTCCTACCACGGCGGCCTACGACTCTGGCTCTAGGGGTTTTCCTGCCCCTAGGAGCATGTTCATACTGAATGTGGTCCTCTCATGCCTGTGTGGTGCGTTCACGACGAGCTCGCCATATCTCTTAAGGACAATACTATAGATTGTGAATTCTCTCTTTTTTTGTATGTTCATATATGTATTTTTTTTATTGCCCATATATGTGTGTAAATATTTTATTCGATTTTTATATCGTACATATACACCCCCTATTTGCAGGTGAGTTTTATTTGATATACATATAGGTATACGTGTGTATATACATACTCGTACCTGATATGTATTTATTTTATTAAGCACACAACTTATTTCCTCCATTTTGGTTATTTGGTCTGTATTTGAGTTAGAGCACACAAGTTGCCACTCAATTTAAAATCCAAATAAAATCAACAAATCACATCAATCATTGCTAGATTACAAACTCCTATATACTATTATCCTAGCACACTACTCGTGACTCACTTTAGCTTATGAGATAAGCTAACTATACATAGGGACCTACAATCATACTAGTGTTCTACGGCATGGCTGAGGTACGAAAGGATCGGTGTAGGTTTTTTTGCTATGATTTCAATGTCACTCCTAGTAGGGGTTGATGACGTCACCGAGTAGCTTCTGACAGTTGGAGCCGTACTCCTTTCCGTTGGTCTGACAATGGTTCGGTGTGATTAAATTCTTCACAAAGGATTCATGTGGGGATCGTGGAAGTCCAGTCTCGCGGAAACTATCGGTAATAATCAGTGTTGGTCCTTCATATTGTAGGATAGATCAATAGGGTACTGGTGATCTCCATAGGCAAGTAGGGTTTTGTGAGGACCCACCTCTCTCGGGGCCCACTTGTGCATCCCGTACCAATCCCTGGATCAGTAGTTGGTACACACAACAGAATGTATCAAATTCCATACATTAAATTATTCTCAACAGGACCGTTATGGTCTTACAAACAAGTATTAGGTTACAGTCCATGGGCCTCGCAGGGCCACTAAGAACAAAAAGACAATGTCAAACTACAGCGGAATGGGCGACACCCAGCCCTCAGGCAGCCTTGGGCGCAGGACTAGACCTACTCGTCATTGAATCGCACTTCGTCTTCTTCTTACCTTTCCTCCTCTGCTTCTGAGGGTTGTGAAGAAAGCAAGAGTGAGTATGAAAGATACTCAGCAAGCCCTAACACTACTCAAGGGGATGTGTTTCATGCAATGGGGTCGTAGCAAGGCAGGGCTATACGGCTTAGAGTTGCCAAAAAGCATTCATGCAGGGTCTCTTTTGAAAGAAGGTTTTGCAAAGCAAAAGGAGGTAACTGTATTCTGATTTTAGTTGGTGAGACCTGGGGGAGTTGAACTCCATCCCGCCAGTTCCCTAAGTTTTATTCGAACCTTGAAGCCCAATGGCTTTACTAGTTCCGATACACAGCCATAACATCCAAAACACGGTAAACACTGCCACCCATCCACATCAAGGAATCATACTAAGGCTAGTCAACAGGAGCTCAAAACATAGTGTGTCAAGACCGTGACAAAGGTTATCCAAAGTTTAACACTCTGCAGAGGTTGTACACGTTACCCACAGGTCACGCACTCCTAGCAACGGAGTAGCGTAACATTCACCTCATCTTCCCCGATTAAACCCAAAATCACACCTCGGGACGCACCCAGGGGCTATTTGGGCAATTACACTTCCAGCCGGATCACGGATAATGACTCCCTCGTGTCTTTTCCTGGTCTCCCGTGCCCTACTGGCCGCCAAATGGCTCATGTGGAAGTCACCAAGAAGGTAGAGGGAGTCCTGCCCATACAGGTTCTATGGTTGTACAAAATCACTATGACGATGTCATATGAACCGGTCCTTAAGCTGGTGAGGCGGCTCCATCAATGTCCAAGACAGGTGGACTACACCCAAGCACAGACTACTCATTCACCATATCCCGCCTCAACCATTCCTTTTTCCCACTTCACCCCACACCAGTTGTACAACACAATTCCCTAACCCATCTCCTAACTCACACCACCAAGACACCTTTCAACACTTTTCGTAAATTCGGTGAATAGTTGCAGTGAGTTGCGATGCAAACATCATTGGGTCTCTAAGCATTCTACTTTCAAGGAAACACTCACGTCGTCACATTATAGTGCGATGACGGGGCCTTAGGGCACCAAGGAGGTAAGTTAGCAAGGTCAAGGAGTTCGTGGTACTTCATATGTCAAGCACGTGACTATCACCTTGCAAGTACTCTGGCCTTGGGTGGCGAGAGACAGTATGCTACTTGCCAGTGTAACGGCTAGACGACGTCATCGAGCTCGGTTAACTGAGGAGCAAGTAACTACCGTCACTATCAACACATCATCTCGATGTTATGAAACCATCGTGTCGGCCAGACTACTTACAAGGAGAAGCTACCACTAGTTAAGCGGGTCTTAGCTACTTCAGCGTTTAAAAGTAATCACGGAAAAACTTGCATATTAAAACAGGCTATCAGGGCAATTCTACAAATTCATAGGAGCAATCATGATCAAGGAGGTTAGAGCTTGTCTTCACAGACTTCCAGAAACTCCTAGTAGTCCGGGTCTTCAAGTTCCTCGTCGGATTCCTCGTTTGCTATAGTACGTAATTCGCGCGAATCAGCGTTGAATCCAAAAGAACTCCAAGAAATGCAAACAGAAACCTTAGTAGTGTGGTTGTAGTGAGTCCTATAGAAATTTCAACATAAGGTATATTTTTATTTGCGGCTTGAGTAGGGGATTTCGTCGCTTGGGTAGTTAAGCACAAGTTTACCCTAGATTCCCGAGCTAACTAGATGGGTTAATACCATTATTAGGATTTACGTATTTTTCTAAGGTTTGTTTGGGCCCTGTCTGTTTGCCACTCTACTCTAATAGTACAATCCTATTTTTTGAAATTTTCTTGAAATTTATTCTATACTTCGAAATGTATTTTACCAGTTTTAGGGTACACTAGGGGTATCCCTAGCAATTTCCTTGCGTGCACAGAAGCTGACAAGTGGGCCAGAGGGTCCAGCGTAGCGCTTGTGTCCATACGTGGACCAAGTCTACAGAGCCGATTCCCACTGGTCCTTGTGAACACGAGTGTGGTGGAAGCAATGTGGCAGCTGACTGGGTTGTCACATGGGTCGGGCTGCCAGGGTGGCTGCACATATGTGTCTTTGCTGACGGGGTGCTAGCTTGGATGCCATGTATTCTAAACTGCTTATGTGTCATGCCACGCGTACACTACGTGTGCGCCACATGGGCGCCACCTAGACCGGGATGTGCGAGGTGGCTGCCACACGTGTTTGCCTTTGCCGAGGTGGTGATGGCTATTTAGCCAAGTGCACACTTTTGCTGTTGTGGCATGCCACGTGGGTGCCAAACGGACGCCACGTAGGCTACCTGTGGGGAAGGGGTTGCCGACTGGTGAGGCTAGCCGGAGTGGTGAATTTTCCTTTGATATTTCTTCTGTTATTTAAATGATTAAAAAATCTATTTTGGGAAATTTGTTAGTTGTGTTGTGTCTTAGTGGCCAAGAAATATTTTAAATGGTTTATATTATTGTTATCAGGGTGGTATGACCATTTCGGAGAGCACTTATTAGCCTTCCCTAATTTTCCTTAGTTGATTAAGTGATTTAGGACAATTGTTAGTAATTAACTATTTTTTTGAAATTATTTGGGTAGTCCCTGCATGCTACTACACTCTAATTGCCTATTCCTATTTTTTAGAGATTTTTTTGGAATTTTTCTGCACTTAAAAATATATTTTATGGAGCACTGTGTACACTAAGGGTTGTTTGTAGCATTTCTTCATAACTCTAGTGGCTGACAGGTGGGCTATGGCAGACAGGGGCTTTTGTGCCTTTGGTTCATTTGAACCAGGTCCACAGGAGTGTTCTAAACCAACACTGTGTAGACTAGGCTGATGTGGCAATGAGGTGGATGTTGACTGGGCTGCCATGTGGGCAAAAGTGTTGAGTTGGCTGCCACCTCACCTGCCATGCAAGCAATGGGCCTTAAGGGGGCTTAGGGGGGTGTGACTGTGCAGCCACACGTGCAGGTTTGATGATGTGGCATGCCACACGTACACCACATGTGTGCCACATGGGCGCCACATTGGCCGTCCGTGGTGAGGTGGCGGCTGGCCAGAGTAGCTCGCCGGCGGCTAGCTGGAGCTACGACCTTTTCTTCGCGCGACCTAGGAAACTGTGGGCCGGTTATCCATGTGACATGGGGAGTCCATCTATGGTGCGTATCGGCCTCGAAAGGCACTGCTCGCCGGAGGTGGTGTCAGCGGCGGTTCAATGTGGGAACGCAAGCATACTCTCTATTGATCGGGTTTAGTCACTCATACGCGCTATGGGCATTCCGAGAAGCTGTTGCGGTGCTCGGCAAGGCCGGGGGATTCCCCATGGTGGCTGGCGACGAGGCACCGTGGGTGTAGCGGCGGCGCTTCGTTGCGCGCCCTGTAGGAGCCCTCTAATGTGTGCCAATGTGTGTTTAAAAGTTACCTAGGGTGTTCGTGGTGCTATAGAAAGGGAGAGGAGGTGGGGAAAGTGCTCACCTGCGGCGGATTTGGGGTCGCCGGACTTGGGGAAGAAAAAGGGGAAACCCGAAATTGGGCTCGAGAAGAGCTCGATTCTGCTGGCATATGGCCGTGGGAGCTTTGGTGGAGTATTGTCGTGCTTGCCGACGGGCAATGGGGTCCTTAAATAGCCGTGCTATGGCGGTTCTCCATCGAGGCGATGGCGGCCAATTTAATCTCGCGCGGAAGGCGGCCGGGATTCCTGTGATGCAACGGGGCAGCCGGAAATGAGGGGGAGGGGGCGTCACACGCGGCGTGCGGCCGACGAGACAGCAAAGTGACTGGTGCTAGTGCGTTTCGGGAGGTGACGTGGCGGCTCTGTCGGGGGAGGTAAGAAGGCGGTGGGAGGAAGAAAAACAGTACCGGGCTGGACTGGGCCGCACCAGGAAAAGAAGGGGAGAAGAAAAGAGCTGGGCTGCACGCTAGGAAAAAAAGAAAGAGCAGGCTGGGCTGAAAAAAAAAGAGGGGAGAAAAATGTGGGCCGGCTTGAAAAATTGGGCTGAGCCTGAAGGAAGGAAAATAATAGGAATTCAGATTTATCCAAGGCTGGAAGTTCAGGATGGGCAAAACAAACCGGAACCGAACACCGAAACTGAACTAACCGGAACCGAAACCGAACTAACCGAACCGACAAGGACCGAACATATTTTGGTTATATAAAAACCAAAGTTTTTTTTCGGTTTTGGTTTTTATTTTCAGTTAACTGGGTTAACCAAAATTTAGCCCATTAAATTAACATCTCTGGCCAATCTTAACTCCCACCGCCCACCGGCCCACCCCGCCTCCCTCGCCCCGCGCCACGTGGCTGCCGCCTCGCGCCCCACGCTGCCTGCCACCCCCACGCGGTTGCCGCCTCGTGCCCCATGCCGGTCGCCACGTCGTCCCCTGTGCCGGGCGCCCCGCGCAACGTCGCCGGTCATCACCTTGCCCCCGCGCCGGCCGCTGCCTCGCCCTGAGCCAGCCGCCCCGCCGCCGGCCTTTGCCTCGCTCCGGTCACGCCTCGCCCCCATGCCGGCCGCCCCACCGCCGACCTTCGCCTCGCGCCAGTCGCGCCTCGCCCCAGTGTCGGCCGCTTGTCGTCGCCTCTCCCTTGCTCCGGCCGCCACGCCATTGATTGCCGCCTCGCCGTCAGTCTCTCGCCTCACGCCCCGCCGCCTCGTTGCTTCGCCGCCGGCCATTGCCTCGCGGCTCACGCCCTGCTGCCGGCCGGGCTGCGCCTCGATGCCCCATGCCGGCTGTTCGCCGCGCCTCGTCAGCCCGCCCCACTGGCTCGGTTTTTTTGATTTAACCGAAAACCGAACCGAAATTCTGGGTTAACCATGGGACCGGTTTCTATTTCCGTATGTACTATTTCGGTTTTTGTTTTTTGATAACCGAACTTTAGGAAAAACCAAAAAATCGAACTGATCGGTTTCGGTTAAACCGAATGCCCACCTGACTGGAAGTTTTGAACTTATTTTTGAATTTGGATATAGTTTTCTTTGAGTAAGTCATTAATACTTAATATGCTTCATACTTTACATTGTTATGGAAACTACACTAAAGGTTGTCACATAAATATATGCATATATGTGCATGTATGTACATGCGTACATGTATATGCATATGTGTACATGTGTATATTTGTTTGTATGTACGTACGTACATAAACATACATATGCCACCTGAGTTTTTTTACTTGACTTATTTGCAAAATTTGTATTGAGGTTTACCACATATATGTGTATATATATCCACATCCACTTGGTCAGTTAACTCAGTTTGTTTTGACCAACTCATTAGCTGGTGATATACATATATATGACACTTGCTAATATTTCAGTTTCTTCATTTAAATTATTGCTATTAGGTTTTGTTTTGTATGTATATGTCGATTTTCCATTTTTTACTTGAGCTCACTTGCACTAAATTTTCTAGTTGATTTTGGTTTGCAGTGGCTAGTATATATACATATATATGTATACACATACGTCACCATTAATTCTCTTTCTAGTTATTAAGACATACTAAGTGGTTCGAACTGCACTGGTGTGTATGTTGCTTTTAAGTTAGTTTTGGTTCAAGATTTGATTTCATACTCTTGTTTGTTGTCTAATGAGGTGAGTCTTTATGGATGACAAACACGTATACAAGCATATATACGGCCCATCTTTAATTAGATATTAATATATGCTCAAGATCTTCTAAAAATTCTAGTTTGGACCTATTTCTATTTGGTTCCAAAAGTTCGGGTTGTGACAGGTTTTTAACGAGATGAGAGAGCAGAATCATAGGGGAAGGGAGACTTTTCGCAGATGGTCTTGTATTTTGCAAAATAGGCATCTAATGGTGTGGGATAACTCTAACGTTTTGTCCTACAGCCAAATACGGTTCTAATACCACTCTGTCAGGGCCCACCTCTCTCGGGGACCACTTGTGCACCCCGTACTAATCCCTAGATCAGTAGTTGATACGCACAACATAATATATCGAGTTCCATACATTGAATTATTCTCAACAGGACCGTTATGGTCTTACAAGCAAGTCTTCGATTAAAATCCATGGTCCTCGCAGGGCCACTAAAAATAGAACGACAATGTCGAACTACAGCGGAATGGGTGACACCGAACCCTCAGACAGCCTTAGGCGCATGACTAGACGTACTCGTCATGAATCACGCTTCGTCTTCTTCTTCCCTTTCATCCTCTGCTTCTGAGGGTTGTGAAGAAAGCAAGAGTGAGGGGGTCGTAGCAAGACAGGGCTATACAGTTTGGAGCTGCCAAAAAGCATTCATGCAGGATTGCTTTTATAAGAAGGTTTTGCAAAGCAAAAGGAGGTAACTGTATCCTGATTTTAGTTGGTGGGACCTAGGGGAGTTGAACTCCATCCCGTCAGTTCCCTAAGTTTTATTCGAACGTTCAATCCCCATGGCTTTATTAGTTCCGGCACACAGCCGTAATATCCAAAACACGGCAAACACTGCCACTCAACATCAAGAAAACAAACTAAGACTAATCAACAGGAGCTCAGAACATAGTGTGCCAAGACCGTGACAACGGTTATCAGGATTTTAATACTCTGCAGAGGTTGTACACTTTACCCACAGTTTATGCTCTCCTAGCAAGGGAGTAGCGTAACGTTCACCTCATCTTCCCCGAGTAACCCCACAATCACATCTCGGGACGCGCCCAAGTGCTATTTGGGCAATTACTCTCCCAGCCGGATCACGGGTAATGACTCCCCCGTGTATTCTCCTGGTCTCCTGTGCCCTACTAACTACCAGATGGCTCATGTGGAAGTCACCAAGAAGGTAGAAGGAGTCCTGCCCATACAAGTTCTGTGGTTGTATAAAATCACTATGATGAGGTCATATGAACCGGTCCTTAAGTTGGTGAGGCGGCTCCATCAATGTCCACGACAGGTGGACTACACCGAAGCACACACTACTCATTCACCATATCCTGCCTCAACCATTCCTTTTTCCCACTTCACCCTACATCGCAGGGTCCTTAAGCATTCTACTTTCAAGGAGACACACACGTCATCACATTATAGTGCGATGACGGAACCTTAGGGCATCAAGGAGGTAAGTTAACAAGGTCAAGGAGGGGTTCATGGTACTTCACATGTCAAGCACGTGACTATCACCTTGCAAGTATTCTGACTTTGGATGGCGCGAGATAGTACGCTACTTGCTAGTGTAACGGCTAGCCGACGTCATCGAGCTAGGTTAACTGAGGAGCAAGTAACCACCGTCAATATCAACGCATCATCACGATGTTATGAAACCATCGTGTCCGCCAGACTACTTACACGGAGCAGCTACCACTAGTCAAGCGGGTCTTAGCTACCTCAGCATTTAAAATTAATCACGAAAAAACATGCATATTAAAACAGGCTATTAGAGCAATTTTGTAAATTCATAGGAGAAATCATGATCAAGGAGGTTAGAGCTTTCCTTCACAGACTTCTACAAGTTCTTCGTAATCTGGGGCTTAGGGTTCCTCGGCGAATTCCTCGTTTGCTACAGTACATAACTTTCACGAAGAAGAGCTAAGCCCGAGGTAACCCAAGAAATTCAAACAAAACTACAGAAGTATCAATACTTATAATTTTTGGAGAATTGTTGGTGAAAAGATTATTTATTTTATACCTTGTAAGTGATTTTACCTTAGTTTATGGTTATTTAAATGATTCCTAGAAGGTTTTGGTTATCTTCTCACTTCCAATGACTTGTTTTGGACAAGTATTACTTCTATTATATTCTAGAGATCAAATTTTATTTACTAGGAAGTTTTTGGCGAAGTTTTAGATAATTATTTGTACGAGCGTTACTTAATCTAGAGCCTCATCGTAAGTTCTCTTATATTTTAACTAATTAAATAATTTATAGCAAGATATAGTTAATTCGTAAGTTTTACATAGTTTAACTCGGCATCTACCCACTTCTATTATGTTTTAGAAATTAAATACCATTGTTAGAGAATTTTCTAGAATTTTTCTATACTAAGGAATGTATTCCTTAAAATTTTGGGTACGCTTAGGGGTGGACTTAGCATTTCTGTGTGGTTCTAGTGGCTGACAGGTGGGCTAGGGGCCCCAGTTTGTGTGTGTGTCTGTGGTGTAGGTGGACCAAGTCTACAGGGCTGATTCCCTCTAGTTCTGGCGAACCGGAGTGATGTGGCAGCAATGTGTCCGTTGACTAGGCTGCCACATGGGTCAGGCTGCCGAGGTGGCTGCCACCTCAGTTGCCACGTGCGCAAAGGGAATTTCAGGCTGAGTTGGCACTGATGGGGATGACACCCGTGCACGCTCTCTAATGTGGTGCCCCGCTGGTCTACCATATGGGCGCTTGGGCGACACCCTTGGCCTAGCATGCCGGCGCGGTGGCGGGTCGCTCAAAGTTGGACGAAACCCTAACCCTAGGTGCTGGTAGGGGATCCCGGGCACGCTGAGCCTCTAGACGACGTGTGAAACATGTTGGGAGTGGTCCCCGATGGTGGGGCTCACTGGAGCACCGCCGGCGGTTCACCGGAGTTAGCGGCGGCGTTGCTCAATGGTGGCGTGCGCGTGTCCGCTTTCTACCGGGTTTCCAATGCTCTACACGTACACGGGGATGGCGGGAACATCTCAGGGGGTTCGGTGGAGCTAGGGAGTGCTACATGGTCGCCACCTAGGACAGAGGGGTAGGGTGGCGGCCAGGCGGAGTAGCTCGCCGTCAGCAAGCCGGAGAATTGACTTTTCCCTTGCGCGACCTAGGCAACTACGTGCCGGGATCTATTATATGTGGTGAACGCTTTGGTGGTGGTGCGGCCATGAAGGCCCTTTGAAGCGCTGGCGAGACCCTGGCGGAGATGCCGGCAGCGGTGGTGCCCACGGGTTATGGCATGTGCGCGTGTTTTTCTTCGAGCTAGGTTGTCGGGCATGTGAGGATGAGGGTGAGGTTGCACTTGGTGAGCTTGGCCAGGCTGATGTGGCCTCCATGGCGGCCGGAAGCCGGCCGAGGCGGCAGGCTCGTCGGTGCGCAATTGAGATTGTGTGTGCGTGCGTGTTTTCCCTGTTTTGAATGGCCGAGAAGGCACGCGGGGGTGCAAGGGTCAGTTTAGCGGCCTCGGCCGGTCTAGGGAATGCCCTACGGTGGCCAGCAACGGTAAGCGGCGGCATGGGCGGCGGCCCAATGGCGGTGGACTGGAAAATGCGTGTGGATGGAGCTTTTTCGGGATAGGACACCGGGCACGTGCACAGAAGCATGTGGGTGTGTTTGGCGCAGTTGGCTAGGCCTGAACAGCCTGTGTGGCGGCCGGCGACAAGCCGTGGCGGCGACCCTCGCCGGCAACTCGCATTCCCGCAAGTGCGTGTGGTTTTTCCCTTGGCTAGGGCGTTGTTACGTTCTATCGTGCGTGTTTGTTCATTTGGGCACCTCGGCCGAGCCATGGCGCGTTCTGCGGAGGCCAGCACCGGTAGGGCGGTGGTGCACTCGCGACACACCGAGGGGGGGGTTGCTTCGTTGCTTCCGGGTCCAAACCAATGCGAGGGGATAGGTTTGCTAGGTGCTCAAGCTGCTCTGGAAGGGAGGAATCGAGGAGTGGGGACCCACCAGAGCAAGACGACGGTGTCGATCGGAGTTGGGGAAGAAAAACAAAAACTCCGAATTACTTGCTGGAATTAGCCGGTCAGAGCTCAAATGGTCTCGTTGGAGCTCAAGGAAGGTAAGGAGCGCCTTTAGGGTCGAAGGGGGGCCGTTTTATAGCCGGCCAAGGCGGTTCCGCGGCGAGCAGTGCGGCGCGGGGTTAAGGTGGCCGGATTTTGGGGAAGAAATGCGACGGAGGGCGGGTGACGGGACGGGCGGCACGCGCGGCGCGTGGCGATGGGACGGCGGGGTGTCCTTTCGCTGGATTTCCGACGGCGTGTTTCCAGGCAGTGGTGCGGCGGTTCTCGCGCAGCGAATAAGGGGCAGTCGGCCTGAGATTGAAGGAGGTAGTGGATACTTGGGTCGGGCTGGGCTGCGTGCAAGGAAAGGGGGAGAGGAGGGAAAAAGAGCTGGGCCGGCTGGGGAAGGGTTGGGCTGCACCAAAGAAATGAAGGGGAAGGGAGTTGGGGTCGGCCCAGAGAGAGTGAGAGTTTAATTATTTTCTGATTCTGATTTTAAATAGGGGTTTGAAGTGATTTGTATCCAAATAGTTTGTGAGTCATTTGAGTTAATGTTCTCATATCGATTTAGCTTGCAGATTTATATTATTGTTTCATATATATATATATATATATATATATATATATATATATAAGTGTGTGTGTGTGTATGTATGTATGTATGTATGTAGACATACATATGCCATTCGTGTTCCTATTTCTTGATTTATTTGCAGAATTTGTATTAAAGTTTACCACATATATATGTATATACCCCACAACCACTTGGTCACTTAACCCGATCGTTTTAATCCACTTTTTAGCTGGTAATATACATATATATGACACTTGCTAATATTTCAATTTCTGCATTTAATTACTGCTATTAGGTTTTGTTTTGTATGTATATGTCGATTTTCCATTCTTGACTTGAGCTCGCTTGCACTAAATTTTCTAGTTGAGTTTTGTTTGCAGTGGCTAGTATATATACATATATATGTATACACATACATCGCCATTAATTCTCTTTCGAGTTTGGTTATTAAGACATACTAAATGGTTCGAATTGCACTGGCGTGTATATTGTTTTTAAGTTAGTTTTGGTTCAAGATTCGATTTCATACTCTTGTTTATTGTTTAATAAGGTGAGTTTTTGTGGATGACAAACACATATACATGCATATATACGCCTCAGCTTTAATTAGAAATTAATATATGCTCCAGATCTTCTTAAAATTTTGGTTTTGGATCTATTTCTTTTGGTTTCAAAAATTTGGGCTGTGACAAGCATTGAAGATCAAAGCGTGGCGAGCTGCGATGATGGCAGAATTGAGCTCGAGCAAGGAGAACAAACGTGGTACTGATTGATCTGCCAAGGGGGCATAAAACGATTGTTTTGAAGTGGGTATTCAAGCTCAAATATGATGAGCAGGGGCGAGTCGTGAAGCACAAAGCCAGATTCGTTGCAAAGGGGTACTTTCAGTAGCAGGGTGTGGACATTGAGGAAGTGTTTGCACCGGTTGCTTGCATGGAATCGTTGAGAGTCATTCTTGCAGTGGCAGCACACCATGGGTGGACAGTCCACCATATGGGCGTGAAGTACGCATTTCTGAATGGGGATCTTGCTGAGGAGGTGTATGTTCATCAACCATCCGGATTTGTAGCAGAAGGGAGTGAGAAGAAGGTCCTGCGACTCCATAAGGCCCTGTATGGGTTGAGGCAGGCACCTCGAGCATGGAATTCCAAGTTGAATATTGTTCTGCAAGAGCTCGACTTCTCCAGGTGTAAGAGGGAGCATGGTTTGTACACTCGTGTGAAGAACAGGATGAGGCTTGTAGTTGGAGTGTATGTTGACGACTTGATCATCATGGGAGAGTTAGAGGAAGAAGTGGTCCTGTTCAAGTAGGAGATGAAGAAAATATTTTGCATGAGTGATCTCGTTCTTTCTACTTGCGCATAGAAGTGAAGCAAATGCAGAGTGGCATTGAGCTCTGTCAGAGTTCCTATGCTGTCAAGCTACTCGAGAAGGCCGGGATGAAGGGCTGCAACTCGTGTGCAACCCTAATGGAAGCAAGATTGAAGTTGTCGAAGGACAGTGCATAACCAGCAGTGGATTCCACCGAGTATATAAATTTGACTGGGAGCCTCAGATATTAATTTGCTGCACACCAGGCCCGATCTGACATTCAGTGTGTGCTATCCGAGCCGGTTCATGGAGGAACCGAAGCAAGAAGACCTGAATGTTGTAAAGAAGGTGTTGCGATACATTGCGGGAACAACTGAGTATGGACTGGTGTATCCTAGAGGAAGTGGTGGAACCATCGAGCTCTTGGGTTACAGCGATAGTGACATGGCAGGAGATGCAGACGACAGCAAGAGTACGTCGGGCGCCATTTTCTTCCTTGGTGAGTGCACAGTGACTTGGAGCACACAGAAGCAACAAATGGTGGCTCTCTCATCTTGTGAAGCTGAATACATCACCGGCACAGGGGCAACGTGCCAGACAATGTGGCTCCATCGACTACTTGAAGAAATGATGGGTGTCAAGGTGTCGCCTCCACGCATCAAGATAGACAACATGTCTGGTATTGCACTGAGTAAGAATCCCATACTTCATGATGGGAGTAAGCACATCAAAACCCGCTATCATTTTATCATGGAATTGTGTGGAGCGAGGTGATGCTGTGCTGGAGTTTGTTGTCACGCAAGATCAACTCGCTCACATGTTCATGAAGGCTCTGGGCAGGGTGCGCTTCCAGGAGCTGCGTGAGAAGATCGGAGTGCTGAAGATCAATGCCGAACAAGTCTATGAAGTAGGAGGAGATTGTTAGTGTACTTCATTAGCTTGTATCGGTGTGAGTTTTATTTTCCTTATTTAAATTAGCCAGTTAAGATCTTCACAAAATAAAATGGTGGTGGCGAGCCTGGGAGGCTGTCCAGTGCCGCACACGTAGTGCATGTGTTTGCATGGATTGCATGTAGGTAGTGGCCAATGTTAGCGCGCCCGGTTCTTCAGCATCGCGAGCTACGCGCACCCAGGCGTGGCGTCGTACGTGGGAAAGCAGGAAGTCGAGCGTGCAGGCTGTTGAACCGAATTTGCTTTTTCGCATCAGGTGAAATATAAGAAACTGAAAATGGGAGGAAGGGCGCTCAAGCTCTCCCAACTAACTCTCTCGTGTGTGTGATATTGTTACTCGCGTTGTAGTGCTCGTTATCGGTCGAGCAGGTGTGTGTTGGGTCTGTCAGCACGTCGAGGTTGCCGCAGGACGGTGCAATCTGAGGATGGTGCAGTCGGCGTACTGAACGGTGCCGCCGATGGAGGGGGTCGCTGAGGTCGCCGTCCGGCCACAGCACGCACCACTGCCTGCCTGCCTGGAAAGGTAGCGCACGCCCTTGGCCGGCACGATGGGTCGGCCATTAACGAGTCGGAGCGCGTACTTGAGCGAGCCGTCCTATTTGACGATGCCCCACTGGCGCTCGAAGTTGCCCGAGTTGACGCTCTTGGCGTCTTCCTGGAGCGGCGCGAAGACGTAGACATCGGGAATCTGCGGGCGGCGCGGCGTGCCCTTGCCGGCGACGATGCGGTCGAAGAGGCCCTGGTTGAACTTGTACGCGCTGGAGGATGTTGGCGTTCTCGTCGCCGTCGGTGGGCCGGCCGATCTCGCCTACGACGACGGGGATGGAGCCGACGCCGCGCTTCTCGAGCTTGGCGATGAGCGTATCGTAGTTGGCGTCGAAGACGTTGGAGTAGAGCACGTTTCCGCCCTGGACGCTGGTCAGCGAGGGCGGTGCGCCAGGGTTCCGGGAAGAAGGCGTAGTCCTTGGGGAAGTTGGGGTCGGCGTCCATGACACTACGTGAGAAAGGTTCCAGACGCACGAAGACGGAGACGCGCAGTCTCTGTCGTCGCGTCTCTCATCGGAGACGTGTTTTTGGACGCGCCGATTAGTACACATGGAAGACGAGCTTTAAGATAACGTGTCTCTTTATAAAAAATCTGAGATGAGCGTTAAGACGGTTTGGCTCTTTTTTTTTAAGAAATTTGAGACGAGTGTTAGACTGTCCATCTCCTTTATGTAAAAGATCCAAGACGCGCGTTAAGGCTGCCCGTCTCCTTTTTTATAAGATATCCGAGACGGTTTTTATGTCAGCTCGTCGAGGATTTGACGACTAATTCGAGACGGGCTTTTAGCCTGCTCGTCTCTTTTTTGTAAGAAATAGGAGACTAATAGAAGACTTATTTGAGACGCGCTTTTAAGTCCGTCCGTCTATTTTATGTAAGAAATCTGAGACGTTCTTTATGTTAGCTCGTCGCGGATTTAACTACCGGCTAGGTCACTGTAGCACTAATAGGAGACACACCCTATTAAACGTTTGTCTCCTATTAGAAGAGACTATTTTGCCTTGGGGTAACATGTCCTTTAGGAGTGTCAACAATTCCTTAAAACTACAATCACTCCATCTGTTGCTCGTCTTCAACTGGAAAAGTTTCACCATTGCAAACAGTCTCGTATACTGAGCCGCACAACCATGATACAATGACTTCTTTGAGTCTTCGGTCATCTTCTTATACTTTGCAAGTTCACCATTACTGTACTGATCATCGTCGTCATGTCTCTCGACATTGCGTACCATTTCTTCTATGTTATGCACCTGAAACTCAATGTCGTCATCAGTGAACCCGTTCGTTCACATCGTCGACGTGACCTTCTTCGACACTGGTAGGGACCTCCCTGTCTAGATATGAATCTCTCATCTGTGCTTCATTAAGTCCCTCCTCCCCATGTTTGTTCCAACATCAATAATCGCCATGAATCCATATGTGATCAAATATGACCCCAACACATCATTTGTGCAATATCTTTTCTCATTCTTGCAATGTTTGTAAGGACAACAAATATTCCCTCTAATATTGTCCAACATGTCTTTTTTCGCGAATCGATAAATACATCTAGCCCTTTGATATACTCATTGCAAAAGTGCGACCCATACATCCAACTTCGATCCGACGGACATCTACGTACAAAAAAGAAGAGTTAAATCAAAAAATTCGAAGCCACTAATAGTCAAGATCTAAATGGGTAAAAATAGTAATGAGCAGGAGAGGAGAGGACTAACCCTTTGTTTTAACGGTCACTAATAATCACCACAAGATTTTTGGAAGGGCACCATCAAAGAGGGAAAGAAACTATTAGAACAGGGCAAAAACATGGCAGATCTGACCGCCACTATTCTGTCATAGCTGGGAGCTCGTATAAGGGCATATGAAATCGAGACGATCTAACGCGCGTCTCTCTATAATGGGAATAGGAGACGCGACCGCTTCTATGATAAAAGGAGACGATCTACCAGAAAGGTGCGTCTCCTTTTCTTTCATAATAGGAGGCACGCTGTAAGAAAACACATGTGATATCCTAGCTCCCGGCTTAATAGGATTGATAGAATACTCATACCATCAAGGTATACTTTCTTTTCCGGAAGTCCACCTGCAAAGGACTCCAGGGTTAAGCGTGCTTGGCCTGGAGAAATTTGGGGATGGGTGACCGACCAGGAAGTCTTCCCGGGTGCGCACGAGTGAGGACAAAGTGCGCAGAAAAGACTAGTGTTGGTCGGTGGGGCTAGTCTATGATCCTAGAGAGCTGCCACAAATGGTATCAGAGCCGACCCTCGCAGTTTCACAGGTGCGTACGGGTCAGTGAGAAGGATACGGTAGCGTACGTGTCAGGGACGTGGGTACGTACACATGACGCGTGGGTCCTTTGTGTGGGACACGGTATGGTACGTATGTTGCTAACAGGACGTACACTATGCGTATGTCAGTACTGAATGTACGGACGTGGCTAAGAGGGCATGTTCCTGTCTTGGCGTTGGCCGACGAGGACAACGGTCTTCTAAGGGGGATCAATTGTGTGATATCTTGGCTTCCGGCTTAATAGGATTGATAGAATACTCATACCATCAAGGTATACTTTCTTTTCCGGAAGTCCACCTGCAAAGGACTCCAGGGTTAAGCGTGCTTGGCCCAGAGAAATTTGTGGATGGGTGACCGACCGGGAAGTCTTCCCGGGTGCGCACGAGTGAGGACAAAATGCGTAGAAAAGAGTAGTGTTGATCGGTGTGGCTAGTCTATGATCCTAGAGAGCTGCTACAACGCGTCTCCCTCCTGTCAGAGAAACGGGCATGTATAGGATATTAACTTAACTGAGACGCGCCTTAAAGTAGGTTGTCTCCATTTTACCCTCAATTGAGGCAGTTCTGATCCTCGTTGATACGAGCGCGTCTCATTTTTCACATCGGAGACGGTCGCCTATCTTTGTTTCCGGTTTTTTAGGTTCTTACGTAGTGTGAGGAGGAAGGGGTAGATGTTGATGACGAGGATGTTGTTTTTCTCGAGGGGGAAGTGGACGAGGTTGACCATCAGGCCCTGGATGTGTGGAAGTCGCCGTAGGATGGCTTGACTTTGCCGGACTCGTAGACGTCGGCGTTGAGCGGGACGCTGACGCGGACCTGCTGTCGAGGTCGGCCTTGATTAGCGCAGCCTGTACGCATGAAGTATCTATGTATGTACGTACATATTTATGTATATATGTATGCCCGATGTCGATGTCATAGTTGGAGATGCACGTGGAGACGTTCTTGAGCACCCACTGCTGCGGCGTTGACGCTGCGGGTAGCTCGGCACGTCAACTCCAACGAGCAGCTCATTGGGGAGGCCAACCATGACCTGGATGCCCGAGTGTCCCAGCACGTGCAGCGCACATGGGTCGGCCTCGAATAGTTTGTGGAAGCCATTGTATCGGATCCGACGCACAATGTCCCCCGGGAGTGGGTGCCCAGTTCACGGCCAACCCCTCCACTATTACCGTATGTGTCAACTAATTTTTATAAAACCTCATGCAAACTAGGATGAATTTTATCTTACATGTAGAATAAATAGTAATAAAAAATTTTATATCAAATACAAACAACTTTTAAATAAATATCAAAGTTCTGAACAAAAGTGTGGAAGAACAACTCCAGAGCACATCACAGACAAATAGACTGGTGATAGTGTTGACCTTATGTGTACGTATTCAATTGACACATGTTTTCATCGATATTCTTTTTCACCGAGCAACATTTATTATAGAAAATATAGCAAGTATCAGTACATTACATACTTAACAAGTGTGAGAAACATGTGACATGTTGGCTATCATCAAGAAAGACTCAACTATGATGGTCCAACACTAAAACAACCAATCTTAACCTTAACTTACAATAGCATTTTATTTACTAAGTGATATTATCTGATCTTCAAACAAGGCAACTCATCAGATTCCATCTTACTATCAATTCATCAGTTTTCCACCACCTAGCTATCGACTCAGAGACAACTCATTGAATTTTCAATCTGACAACCGACTCAGTCACGGTACCAACACATGGCCACCAAGACAAGACCAGCTCATCCAAACCCTCACTAATCATTAATAAGTCCAAACCCAACTCTTGATTGTAAGGAAATTTATCGAGGCAGTTTCACACTCTCTAGAGGTTGTCGCTTTATCCATAACGCATGATAGAATCATGCGTCGATAACTAAGTGGACATCCATCATGCCATTTACACACTTCTTTTGGTGTGTGGCCAAGAGATCACTAAAAGGTACTTACGATGCACAATCAAACTTGTATGCATTCGTTAAAGTTTAAATATTCATGGAATCTATTTTACCCCACTATAAAGGCTCACTCTTGCACCACTCAACAACCAAATGATGCACACATAATAACAAGAAGATAGATTTGGCCAAGTTGTCACATCCTAGCCTTGTGGTGGTATTCTTATATTGGATTACATGCTCTATGAACCAGTTCTTATAATCTAAAATAGACACTAACGTAAATTGAGGTCTCGTACACACATGCACCATACCAAACAAATATGTGTGTCTAGATTTCCTATTTCTCCATATTGCTATATCATTACCATTCTCAATGTGATTAAATATAGCATTAAACTAATCCATATTCTCACCCAAATACTACATCACAACGAAGTGCAACACTACCCAAAACATACACACAAGTCCCTAACAAGGTTTCAAGAAATAATATGGAAAACTAGTCAATCTCTAGCATAGGTTTCAATATTAAGACAACATGAAAATAACTAAACTACATCCAAAACTAGGGCCAAAATGATCTAGAACACTTGACTTTTTGTATATAGTTATTCAGTCTTCCTGATTGACTCTTGATCTTCAAGATTTTCGTGCTGCTTCTCAATCGTATTATGTACTCATATAAACAATCAGTAAAAAAACAAGAATAATAAAAGGAATACACCACACATACAAAATAAGCTATAATAATTGTTACAGTTAGATAGGTTACAATGAAAGAAAGGTTTAGGACAAATCACCTAAATTGAAGTTACTATTAGGAAGATATAGATTTTCAAGGATTTTAGGGACTAAACTATAAACAAATAGATTAAGAGGATTTGGTGTAAGATTAATAAGGTTTTGAGCAAGGAAATATAACTATTAGAGATTCAAGAGGCTAAAGTGTAAATATGTTAAAGCGAAATGTTCTGATGGTTGATTATCAGGAAGCACGGGTAAAGTAGGGCAAGCGGAATGTTCAGAGGCTAAGTAGTAGAAATAAAGTCCTAGGGTAAAATGCAATTTACATGGTTATGGATTTAATATGCAAAAGTAGACAGGTCTACGGTCTTATATGTAAAGGAAGGTAGTTATTATAGTTTATAATATAATTGCAGTTAATCCTAGGACATATAATATATTTATAGCTAATTTTAGGGTCTAAAATATATTTACATGTGATTTCAGGGGCTAATACATAATTATAGGTGTTTATAGGGGTTATTATGTAATTTTTGATGTTTTATAGATACATATAGTTTTAGGGGCTTCTATGTAATTAAGTTACAGGGGATAAAGTATAATTTTAGCTAATCACATGTGTTAGAACATAATTCTGGATAGATCTAAGGGATAAAATATATGTTTAGATAGTCTACAGGTTAAATGGTAATTTATATAAGTATAGAGATCTAATTGAATAATTTAGGACTAAATTATAATTCCCTAAAAGATCAGGATGGATTTATAAAATTGTAGGAGTTAATTAGATGTTTACTCAAACTATAAGGGCTTAATTATAAAAGTGCATTTTACCACAATTAAACTAGTTATAAAAAAAAATATGAGGACTCTGTCTACTGGTGTCGTGGACCAGCTAGGGCTGTTGGTCCATGGGTCCACCGTGAACCAGGTGAAGCTTGTGCAACTCATCTAATCATCGCCATTGATCGTGATTTGGATAGTTGAAACCGACTAGTCCCAAGTTGGGTGGCAGCATAGGGCGATGTGGAGCATGTGAGGCGGAGGAATACAGTAATGCACATGCAGTAGGAGTTGCTGACATGTGGCCCCATGGGCTTGTCAATGACTTCTACTGCATGTGTAGTACTATAGAGGATATGCACCCGAGAGGACACGAGATTGTGAACCTGTTTTATAGAGCGGACATGCCAAGAACGACAGCGGCATTGGTTGTTGGTGGGGGACTTAGGTTGAGAGGGATCTGAGGGTAGAGGGTGACGGGCTGACATGTGGGTCCTAAGCATCTCTTTATATTCTCTTTGTAAACCAGGTGTTATAGTATGTTGTCGCAACCAACAGCAGGGTCAGCCCCACGCATGATGATATGCTTATTACCGCCTAGCTAGCTACTCCCTCCGTTTCATAATAATTGACGCTGATCAGCATCAATTATTATGAAACGGAGGGAGTACCAACAAACGGTGGTATGGTGATCTTTTAATTTGCTCTTGTGACCTTTATTTCTCTTGTGTTTCAGGTATGAACTGATGACCAAGATATAAGGCAGCATATGATGGGAGAAAGCGGGAGGCAAGAAAATACGTTAGCATATACAAATGTTGTTGTAATGGAGAATTGAACAAAGTTTTGATGGGGAGGAGTAGGACACGTAAACGAAGGGATCAGATGCGCACATCCAAGTGTGTAGGTGGACAAACTGAGATCGGGATATTCCAAGGTGTTCATTTTTAAACTAATCAGCGTCAAATTAAAAAAAAGAGGAATTACATATACTTAATCATATGGTTTTTGACCTTGGAAGCTAGGAAAGGAGGGGATCCCTTTTTTGCTTGCCTTCGGATAGGGAAGTCAGATTGGGAGGGTGAGAAAAGGGAGATTGCGTGGTTTCCGGACCATAACATCGTCCAGTTCAATCGTCATTTGAGTTTCCCCTCCGATTCTTTTTTGTTTTCTTGCCATTAAGACGAGAGTTACTTCATTTGCACAGTAGAAACTGTCCTAACGTCAATACTAGAAAATTCAAGGGTCCAGTAGATATCTAGCACATAATTGCCAACAACATGATGTTCAGCTACAGCTACAATGCTCCCTCATTGTTGTCTATAAAAAGCTAAGGTACACAGTACTATATTGAGTCACCGCCCCCAGAATACAGATGTTATGCATGGTCAGTAAATCCAAAGAACATGATAATCAGTCTGCCCAGCCCAATCCATTTGCATCCCTACTAAAGTTTTGACTGGGCAAATAGATGCCAAAGCACCAGCCTAGACGCTCAGCAGGTCAGGAAGGCGGCGGCAGCCTAGGCGGTGGATGACCTGAGAGGCAGCAACGGCCTGAGAGACGGCGGACTGCCAGGAGAGTCGACTGGCTATGGCGTCCAGACCAGAACGTCTAGATGCCAGGCGGCGATCCTTTTAAAGATTGATCCCTACACATAGTGTGAACCAGCAAATGCATTATTCCGTGATACTGCTTGTTAAAATTATTTTTTTACACGAACCTGCTTTCTCAGTTACTACAAAACTTGGAATCAACAAGGTGAGCAGAAGCTGGAAACATTAATTCCCAGCGGTGAAGATACAATCCAAAACTGAATTTGGTTGGTGTGATCCTATTGTACATAGCCTTCAGCAAAGGCAGAATAAACTCAAAGGTGTAGCTGAGAAACATAAATTTTCTTCACCATTAAACTGAGTTCCTCTAGACGAACATGTGAACTTACAGCACCTCATGAAGCTCAGCTCGTCAATTGGTTTGTTACAAGATTGCCTCCAGCATCTCAAGCAATCTTTATACCAAACTTCAATCCCTGCAAGTCATACATAAGATTTGTCACAACCATACTATGTGTAAAAAAGAGAGACAACAATGGAAAACAAAAAAAAAAGTATCCTGATGACAGGAACTAAAGGCATGTTCAGAGACAAATTAGCAAAGGTATCATGTAAACTGCTCAGGCAGGCATAAATGAAAATACAGTTTTAGGCATCAGCATTTCAATCATCTTTTTTTCTAGAATAAAAAAGAAAGGTAGAAATTTCAACAGTGAATTCATTAATGTGAGATTATACATATTAGCTAATATACAAGAAACGAAGAACAAACGTATCTTCACACTACAGGCTGCTGTGCAAATAAATTGGCACATAGAGAGTCAACTGAAGAAAGCCCATATGATACAGTAATTGCAAGAAAACAAGTTAACTGAGGGCATAAAAAGCCTTCACTCAATATTCATTAAACCAATCTTGGACACATCATTATATTTTTCCATGCTATGTTCTTTTTTAGCAAAATATAAAATAAAACCATTACCCTGTTGCCAGAATACAATTTACAAAGGAAGAGTGCTAGATACCACAATGAGTGACCCTAACTAGAGAAAGATAATGTAAGATATACTGAACAAATGGAGAAAGGTACACGGAAACATCATTATAACCATCATTAACATCTATGACAAGAAACAACAGAATAGCCATGCCTTGTTGCAAGTAATTAGCTCTCGTGGAGAGCCGAGATAAGTGCCAGCGATATGAAACAACAGAATCTGAAGTCTGTGGAATGGCAGGATATAGATCTATGCCAAAGCAAGAAACAAAAGCATCCAGCACAGATACTCTAGCCTCAGGGTATAAATGTTGAAAGTGCAGCATAGTCTATTTTATATCTTATCTCTAAAGTATACTTCTATCAAAAAAAAAGACCCACTGATGAACACAAAACAATTTAAAGCAGCTTAGTCTAATTTGTATCTTATTTCTATAGTATACTTCTATCAAGAAGAAAGACACTGATGAACAAAAAAACAATTTAAGGCAGCCTAGTCTAATGTGTATCTTATTCCTATAGTATACTTCTATCAAGAAGAAAGGCCAGTGATGAATACAAAACAATTTAAAGCAGTTGTCCCAAATAAAAAGAGGGTGCATGTTGTCGACTTACCAGTATTTAATTACACCATCCCATCCACATGTTGCAACCTTACTAGTTTCCAGTGGATGCCACTCACACCCAATGCAAACTCCATTGTGGCACTTCAATGTCTTGAATCTCCTGCAACTTTTCCAATCCCAAAACCAGCAACTACCCTCACCATCTCCTGACATCACGAATCTCCCATCAGGTGAGAAGTTCACCTGACAAGCATAACCTGCCACAATGTGACCTGCAAATCTCTTCTTCTTATTAAGCTGGATCCTCTCCTTGGTGCTGTATATCAGTATCTGATTGTCCAAGCTCTGAGCTGCCAGCCAATTCGAGTTTGGATGCAGTGTGATTGATGGCATTGAGTGCATGTGAGGCTCGCTGATATACTTAATCACCACAGGGATGCCAAACTCCCACACACGAATAGACTTGTCATCACTGGAAGTCACAAACCTCCTATTGTTATCGATGAAGGTTATGGTGTTCACAGCCCCCAAGTGCTGATCATACTCTTGCGTGATCTGCCCTGATTTCATATCCCATTGCACAATCTTCTTATCGCTCATCCCGGCAAGGAGAGTATGCTGCTTATCCTCATCAGGATTCAGCTTCACAACATAAGGGACTTTGCCAGTTGAGAAGGTTGAGATCACCTGCCCTGTCTCAGTGTCCCAGTACTGTATATTCCTGTCATACCCTGCACTCAAGAACGTGGCCCCATCATTGGAAAATGATATATCCCTCACCGCCTTTGAGTGTCCCATATATGTTCGCATACATGTCCGCGACTCCAGCACATCCCAAATCTTAATCTTGCAATCCATACTCGCAGACAGTAACAGATGTCCATACTTTGGGAAAAACCGGATCGCCGAGACCCCTTTGGTATGCCCAACCCACTCATGCACACACCTCTTTGGAATGTAGCAGTGGTCGTTGGTCGCCTTGGCATCCTTGGGCGGCGTAATCCACGACCGCCCCTGGTAATCCCTCTCTTCCTTCCCGTGGAAGGTGCTCTTGACGACGACCTCTGTCTTGTCGCCCTTCCCTTCACCACGGGCCTCCTTCTCGGCCTTCTTGGCGGCGTGCGCCTCAGCATACTGCCGCTGCTCATCGGTGAGCTCCACAGGGGGGCCCTCCCTCCTGCCCGCCCAGGGGCTCTGCTTGTTGTGCAGGATCCACTCTTCGGAGGCGGGGTTCTTGGCCTCCGGGGGGTTAGGCTCATCCTGGTTGTCCGCCTCCCTGACCTGGAGGCGGCGGCGCTTGTGCTCTGAGGGGGCGAGGTTATAGACCGTGTCGGGGTTGGGCGCCTGGGGCTGAGCGTCGCCGACAATTTGGAGGCCAGAGGGGTCGGCGGCGTAGCCAAAACGGTGGAAAGTGTTGTACTGCTCGTCGAAGAGGAAGGGCAGCACCGCGGCGTCCTCGACGTGTCCGAGCTTGTGGTTGCGGTTGCCAGAAGCTGAGGAGATGGGGGCGTGCGGGTGCTGGGGGCCGAGGACGGGCGCCCAGAGCTGGTCGGCAGTGGGGTTGAAGGCGACGAGGTGGAGCGAGGGATCGAGCGGCCGGGAGGCGGAGGCAGCGGCGGAGAGCACGAGCGCGGTGTCGTCGACGGCGGGGGCGGCAGACTTGGACGGGAGGCATGGCGGGGAGGCGTCCGGGGAGGAGGCGGTCGCCGTATCCTCCGGCGAGGAGGCGTCGCCCGGCGGGTACGAGGACTGGAGGAGATCCATGGCGGGCGAGCTAGGTTAGGTTTCTCGGGGAGCTTGGGAGATTTGTATTTGGATTTGCGATAGCCGCCGCGACTCCTCGCAAGTCGCGAAGACGACCCGGCCCGACCTAGGCCGTATTGTTCAGTTGGACCTACAGTCAGACACGAATTGGTTTGGTAAATAACATAAAATACTTCAAAAATGTATAAAATGCTCGAATGGAAATTTCTCCTTTCAAAAACAGTTAGTATGTTGGCATAAGACTTTTAAGCATCCTTAATATCACTTCTTTGACTGAAGCTATCAAAAAGCAGGAACCGGATCAAAGCAACACCCTCTTCAACTTTTAAGAAGAAACACCAAACTTTGTTGAAGTCACAACCTTCAAACTTATTGAAGATTTGATTCTATGAATCTCCATCAGTAGAAAGAAAGGAATATTTCATCTCACTAACCTTAATCGCGACCGGATTGAGACACGACAAAACAAGGAAGAGCAAGAGAAACCTTATTTCATGACGGCAACATCGTCTCATTGTCACTATCAAGACACTTAAGGTATGTTTGGTTTGTGCCGAAACCTGTCTTACCAAAAATTGTCATGACCGACATGAGGGCATAACCAAAACGTTGGTAATGTAGTGAAAAAAATAGTGTTTGGATTCTGACCTTACCAAAATTCTTAATCTCTTAGTATGACATGTGGGTTCCTTATGTCAAAAATACTTTTATTATCGAATATGGCTAACTGAGATCTTATTTTGTAGATTTAATTGCACTGAATACAATGGTGCAAACCAATTTTTATTTTGATTAATGGTTTAGGAAGTACAACCATTTGAAGCTAGCTAAAACAAAAGGTTGTGCATTAATTCAGCCAACTAGAAGACGCCAGCAGTCGGCAGTGATGTTGCGCCAATTTTGGCGGAGGTTTTGCACACCAGCATTTTCCCCTTGTATTTGTATGATGCCAATTTAGGGCACGCCAATTCAGGGTCGTGGACCGAATGTCAGCCAATTTGCATAGGCATGCCAATATTTGGTGTGGCACCTATTGGCTGCAATCCAAACATGCCCTTAATTTTTTATATCACCTACAGCCTTGGTCACCATCACTGGAACCAGAATAACATCCAATCTTCTGAATGAGAAAGAAACATCAAGATTCTAACACCGAAAAATTTGACATCAGTAAACATAAACCCTAACCTTAAACCTATCTCTAGCCACCGGCAAAATTGTCCAGAGGCGAAGGGCCCAAGCTATGGCAACGGTGGGTGCCCTAGGGCGGGCGTGGATGGTACTTTTGCCTTAGAGAACGTTTTATTTCACTAGCTTTCACCTCCAGAAGTTTGGGAAACATATTTATGAACATTGTAAATCATCTGGAACAAGTCCCTTAGAAATTTGGTTGCACAGGCCATAAAATTCACTTCCCCTAGCCGGTCCTTGGGCATTAATATGACACCATCAAATTTGCCAGATATACAAGGGTAATTTCCACACGCTATCACAGATAAAGTTACAGTTTCTCAAAGGGCGATGCTGCTGCTACTTAAAAAGAGGCTGCATCAGCTCCTTGCAGTGCAGTTTTGAACAGGAAATTGATCCTCAGTGTGAGATTCTGCTGACAAATTGCTTCTGAATTCAAGAATGTGGCAGATGCTCACTGCAAATGTAGCTATTTGCTAGTTCTGCACTTCAGTATGTACCCTTTCTTCCACCAGTTAAAAGGTATGTTGTTGTAGATTCCCTTAGTTGTCATCTGCTTCAATAAAAAAAATTGAATGATGAGAAGATAGTGACGAATGCAAAGTAAATAATATATATACAAGAAATCTTGAAATCATATTCTGTTCAACATCCACCCATTTGCGATCACAGGTTTCTAAGATTTTGCTAAGGATTGGAATTATACGAGTGCATAAAAGAAAACAATATCAGAGCCACATCATCAACTTATAGTTGCACATTAACGCATATAAATTACAATCGAAGTAACTGAGAAAAATAACAACAACAACAAAGCATTTATCCCAAGCATGTTGGGGTAGGTTAGACATAAAACCTAACAATTTTTTTATTTTTTAAATGAAGTAAGAGAGAGGAAGAGATATAAGAAAAAAAGGGCATACCCAATGCTGAAAGCTCCCACACGTTGTGAGGTCTGGAGAAGTGAATTTCTAGCCAGCCTTCCCCTTGCTTATTTTGCAAAGAGGCTGATTCGAACCTATGACTTCCAGGACACAAGTGGAGAGACTCTACCACTGCGCCAGGCCTGCCCTTGGAAGAGATATAAGAGTAATAAAAAAAAACTAAGATTCTAACACATGAATTGTTACTTTTCATGCAGTCTTATCATTAGCTAAGTCTCTAGATACATTACAATCTCAGAGTCTCATTTTACCACCAACTCCCAGAGTCAACCTTGGTCGTCCTCTACCCCTTCTAATATTTTCTCTACCTCTTAAAATTCCACTGTTAACTAGTGCTTCTGGAGGTCTCCGTTGGATATGTCCAAACCAACTTGTCGATGTTAGACTAACTTTTCTTCAATCGGTGCCACCCCCACCCTATCACGAATCCCCTCGTTCTTAATCCAGTCTCTTCTTGTGTGCCCACACATCCAGCGTAACCTGCGCATCTCCACGGCACTCATTTGTTAAGCAATGTTGCCGTTTAGTTGCCCAACATCCCGCCCCATATAGCATCGCGGGTCTGATCGTCGTCCTATAGAACTTCCCTTTTACCTTCTGTGGGACCTTCCAATCACATAGGATTTCAGAGGTTTGTCGCCATTTCATCCACCCTACCTTGATCATGTGGCAAACATTCTCACTAATATCGTCATTGCTTTGTAACCAGTGTTTTAAAAGGGCGCCTGAACACCTAGGCGATTGCCAGACGCCTGGGCGCCAAGGCGCCCGCCTAGGCGGCGACTAGGCGTCGCACAATGTTTGTAACATTGATCCTAAGTATAGAAAGAGTCCCTCCTAGATACTATTTGTCCTTATAAACTAACATTTCCCTCTTCACAACCAACACCACTAAAGTCACACCTCATATACTCGGTCTTGGTCCTACTAAGTTTAAATCCCTTGGATTCTAAGATTTGTCTCCATAACTCTAATTTTTTATCAACACCATTCCTAGTTTCATCTAACAACACTACATCATCGGCAAAGAGCCTACACCAAGGGATATCTCCTTGTATATCCTTCGACACCTCATCCATCACTAAGGAAAATATGTATGAGCTCAAAGTTGATCCTTAATGTAGTCCTATCATGATGGGAAATGTATCGGTCTCACTATCACTTATACGTACACTTGTCACAATATTATTGTATATATTCTTGATAAGGGTAATGTACTTTGTTAGCACTTTATGTTTCTCTAACGCACACCAGTGGAGTAACTGACAACCATCATAATATTTTCCCTGACAAGGAAATGAAGCAATTGTATAAAAAAACGTCATTCCACTGGGTAAATTCATGCAATCTCAACAATCCTTTAGATTTCGATCAAATGTTCAAAGCTCTTGCATCTAAACAAAACAATGAACAAAAATACTTACTTGAACTGGGATCAACATGAACAAAGAAGCTTGCGGCAACGATAAGGTAGCACAAGATGAGCATAAGGCCCTTAAAGTAGTTTGATGTTCCTTCCTGCAAAAGTATATAAAGAAACGGGGACATCAGTTAGAAATGCACTGTACTAATCTCATATAGAATAGAAAACACACAGTATTCTTGTTTGCTCTGTAAGAGACCTGTAGCATGAATGCAACCACTAAAACTGTTATGAAGAGAGTTGCTGTCTCAAACAGTTGAAAATTTAAGTCCATTTCCTGCCCCATTATCCAGCCAATTACTACACAGAATGGAATCTGCAAATAATGTAGAAGGACGTTGGTTACGATTATTTTAGCATATTTTGGCTAATGATAAAATCTTCAAAATGACAGCAGGGTAATGGTGTTTTTTCACTGAATATTCTTACCACAAACATGGATATCTGCGTTGATGACCCAATTGCCACTCCCAATGTAATGTCCTGTTGTTATGTAAATATGAGGATAAGAAAATACAAGAGAAAAAATGTTAAGCTCCCAAAGAGAAAAGAAAGCAGAAAATGCTTACCAATTTATTTTTCATGGCAAACATAATGGCGCTTGCATGTTCAGCAGCATTCCCCACAATAGGAAGCAAAATAACACTGATGAAGGCAACTGGCAAGCTTAATGATTCAGACGCACCCTGTTACAAACATGTAGTGGAAGCATTGTTAAAAAGTTGCAAAGGTGTGGAACTGATATATCATCTAGCGACTGACATTAAATCAAGTACGAATGAACCTAATGGCCAACAAAGTCTGCAATACCTGTATAGCATCTACCAGGTACCCAGAGAGTACTGAAATCCAAACAGTCAATACAAAAAGCCAGCAGATAGCTTCCCCTTGTGTTATCTCCTTTTCATCCTCCTCGTCCTCAGAGGCTTCGTCTTCCTGTTGTCGCATGTAGGCATTAGAGTGTAAAAGTAAGCATCCACATGATGGAAATAGCCAATGTTCATAAGGTGCAAAAGGAATATAAAAGAAATTATTTTCTTGCTCTTTTTTGTGAACCACTTGAAGAATGGCATATGATATAACAAGAAAAAACTAACAATCTGGAATGACTTAATTACGGGCTAAAGGCTATGCCAAGTCTTTTTGCACAGTCAACAAATATATCATTATGCATACTTATCATGTCTTTCAGTTCCGGTGTTGCATAAGTTCAAGTTAAGCTACTTACTTCGCCAATTGGGCTGTACACACTGCGGTGGGTCTTTAGTTGAAAAAATAGATAGCTAGCATAAGCCACAAGCATGATGCAGCTACTAAACCTTGAAAGAGCTACTTCAGATTTGCCGTACTGCACTTCTGAGTGTGTGAAGTGAAGCACTGCCGGGAATAATAGACCCAAGACAGCCATCAATAATAGCCCCGAGTTTACAACAGCTGATGCCTGCAATGATAAACAGAAATAGATAGAAATTAAAATGCACACTATCAGTCCATAACAGAAAGATATTTGGAAAACTAACATTTAGTTCAGAAAACTACCTTGTTAAAGACCTGGTCTCTATCAGAATGGACAATACCCCCAGCAAAGAAAGCACACCCAAGAACCAGCAGCATATTTGACAATATTGAGCCAAGTAGTGACTGTTGGACAACACGAATCATCCCATTTTTCAGTGCGTATATCGAGATAATCATTTCCGTTGCATTTCCAAATGTCGCGTTCAGGAGCCCCCCAACTGAAGTTGGAAACAAAATTAAATCTTTCTAAGTATCCGTGAAGCCATGATTTGCATTAGAAAGCTAGCATAATGTGAATCAGAGACGAAATACCAGTTGGGCCAGTGTAGCAAGCAAGTTGCCTGCAAAAGACAAAGTAGCATACATTAGCTAAGGGATACATGAGGCGGCTCATGGGATCCTAGGCAGAGGCAACTGGGAAACAAAGGCATCATCTTGGTGACACTTACTCTGTTGCATATCCCAATCTCTCAGCCAACGGTATTATGCCGATTAAGCTGAAAAGGAAAACCCATCCTTGCTGTGAAGTGTATGAAAGAGGCAACGAGAGAAATGGGAAGCGTCAACTTATCAGTACCGCAACCAAATTCCATATAAATCACAAACAGAAAGTAAAAAAAAAATAGAAAGTTCACGTGATTAGAGATTCGGCGGCGCCGCTGAAAATGTAAAATGTACGGCACTAATCATGCAGCTAACTCTGAGAAAAATAACAACTGCAAACTAAGTAAGCACTGTATTTGGAGGGAGGGGTGGGGGGAGGTAGCGATATTTGGAAACGAAGCTTACGTGCTTGCCGGTGAGGTAGTGCAGCAGGACCGCGAGCGGGCCGAAGGGGAGGAGCACGTTGATCTTGGCCTGGAAGATGACGACGCGCACGCTGGTGAGGGCCCTCCGCCACCTGCTACCTGGCGCGAGCGACTCCGCCACCGCCGCCAGCGAGCCGATGTGCTCGAAGTCCAGCGACTGGAAATTCCGCGGCGGCGCCGGCGAGCCCGCGGTCGGCGCGGCCAACTCCACCTCGTCCTCCGCCTCCATCCCCAGCCCGAACTTCTCCGCCCCCATCATCCGCGAGCCGGATCAAGAGCCGCGGCGACGCGCTGACGGATCCACAGCCGGCCGAGCTGCGTTCCGCCCTCCCCTTCCCCGTTCAAGAAACGGCGCGCGATCGGCCCGGCGCCGCTCGACGGGGATGGGAGGCGAAGACTATCAGCGCGATTTGATTTGATTCGGATTTCGAATCGGCGACGGAATCTCTCTCGCTCGCTGGCGCTGTCTCTGGTCTGGCTGGCGCCTCGGCGAGCGAGCGAGGGGGAGATGAGCCGAGGAAATGTGCGAGGCGGCGACGACGGGGCCGGCACGAAGGAAGCTGCCTGGGTGCTTCGAGGTGGGCTCGGCCGTACTGCGCAGGGAGCGGGGGCCCGGATCTCGAGGGGGGCCCACATGTCAGGACCCAGAACGGAAACCCTCGGGCCGCGCGTCGTGGGTGCCGGTCGGATCCCAGTGGCCGGCTCGTGCCGGTTCCGCGCGTCGTGGGTGCCGTTTTTTTCTTTTTTGGATGATCGGCGTGATGAGTTTGGTGGCGCACCACTAACTAATACTCCTAGTATTCTTTTTTTTTCTCCAAAACATAGTCTTTAGACACTCACGGACAAGTAAATACGAACACTATCCTATCACACATCTTTCACTTATAAACATCTACAAGAAATTAGGCAGGGAAATGTTAAGTCTCACAAAGTCTGTACGGATATATCCATAACGACGGACACATCGTCCACTACTAAAAGAAAAATTAGCTATAAATATAACGTCCGAGCACAGTCTAAGCCGGAGGACTCAAACCTAAACAGGTAACTCTACCATTTCAATTTGCCCACAAACTAATTAATAATCTTGTCATCAAGCCTTCACAACTGAAGGTTTATATTAAAGAGAAAGTTAACTAGTCCTAGCTAGATACTAGCCACGAAAGCAACTTTTTTTTTGCTGTGAAACGATCTAACACACGTACGTCGCACCAGCAAAAGTGACATTTTACCTGTTGTTATTAATTATACAATCAAGGTTTAGCTTATCATGCTGTCAGGGGTCACATGGGGATGTCAAACAGCAGCACATGGTTGACGATGCCACTGTTGGGGAAAGTGCACAAACGAATATGAATTGAAGTATCGTTTCAGATGGTGGTGGCTGACAGGAGGCGATGATAAGTACTCGTAACAGCTAAACAAAAGGATAGATCCAGGGTCGGCCGCGGTTACGTCGTTTGACCGTACAAACAAACCCCCAAGTGGTTGATGCTGCGTATGAAGCCCTCTTCAACTTGAAAGTAATATATTGTAGAAGTGTTCGCCACGACACTTTCCTGGTACCGTTATTGAAGCAGTCCGCGCGAGGTTCGTTGTTTGGAGGGGCTAACATCTCTAGATCGATTGAGCTTTGAGGACAATGGTGAACATAGAGATTTACGTGATTCGGGCCGCCGGAGCGTAAAACCCTACGTCCACGGGAGTGAGTGTTGTATTGCCTGAGCTTTCGTGTGTGTGAGTGTGCTGGGTTTCGAACCGAACCCCTTTCCCGAAGGCTACCCCGGTCCTTTTATAGCTCAAGGTCGGGGCAGTTAATATGGCCCGCCGCCCGACAGGTGGCACCGCAGCGGTTGTCCGTACCCTATACACGATCTAGGGTATTTACAACTACATGTAGTGTCACTGTCGATGGAGTTAAGGCATGCCGCCTGACACGTCAGGCGCCTCTGACCGAGTAGCGGTTGATGATGGAGGGTGAAGGTCCCATCTTGTCGTCCTACTTGGTCAGCTGTGCAACACTGTACCGTTGTCATGTCCTACAGCACTGTACCGTTATCACCCCGTGTCGCCCTGTATTGTCACTGTAATGACTGGGAAGAGTGGGTGGAGGCGTGCACCACGGGCCATGCTTCTGGGGAAGGCGCGAGTCTTGAATGCGCGATTGGACGGCGCACATCTTCCTTGACTTCTGAGGCCCACGACCCATGAAAGGTCGTGGGACACGTGGCGGCTCTGGCGCCCTCATCACCGGGGAGGTCAGGCCCGGAGCCTGGTGAAAGTTGCCTAGAGGGGCGTGAATAGGCTAATAAAATCTGAAACTATTGCAAACGGCGGATTAAACTTGAAGAAGGTCGGACTAGTCCGGTCTTAGGGCCGACTAGTCCGGTCTAGGTAGAAAACTGTGTTTTAGGTTTTCCTTCTAAGTTCGTTTAAGCGTAAGATGTATAGTAGTCAAACAACCTCTCTAATAAGTTGGAAATGATTAGATGGCAGGTCAGCGGAACAATACACAAGTGTTAATCAAGACGAAAGCTTAACAAGTAGTTTAAGTGATCGAGCAAGAAGGTAAAGTAAGTAAGAGACACGATTTATCCCGAGGTTTGATTCCACATAGGAATCTATGTCCTCGTTGAGGAGTCCACAAAGGATCGGGTCTTTTCCAGCCCTTCCCTCAACGAGGGATCACCAAGATCAAGCCCGGGCTCTTTCACTATTAATCAAATGTGAATACAATGCTCTTAGGGGCTACTCACAACTTGAGGCTCCCTTCAACAACCTAGCAGTTAAGGAAACAAAATACAACAATCAAGAAATCAAATTATCAATCAGAGTGCAAGAGAATCAAACCGAGAGCTCAAACGTCGATCACCACTTCTTTCCTCTCACAAAACCACAAACTCCTTAAGATCCAATCTTAGGGATCTAGAAGGTGAGGAAAGAGGCTTAGAAGAGCTCTAGGAATGAGTTTTCAGTGCTAGGATTGTTCACACCTCAATTCTCAGCCGGGGGGTCTCCTTTTATAGAAATCCCGACATCTAGCTCTTACCAACTAAAGTTCGGACTAGTCCGGTCCCAACCCCGGACTAGTCCGTTCTTGAGGGACCACTCACGTCAGAAGGCTACCAACTAAAGTCTAGTGACCGTTGGACTCAAACGGTCATAAAACCCTGGACTAGTCTGGCCAAGAGCGGACTAGTCCGATCTCAGTTAGGAACCTTTGTTCCGTACGAGAATGGACTAGTCTCGTAAGGGCGGACTAGTCCGGCCCCAAAGGCGGACTAGTCCGGTCTTACCAGACTTAGTCTAAAAACTCTCTATAGGGATGCGGACTAGTCCAGCCAACTTCGGACTAGTCCGAGCTCACACAGGAACCTTTGTTCCGTCCTAAATCAGACTACTCTGAAGGGACCGGACTAGTCCGATGTCACTCAGAGACTTCTTCTCCGGACCTAAACGGCTTAGTCTGCTTAATGGACTAGTCCGGCCACACGGGCGTACTAGTCCGACCCTCTAACACTTAGTATCATAACGGCTCAGACTCACTCGACAACGGACTAGTCCGGCCTAGAACGGACAAGTCCGAACTCACTCAGAGACTTCTTGTTCGGTCTAAAACGGAGTAGTCGGGTACGAACGGACTAGTCCGGCTTGTAGTCCGGACAAGTCCGGTCTTCCTTTTTCAGCCATACCTATGACTACTTTCTCTCACGATTCTAACTTTCTAACTTTAGTTTGAGCTCTCTAATGATTCTTAAGCACTCTAAAAGAGAAGATCCTTTACACAAATCCAAGATGTAAAACTCAATAGAAAAATTCTATTTTCTACTCTTTCAAGTCTTCTTCTTTTCCTTTTTGCTTCTTGAGAGACTCCACATGCATTCCTTTGATAAGCACCTGTGCTCATACTCAGTAAAATTTATTAGTATCTTAATTGTCGTCATCAATCATCCAAAACCCACGAGGATTATCTAGATGCACTTTCAATCTCCCCCTTTTTGGTGATTGATGACAACACATTAGGATTCTCAATAAATAGATATGATAGATTGTTTTCATAAATCATGTGTATGGTTCACTCCCCCTAAATGTGTGTATAAAAGATTGTCAAGGAAAAACTATGCACAAGAGTGAGTTCTTTGGGGATTTCATACATATATGTGTTATGGTGGGGTGGCTAAGTGTGATGTTTAAAGTGAGCATTAACCGCATGAAGAAAGATATAACATTTACGAACAAACACATTTTAATATGGCATAATATGCAGACATGAAATAGCATAGTCATAACGTAGCATAGTCATTACAAACCAACATAAAATGAGTGTTTAAAGAGCAAGACTAAAGATTAAAGACTACGACTAGACTACTCCCCCTTATTCTCTCCCCCTTTGGCATCAAGGCACCAAAAAGGGAAAGAAAAGAGAGAAAGACCTAATCGCTATCCTCTCCATCTTGATCTTCGTCTTGGTCACTTTGAGTCTCCTCGTCCTCATCTTCATCTTCGTCTTCATTGTCATCCTCTTGATGAGTGTGGGAGGTAGGAGGAGCAGCTGAGGAGGATCCAAAGTAGGCAAGCTCGTCCTCGGTGAGAGCGGGAAACTCTGTCACTTCATCATCATCTGATGACGGTGGAGATATGGGTATCTCCATCTTGTCGCACATGGCTTTGAGATACTTCTCTTGGCGTTTCTTCATGTTCTGTGTGCGAATTTCTACTTTCGTACGCGAAGAGAATATAGCCTTGAATATTTTGAGCAGCCCACTAGTGGAGCCACTCGAAGATGAAGGGACAGATGGCCCAGGTGAGGAGGATGGAGCTGCAGAAGAGCTCCTGCCCAAAGACGCAGGAGGGCGAGGAAGGGGAATCGGCATCTGAGGACGTAGCTTCATGTGCTTCACATCCTTTGCAAAATCTAGGCCTGTGACTTTCTCTATCATGCACATGATGTACGGCGCATATCCACAAGACTTGTTCGGTGTGTGGGAGATGTTGAAGATATCATTGTATATGTAGTCGAAGACATTGAATCTCTCTTCTTCATTGAGCAGCTTCAACAAGTTTTTGAGGTACCCCTGTATCATCCCCGCATCCTCATCTTTTGGAGCTAGAGTCTTCCTCAGAATTCTGTTTAGCACTCCAAAGAAGGGTTTGATGTTATGGATTGAGGATGGCTCATAAGTGAGATATGAGGGATACATGAAATCCAAGTCATCCTTTCCCAAGGTCTTCTCATTGTGAACTATGATCTCATAGTTCAAATGCTCCTCAAGTCCAAGGATCCTAGCAAATTCATCATACACCACCTAGTAGACCACATCACCTAGGGACACATGGCAGCGCCGGACCTTGCCTCAGCGGGGAAGCCAAGTTCGGGGCCAAGGACACGTGGCGGCTCCGGAACCCTCCTCAGTGGGGAGATCCGACCCAGAGCGCCGGCAAACGTGGCAGGGCCAGATCTTGCCTTGGCGGGGAGGCCATGTCCGGGGCCAAGGACACGTGGCGGCTCCGAAGCCCTCCTCAGCAGGGAGGTCCGGCCCGGAGACACGTGGCAGCGCCTAACCTCACCTCAGCGGGGAGGCCAGGTCTGGGGACAAGGACACATGGCGGCTCCAGAGCCCTCCTCAGCACAGAGGTCCAGCCTAGAGCCGGGAGACACGTGGCAGCGTCGGACCCCACCTTAGCGGGGAGGCCACGTCCGGGGCCAAGGACACGTGCCAGCGCCAGAGCCCACCCCAGCAGGGAAGCGGGGTCTGGGGCCTCTTCAAGCCTCCACGAGGGGGTACCCGGTCTGCAGGGTATCGACATGGCCCCCGGGCCCACCTCGGGGGAGGTGACGATCCCGCAGGTGGGGCCTCCGTCTTTCCTTCCCGCGTGGCTGCTTTGAACTTGCATCTTGGTGGTTGAAGGAACAGCACGCCTTTGGCTTAGTGGTCAAGTGGCTGTACTGGCAGATGAAGCGTCAGCATGTACTTGACGTGGTGGGCGTACTTGACAGTCAAAACAGCAGCACGTCCCTGGTGTAGTAGACGCGTGGCCGATCTTGAGTGGAGGGTCATGGCGACGTGCTCGAGGAGCGGTTTCTAGGAATTGATTGGGATGGTTCCCGAGACATCCGTTGCAGTTCCGCCATGTCACTTTTATCGGGAACCGTGTGACTCCCATTGTCTGACGGGTGGACCTGGGTCCCATCCGCCATTGGAGATGTAGTTAGTGCGGGGCGGTGATAGCTCGGGTGTCGTGCATGACGCTCTGCCAAGGGTCACAGGAGTAGTAAAGGAAACTTTGTATCAAAAGGTGATTGTTTCCTTACTTCCCCCCTCGTGCCTTGTGCTCGCTTCCAAGCAAATCCATCCACCACATGCTCCAATGGCGACCGTCCTTCGCTCCTCCCGTCTTCGGACTTACAAAGAACATGGGTGCGTAAGGCGCCTGCTCGGCTGGCAGTCGGCCGAGCACGACGGAAAGGTCTGCCACGGGGCAAACCCGCTCACCAGCCTGTAGCCCGGCGAGGTCGTCCTCTTCACCTGGTACGTTCTGGCCGGGTTTGCGCTCCCGGCGTCCTCCTTCCTCCTGGCACTGCTAGAGGTGTACGGGCTTCAGCTCCAGCATCTGTTGCCACACGCCCTCGCACTAGGGGCGATCTTCATCCACTTTTGTGAGATGTTCATCTGCGTGCGGCCGTCGGTGTGGCTATTACAGATGTTCTTTGTCCTACGGGCCTCGATGAGAAGCACAAGCCACCTGGGGGCCTACTACCTCCAGCACCGAGGGAAGAACTCCACGACGTACATCGTGCCCTCCTCCAAAAGCAAGTGAGAGCACTAGAGGGAGGACTGGGTGATGGCCCGGACGGACGTCCACGACCGCCTGGAGCTGCTGAGCGGGCCCCAAGTCAGTGAAGATCCCATCGGAGATGAGGTGCCCGACCTGCAGGACGCCTACAAGCCAGTGCTGGCGAGGATCAGGTCTTGGCGCAGGAGAGTCTGACGTCGTTGATGGTCTTGGCCGGATGCCTGTCGTGTCGCATCGCTCCCCTCTAGCCGCGCTCCTGGCATGCCTAGCTGTACACCGGGGAGAACGATCTCACCCGGCTAGAGCGCAACCCTGGGTCATCCTCGGACGGGGAGATGCTGAGCCTCATGCTGCTGAAGATGACTCCCGACCCGACCTCCAACGACTTCATTGACCCGCCGGTGAGATGCTTGCAGGTCTATCTCAACCAGACAACAAGGTCAAGGTTGTTGAAGGATATACCGACACTGAACGACATCAATGTCGTCGTGCGGCAAGTCGGAGACGCTTCCAGCGGCGTGCATATCTCTAGAGAAAGCGGCCCCAGCGATCAGGCGGCTCCTGCGCTGAACTCACTCCTCAACAAGGGGAAGGAGTGGGCATTGACCGGCGGACCCGCACCCGCGGCGTGGCCCAAAGACACGGCAGAGTCAAGTAGGCAGCCGAAGAGGAGGCTGGTTCATCCCGACGGGAGCTTCGTCTCGAAGCCAAGAGCTGAGGAGCCTCAAGCCGCCCGCAGTCCCGCGTCGAGCTCGACGACCAGTGCCGTTGGCAGCTCTAGGAGTGCTGCAGTTGTGGCAGCTTCGGCCAGTGCGAGGAGGATGTCGGACGTTACCGCGGCTCTGAAGAGGGTTCCTGACGTGCCACCGGCAGTGAATAAGCCTTTCGACTCACCTCCTACTCCGAAGCCGATAGTAAGGAAGCCTCCCGACGTGCCACCGGCAGCGACAAAGGCTCCTGAGGCACCGCCATCTTAGAAGCCGATGGGGCAGTCCCGGCTCCAGACGCGCCTCTAGCCCCGAGGCCGGCAGTGAGGAAGGCCCCTGACGCACCTCCGGCTCCTAAGCCAGCGGGGGCGAGTGGTTCCAGCCCTCCACGCAAGAAGCTTCGCGCGTCTTGGAACTGCCAGCCACCTAGGTACGATGCAAGTCTTAGGATAGGTTGCTGCATAGAGCTCTTTGCGCATGTGATTGACTTCAGTTCTTTTCTCGTAGGGCTTCTCCGCAAAGTGCGACTCCTCCTTCGCAGTAGCCCAGGGCCTAAGTTCCTTCCCTTCGGTCTAGAGCAGGTGCAGGAGGTGCTTGGATGAGAGTGGGGTGAGCTGAGGGTAGAGTGGGAGAGCCTCCAAGACTGGGGTGAGCTGCTGAAGGAGCGGACCCAGTCTGCCAAGGAGAAGGCGTGGGCGAGGGAGGAGCGACTAGAGGTGATGCAGGAGACCCTCAACTTGGAGCGGGCCGCAGTCAGGAGGATGAACAGGATGGCTCAGAACCTCTTGGCTGAAGCCAAGAAGCTCCATGCCGCAGCTGATGCCGGCACCGAAGCTCTGTCATAGGCACGGGAGATCCTCGCCCGACGGGAGCAGGAGGTGCAGGCGAGGGAAAGGGACCACTCCATCCACGAGGCAGCCCACGAGGGGGAGCGTGAGCACTTGGAGAAGCAACTCCAGGGCGTCCGTGAGCGCGAGCTTAGTGCCACATCCAAGGAGGCCTCCCTGGATCGCCGAGCTACGGAGCTGGCTACCAAGGAGGAAGAGTTGCCCGCTAGGGAGCAAGAGTTGGCCTAGGAGGTGTCCGCCACCGCCAAGTTAGTGGACGAGCTCTAGGCTTCTCGTGCCGTCGAGGCAGAGAAAGTCTCATACTTCCTCGGACGCATGGAGACAGCGTTGGAGCCCTTCGGCTTCAGTCCCTTGCGCTCCTGTGGTTCGGTGCAGGAAATGAGCCAGGTTCTCTGCTCTGGACTCGGCCGGAGCCAAGCTGCTAGCGCTGGAGGGCGTCATCGGGGAGGATCTAAAAGCCGAAGGCAAGGCCATGGCTCAGCAGGTGGCGGAGCATGTGCTCACGTGGTTCCGGAGCTGGGACCCCAACGTCTCACTCGAGCCAGTGGTGCAGGGTCCCGTTGCAGAGACGATGGAGGCGGCCAAGTCCACAGTGGAGGACGCCGCCAAGCTCGTAACTGCTAAGTTCGAGCGCCAGTAGCCTTCTAGGACTTCTGCTGCCTTGTATGCTCGCCATCTTTTATCTTGAATAAAAACATGTTAAAGTTTTTATGTCTTGTGTTGTTGATGTATGTCTTCGGGTCCTTGGCAGCGCAAGGGCCCGAAACAACTTAGCCGAAGTAGCTAGCTCTTTTGCCGAAGTTGTGAGCTTGTCTCTCCACATCATTAGCAGCGTAAGGACCCGAAGAAGCTCCGACAATTTTTTAGCTTGTCTCCTGTGACACCCAGTTCGGAAAACAGAACCAAGTAAATGCATATGTGTGCCCAGGATGTTCATCACACATACACATGTAATCCACAAACTAAATTAAGAATATAACCACGAATAAACAGTGTATAAGTACTTTATTACATCGACTCATTGTCTCACTCATGAATATCTAACTTATTCTTGCAGCGGAACTCTCTAAACGACAGCAGAATAACTAAACAGCAGCAGGCTCCATCTTCAACTCCATAGGCATGTTGACGGTAGTTCGCACGCCTAGTACTCCACATGATCCTCGAAGTACTCTTCTCCTGTTGCTGATGTTTATGTGATAATGCAAGGGTGAGTACATGTCGTACTCAGCAAGTGCGGGAAAAGTACGACATGTAGCTTACAACAAGGTATGGAATAAAAAGGCTCATTGCAGCAAGCAATTTTTATTTCTCAAACATGATAAAAACAATAACTATTTCTAAGTGATATTTATCCCAACATGACCAAGTAATTCAGCATCATTTTCTCATTATAATTCACCACTTTTCAAGTCTCATTCAGCCATTAATCTTTCCCAAGTTCATCTCATACTCATAAATATTCATAACCATCTCATATTCATATAACCGAAACCAAACTCATTGTCATGACTCAAAACAGTCCCAAAACCAATCCCAATGACCATACCACAACCATACCGAATAACTATCCCAAGTTTTCCTTCTAATCATGGAAGTTGGCCAGGTGCTTGTGACCGGAAGCACGGCTATCATGATAGTTTTACACTCTGCAGAGGTGGCACCACTTTACCCACAAGTTTGTGATTTCGTCACCCGTCGGCGACTGCAGAACCTCCATTATACCAGTACACAACCGTCGGTGTATGGCCAAGAGATCACAAAATAGCCTTTACAAAGGGGCTACTAGATGTATGGACTCACTGAGGTTTCACCGGCAGGTTCGAATCACCATTTTCCCACCCACGGGCCCCCTCTTGTGCTATGCAGTTCCCAGGGCAGTCCTACTCGACTCCCAATCCCAGCGCCATCCACGGTCCATAACAAGCTAGAAACATACCTAATTAATCAGCTTAGCCGCACCCATACTTGGCCTTGTGGTGGCACTGTTTTCCTGGCATATTCTCACATGAACCGGTCCTTTGATCTACGGAAAGTACCACCATCTCATCCAGCAACATTCACAAACCAAGCTTGCCTAGATCTCCCCGATTCCATGCCCATTAAAATCATCAAGATCTCATCATCATTATATGAGTGCAAGTAGCTAGACATGTTTTATTTCAGCTTCCCGTCTCCCGTGAATTAAGCGAAGCAAAAAGGAAAAACGACCATACCCGACTCATCAACTCTCCTGGCGACAAGGATGGTTAACAAAACTAGTAAACTCCTATAAAAGGGTTTCCCAACAAGTTGACTCAAGCATACGAGTTTTTGTTAACAAAACAGTTTCAAAACATGGGATCAATATGGTCAAGGGGCACTTGCCTTGCTCCCGTGGTTCTTGTTGCTCAAGCGTCTTGAATTCTTGGTGTTGTAGTTTCTCGTAGATGGCCTCTTGAGCTTATCCTTCTACTCACAATCACGCACATACAAAATTTACATCAATTAATCATCATGCAAAAACTTTACCCAAGATGCGATGGGGTAGATGAATGGAAATCCTATGGTGCTGTTTTATTAAACCAGTTTGTATGTGTTCTTGCATGTTTTAATGGGCTTTCATGGGGTTTTATGATGAACAAGGGTGTAGGGATCAAGTGTGGACGTGGTGATGATCTTGACTCAAGATCTATATCAATTTCACCGTCAAAAACCGATCAAAACACGGTCTGTCCACACGTAAAAGTTTTTGCTCGAAGGGGGCAAAGAAAACGGATGCGTAGAAACAGCGGTGATGTCGTAAGATGGGTAACGGGGACCTACCTCACTTCCTTTTGGTGGTAGAGCCTTCCTCCTAGCAATGGCAGTAGTGGAGAATTTTTCTACGGAAAATTTTGGTAGGACAGATCGTCGGGCTTCTTCTCCGACGACGGCGGGGCTCGACGGGGCTCAACGGCGGCCAAATTCCGGCAAGGGGGGAACTTGGCGACTTGAGAGCAAGGAAGTGGGCTTGGCAGCAGGGGGAGGACGTCCAAAATAGAGAGGGGTCGGCCATGGGGGTGGGGGTTATATTTATAAGGGGAAAAAGAGGAGTCCTACTCCAATTGGAGCTTCAATAAGAGTCCTACTCAATTTTGGATCTCAACAAACTTATCTTTTCAGTTAGGTGTGGCAGCCTTGGGGATTTTATCCCCCCAAATATGGGGAAAATTCCCCTTTTTTTGAATTGGGGAATTCGGAAATTTTGGGGGAAATTTGGGAATGGCTTATTCCAGCCATCTTTTTCCCATTCCTCACTATTTCTATGTCACTTGCTCCATTTCTACATTCACCTCTCCATTTCTATGTCCCATTCTCCATTTCTACATTGCCTTTGTCCATTTCTATGCCCCATTCTCCATTTCTATATGCCCTTCTCCGTTTCTATGGTTCCTTCCTCCATTTCTATGGTTCTTTCTCCATTTCTATAGTTCTTTCTCCATTTCTATGGTTCTTTCTCCATTTCTATGGTTCCTTTCTCCACTTCCATGGTTCTTTCTCTATTTCTATAGTTATTTCTCCATTTCTACTTCTTTTATAATGTTCCTCTACATGAAAAATATATGCAATGCATGGAATGAATTTGAGGGTGTTACATCTCCCTAGGTCCTTGGCAGCGTAAGGACCCGAAGGAGCTTCAGCGATGTTGTTAGCTCGTTGTAGCCAGACCTCAAAGTCCTTGCTTGTCACCGTGGCGGTCCTGACGTCTTGTCCGCGTAGTTCACCGTGATGGCCCCCCTTGTAGGTGTGGCCCTTAGGTTGGGGCGCACCTAACAAGCAGAAGGCTGAGGTAGGACGTCGGCAACGGACCCCCTAGGAGGTCCGGGACGCCAGGACCTGTTCGCACCTGCATAGACATGCAGAGGAAAGGATTAATTCGTGCTCGTTGATCACAATTCTCTGCTCCTAGTTTTGTTGTGGCTTATGGTCCTTGGCCAAGCTGTGGGGCATGGGTATTTTGGTGTGAGAGCATCCGGGTTATGGTTACGACTTTGCTTAGGAGTATGAGTCATCTGGCTCCCCGATACTTAGCCGCGGCGCTGGAGAGGCAGAGTGTGCATGCTTAGGGTATGGAACCAAGCTAAGCTGGCTACAAACCCTGGACCTCCCACTGGTATTAGCCTTTCAGGGGAGGGACCATTCGGCACCATAGGGCCCCCGAGCAAGAAAATAACCGAAGGACTCCGAGTACACCACAGGTATATCAAGCGGACTCGCCAGTAGAAGGATAGCACAGATCCTACTATTTCTAAGCGCAAGGAAAAGTGACTGGCCACACGGCCAGAGCGGTATGGAAAGTAAGCATGAAAATAAAAGAGGTGATGCCCGGGGTCTGGTTACTCCCTTGTGTGTAAGTGTGTGCCATCCGATCCCCATACTAAGTTGTAGGGCTAGGGAGGCAGAGCACGTAGGCTTAGGGTATGGAACCAAGCTAAGCAGGTTGCACACCCTGGACCTTCCACAGGCGTTAACCTTTCAGCGAGGGGACCTTCCAGCGCCACGAATTCAGAACAGGTAGGTAGGACGGCCCCCGGACATGCCATAAGACAGTTGATATGCACGAGTAAGCATAAACTATAAAGTAAAGAGATGGGGGGAAGAGCACACACAGGGTAGGATAGATTTTTATCATATCAGGTTAATTCATAGGAGGAGACAGGCCTTACAAAGAAGGCAGTGACCCGCTCCGGATGACCAGAGTAGAAGGACTCCTCCGGAGCTTAGCTGTTTCTAGCGCTGCTCCTAGACTCTATGACACCTTAACAGAGAAAAAAGAGCCCTACCGATGCGCTAAGGATAGAACTTACGGAGGTGCTTTTATGTTCTATGGATTGGGTAGAGGTACCCCATCCTCCGTGGCCAGGTGGACGCACCCGGGGCGGCATACTTGTGTCACTCGGAAGGGACCCTCCTAGCAGGGGGAGAGTTTGTTCGCCCCTTCACGAGAAAATATTCGCCGAAGCACCAGGTCACCCACCTCGAGCTGTCTACTCCGCACGAACCGTTGATGATAGCGCCGGAGCACCTGGCGGTACCATGCGTTTCGAGCAACTGCTTGCCACCTTCGCTCATTGACCAGGTTGATATCTCCATGCCGGAGCTGGTCCTGCGTGGCTTCATCATATGCCTAGACACAGAGGGAGCCCATGGTGATCTTCGGGGGGAGGACAACCTCATCCCCATACACCAGGAAGAAGGGTGTTTCCCCTGTCGCTCGGCTGAGGGACGTCTGGCCAGCCCACAGTGCACATAGAAGCTCTTCTACCCAATTGGCACCATGCTTCTTCAAGCAGTTTAAGGTGCGCGTCTTGAGTCCCCTGAGCATCTCAGCATTTGCCCTCTCGACTTGACCGTTGCTCTCTAGGTGAGCAACAGAAGTTTAGCAAACTTGGATGTCGAGGTCTTCGCAGTACTCTTGAAACACTGCATAGGGGAACTAGGTCCTGTTGTCGGTGATGATTCTATTTGGGACCCCAAACCGATAGATGATTGACTTGATGAACTTGACTGCTGACTGCTTGTTGATTGTCACTACAGGGGCTACTTTCGGCCACTTGGTGAACTTGTCTACAGCAACGTAGAGGTACCGGTACCCAACGACGGATCTGGGGAATGGCCCCAGGATGTCCAGCCCCAACACAATGAAGGACCATGAGAGCAGGAGCATCTGCAGCGTCTATGCTGGTGTGTGGATCTTCTTGGCGTAAAACTGGCATGCCTTGCATCTCTTGACCAGCTCGACGGCATCGTAGAGAGCTGTCGGCCAGTAAAAACCATGTCGGAAGGCTTTACCGACCAACATGCGAGAAGATGCATGGTTCCCACACTCACCTCCATGGATCTCTGCGAGCAAGTCACAATCCTCCTCCAGGGTTATGCACCGCAATAGGACGTCATTGGCGCCACGCCGGTAGAGATCCCCCTCTACTAGCGTGTATCTCTTAGCCAACCGAACGATACGTTCAGTGGGTACATGTTCATCAGGAAGGATATTATCTTTCAAGTAGCCCTGGATCTCCATGAACCATGCATCGGGGCCTACTTGAGCTTCTCGATCTTGAGAGTCGGGTTGCACGGAGTCCCCGCTGACGCTTACGATCCTTGGCGGGCTCCATGGTAGCAGGGCCACCGGGACCGTCAGCTTCGAGGTGCTGATCTCGCCCCCTTCACCTAGTTCGGCAGGCCAGGCGGTAGGTCGCAGCAACTTCCTTTCAAAGACTCCCTCAGGCACCGGTGCCCAGGTGGAAGCCTTAGTTGACAGGTCGTCGGTGATTGTGTTGTTGGCACGGGGGACATGGCATAGGTCCAAGACTTGGAAGTCTTTTTCCTGCTTCGAGACTTGGAGGATGTAGGCTACAAGCTGAGGGTCATGGCAGCAGCAGTCCCACTTGACTTGCTTGATGATCAGCTGAGAATCACCCTTGACCAACAATTGCTGGATGCCGAGGTACAACGCGGTCTTTAACCCGAAGATGAGGGCCTCATACTCCGCCATGTTGTTGGTTGCCTTGAAGTCAAGCCGCACCATGTATCTGAATTGTTCTCCATCCGGGGTAAGGAGCAATACTCCCTCTTTGGCACCTTGCTTGCGCGAGGAGCTATCAAAAAAGAGTGTCGAGTGAGGCTCGGTGAAGACCGGAGCTCTAGGCTCTAGCTAACTGATGTCTTGGCCCCCTGGGTGGCACTGTGGTGGTGTCCACTCTGTCACGAAGTCAGCTAGTGCCTGACTCTTCACCGCATGGTGCGGTAACAAGTCGAGCTCGAACTCCGCCAGCTCAACAGCCCACTTTGCAACATTGCCGGTTGTGTTGGGGCTGTGGAGCACGACTTTCAGTGGGTATGAGGTAACCACTGAAATCTTGTGAACTTGGAAGTAGTGGCGCAACTTCCTTGATGCAACGAGGACTACGTAGAGCATCTTGTGCACCTCCAAATATCTTGTCTTAGCATCTTGGAGGACCTCGCTGATATAGTAGACTGGTCCGGACCCTCCCGGAGGGGTCCGGTGCGTATTCTTGGGGAGGTCCGAGACTCGGGGGCCCTGGCCCCCGGGTCCGGGACTACACTCTAGGAGCTGGGACTCGGATGTGCATTGATCATCAGTTCCGGAGGGCCGGGACCTGACTAGCTCCTCGTCCCTTGGCTCGTGTGCGAGGTCCGAGTCCTGGGACCCGGGTCCTACAGCAGGAGACTCTTCTGGGACTTGGGGTCGTGGTAGCTACGGTCGCTCAGTGACCAGGACCATGCTCACGACCTCTGTTGTGGCGGTGATGTAGAGGAAGATAGGCTCGCCTTATTCCGGAGCCACCATGATCAGCAGCGCAATGAGGAACTTCTTCAGCTCCTGGAATGCCTCATCCGCCTCCTCGGTCCAGACGAAGGGTCTGAACCTGCGCAGAAGCTTGAAGAACGGGAGAGTGTGCTCAGCTAGTCTAGGGATAAACGGATTGAGTGCAGTCAAGCATCCCGTGAACTTCTGCACGTCCTTGATGCGAGCAGGCGGCCACATCATTTCGATTGCCTTAATATTCTTCGGGTTAGCTTCGATTCCCTGGTTTGAGACCAGCAAACCAAGTACCTTTCCGGCAGAGGCCCCGAAGACACATTTGTCTAGATTAAACTTTGTGCGTGCCAAACGCAACCTGTCAAATACTAGGGCTAGGTTGTCAAGCAAAGATGCATGCGACTTAACCTTAACGATGATGTCATCGACGTACACCTCTACTAGGTCATGAATGAGATTCCCAAATGTCTTATGCATGGCACGTACAAAAGTGGGAAGGGCATTCTTAAGACCATAAGGAATGGATAGATAGCAAAATAGACCATCTACTGTTATGAAGGAAATATGCTCTTCATATTCTCTAGACATAGGTATTTGGTGGAAACCTGAGTATGCGTCTAGGAAATAGAGTAGATCACAGCCGGATATAGAATCCACTATTTGGTCTATGCGGGGGGAGAGGAAATGGATCCTTTGGACATGACTTATTGAGAGTGGTGTAGTCGATGCACATCCGAAGCTTCCTGCCGGCCTTGGGGACGACAATAGGGTTGGCAAGGCATTGTGGATGGTGGACCTCTCGGATGAAGCTGGCGTCGAGCAGCTTCTTCATTTCTTCATGGATGAAGTTGTGTCGCTCGATGGGCTGCTTCCGAGGCTTCTTTTGTACCAGCCTGACGTCGGGGTAGATTTTTAGATAGTCCTCAATCACCTCTCTAGGGATCCCGGACATTTTTGATGGTTCCCATGCAAACACGTCGACGTTAGCCCGGAGGAAGGTGACAAGCGCAAGTTCCTATTTGTCGCCCAGATTCCCCACGATGTGGGTGGTCTGGGCAGCGTCCAGGCCAATCTAGATGTCTTTGATGGGGATGTTCCGCAGTCTGAGGGCTGCACATGGGATGCAGATGGCATCCTCGCTGGCGCTCGCTTGGAGGCGGCCGACTAGCTTCAGCGTAGCCGAAAGCAACCCCCTGCACCACTGCCAACGCTTGGAGCTTCTCCAGTGCTGAGACGGCGGCAGTGCGGTCTCCGCGGATCTTGAGGACGCCTCCAGGTGTCGGCATCTTCAAGACTAGGTAGCTGTAGTGGGCTACTGCCATGAATCGGTACAGGATTGGCTTGCTGATGATGGCGTTGAATGGGAGGCTAACCTCCGCAACGTCGAATATGATGCTCTCCGTGCGGTAGTTCTCAGGCGTACCGAATGTCACTGGGAGGGAGATGCTACCGCACGGCCAGATAGGATCCCGCCCCACCCCCGAGAATGGATGTTAGGGGGTGAGCTTGGACATGAGGATATGCCGCTTCTTGAAAGCTACATGGCTGGTGACGCTGAGGGACGCTCCGCCATCGATCAGCACATGGTATAACTTCAGGTTGGCGATGGTGGGGGCAATGAGGAGTGGCATTTTCCCGGCGCCCGCCATGTTCTTGGGGCAATCGGAGGCGTCAAAGCTGATCGGGTCTCCATCCACTTGTGGTAGGGCGTCGGCCCGGGGCCTGGAACAGCCACTGCCACTGCCCGTCGCACGGTCTTGACAGCACGCCAGGACGTGATGTCCGAGGAACCCCCTACATCATGTAGAGTGTCTTGCATCGCTCGTTGTTAGCGCTGGAGTCGGAGTGGTCGGTGAAAGTGCATCTAGGTAATCCCTGTGGGTTTTGGTTGATTGATGACGACAATTAAGATGCTAATAAGTTTCTACTGAGTATGAGCACAGATGTTTATCAAAGAAATGGATATGGAGTCTCTCAAGAAGCAAAAGGAAAAGAAGAAGACTTGAAAAGAGTAGAAAATAGCATTTTCTATTAATCTTCACATTTTTCTAGTTGTGTATAGTGTCTTCTCTTTTAGAGTGCTTGAGAATCACCAGAGAGCTCAAACGAAGGGTAGAAAGTTAGAATCATGAGACGAAGTAGTCATAGATATGAAGAAAAGGGGAGACCGGACTTGTCCGGACCATGGACCGGACTAGTCCGTTCAAGTCCGGACTAATCCGTTTTAGACCGGATAAAGAGTCTTTGAGTCAGTTAGGACTTGTCTGTTAAAGGACGGACTAGTCCGTTGTTGTGTGAGTCTGAGCCGTTATGAGACTAAGTCTCAGAAGGCCGGACTAATCCGCCCAAGAGGCCGGACTAGTCCGCCGCTAAGGTCCGGAGAAGAAGTCTCTGAGTGCCATCGGACTAGTCCGCTCCACAGGCCGGACTAGTCCGATCTTTTTAGACTAGTCCGAATTAGGACGGAATAAAGGTTCCTGTGTGAGCTCGGACTAGTCCGAGGTTGGCTGGACTAGTCCGCAACTCCAGTTGAGAGAGTTTTTAGACTAAGTCAGGTAGGACCGAACTAGTCCACCCTTTGGGCCGGACTAGTCCGCCCCTACCAGACTAGTTCGTTCTCATACGGAACAAAGGTTCCTGATTGAGATCGGACTAGTCCACTCTTGGCCGGACTAGTCCGGGGTTTCATGACCGTTTGAATCGAACGATCGCGAAAACATTATTTGGTAAGCTGTGACGTGAGTGGTCCCTCAAGATCGGACTAGTCCGGGGTTGGGACCAGACTAGTCCGGACTTTAGTTGGTAACGGCTAAATGTCGGGGTTTCTATAAAAGGAGACCCCCCGGACGAGAATTAAAAAGACACGAACCTAAGCGCTGAAAACTCATTCCTAGAGCTCTTCTAAGCCTCTTTCCTCACCTTCTAGACCCCTAAGATTGGATCTTAAGGTGTTAGTGTTTTTTGTGAGAGGAAAGACGTGGTGATCGACGTTTGAGCTCTCGGTTTGATTCCTTTGCACTCTAACTGTTATTTTGAGTTGTTAACAGTTGTACTTTGAATTCTAGAAATACTTGGTTGGTGTAGGGAGCCTCAAAGTGTGAGTATCCCCTAAGATCATTGTATTCACATTCGATTGTTAGTGAGAAAGCCCGGGCTTGATCTTGGTGATCGCTCGGTGAGGGAAGGGTTGGAAAAGACCCGGTCCTTGGTGGACTCCTCAACGAGGACGTAGATTCCTGTGTGGAATCGAACCTCGGGATAAATCGTGTCTCTCGGTCTCTCTACTATTTCAATTGCTCACTAGAATTACTTGTCAAGCTTTCATTGTGTTATTTCCCACAAATTGTTCTATTATTTTGCAATCTAATCATTCTCAACTAATTAGTGATATCATTTGACTACCACATATTTTCCGCTCAAACAAACTTAAAAGGAAACCTAAAACACAAATTAGGCTTAGACCGGACTAGTCCGGCCTGCCCTGGTTTTATCCGCTGTTTATTTGAATTTCAGGTTTTATTAGCCTATTCACCCCCCTCTAGGCAACTTTCAATTGGTATCAGAGCCTAACTCTCCACAAAAGCTTAACCGCTTGGAGAGGAGATGGGGGACAAGGTCGGTAGCCAAATTGATCTCAACAAGGGAAAAGGAGCAAGTTTGAGTAACTTTGAAGAACAAGGTTCTAACCCACCTCCCGTAGTTGCTCCTCCACAAGACATTACAAGCTCAGAAGAAGATGAAGAAGTTCTTCGTCTCATGGCACTCCTCAAAAAGAAGAAGGAGGAGGCTAAAAAGAAAAAGGAGGAGAAGTTGGAGAAGAAACTCAAGAGTAGTCAACAAGACTACTCGTGATATCCTTTTAACTATGAACGACTAAATTCTCATTCCAGTTATTTATCAATTCCTCTAGGCAAACCACCTCACTTTGATGGAACTAACTATACAATGTGGAAACACAACATGAAGTTGCATCTAATTTCCTTGAACCCAAGTCTTTGGCATGTGGTGTGTACAGGTATAGATATCCCCGAAGACGAGGATGAACTTACCCTAGAACAAGAACAACAAATCCATCGCAATGCACAAGCAGCAGCCGTGCTCAACTCATCTCTGAGCATTGAAGAATTTAACAAGGTAGATGGGTTGGAGCTCGCCAAAGATATTTGGGACACCCTCAAGATTGCACATGAAGGAAATCGATCCGTGAGGGAAGCTAAGATTGAGATGATAGAAGGAGAACTTAGAAGGTTCGCCATGGAAGAAGGCGAAACACCTCAAGAAATGTACAACCGACTCAAAACTCTTATCAACAATAGTCGGGCGTACGGATGCAAGAAATGGAATGACCATGAGGTGGTTAAAAGAATGATAAGAGCATTTATGCCTCGCAATGTGACCCTATGCACCTTAATCCGGGAAAGTCCAAACTTTCACTTGATGACTCCGGATGAAGTGCTAGGGAAAATCATTAACCACGAGATGATGGAAAAGGAAGCTCAACACGTCAATGACCTAGCCAAGATCACTTCATACAAGAAGAAGGGCATTGCTCTCAAGGCCACATCCAAGTCCAAGGCAAAAGAAACTCAACTCACAAGTGAAGATGAAGAAAGTGATGATGAGAGCACGGACATGGATGATGAAGAAATGGCGTTCTTCATCAAAAGATTCAAAAGGTTGATGAGAAGAAGGAGAAGCCATCACTATGAGAACAAGAGCAAAGACAAGGGCATGTCAAGAACAAAGAAGACTTGCTACAACTGTGGAGAACATGGGCATTTCATTGTGAACTGCCCCCATAGCAAAGAAGATGACAAGAGAAAGAAGAAGGATGGGAAGCCTCAAGATAAGAAATTCTTCACAAAGAAGAAGACGTATGGCAAGCCCACATCGGAGAATAATGGGACTCAAATGAAGAATCCTCCTTCGAAGATGAAGAAAAAGTGGCAACCGTAGCCATCAAGAGGCCAACCATGAAGAAATCACTCTTGCCGAACAAGGGTGATTGGAAGAGCCGGAAAGCGCAACGTAATGACTAAACCCTCTAAGTTACATATTGAAGATGATAGTGACTTTGATAGTAGTAGTGAAAACGAATTCATGTTTAGAGGATTAAACAAAAAGGCTATAGCTAAAATGAAAATGTTATCAGATGAAGTATTTGGACAAGAAGAGCTTCTCAATCAACAAGAAGAATTGCTTATCCTTGAAAAGGAAAGAAATCTTGAGATTGAGAAACTTCTTGAACTTGAGAGAGAAAAGAGTAGGACACTTGAAAGCGAACTTGCCATGAGCAAAGAGACATGCGTTCAGCTTAAAAGTGAGAATGTGGCACTTCAAGATGAACTTGTAAGCTTAACCAAAGCTCACAAGAATCTTGAAGCACAACTTGACTCACTTAAGTCAAGTGTCCCAACTAATTCATCCTCCAGAAGCTCTTTCTCAACAAATATAGAATCCAACACTAAAACCTGTAAATGTGCTAGCATTGTCTTAAACTTTAAAAAATGAGCTCAAAGAGGCACAAAGCAAGAATACACACAAGAGTGGGATCTTTGATAAAGAAAAGATCAAATATGCACGTAGTGCATACACAATCACAAGATCTCCCTTCATCAAAGATGGACTTGGTTATACAAGGGGAGGAAAGCAAAATGCTAGAATCCTTAAAAACAATAGCAAATGCGTAGCCTTCGTGAAAGAAAACTCAAGTCAAGACAAGAGTAACAACCTTGCATATACCTCACATAAGATTACCAAAAATGTAAAATCTATAGTATTTCATAATTTCGATGCATCTTATGTTCTTATGAAAAGCAAGTATGGTAAAGTTTATGCAAAATATGTTGGGCCACTCCACAAGAGTCCAAAAACTTGTGTGTGAGTGCCCAAATGGCTAGTAACTAACCTCAAAGAACCCAACCAAGTTTGGGTACCTAAAAGCAATGTTTAAATTGTTTTGCAGGCCTACTCCTCCTGTGGCACTAAATGGGTGCTAGATAGTGGGTGCACTAACCATATGACCGGACAGAGGAAAATGTTTGTTGAGTATGAAGAAAATGATGATCCAAATGAAGGCATCTATTTTGGAGACAACAGCCAAGGAAGGGTACTAGGTATTGGTAAAATTGAAATCTCTTCTCAACACTTTCTTTCACATGTTCTACACGTTGAATCACTCGATTATAACCTATTGTCCATATCACAACTATGTGAGAAAGGTTATAATTGCTTGTTTACTGACGAGGATGTGACCGTCTCTAGAAGAAGTGATAACTTAATTACCTTTAAGGGTGTGGTAAAGGGAAAGCTTTACTTGGTGGATTTTCCATAGATAAAGCTCAGCTTGACACATGCTTAATAGCAAAAACCAACATGGGATGGCTGTGGCATAGAAGACTAGCCCATGTTGGAATGAGGAACTTACAAAAACTTCTAAAGGGGGATCACACCCGTGGACTAAAAGGTGTTGTTTTTGAAAAGGATAGACCATGTAGTGCGTGCCAAGCAGGAAAGCAAATTGGAACAGCTCATCCCGCCAAGAACGTGATGACGACAACAAGACCATTGGAGATGCTTCACATGGACCTCTTCGGCCCTGTCACCTATATAAGCATTGGCGGTAACAAGTATGGTCTTTTAATTGTTGATGATTATTCTCGTTTCACTTTGGTATTTTTCTTGCTTGATAAGGGAGAAACTCAAGGAATCCTCAAGAAGTTCTTGAGGAGAGCTCAAAACGAGTTTTCCTCAAAAACCAAGAAGATTAGGAGTGACAACGGTTCTGAATTCAAGAACACTCAAGTAGAAGAGTTTTTAGATGAAGAAGGAGCACCAAGTGAAGCACTAAGAAGAATGGGGCTTGGAGAAATCCGTCCCCAAGAAGATGTAGGACAAGATGCCACAAGCTCATCACAATTGGCACATCTCACTCAAGATCAAACTCAAACACCCCAAGATCAAGACGGTCAGTTTGAGGAAGAAGAAAATTGAAACCATAGTGTTGATCAAGGGGGAGAAGAAGAAGAAGAAAACCACTCAAGAAATCAAGTGCCTCACCCAAGGGTTCATCAAAGCATTCAACAAGATCACCCCGTTGATAACATCCTTGGAGATATCACAAAAGGGGTAACAACACGTTCTCGAATAGCTAAATTTTGTGCACATTACTCTTTTGTGTCGTCCTTTAAACCATTTAGGGTGGAAGATGCACTCAAGGATCCGGATTGGGTGGTAGCTATGCAAGAAGAATTAAACAACTTTACAAGAAATCAAGTATGGGAGCTAGTGGAAAGACCAAATGCAAATGTGGTAGGCACCAAATGGGTGTTCCGCAACAAGCAAGACGAACACGGAGTGGTGACGAGAAATAAGGCTAGACTTGTAGCAAAGGGATATTCTCAAGTCGAAGGTTTGGATTTCGATGAAACTTTTGCTCCCGTAGCTAGGCTTGAATATATTCGTATTCTATTAGCCTATGCTACTCATCATGATTTTAAACTATATCAAATGGATGTGGAAAGTGCCTTTCTAAACGGTCCAATCAAGGAGGAGGTGTACGTGGAGCAACCACCCGGCTTTGAAGACCAAGAATATCCTGACCATGTGTTTAAATTGCATAAAGCTCTCTATGGCCTCAAACAGGCTCCTAGAGCTTGGTATGAATGTCTTAGAAACTTTCTCATTGATAATGGTTTTAAGATAGGCAAAGCAGATTATACACTATTCATAAAGAATGTAGACAACGATCTCTTTGTGTGCCAAATATATGTCGATGACATTATATTTGGCTCTACTAACAAGTCTTTTTGTAATGAGTTTAGTAAGATAATGACAGATAGGTTTAAGATGTCCATGATGGGAGAGTTGAAGTTCTTCCTCGGATTTCAAGTCAAGCAACTCAAGGAAGGCACGTTCATTAGTCAAACCAAGTACACACAAGACATACTCAAGAAGTTCGACATGGACAAAGCAAAACCTATCAAGACACCAATGGCAACAAATGGGCACCTTGACCTCAATGAAGATGGACCAAGCGTGGATCAAAAGGTATATCGCTCCATGATTGACTCATTACTTTATCTTTGTGCATCTAGACCCGATATCATGCTTAGTGTATGTTTATGTGCAAGATTTCAAGCATCACCTAAAGAATGTCATTTAACAGCTGTTAAAAGGATCCTAAGATATCTAGTTCACACACCTAACCTAGGATTATGGTATCCAAAGGGGTCTAAGTTTAATCTCATCGGATACTCCAATGCGGATTACGCCGGATGTAAAATAGATAGAAAAAGTACCTCAGGGACTTGTCAAATTTTTGGTAGGTCCCTAGTATCATGGTCATCCAAGAAACAAAATTCCATTGCTCTCTCCACAGCTGAGGCGGAGTACGTTGCAGCCGGGAGTTGCTGTGCTCAACTTCTTTGGATGCGACAAACTCTAAGGGATTATGGTCACAATATGAACCACATTCCACTCCTTTGTGACAATGAGAGTGCCATTAAAATAGCCTACAATCCCGTTGAGCACTCTAGGACCAAACACATAGACATCCGACATCATTTTTTGAGAGATCATTCTATAAAGGGGGACATAGCTATCTCACACGTAAGAACTGAAAAACAACTAGCGGATATTTTTACCAAACCACTAGATGAAAAACGATTTTGTGAACTTCGAAATGAGCTGAACATACTAGACTCTAGGAATGTGAGTTGAAAAGTTGTGCAAATAGAAGTTCTCCACAACCTTCAAAAATGTGCACGATTGTGAAAAACTTGTTCCTCCTCTACTTTTTTTCTCTCTTATTATTTTTGGTTATATTGTGGTCATCATGAAACCATGTGTTCTATTTATATATATATATATAAGAATTTTTAGACTTTAAGAGCCGTACTAGTCCGACCTAGAGGCTGGACAAGTCTGGGCATCCCAAAAAGTCCGAGATGCAGCGGACAAGTCCACAACGGACTAGTCCGCCCAGCACCCGAACAAGTCCGGACTAGGGACTAGTCCGGACCTAGTCCGACGGACCGGACTAGTCCGGATTGGGGACCGGACTAGTCCGGCCCATGGAGACTTAACCTCCAAGGGTCGGGCTGACACCCCTCCCTCTCCCTCATTCACCTCCACTCCACTTCTCTCCTCCAAAACTCGCCCCATTGGCGATTTTGGAGTCCTCCCTCAAATCCCTCAAAGGCATTCTCGATTCAAGGCTTGTGGAGTGCGGGGAACCCTTCTCGGACCATCTCCGCTCCTTCGAACCACAGATTTCGTCACATTCCTTCACTCCAAGGTACTTTTTAACCTAGCTTTAACTTTTCACAAAAATCTTATCTCTAGGACATATCTTTAGTACCTTAGGGCTTCTCTGAGATTCCTATACCATATTACTTCAAAACCCCATAGTATTGCGACTATTTTGCTGAATTAGTAATCAAATCACATATTTATGGTTTAAAACTGCTGGGTCCGGACTAGTCCGGACTCCAACCGGACAAGTCCGGCCGGAGCGGACTAGTCCGCCTCCTGCCCGGACAAGTCCGGCTGATACAGTCTTAGCCCCTAACTTTGGGTTTGTAAACTAATTTAAACGCAATACTCCATCAGCTAAATACTTCTTTTCTCACCAGATCATGTCAGGACCCAACGACAGTCCTCTTCCAAACCCCGAGGCCGAAGCGGCTCGTCAAGCCGCTTATCGTGCGACAGCCGAGGCAGAGGCAGTAGAGGCTGCTCCAAGGGAGGCTCGGACGAAGAAACGGGCTGACAGGGAAGCACAAGCCTCCCAGTCTGTTGATCCTCCAAGGAGGAAGAGACTAGTCACCCTGAAGGACAAACAGCCTGCCGAGCCACAAAAATCGACCCAAGACAAAGGAAAAGACAAAGCAGCTGATCCTTCCAGGAAAAAGGCTCTAGCCAACAGGGGACTCGTCATTCATGTCAACCCTAGACGGGGAAGGGAAAATCCCCCACAGGGACCTGTTGGGCCCCTTGAAAGGGCACCTCCCATGCACAACCCAAACCGCCAACCCAATTCGGCAAGTGCAACCTTCGAGGGGAAAGGAGCCGACAAAGCCAGAAGGTTCCGGGAAGAGGAAGTTTACAAGTACGAGAAGTCCACACCAGACCCTCGCTTCTGGTGTGACTTCATCATGACTACTACCGGCTTGTCTATCTCCCAATGAAGACACCGGTAGTTGATGCTCAGTGGGTGGACTGGCCATACATGGCCAACAAGAAACATCAAGCCTTTGATGCAGTAATTGAAGCAACACAACGCCATGGGATCAAAGACTTGATGGCTTTTCAATATGATTGGAACATCGAGATCATAGTCCAGTTCTACACCACTTGTTACTTCCACACCTATGGAAACAGGAAAATCACGTGGATGACAAATGGTGTGGTGTACTCTGTTATATATGATGAGTTTGCTCGCATCCTTGGACATGGGGAGCACTTGAACTATGAGATCATAGTTCACAATGAGAGAACTCTTGGAAAGGATGACTTGGACTTCATGTATCCTTCTTATCTCTCTTATGAGGCATCCTCAACCCATAACATCAAACCCTTCTTTGGAGTGATGAACAGAATTCTAAGGAAGACTCTAGCTCCAAAAGATGGAGATGCGGGGATGATACAGGGGTACCTCAGAAACCTGTTGAAGCTGCTCAATGAAGAAGAGAGATTCAATGTATTTGACTACATCTACAACGACATCTTCAACATCTCTCACACCCCGAACAGATCTTGTGGCTATGCACCATACATCATGTGCATGATTGAAAAAGTCACAGGACTAGAGTTTGCAAAGGATGTGAAGCACAGAAAGCTACGTCCTCAGATACCGACTCCTCTTCCTCGCCCTCCTGCATCCTTGGGCAGGGGATCCACTGCAGCTCCATCCTCTTCTACCGGACCATCCATTCCTCCGTCATCGAGTGGCTCCTCTAGTGGACTGCTCAAGATCTTCAAGGCCATATTCTCCTCGTGTCGGAAGGTGGAAGTTCGCACGCAAAAGATGAAGCAACGCCAAGAGAAGTATCTCAAGGCTATGTGCGACAAGATGGAGATACCTATGTCTCCACCAGCATCAGATGATGACGACGTGACAAAGTTTCCCACTCTCACGGAGGATGAGCTTGCCTATTTTGGATCCTCCTCAGCTGCTCCTCCTACCTCCCACACTCATCACGAGGATTACAATGAAGATGAGGATGAGGAGACTCAGAGTGACCACGTCGAAGATCAAGATGATAGTGATTAGGTTTTCTCCTTTTTCTTTCCTTTTTTTGATGCCTTGATGCCAAAGGGGGAGAGAATAAGGGGGAGTAGTCTAGTCATAGTCTTGCTCTTTAAACTCATTTTATGCTGGATTGTAATAACTATGCTACATTATGCCACGTTATGTTCTTTTTGTAATGACTATGCTATTTTATGTTTTCATATTATGCCATATTGAAATATGCGTGCTCGTAAATGTTATATCTTTCTTAACATGGTTACAGCTTACATCACACTTAGTCACACCACCATAACACATGTAAGCATGAAATCGGCATCTTCAAGACTAGGTAGCTGTAGTGAGCTACTACCATGAATCGGTACAGGATTGGCTTGCCGATGATGGCGTTGAATGGGAGGCTAACCTCCGCAACGTCGAATATGATGCTCTCCATGCGGTAGTTCTCAGGCGTACCGAATGTCACCGGGAGGGAGATGCTACCGCACGGCCAGATAGGATCCCGTCCCACCCCCGAGAATGGATGTTAGGGGGTGAGCTTGGACATGAGGATATGCCGCTTCTTAAAAGCTGCAAGGCTGGTGACGCTGAGGGACGCCCCGCCATCGATCAGCACATGGTATAACTTCAGGTTGGCGATGGTGGGGGCAATGAGGAGTGGCAGTTGCCCGGCGCCCGCCATGTTCTTGGGGCAATCGGAGGCGTCAAAGCTGATCGGGTCTCCATCCACTTGTGGTAGGGCGCCGGCCCGGGGCCTGGAACAGCCACTGCCACTGCCCGTCGCACGGTCTTGACAGCACGCCAGGACGTGATGTCCGAGGAACCCCCTACATCATGTAGAGTGTCTTGCATCGCTCGTTGTTAGCGCTGGAGTCGGAGTGGTCGGTGAAAGTGCATATAGGTAATCCCCATGGGTTTTGGTTGATTGATGACGACAATTAAGATGCTAATAAGTTTCTACTAAGTATGAGCACAGATGTTTATCAAAGAAATGGATATGGAGTCGCTCAAGAAGCAAAAGGAAAAGAAGAAGACTTGAAAAGAGTAGAAAATAGCATTTTCTATTAATCTTCACATTTTTCTAGTTGTGTATAGTGTCTTCTCTTTTAGAGTGCTTGAGAATCACCAGAGAGCTCAAACGAAGGGTAGAAAGTTAGAATCATGAGACGAAGTAGTCATAGATATGAAGAAAAGGGGAGATCGGACTTGTCCGGACCATGGGCTGGACTAGTCTGTTCAAGTTCGTACTAATCCGTTTTAGACCGGATAAAGAGTCTCTAAGTTAGTTCAGACTTGTCCGTTAAAGGCCGGACTAGTCCGTTGTTGTGTGAGTCTGAGCCGTTATGAGACTAAGTCTCAGAAGGCCGGACTAGTCCGCCCAAGAGGCCGAACTAGTCCGCTAAGCGGACTAAGCCGCTGAGATCCGGAGAAGAAGTCTCTGAGTGCCATCGGACTAGTCCGCTCCACAGGTCGGACTAGTCCGATCTTTTCAGACTAGTCCGAATTAGGACGGAACAAAGGTTCCTATGTGAGCTCGGACTAGTCCGAGGTTGGCTGGACTAGTCCGCAGCTCCAGTTGAGAGAGTTTTTAGACTAAGTCTGGTAAGACCGGACTAGTCCTCCCTTTGGGCCGGACTAGTCCGCCCCTACCAGACTAGTCCGTTCTCATACGGAACAAAGGTTCCTGATTGGATCGGACTAGTCCGCTCTTGGCCGGACTAGTCCGGGGTTTCATGACCGCTTGAATCCAACGGTCGCTAAAACTTTATTTGGTAAGCTGTGACGTGAGTGGTCCCTCAAGATCGGACTAGTCCGGGGTTGGGACCTGACTAGTCTGGACTTTAGTTGGTAACGGCTAAATGCCGAGATTTCTATAAAAGGAGACCCCCCGGTTGAGAATTGAAAAGACACGAACCTAAGCGCTGAAAACTCATTCCTAGATATCTTCTAAGCCTCTTTCCTCACCTTCTAGACCCCTAAGATTGGATCTTAAGGTGTTAGTGGTTTTTATGAGAGGAAAGACGTGGTGATCGACGTTTGAGCTCTCAGTTTGATTCTTTTGCACTCTAACTGTTATTTTGAGTTGTTAACAGTTGTACTTTGAATTCTAGAAATACTTGGTTGGTGTAGGGAGCCTCAAAGTGTGAGTAGCCCCTAAGATCATTGTATTCACATTCGATTGATAGTGAGAAAGCCCGGGCTTGATCTTGGTGATCGCTCGGTGAGGGAAGGGTTGGAAAAGACCCGATCCTTGGTGGACTCCTCAACGAGGACGTAGATTCCTGTGTGGAATCGAACCTCGGGATAAATCGTGTCTCTTGGTCTCTCTACTATTTCAATTGCTCACTAGAATTACTTGTCAAGCTTTCATTGTGTTATTTCCCACAAATTGTTCTATTATTTTGCAATCTAATCATTCTCAACTAATTAGTGATATCATTTGACTACCACATATTTTCCGCTCAAACAAACTTAAAAGGAAACCTAAAACACAATTTAGGCTTAGACTGGACTAGTCCGACCTCAGACCGGACTAGTCCGGCCTGCCCTGGTTTTATCCGCTGTTTATTTGAATTTCAGGTTTTATTAGCCTATTCACCCCCCTCTAGGCAACTTTCAGTCGGATGGCCTTCAATGCCCGCTTGGCATCTTGATACTCCATCTCTTGCTCGGTGCCAGCCTCAAGGTCAGCCTTCTGTTTGCCCTCCCACTGGTGGAAGGGCGCGTCGTCTTGGCGCTGCCGGTGCTGCTGCTCGGAGAAGCGCTCCGCGAGCTTCTTGATCTCACGTCACTCGCTAGCGCTACGGAAGCTGGAGTTGTGGACCGGGCACCACTGACTGTCCTCGTCGTCGGACGGCAGTTGCGGACGCTTGTAGGTACGCAGGCCACGACCCCCACCGGCCGCTGCAGCGGTGATAGTGGGTGCCCTGACTAGAGGCTTGTCCTTGCCTCCAGCCTTCATCTTCTTGTTGCTGCCCTGAACAGCAGCCTCACTGGTACTCCCCGACCCGGAGGTGGGTCATGAGTGCCAATCTCATCCCTCCACGGCCTTGGCGCACTTGTCCGCTAGGCAAAAGAGCTCGGAGACATCTTGCGCATCATGCGTTGCTAGCTTCTCCAGCATCTTCTTATCTCTAACGCCTTGTCGGAAGGCGATGACGACAGAGGCATTGGACATGCGAGGGATGGTGTTCCTAACCTGGGAGAACTGCTGGATGAAAGATCGCAGCAACTCCCCCTCGCACTGATGCACGACGTGGAGGTCGAGGTCGCTGTCGGGCGCGTGTAGGAAGTCCCGAAGTTGGTTGTGAACCTCCAGCACAACTCTTCTCTAGAGGAGATGGAGCCTGGGGGAAGATTTATGAGCCATGACCGGGCAGTGCCGGTTAGGGCCACTCAGAAGTAGTTGGCCATGACAGCCTCATTCCCTCCTGCATCTAGGATGGAGGTGGAGTAGATCTGCAGGAACTCGGTGGGGTTGACAGTCCCGTCGTACTTCTCCGGCAGGTGAGGCCGGAACTTGGGTGGCCATACCACCATGCGGCGATGAGGGGCGAGCTCCATGCAGCCCACACCTTCTACTGGAGAGGCAGGGATTTGCGCCACATGTCTCGCTGGTACGGCACTTAGGGTGCCACACTCGCCCTCGAGGTTGTGTCATCTCTCGCGCCGTCGCTCGATAGAGACGCGACCATCTTCGCTCACAAGGCGGCGGTCCAGCTCGACCCTGAGGTCGGCTGGGGCCTGCCTGACCGTGGTCGCCGCGCGAACAACGCTGTCTCGCGGACCATCACCGGCGTATGCGACTGGGCCTGCGAGGGCTCAGCCCGCTGCCTTCTATAAGCGGGTGTGTTCATGGAGGCAACGGCGAGGTGGTCAACGTCGTTGCTCCACTGCTCTGCCACCTCTGGGGGATCATCCTCGCCTGGAGGGTTGTGGAGAAGAGCGCGTGTTGCGGCCAGCATGCTCTCCGGGCTTGGAACTGGCGGCATGGTTGCCGCCGTGGCGGCAGATGGTTGTCGTGGGATGGCAGCGGTGGATGCCTCGGGGGTGGCGACCGTCTGGTCACCTGCCCTGCCAGATCTACCCGCCCTGTAGTGGGAAGTGGCCTCCTCGTCCCTCCCTTAGAGCCGACGGCGAGTGGGGCGAGACAAGCTGGCGATGGAGTGGATGTTCACCATGGTGGTGACGCTCAGTCGTCTAGAGAGCGTGAAAGCCCCTTTCTGGCGTGCCAAATGTCGAAGTGTTTGCTATGACACTTCCCCTGGTACTGCTACTGGAGCAGTTCGTGGAGGTTTGTTGTTTGGAGGGGTTAACGTCCCTAGATCGACGGAGCTTTGAAAACGATGGTGAACACAGAGATTTACGAGGTTCGGGCCGCCGTAGCGTAAAACCCTATGTCGCGTGTGTGAGTGTGATAGGTTTCAAAGCGAACCCCTTTCCTGGAGGCTGCCCCGGTCCTTTTATAGCTCAAGGCCGAGGCAGTTACAATGTGGCCCAGGGCCCGATAGGTGGCCCCGCGGCTGTCCGTATCCTACACATGATCTAAGGTATTTATAGCTACATGTAGTGTCACTATTGTGATATCCTGACTCCCGACTTAATAGGATTGATAGAGTACTCATACCATCAAGGTATACCTTCTTTCTCCAAAAGCCCACGTGCAAAGCACTCCGGGGTTAAGCGTGTTTGGCCCGGAGGAAGATGGGTGACCGACCGAGAAGTTTTTGCGGGTGCACGAGTGGTGGTATGTGGGGTCAGTCTATGATCCTAGAGAGCCATCACAAATGGTATCAGAGCCGACCCTCGCAGTTTCACGGGTGCGTACGGGTCAGTGAGAAGGATACGATAGCGTACGGGTCATCACAGCTATCGATGGAGTTAAGGCGCGCCGCCTGACACGCCGAGCACCTCTGACCGAGTAGCGGTTCATGATGGCGGGTGAAGGCTCCGTCTTGTCACCGCGTCCTACTTGGTCACCTTTGCAGCACTGTGTCATTGTCACGTTGTGCAGCACTGTGTCGTTGTCACGTTGTGCAGCACTGTGCCGTTGTCACGCAGTGCCTCTCTGTCCTGTCACTATAATGACTGGCAGGAGTGGGCGGAGGTGTGCACCGCGGGCCATGCTTCTGGGGAAGGCGCGACTCTTGAATGCACGATTGGACAGCGCACGTCTTCCTTGATTTATGAGGCCCACGGCCTAAGACGGGTTGTGGGACACGTGGCTGCTCTGGAGCCCTCCACACCGGGGTGGTCAGGCCCGGAGCCTAGGGACACGTGGCAGCGCCAGACCTTGCCTCAACGGGGATCCCAGGTCTGAGGTCAAGGACACGTGGCGGCTCCACAACCCTCCTCAGCAGGGAGGTCCGGCCTGGAGCGCGGGGACACGTGGCAGCGTCGGACCTTGCTTCAGCGAGGAGGCCAGGTCTGGGGCCAAGGACACGTGGTGACTCCGGAGCCCTCCTCAGCAGGGAGGTCCGGCCCGGAGCCGAGAGACACGTGGCAGCGCCGGACATCGCCTTAGCGGGGAGGCCAGGTCCGGGGCTAAGGACACGTGGCGGCTCCGCAGCCCTCCTCAGCAAAGAGGTTTGCCCTGGAGCGCGGGGACACGTAGCAGCGCCGGACCTTGCCTCAGTGGGGAGGTCAGGTCTGGGGCCAAGGACACGTGGCGGCTCCGGAGCCCTCCTCAGCAGGGAGGTCCGGCCCGGAGCCGAGAGACACGTGGCAGCGTCAGACCTCGCCTTAGCGGGGAGGCCAGGTCCGGGGCCAATGACACGTGGTGGCTCCGCAGCCCTCCTCAGCAGGGAGGTCTGGCCTGGAGCGTGTGGACACGTGGCAGCGCCGGACCTTGCCTCAGCGGGGAGGCCAGGTCTGGGGCCAAGGACACGTGGCGGCTCTGGAGCCCTCCTCAGCAGGGAGATCTGGCCCGGAGCTCGGAGGCACATGGCAGCGCTGGACCTCGCCTTAGCAGGGAGGTCCGATCCGAGGCCAAGGACACGTGGCGGCTCCGGAGCCCTCCTCAGCAGGGAGATACGGCCCAGAGCCGGGAGACACGTGGCAGCGCCGGACGCCGCCTCAGCGGGGAGGCCAGGTCCAGGGCCAAGAACACGTGTCGGCACCAGAGCCCGCCCCAGCAGGGAAGCGAGGTCTGGGGCCTCTTCAAGCCTCCACATGGGGTACCTGGTCTGCAGGGTACCGATATAATATATATATATATATATATATATATATATATATATATATATATATATATATATATATATATATATACCCCTCTTTTCTATTCCCTCTCTTTTGAAATTGTTGTCGTTCGGACAGCAAATATAGTTTTATTTTAAACTATAATTTTTATTCTAATGATAACAATTTATAAATAAAGATGTGTTATTCAGGGTGTTGTCGTTTTATCGTACCCAAATAATATATTCATTTTAACGTAAAGATAAGTGTGCGGTGGTACTACTAGAGTTGGACGGGTTAAATATAGTGATCGGCTTCTCATGATCATTTAAACCCAGGTTGTTGCATAGCTTACCAAATGGCAAGCCATGGTGACTTTGGCTACAAATGTTAATGGGTTTTCTTTGGTATGTAAACTGCATGGGTGGCATTAAAAGTTCTGAGTTAGCACAATTGGCATTTATCTGCTTTCATGGCAGTGCTGACTGCATTGTTTTAAAACAGGGTACAAACATCGCCTAAATATCATAAAAGAGACATCGTCGAAGCTCGCCAGGACGCGCCGCGGCAGCTCATAGTGCTGCCCCTATTTTGGATGTGTTTGTTTTGCAGTCAAGGCGGGATGAGATGGGATGGGAAGCTAACCAAAAGGGCGTCAGTTGTGTGGACAGCAGTTACAAACTTTCGTCACTAGAACTCGATCGCATGCATGTTACGAGATACGTATCAAAAAAAGATAGACGCGAGACGAGACATTTGCAGTTTTTTGGATTCATTCGCAGTTTTCACAATTCGGTCCGTTTGTAACTTTGTATATGTGTGAGGTCTCGTTAAAGCAGCCCAGTAACGTGGAGAGCTGGAGACTTCTGTTGGAAAACGCCGGTCGTTCAGTCACACCAAGGAAACGCCAACTCTTGACTAAAAAAATAATGCTACTTAACTAAACCGGAAAAATTTATCAAAAGTTCTAATGGTTTTGCTCTGCACAGAAGGTTGTCGTCGGCCAAAGTTTCTATTCACCGATCTGAGTTACCAGAGGATGAGATTAAAAAATGTTTGCTTCCTGGCTTATTAGTTCGGTAGGGATCGGCAAGACAGCGCCCCACATTTTCTTACTTCCGATTTGCCTCGGCGAGACAACTCCCCTCCATCTCCCGATGTCATCTCCAAGCTCACCTCGACACTCCACAACACCAGATGAATCAGGTTCCAGTTGGTGCCTTCTCGCTGCCGCTCTTGCAGCAACGCTTCCTCTGCAAACGACAGTTGGGGACCGACACAAAGTTAATAGAAAGACGTGAACGGATTAATTGGGTTCCTGTGAAGTAAATAGATGCATCATCCAAGAAGCACATACTACCGTACCGTCCTATACTTCTGGAATCTGAGGTACGTAGCACTTGGGGCCTTCGCCACCGCCGTTTTAACGAGGTGCATGGCATGGACCCTTCTGCATCCCAGACCAGGCCACTTCATACTCACCATCTTCCTCGGTTCTCGGAAACGGTTCGGCACCCACCGATCTCATGAAGCTTATGAGTGTGCTCGCATAAGGAAGAGAGCTAACACCATTTGTTATGGCCAAAAGACTAGTACTAGAAGGATGGTGACTACGAACTTGCAGATATATACACCTGTATGAACAGCAGAAACAACAAGCATGCAATGGAAAGATAGTTCAATTATATATCCGGCAACAAATAAGTACAACAAGCAGAAGGCGTACGTTACAAGATGTAAATATGGTTTGTTTAGGCAGAAAACAAAGATTCGTCAGGATCTCATGTTTCAGATCAGTTGAATTTTGCGACAGCTTGGGCCCAGCTGATAACAGCATGAAAGATGGGATACAGATGAATTCAGTAACCCAGCCTTACCGTAGCGCACAGCCCGGCCGCCCACTCCGATCCGCGAACGGCACCAGCGTCAGCCGCGTCGTCGCGCTCTGCGTCTCCCCCCGCCTCGGCCCGCACCTATGCGTTGGGTGCCTCGGGCGTCGATCCGCGATGGGTTCGGAGTCTTGCCTGAGAAGAGTTAATTGGATGCAAGCAACAGCGTCGGCGGAGTGAGATCTACGGATCCAGTCCGTTTGATGGTCCGCGGTCGAGTGACGGTCAGCGCCCTGCGCCGGAGGCGAAGCTCCAGATCACCGTCCACGTGTGACCATGATATTCATTTCGTTTTCAATCATAACATCCGTCATTGTGAAGTGTGGACATAAATATATTAACTTCTGCTAACAAAAATACTACCACCTGATTGGACCCAGCGGTCTCACCATCGCTTGTATCCTCTCACCACCATCCCTTTATCTCCTCACCGTGAAAAAAAAAACCGAAACTAAACACCAAAACTGAACTAACCGAAATTGACAAAACTGAAATATATTTCTGTTAGAATTCTGTGAAAACTGATTTTTTTTCTTCAGTTTCGATTTTTACATCCAGTTAACCGGGTTAACTGAAATTTAAACAATAACCTTAATAAATCTGGTCCAGTCTCCGGCCCATTCAAATTCTCACTGGCCCATTCCTGCATTAGCTTGCTCAGCCACCGCTCAAGCTCACCCCACCCGCCCCACACCCCGCCGGCCCACCCCCATGTCCCTTGCCGGCCCACCCCCACACTCCAATGCCCGCCGCCTCGTGCCATGCCGCGCGCCGACGCCTCGAGCCAAAGCCGCTCGCCGCCGCCTCGCACCCTGCGCCAGGCCACTCGCACGCTCCAAGTTGTTGCACCGCCACTCGCGCCTCTCCCAGCTGTGGCGCCGCCCACCTCGCGCCACGCCACCGCCTTGCACCCCGCGTCACACCGCCCGCTGCTGCACCACCGCTAGCCTCGCCCAGCTGCGGCGTTGACCGCCTCGCGCCACGCCGCCACCCCCATCGCCCGCCGCGGCCTCGCGACCGCCGACCCCATGCCCCCTCGTCCTGCTCGTGTCCGATCACCACTTCTCTTCGATTTTTTTAAACAACCGAACCGAAGTTTTTGGTTAACTGGTGAACCGGTTTCTCCTTTAGTATGCATTATTTTGGGTTTTATTTTTGATAACTGACACGACCCCATTGGTCCTGTCGAGCCAAGATCACGCTGAGGGTGCTGCGTTGCACAGCACCGTATAACACACGTCAAAGGTACAAAGCGGAAGCGGAAGTTTATTACATAAACAGTTTTATGAACATGTTTACATCAAAATAAGTTTAGTCCACACTCGCGGGCGTAGACTACGCATCAAGTCACGTACAGCCCTCGAACGTGTCCTTGCTAGCACACACACACACTAACTCTGCGGCGTGCACGACTCCCACTCGACGGGGTTCCCCTCCTGGGGTTCCGTCTCATCTTCGGGAGTCCCTTCCTCATAGAACCCTGCAAAAGCTTTAAACACAAGCAGTGAGCACGAAGGCTCAGCATGTCTGACCCGTCTCACCTAAACATGGAACTTCTACATGAGGGGTAATGGGTTGCATGAGGTAAAAATCAATTGCAAGGACTCGCCTAATCAGTAGAATCTTACTTTCAAGTTTTAGCAGCAGGTTTGTGGAGAACCTTACGCTAAGGCACATGAGAGAGCCGCAATCAAACAAGAAACGCATTTCTCTCATGTACTTTGCCCAAGGTTGAAAAGAACTTTAGTTAGCTCTAAGCTACAGCATATCATTAACAATCAATGTCCAGCTTTTAATCAGCAACATTTTAACATGTGACTAGCCTGTTCTTTCTACGTCACGGTATAGTGAACAAGTGGTACTCACTGACCGCGAGGGACGGCGATTATAATCGATTTACACCTGCAGGGTTACCCGAACAACCCGTCACGTACGCCCGTACTCGATGTTGCCTACAACAACCATCACGGACGCCGTACACGACTACCTTTCGTCCGTTAGCCAAATGTTGAACCGGTCCAATCGTCCCGAGCAAGAGGTCTCTGCACGCGCATCTCAGTGTCGCCAGCCGATTTACACCTCGAGCTCTCAACCTACCCTCTGAACGACCAGCTATGCCTCAACACCCAGCTACCCGAGTTACATCGGTTTCCCGATTCCCATATAGCCGGTAGGTCTTCGGTACTGTTCTAGCTTGTTCAACAGGCCCGCACACGGCTCGGTCCTCAATCGACACAAGCGGAGCTATAGCACACAGGCCCTAAAGTCCTGCTGCCCTTACTCTCCGCTCGGTCTCATTTTCTTGCCATATGTATCATGTGCTATCATACCCGAGCAATGTGCCTCTAGCCTATTCTCGCGAGTAGTTCCAACTACTCGACTTGTACCGAATCCTACTCTATCCTAGCAATGCAATAGCTAACGGGGTTTGCAATCCTAAACCCAACCCATGGTTCTCTTGGCTATGCAGTGGGGCTTCCAAACAAGACTCTAATGCACAGAATAAAGGAAACACGTATGTGCTCAAAACAACAAAAATTTGTAAAAAGGTTAATGCAAACCGGAGCTTGCCTTGCTGCTCTTGGTCATAGCCTAGCTGTTCCTCCGGAGTAACGAAGTCTAGGACTTCGGGTTCCTCCTCGACCTTAGCGACTACATGATAAGAGCAATATATGTATCAATTTAAATGCATTTGTATTAACTTTGTAGTTGTGAAGTCTATAACACTTGCTAGACAGACCTAATGACTGTGAAACTTTTACTGTGGCTTGGTTACAACCTAAACAGAGACTTGGTCAAGTTTTAGTTGCAGCAAAGCTCATTTGAGCCCTCCACAATTAATTATGGCCTTGACCTTAATTAGAACTCTTAAGGTGTTCTAGGAATTTTCTTGAAGCAAACTATGACTTTATGAAAACTAGATTTTCAGAGGGTTCTAATGGAGTTGGTCTCACTCAATTTGAAGGTTCCTAGCTAAAGTTATGAGCTAAACAATTCAGACAAAATTCTGAAAATGTTTCTGAACATTTTTCTATTTTCTCTGGAACAGTTTCACTAATCACACCATTAGGTGGATCAAATGAGCTCCAATGGGTCTGAAATTTCTATGGTAGTTCAGGGATATCTTGGTGATCATCCCAGCAAAATTTCAGGATTTTCCTCCACAGGATTCTCCAGTTAAAATTCCAAACAGTTTAAATTTTGAGGATTTAATTCTGGAGAATTAAGGAGTTTCATGAAGTGACACTTGATTTCCTGGAAAGTAATCGGAGAGCTGAATCCAGCAAAATTTGGTTCACTCAATTTGGAGCTTTATAGCCAAAGTTATGAGGATTTGAAGTTTGGAAGAATTCTGAAAATCGGGGGAAAAGTTTAAACTCGCGCGTGGACCCAGGGGACACGCGTCGCATGCCGAGGCGACAGCACACCGCGCCCCACAATGATTTTGCGCGCCAGCACACCCGATCCCGGCCGCAGCCGGATCCCGATTCAAAATATCTTCCGCTGACAGCTGGGGTCCACCCCTTCTTCAACCTCGCGACGCCCGCGCTCCGCCGCCGAGGGACCTCGCCGGAGAGCTCGCCGCCGGCTGCTGTACAGCTCCAAACTTCTCGATTCTAGCCGCCCCTGCCTACCTTTACTCAGGGAACAGGATTCTAGGGTCAGCTGCTCATGACAATGGCCTGAGCATGGTTGGCGACGAGCCGCCACCTCGGAACGACTTCGGCCATGTCGGCTGACTACCCTAGCACCTCAGCTACTTGGGAAACCGGTCGGGAAGCACCAGTGGACCTCATAGAAGGTCGACATGAGCTCGAGGCAGCTCGGGGAAGGCCCGAAATAGGTCCTCACCGTGCGCCCGATGCCGCCCGTTCATTCCGCCATTGGTAGACCTCAAATTACGCCGGGTACAGAGGTTCTCCGGCCCAGAGTTGTGAAGGCAACTTGTGCGTTACCGTGTCTAGCTCGTGTGAGAGCAGCTTGAGGCCCTCTAATCCTTTCTAGAGCATGAATTAAACAGAATCGTACCCGAAGGTCGTTCTGCACACAGAAAGGGGAAAAGTGGAAATTCGCCGCCGGTGAGCAACCACTCGAGCTGTGGCTCGGGGATGAGCAGCACCGGTCACCAGCGCGTCCAAGGGTGCCTTGGCTCGGGCGTGACAACGCCCTGGTTGGGCTGTCCACGGGAGCCCGAGGTGCGGCGGTTCCAAGTCCCGAATTTGATCTTTCGGCACAGCCGATATCAATCGGTTTCAACCGAATTCTAGCAATGGGGAGGACGGAGGAAGGTCTCTAGTACCTTGCTGGGGTTCTGGAGTGGACGGAGGGAGCTGCGATCGGCGTCCTCCGATCAATTCCGAGCTGCGGAAATTTTCGGCCGGCGCTGAATTCTTGCGGGGAAGAATGGCGGTGCCTCGGCCGGGAAGGGGGGCAGGCGCCTTAAGAAGGCTCTGCACCGCCTCACGCCCGCGCGTGGGCAAGCAGCTGCTGGCGCGGCGGCTGCCCTCGGTGGCGATCACCGCTGCGGCTCGGCGACCCGAGTGAAAAAGTCTTAGTCGGTTTGATCTGAGCAGTGGCTGACATGTGGGTCCCACTTCCAGTTTTAACCTCTGAAATTTACACCTAATCACTGTTGTAAACAGTGAACCCCATACTACCCTTGGTAATTCAAATTATTCACTCATGAGCCATTTGAATTGATCAAAGTTCAAATGAGGTTTGGTTTGAATGAATTTCAGCACAAGTTCAGTTTGAAATCCAAATAAAGTTTGAATTTCTCCCACTTAGCTCATGTCAAGATCAACTCCAAACGGAGTGAAAATTGGTGTGTGAGCTCACAAAAATGTGCTGAGTAAGAATATGCCTCCCACTTTTAAATTCATGGGATACAAACAGTTTGAATTTGAATATGGTTTCAAACTGCCCTCTTCCTAACTATACCCAAAATGACCTCAAAAAGGTTTTGAATTTGGGTGAAACTTGGCATGGACATCCTTAGTAAAGTGTAGGAGTTTTCATATGTCCAGCCCATCTATATCACATGTGGGAAATACCACTTTTGCAATGTGTGAGTTTGTTCTCTAATGAGCATGTTGATAATTGTTACTTGCTCTTCATTTGTGTTCATCATCCTTCCTCAAATGAGGTGTGTGGTGTGGTGATGAACACTGCAAATGTGTGTCAAAAACTGATGCCCTTACATTCCTCCCCCCCTTAAAAGAATCTCGTCCCGAGATTATAAGGTGAAAATGAGAGAGAGGACGGTAGAAAATTACCGGATATGTGACGTGAAAAAGTTGGGGTAGTTAGTGCGAAGGAATTCTTCGCTCTCCCATGTCGCTTCGTCCATGGAGTGATTGCTCCATAGAACCTTGTAGAACCACAACGTGCGGTTGCGTGTGGTTCGGGCCTTTTCATCAATAATCTGCACCGGTTCCTCCCGATAGGTGAGATCCGGTTACAGTTCTTCAATGTCTTCCAGCTGAACGGTAGTTGATAGCTTGAGACACTTCCTCAGCTGGGAAATGTGAAAGACGTCGTGCACACCGGAAAGTGCTTCTCGTAATTTCAGCCGGTATGTCACCGATCCATATCTTTCGGTAATCTGAAATGGACCGATGAAGCGGGGTGCTAACTTTCCTCTCACCCCAAATTTGTTTACGCCCTTCATTGGAGACACCCGTAGGTATACGTGATCTCCAACTTCGAATTGTAATGGGCGCCTTCTCCGGTCCGCATACTGTTTCTGACGGGATTGAGCGGCTTTTAGGTTCGCTTGAATTAGTCGAACCTTTTCTTCCGCGTTGTTGACAAGGTCAATCCCGAAGGTAACCCTTTCGCCAGACTCACACCAGTTCAATGGTGTGCGGCATTTCCTTCCGTATAGCGCCTCGTAGGGCGCCATCTTGATGCTGGCTTGGTACCCATTGTTGTACGAGAACTCGGCTAACGGCAAGTGATCATCCCAATTCTTGCCGTGGTTGATAGCGCAAGCTCGTAGCATGTCTTCTAAGATTTGATTTACCCGCTCCGTTTGCCCATCCGTCTGCGGGTGGTAGGCTGAACTACGGATCAGCTTTGTCCCCAAGGCAGCGTGCAGCTGCTCCCAAAAACGGGACACAAATAAAGTGCCCCGATCCGAAATGATAGTACGGGGTACGCCGTACAAGCATAGGATCCGGGAGATGTACAGTTCAGCGTACTTCTTGGCGTTGTAGTTGGTGTTGACCGGGATGAAATGGGCAACTTTGGTGAGCCGATCGACGATCACCCACGCAGAATCATGTTTCTGCAAGGTGGTGGGTAAACCGACGATGAAGTCCATGCTCACGTCCTCCCACTTCCAGGCAGGAATGCCCAGTGGTTGCAACAGTCCCGGTTTCCGCATGTGGTCTGCCTTCACCCTTCGACATGTATCACACTCGGACACGTATTTTGCAGTCTCACGCTTCATCCGTGTCCACCAAAACTTGCTTCTGAGTTCTTGATACATTTTGTTGCTGCCGGGGTGAATAGAAAACTTTGATAAGTGAGCCTCATCAAAGATTTTCTTCCGTAACTCCGGGTTTCGGGGTACGACGATCCGGTCCTTGAACCATAGGACGTCGTCTCCGTCCTTCCGGAAACATTTCAACTCCCCACTGTCTACACGTCTCCGTAAATGTGACATGCCCTTGTCATTCTTCTGGGCTGCCGCTATCTCTTCACGGATGGTGGGGATCAAAGCTAGGTTGTAGAGAGCTCCGTGTGGAATCACATGTAGTGGTGGTTCGCTCTCTTCCAACGGTGTGATGGTCAGATTATTGACGTGTGACTTGCGGCTCAGCGCATCTGCCACTACGTTTGCCTTGCCCGGATGATAATGGATCTCTATTTCGTAATCCTTTATCAATTCTAACCATCTTCGCTGCCTCATGTTCAACTCCTTCTGAGTGAATATGTACTTGAGGCTTCCGTGGTCGGTATATAAATGTACAAGGTTACCGAGTAGGTAGTGCCTCCACATTTTTAGTGCAAGTACCACGGCAGCGAGCTCCAAATCGTGAGTTGGATAATTCTGCTCATGGTTCCGAAGCTGCCGTGACCCATACGTGACCACCCTTCGGTCTTGCATCAGCACACATCCGAGCCCAATGCCGGATGCATCGCAGTACACATCGAACGGTTTTGTTGTGTCTGGCTGCGCCAAAACCGGTGCTGATGTCAGGTGCTTGACTAAAGCCTTGAATGCTGCTTCACATGCTGGACTCCAAACATATTTGGTAGCCTTCTTCAACAGCTCTGTCATTGGCTTGGCAATCTTCGAGAAGTTCGGAATGAACCTCCGATAATATCCCGCAAGTCCGAGGAAACTTCGTACCTCATGAACAGTTCTCGGGGATTTTCAATTCAGCACTTGCGTGATCTTGCTCGGGTCCACAGCGATACCCTCCGCTGAGATGATATGCCCGAGGAAAGGCACTTGCGATATCCAAAACTCGCATTTGCTGAATTTTGCGTATAACTTGTGATCCCGCAGCCGTTGCAAGACTATACGCAGATGTTTCTTGTGATCTTCCTCCGACTTGGAATATACTAGGATGTCGTCGATGAAGACCACGACAAACTTGTCCAGCTCCGGCATGAACACCGAGTTCATTAAGTACATGAAGTGAGCTGGAGCATTGGTGAGGCCGAAGGACATGACCAGGTACTCATAAAGTCCGTACCTCGTCGAGAAAGCCGTCTTCGGAATGTCCTCAGCCCTTATCTTAATCTGATGGTACCCGGATCTTAAATCCATTTTGGAAAAGATCTTTGCTTCGACCAACTGATCAAACAACATGTCGATCCGTGGCAACGGGTACTTGTTCTTGATGGTTACAACATTCAATGGATGATAGTCCACACAAAGCCGCAACATCTCATCCTTCTTCTTGACAAATAATGTTGAACAACCCCATGGCGAGGAGCTCGGCCTAATAAAACCCTTTTCCAGAAGGTCCGTGAGCTGAGTCTTCAGTTCAGCCAACTCCTTGGGCGCCATCTTGTACGGCCTTCGGGATATTGGCATGGTTCCCGGTGCAAGTTCAATCTTGAACTCCACCTCTCTATCGGGCGGCATCCCCGGCAAATCGTCCGGGAATACATCAGGGAACTCTCGGACCACCGGAATATCTTCCAATCTGATGGTTGTGGCTTGATAGACACTTGGAAGTTTTATTTCTGGACTGTCCAGAAATAATGAGTGAGACTCGTGCACTTCTGAGTTCAAGTGCACGACTCGGAGGACGGTGTCTAAAACAGCGCCGTGGCGGGTTAACCACGACATCCCTAAGATGACATCGACCTTTTGTCCCTCTAAAATTATGAGAGACGTAGGGTAAACTCTACCCTCTAAGCACAATGGCGCTTTTGGGACCATCATGCTTGCTGAAATTTTCCCACCCGGTGAACAGATCACATAAGGACTATCGGTGGGTAGTATTTGCAAGCTATACTTATCAATGAAAGCTTGGCTAATGAAGCTATGCGTGGCGCCTGAATCAAATAGTACTATAGCGGGATGCTGGTGGAGTTGGAACATACCCGCAAGGATTGGCTCGCCCTCCGACACGTCCTCAATGGCAAGCTGGTGGACGGTGCCGGGCCTAGGGTTTGCCCGCCGTGCATTAGTAGGGTTCCGGGGCTGATTCCTCCCCGGAAACTGTGGTGCCACTCCGCCGCCTTGCCTCTCCGGGCAACTGCTCGCAAAGTGCCCTGGACGACCACACTTGTAACATGTGGCCGTTGCTTGTGGAGTGCTCGGTGGATGAAAGCCCGGCATGCGTTGCGGAGGTGCAAACGCACGCGGCATCGCCCGCTGCTGTTGTTGTTGTTGCGGTGGTACTGGCAGTGCCGGCCGGAATGCCGGTGAAGAATACGGCCGACTGCGGAACGGCATCGACCGCTGTGGTGGCTGCCAGCGTGGACCTGATGGTGGGCGATTCACCATCCGAAACTTCCGAGAAGGACCGTCTCCTTCTCCGCTGCTCGGTTGCGCACTTCGCTTCCGCTCTGCCGCCGCCAACTCCTTGCCGGAGTCCTCCTGAACAATCGCAGCATCAATGATGTCGTTGAGGCTGCCGCGATTGAACATCGCCAATTTGTCCTTCAGGAGCGGGTTAAGCCCCTGGTAGAAATGGTCCCGCCGCTTCTCGTCGGTATCAGCATGATACGACGCATATAGCGCGAGATTGTTAAACGCCCTGGAGTATTCCAGCGCGTTCCAGCTCCCTTGTTGCAGGTGTAGGAACTCCTGTGTCTTCCTCTTCATCAGACCTGACGGTATATGATAGGCCCTGAAGGCCGTCCGGAACTCCGCCCAGGTCATCACTCGGTCGGTGGGCTGTGAAGCACAGAAGTTGGCCCACCACGCGCTCGCGGATCCTTGGAGCTTCTGGACCGCGAACTGAGTCTTGCGCTGCTCGCTGATTTGGAGCAGCCCGAACTTCATCTCTATGGCGCGGAGCCAGTTGTCTGCGTCAAGAGGTTCATCCGCCCTTGAGAATACAGGGGGATGAGTCGCCAGGAAGTCGGAGTAGGAGCTCTGTTGACGCTCCTCACGGTCTTGACGTCTCTCTGGGCGAGACGTATTTGCAATTAAAGTTTGCAGCAGCTCTGTGTGCTGCTGATGTGAACCCGCCATCGCCGCGACTATGTCGGCCAAGGTAACTGTTGGCAATGGCGGTGGCGGTGTTTGCTGTTGCTATTGCTGCTGCTGTCCCGAGGAGTCCTCGGGAGGTGGTTGGGAGGTCTCTCCCCCTTGACTGGTACCCCCAACGTCAGGGTTGGCACGAGTACGCGTCATTCTGAAATTCAAAACAGCAGCGATTAGCACATGTCTTACTTAAAATTCCATAAGCAACAATAGGTATTGAAGTGACACATGATTAATTTGCACAACATTCACATATATTGATAAAGCATAAACTTTATACAAGATACATTATTCTCGGATCTCCGAGAAGTCGTGCTCATGTCGTCACTACCTATACATACGCTACTGTCTACCCGACATGTCACTGATTACAAAAGTTGGGTTACGCTACCCTAGCTGCCCTACTTGGCAACCGTAACCCCCTACTCGGAGTAGAACTCGACCTCCTGTGGGTCGTCCTCCTCCGGTACTTCTGCTGGTGGGTCTGGATCTACCACCTCTTCTCCCATCCCGGGTTCTCCCATTGCTGGAAGACCCAAGACCACCGGTATGCCTAACACCGGAGGTACGAGGTCCTGCAAAGCATGCACCTCGTCCATAGCCTGGTTGTAATCCTCTTCCCAGCCTTGTCCTTCCTCAATCGCGTCGTCCCGCTCTTGAGCAAGGTCCTCATTCTGCTGGGTTAGGGTCTGCACCAGCTCTTGCAACGCCGCGATGTCAACACGGCTCTTCTTCTTTGCCTTCTTCAGACGATGCAACTGATTATGCTGTTCATTCAGTCGCTTAATCGTCGGAAGGAGCACATTGCGGAGTGCGCTGTGGGCACTCTCGAAATGATCTCCATGGCTTGTGCTCTCCTTGAGCTTTGTGGCGAGATGCTCCGTATGAACAGCTTGGCTGTCCATCACGACGTTTCCCGCCCTCATCTGGAGGCTGAGATTTGCCTCCGCGGGGTTGTACCTTGGGCAACTCGGGTCCGTTGCCTCCAGGTACCTCTCTTCGCACACATGCTGAGCTCGTCCCTCCACCGGAACGAGTGCGTATGGAGTGCCCTCCATAGCCTGCACGTGTAGTTGGCAGAAACGTGATATAGTGTCACGGGCTGCCACTTGCCACATCCCTTCCGGTTGTCTTCCCCTCACCGTGACGGTGAACGGCACCCAACCGGGTGGCGTAGGTCCTGCAGGAACCTCGACATGGATCGTCCACGTCTTATTCCCCTCCTCGCCTTCTTCCTTGGCGAAGTACTGCGACATCTGACTATACCCGAAATATTGGAGCATTTGCCACAATGCTTCCGGGTAGCCGCTACGGTCAGAACAGTGGGAAACTACCCACCCGTTCTCCAACTGTTTATCTGCTGCCATCTGTAAAAATATATTTAAAAAATGTCAAATATTTATTTAAACAGTAAACCATTGAGTTATAACATAAGATATGTCATTGAACCCATAAAACTTGGAAACATAGTTCAAATTTTAAACAAATTTGACTGCTGATCTGCTGTTCCCATGACAGCCCTGACCAGTTTCCATTTCAACCTGATTTAGGCCATGTTAAAGGTAAAACTAATTCTGGAGCTCAAATCAAAGTTAAAGATAACTTCAATAGCTTTCCAGAAAGTATTTGCTTGGCCTAAGATCTGTCCTGTTTCAAAAGTTATGAGATGTCAAAGTTAACAGAATTTCTGGAGAAAATTGGACAGTACCTCCCTGCCTTAGGTACTGATTTGATCCAAAAATCTCAGTTACTTCTGTTCCTAATCTGACAAAACATTCTGTTACAAAGTTGTAACCCACCTCATAAGATTTCCAGAACTACCTCATTTTCCATTTTTGGATTTTTATGCAGGAAGTTATGCTCAATTTACAGAGAGTCTTTACTCTGTCCTGTTTTCTGGACAGTTTCAACTCTACTGCATTTTTCGAGTGGTTAAGGGATGAAACACCTCTGGACCTCAACAGAAGAGTTGTAAAGCTCTTCCAACGCTTTCCAGAAATGTATCATACGACCCCAACCTTGAAAGAACTCAACCTCTAACCTCTGATTAACTTCAGCCTTGATTCAGCTGAAAACAGAGTGCTCTGTCCTTAACAACCTATAAGTTGAAAACTTGTTATCTTTGAATATCCTGTTCAAGGGAAGGAGTTACATCAAGTTTTACTGCTTTGGATCAAAACCTTCAAGTTTTTAAATGAAGTTGTTTATTTAATGGGGTGTGACGTCGATGCGTCACCAAATTATGTCGGTACTACGTCCTTACAAAGGAAAAACCTATACCGGGCTTAGCCGGCTTCGTTAGTTCAGTGGCACTACTCGTCACTCGCACACGGATGCTACACGTATACCGTTTCGTTGTCAGGCTACCTGTAGAAACTCAATCAATCGTCAGACTCGGCTGCACACCGAGCCCGGAATCCATACAGTTCGTACACCCGGCCGTCATCACTCGCCCGGATGTTCTCAAGCCAAACACGCCTTGAGTTACATGTTCACGTTTCAGACCATGTGACGGGGTCTCCCATGTTGCACCACGCACGCCAGGGACAGACGTTGCTCGAATACCCCATACAACATGAAAAGTCGTAGAGGATACTAAAGCGGGTCGGGTTACCTGCCACCCGTGGGGCTCCACCCTTCAGCTTGTGCGCACTGGTGGACAGCGCTTACGTGCACCCCCCAAGACATAAACGTCCCGAGATACACGATTTTCCGACATAACAAATAGGTTAATGTGCCACTTTCTATATACTAATAACATCCTTATACGGGCTACTAACTCGTTCCTCACTGGATTTTTGAAAAAGAAGACCTTTGTACTTTGTTAAACCTCAAGCGAGCTCTGATACCAGCGCTGACACGACCCCATTGGTCCTGTCGAGCCAGGATCACGCTGAGGGGTGCTGCGTTGCACAGCACCGTATAACACACGTCAAAGGTACAAAGCGGAAGCGGAAGTTTATTACATAAACAGTTTTATGAACATGTTTACATCAAAATAAGTTTAGTCCACACTCGCGGGCGTAGACTACGCATCAAGTCACGTTCAACCCTCGAACGTGTCCTTGCTAGCACACACACACATACTAACTCTGCGGCGTGCACGACTCCCACTCGACGGGGTTCCCCTCTTGGGGTTCCGTCTCATCTTCGGGAGTCCCTTCCTCATAGAACCCTACAAAAGCTTCAAACACAAGCAGTGAGCACGAAGGCTCAGCAAGTCTGACCCGTCTCACCTAAACATGGAACTTCTACATGAGGGGTAATGGGTTGCATGAGGTAAAAATCAATTGCAAGGACTCGCCTAATCAGTAGAATCTTACTTTCAAGTTTTAGCAGCAGGTTTGTGGAGAACCTTACGCTAAGGCACATGAGAGAGCCGCAATCAAACAAGAAACGCATTTCTCTCATGTACTTTGCCCAAGGTTGAAAAGAACTTTAGTTAGCTCTAAGCTACAGCATATCATTAACAATCAATGTCCAACTTTCAATCAGCAACATTTTAACATGTGACTAGCCTGTTCTTTCTACGTCACGGTACAGTGAACAAGTGGTACTCACTGACCGCGAGGGACGGCGATTATAATCGATTTACACCTGCAGGGTTACCCGAACAACCCGTCACATACGCCCGTACTCGATGTTGCCTACAATAACCATCACGGACGCCGTACGCGACTACCTTTCGCCCGTTAGCCAAATGTTGAACCGGTCCAATCGTCCCGAGCAAGAGGTCTCTGCACGCGCATCTCAGTGCCGCCAGCCGATTTACACCTCGAGCTCTCAACCTACCCTCTGAACGACCAGCTATGCCTCAACACCCAGCTACCTGAGTTACATCGGTTTCCCGGTTCCCATATAGCCGGTAGGTCTTCGGTACTGTTCTAGCTTGTTCAAAAGGCCCGCACACGGCTCGGTCCTCAATCGACACAAGCGGAGCTATAGCACACAGGCCCCAAAGTCCTGCTGCCCTTACTCTCCGCTCGGTCTCATTTTCTTGCCATATGTATCATGTGCTATCTCTACCCGCGCAATGTGCCTCTAGCCTATTCTCGCGAGTAGTTCCAACTACTCGACTTGTACCGAATCCTACTCTATCCTAGCAATGCAGTAGCTAACGGGGTTTGCAATCCTAAACCCAACCCATGGTTCTCTTGGCTATGCAGTGGGGCTTCCAAACAAGACTCTAATGCACAGAATAAAGGAAACAAGTATGTGCTCAAAACAACAAAAATTTGTAAAAAGGTTAATGCAAACCGGAGCTTGCCTTGCTGCTCTTGGTCGTAGGCTAGCTGTTCCTCCGGAGTAACGAAGTCTAGGACTTCGTGTTCCTCCTCGACCTTAGCGACTACATGATAAGAGCAATATATGTATCAATTTAAATGCATTTGTATGAACTTTGAAGTTGTGAAGTCTATAACCCTTGCTAGACAGACCTAATGACTGTGAAACTTTTACTGTGGCTTGGTTACAACCTAAACAGAGACTTGGTCAAGTTTTAGTTGTAGCAAAGCTCATTTGAGCCCTCCACAATTAATTATGGCCTTGACCTTAATTAGAACTCTTAGGGTGTTCTAGGAATTTTCTTGAAGCAAACTATGACTTTCTGAAAACTAGATTTTCAGAGGGTTCTAATGGAGCTGGTCTCACTCAATTTGAAGGTTCCTAGATAAAGTTATGAGCTAAACAATTTCAGAGAAAATTTTGAAAATGTTTCTGAACATTTTTCTATTTTCTCTGGAACAGTTTCACTAATCACATCATTAGGTGGATCAAATGAGCTCCAATGGGTCTGAACTTTTTATGGTAGTTCAGGGATATCTTGTTGATCATCCCAGCAAAATTTCAGGATTTTCCTCCACAGGATTCTCCAGTTAAAATTCCAAACAGTTTAAACTTTGAGGATTTAATTCTGGAGAATTAAGGAGTTTCATGAAGTGACACTTGATTTGCTGGAAAGTACTCGGAGAGATGAATCCAGCAAAATTTGGTTCACTCAATTTGGAGCTTTCTAGCCAAAGTTATGAGGATTTGAAGTTTGGAAGAATTCTGAAAATCGGGGGAAAAGTTTAAACTCGCGCGTGGGCCCAGGGGACACGCGTCGCACGCCGAGGCGACAGCACACCGCGGCCCACAATGATTTTGCGCGCCAGCACACCCGATCCCGGCCGCAGCCGGATCCCGATTCAAAATATCTCCCGCTGACAGCTGGGGTCCACCCCTTCTTCAACCTCGCGACGCCCGCGCTCCGCCGCCGAGGGACCTCGCCGGAGAGCTCGCCGCCGGCTGCTGTACAGCTCCAAACTTCTCGATTCTAGCCGCCCCTGCCTACTTTTACTCGGGGAACAGGATTCTAGGGTCAGCAGCTCATGACAATGGCCGGAGCATGGTTGGCGACGAGCCGCCACCTCGGAACGACTTCGGCCATGTCGGCTGACTACCCTAGCACCTCAGCTACTTGGGAAACCGGTCGGGAAGCACCAGTGGACCTCATAGAAGGTCGACATGAGCTCGAGGCAGCTCGGGGAAGGCCCGAAATAGGTCCTCACCGTGCGCCCGATGCCGCCCGTTCATTCCGCCATTGGTAGACCTCAAATTACGCCGGGTACAGAGGTTCTCCGGCCCAGAGTTGTGAAGGCAACTTGTGCGTTACCGTGTCTAGATCGTGTGAGAGCGTCTTGAGGCCCTCTAATCCTTTCTAGAGCATGAATTAAACAGAATCGTACCCGAAGGTCGTTCTGCGCACAGAAAGGGGAAAAGTGGAAATTCGCCGCCGGTGAGCAACCACTCGAGCTGTGGCTCGGGGATGAGCAGCACCGGTCACCAGCGCGTCCAAGGGTGCCTTGGCTCGGGCGTGACAACGCCCTGGTTGGGCTGTCCACGAGAGCCCGAGGTGCGGCGGTTCCAAGTCCCGAATTTGATCTTTCGGCACAGCCGATATCAATCGGTTTCAACCGAATTTTAGCAATGGGGAGGACGGAGGAAGGTCTCTAGTACCTTGCTGGGGTTCTGGAGTGGACGGAGGGAGCTGCGATCGGCGTCCTCCGATCGATTCCGAGCTGCGGAAATTTTCGGCCGGCGCTGAATTCTTGCGGGGAAGAATGGCGGTGCCTCGGCCGGGAAGGGGGGCAGGCGCCTTAAGAAGGCTATGCACCGCCTCACGCCCGCGCGTGGGCAAGCAGCTGCTGGCGCGGCGGCTGCCCTCGGTGGCAATCACCGCTGCGGCTCGGCGACCCGAGTGAAAAAGTCTCAGTCGGTTTGATCTGAGCAGTGGCTGACATGTGGGTCCCACTTCCAGTTTTAACCTCTGAAATTTACTCCTAATCACTGTTGTAAACAGTGAACCCCATACTACCCTTGGTAATTCAAATTATTCACTCATGAGCCATTTGAATTGATCAAAGTTCAAATGAGGTTTGGTTTGAATGAATTTCAGCACAAGTTCAGTTTGAAATCCAAATAAAGTTTGAATTTCTCCCACTTAGCTCATGTCAAGATCAACTCCAAATGGAGTGAAAATTGGTGTGTGAGCTCACAAAAATGTGCTGAGTAAGAATATGCCTCCCACTTTTAAATTCATGGGATACAAACAATTTGAATTTGAATATGGTTTCAAACTGCCCTCTTCCTAACTATACCCAAAACGACCTCAAAAAGGTTTTGAATTTGGGTGAAACTTGGCATGGACATCCTTAGTAAAGTGTAGGAGTTTTCATATGTCCAGCCCATCTATATCACATGTGGGAAATACCACTTTTGCAATGTGTGAGTTTGTTCTCTAATGAGCATGTTGATAATTATTAATTGCTCTTCATTTGTGTTCATCATCCTTCCTCAAATGAGGTGTGTGGTGTGGTGATGAACACTGCAAATGTGTGTCAAAAACTGAGGCCCTTACAATAACCCAACTTCCAAAAAAAACAAAATCCGAACCGATCAATTTCATTTAAACCGATTGCCCACCCTGAGTATCTCCTCACCACCATCACAGTGACTTAAAGGACCTAAACTGTAAACTTGGGTTTTTTCAGTTTTTTTAGAATCATGTACTTTATTAATTAAACAATCATGATATCATTACAAATAGTCTTCCACATGATTTTGGAGGAGTATCACGCCACATCATATTAGGAAATGACACACATGATTTAGCTAACAAATGAGGTGTGATATTCAAACTCTGAAGAACATGATGAAAACTGCAAGATGAAAAAGAAGTCATCATAAATTTGATGTCATTGACCACTGGCCCAACTAGAGGTCGAGGTGGCGTTTCATCCTATTTCACTAAGATCTAAGATGATAATGGTGTTTTTAGGTTTGCTAGGTGCAAGTATTGCACTGAGACATGAATGTAGAATCAAAGGCCATGGTACACCTGTCTTGAAAAGACATTTCGCCAAAGGTCCAACGTAATTATGAAGTTACTCACACTTGGTGGTTTGATCAAGATATACTTAGGTCTGCTTTTGCTAAAATAGCCATAGAAGATGAGTTGCCCTTTTGCTTTGGTGAAAAGACAGGATTCAGAAAGTTCATGTCCAAAGCCTGCTCATGTTTCTAACTTCTATCTAGAAGAACACAAACTAGAGATATAATGTGTTGTATCTTCCAAGAGAAGGACAAGCTAAAGAGATTCTTCAAAGATTCTTATCAAAGAGTTTGCCTCACAGCATATTGTTGGACTTGTCACTAGTAAGATAATTATATGACCGTGAGTGCTGGTTCTATTGATGATAATTGGCGACTACAAAAGAAAGTTACTGTTTTTTTAGTAGTTAAGGGGCATAAGGGGGATGACAATGGGAAAAACTATGATGAGATGCTTGGGTGAATGGGGTTTGGAGAGAGTAATGGTCATAACCGTTAACAATGCAAGTGCCAATGACACTGCTAATGGTTATTTAAGGAGGCAACCGTGCAGAACCAACATAGCTAACGACAAGTATTTCCACATGAGGAATGCAACACATTGTTAATATCATTGTGTAAGATGGCCTAAAAGAAGTGGACCTCTCTGTGATGCATGTTAGAGCTGTTGTTAGATATATTAGAAATGGTGGTTCGAGAATAGTCAAGTTTAAGGAAATTGTAGAGGAAGAAAAATTGACCAACAAGTCATTTTTGAAGCTTGATGTCCCAAGCGAGATGGAACTCCACATATCTCATGCTTAAAGTTGCACTTGTTTTGAGAAGGTGTTCACAAGGTTAGCTGACGAGAACATGACTTATGTTATTGACCTATCTAAAGAAAGGGATTACTTGCTCATCCAGATGAAATTAATTGGCAAAATTTCAAGAAGATGGTAGATTTCCTAGAACATTTCCATGATCTTACTTTTCGTGTCTTTAATACTCTCTATATCACTTTCCATGCATTCTTTCACGAAATTGGATAAGTGCATTTGTTAGTTCAATATTGGTTGAACGTTACACATGCTTTGCAATCAAGGCAAGAAAATGAAAAGATAAGTTTAATCGGGGACTATGGCACGCCAGCAATAAGGACAATGGGAATGGGAATGATAAAGAGAAGGAGAGGGTAAAGGGAAAGGTTAAGGAGAAGAAGAATCTTAATTTACTGATTTTTGTTATTGGTTGTGTTGATCCAAAATACAAGTTATCTTTGTACATAAAGATAACCGTTGAAGAGGTATTTGGTGAAGAAAGGGGACGACTAGTTTGGGGAGTTGTTAACACTTGTATTCATGAGTTGTTTGAAGAATATAGAAAAATTTATGCTCCACGTGAAGAGGCGATCGAAATAAGTGATGCAATATCGTCAAGGGTAGGTAGAAGAAGCAAGTTGAAAGAAGTTCGCCGAAAGGATGATGATAAACAATGATTCAAGCAACAATACTATCTGAACTTGATAAATATCTTACTGAAGAAACTAAAAACATAAAAACAGAGATTAACTTTCTTATCTATGGAAAGCATCTGAGCAATGGTTTCCAGTTGTCTCGCAGGGTCCATGATGTGCTTGCTATACCAATCTCACTAGTAGCTTTAGAGTCGTCATTTAGCACAAGTGGGCACATTTTAGATGACTTGCACAACTCCATTCATGCTTGAAGCTTCTAGTATGTATTAAGCGGCGAGGCTAGGTTCAGGACCCTGGTGCACTGGCCCCAGGGTAAATGGAGATTCTTCCTTTTTAATACCTTAAATTTTATCAAATATTGGCTAAAAAATTTATATGCTAATGAAGTGAGACACCAGGGAGTTTTCTCCTCTAGCTTCTCCACTTAATGTATATAGGATTGGCTGAGATGGTCACTACCTATAGACATTAAAGAGAATATGGAGGAATTAACCATGCTAGAAAAAGATACAAGATTCTTTCAATTATTTGTTTCATCATTTTAAATTGTTCACTGTGTATTTGCATTATTGATCTAGCATTGGCTCATTGCAAAGTTAATTGAAGAATTTGGTGCTAAAGGAAAAGGGAAAGAGCAACCTTTCACTTCGAGGACACATGCAACATCAACAAGGAGCAACTCTAGCAAGTCCATATCCATCTTAGTGATTGTGTGATTTGGCTGTGAATAGCAGATTTGTTACATTATTTGTGAACTATAAATCTGTGGTGTTTGACGGTACTGTTTGTGATCATGTTCTTTGTTATAAAATGCTGCTGAAACACCATTTTTTTCTCTAAAAAATCTGCTGTAACTCTACCTAATTTTGCTGAACATTGCTGCCGTAACACTTGTATGTGTCATAATCAGGTACATTGGATTAGCCGAAACCCAAACCTAATTTATCGGGTACTGCTCTTTTCAGGGTCAATCTCAGGTACAGGCTCTAGAAACCCGATTCAAAGGCTGAATAACCTGACCCGATTTGTCGGGTAGGGAGAAACACTAGAATGATATACACATGTTTCATTCCATTGGCGCAAAATTATAGAAAACACCTGTCTTTGCAGATGACAGTGCCGATCCAATGGCATCTGCCAGGTTCTAGGCCCTATTTGAAAGATCCAGCTCCAAGATCCATTCTAGATTTATCTTTAGTCCAAAATAAGAGTAAAGAAGAAACTCAACCAAAGATTCTTAACACATCAATAACTCTAAATCCGTGGATTTTTTGGAGCTAGAGGTTTACTAAACAGGACGTTAGACACCACCTTTTCCTCCATGCACAAAGGCGAAAGAGCACCGTGACAATCTTCAGGTCAGGTAATACTGTGGAAATACTTTTGCAGATGGATGATACATACACGGACCAATACATTTGGCAAAATTACATATGCTCTGCAAAGCACAGAGGCCCCGATAAAGGGTTCTGATTAGCAACGTCAATGATTCATACTCCTGCATTCGTTGTACACATTTTCAATTTTTGATCGCTGGTGCTACTGCACCCCTATACCATCCTGTTTTACAAAATATGCTGTTATGGCCTTCAGCTTTCCATTGAGGAAGTTCTTCTCAACCTGCCAGAGAAATACAACTGTGGGAGAGAAAATACAAGACAAAACTGGCAACTAAACTTCAGAAGCCAGATAAGTGTTTGGGAAAGTCAAATAGGCATAAAAAATTTGAAATGAGCTTTACCTCAACGGTCCATGGAGGATCGACAGATGAGGCCATCTCTCCCAGTTGGTTTATGTCAATGTTGCGTGGAAGAAACATCACTATCCTAGGAGCTATCATGGTACCAAGTTTAAAAAGAGAGTACCTGGAAAGTTCAACAATGAGAATCTAATCCATTGAAGCAAATTGACAGTAATATCTATGAGCACAACCCATGTTTTTGTTGTGTCGCCTAGGCGTTGTGAGGGTGGTGGGTCGCCATGGGACGCCACACAGTTTTAGTTACACCACAATGCGTAGTCATCGCCTAGTCGCTGTGAGGGGGATGGGTCGCCACAGGATACCACAAAAACCATGAGCACAACTACTCAATACAAACTTTTTCTTCAAACTAGGAATGAGAAACTAACCCATCACAAGGCTTAAGCATGGTTTTCATGTCATAAATATCCACTTTAGCATAGTCCGGTCCACCCCAAGGAGGTGACATGAAAGCAGTTTCTCCCTGCAGAAATTACCCAAGGTAAGCATAACAAATTAGTTTCAATTAAATGGAAGACTCCTTAAGCTTCCCAACCTGTAGTATATGCACAGATAAGGTACAGCCGACATTTCAACGTCATAAAGAAAGCCAAGTATAGCTCCATGGGACTACAAAAACTAATGATATTTGCGTTGATACATTCCTATTGTGACATGTGCAGAAAGATGATGCAACCGTTCCATGGATGTGAAGATGCAAGCATGGTCAAATACCAAATTCACTCTTAGGCACCACAGGTGTGTAGCTGGAGGATGAAATGTTTGGCAAACTTAGAAGACATCAAGAGTTGCAAGAATTAGGACATTACCTTAAGATGAGGAACTATGCGGATAAAATCACCTACAACAAAATCTATGTGGCCATTTACTCCATAAACAGATGCATTATGTTGTGCACAATCAATCTTTTGTGGATCAATATCAACTGCAATAACATGTTTGCACCTGGAAAAAGAATTGGTATCATTAACGTGGAATGCAACTTTACACTCCAAAAAAATGCCCATAATAACATCCATGGGGACGTGATATGCATTGACATTTACAAGTAGTGGGTGCCTTAGTTGAAACCAGATATATGCCTATCGCATAAAGCTAAGTGCACAAGCCAATGCATTGTTATAAGCAAAAGGCACTTTTAAATCTTTATGCAAAAGGAAGTGCTCAGGCTCGTAAAATTTTAATTCACCACAGTTACATAGACACGAGTAAAATAACAGTGACATACTTTGTGGCAAACTGGATGGCATTTCCGCCAACTCCAGTGAAGCAATCGATCATTACTCCTGCGTCAACACGGGATGCATGATGTTTTGCAATAGGCTCTGGCGTGACTGAAAACCACCCTTCTTCATCCATCTTTATACCACTATCAAAAAGCGAGAAAAGTGAGTATCGCTGAGTCCAATACTTGATTATGTCACTGGAGATGTCTGCCATGTCTTGGCATGAATGATCTGTAGAAAACTTCAAATAGTTATTCACAAAAGTACAGAAAGCACACAATTAGAAACATGAGAAACCGCAAAGCTCCAAATCTACTAAACTAGTGTTATTGAAGACAGCCGGCAAACAAAGGTAAGATAAGTAGAGCAACCATTGTGTGGCTGTAAAATCTGACAGCAAAGCAGGAGCAAAAACTCCAGAAACAAGAGGATGTACTATCATCTTACATGATTGCAATCTTCTTACTCTCTTTTTCTTTTTGGTGCTAGCAACTTCCTGGTCCAACTCTAACACTTCAGTTGTCAAACCATTCTGTTTTTTCTCATCGTGTGGTGCTTCATGATTGGTGATTACCATACTGCAACATTAAAATATATTAACAGGAAATAATGACAATTAACTATGTAAACATTTAGTTTGATCTTGTAATCTTGTATACCTCTGATTTGTTTGTTCTTCATCAGGAATCTTGTATAAATCATGTGATTCACTGCAATGATCTTGTCCCTGCCCATCCAGATACCTTTCAGCATCAGCCTGACCTGAGATCGGAAGAAACAAAATGTATGACATCACTTAAACAATAGAGTGAGCGTGACAAAGCCTTTAGTCGCAAACAATTAGGTGTTGGCTAGAGACAACACCCAGCAAGCGCTATAACCTATAAAAAACGAAAAGGCTGACCTATGGGCAAGAATTAAGAGATAGACGTAATGACAAATAAAAAACTACAAAAATGGTCCCAAGAAGTAAATTCCATTCAGGATATAGATTTATTTTGTACCTACAAGGAGAATGGTGCTCCAATAACTAACGCCACAAAAGACATTTACATGTTTATTGTGATTTTGAACTCAAAAATTTGTACAGCAGACATGCAATAAGCAATTCCATTCGGCATCAACAAAAAAGGGGGCGTACCCAGTGCCGAAGGCTCTCACACATGTGGGGTCTGGGGAAGGGTTATTTCTAGACAGCCTTACCCCTGCTTTTGCAAAGAGGCTGGTTCGAACCCAAGACCTCAGGACACAAGTGGAGACACACTACCACTGCGCCAGGTCCGCCCTTCCATTCAGCATCAATGTAACGCAAAACTCAATCCCTCATATAATGGATTTCTCTACCTTACCAAAAAAGTTTCATTTCCCTTCTCACATGAGCTCATGAGCTTTTACCATAATACATATAACTATCTGTGATATTAACTGCAACAAATAAGACTCAAAGCAATTATTTAAAGTTTGATCCTTACAGTTTTCTTGCATTGCTATGCTTATAGACTGAGATATCAGTTCATCCAGCTCTTTAGTTGTATCAGTGCTAAAATATGACTCAAAGTCCTCCAACCCTTCAGGAGGGCACCATGTGGACTCTTGTGTCTGGATGTTGTAAAAATAATATCGGCTGTAGAATGGATCCCAGACAACTCTCCAATCACCGTAGTCATAGTAAAAGTTCCTGTCAAAACTTAAAGCATGCCCGTCAACGGAAGATGGTACCGCTGAGGTTGGACAAGCCACAATATTAGTGTCATTGTCATTATGGGGAACTGAAAGATCTTCCGCAGATATTTGATCTTCTATCATCGAATTTTTTTCTTCCTGATAAATCCTGACACAGGAACATCTAGATCCACCATGATCCAGCATTTTCTCAGAACATTGCAACACGATGTCAGATGCTTGACTTTCTTGAATAGGAGATTCTGGTTTTACTGGGTTACCAGTGTTATTCGGAAGCTTCCCAAGTTCACGGTTATTTTCAGCTACACAGGCAGTGCCTTTTTCAACATAGATACTGTTATAGCCAAGCTCTTTTTGTTCTTCAACATATAGGCTACCTTCCCTTAGCATCTTGTCAGTATCATCACAACAGGGTTCACTGTAACCAAGAGCAGTCTCAGATGAACAGAATGAGCTACTGTGGTCCAAAACAGTCATTGATAGAACATTGCTTTCTATATCTTCAGTATTGGCACATATCCTCATATCGTCTTTGATTCGAGTGTTTGCTTCTTCAAATGGTGCTTGGATACCTTTTTTCTTTCCCTTGTTGGCTATCTTCTTTTTCTGTAATGTATAAAATGTTACACTATAGATTAACCATGAGAACAGTTCAGAGTTTATCATTATGTGAGCACTAACCACTTTACTTGTGCTGAAGAAAACAGGAAGCCCCAAAGAACCCATGAGATTGACCAATTCCAAATCTTCAACAAAAGAATAACCTATTGATACACAAAACATCATAAAATATATTGTAAGAAATTGGTTGGAACAGTGAATAGGAGATAAATATCTACTTATTTTTCATTCCTATATTGTATGGGCATGACGTGACTTATAATATGCGGCATGAGCTGTGTTTAAAAAAGCGGTAGAAAAAAAACGAGCGGAGGAGCTCCGCCTAGCGCCTAGGCTGCCTAGGCGGCGCCTAGGCGTTTCTAGGCGTTTCGCAAAAAGCGGGGTTAAATCCATATAATGTATTATATATATGTAGATTTTTAAATTTAAAAACATTTAATCAATCAATAAAATGAGATGAGATAGAGTGTGACGCTATCTTGTGCAGGCAGCCAGACACTAAGACAGGGCAGTACCACCTTGCTAACAGCAACCGCCACCGATAGGGATGAAAAAAAATAGAGTTAATTGTTCTTTTTATATGGACACACAAAGCGGTGGAAAGCGGAATTAAGCTTGAAGAAAGCAGAAAAAAAACGGACCGAAGCAGAAAAAAGCGGAAAAAAAGTGGTCCGACCGCTTAATGCCGCCGCCTAGGGAAAAGCGAAGCGGTCCGGTGCCGCTCAGCGCCTAGGCGACCGCTTTTTTAAACAGAGGCATGAGCAGATTCTGCCAGAATGGCTCTTAAGAATTAACGACTGAAAACCTACTCAATTAGAAAAAATCCAACACAAGTTTTCAATCCCTGCAGTAATCCCATGGGGCTTCAACACCCCCTTTGATCTATATCCCAAGTGCCGGCCCCTCCCTCCTCCGACTTTGCCGATGTTACGAGCATTGGGAGGGGACGGGCCATCCCACTATTAGTATTATTTATAAGAGTAAAATACACTGGTGGTTCTTAAACTTATCCCCGGTGTCATCTAGATCTACGAACTTGCAAATTGCAGAAGCGCATTTCTAAAGTTGTCTCACAATGTTATCCAAGTCCATGAACATGTAAATTGTATAAGTGCACCCTTAAAGTTGTCCCAATTTATCATCCAGGCCCAAATCTCCTTTTGAATGCACAATCCTACCTGTGGCACGCCGCATGTGAATGTTGACAACTTATGATGGATCTAAGATCGCTTTTGGTAGAGAATCATGGAAGGAGGTTTCAACACGAGGTTATAGGGCCCAATGAGGAGCAGCGAGGTGTGGGGAACTGGGGATGCCACCCTGGTGCTTGCCGTTTATGGGATGATGCCCACATCGGTTGGCAACGACGAAGAGCGGGTGGTGGCCATTACGCCTCATTGGTGGAAGTTCAGTAAACAGTGGAAGGTGAGCGGGCAACTGGAATAGGTCTATGAGGCAGGCGAGCATGGCAGCTTGTGTACATGGATTGCTCAGACCTTCATGTGGCATGTCACATAGGCAGGTTTATGCGTCATAATGGAGATTTGGACTTGGATGACAACATGTGACAAGTTTAAAGATGTGCTTCTACAATTTGCAAGTTCATGAACCTGAATGACACTGCAGGACAAGTTTAAGGATGCGCTTCTGCAATTTGCAAGTTCACGGATCTAGATGATACCGTGGAGCAAGTTCAAAGACGTCGGTGTATTTTACTCTATTTATAAACATGATGACCTGAGTATCCAGTGGAGACCTCCAGAAGCACCGGTTAACAATGTAATTCTAAAGGGTATGAAAAATATTAGGAGCGGTAGAGTACGGCCAAGGTTGACTTAGGAGGTGGCGGTAAAACGAGACTTGAGGAATTGGAATGTATGAGACTTAGTTCATGAAAGGACTGCATAGAAAGTAGCAATTCATGTGCCAGATCAGTTTTCTTATACTTTGTTACTCTTATCTCTATTTTACTTTATTATTAAAAATAAATTTATTGGGTTGCATGTCTAGCCTACCCCAACGTGCTTGGAACAAAGGCTTTGTTGTTGTTTTTGTATAAACATGGGTGACCTGAGTACAAGAATTGGTCCAGCTTACTTATGGAAGCTGGGCAAATGCTCATTCATTAGGACAATATGTGGTGGAGAACCATTATGTGTGACCAGGATAGGCCTTTCAGTCTTTCACCAAGGTACGAAAAAACTATATATAATCGCTATTCCAACTTCTAGTTCCATTTCCAGTCAGCAAGCGACATGGCCGGCAACCATCAACACTCATGTTCGCCTGATCAACTCAGACAACAAATATGAAGACCATCCAGATCACACATCAGTCAATGAAGATTGCCTGATGAACAAGCGGCAGAGGCCTTTGAGAAGAAGCCTCACATGACCCAGGGAAGAGACAACAGACGTTTGCATTGAAAAGAAGGCTGAGTGTATGGATAGTGGATTCACATCCTCTATGCTCTTCTAGTGAATTGATTTTTTGGGGGGTCTAACAGTTCTACCCATAAAGTAAAAATGCCACTTTAACATCTTCTGTATCAAAATTATTACCAAGAACTAATATATAAGCAAAACACACCTTACCTTCATCAGTATCTTCAGATGGTTTATTGTGCATTTTATCTGCATGAGAGCCCTGCAAAGTTTATAGGAGTTTGGTTCTCAGATTACCTCTACATCATAAGCTTATAGGAATGTGGAGAACAGCAGAAGTAACTTCTTTTTTGAAAGGCCGATCAAAGTTTAAGTAAAATCTTTATCCGTTGAATTGCTATAATAAGAACCTAAACAGGAGGGCAGTTAATTTGATGTTTAGTTCACCAATCTTCACTAAAACCATAATTTGCAAAAATACTGAAAAAAAAAGGCACTACAAGGGAGTGTCATATAGCAAATGTACAAGACAATAATATACATTAAGAAAATTATACTTTAAACACAAACAAATGAAATTTGTTACTGTACACCAAGCCGAATTCCTGTCTGATATATGCTACTTGATGTGCGGTTTATTTTTTCATAATTAAACTATCTTTCAAGACCATGCGACCAATAAAATTTGGTACGGACCACTATTTGGGAACAAAATACAAATCACAATGCAAAATGAATTCTCTTCGTCATTTAGACTCTTATGCAAGCTTGAAACTATGTCCTAGGTTCTTTTTCTCCATCCAACAAATTAGTAGTTCGACAACGTTAGCCAGACACTAGAGGAAGTCTCCCTCGACTGAAATAGTGAAATGGCTCAAAGCAAGTCACACCATAGAGGATAAGGAAACGAAGACCTTACCGCTAAACCAGAATCCGCTGAACGCCAGTGCTTGTGGCCTTCGTTCGCACCAGAGGTATAGGAATCGTCCCTGAAGTGATCGAGTTATTCGGGTAGAGGAGCGCCTCTCAAACCGTATACTGGAAAGAGGAGGAGGGGCGCTTACCAGAGGTGCACTTCGGTGACCCGGAACAGCCGCCCCAGCTTCCGTATCGCTGGAGACTCCTCCGACGCCGCCATCGCCTCTGGGCACTGGCGGACCGAGGCGAGGTAGGGCAATCCCCGTCGTCGAAACCCACTACCCCTGTCCCCCTGTCCCCTGGCGGCGCACGCAGGACTGCTGTTGCTTCGGTTGTCATTGGAAGAAGAAAGGGGGCATCTTCATCTGGGCCATGGCCTGGTCCAGTTGCAAATCGCAGGGCAAAGGAATAAAGGCCCAATTGGAGTCCAACGTTTCCCAATTGGACTGATTTTTCTGTCTGATTTCACGTACCTTCTATAAAAAGGGCATACCCAGTGCTGAAAGCTCCCACACGTTGTGGGGTCTGGGGAAGGGAATTTCTAGGCAGCCTTTCCCTTGTTTATTTTGCAAGGAGGCTGATTCGAACCCAGGACCTCCAGGACACAAGTGGAGAGACTCTACCACTGCGCCAAGCCTGCCCTTCTTCACGTACCTTCTATCTCAGATGTTAAATCTTACACGGCGAATGTAATAAATTCTCACTTGAATGAAAGAGAAAAGTTTTATTTACTCTTATTTCATAGACATATAAATTTTTATTTTATATTTTTAGTTTCATTACTTTGCCCACCTATGTTTATTTGGATGTATAAAAACTTTTTCTTTGAAGCTATAGGCGTATCAACCTTTCAAGTGGTTCGTACCATCCATGTAGCTCGAACCATTGTGGCCTTGACATATGCATCCCACATATCACTCTTCCCTCTCTATTTCTTTAGTCAAGTAGCGCTGGCAAGAGAAAATTATTGGGGGTGTTGCTCTCTTTTGAGATTGACACTACAAATTAAACAGTCTCATAGGCTATTTCACCTCTCTATACGTTATATTAACTTCCATTAAGTAAAATTGCAAAGGGTGTAGTAGACTAGTAACCCTTAGCGCGAGCTCACCACTTGATAAAAATTTCTTGGACCGTTGATGCATTTTACTCAAAATGAAAATATGCAATATGGAAAACTGTAAAAGCTAGATAAATCTTACTGATGTTGTATATCCACCTGTAAAAACTTTTGTTATGGTCTAACATAAGAGGTTTAGTAAAATATACTCTTGCAGTGACATTTTTTATACAAAACTTTGCACATTATTCTAGCAATTTAGGAATTGTCTCTCGCATTGTCTTCATAATTTAGGGCTATGAACTACTTTTTTGTCACTTTTCGAGGTAGCGGTTTGGAAAACTGTTAGTGATGTGCATATCAGTTGCTCAGAACCAAAAGATTGTTAGACATACTAAGTATGAACTGAGAGATAAGTTGTTACAAGTGAGGGATTATTTTTCTTTACAGAGACGCGCGTGATACAGAGATGAGTTGGCTGAAATTCAGCCCTGCGGATCTGAGTGCTTGATCTTGAACTATATATAGTCCTAGTCCGAGACAAAATCTCTCATAAGAAAGCGAGGAAGCACATTTTCAATCATGTAGTGTAAGAATCCACCAAAAGAGGAGCTGCCACTTGTGGCTGCATTGCTGACTCACGTGGTCATATAGAGATGCCCCCGGAGGGGCAAAATCATGTATAAACTTATGAAAACTTATATAAAATTCACCGGATTTGATGTTCATCGGGTGAAAACGTAGTCTAACCTATGAGATGTCGTAACCTTCATGGAGGCGTTGTCTCGAAGTCTCTTCTATGCGTAACTCTGGATCAGCGTCAGATGAATGCATTGATTGTCATCTTTGGTGCCTACTTCATTTCCAGCAATAGCTATTGAGAAACTCCTTTTCGGACAGTTGTGATTTGAGTGGTCCTTGCCTTAGTTAACAAATATTTTTCATCTTAGTATCGACACTTGATTAAGAGTTGATAATGCCCATTAGTTGGATGGATGGCACTTGTAGAGTCAACCGTACTCAAAAGCCGCTTTGGAGGAAAATAAAGGTTGTAGGGTGGAGTTGTCCATTTTTTCTTTTGTTGTTAGTATCTTTTGTAGTAGTGTGCGTCATGCAGTTTTGATGATGGGCAACTAATACCATTGGTTGTATTCGGCTGTAACTTTTTGAAAGTAAATGCCAGTTCAACTGTAGCTTCCTTGAGAGTCAATGCTAAAATTAATGCAATACTGTCATTATCTAAAAGTCGCATAAAAAATAGATACTCCCTCCGTTTCGAATTATTTGACACTGATCGGTTCAATTTTAAACTAACCAGCGTCAAATAATTCGAAACAGAGGGAGTATTAGCAGTCGACAGACCTCATTAGGTAAATACTCAAACGTGAAGAGCTTAAACAATTAGATTACATCCGAGTAATGGTGAATTTTCAAGGGCCATAGAAAGGACTCGAGCAATATGATTTTTAGATAAAGGGAGTTATGTTTCATTAAGCAAAACAAATGAAAGGAGAAGTATTTGTAGGAAGAGGAGAATGGAGAATAGGATGTGTCAGCTGCATCAACCGAATCGAGTTGCAAAGGTAAACAAATGAACATGCATGACGTAGTCAAAATCAAAAGTTTTGCTAGATCTGCAACTTATGCTGTCAATTATATTTCTAAATTACTCCTTTTGTTTTTTATTTGATGTTAATTAATTAGTTTAAAAATAAACTAACTAGCATCAAATAATAAAGAATGAAGGGACTATAAAAAGCGGGAGTGATATTAGTTGTTTTGTCACTGTCGAAGTGTGTAGCCGACACTTCACCCGGGCCTGCTCTGGGCAGCCCGCGGAGGTTCTTTTTCGGTGGGGCTAGTCACTCACGGAGAGCTTCGACGTTAGGAACTGTTGAGCGAGAAGCTTGACACGGTGATTTTTACGTGGTTCAGGCCGCCGGAGCGTAAAACCCTACGTCCACGGTGAGCAGAGTTGCTCGCTGTATTGTTTGCTGCTCTGAACCGGAGTCCTGAGCTTGAGGGTGTAAGATGTCGTATGGCTGAAGTGCCAACGGCTAGGGTGCGAGAGTTTGTAAGAGGCGAACCCTTGCTAACGTTGCCTACTCGAGCCTTTTATAGTCCAAGGCTCGAGTGGCTTACAAGGTGGGCCCGAGACCTAACAGGTGGTCCCAGGGAGATTGCCTGCCATCTACCGTATCTGCAATTACGCCGGTAGTTGTCTCTAGCGAGGGCTTCCAAGTCTTCGGTCTGCCGCCCTGCCCATGCCGCAAGCTAGTCGTAGTGGTTGATGATGGCAGGGGCGGCAAGGGATGTCTTGTCGCTGTGTTTATTGGCGGGCAGGTTCTGACGCGGCGCGCTAGTCTGCGATGTGACTGGGCGTGACGGCACCTGACAGAGGCGTGCTCCGCGTTTCCGCGCCTTGGGAAGGCGCGGGTCTTGAATACCTTGTACGGGCAAGGTATGGTGCGTCTTTACTCTTGCTGCCTACTGTGCGGGGGCAGGCAGCGCTACTCTGCTGGCCACGTGGCGGGCCCGGAGCTCTCCTGTGAGGAGAGGGAGGTACGGCCCCGCGGGACACGTGGAGCCTCCGGAGCTCTCCCCGCGGAGGGTGGAGGTCCGGCTCAGTTGGTCACGTGGCGAGTCCGGAGCTCCCTTCTAAGGAGAGGGAGGTCAGGCCCCGCTGGACACATGGCGCCTTCGGAGCTCTCCCTGCGGAGAAGGGCGAGGTCCTTAGGCATTTCCCCCTGTGCGCGGGGGTACCCCGTATTGAGGGTACCGATAGTGGCCCCCGGGCCCATCTCGGGGGAGATGGCGAGCCCGAGGTGGGGCCCCGTCTCTTCCATTCCGCGCACCTTCTCTAAGACCCGCATTGACCGTTGCCGGAGCACGAACAGTCGCGGGATCGTGGGAGCGTGTGCCCCACTTGATGGCTGCTTTTACTGCGGCAGTTCCCAAGGCTACCACTTCTGCACGTTGCAACGCCTTTTCGGGAACCGCCGAAGTGTCTTGCCGGCTCGTCTCCTTGGGAGACTGACTTCTTGGCCCACCGCTTCAGCTGGACGGCTTGGGTCCACTTGTCATCGACGCTTGGTCTTGGAGCCGAAGCGGTTGACCAAGCGGCGTATTCGAAGAGTTTTGGATCGCTTTGAATCGCGCCTGGGAAGTTTAAAGGGGATCTTACCCGCTTCGCGGCTTCCCTTCGCACTTCCCAACGCTTGCATCTTCCTTGAGTTCTTGCGCCCTTGGTTTCCCTGTCCTTGAGCTTCCTCCTGCCATGGCTTCCAACCTGCCTCCGGAGAAGAAGCGTGCCCGGTCTCCTCCGGTGGCGGCGCTTGCGCCGCGTCAGGGATCCTGGGCGCCTGCACGCCCTGCTTCTGGAGATGGCGCCCCATCCGGTGGTGACTCCAAGAGGCCTCAGGCTCATCATCCCGACGGGACTCCTCTTGAGAGACGACGGGCTGAAGGTTCTCGGGCGTCGCGTCCTCCCTCCTCAGGTTGTGGAGCCTCGAGGGGAAGTGCTGGTGCATCGATGCCCAGGGGCGAGCCAAGAACTCAGGCGCCCCGGGCCTCACGGGCCGGATCAGCGTCCAGGGGGGGGCTTTAGAAGCACCCCCTGCTCCGCCAGTCCGGGCGAATGCAGGGCAGCCGTCGGCGGCGACGGCGGGCTCTAGTGGACCTACCCCGGCTCGGAAGCCAGGGTTCAGAGCCCGTTGGAGCGCTCGTGTCTCTCGGTAAGCGACGCCTACCGGATTCTAGATCCTGTATTGTCTTCTTCTTTTGCTAACTCAGGAGTTTCCCATGTTTGCAGGGACTCCCCGAGCGCCGGTAACGCTCCCGTTTCCCAGCCATCCTTGACTGACGGGGGACCTACGCCGCAGTGCTCGAAAGCCGAAACGGTCGCAGCGGCCCCCAAGCTAGCGCAAGTTCCTTCTACGCCGATCGGCCTGGCTCCTGCGGCAGCGGCGACTCCTCCCATTCATGCCCCTTCACCGGCTCGGGAGTCGGCTGTCGCTGAAAGTTTGGCGGGACCGGCCGTCGATGTCCCGCCCCCTGTTGCCGGAGCGGGAGAAGCGGGAGAAGCTGCCACGGGCCTTACGGCGGGTAGCGAACCAGGGCACACCGGGAGCGAGCCTGTCCCAGTGCCGGCTTCTCCTGATCGGCGCCTTATCCTGGTTGCCGGAGCGTCGACTTCTCCTGAAGACGACATGATGGAGGAGGTCAGGGGCGTCGCTCCGGCCTCTGCCGCCCCGCTGCCTTTGGCAGACGCCCTCGTGCTCGCCCAGACGAGTGTCCGGCAGGTTTTGGCCGCGCTTGGTCGCGAGCGGGAGGAGCAGGTAGGTGAGAGGGATCGCCTCCTCACCTGGGGGCGCCTTTTGAAGGAGCGAAATGAGGAGGTCAGGGAGGAGCTTGACTCGAGGCGGGCATCGCTCGACGTCATGGAGGCGCTCCTTGACCTTCAAAAGAGGGCCATCGACCATTTGGACTCCGAGACCCGGCGGCTCCACCAGGAGGCCCGCGAGTCTCACGCTCAGGCCGATGAGCGTCTCTCCGCTTTGGAGGATCTGCATCTGAATCTGGAGCGTCGTGAGCGCGCCGTCGCGGACCAGGAGCGCTCTGCGGCGGCCGAGGCGGAGAAGATCGCCGCACGGCTGGCAGCTGGTGAAGGCGACCTGAGGGCTCGTGCCAAGGAGCTGGAGACCTAGAAGGCAGACCTGGTGGCAAGGGAGGAGCAGGTCTCCCGGAAGCACCAGGCGGCCCTGGACCGGAAGATGGCAGCCGACTTTCGAGCTTCGGAGTTGGACCAGCTTGCCCAACGCCTCCAGCTTCGGGAGAGTTCGCTGGCCACCAAGGAGAAGGAATTCTCTGAAGGGAGCCTTGACGCCTTGCTGGCAGCCCGCCGTGAGGTGGAGGAGCTGCTAGCCTTGCGGTCCTCCGAGGCCCAGGCGATCTCGAACTTCGTAAACTAGGCGGGGTCCGCCCTGGTCCCTCTCGGCTTTAGCCTAGTGAAGGCAGTGGCCCCGACGCAGAAGGTGGCCGAGGTGATCCCCGCGCTCGAGTCTATCAGCACCAAGCTGAATAGGCTCGAAGCGCTGGTCGTCGGCGAGCTCGAGGCAGAGGGACGGGGCCTGGCCATGGAGGTTGCTACGCACGTGTTGGCGTGCTTCCGAAGCCGGGATCCCTCCTTCTCACTGGAGCCAGCGAGTCAGGGCCCCGTCGTGGAACGAGAGGAAGCTGCCAGGGCCGAAGTCGGGGACGTGGCCGCCCTCGTAGCCTCTAGGTTCCGGCGAGAGCCAGGGGAATCCTAGGGCTTGTATGCTTTTTCTTTCATTGAGTCTATAGTCCAGCTCGTGGAGCCTTGAATGAATAGACTCTTGTTATTTCTGTGGCTGTGTGCTTTTGTCTTCTTCTTGGCTTGGCCTAGCCGAGCCCTTAGCTCCGCAAGGTACTCAGAGGTCTTCACCAATCTTGAAGCCATGCACAGACACCTTCCTCGGGTCCTTATTGAGTTAAGGGCCCCAAAGGTCTCCGGAGCTCACCCAGTGAGAACGGGGAGGTCCGGATCCGTCGACCACGTGTCGGCCCCGGAGCTCCTTCTGAGGAGAGGGGAGCTCCGGCCCCGCTAGACACGTAGGGCTTTCGGGGCTCGCCCCTGCGGAAGGGGCGAGACCCGGATCCTCCGGTCTTGCGCTGGAGTAGTCGATGGCTCTCCCCCCTTCATGCGGTCCCCGTAGCTAACACCTGGAGATCCTGCACACATGTAGAGGAAGCGTAATTCTCCTCGGGGTGTTCTCCCCTCCCCGTCTCTTAGTCTTATTTGGCTTACGGTCCTAGTCTGGTATACGGGGCTTGGGCAATTCTGTGCGCGAGGCGCCGGGGCTCCGGCTCCCTCCGAGGTCAGGGTATGACCGTCCGACCCCTAGTACCGGACCGTGCGCCGGGGAAGCAGAGTGCACAGGCATTCGATACGGAACCAGGCAAAGCGGCTGTACTCCCCTGGACCTCCGAAGGGCAGGGCGCGCACGCTTTGGGTCGGAACCGGCAAAGCAGGCTACGCACCCTGGACCCCCCATGCACAACGCAGGCCTTTCCTGGAGGTGACCAACTGGCACCGCAACACCTGACTGGGGGAGGCACAAAAGGCCCCCTGGCCATCGGCAGGTGCTTCAAGCGCAACCGCCTTCGGTAGGATAGCAAATGCCGACTATGGATGAGAGCGGAAAAGGGGAGCTAAATGTACGGTGAGCATACATAGAAAGTGTGGTCATAAAAATTAATGCGCAATTTAAATGAGCACATAAGTGAGAGCGTGGTAGGACAGGTTTCTGTGTAAATGCCCGTAGGAGGAAGGCAGGCTGAACATGGAGGCAACGACCCGCCCCAATAAGAAGGGAAGCAAGACTCTACGCGCTTGGGGTCGGAACCAGGCCAAGCTAGACGTAGTCCTGGACCGTCCCCTGAGGTTTAGCTCCTCCGAGCGCTGTTCCTGGAGCCTATGGGATCTATTACAGAAAGGAAAAGGCATGTTCTACTAATGCTCAGGAGGTAGAACTTACTGTGATGTTCCGTGCTCCAAGGGTTCGGGAGTGGATCCCATCCTTGGTGGAGAGGCGTATGTACCTGGGACGGCAACCTTCGTGACTCGGAAGGGACCTTCCCGGCTGGGGGAGAGTTTATAGGTCCTTCACGGGAAAGTGCGCGCCGCGGCACCAGGTCGCCTTCTTGTAGCTCCCAGACGCGCTTGGTCTTTTGGCGGTAGCGCTGAAGCGCCAGCCGGGACCGTGCGTTGTGGAGTGTTACTTGTAATCGTGCCTCACCGACGAGATCGATATCTTCATGCCGGAGCTGGTCCCACGCGGCTTCTCCCGGGAGCCCTGGGGTACCTTCCTCCATTGGCTTAGGCCGACAAGAGGTAGGCGGACCCGGACTTTTCTTGGCGGACCCAGGATGTCTTCTTCCATTGGCTCAGGCCGACAGGAGGTTGACGAATCCTGGGCAGCCCCCGGGAGGTGAGGCCAAGGCACGGAGACGTGCGCCCAGGCGGAGCTGGCCCGGTTCTGCACCGCCGGGGGCTGGTGCTCGGACTGCTGCAGCTGCTTGGAGCCTCTCCAAGGCTGATACTGCAGCAGTGCAGTCTCCACAGACCTTTTGGGGCAGTCGTAGTCAGTTACCGCCCTGACTCTTCGTCACTGGAGCTGGAGTCCTCATAGTTGTGCACCGCCTTCACGGCGCGCTGAGGCTCCTGGAACCCCACCTGGTGGCCGACGTTGTCTTGGGTATCAACCTTCTGCTTGCCCTCCCTTTGACGGAAGGGAGGGGCACCAGCACACGGTTGCTTCTCCTTGCGGAAGTGCTCCGCGAGCTTTTGAATCTCCCGGCACTCAGCAGCAGTATGGTTGCTGGTGTCGTGCACGGGGCATGGCTCACCTTGGTCACCATCTGGAGCTGGTGACTGTCGCTGCCTCTTGTCGGGGCGTGGCCCCCGAGCTCCACTGGGTGCTGCTGCTGCAGCAACAGGAGCTGCGGTCGGTGGCTTCATCTTGCCACCGCCCCGGTTTTTTATCTTCTTGCCGCTTCCATGGGAAGCAGCGCCAGATCCGGGCTGCCCTCCTGACTCGGAGACTGGCAGAAAAGTGCCAGTTCCGCCCTTCTGCTGCTCTGGCGCACTTGTCCGCCAGGCTGAAGAGCTCTGAGACGTCGTAAACCTCTCTGGTCGCGAGCTTCTCAAGCATCTTCTTATCCCGTACACCCTGCCGGAACGCCACCACCACAGAAGCATTTTGGATATGCGGGATGGTGTTCCGTACCTGGGAGAACCGCTGGATGAAGGAGCGCAGCGTCTCTCTAGGTTGTTGCTGGACGGCGTGGAGGTCGAGCTCCGTGCCAGGCCGGGTGTAGGAGATGCCGAAGTTAGCAGTGAACTGCCGGTAGAGCTCTCCCTAGGAGGTTATGGAACCCTGGGGGAGATTCATGAGCCAAGACCGGGCTGGACCGGTCAAGGCAACGGGGAAGTAGTTGGCCATGACGGCCTCGTCCCCTCCCGCAGCAAGGATGGCGGTGGAGAAGACCTGGAGGAACTCCGCCGGGTTGACGTTGCCATCGTACTTATCGGGCAGGTGCGGCCGGAACTTAGCCGGCCACTTCGCGAAGCGAAGGTGTGGCGCCAGGGCCGCACATCCTGCTCCTGTTGCTGCAGGCGTTGGTGCCACGAACGCTTGGTTTGCTGCTGGCACTGTGTACCCCGGTATGGGCAAGGCTGCGCCATAGACCGGGGGCACCATTTGCAGGGCATATGCTGTGTGGCGTATGCCTGGGGCAGAGATCGCGTGGCAAACGTCTGCGCCTCAGGCTGGGTCGAGGCGGTCGACATGCTGTCGCCGGCCTCCTGGTTGCGACGCCTTTCTCGTCATCGCTCAATGAGCACTCGGGCATCTTTGCCCAAGTGGCATCTTTCCAGATCCGGCCTCAGGTCCGCCGATGGGAGCCTGGTGGAGCGGGAATCTGTCGTCTGCCCGTCAACCGTTGGCGTGCGCGTCAGCGACACAGCCGGTTGACTGGGGCGTCGTCCCCACCGAAGTCGAGGGTTGGCGGCGGCGACGACGAGACGGTCTACGTCGCGAATCCACTGTTGGGTCGCTGACTGAGGCGCGTCCCCAGCAGGTGGATTGCGCAGTAGCGCTCTTGCTGCAGCTAGCGCGCCCTCGTGGGAGACGCTCAACGCTGTAGATGATCTTACGCTTGTTGGAGCCTGCATTGCCGGAGTCGGCGCTGCTGGAGTCGGCTGCTGGCTTCCAGCTTGCGCCGACACACTTCGTCCTGAGTGTGTCGAGACGTAGTCCCCGCTGGTCACTGTTCGCCGTGAACGTGGGCGGGGAGAGCTTGCCGCTGAAGGAAGCTTCGTCATCTTCGTCGGCAGAAGCTCGTCACGCAAGGGAAAAGCCCCCTACCTGGCGCGCCAAATGTCGAAGTGTGTAGCCGACACTTCCCCCGGGCGTGCTCTGGGCAGCCCGCGGAGGTTCTTTTTCCGTGGGGCTAGTCACTCATAGAGAGCTTCGGCGTTAGGGGCGGTTGAGGGAGAAGCTTGACACGGGGATTTTTACGTGGTTCAGGCCGCCGGAGCGTAAAACCCTACGTCCACGGTGAGCAGAGTTGCTCGCTGTATTGCTTGCTGCTCAGAACCGGAGTCCTGAGCTTGAGGGTGTAAGATGTCGCATGGCTGAAGTGCCAACGGCTACTGTGCGTGAGTGTGTAAGAGGCAAACCCTTGCTAATGTTGCCTACCCGAGCCTTTTATAGTCCAAGGCTCGAGTGGCTTACAAGGTGGGCCCAGGACCCGACAGGTGGTCCCGGGGAGATTGCCTGCCATCTACCATATCTGCAGTTACGCCGGTAGTTGTCTCTCGCGAGGGCTTCCGAGTCTTCGATCTGTCGCCCTGCCCATGCTGCAAGCTAGTCTAAGTGGTTGATGATGGCAGGGGCGGCAGGGGTTGTCTTGTCGCTGTGTTTATTGGCGGGCAGGTTCTGACGCGGCGCACCAGACTGCGATGTGACTAGGCGCAACGGCACCTGACATAGGCGTGCTCCGCGTCTCCGCGCCTTGGGAAGGCGCGGGTCTTGAATACCTTGTACGGACAAGGTATGGCGCGTCTTTACTCTTGCTGCCTACCGCGCGGGGGCAGGCAACGATGCTCTGCTGGCCACGTGGCGGGCCCGGAGCTCTCCTCTGAGGAGAGGGAGGTCCGGCCCCGCGGGACACGTGGAGCCTTCGGAGCTCTCCCCGCCGAGGGGGGAGGTCCGGCTTCTGCTAGCCACGTGGCGGGCCCGGAGCTCTCCTCTGAGGAGAGGGGGGTCCGGCCCCGTGAGACACGTGGAGCCTCCGGAGCTCTCCTCGCGGAGGGGGGAGGTCCGGCTCAGTTGGCCACATGGAGGGTCCGGAGATCCCTTCTGAGGTGAGGGAGGTCCGACCCTGCTAGAGACATGGCGCCTTCGGAGCTCTCCCTGCGGAGAAGGGCGAGGTCCTTAGGCATTTTCCCCTGTGCGCGGGGGTACCCCGTATTGAGGGTACTGACAGTCACCCAACAAGATTGTACCACCTTGAACCCATCCTCCCATCACCCTTAGATTCTAAACAATCTCCCTCAAGGTTTAATCAGATTCACTTTGTATCCACATGTTTGGACATCCAAGGGATATTTAAAACCCCGCCTCAAAATCCTTGTAATTCTAACTTCCGATGCATCTCTTTCCATCTCTTGTCTCTCCTTCACTCCTCATTTTCTGCTCACACATTTTCACCTTTTTTTCTTTCGTGTACCCAAAGCCATCATAATGACGACTAATTTGGAATGGCTAGAGTAGAAAAGAGGTACATATACAAATTCAACTTACCTCAAATGGTTTGGTTCTTTGAGGTATAACTTCTATTTTGAGTTCTGGTTTGACAGGAGCTCTCCATTTGCAACTAAAATTATTTTTCTATAGTGGTAGAGAGGTGTCTCGAAACACTCATGCCCGTAGCGCTGGAAATGTCGGATTTTTTATTTTAGCTTTTACTTTTTAATCATTTATAATAATAACCTGCGAGTTTTTTGCCGAAATAGCGACACCAAGTCGTCGTGGATGACTTGCTGACATGGCGGAAAAGTCGTCCATGTGTGGATGATTTGTCACTACTATAACAAGTTTTATCTCAAGCGGCTCTAAACGTATTATCACACGCAGTTTTCAAAATCGCCTGAAACGAAGAGCCCGTGATAACCAGCAATTTTCACAGGCGGAAACTTAAACCGTCAGTGAAAAAGTTATCACAGACGGTTTGTAACGTAAGAGTATACGACTGTGATAACTCCATTATTGCAGATGGTTCTATACGTACGACTAGCCGTCTGTGAAGAATCTTTATCATAGGAGGTTTATAACGTAAAGAGTATCCGCCTGTGATAACTCCATTATCGCAGACGGTTCTTTACCTACGACTGTCCGTCTGTGAAGAATGTTTATCACAGGTGGATTCTAACGTAAAATTTTCCGTTTGTGTAACTCTATTATCATAAACGGTTCTTTACCTATGATTAGCCTCCTGTGTAACTCTATTATCGTAGACGGTTCTTTACCTACGACCCGCCTATGAAACTATATATCACAGGCGATTTGTTACCTACAATAAGTTGTCTGTGAAATTATATTATCACAGGCGGTTTGTTAGGTACTACATGCTATTATTTCTAATTTTTAGATCAATTTCATATGCACATTCACACACAGTAAAAACAATATATTCTGACAAGCATCATCGACACGATATCATCAAAAAGTCATCTCATATACATATATGTAAGTACAATATATCTCAATTCATAGTTTATAAGTTATACACTAAAAACCAAATTGATACTCAGTATACTGGTGAAGTTTCGGCACATGAGCTATTAAATCTGCGTGATCAAAAAATTGCCCTTTCAGGTGGAAAATTTTGCGGCGAATGAAGTGACACAGTTCACTGGCAATCCTCTCGGCTCCTCCACCATGCATATCTATAGAAATCGGCCATTCTTCCTCCATATTCGTGTGCTGCAATGAAACATATAACAAGGTTTAGAATGTGTTGGTGACAACGATAACATAATAGTATTAAAATACTCTAGTTACAATGAAAATAAAACTCAAAAGTAAGAAAAATACCATATTGACATTAAGGATAACTTATACCCTCACGATTCACTCTATATTCGCAGACGGTCCGAAGATGCTCGCATGCATAATACCCGCATAAGACGCTCCTAGAAGGCTGCTTGGGACAAGGATAATATGTTGATATCTGCAATGCATTCTTATTAGGAGGTCTCTGACCGTCATGTTGTTTCGCATAAAACCGCCAAGCGCTGTCATACAAGAAATGTCATATAAGAGTTGTCAAGCTATATATACGTGTGTATATTAAAAGTATAGAATAACCATACATTCTCAAAATGGCAAGGAAATCTTTGTAAGTATCTTGTGAGTAATCGGCCGAGTCCAAGACTGTTGCCAAACCTTGCGTTGGCTTAATGAAGATCATTATGTAGTATTTACTACACACGTACAAACACACGTGTTAAGTTAAAAATTAGCAATAATTTCTATTTCCATGCCATGTGTCAAACTTATTTGAAGTGGTACGGAGCCTTTACGAGGTTCTTGCCATCTCTCACAAAGTTGAGCATGGTAAGTTCTATGTAGACTGCAACCTTTGTCTTTTTATCCTTCTTTTGGATTGCGATTGATTTTTCAAATTGTTTTTTTGTCATGTGCTTGTACTGTTCTGAGTCCCATTGCATCTGAAAGTCGAAATTCGACTTTGCAATCACTGTAGGGTCAAGGATACCTGTCTTAGAGTTCAGCTTTTCATTATCCATGTATTGCATGCTATTGAATAAGTCCAGAATTGTTATAATCTCATGACATGTGTATGCGTGTAGTAAGAAAAGCAAATACAAAATATTAGAGGCACTTAGAAGCACCAGACGAGTAGCAGGTTGATTTCGAGCATGCCTCGATAGAAAAGGCTCCGCAGATCTTTAAAGAGAAAGGCTCGTTTATCTTCTCCAATGCTCCAGAATGGTTCTTTTGGCACACGAAATGTGACGTAACAAATGTCATATTTTGTGCTGGCAGTAATGTACCACTCATGCATTCTTCTGAGCAAGAAAGGTTGTTTGCTAAGTTGTGCCGATGTTATAAATTGCTTCCCATTCTCATATTCAGGAGAAAGGTCGTGAATCTTGTATACCAAAACTTCTGGTTTAACTAAAGCCGTCTCCCGAGTATATTTCACACCGTCTTCTTCCCACTTCTCAATATTTTCTAATGCTAGCTCATGTGAAGCACGAGATGCATTAGATTTTGTAATATTTTTCTTCATTTTTTTCAAATATTTTGACACTTCTTTATAAGATTCCTAATTTATGTATGAGCTAACTTTCAGAGGCACTGACCGAGGTGCAGTCGTCGGAAGTTGGACATTGGCCTGTTGTTGAACCTGTTGTTTAACTGATTGCACTTTACTATTAACAACTTGCTCTTGTACTGCTTCAAGCTGTTGTTCAACTGGTTCTCTTGGTTATCTTTACTAGCAAGGTTACTATCATCCTTGCTGGGACATAGCGGGAGTGGATCTTCCTAGACTTTCGACGAAGAAGACGGGATTGCAGTCTTTTGAGATGCGACGGGGCTAGACCTCGGCTCATCGTCCAACACGATATTGCGTCGCTGCCAAAGGATTAACTTGTTGACGGCCTGTCCTAGAGCCGTGATCCCCTCAGGTGTGATATGGTCTATTTCATAATCTTCATAATCATTATCAATGATCTGAAGAACTTGCACCACGGCATAATACAACAGAAGTGCATTGTCGTTTAAGACAAGATTCAGCTTTGCCATAGCAGTGGCAACCTGTTTTGTTTTGTTCCCTGCTCTACTGATCGGGACAAGAAGTCGACAAGATGTGTCCTTAACAATATCATCGACAGGGAACTTATGGCTTGACCCTGAGCCTGGCACAAAACCTACGCTGCTAGAGTAGGACGGAGATATCAAATGCTCCATTGCCATGGGAACCATCGCTCTATTCTGTGGCGTTAATTTTGCCAATTTTATAAGTTCATCTATTATTTCTTTCACAGATGCCTTGACCTTTTGATAAATCGTATCTTCTGTCTTCTTGAGCTTGTCACGTCTTCTATATAACTCTTTATCGTTCGGGAAACCATCTCTCCAGGACATTTGAGAAGAGATTGCTCGCACCCGTCCACCATGTTCAGGGTTGCCTAGGATAGCGGTAAGTTGGTCATTCTCCCTCTTCGGTTTGAAGAGACCCTTCTGTTGCTTTTCATTTACTTCTTTCATTTTTTGCTCTACTTGGTTCACAGAGTCGGGCTTTTCAAGTTTGCCCCCGCTGGTCAAAACTGACCGAGCTAAGACCCACCGCTTATTCTCTCATCGCAGCCGTGTAGTGGTTAATGATTGCACTTATTGACAGTTTCCTCTAATATTTTCTTCCATTTCTCAACTTTGGGGGCATATCCGACAGACCCAAGCGATGATGGTATTTTTTTCTTTTTGGCAAACTTTGACCAAGATTCACTTAGGGCTTTAGCCTTAGGTGTGGTCTTTTGACGAACAAATTCTTGCCACTGAGCTTGTGTGATTTTTCCCATCTTCTTCAATCTAGGGACCTTATTGTCCTTAACATAAGCATTCATTTCACTCTTTGAGCGACGAAACTTCTTGCCGCAAGAGACCAATGTTGCTACAACTTCTTCCGTGCCTTTTGGGAACTTGAATTGTTTCTTTAACTTCTCCCATAATCCATTCTTGTCCACCTCAGGGAATTTTCTCCAATTCTCAATTGTGATCAGCACGAGCTCTCTGACAAGACCTATAAAGAGGCAATTATCACATGCGGTTTTTAATATAGAACCGCCTCTAAAAAAAGTTTACTATGTTCAGAATTAATTAATATTCTTGATCAAAATAAGAGGGCTTGTAAAAGCCCAAATTCCAGGTTCTTATAATATTATTTAGTATTACAGGTGCCCATTAAATTTCACTTGGAAAAACCTTTGAAATTGGTCAGAACATAAAAATAAATAAATAGGTTATTTATCATTTTTGTATCTTGCATAATACAATGATTTTGTGATTGAATCTTTCTATGGGATTTTTTAGTCATCATACCAACCTCTATGATTTTTTTCAGATTTTTACAAAATTGTTTGAATCAATGTGTGTTCAAAATTTGAAGAATGCTTCATATGTATATGAGCATTTCATTAAAATGATGGATAATTTGAATTTTTACATGTTAGATTGCTTTAAAAATTAACAAAATTCATACATTTATAAATAAGACAATATATGCTCATACAAACCAACTTTGAGTGGAGGATCCGTTTTTTAGAAGATATGAAAATCTGATTAATGTGTGCATATATATTAATTCTATATTTTACCAAAACATAACAATGTTACCTATATAAATTTTAAACTTTTTGTTCCATCTGGTATATATTAATTTTTGAAGAACATAGAAAAAAGAATCATCGAGTTTGGACTTAATTTGCAGAATCTATACATGTTTGAGTATTTACATTAGAATCTAAACAAAAAATGAAGCCAAGGAAGAAGAAACTGAAGAGCAGACCTGTCGGTACCCTGTAGACCAGGTACCCCCGCGTGGAAGGTAAAAGACAACCCATGCCCTGCCACGCTGCTGAGGCAGATCCTGGCGTAGCCACGTGTCCTTGGCCCCGATGTCAGCCCTGGAGCGGCCACGTGCTCTTGAGTTCCACAGCCGGCACGTGTCCTGGGCTCTGGGCCGAGCCTCCCCGCCAAAGTGAGGTCCGAAGCTTCCACGTGCCTTTAGGCTTAGAGCCTTTTCCCTACTGAGGAGGTTCTCCGGAGCTGACACGTGTCTGGGCTCCGGTCCGAGCCTCCCCGCTGAGGTGAGGTCTATAGCTGCCACGTGTCTCTTGGCTCAGAGCCTCCTCCTTGCTGAGGAGAGCTTCGGAGCTGACACGTGACCTAGGATCCGGTCCAAGCCTCCCCACTGAGGTGAGGTCTGGAGCTGCCACGTGTCTCTTGGCTCGGAGCCTCCTCCCTGCCGAGGAGAGCTCCTTAGCTAACACGTGTCGTGGACTCCGGTCCGAGTCTCCCCGCTAAGGTGAAGTCCGGAGCTGCCACGTGTCTCTTGGCTCAGAGCCTCCTCCCTGCTAAGGAGAGCTCCGGAACTGACACGTGCCCTAGGCTCCGGTCCGAGCCTCCCCGCTGAGGCAAGGTCCGGAGCTGCCACGTGTCTCTTGGCTTAGAGCCTCCTCCCCGTTGAGGAGAGCTCCGGAGCTGACACGTGCCCTGCGCTCCGGTCCGAGCTTCCCCACTGAGGTGAGGTCCGGAGCTACCACGTGTTTCGTGGCTCCAAACCCGTCGATAAGAGCTCCGAGGCCGCCACGTGCCCCACGACCCGTCGTGGGTCGTGGGTCGATGAAGTCAAGGTGGAAGTGCGCTGTAAGGCTGCGCATTCAAGGCTCGTGCCTTCCCCAGAAGCATGGCGCACTATGCACGCCTCCGTCCTCTTTCCTTTCGCCATTACGGTGACAAGACAAGACGACAAGGTGTGACAGCAGTACAAGTGCTGCCCAATGGCACTGGGCCACCCAAGCGGAACGACAAGACGCGGCAATAAGACAATGTCTTCATCATCACATGACACATGGACAGGGACGCTCAGCATGCCAGGCGGCTGGACTTAACCCTCCCACCGACTATTCTACTTAGAGTATAAAACCCTAGATCATGAATAGGGTTCACATAGCTTCAGGGCCACCAGTCAGGCCCCAAGCCACATTGTAACCACCCCGGCCTTGGACTATAAAAGGACCGGGGTGACCACCCAACAAAGGGTTTGCAACCCAACACCCTCTCACACGCACACGCCCAAGCAATAGAACAGAAACTCTGGTGGACGTAGGGTATTATGCTCCGGTGGCCCGAACCACGTAAATCTCGGTGTTCATCCGCTCTCTTGAGCCCGATCGCGTGAGGGCGCTAAGCCACCTCCAATCAAGGAACCTCACGGGTTGGTTTGTAGCAGGCCGGGAGGAGTCTCGCAGCTCACACACTTCGACATTTAGCGGCCAGGAAGGGGGGCTTTTCGTGCTCTCCACGTTACCATGGTGAACATCACCTCTCATGGTGAGCCTTCTCGCCCAACTCGTCGTTGTCTTCAGGCAAGAGACAACGAGGATACCTCCCGCTCCAGAGCGGGCAGGACTGGCCAGGACGATAGCCTGACGGTCGGCGTGCCTACGGCTCCCAGATCAGGCAGAGCCGACGGTCGGAATGCCCGCGGTGCTCGCGGATCCCAGGTCAGGACGGGCAGGCGACCGTACGGATGGTGTGTCGTCGGCGCTTACACCGCAAGTGGTCGCTTCCTCTTGGCAGCCCTCTACGCCAACGGTGGCGACAGCACCACCACAACCGAGTCTGGAGAGTGTGCTCGCCGCAGCGCGCGCTCTGCTCCACATCCATCCGGGCGAGGGCATCACCCCCGAGGTGGCAGAGCAGTAGCGCATTGACGTCGACCACCTCGTCGCTGCTGCCATGAACTCTCCTGCCTACAGGAGACAGCGGGATGAACCCTTGTTGGCCCACCCTCGTACGCCGACTGTGGCCCATGGGATGGCAGCCACACGCGCGACGGCCACAGCTGACCTCAGGGTCGAGCTGAACCGTCGCCTTGCAAGCAAAGATGGGCGCATCACCATCGAATGACACCGAGAGAGGCGTCGCAACCTCGAAGGAGAGTACGACTCTTCGAGCGCTGTACCAGTGGGTCGCGCCCCGCCTACACGTGCCTCTCCAGGGGCAGTAGGGGGCTGCATGGCGCTCGCCCCGCACCTTCGTATGGTGGTCTGGCCACCTAAGTTCCGGGCCCAATTGCCGGAAAAATACGACGGGACAGTCAACCCTGCCGAGTTCCTGCAGATCTACTCCACCTCCATCCTAGCTGAAGGAGGGGATGAGGCCGTCATGGCCAACTACTTCCCCGTGGCTCTGACCGGCACAACCCGGTCATGGCTCATGAACCTTCCCTAGGCTCCATCACATCTTGGGAAGAGTTGTGCTGGAGATTCACAGCCAGCTTTGAGAGTTCCTACACGCGTCCCAGCACCGAGCTCGACCTCAACGCCGTGCATCAGCGTGATGGGGAGTCTCTACGATCCTTCATTTAGCAGTTCTCCTAGGTTAGGAAAGCCATCCCCTGCATCTCCAACATCTAGCGAGGCGTTCCCCCCGTCGTGTGACAAGGGAAACGCCCTCTTACACTGGCGAAGGGGGTCGAGGCCGCCCTCCCCCCGAAACACACCAAGGGCTCATCCCACGTCCAGACATACGATGAATCCATGCAGGAACATCTTCTGCGTGAAGATATCAACCTCGTCGACGAGGCAACATGGCAAGAGGCTGCTCGAAATGCGGTACACCGCTAAGCGCTCCGGTGATATCAGCAACAGTACGCGCAAAGTAGACAGCCCAAGGTAGGGCCACCTGGTGCCTTGGCTAATACTTTCTCGAGAAGGGGTGACAAACCCTCCCCTAGCAGGGAGGGTCCCTTCCGAGCAGCACAAGTATGCCACCCTAGGTGCGCCCGCCTAGCCACAGAGGATCCGGTACCTCCACCCAATCCACAGAGCATAGAACACCTCCATAAGTTCTATCCTTAACACAGTGGTATGGTTCTATTTTCTCTGTAAGGGTGTCATAGTGTCTACGAACAGCGCTTAGAACAACTAATATCTGGAGGAGTCCCGCTATTCTTGTCATCTAGAGCGGGTCGCTGCCTTCTTGTACGGACTGTCTCCTCCTATCAGAGAAGCCTCAAAAGAGAAAATTTTGTCTTACCCTACGCATTCTTCCTTTACAGTTTGTGCTTACTCATGCATATCAACTGTAAATGACATGTACGGAGCTTATCCTACATACTTGTCCTAGGTCCCGTGGCACTGGAAGGTCTCCTCGATGAAAGGTTAACGCCCGCGGGAGGTCCAGGATGTACAACCTGCTTAGCCTGCCGCACTGCCTCTCTTGCGCTACAACTGAGTACTTTGGGACGAGAAAGAACACGCCTACGGACAAGAAAACTAACCGGACCCCGGACATTGCCCCCACTCTTTCGTGCTTTCTTTCCATACTGCTCCGGCCATGTGGCCAGTCACTTTTTCCTATGTTCAACCATAGCAAGAGTTGTGCTATCCTTCTGCAGGCGGGTCTGCTTGAGGTACCTGTGACGTACCCAGGGTCCTGTGGTTGTCTCATTGCTCGGGGTCCCTATGGCGCCGAATGGTCCCTCCCCTGAAAGGCTTACGCGAGTGGGAGGTCCAGGGTGTGTAGCCTGCTATGCCTGGTTCCGTACTCCTAGTGTGGACACCCTGCCTCTCCAGCGCTACAACTCAGTACCGGTGAGCCGGATGGCTCATACCCTTGAGCAAAGTTTTAACTGTAACTTGGGGACCATTGTTTGTCTCATTGCCTGAGGGCCCTATGGCTCCGAATGGTCCCTCCCCTGAAAGTCTTACGCTAGCGGGAGGTCCAGGGTGTGTAGCATGCTATGCCTGGTTCCGTACCCCTAGCATGAACATCCCGCCTCTCCAGTGCTACAGCTCAGTACCGGGGAGCCGGAGGGCTCATATTCCTAAGCAAAGTTGTAATTGTAACTTGGGGACCTTTGATTGTCTCATTGCCTAGGGGCCCTATGGTGCAAAAAGGCCCCTCCCCTGAAAGGATTACGCCAGCGGGAGGTCCAGGGTGTGTATCCCGCTATGCCTGTTTCAGCACCCCTAGCGTGCACACCCTGCCTCTCCAGCGCTACAACTCAGTACCGGGGAGTCGGACGGCTCATACCCCTGAGCAAAGTTTTAACCCTAACTTGGGGACCTTTGGTTGTCTCATTTCTTGGGGGACCTATGACGTCGAATGGCCCCTTCCCTGATAGGCTTACGCCAGCGGGAGGTCCAGGGTGTGTAGCCTGCTATGCCTAGTTCCGCACCCCTAGCGTACACACCCTGCCTCTCCAGCGCTACAGCTCAGTATCGGGGAACTGGACGGCTCGTACCCCTGGGCAAGGCTTTAACCATAGCCCAGACAACCCACATCGAATTACCCAGGGCCCCGCAGCTCAGCTGAGGACCATAAGCCACAGCAAGACTAACAACAGGAAAGGGTGACCAGAGAGCACAACTACTCCCTTTCTTCTGCCATGTCTGTAGGTCCGAATAGGTCTTTGGCGTCTCAGAACTCCCAGGAGGACCGATGCTGACATTCTGGCCCTCTGGTCTACTTAGGGGACCATGTGGGTAGAACGTCGGACCACTACAGCAGCAAGCAAAGGCTCGGAGCACCAGCTACGACAAGCTGAATACACGGGCCAAACTTCCCCCGAGTCCTTGCACTGCCAAGGACCCGGAAGGAGTGGTAGCCACACTGCCGGAGAGCCTTGAGTCCTTACGCTGCTAAGGACCCAAAGGAACAAGCTCGGGACATCGACAAAGAGCTATCCACGTCCACTAAGTCCTTCCGGATCTTTGCGCTTCCAAGGGTCCGAAGTCTACATCAACAACTCAAGACAACAACAGGATCAAAACCACCATGCAGGAGAGATGGAGGCCCCACCTGCGGGCTCGTTGCCTCCCTCGAGATGGGCCTGAGGATCACTGTCGGTACCCTGCAGACCAGGTACCCCCGTGTGGAGGGTAAAAGACAGCCCAGGCCCCGCCTCCCTGCTGAGGCGGATCCTGGCGTAGCAACGTGTCCTTGGCCCTGAGGTCAGCCCTGGGCTGCCACGTGCGCTTGAGTTCAGAGTCGGCATGTGTCCTGGGCTCTTGGCCGAGCCTCCCTGTAGAGGTGAGGTCCGGAGCTGCCACGTGTCTTTAGGCTCAGATCCTCCTCCCCGCTGAGGAGGTTCTCCGGAGCTGACACGTGCCCTGGGCTCTGGTCCGATCCTCACCATGGAGGTGAGGTCCAGAGCAGCATCGTGTCTCTTGGCTCAGAGCCTCCTCCCTGCTGAGGAGAGCTCCGGAGCTGACACGTGCTCTGGGCTCCGGTCCGAGCCTCCCCGCTGAGGTGAGGTTCGGAGCTGCCACGTGTCTCTTGGCTCAGAGCCTCCTCCCTAGTGAGGAGAGCTCCGGAGGTGACACGTGCCTTGGGCTCCAGTCCGAGCCTCCCCGCTGAGGTGAGGTCTAGAGCTGCCACGTGTCTCTTGGCTGAGCCTCCTTCCTGCTGAGGAGAGCTCTGGAGCTGACCCGTTCTCTGGGCTCCGGTCCGAGCCTCCCCGCTGAGGTGAGGTCCGGAGCTGCCACGTGTCTCTTGGCTCACAGCCTCCTCCCTGCTGAGGAGAGCTCCGGAGCTAACACGTGCCCTGCGCTCCGGTCCGAGCCTCCTCGCTGAGGTGAGGTCCGGAGCTGCCACGTGTCTCTTGGCTCAGAGTCTCCTCCCTGCTGAGGAGAGCTTTGGAGCTGACACGTGCCCTGGGCTCCGGTCCGAGCCTCCCCGTTGAGGTGAGGTCTAGAGCTGCCACGTGTCTCCTTGCTCCAAACCCGTCGATAAGAGCTCTGAAGCCGCCACGTGCCCCACGACCCATCGTGGGCTGTGGGTCGATGAAGTCAAGGTGGAAGTGCGCTGTCAGGCTGCACATTCAAGGCTCGCACCTTCCCCAGAAGCATGGCGCACTATGCACGCATCCGTCCTCTGCCCGTTCGCCATTACAGTGAAAAGACAGGACGACAAGGCGTGACAGCCATAGTGCCACCCAACGGCACTGGGCCGCCCAAACGGAACGACAAGATGCGGCGACAAGACATCATCTTCATCGGCACGTGACACATGGATAGGGGCGCTCAGCGCGCCAGGCGGCGGGACTTAACTCCCCCACCGACTACTCTACTCAGAGTATAAAACCCTAGATCATGTATAGGGTTCGCATAGCTTCATGGCCACCTGTCGGGCTCCAAGCCACATTGTAACAACCCCGACCTTGGACTATAAAAGGACCGGGGTGACCACCCGACAAAAGGTTCGCAACCCAACACCCTCTCACGAGCACACGCGCAAGCAATAGAACAGACACTTCCGTGGACGTAGGGTAGTACGCTCCAGCGGCTCGAACCACGTAAATCTCGGTGTTCATCCGCTCTCTCGAGCCCGATCGCGTGAGGGCATCAAGCCCCCTCCACCCAAAGAACCTTGTGGGCTGCTTCCGTAGCAGGCCAGGAGGAGTGTCGTAGCTCACACACTCCTACAAGACCTATGAAGAGGCAATTATCACATGCGATTTTTAATATAGAACCACCCGTGAAAAAAGTTTACTAAGTTTATAATTAATTAATATTCTTAATCAAAATGAGAGATCTTGTAAAAGCCCAAATTCCAAGTTCTTGTAATGTAATTTAGTATTGCAGTTGCCCATTAAATTTCACTTGGAAAAACCTTTGAAATTGGTTAGAACATAAAAAACGAATAAATAGGTTATTTGCCATTTTTGTATCTTGCATAATACAATTATTTTGTGAGTGAATTTTTCTATGGGAGTTTTTAGTAATCATACTGACCTCTATGATTTTTTTTCAGATTTTTACAATATTGTTTGAATCAATGTGTGTTCAAAAATTAAAGAATGTCTCATATGTATATGAGCATTTCATTAGAATGATGGATAATTTGAATTTTGACATGTTGGATTGCTTTAAAATAATTAACAAAATTCATACATGTATAAATAAGACAATATGTTCATACAAACCAACTTTCAGTGGAAGATCCATATTTTAGGAGAAATGAAAATCTGAATAACATGTGCATATAAATTAATTCTATATTTACTAAAACATGACAATGTTACAGATATAACTTATAAACTTTTTGTTCCATCTGTTATATATTAATTTTTGAAGAATATATAAAAAAAATCATCGAGTTTGGACTTAGTTTGCAGAATATATACATGTTTGAGTATTTACATTAGAATCTAAATAAAGAATGAAGCAAACGAAGAAGAAACTGAAGAGCAGACCTATGAAGAGGCAATTATCACAGGAGATTTTCAATGGACCACCTTAAAACCCGTCTGTGATAATGGACGACTATATAAAGCACCGCTCGGGCACCGCAAAAAGTTAACTCGGGAGATTTCACATCGACGCCGTGAGGCTGCTAAAAAATAAATTTGCCCCTCGCCGCCGCCGCCATCCTGGCCGTCGCTGCCGTCGTCCCCCTCATTGCTGAGCCCACGTCGCCGTCCTCGCCATGGCCTCCAAGCGTGCACACATGGTCATCCTCGCCTTCATGTGCCATCACTGTACGCTAGCTTTATGAACCTTGTGTTCAACTTTCAGCCTTCACTCGCATTCAAGAAATGGTTACTATCATATTTTTATTTTAACAGTTTCACATAGAAGATGGACCACCGAGCATGGATGTACAACATGCCAAGACCCGATCCTATGTACATTCAAAATGTTGCAAACTTTATTGAAGCGTCCAAGAGATATGCGAAGATGCAAAAGATAGATGACATATTATGTACATGTATCAACTGTGAAAATAAGATTGCTTGTATAGATACTATAGTAATCCAATCTCATTTGGTGAAAAGGGGTTTTAAAAAAAACTACACAATATGGACAGAGCATGGTGAGTTAGATACACATGAGGTGGATAAAGATGATGAGAGAGGTTCTGATGACGATAATGCTCATATCGATTATGGTAGTGACAATAAGGATGATGATGATGATGATGATGATGTTGATGATGATGATGATGATGAGTTTAATTGTGAGGAGATGTTGCGTCACATCGAACCACATCTATTGATTTCTATGGGAGCAAGTAAATGTTTAAGTAAAATAGAGGCATTGCAGAATGCGGCGACGGAGCTCTTATATGATGAATCAAAGGGTTGTGATAAAGAGTTTACTACACTGCGTGCAGTCGTAGAACTACTAAAGTTGAAAGCCACACATGGATGGTCCGATTGTAGTTTCTCTAATCTTTTGAATGTTTTGGCAGAAATTCTTCCAAATCCCAATAAATTGTCTAGAAGCACTTATAAAGTGAAGAAACTTCTTTGCTCAATGTCACTAGTTGTGACAAAAATACACGCTTGTGTGAACCATTGTATTCTGTATCGCAAAGCGCATGAGCTCACAACTAGATGCCCCATCTGCGGTATCAGTAGATACAAGAAGGACTACAATCACCAGTATGTTACCAACATGAATAAGACCCTGAAGAATAAGAAGAATATTTTCGGCCCTGAAGGTGACGATGACGATACTTCTGACGATGCAGACGAGAAGAATAAGAGAAAAATACCTGCCTTTGTGATGTGGTACCTTCCATTAATTGATCGCTTGAAGCGTTTGTTCTCAAACCTTAGGAAGGCTGAACTTATGCGTTGGCATTCCGAGCAGCGCATGAAGAATGAAAAACATATTCGACACTGGTGATGCAACCCAGTGGAAATTTTTTGGTATTCAGTATCCAAAGTTTGCAAAGGAAATCAGAAATGTAAGTTTTGCCTTGGGTACAGACAGAATGAATCCGTTTGGTGAAAAAAGGAGCATACACAACACATGGCCCGTGGTCTTAACGGTGTACAACCTACCGATGTGGTTGTGTCACAAAAGGAAATATATTTTGTTATCTATTCTTATACAAGGTCCGAAACAACACGGCATCAAAATTGATGTGTTCTTGGAACCTCTAATAGAAGATATGGTGAACTTGTGGTATGAAGGGGTACATACATGGGATGAGTACAAGTGGGAGTATTTCACGCTAAGAGCAATGATATTCATTACCGTGCATGATTATCCCTGACTGTTTACATTATCGGGACAAATGAAAGGGAAGAAAGGTTGTGTAAGGTGTGTGGATGGAACTGGATTTTTGTACCTCACTTCATCCAAAAAGACGGTGTACATGAGACACCGACGGTTCTTGACAGATACACACAAGTATAGGAAGATGAAAGAACAATTTGATAACACAATCAAAAAAGATATTGCACCAAAACCTTACAGTGGAAAACTCATGTTCGAAATGGTCAAGAACATCCAGGTTGCTTTCGGTAAGGGCAAAAAATGTAAAGGAACAAAGAGAAAGAAAACTACATCTTCGGGTGATACAACTAACACGGCTTTCAAGAAATAATCGATTTTTTTCAAGTATCTTCCGTACTGGAAGAACCTGTAAATTTGCCATAGTATTGATTTGATGCACGTTACAAAGAATGTATTTGACAGTATCATTGGAACCTTGCTAGACATGCCGAGGAAAACAAAGGACAGATTAAAATCACGTATGGACTTAGTAAATCTTGACATGAGACCAGAGCTTCATCCGGTAGAAAAGGCCAATTGAAAGCATTACCTTCCCCCAGCTAGCTATAACTTAGACACTACAGGAGAAAAAGGCAATTTGCGAATCTTACGTGGGATCAGAGTGCCCACGAGTTTCTCATCCAATATCCGCAAACTAGTCTCGATGAAAGACTTGTCTTTATTCGGCTATAATTCTCACGATTGTCACATGATGATGACAGTGTTCCTTGACATTGCAATAAGGGTCATCAAACTTGAGCATGTAAAAGTTGTCATCACACGTTTGTGTTGCTTCTTTAATGCAATATCACAAAAGGTGATAGCCTCGGAAGACTTAGACTATTTAAAAACATATATCGTTGAGGCTATGTGCAAGCTTGAGATGTGTTTCCTACCATCCTTTTTTGATATGCAAGTACACCTAATCATACATCTTGTTGATCAGATAAAAGCATTGGGACCACTATATTTACATCATATGATTTTGTTGGAGAGATATTTAGGAATATTAAAGGGTTATGTGCGGAACCGTGCTCACCCAGAGGGTTCAATTATGGAAGGATACACTACTGAAGAAGTGATTGAGGGTTGCGCTGATTACATCAAAGATGAAAAGCCGATAGGTGTGCCTATACCAGTACATGAGGGTAGACTATGTGGGAGAGGCAAAGTGGGTAAGAAAACTTTTATCGTTCAGGATTACAAATTAGTAGACTGTGCATATTTTGGTGTACTACAGTAGCTGAGTCGTACATCGAGGGACACAAAATTGAGCTTCACAGAAAAAAACCAAGGCCGCACGGAGGACTGGATCATGAAAGAGCACAGAAGACGTTTCACTGAATTGTTAGTGGACAAAATATACCATACGGAGACTCTATAGAAGAGGCAACAATGAAGAAGTTAGCTTCTGGCCCATCTGCTTTGGTGACATCATGGCAAGCATATGACATCAATGATTACATAATTTACACTAAGGAAAAAGACGGTAAGAGTGTTGCACAAAATAGTGGTGTTCGTATAGAGGCTTATGATCCACAAAGACAGAATACCACATGCTTCGGGTTCATAGATGAAATATGGGAACTCGATTATGGCGAAAGAATGCAAATGCCCGTGTTTAAGTGCCAATGGGTCAAATATCCTGATGGTTTGAAAGTGGACAACTACGGGCTGACATTGGTAGACTTGAACAAAGTGGGTTATAAAGATGACTCGTGGGTTCTCGCCGATCATGTTGCACAAGTTTTTTATGTACGAGATTCAGGAAGTGAGAAGATGCACGTAGTTATTTTTGGAAAGCAAAATATTGTTGGGGTTGAGAATGTGGAAGATAATGTAGAGGAATATAATCAATATGAAGATATGTACTATCGGTACCCTCAATACGGGGTACCCCCGCGCACAGGGGAAAATATCTAAGGACCTCGCCCTTCTCTGCAGGGAGAGCTCCGAAGGCGCCATGTGTCCAGCGGGGCCAGACCTCCCTCTCCTCAGAGGAGAGCTCCGGACCCGCCACGTGGCCAACTGAGCCGGACCTCCCCCCTCCGCGGGGAGAGCTCCGGAGGCTCCACGTGTCCTGCGGGGCCGGACCTCCCTCTCCTCAGAGGAGAGCTCCGGGCCCGCCACGTGGCCAGCAGAAGCCGGACCACCCCCCTCCGCGGGGAGAGCTCCGAAGGCTCCACGTGACCCGCGGGGCCGGACCTCCCTCTCCTCAGAGGAGAGCTCTAGGCCAGCCACGTGGCCAGCAGAGCAGCGCTGCCTGCCCCCGCGCGATAGGCAGCAAGAGTAAAGATGCGCTATACTTTGCCCGTACAAGGTATTCAAGACCCGCGCCTTCCCAAGGCGCGGAGACGTGGAGCACGCCTCTGTCAGGTGCCGTTGCGCCCAGTCACATCACAGACTGGCGCGCCGCGTCAAAGCCTGCCCGTCCATAAACACAGCGACAAGACATCCCCTGCCGCCCCTGCCATCATCAACCACTACAACTAGCTTGCGACATGGGCAGGGCGGCAGAACGAAGACTCGGAAGCCTTCGCCAGAGACAACTACCGGCGTAACTGCATATACGGTAGATGGCAGGCAATCTCCCCGGGACCACCTGTCGGGTCCCAGGCCCACCTTGTAAGCCGCTCGAGCCTTGAACTATGGCTTGGGTAGGCAACGTTAGCAAGGGTTCGCCTCTTGCACACTCTCATGCAGGGTTCACACTTTAGCCATTCGACATCTTACACCCACAAGCTCAGGACTCCGGTTCTCAGCAGCAAGCAATACAACGAGCAACTCTGCTCACCGTGGGCGTAGGGTTTTACGCTCCGGTGGCCTGAACCACATAAAAATCTCCATGTCAAGCTTCTCCCTTAATCGTCCCTAACGCTGAAGCTCTCCGTGAGTGACTAGCCCCACCAAAAAAGAACCTCCGTGGGCTGCCCAGAGCAGGCCCGAGGGAAGTGTCGGCTACACACTTCGACATTTGGCGCGCCAGGAAGGGGGCTTTTCCCTTGCGCGACGAGCTTCTACCGACGAAGATGACGAAGCTTTCTTCAGCGGCAAGCTCCCCGCCCACGTTCACGGCGAACGGTGACCAGCGGGGACTACGTCTCGACGCACTCAGGACGAAGTGTGTCGGGGCAAGCTAGAAGCCAGCAGCCGACTCCGACAGCGCCGACTCCGGTAACGCAGGCTCCAGCAAGCGTAAGATCTTCTGCAGCGCTGAGCGTCTCCCACGGGGGCGCGCTAGCTGCAGCAAGAGCGCTACTGCGCAATCCACCTGCTGGGGACGCGCCTCAGTCAGCGACCCAGCAGTGGATTCACGACGTAGACCGTCTCGTCGTCGCCGCCGCCAACCCTCGACTTTGGCGGGGATGACGCCCCAATCAACTGGCTGTGTCACTGACGCGCACGCCAACGGTTGACGGGCAGACGGCAGATTCCCGCTCCACCAGGCTCCCATCGGCGGACCTGAGGTCGGAGCTGGAACGATGCCACTTGGGCAAAGATGCTCGAGTGCTCATTGAGCGATGACGAGAAAGGCGTCGCAACCAAGACGCCGCCGACAGCATGTCGACCGCCTCGACCCAGCCTGAGGCGTAGACGTTCGCCACGCGATCTCTACCCCAGGCATACGCCACGCAGCATATGCCCTGCAAATGGTGCCCCCGGTCTATGGCGCAGCCTTGCCCATACCGGGGTACATAGTGCCAGCAGCGAACCAAGTGTTCGCAGCACCAACGCCTGCAGCAACAGGAGCGGGATGTGCGGCCCTGGCGCCACACCTTCGCTTCGCGACGTGGCCGCGCAAGTTCCGGCCGCACCTGCTCGAGAAGTACGATGGCAGCGTCAACCCGGCGGAGTTCCTCCAGATCTACTCCACCTCCATCCATGCTGCGGGAGGGTACGAGGCCGTCATGGCCAACTATTTCCCCGTCGCCTTGACCGGTCCAGCCCGGTCTTGGCTCATGAATCTCCCCCAGGGTTCCATAACCTCCTGGGGAGAGCTCTGCCGGCAGTTCATTGCTAACTTCGGCAGCTCCTACACCCAGCCTGGCACGGAGTTCGACCTCCATGCCATCCAGCAACAACCTGGAGAGACGCTGCGCTCCTTCATCCAGCGGTTCTCCCAGGTACGGAACACCATCCCGCATATCCAAAATGCTTCTGTGGTGGTGGCGTTATGGCAGGGTGTACGGGACAAGAAGATGCTTGAGAAGCTCGCGACTAGAGAGGTTCGCGATGTCTCAGAGCTCTTCAGCCTGGCAGACAAGTGCGTCTGAGCAGCAAATGGGTGGAACTGGCACTCACTGTGACGCCCTCAATTCTGTGGGACAACCACGGAACCGAGAACTAATGCATATGTGTGCCCAGGATGTTCTTCACAAATACACATACGTTCCACAAACTGAATTCAGATTATATATTACCACGAATAACAGAGTTTATTACAATACCTCATGAGTCTTGGACTCATGCTTACAGCGGAAGTCTTATTTCTATGCAGCGGAAGTCCTTATTTAAATGCGGAAGCAAAACTAAGCAGAAGTGGCTCCATCTCTACTCCCTCCACAGGCAAGGTTGAGAACAGATCACACGCCATATTGCTCCACTTGATCTTCATAGTAGGCTTCTCCTGCTGCTGATGATGAAGTAATAATGCAAGGTTGAGTACAATGATGTACTCAGCAAGTGCGGGAAAACACATGATATGCAACTCATAAACAAGGTAGGTATAAAAGGCTTATTTGCAGAAAAGCGAACTTGTAAATCCATGATAAAACAACAACTTAACTTTAGATGAATGTAATCCCAGCATGAATTAAATTACCAACATACCTCCATCACTTTCCGTGTTCCATCCAAACATTAACCAATCCTTTATTCATACTCACGAATACATCCTCGTATTCGCTACCATCTCATCTCACAAATCAACCTCGTCTCACACCGAGACCAATCTCATGTCATGACCCAACAGTCATGCAAACATCTCATCATCCGGACTCAACAGTTCTAAACCAATGACCATAGCCGAGAACCTTCCCAATACCCATCCCATCTAATCATGGCAGTTTAGCCAGGTGCTCGTGACCGTAAGCTCGGCTATCATGATAGTTTTAATAACTCTGCAGAGTTTGCACCTCTTTACCCACAAGTTTGTGATTTCATCACCCGTCGGTGACTGCAGAACCTCCATTATACTAGTACACATCCGTCGGTGTATGGTCAAGAGATCACAAAATAGCCTTTACAAAGGGGTTACTAGATGTATGGACTCACTAAGGTTTCACCGGCAGGCTAGAATCTCCAATTCTCCCCACCCACGGGCCCCCTCTTGTGCCATGCAGTTCCCAGGGCAGTCCTCACTCGACTCCCATTCCCCGCGCCTTCCACAGTCCATAACACTCTAGCAACTTACCTAATTACTCAGCTAAGCCGCACCCATATTTGGCCTTGTGGTGGCACTGTTATCCTGGCATGTGCATGCATGAACCGGTCCTTAGATCTAAGGCAAGTAAAACCACCATCTCATGCTACCTCATTCACAAACCCAGGCTTGCCTAGATCTCCCTCCGATCCATGTTCATTGTCCTCATCAGTTACTTATTATCAGTACGAGTGCAGTTACCTAGACACATCTATCTCGCTTCCCAATCCCATGGACTCAGCGAAGCATAAAGCAAAAACCATACCCGACTCATAAACTTCCCTGGCGACAAGGGTGGTTTAACCAAAACTAGTAAACTCCTATAAAAAGGGTTTCCCATCATGTTTGACTCAGCACACACACCTTTTTGCAAAACAAAATGGTTTTCCAAAACATGGGATCAATATGGTCAAGGAGCACTTGCCTTGTTCTTGCGGTTCCGGTTGTTCTTGATTCTCAAAACCTTGTTGCTGCAGTTCGTCATAGACAGCTCCATGAGCTTGTCCTGCTAGGTAGGATCACGTGCATACAGGATTCACAGCAATCAATATTTATGCACAAACCTTAAACTAGATGCGATGATGCATATGCATGCTGTCTCATGATTAGTTTTATTAGATTGATCTGTACGTGTTCTTGCATGGCCTTGCATGGGCAGAGGTGTTCGGATCAAAGGTGGACGTGGCGATGATCTTGTCTTTAGATCAAACTGATCATCGAGTGATCTGCCCACGAGAAGGCTTCTGTTCGAAAGGAATTGAAGAACAGATGCAAGAGATGAACACAATGATGTCGTAAGGTGGTATTGAAGTCCTACGTCATGCTCTTCTTGTCTTCGAGGTCCTCCTCGGACCGTTTGGTTCTTCTCCGATGATCTCCCTTGTTGGGCTTCAGCGATGGTTTGCTCGGCGGGTTAGGGCTAGGGCTCTTAGTCGTCGGCTCAGGAGTTGAAAGAGAAGTTTGTGGTTTCGGCCAGAGGTTTTGGGTTCTATTTATAATCAGGAAGAGAAGAGTCCTAATCTGATTGTATCCGAATAAGAGTCTTATTCAGATCTTTGTTAGATCCTGACGTCTTATCTTTGGTAACATCGTGGAGTTTAGATCGGTTTCTGTTGCATACCGGTATCTTTACGCGTAAAACTCGCTCCAGACTCGTTACCTCCGCGGTGATGAGCTCCGAAAGCTCCACGTGTCCTTCCGAGCCTGGTATCTCTTATCCCGCAGAGACGAGCTCCGGTTGTGCCGCGTGTCACGAGCGAGACCTCCCTCTTCTTCGGAGGTGAGCTCCACGTACGCCACGTGTTGGCGCCGGTCTTCCACTTCTTCTTTCCTCAGGGACGTGCCCCGCGATCGACACGTGTCCAGCAGCGACAGACCTCTCGGATATAAGCTCCGGTGGCGACGCGTGTCCAATAGAACAGGACCTCTCGCAGGTGAGCTCCGAGATCGACACGTATCCCGCACGGCTGGTCCTCTGATTTCCACGAGGACTAGCTCCGAGGATGACACGTGTCCTGCGGAAATGCCTTTGCTTCTTCCGCAGAGGCTAGCTCCGTGGGCCACACGTGTCCCACAGGATCGGACCTCTCCCCTTTGCGGAGACGAGCCCCGAGCCTGCCACGTAGCCATCTTGGCGGCGGCCTCTCCCCACTTCGCAGGGATGAGCTCCGATCACGCCACGTGGCCTGCTGGCCGCGGAAGTTGCCTTCGGCGCTCTCTGAGGGCTTTATTGGCTATTCTTTTGATAATTCTCTCCGTTCCTATTTTTCATTAAAATGTTTCCTTTTCATAGGACACGAACATATGCTGACACCCGAGGTGAGGGCGTCACACTCACTGCCAGCCTTCGAGTCAGGAGGACAGCCCGGATCTGGCGCTGCTTCCTATGGAAGCGGCAAGAAGATCAAAAACCAAGGCGGTGGCAAGATGAAGCCACCGACCGCAGCTCCCGTTTCTGCAGCAGCAGCACCCAGTGGAGCTCGGGGGCCACGCCCCGACAAGAGGCAGCGACAGTCACTAGCTCCAGATGGTGACCAAGACGAGCCATGCCCCGTGCACGACACCAGCAACCATACTGCTGCTGAGTGCCGGGAGATTCAGAAGCTCGCGGAGCGCTTCCGCAAGGGGAAGCAACCGCGTGCTGATGCCCCTCCCTTCCATCAAAGGGAGGGCAAGCAGAAGGTCGATACCCAAGACAACGTCAGCCACCAGGTGGGGTTCCAAGAGCCTCAGCGCGCCGTGAAGGCAGTACGCAACCATGAGGACTCCAGCTCCAGCGATGACGAGAGCGGAAGATGCTCTACGTCATCTACGGCGGGTCCGCTGACCCCTCGTCCCAAAGCACGGTTAAGACTCTGCACCGAGCGGTAGCGTCGGTGGCTCCCCTCCCAAGTGTCGTGCCGCACCTCAAGTGGATGGGAACCCCCATCAGCTTTGATGCCACCGACTGCCCCAGGAACATGGCTGGGGCCGGCCAACTACCGCTCTTGGTAGCACCCACCATCGACAACGTGAGGATGTACCACGTTCTGGTAGATGGCGGGGCTGGGCTAAACCTCATCAGCCGCGCAGCCTTCCAGAAGTTGCAGATCCCGATGGCCAAGCTCACCCCATCGAGCCCGTTCTCAAGGGTAGGGCCGGGACTAGTCGTTCCCTACGGCAACATCAGCCTTCCGGTGACCTTTGGGGCGCCGGACAGCTATCAGACAGAGTACATTCTGTTCGACGTGGCGGAGATCGACCTCCCCTTCAACGCCATAATCGGTAGGCCAACCCTATACCGATTCATGGCAGTAGCCCACTACGGCTACCTTGTCTTGAAGATGCCTACACCAACAGGCGTCCTCAAGATTCGTGGAGACCGCACTGCTGCAGTGTCAGCCTTGAAAAAGCTCCAGGCACTTGCAACAGCTCGAGCACCAGCCCCTGGCAGTGCAGAACCGGACCGGCTCCACCCGAGTGCACGCCACCGTGCCTCTACCACAGCACCACGTGTGCAGCCCCTCGACGAGGGCGACGTCCCCCTGAAGGTCGTCCAAGTCGGCGCCGATGCTGCCCAGACCACCCGGGTAGCCGGGGGCCTGGATAGCAAATAGGAAGGCACGCTCATCACCTTCCTTTGGCACAACGTCGACGTGTTTGCATGGCAGCCGTCGTAGATGCTAGGGATCCCTAGGGAGGTGATCGAGCACCACTTGAAGATCTTCCCCGACGCCCGCCCAGTCCAACAGAAGCCTCGTAAGCAGTCCGTCGAGCGGTAGAACTTCATCCGAGAAGAAATCAAGAAGCTGCTGGACGCTGGCTTCATACGGGAAGTCCACCACCCCCGGTGGTTGGCGAACCCCGTCGTCGTCCCGAAGGCCGCCGAGAAGCTCCGGATGTGCATCGACTACACCAGTCTCAATAAGGCATGTCCTAAAGATCCATTCCCTCTCCCTAGAATAGATCAAATAGTAGACTCGACATCAGGCTGTGATATGCTATGCTTCCTAGACGCCTACTCAGGTTTCCATTAGATCCCTATGTCTAGAGAAGATGAAGAGCACACTTCCTTCATCATAGTAGATGGCCTTTATTGTTATGTCTCTATGCCTGATGGCTTAAAGAATGCTCTCCCCACCTTTGTACGTGCAATGCACAAAACCTTTGGAGAGCTAATAAGAGACTTAGTCGAGGTGTATGTCGATGACATCGTTGTCAAGGTCAGGCAGAGTTCATCCTTTTTAGATAACCTGGCCCTAGCCTCTGACAAACTGCGCTCCACGCGCACCAAGCTGAACCCCGACAAGTGTGTGTTCGGCGTATCGTCTAGGAAGCTCCTAGGATTCCTGGTCTCACACCGAGGAATTGAGGCCAACCCAGAGAAGATCAAGGCCATCGACCTGATGCGGCCCCCCGCCCGCATCAAAGAAGTCTAGAAACTCACGGGATGCCTAGCCGTGTTGAGTTGGTTCATACCGAGGCTAGCAGAGCAAACGCTCCCCTTCTTTAAGCTCCTGCGCAAATCCGGTCCATTTGCATGGACCGACGAAGCAGAAGAAGCTTTCTAGAGGTTGAAGCAACTCCTGACGACCCTACCCATCATGGTAGCCCCCGAGCATGAAGAGCATTTGTTGCTCTACATCGCGGAAACAACTAAAGTGGTGAGCATGGTCCTCGTCACAGAGCGGCCGGACCTCTCGTCACCGCAGCCTGCTCCGATAGCAGAATACAAGCACGAAGAGACCCCGAAGGTCCAAGACGACCTCCCGGACCTCCAAGCCAACCTCCCGGAGGTCCAACGGGACCTCTCAGAGCTCCATGACAACCTCCCGGAGATCCAACGGGACCTCCCAGAGCTCCGGGGTAACCCCCCGGAGACCAAAAAGAACCTCCCAGGAGGACAAGACGTCCTCCCGAGGGTCCAGGATGACCACCTGGAAAACCAGCGAGATCTCCCTGAGGTCCAAGACGGCCTAGGAGCCTTCGAGTCCTAGCTCCCGAAGGCTCCCCCGGACCCACCTACCTCCGGTCGGCCTGAGCCAATGGATGAGGACATCTCAGGCCCGGGAGGGAGGGTCCGGACAATCCAGAGGCCTATCTACTACATCAGCGAAGTCCTCCACGACGCCAAGACAAGGTACCTGGAGGTCCACAAGCTGTTGTATGCAGTGCTCGTGGCATCCAGGAAGCTCCGCCACTACTTTCAAACCCACCGGATCTCGGTGGCCACCTCCTACCGGCTGAAGGCGATCCTTCACAGCCCCCACGCGACCGGCAATGTCGCTAAATGGGCAGCGGAACTGGTGGAGTTTGAACTGGACTTCCTTCCTCGTCATGCAGTCAAGAGCCAAGCACTGGCTGACTTCGTGGCCGAGTGGACGCCAACGAAGGCTAACCCAGGGGGCCACGAAGACGGTGAACCAAAGCCCCGAGCTCCGGTCTTCACCGAGCCTCACTGGACGCTCTTCTTCGATGGCTCCTCGCGAAAGCAGGGGGCCGCTGCTGGCGTACTGCTTCTCATGCCATCGGGGGAGCAGTTTGGGTACATGGTGCGTCTCAATTTCAAGGCAACCAACAACATGACAGAGTATGAAGCACTCATCTTTGGCCTAAAGACAACCCTGTCTCTGGGTGCTCGCCAGTTGTTGGCACAGGGCGACTCCCAGCTAGTCATCAAGCAAGTTAAGGGTGAATGCTCCTGCAATGACCCACAACTAGCTGCTTATCTGGTCCACGTGCAGATGCTGGAGAAAGACTTCCTCGCCTTGGACCTGCGCCATGTACCGCGCGCTGGCAATGCCGCAGCTGACGACCTCTCAACGCAGGCCTCCATCGGATCCCCTGTGCTCGAAGGAGTTTTTGAGAGGACGTTGCTGCGGCCCACAGCCCGGCCTGCCGAGCCGGGCGAAGGGGGCTGGACCAGCACCTCAAAGCTGGTGGTCCCGGCGGCCCTGCAGCCATGGACGCCGCCAAGGATCATAAGCGTCACTGGGGACTCCGTGCAACCCAGCGCTCAACATCCAGAAGCTCAGGTCAGACCCGATGCATGGATCACGGAGATCCGGGACTACTTGAAAGACAACATCCTCCCTTATGAACGTGTATCCGCTGAACGGATCGTCCGCATGGCTAAAAGGTACGCGTTGGTAGAAAGGGGTCTCTACTGGCATGGCGCCAACCACGTCCTATTGCGGTGCATAACCCAGGGGGAAGGCTGCGACTTGCTCGCTAAGACCCATGGAGGCGAATGTCGGAGTCACTCTTCCTCACGCACGCTCGTCGGTAAAGCCTTCCGGCATGGCTTCTACTTGCCGATAGCACTCCAGGATGCCGTCAAGCTGGTCGAGAGCTGCAAGGCGTGCCAGTTCCACGCCAAGTAGATCCACACACCAGCTCAGGCGGTTCAGATGATCCCGCCCTCGTGGTCGTTCGCCGTATGGGGGTTGGACATCCTGGGACCATTCCCCAAAGCCGTCGGGGGATTCCGGTACCTCTACGTCGCCATCGACAAGTTCACCAAGTGGCCAGAAGCCACACCCGTCGTCACCATCAACAAGCAATCCGCAGTAAAGTTCATCAAGTCGATCGTATGTCGGTTCAGGGTCCCGAACAGAATCATCACCGACAACGGGACCCAGTTCACTAGCGCAGCGTTCCAAGAATACTGCGAAGACCTCGGCATCCAGATGTGCTATGCCTCCGTTGCTCACCCAAAGAGCAATGGGCAAGTTTAGAGGGCCAACGCCGGGATTCTTCGGGGCCTCAAGACTCGCACCTATGCTGGCTTGAAGAAACATGGCGCCAAGTGGGTGGACGAGCTTCTGAGCACACTATGGGCTAACCGGACATCCCAGAGCCGGGCCATCGGAGAGGCACCCTTCTTCATGGTGTATGGGGCCGAGGTTGTGCTTCCCCCAGAGATCACCATGGGGTCCCTCCGTGTCCGAGCTTACGACGAAGCCGCGCAGGACAACCTCTGGTGTGAAGACATCGACCTTGTCGACGAGGCTCGATTACATGCAGCACTCCGCAACGTACGGTACCGACAAGCGCTCCGGCTCTACCACCAAAGGTCTGTGCTTGTCCAACAGCTGCAGGAAGGCGACCTGGTGTTGCGGCGCATACTTTCTCGCGAAGGGACCGACAAACTTTCCCCCAGCTGGGAAGGTCCCTTCCGAGTCACGAAAGTTTGCCGCCCCAAGTGCATACGCCTTTCCACCGAGGATGGAGATCCGCTCCCGAACCCTTGGAACATAGAACACCTCCGTAAGTTCTACCCCTAGAGCAATAATAGGACAATCTCTTCTTTCTGTAGTAGATTCCATAGATTCCAAGAACAGCGCTCGGAGCAGCTAAGTCTCAGGGGACGGTCCAGGACTACGTTTAGCTTGGCCTGGTTCCGACCCTAAGCGCATAGAGTCTTGCTTCCCTTCTTAATGGGGTGGGTCGTTGCCTCCATGTTTAGCCTGCCTTTCTCCTATGGAAATTTATATGGAAAGAAACCTATCCTGCTTTGCTCTTCCCTTGTGCTCATTTAAATTACGTATTAATTTTTATGACCGCACTTCCTGTGTATGCTCACCATGCACTCAACTTCCTTTTCCCATTCTCACCCCTAGTCAGCATTTGCTATCCTACCGAAGAAGGTCGCGTTTGAGGCACCTGCCGATGGCCAGGGGGCCTCGAGCCCCCGGCACTTCGTGCACTGAAGTTCCCAAGCCCCGTATACCGGATCAGGATCCTAAGCCAAATAAGACTATGAGATAGGGAAGGGGGAGCCCCAAGGAGAATTATGTTTCCCTTACTTGTGTGCAGGACCTCCCGGCCTTAGCTCCCCACAGGAGTATGGTAGGAGCGCCCAAACAATTGGCCACACGTAACAGGGGGCCACTACGGGACCTCACAAGACCGGAGCTCCAACGCAAGACCGAAGGATCCGGACCTCGCCCCCTCTGCAGGGGCGGGCTCCGAAGGCCCCACGTGTCCGGCGGGGCCGGAGCCCCCCTCTCCTCAGAAGGTAGCTTCGGGCCCGCCACGTGGCCGGCAGAGCTGGGCCTCGCCCCTCCCGCAGGGGTGAGCTCCGAAGGCCCCACGTGTCTCGTGGGGTCGGACCTCCATCTTCTCAGAGGAGAGCTCCGCGCCTGCCACGTGGCCGGCGGATATGGACCTCCCCGTTCTCATGGGGCGAGCTCCGAAGATCCCTTGGGCCCTTAATACAATAAGGACCCGAGGAAGGTGTCTGTACAAGACTTCAAGGTTGGTGAAGACCTCTGAGTACCTTGCGGAGCTAAGGACTCGGCCGGGCCAAGCCAAGGAGAAGATAAAAATATACAGACACAAAAAATAACAAGAGTATATTCATTCAAAGCTCCATGAGCTGGACTACAGACTCAACAAAAGTAAAAAAAAGAGAGAGAAGAGATACAGGGCCTTTTGGCCGCGGGGGCGACTGCCTAAGAGTCCCCGGACTCCCGCTGGAACCTAGAGGCCACGAGGGCGGCCATGTCCCCGACCTCGGCCCTGGCAGCTTCCTCCCGGTCGACGGCGGGGCCTATTCGCACTGGCTCCAGAGAGAAGGAAGGGTCTTGGCTCCGGAAGCACGCCAGCACATGCGTGGCGACCTCCTTCGCCAGGCCTCGTCCCTCCACCTCAAGCTCGTCGGCGATCACCACTTCGAGCCTGCCCAGCTTGGCACCGATGGACTCAAGCGCCAGGATTGCCCCAGACACCTCCTGCGCTTGAGCCTCCGTCCGCACCGGGCTGAAACCAAGGGGAACCAAGGCGGACCCTGCCTCAGTAACAATGCTCCAGACCGCCCGGGCCTCGACAGACCATGAAGCCTAGAGATTCTCCACCTCTTGGCGGCCGCCAGCTCGCGATCCAGCGCCGCCTGGCGCTCCCGGGAGGATTGCTCCTCCCTCACGACAGCAGCCGACTCGCGGAGCTCCAGCTCCTCGGCCCGAGCCCTGAGCTCGCCCTCTCTGGCCTCCAGCCGTGCGGCGACCTTCTCCTCCTCGGCCTCCACGGCACGCTCCCGATCTGCGACGGCGCACTCTCGGAGAGCTACCTGCAGCCGCAACTCCTCCACGGCAGTGGAGCGCGCTTCGGCCCTGGCCTGAGCTTCGCGGAAAGTAGCGCGGAGCCACCGGGTCTCTGAGCCCAGGCGGTCGACGGCCCTCTTCTAAGCGTCGAGCAGTGCCCCCATGGCATCAAGCCTCGACTACCTCGAGTCGAGCTCTGCCTTAGCCTCCTGGGTCCTCTGCTTCAGGAGATGCTCCCAGCTAAGGAGGTGCTCCCTCTCTCCAGCCAGCACCTCCCGCTCCCGCTCAAAGGCGGCCTGGACCTGCCGGACGCCAGCCTGAGCATGCCCCAAGGCATCCCATATGGGCAGTGGGGTGGCGGCAGCAGGAGCCACGCCCCTGACCTTCCCCGTCGCGTCCACGACCGGTGAAGGTGCTGGTGCCTCGGCAGCTGAGGCAAGGCGCTGACCTGGGGGAGCCAGGGAGCCAGCAGCCGCGCCCACAGCAGCCCCTCCAGCCTCAGCATAAGACTTTCGGGCTGGTGAAGGAGGACGATCAGGTGCTGCCGCCGCCACCGCGGGGGACGAACCCACCGACACAGAAGAAGCCCCCGCCGACTTGGGGGCCGTCGGAACAACCGCAGTTCCCGGATGCTGCGGCACAGAGCCTCCGCTGGCTGGAGATGGTCGGGGAATAGGCTCGCCCCCGGCAGCCGGTGAGTCCCTGCTGACAAAAGAAGCTCTCAGGCTAAGAAAGGAGAAAGGAACGCTACTTCTACAAGCCAGAAAGAGCAACACTTACTGGGCGGCGTGAGCGCTCCAACGGGCTTGGAGCCCCGGCCTCTGGGCCGGGGCAGAACCACTAGGACCTACAGCCGGAACACTCGCTGGTTGTGGCGTCTGAGCCCCCGGCACACTCCCGGGCGTCGCCCCACCGGCGTCCTTCCTGGAAGCCCCCCCTCCCCGCCTGAGGAAGGGTGGCGGGACGCCTGGGGCTCCTCAGACCGCCGCTGTCCGAGAAGAGACCCGCTGGAGTGGGAGACACGAGGTCTCTTTTGGTCGCCACCCGACGAACCAGCGCCTCCGGGAGATGGGCGCAAGGGTACCCCGGACCCCTGGCTCGGCGCAAGCGACGCCCTCGGAGGAGACCGGGCACACTTCTTCTCTGGCTTCCCGGGGGCCGGCTCCTTTCCCTTCCCCTTGTCGACGGTCTGAGCCCCGTCGGCCCTCGGTGCGGGTTGTACAGCGACAGACGCCTCGCGCTCCGTCCCGGAGCGCTCAATCATGGGAATCGAGATCCCCCGGAGGGCATCCCCAACCTGACGAACGGCGATCCCAATGTCATAAAGATTTGGCATCTTCCGCAGCAACTACGCCCTCCTCTGCGGCTCCAAGAAGAGAGGAGTGCCAGAGGCCGGGAAGGTGAGGTCGCCGCCGGTGACGTAGTCGCTGCTCATCTTGGCCACCATCTCGTACAACTCTTCATCAGAAGGATCGGAGCCGAGACCCCTCTCCATCCTGGTGCAGTAGAGCTCGCCGGTGTAGTACCACGCCGGGCGGTTGCATTGCTGCAAGGGCGCAATACGGCGCGACAAGAAATCCACCAGCACCATGAGGGACGTCAGCCCCTCGTTGGCCAGGAACCGGATCCGCTCCAAGACCGGTGCGTACTCCTACTCCAGCTCCGGGATCTCCTCCCACAAGCGAAGCTCGGTGGTCGGGCCGGCAGTTGGGAGCTGCAGGCGATCATGCTCGTCGGTCTGCACGATCACCCAGTTCTCCCTCCAGTTTTCCCACCTCGATGCACCGAAAGGTAGAAGGTACCCAGAGGCCTTCGGATCCTTGCAGCGATGCTGGAAGTAGTACGCCCCCAGTTGGGTCTTCGAACTGTGCCCGGTCGTCCGCAACACGAAGAAGTAGCGGAAGAGCGTCACTGAAGCGTACACCCCCACGAACATCTCGTAGAAATGGACGAAGACCGCGGCCATCGCGAAGGAGTTGGGGAAAGGTAGTGGAGCTGGAGACCGTACGGCTCGAGCAGCGTGATGAAGAAGGAAGAAATTGGCGGGACAAACCCTGCCATGGCGTAGGCAGTGAAGAAGACCATTTCCCCCTTCTCGAGGAGCAGGGGGAGAGATCCCTGGCGGAGCCGGCACTTCTGCTCCTCCGTGTGCCAGCCCAGCGGCCTGCGCACTAACCCAAGCTCGGCCGACCGAGCGAGACGCGACGGAGGAAGGTTGGAAGCCATGGCAGGAGGAAGCTCAAGGACAGGGAAGACAAGGGCGCAAGAACTCAAGGAAGATGCAAGCGCTGGGAAGTGCGAAGGGAAGCCGCGATGCGGGTAAGATCCCCTTTTAAACTTCCCAGGTGCGATTCAAAGCGATTCGAAACTCTTCGAATACGCCGCTTGGACAACCGCATCGGCTCCAAGACCAAGCGTCGATGACAAGTGGACCCAAGCCGTCCAGCTGAAGCGGTGGGCCAAGAAGTCAGTCTCCCAAGGAGATGAGCCGGCAAGACGCTTTGGCGGTTCCCAAAAAGGCGCTGCGACGTGAAGTGGCAGCCTTGGGAACCGCCGAAGTAAAAGCAACCATCAAGTGGGGCACACGCTCCCATGATCCCGCGACTGTTCGTGCTCCGGCAACGGTCAATGCGGGTCTTAGAGAAGGTGCGCGGAATGGAAGAGACGGGGGCCCCACCTCGGGCTCACCATCTCCCCCGAGATGGGCCCGGGGGCCACTGTCGGTAACCTCAATACGGGGTACCCCAGCGCACAAGGGAAAATGCCTAAGGACCTCGCCCTTCTCCGCAGGGAGAGCTCTGAAGGCGCCATGTGTCCAGCGGGGCCGGACCTCCCTCTCCTCAGAGGAGAGTTCCGGACCCGCCACATGGCCAACTGAGTCGGACCTCCCCCCTCTGCGGGGAGAGCTCCGAAGGCTCCATGTGTCCTGTGGGGCCGGACCTCCCTCTCCTCAAAGGAGAGCTCCGGGCCCGCCACGTGGCCAGCAGAAGCCGAACCACCCCCCTCCGCGGGGAGAGCTCCGAAGGCTCCACGTGACCCGTGGGGACGGACCTCCCTCTCCTTAGAGGAGAGCTCCGGGCCTGCCACGTGGCCAACAGAGCAGTGCTGCCTACCCCCGCGCGGCAGGCAGCAAGAGTAAAGACACGCTATACTTTGCCCGTACAAGGTATTCAATACCCGCGCCTTCCCAAGGCGCGGAGACGCGGAGCACACCTCTGTCAGGTGCCGTTGCGCCCAGTCACATCACAGACTGGCGCGCCGCGTCAGAGCCTGCCTGCCCATAAACACAGCGACAAGACATCCCCTGCCGCCCCTGCCATCATCAACCACTACGACTAGCTTGCGGCATGGGCAGGGCGGCAGAACAAAGACTCGGAAGACCTCGCCAGAGACAACTACCGGCGTAACTGTAGATACGGTAGATGGCAGGCAATCTCCCCGGGACCACCTGTCGGGTCCCAAGCCCACCTTGTAAGCCGCTCGAGCCTTGAACTATAAAAGGCTCAGGTAGGCAACGTTAGCAAGGGTTTGCCTCCTACACACTCTCACGCAGGGTTCGCACTTTAGCCATTCGACATCTTACACCCTCAAGCTCAGGACTCCGGTTCTCAGCAGCAAGCAATACAACGAGCAACTCTGCTCACCGTGGACGTAGGGTTTTACGCTCCGGCGGCCTGAACCACGTAAAAATCCCCGTGTCAAGCTTCTCCCTCAATCGTCCCTAACGCTGAAGCTCTCCGTGAGTGACTAGCCCCACCGAAAAAGAACCTCCGCGGGCTGCCTAGAGCAGGCCCGGGGGAAGTGTCGGCTATACACTTCGACATGTACCATTTCACCGATCCAGACAACATCACGCGCGTAGAAAGAAGCATTAAAAAAGATTTGAAACCCTATATACGAGAAGATGTCAATGCTGGAAAAAAATGTATGACATATATGTTATATATTTGTAATATTATAATGAAGCTTTAATATTTTAATTTGACAATTTTTTCTCTTTTAATATTTGAATTTTGACATGTTAGAATGCTTTAAAAAATTAAAAAATTCATATAGTGAAATATTAGCTTTAAGTTAGCTGTAGACTTCAACAGTGAAATACACTGCGCTTGGAGCCATGGCCGGGTTAGTGCTGATTCATCTCTATGTGTACGTGTGAGCTTGGTTTATCCTCTGTTCGTGTGTGTATATAATTTTCTCTATTTTTCCTTCAAGTAAAGACCGCCTGTGAAAACATTTTTAATAATTGGTAAATACAATTTTCGCAGGCAGTTCTATACCTACGACTAGCTGCCTATGAAGAATCTTTATCACAGATGGTTTGTAACGTAAAGAGTATCCGCCTGTGATAACTCCATTATCACAGGTTGTTCTTTACCTACGACTGTCCGCCTGTAAAGAATGTTTGTCACATGCGGTTTGTAACGTAAGATTATCCTCCTGTGTAACTCTAAGGACACATGTACTACGCGCGTTCCCCTCGGTAACCGAAAAGGCGCGCACGCCTGGCGGCTTCAGCCGCCTGTATTAATGGCCAGTATTGCAGACAGTTTCTACTCCACGGTCCGCCTGTATCATGCGGTCGTGGCCATTTGTGCATAGAATTCGAAGCGATCCGACCTCTCCTTACTCCGCACCATTATAACTTGCACCTTCCCCTTCTCTGCACCAACATCACAGTCTTCCTCTTCCCTCTAGTCTTCGTCTTCCTCGCTGCACCGTAGCCCTAGTCTCAATGGCACCACCGACGAAGCGAACCCGATCATGCTCTCCACTCGTCGCGCCTCCGTCGCTGGCTCCAACCGCACCTCCGTCCCCGGCTCCAACCGCTCCTCTGTCCCCAGCTCCAACCGCACCTCTGTCTCCGGCACCAACCGCGCCTCCGTCCCCGGCTCCAACCGCACCTCCGCCGCCTTCCTGGGCAGAAGAGAGAGTGCACCTGTTTAGGAAAGTCGCTTTCTTGGAGCAGAGTTTGGTTGCCCTCAGGCAGAGGTGGACGACCTATCACCATTGCGCCGGCAGATGGCGAAGGATGTATTTAATAGTACATCTGATGCCATGGAGCTTCTGCGTATTGGTCGCCTTCTAGAATGTACTGGAATGGACACCATAGGCCACTACCTCTTCGGGTTAAGCGCAGTGGCCGGTCATCTTGACGCGATGCGGGAGACGGTCGGTGAGGTGCTTGGGGTGGAAGGCAGCAGAAATTTGGTGAAGACGATCATCGACAAGTGTGGGGTTCCTCCGCCACCAGAGGACTAGGCGATCGTCTATTGTTTTCTTTTGTTGTTCGTAAAAATTAAATTTTTAATGAATGTTTGTTTGACGATAAATGTTTGTTATCGATTATCAAATTATTTGTTGTCTTTTTGTTTGATGCTAAATATGGTTGATGTATACCGAGTCGTGATGTTTGGTGTCTTTGAATTAAATTAGCGTTCCCCTCGATAACCGCAAAGGTCGCGCACACCCGTTCGCTTCAGCCGCCTACATTAATGGCCAATATTGCAGGCGGCTCCTACTCCATGGTCCGCCAGTGAAAATTGGTATATTTACACAGGCGGTTTGCCTTTGTGATATGCACGCGCCTAGGCAGCACGTGTAACAAGTTGTTGTGGCCCGATCTTCTCGTAGGATCTGCGAACGTGATAAATTGTCGTTGCGTGACCTGGTGAAGAGGCAGCGCACTGCGAGGCTGTCCACGCGACGAACTACCGAGACAATCACCTTCCACGTGTCGACGAGACAGCCCACGTAATCACGCCCAATAGACGTAAAGGCACAAACTGGATGAACCGCAGTTCGGCGTTCTACAACTCCCTCAGGAATCGAAAGAACAAATATTGCAAGCCTCTCAAGACTCACGCATAAACAAAACTCCACGAGTTTGTATATTCTGAATTCAATAAAAATAAGATCCCCCCTTTTTCATTGTTTAGTACAAGATATATATAGAGATAGGGGCATTCAGCTTTGAGTAAGTAGCTGCATGCGCATGCTCTAGTGGATTTAGTGGCTGGTTCGCGCGTCTTTTCAGCTTCTGGCAGCAGTTACTAAAATGAGCATAACTCCTTATTAGGACATCCAAATAATAAACCATTTGATGGGCTGTAAAGTAGACTTGAAGACGCTTCCATCCACTTATAGAACACCGTCTAACTCCTTGTATCCCGTCTGCAGTGATGCTTGGAATTCGTACCATGTGTCAGTCATCTAACTTCTGATTGCATTCCCATGCTAAGGTGATGAACCACCATTTTATTCATGCACACCATAGGCTTCTTAGTTCAGATGTCCAGAGGTTTGAATCCATCTTGATCCCATGCTGGTTCATACACTTCATCATTCCTAAGGACATTGAAACAAGAACTCAAAAGCATAGGCTCATTCAACATAGACTGATTATTAAACATAACGTTATCGTTCACCTGAGAATGAATTTCCTTCTGCAATTGTTTAGCTCTACTCCTTGTAATTGGACCAGATATATCAAGTAGATTTTCATTTGAAGATGAGTGAATGCTAGGCATTACCTCATGACTTTGCGAGGCGTATGTGATTTTCATTCATCACAGGCGACTATTAATTCATTCGACATCACAGACATATTTTTTTAGGACCGTCTGGGTCTGAAAAACGAGGCGCATGTGATAATGCTTTTTGTAGTAGTGTGTCCATGGTGGCGGCCACGTCAGCCAGTCGTCCACACAGTGGACAACTGGAATCCTGTCGTTTGCGACAGAGATTCTACATTTTTTACTACATTGTATTCAATTTTTTTACAGTGGTTTCAAAATACTTAGAGACATATTTGGGAAGTGTTGTTTTTGAAGTAAATGTAGTATATATTGTTATGATTTCATGTAATGAGTTACATAAAGTTTTGGTGTAATGAGTGAATCATTATGTACTTTTGAAACATGCATTGGTTGAAGTTTCAAATATTTACCTCCATTGTATCCATTTTTAAGTGATTTAAAAATACTTAGAGACATATTTGAGAGATGTTTTTATAGAAGTAAATGTAGTATACATCGTTATGATTTCATGCAATGGTTACACAAACTTTTCATATACAAAATGAATTGTTATGTAATTTTGAAGTATGCATTACGATCATAGCACCACAGTTACAGAAACACATGCACTTAATTAAAAAACTTGGCAATTGCGTACATTACGAAGTTTATAAAATAAGTGTATCTTGTCCGCCTCTCTACTACTATGATATATAAGTCAGACAACACTTATTTATGAACAGAAACATAAAATTGACGATACATATGGCGTGTGTATGATGCACTTAATGTCTAACCACGTGCACCAACCTACGCCTAACACACCTTTGTTGAATTTAAAGCGAAGCATGGTTCATGATGAATCTATTGAGTGCAACGGGGGTATTTTCCCTTGCGGAATACATCCGTCCCATCTTCCCTTACGCGACGTGCTCTCTCACGCATGCACTCCCGCCAGCCTCTCTTGCTTGCCGATCAATACGTTCCTCCTCCTAAGCCTTGCGACGATACTCTTCCTCCTCTCATCGACGCTCTTGTTGATGCTTGCAACAACGCTCCTCCTGTTCAGCTCTCTCCCTCCTATCTTGCTCAACCCTTTTGTCACACTCCAACTCGTAGAGAATGTTCCTTATAGCATATCTACGCATCATGTTTGACGTACTCGATGTCTTGTGGTGATTGTTCGTTGTCGATGTATTGTCTGAACTCGTAAAGATGTGGTGGGGACTGCATGATTCAAGATGTGTTGTTACCAATATTGGAATTGAAATGTGAATGTGAAATTGATAGAATCTCGAAGTACGTTTGTTACCTGACGTCTTCCATTGGGAAAAATGGTGTGGTTCTGTGAGGGGGATCGTATATATAGTTATTACACATTCAGAGTCTCAAACCATAGGAGTCCCCCAACCTAAGATCTCTAACAAATCGACAATCAGTGTCACATAGACACATTGGCGGTTGTAGTTCCTCTGGTATGTCGACTCTTTCTTTGTTGTTTGGTGGTCAGAAACATGAGTCCATGGTAAAATGATGTATGAAACAGGTGTGTTGGCGGTGTGAAGTGAGTTTGTGATGTGCGATTGTTATGATGATGGTGGGTCACTCTTACGTAGACGATCGAGACATGTAGTCGTCCATCAGATGGACGAGTCGTCCATAAGGTGAACAACTCATTCTCAATATGGATGAAAAATATAGGATGCATGTACCATATGTTTAATTTTTTGTTGTATTTCTCTTCAATTTGACTGATATGTTATGACAACATAATACAATTGCATAGACAATCATACATACATTAAAAACTAAATTTTTATTAAAACTGAAGGTACAATAGCATACATTGGAAACAATAATCAAAGGTACTTTTAACTAGTAGGTTTTAGCTTGTGGTGAGGACATTCACAACACATGTGGTTGCATACACGATACTAGTACCAATGTTGTCGAATTGTTGTAACTCCATATCCGTTGTTTCACCCACCAATTCTCGATTTTAATGTTGTAAATATTTTATGTAATCTTCAGTTGGCTTGATAGGCGGTGGATCAACCCACAGTTTGTATCCATAATTAGCACTACACAAACTAAAAAAGGAAAGTCAAAATATGAAAATATGTTAGGTCATAAAAAAAGATTTGAACTTACTCCACCGATAGAGCAACGAAAGAATCGATGATCGTTGTCCTCTCTTCCATCATTCATGAAAGTTGCCTAAAGGGGGGTGAATAGGTGGAACACCTGAAATTCGGCTTAATAAAAGCTAATTAGTTCACAGAGTGCGGACTAGTCCGGTCACAAGGAAATTTAACCCAAAAGGCTAGATCTTCAGAAGTTTTTGCTGATCTATTTAATAAGTAGTGAAGTACTATAGCCCTACAATTTAATGGTGAGGTTGATCGAGAAAGTGACTGACTAGAGCTAGCTGGATCGCAAGACTTAAATAATTAATGTGAAGAACTTTAAAATGATCTAGCAAGAAACAAGAGGCAAACTGAACATGCAAGGCACACAATTTATCCCGTGGTTCAGCTTCACCAAGAAGCCTATGTCCATGTTGAGGAGTCCACAAAAGACTGGGTTGCTCTCAACCCTATCCTCACCAAGCCACCACAAAGGTTGGCTTGTTCTTCCACTAAATCAAAAAGACTTCACAACAATCTGTGGGGCGACTCACAAACTGAGGCTCCCACAAGATTTCAGCTCAAAGATCTTACAAATCAGCACCCTCAACAAATCAACTACCCCAGTCACTGTGTGAGAATCAACCAAGAGCTCAATACTAATCATTCTCCTCTTTCTCCTCTTCTCAAATCTCACAAACCCTCAAGATTCACTCTTAGAGCTCAAAGAATTGGAGAGAAGGGGCTAGGAAAGCTCTAGGAAGGCTATGGCGGCGCTAGGGTTCGAGAGAGTTCCTTAGAGACCCGGGGATTCCCTTCTTATAGAGATCTCGTTAACTAGCCATTGCCACCAAAAAAAGTTCGAACTAGTGTAGCCTTTAACCCCAGACTAGTCTAGCTTGCGGGGACCGGTGATGTCACACTTCACCAACCAAACGATCCCCCACCTCCTTTTAATTCAAACGGTCACAACACCACGGACTAGTCCGTTCAACAATGGACTAGTTCGATCTCACACAGAAACAACTGTTCCGGTTGAGAACGGACAAGTCTGGTACTCCGGACTAGTCCGACCTCAAAGGGCGGACAAGTGCGACCATCCAGGACTTAGTCCCCGCAGCCATTTCCAAGTCTCAAACGGACTAGTCTGACTCTTACTGGACTAGTCCGATTTCACACAGAAACTCTTGTTCCGGTTAGAAACAGACTAGTCTGACCGGGCGAACTAGTCCGGCTCTAGAGGGTGGACTGGTCCCGTCCTTCAGGACTTAGTTCCTGAAGGAATCATACACAGTCACCACAGACTAGTCCGTCCCCAAACGGACAAGTACGAACTCACACGGAAACTCCTGGATTGTCTAACATCGGATTAGTCTGATGTGGCCGGACTAGTCCAGCCTTCCAGCCTGGACAAGTGCGACCGCGTTCTTAGGGCTGCCTCAACTCTTCTCTCCAACTAACCTAACCTTGGACTAAGAGCTCTTAGAAGATTCTCAACACCTTGACCCTATGAACACACTCATACTAAAAGGCTAAACTCAACTCAAGGGAATTTAAGCCCTAAATTCTACTGTTCGGGTATTTTCGCCTTTTTCTCTTCTTTTCCCTTTTTGAGTGCATCCATCTCCGTCGATTTTTAATCACCTGTACTTATACTTATAATGCTCATTAGTCCCTTAAGTATTGTCACTAATCATCAAAACCCACAGGGATTTAGCCTAGATGCACTTTCAATCTCCCCCTTTTTGGTGATTTGATGACAACACATTGAGGTTTTGATAAAAATGTAAATGAGTGTATAAATAGCTCCCCCTAAGTGTATGCATGAATAATTTGCAATAAAAGTAATACACGAGAGGGAATTCTATGGGAGATTTATAGAGTTGTGTGTTATGGTGGGGTGCCTACGTGTGATGCAAGTGTTGAGATGTGATAGATATAAGTGAACCATGCATCTCAATTTAAATTAAGGATCATCACACATATGGAATAATACGTAATCAAAAGCAGATTAATATTTAATAAAGTTAACATAGAGTAGCATAGCATAAAGTTATTACAACCCAAATATGAAAGTTCTTGGTACTCTCCCTCAATCTCTCCCCCTTTGACACCAAGACACCAAAAAGAAAAAAAGACTAAGAGAGAAGAAAGAATAGAGACTAAGTCTAGTCGTCATCATCATCACTCTCCTCACCACAATCTTCATTGCTCTGGGTTGCTTCTTCATCTTCCTCCTCATCATCTTGGTTTTCCTCTTATTCTTCCTCAACAGTGGGAGCAGCACTATAGGGGCCACCCCCACCACCAAGGAGAGCAGCCTCCGCCTCCGTGAGATCCAGGAAGGGTGTTAGCTCCTTGTAATCAGAAGCTTCCGGGGACATAGCAATGTTCGCCTTCTCACAGAGCTTCTTGAGGTATTTGTCTTGCCTCCTAGCCATCTTCCGAGTTTTGATTTCAACTTTGCGACAAGAGGTGAAAATAGACTTCAAGAATTTGAGAATAGCACTTGAAGAATCACCGGAGGAGGAAGAGGCGGGAGCGGGAGGAGGAGGGGGTGCATTGGGGGCACCCCTCCTAGAAGCTCCGCCAATCTTTGGCACAATAGGAGGAATTTGAGGGTGAAGAGGTCTATGCTTGACATTCTTCACAAACTCCAATCCCGACACCTTCTCAATGAGGCACATAATGAATGGAGCATATCCACACGAGTAGTTGGGGTGTGGGATATGTTGAAGATGTCGTTGTAGATGTAGTCAAACACATTGACCTTCTCATCTTCACTTAATAGCTTCAGCAGGTGTCGGAGGTGGCCTTGGATCATCCCCGCATCCCTGTATTTAGGTGCTAGAGTATTTCTCAAGATCCGGTTTAGCACACTAAAGAATGGACGGAGGATCTTGGTTGTGGGGGGACTGTAAAAGCCAACCTCGTACATGAATTCCATCTCCCCCAAATCTATCGCCGTGAGGTTGTGAATGGTTAACTCATGGCTCAGAAATTCCTTAAGTCCGACTATTCTTGCAAACTCATCAAATAGGACGGAGTATTGGACTCTGTCTGTCATCCATGAGATTTCCCTATCTCCAAAGGTGAAGTAGCATGTGGTGTAAAACTGAGCCACCACCTCTGTATTCTAGTCATATTGAAAACCAAGAAGTTCCTTGAGACAATGATGCTCAACTACTTGTATAACTGCGTTGAAGGCTTGGTGATTTTTCTTCTCCATATAAGGCAAGTTGACCCACTGAGCATCAACTACTGGCGTCTTCATCTTCAAGTATACAAGGAGATAGTAATCGCAATGGAAATCATACTAGAATCAATGGTCCAGTGTGGCCTTCTCATACTTGTAGGGATCCTTCTCCCTAAGTCTCCCCGCCTTTTCACAACATTTCACGTGGAAGATGTTGCTCGAGAGCTCCGGTTGCCGGTTGGGTTTATTCATTGGAGGAGTCATGACCAAGGGTCCAATGGGGCCTCGTGGGGTGCACTTGACCCCACGGGACGATCTCTGATAACTAGCCCCCTACTGACAAGTGCTTTCTTCCTTGGTGTAGCCTTTTTGGTGGCCACCTTCTTGACTGCGGCTTTACCTTTGCCCTTGGTTGTTTCTCCTTCAGTCATAGGTCCTTTTCCTTTATTGGCCGCTTGGTCCCTTTCCTTTTCTCCATGGAGACTAGCCTCTTCCTTCGGCTAGATTGCTCTTCTGCTGCTTGAGCTTGTGCTGTCTCTCTCATGTCGCTTTTTGGTTCTAGCTTCACGACGAGCTAGCTTTTGCGCAATTGCCGCGTCCTCCTCTTCCCGACGGACGATAAAGCTCTTGTCGAGCTGCATCTCGCTCCAGGTTGGAAAGGGGAGGAGAATCATCATGTTGAGACATGCTGGAAGAACAATTAAGAGAAGGTATGAGTTTTGTACGAAATATTGTCGCGATAGGGGTGTAGAAAAACACTAAGTTAGGGGTCAACTCTAGGTTTGGCCGGAACAGACTTGTCCGCCTGGAGTCCGGGCTAGTACGGACCACCCAGGGTTAAACCCTAACTAGGTGATTTTTCTACAAATCCTATCAACATGTCGTAATAATCCTAGGAAAGAATCACAATGAGTTAATGAGGCACTAGGCATCCTAGTTTATGGAAGAAACAACCTAAAATCGGAGATTTGAAGAGATTGGGTTTTTCCCCCCAAAACACACCTTGACGGTTCAAATCCAAAGAAAACGATGGATTGAAGGGCGGAGAATTCCGGAGATTGACTTCTCGAGGCTCCAAAGAGTAGTAGACTCGAATCGCTTGAAGGTTTTGGTGGAAGTCCTCAAAAATCGCTAATGGGGGCGAGTTTGAGGGAGGGTAGCGCGTTGAGATGTGTTTTGGATGGAGTGGAGGAACTCAAGCCCGACGGTTGGGTTAAGTCCCAAAGGTCCGGACTAGTTTGGCTGCCTGGAAAAGTCCGGTGATAGGCCAGACTAGTTATGGACTTGTTTGAGCCTGTCCGGACTTGTCCGGCCCCTGTGGCAGACTAGTCCGACCCTTGACACCCAACTCTCATATATCCTGAGAGATTTACAAGGAATGATCCATATGGACTAAATTTTCACAAGTATTCTCAATGAGCATGGCCAGTAGAGCACACAAACGGTCATATAATGACCAAGATTCAAGGAGACAATAATCGAAGATAGTTTGATAGAAATTTTAGGGAGACAGTTTTTCGAAAACATGCTTAATTTTGAAGAGACTAAACAACTAACAATCATATGTGCAACATCTCAAGCCACATTTCAAGAATCAAAGGATATTTAGCTCATTCCTAAGTTCGCAAAATCGTTTTTCATCTAGTGGCTTGGTGAAGTTATCGGCTAGTTGTTTTTCGGTTCTAACATGTGAGATAACAATGCCCCCCTTTATTGAGTGATCTCTCACGATGTGGTGCCGGATGCCAATGTGTTTGGTCCTAGAGTGTTCAACAGGGTTATGGGCAATCTTAATAGCACTCTCATTGTCGCATAGGAGTGGAATATGGTTCATATTGATACCATATTCCCTTAGAGTTTGCCGCATCCAAAGAAGTTGTGCACAACAACTTCCGGCTGCGACATACTCCGCTTCGGCTATGGATAGGGCAATAGAATTTTGTTTCTTGGATGACCATGATACTAGGGACCTGCCTAAGAATTGACAAGTATCGGAGGTACTTTTCCTATCTACTTTGCATCCGACATAATCCGCATCGGAGTATCCGATGAGATTGAACTTGGACCCCTTAGGATACCACAACCGTAGGTTAGGTGTATGAACTAAATAGCGCAAGATTCTCTTTACAGCTGTTAAATGACAATCTTTAGTAGCGGCTTGAAACCTTGCACACATGCATACACTAAACATAATATCGGGCCTAGATGCACAAAGGTAAAGAAGGGATCCAATCATGGAAGGGTATACCTTTTGATCCACGCTAGGGTTGTCTTGGTTGAGGTCGAGTGTCCGTTTGTCGCCATTGGCGTCTTGATGGACTTGGCCTTCTCCATGTAAACTTCTTAAGTATATCTTGAATGTACTTGGTTTGACATATGAAGGTGCCTTCTTTGAGTTGCTTCACTTGGAAACCTAGAAAGAACTTCAACTCTCCCATCATCAATATCTCAAACCTCTCCGTCATGATTTTGCTAAATTCTTCACAAAAAGATTGATTAGTAGAACCAAATATTATGTCATCAACATAAACTTGGCATACAAATAAGTCATCATCCAAGTTTTTAGTGAAAAGTATATAGTCGGCCTTTCCTATCCTAAAACCATTGTCAAAGAGAAAATTTCTAAGACACTCATACCAAGCCCTAGGAGCTCGTTTGATGCCATAGAGAGCTTTATGAAGCTTAAAAATATGGTTAGGATACTTATCATCCTCAATTCCGGACGGTTGCTCCACATACACCTCCTCCTTGATTGGTCCGTTGAGGAAGGCGCTTTTCACGTCCATTTGATACAACTTGAAATCATTGTGAGTAGCATAGGCTAATAATATACGAACATATTCAAGTCTAGCTACGGGAGCAAAGGTTTCGTCAAAATCCAAACCTTTAACTTGTGAGTACCCCTTGGCCACAAGTCTATCTTTGTTTCTTGTTACTACTCCATGCTCATCTTACTTGTTGCGAAAGACCCACTTGGTGCCTACTACATTTGCATTTGGTTTTTTCACAAGCTCCGACACTTTGTTTCTTTTGAAGTTGTTGAGCTCCTCTTGCATTGCCATCACCCAATATAGGTCTCGTAGGGCATATTCAACCTTGAAAGGCTCCAAAGAAGATACAAAAGAGTAATGATTACAAAAGTTAGCCATACAAGAGCGAGTCATTACCCCCTTGGAGATGTCTCCAAGTATGTTGTCAACGGGATGATCCCGTTGAACACATTGATGGACTCTAGGGTGTGGTAAACTTGGCCTTGAGTCAACTTATTCTTCCTCTTCATCTCCCCCTTGTTCACTTCCACCATCTTGACCTTCAATGTCTTGAACGTGGTGATCTTGATCTTGTTCTTGATATTGGGGATCTTGTGCTTGGGGCACTTCTTGTGATGAGGATGGGTTACTTGGGCCTTGTTGCTCTTGTGGTCGTATATAACCAAGTGCCATCCTTCTCAATGCCATACATGTTGCCTCTTATTCATCTAGCACACATTGATAAACTTGCTCCATTTGGGAGCCATTAGTTTCATCAAACACCACGTCACATGTGATTTCAACACAACCGGAGATTTTGTTGAATACACGATAGGCATAGGTGTTTGAATCATAGCCAAGCAAAAAACCTTCATAGGATTTTGAGGCGAACTTCAAAATTTGAGGCTTGTTGTTAAGAATGTAAAACTTGCTACCAAAGACTCTAAAGTAGGGGATGTTTGGTTCGTTACCCATTAGAAGTTCGTAGGGAGTCTTCTTCAAGAGACGATGGAGGTAGAAACGGTTTGTGGCATGGCAAGCGGTGTTGACCGCTTCCGCCTAAAACTGATCAGATGTCTTGTATTCATCAAACAATTTTTTTGACATCTCTATTAGAGTCTGGTTCTTCCTTTCGGCCACCCCGTTTTGTTCGGGTGCATAGGGTACCGAAAACTCACGCTTGATGCCCTCCTCGTACAAGTACTCTTCTATTTGGGTGTTCTTGAATTCGGTGCCGTTGTCACTTCTTATCTTCTTGATTCTCAAGGAGAACTCATTTTGAGCTCTCCTCAAGAAACTCTTAAGGACACCTTGTGTTTCACCCTTATCATGCAAGATAAACACCCAAGTGAAGCGTGAAAAGTCATCGATAATAACCAAACCATATTTATTAGCGCCAATGCTTGTGTAAGCAATGGGACCAAAGAGGTCCATGTGAAGCATCTCCAGTGGTCTTGTTGTCGTCATCACATTCTTAGCGGGATGAGCTGCTCCGACTTGTTTCCCGGCTTGTCATGCGCTACAAGACCTATCTTTCTCAAAAACAACATTCTTAAGACCTCGGACATGATTGCCTTTTAGAAGTTTTTGAAGATTTCTCATACCAGCATGGGCTAGCCTACGATGCCACAACCATCCCATGTTGGTCTTTGCTACCAAGCATGTGTCAAGTTGAGTTTTATCCGCGGAGAAGTCCACGAGATAAAGCTTTCCCTTGAGCACACCCTTGAAGGCAATTGAGTTATCAACTATTCTAGTGACAATCATGCCTTCGTTAGTGAATAAGCAATTATAACCTTTTGCACATAATTGTGATATGGATAAAAGATTAAATCTATTGACTTAACATGCTTAACATGCGAAATAGTGTGTTGTGGAGAAATAGAGATTTTACCCTTACCTAGTACCTTCCCTTGGCTATTGTCGCCAAAATAGATACCTTGACTTGGATCATTGGTTTCTTCATACTTCACAAACATCTTTCTCGCTCCGGTCATGTGGTTGGTGCATCCACTATCTAGCACCCACTTTGTACTGTCGGAGGAGTAAGCCTACAAAACAAGTTTAGACTTTGGTTTTATGTACCCAAGCTTGTTTGGGTCCTTTGAGGTTAGTGACAAGAGTTTTGGGTACCCAACACAAGGCTTTGAGATCTTGCAGAGTGGACCAACATATTTTGCATAGACATACCCAAATTTTCTTCCCATTAGTACATAAGATGCATTAAAATCATGAAACATAGTTAGGTTAACATTCTTAGCAATTTTAGCATCTTAAGCATATTTGTCAAATTTTACCATGACGTAGAAGCATGACATTCATTCATGCCTTGGTATGATCCTTCCTTGACAAAGGCAATATGCATCTTGTTATTATTGGGAATTTTAGCATTTTGCTTTCCATCCCTTGAATAGCCAAGACCATCTTTAATCAAGGGAGACCTTGCAACCGAGTATGCACTACGTGCATACTTGATATTCTCCTTGTCAAAGATGCCACCCTTAGGTGTACTCTTGCTCTTTACCATATTAAGCTCATTTTTAAAATTAAGTACAAGTTTTGCACATTTACAGATTTTAGTGGTTGACTCTACATTGGACAAGTTTGAGCTTGTTGAGGCGGAAGAGGGAACACTTGACTTGAGAGTTGAGAATTGTGCCTCAAGATTCTTGTGAGCTTTGTTCAAACTCACAATCTCATCTTGGAGCACAACATTCTAACTCTTAAGACAAGAAGAGGTCTCCTTGCATTCCGCAAGTTCAAGTTCAAGCGCCATGTTCTTCTCCTTCTCAAGCTCGAGGAGCTTCTCAAGGTCAAGATTCTTTTGCTTCTCCTTGATAAGCAAATCATCTCGTCTCTCAAGAAGTTCCTCCTTATCTAAAATTTCATCGGAGAGCTTTTTCATTTTAATTAAGGCACTTTTACTCAACCCTTCAAACATATACTCATTTCACTATTACTATCAAAATCTTCATCTTTAATAGAACGTAGGAAGAGTTTAGTTTTTACCCTCCTTTTCCATGAGACATATGTAGCTTGAGCTCTTCCACTCTCCCTTGTTTGGCAAGAGAGTCTTCTTCATTGTTGGCTTCTTGATAGCGATGGTTGCCACTTCCGCCTCATCATCGGAGGAGGAATCATCGTTGGAGTCCCACTCCTTACCAACATGAGCGTTCCCATGTGCCTTCTTCTTCTTGAACATCCTCTTCTCTTGAGGCTTTTCATCCTTGTTCTGCTTCTTCTTGTCTTCTTCCTTTTCGTATGGGCAATTAACGATGTAATGCTCATACTCGTCGCAATTGTAGCAAGCTCTCTTGGTTCTTGACTTACTCTTGACCTTGCCCCCGCTCTCGTAGTTTGACCCTCTTCTTTTCTTCATCATTCTCTTGAATCTCTTTATGAAGAAGGCCAACTCCTTATCGTCCATATCAGTGCTTTCTTCTTCACTTTCTTCATCATCGCTTGAAGCTTGTACCTCTTTACTTTTGGACTTGGGTGAGGCTTTGAAAGCAATACCCTTCTTCTTGGAGGATGTGACCTTAGCAAGGTCGTTGACGTCGCGTGCTTCCATCTTCATCATCTCATGGTCGATGATTCTACCAAGCACCTCATCCGGAGTCATTTTGTGGAAGTTTAGACTTTCATGGATGAGGGTGCAAAGTGTCACGTTGCGAGGCATGAAAGCTCTTGTCATCCTCTTCACCACTTCATGGTCCGTCCACTTCTTGAAACCGTACGCTCGACTCTTACTAATGAGAGTCTTGAGTCAATTGTACATCTCTTGGGGGGTCTCGCCATCTTCTATGGAAAATCTTCCAAGCTCCCCCTCAATCATCTCAATCTTTGTTTTCCGGACGGAGCAATTGCCTTCATGTTTGAGCGTGTCCTAGATTTCTTTGGTTTGCTCCAACCCATCCACCTTGTTGAATTCTTCTTGGCTCAAAGAATAGTTGAGCATGGCCTCCGCTTGAGCATTGCGGTGAATAAGTTGTTATTGCTCCGAGGTAAGCTTTTCATCATCCACTGGGATATCTACACCTGTACAAACAATGTGCTAAGGTGTAGGCTTGAGAGAAATAAGGTGCAATTTCAAGTTGTGTCTCCACATAGTATAGTTAGTGCCATCAAAATGTGTAGGTTTGCCCAAGGGAATAGACAAGTAATTTGTATGAGCATTTAAGCGCTCATAGTTGAAAGGATATCGTGTGTAGTCCTCTTCGGGCTTCTTGAGTTTCTTTTCTTTCTCAAGTCACCTCTTCCTTCTAGCTTTGTCTTTTGCTTTTTTAAGAAGATCCGCAAGGCGCTTCACTTCTTCATCTTCATCATCTGTCTCGAAGTCGAAGGGAGGAGACTTTAGCTTGTCCTTGCTTGAGTTGACGGTCTTGTGGGGCGAAAACTTGAGTCCTTCACCGCTGTGGGCGCTGTTTTCGCTGGTGCAGGTGGTGTCGACAATCGACAACTCCTTCTTACCGTTTTCCCCCATCTCCTCTCCAATCGGTTAAACTTTTAGGAGAGTTAAGCTCTCATACCAATTGAAAGTTGCCTAGAGGGGGGTGAATAGGAGGAATACCTGAAATTCGACTTAATAAAAGTTAATTAGTTCATAGAGTGCGGACTAGTCCAGCCTGGGGGTGGACTAGTCCGGTCACAAGGAAATTTAATCCAAAAGTCTAAATCTTCAAAGTTTTTGTTAATTTATTTGATAAGTAGTGAAGACTATAGTCCTACAATTTAGCGGTGAGGTTGGTCGAGAAAGTGACTGACTAGAGCTAGGTGGATCGCAAGACTTAAATAATTAGCGTGAAGAACTTCAAAATGATCTAGCAAGAAACAAGAGGCAAACTAAATATGCAAGGCACACGATTTATCCCGTGGTGCAGCTTCACCAAGAAGCCTACGTCAATGTTGAGGAGTCCACAAAGGACCGGGTTACTCTCAACCCTATCCTCACCAAGCCACCACAAAGGTTGGCTTGTTCTTTCACTAAATCACAAAGACTTCACAACAATTCGTGGGGCGACTCACAAACTGAGGCTCCCACAAGATTTCAACTCAAAAATCTTACAAATCAGCACCCTCAAGAAAATCAACTACCCTAGTCACCGTGGGAGAATCAACCAAGAGCTCAATACTAATCACTCCCCTCTTTCTCCTCTTCCCAAATCTCACAAGCACTCAGGATTCACTCTAAGGGCTCAAAGAATTGAAGAGAAGGGGCTAGAAAAGCTCTAGGAAGGCTATGGAGGCGCTAGGGTTCGAGAGAGTTTTTTAGAGGCCCGGGGATCCCCTTTTTATAGAGGTCCCCGTAACTAGCTGTTGCCACTAGAAAAAGCCTGCACTAGTCCGGCCTTTAACCCCGGATTAGTCCGGTCTGTGGGGACCGGTGATGTCACACTTCACCAACCAAACGGTCCCCCGCCTTCTTTTGAATTCAGACGGTCACAACACCACGGACTAGTCCGTTCAACAACAGAATAGTCCGATCTCACACAGAAACAACTGTTCCAGTTGAGAACAGACAAATCTGGTACTCCGGACTAGTATGGCCCCAAAGGACGGACAAGTTCGGCCATCCAGGACTTAGTCCCCGTAGCCACTTCCAAGTATCAAACGGACTAGTCTGACTCTCACTAGACTAGTGTGATCTCACACAAAAACTCTTGTTCTGGTTAGAAACGGACTAGTCTGACCGGGCGGACTAGTCCGGCTCCAGAGGGCGGACTAGTCCAGTCCTTCAGGAATTAGTTCCTGAAGGAATCAAACACACTTACCACGGACTAGTCCGTACCCAAACGGACAAGTCCGAACTCACACAGAAACGCCTGTCTAACATCGAATTAGTCCGATGTGGCCGGACTAGTCCAGCCTTCGAGCCGGGACAAGTTCGACCTGTTCTTAGGGCTGCCTCAACTCTTCTCTCCAACTAACCTAACCATGGACTAAGAGCTCTTAGATGATTCTCAACACCTTGACCCACTAACACACTCATACTAAAAGGCTAAACTCAACTCAAGGGAATTTAAGCACTAAATTCTACTCTTCGGGTATTTTCACCTTTTTCTCTTCTTTTCCCCTTTTGAGTGCACCCATCTCCATTGATTTTTTAATTACTTGTACTTACACTTGTAATGCTCATTAGTCCCTTAAGTGTTGTCATTAATCATCAAAACCCACAGGGATTTAGCCTAGATGTGCTTTCAATTCATTTGCACGGCACAATCAAGTCGACAACAACACTTAGGCCCCTTTTGTTTGCTACTATCATATGGACAAAAAGGATGAAACGCACCGAAATCACTCTTGCTTAGAAGTGGGATCTCATCGAGTGGTACTTCATACCACATAGGACCACCCACTAAGTAGTTGTCAGGTACCACTCTAATGTTTCACCCTCCTCTCCTGCCACGACCTCTACTCGTCATTGTTTGAGTACTGACTTGAATGAGATATGGGGTGTATGGGGTGACCCTTTATAGATCAATGTCGTGCGGTCTATGAACCAAGCGTAGGAGTATTGACGAAAGTTATGTAGTGAAATAAACGCAACATAGAGACATAGGAATAAAATAATATCCAAAGTATCATACATAAAGTGACATAACATACACATGATACACTACAAAAGGTGCACCATCAGCGTCTAGAGCGTTTGCTACATCCCCTAGGCGCTCTCCATGCGTTGGCTCCGTCGGCTGCGTCGGGTCTGGAGCAACCTGTGTTCGAGGAAGCGTTTCTAGTACTTTGTCGCCAACAAAGGCCTCCCAATCAAAGGTGCATTCCAAGTCCTGCCTGGCAGCATCGGACCTGTAGGATGGGTCGTCGAAACCTACAAAATATTTTGTTTATTACAAGTACACATAAATAATAATCTTTACAAAACTTTGTTGTGAAACAAGACTTAGACTTACCACTGTACCGAATGGACGTCCCAACAATATCAGCAGGATGCGTAGGGCGAACGTACGACATGGACGACACTGTAATGATAAAAGTTTACATTAGTACCTCCTTTGCTTGTATGTTAACTAGAAACATCAAAGGCCACCCATATTCAAACGCCTTTGCTACGTAAGTCCACCAAACATGTGTTCCATTTAGTTCCAGTAGTTACCAAAAAATATCTCCCTTGCACGGCTCACAACTCCGTGTATAGTCAACTCATATTCATCATCACTCAATCTAAACAACTTCAACAACCATCAATAAACACACATAAATGTACTTTCTGTTGAACTTGGCATTCCTCGATTTATAAAAGGGAATCTTGATAAATCTACTCCAATGGGACTATAATTAATCTCTCCATCTCTATAAATATATGAAAATCTATTTTGTCCAACATTCCTAATAAACAAAAATAATAAATATATTAACAACTATGTATGAACAATAAGACTGTATTAACTTAAATACGTAATGATCTATGTACTAAAATATAAATAAAGCTATTTAAATAGGGAAATATAAGTACAAAAATGTCAATACTAAATGTCAATACGTTAAACTTAATATGGAATATAAATTGCAAATTATAAATACGGAATTATAAATACGGAATTATAAATACGAAATTATATAAATACGGAATTATAAATATAGAATTATAAACAATAAACAAATAATTTGGAAATATGAAAGCACGTAACATAAATTACCTTCGTTTAGTATTTATATTCTCCTCATACAAATATTTAAAAGTAAATTTAACATAATATTTAAATATTAATAAATAGTAACACTAAATAACATTTTTACATATTTATAACAACAATAAATAATCAATCAATACAATTAGAACTACAAAACTAAATATCTACATAACCTATATAGTATGTACCACTACTAAATAAAATTACTAAATAACAACGTAACAAAAATATAAATGTTTTCTAACATTACTAAATAACAAAATAACTACAAAACTAATTTACAACACATAACTAATAAATAATCTAAAATGCATATTAAAATTTAACTAAATAAATACATATTCTAGAAAAACTAACATAACATAACTAAATTATAACTCTAACATAACTAAATAATTAGAAATTTCTAAATAACTAACTTAATATAACTAAATCAATAATCTAACATAACTAAATCATTATATTCTAAAATAACAAACATAACTAAATAAAAAAATCTTATAAAAACACTGTAAAACAAAGTTAAAAATACCTCCTCCTCCTTTTCCTCCTCTCTTCCTCCTCCTCCTCCTACTCTTTCTTTCTTTCCCTTCTCTCTTCTCTAGCTGGGGCAGACGCACGGCGACCCTTAAAGAGCGCCTATCGTCCACGTTGTAGACAAGTCGTTCACACTGTGGATGATAGACCACGTCGGTCAAATGACTCGTGACCGTTGGGTTGACGTGACAGCTACCTGGGACAAATCATCCATGGTGTGGAGATTACTTGTCACGTGGACAAATTGTCGACACTGTGGACGACTTTGGCTCCACGTCAGCGTGGACGACTAGTTTACTATTTAACAAAAAATTTCGCAGGCTATTAATATAAAATGATTAAAATAATGCTCAAATAATAAAATTTCGGTGCCACGCTATAAACTTGAATTTTTTTAACAAAAAGAATCACTTTTTGGTGTGACCCAAGGCAAATCATTTTAACTTCCATTGTGATAGCATGAAATTTTTTGAAAATGACAACGTAACAACGATATTAAATGTTATCATGATAGTAAACATGTGGTTTGTGATTTGTAAACATTGACAATCTTGTACAAATTTGTACCACATTCATTTAAGAAATGCACGAAAAATTCAACAGGCCTGGCAAACACACAAATGGCCCAAAAGGACTTGCATGCCACGGCGTCCACCAATGCTATCGTCCGCGCTCCCGCGCGGCGTCTACGCCGTCCTCGTCACCTCCGGCCACCTCCGCCACCTCGACCCGCACATCCAAGTCCCTCCTCTCCTCCTCGTCAACTCCCTCATCGCCGCCTTCTCCCGGGCTTCCCTCCCGCGCCTCGCCATCCCGCTCCTCCGCCGCCTCCTCGCTGGCGCCCACCCGCTCCGCCCCGACGCCTTCACCTTCCCGCCGCTCGTCCGCGCTGCCCCGAGCCCCGCTTCCGCCGCGCAGCTCCACAACTCTGCGTTCCGCCTGGGCCTCCTCCACCCCAACGTCTTCGTCTCCGGCTCCCTCGTGCACGCCTACCTCCGGTTCGGCCGCGTCGCCGAGGCCTACAGGATGTTCGACGAAATGCCAGGGCGGGACGTGGCGGCATGGAACGCGATGGTTTCCGGGCTGTGCCGAAACGCGCGTGCAACGGAGGCTGTGGCGCTTTTCGGAAGGATGGTTGGAGAAGGTTTTGTCGGGGACGCTGTGACAGTCTCCAGCGTGCTGCCGATGTGCGTGCTGTTGGGTCACCGAGTGCTCGCGTTGGTCATGCACTTGTACGTGGTAAAGCATGGGTTGGACGGGGATCTCTTTGTGTGTAACGCTATGATTGATGTGTACAGCAAGCTGGGCATGCTGGAGGAGGCACACCGAGTGTTTGATGCGATGGATTTGAGAGATCTTGTCACTTGGAATTCTATCATCTCTGGGTATGAGCAAGGTGGGCAGGTTGCTTCTGCGGTCGAGTTGTTCCGTGGTATGAGAGACAGTGGGGTGTACCCTGACGTGCTGACCCTTGTCAGCCTGGCTTCTGCTGTTGCTCAGTGCGGTGATGAATCTGGTGCAAAGTCACTGCACTGCTATGTGATGAGACGGGGGTGGGATTTGGGTGACATAATTGCTGGAAATGCTATGGTTGATATGTATGCCAAGCTGTCAAATATTGGCACTGCCAAGAGGGTGTTTCATATATTGCCTGATCGAGATGTTGTGTCCTGGAACACATTGATCACTGGGTATATGCAGAATGGACTTGCCAATGAGGCAATCAATACATACAATCATATGCAGACACATGAGGGCATGAAGCCAATTCAAGGGACATTCGTCAGTGTTCTGCCTGCATACTCTCATCTTGGTGCATTGCAGCAGGGCATGCGAATGCATGCACTGACTGTTAAGACTGGATTCTATCTTGATGTGTACGTCGGTACATGTCTTATAGACTTGTATGCTAAATGTGGGAAGCTAGCGGAAGCAACACTTTTGTTTGAGCATATGGATAGAAGGACGACAGGTCCTTGGAATGCAGTCATAGCTGGTCTTGGGGTTCATGGGCATGGTGCGAAAGCACTCAGTCTCTTCTCACAGATGCGACAGGAAGGAATTAAGCCGGATCATGTCACATTTGTTTCATTATTGGCTGCCTGCAGCCATGCTGGCTTAGTTGATCAAGGCCGGAGTTTCTTTGATATGATGCAAACAACATATGGTATTTTGCCAATCGCGAAACACTATGCATGCATGGTAGATATGCTCGGCAGAGCCGGCCAGTTGGATGAAGCTTTTGAGTTCATACAAGACATGCCAATCAAGCCTGACTCTGCTGTTTGGGGTGCGCTACTTGGTGCCTGCAGGATTCACGGGGATGTTGAAATGGGTAAGGTGGCTTCCCAAAACCTATTCGAACTCGACCCCGGGAATGTTGGGTACTATGTTCTGATGTCAAACATGTATGCCAAGGTCGGAAAATGGGATGGAGTTGATGAAGTAAGGTCTTTGGTCAGGCGCCAGAATTTGCAAAAGACCCCTGGATGGAGCTCAATAGAGGTGAAAAGAGCTGTAAGTGTATTTTACAGTGGTACCCAGACAGAAATCCACCCTCAAAATGAAGACATCCAGAGGGAGCTACACCATCTGCTGGCCAAGATGAAAAGTCTAGGTTATGTCCCTGACTACAGTTTTGTCCTGCAAGATGTAGAGGAGGATGAAAAGGAACAAATCTTGAATAATCATAGTGAGAGATTAGCTATTGCTTACGGCATTATAAGTACTCCTCCAAGAACGCCACTCCATATATACAAGAATTTGCGGGTCTGTGGGGATTGCCACAACGCCACCAAATATATATCAAAAATTACTGAGAGAGATATTATAGTTCGAGACTCAAATCGGTTCCATCACTTTAAAGATGGAGAATGCTCTTGTGGAGACTTTTGGTGACAGTAAGTATATTACATTCTTCTGTGTACAACATTTTTCTCCTGAGCTCACCTGGTCATAATGCCAAACTTGATGTACTCCTGCGTTTTAGCAATGATTAAATATTTAGCTGATCGAAAGATAGAGCAGTGTAGTATGGCAAAAGAACTGCCACATATTCCTGATCTGGCATATCTGCAATGTTTTTAAGTCGCCTAAGGTGACTAGTCGTCGACTAGGGCGACTAGTCGACCCCTAGTCGACCTCCAAGTCGTCCAGTTTTTTTTAGCAGTTTCTAGTCGATGCTATATATAACACTATGGTAGCAGTAAGCCAACAATACAAATAGAGATTGAGCATTGTAATTAGCAAACAAACCTTCCAATTAGCAACAGTTAAGTGTAGGATTAGCTTAGAAAACAGAAATTGCATACTGATTGAGGCTCTAGATTTATAAAAGTTGTTGTCTATCAAAATGAGGCTTTAGATTCTAGACCTGATGAACAAAATTTACACATAATTGTTCAGTATCATAATAAACAAGATGAACAGTCAATAGTCTATTAGGAGAAGAAAATACTCTCAGTTTAGTGCAGAAGTAAAACATGACTTTCAGTTCAGAATTTAGATAACATAATTTCAGATCAACAACATAATTTTATATCAGCATTCAACAACATTAGAAATAGACAATAAAAACAGCAATAGTTAAATAAAATTGAGAAGCAACAATATTTAAGTTCAGTCCAACATTAAACTAACAACAGAACTTTCAGTTCAGCAACATTTTTCCAAGTCGTCCTAGTCGCCCTGATCACTAGTCGCCCGATTAGTTGCCCTGATCGGCCGACTAGTCGGACGACTAGTTTTCTAGTCGAGCTGATCGCATCGGTTGACCTGATCGCGCGCCAACTACTGATAAGGATGACTAATCGTGATTAGTCGGACGACTTGAAAACAATGCATATCTGTCAAGAAAACAGTTTTCTGTTGCTTACCAATGACAAATGAAGTTCAAAACGTGTCATAGCTTTTCCTAATATGGTTAGGCTTTTCCTTGTCCCAGGCCTTTTGGTGTAGAACCTACAGTCACATGTTGGCATCAGTGCTATCCTAAACGGTAAACTATAGACAGTCAAAGGAGGACTGTTTACCCTTTAGCCCGTTTAGACGTCGGCTAAACGGATTAAATTGTATGTATTGTAGCTACACTGTTGCAGCAAGGAAAAAACATTTTTTACTGACCTTTCTTGAGGTAATTTTGAATCACTTACGCCCTCAGTCAGTCCTCAATCTGTACCTGCAAAGTAATGACAAATAATAGTACTTAACATGTTAACATAGTGCTAAAAGCATAAAACAGTTCAAGGATCACAGCATAAGTGCAATACAACAGAGTTAGTGATCAAACAAGCTAAAAAGTGAACAGAGGTCAATTAGGCACACTTCAGCAATAAAAATGACATCTACAAAAAAAGGGCGTACCCAGTGCAGAAGGCTCCCACACATGTGGGCTCTGGGGAAGGGTTATTTCTAGAAAGTGAATAAAGGTCAATTAGGCACACTTCAGCTTTTGCAGAGAGGCTGGTTCGAACCCAAGACCTCAGGACACAAGTGGAGACACTACCGCTGCGCCAGGTCCGCCCTTCAAAAATGACATCTAAAAAAGGGCATACCCAGTGCTGAAAGCTCCCACACGTTGTGGGGTCTGGGGAAGGGAATTTCTAGGCAGCCTTCCCCTTGCTTATTTTGCAAGGAGGCTGGTTCGAACCTAGGACCTCCAGGACACAAGTGGAGAGACTCTACCACTGCGTCAGGCCTGCCCTTCCAAAAATGACATCTATAAAAGAAAAAAAATCTATTTTACTACCCTCAAGTTATCTACATTGTTCACTTAACCAACAATAACAACAACAACCAAGCCTTTATCCCAAGCATGTTGGGGTCGGCTAGACATGAAACCCAATATAAATGAAGTAAAAGAGAGGAAGAGATATAAGAACAAGGAAAAAAGGAAAAAGAAAAAAAAAGAAAAAAGAAAAAAAGAAAAAAAAGAAAAAAAGGAAAAAAAGGAAAAAAAGAAAAAAAGAAAAAAGAAAAAACAAGACTAGGATTCTGGCACATGAATTGCTACTTTCCATGCAGACCTATTATGAGCTAAGTCTCTGGATACATTCCAATCTCTCAAATCTCGTTTTACCGCCTCCTCCCATGTCAACCTTGGTCGTCCTCTACCCCTCCTAATATTTTCTCTACCTTTTAAAATCCCACTGTTAACCGGTGCTTCTGGAGGTCTCCTTTGGATATGTCCAAACCACCTAAGTCGATGTTGGACTAACTTCTCTTTAATCGGCGCCACCCCTACCCTATCACGAATCACCTCATTCCTTATTCGGTCTCTTCTCGTGTGCCCGCACATCCATCGTAGCATGCGCATCTCTGCGACACTCATTTGTTGGACATGTTGCCGTTTAGTTGGCAAACATTCCGCCCCATAGAGCATCGCGGGTCTGATCACCGTCCTATAGAACTTCTCTTTTAGCTTTTGTAGAACTTCACTTTTCACTTAACCCTTTACACAAAATTTTAGTCTAACTTACTCCCTCAAACTATTTAGATTTATCCAATTTGTCTCCTTACGGGAATTTTCTTTTTTCTTGTTTCTCCTTGTATGGCTTATATGTTATAGTTCTAATTTTGTAGTATGGTATAGGACATCGTAAACAATACTAAAATAATTCTTCCAAAACTTTTCTTAATTTTTTCTTGCATCATTTTATATCCTATGTCAAATTTGTATTATATGCTTTCAACGTAAAAACAACAACAACAATAAAGCCTTTGTCCCAAGCATGTTGGGGTCGACATGCTTTCAACATAAAAAAGTTATAGAAAAAATTCTTAAACTATTTTCTAAAATATGGTCTGTTGTAACTTATAATTTTATAAAATTTTACCATTGAACATGACATGTACATACAACAATAACAACAACAACAACCAAGTCTTTATCCCAAGCATGTTGGGGTCGGCTAGACATGAAACCCAATATCAATGAAGTAAAAGAGAGGAAGAAATATAAGAACAAGGAAAAAAGAAAAAGGAAAAAAAAGAAAAAAGAAAAAAGGGAAAAGATAAAAGAAAAAACAAGATTACGATTCTGGCACATGAATTGCTACTTTTCATGCGGTCCTATCATGAGCTAAGTCTCTAGATACATTCCAATCTCTCAAATCTCGTTTTACCGCTGACACGACCCCAAAGGTCCTGTCGAGCCAGGATCACGTGAGGGGTGCTGCGTTGCACAACACCGGATAACACACGTCGAAGTTACAAAGCGGAAGCGAAATTTTATTACATAAACAAGTTTATGAACATGTTTACATCAAAATAAGTTCAGTCCACACTCACGGGCGTAGACTAAGCATCAAGTGCACGTTCAACCCTTGAACGTGTCCTTGCTAGCACACACGCACACTAACTCTGCGGCGCGCACGACTCCCACTCGACGGGGTTCCCCTCCTAGGGTTTTGTCTCCTCTTCGGGAGTCCCTTCCTCATAGAACCCTGCAAAAGCTTCAAACACAAGCAGTGAGCACGAAGGCTCAGCAAGTCTGACCCGTCTCACCTAAACATGGAACTTATACATGAGGGGATGATGGGTACATGAGGTAAAATCATTTGCAAAGGACTCGCCTAATTAGTGGAATCTTACTTTCAAGTTTTTGCAACAGGTTGTGGAGGACCTTACGCTAAGGCACATGAGAGAGCCGCAATCAAACAAGAAACACATTTCTCTCATGTACTTTGCCCAAAGTTGAAATGAACTTTAGTTAGCTCTAAACTACAGCAAATCATTAGCAATCAGAGTTCATCCTTCAATCAGCAACATTTTAACATGTAACTAGCCTGTTCTTTCTACGTCACGGTATAGTGAACAAGTGGTACTCACTGACCACGAGGGACGACAATTATAATCGATTTACACCTGCAGGGTTACCCGAACAACCCGTCACGTACGCCCGTACTCGATGCTGCCTACAACAACCATCACGGACGCTGTATGCAACTACATTTTACCCGTCAGCCAAATATTGAACCGGTCCCATCGTCCCGAGCAAGAGGTCTCTGCACGCGCATCTCAGTGCCGCCAGCCGATTTACACCTCAAGCTCTCAACCTACCCTCTGAACGACGGGCAATGCCTCAATACCTAGCTACCCGAGTTACATCGGTTTCCCGGTTCCCATATAGCCGGTAGGTCTTCGGTACTGTTCTAGCTTGTTCAACAGACCCGCACACGGCTCGGTCCTCAATCGACACAAGCGGAGCTACAGCACACAGGCCCCAAAGTCCTGCTGCCCTTGCCCTCCGCTCGGTCTCATTTTCTTGCCATGTGTTTCATGTGCTATCACTACCCGAGTCGAGTGCCTCTAGCCTATACTCGCGAGTAGTTCCAACTACTCGACTTGTATCGAATCCTACTCTATCATAGCAATGCAGTAGCTAACGGGGTTTGCAATCCTAAACCCAACCCATGGTTTTCTTGGCTATGCAGTTGGGTTTCCAAACAAGACTCTAATGCAAGGAATAAAGTAATCATGTATGTGCTCAAAACAATAAAAATTTAGAAAAAGGTTAATGCAAACCGGAGTTTGCCTTGCTGCTCTTGGTTGTAGGCTAGCTGTTCCTCCGGAGTAACGAAGTCTAGGACTTCGGGTTCCTCCTCGACCTTAGCGACTACATGATAAGAAACATATGTATCAATTTAAATGTGTTTGGATTAAATTTTAAACTTGTGAAGCTTATAAGTCCCACTAGACAGACTTGATGACTGTGAAACTTTTACTGTGGCTTGGTTACAACCTAACTAGAGACTTGGTCAAGTTTTTGTTGCAGCAAAGCTCATTTGAGCCCTCCACAATTAATTATGTCCTTGACCTTAATTGGAACTCTTAGGGTGTTCTAGGGATTTTCATGAAACAAACTATGACTTTCTGAAAACTAGATTTTCAGAGGGTTCTATTGGAGTTGGTCTCACTTAATTTGGAAGTTCCTAACTAAAGATATGAGCTAAACAATTTCAGAGAAAATTCTGAAAATGTTTCTGAACATTTTCTATTTTCTCTGGAACAGTTTCACTAATCACCCCATTAGGTGGATCAAAGGAGCTCAAATGGATCTGAAATTTTTATGGTAGTTCAGGGATATTTTGGTGAACATCCCAGCAAAATTTCAGGATTTTCCTCCAAAGGATTCTCCAGTTAAAATTCCAAACAATTTAAACTTTAAGGAATTAATTCTGGAAAAATAACTACTTTCATGAGGTGAAACTTGATTTGCTGGTAAGTACTCAGAGAGCTGAATCCAGCAAAATTTGGTTCACTCAATTTGGAGCTTTCTAGCCGAAGTTATGAGGATTTGAAGTTTGGAAGAATTCTGAAAATCAGGGAAAAGTTTAAATCTCGCGGGGGCCCGCAAGGACACGTGTCGGGCGCGGCGGAGTCCGGCACACCGGGGCTCACAGAGTATTTGCGCGCCAGCACACCAGATCCCGGCCGCAGCCGGATCCCGATTCAAAATATCGGCCGCTGACAGCTGGGGTCCACCCCTTCGTCAACCTCCCGACGCCCGCGCTCTGCCGCCGAGGAGCCTCGCCGGAGAGCTCGCCGCCGGCTTCTGTACAGCTCCAAACTTCACAATTTTGGCCGCCCCTGCCTACTTTCACTCGGGGAACAGGATTCCGGGGTCAGCTGCTCATGACAATGGCCGGTGCATGGTCGGCGACGAGCCGCCACCTCGGAAAGACTTCGGCCATGTCGGCTGACTACCCTAGCACCTCAACTACTCGAGGAACTAGTCAGGAAGCATCAGTGAACCTCAGAGAAGGTCGACATGAGCTCGAGGCAGCTCGGGGAAGGCCCGAAGCAGGTCCTCACCGTGCGCCCGATGCCTCCCGTTTATTCCGCCATTGGTAAACCTCGAATTACGCCGGGTACAGAGGTTCTCCGGCCAAGGGTTGTGAAGGTAACTTGTGCGTCACCGTGTCTAGCTTGTGTGAGAGCGGATTGAGGCCCTCTAATCCTCTCTAGAGCACGAATTTAACAGAATCGCACCCGAAGGTCGTTCTGCACACAGAAAGGGGAAAACTGGAAATTCGGCGTCGGTGAGCAACCACTCGAGCTGTGGCTCGGGGTAGAGCAGCACCGGTCATCAGCGCGTCCAAGGGTGCCTGGGCTCGGGCGTGACAACGCCCTGGTTGGGCTGTCCACGGGAGCCCGAGGTGCGGCGGTCCTAAGTCGCCGAATTGATCTTGTGGCACAGCCGATATCAATCGGTTTCCATCGAATTCTAGCAGCGGGGAAGACGGGGGAAGGTCTCTAGTACCTTGCTGGGGCTCTGGAGTGGACGGAGGGAGCTGTGATCGGCGTTCTCCGATCGATTCCGAGCTGCGGAAAACTTCGGCCGGCGCTGAGTTCTTGCGGGGAAGAACGGCGATGCCTCGGTCGAGGAGGGGGGGCAGGCGCCTTAAGAAGGCTCTGCACCGCCTCACGCCCGCGCGTGGGCAAGCAGCTGCTGGCGCAGCGGCTGCCCTCGGTGGCGATCGCAGCGGCGGCTCGGCGACCCGAGTGAGAAAAGTCTCAGTCGGTTGATTCTTCTCTGTGGCTGACATGTGGGACCCACCCGGGGTTTTAACCTCTGAAATTCATTCCTAATCACTGTTGTAAACAGTGAGCCCCGAAATAACCCTGGGTATTCAAATTATTCACCCATGAGCCATTTGAATTGAGTAGAATTCAAATTGGGTTTGGTTTGAATGAATTTCAGCACAAGTACAGTTTGAAATTCAAATAAAGTTTGAATTTCCCCCACTTAGCTCATGTCAAGATCAACTCCAAATGGAGTGAAAATTGGTGTGTGAGCTCACAAAAATGTGCTGAGTAAGAATATGCCTCCCACTTTTAAATTCATGGGATAAAAACAGTTTGAATTTGAATATGGTTTCAAACTGCCCTCTCTCTAACTGTACCCAACATGACCTCAAAAAGGTTTGGAATTTGGGTGAAACTTGGCATGGACATCCTTAGCAAAGTGTAGGAGTTTTCATATGTCCAGCCCACCTATATCACATGTGGGAAATACCACTTTTGCAATGTGTGAGTTTGTTCTCTAATGAGCATGTTGATGGTGGTTACTTGCTCTTCATTTGTGTTCATCATCTTTCCTCAAATGAGGTGTGTGGTGTGGTGATGAACACTTCAATTCTTTTGTCAAAAACTGAGGCCCTTACATTCCTTCCCCCTTAAAAGAATCTCGTCCCGAGATTATAAGGTGAAAATGAGAGAGAGGACGGTGGAAAATTACTGGATATGCGACGTGAAAAAGTCGGGGTAGTTAGCGCGAAGAAATTTTTCGCTCTCCCATGTCGCTTCGTCCATGGAGTGATTACTCCATATAACCTTGTAGAACCACAACGTACGGTTGCGTGTGGTTCGGGCCTTTTCATCAATAATCTGCACCGGTTCCTCCCGATAGGTGAGATCCGGTTGCAGTTCCTCAATGTCTTCCAGCTGAACGGTAGTTAATAGCTTGAGACACTTCCTCAGCTAGGCAATGTGAAAGACGTCGTGCACACCGGAAAGTGCTTCCGGTAATTTCAGCCGGTATGCCACTGATCCACATCTTTCGGTAATCTGGAATGGACCAATGATTTCAGCCGGTATGCCACTGATCCACATCTTTCAGCCGGTAATTTCGCCTCATTCCTTATTCGGTCTCTTCTCGTGTGCCCGCACATCCACCGTAGCATGCGCATCTCTGCGATACTCATTTATTAGACATGTTGCCATTTGGTTGGCCAACATTCCGCTCCATAGAGCATCGCGAGTCTGATCACCGTCCTATAGAACTTAACTTTTGGCTTTTGTGGGACTTTCCTATCACATAGGATTCCAGAGGCTTGTCGCCATTTCATCCACCCCACCTTGATCCTGTGGCAAACCTCCTCATCAATATCGCCATTGCTTTGTAACATTGATCCTAAGTATCGGAAAGAGTCCCTTCTAGGTACTATTTGTCCTTGTAGACTAACATTCCCCTCTTTACGACCAACACCACTAAAGTCACACCTCATATACTCGGTTTTGATCCTACTAAGTCTAAACCCTTTGGACTCTAAGGTTTGTCTCCATAACTCTAATTTCTTATCAACACCATCTCTAGTTTCATCTACCAGCACTACATCATCAGCAAAGAGCATGCACCAAGGGATATCCCCTTGTATATCCTTCGACACCTCATCCATCACCAAGGAAAAGATGTATGGGCTCAAAGCTGATCCTTGATGTAGTTCTACCGTGATAAAAAATGCATCAGTCTCACTATCACTTACGTGCACACTTGTTCTAACATTATTGTACATATCCTTGATAAGGGTAATGTATTTTGTTGGCACTTTATGTTTCTCTAGTGTCCACCACATGACTGACCTTAGTATCTTGTCGTACGTCTTCTCCAAGTCGATGAACACCATATGCAAGTCTTTCTGCTCCCTATATCTCTCCATAAGCTGACGAAGCAAGAAAATCGCCTCCATTGTAGACCTCCCAGGCATAAAACCAAATTTGTTTTTAGTGACATTGGTCACTTTCCTGAGGCGGTGTTCAGTCACTCTCTCCCAAAGCGTCATAGTACGACTCATAAGCTTAATACCTCGATAATTAGTACAACTTTGAATATCTCTTTTATTTTTGAAGATAGGTACTAATATACTTTTCCTCCATTCTTCAGGCATCCTGTTTGATTGAAAAATGTGGTTGAATAGCTTTGTGAGCCATACTATTGCCACGTCCCCAAGGCATCTCCACACCTCAATAGGGACATCGTCAGGGCCGAGGGTCTTTCCTCCTTTCATCCTTTTTAAGGCCTCCTTAACCTCAAACTCTTGTATCCTCCGCACGAACCGCTTGTTGGGGTCATCAAAGGAGTCATCCAATTCAACCATAGTGCTCCCATTCCCATCATTGAATAGCCCATTAAAGTAATCACGCCATCTATTCTTAATCTCTTCATCCTTCACTAGAATGCGGCCAGTCTCATCTTTGATGCATTTAACTTGATTGAAATCCCTCATCTTTCTCTTATGGATTTTTACTACATTGTATATGTCCTTTTCACCTTCTTTTGTCTCTAGTCTCTCATATAACTTATCATAGGTATGTCCTCTTGCCTTACTCACAGCCCGCCTTGCATTTTTCTTAGCCTCTTTGTACTTAAGCATGTTGCTTGCGCTTCTATCATTATGTCAACTCTTGTAACACTCCTTCTCCTTAATGGCCTTTTGTACATCCTCATTCCACCACCAAGTGTCTTTATCTACAAGTTTCTTTCCTTTTGTCACACCGAACACCTCACTAGCTACCTTCCTAATGCAAGTTGCCATCTTCACCCACATACTATTTGCATCTCCATTTTCTGCCCAGGGTCCTTCTTTGATCACCATATTTTTAAAGGATTCTTGTGATTCTCCTTTTAACTTCCACCACTTTGTTCTTTTGATTTTGACACCTTTGTCCTGCAAAGAACATGTATGGAAGCGAAAGTCAACTACCACAAGCTTATGTTGTGTCACAACACACTCCCCGGGATCACCTTACAATCTAGACACTCTCGTCTATCCTTTCTCCTAGTGAGGACAAAGTCAATCTGGCTAGAGTGTTGGGCACTACTAAAGGTCACTAGGTGAGATTGTCTCTTCCTAAAAAGGGTGTTAGCTACCAACAGATCATAGGCTACGACAAAGTCTAGGATGTCCTTACCCTCTTGATTTCTATCACCGCATCCAAAGCCTCAATGTACTCCCTCAAATCCTAGGTTAGTTGCACCCACGTGACCATTGAGATCTCCCCCTACGAGGAGTTTCTCGGTTATCGGTACACTACTAACCATATCCTATAAGTCCTCCCAAAATTGCCTCTTAGCACTCATGTTGAGCCCAACTTGTGGTGCATAAGCACTAATGACGTTTAAGACAATGTCCCCAATTACTATTGTCGAAGTGTTCGGTCGACACTTCCCCCGGGCCTACACTGGGCAGCCCGCGGAGGTTCTTTTTTCGGTGGGGCTAGTCCCTTGCGGAGAGCTTGCGCGGATGGACGAGTTAGTAAGAGCTTGACGCGGTGAGTTTTACGTGGTTCAGGCCGCCGGAGCGTAAAACCCTACGTCCACGGCGAGCTATGGAGCTCGCTGTATTGCTTGCTGCTCAGGGCCGGAGTCCTGAGCTTGGGGGTGAGTTACAGCTCGGGAGTGTATGGCTAGCGTATGAGTTGCAAAGTGCGAACCCTTGCTATCGTCGCCTACCCGAGTCTTTTATAGTCCAAGACTCGGGTGGCTTACAAGGGGGCCCGGGACCCGACAGGTGGTCCCGGGGAGATTGTCTATCATCTACCGTATCTGCAGTTATGCCGGTAGTTGTCTCTGGCGAAGGCTTCTGAGTCTCCGTCTTGCAGCCCTGCCCATGCCGCATGCTAGTCGTAGTGGTTGATGACGGCGCGGGCGGCATGGGATGTCTTGTCGCTGCGTTTATTGGCTGGCAGGCTCTGACATTGCGCGCCAGTCTGTGATGCGACTGGGCGCAACGGCACCTGACAGAGGCGTGCTCCGCGTCTCCGCGTCTTGGGAAGACGCGGGCCTTGAATTCCTTGTACAGGCAAGGTATGGGGCGTCTTTACGCCCGCTGCCTATCGCTCGGGGGCAGGCAGCACCGTTCTGCTGGCCACGTGGCGGGCTCGGAGCCCTTCTTAGAGGAGAGGAGGGTCCGGCCCCGTGGGGCACGTGGAGCCTTCGGACCTCTCCCCGCGGAGGGGGAGGTTCGGCTTCTGTCGGCCACGTGGCGGGCCCGGAGCTCCTCTCTGAGGAGAGGGAGGTCCAGCCCCGCCGGATACGTGGCACCTTCGGACCTCTCTCCCGCGGAGGGGGAGGTCCGGCCTCTGTATGCCACGTGGCGGGCCCGGGGCTCTCCTCTGAGGAGAGGTAGGTCCGGCCCCGCCGGACGCGTGGCGCCTTCGGAGCTCTCCCTGCGGAGAAGGGTGAGTTCCTTAGGCATTTTCCCCTGTGCGCGGGGGTACCCCATATCGCGGGTACCGACAGTGGCCCCCGGGCTCACCTCGGGGGAGGTAATCGAGCCCGAGGTGAGGCCTTCTCCTACCCGCGCACTTTCTTGTCTTGAGTACTCCCTGTGCTGGCAGGGTCTTGACGGCTTCGGAGTTCAGCCTCTTAGGAGAGGGTGAAGCGTGGCATCGGAGCTCGGCCCGGATGCTGGGGCGGAGGTCCGGGAGTCATCGGAGCTCAGGTCCACGAAGGGCGTGAGGTCCGGCATCAGGACTCGCCTCTGAAAGGAGGGCGAGGGCTGGCATCGGAGCTTGGCCCAGCTGTGGGGGCGGAGGTCCGGAAGTCATCGGAACTCAGGCCAGCGAAGGGCGTGAGGTCCGGTATCAGCGCTCGCCTCTGAAAGGAGGGCGAGGGCTGGCCTCGGAGCTCGGCCTGGCTGTGGAGGCAGAGTCCGGAAGTCATCGGAGCTTAGGCCAGCGAAGGGCGTGAGGTCCAGCATCAACGCTCGCTTCTGAAAGGAGGGCGAGGGCTGGCCTCGGAGCTCGGCCCAGCTGTGGGGGCGGAGTCCGGAAGTCATCGGAGCTCAGGCCAGCGAAGGGCGTGAGGTCCGGAGGTCATCGGAGCTCAAGCCAGCGAAGGGCGTGAGGTCCGGCATCAGCGCTCGCCTCTGAAAGGAGGGCGAGGGCTGGCCTCGGAGCTCGGCCTGGCTGTGGAGGCGGAGTCCGGAAGTCATCGGAGTTCAGGCCAGCGAAGGGCGTGAGGTCCGGCATCAACGCTCGCTTCTGAAAGGAGGGCGAGGGTTGGCCTCGGAGCTCGGCCCAGCTGTGGGGGCGGAGTTCGGAAGTCATCGGAGCTCAGGCCAGCGAAGGGCGTGAGGTCAAGAGGTCATCGGAGCTCAGGCCAGCGAAGGGCGTGAGGTCCGGCATCAGCGCTCGCCTCTGAAAGGAGGGCTAGGGCTGGCCTCGGAGCTCGGCCTGGCTGTGGCGGCGGAGTCCGGAAGTCATCGGAGCTCAGGCCAGCGAAGGGCGTGAGGTCCGGCATCAGCGCTTGCCTCTGAAAGGAGGGCGAGGGCTGGCCTCGGAGCTCGGCCTGGCTGTGGAGGCGGAGTCCGGAAGTCATCGGAGCTCAGGCTAGCGAAGGGCGTGAGGTCCGGCATCAGCGCTCGCCTCTGATAGGAGGGCGAGGGCTGGCCTCGGAGCTCGGCCCAGCTGTGGGGGCGAAGGTCCGGAGCTGCTCAGTGGTCCCCCCTTTCCTGTCCCTTAGTCTCATTTGGCTTACTGTCCCTGGCCGGAATGCGGGGCTTGGGTAATCCAGTGCACTTGGTCCCGGAGGTCTGGCCCCAGCCCCAGTCAGGGTGTAACCGTCCGGCCCCCTGGTACTCAGACCGTAGCGCCGGGAGGCAGAGTGCACATGCTTTGGGTGCAAGACCGGGCAAAGCAAGGCTCCTGACCCCCCGGTTTAGCGTAGGTCTTTTCTCGGAGGAGACCAACTGGCGGTACAGTACCCTTATAGGGGGAGATCCAAAAGGCCACCGGGCCTCTGGCAGGTACCCCAAGCACTACCGCCTTCGGCAGGACGGCAAATATCGACTATGCATGAGAGCCGGAAAGAGGAGCCGAGTGTACAATGGACGCACACTGTCTAGAGCGTGGGGAGGTGTTCATATAAATTAATGTGTAATTTAAATAAACACCTAAGTAAGCATGGTGAACTTACTGGGTAGCGTCGGAGCGCCTGTCTTCACGCAGAGCGGGTCATGCATGGCTTCGTCGTACGCCGGACACGGGGGGACCCCCATGGCTATATCAGGGGGAAGCATGGCTTCGGCCCCGCATACCATGTGGAAGGGTAGTTCCCGTGACCCGGCCCTGGGAAGTCCGGCTGGCCCTCGACATGGAGGAGCCGGTATCCCCCGACGGCTTTGGGTGCGCGTCTGCACCGGTTGTGTGGGTCTGCTTGGCGTGGACCTGGCACGCGTTGCATCCCTAACCGGTTTGACGGCGTCCAGGTGGCTCTCGGTCAGTAGGAGCCATGCCGGGTGGCTTAACCGACCAACGTGCGGGACGATGAGCGTTCCCAGCACTCGCCTCCTTGGACTACTGCGAGCTAATTGCAGCCTTCCTCCTGGGTTATGCACCGCAATAGGATGTCGTGGCGCCACGCCAGTAAAGATACCAGCGCGTAACACTTAGCCATCCGCACCACCCGTTCAGCGGATGCACGTTCATCAGGAAGGATGTCCTTCAAGGAGTCCCGGACCTCCGTGGTCCATGCATCGGGACTACTTAAGCTTCTGGATCTTGAGCGCTGGGTTGCACGGAGTCCCCAGTGACTCTTACGATCCTTTGGCGGCATACAGGGCCGCCGGGACTGCCTAGCTTCAAGGCACCGGTTCAGCCCCCTTCGCCCGGCTCGGCAGGCCGGGCTGTGGACCGCAGCAACGTCCTCTCGAAGACTCCTTCGTGCGCAGGGGCTCTGCTGGAGGCTTTCGTTGAGAGGTCGTCAGCTGCGGCCGTGCCAGCGCGCGGTACATGGCGCAGGTCCAAGGCGAGGAAGTCTTTCTCCAACATCCGCATGTGGAGCAGATAAGCAGCTAGCTGTGGGTCATTGCAGGGGCATTCACCCTTAACTTGCTTGATAACTAGCGGGGAGTCGCCCTGCGCCAACAACTGGCGAGCGCCCAGAGACAGGACTGTCTTTTAGGCCAAAGATGAGTGCTTCATACTCTGCCAAGTTGTTGGTTGCCTTGGAATTGAGACGCACCATGTACCCAGACTGCTCCCCCGATGGCATGAGGAGCAGTACGCCAGCACCGGCCCCCTGCTTTGGCGAGGAGTCGTCGAAGAAGAGCGTCCAGTGAAGACCGGAGCTCGGTACTTTGGTTCACCATCTTCGCGGCACCCTGGGTCAACCTTCGTTGGCGTCCACTCAGCCACGAAGTCAGCCAGTGATTGGCTCTTGGCTGTCTGACGTGGTCGGGAGCTCAGCTTGAACTCCGCCGTCTTCGGGCTGTCTTCTAGCTTCGGAAGCTGGCAGTGAGTGCCAACTCCGCCCTCCGGCTGCTCTTGCGCACTTGTCCGCCAGGCTGAAGATCTCGGAGGCATCGCAGACCTCTCTGGTTGCAAGCCTCTCAAGCATCTTCTCGTCCCGGACATTGTCGAAGTGCCGCCACCACAGAGGCACTTTGAATATGCGGAATGGTGTTGCGTACCTGGGAGAACTGCTGGATGAAGGAGCGCAGCGACTCCCCAGGTTGTTGTTTGATGGCGTGGAGGTCAGGCTCCGTGCCGGGACGGGTGTAGGAGCTGCCGAAGTTGGCGATGAACTGCCGGCAGAGCTCTCCCTAGGAAGTTATGGAACCCTGAGGGAGGTTCATTAGCCAAGACCGGGCTGGGCCGGTCAAGGCGACGGGGAAGTAGTTTGGCCATGACGGCCTCATCCCCTCCTGCGGCAAGCACGGCGGTGGAGTAGATCTAGAGGAACCCCGCCGGGTTGACGTTGCCGTCGTACTTCTCGGGCAGGTGCGGCCGAAACTTGCGCGGCCACCTCGCGAAGCGGAGGTGGGGCTCCAGGGTCGTACATCCTGCCCCTGTTGCTGCAGGCGTTGGTGCCGCGAACGCTTGGTTTGCCGCCGGCACAGTGTACCCCGGTATGGACAAGGCTGCGCCATAGACCGGGGGCGCCGTTTGCAGGACATATGGCTGTGGCATATGCTGCGCGGCGTATGTCTGGGGCAGAGTTCGCGTGGCGAAAGTCTGCGCCTCAGGCAGGGTTGAGGCAGTCGTCATGCTGACGGCGGCCTCTTGGCTGCGACGCCTTTCTCGTCGCCGCTTGAGGAACACTCGGGCGTGTTGGCCCAGGTGGCATCGTTCCAGCTCAGTCCTCAGGTCCGTCGACGGAAGTCTGGTGGAGCTGGAGTCCGCCGTCTGCTCGCCAACCATTGGCGTGCGCATCAGCGACACAGCCGGTTGGCCGGAGCGTCGTCCCCGCCGAAGTCGAGGGTTTGCGGAGGCGACGACGAGACGGTCTATCTCGTGAATCCACTGCTGGGTCGCTGCCTGAGGCGCATCCCCAACAGGCGGATTGTGCGGTAGCGCTCTTGCTGCGGCTGGCGCACCCCCGCCGGGTATGCCCAGCGCTACTGAAGACCTGACGCTGGTTGGAGCCTGCATTGCCGGAGTCGGCGTTGCCGGAGTCGGCTGCTGGCTACCAGCTTGTGCCGACACACTCCGTCCTGAGTGTGTCGACATGTATTCCCCACTGGTCACGGTTCGCCGTGAACGCGGAGGGGGAGAGTTTGCCGCTGAGGGAAGCTTGGTCATCTTCGTCGGCGGAAACTCGTCGCGCAAGAGGAAAAGCCCCCTACCTGGCGCGCCAAATGTCGAAGTGTTCGGTCGGCACTTCCCCCGGGCCTGCACTGGGCAGCCCGCGGAGGTTCTTTTTTCGGTGGGGCTAGTCCCTTGCGGAGAGCTTGCGCGGATGGACGAGTTAGTAAGAGCTTGACGCGGTGAGTTTTACGTGGTTCAGGACGCCGGAGCGTAAAACCCTACGTCCACGGCGAGCTATGGAGCTCGCTGTATTGCTTGCTGCTCAGGGCCGGAGTCCTGAGCTTGGGGGTGAGTTACAGCTCGGGAGTGTATGGCTAGCGTATGAGTTGCTGAGTGCGAACCCTTGCTATCGTCGCCTACCCGAGTCTTTTATAGTCCAAGACTCGGGTGGCTTACAAGGGGGCCCGGGACCTGACAGGTGGTCCCGGAGAGATTGTCTATCATCTACCGTATCTGCAGTTATGCCGGTAGTTGTCTCTGGCGAAGGCTTCTGAGTCTCCGTCTTGCAGCCCTGCCCATGCCGCATGCTAGTCGTAGTGGTTGATGACGGCGCGGGCGGCATGGGATGTCTTGTCGCTGCGTTTATTGGTTGGCAGGCTCTGACATTGCGCGCCAGTCTGTGATGCGACTGGGCGCAACGGCACCTGACAGAGGCGTGCTCCGCGTCTCCGCGTCTTGGGAAGACGCGGGCCTTGAATTCCTTGTACGGGCAAGGTATGGGGCGTCTTTACGCCCGCTGCCTATCGCTCGGGGGCAGGCAGCGCCGTTCTGCTGGCCACGTGGCGGGCTCGGAGCCCTTCTCAGAGGAGAGGAGGGTCCGGCCCCGCGGGGCACGTGGAGCCTTCGGACCTCTCCCCGCGGAGGGGGAGGTTCGGCTTCTGTCGGCCACGTGGCGGACCCGGAGCTCCTCTCTGAGGAGAGGGAGGTCCAGCCCCGCCGGATACGTGGCACCTTCGGACCTCTCTCCCGCGGAGGGGGAGGTCCAGCCTCTGTATGCGACGTGGCGGGCCCGGAGCTCTCCTCTGAGGAGAGGGAGGTCCGGCCCCGCCGGACGCGTGGCGCCTTCGGAGCTCTCCCTGCGGAGAAGGGCGAGTTCCTTAGGCATTTTCCCCTGTGCGCGGGGGTACCCCATATCGCGGGTACCGACAACTATCTTGATTAAGATGGTCCTATCCCCTCGTCTTCGAACATCCACTACTCCATCCTTAAGACTCTTATCTATTAGAACACCTAAGCCATTCCTAGTCCCAGCCGATCCAGAATATCAAAGCTTGAAACCGGTATTCTCGACTTCTCTCGCCTTTTGACCCGCCCATCTAGTCTCTTGTACACAAAGGATATTTACTCGTCTCCTAATGGTAACATCTACTAACTCACGTAGCTTCCCCGTCAAGGATCCTACATTCCAACTACCCACCCGAAATCTATGTTCCTCGGCTAGCTTCCTTACGCTTTGCACCCGTCGAGTAAGATGCAAAGACTCTTGCTCAGTTATCACTACATCCGGGCGATGATGTAGCGCGCCACTAAGGTGGTGGCGATCCGGCCCTTGCTCATTTAACACTATATCCGGATTCCTATATGGCGCGCCACTAAGGCGGTGGCGACCCGTCCCTTGCCCACTTAACACCATACCCGAGTTCCGATATGGCGCGTCGCTAAGAGGGTTACGTCCCAACGAATTTCTATTGGGTTTCATTTCCATGAGAATGGCTAAATGTAGTTGTTGACTCCCAAGCCTATCTAAATAGAAACAAAAAGGAAAATTTCACAAGGTGGTGAATCGAACCAATCTAAATAGTTTAGAGGAGTAAATTAGACTAAAATTTTGTTTAGTGGTTAATTGGACAACGAAGATACTTGAAGATAGTAAAATGAACTTTTTCCTCTAATAAATAGTTAAATACATAGTTCATACATCATACTTCAGGGAACATCTAGAATGCAAACAGACATTTGGTGCAATCGTGCAGAAATTCCTTCTAAACCACACGATCTACATCCTGCGGTGAGTGTATTTTTACACTTAAACCCTCCCACCTACACACTTCAATTCTTTCAACTTATATTGCCAGGTGGAAGGGTTTAAGTGTAAAAATACACTCACCGCAGGATGTAGATCGTGTGGTTTAGAAGGGATTTTTGCACGATTGCACCAAATGACTGTTTACATTCTAGTCGTTCCCCATACTTCATAGTCACATAGGCGCATAAACAAAACAGCACAAATTGAGAAACATGACAACAGAGTTCTACAACAATGAGTGTCTGTTCACGCGAAATAAATCTATGAAATAACCTGATGCAATATTTTAAATATTTTTATGGTTATTACTGCACTCTAGTTTATTAATGTTTTATAACTATAGCTGTATGATCTCTTTGTACCAGAAGAACATTAAGATTGTTTAACTTTTTACATGTGCGACATTATATGTTCTTTATCAAAGTATTATCGCGTTTTAAAGGTTAATATGTTTTACAGAAAACGAGTTTGCAAAAGATATGAAAAATGTTGTTTTAGCAGTTTTGTGTGTCTTTAACAACTTAATGCACTACATTGTTTTGGTATAATACTTGTTGGATATTTTAGATGGAAAAACAACAAAGGTTGTGGCAAAGTGAGATGCATTTGCTGCCAAGGTCTTCAATGAAATTCGCATGAAAGAATTACTGAGCTACTGGCCCACAATCGTCCGCAACAATGCTTGAATAGTGTGAGATATGCAAATCTCTTCAGGAAATTTCAGGCCATACAATGGAAGCCAAATGAAAAACAGGTGGGATGCATTAAAAAAATAATCAATGGAGGACTTTGAACATGAGAGCTACTGTATTGGGGGAGATGGAAAGAGATCCTGCAGCTGGGTGTATCGTGACGGATGATGTTACGTGTCAAGAGTAAAATAACGTGAGTATACATCGAGGTTGTCATTCTTGAGTATATATGCAAGTTAATTGTTGTCTTGTTCCAAACACATTGGAGTAACCAATGTGTTGGTGTATTTACAGGCTATGCCAGATTGTATATCCTTTGAAGATGTACCGCTTCGAGATGAAGATTAAATGCAGATTATGTTCAACGCTGTACAAATGAAATTTTATTCATTCCTTCAAGTGGTGCTAGTGCTGGAGCTAGTCAAATTGATGGTGATGGTGAGGACGGGGAAGGTGACTGAAATGGGAAACCCATTTCAGAAAAAGGGTCATCTCCATATTCTCTCAAGGGAAAGAATAATAAGACAATTAAGATCAGTATATGAATCGTTTAGTAGAAGAATATGAGAAAAAGGTTGCAGGCAGTAATAATTCAACCATCTTAAAAGTTGTTGATAGTGTTAAAGAAGAGATTGATAAAATGTTGGACCATGCATGTCATTAAGGATGAGGATTAAGAAGGCAATGACAAAAATCAGTATGCACACAACTTGTAAAGAAAGTTTGTTATGTTTTTATTACTTTCGAGACGTCAAATGAGAGGTTAAATTAGCTTACAGCAAGAGGCATTAGTATTGTTGGTGTTTATGAGTTCTCTGTGTCAGATATTTTATCATATGTTTAATATTTGATGACATTTTATCATTGTTCTATTGTTCATTGGTCGCACGCGAGTAGCCCGTGTCTGAGGCGGGGACCTCTCCCGAGTACTGACGTTCTCGTGTCTGATTAGGCTTGAAATCCTTAAACCGAGCACAGCAGCGTTTGGTCCATATCTCACTTATGGTGGCTGACGCCCTGCGCTTTCGATGGAATTCCTCATCAATCCTTCACTTTCAGTTGGCCTTGCAAGAATCTACTTTGGATAGGGTCTTAACGTATTGGAAATTCTATGCTGCTACACCATTTGCTATAGCATCTTGTTGAGAAATTTTTTCTCTTTTGCAAAAAAAAAAGAGAGCTCTTTTGCTACACCATTAGTTATTTTTGTCAAAAGACCCGAAACACTTTATGTTTCCGCATATTTAATAAGAAGGTGTTTTCATATTAAGTGAAACTAGTCTAAACCGTATTACGACACCACGGATGAAACATACTCGTCGGGTTTCTAAAGATTAAAACTAAGAACAGCCACCAAGAGATCCACAACTCCCTTAGTTCACCCTGCTTATATCTACACCATTAGATATAGCATCTTGCTCAGAACAGCCTATGTCCCTCATTTCACGGTGCTTATTGCTTATGGACTTCCTAAGGAAACTCATTGTTCTCCTGTTACAGGCCTGGTGAACAATTAGCCTACTATTCATCAATATAGCCAGGGAACACCAACCTAGAAAAATGTCTCAATTAATTGTTAGCGGAATTATGCAGGACTCAAGTGACAAGTGACGAGATACCTTCACAAATCATGAAGTACTTGCTCCTAATTAACCCCTCCTTATGTGAGATCATACTCGACCTCCGTCATGTCCGTCGGATCGTCACCCTGACCCTGACCAGAATAAGCTTCTATAGCAATCTTCCTGCTTCTCCGAATTTTTTCTGGCTTTTATTCTAGTTTCTCTACATACATATACATACAGGGAAATAGAGCAACAAAGACTGGTAAGGTGGCTAATAAAATGCAGCGCGGCCCAGAACTCGATCCAGCGCGGGGCCTTGCCGGTGACGGAGTCCAGGCTCCGGCGGGCCGTCCACGTCCACGGCTGCGCGGAGGAAGTCGGCGATGTTGGCGCCGGTGAACGTGATGCGGGAGTCAGAGACGTGGAACACCTGGATGCCGGAAAGGCAGGGCGTCGTCTGCAACAAATGGTGAGAGAGCAGAGCGTTGACATGCGGACTGCAGTGGTGGCTTTGTACGTTAGGCTATCCACACTTATATTTTAAAATTTTACTTTAAACAAATATTTTTTAGCTTTTTTATATAGAGATTTTTTATTTCTATCATGGTATAACATACTCATCGTACTCACTAAATATACTCTAAATCAACTATCACTCGTTTTTTTCTTTCCATTCTTTTTCTTTATTTTTTCTTTCATGTTTCCCCTTTTCTTTTCCTTTTATTTTCTTTCCTTTTCCTCTCTCTTATTTCCTTTTATTTTCTTTCCTTTCTTCTCTATTATTTTCCTTCTATTTTGTTTCCCTTTCTCTTTCTATTTTCTCTCTTTTATCCTTTTAATTCCTTTCTATTTCCCTCTCTTATTTCCTTATATTTTCTTTCCTTTTTATTTTCCTTCTATTTTTCCTTTCTTTTGCTTTTTCCTCTCTTTATTTCCTTCCCCCTATTTTCCTTTTCTTCCCGAACCTTCTTGCTTCTTCGTTTATCTTCCACTCGCTCCTAATCATTTCCACTTGCATCGTCTTCTCTTCCATTTGTCTCCTCGCATCCGCCGTTGCCCTACCACAGGCGTCCGCGCCCGCCACCGCCCTCCGTCACACGCCAGAGATCGCGATAGCATGTAGATGGAGAGCCCTAGCTCGGAAGACTGCCTCCCATTTCTCACATGACCATGTTCGCCACCACTGCGCCACTAAAGCGGTTGGCGCCCATACCCCTTTAGGCGTCGGTGCCAGCAAGGAGCTCAACAGTGATGGGAGCCTCACAAAGCTAGAGATCATAACCTTGTTTCGAGTGGTGGCCCTCTGCCCTGTCGCAAGGGGCGAGATCCACGCCCCCATCACCGTCATGGACGTCGACAGTAGAGACATGGTAGAGTTAGATGAATTGGCGTCCTCCCTGGTCCTGCTGCTTGGTCCGTGCCGCCCCGCCGTCGCAGTCGACCACGCGCAGCTTGCTGAGACGTTTCTCGCCTTCGATTTCGATAGGAAGGGGTTCATCTCCATCGCCGTCCCATGCCTCTTCACCGCTCACCACCTCACCTCCTTCCGCGTAGGGCTGATAAAGGGCATAAAAAATAAACTAATAATGTGAAAGACTGGATCGGATTAGGATCAGACCAAATTTATTTTTATTTTTGAACTAATATTTAATAAGGACCGAAATAAATTGTGAAATGGCCCGTGAGCCGAGACCAATTACCACCCCTACGCGCGCACGGAAGGCAACGGTCATGCTCATCCCACATCGATTTCGTGCAGGCATGTGATTGTAGCATGCGTCAATTTGGCGTTACTCGTCCCAGACACTGGTGTATTTTTAGGAGCAGAGATGGATGCTTCCACACCCTATATTGCATGCTTGTGCGGTGTGGTTATACTAGAGCTCAAGTTGCATGCCTTCCAATGAGGTTGGCAAAATCTTTCATCTAGCACTTACTTGAAACGCTACTAACACAAGAAAACAAGCATGGTTCATATTTTAGTTGGGCAAGGAAATTCTGAATTGTAGCAACAATGAAATTTTAGTTACCATGTGATTGCTAGCAATGTAGCTAATCATGAACAATGTTGTATTAAGGGTGCATTTGTCAAAAAGAAACATTTCAGTTGTTAGGTCGAATTAGTTGAAACGGTATAAAACAACAAAAATGTAAAATCGATAAAAATGATTTACATTTTTTACCAACGAACATGAAGAGACCGCTGCCGGAAGAGTGTTCCACACCTTGAAATGTTTCATATTATTATATCTTTCCTTCAGTTTTACTATTGTTTACCGTGATTTATCACCGCCCCTCAAACCATGCAACTCGTAACCACCATGGCACAACAAGAATTTATACGTACATATGAACGATGACATATTTTACACAGACACTTACAAATAATGTAAATTTTAATAGTTTATTTTAATACTTCTCTCTATACTAAAATTAAAATAAGAAAATTAGCCAAACGGTTTCTAAAGTGATTTTGTTTCAAGTGAAAAAATATGTCTATATTAAAACTGAAATATTTTTAATCTCGGAAAATAAAAAACCACACCAAACAGGGCCTAAGTACAGTTAGCCCAAACCATTGCGGCTCAAGTAACATTCGTAAGAGCTTATAACAAAAATAACCGTATACGACACCGGTGAATATGTTACAACAAAAATAACACTGAATTAATTGGATTATGAACACATTCCACAATATATGTGCCCCCATTATGGGAACTTCAGGCCGTCCAGGCCAGTCCAAAAATAATATAGTGCCAATAATTGTTCTTATAGGACACCCTTGACATAAAAAATCAAGGCATATAACACAGTATTGCTTCAGTTGTTTTAATTAACACCGCAATTACACACTTTTCTTTTCTCTATGCAAAAAGGAAACCAAAAGCATACAACTGGCATAGGTTATAATCACCAATTAAACAAGGGACGAGACAGACATATACGGAGCAAAAATATGTTTTGCATGTATCTACGGAAAGCTTGAGCAGCTCCCACCTAAAACATGCTGTGAAAAGAATCTCTGCTCTAGCCTGATGGGGCACGGCCACTTGTTGCTGATGATTTTGCGACGTAAATCTGCTTCATCCTGCCAGTGCCAGAGTTCTTGTCAGAACCTGAATTCTGATTCCTGCCCAGGTATCCTTGCCGTTGTTGACACTTGTTGCCAGTACCATTCTTTTGAGTCACACGGGCCCTTCGATCCTCACTATTAACTGGGCGTTGGTACTGTTGATCTGATGATGAGGGGGACCATTGGGTCTTAGAGTTGGAGGGCCTGTTGGCGACCTGGCTTCCTTTGGGGTTGCAAGCACTTGTAGCGTTCCCAGGGTTGACATTTGATGGAATCATCTTAACCACAACTTTGGCAGTGGTTGAGACTTCATTGCTGATTACATCGTTCTGCCCAAACGAAGGCTGAACAGTTTGAGTGCTTGAACTACTGGAGGCTGGCTGTTCAATAAGACCTAATTCATTTGTAAGCTGAGAGGCAGCTGCATTTGGGAAGGTTTTGTTGCCACCTGATGGTGCAGCAGAAGCAGAGGGCTCCTGAAAGTGGTTATTTGTACTTGCCTTGTCTACTGGCACATTATGAACAAACTGTTGTGCAGCTGGACCCTCTACTGGATTCTGCTGTATCGACACTGATAATGGAACAGAGTGTAGGGGCGCTACAGGCATATGCGGCCAACAAGGTTGCACCTGTATGTCAGTAGATGACTGGAAAATAAAGAGAAGTTACTTACTGCACAATTGGAGAAGAGACAGACGACAACAACAACAAAGCCTTTGTCCCAAGCATGTTGGGGTAGGCTAGACATGAAACCCAACAATTGGAGAAGAGAATGTTGTGGGAAAATATGCAAGCGCTTCTAACTTTGTTTATCTAATGAACAAGAGCATGATTTTCATTTTCACATTTATAAACATCGTTCATCCTATAAATGACTAACTGGCAAAAATAGCATAATTCAAAGTTTGCTGCCATGCTTTTCTTGTCATAAAAAACAAACTTCCATACTGCTTCATAGGAGATTCACAATGATGAACTCTTTCGAATTCAATGTATTCACCCTAAAACTCTACATTATATCCCTGACCAACAACAGAAATTAGATATGAAGAATTTTCATAATCAAATAAATAAACATCTAGTAAGAATCATGAGCTAGTAATTCAGTTGTCTCAACACATATCTATGACTGCTATCCATACCTGGAACGGAGCAATGTCAAACATTGTCAATGAGGACGGGATTGGCATGATAGAAGTTGGACATAGATGCTGCACTGGAGTAGGGACACCGGAAGAGCTCACTTGGCCAGACACCGTATTTTGGCTGCTTGGATCACTCTGGCTTACAGCAACAACCGAAGGCCCTTGGCTTTGCTTCCAATCAGGCTGCTTATCACCAGGAATATAAGTGGTTCCCATGAAACCAAGTCCCATTTGACCAAACTGTCCAACCGGTGCAAAGTGGTTATATACTACCATATGTGGAGGACCTTGAATGCCAGGGATTCCTCCTGGACTAATAAACGGACCAGCAAACCCAGTTGGAGGTCGATAGTATGGGTCGACCGCGGAATGGCATTGTGGCCAAGCTCTCAGTGGCGCTGAAGGCAATACATTGCTTCTTTGTGGATGCTGACCCTGAGCGCCAGCAGACTCATCACTAGGTCCAAATGCGAATATGTGCCCTCCTAGCATAGAATTCATCTCAAAGCAGGAAAAGTGAGACGGCCGTGAAGCAGGAAACTGAGAAAGCATTGGACCTGATGCCTGTGGACTGGCTGAAGGAGGCCACAGAGACATCAAGGGAGTATCTACGGATAAGTCTGCTGGAAGAACAACTGTGAGAGGCTCTTTGGTGGATGATTGACCAGCTTGAGCTGTTACTGCCCCTGCTTCAGAATTGTCCATAAACTCTATGAATATAGCTGCATAAAAGAGGGTAGTGACAAATAATCCACAATATGGATATCATACCTCCTGGTGTTAATGCACTGAGATCCTTGCTGCTAAAGCTCTTGTTGTCTGGAGCAGACGATGTGGTTGCATCAGTGGGAGATCCTTCATCAGTACTAATAGCAGCCACAGCCACAGCAGAAGCAGCTGCTTCAGCCTCTGCTTCAGCATCCTCTGCATTTGGACATGATCTGTTAGAAGTAGCCTTCTCCTTCTCAAAGAAAACATCATTACCACTCTTATCAGGCCTAGATGAACCTGGAGCTCCAAGCCCAGTTGAAACAGTTTGGCTGACCGGAGGTAGTACAGTTGACGAGGTAACCGCCCCTGAGCATTGTTGTTGTTCATTGATAAGTCAAGATGTGGTAAACATCTTGTAGTAGAAATGAGAAGTGCTTACCAAACTGCATGTTTTCCCCAGCCAGAAGGAAGTTGATAGGGCTAGCTGATGAAGGGAATGTATGTCCTGTTGTTACTGTGGGAGACAAAGCACAGAATGCAGAACCAGTCTGCTGTTCAAATTTTGCTGGTCTCATAGCTTCTTCAAGTTGAGTTTGGGTTAATGGCATAACCTAACATGTGCAGTAGTTGCAAGACGTTACAGACAACAGAAGTATAAGATAAACAAAGTTTAGTGACTAGATATGCGAGACTACGGGTAAACAACTGTACTTGCTGCCTGAAAATAAAAAATAAACAACAGGACTTGACATATGCATTTTGTTAGGAAATGTGGTCTGCCTTCACAATATTGCAGAGACACATGATCATTTTGATCGTAGGGACTGAATTGGCTGCAGTTTACACTAAGATCTACTCAAAGTTTATACTATAATAACAAATCAACATGATTAATTAAAAGTGTAACTAATTAATTAGTCTAAGATTTCAGCATTTTCACCAGCATTCTTATCAAAATGTTAATTTTGAAAAAGCGAAACAAAAAAAGGAAGAAGAACAAGAAGACTTTTATCCGGCGATAGAATTTCTAAATAACATAGAAATAGCATTGTAGTCCTGTAAGCTAATTATCACACTGCTGGTTTTTGTGCATAGGGAATGAATATTACATACTACTTATTTCCTAATAAAAATAAACAACAAGCATAGCCTAGTCCACAGGTAATTTTGAATAGAAGGTTCTCGAAAGACGAACTGCTTTACAATGAGCTATGATTACCAAAAAAAGGGCATACCCAGTGCTGAAAGCTCCCACACGTTGTGGGGTCTGGGGAAGGGAAATTCTAGGCAGCCTTCCCCTTGCTTATTTTGCAAGGAGGCTGATTCGAACCCAGGACCTCCAGGACACAAGTGGAGAGACTCTACCACTGCGCCAGGCCTGCCCTTCAATGAGCTATGATTACCATCCATAACAAATCTGATCTGAATAAAAAATACTAACAATTCCCCCGTTGGGAACATAAAACCTTTGAGAAAGGCAATCTACCTGCTGGTTTATCTGTGAATTGTCCCAGGAAACCATGTTAATTGGAGTATTAACAGATGTTCCTCTATTGTTGTCTTCAGATAAGCCTGTCGAGAGCTTTGTAGAAGTTATCATATCTGAGGATACCTGACCACAGTTAGGCCTGTAAAAAAAAGGTTTTTTAATTAAATCCTCAATAGGATTCTTCATTAATAAATAGCATGAGCAAAATTAGGATACATACTGCTTGACATAGTAGTTTGTATGAGTTTCTGTATTGGTTGAAGGTGGTCCTATGGGGTTCATAGAAGCCACGTCACCCTTCAGCGAAACTGATGGTTCAACAGAGTCAGCAACTCTTCCTTCTACTCGCATGGCAGGATCCAACGAAACTTTCCTAGCAATTTCTCCATTCAAAGAAGCTACTCGCTTATTCACACTTGAAACACCCAAATTTTGTAGAGAAACTTGATGCTGTTTGCGGGTAGTCTGATTCAATCACCATCAAATAGTTAAGTAACTAAATGATGACAAAAACAAATAAGATACAAAATTTAAGCACATGCAACATGTTTTCTACAAACCTTTGCCATCCTCATTTTTGATCTATTCTCTTTCTCCCTCAGCTCCCTCCTGACACTCATGATCTGTTTCTTGGACCTTACTTCAATGAAGCCATCTGCATCAACAGGAGCTTCAATGTCTTGCTTCTTAACAACACAAACAGTTCCAGCTTGCAATGAGGTCGCATCTCCTTCGGTGATGGCATCTGTTTTAGATTTCTTGTTTCCACCATGAGATCTTTCATAAGAAGCCTTCTGTGAAGTTCTATATGAGGGACCTACTGTCTGATCGCTTCCTTCCTTCGTCCTGGATGATTTATTTATATCACCTCCCCTTCTGTTTGTATTTCTCCCTGATACATCTCTTGTTGTTCCATCAGAGTATGGTCTGTCATCCTGTTCACCATGAGTAAATGACTCAGAGGCTTGGATTTGATTCTTCTCGGCACTTTCCCGAACTCTAAATTCAGTTCTTCTTACATTCCGACGAGCCCTTCTCTGGAATCCTCTGGTATCTTTATGAGAAGGTTCAACAACTGGACCGGTTGACCTCACATTAATATCTCTAACAGCATAACCATATTTTCTCCCTCTTCCACCAGATACACCTGGTGCCTTTGGGCCACTCAGGGCTTTCTCCTCCGAAACAGATTGAGAAGACTCTATGTTGTCGGGGGTAGGTTTGTTACTCCTCTTCAAAGAGAGGTCATGATTCTTCTGTATATCAGCATGTGGAACACCAGAAGATATACCCCCGCTAGAATGTCTGCCCACCTGGCTGTGAAATCCCTCTGCACCAACCACCTGGTTGTTTGGAGGTGCATTGAGATACTGAGAGTCTGAATTGTTCATTGCAAGGGGAAGATTGGCTGTAGGTGCTGCTGATTTACTATCAATAGCAGTAGATGAAACTGCTTGTCTTGGGACATTCTGGTGTGTATTTTGACTCACTGGCTCAGGGAGACCATAGGAAGCATTTTGATTGAGCTGGTGTGTATATTGAGCCGGTCCAGAAGAATGAGCAGGGATGGTGGACTGAGAAGGGAGATGTCGAGCACTCTGAGCGATAGGGCGTACATACTTCAACTGGCCAAACTGGTATAGAGGGGCTGTTGAAGGGTGTGTTTGAGCCAGGGATGGGTTATTCTGATTGTGAAGATGGATCGCCATCTTTATGGAACCAATCTGAATAGCTGGAACTGGAGTTGGAATCAGAGGAGGGCCAGTAAATAGCCCAAACTGGAGGTTAACAGGTACTTCATTATGGACAACTACTGCCGAAGCTGATGACATAATAGGAGATGTAGAAGATGGCTGAAGTAACTGGGAGCTTGAAGCAGGTGCAAGTAACGTACCAGATGCTTCTTCATTACTGTTATCAGTCAGAGTCAAGTCCTGCAGTGTTTTCTCTGCTTCCTTGATAGGGTCAGAATGAACAATTGTTGACCCACTAGTATTCTCCCCTGCAACACCTGAGCTTAGACGTCCTCCAATCGCCTTTTCAGTGCTTTTCATAGAACATAGTTCAAGCTCACTATTTGAGGGAATTTTAACTTGCACACCGTCATCAAATCCAAGTATCACTGGTTCCAATTCTACAGATGTTTGTTGCTCCTCTAAGAAATCATCTAAGTCAAGATTATCATCATTAGCTTCATTGATTTCATCTTCCTGGTAGCTATCATCATCCTCATCATATCCATCATGTTTCCGCCTATCATCGTTTCCACTCGACCATTCATCATCATCTAATGTCAAAGCTGCACGATCATTGTCAGACAATACAGTTCGCTCACCATCTGCAGAAGTTGGTAATGCAGGCGAATCGCCAGAAACATCCATCTCGTCATGTGAGACATGTGGAGGTGAGCTAGGAGGGCTTGAAACAGATAAAGAAGACTGTGAACCCAAAACAGGGCTTCGCTTATACCTAATCTGGTGTTCGTTTACAGCAATATGCTCAGCTGGTATCTCATGCTGAGATGCCTCTTGGTAGACACTTCCATACTGACCCCTCATTGCTGCATCATCATCTCTACGGGAACTCTCTCTCATCCCACCAACCACAAAGGACAAGTTGGGATGTTGAGCAGAAGCACCTATTGCACTTCCTGGTACCGAAGTCACAGTTGGGGGCGGAAGTACACGTGGTTGCCGCATAGAATAACGGGGTCTAGTAAAAGCAGAGAAGTCATTAGCCTCAGAAGTCTGAAGCATCCTATCTCCTCGTTGAGCACTGGGGCTTTCACGAGAACTACTAGGTAGCCAGGCTGCGTCTCCAAACCTATCACCATTTAAGATCTCTGTGTCAAAGTCAGATTGCCTGTCAAAACGGTCAATCTCCCTAGGTGCATCCCACCTTGAAATCTTTTCATGCCCGTAGTCTTCCAAAGCCCATGGGGAATCAGTTGTTCGGCCTCTCGAAGATGGCCTAAGTGACACACTCCCATATCCATCATTAAAATCTTTCTTAGGGAAATTTCCCCTCATTACAAAGGAGTCCTGTTGTCCGCTGTGATGCATGTTTCCTTGTTCTGGGAATGTAACCCTTGGACCATAGTATGCACATTCTCTATCAATAAATGATGAGTGCCCATCTCTCAGAGTGTGCACCCTTGGAATTATATCACCGTACCTGTTAAGACTAGACGAATCCAATTGTGCAGAGGTATTGATGCACTTTCCAATTCTGTTAATGTCCTCTTTATGACCAAAATTAGCAGAATGTGATACCTCTCTGTCCTTCAAAGTTCCAGGAGCCACTTCATCATTCACGGCTGAAGAAAGGTTCATATCCCTTGTTCTGTCGATGTTAGATTCTGCTTGCCTTTTAGCAATTTTTGCCTCCAACTCGAGGAGCTTTTGACGTGCGGCCTCCCTACGCCGCTCCTCCTCCATTATAATCCTCTTCTTTTCCTCCTCCCTTGCAATTCTCTGCTCCTCGGCTCTTTTGGCAGCTTCTAATTTCTCTTGCTCAGCTTGCCATGCAGCCTGCCGTGCTTGTTCTTCCACCAATCGTCGCTGCTCCTCCTCTTCCCTTATCAGCCTCTCCCTCTCCTCTTCTTGCTTCTGAGCAAATTCTCTGGCCCTTGCCTGTTCTTCCATTACCCGTTGTCTCTCCTGCTCCTGAACCCTCAAGATCCTATCAAGCTCTGCCTCAAATGATTCCCTTGCTGGATCATGAATAATAGTTGGCTTGGTTGCTTCTTTTTTCTTCTTTATTGCACTCAAATTGATGGCCGAAATGCTATCGAAACCACAATCTTCAATTAAAGGTTTAGTAGGGGACCCGGTGATCCGCTTTTCCTTACTTATTTTTGACATTGGTTCATTAATCAAAGGCCCTTTATTACCAGCGAAAGGTTGAACCTTGGAACCAATATTGTTCTGGAAAGAATTCACCTTTGGCCAATTATTTGATTTGTATATGCATCGTTCATTAGCACTTTCACCAACTCGTGGAATTCCATATTGTTCTGCTCCGCTCTGTCCATAGGCAATATGAGGCTCCCAACTATTACTCCATAAATCCTTGGAGCCACCAGCAGTTATGCTTTCCCGATACGACTGCCTAGTGCTTCCTCTGCCTGCACTATATGGTCGGCCTTCTGTCTGCTCTCTATCGTGCTGGATTGAGACAGGAGAACGCCAGAGCTCATCCTGCGCGCTCTCCTTATTTGCAACAACCCCATCTCTCCCAAACGGCTCCTTTCTGAAGGGCTCCCTAGTTGCCCCGTACAGGTCACACCCTGGGATCATGACTTCACTCCTGCCAAATCCCCTCTCCCTGCTGTCACGCTCTGGGAGGCTCAGCCCTGTGTCACGTTCGTCATCAGCCCAGTCAGAATCATACCTAAGCCGAACCATCGGAAGAGGCCCCAGATCATGCTTTTGTGTCTTCTCAGCAAAAGGACGGGTGCCAGCGCCAATGCCACCACCAGAGGCCACAGGTTCAGCAGCACGTGAGGGTGTCACCTGAGGCCGCATCCCCAGGGGCATAGATCGGACCTCTGGTGTGGCGACCCGGCCTCCATCAGCTTCCCTCAGCCTCTGAGCAGGTGGCGGAGGAGGCGGAGCAACAGCAGCTTTCAAGGAAGGGAAGTCCTCGCCGCGCAAGAAGACAGTTTTCTCCGTAAACCCATAGGATGGAGGCCTGACGACGCTACCAGGGAGTGCTGCCGTGCCGGGAGGCTTCTCAGCAGCTGGGGCGGGCTTGGTCCACCCGGCAGCGGGCGCGCCGGGTCGGGCCGGGGCCGAGGCAGCCCTGCTCGCGGTAGAAGCCGCGCCATCAAGTCGCTCGTGCTCGTTGCGGAGCGACGGCAGGTTCAAGGGCGGCGGCACGGAGAGTTTGGACGGCTGCGGCTTGGCCAGGGAGGATCCGCGCTGGCGGGAGAGCACCACCATGCCCCCGCCGCAGCCGGAGGAGGAGGTGGCGGGGCGGGAAGGGCGGCCGCCATGGCTGGAGTGGGCGGGCTGGCCGTAGGATCTGTTGAGGTTAACGGAGACGAACTTGCTCGGGTGCGACATCGGCGGCCGTGGCGCGCATGAAACCCTAGCCGCAGCCCCCCGAGGCGCCGGACGGTGCGTGAGGGGGGGGGGAGGGGGGCGGATCGCGCACGAGGGCGGACGGAGCGGGCGCGTAGGAGGCAGCGCGCGCCCTCGCCGCCGATGAGGAGGCGACGGCGGCGGCGGGGGTGCGGGGGGGGAGGAGGGGGTTGGTGCACGGGAGCCTAGGTGTCAGAAGGGAGAAGGCAGTGATGGCGGTGATAGACGTGAGTGAGGATGCACGAATCTTAAGGCTGTTGGTTTTTGCAGTGTCAGCTGTGAAATACTATTGGTGGCAAAGGTCGACGGCTGACTGATCCGTTGTGGTAACAGAATATGGCTGTACGATGGCATCCGGTAAATAGGATTGTTTTCACAGAAAATAAAATGAATGATGTTGCTCTAGATAGTAGGATTGATATTGTCACGATTTGTCTTATTGATAGATGCAAAACAATTTCGTTAATCATCAACTATAATAGGTGATTGAAAGCCATGAAATTTTTCTATCAAATAACTGTCCACTCCAGTATACTATTTAAATGAAGAATAACAAATTACTTATTAGAATATAATAATTTAACTTGTGTCACGTATGTTGACGAAGTTGAATGGTGAATTGTGAACTTGATATTGGTTTTATTCATCTATAGCTAGCTTTGTATACTAGAATGACGGAGCTACAAAGGTTAATTGTTGTTAGTTAACCTGAAAATTATTTGGTAGTTGTCGGTACCCTGCGGACCGGGTACCTCGCGTAGTGGATAAAAAGCACCTCGGCCCCGCCTTCCCGGCTTAGGCGGGGCCTAGCGTAAGCCACGTGCGCTGGGCCCGGTGGGCAGATCCGGGATATCCGCGTGTCTTCAGGCCCCGAGCCCGAAGACCGGCAGAGGGCGGCTAAGGAACCACCACGTGTCTGGTGGTGCCGAACCCATTTTCCATCAAGAAGGGCTCCGGCGCTGCCACGTGCTCGGAGCCTCCGAGCCGCACCCTCCGTCAGAGAGAGCTCCGAAGGTATCACATGTCGTGCTGCTCCGGGTCCGACCTCCAGCATGGGAGGGCTCCGGAGCGCCCGCATGGGCAACGGCTCCGAGAATACCTCCCCCCTCCCCCCGAGGAAGGCCCCCGATGTGCCACGTGACCTGCGGCCCAGACCCGACCTCTAGTATGGGAGGGCTCCTGAGCTGCCACGTGGCCAACAACTCCGGACCACCCGCTACTCTGCAAGACAGCTCCAACGGAAATGCGTGTCCCCGGGGCCAGCCGTTCGGGCATCACGCCGACGAGCAACGGGCAGATGGCCAAGGAGTAAAGAGGAAGGTACGCTGTCAGGCCGAGCATTCAAGTCTCGCGCCTTCCCTAGAATCATGGCGCACACGCACGCCTCCGTTCCCCGTCTACGCACCATTACAGCGAAAGACAGGGTGGTGAGGCGTGATGTGGGGAACCCCTTCCGGGATCCACACTCCAGGATACACATTGGGTCGTGCCGTGCGATGCGGCACCCAATAACATACACGAAAAAAACCATAAATATACAAAGTTTTATTTCTCAATATAGAGTCATTTACAACATAAGGTACCACGAAGGTGCAAGCAGCGGAATATACATACATACTTACTCTCGGTCCTAACTATGCAAAAGAGAAGACGTCCAGCCCGTGGGCGCTTCTTTCTAGCTTCCACAAAGGTGAGTGCAGCGGCAGGGTTTCCGATGAGTCTCTGATGGCTCAACGAACAACCATCTTCATAGCAAATTTTATATAACCTGCAAAACACTAATAATGCAACCGTGAGCACGATGGCTCAACAAGACTTAACCGACACTTCTAAACCATGAAACTCTACATGTAGGGAGTAATAACATAGGAATATTATAATGCAATAAAGACACGCCTACATGTTAAATCCTTACTTTCAATTTTATAGCAGCAGATTAATATGCCTTAGGCAGCCCACACATCGGAAGTCCACAATCAAACAAGAAACGCTTTCCTCCGATGTGGCGATGCCCAAAGTGAAAGATAAACTTAGTGAGCTCTACAACTATATCATACATGGTTTGCAATACAATGAACTTAAGAACTTCACAACAGCAATGATTCATTTCACTTCATCTGGAAGTAATTACTACGTCACAACTCAGTGAACAAGTGGTATTCATATAACCGCGAGGGACGGTGATTTGAATCAGGACACACCCAGAACACACGCCACATACACCCGCCTCGAAAGACTCACACAATAGCTCTTTCTTACATTGTATGCAACAACCTTTCATCCGTCACTCCAATGCCGAACCAAGTCTGTCGACCCATCAGAAGGGTCACTACCCGGAACACGTCGAAGTTGCTCCGCTAGCGGATTTACACCTCTGACACCAACCCCCAAAGGACGCCGTATAAGTTTTGACACGAGAGTACCAGAGTTACATCGGTTTCCTGGACCCCATAATTCCAGTACGCATCCAATACTGTTCAAACTTGCTTAGCAGGGCGGCATACGCGTCGGTCCATAACCGACACAAACAGAGCTACTGCAACACAGGTCCAACGTCCTGCTGCTCCTACTCTCTTCTCGGTCTCATTTTCCTTTCCAGAACTTCCATTCTCTAGAATCATACCCCACTGAATCAACATCCTAAACTCGCGAGTAGCTTCCAACTACCCGACTTGTACCGGATCCTATACAACTTAAGCCTAGCCGAAACTACACGAATGTAACCTGTTCTACCCTTTAACTCCAAGGGTTTGTGGTCATGCATTTGGAGTATCAATCACATTGACCTAATGCAGAATATATACTAGACCAATAAAAATGATACAAAGTAAAATATAACTAAAAGTTGTTAAATGCAAACCGGGGCTTGCCTTATGTTGTTGCAGGTTTAGTTCTACTTTATAGTCAGTATCTTGGCGACGATTTAATCCTCAACTTGCTGATCCGAGTCGAGTTCTTCGTCGAACTCCTTCGTCGTGTTTCCTACCGATATGAATATGCACAAGTTCATATTGCGAGTAAATGAATTATAAAACAAATGTGTTTTATGAACTAAGAATGGTTTAGACCACTAAAGTGGGAGATGAGCTCTTTTATGGACAGAAACATAGGATACTTTAGGTGGGCAGTGGATGTTTGTGGGAGTAAAATTCAAAAAGCTATTTATAATGGACATAAACAAGGTATTAGAAAGAACCAGCAGAAAACTGGATAAGATGATCTCAACTTGCTCTGTAATTTTTACAGTGGTCCATAGATCATATAGTGGTATGACTTGCAAAATTTCAGACAAGGTTGATGTAAGATGTGGCTTAAGGAATTTTCTTAGCTAATTGGCTTCTCTAAATTCCTATGGCAATTATAGGATCTTGTCATGCTTCAAATTTGGTTTTTCGGAAACTTGGGAGTCTCATGAGTCCATAGGACTTGGTTTCACCATTTTTGGAGCTTTCTACATGGAGGTATGAAATTTACAAGTTGGAGCTAAAAGCTAGAAAAATGTTTCTGTTATTTTCCTAATTTTCAAAGACATACAAGATTGAATCATCATTTGGCCAAGTAAATGAGGTCAAATGCCTCTGAAATGTTTACTGGAGTGTAAGGATTATTGGAAGAATGTCGTGCCCAAATTTTGGAATTTTCCCATGAACAGAACTCCTGAAAAATTCCTACAAGATTTTCCTTAATTGGATTAATGACCCAAATCTAGTGATTTTCGTAAAAATTGGGATGCACCCCTAGATAGCACTCACTAAGAGGAATCCAATGGAGTTTATTTAACAATTTTTGGAGGTTCCTATCAAAAGTTATGAGCAAATGAAGTTGGAGGAAAATCTGAACAGAAATGTTGGGAAATTTTCAAATTGCTGACAGCGGGACCCACCCTTCTTCTTCCACCTCGCGCCAGCAGAGGCTGGGTGGCGGCGCGCGGCGGTGAGCGCCGGTGAGGCTCGCCGGAAGTGCTTTCCCAGCCTCCCCTCAGCCCCAAACTCGCCGCCCCTAACTTTTGGAGCACGGGGAACTCATCCCCGGGGTCGGCCGAGGCCCCCGACCACCGGAAATGGTTCGCCAACATGTGGCGGCGGCTCAACTTCGGCAATGTCGCGCGCACACTAGAATGGATCAAACTCTTCGGTTTTTCTGTCTAGAGCACCGTGGTGGAATCTTCATCATGAGCTCAAATCAGCTCAAAAATGGCTGCAAACTTGAGCTCCTCGGCGACCTAGGTTCAAAACTGGCGGCGACTCAAAATTCTCGAAGAACAGCGCCTACACTTGATGATTTTTGATGCTTTTTGATCCTGGAGGAGCGTGGGAGGGTCTAGATCATGTCTATAGCTCGGTACAAGTGATGGTGGAGGGATCACCACGAATTTTGAAGATTGGTGAGGCTCGGTCCTACGAATACCGAAGCAATAAACGGAGAAATTCTCCACCGACGATGCATGAGAGAAGGGGAGGTCGGCACGGTTGTGTTTAGTACCTTGTGGCGGACCTTTTTCGTGTAGGGTGTCGCCACGAAAGAGCTCCTAGCAGACGGGCACCGGGGAGCAGAGAGTAGTCGAGCGGCGGTTCTTTGCTTCGGTTATGCGAGGGAGGACGGTGGATAATGAGGGAGGGAAACGGTTCATGGCAGAAGCTCGGGGTTGCTTCACTCGGCGTCCTCATCTAGCGAGCAGGAGGTGGTGCTCGGGCAACGTCGGTTGAGCGCACGGCTCGAGAGGTGGCGCGCGCGTGTGCTGTCCGAGTGAAAAACAGAGAAGACTTCGAGTTTAAGTCTACTGACAAGTGGGCCCCATCTCTCCCCTCTTATCCCCCAGTTCTGTTTGAAATAGAAAACGAGCTCCAAATTTGCTCAAACTCAGAGGATAGGCCAAAAGAAATGTGAGCAACAGATGGTGCACTCAAATTTGAATTTTGGTGAAGTTAGAATTTGAAACTAGGATTTGAACTAAAATTCGACTTTTCTCCCGTTTTAATTCCAACGACTAGTAAATCCTTTCCAAATGCTCTGAAGATTTGCCGGGCTACCCGTGGATGTGTGGAGAACCAAATGATAGATTTAGGTCTCCGTGTTTGGAAGTTTTTGCAAGTTTAACTTTAGCATTTGGAGCTCACACCTTTAAATTCAAAAATTAAAATTCCCTCTCATTTTCTTGGTATGATTTGCAGCTCCACTTGCTAGAATTTTGGGATTTCACATCCCTCCCCCCTTAAAATGAATCTCATCCCGAGATTCCAAAAGAAGAGATAAAGCGGTGGAGAAGGAGTTACCGTATATAAGCGGACAGCAAGTCCGGATAGTTCGAATGGAGGTATTGTTCACTCTCCCATGTTGCTTCCTCCACGGTATGATTGCTCCATAACACCTTATAAAATTGGAGCGTCCGATTCCTGGTCGACCAAGACTTTTCATCAATAATCCGGATTGGATGCTTGGTATAGGAGAGATCCGGTTGCAATGTCTCGAGATCTTCATTGCGGACAGCAGTGGTATTCTTGAGACGTTTTCGAAGCTCAGAGACGTGAAATATATCATGCACCCCAGCTAGATTCGTCGGTAGCTCAAGCCAGTAGGCTACGGGTCCATATTTCTCTATGATAGCAAATGGACCGATAAACCGGGGAGCGAGCTTTCCTTTTACACCGAAGCAATGAACTCCCTTCATTGGAGATACGCGGAGATATACGTACTCTCTGACATTGAAGTTCAACGGTCGACGTCGCAGGTCTGCACAGCTCTTCTGCCGAGATTGAACAGCCTTTCAATTTGCTTGTATGACCTGAACTCGTTCTTCGGCGTCATTGACAAGGTCAATCCCGAATGTTACTTTCACCGGATTCGCACCAATTCAGTGGTGTGCGACATCTCCTACCGTAGAGAGCCTCACATGGTGCCATCTTGATACTCGTCTGATAGTTGTTGTTGTATGAGAATTCCGCCAATCGTAAATAAGCATCCCAATTCTTACCGTGGTGGATGGCACACACTCTCAACATATCTTCCAAGACTTGATTCACCCTCTCGGTTTATCCATCAGTTTGAGGGTGATATGCGGATATAGGTGGCCAAATGGGCCAGGCCAAACAGGCCGGCCCGTAGCCCGTAGAAAATGGCCCGGCTCGAGCACGGCACGACCTGGAAAATTTGGGCCAGGGCTGGCCCGAAGCCTAGAACGGGCTGTGCCCGGGCTCGACCTCAGGCCCGTTGGGCTGGCCCGGCACGACCCATTTTGGGGCGGCCCGAAATGCCCGGTGTTTTAGCCCGAGCGGCCCGACGTCGACGGCCTGGCACGGGCACGGTCCGGACGGCCCAAGACAGGCAGGTTATATACCCCGGTGGAAGTGGAACCCTAATCCCCACCATTCCACCCACGTGACGCCACACTCGCCTCATTCAGTCATTCCACTGCTCGCCTCGCTCCTCGACCTCTCCGCTCGGGCAAAACCCTAATCCACCCGCTCGCCGCCTCGCCGGCTCGCCCGCCCCTCGACCGTTGACCCCTGCACCCTGCCAGCTTCTACGGGCCTCCGGCCTCGCCCGTTCTTCTTCCTTGCGCTGTCGAAGTTGACCCTCTTCTTGGCTTCTCCGCGCTGCCACACGCCGCATCTAGGTGCGGGTGAGCAGACGGTGACAGTGCACCCGTGGAGTCGGCGCCGTTCTTCCGTGCGGGCTTGGTCTCCCCCCCCCCCCCCCCACCACGCTGCGGCCCACCGGATTTCCGTGCCCCCGCAGAGTGTCGGCGCCGTTCCTCCATCTCCCCGCGCCGTAGGCCGCCGGATCTTGGTGCCCCAGCCGACGTTTCCATGGCTGCAGAGGGAGAGGGTGTCGGATCCATTAATGAGGAGCTTCGATTGCAAGGTCTTCAGGGTGATACAACGATGACGATGTTGCCGCAGGTCCTCTGACTCCTCTCTGTCTCTTCATCAGTTCATGTTCATGTTCACGTTATATTGCTCTATGATGCCTATCTGTTCATGTTGATTTGTGATGTTTAACTGAGATTGAACAGTCTCTCTTGTTGCCTTATGCCTTGTTGTTCATGTCATTCTCATTCATGTCAATCAATCTGTGATGTTAAAGTGAGATTGATGTGTTACCATAAGCCATATGTCTTGCCCCTTACTGTTTGTGTCAATCTATGATGTTAATTGCTAATATTAGAGTATTAGACTGAGATTGATGTCTGTCTTGATGCCTTGCCCCTTGTATCCTTGTTGTTCATGTCATTCATGTCAATCAATCTGTGATGTTAAAGTGAGATTGATGTCTTACCATAAGCCATATGTCTTGCCCCTTGCTGTTCATGTCAATCTGTGATGTTAATTGTCAATATTAGAGTATTAGACTGAGATTGATGCCTTGCCCCTTGGCCCTTGCTGTTCATGTCAATTTGTGATGTTAATTGTTAATATTAGAGTATTAGACTGAGATTGATGTCTTGCCCCTTGGCCCTTGCTGTGATGTCAATCTGTGACGCTAATTGTTATTATTAGACTGAGATTGATGTATGTCTTCATGTCAATCTATGATGTTAATATAAAACTGAGATTGGTCATTGGTGCCTTGTTGTTCATGTCTTGCTTTGTGCAATCATGCTTGCTAGCTTGCTGTTCTGTTTTCACTTGTGCTGCAGGTGTCGAGGCATTGTTTGGTGGTGCTGCAGCACCTGCACCAAGTGAATCCTCACCTGTAACCGAGACGAGCAGCAGTGCTAAGAAGCAGAAGAGGACATCTAATGTGTGGAATGATATGGATGAATTGACTAATATCGTTGAAGGTAAAGTAGTCAGGTATGGAGCTCGATGCAAGTATTGCAAAACTACTTTGTCTGCTGGATCTTCTACTGGTACGGGTCATTTACTTCGTCATGCTGCATCATGTAAAAGAAAAAGTTTAGCTGCATCATCTACATCTCAAGCTCAATTACATTTTGGTTCAGATGGTGTTGTTCGTCATTTTCAATATGATCAAGAAGTAGCATGATCTGAACTTGTAAGGTTAATTGCTAGATTAGATTTACCTTTGTCAATTGGTTCTACTACTGCTTTTGAGGATTATATTAGGACTGCATATAACCATAGCTTTAAAAAAGTTTCTAGGCAATCTACTACTAGAGATCTTGAGACTTATTTTAAATTGAAGAGAATCACTGTTATTAACATGTTAAATAGTGTTTCTTGTGTTTGTTTAACTTATGACATTTGGTCTGGTAATGCTATGGAAGATTATCTTAGTGTTGTCTTTCATTTTGTTACTAGTGAATGAGACTTAGAAAAAAGGGTAGTTGGCATGAGGTTGATTGACTGTTCTCATTCTGGAATTAACATTGCTGACCGTATTACTTCTATTGTTTCTGAATTTGGCATGAACTCTAAGGTTCTTTCTATCACACTTGATAATGCATCTGAATTCACGTGTTGTACAAGAATTAACTCCATTGCTGTCTTCATATGTTGGTTCTACTCTTTTGCATCAACATTGTGCATGTCATATAATAAACCTAATTGTTAAATAAGGACTAAAACGTATTAAAACTTACCTAGAAGATTTTAGGACAGCCATATCTTTTCTAAACTCTTCTAATCAAAGAATTGCTTCTTACAATGCTTTTTGTTTGTCTATGGGAGTCCGTCCTCGTAAATTCGGGTTAGACATGGATGTTAGGTGAATGCCACATACCTTATGCTTAACAACTAGTTCCATATAAGGATACCTTCTCTGTTTTTATTCATACTCACTATCCAGGTATATTATTGACTGATGCACATTGGTACATTGCTGAAAATATGTTAAAGTTTTTAGAACTGTTCTATTTGTCCACAGTTTCTCTTTCTGGTGTTTATTATCCCACTGCTCCTTTAATGATGCATGTTATACTTGAACTTGCTGACCATTTAAACCAATATGAAAATAATGAAATATTTAGATTAGTTGTAGTTCCAATGAAGACTAAATTTCTGAAGTACTGGGTTAATTACCTCTTTTATACTCTATTTCTTTCATTTTAGATCCTAGAGCTAAGTTAACAGATTTTACCAATGCTCTTCAATTATTGTCTCAGTTACTTCATCGTGATTATTCTACTTACTACAACACTGTTAAATCTAAATTAACTAACTTGTTCTCTAAATACGAAAGCAATTTTGGTTCTGTTAGATTGCAGAGACCCACTCAAACTAACAATTCAGCAGGTAAGCAGGTAAACTCTTGGAACATAATTTTTGGAAGAGCCTTTGATCCTTCTACTTCTAGTTCTTTTTGTCCTACATCTACTTCTGTCAGTTCTGTTGTTTCTGAATTATGTTCATACTTAGATTCAGATTTAGAGTTTGATGATTCATTTAATATTCTTACTTGGTGGTATTAATATAAAAGAACTTACCCTATGTTGTCTATTTTAGCTAAAGACATCATGACCGTGCCAGTTTCTACCATTTCCTCCGAATCTGCTTTTAGTTTATGTGGCAGGTTAATTGAGGAGCGTCGATGGAGTCTTACTCCCAAACATGTGGAAATGTTGTCCTTGCTTAAGGACTGGGAGCAAGGAGATGCTCGGCAGCAGCACAACATGGTAAACCAAGACCTTGAGGAGAATATGGACAACTTATATCTCGATGATGATTCTTGATTTGCTTGTGTATTTGTGATTGTAACTGTAAACTGTTATATGTTTCACTTTGTAGTTTGTAACATTTCAGATTTTGATCACTAAAAGAGTTGGTTGTACTCTTTTTTCCTTTAGGGTTTTGTCCTCATAGAGGTCTTACCTAAAGGTTTTTAACGAGGCAACCATTGTAATATGTAAAGCTCTTTAAAGCATTGTGATCGAAAAATGTGTTCTGTTTTCTAAATTACTATGAAATATGAATTCTTTTAATTTTCTATATATTTTTGCGACTATTCTGAAGTACCGGGCTCGGGTCAGCCCGACACACCCGGCACGTGATCGGGCCCTTCCCGACACGACAAAAGGGCAGGCGTTCTAGGCTCGGGCCAGGCCTCAGGCCTGACGTGCCGACCCGACCCGGCACGTAGAATTTTCAGGCCGTGCCGGGCCCATTGGTTTCAGGCACGAGCCCGGTCGTGCTCGGGCCGGGCCGGCCCGGCACGGCCTGTTGGCCACCTATATATGCGGAGCTTCTAAGCAATTTGGTTCCCAAAGATGCGTGCAACTGTTCCCAGAAACGAGAAACGAACAGTGCACCACGATCTGAAACTATGGTTCTTGGAACTCCATGCTGGCATAAGATACGTTCAATGTATAACTCCACATATTTCTTGGTGTTAAATCCCACATTCACCAGTACGAAGTGTGCTGACTTGGTTAATCGGTCAACGATTACCCAAACCGAATCATGCTTCCGAGATGTGAGGGGTAACCCGACAATGAAATCCATACTCACATCTTTCCACTTACATGCCGCAATATGAAGGGACTGTAGCAAACCAGGTTTCTTTATGTGATCTGCTTTCACCTTTTGACACGTATCACACTCGGATACATATTTAGCTATTTCCCGCTTTATCCGTGTCCACCAAAACTTGTTTCTTAAATCTTGGTACATCTTGTTGCTGCCCGGATGAATGGAAAATTTTGATAAATGAGCTTTGTCTAATATTTTCTTCCGAAGCTTCATGTCACGGGGCACGACTATATGGTTTTTGAACCATAGCGTACCATTCGCATCTTTCCGGAAGCACTTTACCTCTCCTTTGTCTATTCTCTTCCGGATATGTGCCATGCCCTTATCTTTTCTTTGAGCCTCTACAATTTCATATCGAATGGTAGGAAGGAGGGCAAGATTAAACAAGGACCCATAAGAAACCAAGCGCAACCTCGTTTCTTCCTCTTCTGTTTCAGCCATGGTTAGGTTATGAACATGTGATTTTCGACTAAGTGCGTCGTCCACCACATTTGCTTTTCTAGGATGGTAATGTATCTATATCTCGTAGTCTTTAATTAACTCTAACCATATTCGCTGCCTCATATTTAATTCCTTTTGTGTGAAGATGTACTTTAAACTCTTGTGGTCGGTGTAGAGGTGAACTAAGTTTCCAAGTAAATAGTGCCTCCACATTTTTAGAGCAAGAACCACAACAGCTAACTCGAGGTCATGTGTCGGATAATTCTGATCATGATTTTGAATCTGCCTGGATCCATATGCGACCACTCGCCCTTCTTGCATGAGCATGCAGCCAAGGCAGATGCCGGATGCATCGCAATAAACATCAAAAGCCTTGGTTGTATCGGGTTGCGCCAACACTAGTGCTATTATGAGGTGCTTTACCAGTGCTTTGAACGCTTCCTCACATGCTTCACTCCACACATATTTCTTGCCTTTCTTCAGAAGTTCCGTCATCGGTTTAGAAACTTTGGAGAAATTCGGAATGAATCTTCGGTAGTACCCCGCTAAACCGAGAAAGCTATGGACTTCGTGGACTGATTTTGGTGAACTCCAATTCAACACTTGGACAATCTTGCTCGGATCAACCGCAATGCCGTCCGTAGAAATAATGTGCCCAAGAAATGGCACTTGGTTGATCCAAAACTCGCACTTGCTGAATTTTGCATAAAGTTTGTGATCCCGTAGGCGTTGGAGCACAATATGCAGATGTTTGGGGTGTTCTTCTTCCGACTTAGAGTATACCAAGATATCATCGATGAAGACCACAACAAACTTGTCCATCCCCGACATCAAGACTGAATTCATCAAGTACATAAAATGAGTCGGAGCATTAGTGAGTCCGAATGACATGACGAGATACTCATATAACCCGTATCTCGTCGAGAATGCCGTCTTGGGTATGTCTTCCGCCCGGATTTTTATTTGGTGATATCTGGACTAAAGATCCATCTTCGAGAAAACCTTAGCACCTACTAGTTGATCTAAAGGCGTATCGATACGTGGTAGTGGATACTTGTTCTTGATCAATACAGCATTTAGCGGATGATAGTCCACACATAGCCTCAAAGTCTCATCCTTTTCTTGATGAACAGTGTGGAGCATCCCCATGGTGATGAACTGGGTCGAATGAAGCCTTTGCTTAACAAATCATTCAGCTGCTCCTTCAGCTCCACGAGTTCCTTCGGGGCCATTTTATACGGCCTCCGAGATATGGGTGTGGTTCCCATTGCTAGTTCAATTTTGAACTCCACTTCACGTTCGGGCGGCATGCCCGGTAGATCATTGGGAAACACGTCCGGATATTCCTGAACCACTGGAATATCCTCCAGTTTCTTAGCTTCAACGGTGTGGACAGCAGTAACTTCCGGTGCAACATTTCTCAGAGTCAACGTGTGTTGCCCGTGCCTCTTGGAATTCAGCTGCACCGTTCGTGAACTAATATCAAAGATAGCTTGGTAATGTGTCGACCAAGCCTTTCCCAAGATTATGTCAATCCGGAAGCCTTCCATAATGATAAGAGTAGTAGGATATATCCGCCCATCCAAACATATAGGCGCTCGAGCAACAATTCTGCCCGCTGTCCTACTACCTCCCGGTGAATTAATATGATCTGATGCGGCCAAGGTGGTTGCTTATATTTGGTGCTTAACCACATAATCTTTGCTGATAAAATCATTGTATATGCATCTAGGCACCCCGTGGGTTTTGGATGATTGATGACGACAAATTAAGAGACTAATGAGCTGAGATGATCATAAGCACAAGACATTTCCAACGCGGACACCTAAACTCTCAAAAAGGAAAAAGATGAAGAATGGCGTCGAAGACTCAAAGAGTAGAAATTAGGGTTTCACTTGAGTCTTTAGTAGGCTAGCCGTGTAAAAGAAAGAGTGTGTGTGTCAAGTGCATTGAGATCATAGAAGAGAGCTCAAAGCGTTAGAAGTGTCAAATCCTTAGTGGAGAGAGGTAAAGTTGGGCAGGCCGTACTTGTCCGGGGAAGAGGCCGGACTAGTCCGGAAGTCCTATGGCTTAGTCCGTTTTGGGGCGGACTCAGAGTTCCTGACTGAGATCGGACCTGTCCATTTTGGGACGGACTAGTCCGTTTCTCTCTTGGTGAGAGTGTTTTTGGGGCTAAGTCCTGGTAGACCGGACTTATCCGCCTCAGTGGCCGGACTAGTCCGGGCTAGCCAGACTTGTCCTAGTTCGCACGGACTAAGAGTTCCTGTGTGAGTTCGGGCTAGTCCGTTCTAAGGCGGACTATTCCGTATGGGTGTGAGATGAGAGCTCCCACGGCTAAGTCTTGGTAGATAGGACTTGTCCGCCTTAGTGGCCGGACTAGTCCGGGTCCTCCAGACTTGTCTGTTCTCACCCAGACAAATAGTTCCTGTGTGAGATCGGACTAGTCCGGACTTTCGGTAGGTGGCAACGGTTGGCTTTGGGACTTCTATAAAAGGAGATGCCTTGACTTCATTTAGACAGACCTGGAACCCTAGCGCCGCCACAGCAATCCTAGAGCCACCCTAAGCCTTCCCTCTTGCCTACTCACCCTCTAGAACCAATTATTGAGTGGATTTGGGTGTGTGAGGAGAGGAGAAGGAAGAACTTTGCATTTAAGGCTCTTGGGATGATCTCGTGCACTTGGTGTGACCTGTGGCTTGTAAGATCGGTGGAGTTTTGTGGACGTGATCAAGTGGGAGCCTCAGATTGTGAGCAGCCCCAACACTTTGTAAGTTCACCCTTGAGATAGTGAAGAACCGGGTTGGCCTTAGTGGCGACTTGGTGAGGGAAGGGTTGTTAAACCCGGTCCTTTGTGGACTCCTCAACGGGGACGTAGATTCCTGAGTGGAATCAAACCTCGGGCAAAAATCTTCGTGTCATTTTGCACTTACATTTCATTGATCATCAGAATTGCTTAGGGTTTGTTCGATCATTTCGCTCTTATAATATTTTAGATTACAATCTTGCAATCCACCTCAATACTTTGTCATATTTGTTATATTAGACTGCTAGATAGTTTATCTACATTTCGTTAAACTAAAATCTGAAGAAAAACCCATAAAAATCAAGTTTAGGCTTTTCAGCAGTCTGACCGGACTAGTCCGCCCCTGAGCAAGACTAGTCCGGCCTTTTAGGCTTTTCCAGCATGTTGATCGGACTAGTCCGCCCCTGAGCCAGACTAGTCCGGTCCCTGTGTTCTAATCTCGTTTAATTAAGTCATTTCAGGAATGTTAGCCTATTCACCCCCTTCTAGGCAATTTCAATTGGTATCATAGTAGGTCTCTCCATCAAGAGTCTAACCACTTGGAGAGAAGATGGACGGAGTGGAGGGATACGAGATTCCGTCGATGTCACAAGGTGACAACACATATGACAAGAAAAAGAACACGGATATGCTGCAAGACCACTCGTGTGACGATGAAGAAGTTCGTCAGCTCAAGGCACGACTTCGCGAAAAGCTAGGTCACTCAAGTAAAGAGAACAAGAAGCCGAAGGATCAAGAAAGGAGTGGTCAACCGGACTACTCCCAATATCCTTTCAACTATGAACGATTAACTTCCAACAATCACTACTTATCTATTCCTATTGGCAAACCTCCTCAATTCGATGGAAATGATTACTCGATGTGAAAGCATAATATGAAGATGCATCTAATATCCTTAAACCCTAGCTTGTGGCAAATTGTCTTAACAGGTGTCCATATTCCAAGAAATGAAGAAGACATTACCCGGAGCAAGCCATTCTACTTCATCGCAATGCTCAAGCATTTGGGGTGATCACCTCATCCTTGACTCGAGAAGAGTTCAACCGAGTCAATGGATTGGAGGTGACCAAAGACATATGGGACACACTCAAGACAGTGCATGAAGGAAACCGAGTTATTAAGGAAGCCAAGATCGAGATGATTGAAGGAGAGCTTGGGAGGTTCACCATCATGGATGGTGAGTCCCCTCAAGACATGTACAACCATCTCAAGGTCCTCGTCAACAAGATCCAATCTTATGGATGCACCCGGTGGACGGATCATGAGGTGGTAAAGAGGATGCTTCAGGCATTCATGCCTCGAAACATTGCTCTTTGCTCCTTGATCCGTGAGAGCCCGGGATATGCTCAAATGACCCCAGAGGAAGTGCTTGGAAGAATCATCAACAACGAGATGATGGAGAAGTAAGCCATATTCTACAGCGACCTCCAAAGGCTTGCCTCCTCAGAAGAAAAATGTTGTTTTCAAAGCAACATTACAAGACTTCAAAGCAAGTGATGATGAGGGCCTCGACACCGATGAAGAAGAGGCGCTCTTTATCAACAAGTTCAAGAGGATGATGAGAAGAAGGAAGGGGGGCAACCATTATGAGAATAAGAACAAGGAAAGGTCCAAGCCCAAGACGAAAAGAGCATGCTACAACTGTGGTGAATATGGACACTTCATTGTGGATTGTCCATATGAAGAGAGTAAGAAGAAGAAAGATGGCAAGTCTCAAGAGAATAAATTATTCAAGAAGAAGAAGCCATCAGGACATGCTCACCTTGGGAAGGAATGGGACTCAAACGAAGACTAATCCTCCGAAGATGAAGAGAAAGTGGCAACACTTGCCATTGGAAGGAGCAAGCTCTTCCCAAACATTTAAGACTTCAAGTCTACATGTCTCATGGCTAAGGAGGGAAGAAGAAAGGCATACTCCTCCGGTGGATCAAAATGGGTGCTCGATAGTGGATGCACAAACCATATGATCGTAGAGAGAAAGATGTTTGTGGAATATGAGGAAAACGAAGATCCAAGTGAAGGAATATACTTTGGGGACAATATCCAAGGGAAAATCCTTGGCATCGGTAAAATTGCTATCTCTCCCTATCATACTCTTTCAAATGTTTTGCATGTTGACTCCCTTGATTATAACCTTCTATCCATATCCCAATTATGTGATAAAGGTTATAATTGTATGTTCACTAACGAGGGTGTGACTGTCTTGAGAGGAAGCAATGACTCAATCGCCTTTAAGGGCGTACGCAAGGGAAAGCTTTACCTTGTGGATTTCACCACGGATAAAGCTTAACTTGACACATGCTTAATGGCGAAGACCAACATGGGATGGTTGTGGCATAGAAGGCTAGCCCATGTTGGGATGAGGAACCTGCAAAAACTTCTCAAGGGAGAACACATTCGAGGCTTGAAGAATGTTGTTTTTGATAAGGATAGGCCATGTAGTGCTTGTCAAGCCGGAAAGCAAGTTGGAGCTAAACATCCATCCAAAAATGTCATGATGACCACAAGACCCTTGGAGCTACTTCACATGGATCTCTTCGGCCCAATCGCCTACATAAGCATCGGCGGTAACAAATATGGTCTTGTTGTTGTAGATGATTATTCTCGTTTCACTTGGGTGTTCTTTTTGCATGACAAAGGAGAAACTCAAGGTGTGCTCAAGAAATTCTTGAGAAGAGCTCAAAACGAGTTCTCCTTAAGAATTAAGAACATAAGGAGCGATAACGACACCGAGTTTAAGAACACTCAAGTGGAAGAATACTTGGATGAAGAAGGCATCATGCATGAGTTTTCAGCTCCATACTCCCCTCAACAAAATGGGGTTGGTGAGAGGAAGAATAGAACTCTCATTGAGATGGCAAGAACCATGCTTGATGAGTACAAGACGTCGGACCGGTTTTGGGCGGAAGCGGTTAACACCGCTTGCCATGCAATAAACTGGTTGTATCTTCATCGACTTTTGAAGAAGACGTCTTACGAACTTCTAACCGGTAACAAACCAAACATCTCTTATTTTCGTGTCTTTGGAAGCAAGTGTTATATTCTCAACAAGAAGCCTAGGACTTTGAAGTTTGCCTCAAAGTCCGATGAAGGTTTCTTGCTTGGTTATGACTCAAACACCTACGCCTATTGTGTTTTCAACAAAACTTCCAGAATTGTTGAAATAGCGAGAGACGTAGTGTTTGATGAGACTAATGGCTCCCAAGTGGAGCAAGTTGATCAAAGTGTGCTAGATAAAGAAGAGGCTCCACAAGAAGCACTTAAAAGGATGGCACTTGGAGAAATTTTTCCTCAAGAACATCCTCAAGACTCAAATGATCATCCAACAAACAAAAATATGTCTCCCTCCCATGATCAAGCTCAAGATGAGCAAGACCAACCTCAACAAGATCAAAACGATCAAAGTCAAGATAAAGGATTGGATCAAGGGGGAGACGAAGAAAAGAGTGACAATGAAGATGAAGATCAAAGAGTTCAACCACCTCATCCAAGAGTGCACCAAAGTGTTCAACGGGATCATCCCATCGACAACATACTAGGAGATATCTCCAAAGGGATGACCACTCGCTCTCGAATGGTTAATTTTTGTGAACATTACTCTTTTGTTTCCTCTTTGGAGCCCCGCAAGGTAGAAGAAGCACTACAAGATCCAGATTGGGTGGTGGCCATGCAAGAGGAACTCAATGATTTTGAAACAAATCAAGTGTGGGATCTTGTGAAGCGACCCTACGCAAATGTTGTGGGAACCAAGTGGGTATTCCACAACAAGCACGACGAGTATGGGGTTGTAACAAGAAAAAAAGCAAGACTTGTTGCAAATGGATATGCACAAGTAGAAGCTTTGGATTATGATGAAACATGTGCTCCCGTAGCTAGGCTTGAATCAATTTGTATCTTGCTTGCTTTTGCAACTCACCATGATTTCAAGCTATACCAAATGGATGTGAAAAACGCTTTCCTCAACGGTCCAATCAAGGAGGAAGTGTACATGGAGCAACCACCTGGATTTGAGGATGATAAGTATCCTAACCATGTCTTTAAACTTCGGAAAGCCCTCTATGGCCTCAAACAAGCTCCTAGATCTTAGTATGAGTGTCTTAGAGATTTTCTTATTAAAAATGGTTTTAGGATAGAAAAAGCCGACTATACACTCTTCACTAAGCATTTTAACGATGATTTATTCGTGTGTCTACTAACAAAGCTTTTTGTGATGAGTTTTCAAAGATAATGACTGAAAGGTTCGAGATGTCCATGATGGGGGAATTGAAGTTCTTACTAGGATTTCGAGTCAACCTACTCAAGGAAGGAGCGTTCATAAGTCAAACCATGTATACTCAAGACATACTTAAGAGATTCGACATGGACAAAGCCAAACCCATCAAGACTGTATCCAGAGTTCACCGCTGATGAGCTCGCCCAGTTCAGGGAAGATGGAAGCTCTTCCAAGGCCGTGCCTCCATCCACCACCACCGACGAAGAAGAAGAGGATACGGAGGCTACGGAGAGCGATGAAAATGGCGATGAAGAAGAAGACGAAGAAGATGACGAGTAGACTTAGGCGTATCTTCTTCCCTCTTTTTCTTTTTGGTGCCTTGATGCCGAAGGGGGAGAAATGTGAAAAGGATGTCCTATTTTTTATCATCTTCTAGTCTTGTAACAGATCTTTTGGACATGACTATCTGGTAATAGATCTTTTGGACATGACTATCTGGTAATAGATCTTTTGGACATGACTATCTTGTAATAGATCTTTGGACATGGCTATCTATGTTTTATGTTTTATGCATGACTATCTTTTGTGTAACACTACGTGTTGGATTTTATGGCTGTTTTATGCTTATTGTCTTATGACTTTTTTTTTTGCACAACACGTAGGCACCCCACCATAACATGTGAATGTATGCCAACTCCCCTCTTTTACTCTTGCATACATTCAGGGGGAGTTTTGCATACATACACTAGTTATAAAAATAAATTTTTTACCTCTTATGTTGAAACTTAATGTGTTGTCATCAATCACCAAAAAGGGGGAGATTGTAAGTGCATCTAGGCACCCCCGTGGGTTTTGAATGATTGATGACGACCAATTAAGAGACTAATGATCTGAGATGATCATAAGCACAAGACATTTCCAAGGCGGACACCTAAACTCTCAAAAAGGAATAAGATGAAGAACGTCGTCGAAGACTCGAAGAGTAGAAATTAGGATTTCACTTGAGTATTTAGTAGGCTAGCCGTGTAAAAGAAAGAGTGTGTGTGTCAAGTGCATGGAGATCATAGAAGAGAGCTCGAAGCGTTAGAAGTGTCAAATCCTTAGTGGAGAGAGGTAAAGTTGGGCAGGCCGGACTTGTCCGGGGAAGAGGCCGGACTAGTCCGGAAGTCCTACGGCTTAGTCCGTTTTGGGGCGGACTCAGAGTTCCTGACTGAGATCAGACCTGTCCGTTTTGGGACGGACTAGTCCGTTTCTATCTTGGTGAGAGTGTTTTTGGGGCTAAGTCCTGGTAGACCGGACTTATCCGCCTCAGTGGCCGGAGTAGTCCGGGCTAGCCAGACTTGTCCGTTTTCTCAGGGACTAAGAGTTCCTATGTGAGTTCGGGCTAGTCCGTTCTAAGGCGGACTAGTCCATATAGGTGTGAGATGAGAGCTCCCACGGCTAAGTCTTGGTAGACCGGACTTGTCCGCCTTAGTGGCCGCACTAGTCCGGGTCCTCCAGACTTGTCCGTTCTCACCCGGACAAATAGTTCCTGTGTGAGATCGGACTAGTCCGGTGTGAGGCAAACTAGTCCGGACTTTCGATAGGTGGCAACGGTTGGCTTTGGGACTTCTATAAAAAGAGATGCCCCGGCTTCATTTAGACACACATGGAACCCTAGCGCCGCCACAACGATCCTAGACCCCCCCTAAGCCTTCCCTCTTGCCTACTCACCTTCTAGAACCAATTCTTGAGTGGATTTGGGTGTGTGAGGAGATGAGAAGGAAGAACTTCGCGTTTAAGGCTCTCAGAGTGATCTCGTGCACTTGGTGTGACCTGTGGCTTGTAAGATCGGTGGAGTTTTGTGGACGTGATCAAGTGGGAGCCACAGATTGTGAGCAGCCCCAACACTTTGTAAGTTCACCCTTGAGATAGTGAAGAATCGGGTTGGCCTTAGTGACAACTTGATCAGGGAAGGGTTGTTAAACCCGGTCCTTTGTGGACTCCTCAGCGGGGACGTAGATTCCTGCGTGGAATCGAACCTCGGGCAAAATCTTCGTGTCATTTTGCACTTACATTTCATTGATCGTCGGAATTGCTTAGGGTTTGTTTAATCATTTCGCTCTTATAATATTTTAGATTACAATCTTGCAATCCACCTCAATACTTTGTCATATTTCTTATATTAGACTGCTAGATAATTTATCTGCATTTCGTTAAACTAAAATCTGAAGAAAAAACCATAAAAATTAAGTTTAGGCTTTTCAGCAGTCTGACCGGACTAGTCCGCCCCTGAGCAAGACTAGTCCGGCCTTTTAGGCTTTTCCAGCAGGTTGATCGGACTAGTACGCCCCTGAGCAGACTAGTCCAGCTCCTGTGTTCTAATCTAGTTTAATTAAGTCATTTCAGGAATTTTAGCCTATTCAACCCCCCCTCTAGGAAATTTCAATCATGTGTAGCACCCGAGTCGAACAACACGAACGTGGGCTGATCACATAGGCTGAGCATGCCCGCGAACACGGGTTCTCTCACGGGAACGTCTTCAACTGCCATATAGTTTACGTTCCCTACTTTCAGTGTTGTCCTCCTTGGGTGACCATGAAATTTCTTTGCAGCTTGAGATGACATATGATTGCTGCTCTGCTTGGTCACTTGGCCCTCCTGAGGAATATGCTCTACATCACTACAAGTACCGTATGATGCGAGCTCAGGATCTTCATAATATGGAGGTGGTTGATATTCTTGTGCACTTTGCTGAGGTGGGGACGTACAAATACTCATTTGCTGCTGTGGCAGCAGTGGCTGAACATCCATGGGTGAATATGTACAGTATTGGATCTGAGGTGGTCCGTCAAAGGACTGAATTTCCACCCTGGATGGTAAGCAATATATCACCGGTTGTTCTTGAGGACAATCATCCATACTTGCCAGTGATAATCTTCTCTTCCTCTTACTTTCCTTATGCTGGAGTCCAGCTATTTCTTGAATCATAGCGGCATTGACTAACTCGGTATAATTCCCTTTATTGCATTGTGCCACTTTCGCCCGAAGCTTCACATCGAGGCCTCGGAAAAAGTAATGACACTTCATTGTCTCCTTATCCACATAAGCGGATGCATATTGTACTAAACGGTTGAATTTCATAAAGTACTCCATAACACTCATCCCTCCTTGCTTGAGTTTATAGAACTCTTCCACTCTGGCTTGGACGATGCACTCACTGATATGACATGCACGGAAAGCATCACAAAACTCCGTCCACGTTACACGATGGCCTTCAGCGATCTTAGCAAGATATTCAGACCACCAAGCCTCAGCGGATCCATGAAGTTGCTGAGCGGCAAATAAAGCCTTCTCATATTCATCACACTGGAGCATTCCCAGTTTGGATTCAATCAGCCGGAGCCAATGATCTGCCTCCAATGCTTCTTTAGCTTCCGAGAATACCGCTGGTTATCTTGCTAAAAAAATCTAGATAAGTGATCAGTGCGTGGTTTTGCTGTGAGGTCTCTTGTCGGATGCCTTGCTGCACCAACAACTCAAGAGACAACCATTCTTCCAAACACCTCCGCCAGTCCGGTTGATGATGGCGGTGATCGTCGCTACGACGAATCATTTCCATCCCGAATGGAACCACCAACCTCATACCCGGAATGAGTATGATACATACTGCAAGAGTGAGCAATTTACGGTTAATATACAAGAGTGTATTCAGCTTTAACTCGAAATTATTAACCGCAAAAGCATCACATCAACTGTGTAGCATATATGAAGGAAACAAGGTTTTTGACAATTATGAAATATAACCAATGTTGCTTAAGTTTGTCAAAAACTTAAACCAACAACAAGGAATGATGGAACATAACTAATGAATATGTCATGGAACTTAGAGAAGTATAAAAATCTTCATGTCCACAACAAGTCCTAAGTTACCTGGGCAATGAGCAATGATCTGTTCAGAGTGACCATTTGCCCTTAATCCTAGAATTTGATTATGAAAATAGCAATTTCATGTATCAAGTTGAATATTAAAGTTTTAGATAACTTCAATATATTTCTAACGAGTATTTATTTGCCTTCATATCAATTCTAGATCAAAAGTTATGATATTTCAAAATTGATAGAAATCTGGAACAATTTTGACAACACCTCCTCTGAAAGTGTCTGTTTTTCCGCAATATTTCATAAATTTCTACCCCAAATCTATAGAAACTTTGAACTACAAAATTGTAGCACATATCACAAACTTTTCAACAATGTCTTACATGACCCTTAGAGATTTTTCTACAAGAATTTTTATTGAAATACAGAAAATTCCAGAGAGCATTTTTGGTCTGCCTTGTTTTTGGACAGCTAACACTCATCTGAGATTTGCATCCATTTAGAGGGAGATTCTGTTCTGGAGTTCTGCAGAAACGTTGTAGAAAACTTCAAAACCTTTCCAGAAATGCATCCCTCACCTCCATTGGTTTAACCAATCAAAAGTTATGCCCTGTTCAAATTCAGCAAAAATTCTGCCGAAAACAGGGGAGATGGTTTCTAAATATTTGAGATGGAAACTATACTCCCAATTGACTCTTAGTTCAATATAGGAGTTCATTAACCCCTAATGGAATCCTAGACTCCAAATTTATTCTTTTCCTTGAAAATTTCATTTTCATGCAGTTAAAACATATCACGGTACTACGTTTCTGCACCAAAACAAAAATCCTAACCGGCGTTACACCGGCATATACGTCTCAAGTGGTGGCACTAAAACGATCACTCACAAACGTTTTCTAAATGCAATGTTCTACTCGTGGTTAAGGTACCTGCAGAAAAACAATCAAGTGGCTATCCCGGACTAGTCTGGCCCCTAAGGTGGACAAGTCCGGTCTACCAGGACTTAGTCCAAAAACACTCTTTTCAACAGAGAAACAGACTAATCCGTCCCAAAACAGACAAGTTTGAACTCAGTTAGGAACTCTTAGTCCGCCCCAAAATGGACTAAGCCGTGGGACTTCCGGACTAGTCCGACCTCTGGCCCGGACAAGTCCGGTCTGCCCAACTTTACCTCTCTACCACTCTCCACTAAAAATTTGACACTTCTAACGCTTTGAGCTCTCTTCTATGATCTCAATGTACTTGACACACACACTCTCACTTTTACACGGCTAGCCTACTAAAGACTCAAGTGAAACCCTAATTTCTACTCTTCGAGTCTTCGACGCCGTTCTTCATCTTTTTCCTTTTTGAGAGTTTAGGTGTCCGCCTTGGAAATGTCCTGTGCTTATGATCATCTCAGCTCATTAGTCTCTTAATTTGTCGTCATCAATCATCCAAAACCCACGGGGATACCTAGATGCACTTACAATCTCCCCCTTTTTGGTGATTGATGACAACACATTAAGTTACAACATAAGAGGAAAAAATTTGATTTTCATAACAAGTGTACGTATGCAAAACACCCCTTGAATATATGCAAGAGTAAAAGAGGGGAGTTGGCATACATTCACATGTTATGGTGGGGTGCCTACATGTTGTGCTCAAAAATGTGATAAGACAATAAGCATAAAACAACCATAAAATCCAACACGTAGTGTTACACACAAGATAGTCATGCATAAAACATAGATAGCCATGTCTAGAGATCTATTACAAGATAGTTATGTCCAAAACATAGATGTCCAAAAGATCTATTACAAGACTAGAAGATGATAAAAAAGTACATCCTTTTCCCATCTCTCCCCCTTTGGCATCAAGGCACCAAAAAGGAAAAGAGGGAAGAAGATACGCCTAAGTCTACTCATCATCTTCTTCGTCTTCTTCTTCATCGCCGTTTTCATCGCTCTCCATAGCCTCCGTATCCTCTTCCTCGTCATCGGCGGTGGTGGATGGAGGCACGGCCTTGGAGGAGCTTCCATCTTCCCTGAATTGGGCGAGCTCATCAGGGGTGAACTATGGATATGGAGTGAGTTCCCCATCACTCTCTTCGGAAGGAGACATGGGTACCTCAAGCTTGTCACACACATCCTTGAGGTACTTCTCCTGACGCCTCTCCATGCGTTGAGTCCGGACCTTCACACGTCGACAAGAGGCAAAAAGTGCGTTGAAGCACTTTAAGAATCCGCTCATGGACTGCGGAGGAGGAGGTTGAGCTGGAAGGGGCCGCTGAGCTGGAAGGAGGTTGAGAATTTTTCCTCCTTGAGGGTTTTGGCACAATGGGGGTAGCTGAGTACGGAGAGGTCGATGAGTGACATCCTTGACAAAGACTATCCCCGACACCTTCTCAATTAAGCACATGATATACGGTGCATACCCACATGAGCGGTTGGGAGTGTCAGAGATGTTGAAGATATCATCGTAAATGTGCTCAACAAGGCTGAACTTCTCTTCACCATCTATCAAGAGGAGGAGATGCCTTAAGTTTCCTTGAATCACCCCTGCATCTCCATCCTTAGGGGCTATAGTTCTCCTCAAAATCCGGTTGAGAATGCTATAGAATGGCTTGATGTTTCTAGCAAGCCCGGCCTCATAGGGAACATGACTAGGATACATATAGTCAAGCTGATCCCTGTCCACTGCCTTGAGGTTGGAAATGATAATCTCATGGTCCAAGTGCTCCTCAAGGCCATGTATCTGGGCAAACCTCTCATAGGTGACTGAGTACTGCTCTCCATGAGTCATCCACGTGATTTTCCAGTCACCGTAGGTGGAGAAGTACACAGTGGTGTAAAACTGCACGATCACCTCAATGTTCCAGTCATACTTGAAGCCCATGATTTTCTTGATTCCATGGCGCTCTGCAGCTTCAATCACGGCATCAAAGGCTTTGTGCTTCCTTTTGGCCATGTAGTCCCAATCTACCCATTGAGCTTGGGCAACTGGGGTCTTCATCTTTAGCTACACTAAGCGACAGTAATCGCAGTGGAAGTCACACCAAAACCTAGGGTCGGCTGTGTGCTTCTCATAGTCATAGATGTTGTCCATCCTCAGCATTCTCACCTTCTCAGCCCCCTTTCCTTTGAATACAGATGCCGGATTGTTGGGCTACCGGTTTGGATCTCTAGCAGGGGCAACCATCTTCAAGGGGCCGATGGTCTTCGGTTGCCCTTTCTCCCTGATTACTATCCCTCCTGCCCTGTTTGTTAGTGCTTTGGCAGTTGCCTTTTTGTTCTTGGGCTATTCAGGAAGTGGAGCCTTGCCCTTATTCAGATCACGAGGAACCCTACCCTCGGATTCCTTCTCCTTTTCCCGCTCTGTATCTCCCAAGGTGACCAACCTCTTCCTCTTGGGCTTTAAGGCACTAGCAGCTTGGGAGCTTTGGGCTTCATGTTCGACCCTTTTCTTTCTCCGTTGATCCTTCAAGGATTCTTCAACGGCTTGGGCAATTTGTGCCCCCTCGTCGAGATCATGTTTCTTCTTTGTTCTTGCCTCTCGACGGACGTCTTCTTTAGCCGCTTTTTCCTCCTTTGCCACCCTCTCTTCGGCAATAGCCAATGAAGGACTTGTCAAGCCTCCTCGGCCGTGGGACTTGGAAGAGGAGAGCTTTGTTCGGAGTCCGACATATTGCCTGAGAAACAAGAGATAAGAGGTCAAGGAAGTGGAATATTGTGAAAGAATTCACTAAAAATGGCTAAAGTTGGAGTTTGTCCTGTGTAAACCGGACTTGTCCGTTAAAGGGCCGGACTTGTCCGCCTGAGAATGAACTTGTGCGCCCAAACCTGAACTAGTCTGGGTTATACAGGAAGAACCCTAACCCTAACAATTTTTTTGCAAAAACTTCGAATTAAGTTGCAATGCTCCTAGGCTACGATCGCATTGACACTAGGAACGACATTTGTGAAGAGGTTTCTAGCAAAATACCTAAGAATGAGGAAAAGAAAGGATTTTTGGTTAGGTCAAGAATACCTCTTCAAAACTTTAAATGTGATGAAATCGAAGTCGAAGCTTGAGCAACGAAGACAGGGAAGGATTTACGCACTCCTTAGGGCTCCAATCCGTGGATCTTACGAGATTTTTGGTGGAGGAAAGCGAAAATCACCAATTGGGGGCGTTTTCGGCTTGAGAGAGTTGAAAGTGAGAGTGTGAAGGGTGAGAGAGGGGTCTGGCCGCCCCTGGGAGGTTAAGTCCCCAGGGGTCTGACTAGTCCGGCCTGGTGCCCGGACAAGTCCGGTTGGCGGACCAGAGCCGGGCTTCTCTAGGGTCGGACTTGTCCGACCTCCCAGGCAGACTAGTCTGATTTGGACTTGTCCGCTGAGAAGTCCGACATTGACAGCCCGGACTTGTTTGTCCCATGGGCGGACTAGTCCGTCTATATGCTGAAATTCATATAATTTAAATTTTAGCTCAAGAATATGATCCCTTTCTGGACAAGTTTTTGCAAATATCTTTGGCAAACATGGTCAGTAAGCATACATCAAACAAACAATGACCATATTTCACAAAGAATCCTTTTGAACATAGTTTTCATGGAGTAAAGGGAATTAGAGTAGTATGTTGAGAACATGCGGATTTTTGAAGTTTATAACCAAGCAACAAACAAATGTGCACGCCTCAAGCAACATTTCGAGAATCTAGGATATTTAGTTCACTCCTTAGATCATAAAAGCGTTTCTCATCAAGGGGTTTTGTGAAGATGTCCAACAATTGCTTCTCACTCCTAACATGAGAGATAACGATATCTCCCTTGATAGAGTGATCTCGCAGGAAATGGTGACGGATATCAATGTGTTTGGTTCTAGAATGCTCCACGGGATTGTGAGCAATCTTGATGGCACTCTCATTGTCACATAGGAGTGGAATATGGCTCAAAGTGTAACCATAGTCCCTAAGAGTTTGTCTCATCCATAGGAGTTGTGCACAACAACTCCCGGCTGCGACGTACTCCGCTTCGGCTGTGGATAAGGCAATGGTGTTTTGTTTCTTTAAAGACCACGAAACCAAGGACCTACCAAGGAATTGGCAAGTCCCTGATGTGCTCTTCCTATCTACCTTACAACCGACATAATAGGCATCGGAGTATCCAATGAGATTGAACTTGGATCCCTTGGGATACCAAAGTCCTAGGTTAGGAGTGTGAACCAAATATCTAAGAATCCGCTTAACGGCCGTCAAGTGACACTCCTTACGAGCGTCTTGGAACCGTGCACACATACACACACTAAGCATTATGTCGGGCCTAGATGCACAAAGGTAAAGCAAAGAGCCTATCATCGAACAAAATACCTTTCAGTTCACACTTGGACCATCTTCATTAAGGTCAAGATGTCCGTTGGTTCCCATGGGAGTCTTGATGGGTTTGGCTTTGTCCATGTCGAACCTCTTAAGTATGTCTTGATTATACTTGGTTTGACTTATGAATGTTCCTTCCTTGAGTTGTTTGACTTGGAATCCTAGGAAGAACTTCAATTCCCTCATCATTGACATCTCGAACCTTTCACTCATTATCTTTGAAAACTCATCACAAAAAGTTTTGTTAGTAGAACCAAATATAATGTCATCGACATATATTTGGCACACAAATAAATCATCGTTAAAATGCTTAGTGAAGAGCGTATAGTCGACTTTTCCTATCCTAAAACCATTTTTAATAAGAAAATCTATAAGACACTCATACCAAGCTCTAGGAGCTTGTTTGAGGCCATAGAGGGCTTTCCAAAGTTTAAAGACATGGTTAGGATACTTATCGTCCTCAAATCCGGGTGGTTGCTCCACGTACACTTCCTCCTTGATTGGACCGTTGAGGAAAGAACTTTTTACATCCATTTGGTATAGCTTGAAATCATGGTGAGTTGCAAAAGCAAGCAAGATACGAATTGATTCAAGCCTAGCTACGGGAGCAAAAGTTTCATCATAATCCAAACCTTCTACTTGTGCATATCCCTTTGCAACAAGTCTTGCCTTGTTTCTTGTTACAACCCCATACTCGTCTTGCTTGTTGTGGAATACCCACTTGGTTCTCACAACATTTGCGTTGGGTCGCTTCACAAGATCCCAAACTTGATTTCTTTCAAAATTATTGAGTTCCTCTTGCATGGCCACCACCCAATCCGGATCTTGTAGTGCTTCTTCTACCTTGCGGGGCTACAAAGAGGAAACAAAAGAGTAATGTTCACAAAAATTAGCCATTCAAGAGTGAGTGGTTACCCTTTGGAGATATCTCCTAGTATGTTGTCGACGGGATGATCCCGTTGAACACTTTGGTGCACTCTTGGATGAGGTGGTTTAACTCTTTGATCTTCATCTTCATTGTCACACTTTTATTTGTCTCCCCCTTGATCCAATCATCTATCTTGACTTTGATCGTTTTTATCTTCTTGAGGTTGACCTTGCTCATCTTGAGCTTGATCATGGGTGGGAGACATATTTTTGTTTGTTGGATGATCATTTGAGTATTGAGGATGTTCTTGAGGAAAAATTTCTCCAAGTGCCATCCTTTTAAGTGCTTCTTGTGGAGCCTCTTCTTTATCTAGCACACTTTGATCAACTTGCTCCACTTTGGAGCTATTAGTCTCATCAAACACTACGTCTCTCGCTATTTCAACAATTCTGGAAGTTCTGTTGAAAACATGATAGGCGTAGGTGTTTGAGTCATAACCAAGCAAGACACCTTCATCGGACTTTGAGGCAAACTTGAAAGTCCTAGGCTTCTTGTTGAGAATATAACACTTGCTCCCAAAGACACGAAAATAAGAGATGTTTGGTTTGTTACCGGTTAGAAGTTCGTAAGACGTCTTCTTCAAAAGTCGATGAAGATACAACCGGTTTACGGCATGGCAAGCGGTGTTAACCGCTTCCGCCCAAAACCGGTCCGACGTCTTGTACTCATCAAGCATGGTTCTTGCCATCTCAATGAGAGTTCTATTCTTCCTCTCAGCAACCCCATTTTATTGAGGGGGGTAGGGGGCTGAAAACTCATGCTTGATGCCTTCTTCATCCAAGTATTCTTCCACTTGAGTGTTCTTAAACTCGGTGCCGTTATCGCTTCTTATGTTCTTAATTCTTAAGGAGAACTCGTTTTGAGCTCTTCTCAAGAATTTCTTGAGCACACTTTGAGTTTCTCCTTTGTCATGCAAAAAGAACACCCAAGTGAAACGAGAATAATCATCTACAACAACAAGACCATATTTGTTACCGCCGATGCTTATGTAAGCGATTGGGCCGAAGAGGTCCATGTGAAGTAGCTCCAAGGGTCTTGTGGTTGTCATGACATTTTTGGATGGATGTTTAGCTCCAACTTGCTTTCCGGCTTGACAAGCACTACATGGCCTATCCTTATCAAAAACAACATTCTTCAAGCCTCAAATGTGTTCTCCCTTGAGAAGTTTTTGCAAGTTCCTCATCCCAACATGGGCTAGCCTTCTATGCCACAGCCATCCCATGTTGGTCTTTGCCATTAAGCACGTGTCAAGGAGAGCTTTATCCATGGTGAAATACACAAGGTAAAGCTTTCCCTTGAGTATGCCCTTAAAGGCGATTGAGTTATTGCTTCTTCTCAAGACAGTCACACCCTCGTTAGTGAACATACAATTATAACCTTTATCACATAATTGGGATATGGATAGAAGGTTATAATCAAGGGAGTCAACATGCAAAACATTTGAAAGAGTATGATGGGGAGAGATAGCAATTTTACCGATGCCAGGATTTTCCCTTGGCTATTGTCCCCAAAGTATATTCCTTCACTTGGGTCTTCGTTTTCCTCATATTCCACAAACATCTTTCTCTCTCCGGTCATATAGTTTGTACATCCACTGTCGAGCAACCATTTTGATCCACCGGAGGAGTATGCCTACAAAATAGAGTTATGCCTTACCTTTTGGTACCCAAGCGGAGTTGGGTCCTTTCATGTTAGTCAAGAGGAACTTGGCACCCACACACAAGGTTTTGGACTCTTGCGGAGTGGCCCAACATACCTAGCATAGATCTTTCCTAATTTGTTTCTTAGTAAAACATATGAGGCATCAAAATCATGGAACAAAGGATGAGATTTATTTTTAGGCATGTTAGATGAGTTTGCAATGTTCTTTACATTTTCTTTGTTGGATGAACCTTTCTTGACAAATACAATCAAGTCTTTTCCCTTCTTAGGAGTTTTAGCATGTTGCCTCCACTCCCAAGAATAGCCAAGACCATATTTGAGATGTGGAGGTCTTACATTGGTATATGAACTTTGTGCATATGCCACTTTTTCCTTGTCAAAGATACCACCTTTCGGTGACTGCTTGTTTTGTGCCAACTTAAGTTCATCTTTGAGTTTTATGATTAAGTTTGAGCACTTGCAAGTTTGAGTTGCTTCGGGAGATTTCTTTGAGGAGGGTGAAATCATATAGGAAGAAGGTGCATTGATCTTGAGAGACTCAACTTGTGTTTCAAGGATCTTGTTGACTTTTGTCAAGTTAACAATTTCATCCTTGAGCACAACAGTTGTGTCTTCAAGATTTGAGCAAGTTTCCTTGCTCAAAGCGAGTTCATGCTCAAGTGCCCTCCTTCTTTCCCTTTCAACCTCAAGAAGCTCTTAAAGCTCATGACATCTCTCCTTTTCAAGGATGAGCATGTCTTCTTGACGGTTGATGAGTTCATCCTTCTCAAAGATTTCTTCTGACAACAATCTCATATTTTTCAAGGTGCTCCTACTTAGATCCTTAAGCATGAATTATCACTACTACTATCAAAGCTATCAAGTGAAGAGGTAGAGGGAATGGTTTAGATTTAACCTTTCTTCTTCCCTCCTTAGCCATAAGACATGTAGACTTGAAGTCTTCAATGTTTGGGAAGAGCTTGTTCCTTCCAATGGCAAGTGTTGCCACTTTCTCTTCATACTCGGAGGATGAGTCTTCGTTTGAGTCCCATTCCTTCCCAAGGTGAGCATGTCTTGATGTATTCTTCTTCTTGAAGAATTTCTTCTCTTGAGACTTGCCATCTTTCTTCTTCTTACTCTCTTCATATGGATAATCCACAATGAAGTGTCCATATTCACCACAGTTGTAACATGCTCTTTTCGTCTTGGACTTGGACCTTTCCTTGTTCTTATTCTCATAATGGTTGCCCCCTTTCCTTCTTCTCATCATCCTCTTGAACTTGTTGATGAAGAGCGCCTCTTCTTCATCGGTGTCGAGGCTCTCATCATCACTTGCTTCGAAGTCTTGTAATGAGGATGTTGCTTTGAAAGCAACATCTTTCTTCTTTGAGGAGGCGGGCCTTTGGAGGTCGCTGTAGAACATGGCTTCCTTCTCCATCATCTCGTTGTTGATGATTCTTCCAAGCACTTCCTCCGGGGTCATTTGAGCATATCCCGGGCTCTCACGGATCAAGGAGCAAAGAGCAATGTTTTGAGGCATGAATGCCCGAAGCATCCTCTTCACCACCTCATGATTTGTCCACCGGGTGCATCCGTAAGATCGGATCTTGTTGACGAGGACCTTGAGACAGTTGTACATGTCTTGAGGGGACTCACCATCCATGATGGTGAACCTCCCAAGCTCTCCTTCAATCATCTCGATCTTGGCTTCCCTAATGACTCGGTTTCCTTCATGCGCTGTCTTGAGTGTGTCCCATATGTTTTTGGCCACCTCCAATCCATCGACTCAGTTGAACTCTTCTCGAGTCAAGGATGAGGTGATCACCCCAACTGCTTGAGCATTGCGATGAAGTAGAATGGATTGCTCCGGGGTAACATATTCTTCATTTCTTGGAAGATGGACACCTGTTAACACAATTTGCCACAAGCTAGGGTTTAAGGATATTAGATGCATCTTCATATTATGCTTCCACATTGAGTAATCATTTTCATCGAATTGAGGAGGTTTGTCAAGAGTAATGGATAAGTAGTGATTGTTGGAAGTTAATCGTTCATAGTTGAAAGGATATTGGAAGTAGTCCGGTTGACCACTCCTTTCTTGATCCTTCGGCTTCTTCTTCTCTTTACCTGAGTGACCTAGCTTCTCGCGAAGTCGTGCCTTGAGATGGCGAACTTCTTCATCATCACTCGAGTTGTCTTGTAGCATATCCGTGTTATTTTTCTTGTCATATGTGTTGTCACCTTGTGACATCGACGGAATCTCGTATCCCTCCACTCCGGCCATCTTCTCTCTGAGTGGTTAGACTCTTGATGGAGAGACCTTCTCTAATACCAATTGAAATTGCCTAGAGGGGGGGTGCCTAGATGCACTTACATATTCATAGAGATCCATGAGGGCGAGTGCGGCAACCACGCTTCGTTCTGCATGCTGGCCGGTAAAGCCTTCCGGCATGGCTTCTACTGGCCGATAGCCCTCCTGGACACCGTCGAGCTGGTCAAGAGATGCAAGGCGTTTCAGTTCCATGCCAAGTAGATCCACACACCAGCGCAGACGCTGCAAACGATTCTGCCCTCATGACCATTCGCAACATGATGGTTGGGCATCCTGGCGCTGCGACTCAGTGCCGAGGAACCAGGTGGCTCATGCTCCTGGGCAAGGTCTCAACCACATCCTGGATGACCACATCACCCAAGCCCGGACCGTCTCAATAGGTCCAAGGTGTCCCGGACCCCCTGGGAGGCCTGATGTTGACACCCTGCCTCATTGAGTCTACTTGGTAGGTGCGCCCCCCCACTAAGTGGCCACACCTACCAGGGGGCCATCACGGTAAACCACGTGGGCAGGGCATCAGACCACTCCAGCAACGAGCAAAAGACTCAGAGCGCCGGCTACGATAAGCTGAAGACAAGGGCCGAATCTCCCCCGGGTCCTAGCGTTACCAGGGGCCCAAAAGGAGTGGTGGCCACACTGCCGGGGCGCCCTGGGTCCTTACACCGCTAAGGATCTGGAGGAATAAGCTTGGGACATTGGCAAAGTACTGCCCACGTCAGCTAAGTCATTTTGGACCTTTGCGCTCCCTTACCCATACAACTTCCCTTTCAAGCTTCCCTACGTTTTTGCATACCTCTCGACATGTATGTAGTTGTGGCTCCCTATCTCGCTCTTGATCAAAGTTATGCTGTCCGCCTACAAGACGGAGACACTTGAGGCACCTGTGTTGTCTCCGGACCCCCTGGATACCTCCCAACTCGGGTCCGGTGGCACCAGAAGGACACCTCCTCTCTTTGGAGTGTCTGGCCAGCGGGAGGTCCAGGGTGTGTAGTCTACTTAGTCGGTCATGCGCCCTAAGCGTACATATCCTGCCTTTGCCAGCGCAGTGCCCAAGTGCGGGGGGCCCGGATGGCACACCACCCCGGGGAGGGTGGTAACCGGGGTCCAGACGCTGCTACACGGAATTGCCCAGGACCAGTAGCTTAGCAGAGGACCATAAGCTATAATGAAGCCGTCGAGCAGGGAAATACAACTGCACGACACGGTTACTGTCGAAGTGTTCGGTCGACACTTCCCCCGGGCCTGCACTGGGCAGCCCGCGGAGGTTCTTTTTTCGGAGGGGCTAGTTCCTAGCGGAGAGCTTGCGCAGATGGACGAGTTAGTGAGAGCTTGACACAGAGAGTTTTACGTGGTTCAGGCCGCCGGAGCGTAAAACCCTACGTCCACGGCGAGCTATGGAGCTCGCTGTATTGCTTGCTGCTCAGGGCCGAGGGGCCTGAGCTTGGGGGTGAGTTACAGCTTGAGAGTGTATGGCTAGCGTATGAGTTGCAAAATGCGAACCCTTGCTATCGACGCCTACCCGAGCCTTTTATAGCCCAAGACTCCGGCGGCTTACAAGGGGTGCTGGGACCCGACAGGTGGTCCCGGGAAGATTGCTTGTTATCTACCGTATCTGTAGTTACGCCGGTGGTTGCCTCTGGTCGAAGGCTTCTGAGTCTTCATCTTGCTGCCCTGCCCATGCCGCATGCTAGTCGTAGTGGTTGATGACGGCGCAGGCGGCATGGGATGTCTTGTCGCGGCGTTTATTTAGCTGGCAGGTTCTGACGCCGCGCGCCAGTCTGTGATGCGACTGGGCGCAATGGCTTCTGACAGACGCGTGCTCCGCGTTTCCGCGTCTTGGGAAGACGCAGGCCTTGAATACCTTGTACGGGCAAGGTGCGGGGCGCCTTTACGCCCGCCGCCTACCGCTCGGGGCAGGCAACACCGTTCTTCTGGACACGTGGCGGGTCCGGAGCCCTTCTCTGAGGCGAGAGGGGTCCGGCCTGCGGGGCACGTGGAGCCTCCGGACCTCTCCCCGCGGAGGGGGAGGTCCGGCTTCTGTATGCCACGTGGCGGGCCCGGAGCTCTCCTCCGAGGAGAGGGAGGTCCGGCCCCGCCGGACGCGTGACGTCTTCGGACCTCTCTCCCGCGGAGGGGGAGGTCCGGCTTCTGTATGCCACGTGGCGGGCCCGGAGCTCTCCTCTGAGGAGAGGGAGGTCCGGCCCCGCCGGACGCGTGGCGCCTTCGGAGCTCTCCCTGCGGAGAAGGGCGAGTACCTTAGGCATTTTACCCTGTGCGCGGGGGTACCCCATATCTCAGGTACCGACAGTTACCCTCTTCCTTCTAGTGTCTGTCTAGGCCACAGAGCTCCAGTCTGTGGGACCGGAACCCCAGCTTTCCCAGGGGGCTACTCTCGGACCCCCGACGCTGGCGCTCCCCAAGGGCTCCGGAGATCAAGTCTTGTGCTGTAGCTTGTCTGCGGAGGGGCTATTGCGACCAGTCAGGTCAAGCAAGACGGACGAGCCCCGACAACTCGCAAAAGGAAGCGAGTACACATCTACAGCAAGCAACAAGGAAACGTCAACTACTTTGGCGAGCTAAGAGACCCTCCAGTCCTTGTGGCATCAAGGATCAGGGGGCTTCACGAAAGCTAAAAAATGTTCTACCTACCAGACCCAGCACTGAATGATTGATGGATGGAAAACCAATAGAGGGATTTTTCATTCATCAAACATAAAAATACAAGACAAGACAATGAAAGACTTAGATACTTTCATTGATATTGGGGGGCTGACATACAAAAGGGGATACAAGACAACTAAGGAACTAGTAGCTACAAGTCAAGTAGTCTTCTACTCCGTGGCCTGCTTGGTTGTCCCCCGAGCTGATCTCTGTACAGTGAGACGGTCACCTGCTATTAGACAAAAGGCGGAAGCAATGCGCGGTGGACCGAGGCAGCGGTGACATCTAGTACCGGGTGGGCAAAATTGCCATCTATGGCAGATTTTGTTGTCTACCATAGTACCTGGAGGAAGGCTTGATCACTCTGGACCTAGCCTTCCTCTGGTACCGGCAGGCAGCCCTCCTGCGGCAGAGCCACTAGAGGACGTTTTCCACCTGACACTAGTGTTGGGGCTCACCGCGGGTCGAAGACCCTGTCCCCGACGGCCTTCCCGACCTCCAGCACACCGTCAGGATGGCTTGTGCCTCTATCCAAGACCATCAAGGAGAGGGATCCGTTAGGGACCCTCACCAGAGGTCACACACAAACGAACATTTCGCAGAAGTGGACGAAGATGGCTACCGGTGAGGAATCATCTGGCGGGCGAGAGCGTCTGGAAGCGGCGACTTCCAGCGCACAAGAGGAGAACAAAGGCAACATGGTGGGGAGGGGTGCCGTACTACACCACAAGGTCTCCTTTTATACTCGTCCTCGTCCTCAGGAAACGCAACAGCAGCGATTGGGTCACCACCGCCGCGCGCCGTGAGCTATTCGCCTCCCCCAGCGATAGGCTGGACCCATGTCCACCCTTCAGCCACTGGGGACCGGGAGGATAACCCCTCGGGAGTGTCCGGCGGTTCCCAAAGAGAGCGGTGTGACCGAGTCATCGGTTGCCGTACTGAATAACCAGGGGCGACCCCTCTAGCACGTCGCCCTAGCACACGCCAATGACATGTAGGACCCGGTCCCACCAGTGAGGAACTGGCGGGACAAGGCGAGTATGAACTTGGGAACATCTAGCGGTTCCCGAGGGGAGCGGTGCGACACCCCGACAGTTCACGGTCGGTCGCAGTAATTGCCCCAAGGCAGCCTCTCGGCTATCACGTCGTGACCGGTCAAGTCAGAGTGGACATGATGAGGCGTTGCCGCTTTGACTGAGTGCGCCCACTACACCAAGGACGAACAACCTCTTCGTCTCCCAGGTATGGCCGCTCGCCCACTACGCGGGAATCTGGCCACCACTTTGATTCCCAAAAACTACAAGTCCAAAACCACCACGCGGAAGAGATAGGGGTCCCACTTGCAGGCTCAATACCTCCCCCGAGATGGGCCTAGGGGCCACTGTCGGTACCCTGCGGACCGGGTACCCCCGCGTAGTGGATAAAAAGCTCCTGGGCCCCACCTTCCCGGCTTAGGCGGGCCCCAGCATAAGCCACGTGCCCTGGGCCCGATGGGCGGACCCGGGATTGCCATGTGTCTTCAGGCCCCGAGCCCGAAGACCGGCCGAGGGTGGCTCAGGAACCGCCACGTGTCTGGTGGTGCCGGACCCATTTTCCATCAAGAAGGGCTCCGACGCTGCCACGTGCTCGGAGCCTCCGAGCCATAACCTCCGCCAAAGAGAGCTCTAAAGGTACCATGTGTCCTGCGGCCCCGCGTCTGACCTCTAGCATGGGAGGGCTCCAGAGCGACCGCATGGGAAACGGCTCCGAGAATACCTTCCCCCTGAGGAAGACCCCGGGTGTGCCACGTGACCTGCGGCCCGGACCCAACCTCCAGCATGGGAGGGCTCCGTAGCTGCCACGTGCCCAATAACTCTGGACCACCCGCTACTCCGCAAGACAGCTCCAGCAGAAACGCATGTCCGGGGGGCCAGCCGCCCGGGCGTCACACCGACGAGCAACGGGCAGATGGCCAAGGAGTAAAGAGGAAGGTACACTGTCATGCCGAGCATTCAAGGCTCGCACCTTCCCAAGAAGCATGGCGCACGGCGCACGCCTCCGTTCCCTGTCTGCGCACCACTACGGTGAAAGACAGAGCGGCGAGGCGTGACGGCACGATAGTGCCGCCCAACGGCATAGAGGCGCCTAGCAGAGAGAGGGGGTGCGACGACAAGACGGGAACTTCATCATCACTAGCCGTCCGGACAGAGGCGCCTGACGTGACAGGCGGCACGCCTTAACTACATTGACAGTGACAAAGCATATAGTTGTAGATGCCTATAGCTCATGTATAGGATGCAGAAAGACGCGGGGCCACCTGTCAGGCCCCGGGCCACCTTGTAACTGCCCCGGCCTTGGGCTATAAAAGGACCAGGGCGGCCTCCGGGCAAGGGGTTCGCAACCCAGCCAACTCCTACACTCACACGCGCAAGCAATACAGCAAACACACTCGTGGACGTAGGGTATTACGCTCTGGCGGCCCGAACCACGTAAATCCTCGTGTCTCTCTCGCCATTGTACTCCGACCTTCGAGATCCACTAGCCCTTCTAAGAAAAGAACCTCCGCGGGCTGCTCAGGCAGACCGGGGGAAGTGTCGAAGGAAAACACTTCGACAGTAGTCTTATAAAAATTAAAAGTCTCTAACATTGATCATGAACCAATGGTGGTAGGCACTAGTTCCATTTTTTCCCTATAAATATATAATGAGAGCAGATTCCATGCCAAAGGGGTTTATGATCATATGGTTCATTGTTGTTAGATGATTCCTTGTGAAAGAGATTGGTGTTGAGACTTCTAATGGTGTTAGTAGTCTACCGCCTTCCTCATTTCCTGATTTAGGTACATGGGCTTTACCTTTTTCAAAACATCCTAAGACTCCCTTTCCCTCACCTTTCCATTCTAGATCTAGAAGCAAATTCAATTTAAAAAAAAGAGCAACGATAGAACATAAAGTGGGTTCGTTTGTAGAAGCGGATGCAATTATAGAAAAGGTTAGTTTATTATAAATATAGAAGTAGATTGATTCATTGCAAGAAAGGGCAACCCCGTGAAAATGCAGAGAAATACTGGGTACAAAAGACCGAAGTGGGTCAGACACTTCCCCGAACCCTACGCAAGCGCGAGCTACATGCAACGAGTTGACACTTTTTTGAAGGGGAGTTTTGGTGCAGCGGTAAAGTTGTTTACTTGTGACCATGAGGTCATAGGTACGAGTAATGAAAATAGACTTTGCAAAAATGCAGGGAAATACTGTGTACAAAAGATCTAAGTGGGACTGACCCTTCCCTTGAACCTGCGCAAACGGGAGCTAAATGCACCAGATTGCCCTTTCTTTTTTTATAGAAGAAGATGCAGCAGCAGATCTAGGTTTTAGGATGCAACCTCACTAAAACTCATACGATGAGGTGGACCGCGCTAGAACTCATGGCTTCAAGAAAGAGACAAGAAGAGAGGGTGATGGGTGAGCTCCCTAAGAGTAAAAGGGTGAAAAGGTAGTTTGACATGCCTCCTTTACTCAGGCACCAGCTCGTGCGATCTATATAGTAACTACACATGTTGGGTGAGCATCGACCCATATGTCCATGGAGTTACCGATATATAATTAGGTTAGTTTGAGTTTGAATCATGGAAAGTGGTTAACAATACACTACTAAAAGAAGAATACGAGAGCCTATAAGAAACAAATCACCATCACTATCATAAAAAATTCATATAAGGTTAATTTTTCTTTCATGGTAAGTGACGTACCGTCAACAACAAGGTGTCTACAATGATTTCGTGAATATCAAGATCGTCCTTCAGTCTATATCGCAGGCTTTCATAGATGTAGGTGTGTGTGCTTGTACTCCTATAGAGGTGAATGCTCGTGCATGTATATAAATATTTGTGTTTATACCATGATTCATAAATATTTTTCATATAAAGCTAACAATGGTATTTTGTATGCATGCCCCCAAGGGTAACCATTGTATAGCAAAGATCATATAAATCCTTTGATTTGAACCATACTTGCTTGTCCAACACTAATGCAATAAAGAAGATGTATGATTCAATAATTTTGTCATTCAAATTAAACACGCCATGTAATATTTATCTCTTTATATGAGAAGTAAAGCTACTTCAGGACCGGAGAGCCCAGTTGCTCGAGCACATGTAGCTTGGCGGGTAGGACCATGAACTACCTAAGCTCGAGCGAGCTTGTAGCTCGAGTTCGACAGGAACTCGTGCCGAGTTTGATTCGAGCCTGAGCTTTGAGCGAGCTTGCTGAAAGGAACGTGTGATCACGAGAGGGTGATTCAGACACACTTCAAGACTAACTTTTTAAACACAATTCAGCTAAAGATCACACAGCTGAACCTAGAAAGCAGTTCTAGTGATAGAAAGAAGATCTAGATAGAAAGGTAATCTCAACTAAATTTATGTATGCTAGTGATCAATAATAATATAAGCACTCACAATAAAAACTAGCAAAGAGATAAACTAGCAAGCATCCTACAATACTACAAGCAGTAATAAATGTGGAAAGATAAGTGCAAATTATAGAGAAGGGGATGACTCATTAATTTTTTTTCTTGAGGTCTCCGAAGGATGACTCTTCTTCTACTTCTTGTTGGATCACCTCCGTCGGAGTCTAAACCCATCCCACGCTTGATGGTGATGTCCCGCTAAAGCATGCTTCACTCTCTAAGTGGAGTCACCGACACGCCCTGCTGCCTTCCAAGGTAATGCTCCTTTCGTTTCACCCTTCCGATGAAGTTACGGACGCTTACTAGTTATGCCTCTTTGAATGAAGGAATAAAACTTTGTACAAACTTGTGAAGACTTTCACAATATTCACTAAAAGACTCGTCACAAACTCCTAGTTGGACTAGGCCTCACCATAAGACAAAGTAACAGCTCAAGATTGTCTCTCTACATCTGCACTAAGCGTTGAGATGAATAAATGCTCTTCCTACTCTTTGAAGCACTTGAAGATCTCCAAATCTAGCACGAGTACTTCTCTAGCTTTCACTTGGCCTCTACTAGGTTCCTCCACCAGTAAAGGGCGCATGAATGACTATATATATAGTATGACAACTATAAACTAGTTGTTTTTCAAAAACAATCTATTATGCAACATAACATACGGTGAGCAAACAACCAAACCTACGGTACTAACAATCTATTATGCAACATAACATACGGTGAGCAAACAACCAAACCTACGGTGACTAGAAGTATGTAAACTTTCCAACTAGCCATTGAATGACTAGGTCACAAAACAAGCACTACAGCAATATGACTCACTTACGACGGCCAATGCCGTCGTAAGTAAGGTCCAAACCATCGTAATTAGCTTAATTACGATGGTTTATGCCTAATTACGACGGTCTGTAGCCGTCGTCAAGATTTGGTCGAAAGTTATGTTACTCATGACGACCACCGTCGTAAGATACTCAACTTACGACGACGACCCGTAGTTGTCGTATGTAAGCGCCTGGGCCACGTGGTGGGCTGGGCCTTACGACTTATGACGGCCTGAACCCGACCGTCGTAAGTTAATTGGGCTTACTTACGACGGCTACAGCCGCCGTCATAAGTTATCCAGACTAACTTACGACGGTCTGTATACATGTCGTCCTAAATTATGGTTTTAATTTTTTTTTAAAAAAACAAACTAGCTGCCTTGGCACAGTTGCCAGCCGAGACAAATAACATAATTATATAACACAGACAAACAACACAATACACAATCGACGGTCCATTCATAAAGTCCAAAGAAATCTAAAAATACCTAACGGATACACACTCCCCTCACGACTACATCCAGAGCCGTGAACGTCGTCTTCGCGCGTCTCTCCCGGTGCCGGTAGCTGTGGAGATGGAGTCTGCGCCTCCGTCGGTGAACCCTACAAAGTAAATAAAAGTTAGACATGTCTCTCTTCCTTCCTATTCCTCTCTTTCCCTCTCTCTCCCTCTTACCACCCCCCTCTTTCTCTTGCTCTTGTTGTCCCTCGCCCCATCCGCCTCCCCCTTCACACTCTCTCTCCCTCATTCTCTCTCTCTCTCTTTCACTCTCAGTACTCCTCTTTCACTCTCTCGCTCTCGTTGTCCCTCGCCCCATCCGCCTCTCCCTTTTCTCTCTCTCCCTCATTCTCTCTCTCGCTCTCGTTGTTCCTCTCCCCACCCCTCTCCCTTCCCTCTCTCTATTTCACTCTCTCTACTCCTTTCACTCTCTCCCCATCCCTCTCTCTCTTTCACTATCTCTCCCCTCTTTCACTCTCTCTCTCTCTTTTTCTCTTCCCTCCCACAATCTTGTTCTCCGACACAGATAGACAAAAAATCTTTGGGACATGATCGGTTGGCTTCATTGAAACCTAAGAAGCGCTTCTTGATCGAAACCACACGGTTCTCGACAGTTGTCTCTGCGGCGGCCATGGCCATTGACCTTTAAATGGGTCGTGTCGGGCCATATATGTGCTGGGCCGGGTTGAGCCGGCCAGAACCACGTTTATTTATATATCGATATCGAGCAATCAAATTAAACTAAAATTTGTAACTTAATAATCAACTAACTCAAAATTTAAAAGAAATATTAAACTAATTTAATAGTCAACTAAACCAAAATTATTAATCTAATTAAGCAATAAATTATATCATTATATAAACTAATTAATAAAAAAACTAAATTAAGAACTAAATAAATTAAGTTAATTACTAAATAAACTAAATAAACTAAATTACTTACTAAATTAACTAAATTAATTATTAAATGAACTAAATAAACTAAATTAATAACTAAATGAACTAAATTAATTACTAAATAAACTATATAAACTAAATTAACTACTAAACAAAAGAGTTAACTAAATCAATTACTAAATAAAACGTACCTCGAAGTGGCAGCGAAGCCGGGCGGGCTTGGGGCCGAGGGGCGGCGGCGGGGCCGGCGCGGCCGGGGGAGCGCGGGGCGGTAGCGTCGGGGCGGCGTGGGGAGGCGCGGCGGCCGGGGCAGCGCGGGGCGGTGTGGGGAAGCGTGCAGGAGCGACGGGGCAGCGTGGGGAGGCGCGCAGGGGCGGCGGGGCGGCGTGGGGAGGCCCGTGGCGGCGGTGCTGGGGCGGCGCGTGGAGGCGCAGTGCGGCTACGGCGGCGGTGCGGGCTCGAGCTGAATGAGCCCGAGCCCGGGCCGGGGCGGCGGTTAAAACCCACAACTTACGACGGGCGCTTAACTTACAACGGCCATGGGCCCAAGACTGTCGTAAGTTAGTTAAATTACGACAGTCCACAGAGATTGTCGTAAGTTAGGTTACTTACGAGAGCTAGCCGTCATAAATAATTTGGCCGTCGTAAGTGAGTCGTATTGCTGTAGTGAAGCTCTGTATCCTACAATGACCGACCATCGTACCTTATAATAATATCTCAACCTGAGAGCAACCCCTCCGAGTAAATCCTTTTTCAGCTCACCATACCTTAACCGGGCTTGACAAAAGCTCAAAAGATCAAGCTCAACTAAAACTAGGCTCTTCTATGAAGTCATTTCATGCTATCAGACCTCCTCATTGATAGCAGCAAAGCTATGGTAACGTCAAAATAATGGACTGACAACTCCTTTTGCTTTAGTTAGATAGTTTGTACGATGAAGTAGATGGATTTTAGGGCTTTTGACTTGTTTTTTGGCCTAATAGTTCAACACTTCAGTTTTAGGCAATAACATTTGCAAATTCAAATGCACGCACCTTATGGTCAGTAACAACAAACAAATTTACTCGAGCTACATGAGATCGAGTTTGTCTGACTTGTGAGCTTAGACACAAGCTCATGCTTTACTCATTTAGAATTTTAGCGAGCTCGGATCAAGTCTAGAACGAGACAAACATGAGTGGGTTGTAATTCTCGAGCTTTATTAACAGCTTTACGACGACTTCCAATGATCCACTTTCCAGATAAATCTGACGAGCCCATTGGCGAGGCACCACACTCACATAGCCTCACCCCCAGGCGTTAATCTTTCCTCATACTACTACAAAAATGATTTTTATGGGCACCCCCATTTCACAATACAAGCGGTTATTAACTGTTAAACTTGCTTGTAGAGCTCGTGGTACAATAATGATCTGCATGTATACAAATTAATTTTTTCAGGTGATTGCTTAGGGCAACCGCTTATAAAAAATAGCTCTATTTATACAAGTGTTGTCCTAAGCAAACGATTGTAGAAATAAATTATTTATACATACGGCTGCCTAAAACATTTGATTGTAGAAATAGTCCTATTTTCACACGCAAATTCTTAGGTCAACTGATTGTAGAAATATGATTTTTACAAGCGGTTGCTTAAGATGTCCACTTGTGGTAATGCCATCAGTGTTAAAAGGAAAATATATTCAAGTATCATAAGTACTGACCAGTAAGGTAGTATCAAGAGAGGAAAGAGGTTTTATAGAAATGTCAAAGATACATTTTCACAAAGGGTCCAGTAGAACTAAATTCTTACATTACAGTCTATTTAGCTGACTGCTTGTACAAATGTATTTCTACAAGCGGCCTACGTGGTCACTTATACAAATAGATTTATTTGTAGAAGCTGTTGTTTTAAGCGTATTGTTTGTAGAAATCAATTTCTAAGGCTGTCTATGTATCTATCTGAACAAACAACAATTCTCAGTAATTTAAATTGTATCGGTTCTTAAAAACCGCTTGTAAAAACATTTTTTTGTATTAGTGACAAAGTCACGGGCATCTCGTGTAAATTCTCCCTTTTTCCATGGCAAACGGGGAAATAATTCTGAATGTGAACGGTGGCTATTGGATATCATCTATAGTATTGATTCTTTTGGGTTATAGAGATTAGAGGCGATGGTTCCCTCGAAAACAAAAGCCATCAACATAGCAGAAAAAAGATTAGGGATTATCCCTCTATTATGAAATAAATAATGTTTAGGACAACTAATTTAGCTTAAATTGAACTAATTTTTTTATTCTAAACGTCATTTATTTTAGAACGGAGGGAGTATGAATCAATGGCTGGTTGATTTTTGAATTTTGTCCTTTCAATTTTTTTTTGATATTATTGTGGTCAGGTGCTTGCTAGTACCTTGTTAGAAAAGTTTGTGTGAATGTGTATGTCTGTATTGCTACAACAGTAATCGTCATCAATTTAGGTACGAGAAAAAAACTTTTTTTGTCAAATTCAGGATTTGTTTTCTAACAACACAACATGGTACCACATCAAAGGCACTAAATTTTAGGCAACCAAGTTTCACTCATGGTTTCAACGGTTGTCAAGCCAGAAAATAAACATACATTTCCATTTTTTTGAATAAGTCTCATGGTTGCTAAGGCAAGTGTTTATTGCTTGGTTGCAGATCAGTTGTATGTTAATACACAGTGCCCCTCCCGGTCTTAAATTATTATTGTTAGAACGAGAACTCTAGTTCATTTTTGAATTACCAATTTTTGTCCTAATGATAACATTTAAAAACGGAGGAGTATCGTATGGACCTATATGATGAGTCATTATAGGACATGATTATGGTGCCATTGTTTCATAAAGCAATGATACTTTTCATTTACCTGCATCTAAATAAACTTTTACTTTTATTAAACCTAGATAAATCATTGATAAGTATGTTTGATGCCATGTTTCAAGCACTAAAGATCCTATATTCTAACAATTTTCAAACATAGAATAGATAATTGTGACTGTGTTATACGCAAAATTCACCGACATTTCTTTCGCCCCTAACTCACTATCACTAGTGGCCAATTTTATTTGTTGCAAAGCGTGGCATTTTAGAGTGATAGATCACCGGCCACGGCTGTGCAGTACTTGAGTAGAGAAGGTTTTAAGAAATTTGTGGATTGCACCCGATCCCCCTGAAATCTTGCAGTTTTCAGCAAAAGAATGGTGCCCCTACACGCATAAAAACAACGAAGCAGGAGGGTGTTTCTCACAAACCGGAGCCACGTAGCGTCATGCCTAGGGATGGCAACGGGTGCCCATTACCCGTTTACCCGCGGATATCCGATCCGATGGGTACGGATTCGGGTATAAGTTCAGATCCACGGGTACGGGTTCGGGTAATGGGTTGAATCCAACGGATATTTCTTATCGGATAAAAAAAATCCATACCCATATCCGTATACCCGAACCCGTTCTAACATGTGGGTCAATACACCATTATATAATAGTTCTAGCTTCTAGGGTTTGGTTTTCTTTTCTTTCCAACTCACTTGCTCGGCTGCTCGGTGTTAAACTGTTCCATAAATCTATATGCAATGTATTTTTTTATTAAAGGTTTTCGGGTAACGGATATACCTACGGATAAAAAATATCCGCAGGTAACGGATACGGATAATATTTTATACCCGCTGCGGGTAACGGGTACAGGTTCGGGTATGGATTTTATCCAGCGGCAGCGGGTACGGGTAACCCAGAGTGATATCCGTGGATTTTTTACCCGTTGCCATCCCTAGTCATGCCCTGCCTAATGCCCCCGTTGCTTATCGAGACAATTGAAATTTTACCATCCTTAACAGTGGGTTTCGCCAAAATACTACTCCCAACATGTGACACTCTAAAATACCATTATAATTCTTCACACTTTGCTCGTTTACCACTGTGATATTATTTTAACACTAACTGATCTTTTTAACACTTAAACAAAATTAACTGGACAAAAATACCCTTGTGTGTTTTTAAAATATAAAAAATTAACAAAAAATACAAAAAATATAAATATATGTTTTAAAATATAAAAAATAACAAAAAATACAAAAAATATAAATAAGCTAAAATAATTCAAAAAATGGGGAAAATACAAAAAATAAAAATTGAAAAAAATACAGTAACTAAAAAACACGGAAAAAATACACGGAAAATAGAGATAAATTTAAATAAATTACAAAAAATATATTTCATAATAGAAAAATTATATTTCGTACATGAAATTTTTTTAAAAAAATAGGAAAAAATAGTGAACACATACACAATAAAATAAGGGTCACATATCATAAGTCATACAAATATATTTCGTATATGAAAAAAAATTAAAAATAGGAAAAAATAGTGAACACATACACAATAAAATGTAACACAACTTTAACATATACCAATAATTTTTAAATGTCACATCAATCAATATAATAAGGGTCACATATCATAAGTCATACAAAATATAGTTCACATATCACGAAGACATACAAAATAAAGTTCACATATCACAAGTCATACACAAAATACTTCATATCTCTTATATCTCAAGTTACACTCTCTCTTTCTTAAGTGGTGTTGTTGGGTGGTGATGGAAACCAAGCTTTGGTAGTATTCTTTCTTGGCTTCCTCTTCCTACAAAGTGAAAAGAAACACAATTATATGAAGAATTGAAGGTAAATGTATGAAAAATATCACACAAGCAAATAAATAATGAAACATACCTTTTCTTTGTTCCATTGAGAGGACATTTAGGGTTGTTTTTTCTATGTCCCAGTTCTCCACAATTTGGATATTTGAACTTGCCTCTAATTAGTTTCTTCTCTTTCTCAGTCTCCTTTCCATTTGGATTCTTAGCACTACCACCTTCAAGACAACCTTTGATCCTCAATTTTCTTTGTCGCCCTACATCTCTCTTTCCAATCGGTGCATGTATATCACTAGCTATGTCCACTTTTGGCCATTGTGACTTGTCGGTAAGTGGCTCTACTATCCTCTTATATGCATTTCTGAACTTCTCAACGGAGTAAAATTCATCAACAAAGTCCTCCATTCTCACATCTCTAATTTGTTGGGCTGTTATTAGAGCAAGTGCATGTTGACATGGTTTACCTGTGTGTTGCCATTCTTCACATGAACACATACGCATGTAAGCCTTGACAACATGCCTAGCAAGACAATTATTATTGTCTCGCACCTCTGCAGCATAGTAGTCACCTGTATGATCATTGAAAAATGAACATACCGTTAATATTGTATCCATGAACATAACAAAATAAACAACATAAATAGTAGTTACCTTTCACAACCGTCAAGTGACCTAGTCCCCGAGTTCTTGCCTTTAAGACTTGTATGACAGCAGGTAATATTCGTCCATTGAGTTTATGTCCAGTCCTCCTCCTCCTATGAAATAAAGTCATGATCATCTCTCTAATCTTGTCAGCAAGCTCACACACGGGTAAGTCTTTAATGTCTTTTATCCAATTATTGAATGATTCAGCAACATTGTTGGTGATATAGTCACACTTAATTGCCGGGTTGAATCCACTTCTATACCATGTGAAGAAATGATATGTATCTAGCCAATGACATATGTCCGGATTAGAGAGAACATTCGCCATAAGATGGTCATATTCTTCTTTCTTGTATGCCCTTGCTGCAGGAAACATGTATTCTGAACCATGATAGCTTTTGATGAAGTTGTTCATAAGATGCCTAAAGCATTCTCTTATCAGCATTAGGGAAAACAGACATCACTGCATTTTCCAAACCTTTGCAAGTATCAGTGCAAATTGCAAGTAGTGGAAGATCTCCTATAGCCTTGTGTAGTTGTGTCATGAACCAAGTCCAGTTATCATCTGTCTCTTTGTCAAAAAAACCAAAAGCAACTGGAAACATCCAGTTGTGACCATCAACACTAGTAGCTGAAGCTAAGTGCCCATTCCATCTTCCATTTAATGCAGTTGCATCTACACTAAGATATGGCCTACATCCCTCCAAAAAACCTTCAATACAAGGACCAAGTGCACAAAAGAACCTTCGGAAGTAGAGTTTACAATCATCATCCACTTCTAGTTCAATCTCAACAACACTATTTGGTGACCTCTTTAATATCTCTTCCTTCCAATTGAATAAAAGTTGGAAACTTTCCTCCCAACTACCATACAACTCTTTCAAGGCTTTTTCTTTCCCCTTCCAAACCGTGTCATAAGAAATAATGCAATTATGAGTATCCTGCAATCTTGATTGCAACTCTTTAGCACCAAGATCAGGTGTCTTCCGAAGTATAGGAAGGACTTTTGAAGCAACCCAAGCACTAGTAGGTGTAGTAGTTTTTCTTCTACCACTTGACGTACAAGTGTGCTCATCAATCAACACCACCACCTAAAACATAAACATAGTGATATAATGTTATTTAAAATCACATATTGTAACACAAAGTTATAAAAAATGATATGTAACAAGTTCGTACCACAACGGTGGGAGAGCCTTTCCGCTCTATACGTGCCGCTATTCTCCAAGGACTATTGTCACCTTTACAATAGCCACGGTATTTAGTAGTATCGGTTGCCTCAATGCCTAACTCAAATTCTTTGTTAATCGCATATTGCCTCATAGCCAACCTGAACTCCTTCATTGATGGATATAAGCTGCCAAGTTCTATCACAGGATTATTCTTATCATTCTCTCTTCTGGTATGTCATCATTGATTGGAATAGCAACACCTTGAATATCATGTCTATTCATAGCTGTTCTTATATTTTCAGCATCCTCCCTTGCCTTTTCCGCTGTCATATCATCCTCATGTCTTAAACCCAAAAGATCATATATATGATTCTCACTAGGAACTTCTAGCCTTCCTTCATTATCACGCCATTCTTCAATTTGTATTGCATCCCAATCAACATTTTGTTGTGACGGTAAAGACAACCTATATGATCATTCAAAAATAAACTTCTTGGTAAATTGCAACAATAACGTACATCAACAACACATAAGAACTGACAATAACAAAAATAACATACATTGCATCACCACCAAAACCTTCCTCGTTCTCCATGCTAACATTCTCATATTGCATGCTCATCATGTCAAGAGAAGTTTGCTAAAAACACAAATTCATCATAAAGATGATTATGAGATGGAAACACATACATCAAATATAAGTAGAAATTTAAATAAGTATATAAAAAATACCGAAATTGGAGGCGTCGGCGGCGGCTGCAGGCGTCGAGCGCGGGGGCCTCGGCACGATCAGTGCTGCCTGCACTACCTGCGTTGGCCTGCGCTGCCTGCAACAATCAGCGCTGCCGGCGCTGCCTGCAGGCAGCCTCAAGCGCTGCCGGCGCTGCCTGCAAGCCTGCGTTGGCCTGCGCTGCCTGCGTTGCCTGTGTTGGCCTCGAGCGCTGCCGGCGCTGCCTGCAACAATCAGCGCTGCAGGCGCTGCCTGCGTTGGCCTCAAGCGCTGCCGCCGCTGCCTGCAACAATCAGCGCTGCCGGCGCTGTTCAGCGGTGGTGGCGGAGACGTGTAGCTGGAGAGGCGGCGCCGCGCTCTAGAGGAGGTAGGGAGAAGAACCGTCGGAGGAAACAATAGAAAATTAGGGTAAACAAAACAGAAAATAAGATTAAGGGTATTTTTGTCCAGTTAATTTTGTTTAAGTGTTAAAAAGATCAGTTAGTGTTAAAATAATATCACAGTGGCAAACGAGCAAAGTGTGAAGAATTATAATGGTATTTTAAAGTGTCACATGTTGGGAGTAGTATTTTGGCGAAGCCCACTGTTGAAGATGGTAAAATTTCAATTGTCTCGTTGCTTATCCCTCCCTCCCTCCCTCCCTAATCCCGAGCTGAGGCCCCGCCCGGTGACGACGAGTGCGCGGTGACGCGGCACAGAGGACAACGCCAAGGCACGCACCCGCTCCCTCGGTCCCTCCCTCACAGAACACGCGCGCACAGCACAGCACGGCACGAGGAGGAAAAGAGCGGAGACGCAGAGAGGCCGGGAAAGACCGAAAGAGTCGCCGGCGGAGACCGGAGTCCCAAACCGGCGGAGGAAAGGAAGGCCACGGCCGTTTCGCCCGCAAGGCATCCGTCTCGCGGCCAGGTGAAGTTCGTTCCTTTCGCTGCGGTTCGTGCTCAGTTTGGTGGGTTTCTGATGCTGCCTTTGGCTTTGTTGAGTTGGACGAAGAAGAGTTCTTTGTTTCTTTCGGATGCTCTTGAGCTTGCGGTCTGTCAGAGGTGCAAAAGGTTTCGACGTTTTCCTGGAGGATTGTTGCCAATCAGCGGAACTTTTTTCCGACCAAAGTCATATCAAATCGATAGGGGATTCGGAGTGGGTGTAGCGGCTATATTACTATTCCCTGTTTCATGTCTAATGCGAAATTCTGGTTCTTTTGCTCCATAGGAGAGGCATCGGTGTGCGATTACATCAGCTGCTGGTGATTGGTAGGGAGGATTCTAAGTCCATGCTTCCAAAGCTACATCCTGGACTTAGGAGGTAACTGAATTATTAGTTCACTTCTCTTCTTGGCTGGGCTGGCTGAGCTTGATTGTGGATCAGAATGCTTCAGCTAGCCTATTACATATGGATTATGATGTCAGCAATGGACAACCACAAAAAATTGTAGTATTTGATGCCCGTGATTTAGACCCTGTATGAATTTCAGTTGCTTCATAGTTAAGAGATGGCGTGAGCTTTCCTAAAAAAAGACAGATGACGTGAGCACATGAATTGAGTTCATTGGCCGAGTACCAATCAACTTGTTTTGATCATGATGTTGTCCATTGATTTGGACTTTAGAAGAAATAGTTTGTACAAAATTATTGCTTTTTATTTGTTGGGGATATAATGTATAGAAAATAGGTTAGGTGGAGCAGCTGCTGAGTAATTGCAGACATAAAAAGCGGTTTGGTAACATTGCAAATGGTGGTAACAATTATTACATATAGGAGCAGATCATAGTTTTCCCTATATTGGCTGATGTGTGTCTCCGGCCTTACTGCACACGGTAATGTTTTTTTATGAATGGTTGAATGATATACGCATGACAATGTGGTGTCAGATATTTGCATATTCTGTTTGTCGTATCTGTAATATGACACAGCTCATGTTAGTATACTGACACATCTCTTCTGAAATCTTGTTCAGGACAAAAACCCTGTGAAAGCTAAGTTTTCAAATTGGTGTTGGGTGATCCTGCTAAATAAACTAGACACATAGTATCCTTTATCTACATCTTCATCAACAACAGAAATATTTTTACCACCGATTTCTTGTGCTTTCATGGAAGTATTTGAAAGTAATGGTCATGCGGAAACAAGACTACAGGATGCCAAAAATACAGCTCGAGCTCAGAGTCCAGATACATCCTCTGAAATCCAGTTATCAGGCAATTCGACAGAGCATCAGGAGGAATTGGAATCTTCTATAGGGCACACTGTAATTTCTTCAATGGAAAAACCCTCATACCTAGGGCCACCTTGAACCTTTGACAGTTCTTCAAAAGATCAGGTGGATCATGCTACTTCAACAAATAAGACGGAAATAAGAAATATATCTGAAAATGGTTCAACTGGTACGAGTACTATGCTAACAGCTGAAATGAAACAAGAAGATTTGAATTATCATGAGAACATATATGACACTCCAGAAAAGAAAGCAATATCAGAAAAGGAGTCTGAAGGTTCATACAGAGGTATTGTTGACACCACTGCACCCTTTGAGTCTGTAAGACAGGCTGTCACCAAGTTTGGAGGCATTGTTGACTGGAAGGCCTACACAGCTCAAACATTAGAGGTTATGTCTCTTTGTTTTATACTGCACATGGATCCCTGAACTGAAGGAGGTTTGTTTTACGCAGAGACGCAGGGTTATACAACTGGAACTTGCAAAGGTTCAGAAAGATATTCCATGAAACATAGAAGAATGTGAAGCTTCTGAGGAGGCCAAATCACACGTTATTGAAGAACTAGAGCGAACTAAGAGGCTTGTTGAGGAGCTGAAGCATATGTTGGAGAGGGCGCAGCTTGGAGTGGACCAAGCCAAGTAAGATTCTGAACTTGCCCAGCTTAGGGCACAAGAAATGGAGCAGGGGATTGATGATGAAGCTAGTGTAGTAGCCCATACTCAGTTGACAGTTGCCAAAGAAAGACATGAAAAAGCCGTTGAGGAACTGAACTTTATAAAAGAGGAGTTGAGATCAACACATGAACAGTATGGTGTCTTAACCACTGAAAGGGATATAGCAATGAAAAGAGCTGAGGAAGTTGTTTCTGATGCGAAGGAAACCGAGAAGCAAGTGAAAGAACTCACATTAGAACTTATTGCCTCTAAAGAGTCCCTCGAGTTGGCACATGCAGCACACCACGAAGCAGAACACAGACTAGGGGCAGCTTTGGCGAAAGAGCAGGATTGTCTGACTTGGGAGAAAGAGTTGCAGCAGGCACAAGAAGAGTTTCATCAACTCAATGAACATATTCTATCCAAAAGTGACGTGGAGTCCAAAGTTGAGGAAAACGTGCATAAGCTACTTGGTCTCCAAAATGAGCTAGCTGCCTATATGGAAAGCAAATTGAGTGGAGAATCTGGAGAGGTTCAGGGACAAGGTTCTGACAAAGCAAAAGGAATTAGTAGGTCAATCAATCAGGCTCTAGCTTCAACTAGAAAGGAGCTTGATGAGATTCGGGGGGGAAGTAGAAAAAGCAAAAGATGAAACCGACTTGATAAGGGTTATTGCCGAATCTCTCAGGTCTGAACTTGATAAGGAGAAAGCTTCACTTGTTACATTGCAACAGAGGGAGGGTATGGCATCAATCACAGTTTCTTGTCTAGAAGCTGAGCTCAATAGCACGAAGCAAGCGATAGAAATGGTGCATAAGAAGGAAGTTGAAACCCAGGAAAAATCGGCGGAGCTTCCAAAAATGTTGCAGCAAGCAGCCCAGGAGGCAGAAGATGCCAAGATGTCAGCTCATTTGGCACAAGAAGATTTGCGAAAGGCCAAGGAAGAAGTTGAACAAACCAAAACTGCTGCAAAAACTGCAGATATAAAGTTGTGTGCAGTATTGAAAGAAATTGAGGCTTCTGAAGCATCTGAGAGGTTAGCACTACTGGCAGCTCAAGCAATGCAAGAGAGCGAGGAGACAAGAAGTGTTGGTGATTCTCCTAGAGGGGTAACACTTCCTATAAGTGAATATCAAGCTCTTAGTAAGAGGGTTTGTGAAGCTGAAGAGCATGCAAACGAGAGGGTGGCAGCGGCCTTGGCACAAATAAAGCTGCCCAAAGAGACAGAATCAAGAAGCCTCAAGAAACTACGTGAAGCTTCCAAGGAGATGTCCCCAAAAAAGGGTGTGCTTCAAGTCGCGTTGGAGAGGTCTGACAGGGCAAATGAGGGGAAACTAGGTGCTGAGCAGGAGCTGAGAAGATGGAGGGCTGAACATGAGCAGCGTCGGAAAGCTCACAACCGTGCAAAACATGCAGTTAATCCTGTGAACACTCCATCTAGGACATTTGTTGAGCAAAAGGGATCATACCATGAAGATGATAAATTACTTGACATGCCAACTAAGAGCTGGATCACTCTGTATCAGGTCAGAAGTTACAGAAAAAGAAGTCATTCTTACCTCAGATGCCCACCTATTTTTCTAGAAAGGCTCAGACATAGGACTTAGCGTGTGCAGACAGTGTTACTGTACTTTGTAAAATGTACGCGGTGTAAAGTTAAATAAGTCTGTGTACCATACCCTGTAAATTGTTTCAGACCCTTTGAGGCGTGCTGTTTTAAATCCTGCTTTGGTTCGTTCCCTGCTCTGTCAAATATCATTATTCGTTCTCTTTTACTTAACCTTGGAGGAAATTTGTTTGTTGCCAAGTTGGTTCTAAACACAAGGATTCTGTATGACTCTCACCTGTGAAATATGTTGGAATCTGAATCGGTGGTACATCCTTTGCAACACAATAGTATCACACGGGCCAGGTGCAACTTCTAAATATACAATGACCTTCAACTGGATAGGAACGAGTTGGTGGTGCAGCTGTCAGTGCTTCCGTGAAAGTTTTCAATTAAATGTTATGGTGGAAGCTGGAACGAACAAATCCTGTGTGCCTATGCTTCAGTATATAACTCTTATCGATCATTGAATTCACCCACAACTGCTCTTTTTTCTCTCTCCTCTTTTTTAATTTTGGATTTTGGTAGAGGTAAAATTTGCTTACAGATTACAGATACTTAGCCAAACTATGTATATAAGAAATCTGGGAAAGCTTCATGCTTTCTTTGCCATGGAAACATTGATAAGTACCAAGTTACGATAAGAGAACTTACAACTATATCCAGATTCATTAACGATGTTCAAGTACAATAGGAAGCCAGACTTCAAGAAGAAAGGAATAAATATTTGTTGGAAACTGTAAGTAAAATAGTACAACTGTAAATTGTGGTGTAAATACAAAAATGTTAATGGACATGATGCGTCAATATTCACAAGGCAAGGCATAAACAAAAAGAGAGGAAAACGCCTCATGGTGAGCGATGACTGGTATTCAGAAACGATCCAGTTCATGTAGACTTAAAAATCAATAGCAGAAGGCAGCATAGGTTAATGCTACCTTTCGTTTGAACCTACTGATCAGTCGCCTCTCCAAATCACCACCATAGTACGATCCCATACTTAAACCTTCTAAAGAAATAGTGGTGCTCATAAAAATGACACTATGAGTCTCTATCATCTGTACCGATGGTCATCCTGTTCTTCCAGTTTGATAGAAATGTAGTAAAAAGAATTCTGAATCTGCCTCCCATGTATCAGATGACATTGACAAGTCTACATCATTTGCAGATTTGCTAGAGCTGTCGTTAGAAAGTTAGTGTGTATGAAATGTTGTATAGAAATCTGTATCGGAAGGCTACTTGGGCACAGGTTGGACAGTAGATTAAGAATCTGGAAATAGAGAGTAAATCAGGATCCAGCACATTCAAAGACTTGTGTAACATATAGTTTCTGAGTAAGGATGCTTACTGGTTGAATGTAGTCTACCTTCCATAGCCTCCTTTTTCACTTGACAGGAGGAACAGAGAAAAGGATCGCCCCAGGGGTCAACTCTTGAATGCTTTGGCATATGTTACCATGAACAGATATACCCACACCAGGTTTCATCTCCAATTGGCAGACTGCACAAGCATGCAGCTTGAACATATTTCCGGCAGGATAATTCATATTCAACCTGTGGACCAATTAAAATCGTTTATTTACATGCAATGTCTAGTCCATATTCGAATTTTAATGGTGCTAAATGCATCTACTGCCTGTCACTCCTATACATGTACATTGATGCATGCTGCCACTACATATCCCTTAGTCAGACGTCTCCAACGCACCAAAATAAATGCTGACCTTTGAGAAAACATTGCAGAGCCCTCCTCATATATTTCCTCCACAACATCAGGTTCCAAATATCCTCTATCTATCTGATCTTCAGACATTTCATCAGAGGGTCTCTGACGAAACAACGCTATGATGCCTCCTTTCCCATGCCTCTTTATTGGAGGGCTTAACTTTTCTGGAGGTAGTATGTCAACTACTATGCAGGTAGTATCATCTCGTAATCCCTTTGAAGTCACAGCTTCCTGCATAAAAAAACGTGACTCATAACCATAGGATCATAATAAAATGCAATATCAGTGAGAAATACACCTGGGATGCAAATAGATGTTTTTACCTTAACAATTCGATTAGCAAACTCCGCCTATGTTGTAATGACATAGCCGGCCCAAGCCCGGATAAAGGAGGAGGGGTTGTGATAGGCTTGGCGAGCTAACAACTACACGTAGCCATTCTCATGGAAATGAAGCCTAATAGAAATTCGTTGGGGCGTAACCCTCTTAGCGACACGCCATATCAGAATCTGGGTATATGGTGTTAAGTGGCCAAGGGCCGGGTCGCCACCGCATTAGTGGCGTGTCATATCGTAACCCGGATATGATGTTAAATGGGCAAGGGTCGGATCGCCACCACCTCATTGGCGCTCTACATCATCGCCCGGATGTAGTGATAAGTGAGAAAGGGTCTTAGCATCTTATTCGACGGGTGCAAAGCGTAAGAAAGCTAGCCGAGAAACATAGATTTCGGGTGGGTAGTTGGAATGTAGGATTCTTGACGGGGAAGCTACGTGAGTTAGTAGATGTTGCCATTAGGAGACGAGTAAATATCCTTTATGTACAAAAGACTAGATGGGCGGGTCAAAAGGCGAGAGAAGTCGAGAATACCGGTTTCAAGCTTTAGTATTCTGGATCGGCTGGGACTAAAAATGGCGTAGGCGTTCTAATAGATAAGAGTCTTAAAGATGGAGTAGTGTATGTTCGAAGACGAGGGGATATGATCATCTTAATCAAGATAGTTATTGGGGACATTGTTTTGAACGTCATTAGTGCTTATGCCCCACAAGTTGGGCTCAACATGAGTGCTAAGAGGCAATTTTGGGAGGACTTGGAGAATATGGTTAGTAGTGTACTGATAACCGAGAAACTCCTCATAGGAGGAGATCTCAATGGTCATGTGGGTGCAACTAACGTAGGATTTGAGGGAGTACATGGAGGCTTTGGATGTGGCGATAGAAATCATGAGAGTAAGGACATCCTAGACTTTGTCATAGCCTATAATCTGTTGGTAGCTGACACCCTCTTTAGAAAGAGGCAATCTCACCTAGTGACCTTTAGTAGTGCCCAACACTCTAGCCAGATTGACTTTGTCCTTACTAGGAGAAGGGATAGACGGAAGTGTCTAGATTGTAAGGTGATCCCCAGGAAGTGTGTTGTGACACAACATAAGCTTGTGATAGTTGACTTTCGCTTCCAGTCATGTTCTTTGTGGGACAAAGGTGTCAAAATCACAAGAACAAAGTGGTGGAAGTTGAAAAGAGAATCACAAGAATCCATTAAAAACAGGGTGATCACAGAAGGACCCTAGGTAGAAAATGGAGATGCAGATAGTATGTGGGTGAAGATGGCAATTTACATTAGAAATGTAGCTAGTGAGGTGTTCGGTGTGACAAAAGGAAAGGAACTTGTGGATAAAGACACTTGGTGGTGGAATGAGGATGTACAAAAGGCCATTAAGGAGAAGAAGGAGTGTTACAAGAGTTGACATCATGATAAAAGTGAAAGCAACATGCTGAAGTACAAAGAGGCCAAGAAAAACAAGGCGGGCTGTGAGTAAAGCAAGAGGACTGGCCTATGATGAGTTATATGAGAGACTAGAGACAAAAGAAGGTGAAAAGTATTAGAGGTATAATTGTGGCTGTATTGGATGATTAGAATAATGAGGGTACATGGATGATTATATAGAGGGATTAGGTGAGGGGAAAAGACTAAACTACCCCTAACCCTAATCCCTCATTAATGACTAATATACCCCTGTGCCCCACATACAATTACAGAGTCTAACACCCCCCCGCAGTCACAACATCTAGTCACTGCAGATGTTGAGACTGGACCGAAACTCAAAGAACAGCGACGACGGGAGGCCCTTCGTGAAGATGTCAGCGAACTATGTCGTCGTCGGGACATGGTGTACCCGAACCTCGCCACGTGCAACCCGCTCACGAACAAAGTGGAGGTCGATCTCCACATGCTTTGTGCGCTGATGCTGGACCGGGTTGGTGGAGAGGTACACGGCGCTGACGTTGTCGCAGTAGATCAGGGTGCTCCTGGTGACGGGAGTGTGGAGCTCCTGAAGCAGCTGCTGAAGCCAGGAGGCCTCAGCCACGCCGTTAGCCACGGCGCGATACTCCGACTCAGCACTCGAGCGTGACACCACGGGCTGTCGCTTCGAGGACCAGGAGACGAGGTTACCGCCCAGGAAGACGGTGTACCCAGAAGTAGAACGTCGTGTGTCCGGGCAGCCTGCCCAGTCAGCGTCGGTGTACACGACCAGCTCGGAGGCCGCGTCACGTCGAAGGAGGAGGCCGTAGTTGAGGGTACCTCGTAGGTACCGAAGAATCCGCTTCACAGCGGTGAGGTGCGGCTCCCTCGGGTCATGCATGTGGAGGCACACCTGCTGAACCGCATACGAGATATCCGGCCTAGTGAAGGTAAGGTACTGAAGAGCACCTGCAAGGCTCCTATAAGCAGTGGGGTCAGAGACGGGTTTCCCATCGGTAGCGGAGTCGGTAGCGGAGAGCTTCGCCTGAGTATCCACTAGAGTGGAGCACGGCTTGCACTCAGCCATGCCCGCTCGCTGGAGGATATCCAGGCAGTACTGTCGCTGGTGAAGGAATAAGCCGTCTGGTCGGTCCTCGACCGCAATACCCAAGAAGTGGTGGAGACGGCCTAGGTCCTTCATAGCGAACTCCTGCTGTAAAGCAGAAATGGTGCGCCGAAGCAGAGCCAGACTAGACGTTGTCAGTACAATGTCATCGACGTACAGTAGAAGGTAAGCAGTGTCACTGCCACGTCGATAGACAAACAACGAAGTGTCGACTTAGCTTCGATGAAACCCTGTGAGACCAAGAAGGAGGCGAACCGGCTATACCAGGCTCGCGGTGCCTGCTTCAGTCCGTACAAGGATTTGTTCAGCTTACAGACCATGTCTGGGTGAGCTGAATCAACAAATCCTGCCGGCTGACTGCAGTACACTGTCTTGGTCAGTGTAACGTGGAGGAAGGCATTCTTGACGTCCAACTGGTGGACAGGCCAAGAACGCGAGAGAGCCAGCGACAGAACGGTACGAACCGTCGCCGGCTTCACCACCGCGTTGAAGGTCTCGTCGTAGTCGACTCCAGGGCGCTGAGTGAAACCCCGGAGTACCCACCGAGCCTTGTACCTCTCCAAGGTATCGTCCGCCTTCTTCTTGTGCGTGAACACCCACTTGCCCGTGACAACATTGCCACGACCGGGACGGGGAACCAAGTCCCAGGTCCGGTTGGCAAGCAGGGCCTCATACTCTTCGTCCATAGCGCGGCGCCAGTGAGGGTCGACGAGGGCGCTACGCACGGAAGTAGGTATGGGTGAGATCGAAGAAGAGTCGGTCGGTGGAGATGTCGTCAACGAGAAGGCAGCTCCGGCGAAGCGCTCAACTGGCTGAAGACTCCCGGACGCACGTCGAGTCACCATCGGGTGGACGTGACCAGGATTCCTGTGGAGAAGAGGAGGGTTGTACACCGGGCGCTCGGGTACAACAACCTTCTCTCGTCGTGGGTAGACGAGAGTGGGTCTCGGGGCCGCGCGTGGCGCAGCTGGAGCAGGGCCGCCCCCCGTGCTCGTCGTTGGTAGACAAGTACGGGGTCGGCGAACCGCGGCACGGGAGCCGCGCGTGGTGCAGTAGTCGACGTCAGGGACGTCGGGGCCGCGCACGGCGCGACTGCTGGCGTCGGGGATGCCGAGGCCGCGCTCGGCGCAGCAGGCATCGTCGGGGGCACCGGGGTCGCGCATGGCGCAGCGGGCGACATCGGGGGCGCCGAGGCCGTGTGTGGCGCAGCTGGTGGCATCAGGGACGCCGGTGCCGCGCGTAGTGCAGCAAGTGGCGTAAGGGACGCCGGGGACGCGCGTGGCGCAGCAAGTGGCGTCAGGGATGCCGGTGCCATGTAAGGCACAGCAGGTGGCGTCGAAGACGCCGAAGTCACAGCGGGTGGGTAACCTGCAAGAGGTAAAGGGCAAGGTCGCTGTACAGGAGCGACCTCGGGGTCAGTAGAGAAGAGGGAATCCAACTCAGCGACGGAGTCAGAGGACAGGGTGGAAAAGGGAAAGGAAGACTCGTCGAAGACGACGTGTCGGGAGATCAAGATACTACGGGTGGTAGGGTCAAGGAACCTGTACCCCTTATGGTCAGGGGAGTACCAAGGAAAACACACCGAGTCGAGCGAGGCGCAAGCTTATGGGGAGCCGTGGTGGAGAGGTTAGGGTAGCAAGCGCACCCGAAGACTCGAAGATGGTCGTAAAGAGGAGGGGTGCCGAACAAAGCAAAATGAGAGATGGGAGCACTAATCGCCTTAGTAGGAAGGCGATTAATGAGTTAGGTAGCGGTGTGAAGCGCCTCCACCTAGTAGCGAGCAGGGGTAGAAGCCTGAAACATCAGGGAGCGCATGACATCGTTGGTGGTCCGAATCATGCGCTCAGCCTTGCCGTTCTGGGGAGAAGTGTACGGGCAAGACATGCACAACTGAACACCGCGAGAAAGCAGAAAGTCACAGAACGAAGAGTTATCAAACTCGCGCCTGTTGTCGCAATGGACCGCACGGATCGTGCGCCCAAACTGGGTGGCACCCAAGCAAAGAAGTGAGAAAGAGTGCCGAACGTATCAGACTTCTGTCGCAAGGGAAAAGTCCACGGATAGTGCGAAAAATCATCAACGACCACCAAGTAATACTTACATCTAGAAACACTAAGAATAGGTGAAATCCAAAGATCACAGTGAATCAAATCAAAGATATGCTCGACACGAGTGACAGAATGCAGAAAAGAAAGTCGAACGTGGCGGCCCAACTGACAAGCATGGCAAAGAGACTCATGAGTACCCCGAGTACACGAAATCACTGAACTACCAGACAACTTCGACATAGCATCAACACCGGGGTGGCCAAGCCGACGATGCCAAATGGTCGAAGAGGTTGTTTTAGTCAGGGCAAGAGGCGGAGCGGAAGCAGGAAGACGCATCGTGTACAGGGGACCCGTACTCTCACAGCGAAAGAGAATGCGTCGAGTAGTAAGATCCTTCACAGTTACACCATAAGGATCGAACTCAAGGGAAACATGGTTGTCAGTAGTAAAACGACGAACGGAAAGAAGGTGTTGAATGATGTTAGGAGCAACAAGAACATCACGTAGCTGAAACGAATCTGGCGAACCCGAGTCACCTACTGAGGTGACTGGAAGAGCCGACCCATTCCCAACAACGATAGATGAAGGATCAGAGGGACGGGAAGGGCGGGTAGAAGAGAGGATACCGACGTCAGGGGTGGTGTGGTACGAGGCACCGGAGTCCGCCACCCAGTCAGGGCCAGACGACGTGAGACCCCGTAGGTAGACCGACGGTGTAAAACGGGTCGCGACATGCCCCGACGGTGGCGGCGCCGAGAAGGAAGACAACACGCTCGGACCCTCGACGGTCATGCCAACAGAGTAGGCAACAGCCGATCCAGGTATACCAGCCAATGGCGGCCGAGAAGCACCTCCCAGGGCGGCAGCAGGGCCCCCCCTGCGCCCTGGCTGCTGCGGCGGCGTCCCATGGTGCAGCGACGGCGGCAATCCAGGGAGTGGCGGCTGCGGGCAAGAGGCCGGCGGCGCCGTTGTGGGGGGCTACAGGGCCGGCGGCCCAAGGGGCGGCGGCAGCTGCTGCGGGCCAGGCAGTGGCGCCGTCGTGGGGCGCTGCAGAGGCAACGGCGGCGGGCCAGACGGCAGCAGCGGCTCGAAGGGTGGCAGCGCTGGGGGCTGGTGAGCGGTGGGGGCTGCAGGAGCGCCGGCGGCGGCCAGATGCGGCTGCGTGGTGGGGGCTGCAGGAGCGCCGACGGCGGCTAGATGCGGCTGCGCGATGGGGCCTGCAGGAGCGCCGGTGGCGGCCAGATGCGGCTGCGCAGTGGGGGCTGCAAGAGCGCCAGCGGCGGCCAGAGGTGGCTGCGCGGTGGCCCAGGGCGGTGACGCGGCGGCGCCGGCGGTGGGATGGGGCTGGTGGTGGAATTGGGCTGCGGCGGCGCATGGTGGCAGCTGGGCGGCCCCTGCGGCGACCCAGGGCAGCGGCGCGGCGGCGTCCCAGGGCGGTGGCGCGGCGGCGCCGGCGGCGGCGCGGCGGCGCTAGCGGCGGCCCGATGTGGCGGCTGGGCCATTAGGATTAGGGTTAATCACTAATCTTTAATCTAACCTAGCTGATACCATATTAGAGGAATAATTGTGGCTGTATTGGATGATTAGAATAATGAGGGTATAGGGATGATTATATAGAGGGATTAGGTGAGGGAAAAAGACTAAACTATCCCTAACCCTAATCACTCACTAATGACTAATATACCCCTGTGCCCCACACACAATTACAGAGTCTAACAAAAAGGACATATATAAGATAGCAAAAATTCACCAGAGAAAGATGAGAGATTCCAATCAAGTTAAATGCATCAAAGATGAGACTGACCGCATTCTAGTGAATGATGAAGAAATTAAGAATAGATGGCGGGATTACTTTAATGGGCTATTCAATGATGGGAATGAGAGCACTATGGTTGAGTTGGATGACTCGTTTGATGACTCCAACAGGCGGTTCGTGCGGAGGATACAAGAGTTTGAGGTTAAGGAGGGCTTAAAAAGGATAAAAGGAGGAAAGGCCCTCGGCCGTGATGATGTCCCTATTGAGGTGTGGAGATGCCTTGGGGACGTGGCAATAGTATGGCTCACAAAGCTATTCAATCAAATTTTTCAATCAAACAAGATGCCTGAAGAATGGAGGAGAAGTATATTAGTACCTATCTTCAAAAATAAAGGAGATATTCAAAATCGTACTAATTACCGAGGGATTAAGCTTATGAGTCATACTATGAAGCTTTGGGAGAGAGTGATTGAACACCGCCTGAGAAAAGTGACCAATGTCACTAAAAACCAGTTTAGTTTTATGCCTGGGAGGTCTACTATGGAGGCAATTTTTTTGCTTCGTCAGCTTATTGAGAGATATAGGGAGCAGAAGAAGGACCTACATATGATGTTCATTGACTTGGAGAAGGCGTACCACAAGATACCAAGGTCAGTCATGTGGTGGGCACCAGAGAAACATAAAGTGCCAACAAAGTACATTACCCTTATCAAGTATATATACAATAACGTTAGGACAAGTGTGCGCGTAAGTGATAGTGAGACTGATGCATTTCCTATCACGGTAGAACTACAACAAGGATCAGCTTTGAGCTCATACATCTTTTCCTTAGTGATGGATGAGGTGTCGAAGGATAAACAAGGCGATATCCCTTGGTGCATGCTCTTTGCCGATGATATATCGCTGGTAGATGAAACTAGGGATGGTGTTGATAAGACATTAGAGTTATGGAGACAAACCTTAGAGTCCAAGGGGTTTAGAGTTAGTAGGACCAAGACCGAGTATATGAGGTGTGACTTTAGTGGTGTTGGTCGTGAAGAGGGAAATGTTAGTCTACAAGGACAAATAGTACCTAGAAGGGACTCTTTCTGATACTTAAAATCAATGTTACAAAGCAATGGCGATATTGATGAGGATGTTTGCCACAGGATCAAGGTAGGGTGGATGAAATGGCGACAAGGCTCTAGAATCTTCTGTGATAGAAAGGTCCTACAAAAGCTAAAAGGGAAGTTCTATAGGACGGTGATCAGACCCGCGATGCTATATGGGGCGGAATATTGGCCAACCAAACGGCAACATGTCCAACAAATGAGTGTCGCAGAGACGTGCATGCTACGGTGGATGTGCGGGCACACGAGAAGAGACTGAATAAGGAATGAGGCGATTCGTGATAGGGTAGGGGTGGCGCCGATTGAAGAGAAGTTAGTCCAACATCGACTAAGGTGGTTTGGACATATCCAGCGGAGACCTCCAGAAGCACCGGTTAACAGTGGGATTTTAAGAGGTAGAGAAAATATTAGGAGGGGTATAGGATGACCAAGGTTGACCTGAGAGGAGGCGGTAAAACGAGATTTGAGAGATTGTAATGTATCCAGAGACTTAGCTCATGATAGGACCGCATGGAAAGTAGCAATTCATGTGTCAGAATCTTAGTCTTTTTTTCTTTTCATTTTTCTTGTTACTCTTATATCTCTTCCTCTCTTTTAGTTTATTTAAATATATATATATATATATATTTATAATTATTGGGTTTCATGTCTAGCCGACCCCAACATGCTTGGGATAAAGACTTGGTTATTGTTGTTGTTGTTGTAATTCGATTAGCAGCAGCTTCAGCTGGCAGCCCCCTGGTGTAGTTCAGAGCTTCTTCGAAGCAAAGCGCATCCCAGACACCATCACTAGCTATGACAAGCCACCCTCCGGCCTTGGATAGCTGCAATATTTTTTATGCATCAAACTTCAGATTTCATTTATTTAGATCACTTGCTTATTAGATTAGCTGACTTCAGATGAGATACCGGTGCTCTATGATTGGTGTCAGGTACCTAATAACATGACAATCTTTCCCATCACTGAAATGATATAACAAATCCTTATGGACTGCTCACCTTTACTTGCTTCACATGTGGGACAGGAACAATAAATTCCCCCACATCGAGATCGCCAATTGACCTTGATAGACACAATCAGCCTGGCCAGCATCTGAGTGGACCTATCTGAATAATGGTTCCAGAGGAAAAGGTGAATTCAAATAGACCTTGAAATTTCATGAATGCCAGAATTTGGTAAACTGACAAACAAAACAAACATAAATAAAAGAAACATACACCATCACCCCCGGCAATATTTATTCTCCCTACTTCACAACCGCTTGCTGTTACACGCTCCACCCTGCAGTTATAGGCCTTATGTTAATCATATGCCTAAGGATACTGGGATAAAACTAAGTGTAGGCCTATGGACATACTCCTCATTAGCATCCAGGCGGTGATCAGCTGACAAAGAGTATACAGTGCCTTCAGCAGATTCCAGGATACAGCGCGAGTCACCGACTGATGCTACAGTGACAACCCACCCATCTATTATAACAAAAGTCACGGTGATCCCTGAACGTGCAGCTGAAAACATATTAACAGTCAGTTTGGTACCAGTTTTTGCTTAAAAAAGGCACTCCCAGCAGCCTATTAGTCCAAAGAAAGGATATAAGATATGTGGAAAAAATAAACTAGGCTCTTGATTATTGATTAAATTACATAAATCACAGCACTAGAGTTTACCAGATTAAAGAAAGAATAATACCTTTTGTTTGGAAGTCTATCTGTTTTCACGAAGCCAACAACTAGTGCCCTTGGCAATGCAGCTGTCCATTCCTCACTTGTAAGATTTGGAGGAATAGCAGCCAACAAGTTGTTTAAAAGGTTCTCCCGGGTGTATATGGCAGCTGCAGACCCATTGTGCCCATCAAAAATCTGAGACAAATAATCAGAATGAGGAATTGCAGTGACATTAGCAACCACTTCGAATGGTACAAGTAAAGTTAAAATCGGAAAACAAAAAGAGTTATCACAAGATTTCCATTATGGGTAGACTTATCATCCATACAGCTATACTATTTTACTTTACAACAACAACAACCAAGCCTTTATCCCAAGCATGTTGGGGTCAGCAGCTATACTATTTTACTTTATTTATTATTTTTCTTTAGAGTAAGGTTGGGCTGATACACAAAAATTTGAAGGGCCAGGTTCATATTGCCAACTGCTGGAAGGTTGAAACGTCTGAAATAATAAGACTCCATTTGAATATTCCTAGCACTGGTCTTCTGTGCACCTAAATGATAAAATCAAGATAATTAAGACCAGTAAAATATCAGCTGACATATGTCCCATGTGCCTTGATGCGAACGCACCACAAAATCTGGTATATAATTCATGCAACTCTATGCAAAAGACAAACAAGAAACTGCCATGGTAAGCACAAAGTTCCGTGATAGAAAATAGTGAGATTAACTAAAGCAAAGGTGTGTAGCAAAAGGAAACGCAAATCAAGCAACGTCCCAAAATGGGTGCTTTTACATCAACACGTCCTAAGTTGTGAGTTGTGACACGTGAAACGACCACAAAATACAGGTCTCAGAAGCATGGAGTAATAGTAGGTGTAATGACAAGCAAAATATCTACACGACTTTCAGTCCATCCACCTATGCTCACTGGCCCTACCGCAGCAATTATGTGTCAAACTGTACCCAGGACCAAATCTCATGAAGAAAACTAATGCTGTATGAGCACAAGACAAAGATAAGAATATAGCCAGTGAATCATTACCGCAAACACCGAGATGGTGTCGTCCGCCTGCATTCTCGCCGCCAACGCTGCTGCCCTCAGCCTGGCTACGGTGGCACTTGGGCACAAGGAGCGTGAAGTCCTCCCCTTTCTTGCTCTTGCTGGCCTCCCGAACAATATGTTCGGCTTCTCCACCTTCTGGTTGTGGAGCTCCCGCTTAAGGAGCACAGCAAGCGGCACGACGGACCCGTCCACCTCGGTGTGCACCTCCATCAGAGCCTGACCTCCAAATCCCTCACCCCCAATTCACCAATTCCAGGACGAGTTGGGCGGAGATGGATCTGGAACAGGGCGAGAAACGCAAAGAACAAAAAAGGCCTCTACAACATCAAAGCAGAGACCTTCCTAACAGATCAACCAAGAATTCTGGCCCAACCGATCGAAGAATTCTTTTTTCTCGAGACCCCAACCCGACCGCTGCCCAAGAAACCGAAATCCCTCGGAAAACGACGATGAATCTCGATTCCCTTCTCGCCTACCGCGGCATGGATCCCGGTCCAGCGGCCTCTTCAAGAAATGGCAGCAAGGGCATTGGCCAAATCGGGCCAAATTCCCCAAGGAACCGCGGAAGCTGGGGGCAAAGAAATTACCGCTACTTATTCTGGAGGACGGAGTGGGGACCGCGAACGCGATCGGGCTGGAGGGATTCGAGAGGGGAGGAGGTCAGGCGGCTAGATGCAGGCGGGAGACGAGATGGAAGGGAGGAATTAGCTAAACGCCGTTATGGGAGGACAGAAGCTACTCAAACGTGCGCGCCAGGATCGCCGCTCAGCATCGAGCAGTCCAATTTAAATTTTTCTCCTATGATTAGTACATAATCGTATAAAATATGTCTGTGTTATAAAACAAATTGAACGAGGCATACTCACTGAATACAAGGAAAACCTTCGTTTAATTGAGATATGCTTTGTGCCGATATTTTTGGCTCTTGTTTGATGGTGTGTTGGTGTTGAAAATAGTGGCTAATTTACTGAATATAGAAAAATAAGAGAGAGTGTGTCTACATACCAATGTGTTTCTTCGATGGAAAATGAGATGATTTTTCTTACCTGAATCAACTGTTGCATACTTGCAACGCATTGAGCCGCCCTAGTGGTTTAATAGTAGTAGGACCTAGGATAAACCTGTAAAACGCTGTATGAAAATGTAAATCCGACACATATCATAGTGTTTTTACATACATGCAAAAATCTATCTTAGACTTGATATTTTTATGTTTAAATAAGTAACATAAGTTAAAAAAATAAAGTGTGAATGTGAGAGAGTTTAAATGTAAAAATATAGTGTAGAAGGAATATCGTGTTGTGTATAAAATTTTTTTAAACGATTGCACTAGACCTGTTTGCATTAGTCATTTACTGGTGCGTGTGGCTGTGTCGGTGGTGTGAAGTTGCAAGATAAACCCATGCCGCTCGTCGCCTCGGCGGTCGCGCCGCCTCCACCCCGGCGACCGGGGCCCCTCCGCTCCGTTCACCTTTCTAGAGCCGGATCTCTATCCCTAACCGTCCCCCGCTGCTCTACGTCTCCTTCACCCCCGGTGGCGGAGGCGCCGCCGGAGGCGAAGCCAAAGCCGCGGCGGTACCCGAAGCAGTACCCCGGCGAGGCGATGGGCGTCGCCGAGGAGATGCGGTTCGTCGCTATGCGGCTCCGTAACCCCAAGCGCACCACCATCAATGACAAACCAGGGGAGGAAACGGAGGCGGAGGAGAACCAGGATGAAGGCGCGAATAAGGAGCACGAGGAGGAGGAGGAGGAGGGCGATGTCGAGGCGGGGGAGTGGGTGCCGAGCATGGAGGGCTTCCTGAAGTACCTGGTAGACAGCAAGCTTGTCTTTGATACTATCGAGCGCATCGTCGCGGAATCCACCGACGTCGCCTGTGAGTGACAATTTCCTTCTCCGTTCTCTGCTTTGCACTACTACTGTTTTGGTTGATTATAAGAAGACCAGTTGACTAATTCTCGTGTTCTGGAGAGCGACGGGATGATTTCTGCACATGGAATTCTGGTCTTGAAGTGATATTTGTAGTGGTCATTGGGTGTATATTGGTGGCACTTTTATGTGCAGCGTTGCATCGTTATGATGGTTCTTTTACCAATAGCGTTGTTATGATGGCATCATTGGCCCTTATTCTGAAAGATTTATCCAACTAGGTTTACTTGCATAGTAGGGTGGAGGTGTGCTGAAGACCATGTAAAACCTTGACATCTACCAGAGTTCAGTTGGAGCCTTATTCGCTCTTTGTGGTGTTCCAATCAAAAGTTTGATAGTTGCAACGCCATGTTGATAAGTTTGGATCATTTTCTGTGTTGGTTTAAAGTGGAGTAGGATGCATTCTGAGCAGCACAAATGTTCAATGATATGTGTTCTCGAATTCCAGGTTTGTAGTGAATATCATGCAATCCGCTCGCTTTTACTCAAGTTTTGTAGTCATGTAGTGTGCTTCGAAAGATATGATCATTAAGATGCTTTGAAACAACAAAGTTGAATATGTCACCCATGTTAATGCAATGAGCATCTCCATAAAGCTCTGTTTGCACATGTTTTAATCGAATGTCTTGTTTTATTCTCGCCCAAAAAGGTGAGAAAACAAATCTTAACATCATGAATGAACAGCTATGTGGTCTTTGTCTGTCAAACAAATGAGTCTTATATTTCTGCTAACATTTTATTGCATAAGTGGAATGCTCACGGCTTTCAATGTGCAATCTGGCTCTAGCGCCTGTGGGAAAATGTCGAATGAATGAAACAGAGGTGGGATCTACTTACTTGCATATTATTAATTTTTATGTTCATTCAGACGTTTACTTCAGGAAAAGTGGTCTGGAGCGTTCAGAGAGCATTGCAAAAGATTTGGAATGGTTCAGAGAACAAGGGACTGAAATTCCAGAGCCAAGCCCTTCTGGATTGGCATATGCTACTTATCTGACTGAGCTGGCTGAGAGCAACGCCCCTGCCTTCCTCTCCCATTATTACAATATCTATTTTGCACACACAACTGGCGGCGTGGCAATAGGTAGCAAGGTAACTCACTGTCCAGACCTAATTCAATCTCTATTACCATTGCTTTTCAATTATCATGTCAGTGATCCTAGACCATACTGATATGCTAAAATGTATACCATTCACGTTGTGGTTTCGGTGGTACATCTCTTATCTTCCATGTGAGTATGAATGGTTTATGTTCCACTGTTTCAGTGATACTAGATTTTTGAGGTTCCACACCCTCGTGATGCAATTTAACTGTTTAATACATGCCCATGATTTTCTTTCTGAGATAGACACGACATGGGATCTTCATTCTTAAAGACATGCAAGTCATATAGAAGCAACACAGCCTCTGTTCCATGTGGCATTTGGTCCACTATTAGTGTTGTAATCGTCATTTGTTGAGATACCAGGTGCCTGCCACTTGTCATGTTGTGTATCTGTGTCAACCATCCTTAACATATTGTTGGTCACGCACCTCTCTTCTCAGACTGATAGTTGTTGTTGTCCATTGAGATGTTGTTGTTGAGTGTTAACCTAGAGGTAGCATTCAGGTTGGCAACCCTGTGACAACCGTAAACATGTTTAGTAACATTATTTTGGATGAGAACTTGACTGCTCAGGGTAGAAATTATGTAGAGCCAGATGGAGGCGACTTGGATCGTATGTAAAAGCCAAATGGGCTGTCCGAACCTGGGAACAATTGTGTGTGGTGTCCTGCATGACTGCATCTAGATCAGTCCAAGTTGGTTGTGCACACTGCACCCAGAGTTTGGGTGCAGTCACAAGCTGCTGCTGATAAAGACACGTAGCAATGGTACAATGTATATTCTTGGTATGTATGTTAACGAATTTTGGGAGTTCTTATGTCATGATCGAGCGGCACTAGCTCCTGGTTACTTGCAGGTTCCGTGTTCGCCAAATCTCTTCATCATCATTATACTGGATATAACTTCAGTACCACCATTTACTGTTGGTGTTGTAATGTTACAGCTTCCATGCAATCTGAGTATATAAACTGTCTTGGATTTTATTAAGTCTTTGATGGAACATTATTTTGATTTATAGATCTCCCAGAAAATGCTGGAAGGGAGGGAACTGGAGTTTTACAAGTGGAGTACTGATGTTGAACTTTTGCTTAAAGGTGCTAGGGAGAAGCTCAATGAGCTTAGCAAGGTACGCAATTCACATTGATTCTCCTTCCGTTTAAGCTTCATCAGTTCATCTGACTTGTCTGTGTTGTGCTATGCAGCACTGGACTCGGAAGGACAGGAACTTGTGCTTGAAAGAAGCTGGGAAGTGCTTCCAGCACCTGGGAAAGATGGTCCGCTTGATCATCTCATGAGCCACAATGCGTGGTGGATCGTAACTGATGGCATTACATGTTGAGTGGATTTCTTTTCGAAAAAAAGCAGGGATAAAAGCTAGAGATATTATGATGTCTCGAGGCATAGTGCAATTATTTCTGAGGAATGCAGTACACCAGCTAATAATATATCAGAAGTCAGAAGGATCTTCGTGGCGCTACGGATGTAGCTGATCAGTGAGCACTATATACTTAGATATGGAAATGGGAATCCGCACTAGTAGTTTCTTTTTTTTGGTGCGCATAGCAGAACTGCTCGTTTCATGAGTGGGCCCTTTCTTACCCAGCACCTTTGGTCTGTGCAAAGCTGAAGATTAGTGGGACGGTGTCAGGATGGCCTGAGCAAGCTGTGGGATCGTGCCACCCACACAACTATGCCTGCCTGAAAATGAACATTGGCAAATGAGTAGCATACAGTGTAGTTCAGGGAGGCCTGAAAATCTTTTGTCTCGGTTTTCATAATGTTGTACCTGGATTGCTTTAGTGTCTAAATTGCTAACAAGGATGTATTATCAGTGCCGGATGTAGAGCCTGATTAACGTGTAAACTGTGCCTGATATTTTCGCGGTTCTGTATCATTTCGTGTATCCTTGCCTGGCGCCTACGTCTATCTGGCTGAGTCTGTAAACATTTCTGCCGGACAACAAAGTTATCGGCTGTGCAGGTGCAGGTCAGGGAGCGCAGTGCAAGACTCATTGGCAGATATTATGTTATAACTGGTGGTGGGAGTCCTGGGGCACTTCTGTTACCAAGACAGGCTAAGTATGGCACGTTACAGAGCTGCGCCACAGAAAGTAAAACCAGTTATAAAATTTGTGCCTTGTAACAACGTCGAGACAAATAGACCGCTATATTTATACCTTTGACATGCCGATGTTTAAAATAAGTTGCATTTGAAATAGCCTTCATGGGCCATGATATGGGCCAGCTGCTGCGGGGCCCCTCCAACAGAGCTTGTTGCTCCTCCGCTGGTCGGGGTGTCCCATGAGCCATTATGGGGTCGATGGGCTGGTTCAGGTTTCTGCTCCCATATGCACCGGCATGGATTTTTTTTTATTCATTGAGCCAAAGGGCCATGTCAGCAGCGCCCTCTCAGCCGCCTGTTGGGTTTTATTACTAAAATTTGGAATCAATAGTGTAGTGGTTAGCTCTAGCCTAAGAAGTCTCAGTTTCAAATCCTAGCGTGATAGGTTTTATTTGTATTTTTACCAGGCATAATAAATATTCAGATTTGAATTAGGGAATAAATTTAAATTTCATCATATTCAAATTGTAACTTAGATTAGAAAAAAAATAAACTCAAATTTCATCATACTCAAATTTTAAGGTCCAAGTTGATGAAATCTTAAAATTGATTTTTTCCTAATCTATGTTAAAATTTTAAAAGTTGGAATTGATTTTGAATTTGAAATTGAATTAGAAATTTAAGATACTAAATTCTGTACAAATAAGTCCAATTATTTTGTAAAATGAATTGTAAAACGTTGTGTGTCTTCCAATATCTTTTTGGTCTTATGATAGTTTCTAAAGGAAACGTTTCATCATGCTTTCTCCCTAATGAAAAAAGGGGCATTGGTGTTTTGACCATAGTTTTAGAGTCTAATTGTGATCTAGACCCTGATTTTGAAATTTTGTGTTTTTATCATAATTTTTTTCACCCGAACCTCCAGATTACCACAAGTCCATTTCGTAGCCATAATGGTGCTAACGTTGATGCTGAAAGACAAATTCACCCTTTGTGATTTTACATAATTTTGATGTTAAGCATTGTGTTTGTACAATTATTGTGACATGTAATTCGACAAAAAATATTTTTTTCTCAACATCAGGTGGCTGGATCGATCGGAAGGAACGAAAAGAAGTGAGTGGCATTTTGGTCTTTTTTTTAGTTTCCAAACGCCTTTTCTTTCTTTTTTTATGTTTATTCCACTTCAACTGACGGTGTTAGAAAGTTACTGTAAACGGTGGGTTCAGATGAAAAAAGTTATGGTAAAAACGCAAAATTTCAAAATCAGGGTCTAGATCACAATTAGGCTCCAAAACTTTGGTCAAAATACAATTGTCTAAAAAAAAGAGAGAATCGAGTGTGTCATTGATTATTCTTCAGATTTACGCAACGTCGTGGAGAAAAACAGTGTGGAATCATGTCGAATGATATCATGGATGATATATGCACGGCCTCAGGATGTTCAGCTTTGAGATAGTATTATATTAGCAGCTTTACTCACTCTGTTCTAATTAGATGATGTTTAGTACAACTAATTTAGTTTAAACTGAACTATTTTTTTTGTCCTAAACATCATTTATTTGATAATAGAGGGAGTACTAAAGACGTCCAAATGGTGAATCAGAAAAGGGAACTTCAAAGTTATTTTACAAGTGAAACAATCTGATACGCACTCTTGGCTTAAATTGCCACCATTAAGACAATAATTCTAGTTTTTTTGAAATAAACAAGAGTTGCTATCCTAATGACAACAATATAAAAAATTGAGAGAGTATAAAGCGATGTGGAATCTACATTTCACCAGAAATACGAATACAGATAAAGAGGGTACGCAAGAAATAAGGGACTTCCTTCTCGCCGAATGGCTCATTTGGTGTGCACGATTACTTTGATATATGAATACAGACACGCTGAGATAAACCCATTACTGGGCAGGTAATTTCCTATTTAAAATCGGAAAAAACCCTCATATGCAGTTGGCTAAAACCTAAACCTTCGACATGCCAACGTCGGTAATCAGCAATGGTACTGTTGATCCAAAGGTCCACACAATAATCCAAACTTAGCGTTGATAGCAGAGAACTCATTATTCTCTATACTTCCATAACCGTAATCATCAGTGGTGGTAGAGAAGACTGCATGCATGGAGTTTGATCCAACCGACTTTTGGACTTGACGTACGTACGTACGTTCGTACGCACGCCGTACATGAGGTTGTTGGACTTGAGGTACGTACGTACGTACGTACGTACGTGCATAGGACGCTGGAACGTTGAAAACCTAACAACCCGTCCACTCATTTCAAAACAAGACGAGAAAAAAAAAGAAATCCGTCCGCTGCTAGTGCAGCACCCCAGTGATGCGGATGCGGTTCTCGCTCGTGGCACCAGATAACAATTAGTGTTTCGTCGGTGGAGGAGCCCGAGAAGACGAACCTGGCAGCAGGCGCGCGCGCCGGTCGCCGCCACCTCGTGCGATCATCTTCCTAGACCAGGCAGATGCCACTAATACAGTTCGCGAGTCCATCCATTTTCAGAAGCGACCGGCGGATCGGAGAACGGGGTAACCGTTCGTTTGCGGCGTCCTCTGTCATATCCTCTCCTCTCAGACGTCAAATCCCGAACCGTAGTAGCCGTGGGGCGGAGAATCGTGGTCCCGAAACAAAGCGGTGGCGTGGGGGATGCGAACTACTACTACTACTCCAGGCTTCTTTGCCCATCGTCTTCGAAGCAGAACCAGGTGAGCAGTGAAGGGAAGCTAAGCTTAGTACAGCATGGACGTTAATCCGAACGACAGCTTTCGGTAGCGTGGATCCCACACACGCGCCCTGACAAGACGTTCCTCACTCAGTCGCTCTCGAGTTAACCCCTCTCAAGCCAAGCCGTCCGGATCCCAAAGTGGCGGCCTCATTTTCCAATATGTAGATTTTTTCCTAAAAATCTCAAGGAGAAGATCGGCTCATAATTTAATTCTTGCAATGACCACCTTAGATTATAAGTTCGATTCTTCGTGTCAGCGGATTTGAACATTTAGATTCCTAACAAACTTTTTTGGAAGGAGAATTATCGGCACCGCCCACCTCAGAGTCGAGGTCGGCACGGATTTTCCATCGAGTGAGATGACGGAGGAGTAGTAAACTCCACGCCTATACGAGTCAGACGTGCAAGTTTGTTCAGAAAACAACGGTACAGACTCTTCCGTTATCACTCTGTTAGTCACACCAGACGTCAACACTTTTGGTAGCTTTCGTGAGCGCAGGAGTATCAGTTTCGAGGTACACCGCGTATAGTAATACCCATGTCGAGGAATACCGTAGAGCGGAACACGAGGAGACGGTAGTGTGTGCGAGAGTGAGAGATTCTGTTTCCTCACCCGATCCGAAATAAAAGGGTCGCGCACAGCGCACACACAGAAGTAGAGTAGGAGGAGGGGGCTGGCTCACTCCAGAGTCCAGACTGACACGACACGAGCTCACCGTTCGCAGCTACTGCCTCCCCCCGCGGCCGCCCTCGCTCCCTCCGCCACCCTCACGGCCGGCGGGCGCGGCTCCTCACGGCGTCCTTCCGTCGTCGGGGGCGGGAGTTAAACGCGCCCGTGAGCCAGCGGCGGCCAGCGAGTCCTCCTAGGAAGGTGGCGGCGGCGGCGCTGAAGAGCGCAGCGAGGAAAGGAGAGGAGCTTCGGAGGCGATGGGGGGCGCCAAGGGGGAGGAGAAGCCGCCCGGCGCCGCCGAAGACTGGTGCTACAGCTTTGGAAACAAGGTCCGAATCCCGATTTCTTTTCATCCCGTCTTGATCCCCTTGATTTCGGGGGAGTTCTTTTCTTCGCGGTGGCCTCGAGGTTAGCGTATTTTGTGAAGGGAAGCTTCGATTGTAAAGAGTCGGGTGGCATTTCGTTTGGGCCTCATCTTCCTCGGATTGGTTTGCTCATTTCGACGAGCTCCGCTATCAGGAAGAAAAATGGTAGTAGTCCCTCTGTCGCCAACATTTCGGCGTTTCGGAAGCCTCATCTGAGATTTTTTCCCCACGACTTTTAAGAATTCTGGGTTACTTTATTTCATTCCCCCCTTTTACTCTGTTTCGTTAGCTTGTAATTCAAATCTCATACTTCGTCAGAGGCCGTAACAACAGTGGATTTATTTTTCTTTTAATGTTTCCCCCCTCCCACAGAATCGAAGCTTCATGTGTGTATTGTACGCGATTATTAGGTGTACTTCTACGGTTGTCCTGTCGTTTTTATTGCTTCAGATGTTAGGAACCTGCTGTTTCCCCCGGTTCCGTTCCCGGGTTAAGCACCAGCTGCCAAATCGAAAGATACTTAATCTAGCTAGCTTGCGGTTCTCAGCTCATACGCGTATCTGTGTGAGCCTTAGATCCTTCTACTGCCTGCCTAGGTGGACCGTACGCATCTCAGTACTGCATGCGTCTCTCTTTGGTACCAGCGTCCTCTGTTGAGAATGAGACTGGAACCATGCATGAATGATTGTGAGGAGGTTCAAGGCAGTTATGGAAGGAATACCTGAGAGGTGTACTGCTGAGAACATGACTCGTTTGATGTCTTGTCTTCTAGTATCCTATTATTGTCAAAAACATGCTGGTTTTAGCAAGCTGGGGAAGAAAAGTGGGTTGCGGGAGAAGGACCGGACAGATCATGAGTTTTTTAGTATTTTCTTTTTAGTTCCGCTCGTATATCTGGTCAAAGTTTATGCTTCTCAGCTTGTTCTTATGCGGGCATATTTATGTTTCTAATATCCGTCATATTTTTTCTTCCTTTGGATCATAAGTTAATATCTCAAAGGGTACTGCAATAGGTAGAGAATGACATATATACTATAAATCCACTGATACGTTTGGAAATGGTCGCAATCTGTTTGCAGGGTGCATTTGACTTGAAGGCTCCAAAAAAGTCACCCGCTGCATTAAGGATGGTTGTTCTTGCTATGACTATGCTGTGTGGGGTATTTATTTGCTCAATGTGTATGAAGCAACTAGGAAGTGAAAGCTGGTCAAGAATAGTGAAGATTGAAGTTGCAGCTCAACCATGTAACAAGTCTACAGTTCCTCCTTCTGAGGTTCAGTTTGTGCACTATCCACAACCAACAACTTACAGCAGGTAAATGTTATACTTCAGTAAGTCTAAGCCCATCTAAAGTAGATACTATAGTTAATGTCTGATGGTAACTACGTCTTGTAGGGATGAATGCATGTGTAACCCTGTCCGGTCCTTTGCAATTATCTCGTCGCAGCGATCTGGCAGTGGCTGGTTTGAAACCCTTCTTAACAGCCACATTAATATCAGCTCAAATGGTGAAATTTTCTCTAATAAAGAAAGGAGAAGTAACATTACATCGATAATAAATACTTTGGATAAAGTGTACAATTTAGATTGGAATAGCAGTGCTTCCAAGAATGAGTGCACTGCTGCCATTGGCTTTAAGTGGATGCTTAATCAGGTGAGCACAAAACTGTGTAGTTTCTGTTTTATTTAGAGAATGTGTAGACTCATGAAGGGTGTCTGAAGGTCTCGCTAGATGCTAGGCACCATTTCCCCCCTGTATGGCTTTGACCTGTATAGACTCCCAAAGACAACTCAATGTCTCAATTAGCTGCTAGAGAACATTTTTGGTCCGCATGAAATTATGTGGTAGCTTGTATCTATGTATTCCATTCAAGATGTTTGTGATCAAGATATATGTTGGGAAATTCATGCTTAGGTAACTATATATTGGATGTGGCACCATTGTCCTCGATTAGTTCTTTTCTTTTGTATTTATGTGTTAGCTTCATTTGTCTGAGCATTTCTAGTATCCCCCCTCTAGACCCTCCATCTTTAGACAAATAACAAAATATATACACATTTATTTATAGTTGTAACTATAGCGCACATCTAAACCATTAGTTTCAATTAATTGCATCTTCATATTAGTGCACCTAGTCTTATTTCATTCAGGGTGTGCACAACATTGACCTGAACACGTTTTTTGGATAGACGGATTGATTAACTAATCATGAATATTTTCAAAGCATGGAGAGAACTAACAGTCATTCTTACAATATGTCTCCAGGGTCTTGTGGCAAACCATGCAGAAATAGCTGAATACTTCAATCATAGAGGAGTATCTGCAATATTCCTCTTCAGAAGAAATCTCCTTCGTCAACTGGTGTCACAACTAGCGAATAATCATGATAGATACCTTAGGCAGTTAAATGGAACTCATAAGGCTCATGTTCATACAAGAGATGAGGTAGTTCTCTTCATATCTTTCAAGTCTGGCTAGTGAGTTTCTGTATTCCGAGTTGGGGCTGTATCTTTTATTTTTTGATCAACACACAGGCCAATATACTTGCAAGATATAAGCCTAGGCTCAACACTACGTCCCTAATTTGGAGACTGAAGCAAGCAGATGAATATACTCGTGATGCTCTTCAAAACCTGAAGAGCATCCGCCACATAACTATCTATTATGAGGATCTCATAAGCAACAGAACCGTGAGTTCTTTATCATTAATATGTTCTTTAGTATTTCTTTTAGTTACCTTTCCTGCTGTTGCTTATAAGTTTTGTATCGACTTCCAGAAGCTTCTTGATGTCCTGGATTTCCTCAAAGTGCCAAGGAGGAAACTAGTAAGCCGGCACGTGAAGATACATACGAGGCCGCTGTCCGAGCAGATTGAAAACTGGGGTGAAGTCTACAATGCTCTTAATGGTACCCAGTACGAGAGCTTCTTGAATGCTGACTACAGGATATGACATAACGTGCGGTCAAGTTTCTTTGTAGATAGGCGCCCTTTTGGCGTTATTCTTTCGTTCTTGTTCCTAAATGCCTGGCATTGCCGTGCCTAGCGGAAATTTTGAAGCAGGGGAGGCTCTTTGCCATGGTCTCAGTACTAATGGTTACTCTTACACCTGTTTGTTTGATGTTATGCTAACTGATCCACTGTCTTCTAAAATCGTTGTAATCCACTTGCCTGTAACTGCACAGTTCATCGAGTGGCGTTTCTGATGGCATGTAGTTACGTCAGGAAAGCTGCGTATTTGAATTATTGAACCGAGACGTTTTTTCTTGAGAGCTGAAGCGCCCAGTGCTCTGATGTGTTGGAATTTAGGGCTAGGTCTAATAGAAATTCTGAATAATTCCAAATAAATTTTAAAGGGTGCCAAAGTGAGTGGTGTTGTGTGTTTAGTTCCACATGAGAAGTTGGAGGGGAGCAACTCCTACATATAAGGGAGGTTGTTCTACCACTACTTGAGTGAGTGAGAGCATGAGATGAGAGGGGTGGTCCACGCGCGCTCCTCCTCGTCCGCCCCGCTCCGCACACGCGCGCGTCTGTTCGTGTGAATTCGAGTCGAGCCCAACTTTTATTTTTGCTGCAGAAGAAATACGAGTTGGACTCTGGGCTTCAAATTGGGCCGGGTCTATTGGAGACGGACGCGTGTACAACAACCGAACCGAGTCGGTTCAGATAGCCTCTCGTGTGCGTGGCAGGGAGAACCACCCGCGATCAGATCACGATCCCACGTTCGAGTTCCTTGCGCCGCCTTTGTAGCCTACTCCATCCCGAGCGCCGGCGTGCACCGACGATCGGGAGAGCAGGTCTCCAGAACCTCTCGCCCCTGCGATCCTGCACCGGGAAAGGGCGAATAAGGTCGATCCTGCACCGGGAAAGGGCGAATAAGGTTTTTGGGAAGCGCTTCGCGCGACTGCTCGCGTTTCCATCACGGGTCGTCTACCGCCGAGATCGGGCACTGCTGTCCGACGACGCCACCAACGCCTGCAGCGACAAATCGTCGTCAGAGTTACAGTGATTTCTCCGGCTTCCAATCGGTACGCAAATATTCTCGTTCCGATTATCGAGCAGTGTTTCTCGCTGTTGGATGAGCATGTTTTTTTCGGAATTGTTTAGTAAATTGCCTTCTATATCTAACAATCCAAAAACCTTATTTAGGCAATTTCCTGAGTTGAACATGATGACTTTAGCCGATGCACTGAGGCCGGAGAAGTTCTCTGGTGTGCACTTTAAGAGGTGGCAAGTTAAAGTCACGCTCTGGCTCCAGGCGCTTAAGATCTTCTGGGCAACCGAGGGCAGGCCTCAAGGTCCTTTGACTGTTGAAGAACAGACAAAGTTCGAGGAAGCCAATTCTGCCCTGAGAGGATGCATCTTAAGCGTTCTTGACAATAAACTCTGTGATGTCTATCTGACAGTAACAGATGGGAAAGAGCTCTGGGATGCACTAAACGCTAAGTATGGTGCAGCCGATGCAGGCGGTGAACTGTACATCATGGAGAATTTTTATGACTACAAGATGGTTAACAACCGTCCCGTAGTGGAACATGCTCATGAGATACAGTGCATCGCGAGAGAGCTCCACCTTCTTAAGTGTCCTTTATCCGATAAGTTTGTGGCTGGTTGCATTATTGCAAAGTGGCCTCCTTCATGGAGGAACTTCGCCACAACTCTCAAACACAAGAGACATGAAATATCAGTTAAAAACCTGATAGCATCTCTTGATGTTGAGGAGAAGGCTCGGGCTAAGGACGCTACTGAGAAAGGAGGTGACGGTTAATCTAGCGCCAATATGGTGCAAAAACCCATTGTCAAGAATAAAGGGAATAACAAGCCAAACAAAACCACTGCTTTCAAGAAAAGGAAGAAGTCAAACAAAGCCAATGAGGGCCTGTGGCGAGCACGAGCATTTTTCCAAGGACTGTCCTGAGAGGGCAGACCGTAGAGGGAAAAAGAATGTTAACGTCGTGACATCTAGCAATGCAGATGGGTACGGTAATTCTTTTACTGTTCTTTCTGTTTCTCAAACACCATCTTGGTGGTTTGATACGGGTGCTAATGTTCATGTATGTTCTGACATGTCGATGTTTACTTCTTACCAGTTCGTCCGGGATTCCTCCGTGCTGATGGGGAATGGGTCACATGCTTCTGTTCGTGGTGTTGGCACGGTCGATCTGAAGTTCACTTCGGGAAAGATTATCCAACTGAAGAACGTGCAGCATGTCCCTACTATGAACAAGAATCTTGTTAGCGGGACCCTTCTGTGTAGAGATGGGTTTAAAGTAGTGTTAGAGTCCAATAAAATTGTTTTGTCTAGGCATGGACAACTTATTGGTAAAGGCTATGAGTGCGGAGGCCTGTTCCGCTTCTCTATTTTGAAGTTTAATAATAAGTCAGTAAACCATATTTGTGGCAGTGTTGATGATGATGCAAGTCTTTGACATTCTCGTTTATGTCACGTTAATTTTAGTTTATTGAATCGGCTATCTAGTCTCAAATTAATTCCAGAATTCACTATTGTCAAAGGTTCTAAATGCCATAGTTGTGTGCAATCAAAGCAACCTCGAAAGTCTCACAAGGCAGCCGAGGAGAGAAACTTGGCACCACTAGAATTCATACATTCTGACCTTTGCGAGATGAATGGTGTGTTGACAAAAGGTGGAAAGAAATATTTCATGACATTAATAGATGATTCTACCAGATTCTGCTATGTTTACTTGTTGCAAACTAAAGATGAAACGTTAGACTATTTTAAAATCTATAAAGCTGAAGTAGAAAATCAGTTAGAGAGAAATATCAAACGTCTTAGGTCAGATCGTGGTGGAGAGTATTTTCCCAAAATATTTGATGAATTTTGTGAGGAACACGGTATTATACATGAGAGGACACCTCCCTATTCACCCCAATCAAACGGGGTAGCCGAGAGGAAAAACCGAACACTGTGTGACCTGGTGAATGCCATGTTAGACACTTCCGGTTTATCTAAGGCATGGTGGGGAGGGGCTATATTGACTTCATGTCATGTCCTAAATTGTGTTCCAAACAAGAATAAAGAGAAAACCCCTTATGAGGAGTGGGTTGGGAGAAAACCATCACTTTCATACTTGCGTACTTGGGGATGTTTGGCAAAGGTCAATATTTCATTTACCAAGAAACGCAAGCTTGGACCAAAAACAGTGGATTGTATCTTTCTAGGCTATGCTCAGCGGAGCATCGCATATAGATTTTTAGTAGTTAAATCTGAGATACCTGATATGCATGTTGATACTATTATGGAATCTCGTGATGCAACATTTTTTGAGAATATATTTCCTATGAAAGATATGCATAGCATTGTTAGAATTTCATCTGAAATTTGTCCTGATTCTACCGCAACTAGTGAGTTTCTTGAAACATTTGAGAATGTCCTGGAGGAGGAACACAATGAAACAACTCAGTTGAGTAAGAGATCAAGGATTGTAAAATCCTTTGGTGATGATTTCATTGTGTACCTTGTGGACGATACTCCCAAATCCATAACAGAGGCATATGCATCACCTGATGCAGATGACTGGAAAGAAGCAGTTCATAGTGAGATGGACTCAATTCTTTCTAATGGAACTTGGGAGCTAACTGAACGACCGTACGGGTGCAAACCAGTAGGTTGTAAGTGGGTGTTCAAGAAGAAGCTTAGGCCTGATGGTACTATCGAAAAGTACAAGGCGAGACTAGTTGCAAAAGGCTATACTCAAAAGGAAGGTGAAGACTATTTTGACACCTATTCACCTGTCGCCAGAATGACGACAATTCGTGTACTACTTTCCTTGGCTGCCTCTTATGGTCTGATCATCCATCAAATGGATGTGAAGACAGCTTTTCTTAACGGAGAGTTGGAAGAGGAAATCTATATGGAACAGCCTGATGGGTTCGTAGTAAAGGGTGAAGAGAGAAAGGTGTGCAAATTGTTGAAATCCTTGTATGGTCTGAAACAAGCACCTAAGCAATGGCATGAGAAGTTTGACAGTACTTTAACGTCTGCAGGCTTTGTCATTAATGAGGCTGATCGGTGCGTGTATTATCGCCATGGTGGGGGCGATAGTGTTATATTATGCTTGTATGTGGATGATATACTCATTTTTGGTACGAGCATTAATATAATTTCTGAGGTCAAGTCGTTTCTATCAAAGTGTTTTGATATGAAAGATCTGGGAGAAGCTAATGTTATTTTAAATATTAAGCTAAATAAGGATGAGAGTAGAATTACTTTAACACAATCCTACTATGTTGAGAAAATCTTGAGTCGCTTCGGTTTTTTGGATAGCAAGATTTCTCCAACACCTTATGATCCCAGCGTGATACTCAGAAAGAACAAGAGAGAGCCAAGAGATCAACTTAAATATTCTCAGATGATCGGTTCACTCATGTACTTAGCAAGCGCAACGCGTCCCGATATCTCATTTGCTGTGAGCAAATTGAGCAGGTTCATGTCAAACCCGGGTATAGATCATTGGCATGCACTTAAAAGGGTTATGCGCTACTTGAAAGGTACGATGAGTTATGGAATTCATTATACGGGGCATCCGGCCGTGCCTGAGGGTTATAGTGATTCGAACTAGATCTCTGATGTTGATGAGATCTATGCCACGAGTGGATATGTGTTCACTCTAGCTGGTGGCGCTGTATCATGGAGGTCTTGTAAACAGACCATATTGACGAGGTCAACCATGGAAGCAGAACTCACTGCTTTAGAGACAGCAACTGCGGAGGCAGAATGGCTGCGAGAGCTCTTGATGGATTTGCCTGTGGTTGAGAAACCATTGCCGGCAATCCTTATGAACTGTGATAATCAGACTGTCATTGTCAAAGTGAACAGTTCTAAGGATAATGTAAAATCATCAAGACATGTCAAGAGACGACTAAAATCTGTCAGGAAAATGAGGAACTCCAGAGTTATTACTGTTTCGTACATACAAACAGATAAAAACCTGGCAGATCCCTTTACGAAGGGACTATCACGTAATGTGATAGAAAGTGCATCGAGGGAGATGGGTTTGAGACCCATGGATATGACACCATAGTGGTAACCTAGCCTATGTGATCGGAGATCCTGTGAATTAGGATATGGGATAAACAAGCTAGTGGTTCACTGAGGAGAGTACTTCGTTGAGACCCTCTCTATGTGAAGATGCACAAATGTACTCTTAAACTGTAAGGCAGGTTGGTACTAAGCCTTAATGTGTTTCTGTTCAATCTTGAAAGAAACACACCTATATGAGTTGCGACTGTCTAACGTCGCAGTCTGTGAGATTTGGGTGATCTCTAGAAAAACTCATGAAGAGACCAGGGAGTACAACGCATATGCTCCACCCGCGGGGTAGACTACTGGTAGTCAAGTACTAGTAATGGTTTTTGAGTGAAATTGGTTCGCACAAAACTTGCAATTCAAGGCGTAGTCCATTGTTCAAGTTGTGAATTGATGTAACTTGAAGATCTAGGCAGAAGTTCAACTTAACAGTCTCTGCTGAAACACTAGTATATCAAACAAGGAACGAGAATGATGTCTCTCCTAATGGCTTTGAGATCTGGTGGGGGATTGTTGGAATTTAGGGCTAGCCCAATAGGAATTCTGAATAATTCCAAATAAATCTCAAAGGCCCATTAGTGCCAAAGTGAGTGGTGTTGTGTGTTTAGTCCCACATGAGAAGTTGGAGGGGAGCAACTCCTACATAGAAGGGAGGTTGTTCTACCACTACTTGAGTGAGTGAGAGCATGAGATGAGAGGGGTGGCCCACGCGCGCTCCTCCTCCTCCTCCTCGCTCGCTCGCCTCGCCACGCACACGCGTGCGCGCGCGCGCGTGCGCGTGTTCGTGTGAATTCGAGCCGAGCCCAACTTTTATTTTTGCTGCAGAAGAAATACGAGTTGGACTCTGGGCTTCGAATCCCGAGCGTCGGCGTGCACCGACGATCGGGAGAGCAGGTCTCCAGAACCTCTCGCCCCTGCGATTCTGCACCGGGAAAGGGCGAATAAGGTTTTTGGGAAGCGCTTCGCGCGACTGCTCGCGTTTCCGTCACGGGTCGTCTACCGCCGAGATCGGGCATTGCTGCCCGACGACGCCACCAACGCCTGCAGCGACAAATCGTCGTCAGAGTTACAGCGATTTCTCCGGCTTCCAATCGGTACGCAAATATTCTCGTTCCGATTATCGAGCAGTGTTTCTCGCTGTTGGATGAGCATATTTTTTCCGGAATTGTTTAGTAAATTGACTTCTACATCTAACATGATGTACTTGCATGTAGTTCTGTTTGCAATCTATCGGGGAACAATGGTTTAAGCACGCTATACTGTCTAATGCCAGCCCCGTTGTCCATCAGCACGTAGCCTTCATATCCATAGGTGTCACCTCGACAGCAGTCTCTGAAGACCGGCGGAATGTAAGTGTCAACGGTTAACGGGAGCTTCTGGGATTCGAGGATGTTTCTGGAGCTTTTCGTGACTTCTGGGATGGAGGTTTCTTTCAGATTCAGACGTCAAATTGAAGTTGCTGATTTAGATGTTCAGATTCAGACACGACGTGGAGAAAGGGGCGGCGGAGGTTGAAGAAGAGGCGGTGCATGCGTGGGCCGGGCCGGAAGAAAGAAGGGGAGAGGGAAGATGCCCATGCGGGGGAAAAGAGAAGAAAGAAAGGACAGGGAAGGCTAGGCCGGGCCGCGCCAGGCAAGAGAGAGTGGAAGGGGGAGGAGAAGACAAATGGGCTCAGCCTAGAGAAGGGAAGTGGTTTCAATTATTTTTTTGCATTTGATTTCAGATTCGAATTCTAAAATTGTTGTTCAAATAAATAAATGGTCACACAAGTTTTGAAAGCGCTCAATTCATTTTTTATTTTTTTGTTTATTACATAAAAATCAATTTGCCTTTGAGTTACTGATTAGCAAGCGATGGGTTCGTGTACTAGATTGCAAGTGTTTCTTGGATGGACGAGTGCATCACACATGCTTCAGGACAAATGATTGCACCCTTATGTTTTCCTAAGGCTGTACAGCCGGGAGCACATGTGCCGCTGCCCGGTGGGCCCTGCAGCGCGCCTTCGCACGATAGGATGGTTTGTCCTATAAGCCAGCATGCGTTAGAGAGCAATCACGATTCATACTTCATTGTCGCTGTAGCTGTGATCGGTTCGCAATCAGTATATGGATCTGAACAAGTGCACATTTTTTCATAAATTATACGTACCTCGGCAGAAATAAACAGTTGACTTTACATGAAATAAAAGCAATGTGCGGTTGGGAAATAATGTTCCATAAATTCTGCAGTATGAATTGCGTGATGGATCGGTAATTAGTTGACCACCATTTTACACAGGGACTAGTCCTTTGCGACCAGTAAAGTTTTGTTTACCAACTCTTTAGTAAGAGAACAGTAGGGGAGGTACAACTGATCAGTAAAATAGAGACCCCGTCCACCACCACAGTATAAAAAATCCCAAGAGGTCTAAAATAAGATAGTTCTTCCTGACATTCTTGAATTGATATATATATTCTGCTTTCTTCCCATGGATTCACGTGATTGAAGATAAGATGGTGTTTCTTAAAATGTTTGATATACGGAATCAGGGATTAGATTTCATTTCCTCTGAGTCTGACTGTATACCTGCTTGGACGGCGCCTACATGCAAGAACTCGTGAAGAACAGAGAGAAGCAAAGATACACAGAAGGCAATGCACAAATCAAACTAGTACTAGATCATAAAATGAAGTTACGAGTTCATTTTGAAAACATGAAACATAAAGGATTTTTCTCCCTTCAAACGAACTGAAGAGCATACATTGGAAAACCTAGACCAACTCCAAGAAGATGGAAAAAGGAAGAAGAAAAACACAAGCTAGCTATACGTAATAACTACACACCAAGCAACTTCCTCCCAACCCTATTCTCGGTGGCGGCGTGGCCAGCGCCGGGGCTGTGACCGGGCGTCGTCGGGCGAGCGTCCTCGATGTTCCCAAGGTTACCGCCACCGTCATTGGGGTAGACGACCTTGCCTTGGGTCATCATCCCCTTGACGGCCTCATCGGAATAATGCAACGACAGGTCAGACCTCCTATGCCGCATCATGGTGATGGGTTTGCCTTGAGTGCATCTGATATGATTGGACGAGAGGAGGATCATGAGCACTAGGAGGAGGGCTGCTTTGCTCAGCTTAGCGCAGAACATGGCGCCCACTGTCAAGGTAGGGTAACTAGTGACCTCAGACTCGGAGAGAAGCAGGAGTATAACAAGTGAGTTAGTGATTGAACTCCTAGCTAGGATTAGATGATGGTGGTGACTATGATTGGTGTGAGCTCATTACCCACTCATCCTTCGCTATTTATAGCATCGTACCAAATAGCATGGAGGCATATGCTACGTCGACCCCTCTTTGACAGAGAGTTACAATGAAAATTATACTGGTATGGAGGAATCTTAGCAGATGGGTGGGCGAAAGTGTTCTGGGACGCAAGATATCTTAGTTTATTAAACTTCACTCAACACAAAAATTCACTATTTTGTGTGCAAGTAGGCATGGAAAGATAGGTGAAGGACCACAGGTAAAATATCAGCAGCACTCGTGCGCTGATTGTAACAGACATGTTACTCTGTTATTATATCTACATTGCAAAAGTGCTCTTAACTGTCATCTATGTGGCTACATGACTCCAAATTTAGAAGAACATTGGATCAATCCAATGCCATATTATATATATTTTGGCAACAAGAGGAGCCAACATGTTTGCTCTAAAGGGATAGAAATTACCGCATTAATTTGAGAAAATAAAAGTAAAAATTACCCAACACCACCACTATGAAAAACTAGACTCAATTAAGTACATCTTCACATATTTTTGAAATTAGTCACCGTTGTCATTATAAGAAAACAACCCAAAATATCCAAACATAAGTTTCTCAAACTACTCAGCATTGCTTTCAGGAGTATTTAATGAAGAATGAACAAAAAATGCCCTGGATGGAGATAGGCTAGCGGCTGAATGAAGAGCGATGCTAAGGGAGAATTTTGGCTGATAAAAAGACCCAGAATGATAATGGGGCAATTTCTTATTAGGCATCAGGAATTTTATAGATCCCGGATCCGTCATTACAAAATCACTTATCCATCTTATGCTTAAGTTACAATTTCTTATCCTTTCATGCCATCTACGTCAGTTATACAAGTTTTACTCTTCTTCTATAAAATAGTTTTCCAAATACCCAAAGTACCCTTAGTTCAATCTCCATCCCATCTTCTGTTTCCTCCTCTCCTGTGGTGTCCGGATTCTGGGATCTCGCCTGTGGCGTATAGACTGGCGCTTGGCCCCACGAGGTTGGCCTCGTCGCCTCGAGCTTGCCCACGGCGGCGCACGTCCTGGAGCTGCGCCTCGTACCCGTCTCACATGGCTTCCAACTGATTGGGCAGGTGCCTGTCCAGATGCAGAACACAAGTGCAACCACGATGCCGTGAACGAAACGGTCCAAGGGAGCAGGTGCGCTGGGCATGCGGCGTTGTCATGGAGCCAGGCCTCAAGGCTATCGTGCTCGTGGAGCTCGTAAAAGCGAGGATTTGTGGCTGGTGCATGGATTAACTTGGAAGTGGATTGTGGCTTTGATTTTGTTGGCTACCTGGCGTGAACCGGTGAACACGACCTGGAAAATACACTTGGGGTCTTGTAATGGAGATTTCCTCAATTGTTTTCTTTTGCACTGAAAAAAGAAGATATTTCAATGCAAAAACATAAAATTTATCTAGCCTCATATCTGCACACCTAGAAAAGAGGATGTGATTGGTCCTTACCATCCACAAACATAGCCATGAGACCAAATGAAGACTCGTGTCTGATTGACGCAGACATGACGATGAATCGGTGATATGTTTGGGGTAGTGATTGCCCTTGAGTCGCCAACGTTACTAGCCATTCACTGCAATGTCTTCGTCCTCTGTGAGGATCAGTTTTAGGGTGAGAAGGTGTGTTGGGGAATAGTGACACTCTTATGAATCCTTGAATCATCATAGTAGCCGGCTTCCCCTTATTTTTATTACACTGCCACGGTACAATACCACAACCACAATCAAGGCGCATGAACACAAAGAAATTAATACGTAATTAGGAAGGCTGAAAATATTCTTTATATCACCGATCTCGTGATTAAATTCCAAAAATAAGAAGTGGAATTAATGCGTATAGAGGCTGAAAACCCCCTTCCAAAAATGCTGGTGCAGTGATTATAATTTAATAATACTAAAAGGAACTAACCTTGTAATAAACAAACCTAAGAATTCACTTTTTAAAATATCACCCCAGACGTTGGCCTCCAATAGGACGCTTCCCCCATGCTGTTGTAGCTATACAACAGTGGAATAAATAAGAATTTATTATGTTTATACCCTTGGTTGAAAGTCTTTTTGTGATTTTATCCCTACTTTTCCGAAATGAAGCCAAAATATACCCCTACTCCGTTATGGACTATTAAAGGTGTTAAGTATGATGAAAAAAGACAAAAATGTCCCTGTGGTTTTACCCTGATTTGATCTATGCTTGTCATTTTACCACTATTTTGCATAAACACAAAATAATCTATGACTATATTAAAATAGAGGTAAAATCATAAGCACATATTGAAAGTAGGGGTAAAATCATAAGGGCATTTCTTTCTTTTTCATCATAATTTAACACTGTTAACAACACATAACTGAATAGGGGTATACTTTAGCTTCGTCTCGAAAAAATATGTGTAAAATCACAAACTCTAATTTTGAAGGGTAAAATCACAATTGACTTTCAACCAAAGGTATAAACACAATAACCCCAAGAAATAAAGTTGAGTTGGGGATGAAGATGGGGGCAAAATTGTCCTTTCACACCATTATTGTTCTTTTACTCGTCAACAATGGCATGAGGGTACAATTTTGTATCCAGATGGCACATGTGGGATAAATCGTTAGGCGTTGGATTAGGCCAAATTACAATGGCTATCTAATTGGTAAAAGCTATACATGCAAAGTCCGATTCTTGATACTAGGCGTTCAATTGCCTATGAGGGTACCTCTCTAGTATGTTCTCAAAGTACGACATGGAATCCTAAGCCTAATGTACCAGTTATGTTTGTTGTTAGGCATAAGATACATTATTATGCCTATAATTAGGATATACCTTAGCCGCTAATGCTTATACCTCTTAACTAAACCTAAAACTCAAAAGTGCACGAACGTCATACCCACCGCATGAGTTCTCCAAACAACTAGATTATTACTCGACAAAGCTGGCGTGCAACACTAATCTGTTATGTATTACTAACACTACAGGAATCTGGACAATAGACGATGGTCGAAAACCGTCGTCAATAAGCATAGTACCATCGTCAATAACTTATTGATGACAGTAAAATGTTATAGACGACGGTTTATGACTGTCGTCAATTATTAGTCGTCAATAAGCTTATTGACGATGGTTACCGTTGTCAATAAGCTTATTGACGACAGCTAAAGTTGGCTGTCGTCAATAAGCTACAACAGCTTATTGACAACAGCCAGGGTTTGGCTCTCGTCAATAAGCTTATTGACGACAACTAAAGTTGGTTGTCGTCAATAAACAACTAGCTTATTGACGACGGCTAGGGTTTGTACCGTCGTCAATAAAAATGGCTTATTGATGACGGTTTCTGGTACCTGGCCGTCGTCAATACTAATGGCTTATTGACGACGGCCAAGTACCAGAAATCGTCGTCAATAAGCTTTGCATTTTTTTTTAAAAAAGAAAATCCTGCCCTGGCTTCGAGGCCAGCCCTGGCTCGATGGCCAGATCACAGGCAATCAAAACATACATCACAGGCAGGCACAAAAACACTATACGCACGCCACACTACCCTACGCTACCCCGACCGCTGCCACCGGAGTCCAGGAAGTCGTCGCGCGCTCATCCAAACGCCGGTTGCTGAGGGGATGGAGTTTTCTGAGCCCGCGTCGTCGATCCCTGTGATGTACATGTATAGTTAGACAAATTAGAAGTTCACAAATGTGTATATGACTAAATAAACTCATTACAAGTTAGAATTGAGCAAGTTAGCTAGATTTGGCTATGTTTGAGTAAGTTTGCTCATATTTTACTAAGTTTGAGAAGTATGGACTAGTAGTGTTTGTGTTTGAGCTAGTTCAACTAGTTTTGGCTATGTTTGAGTAAGTTTGCTCATATTTGACTATGGTTGAGTAAGTTGTACCATATTTTACTCAGTTTGATGATGTTTAACTAGTTTTTCCTAAGTTTGAGTAAGTTTGATCAAATTCAACTAAATTTGAGCAAGTTTATCAAGTTGCAGCTATTATGAGAAATTTTGTGCCTGTGCTCCTGACGTCGGCCCCTGTGGTAGCTGTATCGGTGGCGGCGCCCACTAAGGAAAGACAGCCGGCTGTCCTGCGGCCATAGCCTGCAAATATGAAGTAAATTATTATACATGTCATTCATATATTAGAAACGTTGAGTACAACGATCTGAACTTACCTGTATGGCAGCTTGCAGCTGTAGCATGTACGAGTGTTGATACTCGTCCCTAGCCCGGAGCTCGGCTGCCTGTCTCTCATCCCTAGCTCTGAGCTCGGCTTCCTGCATCTTGTTCGCGAGCTTCAGCGCTTCCTGCGTCCTCTGGAGCTCCTCCTGCTCTGGAGCTCCAGATCTCGGCTGCCACGCCTGTTGGATCCACCCTGCGATGAAGAGGCCCTCGAGGAAGACCGCGCCTCCCTCGAGTCGACTACTCCATCGAAGATGGCCAACCTACACAACGAAGTAAGAGTATTAAAGTTTTGTGTCTCGAATTTAATGAAAGTAAATGAAAAACAACAGAACTCACCGACCGTGAGGTTTACCGCCACTGCTTGCATAGGCGGCTTCAGGTACGATCGGCGAGTTCTGCCAATCGTAATCGTCGCCTCGAAGCCTCCGCACCTCCTCCCCATACTTTTCCTGAAAATACAGAAAATTAAAGTCATCAGAAGTTTTAAAGAGAATACAATTAAGTTAACTAAAGTACTCACCAACGTCTCCGTCGCCGTCTGAGAAGACAGCTGATCAGGCTGCGAGGGGTCACTTCCCATGTGACCCCTCCTCCACACCTGGATAGCGGTCGGCTCCTGACCGATCTCATGCTCCTATCGATACGTGTTAGCACAATGATAGCAATATAAATTAACTAGAATAAAATTCGAGTATCACTTACCATCTGTTTAGCAAGGCGTACGTAGCCGTCCCCGCCATGACGGTGTTTCCCGTCCATCCCTCGACTCTGTTGGTGGGTCATCGACATGCCTTGGAAACCCTGGCTCGCCCAACGAGGACACAGGAAAGTGTAGGAGTCCGGACAGGACTCAAGCCACGGTACGCTGACCTGCACACATTTGTTATTGGATGAAAACATTGATGAAAATTGGATAATGAAACAAAGTAAAATAAAGATTTTACCTCTGCGTACTGTGCCTCCGTCAAGTACTTGTCCTCCACATCCCTAAACTGCCCCAGCTCACCCTCGTCCGGATGCAACTTATAGTACGCCTTCGTAGCCTGAATGCGAGCCGTTGATATCGACTGCGTCAGAAGCTTCCTAGCGTTGTTGTTGAAGACCAGGTGAGTGTGATCCAGCTGGGACTCGTCCTCCAAACAGTAATATTTCTACAAGAAAAAATATACAAGTTAATGTATTTAACATATAATAGGTTCGCATTTAACGAATAGACGATTTACTTACCATGAATTCATGCCACACATGCTCCTGGTGGTTGCCGTAGGTAATGTCCTGAGCCGTAGCGTAATCGTCTCAAGACGTAGCAGCCCATCCGTTCACTAGACCGGGGTAGTGACAACGGATGAGCTAGCCCAGGACAGCGTTGACCTGGCGGTGGCGTCCTTGACCCGTGAACGAGTCATCGGCCCAAGACCTAATACACGGTTCTCAATTAGTACATATATAAGTGTTAAAATATCTAAATTGATTTGTTATAGATTTACTTACCTATCGCCAACCGGACGAATAACGGCCCGATCTTCTGGCCGTGCAGGAATCGGAGGAGGAGCCACGTAGTGGCTCCTCCTGTAACGCCACTGTGGAGCCAGCTCCACATCAGGCTGCGTGGAAGGCTCCGAAGCAGGGTCTGAAGCCTGCGGTGCCGGAACCTGAAGAGGATCCGAAGCAGGATCTGGAACAGGCTCCAAAACCTGTGGTGTCTGAAGAGGACCCCTAGCCTCTATCTCCTCAGACGTAGAGTCGTCCTAAAAATTTAAATATTGGTAATATAGATTTAAGAAGTTACTTATATAATTTATGTAATTTAATATTCTTTACCTATCGTGAGCGCTCTCGTGACCCCTGGCCTCTGTCGAGGCCCAACAGCTGAGACAGTCTACCATTGCTAGACTGACAGCCCTGGAAAACGGAGTCTGCTCTCGAGGGCAGAAAGCCCCGCGTCCCCCGTCGTCTACTGCTCGACGACATCCTGATGAAAGGAAATTTGATAATGAATTTAAAGGATAATATACAAGACGAAGGAAGAGATGAAGGAAACGTTACTTGTACTCAATTTCAAAATTCATCAGTATCACGATCATGTACTCTACTTCGTAAACCGGACCATCGATCTTTTGTCATGGTTGTTCGCTGTTTTCGTTTTTTCACATTATGAGTCTGTACATCTTGTGCATCTCCAACTAATTCATCGAGTCGTAGACCAGGCTCAACGATAAAAGAATCCGGCAACTCTTCTTTTTGGTAAACAACATCAGCCTCATTAAGGTAACCAGTATTGTCCAGTGTATATAACCGCTCACGAGAATTCACCTTTTGTACAACCCACCATGCACTAAGCTTTTCGCATGGATATTGTAGATAGTACACTTGTTCGACTTGGTGTGCAAGGACAAATGTGTCGTAGCCTCGTAGTCAGTCCTTGTGTTTGAGTTCTACCATGCCAAATTGGTTTTGTCGAGTTCCATTATTATTATCAAACCAATCGCAGTCAAAGAAGACTACTTTAAGGTCTTTACTCCCGGCAAAACTGAATTCTAGGATTTTGTTTATGATCACATAGAATTTAGTTTCACGTCCTTCGGCATCGGCGGCCCTCGTCATAACTCTGGTGTTAGATGTTGCCCTTAGAGGACGTTGCACTTCAAATTGAGTTGGACGAAATCGGAACCCATTGACATCATATCGACCAAAGAGTTTAACTTTAATGGATCCGCTGGACAGTTGTCGTTAATCTTCATGAACACCGGCTTGTGTCTTGCACTGTCCAACATATGAAGTAAGAAGACTATTTTATGCTATGAACATAATTAATAAGAGGAACAAGACAAGGAAAACGTTACATGATTTCGAAACCAGGTTTGGAAGTTAGGTCCTCCATTTACTCCATAATGTCGCATTGTTTGTATTTGCTTGCTAGTAGGTTGCTGTTTAGACTTCTAATTTTGTCGATCAAACTCACTAAATAAGGACAAAACAGAATTATTAGCATAGATGTATAACACACCACGCAAATTAGTATAGATGTAATTATGGACTGAAATCAAAATATTTGGAATTGAATAGACCTGAACGGCTGAATGTAATTAGTAACTTTTTATCTTGATGCCGTTTACTTTTGCTCCATTGTTATTTTTACAATAAAGAGAACAAAAGCTTAGGTCTCAAGTCTAGCGCTTACATGACTGAATCTGACTAGCCTGAGGTTGTATCTTTTTATTGCTGAAGGTATGACTTTGACTTGACATAGTTACTGAACGGTATAATTTGTTTTCCTTGCAGGGTGGTGTGATTCTTGATTTTAGGTTGGTTCTTACTATGTGATTCAAGATGTCTGCGCATGATGGTAAGTCTCAGGCTGCTGAAAAAATAAAGGCAGCCGCGATATCAGCTGCCAAGGGGCTGAGCAGGGCTCAAGCTGAACGTGCTGCTGCCGCCGCTGCCCGCAATGTCAATGCCTATGGGCAGAAGGAAGAGGGGCCAAGCCGCTGGCAGGAGAGAAAGGAAGCTAAGAGACAGATGTATCTGATGAGTACAGAGAAGGCTGTAAAACTTGGTACTGTGAAACCAAAAGCTTCAGAAACTTCTTCTGGTGGTGCATATACCCAATGTCAGAAGTGTTTCCAGCATGGGCACTGGACATACGAGTGCAAAAATGAGCAGGTCTACATGTCACGGCCCTCAAGAACACAACAGCTCAAGAATCCCAGACTGAAGAAAAATGCGTTGGATTCTTATCAGTTTGTGAACCCTGATCTTGAGAAAGAAAGGGAGGAGGAGAGGAAGTTGATGAAAGCAAAGTTGAAGAAGGAAAAGGCTGAAAGGAAAAAGGGAAAGGGTAAGAGAAAACACTATTCACCTAGTGATTCAGATAGTGAGGCTAGTGATGCTTCGGTGTTCGAGTCTGATACTGAATCATCAGTGACGGGATCTGAATATTCTTCCGGAAGCAATTCAAGTTACAATTCCTCAGACTCAGAGGATAAGAAGCGGCGGTACAAAAGGAAGCAGAAGAAGAGAAGGCACCGTAGGGATAGCTCGTCATCAACATCATCTGAGTCTGAATCAGCATCGGACAGTGATTCCGATGACAAGCAAAGCCGTAAGAAGAGCAGGAGGCGCAGCGACAGGCGCTGAATTTGGAAAAGTGGAGAAGGCAGTGTGGATTTGACATATGGATTTCTTTCCATCATAATCAAGCTGCATCTGCCAAGCGTTAAGAGCACCCCAAGAAACAAGTGTAGCAGTTCCTTACCTGAATGCAAGTTCTGATATTTTTCTTGTACCGAAAGATCTATATTTTCCTTTAGTTTTTTATGATCTTTGGTGCGAACCATTGAGTCTTGTAGCAATGTTTCACCTATGAAATTATATGTTTGCACTTGTGTTCCTGAAAAATGATCTGTTACCATTTGAGGTTGGCTCATCCTTGCTGCTTCAATCTTGCATAACATTCAGTCCCTTTGATGTTTTGTGTGACAACTCTGTCATGTCCTGCATCTAACACAATCTGGATCCATGACATTGCAATGGTTCCACCTTTAAGTTGATTGGCACAAACTTGTGTTGAACAGAAACTGGGTGGGTCTTTGCCTGAGGTGTTTTCATTCCCTGCATGGGCTGTGCCCTTGCTATCTGCAACACTGAATACCTTGCTGATAGTTTTGCTCATCAACTAGCAGGTTTGCTACACTAACGTGAGATTCAAGATCAGGGGAGCAGGGGGAGGGGTTGGGCCGGAGGGGACGGGGGAGGGGCCGGACGGGGGGAGGACGGTGAGGCCGGCCGGCCGGTGGCCGGCGGCGCGGCCGGGGGGCGAGGAAAGCGGGGGAGATGCCGGAGGGGGAGGGGGACTTACCTCGGGCCGGAGACTGGCGGCGGTGGCGGCGGGGACGGGCGGCGGCGACGGGGACGACCGGCGCGATCGAGTCGGGAGGCGGCATTGGCCGCCTCCCGGCTCGCGTACGAGTTATATGTCCTGTTATTGACGACGGTGCTAGGAAACCGTCGTCTATAAGGATCTTATTGACGACGGTGCTAGGTCACCGTCGTCAATAACTCCTCGGGTGGGCCCGAATTAAGTAAAAGACGACGGCCACCGTCGTTAATAATTTATTGACGACGGTGCTCGTCTAGCCGTCGTCAATAATATTAAAGATGACGGCCCCGTCGTCAATAAATATGGTCGTTGTCAATGATCGTTTTTCATGTAGTGTAACTGAAGAGATATAGGGCTCATTCATACGGAGAATCTTGATCAAGAGAAAAGCGGACATTTTAGACTTCTTGTTTATGTAATGAATAAAGCTAGCGAGCAAGATAGTGGCATCACTGGTGATCTCTTGTAGATGAAGGCACACTGGAGTGCTGTGGATCATTTCTTATTATATGTACTATTTAACTATTGATAGCATGATAAGAACAAATTGCATTTCTTTATAATTTTCTATATTTTTTACTGCATGTCATGAAACATGCATTCTCTCTTATGAGTCTTCAAATAAATAACCATATAATATATAGTTGGGCGTGGCTTGGGCAGAAACAATGTGATAAACAGGGGTTTTGTTGTCTGCATGCATGTATGCAAAGTTCTTACTGCTACATTGGTGTTTAGACCAATATTCATAGGTAACACTCATGCTAACCTTAATTACAGATTAATTTGAAAATTTTTAATCATGCTAAACAAAAGCAACTCATCAGCGAATTGACCAAAAGTCCAAAACCAAAAGCCGGTGCGCTCAGAGAAATGAACTGGCTAGTTGTCGCAAGCAGATAGAGCTGTGTTGTCCTTTGAGTCTGAGGCTAGGGTTTTTTATTGCTCGATAACATTGTTTTTCTAACAAACCGGTTAGTTCTGTACTTCTTTAGCTCATATGGTTGCAGAAGGACTGCTATTACCAGTACTAGCTGGCATAGCAAAGCTGTCTGTACTACTTAAACCTAAGGAATCAACTGAAACAAACTAGCTGTGGGGCAATTCAGAAAAGTATATGCATGTCGGCGGCTGAATATTCCGCAGGGATCGCGCATATTTTATAGCTGCGCGTATTTGTCAAATATGTGCATGGTACCATGCCTGCACGTCTCCCGAGTGTTGGCGGGCGCACACACGTAACGCACGTCGCTTTGCTTTCGCTGCTCGTGCCACCGGATCTGGGCACCTGCATGTGAGGCGTTTCCTCTGGCGATGCATGGCTCTCCGGGAGATCTAGGGCCGTCTCACACAGTCGTAGAATAGTTCCAAGCATAGCATAGTTCAAGAACATGCATGTGATTAGGAAAATGTAATGTATATAAGCTATTTTCCTGCGTGCGCATGTCAGCATGTGTAGTCTCTTGTGACTGGACTGTACGTTGAGCACAACTCACACATAAGTACAAGTACGGCCGAGTGCTTAAACAAATCCATCCCAAACTGTTATAATATACTAGATGTCTTGACACAGGGCTCTGGCTTAACTCAAAGCATATGGCATGGATCTAATTTTACCCCAAAAAGAGAGCTCTAGCACGTGAAGGATCAAAGTTCAGAGTCTACGTGAGATCCTGGCCCTAGCCGCAGAAAGAATCATATTCTAATGAGTTCCAAGGCGAAGGGAGAAGCTCTAGCTAACCGACAAGCCTTTTGCGTCAGATGCAAAAGGCGACAATTAATGCACGTAACGGGCGCATGCTCCTCTCCACTAGCTAGCTATAGCTAGCAGGGCGCGGTTAGCTGGCCGGAGGAATCTGAATCTGGAGTTAACCGCAGGAAACATTAATCAATGTAGTTGCAGTTTGGACGGTTGCTGATACCAGCTGAATAATGCAGCATACTGGTACATAGTGGTACGACAACCACTTCACAACTTAGGTTTTGTTTTTGTATCTTGGCTAGAAAGCTGCAGCTTTTGGGTTCATAGTGTACTATATGCATGCCAGTACGATGGGTACCCTTCTCTCTCTACTACGTACTATCATAGCATTTAGGCCACTCAGCTTTTTTATACCAGATAATATATATAGTCAAACAATGTTATCATCAGTGTCCCAGAAGAAAACATCATTACATTGTTAATGGGACAGCCAGGCTAAAAAATTTGTTATCATAGGGGTCCATGTAATAAATTTATAACGTGCACACGTATGTAACTATAAGATTGGTTGTTGGCACCAGTTATCGTATGATCTCAGATACTCTTGATTGCCTTCTCTTTATGAGTATTATTCAATGCTTTGCTCGAAACCGGATTCATGATATAATGCAAAGCTTAATGCAAAGCAATACACCTAAATTAAACCTAGGATGAGAGACCAATCTATAGATCTGTTTCTATTACATCCTATAAACTTTGTGCTACCATTAAACTTTTCCATCTTTCTGAATTCACTAGTCGTAGTGGGACAAACTCAATCTATTTGATATCGAAACCATCACGAAGCCAGGTCCAAAAGACCACTGCTAATTAATAAACTGCAAGCGGGTGGGAAGGGCCACAAGGTAGCAGTACAGTATTGTTAAGTTCATCACAGTAATGAAATGCTTCAATTAGCTGGCATTGCAGAGCGCTCATTCCTATATGATCCATTGTAGAGTGTTTTTCACCTCCGCATCCACCGGCAGCTAAGGTTCCCAACTCCCTTTTGGTGCGCGCGATAACAACAGTAGGACAACCCACTTCTCTGCATATACAGATGGCAGGGTGACCGGTTATTTTACCTATGCATGCAGATCGACCTACCTACAATCGTGAGAGAGCATAGTCTTGCTGCCAGCATAGATATTGCACGTGTGACTTTATATAAGCTTACGTCGATAAGAATGCTTTCTCTGTGTCAGCATGTCATCAATAGAGAGCGACTAGGATGCAAATAACTTTTTGATATAATCATGCAAAAGCTCTTCTAGCTCACACTATCTCTATCCGGCAACGACTGCTTTTTTATTTAAACTCTTCCACCTAGCAACAGTGTCCATATTTTTTTCAATTTACATTGCTAAGTGGAGGTGCTTAGGAAAAAAGTGATTGTATGATGGAGATCGTGTGGCATAGAAGAGTCTTTTTGCACGATTGTACCAAAGAGCCGTTTGCATTCTATAGTGTGCATATATAGGTATCCGACTTGAATATGCATGCAAGAGTAATAATGATATAGCACAAAAAGGACTGGGAACTAATATACATTTTTATTTTTTCCTTGATACATAAGGTTGGAAATCAATAAATTAACTTTGAAAACCATAGATCTAAAAAAGAAGCAAGATACAAATACATGAATGGAAGAAGCAATGAACTATAGGATGGATCAACAAGAGAAATTTAAGACATCCTCTCCAAGGTACCCATTATCATTGAGTAGTGATTATAAGCAGCTTCCTCCCCATTTTGTTGTTGGTAAAGGCATGGCCGATCCCTGGGCTGTGGCCTGGGTTTGTGGGGCGAACATCATCATTCGCCCCTGGAAAACCCCCACCTTCTGTGGGAGTGACCATGCCGTCGATCATGCTACCTTTTGCAGAGGAAGTAGTGGTAGCTGAATACAACAGGTTTCTTCTATACATCAGAGAAGTACCACAAGATGGCATGATTTGAGAAGCTATTACAAGTAGGATCACCATCAGGGTAGCTTTGCTCATACTGTTAGAGGACTTGTTGATAGCCATTTGTTAGGGAGAAAGGGTTGGGACTAGCTAAAGCAGCTAATGAAACAAGCTAAGATGCGATTACTTCTAGTTCCCTCACCTATTGATGGATGGTTGCAACTGCCTAAACTCCATGCCTATTTATAGGAGAGACTGATGACAACATCGACAGAAAGATAACACACCTACCTAAGGGGAGATGCTTAGTACTCCAGAGAGTTCATAAAATATTAACATTAGTAGTCATTACAGCCTGTCCTTCTTCACATGGAGCAAGAAATACTAAAAAAATCAAAGATATAGAGTGTTGTGTAATCTTGTAAAAAAGGTGCAATTAGGAAGGGCTTTATGTTAATTTTATTTTGGAAATAAATATGTAGACATGCATGGGCCATGCATCTTCATCGTACTTGTCAAATGTTAGTGGCCGAGTCATACTTATTCCAACTTCCTTTAGTGGTCTGGTGTAGTAACTACCAATAAATCAATGTTCTACTAGTACAAGCATTCAAACTTTAAAACATAAACTAAATTAATGTGTCAAGTATATATTTTGCACATGACAATGATACCAATACTCCTACATTATTAGTATGTTCTACTATCTTCATTTCAAAATAGTCGTCATTCAGGCCATCAATGTGGACAAGTGCTTGGCTTGATTCATAGTTAGAACGAAAAATATTTGAAACAGAGGTACTCTCCTTAGTTGTCAGGAACAAATAGACAAATCTAGATCTCGAAACAAGTCTATAGGAAAAGACGTTACATGTTGCACAGGTAGAGTCAAGCATCATATATGCACGCTTGACCAGTTTTTGACCACACTCTAAGATTACTGGATCAAATCATTTTTTATGGCATGACACTAAAAAATATCATATATTAATTCTTTGATATTTAAGTTTGATTCTTTAGTTTAGGTCCTTTTAAATTGACATGATGCACAAGGGGACATGCTTAAAGGCAGCACTTCTCTCACCTAATGTAGCTTAGAGAAAGTAAAAATATTTTAGTTCTAGATGCATGCCGGCCCCATGCACCTGCGCTATCACCCTTTGGTTATTTTCAATACTCCAGTTGCAGAGTATTATATGCAGTTACAATTGCGAGTTTGCTGTTAAATCCAGTTTTGCCCTTTTCATGTAGCTCATTTTAATTACAAGAGGTATGGACTTTCAATTTTTCTATTGTTGTATGATTATATGCCCCCACCAAGGCTTAGCAGCCATTGTTCTGTATAATGTGCTATCATTAATATATTCTAGTTTTTCTTGGTTCGAATTCCATTCTTTGAAACAATGGCTTATCTCACCACCACCTAATTGAACACAAACAATAATTAACTTCCCAAGAATGTAGGTCGCAAAAAAACTTACAAAAAAGTAAGGCATGTTTCGACTTGCCAAATTCATCATGTTTTCCTTACAAATTAACATATAGAAAATAACATGTGACCCAAAGACTGATATTACTGGATCTATATTCAAAAGTACTTTATTCCAAGTTGATTTTAAAACTACTACAGTTTAATAAGAGAAATCTTTGATGAAGCTCACTTCTGGTCAGTCAAAATACATGTTATGTTTTTTTTTTCAACGCAAGAAGAAGTATAAAAGAAGCTACTACCATCTCAAGCTAGCTAGCATCACACAATACAAACTGCTGATGCGTCTGACATTTATTTAGTGGACAAGTGGAGAGGATCAGGAGGACGACATAAGAACAGTGCTTGCATGAGGAATCAGGATCAAATGTCGGCTGGGAGAATCTACGCTAGTAGTCGCTAGGCAGAGTCGCGAGAGGGAATATTAGTCGCTAGGCAGAGTCGCGAGAGGGAATATTCCACCATTTCGGTAATCGTGCCCCAAAGAGAACCACGCAAGCCCATGCATGCAGTTCCAAAGTGACGGCGGAATGCACGCGCGTCCATCTGCATAAGCTTCGCTGGCTAGCTAGTTAAGCTCAACACTTCTCCCAAATGGGATGGCCCTAGGATGAATGGACGAACTAGTTCAAATGATAAAAATATGCTATGACCAATTTCCTATTCCGTGCGCGTGCTGCCTTCGTTAGGAATGCTATGCTTATATGGTTGTTCTCAAGGAGGCATATACCGTATGCAATGGCATTAATCCATCATGCATTATATGTTTTTGTGAAGGTACATGTGTATGAGGCCGTTTCCAATATATATATATTCCATAGTTGCACTGTATATCATATACAGTGTACCCTCTCTAATACTTTTGGTTGACGCATGCAGTCTTTGCCTGCTTATTTCAGCAAGCTAGCTAAGCAACCTCAGGAAAAAAAGATCGGGGGAGTATAATATCCATTATTTACCATTTTACTCGACGAACACATCAACAAATATTATTACATTGGTTTATAAAGACGCTTTCTTTATACAGTAGAAACATTATTACATTGTCTCTCTAGAATATGGTAGCTGCATTTTCTAAAGTGTTTTGTCATGTATTGAGTTCAGTGAAAAATCGTCCCTATCAAATCAGTGACAATTTTTAGAGGCATTATACAATATCTTTATAAATATGGAGGCATTTGTTGTAGTGTTAAATAAATTATGAAAAATACAAAAGTTTTGAATCTTTAAACTCAAGACCTCCTGGATTAACAATAACTTATTGAGCCTTGCTAGCCAACTCAACCACATATCACAATGTGTCTATGTGGTCACTTGAGAGTCATAGAATGGTCACAAATAAATGATTAACTCTACTTCCGACCACCATTGAATGTTATCAGCAGTAAAAAGATGCCGCGCGACTTTGCGACTGTTTGATTGGGTGTGAAAGTGACTAAACAAATGCTAGCTACTTCTCACAATTATAGAGAGTAGGTCGTTGACGACATAGTTTCCCGCCGCTAATATTGTAGACTGATACAGATCTCGGTGACGACATACTGGTTCATCATCTCTAGTTATTTGCAGTAAATTGATGACACACAGTGCGTTCATCGCCACAGAAATATTGTCACTACTAACGTAGCACAACCGTGAGATATAATTTGTTACCGCTAATGAGCAACAAAAATTAATATCACAGTACTAGTAGTTCCTCAAGTAGTCATCACTAGGAACATGTTTCACAAATATAAAATCTCTTTCACGTTTTATATCAAAATTTCTACAGAAAAATAATGTGTCACCAGCCAAGTCTGTTGTTAGTGACAAAATTAGTTAGCATCAGAAAACACATACTCCTTGTAGTACGCAGTGTCTCTCGCTTACCATTTTATTTTGTAACACCCATGTAGTTCTAAAAAGAAAAAATGTTTCACATATATACAACCTATTTATGTGTACGATTTTCTTACAGTTCTTCTAGAAAGTATATATATATATATAATCGATCTGAACTGTCAAGAAAGGTCAGTTGATGTGCATTCAGATCTCTGCGATAGAACTAATTTTCAATGTTTCAAAGTACGGTTGTAAACTATTGCAGCGAGCATGAGCAAAATAAAGCCCCTTCACATGCATGGGATTAGCCGCCACTCGCTAGTGATTAGCTAACAGTCTAACTGGCAGATGAGCTAACAATCTAACTGGCGCTTTGCATGCATGCGCCGCCATATTGATCTTTGCGTATATTTGTCCCTACGTAGTTGGCCGCATTCACCTCCAACGACAGCGTTAAGCCACCGGCTCTGCCGTTTCGGCTGCAGCCTTGTCTGAGGTCCAAACGATGGCCCGCCCCTAAGGGCATTCTAAGAGCCGGGATGGCCATTGTTTCAAGTCCTAAACAATATGCAACTTGAGAGCCCAACCAAACAGTGGCACTTCGTTATCATAAAGCGCAAAAGCAACTGCCACAGAGCTCAAAAGACATGCATATAATACATGAAAGTGTGGTGGGTATATAAATCCGTAGAGATAGTACAAATGCACCTGCAATAAACTGTCAGCATGGCAGAATCTCCTCCATTCACTTTGAGCTCTGCACTGGGAGGATATTCCATCGCCACAAGATTCTGTTCTGACATATATGGATCGGTTGTTCTTGGCGACATATATACAACCCATGTGTGGTTGTTAATTTGAAGTTTTCCATTGTTTTTGTTATCTAACTGCATAAATTAGTTATTTATCCTTTTAGGTTTGGTTTGGCTAGACAGGGGCAGTAATGATGTTTAAGCACGTTATGCTGAGTCTAGAGTACATGGGAAGAAAGGAAGAGATTGCATCACATTCACATAAGATTCGTGAGGTAGCTATCTGTGCAAGTTGACTGTACGCTCAATATTAGTTAATTTGTAGTTATGGACTGAGTGTCCTTGTGTCCTTTCCCGTTGGTCTAGAACTGATTTGAAACTATGGATTCGGTTAAGTTTAAGCATCATATCAAATTAGAATATCCTAAGATCGTTCTGACATAAACATAAATACAGTTATTCTATTGTGATTTCCTTTGGTCAAAAGATGGAAGGAGGACCACGCACATAGACTGACACATAGCTGTATTGTCTCTTTTTTTTTGAAACTGAGGCAGGAGTGTTGTTTTTTCATTAAGTAGAAGAAGTTTACAACTTACATCTTAGCACATATGTTAGTTTATATCTATAGGATATTATTTTTACTTCCAAAAGGGACTTCTTGCCCACAAGCTCTAGCTCTCAAAGCTATATCATCTTTGATGATTTTTCACTATTTCCACCGGTTGTTTCGTTATGTTCATGACGTTCTTCTATTACGCTCATTCCATATGTGTCATGTTGTATATATATATATATATATATATATATATATATATATATATATATATATATATATATATATATATATATATATATATATATATATAAACCGTCTCATACGCTTGTCCACTTCGTGCATGTGTTGCATTTGTCAAATCCACCACTCTTGGATAGTAGTGAGGACTGGCCCTAGTTCTTGTATGTTGTCACACCCGGTTTTCTTGAAGAACATCCAAGTGAATAAACACATGTATACCAGGATCTGTTTGCTCATACATGTGATGACAATAGTAAAACATCATTCAATACAAACCAAGTACATCGTATAATTAAAGTCTTACATAAATGTCTCAAAATACTATTAGTCTCATAATACATTAAGAACCACACAATGGAAGTAAGATCTCGTGGAGCTCCATCACAGGCGTTGCCCGGGGGATTCTGCAAGCCTAGTACACGTCTTCGGGATCGAAGTCGTCATCGTTGTACTCCCTTCCTTCACCATGGCTTGAGTACCTAAGGTACTCAGCAAGTGTGGGAAATAAATGATGTGCAGGCTAAGACAAGGAAGGCTTACATCACGGTTATAACACTACGCATTTATCCTACACCTTAGCTTTGTTTAGCACCTATGTTACTACATAGATGAAATAATCCCATTCCCACAACCTCATCGTCAAAATGTTAAGATTCCCGCTTAACATTCCCAACCTTTCACTTTATATTCCACTAATTATGAAGAAGTCCAAGCCGCTCTTGACCGTGATCACGACTGTTATGACAATTTCTCGACTCTGCAAAGTGTGTACCTCTTTACCCACAAGTAGTGATTTTATCCCCCGTTTCTGAGTGGACTAAAAGAACCTCCATTTTGCTTGTGGCAGCCAACCATATTCACACTACCATGGTGTGTGGCCAGAAGATCACTACGAGGCCTTTAAAAAGAGATTCCTGACTATCATGAGCCCACTGAGGTTTCACCCCTAACAGCATCCAGGAGGCTACAACCTCCACTGCAGTGCCCCCTCTTAACCCTTGCAGTTCCCAAGGTAGTCCAGCTGACTCCTATTCTCCGCACTTTCCAAAAACCCACACTATGTCGGAAATACACCTAATTAATTGGCCAAGCTGCCCCATCTCAGCATGTGGATGCACGGTAAAGCCAGGTTAAATGCTCCATAAACTGGTCTTTAGAATCTAGACAACACCATTCACTAGCCCAAGTTCTCGTGCACACAGCACCAACCAAATCATTCCAGCATGTCTAGATTGCTAACTCTACCATTGTAAGTGCATCTAGATATCCCCGTGGGTTTTGGATGATTGATGATGACAATTAAGAGATTAATGAGCTGAGATGATCATAAGCACAGGATATTTCTAAGGCGGACACCTAAACTCTTAAAAAGGAAAAGGATGAAGAACGGCGTCGAAGACTCAAAGAGTAGAAATTAGGGTTTCATTTGATTCTTTAGTAGGCTAGCCATGTAAAAGTGAGAGTGTGTGTGTCAAGTGTATTGATATCATAAAAGAGAGCTCAAAGCGTTAGAAGTGTCAAGTCCTTAGTGGAGAGTGCAAGAAAGGTAAACTTGGGCAGGCCGGACTTGTCCGGGCCAGAGGCCGGACTAGTCCGGAAGTCCTACGACTTAGTCCGTTTTGGGGTGGACTAAGAGCTCCAGACTGAGTTCGGACTTATCTATTTGGGGACGGACTAGTCCGTTTCTCTCTTGGTGAGAGTGTTTTGGGACTAAGTCCTGGTAGACCGGACTTGTCCGCCTCAGTGGCCGGACTAGTCCGGGCTAGCCAGACTAGTCCGTTTTCACCCGGACAAAGAGTCCCTGTGTGAGTTTGGTCTAGTCCGTTCTGAGGCGGACTAGTCCGAATGGTTGTGAGATGAGAGCTCCCATGGCTAAGTGTTGGTGGACCGGACTTGTCCGCCTAAGTGGCCGGACTAGTCTGGGTCCTCCAAACTTATCTGTTCTCACCCGGATAAAGAGTTCCTGTGTGAGATCGGACTAGTCCGTTGTGAGGCGGACTAGTCCGGAGGTTTGTAAACATTTGAAATTTGAACGTTGGGGAGTAGGTGACTTTGTGACGCCAGTAGTCCCCACGGACCGGACTAGTCCGGGTCTTGACCGGACTAGTCCGGACTTTTGGTAGGTGGCAACGGTTGGCTTTGGGACTTCTATAAAAGGAGATGCCCCGACTTCATTTACAACACTCTGGAACCCTAGCGCCACCACAGCCTTCCTAGAGCCTCTCCAAGCCTTCTCCATTGCCTACTCACCCTCTTGAATCAAATCTTGAGTGAATTTGGGTGTGTGAGAAGAGGAGAAGGAAGAACTTCGCGTTTAGGTTCTTGGAGTGATCTCGTGCACTTGGTGTGACCTGTGGCTTGTAAGATTCGTGAAGCTTTGTGGAAGTGATCAAGTGGGAGCCTCGGATTATGAGCAGCCCCAAAACTTTGTAACTTCACCCTTAAGATAGTGAAGAACCGGGTTGGCCTTAGTGGCGACTTGGTGAGGAAAGGGTTGTTAGACCCGGTCCTTTGGGAATCCTCAATGAGGATGTAGATTCCTGAGTGGAACCGAACCTCGGGAAAAATTCTCAGTGTCTCTCTTGCATTTACATTTCTTTGAACGCCAAGATTGCTTAGGGTTTGTTTTAATTATTTCGCTATTAAAGTATACATCATCACAATCTTGCAATTCATTTCAATATTCTATCGCACTTGTCATATAGGATTGCTAGTTGTTTTATCCATATTTTGTTAAACTAAAATCTAGAGAAAAACCCATAAAAATAAAGTTTTAGGCCTTTCCAGTAGTTTGACTACACTAGTCCGCCCTTGAGCCAGACTAGTCCGACCCTTTTAGGTTTTTCCAGCAAGCAGATCGGACTAGTCCGCCCCTGAGCCAGACTAGTCCGACCCTTGTGTTCTAATCTCATTTAATTAAGTCATTTTAGGTATTTTAGCCTATTCACCCCTCTAGGAAATTTCAATTGGTACTAGAGCAGGTCTCTCCATCAAGAGTCTAACCACTCGGAGAGAAGATGGCCGGAGCTGAGGGATACGAGATTCCGCCGACGTCGCAAGGCGAAAACACATATGACAAGAAAAAGTACGCTGATGTGCTGAAAGACCACTCAAGTGACGATGAAGAAGTTCGCTAGCTCAAGGCACGACTTCGCGAGAAGCTAGGTCACTCAAGTAAAGAGAAGAAGAAGCCAGAGGATCAAGAAAGGAGTGGTCAACCAGACTACTCCCAATATCCTTTCAACTATGAATGATTGACTTCCAACAATCATTACTTATCTATTCCTCTTGGCAAACCTCCTCAATTCAATGGAAATGATTACTCAATGTGGAAGCATAATATGAAGATGCATCTAATATCCTTAAACCCTAGCTTGTGGCAAATTGTCTTAACAGGTGTCCATCTTCCATGAAATGAAGAACATGTTACCCCAGAGCAAGCCATCCTACTTCATTAAAATGCTCAAGCGGTAGGGGTCATCACCTCATCCTTGACTCGAGAAGAGTTCAACCGAGTCGATGGATTGGAGTGGCCAAAGACATATGGGACACAAGCCAAGATCGAGATGATTGAAGGAGAGCTTGGGAGGTTCACCATCATGGATGGTGAGTCCCCTCAATACATGTACAACCGTCTCAAGGTCCTCGTCAACAAGATCCGATCTTATGGATGCACCCGGTGGACGGATCATGAGGTGGTGAAGAGGATGCTTCGGTCATTCATGCCTCGAAACATTGCTCTTTGATCCTTGATCCGTGAGAGCCCGGGATATGCTCAAATGACCCTGGAGGAAGTGCTTGGAAGAATTATCAACAACGAGATGATGGAGAAGGAAGCCATGTTCTACAGCGACCTCCAAAGGCTCGCCTCCTTAAAGAAGAAAGATACTGCTTTTAAAGCAACATCCTCATCATAAGACTTCAAAGCAAGTGATGATGAGGTTCTCGACACCGATGAAGAAGAGGCGCTCTTCATCAACAAATTCAAGAGGATGATGAGAAGAAGGAAGGGGAGCAACCATTATGAGAACAAGAACAAGTAAAGGTCGAAGCCCAAGACGAAAAGAGCATGCTACAACTGTGGTGAATATGGACACTTCATTGTGGATTGCCCATATGAAGAGAGTAAGAAGAAGAGAGATGGCAAGTCCCAAGATAAGAAATTCTTCAAGAAGAAGAAGCCATCAAGACATGCTCACCTTGGGAAGGAATGGGACTCAAATGAAGACTCATCCTCCGAGGATGAAGAGAAAGTGGCAACACTTGCCGTTGGAGGAGCAAGATCTTCCCAAACCTTGAAGACTTTAAGTCTACATGTCTCATGGCTAAGGAGGGAAGAAGAAAGGTTAAATCTAAACCATCCTCCTCTACTTCTTCACTTGATAGCTTTGATAGTAGTAGTGAAAATGAACCCATGTTTAAGGATCTAAGTAGGAGCACCTTGAAAAAGATGAGATTGTTGTCGGAAGAAATCTTTGAGAAGGATGAACTCATCAACCATCAAGAAGACATACTCATCCTTGAAAAGGAGAGGTGTCATGAGCTTGAAGAGCTCATTGAGGTTGAAAGGGAAAGAAGGAAGGCACTTGAGCGTGAACTCGCTTTGAGCAAGGAAACTTGCTCAAATCTTGAGGACACAACTATTGTGCTCAAGGATGAAATTGTTAACTTGACAAAAGTCAACAAGATCCTTGAAACACAAGTTGAGTCTCTCAAGATCAATGCACCTTATTCCTCCATGATTCCACCCTCCTCAAAGAAATCTCCCGAAGCAACTCAAACTTGCAAGTGCTCAAACTTAATCCTAAAACTCAAAGATGAACTAAAGTTGGCACAAAACAAGCAATCACCGAAAGGTGGGATCTTTGACAAGGAAAAATTGGCATATGCATGAAGTGCATATACCAATGTAAGACCTCCACATGTCAAAGATGATCTTGGCTATTCTTGGGTGTGGAAGCAACATGCTAAAACTCCCAAGAATGGGAAAAACTTGATTGTATTTGTCAAGGAGGGTTCATCCAACAAAGAAAATGTAAAGAACATTGCAAACTCATCTAACATGCCTAAAAATGAACCTCATCCTTTGTTCCATGACTTTGATGCTTGATATGTTTTATTGAGAAACAAGTTTGGAAAGATCTATGCTAGGTATGTTGGGCCACTCCGCGAGAGTACAAAACCTTGTGTGTGGGTGCCCAAGTGCCTCTTGACTAACATGAAAGGACCCAATTCCGTTTGGGTACCAAAAGGTAAGGCATAACTCTATTTTGTAGGCATACTCCTCTGGTGGATCAAAATGGGTGCTCGACAGTGGATGCACAAACCATATGACTGGAGAGAGAAGGATGTTTGTGGAATATGAGGAAAATGAAGATCCAAGTGAAGGAATATACTTTGGGGACAATAGCCAAGGGAAAATCCTTGGCACCGGTAAAATTGCTATCTCTCCCCATCATACTCTTTCAAATGTTTTGCATGTTGACTCCCTTGATTATAACCTTCTATCCATATACCAACTATGTGATAAAGGTTATAATTATATTTTCACTAACGAGGGTGTGACTGTCTTGAGAAGAAGCAATGACTCAATCGTCTTTAGAGGCGTGCTTAAGGGAAAGCTTTATCTTGTGGATTTCACCATAAAAAAAGCTCAACTTGACACGTGCTTAATGGCAAAGACCAACATGGGATGGCTTTGGCATAGACGGCTAGTCCATGTTGGGATATGGAACTTGCAAAAACTTCTCAAGGGAGAACACATTCGAGGGTTGAAAATGTTATTTTTGATAAGGACGGGCCATGTAGTGCTTGTCAAGCCGGAAAGCAAGTTGGAGTTCAACATCCATCCAAAAATGTCATGACGACTACAAGACCTTTGGAGCTACTTCACATGGACCTCTTCGGTCCAATCGCCTACATAAGCATCGGCGGTAACAAATATGGTCTTATTGTTGTAGACGATTATTCTCGTTTCACTTGAGTGTTCTTTTTGCATGACAAAGGCGAAACTCAAAGTGTGCTCAAGAAATTCTTGAGAAGAGCTCAAAACGAGTTCTCCTTAAGAATCAAGAACATAAGGAGCGATAACGGCACCAAGTTCAAGAACACTCAAGTGGAAGAATACTTGGATGAAGAAGGCATCAAGCATGAGTTTTCAGCCCCCTACTCCCCTCAACAAAACGGGGTGGCTGAAAGGAAGAATAGAACTATTATTTAGATGGCAAGAACCATGTTTGATGAGTGCAAGACGTCGGACCGGCTTTGGGCGGAAGCGGTTAACACCGCTTGCCATGCCATAAACCGGTTGTATCGTCATCGACTTTTGAAGAAGACGTCTTATGAACTTCTAACTGGTAACAAACCCAACATCTCTTATTTTCGTGTCTTTGGGAGCAAGTGTTATATTCTAAACAAGAAGAATAGGAGTTCGAAGTTTGCTTCAAAGTCAGATGAAGGTTTCTTGCTTGGTTATGACTCAAACACCTACGCCTATCGTGTCTTCAACAAATCCTCTGGAATTGTTGAAATAGCGAGATACGTAGTGTTTGATGAGACTAATGGCTCCCAAGTGGAGCAAGTTGATCAAAGTGTGTTAGATAGAGAAGAGGGTCCACAAGAAGCACTTAAAAGGATGGCACTTGGAGACATTTTTCCTCAAGAAATCCTCAAGACTCAAATGATCATCCAACAAACGAAGATATGTCTCCCTCCCATGATCAAGCTCAAGATGGGCAAGGCCAACCTCAACAAGATCAAAACGATCAAAGTCAAGAAGGAGGATTGGATCAAAGGGGAGAGGAAGAAAAGGACGACAATGAAGATGAAGATCAAAGAGTTCAACCACCTCATCCAAGAGTGCACCAAAGTGTTCAACAGGATCATCCCGTCGATAACATACTAGGAGATATCTCCAAAGGGGTGACCACTCGCTCTCAAATGTCTAACTTTTGTGAACATTACTCTTCTGTTTCCTCCTTGGAGCCCCGCAAGGTAGTTGAAGCACTACAAGATCCGGATTGGGTGGTGGCCATGCAAGAGGAACTCAATAATTTTGAAAGAAATCAAGTGCGGGAACTCGTGAAGCGACCCAACGCAAATGTTGTGGGAACCAAGTGGGTATTCCGCAACAAGCAAGACGAGTATGGGGTTGTAACAAGAAACAAGGCAAGATTTGTTGCAAAGGGATATGCACAAGTAGAAGGTTTGGATTATGATGAAACTTTTGCTCCCGTAGCTAGGCTTGAATCAATTTGTATCTTGCTTGCTTTTGCTACACCATGATTTCAAGCTATACCAAATGGATGTGAAAAGCGCTTTCCTCAACGGTCTGATCAAGGAGGAAGTGTATGTGGAGCAATCACCCGGATTTGAGGACGATAAGTATCCTAACCATGTCTTTAAACTTCGGAAAGCCCTCTATTGCCTCAAACAAGCTCCTAGAGCTTGGTATGAGTGTCTTAGAGATTTTCTTATTAAAAATGGTTTTAGGATAGGAAAATCCGACTATACACTCTTCACTAAGCATTTTAACGATGATTTATTCATGTGCCAAATATATGTCGATGACATTATATTTGGTTCTACTAACAAAGCTTTTTGTGATGAGTTTTCAAAGATAATGACAGAAAGGTTCGAGATGTCAATGATGGGGGAATTGAAGTTTTTCCTAGGATCCCAAGTGAAACAACTCAAGGAAGGAACGTTCATAAGTCAAACTAAGTATACTCAGGACATACTCAAGAGGTTCGACATGGACAAAGCCAAACCCATCAAGACTCAAATGGGAACTAACGGACATCTTGACCTTAATGAAGATGGTCTAAGTGTGGACCAAAATGTATTTCGTTCCATGATAGGTTCTTTGCTTTACCTTTGTGCATCTAGGCCCGACATAATGCTTAGTGTGTATATGTGTGCACGGTTCCAAGCCGCTCCTATGGAGTGTCACTTGACTGCCATTAAGCGGATTCTTAGATATCTGGTTCACACTCCTAACCTAGGACTTTGGTATTCCAAGGGATCCAAGTTCAATCTCATTGGATACTCCGATGCCGATTATGCCGGATGTAAGGTAGATAGGAAGATCACATTAGGGACTTGCCAATTCCTTGGTAGGTCCTTGGTTTCATGGTCTTCAAAGAAACAAAACTCCATTGCCTTATCCACAGCCGAAGTGGAGTACGTCGCAGCCGAGAGTTATTGTGCACAACTCCTATAGATGCGACAAACTCTTAGGGACTATGATTACACTTTGAACCATATTCCACTCCTATGTTACAATGAGAGTGCCATCAAGATTACTCACAATCCCGTGGAGCATTCTAGAACAAAACACATTGATATCCGTCACCATTTCCTGCGAGATCACTCTATCAAGGGAGATATCGTTATCTCCCATGTTAGGAGTGAGAAGCAATTGGTGGACATCTTCACAAAACCCCTTGATGAGAAACACTTTTATGACCTAAGGAGTGAATTGAATATCCTAGATTCTCAAAACGTTGCTTGAGGCGTGCACATATGTTTGTTGCTTGTTTATAAACTTCAAAAATCCGCACGATTTCAACATACTACCCTAATCCACTTTACTCCATGAAAACTATGTTCAAAAGGATTCTTTGTCAAATATGGTCATTGTTTGTTTGATGTATGCTTACTGACCATGTTTGTCAAAGATATTTGCAAAAACTTGTCTAAAAAGTATCATATCCTTGAGCTAAAATTCAAATTATATGAATTTCAACATATAGCCAGACTAGTCCGCCCATGGGACGAACAAGTCTGGGCTGTCAAGGTCGGACTTCTCAGCGGACAAGTCCAAACCGGACTAGTCCGCCTGGTAGGCCGTACAAGTCCGGCCCTAGAGAAGTTCAACTCTGGTCCACCCACCGGACTTGTCCGGGCACCAGGCCGGACTAGTCCAGGCACCAGGCCGGACTAGTCCGGCCCCTGGAGACTTAACCTCCTAGGGGCGGCGAGACCCCTCTCACCCTTCACACTCTCACTTTCAACTCCCTCTCAAGCGGGAAACGTCCCTCACCGGCGATTTTCGCTTTTCTCCACCAAAGATCTCGTTCAATCCACAGATTGGAGCCCTAAGGAGTGCGGAAATCCTTCTCTGTGCTTCATTGCTCAAGTTTCGCCTCCGATTTCATCACATTTGAAGATTTCAAGAGGTATTCTTGACCTAACCTAAAATCCTTCCTTTTCTTCATTCTTAGTTTTTTTGCTAGAAACCTCTTCAAAAATATTGTTCCTAGTGTCAATGCGATCGTAGCCTAGGAGTATTGCGACCTGATTCAAAGTTTTTGCGAAAAATTGTTAGAGTTAGGGTTCTTCCTGTGCAACCCGGACTAGTGTGGTTTCTTGCCGGACAAGTCCGTTCTTGGGTAGACTAGTCCGGCCCATTAACGGACAAGTCCAGTTCACACAGGACAAACTCCAACTTTAGCCATTTTTAGTGAACTCTTTCGCAATATTCCACTTCCTTGACCTCTTATATCTTGTTTCTCAGGCAATATGTCGGACTCCGAACAAAGCTCTCCTCTTCCAAGTCCCACGGCCGAGGAGGCTCGACAAGCCCTTCATCGGAGCATTGCCGAAGAGAGAGCAGCAAAGGAGGCCCAAGAGGCTAAAGAAGCCGTCCGTCGAGAGGCAAGAACAAAGAAGAAATATGACCTCAATGAGGAGGCACAAATTGCCCAAGCCGTTGAAGAATCCTTGCTAGATCAACGCAAAAAGAAAAGGGTCGAACGTGAAGCCCAAAGCTCCCAAGCTGCTAGTGTCGTAGAGCTCAAGAGGAAGAGGCTGGTCACTTTGGGAGATAAAGAACATGAAAAGGAGAAGGAGAAGGAATCTGAGAGTAGGGTTCTTCATGACCCGAAGAAAGGCAAGGCTCCAATTCCTGAGGAGCCCAAGAACAAGAAGGCAACTGCCAAGGCACCAACAAAGTCGGCAGGAGCGATAGTAATCAGGGAGAAAGGGAAACCAAAGCCCATCGGCCCCTTGAAGATGGCTGCCGCTGCTAGAGATCCAAACTGGCAGCCCAACAATCCGGCATTTGTATTCAAAGGAAAGGGGGCTGAGAAGGCGAGAAGGCTGAGGATGGATAACATCTATGACTATGAGAAGCACACAGCTGACTCTAGGTTTATGTGTGACTTCCACTGCGACTACTACCGCTTAGTGTACCTAAAAATAAACACCCAAGTCGCTCAAGCTCAATGGGTAGATTGGGACTACATGACCAAAATTAAGCACAAAGCCTTTGATGCCGTGATTGAAGCTGCAGAGCGCCATGGAATCAAGAAAATCATGGGCTTCAAGTATGATTGGAACGTTGAGGTGATTGTGCAGTTTTACACCACTGTGTACTTCTCCACCTACGGTGACCGGAAAATCACCTGGATGACTCATGGATAGCAGTACTCAATCACCTATGAGAGGTTTGCTTAGATACTTGGCCTTGAGGAGCACTTGGACCATGAGATTATCATTTCCAACCTCAAGGCAGTGGACAGGGATCAGCTTGATTACATGTATCCTAGTCATGTTCCCTATGAGGCTGGGCTTGCTAGGAACATCAAGCCATTCTATAGCATCCTCAACCGGATTTTGAGGAGAACTATAGCCCCCAAGGATGGAGATGCAGGGGTGATTCAAGGAAACTTAAGGCATCTCATCCTCTTGATAGATGGTGAAGAGAAGTTCAACCTTGTTGAGCACATCTATGATGACATATTCAACATCTCTCACACTCCCAACCGCTCATGTGGATATGCACCGTACATCATGTGCTTAATTGAGAAGGTGTCGGGGATTGTCTTTGTCTAGAATGTCACTCATCGACCTCTCCATCCTTAGCTACCCCCTGTTATGCCAGAACCCTCAAGAAGAAAAAATGCTCAACCTCCTTCAAGCTCAGCGGCCCCTCCTAGCTTAGTGGCTCCCCCATCATCTCCTCCTCCGCAGTCCATGAGCGGATTCTTCAAGTGCTTCAACGCACTCTTCGCCTCTTGTCGGCGTGTGGAGGTCCGGACTCGACGCATGGAGAGGCGTCATGAGAAGTACCTGAAGGCTGTGAGTGACAAGCTTGAGGTACCCATGTCTCCTACCGAGGAGAGTGATGGGGAACTCACTCCATATCCAGAGTTCACCGCTGATGAGCTCGCCCAGTTCAGAGAAGATGGAAGCTCCTCAAAGACCATGCCTCCATCCACTGCCGCCGACAACGAGGAAGAGGATACGGAGGCCAGGGAGAGCGATGAAAATGGCGATGAGGAAGAAGACGAAGAAGATGACGAGTAGACTTAGGCGTATCTTCTTCCCTCTTTTCCTTTTTGATGCCTTGATGCCAAAGGGGGAGAGATGGGAAGAGGATGTCTTTTTTTTGTCATCTCCTTGTCTTGTAATAGATCCTTGGACATGGCTATCTTTATGTTTTATCTCTATGTTTTATGCATTATGTCTCTTTTATGTAAGACTATGTGTCGGATTTTATGGCTTATATTTGATCATTGTTGCTCCTTGCTATGGTTATTGTCTTATCACATTTTTGAGCACAACACATATGCACCCCACCATAACATGTGAATGTATGTCACGTCCCCTCTTTTACTCTTGCATACATCCAGGGAGAGTTTTACATACATACACTTGTTATGAAAGTCAAATTTTTACCTCTTATGTTGAAACTTAATGTGTTGTCATCAATCACAAAAAAGAGGGAGATTGTAAGTGCATCTAGGTATCCCCGTGGGTTTTGGATGATTGATGACGACAATTAAGAGACTAATGAGCTGAGATGATCATAAGCACAGGATATTTCTAAGGCGGACACCTAAACTCTTAAAAAGGAAAAGGATGAAGAACAGCGTCGAAGACTCGAAGAGTAGAAATTAGGGTTTCAGTTGAGTCTTTAGTAGGCTAGCCGTGTAAAAGTGAGTGTGTGTGTGTGTCAAGTGCATTGAGATCGTAAAAGAGAGCTCAAAGCGTTAGAAGTGTCAAGTCCTTAGTGGAGAGGCAAGAAAGGTAAACTTGGGCAAGCCGAACTTGTCCGAGCGAGAGGCCGTACTGGTCCGGAAGTCCTACGGCTTAGTCCATTTTGGGGCGGACTAAGAGCTCCTGACTGAGTTCGGACTTGTCCGTTTGGGGACGGACTAGTCCATTTCTCTCCGGGTGAGAGTGTTTTGGGACTAAGTCCTGGTAGACCGAACTTGTTCGCCTCAGTGGCCGGACTAGTCCGGGCTAGCCAGACTAGTCCGTTTTCACCCAGACAAAGAGTCCCTATGTGAGTTCGGTCTAGTCGCCGTTCTGAGGCGGACTAGTCCAAATGGTTGTGAGATGAGAGCTCCCACTGCTAAGTGTTGGTGGACTGGACTTGTCCGTCTAAGTGGCCGGACTAGTCCGGGTCCTCCAGACTTGTCCATTCTCACCCGAACAAAGAGTTCCTGTGTGAGATCGGACTAGTCCGTTGTGAGGCGAACTAGTTCGGAGGTTTGTAAACGTTTGAAATTTGAACATTGGGGAGTAGGTGGCTTTGTGACGCCAATAGTCCCCACAGACCGGACTAGTCCGGGTCCTGACCGGACTAGTCTGGACTTTTGGTAGGTAGCAACGATTGGCTTCAGGACTTCTATAAAAGGAGATGCCCCGACTTCATTTACAACATTCTGGAACCTTAGCGCCGCCACAACCTTCCTAGAGCCTCTCCAAGCCTTCTCCATTGCCTACTGACCCTCTTGAATCAAATCTTGTGTGAATTTGGGTGTGTGAGAAGAGAAGGAAGAACTTCGCGTTTAGGCTCTTGGAGTGATCTCGTGCACTTGGTGTGACCTGTGGCTTGTAAGATTCGTGAAGCTTTGTGGAAGTGATCAAGTGGGAGCCTCGGATATTGAGCAGCCCCAAAACCTTATAAGTTCACCCTTGAGATAGTGAAGAACCGAGTTGGCCTTAGTGGCGACTTGGTGAGGAAAGGATTGTTAGACCGGATCCTTTGTGGACTCCTCAGCGGGGACGTAGATTCCTGAGTGGAATCGAACCTCGGGAAAAATTCTCAGTGTCTCTCTTGCAATTATATTTATTTGAACGTCAAGATTGCTTAGGTTTTTTTTAATTATTTCGCTATTAGAGTATACATCATCACAATCTTGCAATTCATTTCAATATTCTGTAGCACTTGTCATATAGGATTGCTAGTTGTTTTATCTACATTTTGTTAAACTAAAATCTGGAGAAAAACCCGTAAAAATCAAGTTTTAGGCCTTTCCAGCAGTTTGACCAGACTAGTCCGCCCCTGAGCCAGACTAGTCCGACCCTTTTAGGTTTTTCCAGCAAGCAGACCGGACTAGTCCGCCCGTGAGCTAGACTAGTATGGCCCTTGTGTTCTAATCTAATTTAATTAAGTCATTTCAGGTATTTTAGCCTATTCACCCTTCTCTAGGCAATTTTAACCATAATCCATCATATATCATCAAGCTTCATTAAATACAAAGTGTAATTCATACCCTTAGTTTCCCACAATCTAAGCACTACAGGAAAATATCAAATTAACGACGACCAAAATTATTAACGACAGTACCGTCATTAATAAATATATTCACGAAGGTATAATTTGACCGTCGTGAATAATGCCCTTATTCACGATGGTTGACCTAGACTGTCGTGAATAATCACGTTATTCATGACGGTCAGGACCGACCGTCGTGAATAAGGAGTTTATTAACGACGGGGACTTCTCCCGTCGTAATTAAAGACTTATTTATGACGGTCGGTCCCTGGCTGTCGTAAATAAGCGGTTTATACCAGCCCGAGCCGGGGTCGGCGAGAGCATTCATGCCTACGTCGACCTCGACCTGATTCACCGCCGCCACCCACCCTGGTCTCCCCGCGCGGCACCGCCGCCCCGACCGGCCCTCCGCCGCAGCCCTGGCCCGCCCCGACCCGGCCTGTTAAAGTTATTTTAATTAATTTTAGTTATTTAATTAGTTTAGTTATTTAGTTTAATTTGTTATTTAGTTTAGTTTGTAATTTGTTTAAATTAAATAGTTTAGTTTAGTTTATAATTATGTTTTAGTTAGTTTTTTAGTGTAATTAGTTTAATCTAGGTGATTAATTTGTTAATTAATCACTTAATTAGTTTGTAATTAGTTTGTTTTTAGTTTTAAATTAGTTTGTAATTAGATTGTAATTAGTTTGTTTAACTAGTTTGTAATTGTTTAATAGTTTTTTATTGTTCAATTAGTTTCATAAGTTAATTAGTTTTAATTATTTAATTGTTTATTTAGTTTTAAAATGTTCAAATAGTTTTGAGTTAGTTAATTAATTGATTATGAGTGTTTAATAATTGTACGTATATTAACGGCCAACCCGGCATGGCCCGACCCTGCACGGTCCGACCCGGCATGGTATGACCCGATCCGGCACGGCTCAACGCGGCACGGCACGGCCCGACCTGGCACGACTCGATGCTGCACAGCCTGACCCGGCATGGATCAACCCGGCCGACACGGCCCGACCCGGCATGGCCCAACCAGGCAGCACGGCACGGCCCGACCCGGCACGGACCAACCCCCAGCACGGAATGGCCCGACCCGACAAGGCCCGACCCTACATGGCCCAACCCGTCACGACACGACCCGACCCGGCACGACCCGACCCGACACGGCCCGACCCAGCACGGTATGACCCGTACCGGCACAGGCCCTTTGAACTTTTAACTCTGACCAATTTACCCCTTCTTTCTCGTTCTTTCCTCTCGTGTAAATAACTGAAAAATAAAAATGAGTAACATAACCTATAGAAATTAATTACCCATTTTGAATTTGCATGTCTCACATGCGATAGGCATGTTAGGTGTGCAGGTTCGAAATTGTCCGCCTTTGGACAACCTGAGAGTGATCGAGGACGTGCTTTTGACGAGTTAGGTACGGGGTCTGGATCTAGACTTGATTTTGACAGCATAAGCCTAATGTTCTCTGCTGCACCATTCTTGGGCGTGGAGTTAGAGAACAGCGGGGTTATGCTGCCGAAATTTCGTCCAGATTCGGACACCATGTCTCGTCATAAGCATGTTACCTCAGTCACTTTTGGATGGGTTTAGTACCTATCTGGCTAGTTGTGGGGGCTGTGACAAGACATAAAAATATACTAATAATAATTTGTCCGCTTCGATAGTATAACCTCATACATGACTGAAGACTGGACTTGAATGTATTCTGGTTGGAAAAAGAATGGGCATCACTCAGAGGAGTGGTTCACCAAGACAGATGTTTTTATATAACAAGCTTTTTCGTTTTCCAACAGCAGTAGGGTGCGGTGCCCATGTACCAAATGCCAGAATGGGAAATTTTTCAACAAGGTGACATTGACGTTTCACTTGTATCGAAACGGTTTCATGCAAAAGTAAGAGATATTGTACTTTCACGGCGAGACACGTTCCAAAGCTGTAGAAGATGAAGTGGTGGATAATAGCACGAGATTCGATAGGATGGACGAGATGCTTGAAGCCATAGATCGTGAGTTGAAGGAGGATGCTCCTACAATGGAGGTTAAAATATTCTTTAAGGTTCTCAAAGCTTCCGAAGTGCCACTGCATGAACACAAAAATTGACTCTTCCATGACCAGACTTATGGCAATAAAGTCTAAATATTTCTTCTCCAACAATTGTTACAACGATCTCATCATATTGATGAGCGATATCCTTCCTCAACCACATAAAATGTCAAGAGATATGTAGGAGTCTAGGAAATTGATTTCTGGTCTTGGTATGAAATATGAGAAGATTGATGTCTGCCCAGCTAACTGCATGCTTTTTTGAAAAGAACACGGCAACAAGAAGAAGTGCTTATAATGTGGCAAATCGAGGTTTTTCGAGATTGATAATGACAAAGTAGAGCGTGTACAGACTGAAGTCGCGCATAAACAGCTTTATTACTTTCGTGTCACTCCTCGGCTGAAGCGCTTGTTTCTCTTGAAAAGTGTTGCCAGACATATGAGATGACAAAAAGAAAGTGTACGTGAGAACCTCAGAGTCATGGTGCACCCGTCCGACGGTGAGGCATGGAAGGCGTTGGACCGCTTCAATCTAGATTTTGCCAACGATGCAAGAAATATTCGCATCGGGTTAGCAACAGATGGCTTCTTATCATTCAGTACAAACGCCACACCATACTTATGTTGGCCCGTGTTCGCTATTCCGTATAACTTATCACAATCTCTCTGTATGAAGTATGAATTCACTACAGGAAAGTACCAAATTAATGATGACCAAATTTAATAACGACGGTGGATTTGGCCGTCGTGAATAATGCACTTATTCATGACAGTAGACCTAGACCATCGTGAAAAACTACGTTATTCACGACGGCAGATCCTCACCGTCGTGAAAAAGTATGTTATTAACGACGGAGTCTAGTCCCGTCATAATTAAATTCTTATTTACTACGGTTAGACCCTGGCTGTCGTAAATAAGCGGTTTATACCTGCCCGGGTCGGGCTTGGCGTGGGCATTCACGCCCGCGCCAACCCCGATCGGTTCCGACGCAGCCGCCGCCCACCCTGGCCTCCCTGCGCGCGCCGCCGCCCAGGCCGGCCATCCCGCCCTCGACCGCCCCGGCCCGGCCGGCCTCCCGCCGCCGGCCCCAACCGCCCCACCCCGACCCGGCGCCGCCACGCCCCGTCCCGGTGCCGCCCCGCCCCGGCCCATTGAGGTTTTTTAATTAGTTTTAACTAATTAGATTATTTAGTTTAGTTTAGTTTAAATATATAGTTGTAATTAGGTTATTTTAATTGGTTTAGTTTAGTTTATAATTAGTTTAGTTTGTAATTATGTTTAAATTAGTTTAGTTTAGTTTAATTACTTTAAATTAGTTTAGTTTAGATTATTCACGGCGGCGCATCGGCACCATCGTGAATAAGTGCTTAACTTACACCCGCGCGCGGCCGCCGCACTCGCTCATTCGACTCTCGTGCCGTCGCCGCTCTCCGCTACTCCCATGCAATCGCCTGCTCGCGCCACCGCCGCTCTTCCGCCGCCCGGCCCTGCCCACCGTTGTCGGCTCCCGCCCCGGCCTTGCCCGCCACAGCTTGCTCCCGCCCCGGCCTCGCCCGCCACCGGCGGCTCCCGGCCCCGCCCGCCGCTGTTGGCTCCCTACCCGCCCCGCTCGCCGACTCCCTACCCAGCCCGCCCTGCCCGTCGGCTCTCTGCGTGCCCCGCCCGGCGGCTGCTTACCCGCCTAGCCCGCGAGCTTACTATTGTTTAAGTTATTTAATTGTTTATTTTGTTCCAAATTGTTCAATTAGATTATAATTAGTTAATTAATTGATTATGAGTGTGTACTATTTATACGTATATTAACGGGTTTCGAGCCGATCTGACCGGGCACGGCCCAACACGGCCCGACCCGGCACGAGCCAATCTGACTCGACCTAGCACGACCCAATCCGGGCCGACCCGGCACGACCCAACTTGGCCCGATCCGACCTGACTCAGCACGGCCCAACCCGGCATAGCTCAGATGATTTTAGTCGCAACTTATGTGTCGAGACGAGCACGAAGGCGAACAGCGACAATGACTTGTAACTTTCAACGGTGATGCGTCACCCCTTTGAACTTTCAACTCTGACCAACTTACTCCGTCTTTCTCGTTCTTTCCTATCTTGTAAATGACTGAAAAATAAAAATGAGTAACATAACCTATAGAAATTTATTACCTATTTCGAATCTGTAAGTCTCACATGTGATAGGCATGTAAGGTGTGCAGGTTTGGAAGTGTCCCTTTTTGGACAACCTGAGAGTGACCGAGGACATGTTTTTGACGAGTTAGATACGGGGTCTGGATCTGAATGTGATTTCGACAGCATAACCCTAATGTTCTCTGTTGCACCATTTTTGGGCGTGCAGTTGGAGAACAGCGGGGTTATGCTGCTGAAATTTTGTCCGGATTCGGACACTGTGTCTCGTCATAAGCACGTTACCTCGGTCACTCTTAGGTGGGTTTAGGACCTATCTGCCTAGTTGTAGGGGCCGGTATAAGACATAAAAATGTACTAATAATGATTTGTCCGCTTTGAAGGTACAATCTCAAACATGGCTGAAGACCGGACTTGGATGTATTCTAGTTGGAAAAAGAATGGGTATCACTTAGAGGAGTGGTTCAACAAGACAGATGCTTTTATACAATGAGCTTTTTTGTTGTGCAACAGTAGCAAGGTGCGGTGCCCATGTACCAAATGTCAGAATGTGAAATTTTTCGACAAGGTTACATTGGCGTTTCACTTATGTCGAAACGGTTTCATGAAAAAGTATGGCGTATTGTACTTTCATGGTGACACACGTTTTGAAGTTGTAGAAGATGAAGTGGTGGATGATAGTATGGTAGTCGATAGGATGGACGAGATGCTTGAAGCCATAGATCCTCAGTTGACGGAGGATGCTCTTGCAACGGAGGTTCAAACGTTCTTTAAGCTTCTCAAAGCTTCAGAAGAGCCGCTGCATGAACACATAAAAGTGACTCTTCTTAATTTCATGACCAGACTTATGGCAATTAAGTCTAAGTATTTCTTCTCCAACAACTATTACAATGATCTCATCTAATTGATCAGCGATATCCTTCCTCAACCACATAAAGTGCCGAAATATATGTACCAGTCCAAGAAATTGATTTTTTGTCTTGGTATGAAATATGAGAAGATTGATGTCTGCCCAGACAACTGTATGCTTTTTTAGAAAGAGCACGCGAACGAGAAGAAGTGCTTACAATGTAGCAAATCGAGGTTTGTCGAGGTTGATAATGACGAAGGAGAGCATTTACAGACTGAAGTCGCACATAAGAAGCTTTGTTACTTGCCTGTCACATCTCGGTTGAAGCGTTTGTTTCTCCCAAAAAGAACTGCCAGACATATGAGATGGCACAATGAAGGTGTACGTGAGAACCTCGGAGTCATGGTGCACCCGTCCGACGGTGAGGCATGGAAGGCGTTGGACCGCTTAGATCCAGATTTCGCCAACAATGCAAGAAATATTCGCATCGGGTTAGCGACAGATGGCTTCTCACCGTTCAGTATAAACGCCACACCATACTTATGTTGGCCCATGTTCGTTATTCTGTACAACTTACCGACATCTCTCTGTATGAAGTATGAATTCATGTTCCTTTGCCTCATCGCTCCTGTACCAGATCATCATGGTTCACGACTCAACGTGATGTTGAAGCCGTTGATTGAAGAGTTAAAATTGTTATGGACAGGAATTGAAGCGTACGATTGTCACAAAAAGCAGAAATTCAAGCCTCGTTCATGCTACAGATGCAAACGGCAATGCAGGCATGTACCAGTCGTTTTAATTAATATTTCTAACATATCAATGATAGTTGTATGATAATGTTTTCTGTTCACAGGCTATTGCGGCAGGGCAGCCGGTCGTCTTTCCACAGCGGCAGCCTCCACATGATCCACAAGGCCCCGTTTACAGGAGCATATGTACAGATTTACTCAAACTTACACAACATAGCCACATTTGATGAAATTTGGCCAAATTTATTAGAATATCACTAAACTTAGTCAAACATAGACAAAACTAGTTTAACTTGATCAATTCTAGTTTATAATTAGCTCAGTTAGGCAAATATGCATTTTTAAACTAAACTTGTCTAACTACACTTATACATAATAGGGCTCCGCGACTGAGGCTCATACGCCATCGCCGTAGCTATCGGGAGGACGAAGGTTGGAGGACGAGTTCGCAGGTTCTGGAGGTAGCTTACATGGTAGTGTGTAGTGTAGTATGTGTGCCTAGCTAGTGTTGATATTTATAATATTTTGACTGCATAGTGTTGCTGTTGTTGTTGACTGCCTGTGTAAGCTGGCCATCGAGCCTGGGCTGGCCTCGAAGCCAGAGCAATACTTTCTAATTTTAAAAAAAATTACTGAACTTGTTTACAAAGGTTTCCTGGTGTTTGCCGTCGTAAATAAGCCATTAGTATTCACGGTGGCCAAGACCAGCCATCGTAAATAAGCCATTAGTGTTTACGATGGTTGGTGTTGGCCGTCGTAAATAATGGGTACTATTCACGACGGCCCGTCATGAATAAATCCCCCGAGCCACGTGGCAGTCGGGGGAACTTATTCCTGACGGGATTGTTTAGCCATCGCGAATAAACTTATTTACGATGGGAGCCGCCGTTAACAACCTTATTTACGACTAATTATCGGTGACGTCCGAAAACCGTCGTGAATAAGGCTTCCCCGTCATGAACATCCAATTCACGATGGTTTGCCCTTTATTAACCACGGTTTCCAGCCATCGTTAATTGTTCATATTCCTGTAGTGATTCATGTTCCTTTGCCTCATCGTTCCTGGACCAGATCATCCTGGTTCACGACTCAACGTGATGTTGAAGCCGTTCATTGAAGAGTTAAAATTGTTATGGACAGGAATCGAAGTGTACGATTATTACAAAAAATAGAAATTCATCCTTCGAGCTGCATACTTGTGGTTTGTTCATGATTTCCCAACATACGACATGTTTTCCGGCTGGAGTACTCATGGTCATTTGACATGTCCGATATGTGCCGTGGACACGAAATATTTTCGTCTTAGTCATGGTGGCAAGATATGCTACTTCGATTGTCATTGACGTTGGCTACCGCCGAATCGCGTGTTCAAACAACAGAGGAATGCCTTCAGAAAGAACACCGTTGTCACAAAAGGACTACCGCAACGTTTGAACGGGTCAGAGGTATGTGCCATATTGGATAAGCTAGTGCCAGATGAAAATCCTCCTTGATATTTTATTGGTTACGGAGAGGACAACAATTAAACTCATGTATGTGTATCATGGGAACTACCGTATGTGAAGTACTTAATTCTAATGCATAACATTGATGTCATGCACTAGGAGCGTAATATTAGTGAATGCATCATAAGCACATGCTTGGATGTGATGGGTAAAACAAAAGACAATATTAAGGCTCGAAAAGATATGGCAGAGGTTTGTAACCACCCAAGTCTTGAGCTCTTTGAAACCGGTGGCAAACCACACACTACTTTCTGTCTTAGACCTAAAGAAAAGAAAGAAGTCTTGCGGTGGTTGAAAATTTTGAAATTCCCAGATGTTATGATGCTAGCCTGAGACGAGCTGTGAATGTGAAGACGGGAAAGCTCACTGGGTTGAAAAGTCATGATTATCACATAATCATGAAAAGACTTTGGCCGGTTATGTTTTGGGGCTACCTTGACGATGCAGTGTGGAAGGTGTTAGCCGAGTTAAGCTATTATTATAGTCATCTTTGTGCTAAAGAAATCACAAAGAAGATGATAGAGAAGTTGGAAAAGGAGATACCAGTTTTGGTATGTAAGATGGAAATTTTTTCCCTCCAGGGTTCTTCAACCCAATGCAACACCTCCTAATCCATCTTCCATATGAAGCTAAAGTGGGTGACCCTGTTCAATATAGGTGGATGTACCACATTGAAAGAGCACTCAGGTGTCTTAAACCAATGGTTCACAATAGAGCAAGGGTTGAAGGATGCATCGCCGAAACATTTACATTTTAGGAGATACTACTTCTCAAGTGTTTACTTTGCAGAGGAACACAATGTTAATGCTCCTACGTTGCGTTACAATGTCGATGAAGCACCCCGTCTTAGAAACCTCTATTTTTCAAACGGGAGGCACCACCGTTGGTAGTAGCATGAGCTACGACGCCACAACAGAAGAAAAAGGCGGGTGCTTTGCTCTATATGTACACTAATATGGACGGGATGGATAAATATTTTTAGTAAGTGTTTGTTCACAATCTATATTAATTGGTACTAGTTTGCTATACGTACTAATTGCTATTTTTCATTATATATACAATGAGTTTGAACGCTAGAATTGGAAATCTAAGCATCAACCTACGAGCAAGCAAGTAGAAACGATGCGGCATTATGGGCTAAATGGAGGGCCTAACTTTCAATCTTGATTTAGATATCATGTAACGTTTTCTTGTCTTTATTCTCATATGACTTACGGGTATTGCACGATATAGTCTTCTAATGACTATATTTTGGACAGTGCAAAAAAGATGTTGGTGTTCTTGAGAACTTGCGTCAGCTGTCCTTCGAATCCATTAAAGTTAGAAGCTATGGTCGATACGATGTCAATGGTTTCCGGTTTCTCTCAACTGAATTTAAAGCCCTCCGTCCTCTTGCAGCAACTTGTAATACCGATGTTGTTACCACGACTGTAGATGCCGAAGGACGGAAAACTAATTATTATTGGATCATTAAAAAAATCCTTGAATTCAATTTTGCCCCGGGAATAAGGAGCTTAAAGTAGTCTTCTTTGACTGCAAATGGTTTGACAACAATAATGGAACTTAACATAACCAATTTGCCATGATAGAAATCAAATACAACGAAAGGCTACAGGCCACGACACCTTTGTCCTTGCATATCAAGTCCGACAGGTGTATTATTTACATTATCCATACAAAAAACTACATTCTTGGTGGGTTGTACACAAGGTGAATCCTCGTGAGCAGTTACATACACCAGATGATGCTGGGTACCGAGATAGTTTGTTGTCGTTGAACACTGAGATTGATGAGGTTTACAAAAAACAAAAGTTGCCAGACTCTTTTGTCATTGAATCTGGTCTAGGCCTCGATGAGTTAGTTGGATATGCTCAAGATTTACAGTCTCGTAAAATGTGAAAATAAAAACGAAAAACAATCACGACAAAAGATCGGTGGTTCGGATTAAGGAGTAGAGTTCATGGTCGTGATACTGATGAATTTTGAAACAGATGTCGAGTAACATTTCTTTTATCTCTTCTTTCATCTTATATATTTTACTTTACATTCATCACCAACTTTTTTCTTTTCAATATGATGTCGTCAAGCAGTGGTAGAGGAAAGGCAAAGGCAAGGAGTGTAGCTAGAGGTTTCCTGCGCAGGGTAGCTAACGTCTTTCAGGGCAGTATGTCTAGCGGGCTTTTTGCAAGACGGGCTGCTTTGATGAGTCAGCTACTGGAGCTGAGAGGCGTAGCAGTCATCTTACAACGGTCAGACGAGGTAAATATCATTTCATGAATCTTATAATGTCAACAATTACTTTATTCATCTACATTACTATTCTTTTAAATTATCAAGAGGACTCTAGGTCCAAGGACTTAGGTGAGAGGTCTTCTGCCGCCAGCACAGGCTGACCACCCTTCAGGGTCCGATAGCCAGCCGGTGGACCCACCTGTGAATCCGCTTTTGGACTCTTCCGGTGACCACTCCTCCGGGTCACTTGACGTCGAGCCACCTCAGAGGCGTTGGACTAGGAGGAGTCACTATGTGGCTCCTCCTCCAGCTCCTGTAAACCCAGATGACCGGATCGTTATTTATCCGGTTGGCGATATGTAAGTAAATCTCTAACTCTTCAATTTAGATTATTTTAGTGTTATAGATGCATTGATTTATCATTCTCTATCAGGTCTTGGTACGATGACTCGTTCACGGGTCAAGGACGACACAAGCAGGTGAACAGTGTCCTCAGGCGGCTTATCCGTTTGCACTACCCTGGTGTAGTGAACGGCATCCCCGCCATGTCGTGGGACGATTACGCCACGGCCCAACACGTTGCTCACGGCAACCACCAGGAGGCTGTGTGGTCCGAGTTCATGGTAAGCATGAAATATATATTTATGTAATACAAGTCTATAATATGGTTAATACCAATGATGTATAAATATGTTTTTCGAGGCACGGTACCGTTTGGAGGACGAGGGCGAGGTGGACTAAGCCAGAGCCGTGTTCCATAAGAACACCTGAAAGCTCGTTACACAGTCGCTATCGAACGTAAGAATTCAAGCAACGAGAGCGTACATGAAGCTGCATCCGGAAGAGGCGAGCTGGGGGCATTTAGGAACGTGGCTCCCAGATACTTGATGGCGGAGCAGTACGCAGAGGTAAATTGTAAATATTTATTTTAAAATATGGAAGAAACACAATAGGTTAAATGTTCTATAACCTAAGAATAAATGTATGCAGGTCGGTGTAGCGTGGTTAGACGGCCGCTCGGAGAACTCCCGTGCCCTGTGTGCTCTGTGGGCGAGTCAGGGGTTCCAGGAAGTCTCTAGAACCTGCCAATAGAGCGGAGGGATGGATGGGAAGCACGAGTTTGGTACGGACGGCTACTTACGTCTGGCTAAATGCATGGTAACTCTTATTACTATTGTTTTCAAATATGTTTAAATTATTCAGTGTACTAACACATTCGTATGGGAGCACGAGACCGGTCAGGAGTCGACTCCGATTCAGGTCTGGAAGAGGGGTCACAGGGGAAGTGACCTGTCACAGCCTGACCAGCTATGTTTCAGGCGGCGTCAGAAGCGCTGGTGAGTTGTTTTATATTAGTATTGAGTTTTCTTAAATAGTTTTTTATGATATTATCTTTTTGTATTTGTAGGCAAGGTATGGGCAGGAGGCGGAGCGACTTCACGGTGAAGTCTTCGATTGACAGAGGGCACCAATCATCCTAGAAGCCGCGTATGCAACCGGAGGTGGGAAACCTCATGGACGGTGACTTCTCTAATTTTTTAATGTCAATGAATTTGAGATATGAAAATTTAATAATTTTTCTTTTGTAGGTTCGCCATCTTCGATGGTGTTGTCGACTCGAGGGGGGCACGGCCTTCCTTGAGTTGCTCTTCATCGCGACAGACCGGAGCGAGGCAGACTAGCTCCCTGGAGCTCTAGAGTGTTCGGGAGGAGCTCCACAGGAGACAGGAGGAGCTCCGGCTAGAAAGGGAGCGTCAAGCCGCGGATAAGAGGGCTCGGGACGAGTATCAAGCTTTGTTCATGCTACAGATGCAAGCAGCAATGCATGTATGTACTGGTTGTTTTACTTAATATTTCTAACATGTCAATGATGGTTATGTGATAATGTTTTTTATTCACAGGCTATGGCGGCAGGGCAGCCAACCGTCTTCCCACAACGGCAGCCCCTACAGGAGCCACAGGCCCCGTTTACCGGAGCAGAGGTACAAATTTACTCAAACTTAAACAACATAGCCATATTTGATAAAGTTAACCAAATTTCTTAGAACATCACCAAACTTAGTCAAACATAGACAAACCTAGTTTAACTTGACCAATTATAGGTTATAGTAAGCTAACATAAACAAACTTGCATTTTTAAACTCATAACTTGTCTAACTATACTTATACATAACAGTGCTCCGCGACCGAGTCTCACACGCCATCGCCGCAGCTATCGGGAGGACGAAGGCTCGAGGAAGACTTTCCGAGTTCCGGAGGTAGCGGACGTGGTAGTGCGTAGGATGGTGTGTGTCTCTAGTTTTTTATGAATTACTATTATGTTTATAATATTGTGACTTCCTGTGTGAGCTGGCCATCGAGCCAGAGTTGGCCTCGAAGCGAGGCTCCTCATTTAAAAAAAATTACCAACCTTATTTACGATGGTTTTCTGGTCACGACCGTCGTAACTAAGCCATAATTATTTACGATGGTCTGCCCCGTCATCAATAGTACCAAGTTTATTTACGATGGGGCCATCGTGAATAAAGTGGAGTATTCACGACGGCCCCGTCATGAATAAATCCCCTCGTGCCACATGGCAGCCGGGGAGCTTATTCGCGACGGGACTATTTAGCTGTCGCGAATAAGCTTATTTACGACGGGGGCCATCGTTAACAATCTTATTTACGACTATTTATCGGCGACGGCCAAAAAACGTCGTGAATAAGCCTTCCCCGTCATGAATAACTTTTTCACGACGGTCTTCCCTTTATTAACAACGGTTTCCAGCCGTGGTTAATTGTTTATATTCTTGTAGTGAAGCATGGCTAAGCATCATAATAATCATAAACATACTAAGTAATTCCCACCCAGACTACAAGGAATAAGTCATGAAATGCTAGGAGAAACATCCTATCATTGGGCTTCATAAGTTACAATAACATGCAATTAAATTCTAACTAAACATCCAAACATAGGAGCAAGGTAATCAAGGATACTTGCCTTCTTCTTGGGGCTGCTCAAGGAGTTGAAAGTCTTGCTCTTGAAAGTTTAGAACCGGCTCTATGGCTGGTTCTACTCGTGCAATCATACATAGAACAAAAGCAAGCAACATTCCATAAGAACTCATCCACATAAATAACTCATGCAAGTCAACATGCATAAAAACATAGCTTCACTTATGTTTTGGCCTAAAGTCACTAGAATTACCATGTATGTATTTATTTTGGCTTCTTATGATGAAATCCTCACTTTTAACATCATATAAAACTTATACCCAACTTTGATGTGTATATGTGCATATGTGTTGTATTTAAATTTTACTTTAAGCTAAAGTTTGCAATGTATAAATTATATCTATGCCTACATACGCACTTTGAACACATATATTGTTCCTCAGTTGAAATTCAGATTTCAAACCTACACCTAAACTGAATTCTCAATTTAAATTATATTATACACTACAATTTTTAGCCACAAGATTTGCATTAAAAGGGATTTCCAATCTAAACAGCATTTTTATACCTTCTTCCAAAAACTTTCAGACCTTAATTTTATACTCAAAACCTTCTATGAACATTTCCTGAAGTATTTATTATTTTTTAATTGTATTCAGATTTGTTTTTATGCCTAAAACTAGATTTTTAGCATTAAAACAGATATTAAATTATGTTTTCAGAATTTATTTACCATCTAAAACCAAATTTCAGATTATATATTCTATAGATTTCCTAGGTGTTAGACCAATTTAAAATGAATTTATATGATTAATTGCTTTTGTAGTGAATTCAAATGAAATTCAAACTACCATATACATGAATTAAACATTCTATAGGGTTTAACATAAATATACACTGCTGCAGGGTCAAAATCATATTTACCACAAAGTTCAGGGACTTAAACATATAATACAGAGAGATTTTCCTAATTTACCATTTTTCCAGGGATTAAAACAATTATTTAAACGTGTTTACTTAGTTTCTGGAAAACCTAGGGGTAGAATAGAAGATTCTGGGGCTAGCACGCGTTTCCTAAAGATCCAGGGGGTAGCTCACAAAATTCCTGGCGGGATTATGTATTTTGAACCTGGACCGTTGGATTTAAAGACTGCAGCTCAGATTAGATCCGTGAAGGGGTACGCGGGGATTCAATTTCAGCCGTGCGATTTAAAATGGACAGGCCACAGAGGGCCACGTTGCCCTGGCCGGAGCCAGACCCCGCGCGCGGCGGTGCGCTGCGAGGTTCGTCGGTGATCCAGCCGGAACTTCGTGAAAACACGTCTCTATCAGTCCTAAAACTCAGATTTCCTTGCCTAGATCGACAGAGGGGGAGTAGGGGGGCTCACCTAGTCGGTTTTCTTGAACCCGAAGTGGTCGGAAGGGGCTCGGCGACGACGAGAGGTGGCGACCAAGGGTGAGCTTCGTCGAGAGGGCGATGGATTTGATCTTCTTCGGAGTTTCTTCAACGGTGTCACAGACCGAATTTTGAAACCAAATAACAATAGGTCCAAACTAAAATTTTGAGGTCTTGAGCATATAATAATAACTTCAAATTAAAACTGAGGCATATACACGTAGGCATACGCGTGTGTCAGCTATAGAGATTCACCATGAAATGATGAATAGGAGCATGAGGCCAAATCTTGAACCAAATCAAAATGAAAAGAAAAACCGACATACACACACAATACGAAACATAAAAGCAACAATTTAAATGCAAAAAAGTTGAAATATTAATAAAGCGTCATATATATATGCATACAACCCACTAATAAAATGATTAAGACGAACGAGTTAAACGGGTAAGGTTGGCATATATGTGTATATGTGCATGTATAAGTGTGGCAATAGTTAGTCAAAAATAGAACAAATGAAGCGAGAAAGGAGATATTAACCAAGTGGCAAATGAGTGATTATATATATATATATATATATATCCTGTAATTTAAAACTATAACAAAAATCGAGTATGAGAGAGGTTAAAACAAATAATCAATGAACTACTGCATGCAAGCAAAAACCAAATTCAAATCTGAATTCAAAAGCAAATTCGATAAAAAGATCAAAACCTCTCTCCTGGGCTGGGCCTATCTCCTTTTCTCCCTAATATTCGGTGCAGCCCAGCCTGCTCTCTTTTCTACCAGCACGCAGCCCACTCCTCCTTTCCCCCAGGCGGCCCAGCCCTTCCCTCTTCCCTTTCCTTGCTCGCAGCCCAGCCCGGCCCAAGGATCCACCGCCTCCTTCAACCTCAGGCCGACCGCCCCCTTCTTCCCTACGCAAAACACGCCACACCGCCATCGCCTCTTCCAAAAAACGCACCGGCACCTGTCGATGTCCCACCATCCCATCAGCCGCGTGCCGTGCGTGACGCCGCCACGCCCAGAAATTCCGGCTGCCCCGTCGCATCATGGAAATCCTGGCCGCCTCCCGCGCGAGAGTAATTTCGTCCGCCACCACCTCGATGGAACCACCATGCACGACTATTTAAGGGTCTCTCCACTCATCCATAAGCACGGTGCCGCTCCTATGAAGCTCCCAAGGCCATAGGCTAGAAGAATCGAGCTCCCCACGAGGCCAATTTCGAGTTTCTCCTTTTCTTACCCAACTCCGTCCGCCACCGTCGTCTCACTCTGGCAAGTCCCCACTCCTCAATTCCTCCCTTCCAGAGCAGCTTGAGCACCTAGCAAACACATCTCTCGCGTTGGTTTGGACCCGGAAGCAGCGAAGCAATCTCCCCTCGGCGTGTCACGGGTGCACCGCCGCCCTCACCAGTGCCGGCCTCCGCAGACCGCGCCACGGCTCGGCCGAGGTGCCCAAATGCGCACACTCGCACGATAGAACGTGATCGACACCCTAGCTGAGGGAAAAAACACACGCACTCACGGGAACTCGAGTCACCGGCGAGGGTCACCGCCATGGCTTGTCGCCGGCCGTCACAGAGGCTGTTCAGGCCTAGAGTGGCGCTCCAAACACACCCGCATGCTTCTGGGCACGTGCCCGGCATCCCATCCTGAGAAAAACTCCATCCACACGCATTTTCCTGTCCGCGCTGTTGGACCACCGCTCCTAGCCGCTGCACGCAGTTGCCGGCTGCCATGGGGCGCTCCTCGGATCAGCCAACCCCTCGGAAACGTTTCTGCCATCCCAGTGTGCGTATAGGGCATGTAAACAAGGTAGGAAACGCCATACGTGCGCTACCACCAAACACCACCGTCGTTCCCAACTCTGGTGAGGCCTCACTGGCGAAACAGTGACATTCTAGGCCCGGCGCCACAGCCACTAAATTCCCCATATCGCATAGACCAGTGCCAAACAGTTTGTTAGGTAGCGTGAAGAAAAAGTTCGGGCGCCGGCTAGCCTTCGGCGACCCACTGCCGTCTCCAGCGATCTCTAGCCGCTATTCCGGCGACCTTCTCAGTATAGGACCATGACCACTGCCCTCCCCATGCCATGTAGATCACCGGCATGCAATCGGTTGGCCAAAGCAAAGAAAAAAAATTCGGACGACGGCAAGCCGCCGGCGACCCTCTGCCATTCCGGCAGCCATGTCAGATTTTAGTGCTTACGTACCACTTGTGAGTCACCCACATGGCGCGCCACCTCAGCCAAACTGCCAACATGTTCAATTAAATTCCTCGTAGACCTGGTCCACCTACACCAGAAACACACACCCCTGCGCACCTTCTCGGCCATTCAAAAACGAAGAAAACATGCACACATGTAGTAGCCCGCGAGCACCACCACCACTGCCACCACCGGCGAGCCGCCGCCGCCGCCCCGGTGATATGCACCATCGCTAACCACTCCTGTTAGGCTCCCCATGTCACGTAGATCACCGGCACACAGTTGCTTAGGTCGCGCGAAGAAAAAGTCGTAGCTCCGGCTAGCGCCGTCGAGCTGCTCCAGCCAGCAGCCACCTCGCGCCGTTGATCCTATGTGGTGCCCATGTGGCCACACATGGAATGACGTGTCACCGGAGCCACACATACAACAGCCCAGTCAGCGACACACAAGCATGACACACACATATGTCTGCGTGGCAGTAGATGTGGCAGCCACATCATGAAAATGCTTATGTGGCAGTCCAGTCACCTGCCACCTCGGCAGTGCTGCCCATGTGGCAGTCCAGTCAGCTGCCACAAACCGCCAAATCATCATAGCCCATGGGATTCAAATCAGTTCGGTAGACATAACCCACATGCACCAAGGACACATACACACACTGAGTTCCCTGGCCCACCTGGCAGCCACTAGAACCACACGAAAATGCTAAGTCCACCACCAAGCGTGCACATAATTTTGAGGAATACATTCCTTAGTGTAGAAAAATTCTGGAAAATTCTCTAACAATGGTATTTAATCTCTAAAACATAATAGAAGTGGTAGATGCCGATTTAAACTGTGGAAGACTTACAAATTAACCGTCAATCATTTAATTAGTTAAAATAAGAGAACTTGCGTTGAGGCTCTAGATTAAGTAATACTCGTACAAATGATTATCTAAAATTTCACCAAAAACTTCCTAGTAAATAACATTTGATCTCTAGAATATAATAGAAGTAATACTTGTCCAAAAATAAGTCATTGGAAGCGAGAAGATAACCAAAACCTTCTAGAATCATTTAGATAACCATAAACTAAGGGAAATCACTTATAAGATTTAAAATAAATAATCTATTCACCAACAAATCTCCTAAAATTACCAGTTTAGTACTTCTATAGTTTTGTTTGAATTTCTTGGGGTTACCTCGGACTTAGCTCTTATTCGTGAAAGTTACGTACTGTAGCAAACGAGGAGTTCGTCGAGGAACCAGAATATCCAAATTATGAAGAACTTCTAGAAGTCTGTGAAGGCAAGCTCTAACCCCCTTGATCATGACTGCCCCTATGAATTTGCAAAATTGTCCTGATAGCCTGTTTGAATATGCATGTTTTCCGTGATTACTTTTAAACGTTGTGGTAGCTAAGACCCGCTTGACTAGTGGTAAATTCTCCGTTCGAGTAGTCTAGCTGACACGATGACTTGACGGTAGTTACATGCTCCTCAGTTAACCTAGCTCGATGACGTCGGCTAGCCGTTACACTAGCAAGTAGCATACTGCCTCTCGCCATCCAAGGCCAGAGTACTTGCTAGGTGATAGCCACGTGCTTGACATGTGAAGTGCCACAAACCCCTCCTTGACCTTGTCAGCTTACTTCCTTGATGCCCTAAGGCCCCGTCGTCACACTATAATGTGCTGACGTGTGTGATTCCTTGAAGGTAGAATGCTTAGGAACCCTTGCGATGTTCGCATCGCGACCCACTACAATTAATCATCGGATTTGCGAATAGTGTTGAAAGGTGTCTTGGTGGTGTGAGTTAGGAAGTGGGTTGGAAATTTGTGTTATACAACTTGTGTGGGGTGAAGTGGGGAAAAAGAGAATGGTTGAGGCGGGATTTGGTGAATGTGTAGTGCGTGCTTCGGTGTAGTCCACCAGTAGGGCATGGGGGACCAGTAAAAGACATGGGACAATCGTTACTCGTGGTCCGGCTGGGAGAGTAATTGCCCAAATAACCCCTAGGTGCATCCCGAGGTGTGATTCTGGGGTTACTCGGGGAAGATGAGGCGAACATTACACTACTCCCTTGCTAGGAGAGCATGACGTGTGGGTAAAGTTTACAATATCTACAGAGTGTTAAATTACGGATAACCATTGTCACGGTCTTGGCACACTATGTTCCGAGCTCTTGTTGATTAGTCTTAGTATGTTTCCTTGATGTAGTTGAGTGGTAGTGTTTGTCGTGTTTTGGATATTACGGTTGTGTGCCAGAACTAGTAAAGCCATGGGGCTTGAATGTTTGAATAAAACTTAGGGAACTAGCGGGATGGAGTTCAACTCCCCCAGGTCCCAACAACTAAAATCAGGATACGGTTACCTCCTTTTGCTTTGCAAAACCTTCTTTCAAAAGCAACCCTGCAGAAATGCTTTTCGGCAACTCTAAGCCATATAGCCCTGCCTTGCTACGACCCCCTTGCATGAAACACATCCCCTTGAGTAGTGTTAAGGCTTGCTGAGTACTTTCCGTAATCACTCTTGCTTTCTCGACAACTCAGAAGTAGAGGAGAAAAGCAAAGAAGAAGACGGAGCGTGATTCAATGACGAGTAGGTCTAGTCTTGCGCCCAAGGCTCTCTGAGGGCTGGGTGTGGCCGATTCTGATATAGTTCGACATTGTCTTTCTGTTTTTAGCGGCCTTGTGAGGCCCTTGGACTGTAACCTAAGAATTACTTGTAAGACCATAACGGTTCTGATGAGAATAAGTTAACGTATGGAACTCGATACTTGCTGTTGTGCGTACCAGCTACTGATCCAGGGATTGGTACGGGATGCACAAGTGGGCCTCGAGAGAGGTGGGTCCTGACAGTGTGGTATCAGAGCCGTACCTGGCCGTAGGATGAAACCTTAGAGTTACCCCCACACGATTAGATGCCTATTTTGCCAAATACAAGACCAATTACGAAAATTCTCCCTCCCCTATATGTTTCTGCTCTCTTATCTCATTAAAAACTTCATTTGCCTTTTTTGATCACCAGTATCCTCTGAACCTATCCTAGGATATGGATGACCCACACTAATGGTTATCAATAGTCTTTCCGCGACTTGACTTCCACAACACCTGCACGAATCCTTTCTAAAGAACTTAATCACACCGAACCATTGTCGGACCAACAGAATGGAGTAAGACCCCAACTGTCAGAAGCTACCCGGTGACGTCATCAACACCTATTAAGAGAGAAGTTGAAATCATAGCGTTAAAAAATAAATAAACTACACCGATCCTTCCGTACTTCAGCCATAGCCATAGAACACTAGTATGACTGTAGGTCCCTATGTAGACTAGATTACGTCATAAGATAGAGTGAGTCACGAGTAGTGCGCTAGGGTAATATAGTATATAGGAGTTTGTAATCTAGCAATAATTGGTATGATTTGTTTATTTTATTTGGCTTTTAAATTGAGTGGCAATTTGTGTGCTCTATCTCAAATACAGACCAAATAACCAAATGGAAGAAATAAGTTGGGTGCTTAATAAAATAAATACATATCAGGTACGTGTATGTATATACACACGTATACCTATATGTATATCAAATAAAACCCACCTACAAATAGGGGGTGTATATGTACGATATAAAATTGAATAAAATATTCACAAACATATAAGGGCAATAAATAAATAAATACATATATGAACATACAATAAAAAATTAACAAAAAAATTCTCACAATCCATAGTATAGCCCTTAAGAGATCTGCCCGCGTACGAGCTCGTTGTGAACGCACCACACAGGCATGAGAGGACCACATTCAGTGTGAACATGCTCCTAGGGGCAGGACAACCCCTAGAGGCAAAGTCGTAGGTTGCCGTGGTAGGACTCCATGAGCAACAGTGGCCAAGGTCAACGATATAGACGGAGTAATGGATGCTTAGAAGGAACTAGAAAGTAAGCTAGGAGGATCACATGACCCCTGAAGAAGAGGTGATGTCGCCACCTCCACCCGCAACATTGCCCGACGTAATGGCCTGGCAGACACAGTTAATGCGAACCATATCCCAAGGGCTGCAAAGACAACAAGGCCAAGGAATACCACCTCCATTCAAGATGTCCGAATTTATGAGACTCAAACCGCCAATTTTTTATGGTACCAATGAGGATCCGTTAGCAGATGATGACTGGCTATGGAACACAAACAAAAAGCTCAACATAGTCGCCGCAACAAATTTGGAGCGAGTTCTGTTGGCTACCCACGAACTAACTTGAGCACCTAGATAATGGTGGGATAGTTACCAAGAAGCAGCCTCAGAGTTGGATGTTATCAGCTGGGTAGAATTCCAGCAGGCATTCCGTGGCTACCACACATCGGAAGGAGTAGTGGAAATGAAAGCAGATGAGTTCGGGTCCTTGAGGCAAGGTGCCATGATAAGTCAACCGGTATACTAAGAAATTCACAAAGCTGGCACGTTATACACCTAACAAGGCCAGTATAGATAAGATGAAACAAGAATGTTCTAGAAAGGGTCTAAACAGTGCGATGAAGATGCGACTAGTCACTCACGTCTACCCAAATTTCAATACCCTCATGAACCGAGCCCCACCATTGCAGAATGCATGCTCCCACATAGATGGGGGACAAAAGAGAAGGTCCCAAAACAATGAGATTAAGATGCAAAATCAAATTCTGAGGTTTCGCTTCAACCACCCACAAAAACCTAGGTACCATCCTATCATGAATACCGCACCACCGGAACCAATCCCCCGACACAACCGTTTCATCGGCTGAGCACCAATCAATCCCAAAGCAGTAATAGTGTGACACAAGCACCAAACACCGTCAGGACACGCTTCAACTATCGGGAACCAGGGCATCTAATAGCGAATTGCCCATACAACAAGAAGTCAAATGATACGCCTGCATACCCGTGAGCAAGAACCATTGGATCTGAAGTTATATGACGTACACTTCAGTACCCGGTCAACGGGGTAAAGCTCAACTACGTGGGCGAAATCGCATCAACAATATTGGCACACAACACGATGGAGAGTCATAAAACGATCTAGCTGGTCAATAACTGGCTAAATCCACCCACTACAGCAATTCGACTCACTTACGACGACTAAAACCGTCGTAAGTAAGGTCTAAACTATTGTAATTAGTTTAATTATGATGGTTTAGGCCTAAGTACGACGGTTTTTAGCCGTGTCAAGATTTGGTCGTAAGTTAAGTAACCTACGACGGCTACCGTTGTAAGTTAGGAAACTTACGACGGCGTTAAGCATCTTACGACAGCGGCCCGTTGCCATCGTATATAAACGTCTGGGCCACGTGGTGGGTTGGGCCATACCATTTATGACGGCTAGGTCCAGACCGTCGTAAGTTATTTGGGCTTACTTACGACGGCTACAACAGCCGTCGTAAGTAATATGGACTAACTTACGATGGCCTGTATACAGGCCGTCGTAAGTTATGTTTTTTTTTAAAAAAAAACTGAAACTAGCTGCCCTGGCACAATTGCTAGCCGAGACAAATGAAACAGGCATTCACACATACAAAACAATATATTACACAGATTCGACGGTTCATTCATAAAGTCCAAGAAAATCTAAAAACAATCGGCTACACACTACCCTTACGACTACCTCCGGAGCCGTGAACGTCGTCTTCACGCGTCCCTCCTGGTGCGGGTAGCTGCGGAGATGGAGTCTGCGCCTCCGTCGGTGAACCCTGCAAAGTAAATAAAAGTTATATATGTCTCATTCTCTCTCCCTCATTCTCTCTCTCTTTCACTTTCAGTACTCCACTTTCACTCTCTCTCTCTCTCTCGCTCTCGTTGTCCCTCTCCCCATCCCCCTCTCCCTTCTCTCTCTCTCGCTCTCGTTGTCCCTCTCCCCACCCCCCTCTCCCTTCTCTCTCTCTCTCGCTCACATAGTCCCTCTCCCCATCCCCCTCTATCTCTCTCTCTCTCGCTCTCGTTGTCCATGTCCCCATCCCCCTCTCCCTTCTCTCTCTCTCTCTCGCTCTCGTTGTCCCTCTACCCATCCCCCTCTCCCTTCTCTCTCTCTCGCTCTCGTTGTCCCTCTCCCCATCGCCCTCTCACTTCTCTCTCTCTCTCGCTCTCGTTGTCCATCTCCCATCCCCCTCTCCCTTCTCTCTCTCTCGCTTTCGTTGTCCCTCTCCCCATCCCCCTCTCCCTTCTGTCTCTCGCTCTTGTTTTCCCTCTCCCCATCCCCCTCTCCCTTCTCTCTCTCGCTCTCGTTGTCCCTTTCCCCATCACCCTCTCCCTTCCCTCTCTCTCTCTCTCGCTCTCGTTGTTCCTCTCCCCATCCCCCTCTCCCTTCTCTATCTCTCTCTCGCCATTTGTACCTGTGCTGGGGGCGGTTGTGACGAGGGCGCCTGTGGCGGCTGCCGCCACGAAGGAAACGGGAGCTCCTAGCCACTCTGTCGAGCTAAAGCCTGTCATTACAACAAATTAGAACACATGTATATTACTGAAATGCTAAAAATTTAAAATATAGTAATTTAAATTACTTACCTCCACCGTTGCCTGCATCTGGGGCATGAGGTTGGCGTGGTACTACTGGACGGCCCTCGTCCTGTCGAGTTCCTCTTGGGTCCGCGCAAGCCTATCCTCCATGGCACGGAACTCTAAGTCCCTCTGCGACAGACGACCACTCGACGGCCCAACGGACGAAGCCTCCATCGATGGAGTGCCTCTCGAAGGCCGCGCCGCCCTCGAGTCGACAACTCCATCGAAAATGGCAAACCTACGAAAGATAGAAAAATAATAAGTAGAAGAAGGAAGTTAAAAAATGAAACAGTTGACCAACTCACCGTCCATGGGCCTTCCCACCGCCGCTTGCGTACACGACTCTAGGCTCGATTGGCGTGTTTTCCCAATCGTAACCTTCGTTGTGTATCTTCTTCACCTCCTGTGCGTACTTTTCCTAAAAAAACAAAGAAATGATGCAAGTGTGTCAGTACTAGTATTACTTATAATTAAATTGATGAATTTTGAAAACTTACCAGTCGGTCGGCCGCGACCTGACTACACTGCCTAGACTATGAAGGGTCACTTCCCCTGTAACCTCTCTTGCAAACCTCGGTCGGTGTCAGCTCCTGACTGGTTTCTCGCTCCTGTAGATATGTGTTATTGAAGAAATATATTATCAACACATGAACGAACATTAAAATATACTTACCATGCGTTTAGCCATACGCACGTAGCCATCACCGTCATAGTTGTGTTGGTCGTCTGTTCCTCTGCAGGCTCGAGCCCTCGTGGACTTACTGATGAAGTCCTGGCTAGCCCAGTACCGACAAAGAGCTCGGTACACGTCGGGCTGGCTCTCTAACCAGCTAATTCTAACCTGCACATATTTAGTATTTCATCAACTACTGTTAAGATAAGTAGTTATTGGAAATAGTTAACAATAATAACTTACCTCCGCGTACTGATCCTCGGTCAAGTACGTGTTGGAGTCCTTCCTAAACGGACCCCTCCCTTCTGCTGCTGATGCTGCTTGTTGTACTTGTTGATCGTCTAGATGCGGGCATATGACAACGCCTGCACCACGAGCTTCCGAGCATTGTTGTGGAACACGACAGTCGCGTGCTCCATCATGCTCTCGATCGAGTCCTCTAGCTGGTACCGCAGCTTTAAGAAAACAGAAATTTGATTAATCCACATTAACAATTTAATTGAGTGTTAAAAATACAAACATTTAAACTTACCATAAAATTGTTCCACACGGCCCCCTGAAGGGTGTCGTGGACCTCGTGAGGGACACGAGCGTAGTCGTCCCACGATAAAGCAAGGACACAGTCGATGACACCGGGATAGTGGAACCACACTAAAGCCCCGATGACACCGTTAACCTGCATGTGGTGTCCCTGGCCCGCGAACGAACAATCGTGCCAAGATTTGCAAAATTTGTTAACTCATTATGTATCGGCAGACAACATCCAATATTTAATAGTATACCATTTTTACCTGTCTCCGATTGGACGAATGGTGATCCGCTCACGAGGATTAGGAGGAGGAGCAGCAAAGTGGGTCCTCCTCGTGTGTCGCCTCGTCGGCGGCACCACGTCCGGTGACCCGGACGGCTGGTCACCAGTAGAGCCCGAAGGATCCACGCTCGCCGGCTCCGAGGGCTGGGTAGCCGCAACCTATGGCTCCGACTCAGAAGACTCTGAGTCGGACTGCAAAAATAAATGATTCATAAGAAAAAATAATTGATAAATGCAATTTAAAAAACGTGATTGGCAACTGAAATTTACCTTCGTGCGCTGCAAGGCCAAAACTCGGTCCAGAAAGTGCGGAAGGTGCCTCATCAGTTGAGAGCGTCTACTTTGAAGCTTTGAGAAGCTCGAAGAACGCTTCAACATCCGTTGTAGGTGGATCCTCCATATGGTCTGGTTGTATAGCTTCTAGCATCTCTTCCATCCTATCATCCCCGGTAATATCATCAATGTCCTCTTCCACTTCTTGTACAGCATTAGAAGCTATCTCGCCATGAAAGGTCCAGACCTCATAACATGGCGTGTAACCGTTTTGACACAAATGTATCGAAAGTTCCACTTTGTCTAAAAACTCAGTATTCCGACATTTTGTACATGGGCACCGTACCTTATCGGTATTTGATAACGAAAATGCTCGATCTACAAAAGCATCTATCTTAGCAAACCACTCATCTGAGTGACCACCAGATCTGCTCTTCGAACCAGTATACATCCAACTGCGGTCTTCACCCATGTTTTACTCTGCAGTATGAAGCTAGAGAAATTACGTTCACTTTACATCTATTGGAAGGGATAGGTCCTAAAACCACCCAAGAGTGACCGAGAGGAGTGTGCTTATAACGAGACGTGGAGTCCAGATCGAGACAAAATGTCGGCAGCATAACCCCGTTGTTCTTAAAATGCACGCCCGATAATGGTGCAGCGGAGAACATTAGGGTTACGCCGTCGAAATTTCGTCCAAATCTAGACCCCACGTCTTGTCATAGACACGCCCCCTCGATCACTCCCAGGCTGTCCAAAATGGGACAATTTCGAACCTACACGCCTCACATGCGTAACGCATGTGAGACGGGCCAGTCCGAAACGGGTGACACATATTGTATAGGTTACCATAATCTTACATTTTGGAGTGATTTACGAGAGAGAGGTAAGAACGAGAGGGAGGAGGAAAGAATGAGGGCGGCTGGTGGCGGAGGAACTTCGATGATCTTGTTCTCCGACACAGATGGACAAAAAATCTTGGGACATGATTGTTTGACTTCGTAGAAACCTAAGAAGCGCTTAACTAGTTGGCTACAGCGACGATGGCCATGGCCATTGCCCTTTAAATGGGCCGTTTCAGGCCATATTTGGGCTTTGCCGGGCTGAGCCGGCCCAAAGCCCATTTATTATTTATATATCGATATTATACACTCAAGCAATCAAATTAAACTAAAATTTCTAACTTAATAATCACCTAACTCAAAATTTCAAAAGAAATACTAAACTAACTTAATAGTCAACTAAACCAAAATTAAGTAATCTAATTCCAAGTTTTTAAGGCGTCGCTTAAGCGAGGCGTCGGTGGAGGATAAGGCGTCCGGTCGCCTAACATCCCAGCATAAGGCGGGGGAAGGCGGCGACTCCTGCGCACAGGGTGGCGGCGGCAGGGGGGAGGGGGATGGGCGGGTGGGCAGAGGGCGAGCCGGCCTTGGAGGGAGGCGGGGGGGGGGGGAGGGGCAGGCGGGCAGAGGGCGAGCCGGCCTGGGTGGGCTGGCGGGGGGAGGGGCGGGCGAGGAGAGCACGGCGGGGGGAGGGGAAGGTGAGGAGAGGGTGGCGGGGAAGGGGCGGGCGAGTTGAGGGTGGCGCAGTGTGGAGGACTGGAGGTAACCCTTATGCATGACGCAGCAGAAAAGGTAAAGTGGGCTGGGCTGAGGAGGCTGAGGTAGAGAAGAGGCTAAAGTGCGCAGATCCAGCGGCTGAGGGGGAGGGGGACAGCTTGGTCCGTAATGGCGCCAACTTGAAGCTTAGTTGGGTGGCGCGGCGCACAGCAGGCACTCGCGTGGGCGCGACGCAGCTCGGCGGCGGCGGAAGCAGCGCGGGCTCGGTGGCGGTGGCGGCAGCGTGGGATCGGCAGCGGCGGGGGCGCACGGAAGGCATCTCGGCTGCGGGTTGCGGCGCGTGCTCGATTTGGGTAACGCTTAACGGGTGCAGATAGGGTCCAATTTGTATTCATTTTACATACTTCACGTAAACGAGGCAAAACAGCGCTTAAACACGACCCAAAACCGTTTCGTTCAGCCTGTTTATAACGTTTAGACGACCTAAATAAACTAAATTAATTACTAAAATGAACTAAATAAACTAAATTAATTACTAAATCAACTAAATAAACTAAATTAATTACTAAATAAAACGTACCTGAAAGTGGCGGCTGCGCCAGGGCGGCTCGGGGCGGCTCTAGCAGCGAGGCGGCATGCGGCGGCGGTGCCGGGCAGCTCGGGCGGCGCCAGTGGCTCGTGCGACGGGGCGGGGGAGGCTCCGGCGGCGTGTGGCGGCGGTACTGGGGCGGCGCAGGGCGACAGCAGCCTCGGTGATGGCGGCGGCGGTGCGAGCGGTGGCGGTGCGGGTGGTGGTGGTGGTGCGGGCTCGGGCTCAAGCTAAATGAGCCCTAGACCGGGCCGAGGCGGCGGTTAAAACCATACACTTACGATGGCTGTGTAAATTACGACGGCTTAGGTTTTGGCCGTCGTAAGTTACACTTAGTTTACGACGGTGTTGTAACTTATGACGGCTTAGAGTTGCGGCCATCGTAATTTAAGGATAACTTACGACGGTCCAGTAACTTATGACGGCCATGGATCCATAGCTATCGTAAGTTAGTTTACTTACGACGGCCCACAGCGACCGTCTTAAGTTAATTTACTTACGACGGCTAGCCGTCGTAAATAACATGGCCGTCGTAAGGTGCGATGTTTCCTATAGTGACCCTTGTCACACACCTGTCTAACTTAGAGCTTTGCATCCATTACCACCTCGAAGTCGGTACTACACATGCATTATTGCATATATATATATATATATATATATATATATATATATATATATATATAGCAACTGTCAAGTATCAAATTGAACACATAGGAGTTAGAACCCTATTTAAGTGGGGTAGAGCTTTTAGCTGTGACACATCGCATTTTCCATCTCAGCCTTTCAAATCATTTCACTAGCATTTGGTTAAGTTATGCTCAAAATCCATATTAGTAGTTATGTGAATAATTCATAATTTCATATGTGCATCACAATAACCGAGAATCTTGGCTGAATTTCTCCTTCTTCTCCAATTGCAGTAATCGGACCATCATCGCGTCACCGGCTCGATTCACGCTCTCCGGTGAATGTGAGTACAATTCCTTTCTTGAATGGCTTCCTAACTCACGTGTGCACGTCCCTAAGCCCTTCATTCGGTTGAAAAACGGAAGCTTGAGCCGGATTTTGAAGTTTTGTCACCGCCGGCCACGAACCGCACCTACCTCAGCGGTGCGCCCGACCTTAGGAGCCTCCCCATCGGAATTTGTGTATGTGCCGATGTTCTTCACCTCCCAACGAAGCTATAGTAACTTGCGTCGAGCCTTCACAACACCGCCGAAGCTCGTCACCGGCCGTCGCTCGCTGCCAGCCCGTTCCGGCCTCTTCCCCACTATTTCCACCCCACCATTGTGTTCTCCATGTCTTCCTCCTCCGCATCAAGTGGACTGGCAAGGAAAAGGGCCATTAAATGCCTCCCCAGCGAGCTTCCTTTGTTTTGCGGCGAGCTTCCATGGCCCTCTGTACGTGCCCTGGCTGGAGGAAGAAGAAAGGGCCCTGGGCCCCACAAGTCAGCTGCCCAACCGTTTTTCCCACTGATTTTCGGCCCACAAAAATTCCAGAATATCGCCTAACTTCAAAAATTCATAAAGACTTGTAGGAAACTCCAAAAATAATGAAACTAATTTTGTTGAGTCATAAAATCCTCCTCTATAAGGCTGTGATCTTGTTGTTTCATAAAAACCTATAATATTTTCTGGGTAATTTAATTTCTCCAAACACCATTATCTCAATTGTGGGCCCTCTATTGATTTGATGAGCCCAAATTTTGCCAGAATGCTCCACCTATATATTCTAGACAACCATAAAAAATTCAGCTTCATTGCTCTTTCATAAATGTACTAATTGCAACAGTGACATAATAAAACATATTTGTTTATTATTTTTACTGTGGGTCCACACTTAAGTGGTTTGACCTCAAAGTTTGCAAGAACCCTTTTCATAATACTAGAAGCTTGCCATAAAAATTTAATCTCCATTTCTTATGTAAAACTATTTTTATTCTAGGATTTACATAATGGCACATAAACAATAAAGTAAGAACTATATGCATGTTTAATAGGTTATTCCTTAAACTTTACTACCAGCTGCTATATTTGATCATCATATTTCAAAAAAAATCTTGAGTCACACTAAGTTGATTCTTAGATTCATTTTAATCACAATTACACCTTATGCACCTATATGATTAAGTTTGCGATTGAGTTTCCTTTTGCATTCATGGCATAAATTAGGAACCGAGGAGCTCGAGGAGGTACAACAAGAGGAGGAGGAAGCTCAGCTGAACCTTAACTTAAGCACTAACATAGAGCAAGTCAAGCCCCGATTTTACTCATAATCCTTGGATTGATTCCATTTATATAATCTCATGTGTTCAGGTGTTTTATTTGTTTTATGTGCATTACGTTTAGGTGTTGTATGAAACCTACTTGCATGACCATAAAGCCTTGGGTCCGAATAGGATTTAAAACCTACCCATGCTGCGCTAATCATTAGGTTCTACCACTAGGAATGAGTAAGTGGGACTACTCATGGCGATATGGCGTCCACATGAGGGTTTATGTGGATTAATCATCCTTTAATGAAGTTGGAGACCGAGCAAGCATGTAGGGCAGGGGCACATGGGTGTCGGATGCATAGGCTTGCTCGTGTCGATTGAGGACCGTGTCGTAGTCGGTCCCTTGAATAAGTATCGATTTTGTACCGGAAGGATGCTAGTATTATGGTAACTAGTAAACCAACGTACCACGGAACCTCGTGTCGAACGATCCTGCGACCGACCTTAGTCAGGCGTTGAGAGGACAATAGGTAATCCTGCACGGGGTATGTCTGATACATCACGTGGGGAACCCTTTGTCCGGGCCGGTCACCTTTTTTCGGCATTGGGCGAAGCGGGAAAGGTTGCCACATACGACTTGAGTGAGTATGGTGTGCGTCTTCAAAAGTGCGTATGTGTCATTTTTCCGGGTTATGTTCTGCAGAATAAAACCATTGGTTCGAATCGCCGTTCACTCGCGGTAGAAATGAGTGCGCTTGTTTAAGTCGTCGCCTCGTAGTAATAACTGGCATAATATTGAGATTTGATGATTGTGTGATTAATAATTCCAAATTTGCTTGCACCCTTGTATGTTTAGTTATAGTTGCTAATTAAGTTTACACTTCTATTAATTGTTAACTTGAGGCTAAAATATGACCACCCTCCTAATGTTAATGCTTTTAAGCTATCCACTACCCTTTAAAACAAGCACTTGAGCCTTGCATACTAGTATGGTCTAGAAATTATTTTCATCGGGTAAGTCTTGCTAAGCTTAGTAGCTTACCGGTTTGTTGATCCTATTTTTCAGGTGAGTCTCTCCTTTATGAGCATGATGCATATGAGGGCTTCCCTAAGATTGCACCACCGCCCGAGGGATGGGTGGCACAATGGGAGCCTGAGTCGCCGCCGGCTTGATTTATGTGTTGCTAGTATGGCGTGCCTTTGGGCTATGGTGCGCTGTTCTGCTAAATATCGTTATGACAGAATACTCCGTTACTACTCGTATTTTGCTACTCTCAAGTACTTTGCAACGTTTACCTATGTACTCACTGTAGACTTTATGTATGTTGTTCTTAAATTATGTCGCTTGTATATACAATTGGCGGTGATGCATCGCGTGTCACCATCCCGTGCAATGATCCTGTGGCGTGATTGTGTCCGTTGCTTTCGGGTGACCGGCCGTCACAGCGTGGCATCAGAGCAGGTCGGAAACAATTGCATAATTTAAACGTGACTTATTTTTGAAAAAAAATTGCAGTGAGGATTAGTATTAAGCCCACATAAGGATGTTATTAGAACATATGGAAGGTGGCAAAGCTAACATTGTTTTCATACTTGCAGCCACGGATATGATTGGAGTAGGAAGGTAAATTTGGTTGGTTAATGAAATGATTTCTCGGTGTTTACTTATTTTATTGTTGGTGCTCTTTTAGTATAATTAGGTTGTTAGTGTGACTTTACTTGGTTGTTGGTGGATATTATTTTATGGATTGTTTTTTGGGTCTTATTCGCCTATGAGTTTTATGTAATGTTTATGATATGTTTAGTAGTTTTTTTTAGGAGTTGAGGTGAAGAATCTGTTGATGTGATCCATCTTCTGCAGGTATCCTAACTACGGTAGTACGTATAGAATGTATTTGCGAGAGACCGATTAAGTCCCAGCGATATGCGTATGCTGGGTATAATCCGGATTAGAATTTATCTTTTGAAAGGCACGTAGTACCGACATGTTCATTTATAAATCATGAACCTCCCTGACATGAATCATTATCATAAAAAAATTAATATGCATATATTATCAATGGTATTAAAAATTGAGTCTTTTACCAAATTTGGCCTAAACAACCAGTCCGAGCCTCTAACCTTCTCATGGACCTTGATACTAGAAAGAGTATTCGACCTTGTAATACCCTCCTTTTTTTCTTAAAAGGGGACCACCTTGGTTGCCGCTGTTTCATGCTTATGAAAATAGGGCGAACCCCGTTCTCATAACAGATATTTAGTCCGACTTTAACAGAGCACAACTTATAATGTGTTTAACCAACATGGGTGTGTTGTACATTGTTGGAAAGGTATGGAAGTCATTTTCAACTCTTATGTTGATGTCAAAAACAGAATTTCATCCCATGTTGGTCGAAATGCCCCATTTCTACAGACTGTTCCAGAATCAGCACTGAGGAAAGTGCATCTGGATGTTCCTGTATTTTGGCCATATTTCCTTGTATAAAACTAAATTGGGGTCATACCATACATCAACGGAAAGCATGTGAGATACTCTACAACTTTATAGTTTTCAGTATTTGCACATTCTAATCGGAACTGTCTGGAAAAATGGCCAAGAATTCAGGTACCTTAATGGACGACCTGCTGCTGGAACTTTTCAGACTAGCTGTCAACTGTAGAATCTCAAAACTATTGACTCTTAAATGATCTTGGTGCATATTATATATCGTTAGAAAGGTATTCATGTTGCATTTAAATTTAATGTTCATTCCAAACTCAGATAGTGCTCTTAAGTCACCTTAAACTGATGATCTTTGACCCACGGTTCTGCGTACAGTAAAATAGTCATCCGTTTTCACCTTGAGCTGTCGGGCTTGCTTGTGACTAATACTAGACTTCTTAAGTCTTATTGTGCTTATGTCACTTAAGAAAATATATTTGTCAAAATTAAGTTTTGATGTCTTTTTCAAAATTCTTTCCACAGATGGCCAATGACATGGTGATGTTTGACAATGGATGGTTCATGTCCGAACGACTCCATTGCCCCGGACTTCCCCTCATGTTTTAGAAGATCCTTCGAACCTTTGGATACATCGAGCCATCCGCATATGTGGGGCAGGAGATCGATGAGCATGGGCAACCCTCGTACGCCATGAAAGTGTGCGTGCGTGAAGGACCTTATCCTCCGGGATGGGCACCCTTCACGGTGGAGGTGGCTGCACCAAACTTGGAGGTTGCCTATGAGCTAGCTACTCAAAAGCCGATGACTATCTTCTGCGAACTCCATGCGATGGACGTGGAGAGCACCCCCCATGCTCTTCTTCCCCTTCACGACTCCTCAAGCTTTGTGTGGATGCATCGCCGACTTATGGTGCAGGACTGGACGCACCCAAACTACGATCCACGTGTCGAAGTGTTAAGCGACTACGCCACCTACATCTATTCCCTGTGTCGAGCCCAAGCAACACACAACCTCATGATGATGGAGTCGGTGAGGGCATCCTATATGCAGGGGAAGGATGATGAGGCTTTGATGGAGATGTTGGAGGATCAAAAGGATGGTTTAAGGCAGCGCCTACAGGCATGCCAGGCCGCTTTTCTGCAAAAAGATGCGGTGATCCATCAAAAGAACATGGAAATTCAATAGAAGGAGATGGTAATTTAGCAGAAGGATGAAATGATCGAAGAGCTCACCATTGAACGTGATAACAATCAGGCTGATGCTGAGTTCTTTGAGGGAGAGATGATAGCTGCCCAAGACGACTTGGCGGAGTTTCTAGCCAATCACCCGCAGCCGGGCGACGCGACCGATGCCATAGAGATACCCCTCGTGCATGGGCAGCCAGCTACTACTCCCACCACGCCGACCCTGGAGGAGGGAGGACCGCCGAATGAGTAGACTTCATGTTCGTGTGTCATTGTGCATATGCGTATATATGCCATGTAGTAGGACGGCCACTTTTGTACAACGTGATGTATGCATAGCCGCGGTATTTTATGGGCTATGCATGGGTGCTTTTGGAAACTAGTCATCGTGTTGTGTAGTCATGAGAAATTTAGATGTGATGCTACCTGGTGCTAATATTTCTCATGTTAGTATGATGATGTGGATATTAGTGTGATGGTTCTTTTGTAAGTGGTCATCGTGTGGTGTACCCTTGCGCTGAAATGAGTTGTAATATCATCTTGTACCCAGGTTCATCATGCTAATGCGAAGTTGTTGCTGCCCGTATGGATGTGATGTGCTTACTATGGCTATTAATTTTTGAGAGATGCTTATTATAGGACAAATCTTGGAAATTAACCATGTGTTCATCATTTCCTATCCAGAATACCTCGTATGCGTTCCGTGAACGAGCTCATTGGCACTAGCGGCGGCGATGATGACTCTTCGCAGCAACCGCCGCCACATCAATTGCAACAGCCACAGTCCTCACAGCAGCGACAGCAGTCACATCAACCGCATGAGCAGCAGCAACAACAGCCACAAGGAGAGCAACAGCAGCCCCAGCAGGAGCCACTGCAGCCGCTGCCGCCACCCACCTTGGCGGAGGCGATTCTGACTATGTTGGGATCACATCAAGAGAACACGGAACTCCTCCGTGCTCTTGTGCAGAACACTGCTACCGGTCGTCGTCATGAGGGTGCTCCTCGTCAACCTCAAGGGAGCACCTATGCTGACTTTCTCGCAACTCACCCGCCCGTGTTCACCGAGGCAGCTGAACCACTTGAAGCGGACAACTGGTTGAGAACCATTGAGTCAAAGTTTGGTCTTCTCCAATGCTCCAAAGTCCAAAAGATACTCTTTGCAGCACAACAACTCCATGGTTCAGCGGGAGCTTGGTGGGCAAACTATATGGCCACGGTCCCCGCCAGTCATCAAGTGACATGGGCTGAATTTCGCGAAGCGTTCCGTGCACATCATATCCCTATGGGTGTTATGCAAAAGAAGCTTCAAGAATTTCATGAGCTAAAGCAAGGGAGCAAGAGTGCACTTAAAAACTCGAAGGCGTTTAATCACTTGGCCCAATATGCACAGGAGTACATGAATACTGGCGCCAAGAAAAGGGAATGCTTCTTCCGTGGTCTCAACACCAAGTTGAGGGATAAGCTTGCCTTACACCATGGTGGGTCTTTCCTCGACCTTGTGAATGCAGCGATCATTCAAGAAGAGGCACACCACACTCATCAAGCTGAAAAGAAAAAGAGGAGTATTGCTCAGAGTGGATTCGGTGGTGGCAGCTCTAGTGGACCACCACCAAAATACCGGTTGGTTTATCGCTCTCTGACCGGGCAGAAAATCAAGTCAATGCCAAGCCCACAACCGGGCCGATTTTTTCGGCCAAACTACTCCTCAATTCATCCCCAACAACAATACTTGTCACAACAACACCAGCAGCCTGCTCGTATGATTCCTACTGCTTACCCGCAGCAGCAAGGCACCAATGGAAGTCATCCACCTCAAGGCGCCAGAAGCCAGAGCCGGCAGTACTATACTTGTGGGCAGCCAGGCCATTCCTCACATGATTGCAGGCATGCAAAACGTCCTACTGCGTCCACTCAGTCCGCTCAAGGATCCAACTCGTCTGGTGCTGCACAAAGGAAAGTCACCTCAAAATCAGGACGAGTAAATTATGTTGAAGCCAAGGAAATTCCTGAGGGAGAACCGGTACTTGCGGGTATGTTCTCGGTCTTTGGTCACCCCATACTCATTCTTTTTTATTCCGGAGCAACTCATAGTTTCATTAGTAAATCCTACACTCAAAGGCATCAATTTCCAACAATCATAGTGGGCTCTTTCTTTATTATTCACTCTCCTAGTGGTACAATTTCAGCAAACCATATGGTTCGTAGATCCCCAATTCTCTTGAATGATAAAGTCTATCCTACTAATCTTTTGGTCCTGGAAAGTTAAGGGATAGATATCATACTCGGTATGTCTTGGATGACTCAGCACAAGGTTGTTTTGAATGTTGGCTCGCGTACTCTCCGATTAAATTTTCCCGAACATGGCCTTCAATTCATATCTCTTCCAGAGGCTTCTCATAAAATTTCAGCGGCCTATCACATCGAAGGAGCTCGACTTGAAGATATCCCGATCGTATGTGAATATCCTGATGTCTTCCCCGATAACCTTCCGGGTATGCCACCTGATCGAGAGGTCGAGTTCAAGATCGAGTTGGTACCAGGAATTACTCCTATCTCACGGAGACCGTATAAAATGGTGCCTAATGAGTTGGCCGAATTGAAGGAGCAACTCAAAGGGCTCATGAAGGGATTTATCCGTCCAAACTCTTCTCCTTGGTGTTGTCAGACTTTATTTGTCAAGAAGAAAGATGACTCATTACGGCTATGTGTGGACTACCGCCCACTAAACGCCGTCACCATCAAGAATAAATATCCTCTACCTCGCATTGACATTCTCTTCGATCAACTCGTTGGTGCCAAAAACGGCTTTCTCAACTAGGTATGGCCTATACGAATATCTGGTGATGTCATTTGGCCTTACTAATGCACTGGCTTATTTCTTTTATCTCATGAATTCGATTTTCATGCCGGAGTTGGACAAGTTTGTCGTGGTCTTCATTGATGACATTCTTGTGTATTCTAAATTGGAGGAGGAACATTCTCAACACCTTCGCATTGTTCTCCAACGCCTTCGTGATCACAAGCTTTATGCCAAATTTAGCAAATGTGAATTTTGGCTCACATCGGTTCCATTCCTTGGACATATCATTTCCGTCGAAGGGATCTCCATAGATCCTAGTAAAGTGAGGGATGTTCTCAAGTGGAAATCTCCCACCTCAGTCCATGAAATCCGAAGTTTCTTGGGATTAGCCGGATATTACCGAAGGTTCATTACCAACTTCTCAAAAATCTCCAAACCTATGACTGAGCTATTGAAGAAGGGTGTCAAATATTCTTGGAGTGAAGAGTGTGAGCAAGCCTTTCAAACTCTCAAAAAGCATCTCACCACCGCGCCAATTCTAGCTCAACCGGACATCTCTAAACACTTTGATGTATATTGTGATGCATCGGGCATGGGACTAGGTTGCGTGCTCATGCAAAATGGAAGGGTGATTGCCTATGCCTCTTGTCAACTTTTAAGGCACGAGCAACCCTATCCCACTCATGATCTCGAGCTTGTCGCTGTAGTTCTTGCTCTTAATATATGAGTCATTATCTACTCAGGAAACTTGTTCATGTGTACTCTGATCACAAAATTCTCAAATACTTCTTCACTCAAAAGGACCTCAACATAATACAACTACGATGGTTGGAACTTATCAAAGATTATGAACTAGAAATCCATTATCATCCGAGAAAGGCCAATGTTGTAGCTGATGCTCTAAGCCGTAAGTCTCATGTTCATCACCTCTCTATCACTTCGGATGCAAATTTGGAACCTAGTATTTGTGTACTTCCTCATGGAGCTCTCTACAACCTTACTCTTGTACCAACCATAAGAGAAGAAATTGTGGCAGCTCAGAGGAGTGACAAGGGCATCTGTCATATTCGAAGACGAATAAGGAAGGTGAAGCCAAATGCTTCCGGGAGGATGAGGAAGGTGTCATATGGTTCAATGACCGACTTGTGGTGCCAAATAATATGGATTTGTGAAAGAAAATCCTAGATGAGGCTCATATGCCCACATACTCTATTCATCCGGGGAGTAATAAAATGTACCAAGACTTGAAAAGAAGGTTTTGGTGGACCCGTATGAAAAGAGAAATTGCAAGATATGTGGCTGAGTGTGATGTGTGTCGACTGGTGAAGGCTGACCACATCAAGAAGGCTGGGTTATTGCAACCACTAAGTGTACCGGAGTGGAAGTGGGATGATATTAGTATGGATTTCATCGTCGGACTACCTCTCACCTTCCGTAAACATGATTCAATATGGGTGATTGTAGACCATCTCACAAAGTCAGCTCATTTTATTCCAGTCAATACACGATATAGAGTAAAGCAATATGCGGAATTGTACATATCTCGAATGGTATGCCTCCATGGAATTCCCCGAACCATTATGTCCGACAGAGGGGAGTCTTTCATATCTTGGTTCTAGGAACAGTTGCAAGAATCACTTGATACTAAGCTCATTCAAGGATCCGCATACCACCCTCAAACGGATGGCCAAACCTAGAGGGTTAATCAAATCTTAGAAGATATGCTTCGATCTTGTGCTCTCGTTCATGGTAAGAGTTGGGATGATCACTTACCATTAGCATAGTTCTCATATAACAACAGTTATCAAGAAAGTATCAGGATGGCCCCTTACGAAGCTCTCTATGGCCGCAAGTGTTAGACTCCATTAAATTGGTGTGAGTCTGGCGAAAGAGTTGTATTTGGGGTTGATCTTGTAAAGGAGACCAAAGAACATGTAAGAATCATCCAAGCCAATCTCCGGGCTGCAAAGGCGAGACAAAAGAGCTATGCGGACAAGCATCGCCGACCACTTGAATTTGAGGTCGGGGACCACATGTATCTACGTGTGTCTCCCATGAAAAGAGTTAACCGATTCGGGGTCAAGGGCAAACTAGCACCACGGTTCATCGGTCCATTTCCTATTGTGGAGAAATGTGGAGCCGTGGCGTAACGGTTGGAACTACCCACCTCACTATCCGGAGTCCATAATGTCTTCCATATCTCGCAACTCCGAAAGTGTCTCAAACGGCCATCGAAGGTTCGTATAGAAGAGTTGGAAAATTTGCAACCCGATCTCTCCTATGTTGAGCATCCCATAAAGGTTATTGATGAGAAGACAAGGGAGACTCGTAACCACAATCCCCGGTTCTTCAAAGTGCAATGGACTAATCACTCCGCGGAGAAGGGCACTTGGGAACAAGAAAGCTACCTCTGCGAGCACTATCCCGATTTGTTGGACTCATATCTCAACCGGTAAACATCTTCCTCTCTTCCACTAAGTTTTACATTCTCCAAAATCTCGGGACGAGATTTCCTTTAAGGGGGAGGGCTGTGACACATCGCATTTTCCATCTCTGTCTTTCAAATCATTTCACTAGCATTTGGTTAAGTTATGCTCAAAACCCATATTAGTAGTTATGTGAATAATTCATAATTTCATATGTGCATCACAATAACTTTTGCTAATCAAGCATGGAACACTCATTTGCATTACAGCATGTGCATTATCAGCATACCAGATTGAGTTTGCATCAAAAACATGCTTGATCAAGGTGAAAATAGCTCATATGCATGTGTGCATTTGAAAAATCATAAAACCGAGTTAAACTTCACTCAAATTTAAAGTTTGAGGTTTCAGAATTTAGTTCAAGATGTCAAGAAGCTACCATCAAAATTTTATAATTTTCGGAGTTTTTTTGTTATTTTTTTCCTATTTTGAAACCTGTATGTTTATTGGAAAAACCTGGAAAAGTTGCCTCTATGATAGCAGGACCCCACTTGCCAGCCTCCTTCCTCCTGCTATCTTCTCTGTTCCAGCTTGTACAGAGAGCTTGCGCCATGACGCCTGCGCCCAGCGACCGCACAGGCGGAGAGTAAAGAGAGCGCCACACTTCTCCTTCTCCCGCACTCCACCCCACCCCCTCGACGGCTCCGTGGTCTCCGCTCGCCTTCATGTTTGTCACTCACCATAGACGTCCCCTTGGAGCTCTCCGTAGCCCCGCTGCTACGCTGCACAGTAGCTCGAACCAAGGCCACGAATTCGAGCGCCGGGTTTCCCTCCCACTTTTCCTTACTCCCATCCCCGCGAAGACCCGAGAATCTTGGCTTAATTTCTCCTTCTTCTCCAAGTGCAGTAACCCGACCTTCATCGCGTCGCCGGCTCGATTCGCGCTCTCCGGTGAATGTGAGTACAATTCTTTTCTTGAATGGCTTCCTAACTCATGTGTGCACGTCCCTAAGCACTTCATTCGGTAGAAAAATGGAAGCTTGAGCCAGATTTTGAAGTTTTATCGCCTCCGGCCACGAACTGCACCTACCTCAGCAGTGCGCCCCACCTTAGGAGCCTCCCCATCGGAATTTGTGTATGTGCCGATGTTCTTCACCTCCCCATGAAGCTATAGCAACTTGCGCCGAGCCTTCCCGTGCCTTCAGTTGCGAGCAGAACACCGCCGAAGCTCGTCGCTGGCCGTCGCTCGCCGCCAGCCCGTTCTGGCCTCTTCCCCACTATTTCCACCCAACCATTGTGTTCTCCATGTCTTCCTCCTCCACATCAAGTGCACTGGCAAGAAAAAGGGCCATTAAATGCCTCCTGGGCGAGCTTTCTTTGTTTTCCGGCGAGCTTCCATGGCCCTCTGTACGTGCCCTGGCTGGAGTAAGAAGAAAGGGCCCTGGGCCCCACAAGTCAGCCGCCCAACCGTTTTTCCCACTGATTTTTGGCCCAGAAAAATTCCAGAAAATCGCCTAACTTTAAAAATTCATAAAGACTTGTAGGAAACTCCAAAAATAATGAATCCAATTTTTTTAGTCCATAAAATACTCCACAATAAGGCTTTGATCTTGTATTTCATAAAAACCTATACTATTTTCTGGGTAATTTAATATCTCCAAACACCATTATATCAATTGTATTTCATAAAAACCTATAATATCTCCAAATATCATTATTTTCTGGGTAACTTAATCACTAACATAGAGCAAGGCAAGCCCCGATTTTACTCATAATCCTTGGATTGAGTCCTTTTATATAATCTCATGTGTTCAGGTGTTTTATTTGTTTTATATGCATTACGTTTAGGTGTTGTATAAAACCTACTTGCATGACCATAAAGCCTTGGGTCCGAATGGGCTTTAAAACCTACCCATGCTGCGCTAATCACTAGGTTCTACCACTAGGAATGAGTAAGTGGGGACTACTCATGGCGATATGGCGTCCACATGAGGGTTTATGTGGATTAATCATCCTTTAATGTAGTTTGATACCGAGCGAGCATGTAGGGCAGGGGCACATGGGTGTCGGATGCATAGGCTTGCTCGTGTCGATTTAGGACCGTGTCGTAGTCGGCCCCTTGAATAAGTATTGATTTTGTAGCGGAAGGATGCTAGTATTATGGGAACTAGTAACCGACGTACCACAGAACCTCGTGTCGAACGATCCTGTGACCGACCTTGGTCAGACGTTGAGAGGACAATAGGTAATCCTGCACGGGGTATTGTAACACCCCAAGACATGCTAAAGAGGGGAATTTAAAAAATTTGGACGTATTGCATGTGGTGCAGAAATTCAAATTCAAACTGGAATTTAGATTTGAATCAAACCAGAAAAAAGGAAAAGGAAAAAGAAAAAGAAAAAGGAAAAAACCGGCCAGTGGGCCGAAACCCGCCAGCCGGCCCAGATCCCCCGCGCGCCCCTCTCCCTCTCTCCCTCTCTCTGACGCGTGGGGCCCGCCCGTCATCTTCTTCCCCCGCGCGCCCCAACTGACCCCGGCCCTCTCTCGCGCCCGATCACAACCGACCCTCCGGAACCCGTGCTTCCAGCCCCAATTCTCGGTCCCGGGCACCCCAGCGCGATCTCAACAGACCCGCCGCCCTCCCTCACCCATTTATACGCCGACGATGGCCCCTTTTTCCTTCCCGATCGGCTGTTTTTCCTCCCGGTGAGAACCGAAGCTTCTACTGTCGTTTTCCTTCGATCCTCGCTAGGATTTCCTGATCTAACGTGCTGATCATGTTCCACCGCCTCCGAGGAATCTCGCAGGTGAGGGAAACCCGGTGTTTTGCGCTCTAGATACAGCTCAGGCGAGCGTCGCCGCGTTTTCACCTCGGACCTCGTCGCCGACCGCGTTCCAGGGCCTCCGAGCTCAAGAAAAACCCCGAGGTGAGATCCCCTACCTCCTCTCTTCCGTTCTATGCCAAGAAATCTAAGTTTTAGGAAGTATAGACGAAAACCCGAAGATCTCCAGCGAGATCGCCGCCTCCCGCCGCCGCGCGCCGCCGGGCAGCGCCGCCCGCACACGTCCAGGGCGACGTGGTCCCGTGAGGCCCGTCCATTTTAAATCGTGTGGTTCCTATTAGATCTACCCCGTACCGCTTCGCGTTATAATCTCAGCCGCCTGTTTTAAATCCAACGGCCCACGTCAGCCCCGCGAAATAAAGGAAGGGAATCTTACGCGCTACCCCCTGGGGATCTCAGAAAACACGAGCTAGCCCCAGAAACTTCTGATCTAGCCCCTGGACCTTCAGAAATTCGTGTAAATTCATTTAAAAATCAGTTTTAGCCCCTGGACTTAATAAAAATTAGGAAAACCCCTCTGTTATGGGTAATTAGGCCCCTGAAAATTTAGGAAATAGTAAATTAAACCTTGCAGTAGGGTGGATTTGCCTTTTAGACCCTATAGGATATTAAATTCAGAAATTTGAACATGTGACTAGGATTTAAATTTAAATGGTGACGCAAACACATGTGCAAATATAAGTTTAAACTCTCCTAGCACTTGGAAAACTTTAGAATGAGTTAAGAATAGATTTTAGGCTGAAATGAAATATGCCTAAGTGTTGCTCATTTTTATTATCTCTAGAGACACATTTTAGGCTAGGAAATAATTCTAAAAACTGGTAAAATAAATTTAAATTGTTTCACATCAGAGAGGAAGTTCAAAAATATTTTATTGAATATTTTTAGAACAGAACCTATTCTGTTTAGGTGATATGTCTTACTACTTTAATAGTAAAGTTCACTTTTAGGCATAGAAAATAAATCTGAAAATATAGGAAAATAGGTATGCATAATTAGAAAATGATAAATGAGGTCTTCAAATCTAAAAACCTTCAATTTAGGATTTTGTAAAAGATCTGAAAACTAATTTGGAGTAGGAAATTATCTTTCATGCAAACTTTGTGGCTAAGAAGTGTATTAATTAAATATAAAGAATTTTGATCAAGTTGGAAATTCATATATAGTGTGCAAATAGAAATCTGAATACAAAAGTTAGAAATAATATATATATATATATATATATATATATATATATATATATATGTTCAAAAGTGCATGTAGGCCTAAAATCAACACATCTAGGGTAACCATAACACTTAGAAATGTGAATGACTTTCATATGTATGTATGTGTGGTTTGCATGAAGTGAAACTGTGGACTATGGCTTATGGATTGTTGTTTTCTTTTGCTATGTGTATTGGCATGAGTAGAACCTGCCACAGAGCAAGTTCTCCCCTTCCAAGACCAAGACTTTCCATTCCTAGAGCAGCAGGAAGAAGGCAAGTGTCCTTGACCACTTTGATCCTATACTAGGATGTGTAGTTAGAATTTAATTGCATTGTTAATTTGGAATATGATACCCAAGCTAGGAAGTTTCCCTAGATTTTCCTTATCTTATTTCCTTGTAGCTTGGGTTGGGATTTATTTTATTATGTCATTTATTTATATGCTTATGCTTAGCCATGCTTAGAATGGGATAAGTGGGATATGAGATCATCAACTTATTTACCTTACTCTTGAATGAGACATTATGAGTTATGTAGAGGTAGGGATCGAGGCGAGTTGGATGATTTGGTTGGTGCTGGGTGCACGAGACTTGGGTTTGTGTTTAGTACTTGCCTGGATCCTAAGGACCAGTTCATGGAGCATGTAACCTGGCTTTAGCGTGCCAACCACATGCTGAGATGGGGCAGCTTGGCCAATTAATTAGCTGTATACAACGTAGTATGGGTGTTTTGGATGGTGCGGGGAATAGGTGTCAGCTGGACTACCATATGAACCGCAAGGCTCAAGAGGGGGCCACTGCAGCGGAGTTGGAGCCTCTTGTATGCTGTTAGGGGTGAAACCTCAGTGGGCCCATGCTCGTCGGGAATCCCTTTGTAAAGACCTCGTAGTGATCTCCTGGCTACACACCCGGGAAGTGTGAATGTGGTTCACGGCCACTGGCATAATGGAGGTTCTTTTAGTCCACCCGACAACGGGGGATGAAATCACTACATGTGGGTATAGTGGTGCAAACTCTGCAGAGTCAAAACTGTCATGATAGTCGTACTCACGGTCAAGAGCGGCTTGGACTTATTCATGATTAGAGGATGATGGATTGGGAAGTTGAGGATGTTAAGCGGGAAGCTTAACATTGGAGATGAGACTATGTTTACTTGATATTGATGATGGGTTGAGGGATTGGGACCATTTCATCTGTGTAGTAAAGTAGGTGCTTAATAAGCTAAGGTGATAGGTATTAATTGCGTAGTACTTTAACCATGAGTTCAACCTCTCCTTGCTCTAGCCATGCATGACATAACTTTCCCACACTTGCTGAGTACCAACGGTACTCAAACTTGTTTTTCTGTTGGTTTAAATTGCTGCTCAGGTCAAGGGGATGATGTGGTATTCAATGACCAAGACTTCGGACCCGAAGAAGGATTATAGGTTCATGGAGTCCCCGGGGCAACGCCTGTGACGGAGCCCACAAGATTTATATTCCGCTGCTGTTTTATTTACATGTTACGAACTTATTATCGTCCATCGAGACGTATGCTATGTAAGACTTATTTATATTCGAACACCTGGCTTGTAATATGATGATGCTTCACTATTTGTCATCACATGTATGAGAAAATTATCCTGGCATACATGTGATATTCACTCGGTTGTTCTTCGGAGAAACCGGGTGTGATAGGTATGTCTGAGACATCACGTGGGGAACCCTTTGTCCGGGCCGGTCACCTTTTTTTGGCATTGGGCAAAGCGGGAAAGGTTGCCACATACGACTTGAGTGAGTGTTGCGTGCGTCTTCAAAAGTGGGTATGTGTCATTTTTCCGGGTTATGTTTTGCAGAATAAAACCATTGGTTCGAATCTCCGTTCACTCGCGGTAAAAATGAATCCGCTTGTTTAAGTCGTCGATGCATAGTAATAACTGGCATAATATTGAGATTTGATGATTGTGTGATTAATAATTCCAAATTCGCTTGCACCCCTGTATGTTTAGTTATAGTTGCTAATTAAGTTTACACTTCTATTAATTGTTAACTTGAGGCTAAAATATGACCACCCTCCTAATGTTAATGCTTTTAAGCTATCCACTACCCTTTGAAACAAGCACTTGAGCCTTGCATACTAGTATGGTCTAGAAATTTTTTTTATCGGGTAAGTCTTGCTAAGCTTAGTAGCTTACCGGTTTGTTGATTCTATTTTTCAGGTGAGTCTCTCCTTTATGAGCATGATGCACGCCCGACGGATGGGTGGCACAATGGGAGCCCGAGTCGCCACCGGCTTGATTTATGTGTTGCTAATACGGTGTGCCTTTGGGCTATGGCGCACTGTTTTGCTAAATGTCGTTATGAGAGAATACATGCTACTTTCAAGTACTTTGCAACGTTTAACCTATGTACTCAACGTAAAACTTTATTTATGTTGTTCTTAAATTGTGTCACTTGTATATGCAATTGGCGGTGATGCATCGCGTGTCACCATCCCGTGCAAAGATCATGTGGCGTGATTGTGTCGGTTGCTTTCGGGCGACCGACCGTCACATTAGCGGACCTAGTACTCCAGTTAGATGGCATACTCACTATCCCCTTGGCAGATTGGTTTGCACCCTGGTCAAGGAAAGTACATCGCATGCAAACTACAGAACCGCCACAGCAAATCAAGACACAACAATAGTCATCTACCAACCACGTAGGCGCAAAGTAGAGTCTACGGTGTTTAGTTGGCAAGCTACGCCCCTAGGCAGAAAATACTAGTGAAACATGGATACGCAGACTCATTTTTGAAAAATTATTAGAAATGCCACGGGCAGAGACACTAGGTTTCTCAAGCTACTAAAAGGAACTATAAGAATCTCAAGGACGAGATTCAATTTAAGTGGGCTAGTTTTTGAAACCAAATAACAATAGGTCCAAACTAAAATTTTGAGGTCTTGAGCATATAAAAATAACTTCAAATTAAAACTGAAGCATATACACGTAGGCATACGCGTGTGTCAGCTATAGAGATTCAACATGAAACAATGAACAGGAGCATCAGGCCAGATCTTGAACCAAATCAAAATGAAAAGAAAACCGACATACACACACAACACGAAACATAAAAGCAATAATTAAATGCAAAAAGTTGAAATATTAGTAAAGCGTCTATATATATATATATATATATATATATATATATATATATATATATATATATATATATGCATACAACCCACTAATAAATTGATTAAGACGAACGAGTTAAACGGGTAAGGTTGGCATATATGTGTATATGTGCAAGTATAAGTGTGCCAATAGTTAGTCAAAAATAAAACAAATGAAGCGAGAAAGGAGATATTAACCAAGTGGCATATGAGTGATTATATATATATATATATATATATATATATATATATATATATATATATATATATATCCTTTAATTTAAAACTATAACAAAAATCGAGTATGGGAGAGGTTAAAACAAATAATCAGTGAACTACTGCATGCAAGACAAAACTAAATTCAAATCTGAATTCAAAAGCAAATTCTGTAAAAAGAACAAAACCTCTCTCCTAGGCTGGGCCCATCTCCTTTTCTCCCTAATATTCGGTGCAGCCCAGCCTGCTCTCTTTTCTCCCAGCGTGCAGCCCACTCCTCCTTTCCCCCAGGCGGCCCAGCCCTTCCCTCTCTCCTTTCCTTGCGTGCAGCCCGGCCCGGCCCAAGGATCCACTGCCTCCTTCAACCTCAGGCCGACCACCCCCTTCTTCCCTGCGCAAAACACGCCGTGCCGCCGTCACCTCTTCCAGAAAACGCGCCGGCGCGTGTCGCTGTCCCACCATCCCATCAGCGCCGCGCCGCATGTGACGCCGCCACGCCCCAAAATTCCGGCTGCCCCGTCGCATAACAGAAATCCTGGCCGCCTCCCGCGCGAGAGTAGTTTCGACCGCCCCCGCCTCGACGGGAACCGCCATAGCCCATCTATTTAAGGGTCTTTCCACTCATCCACAAGCGTGATGCCGCTATTCTGAAGCTCCCAAGGCCATATGCAAGAAGAATCGAGCTCCCCCGAGGCCAATTTCAAGTTTCCCCTTTTCTTCCCGAACTCCGGCCGCCACCGTCGTCTCACTCCGGTATGTCCCCACTCCTCAATTCCTCCCTTCCAGAGCAGCTTGAGCACCTAGCAAACACATCCCTCGCGTTGTTTTGGACCCAGAAGCAGCAAAGCAATACCCCCCCCCCCCCCCCCGACGTGTCACGGGTGCACCGCCGCCCTCACCGGCGCCGTACTCCGCAGATCGCGCCATGGCTCGGCCGAGGTGCCCAAATGCGCACACTTGCATGATAGAACGTGATCGACGCCCTAGCCGAGGGAAAAACCACATGCACTCACGGGAACGCGAGTCACCGGTGAGGGTCGCCGCCACGGCATGTCGTCGGCCGCCACAGAGGTTGTTCAGGCCTAGTCAACTGCGCCAAACACACCCGCATGCTTCTGGGAACGTGCCCGGCGTCCCATCCCGAGAAAACTCCATCCACGTGCATTTTCCTGTCCGAGCAGTTGGACAGCCGCTCCTAGCCGCTGCACGCCGTCGCCGGCTGTCGTGGGCCGCTCCTTGGATCAGCCAACCCCTCGGAAACGTTTCTGCCATCCCAGTGTGCGTGTGTAGGGCATGGAAATCTGGTAGGAAACAGCCACACGCGCGCTTCCACCGAACACCGCCGTCGTGCCCAACTCCGGCGGGGCCTCACCAGTGAAAAAGTGACGTTCTAGGCCCGGCGTCACAGCCACTAAATTCCCCATGTCGCATAGACCAACGACAAATAGTTTGTAAGGTAGCGTGAAGAAAAAGTTCGGGCGCTGGCTAGCCGCCGGCGACCCACTGCCGTCTCCGGCGATCTCTAGCCGCTATTCCAGTGACCTTCTCAGTCTAGGACCATGACCACTGCCCTCCCCATGCTGTGTAGATCACCGGCATGTAATCGGTTGGCCAATGCAAAGAAGAAAAAAAAGTTCGGACGCCGGCTAGCCGCCGGCGACCCTCTGCCACTCCGGCAGCCATGTCAGATTTCTGTGCTTACATACCACTTGTAAGTCACCCCCATGGCGCGCCACCTCAGCCAAACTGCCCATGTGTTCATCCAGTTAGCGCCAACCCATATAATCCAACACCCTTGTATCCGTGGCAGAAGAGGTGGCAGCCATCTTGGCAGTTCTGCCTACGTGACAGTCCAATCAGCTGCCACCTCGGCATAGACCACGACCTTTCAATTAAATTCCTCGTAGAACTGGTCCACCTACACCAGAAACACACACCCCTGAGCAGGGGCGGATCCAACGGGGCAGCAAGGGGGGCTCGAGCCCCCCCTACTGTCTGTTGGATAGAGGAGCCCCTCCATCAGCCCCTCCTTAAATTTTTCATCCATGGAATAGAGATTTCAGGGCTAATCTTGTTGGAGGTAGAAGAAGACTGGATATTGGGCTTCAAGACGGGGCGGCCCAGTGTTTCCATATAATCGTAGCCCACCATCGGCTCAATGATCCAGTCATAAAATTGCAGCATGTACAAACATCGGTCCACTGACCCATTTGGAGGAGAACTGACCTAATCTCACGTTGACTATAGCATGTGGTTCAGCGCCCCCTATATTTTTGTCTGGATCTGCCACTGCCCCTGGACACCTTCTCGGCCATTCAAAAACGAAGAAAACATGCACACATGTAGTAGCCCACGAGCACCACCACCGCTGCCACCTCCGGCGAGCCGCCGCCACCGCTCCGGTGATATGCATCATCGCTAATCACTCCCGTTAGGCTCCCCATGTCGCGTAGATCACCGGCACACAGTTGCTTAGGTCGCGCGAAGAAAAAGTCGTAGCTCCGGCTAGCGCCGACGAGCTGCTCCGGCCAGCAGCCACCTCGCGCCATTGATCCTATGTGGTGCCCATGTGGCCACACATGGAATGACGTGTCACCGGAGCCACACATACAACAGCCCAGTCAACGACACACAAGCATGACACACATATGTCTGTGTGGCAGTAGATGTGACAGCCACATCATGCAAATGCTTATGTGGCAGTCCAGTCACCTACCACCTCGGCAGTGTTGCTCATGTGGCAGTCCAGTTAGCTGCCACATACTGTCAAATCATCATAGCCCATGGGATTCAAATCAGTTCGGTAGACATAGCCCACATGCACCAAAGACACATACACACACTGAGTTCCCTGGCCCACCTCGCAGCCACTAGAACCACACGGAAATGCTAAGTCCACCCCGAAGCGTGCACAAAATTTTGAGGACTACATTCCTTAGTGTAGAAAAATTCTGGAAAATTCTCTAACAATGGTATTTAATCTCTAAAATATAATAGAAGTGGGTAGATGCTGATTTAAACTGTGGAAGACTTACAAATTAACCGTAAATCATTTAATTAGTTAAAATAAGAGAACTTGCGTTGAGGCTCTAGATTAAGTGTTACTCATACAAATGATTATCTAAAACTTCGCCAAAGACTTCCTAGTAAATAACATTTGATCTCTAGAATATAATAGAAGTAATACTTGTCCAAAAACAAGTCATTGGAAGCAAGAAGGTAACCAAAACCTTATAAAATCATTTAGATAACCATAAACTAAGGGAAATCACTTATAAGCTTTAAAATAAATAATCTATTCACCAACAATTCTCCTAAAATTACTAGTTTTGATACTTCTGTAGTTTTGTATGAATTTCTTGGGGTTACCTCGGACTTAGCTCTTATTCGTGAAAGTTACGTACTGTAGCAAACGAGGAGTTCACCGAGGAACCCGAAGACCCAGATTACGAAGAACTTCTAGAAGTCTCTGAAGGCAAGCTGTAACCCCCTTGATCATGATTGCTCCTATGAATTTGCAAAATTGTCCTGATAGCATATTTTAATATGCATGTTTTCCGTGATTACTTTTAAACGTTGTGGTAGTTAAGACCCGCTTGACTAGTGGTAGCTTTTCTATTCGAGTATTCTGGCCGACACGATGACTTGACGGTAGTTACTTGCTCCTCAATTAACCTAGCTCGATGACGTTGGCTACCCGTTACACTAGCAAGTAGCATGTTGGCTCTCGCCATCCAAGGCCATAGTACATGCTAGGTGATAGCCACGTGCTTGACATGTGAAGTGCCATGAACCCCTCCTTGACCTTGTCAGCTTACTTCATTGATGCCCTAAGGCCCCGTTGTCACACTATAATGTGATGACGTCCGTGATTCCTTGAAGGTAGAATGCTTAGGAACCCTCATGATGTTTGCATTGCGACCCACTACAATTAATCATCGGATTTGCAAAAAGTGTTCAAAGGTGTCTTGGTGGTGTGAGTTAGGAAGTGGGTTGGGAATTTGTGTTATACAACTTGTGTGGGATGAAGTGGGGAAAAGGGAATGGTTGAGGCGGGATTTGGTGAATGTGTAGTGCGTGCTTTGGTGTAGTCCACCTGTCGTGGATATTGATGGAGCCGCCTCGCCAACTTAAGGACCGGTTCATATGACCTCGTCATAGTGATTTCATACAACCACAGAACCTGTATGGGCAGGACTCCCTCTACCTTTTTTGTGACTTCCACATGAGCCATCTGGCAGTCAGTAGGGCACGGGGACCAGGAAAAGATACGGGTGAGTCATTACCCGTGGTCCGGCTAGGAGAGTAATTGCCTAAATAGCCCCTAGGTGTGTCCCGAGGTGTGATTGTGGGGTTACTCGCGGAAGATGAGGCGAACGTTACGCTACTCCCTTGCTAGGAGAGCATGACCTGTGGGTAAAGTGTACAACCTCTGCAGAGTGTTAAATTCCGGATAACTGTTGTCAAGGTCTTGGCACACTATGTTCTGAGCTCTCGTTGATTAGTCTTAGTATGTTTCTTTGATGTAGTTGAGTGGCAGTGTTTGCCATGTTTTGGATATTACAGCTGTGTGCCGGAACTAGTAAAGTCATGGGGCTTGAACGTTCGAATAAAACCTAGGGAACTGGCGGGATGGAGTTCAACTCCCCCAGGTCCCAACAACTAAAATCATGATACAGTTACCTCCTTTTGCTTTGCAAAACCTTCTTTCAAAAGCGACACGGCAACTCTAAGCCGTATAGTCCCGTCTTGCTACGACCCCCTTGCATGAAACACATCCCCTTGAATAGTGTTAGGGCTTGCTGAGTACCTTCTGTACTCACTCTTGCTTTCTTCACAACCCTCAGAAGCAGAGGAGAAAAGCAAAGAAGAAGACGAAGCGTGATTCAATGAAGAGTAGGTCTAGTCTTGCGCCCAAGGCTGCTTGAGGGCTGGGTGTCACCCATTCCGCTGTAGTTCGACATTGTCTTTCTATTTTTAGTGGCCCTGCGAGGCCCATGGACTGTAATCTAAAAATTGCTTATAAGACCATAACGGTTTTGATGAGAATAAGTTAATGTATGGAACTCGATACTTTTTGTTGTGCGTACCAACTACTGATCCAGGGATTGGTACCCGATGCACAAGTGGGCCCCGAGAGTGGTGGGTCCTGACAAACGGTGAGCTTCCCTAGGGCCGGTTGAGTGCAGCAGGCACGTTAGAACGAAGAAATCGAGAGCAATTCGGAAGAAAACGGCGGAGGGGCGGCGATTCTCACCGTAGTTGGAGATCGGCCGAGCAGGGGGAAACAGACGCGTTCTCGGGGTTTATATCTCAGCTGGGCGTGCGGAGGTTGCGTGCATGCCGGTTGAGCGCGAAAAATACGAGATCGTGGGTTGTGCGCGTGGGATTCAGAGGCGACAGGTGGGCGATCGGCATGGGAGAGCCTGGAGCGGTTGGAGGGGAAGAAGCTGACAAGCGGGCCTGGCTCGTCGGTGGGAGGAGGAGGGGGAAGGGTGCTGGGCTGGCTGCTGGGCTGCCCGGGATTTTGGCCCAAGTGCCTCTTCTCCTTTTCTTTTTCTTTTTTCCTTTCTGTTTTCAACTTTCAAATTCGAATTCCCTTTTGAATTTTCATTATTTCGTACATGCACCACGTCCAAACTTCTGGCTTTAAAATTTTTGAAATTCTTTTGGGTGTTACATATGTGGTTGCTAGCTTAAGTACTGATATGATCCCACACTTGCACCGCATATGGACATTTCAGGCATAGGTGCAACACCGTCTCTTGTTCGGAGTTGCATAACAAACACATTGGGTTGCATGACCAGTTTCGTTTGAACAATTTGTCCACTGGAAAAATCTTTTGTTGGATGAATAGCCAGGCAAAAAACTTATGCTTTCCTTCAGCATGCGCCTCCATACACTCATCGCATCAAATGTGTTGTAGGAACCTTCGAACTGAGCAAGATAGGCTGATCTCGCTGGGTACTGTCCATGTCTTTTCCACCTCCATCTGATCTCTTTTTTTCGATAATGCTCTACTTGATATCTTGCTTTAGCTTTAAAAAAAGTGTGTGCGACAAATATCCTACAGATTGTTACTAGTCACATTTACAGTCAATGGCATCATAACTTGTAACACTAATGATCTATCAGTTGTAGCAGAGAAAATTCAGTGTATATAGCATATTATTAGGTCTATAAAAGGTAACAGTTGATTTCATTTATATGTTGACTGTTTGTATATCCTGAGTATCTTTAAAAACACATGTAACAGTTATGAATACATGCTACCATATATACATCATTACGTTAAAGTAAATGGACAATATATCTGAATATCATATCTTCCGACCTACAGTCATTCATGCATCTGGATACCGTACCATATTTTCTTCACAACAGAACGTGCCATATGTTTGATATAGGAGTATTATTTCCCATCAGCAATGTTTCACAATGCTCTTATTGTACAATATGAAATGTGAGGATTGGTGTAATCTGGCTCCTATATATAGGTCTCCATGAGAGAAGAATGGAGTGCACATATCAACTCAAACTGAAGCTTAATCGCTCTAGATCATTCCTCTCTTTGTAGTACGCAGTCTCGACACTGCTGTTAGTTTGCACATTTAGCCCGTAGCATCAAGTGTGAAATGCCACTTAACAAGAACACTAACACTTGCACTACTAGTTCGCAAATGTTTGTTCTAGTGCTTTTGTCTCTACTCTACGCTTCTCAGGAGAGGATTCTGCCCAATGGTAGCTACACCACTACTCCCTCCGTTCTAAAATAAATGATGTTTAGAACAAAAATTAGTTTATTTTGAACTAAATTAGCTGTCCTAAACGTCATTTATTCTAGAACAGAGGGAGTGCCACGCATGGCAACAGATCATCAACGTCTAAGGGGATGCATGGTCGAGGGAGCTGTGTCTCCATCGTCGGAGATGCACGATGACAATGGCACCATGGTCGATGTGGACGATATCCGCCCATCTGCTCCCGGGCACAGCCCAGGGATATATTGGGCATGCCTTCATCAACAAGAACGGTCCTTGGAGGAGGCTTTGACTTGTTGTGCAGTTGCCAGAGCGTGACTGTATGTGTCTCTTGTTACTTGTGTGTGTTATTATCTTCTCTGTTTTATTTCTTGTCGTGATTCTATAATTCATGGGAATGGTGTATATGCGTCCTTGTAAGTCCTGCTGTTTCCATCGTGGACTAATTCACATCCATCTGTTACGTTGTCATAACTTCATGGATTTTTTCTTGTGATTAGTTCGATCCATATATATGTACAATTTGACACGTTTAAATCACAGAAGTTCAAGCATAATTTGGTTGGTTAGATAACGGAAAGTAAATGCTAGCAATATTTATACTGATTAACAGAAAAATTAGCTAGCTTAATAACGAGCCGTTGTACTTGGTCTAAGTGCATCTAGCGAGGTTCAGTGAACCTGGACAGCTAGTTTGAAGGTGTTACCCCGAATCTTCAGAAGTTCAGTGAACGATGTGTCATCTTAGCCATGCATGGTGGACGTGTAGCTGGGAAATATGTATGGTCATGGTGCATGGTGGAATCTGGAATGACCAAGTCTTAGTATATGGAGAAGATATAGCAAGCATATTGCTTCTTGCCTCCCATAGCTGTGGAACGTGTTCATACATTTATAACGTCAAATGATAAATGTTACAAAGACAGCAGAGCACATACCCATATTGCATAGGGCAAACAGACTAGTCTAATCTAGTTAAGATCACATATTGAACCTGTTTCCTAATCTTACGCGTGCGTTGAATTACTTCTTGTAACAATACTGTAAAACTATGTTGTTCTGAATACTTAGTTTCTGTAGCATGGTTTAAAGCCATTCGCTGCAAAGAGGACATGTCAAGCTAACGTCAGTCACGCCTTTTTGAAAAAAAAAAGCTAACGTCAGTCCCTAGAGTTGTTGCTTATTAGGTTAGATGGATATGATATATCTTTTATAGGTTTTATATGCATCAACATGTAGTTTGTCGTGATCAAGGATCTTCCATTAGGTAATTGACTCTTGCACACACACTTATATATATAAACGATAAAAATGAACCATGAGGGATCTACCTTGGTGTGAACCTCACAAAGAAGTTCTCTAGAAAATGCATGTCACAGGGGACAGCTATGCGTGAAGTATGGTGGCAACGTGATCATGACACGGCTTGTTAAAATTTTACAGTGGCCTGCTTATTATCCGTGACTCAGCAGAGGGTATCTAGGTGGATTTTCCTGATGTTCTTTCCCCTCATAATCAGTTCCCAAGCATCATCACACGGAATAGTCCACCAGATGTGGTTGCTTTCGAGAATATTGTTAGACACCATGCTATGCTTTCTCCAAAAGAAATAGGTACGGTACTATTTATTCAATCACGATGATGTGGGCTCTATACCTATTGGCGCAACAAACCCGGCCCCTAGCTAGGCTTGTTAATTAACAAATCGCTTGTGTCAGGTTCTGCCTGCCAATATGTCCAAGAGGACAGTCTGCATGTATTGGTTAATTAGTAAGCTAAAAATACCAGTTTTTGACTTGTATGTTGTGAAGCCCTAAAAGCATCTTATAGGCAACTCTTTTGCAATATATAGTTTCTGAGGGGTTAGCGTTCTGGTGATAAGCCATTGTATGCATGGTAGGACAACAATTCGACAAAGGTAATGAAATTTGTTTTAAGGTACAAGTGGATCAAATATTTTTTACCTTGCTGTAAAAAGTAATGTATAATTTGTGAAACAAACTCCTTTCTCTATGATCAATCTTTGCTAATTTCCTTGAATTTTTAATATAAGAATATCAATTTTTTCTACACACGTACGATAATTGAGTTCTTTTGTATCTAGAAGATAATTAGAGTTCAATATAAGCTTTAGTTGAGTGCCCCAGGTTATCACCTCGAAGCCCGATCGTCCCTCGGCATGTAGTGTACAACCCCTCCATGTTTTCCGCCAATATATGTATGCATCCACAACCGCTACTACGAGGACAATCTATATCAATATATCCTATATGTTTTTAGATGCTAAGGAAATACTCCCTCCGTTTTGAAATAAATGATGTTTAGAACAGCTAATTTAATTTAAATTAAACTAGATTTTTTTATTCTAAACGTCATTTATTTCAGAATGGAGGGAGTACTCTAATTAAGAATGCGTATTGGTGTTGATATGACTGAGTTACAGCCTGTCTCATGATTGGAGTAAGTTCTGTCGGGTGGTATCTAAAAAATTTCCGTGGATCAGATTATTACTGTCTAAACTAGGAGGATTCAAACCAGCACAGCAGATTTTGGTGCTGCTTAGTTGACGGGCCATAAAAGAAAAGAGCGCAAAGGAGCAAGCGAATTTAATTAGAAGGCCGGGCCTAATTGTAGCCCAAAACGTATCCACCTTTTGGTCAACGGACACAGCGTATTTTCATTCTTCAAGTTTGAGATTGCCGGAAGGCAGAGCTGAAAGCAGTGGAATGCAAGGCAGAATTTCAGTTTTTAGGATAAATCTGTGACTAGCGGTGGTAAACGGGTTTGACTCACACGTTCTTTTATAATTTATTTTGATTTTTAATAAATATTAGTTTAAAATGAATATAAATTTGTCTTGATCAACCCTTTCCATTATTAATTTAGTTTTTAACCCCTTTATGAGCCCTAACTGCAACTGCTACATAGTTATGGGTCCATTCAATGTGTATGCGTGGCCCCTGATGCAACATTCCTAATGCTTGGAAGCGACACTGCATCTTGAGCCACAGGCGGCGTCCCGGCGCGCGAGCCGCGCCCTCCTCTCCTCGGAGAGCTGCCTGGCGATCCCGACGAGCGCGTCGGCGTTGCTCCCCTCCCCGGGCACGGGCTCGTACCGCCCCGTCTCCACGTTCACCTTGGACACCCGCTGCGCCAGCATCCGCTCCCCGATGGCGATGAGGCCGTGCATGTTCTCCGGGGTGGCGGCGTCCACGGTGGCCGCTGCGCCGCGGAGCGAGTTGTCCTGGATGCGGAGGTAGCCGCCGTCGCTGTGGAGCGACTGGAACATGACGGACGTGTGGATGTCCACGAGGTCGGAGCTGGCCGCCATGAAGATGTCGATGATGGGCGCCATGCCCTTGTTGCGGAGCCAGCTGATGACGCCCCACCGGGAGCACTGCCGCGCCGTGTACAGGCCCTCGTCGGACGTCGAGCCCGTCCCGATGGACAGCACCAGGAACCGTCCGCAGTGCGCCGGCTTCACCGGGTACAGCTCCTCCTTCTCCTTGGCCACCAGCGTCTTGGTGATCTGCGTCATTGCAACCATCGTCTGCGCAAAACAGTTAAGTGTCATCAATTGGTCCGGATGAATGACCGTCGAGTTCAAGGTGCCCGTGCTTGCTTAACGGTACAATTTTACCGGGTTGTTGGCGGCCACACCGCCGTCGATGAGATTGTACTCGCGTTCCTTCTCGTTAGCGGCGTCTTTGGTCTGGAAGTAGTGCGCCGGGAGGTAGGTCGGCGCGGCGGACGTGCTGATGCACACGTCCGAGAGCAGCGCGTTCTTCAGAGGCATGCACTTGGCCTGCAAATAACGAACGACCGTGTTTGTGGCAGCTACTGAATACTTAGATCCGTATCCGGGAGAACGAGAAACGATAACAATGCACATGGTTCCTGGTGGGTCAAGACCGACGTACGTCGTAGGTGGAGAAGATGATGGGCTGGAGCATCCTGACATCGAAGGTGGGGATGACCACGTTGGTGAGCGTGTCGCACAGCCGCGTCTCGCCCAGCATGCTCCTGATCTTGCCGCGCAGGTACTTGCCGTTGTAACGCGGCCGCCTCAGCGCGGTCACGGTGGCCGCGAGCCAGTTCCGCCTTGCGCAGCTTAAAAAATCGAAAATCACCCGGCTGTCAGGTTCAGATCAATCACACGCCGGCCGGACTAGCTCGATCACCGACCATGCCATGCCATGAACCAGCCGCACGCACGATCTCACTCACTTCTGGGGAAAGATACGCGGGCCGTTCTCGAGGTAGAAGCGGTTGATGTCCCTGGCGGCGAAGAGCGGGCGCTTGTCCTCCCCGGGCGCGGTGAGCATGGCGGTGACGAGCCCTCCGGTGCTCGTCCCGGCAATGCAGTCGAAGTAGTCGGCCAGCCTCGCCTCCGGCCCGTCCAGCTCCTGCAGCCTCGCCTCGAGGAAGGCGAGGATGGTGCCAGGGATGAGGCCCCGGATGCCGCCCCCGTCGATGGCCAGGACCGTCACCCTCTGCCCCAGCGCCACCGGCTCGCCGACGATGCTACTCGCCATCGCTCGTGTGCTGCAGGCGTTGCAAGGCCTCCGGCACGAGTAGTTCGCCATTTCTCCGCGGTACGTGCTCTCGAGTATATGCTCGACAGATCAGCTACCTATACGTTCAGGGCCAAGAGCTGAAGAACAAGATTAATCAGCTGCAACCCTACAGGCCACGAATGAACTGTGCAGATCAAGATCCAAGAAGATCGTGGAGTGCATGCGGTGAGTTTTGTGAGTGGTGAGGAGCTGCGCAGGAATGTAGAGATGATGGCTTATATATATATATACACAAAGCACGTTGCCTCTATTTTTGGAGTGGCAGGCAGGGGTGAGCACCAACAGCTGCATGCAGCTGACATGTCTGATACCGGAAGACACCGGACGAAACGTCCCACGCTACTCAAAAGCGCAAGTTTCCGACATAACTCTATGGAAAGATTAAAACACGGTAGGGGAATTTGTGAATTCCAGTAGTGCCAGGCCGAAGGAGGCATTATATACAGGTGATTGCTGTAAATAAAGTCGTTACGAGTTACTCCCTCCGGTGCATAAAAAAATTGTCGTTTTGGATATGTTCTTGCATACCAAGCAAGTATTAAATAAATTTTCTTTTCATTATTATCGTAGTCCCTTTAATAGCTTGACTGGTCTACTTTACTAGTTTCCAGTCCTCTCATGCAGGTTCAATTCCTAGTCACACACACTACCACGCGTTTATTACATTTTTTCACGAGACAAACTCCTCGGTTCTGCTTCAACGTCAATTTTTTGTGCACTCATAGCTTCTGTGTAGAACGATAATTTTTTGTGCACCGGAGGAAGTACAATTTAATGATAGGTGAGCTGGGTCCAACATTGAACTGTAAACCGGACTCGTGATACTTTTGAGCACTTGTATGTTCCTATTGACAGAGGTCCAAGACTATTTGAGCACTTGTATGTTCCTATTGACATGGGTCCATACTTTTGGGCACTTACATACCAAAAAAGTGCGTAACAAAATACAACTTGTCACAACAAAAAATGAATGAGTAACTCCAAAAGATCATAGATAGTTCCCTTGGTAAGAAGTGCTGGAAATCCGAGGGAGAAATAAAACTGGAAGGAATTTTAACAAACAAACAACAAACAACAACCAAGCCTTTATCCCAAGCCTGTTGGGGTCGGCTAGACATGAAACCCAATATCAATGAAGTAAAACAGAGGAAGATATATGAGAACAAGGGGAAAAAAAGGAAAAAAAAGAAAAAAAGGAAAAAAGAAAAAGGAAAAAGAGAAAAGAGAAAAGAAATAAGAAAAAAGGAAAAGAAAAAAACAAGACTACGATTCTGGCACATGAATTGCTACTTTCCATGCGGTCCTATCATGAGCTAAGTCTCTGGATACATTCCAATCTCTCAAATCTCGTTTTACCGCCTCCTCCCAGGTCAACCTTGGTCGTCCTCTACCCCTCCTAATATTTTCTCTACCTCTTAAAATCCCACTGTTAACCGGTGCTTCTGGAGGTCTCCGTTGGATATGTCCAAACCACCTAAGCCGATGTTGGACTAACTTCTCTTCAATCGGCGCCACCCCTACCTTATCACGAATCGCCTCATTCCTTATTCGGTCTCTTCTTGTGTGCCCACACATCCACCGTAGCATGCGCATCTCTGCGACACTCATTTGTTGGACATGTTGCCGTTTAGTTGGCCAACATTCCGCCCCATAGAGCATCGCGGGTCTGATCACCGTCCTATAGAACTTCCCTTTTAGCTTTTGTGGGACTTTCCTATCACATAGGATTCCAGAGGCTTGTCGCCATTTCATCCACCCTACCTTGATCCTGTGGCAAACATCCTCATCAATATCGCCATTGCTTTGTAACATTGATCCTAAGTATCGGAAAGAGTCCCTTCTAGGTACTATTTGTCCTTGTAGACTAACATTTCCCTCTTCACGACCAACACCACTAAAGTCGCACCTCATATACTCGGTTTTGGTCCTACTAAGTCTAAACCCATTGGACTCTAAGGTTTGTCTCCATAACTCTAATTTCTTATCAACGCCATCTCTAGTTTCATCTACCAGCACTACATCATCAACAAAGAGCATGCACCAAGGGATATCCCCTTGTATATCCTTCGACACCTCATCCATGACCAAGGAAAAGATGTATGGGCTCAAAGCTGATCCTTGATGTAATCCTACCGTGATAGGAAATGCATCAGTCTCACTATCACTTACGCGCACACTTGTCCTAACATTATTGTACATATCCTTGATAAGGGTAATGTACTTTGTTGGCACTTTATGTTTCTCTAGTGCCCACCACATGACTGACCTTAGTATCTTGTCGTACGCCTTCTCCAAGTCGATGAACACCATATGCAAGTCCTTCTTCTGCTCCCTATATCTCTCCATAAGCTGACGAAGCAAGAAAATCGCCTCCATTGTAGACCTCCCAGGCATAAAACCAAACTGGTTTTTAGTGACATTGGTCACTTTCCTCAGGCGGTGTTCAATCACTCTCTCCCAAAGCTTCATAGTATGACTCATAAGCTTAATACCTCGATAATTAGTACAACTTTGAATATCTCCTTTATTTTTGAAGATAGGTACTAATATACTTTTCCTCCATTCTTCAGGCATCTTGTTTGACCGAAAAATGTGGTTGAATAGCTTTGTGAGCCATACTATTGCGACGTCCCCAAGACATCTCCACACCTCAATAGGGACATCGTCAGGGCCGAGGGCCTTTCCTCCTTTCATCCTTTTTAAGGCCTCCTTAACCTCAAACTCTTGTATCCTCCGCACGAACCGCCTGTTGGAGTCATCAAAGGAGTCATCCAACTCAACCATAGTGCTCTCATTCCCATCATTGAATAGCCCATTAAAGTAATCACGCCATCTATTCTTAATCTCTTCATCCTTCACTAGAATGCGGTCAGACTCATCTTTGATGCATTTAACTTGATTGAGATCCCTCATCTTTCTCTCGCGGATTTTTGCTACCTTGTATATGTCTTTTTCACCTTCTTTTGTCCCTAGTCTCTCATATAACTTATCATAGGTTTGTCCTCTTGCCTTACTCACAACCCGCCTTGCATTCTTCTTAGCCTCTTTGTACTTAAGCATGTTGCTTGCGTTTCTATCATTATGCCAACTCTTGTAACACTCCTTCTTCTCCTTAATGGCCTTTTGTACATCCTCATTCCACCACCAAGTGTCTTTATCTATAAGTTTCTTTCCCTTTGTCACACCGAGCACCTCACTAGCTACCTTCCTAATGCAAGTTGCCATCTTCATCCACATACTATCTGCATCTCCATTTTCTGCCCAGGGTCCTTCTGTGATCACCCTATTTTTAAAGGATTCTTGTGATTCTCCCTTCAACTTCCACCACTTTGTTCTTGTGATTTTGACACCTTTGTCCCGCAAAGAACATGTATGGAAGCGAAAGTCAGCTACCACAAGCTTATGTTGTGTCACAACACACTCTCCCGGGATCACCTTACAATCTAGACACTCCCGTCTATCCTTTCTCCTAGTGAGGACAAAGTCAATCTGGCTAGAGTGTTGGGCACTACTAAAGGTCACTAGGTGAGATTGCCTCTTCCTAAAGAGGGTGTTAGCTATCAACAGATCATAGGCTACGGCAAAGTCTAGGATGTCCTTACCCTCTTGATTTCTATCGCCGCATCCAAAACCTCCATGTACTCCTTCAAATCCTAGGTTAGTTGCACCCACATGACCATTGAGATCTCCCCCTATGAGGAGTTTCTCGGTTATCGGTACACTACTAACCATATCCTCCAAGTCCTCCCAAAATTGCCTCTTAGCACTCATGTTGAGCCCAACTTGTGGGGCATAAGCACTAATGACGTTCAAGACAATGTCCCCAATTACTATCTTGATTAAGATGATCCTATCCCCTCGTCTTCGAACATCCACTACTCCATCCTTAAGACTCTTATCTATTAAAACACCTACGCCATTCCTAGTCCCAGCCGAACCAGAATACCAAAGCTTGAAACCGGTATTCTCGACTTCTCTCGCCTTTTGACCCGCCCATCTAGTCTCTTGTACACAAAGGATATTTACTCGTCTCCTAATGGCAACATCTACTAACTCACGTAGCTTCCCCGTCAAGGATCCTACATTCCAACTACCCACCCGAAATCTATGTTCCTCGGCTAGCTTCCTTACGCTTTGCACCCGTTGAGTAAGATGCAAAGACCCTTGCTCACTTATCACTACATCCGGGCGATGATGTAGCGCGCCACTAAGGTGATGGCGATCCGGCCCTTGCTCATTTAACACCATATCCGGGTTCCGATATGGCGCGCCACTAAGGCGGTGGCGACCCGGCCCTTGCCCACTTAACACCATACCCGGGTTCCGATATGGCGCGTCGCTAAGAGGGTTACGCCCCAACAAATTTCTATTGGGTTTCATTTCCATGAGAGTGGCTAAGTGTAGTTGTTGGCTCGCCAAGCCTATCACAACCCCCTCCTCCTTTACTCGGGCTTGGGACCGGCTATGTCATTACAACATAGGCGGAGTTACTAGAAGGAATTTTAATCCGCAGAAATATTTGACTATTTATAGTCTTCCAGAAATCTGATTGGATCTGATCAGGACTCCTTTAAACAGCTAATTCTATCTCTAAGACTCTATTATAGATATAAACCAATTCTACCTGCTACACTTAACAAACTTAAACCGATCTGATCTATAAGACCAACTAAATAGAATTGATTTATTCTCCTACCCTCATGCACGCACACCTCCTAAGCTCAGACCGAGTTGGTTGGGCGTGGACGCATGTACCCACTACAAGAAACACATCAATTTACAACGGCCAGAAACCGTTGTAAATAAGAGAAAACTATCGCAAATAACTTATTTACAACGGTTTTTTGTTATTTACGATGAATTCTGCCTGTTTTCGTTAATTGGTCGTAAATGACGTTAATTACGTTGGTGACCATCGTAAATAACTTACGATTGTCGTTTCCAGCCGTCGTAAATAAGGGCTGTCGCCCATGACCGTGCCACGTGGCGAGTTGGGCATCTAACTTACGACGGTTTAGATCCCTGACCGTCGTAAGTTATGTAGGTCAACTTACGACGGTTTGGACCTGGCCGAGGGTCGGGGGCGGCGGCGGCTCGCGGGCTCGGGGTCGATGCAGGCGTGAATGCCCGCGCCGACCCCGCGCCCACGGGTATATACCGCTTATTTACGATGGTCTAGGTTAGACCATCATAAACAAGCTTTTATTTACGATGGCTGAATCTGACCGTCATGTTATTTACGACGGCTAACCCTATAACTGACGTAAATAACAACGGCCGTCGTGAATTCGAGGGTTACTATATTGACCTGGATTACAGTACCGCTCCACCAGCGTGTCTACACCTCACCGCCGAATAAGATGATGCCCTTCCAAAAGCTTCCCGCTTGATCTTGTCGCGGCTTGTCCCAATCTAGTAGTAAGGATCCCAATCGGAGCTGTGCCTCGGGCTGGATTGACCACCCCTAAGGTGCACCTCCCCTAGCCCCATGGTCCTGCCGGATTGACCGCCTCTGGGAGCACGTCCTCCCGAGAGCAACGAATTGGATTTTCAATCTAAAGCTCTGAATAATATTCGAAATTCAGACAAGGAATCAAGCTGGAAGGATTTTTATTTCTCAGGAATATGTAGTATTTATAGCCTTTTACAGAGCAGATTGAATCCGAATGTAACTCCTTTAAACTAGCAATTCTATCCCTAGTACTCTATCTATTACTCCCTCCGTTCTGAATTAATTGACGTTTAGGACAGGATTTTTAGTTCAATTTGAACTAAAAATCCTGTCCTAAACGTCAATTAATTCAGAACGGAGGGAGTAGATATATTGTAAAATCCCCAAAAGTGGTAGCAAGAAAATTCAGCTCATGTACACTTATGAAAAATGAGGGGAATTAAAACTTTGAATTATAATAAGTGTGAGTTCAAAGTGAGGGTTTAGACTTCCCAAAACTTCCAAACATGGAGATCTAAATGCATAACTTGGATCTTCATAGTCCAAATATTCAACCTTTCAAATTTCAGCTCATTTGGAGGAGTTTTAATATTTGTTTGGGATTAAAAGGAGAAGCCCTCTAATCTGAATTTCAAATTCAGTTTCAAATTACAATTCCCTCAATTTGAAAATTTGGTTTCACAAATGTGTTCTCCACCTTTCAATAAGCAGCCATGCCAAAAATTGGAAACTTTGGAGCTGGTTTGCTATATTTTTGAGGCAATATAAAGTGGAGAATTCAAACTCCTTTTCAAATTCAAATGATCAAACCCCATTCGAATTCTACACCCGAATTCAAACTATTTGAATTCAGCAAATTCAAACTATGACTTGGGGTTGAAGTCAAGTCTTTAATGTTGAGTTGCTGGTGAGAAAATATCAGAAAAAGTTGATTAAACAAAGAGGGGAGGTGGGGCCCATTTGTCAGCCACCCACAAGAGCTACCGCCTTTGCTCCATTCGGTCGAACAGCAGGGGCGCGACAGCTCCCGTCTCCGACCCCCGCCCGAGGTGTGCCGCGCCACCTCCTGTTTCTGCCGCCTACTTGATCGTCCGCGCGTGCCACAGTCCCAGCACAACCCCCCTTGCTCTCTCGGTCGTTCACCGACGTGTTTTCCCTGTTCCCTGCTCAGTTCGCGTAGCCTCGGCCGCCGCTCGGTTGATCCGCGTCGCCGTCCGTCATCGACACCACTCCGACGTTGTCACGGCCGGTTGAGGTCGTAGGAAGGTGCGCAAGGCCCTCTAGTTTCTCTCTGACGACAGCCCCTGTCGTTCCTACGAGCTGGTCCCGAGAGCTGAGCCTAAGTTCATCGTTCCACTTTCCAGCTTGCCGCCAAGACACCGCACCATCGACCGGCCACCTCTGGCTCGTTCACGCTCGTCCAACCGGTGTTCTAGGTGCGTTGTCGACCCTTCTTGCTGTCCTCCCGATTTGGAGCTAGGTCATCGTCTAGGTTGGCCGGAATTCGAGGTTTGTCACCGGCGGTTCCTTGGAACCTAGTTGAAAGAAAACGGGAAATTCCAGGGCCATATTGGGTTGGGGCTCACAAGAGTCTAGGCATAGGTTCTCCAAGCCATGATGACCCTTCTCGAGCAAACGGCAAGCAAATCCATGCAGAGTCCGAAGAGTTCTTCGTGTTTTTCCTCACGGCGGGAAAGAACCACTTCGGTCGCACGGTGAAGTCATGTTTCCGGCCGTTTTCCGAGGGATCAGGGTAGTGTTCCGAGCTCCCCAGGTCACGGTGGTGCTGTAGGACCCAACCGCGGTCGGTTTCCGAGCTTGCCGGGCGAACACCACGTCGCCGGAGTCGCCCGAGTTACTGCCACCGTCGGGGAGGTATTTCCGGCCAGTTAGCGCCGCCACCAAGCTCACCAAAATGTTCCTCGTTGGGTTTTAGGCACAGGCGGCGAGGGTTGAGCCGTTTGAGGCACGGGACAGCCGTTCCGGCGAGGCACGGTCACTTCTCCGGCGAGGAGGCCGGCTGGGCGCGAGGTTGAAGAAGGTGGGGGCCTGCCCCACCTGTCAGTGGCACCAGGAAGGCGCCGCATCGGCTTGTGGCGCCGGATCTGGTGCGGCTGCGCAGGAATAACCCCGTAGCCCCCGGTGTTGCTAAAATCTGACTGGCCCGAATTAAAACAGTGGGCCCAGTTTCAATTATTTGAAGTTTCTATTAGAGAAATAATTCCAGGAATTAGCTGATATTTACAAGGCCATAACTTTGTGTAGAAAACTCCAAAAAGAGTGAGACCAATTTTGTTGGATTCCTCATGAGGAGTACTTCACAGAGAAACCAAATTTCGGCTATGAAAATGCCCAGGAATTTCTTTAGAATTGTTTTTATTAAATCTTTTAGGGATTTATTACAGGAGCAATTCTTTATGAAATATTCCCAAATTTGGGTAGCAAATCCTCTTCATAGATACTAATCTCCAGTAAAAATTTGGGCTTCATTGGAGGTCAATTGCTGGGTCAAATTACCTTCTCAAGTTCAGCCTTTATTTGAAAATTCAAATTTAAACAGCAGCTTTTTCAGAACTCCTGTCTAAGTTCAAAAATTCATCTCTCTCTGATGGTAGCTCCAAAAATGGTGAAACAAATTTTGTTAGAACCATGGAGACTTACCCCAATCAGATATTCCACCATTAGCTATGTCAAAGCTCCTGAATTGGGCTCAAAATTCAGAGAAGCATTGTACTTGTAGGAATTTTAAAGACTACATTATGCAATGACATGTCTCCAAATTTGGCTCAAGTCATCCTTAGAGAGTCTAGTATCCACTGTAAAAATCCCAAAGCCAATTAAGGATTTTAAATAGCAGTAGCTATGAGTAGAAGTCCAATTCTTATAAATCCTTAATACTTATACATGTATTTTATTACATTTCATAATAGTGACCGAAGTTGAGGATACGCCGGAGCCCTTGGACGTCCTCCCACCAGAAGCTGACTTTCCGTTTAACTCGCAACCAGGCAAGCCCCGGTTTGCACTTAAGTACCTTTTATAAAGTTTTTCCTTTGTACCATTTATGTCTAGGTTGAATGTTTGCATTAGAGTTAGGGTGATTGAAACCCCACATGCATAGCCTCTTTAAATCCTATAAAGGGTTGGGTAGTTTACAAACCGACGAGTAGAGAATGCCATGCTAATGTATAGGATCTCGGTAGAAGTCGAGTGGTTGGAAGCTACTCGCGAGATAGTACTTATCACACGGGAAGAAAAGAGGTAGATAATGGCTTGAGTTATGAAAATGAGACCCAGCAGGGGGGATAGGAAGCAGTGAGCAGAGGTCTCACGTGTGTAGCCCTGTTGGTGTCGGTTGAGGACCGTCCGTGTGCGGCCCTGCTGGACAAGTATCGAACAGTACCGGATGCATACTGGCATATGGGAACCAGGAAACCGATGTAATTGGTTAACCTGGGTGTCGAGGCTTACCCAACCGTAAATAGGAGTGGGTTGAGGGTAGCAAGGTGTAAATCTGCCGGTGGGCACAGTCACGCTCCACGCGGGGACCTCCTACCCGTTACGGATGGACCGGTTCGGCATTTGGGTTGCCTTTGAAAGGTTGTTGCATACAACAGAGTAGGAAGGGGTGTGGAATCACACTTCTGAAAGTGGGTGTATGTGACGTGTTATCCGGGTGTGTCTTGATTGCAATCACCGTCCCTCGCGGTTATTTGAGTACCCGCTTGTTCACTGCGCTGTGACGTAGTAAGAAATGAAATAAGCCAACTGAAAATGCTGTATTGATCTTAATGTCTTGAATACCTTGATTGCTCTAGATATAGAGCTAATTAAGTTTATATTCCACTTTGGGCATCATCACATCGGAGGAAAGCGTTTCTTGTTTGATTGTGGACTTCCGATGTGAGGGCTGCCTAAGGCTCATTAAACTGCTGCTATAAAACTGAAAGTAAGGATCAACTTATAGGCGTGTCTTTATTGCAAAGTCCTTTCCTATCTTACATACCCTTGCACGTAGAGTTCCATGCCTAGGGTTGACGGTTAAGACTTGCTGAGCCTTCGTGCTCACGGTTGCACTATTGAGCTGTGTGCAGGTGAGAGTCATGAGGAAGGTTCTGAGGACGAGGCGATGCCCCCGTCGGGGTACACGGCCGAGCTGGAGCCCTGCACGCCGCCGTGATCTCCGGTTCCATGCTGCTAGTGTGTAGCGTCCCCGGGCTGGACGGCTGCACTTTTGCATAGCTAGGATGAGAGGCTGTATATGTATATTACTTCCGCTGTATAGTTATATTTTGTAAAAAGACTTCCGCTGTTTTACATCAAATAAAAGTTTGTATGTTATCCTTTATTCTTTTCGTGTGTGTTGTTGGGTGCCGCATCGTACGGCACCACCCTATGCGATCCTGGAGTGGGTGAACCACGGGATGGTCCCCACAGGCGTGGTATCAGAGCCGCATTGGGAATAGCACGCTCGAAAAGAGCTTATTTTGAAAACTTAGAAGTAGTCGAGTGAGGATTAGTCATTAAGCCCATATAAGGTCTATGATAGTACTAGTTATGATGGTGTAAAAGCTAACATATGTGTTATACATTCTGTAACGATGCTCCGACGTCAGGTAAGAGGTAAGGTACGCCACCGTAGGCGGATCAATTACGGTAACTCGCCATACGAGTAATAGTATGGAATGATATACCGTGGCTTGGCACGGTAGTTAATATGAGTCTCTGGACCTCTCTATGGTCCTGAGAGCATATGAAAACGCTGATCTCCAGCGTGCTTTAGGCAAAAGTGAGAATACCCCATCGTGTGGTAAGCAACACGATAGTATGCAACTCTTGAACGTTCAATGTTCAAAGGGCCATACACAGCGCTCGCCATCGGCGTGCCTCAACGGTCATGAGGCAGTAGGTGGTATCCGTTGGGTTGATAAAATTCCCAACCATGATGACCCGTTCGCGCTCTACTCGGGTTCCCCGTCGTGTGGTGTGAAAACACGACCATGTACCTTGAGACGTGGCTTGACTCAAGGACGATCCGTATGGCAATGATACGGACCGTATGTTTTTAATATGATATGGAACTGCCTGTAATGTTAAAAACCTTTGTGTGCACCATTATTGTGTGTTCTTCTGCAGGTACATTAACCACGTTAGTGTATGACGTGTAGAAACCGTTTGTGAGTGACGACTTTAAGTTCCACCATTTGACACATATATGCCGGAATACCGGTTTAGGATTTTTCTTTGGTGAGGAAACGTAGTACCGACTGCATAAAAGTTTATTTTCAAAGAAAAGAGTCAAAATGAAGTTTAGGAATCCATTTAGGGATTAGTAAACTCCTATATTGAACTAAGAGTCAATTGGGAGTATAGATTCAATCTCAAAAGCTTAGGAACAACCTCCCCTGTTTTTGGCAGAAGTTTTTCTGAACTTGAACAGGGCATAACTTAATATTGGTTGAACCAATGGAGGTGTGGGATACCATTCTGGAAAGGTTTTGAAGTCCTCTACAATTTTTCTGTGGAGTTCCAGAACAAAATCCCCCTCCAATGGAATGAAAACCTCAGATGTATAGGTACTGTCCAGAAACAGGGCAGACCAAATGCTCTCGGGAATTTTCCGTATTTCGACCAAAACACTTAGTTTCACCGTTCGACGTCCAGTGTCTGTTGTAAAACAGCGAGTGGGAGTCGAAGGGTTTATGCATTTGACACATCACTTCGAGTTAGTACATGTTTGGGTCCAATACAATAGCGAGGAATTACGCATGCTAACGCACTCACACATCCCGTGGTGACCCCGATGGTCGAAATGAACTTTTAACCCATAAAGTTCAATACTTTGGAACTCGATCAGGGGACATGGTCCAGGGATGTATATGTTGCATAAAGTTTATACTTTATCCATATGTGTGCTTGTTATGCGCATTATCTATGCCATTCTCGTATTACTATTGTATAGACTGGATGAGCTAAACCCACATGTGCTGATCGTTTGAATGGTATGAATGCAGAATGGTGCGGACACGTTCAACGCAAGAGGAGGGAGGTCCGAGTCAAGTTCGTGGTGATGAGTCTCCACCTCCGGAGCAAACCACGACGCAGCAGCAACCACCTCCTCCACCGCCAGAACTTCCAAGGAATCTTGCGGAGGTTCTCGCCGCAGTGCTCGGCTCGCGCGACGAGCAAACCGAGCTGCTGCGGATGTTGGTGCAGCAGAATGCGTCCCATCAGGGAGGACGCCAAGACAATGGGCAACGCCAGCCCCAACAAAGTTCGTATTCAGAATTCATGGCGACCCATCCACCGGTCTTCACGGAGGCCGAAGAACCTTTGGAGGCGGACAGCTTTATCCGCACTCTGGAGGCAAAGTTCGGGCTGCTACGATGCACCGAACATCAGAAGGTGCTGTACGCAGCGCAACAGCTTCAAGGAGAAGCCGGTACCTGGTGGGCGAACTACACCGCCTCCTTACCGGCTGGCCATGCCGTCACATGGACGGAGTTCCGGGAGGCGTTCCGCGCCTATCACATACCTCCCGGTGTGATGGAAATGAAGCTCCAGGAGTTCCTAGCACTACGACAAGGCGAGAGGAGTGCTCATGAGTACTCCAGGTTATTTAACCGGCTGGCGCAGTATGCGCCAGGATTTATGGGGACGGAAGACAACAAGCGCAATGCTTTCTTCCGGGGCCTGAACTCCAAGATGAAGGTCCATCTCGCCCAGAGCAATCGCGGCACATTCAACGATCTAGTTAATGCCGCGATTCTACAAGAAAATGCTCAGCGCGAGCGTGGTTCTGACAAGAGGAAACGCAGCGCGCTGACGAGCAGCAGTGGTGGGACGCCACAGAAATACCGCGTGGTGTATCGATCACCATCCGGTCAGAGATGGCTGCCACCGGCGCGACCGCCTCAGTTTTCGCGGTCGACAATATAATGCGCCGGGCTTCCGACCGATGTATCCACCACAGCAACAGCAGCAGCAAAGGATGGTCCCGTGTGCGCCTCAGTTTCAACAGCGTGCACCGGGATTCCGTTCTCAAGTTGGCGGGACCCCGACACCTTACACGTGTTACACGTGTGGCCGTGTCGGGCACATTTCAAGAGACTGCCCCGAGCTGCGACAGGGCAGGGGTCCAGCACCATATCAGGGCGCTAATCAGCCCCGCAATCAGCCCAAGAAACCTACACCAAAACCCGGCAACGTCCATCATTTAGCTATTGAAGACGTGCCGGAAGGCGAACCCGTCCTCGCGGGTACGTTCTTCTATTTAGATCATCCCGTAGTCATACTTTTTGACTCCGGTGCCACCCATAATTTCATAAGTCAGTCTTATGTTATTAAATATCAACTGCCTATCATTCCCACAAATAATTCATATTTGATATGTTCTTCGGGTGGGAAAATAACAGCTGATAGAATGGTCTATAGAGCACCATTACAGTTGGGTGGGAATCTATATCCGACTTCTCTAATCATATTAGAGAGTCAAAAACTTGATGTCATTTTAGGAATGTCATGGCTACATCGCCATGGTGCTGTTCTTGACATCATTCCACGTGTGGTTCGTTTAAATTCTCCACTTCATGAACCACATGTTCTTATTCTTGACCATTCGGTTCAAGAAACCACAGCCACATATAACACGGAAGCCATGAAACTTGAGGATATTCGAGTGGTCCGTGAATACCCGGATGTCTTTCCGGATGATCTTCCGGGCATGCCACCCGAAAGAGATGTCGAGTTCAAGATTGAACTCGTACCTGGGACGACGCCGATATCACGGAGACCATACGAGATGGCTCCCAACGAGCTGGCTGAACTGAAGGAGCAGCTCAACGATTTGATGAAGAAGGGTTTCATTCGACCGAGTTCCTCACCATGGGGATGCTCGGCGCTGTTTGTGAAGAAGAAGGATGAAACCTTGAGGTTGTGTGTGGACTACCGACCTCTCAACGCCGTCACCATCAAGAATAAATATCCACTACCCCGCATCGATATTCTCTTCGATCAACTTGTGGGTGCGCGTGTATTTTCCAAGATGGATCTTCGCTCCGGATATCATCAAATCAAGATCCGAGTGGAGGATATCCCAAAGACGGCCTTCTCGACGAGATATGGGTTGTATGAATACCTCGTCATGTCCTTTGGTCTCACCAACGCCCCGGCACACTTCATGTATCTCATGAACTCAGTGTTCATGCCGGAGTTGGACAAGTTTGTGGTGGTGTTCATAGACGACATCTTGGTTTACTCCAAGACTGAAGAAGAACACGCCAAACACTTGCATATCGTGCTTCAACGATTAAGAGACCATAAGCTTTATGCCAAGTTCAGCAAGTGCGAGTTTTGGATCATCCAAGTGCCATTCCTTGGTCATATCATTTCTGCAGAAGGCATTGCAGTTGATCCAAGCAAAATCCAACAGGTGCTGAAATGGAAATCCCCCACATCAGTCCATGAAGTCAGGAGTTTCCTCGGGTTAGCAGGATATTATCGGAGATTCATACCAAATTTCTCCAAGCTTGCTAAGCCGATAACTGAACTGTTGAAGAAGGGGATCAAATATGTTTGGAGCTCAGCTTGTGAAGAAGCTTTCCAAGCATTAGTGAGCCATCTTATAACAGCCCCGGTGTTAGCTCAACCGGATACGACCAAGCCCTTTGACGTATATTGTGATGTGTCTGGCATCGGGCTTGTCTGTGTATTGATGCAAGGAGGAAGAGTGGTCGCCTATGGCTCACGTCAACTTCGTAACCACGAGCAGCACTATCCGACTCATGATCTTGAGCTCGCAGCTGTGGTGTTGGCCTTGAAGATGTGGAGGCACTACTTACATGGAAACTTAGTGCACCTCTACACCGACCACAAAAGTCTGAAATATATATTCACTCAAAAGGAGTTGAATATGCGGCAACGGAGATGGCTAGAACTGATCAAAGACTATGAGATCGAGATTCACTACCATCCCGGGAAGGCAAACGTGGTTGTCGATGCCTTAAGCCGCAAATCCCATGTCAACAGTCTGTCCATCACCCCACTTGAAGAGGGGGAGCCGAGTCTGTACTTGGTTCCATATGGGGCGTTATATAATCTTGCTCTCATCCCAACCATAAGAGAGGAGATTATGAAAGCCCAGAAGAAGGACATGGGAATGTCGCACATTCGGAGAAGGATGGAGAATGGCGAAATGAAATGCTTCCGAAGAGATGAACACGACACTCCATGGTTTAAAGACGGTATAGTGGTACCCCGTGACATGAAGCTTCGGAAGAAAATCTTGGACGAGGCTCATTTGTCCAAGTATTCTATTCATCCGGGCAGCAACAAGATGTACCAGGATCTGAAAACCAGGTTTTGGTGGACAAGGATGAAGAGAGAAATCGCAAAATACGTATCCAAATGTGATACGTGTCGGCGTGTGAAGGCCGACCATATGCGTAAAGCTGGAGAGCTGCAGCCGTTGAACATTCCGGCGTGGAAGTGGGAGGATATCAGCATGGACTTCATAGTCGGATTACCTCTCACGTCTCACAAACATGACTCGATTTGGGTGATAGTCGATCGACTAACCAAGTCGGCTCATTTCATTCCCGTACATACAAAGTACGTGGCCAAGCAATATGCGGAGCTGTACATTGCCAAGATCTTATGTTTGCACGGTGTTCCCCGCTCCATCATTTCAGATCGCGGTGCGCTGTTCGTCTCTCGGTTTTGGGAACAGCTGCACGCATCATTGGGGACCAAACTGATCCGAAGCTCCGCGTATCACCCACAGACAGATGGTCAAACTGAACGGGTGAACCAAGTGCTTGAAGACATGCTACGCGCTTGTGCCATCCACCACGGCAAGAATTGGGACGATCATTTGCCGTTGGCGGAGTTCTCTTACAACAATGGCTATCAAGCTAGCATCAAGATGGCGCCGTATGAAGCTCTCTACGGCCGGAAATGTCGCACACCTCTCAACTGGTGCGAGTCTGGCGAGCGAGTCATCTACGGCATTGAACTTGTGAATGAAGCTGAAGAACGAGTGCGAGTAATACAAGCCAATCTCAAGGCTGCTCAATCTCGTCAGAAGAGCTATGCGGATAAGAGACGCCACCCTCTCCACTTCGACATCGGGGACCATGTCTATGTCTGTGTGTCTCCGATGAAGGGAATTCACCGTTTCGGAGTGAAGGGTAAACTTGCGCCGCGGTTCATTGGTCCGTTCACCGTCATTGAAAGATGCGGACCCGTGGCCTATCGCCTGGAGTTACCAGCGTCGCTCGCAGGCATTCACAACATCTCCCACATCTCTCAGCTGAGGAAGTGCCTCAAACCCTCGTCTGAAATCCGCACTGAAGACATAGATGTTCTTCAACCGGAACTCACGTACACGGAGTATCCAATCCGGATTATCGATGAAAAGACTAGTGCCACAAGAAACCGGACCTTATGGTTCTACAAGGTCTTGTGGAGTAACCATACCGCTGATGAGGCGACATGGGAAAGCGAGGATTATCTACGAACATATTATCCGGACTTGCTATCATCCTATACCCGGTAAAGTTTTCCCCACTTTTCTTTTCCTTTGGAATCTCGGGACGAGATTCTTTTTAAGGGGGGAGGGATGTAAAATCCCCAAAAGTGGTAGCAAGAAAATTCAGCTCATGTACACTTATGAAAAATGAGGGGAATTAAAACTTTGAATTATAATAAGTGTGAGTTCAAAGTGAAGGTTTAGACTTCCCAAAACTTCCAAACATGGAGATATAAATGCATAACTTGGATCTTCATAGTCCAAATATTCAACCTTTCAAATTTCAGCTCATTTGGAGGAGTTTTAATATTTGTTTGGGATTAAAAGGAGAAGCCCTCTAATCTGAATTTCAAATTCAGTTTCAAATTCCAATTCCCTCAATTTGAAAATTTGGTTTCACAAATGTGTTCTCCACCTTTTAATAAGCAGCCATGCCAAAAATTGGAAACTTTGGAGCTGGTTTGCTATATTTTTGAGGCAATATAAAGTGGAGAATTCAAACTCCTTTTCAAATTCAAATGATCAAACCCCATTCGAATTCTACACCCGAATTCAAACTATTTGAATTCAGCAAATTCAAACTATGACTTGGGGTTGAAGTCAAGTCTTTAATGTTGAGTTGCTGGTGGGAAAATATCAGAAAAAGTTGATTAAACAAAGAGGGGAGGTGGGGCCCATTTGTCAGCCACCCACAGGAGCTACCGCCTTTGCTCCATTCGGTCGAACAGCAGGGGCGCGACAGCTCCCGTCTCCGACACCCGCCCGAGGTGTGCCGCGCCACCTCCTGTTTCTGCCGCCTACTTGATTGTCCGCGCGTGCCACAGTCCCAGCACAACCCCCCTTGCTCTCTCGGCCGTTCACCGACGTGTTTTCCCTGTTCCCTGCTCAGTTCGCGTAGCCTCGGCCGCCGCTCGGTTGATCCGCGTCGCCGTCTGTCATCGACACCACTCCGACGTTGTCACGGCCGGTTGAGGTCGTAGGAAGGTGTGCAAGGCCCTCTAGTTTCTCTCTGACGACAGCCCCTGTCGTTCCTACGAGCTGGTCCCGAGAGCTGAGCCTAAGTTCATCGTTCCACTTTCCAGCTTGCCGCCAAGACGCCACACCGTCGACCGGCCACCTCTGGCTCGTTCACGCTCGTCCAACCGGTGTTCTAGGTGCGTTGTCGACCCTTCTTGCTGTCCTCCCGGTTTGGAGCTAGGTCATCGTCTAGGTTGGCCGGAATTCGAGGTTTGTCACCGGCAGTTCCTCGGAACCTAGTTGAAAGAAAACGGGAAATTCCAGGGCCATATTGGGTTGGGGCTCACAAGAGTCTAGGCATAGGTTCTCCAAGCCATGACGACCCTTCTCGAGCAAACGGCAAGCAAATCCATGCAGAGTCCGAAGAGTTCTTCGTGTTTTTCCTCACGGCGGGGAAGAACCACTTCGGTCGCACGGTGAAGTCATGTTTCCAGCCGTTTTCCGAGGGATCAGGGTAGTGTTCTGAGCTCCCCAGGTCACGGTGGTGCTGTAGGACCCAACCGCGGTCGGTTTCCGAGCTTGCCGGGCGAACACCACGTCGCCAGAGTCGCCCGAGTTACTGCCACCATCGGGGAGGTATTTCCGGCCAGTTAGCGCCGCCACCGAGCTCACCAAAATGTTCCTCGTCGGGTTTTAGGCACAGGCGGCGAGGGTTGAGCCGTTTGAGGCACGGGACAGCCGTTCCGGCGAGGCACGGTCACTTCTCCGGCGAGGAGGCCGGCCGGGCGCGAGGTTGAAGAAGGTGGGGGCCTGCCCCACCTGTCAGTGGCACCAGGAAGGCGCCGGATCGGCTTGTGGCGCCGGATCTGGTGCGGCTGCGCGGGAATAACCCCGTAGCCCCCGGTGTTGGTAAAATCTGACTGGCCCGAATTAAAACAGTGGGCCCAGTTTCAATTATTTGAAGTTTCTATTAGAGAAATAATTCCAGGAATTAGCTGATCTTTACAAGGCCATAACTTTGTGTAGAAAACTCCAAAAAGAGTGAGACCAATTTTTTTGGATTCCTCATGAGGAGTACTTCACAGAGAAACCAAATTTCGGCTATGAAAATGCCCAGGAATTTCTTTAGAATTGTTTTTAGTAAATCTTTTAGGGATTTATTACAGGAGCAATTCTTTATGAAATATTCCCAAATTTGGGTAGCAAATCCTCTTCATAGATACTAATCTCCAGTAAAAATTTGGGCTTCATTGGAGGTCAATTGCTGGGTCAAATTACCTTCTCAAGTTCAGCCTTTATTTGAAAATTCAAATTTAAACAGCAGCTTTTTCAGAACTCCTGTCTAAGTTCAAAAATTCATCTCTCTCTGATGGTAGCTCCAAAAATGGTGAAACAAATTTTGTTAGAACCATGGAGACTTACCCCAATCAGATCTTCCACCATTAGCTATGTCAAAGCTCCTGAATTGGGCTCAAAATTCAGAGAAGCATTGTACTTGTAGGAATTTTAAAGACTACATTATGCAATGACATGTCTCCAAATTTGGCTCAAGTCATCCTTAGAGAGTCTAGTATCCACTGTAAAAATCCCAAAGCCAATTAAGGATTTTAAATAGCAGTAGCTATGAGTAGAAGTCCAATTCTTATAAATCCTTAATACTTATACATGTATTTTTATTACATTTCATAATAGTGACCGAAGTTGAGGATACGCCGGAGCCCTTGGACGTCCTCCCACCAGAAGCTGACTTTCCGTTTAACTCGCAACCAGGCAAGCCCTGGTTTGCACTTAAGTACCTTTTATAAAGTTTTTCCTTTGTACCATTTATTTCTAGGTTGAATGTTTGCATTAGAGTTAGGGTGATTGAAACCCCACATGCATAGCATCTTTAAATCCTATAAAGGGTTGGGTAGTTTACAAACCGACGAGTAGAGAATGCCATGCTAATGTATAGGATCTCGGTAGAAGTCGAGTGGTTGGAAGCTACTCGCGAGATAGTACTTATCACACGGGAAGAAAAGAGGTAGATAATGGCTTGAGTTATGAAAATGAGACCCAGCAGGGGGGATAGGAAGCAGTGAGCAGAGGTCTCACGTGCGTAGCCCTGTTGGTGTCGGTTGAGGACCGTCCGTGTGCGGCCCTGCTGGACAAGTATCGAACAGTACCGCATGCATACTGGCATATGGGAACCAGGAAATCGATGTAATTGGTTAACCTGGGTGTCGAGGCTTACCCAACCGTAAATAGGAGTGGGTTGAGGGTAGAAAGGTGTAAATCTGCCGGTGGGCACAGTCACGCTCCACGCGGGGACCTCCTACCCTTTACGGATGGACCGGTTCGGCATTTGGGTTGCCTTTGAAAGGTTGTTGCATACAACAGAGTAGGAAGGGGTGTGGAATCACACTTCTAAAAGTGGGTGTATGTGACGTGTTATCCGGGTGTGTCTTGATTGCAATCACCGTCCCTCGCGGTTATTTGAGTACCCGCTTGTTCACTGCGCTGTGACGTAGTAAGAAATGAAATAAGCCAACTGAAAATGCTGTATTGATCTTAATGTCTTGAATACCTTGATTGCTGTAGATATAGAGCTAATTAAGTTTATATTCCACTTTGGGCATCATCACATCGGAGGAAAGCGTTTCTTGTTTGATTGTGGACTTCCGATGTGAGGGCTGCCTAAGGCTCATTAAACTGCTGCTATAAAACTGAAAGTAAGGATCAACTTATAGGCGTGTCTTTATTGCAAAGTCCTTTCCTATCTTACATACCCTTGCACGCAGAGTTTCATGCCTAGGGTTGACGGTTAAGACTTGCTGAGCCTTCGTGCTCACGGTTGCACTATTGAGCTGTGTGCAGGTGAGAGTCATGAGGAAGGTTCTGAGGACGAGGTGATGCCCCCGTCGGGGTACACGGCCGAGCTGGAGCCCTGCACGCCGCCGTGATCTCCGGTTCCATGCTGCTAGTGTGTAGCGTCCCCGGGCTGGACGGCTGCACTTTTGCATAGCTAGGATGAGAGGCTGTATATGTATATTACTTCTGCTGTATAGTTATATTTTGTAAAAAGACTTCCGCTGTTTTACATCAAATAAAAGTTTGTATGTTGTCCTTTATTCTTTTCGTGTGTGTTGTTGGGTGCCGCATCGTACGGCACCACCCTATGCGATCCTGGAGTGGGTGAACCACGGGATGGTCCCCACATATATAAACCAACTCTATATGTTAGACTTAACAAACTTAAACTGATCTGATCTAATAAACATATCAGATTAACCGATCAAAACTAGTCTGTTCTCCCCCTCCCCTCATGCTCGCACACCTCCTGGGTCCAGACAGAGTTGGTGGGGGTGGGTGCAACTGAGTTGATGCAGGGAAAAACATCATGCTGTACACTATAAACTAACTAAAAGAATAAGACTAATTCTCACAAGAAGTAATAGCAAGTTGGTTATATTTTCAAAGCAATTCAAAGAAATACTTGCAGCACTACCTGGCTATGTTTCTCACTCTTGGTTTTGTTGCCCCCAAAAATGGATGCTACATACTATTGTGACATATATACAAAACACTTTTATTATCAATATAGTTGCTATGCACTATGAGTATATTTAGGTAAAAATATTTAGCATAGATTAGTAGAAAGAATTTTAATGCAATATAGGGGTAAAATTTCCAATCTAGTTTGTCGAAGTGTTTTCCGGCGACACTTCCCCCGGTCTGCTCGGAACCAGCCCGCTGAGGTTCTTTTTTTTCGGAGGGGCTAGTGGTTATCGAAGGTCGGATCACAATGGTGAGGAAGGACACGAGGATTTACGTGGTTTGGGCCGCCAGAGCGTAATACCCTACATCCACGGGAGTGCTTGTTGTATAGCTTGAGTGTGAGAGAGAGTGAGTTGGCTGGGTTGCGAACAGAGTGCGAACCCGTTGCCCGAAGGCTGCCCTGGTCCTTTTATTGTCCAAGGCCGGGGCAGTTACATGGTCGCCCGGTGCGCGACAGGTGGCCCCGCGCCTATCTGTTCCCTATACATGAGCTAGGCATTTGCAGCTATATGCATTGTCACTGTCGATGGATTAAGGCGCGCCGCCTGTCTCGCCGGGGGCCTTTGACCGGGTAGCAGGTGACGATGAAGTAGTTGTCTTGTTGTCGCGTCTCCTCGCTCTGCTGGACGGCTTAGTGCCTCTAGACGGCACTGCTGCGCCATCTCGCCTCTTTGTCCTGTCTCATCACCGTAATGGTGAGCAGCAGAGGACGGGGGCATGCGCCGCGAGCGATGCTTCTGGGGAAGGCGCGAACCTTGAATGCACGGTCTAACAGCATACCCTCCTCTTTACTCCTTGGCATATGCCCGTTGCTTGTCGGCGTGGCGTCCGAGTGGCTGGCCCCCTGGACGCACGTCTCCACCGGAGCTATCTTGCGGAGTAGCGAAGGGTCCCGAGTCGTTGGACACGTGGCAGCACCGGAGCCCTCCCATGCTGAAGGTCGGGCTCGGAGCCGTAGGACACGTGGCACCTCCGGAGCTCTCTCCGGCAGGGGGTGTGGCTTGGAGGTTCCGACACGTGGCAGCGTCGGAGCCCTTCCTGGCGGAAGATTGGGCCTGTCACCACTGGACACGTGATGGATCCGGAGCCACCCTCGGTCGGTAGTCAAGCACAGAGTCTGAAGACACGTGGCAATCTCGGAGCCCTCATTAGCAAGTTGTCGGGCCCGAGACCTAGGGCACGAGCCTTCTCATGAGTGCTCCCTAGCTGGCAGTTGGGCCCAGCCTGCAGGATGGGTCCCTGTCTTATTCTGCTCATACACGTGGGGGTACCTGGTCTTAAGGGTATCGACAGCGGCCCCCGGGCCCATATGCACAGAGACGAAGTCAGTTGCAGATGGGGCCTCCGTCAAAATCCCGTGTGGTGGTTTTGAACCTGCGATTTGCTTCAGCCGAAGAGACCCCTCTGCTGTAACAAACAGGTGCTTCTTCATTGTTGGAGGGTTGTGGGGGGCACACGTTGCGTGCAAATGCCGCATTACTTGTGACGGTTCCCAACACAATCCCTGCTCTTCATCTTATCGGGCTTTATTGGGGAACTGCTTTTGCTTATCGTAACCGCGGTGCCTTTTGCCCACATTGTCTGCCGCGTGGACCTTGGCGCCTTTGCTCTTGGGGGTACAGCCGATGTAGGCGCGGTTCCATCGGGCACATCGCACTCGGCGGTTCCCGAAGGGTCCGGGGCAAATAAAGAGACCCTATGTTGCTTGTAGGGGTCTTCTCCTTCATTTGATCCCTTGCGTTTCCCCTTCCTTCTTTTTGCTCCCTGTCGCCTTGTCTCCTTGCTTTCTCTTCCTGCTCCAATGGTGTCGAACCTTCAAGAGTCTCGTCTCCAAAGTGCTGGCAACGTGAGGCACGTGAGGCGCCTGATCGGCTGGCAAGTGCCCCACTATGGTGGGAGGATTCGCTGCGGATCCCTCCCACTCGTAGGCCTTGAGCTAGGTGAGGTCATCAACTTTGTCGGGTACATACTGGCGGAGCTCGCATCCCCGCTTCTTCCTTCTTCCTGACCCTGCTGGAATTCTACGGGCTCCAGCTTCAGCACCTGACGACGCACTCCCTCGTGCTGGTGTTGATCTTCGTCCACCTTTGTGAGATGTTCGTGGGGGTGCGGCCGTTGGTGCGGCTGTTCCGTGCGTCCTCCGTCCTACAGTGGTCGGGGAGGGGCCCGAGCTTCCTCAGTGCCTACTACTTTCAGCACCGTACCAGGTCCGTGGCGACGTACATCTCTCCCTTCTCCCCCAACAAGTGGGAGAACTGGAGGGATGACTGGGACCTTGTGAAGACCGACGTCTACGACCGGCTGGAACTGCCGACCTTCCCTCCTTCGACTACATGAACCGAATGGGAGATGATGCCGAACCTTGAGAGCGCCTACTCCCCCGTGCTGGCGAGGATTAAGTTTCTGGTGGACCAGAGGTTGTCTTCGCTGATGGTGTTGGGCAACTTCCCGGCTCAGCACATCACTCCCCTCGAGAGTCGTTGCCGTGCGACCTGGATGTATGCCGGCGAGAACGACTCCACCCGCCTGGAGGGTGGTCCCGGGACCAACCTGAAGATGGAGCTCCTGGACGCCATGTTGGGGAAGCTATGTGCCAAAGTTGGAACCAGCCCCGTCCCCAACGATCTCATCATCCAACCGGCGTCGTGCTTGCCCATCTTCATGGACCAGGAGTTGAGATCACGGCTCCTGAAGACGATGCCGATGTTGGACGACATCGACATCGCTCCCGGGCAGGTTGGCGACGCTTCAAGGGGAATAACGATCCCTGGGGTGACTGGGGCAAGCGACGGGAGGACTGCTTCCTCCGCACCGGCTCTAGCTGCTCCGAGTACTACCACACCGGGCTCTGCGGCTCCGACTTCCTCCGCCCCATGCCTGGACAAGGGTAAGGGGAAGGCACCGGTGGCCCCCCGGCCTGGCTCCCTCGGAAAGAAGCGGAGGCTGACCCGCGCGGACGGGAGCTTCGTCTCGGCATTTGGCCCTGTGGCACCTGCGGTGTCCCCAAGCGTGCCCGAGCTTAAACTGGGGGGCTTGACCGGGTGCAGCGTGGTCGGTCTTGCATCCAAGCCCGTAGAGGGAGCTCCTAGAACTCCAGCACCTCCGCCGTTGACGAAGAGGACATCTGCAGACGGAGGTTCTAGTGGTTCCGGAGGCCCGGGCAAGCGTTCCCGAGCTGCTTCATGAAGCCCCGACAGCCCCATGTAGATCATCCGAGGCCAGCCTTTGCTGCTTTGGTCTACGCTCTAAGATTGTCTGCTGACCCCTATTCTTTACGCAGGGCTCCACCCGCAGGTGCTCCTAGGAGCGCTCCGGCGCCTATGGTGTCCAGTGACCCGTCGACGGCTCTTGGGACTGCTCTAGTACAGGGTGCGGACCCTCCAGTGCCGGCGACGACAATGCTGCCTGTATCTTCTGTAGGTGTCTCTCCGGTGGCTCCTGGTGTGGGGGACCCCAGCCAGGATCCTTCGCCAGCCCAGGCTCCGGGGCCTGGCTCCGGTCCGGTCGTGGCTGATGTGGCTCTGTCGGCTCATGGCGATGAGTCTTCCTCTACCGCCGATGAGAGCGCGTCGGTGCCGCGGCCTCTACCCGGAGGAGTAGCACTCCCCAGCCAGAAGCTCACATGCCTCCTTCCAAGGACCAAGCCAAAGCTTCCCTGGGTCCCTGCATCTTGGTGCCTACTACGGCGGCCATTGACATCCCGGAGGACGATGCCCAGGGGGCTCCAGCACTCATCGAGCGAGTTCCTTTGTCTGAGGTCATGGCCTCGGCTCAGGCAAGCCTCCGTCGATTTCAGCTGGTGCTGGACCAAGAGCAGGAAGCCATCCAGCAGGAGGAGGAGTGCCTCGTTGGTTGGGAAAGGATGCTCAGGCTTTGGAACCAGGAGACATAGAGGAGGTTGGAGATGAAGCAGGCTCGCCTGCGGAAGGAGCAGAAACTGACCAACCGGCAGCGGGACCTGGTTGATCAGTTGGACGAGCAGTCCAAGAAACTCTGGGCTGAAGCCAAGGAGGCCCACCAGGCAGCCAACAATCGCCTCGCAACCCTGGAGGAGCTACGGCTAGCGCTGGCTTGTCGTGAGATTGCCGTAGGCGAGCACGAGCGCGAGCTAGCGGAGAAAGAGGAGGAGGCTTCGTCGCGCTTGCAGCAGGAGCGGGCCGAACTGAAGTTCGGGCCGATGACTTGGATTGCCAGCAGGCCTCTCTGAATAAGGAGCGGGAGAGGCAGTAAGAGCGCCAGGACCTCCTGGCTGCAGAATTCGATGCCTCGTTCCGTGAGAAGGGATTGAAGCGTCGTGCCCGTGAGCTTGATGCCCGGGCGGCGACGTTGGCTGCTAAGGAGAGAAGGCTCTCTGAGAGCGATGTAGCAGCCCCGTCAACGGCACGACACGAGCTTCAGGAGCTTCGGGCCTCGCACACGTCGGTGGTCCAGCAAGTCTGGGACTTCCTAGGCCATGCTGAGTCAGCACTAGTGCCCTTCGGCTTCAGCCCAGTGCGCGTCGGTGAGCCTTCGCAGAAGATGAGCCAAGTGCTCCCTGTGCTTGACTCTACATGCTTAAAGATGGTAGCGTTGGAAGACGTTGTCGTCGACCAGCTGGAGGCAGAGGGAAAGGCCCTGGCTAAGGAGGTGGCAACATATGTGTTGACCTGCTTCCGAAGCTGGGACACCAGTGTTTCCCAGGAGCCGGTCGTCCAAGGCCCCGTCGCTGCAAGGGAGGCGGCAGCCCGGTCTACGGTCAAAGACTTAGGAGCCCTCATCACCGAGCGGTTTAGGCGTAGTGCGAACGAGTCCTAGGAGGGCCCCGGCCTTTGTATATTTCTTTTACCTTTTGTGTCTTGTCTTGTATTCCAGTGCTGATAAATGAAAGACTTTTTGTCTACCTCCCGTGCTTCAGCCACCCGGTGCAGGGTCCGGTAGGAAGGGACACCTTAGATTTCGCGAGGTCCCCTGGTCCTTGATGTCGCAAAGACTGGAGGTTTCCTCACTTGCCAAAGTGGTTGAAGCTTCCTTGTTGCTTGCTGTATATGTGTATCCTCGTCCTTTTTGCACGTTGCAAGGGTCCGGCCGTCTTGCTTGGCTTGACTAGTCGTGATGGCCCCCTGGCAGGTGTGCCCAAATGATTGGGGACACCTACCAAAAGACGCAAGACACTAGCTCCGGAGCCTTTGGGGACGCCAGCTTTTGGGGGGTCCGGAAGTGGCCCCTGGGAAAGCTGGGGCTCCATCCCTACGGACCAGAGCCCTGTGGTCTGCACAGACACTGTAAGGAAGGGGTAACCGTGCCGTGTAGTTGTACTTTCTTTGCTCGATGACCCTATTATGGCTTATGGTTTTCTGCTAAGCTACGGGACCTGGGCAATTTGGTGTAGTAGTGTCCGGACCCTGGTTACTATCCTTCCCAGGGTGGTGTGCCGTCTGGGCCCCCAGCACTTGGGTGTTGCGCTGAAGTGGCAGAGCGTGCATGCTTAGGGCACAACACCAAGCTTAGCGGGCCACACACCTTGAACCTCCCGTTGGCCAGGCACTCCGAAGAGGGGAGGCGTCCTGGCGCCACCGGACCCGAGCAGGAAGGTAGCCAAAGGAGGTCCGGAGGCAATATAGGTGCCTCAGGCGTTTCGCCTGTAGCTGGTCAACATAACTTTGGCCAAGAGCGAGACAGAGAAACGCAACTATGTACACATCGAGAGGCATTTAAAATTGTAGCTGTGCATCAGGGAGGGCAACTGTTTACGCAAGCTTGAAAGGAAAGCTGCAAAATTGTAGTTGTGCATCAGGGAGGGCAACTGTTTTCTTCATCATGGTGCTACATAGGAGGAGTCAGGCTGTACAACCAACTTCGGGATGACAAGGGTAGCTGGACCCCCCCAGAAGTTTGGTCGATTCGAGCACTGGTCCTAGGCACTATGGCCCTTTTACAGAAAAAGACTGTGCTACCCTAAGCTACGGGTATAACTTACGGAGGTGCTCAATGTTCCAAGGATTTGGAATTGGGTCGCCATCCTCCATGGCCAGGCGGAGGCATCCTGGTTGGCATACTTGTGTCACTCGGAAGGGACCTCCCCAGAGGGGAAGCTTGTTAGACCACTCCCAGGAAAGTATTCTCCGAAGCACCAGGTCGCCCACCTGCAGCTCTCTGCTCCACACGGACCGTTGGTGGTAGCGCCGAAGCGTCTAGCGGTATCTCACATTCTGGATTGCAGCCTGCCATCTGTGCTTATCGACGAGCTTGAGATCTTCACGCCGGATCTGGTCCTGCGTGGCTTCTTCCTATGCCTTGACACGAGGGGAGCCCAAGGTGGTCTCTGGTGGGAGAACGGCCTCGGCTCCATAGACTAGGAAGAAGGGAGTCTCCCCCGTGGCTCGGCTAGGTGATGTTTGGCTAGCCCATAGTGCGCATGGAAGCTCATCAATCTAGTTGGCACCAATCTTTTCCAGGCTAGCGTAAGTACGTGTCCTGAGGCCCCTGAGTATCTCAGCATTGGCTCTCTCGACCTGGTCGTTGCTCTCTGGGTGAGCAACGGAAGCATAGCAGACCTGGATGCATGTTCATTGGGAAGGATATTATCTTTCAAGTAGGCCCAGACCTCCGTGATCCATACATCGGGTCCTACTTGAGCTTCTGGATCTTGGGCGCCGGGTTGCACGGAGTCCCCGGCGATGCATACGATCCTTGGCTAGCGCCATGGTTGCAGGGCCGTCGGGACTGCTAGCTTCGAGGTGTTGGACTTGCCCCCTTCGCCTAGTGCGGCAGGCCAGGCTGTTGGACACAGCAGCTTCCTTTCAAACACGCCTTCAGTCACCGGAGCCCATGTAGAGGCTTTCGTTGAAAGGTCGTCTTCCACCACGTTATTGGCGCGGGGGATATGGCACAACTCCAAGGAATAAAACTCTTTATCCATCTTCTGCACATGGATAAGATAAGCAGCTAGTTGAGGATCATTACAGGAGCACTCACGCTTGACTTGCTTGATGACAAGTTGGGAGTCTCCTTTGACTAGCATCTGCCGCATGCCCAAGGAAAGGGTAGTACTCATCCCAAATATGAGGGCTTCATACTCCACCATGTTGTTCGTAGCCTTGAAGTCAAGGTGCACCATGTACTAGAACTGCTCTCCCGTTGGCGAGATGAGCAGGACCCCTACTCCGACACCTTGCTTGTGCGAGGAGCCATCGAAGTAGAGTGTCCAGTGGGGTCCGGTGAGCACCGGAGGTCTGGGCTCAAGGTCGCCATTGTCTTGACCCCCTGGGTGCCAAGGAGATGGGGTCCATTCCGCCACAAAGTCTACCAACACCCCGCTCTTGATGGCATGGCGCGGCAAGAAGTCGAGGTCGAACTCCACCAACTTAGCTACCCACTTTGCTATGCCCCCTGTCGCGTTGGGGCTGTGGAGAACAGTCTTCAGTGGGTAGGTCGTTTCCACCGAGACCTTGTGAGCTTGGAAGTGGTGACGGAGCTTTCTTGACGCGATTAGCACTGCGTAGAGCAGTTTGTGAACCTATGAATATCGTGTCTTGGCATCGTGGAGGACCTCGCTGATGTAGTAGACCGGTCGCTGGGTGTCCGGACCCTCTCGGAGGGGTCCGGAACATCTTCCTTCATTGGCAGGAGGTCTGCAGCTTCTTGGTCCGGACCAAAGGATGCTTCCTCCTCGCTGTGCCGCTGGCAGCGCGAAGGGCGGGAAGAACCTCCGACAGATTGGATGTTCACCATTGTGGGCTTCATGAACATCTTCAAGAACCAAAATCCCCCTTCCTGGCGCGACAAATGTCGAAGTGTTTTCCTGCGACACTTCCCCCAGTCTGCTCGGAAGCAGCCCGTGGAGGTTATTTTTTTCGGAGGGGCTAGTGGTTATCGAAGGTCGGAGCACAATGGCGAGGAAGGACATGAGGATTTACGTGGTTCGGCCGCCGGAGTGTCATACCCTACATCCACGGGAGTGCTTGTTGTATAGCTTGGTTGTGAGAGAGAGTGAGTTGGCTGGGTTGCGAACAGAGTGCGAACCCGTTGCCCGGAGGCTGCCTTGGCCTTTTATAATCCAAGCCCGGGGCAGTTACATGGTGACCCGGGGCTCGACAGGTGGCCCTGCGCCTATCTATGCCCTATACATGAGCTAGGCATTTACAGCTATATGCATTTTCACTGTCGATGGAGTTAGGCGCGTCGCCTGTCCCGTCGTGCTCCTCTGACCGGGTAGCAGGTGATGATGAAGTAGTCGTCTTGTCGCCACGTCTCCTTGCTCTGTTGGGCGGCTTAGTGCCTCTGGGCGGCACTACTGCGCTGTCTCGCCTCTTCGTCCTGTCTCATCACCATAATGATGAGCAGGCGGAGGACGGGGGTGTGCGCCATGAGCCATGCTTATGGGGAAGGCGCGGACCTTGAATGCACGGTCTGACAGCGTACCTTCCTCTTTACTCCTTTGCATCTGCCCGTTGCTTGTTGGCGCGGCGTCCGGGTGGCTGGCCCCCGGGATGCGCGTCTCCAGCGGAGCTATCTTGCGGAGTAGCGAGGGGTCCGGAGTCGTTGGACACGTGGTAGCACCAGAGCCCTCCCATGCTGGAGGTCGGGCCCGGAGCCGTAGGACACGTGGCACCTCCGGAGCTCTCTCTGGCAGGGGGTACGGCTCGGAGGTTCCGGGCACGTGGCAGCGCCTGAGCCCTTCCTGGCGGAAGATCGGGCCTAGCACCACTGGACACGTGATGGCTTCGGAGCCACCCTTGGCCGGTAGTGAGGCCCAGGGCCTGAAGACACGTGGCAGCCTCGGAGCCCTCCTTAACAGGTGGTCAGGCCCGAGGCCTAGCCCAGACGCCTTCTCATGAGTGCTTCCTAGCTCACGGTTAGGCCCAACCTGCAGGATGGGTCACTGTGTTCTTTTGCTCATACACGCGGGGTACCCAGTTCCGAGAGTACCGACATAGTTGTTATCAACCAAGGTTTAACATGTGGTTCTAGAAAAACAAAAAGAAAAAAGCAAAACCCCCTGAGTTATTTCCTTTAAATTAAATGCATGCTTGGGTACAAGCCTTTTAGGCCTTTCTATGTAAAAAAAAAGTTAGAACTACCTTCGGTTAGATATGTATAGCATGATTTTGTGTTTACAAGATATTATTTCATGACACATGCGATTTTCCTTGATAGGTTGGGTAATAATATGGGCGTATACAAGTGGGGGTGATCTCTGAAGATTATTAGAATGACTTTAGACTGTATAATACAATTACTAAACTTCAACTTTAAAATAGCAGTCTTCTTGGTAGTCATCTCTGTCCTGATCACCATCTTCATCATTGCGGTTTCTCCTCTCAGACCATAAATTTGCACTGCAGAAGTTTCTTGTGGGCTGAATTGCGCCTATGCTGGCCTCAGGTGGTTGACCTGTCACTAAGCAAGTGTGCTAAGTCTCTACATTGTTATCCTTCACTCTATACTCCCAGAGTAGGGGATGGACACTGGGTGGCCATCCTCACCAATGTGTCAGCACTCAGCAGATCCACCACCGCGCCTCCAGATGAACTGTGATGTCATACGTGAGGCCTTGTCTTGGTGCCATGGCAGGGGTGAGATGCGCACCTGCTCCAGCTTCCTCTGTTTTTGTCATGGTCAGCCTCAGCCACAGCCGCTTTGATATGCGCCGGGGCTTTGATGTGAAGGCCCATAGCTCAATCCCCATGCATGTATCGGTTCTCCTGCAGCTGCTAGCTTCAGAAAAGTGAATAAAAAGTGCATGATTTGTTTATCACTTAAACCGCAAACTCATCTGTCCTGAGGTGCATAGGCAAGTTTTCCAGACACGGCTTGATATGAAACTTTGTGTTTTTTTTCTGTGAACCTCCGAGTAAAAGCAGACGACTTGCCCTGGCTCCGTGTGTGGACGGTTTCTTCCAAGCCACACCAGCAGTGAACTCGACCTGAAGAAATCAATCCTTTGTTGTATTTCTGGCACTCCGTATCTGAACGGGCATGAAGGCTGAGCTCTTTTAGTAGACGCTCACTCTCCGCCATTGCTGGTCTAGTGGTTGTGTTTGGCGGATCTGGTGGTCGCCATCCAGGGCACTTGGAGGAGATGTGACCTAAATACCAACAACACCAGCACCGCGTGGGGCCTCACGCAACTAGCAATTTTGTGGTTTAAGGCGTCCGGGAGCGGAGTAGCCTCCCACTTGCCGTCCGTAGCGAGGAGCGGCATCGTCCACTCCATGGCTGCATCCGCTACCAGCCTTCCTAAGATGCTGTTGGAGGTCATGCCCACGAGCCATTGCGTCTTCTTTTTCTTTGGTGTACAATTCTCACAACTTTACCTTGCAATAGGGCCTCATGGGCCTTAAGTCACTATACAGGCTACAACTGCAAGGGAGTATGTTGTTTCACCTATGAATGAACACATGCATACAAACACTGCACCTACGAACACATTCTAGAGATCGAGATCGGCATATAATTGAAATTAACGAAGTCATCATAGACGTTCTGATAGTGACACCAATTACAATAACCAGTCGATCTAAATCCGGCCAGGAAAAATCTCAACCAGAACCTAATATCTATGTTTGAAACGTGCCATCCGGATAAGGGGATAAAGTGGAAAAGTTTTTTTCCTTCGGATCAGCTGGAATGAAACTAACAACTATATATCCATAGACTAACCAACCTTCTCTAGATGTCGGCCGTTGACCATGACACCGAGTGGTTTTTCGGTGTGCAGGAATCCTGGTCCAGGTTGCACACGGCACAGTACCCTTCTCGGGTTGAAAACTGTCGATAAAATATCTATATTATTTTTGTTTTCATATTTTTTAGCGGGACAAAAAGGAAAACAAAAAAGTTATGATTGGGATGTGAGATTGTCGGTTATTCGAAAACGAATAAGTCGGAACGAAAATATATTGGTAACAGTTAAAAAACGATAGTTCAAATCACGAAGAAGAGGAGAGTAAGCTCGATTGATTTAGTATGACTTAGGTATGAGAGAATTATCTGGCAATCCCATTGTAGCGAGCGTGTAACTGATACCATGTAGTAAGCTAGTAACTCCATTCAGTTTTGTTCTCAGCTTTGTAGAAAAGAGGATTGTCACTGCAGGATGCAATCTTAGTTGTAGAAATGTAGAAGATTCCCACAGGACAAGCTAGTACTTTAGTTCATCCAAACTTCATTTGTTTGGGCCATTTGTCTGTTTTTCATTCGTTAACTAAGTCAAAGATGTTGCATAAATTGGAGCAACCATCAATTATCTGGAAATGTTTTTGTTCATCATTTCTGCAGCGCTCTTACAAATCGCTAGCACCTAAGATGGAGTTATGTGCCATACTAAATTAGTACAAAAATAGTCCAACGAATAGAAAAACTGTGGATTGGAGAGAAGAATTAGAAAAGCAGCCTCTCTTTCTCGTGAATGATTTGTATGCACACTACAAAACTGATTATACACCATGGCTAATGAACTCGCCCTCTCCAACCTCCAGAGCGTCTCCTTCATTGCCTCCACCACGGTCCATGGCTCCCCAGATGAACAAAAATCAGAACAAGAGAAAAATCTCGCCGAGCACAGGAGTCAGACCAAGCACAAAGTTTGTCAAATCGATGGGGTTTGTATCCTTGGAAGACGAGGAGGACGGCCCGCAGGATACGTATTGGCTGGACTCCACGGTGGCGGCGGATTGCACGTGCATCGGCGAGTCGGACATCTACTTCTCACTCCACATGACAGTCTTCTGCGTCGGCACCGGCGCCGCGTAGACTGCAAGTAGGGATCGGGTTCGCTACCCGTTAGGCGGATGCGGCGCGCGCACAAGAGCGGGAGGCAGGAGCAGGGAGCGCAGCGGCGGCGAGCGAGAACTGGAGCGGCAAGAGGGACTAAGCGGGGAGCAGGTCTTGAGGGGCGACCGGCGACCGGCGAGCAAGGGGCCGAGCCGCCGAGGGCTGGTGATTTCTTATTAATTTAGGTAGGGTTTCATTTCGTGGGCCATCGAAATTTATTGTTGCTTTGTGGGTCTGTATGGTTATTGGTTGCGCCAAATATCGAACTGATAAAAATGGGACAAAAAACGGATATCCCGAATTAAAACGAGACCAAAAAACGATCGGGAAAGTCATTAAACTGTTTTTATCCTATTCCTGATTGGCTCACCTTTTCGTCCCGATTCTGAATAATTTCGAAAGTTCGAAAACGAAATGCTACAAATCGTTATACGGTATGGGATGGGACGGAATTTTCCGGTCACTTTTCATCCCTTCTCCCAGCCGGTATCCTCGGGAGTGGAGAAAAGCTGATCTGAAAAGGAGCAAGCAAGCAGAAGTGCACGAAAGGGCATCCGAAAACTGTTTCCTTTTGGCATAAAAAAAAGAAAATTGTTTCCTTTTCTCTACCAAAAACTCTGGCCCAAGCATGAGATGTCAAGATTTCTCTTTCCAACCCACTAGATCAGCAGCACTGCAATTTTTTTTATTTTTGGCACTGTTGTTAAAGAATTTAATATTAATAACATCCTCAAATTTTTTTTGACAAAACTAGCCACTCAATTGTCCACGTGGACATCCTGTCGTCCACGCCGTAGACGATTGGTCTACGTATGCAGCCCTGTCGTGCACAGCGTGGGCGACAAGGTCACGTGGACCATCATGTCGTCCACGGCGTGAACGACAAGCCACGAAGGCTTGATTGCTCTCTGCAGCAAATATTATAAGATTAGGTTTTTAGCATCCATTTAAAAATGCTTAGAGACATTTTTACAAAAATATTATAGAATTTAATGTAGTATATTGTGTTATGATTTTATGTAAATTGTTTAATTTGATTTTTATTTAATAGATTCTATGTTACGGAATTTTGAATTATGTAACATGATCACAAATTTTATTATTTCTTGTTATGTATGTAAATGTAACTAAATTTAGCAAATGACAACAGCACTTGATTTAAAACATTCGGATACATTACGAAGTTTATTAAATTGCAAATATAGATTCTCTGAGTGCTACAGGGATATTTTCCCTTGCGCAATGCATCCGGCCCGACATTCCTTGCACGACGTGCTCTCTCGCGTAAGCGCTCCCATTCATCCTCTCTCGCCTGGCGAGCAATGCGTTCTTCCTCCTGAGCCTCGCGACGATACTTTTTTCGTCGATTCTTTGAAGTTCTTCCTGACGTTTGCGCCGACGCTCCGCCTGTTCAGCCGCATCCTTCCTCTCCTGCTCAACCCACTTTTGAACTCCTTCTCGTAGTGGAACTTGTCCCAGGCAGCTCTGTGCATCACGCGTACGTACTCGACGTCTTCCGGTATTTGTTCGTTGTCGATGTACCGTGTGAACTCACAAAAGACCGGTGGAGACTGCATGATTAGTTATGTGTTGTTATGAATATTAGAGCTAAAATACGAATACGTGAAGTAAACATATTACCTGACGTCTACCATTCGGAAAAAATAGCGTGGTCCTATGCGGGGGGTCATATTCATAGTTGTTGCACATCCATAGTTTCAAACTGTAAGTGACTCCCAGCCTTAAATCTTTCCCGAACCGACAATCAGCGCCACATAGACACATTGGCGGTTGTAATCCCTCTGGAACGCGAAGTCTCTCTCTTTTTGATTTGGTGGTGAGTACGGTGAGTCCATGTCCGCGAGAGTTGGGTCTGTGAAGTGTGGTTATGGCGAATGTCTGGAGTGCTCTTAAATAGACAATCGAAGATAGATGATCCGTTCACGAGGTGGACGATTCGTCCAGTACGTGGACGAATAGTACATCAGTTGTATGACTCGTAGAACAGGTGGATGAGTCGTCCACTACGTGGACGACAGGTCCATCAGCGGTACGGCTAGTCTATTATTTGTATGACTCGTCCATCAGGTGCACGAGTCGTCCACCATGTGAACGAGCTGTCCAGTAGGTGGACGACTAGTCCATCACTTGTATTACTCGTCCATCAATTGTTCGACTCGTCTATTAGTTGTAGGACTCGTCTGTTAGGTGGAAAATAATAGTTACTCTCGTCCATCAACGGTTCATTTCACTACAGTGCAAAAATTATAGAACAATAATAGTTACTCTCGTCCATATTTATTAAAATTATTAGTAGAAGATCATACATTACAAGGATACATTGCGAGTATAAATGTTGCTCCACATTAGTGAAACCTAGTTCTAACGGTTATGGTTTGTCTTATGGTGAGGACATTCGCGATCCTTGTTGTCGCAGACGGGCCTAGCACCTATGAACTCGAATAGCTGTGACTCTATTTCCGCTAGTTCCCCAACCATCTCTCGGTTTTGATCTTGTAAATATTTAATGTAATCTTTAGTTGGCTTGATTGACGGTGGGTCAACCCAGACTGTGTATTCGTAGTTATCATCATCGAAGTAACTCTAGTTAAAAAGCAAAAAATGATAAAAAATGACAATATTTTACCAAAAAAATAATATGTATTTTGAACTTACTCCACCGTTAGGGCAATAAAAGAATCGACGACCGTTACCCTTCCTTCCATCCTTCATTTGCACAACACAATCAATGCCACAGCGGCATTTGGTACACTCTTCTTTCGTGCTATCATATGGATAAAGAGGATTGAACACACCAAAATCACTCTTGCTTAGAACTGGGAATCTTTCTACCGGTGGTTACCAATCAGGACCACCCACCAAGTAGTCAGGATGCACCGATCTAATGTTTTCCACCTCTGTCCTACCACGACCTCTGCTCGTCATTGTTTTAGTACTCTCTTCGCTCACTCTCGGTTTGTAATGGTGACTCTTCAAGGCGCTACGACTTTTATAGGGCTAATGTCGTCCACCCCGTGACGACTCATTTATTATATGGACGAGTCGTCCACGACGTGGACGACTCATTTATTATATGGAAGAGTCGTCCACGTCGTGGACGACTCGTTTATTATATGGACGAGTCGTCCACGTCATGGACTACTCGTCCAACTCGTGGACGATTTTGAATCGGTTATCAGGAATACTTTTTCATTTGTAGTTGGATATTTTGATATTAAAAGAGTTACTATTTATGACATAAAGTAATAGAGATATAAATTCATTATCATAAAAGATATGATACATAGAGTGAAACAAAAACCAAAACTAAATTACACAATAGATCAATGCCCAGCACGCTTTCCACGTGCACCCCTAACAGCCCTACGAGCCGCTTGTACGTGGTCCGCATCGTAAGTCAGTGGATCAGGGGGGTTCCTGGGCCTTGGAGGTGCTGGTGGGGTCGCGTCGTCCATCGGCTGCGTCGGCTCCGGAGCTCCTTGCGTCTGAGGAAGCGTATCCGCCATAGCATCGGCGACATACGCTTCCCAGTCGAAGGAGACTCCCAAATCTAGCTGCATCGCATCGGAGCCGTAAGATGGGTCCTAAAAACCTACAAAATATGTTATTTGTCAGATTATTGAATATCTATAGAGATTAATAATATAAATTAAAGTGACACGTACCACTGCACCAGTTGGATGTCCCAACAATGTCACCGGGACACGTAGGACGTACGTAGGACGTCGAAGGCACTGCATAGAAAATAATATTAATGACTACGTTGAACCTATTTGTATAAATTAGTAGTATATCTATGTCGTACCTGGAGGTGGAACAGTCATCGTCGGTGCGTAGAACGGCTGCTGTCTGGAGGTGTCTTGACGACAAGACTCCGTGCACGACAGGGATATGCTTGATGGCGTCGGCGATGTACTTATGCATTTTTTCCTTGCCGTTGTGTTCTCTTCTGCCGGAATGTGCAAGCCCTGATCCGCCCTTTGTACCATAGCCCTCGCATCGATCTCGGCACTCCTAAGCATCTGAACTGTAAACAAAAAAACAAATTATAATAAAACTTACGCAACTAAGAAAATAGTAATTGGAAACTTATTGCTAGTAAAGTGTTACGAACTCTGTGTCGAGGGTACATGTCTGTCATCGATGCGACGTGTGCCTCCGGCTCTGCTGGGACATACGAAACTCGCGTACGTATACGAGAGACGTACCAACGTAGGTACTCATCGTACGACGCCGCGTTGAACGGGTAGGCATCCGCGATTACGTCCTGAGGTGCCTCTGCCCACTGCTGTACCAAAGCCTCCATGCGAGGCCAGAAAATGGGCGTAGAGAAACCCTTCCGTGTGTGCCTGCGAGGAAAATATAACGTTTCTCAGCGATTAAAATCTATGTAAGTTAAATATAAATAAAAAAGTACTTACGTATGTGCAGTAGGCGGAACTGCAAGACCCCTAGGAACTGGGAAGACCTGTTGCCGCCTGAATTATCGCATAACTCTGTGAGGAGAGTACTCCTCCACGCAGATGTCGTACACGAGAGCCTTCTGTGTCCACCACACGTCCGCATCTCTCGTGCACAACGACGACAACCCAGCGGGTGCGCGACGCTCCACGGCCTCGTACGAGAACGGAGTCCATACGACGTCGTTGTCCACCTGTAGGCGGTCAAACGACATCGTATACTCCGGGCAACCTCTGTGCACGGTGTCGTCACCCCAAGTACGTTGAAAAAAATATTATAACAAAACAAATAGTTATGTTAATAATGAACATACATATTTTACAAGTTTACGTACCCTACGTCGAGTCCACAATGTACCTATCTTTGGCCTGTCCTCCTGTGAGTTCCCGTACAAGGCATCGCCGTATGGGGTGACGTCCACCCTAGGCCGACCTATCGAGAAACGCTTGTACGCCCAGAGGATCAGCAACAACGGACACCCAGACAGTATGCCATCCGTCGCCACCTCCACTGAATTATAGCTAATTTTGCCATCTCCATAAAAGATTTGAAATTCTACTTTAGTTGACATACCAAGCATACGTATATACGCAATTTAATAATTGCCACAACAATAGTAACTAAAGTTGAATTAAAACAAATTGTATTAAAATAATAAATTATACTGAACTATAAACTAAATTAACCTAATCAACAGGATAACTTAACTAAACTATAAACTGAATTATAACAAAATTGTATTAAAACTAATAATAATGTTTAAATTAAAATTTAAAGTTTGAACTAAATTAACATAGATTAAATTAACCTAATTAACAGGATAACTTAACTAAACGTAATAAAAAATAAACTAAGCTAAAAATAATGAAACAAGATCTAAACAAACAATTAAATATAACATAAACTAAAATTGACGACTAATATAAAATTTAGATTGCAAACTAACTAAATCCTACTAATGAATAAAATTACAATCTAACTTAATTCTAAAAACAATCTAACTAAGTCCTAATATGAAACTAACTAAGAATAAACTAGTATTTAAGTATAAACTATCTAAAACACACAACTAAAATAAGTAATTTCATAGTTTTTATTTATTTCTATAGTTTTTTACCTTTTTTCTTTTCTTCTTTTCTTTCTTCTTTTCTTTTATTCTCTTCCTCTTCTCCTTCTCTTTTCTTCTCTCCCTCTTCTCTTTCTCTTCCTCTTTTCCTTCCTCTTCCCCTTACCCTCTTTGTGCTGTTTTTAGTGTGGGAGATGGTCCCGTGACCGTTGGACCGACGTGTACGTCCACGTGGGCTCAGGATGTCCGAGTGGACAAATCGTCCACGCCGTGCCGATAGGGTAGCTACTTTTACAAAAGAAATATTTTAGATGTTATTAATATTAAGTTCTTTAACAACAGTGGCAAAAATAAAAAATTCTCCAGCACTGCAGCACAACAATTGGCACTTATCTCGCCAAGGTCCACATCGGCGTGTACATTTCCTTGCAGTTCTAGTCCACAGTATTATATTATAACTTGGGTATCATCACATCATTGCACACAAGCAAACGATGCAGCTGTGGTTGGCACACACTGAAAATGACTGGTGAACGGAACGCTACCGTCGATAGTGTTCTAGCTCTGGATGCTTAGTATTCCCTCGATCGATCTACCCCGTGATCCAACTGAATTGTGATCATTCGTCGGACTATGATGGGTGCACGAAATGCTTGCTGTTTACACAGGGCCACACACACATGTACATCACTACGCCTGCGGATAAACTTACCATATCTCATGGAGCATTAGCACGTGAGTATATACGTATAGTCAGTATCATCATCATCATCTGCCGGAGTCATTCCCACCAACACACTGTTGCAGTCTAAGTTGGTTTACGACGCAACAGGTAAGATTGTAAGAAAGGCTACTGGAATTGATTGAATATCACCTTTGGTTTACAATACAGGCGATCTTATTAGTGAATATCACCTATGCACTTGCTACATGCAATCAAGCACTTCGTTCTCTACTTGTCTAGTCGACCTAACACTGGTTATCTACTTGCGCGTCACGTACGTTGAATCCAGGTCATATTCGTCCTCGTAGGAGAGAAAACAACAGTAGTGTTTTAATTTTGGTTGTGTACGATCATGCTATAAAAAATTCACTGATCAACAGATCACGTTGTATTTTCAGACTTGTTATATAAAAATGGTGTGACTAGGTCCAAGCCTCCATGGTACTCCCTCCGTTTCGTATTATTTGACGCTGCCTAGTTCAAAATTGAACTAGCCGGTGTCAAATAATTTGAAACAGAGGAAGTTAATACTAAGATGTATGAACACGTAGTATCTAACCGTGTGACCCGCACAATTGTGCATTCTCTGTGTAACATATAATTTAATAATGCACTTGTGGGTAATAACGAATAAATTGTGACTAGTTTCATAGCTGTTGTGGAGTATAATTTATAAATAGGCTTAGAAGACTTGGAGTAACTTTTTGTAGTTGCAGTGATGGGCTATTTTAGCATTTTTTTCTCAAATTAGTGTGATTATTTCTACTCTTTCAGAGCGAATGTGAGAATTTCATTTGTTTTCTTAACAAGGAAGCACTTCTTTTGTTAGCTAAATATTAATACGATACATACAATTAGTTCCCAAAGTTATTTATACATGACTATTATATTAAAAACCATAATCATTTTTTTGGGACACGAGGCACTACAGGAAACAGATCAATTTACAACAGCCAGAAATCATCATAAATAAGAGAAAATCGTCGTAAATAACTAATTTACGACAATTTTTCGTTATTTACGACGGTTTCTGGCCATTTCCGTTAATTAATCATAAATAAAGTTAATTACGACGGTCACCGTCGTAAATAAATTACTTACGAGGGCCGCTCTAAGCCGTCGTAAGTAAGGGCCGTCGCCCATGGCCGTGCCGCGTGGTGGGCTGGGCACCTAACTTACGACGGCTTGGACCACAGGCTGTCGTAAGTTAAGTAGATTAACTTACGACAGCTTGGACCTTAGACCGTCGTAAGTTATGTAGGTTAACTTACGACGGTCCTGTATACCTGGCCGTTGTAAATAAGGTTTTTAATTTTTTTTAAGAAAACATAAAACAGCTACCCTGGCACAATGACCAGCTCACAGAACATCTATTCATATACACAATAAGATATTCCATCAAATAATTATCCAAAATATAAAACAACGAGGTTCTAAACACTATCCCTTCACTCGCTCCTCCACTCGCTCCGAAGCCGAAGAATCCGTCTCCGCGCCCTCCTCCAGGTGCCGGTAGATGTGGCGGTAGAGTTTGAGCCTCCGTTGCCGATCCCTGCAATGCAAATAAATAGTTAGAGTGAGCTTGAGCTTCCAAATCACTGATTTCTTTACCCCCCCCCCTCTCAGTTCCCCTCTCTCTACCACTCCCTCTCTCTCTCACCCCCTTTCTCTACCACTCTGTCTCTCTCTCCCTCCCTCTCCCCCTCACTCTCACTCTCGCTCTCTCTCCCTCTCCCTCCCCCGCACTCTCACTTTCTCCCTCGCCCTCTCTCTACCACTCCCCCTCTCTCTCACCCCCCATTCTCTACCACTCTGTCTCTCTCTCCCCCCTCACTCTCACTCTCTCTCTCTCTCTCTCCCTCTCCCTCCCCCGCACTCTCACTTTCACTACAGCAGTACGACTCACTTACGATACCCAAAACCATCATAATAAGGTCTAAATCGTTGTAATTAGCTTAATTACGATAGTTAAAGCCTAATTATGACGGTTTCTAGCCGTCATCAGGATTTGATCGTAAGTTAATTAACTTACAGCGCCCACCGTTGGAAGTTATGCAACTTACGACGGCGGCCCGTAGCCGTCGTATTTAAGTGTCTGTGTCACATGGTGGGCTGGGCCATACTACTTATGACGGTCTGAACCCAACCGTCATAAGTAACCATGTTACTTACAACAGCCAGGGCCCAGGCCGTCGTAAGTTAGTTGGGCTTACTTACGACGGCCACAACAACCGTCGTAAGTAACATGGGCTAACTTACGATGGCCTGTATACAGGTCGTCATAAGTTATGGTTTTATTTAAAAAAGAACAGAAACTAACTACCCTAGCATAGTTGTCAGCCGACACAAATCACACAGTTATAAAGACAAACAATACAATACACAATCGACGATTCATTCATAAAGTCCAAGAAAATCTAAAAACACATAATGGCTACACACTCCCCTCACGACTACCTCCGAAGCCATGAACGTCGTCTTCGGGCATCCCTCCCGGTGCCGGTAGCTACGAAGATGGAGTCTACGCCTCCGTCAGTGAACCCTGCAAAGTAAATAAAAGTTAGATATGTCTATTCCTCTCTTTCCCTCTCTCTCCCTCATTCTCTCTCTCTTTCACTCTCAGTACTCCTCTTTCACTCTCTCTCTCTCTCACTCTCATTGTCCCTCTCCCCATCCCCCTCTTCCTTCTCTCTCTCTCTCTCTCATTGTCCCTCTCCCCATCCCCCTCTACCTTCTGTCTCTCTCGCTCTCGTTGTCCCTCTCCCCATCACCCTCTCCCTTCTCTCTCTCTATATATCTCTCTCTCTCTTACTCTTGTTGTCCCTCTCCCCATCCCCCTATCTGTCATTCTCTCTCTCTTTCACTCTCTCTCTCTCTCTCGCTCTTGTTGTCCCTCTCCCCATACCCCTCTCCCTTCTCTCTCTATTTCACTATCTCTACTCCTCTTTCACTCTCTCCCCATCCCTCTCTCTCTCTCCTTCACTATCTCTCCCCCTCTGTCTCCCCTCTTTCACTCTCTCGCTTTCACTATCTCTCCCCCTCTCTCTCTCTCTATCACTTTATCTCCCTCCCTGTATTAAATAGTATTAAAGATTTATACAGTGTCGGGGGTACCTGTGCTTGGGGCGGCTGTGACAAGGGCTCCTGTGGCGGTTGCGGCCACGAAGGAAACAAAAGCTCCTAGCCACTCTGTCAAGCTAAAGCCTGTCATTACAACATATTAGAACACATGTATATTACTGAAATGCTAAAAATTTAAAAGTCAGTAATTTAAACTACTTACCTCCGTCGCTGCCTACATCTCGGCCATGAGGTTGGTCTGGTACTCATGGACGACCCTCGTTCTGTCGAGCTCCTCTTGGGTCTGTGCAAGCCTATCCTCCATGGCACGGAACTCCAAGTCCCTCTATGACAGACAACCACTCGATGGCCCAACAGATGAAGCCTCAGTCGATGGAGTGCCTCTCAAAGGCCGCGCCGCCCTCGAGCCGACAACGAATGGCAAACCTACGAAAGATAGAAAAATAATAAGTAGAAGAACGAAGTTTTAAAAAATGAAACAGTTAACCAACTTACCGTCCATGGGCCTTCCCGCCGCCGCTTGCGTACACGGCTCTAGGCTCAATTGGCGTGTTTTTCCAATCGTAGTCTTTTCCGTGTATCTTCTTCATCTCTTGCCCGTACTTTTCCTAAAAAACAAAGAAATGATACAAGTGTGTCAGTACTAGTATTACTTATAATTAAATTGATGAATTTTAAAAACTTACCAGTCGGTCGGCCGGGACCTGACTACACTGCCTAGGCTAGGAAGGGTCACTTCCCTTGTGACCTCTCTTCCAAACCTCGGTCGTTGTCGTCTCCTGACCGGTTTCTCGCACCTGTAGATACGTGTTAGTTGAAGAAATATATTATCAACACATGAACTAACTTAAAATATACTTACCATTGGTTTAGCCATACGCACGTAGCCATCACCGATGTAGTTGTGCTGGCCGTCTGTCCCTCTACAGGCTCGAGCCCTCGTGGACTCACTGATGAAGTCCTGGCTAGCCCAGTATCCACAAAGATCTCGTTACGCGTCGGCCTGGCTCTCTAACCAGCTAATACTAACCTGCACATATTTAGTATTTCATCAATATTGTTAACATAAGTAATTATTGGAGATAGTTAACATTAATAACTTACCTCCGCGTACTGCTACTCGATCAAGTATGTGATGTAGTCCTTCCTAAACGGACCCCCTTGCTGCTGCTGATGCCACTTGTTGTACTCATTGATGGCCTGGATGCGAGCGTACGACAAGGCCTACACCACGAGCTTCTGAGCATTGTTGTGGAACACGTCAGTCCGTGCTCTATCATGCTCTCACTCGAGTCCTCTAGCTGGTACCGTAGCTTTAAGAAAACAAAAATTTGATTAATCCGCATGAACAATTTCAATGAGTGTAAAAAATGCAACTATTTAAACTTACCATAAAATCGTTCCACACGGCCCCCTGAAGGGTGTCGTAGACCTCGTGAGGGACACGAGCATAGTCGTCCCACGACAAAATAGGGACATCGTCGATGACACCGGGATAGTGCAACCGCACTAAAGCCTCGATGACATCATTAACCTGCCTATGGTGTCCCTGGCCCGCAAACAAACAGTCGTGCCAAGATCAGCAAAATTTGTTAACTTATTATGTACCGGCAGACAACATCCAATATTTAATACTATACAATTTGTTTACCTATCTCTGAGTGGACGAATGGTGGTCCGCTCACAAAGAACAGGAGGAGGAGAAGCAAAGTGGGTCCTCCTCGTGCATCGCCTCTTCGACGGCACCACGTCCGATGACCTGGACGGCTGGTCACCGTTGGAGCCCGAAGGATCGACGCTCGTCGGCTCTGAGGGCTGAGTAGCTGGCTCTAAGGGCTACATAGCTGACTCCGAGGGCTGGGTAGCCCCAACCTCGGGCTCCGACTCAGAAGACTCTGAGTTGGACTGCAAAAATAAATGATTCATAAGAAAAAATAATTGATAAATAGAATTTCAAATAAGGTGATTGGCAACTAAAAATTACCTCCATGCGCTAAAAGGCAAAACATCGGTCCGAAAGTTCTAGAAGGTGCCTCAACAGTTGGTAGCGTCTGATCACACCAGACGAGGTACCAGAGAAGACCAAGTCCCGGGACTGGGTGAGGAACCCTCTCACCCCTTCCTACCTTTCCCCTTTCCATTTGACGACGACATCCTAATGCAATGAGTAATTGATAAATATAGTAAGATAATATACAAAATTCATAATAAGTTAGTGAAGAAAATATTACTTCATCAATTTCAAAATTCATCAATGTCACGATCATGCATCTTACTCCGTAAACTAGACCATCGATCTTATTTTCTGAGAGTCTGGACTAGATTTTGTTTTCGTATTCGTTTCCTCATATCATAAGTCTCGACATCTTGAGTGTCTCCAACCAAGTCATCGAGTCCTACACCAGGCTCGACGATGAACGACTCTGGCAACTCTTCTTCTTGGTAAACCTCATCAACTTCATTAGTATCATGATATACATCATCTCCTGGAGTGTATAACCGCTCACGAGGATTCACCTTATGTACCACCCACCAAGCATCGAGTTTTTTGCATGGATAAGGTAGATAATACACTTGCCCCACTTGCTCGTACTCTTAGACTCTTGTCCACAACATTTCAATTCTTCGATCGGCGGTTTAAACATCACATTGAGACGTGACCCAGGATGATCCGGGCGAGGTAAAATGAGGCTAAGGAACATGAACTCATACTTCATACAGAGGGCCGGTGGTAGATTGTATGGAATGACAAAGACAGGCCAACAGGAGTATGTGTGGCGGACCGGAATCAGCTCATCCAGGATCGCAGAGGGTGGTGCCGCACGATGCGACACCCGACAGCACACATCATAAGAAACCATATTGTATTACATAGAAAACCAACTGAATATGTACAAACTAGTACAAGACTTCAGTTACAAACTAGTATTTGGATTACAAAAGCGGAAGCTAAGTTTATACAACTCACACCTATCTATCTAGCAAAAGTCGGTTGCCCAGCCCTATGGGCAACCCACACTAGCTGCACTCCTCAGCTCAGCGCAGCATGTATGGCTCCCACTCAGCCGTGGTCCCCGACGGAGTGTAGCCCTCGCCGGTGGACTTGTACCCCGAGTCTGTGGGATACTCCTCACCTGAAAAACACTTATAGCAGCAACAGTGAGCATGATGGCTCAACAAGACTTAACCGACTCACCTATGCATGAAACTCTACATGTGGTTCACACGAACAGGGAATGGTAATTTGCAGCAAACGGACACGCATACAAGTTCATCCTTGTTTCATCTTTTAGCCACAAGTTAACAGTTCATGAATCTTAAATTTTAGTAAGCAATATTTGGTGGCGCACATGTAGCAATACAATTTAATCATATTAGCAATATTGAATCATACCATTTCATATATTAACCTACGTCACGACACAGTGAACACACGGTACTCATAACCGCGAGGGACGGCGAATCGACTCGATATACACCTGCAGGGATATACGAATAGCACGTCACGTACGCACACCCGTGGAGCTGCACAGCACGCTCACTCGATGTTGTACGGGACAACCTTTCACCCAACAGCCCAAACGTCGAACCGGTCGCACCCAAACCGATGGGAGGTTCTCTACACAGAGCGTCTCTCTGTGCCCGTTAGCGGATTTCCACCTTGCTGCCCTTAACCTACACCTATAAATCGGTGCGTTATGCCTCGATGCCCGGAGGTATAGGTTACATCGGTTTATCGGAGCCCATATATCTGATATGCCTTCGGTACATTCAAACTTACTCAGCGGTGCCGCATACAGATCGGTCCTCAATCGACACGGACAGGGCTGCGCCCACAAGTCTTCCTCTTGCTGTGCCCTAGCCCCTGCCTAGTCTCATTTTCTTACTAAAGTGATCTCACATCACTCGAACCAATCCCGTGTGTCCCGACTCCAAACTCGCGAGTAGATTCCAACTACTCGACTTGTACCGAACTTCTATGAACATTAAGCACAGTGTATACTACTCGAGGACTTATACACTACCCTCACTCTTGTGGGACTAATCTGGCTATGCACTTGGGTTTCATCCATCCTGCACCTAATGCACATACATACCACATACTAAGTATACATAAAGCAAAAACTTTGTAAAATTGGTTAGATGTTGCTGCTGGTCAGATGTTAGGGCTTCGTCCGTAAGAAGAAAGTCCAGCACTTCCGGAGTTTCTTCGCCTTCAGCGACTACACGTAAGCAATATACTATATGTCAATTTAAATGCAAAATTTTAAATTGAATATGTAATTACCATAACTCTAGCTAGCCCTCTCCTTTGGCTCTGAAATTTTTATGGTGGATTGATAGGGTCCTAACCAGAGTCTTGACCAAGTTTTATTTGAAACAAAGGTCAATTGAGTTTTGTACAAATAAAATCCTATTTGGTCGTTAATATAGCCTCTAATGATTTTTAGGGACTTTCATGGCTCAAACCCTTACTTTATGGACACTAGAAGTTGAAATGGTTCTAATGGAATTGGTTTCATGTCATTTGATGGATTCTAAATGAAGTTATGCCCTAAAAGATTTGAGAAAATCTGAAAAATGTTTCTATACATTTTTCTATTTTTGCAGGGCAGTTCACTTAATAACACCAAAAAGGAAACTAAATAAACTTCTATGGATCTAAAATTTTTACTGTGACTCAAGGATTTTCAAATGAACATCCCAGCCAAATTTCAGAATTTTTCATAAAGTAATTGTCCAGATACAATTACCAACAATTTAAATTTTAAGGAATTAATTCTGGAAAACTATTAAGTTTGATGAGCTGAAATTTGTGTTGCTGGAAAGTACTCAAAAATATTAATTCAGAAAAATTTAGTTCACTAAATTTGGAGATTCCTAGCAAAAGCTATAGCTAGTTGAAGTTTGAACCAAAACTGGAAAATCCCAGAAATGTTTAAACTCTGCGTGTGGGCCCCACAACACAGTGCTTTCTTCCTCCTCGCGCCAACGGCCGGCTGCGGCGGTGTTCTCCGGTGAGCTCCTCGGAACCAGCCTTTCCGGCCTCCCCCTTCTCGGAAACTTGCCGCCTCCCCCTTTTGGACCACGGGCAACTCATCCCCGTGGTCGGTCGGGGACCCCAGTCACCGGAAACCCATCGGCGACGGGCGGCAGTGGCGGTTGAAGTTCGGCAGCGTCGCACTCATGCTATGAGGGTTAAAACCTTCGGTCTTTCTTCCTAGAGCACCGTGGTGGCATCCTAAGCACCGGCAAGAGCTCAAATTAGCTCAACCGAGGCTGCAACTACGAGCTCATCGACGACCTAGGGTGAAAATTGGTGCCGGTGCAAAAATCTAAAAGAACATCGCCAAAACTCGATGGTTCTTGATCCTATAGGAGCATGTGGAAGTCTAGATCATTTCTATAGCTCGGTCCAATGGATGATGGCTTGATTACTATGAATTTACGAATTTCATGTGGCTCGGTTCTAAGCATACCGACGCACTAATTAACCAAATTCTCTGTCGATCGTGGCGAAAGAGAGAGTGAGGTCGGCATGGTTGTGATCAGCACCTTGGAGTGGACCTTTTTTGTGTAGCTCGTCGGGCACGAGAACATCTGTGTCGCCCGGGCGCCGGTGAGCCAAGAGGTCGGCCGATGGTGTTTTGCTTCGGTGAGTGAGGGAAACGGGAGCGAGGGAACGAGTTCACGTGGCCTGTGCGTGTATCGATCATTGCAGCTGGTGCTTCCATGGCTCAGCACAGAAGTGTGGTGTCCTCCTCGCTCGGGCACGGGAGCAGGAGGTGGCGCGCGGTGAGAGTCGGCTGCCGAGTGAGACCCGGATAAACTTCGTGTGTAAGTCTACTGACCAGTGGGCCTTCCCCTCTAATTTTTTTCTGTTTTTCATTTCTGTTTTCACTGAAAAGAGCCCAGCTACTCACAATTGAATGAAATACTTAGCCATAAAGTTATGGTTTGAATTTGATTTCCTCAACTGAAATTTGTTTGGGCTAAATGTGCTGCCCATTTGAATTTGAAATTCAAATTCAGTTTGAATTATTGCAAATTTAGCTCCCGACAAGATGAACTCCAATGAGGATGAAAATTGGTGGACTAACTCAGAAAAATGTGTTGAGTTTGAAAATGAAGTCATCTTTTGAATTCAAGTGATGAAAGTGGCTGCAATTTGAATTTGCATTCAAATTGGCCCCTTTTTCAAATGTCTCCAAAAATGCTTCAAAAAGAGTTTGGATTTAAATGAAACTTGGCATGAGCATTCCTAAAAACATTTAGGATCAACTAATGAACTCATCCTCTTATGTTTATGTGTGTGAGCTCCCACTTTTTGAAGTTATGGGTTTTCCTCTAATCATCCTCTTGATGGTGTCTACTTGCTCTTCACAAGTGTTCATGAGATATCCACCAAATGAACTATGGTGGGGTGATGAAATGAACACATTTGCAAGTCCATTCTTGGGCTTTTACAGTATGGTGAAATATTTGTACTGAACAGCGAGAATCCATCTGTCGCCAACCCAATCTGAACATTTCTCGCATCACGGCCGAACTCTGGATCAAACCGGTCCAGCGCCTTCCATGCCTCACCGCCGGATGGGTGCGTCATGACTTCTTTGTTCTGACATACACCTTCTTTGTGCCATCTCATGTGCCTAGCAGTTTTTTTTTGAAAGAAACAAACGCTTCAACCGAGGTGTCCCGGGTAAGTATCGAAGCTGCTTACGTGCCACTTCTGTCGTAATATTTTCACCATCTTCATTAACGACTTCGACATACCTCGATTCACCATATGTAAACATTTCTTCTCTTTCGCATGTTCTTTTTAAAAAAGTATGCAGTTGTGTGGACACACATCAATCTTTTCCTATTTCATACCGAGACCCGAAAGCAATTTCTTTGCGTGATACATATCTTTAGGCACTTTATAGGGTCGTGGAAGGATATCGCTGATCAATTTGATGAGGTCGTTGTAACAGTTATTCGAAAAGAAATACTTAGACTTAATTGACATAAGTCTAGTCATGAAAGTGAGGAGGGTCACTTTCGTGTGTTCATGCGGCGTCTGTTCTGAAGCTTTGAGAAGCTCGAAGAATGCTTCAACCTCCGTTGTATGTGGATCCTCCGTAAGGTCTAGTTATATAGCTTCTAGCATCTCATCCATCCTATCATCCCCGTAATATTATCAATGTCCTCTTCCACTTCTTGTACAGCTTTAGAAGCTATCTCGCCATGAAAAGTCCAGACCTCATGAAACATGGCGTGTAACCGTTTTGACACAAATGTATCGAAAGTTTCACTTTGTCCAAAAACTTAGTTTTCCAGCATTTCGTACATGCGCACCGCACCTTATCGGTATTTGACAATAAAAACGCTTGATCTATAAAAGCATCTATCTTAGCGAACCACTCATCTAAGTGACCACCAGATCTGCTCTTCCAACCAGTATACATCCAACTGTGATCTTCACCCATGTTTTACTCTGCAGTATAAAGCTAAAGAAATTACGTTCACTTTACATCTATTGGAAGGGATAGGTCCTAAACCCACCCAAGAGTGACCGAGAGGAGCGTGCTTATAACGAGACGAGGGGTCCGGATCCAGAAGAAATTTCGGCAGCATAAACCCATTGTTCTCCAACTACACACCCGATAATGGTGCAGCGGAGAACATTAGGGTCACGCTGTCGAAATTTCGTCCGAATCCAGACCACACGTCTCGTCATAAGCACGCCCTTTCAGTCACTCACAGGCTCTAAAAAGGGACAATTCCGAACCTACACGCCTCACATACGTAACGAATGTGAGACGGGCCGGTCCAAAACGGGTGACGCATATTGTATAGGTTACGTTAATCTTACATTTTGGAGTGATTTACGACAGAGGAGTAAGAACGAGAGAGAGGAGAAAAGAATGAGAGAGAGAAAGAGATAGGGAAGTAGGCCAGCCGTCCTAAGTTATGCTCCATCGGGTTCCGCCAGTGATGACGTACGAGCCAAAGTTTGCCGCTATGGCCTTCTGGATCAAAACCGCGAAGAAAATGGTTCCACAGAGTTCTCACGGTGCTCTACTTTGTTTAAGCACGGCAATGGGGAAACTTGACTTTTAGGCGGCCCAACTGTCGGGCCATAAATGGGCTGTGTCGGGCTGAGCTAGCCCGAAGCCCGTTTATTTACATATCGATAATATACACTCAAGCAATCAAATTAAACTCAAATTTCCAACAATTTTCAACTAAATGATAAAATAAAACAAATAACTAACAAATAAACACACCAAATAATAAACAAAGACAATTTACACCTAAATATTCAGATAAGAAAACTAATTCATGAACTAAGTAATATAATTAAAAAAATAAATGACTAAATAATCTCCAATAAAAATCATTAACCAAATTATAAAATAAATATTAAACTATCTTAATAATCAACTAAATCAAAATAAAGTAACCTAATTAATTAACAAAATAACTAAACTAATTAATAAAGTAACTAAAATAATTAATAAATGAACTAAATAAATAATTTATACAATTAATAAAACTTTCCTCAAGGTGGCGGCGAAGTGGGGCGGGCTCGGGGCCGAGCGGCGGCGGCGGCGGGCGGAGGCGACGCGCGCGAACTCGGGCGGCAGCGGGCACGAGGTCGGTCGGGTTCGCGCGGCGGCGGTGGGGCCAGGCGGCGCTGACGAGCTCCGGTGGCGTGGCGGGGCTGGGCGGCGAGGCCAGGCAGCGGCTAGGCGGGGGGGGGGGGGGGGGGGGGGGGGGGGGGGGGCTCGGGCGGAATAGCCCGAGCCGGGGGCCGGGGCGGGGGGCGGGGGATATAAACCGCTAATTACGACGGCCTAATAATTTATGACGGCTCAACTGTCGGGTCGTCGTAAGTTAGGTCTTATTTATGATGGGCCATATACTTACGACGGCTTAGGGTTTTGGCCATTGTAATTTATTTATAATTTACGATAGGCCGCTAACTTACGATGGTCATGGGTCTACTGTCGTCGTAAGTTAGTTTACTTACGACAGCCGACCAGGGTCTTCCTAAGTTACGTTACTTACGACGGCTAGCCGTCGTAAGTAATATGGCCGTCGTAAGGTTACGTTTTTCCTGTAGTGTTTCTCCCTCGCCCTCTCCCTCCTCCCCTCTCTACCACTATCTCTCACTCCCCCCCCTCACTCTCACTCTCACTCTCTCCTCTCTACCACACTAAGTTTTTCTTAGATTAGAAAATAAATAATAAAGAACATATTACCTTGATATCTGAAAGTTCATGTGCTGAGGAACCCTGTGGCAGGGCCAACTCTGACAGATGCCACGTAGTGATCGGGGTCTGCTGCCCACTTGTTGAGCTAGGGCCTGTAACTGCAAAATATTAAAACATAGATACTAACGGAATGTTATGAATTTAAATTAAATTACATTGAATTACTTACCTCTACCGCCACCTGCATCTAAGCCATGTAGTTTGCCATATAGGCGGCCTGTTGCTCCTGTGCGACCCGGGCTAGATCCCTCTCTCTCCCTCTCCCTCTTCGCCTGGAGCGGCTCCTCTCTCTCTCTCTCTCTCTCTCTCTCTCTCCGGATCTCGTCTCTCTCCCTATGGAGCTCATCTATCTCTCTTGGAGATACGACGACTTTTCTAGCCGATGGAGGAACCCTCGGTCGATGGAGTGACAATCAAAGGTCGCACTACCGTCAAGTCGAAAACTCCATCGAATATGGCAAACCTACAAAATAATAAAAGAATAATAATCAAAAGAAGCAAGATAGTAAATAAACAAAGAAAATGACCAACTAACCGTGCATGTGCCTTCCCGCCCCCGCTAGCGTACACGGCTTGAGTGTCGATTGACGCATTTTCCCAATCGTGCCCTTCCTCAGGTATCCTCACGGCCTCCCGCCCATACTGACAGGGGCCACGCCACCTGTTCAATCACGGAGTCATGCCACTTGCTCGGGAATCGCATTGGGTGGTACCGTGTTGTGCGGCACCCAAGAGCACACATATAAGGAACAATGTATTACATAAAACAATAGCGGAAGCTTACAAATTTTTCTTTGCAATTAGTTTACATCCAGTAGCTACAGCGGAAGTCTATAAACAGCTCACATCGAATAACTAAAGAGCACTCGAGAAGAGGTCCAGCCCGCAGACTCCTCTCGCTAGCAACACGAAGACAACAACAGCGGCTGGGTTCTCCCTGTATTAAATGACTCGGAAGTCTCCGAGTCTCACCGGACAACCTTCTTCTTAGCATCGATGTTAACCTGCAAAACCACTCATATAGCAAGCATGAGCACATAGGCTCAGCAAGTCTGATCCGTCTCTCCTAAACAAGAAACTCTACATGCACGACGGTTACAATTGGGTTAGCTAGATTTGCATAAAGGACTCGCCTAATGTAGATCCTTAACTTTCATATTTTTAAGCCTCATTGTACAGACCTTGAGCCAAATAGCATCGCAACTCCACAATCAAACAAGATACGCTTTGTTGTGATGCTCCTTGCACAAAGTGAAAGTAAAGTTTAATGAGCCTATGTCTAATTCAATCATGGTTGCAATACAAGTCACATCACAGCCTTATCAAGTTCAAAAGAAACCATTCAGTTGTTACTACGTCAAGACGCAGTGGGCAAGTATGCTCATATGACCGCGAGCGATGGTGATTCCAATCAGTACACGCCCGGACTACATGACACGTACACCCTTACTCCGAGTTACCGGCAGCAACCTCGACTAACGTTGTACGCGGCCACCTTTCCCAAGATTTTCCACACATGACACGGTCTAACTGCCCCGAGTACGCAAGCTCCCTCAAGGTACATAGCTGTAAGGATCGAAACGCCCAAGAGGGGGGGTGAATTGGGCTTTTTAAAATTTTAGAGCAATTTAAAACTTTAATGGTTGAAGCCCAATTCCCTATGCAAACTAAGTACGCAAGTAAGAGAGTTAAGTGCGGAATAGTAAAAGCGTAATAGTAAGGGGTGAGGAGAGAAATGCAAACTCCCGCGGAGACTCGGAGACACGGCGATTTTTCTCGTGGTTCGGATCATAAAAATCTTCCTACGTCCACGTTGTGGCACCCACCAAAGGGTATAGCCACTCCCAAGTCACCAAGACGAGGGAATCCACTATCTTTCTCCGTTCGCCCTCTCCGGCAAGGTGGAGCTCAAGCCTTGTACAACGGTGATCCTCCGGGCTTCCACAAACACCTTGGTAAGCTCCGGAGTGATCTCTTCTTCCTCCAACGTTTACAAGGTGAGAGAAGTCACCAAGACACTCTCTCTCACTAGCCTAGAGATTTCAATCACCAAGAATGGACGCACACAAGCTTCTCTCTAGCTAGATATAACCTATAGTTGGATTACAAGAGGTTTTGAAGTGTGGAAGTGGTAGCTCTTGGTCTTGAATGCTTGAGAATGTGTAGTGAGGCTCAGGAGATCAAGACTTGTCGAAATGGCCGGTTGGAGGGGTATTTATAGCCAGCCCACACGAGATAGCCGTTGGAAAAGTGGGCAGACTTTGTCAGTTAACATCGGATCCTCCGATGCACCCCTTTATATGATCATCGGTCGAATTCCAAATTAGCTGATGTCATGTGTCAGATGTGACCGTTGGATATAACCGTTGGATTTTTTAATCGACCGATGTTACTTCAATTTATCATCGGATGATCCGGTGAGTTGATCTTCAGAATTGGGTCAGAAATATTGTCTCTGTTGAATTTGACCGATGTACACTTACTTTCTCATCGGATGATCCGGTGTGTATATCTTCAGAATAACTCAGATATCATCCTTCGGGTGAACTCAACCGATGTGCCACTTCCTTCACATCGGATGATCCGGTGAGTACTGGGATCTGAGGTCTTCTTCTTCTGCCAACTCAAACTCGACCGATGTAGCCATTTTGCAAGACATCGGATGATCCGGTGAATGCAACTTGTTTGCTTCGAGTTGTTTTGAGTTGATCTTTTAGAATCCTCTCGAGTGACCTCTTTGACACTTGTTTGAAATGATATTACGATGAGGTGTGAGCTCCTTGTGTTGCCAATTTTGATAAAGTAGAGTCGTTGTATGATTTCTTCATTTAGTTTTCATGAGTATCGAATAACCCCTTAGAATGGATCGTTGAGGGGTCTCCATTTGTATCCAATGAGCAGTAGATGGTGTGAATAGATAGTTCATTAACGGTTGATGTGATATATGTGAAACCTCGCATCCACAAACTCATTAGTAATAACGAACGGTTGTCATTAATCACCAAAACCATATCTCACGGGGGCCTAGATGCTTTCAATCTCCCCCTTTTTGGTGATTGATGACAACACAACGAGTAGAGCATAGAATTGAATTAAAACACAATGCTCCAAAAGAAATATAACAGGTACAAATTGCAACACAAGTGGCTCGAAGGCTCAAATAATAAACGATAAAGCGTAAGAGCACAGAGTAGCACACGGAGTACAATAATAGCAAATAATAATAACGGTCAATCTCAAATAAAGTAGCAAAAGGATGGACAATCTCAGATATAGTAGCAAAAGTATAGACATAGACACTCCCCCTAGAACTGAGCTAACCCTCCCCCTGACTCTAACTCTTCTCCCCCTTTGGCATCAAGACACCAAAAAGGGAAGTTGAGTGACTACGACTCAGGCGCGCTCCTGGCGATGGTGAAGCGGTCGGCGTCGACGGTGCTGTCGCCGGAGCTGCTGGAGGTGGAGGTCGCTGGCGCTGGAGCTGGAGCGGGGGGAGCTGGAGCTGGAGCTGCTGTGGGGGCTGGAGCTGGAGCTGGAGCTCCTGGTGGATCCGCTGGCGCCGGTGGAGGTACTGCCGGAAGAGGTGAGGACTGGAGCGACGTCGGTGGCAGTACTGGAGCTGGTGCCAGTGGGGGTGCACCTGGAGCCTGACTGAGTCCCAAGTGCTGAGGTGGAAGAGCCACTCCAGTCTGCTGGTAGAGGTTGGTGACCAACCCCAGGATGCCCAACAGCATCTGCTGAGTCTGCTGCTGCTGGTCCAGAGTGCGTCGCGTCATCTGATCGACAAGGTTGGTGAACCTGTCGGTGTCCTCTCGCCTCTGACGGGCGATCTCCAGCTGCATCTCCTGCTGCTGCCTCTGAAGCTGCTCCTGTCGAGCTGCTTGCAGCTCCTGCTGCTGAGCCATCCGCTGAAGTAAGGCAGTGAGCTCTGACGGCTGAGTCACCTGAGCCTCTGACACTGGAGGAGGTGTAGGTGGTGGAGCAGCTGAGCCTCCTGCCTCTGCGTCGTGCTGTCTCGGTGAGGGAGGAGCAGGAGGGAAGTACTCCTCGACACTGTCGCTGGTGTCGCTGTCCGACCATACGTGCTGTAGGTCTCCTCCCTGAGCCTCTGCCTGTGCCAGCTCTGCGTCCTCCTGAGTCAGCTCTGCCCAGTCCTCCTCTGATAGTCTGGCTCGAACCTCACGCTCGACGGGACGGCCAAGGCGGCGGTCTCCCGGAGTGGGGACTCGGTAATGGCTGAACCGGGTCACGTGCATCTCCGTCAGCTGAGAGACTCCTGGAGTGTCCTCTGGAACCAGCTGGTGAAGAAGGTGACAGATCCAGTGACCGAAGACCAGCTGTCGTAGCATCCCAACTCCATCGGTGATCACGTCCTCCATCTCGCAGATCAGAATGTCTACTATGTCGAACTCCATCCCGTTCATCACATAGAACAGGATGGTCTGCTGAAGGCTCGTGAATCCCTCCAAGTAGCCGGACCTCGGTAGCAGGGTACGCCTGAGGACGTGGTGAACTGTCCGAGCTGCTGGGGTGAGAAGCGCTGGCACCCTCGGCTGGTCTGGAGTGAACGGCTGAGTGAACAGACCTCTGATCTCCTCAAAAGGTGGTGCCACTCCTCCAGTCAGTGGTCTCCTCGGCGGGTCTGCGTCTCCGTAGACTATCTGGTGCAGGCACGTAGTAGAGAGCTCCACACCAAGCAGTCTGCCCATCAGGTCTCGAGATACGTCGTGGATTCGCCCCATGAACATGAAGTGAATCGAGCGACGACCCTCAGAGACGTAGAGTGTCGCGTAGAACACCCTAACCCACTCCTCGACGTAAGCACTCCTTGGGTGTGAGAGCAAGTCCGCCAGTCCTCTGTATCTCTCAAAGAGGGGCCTGATCCGGTGTCCTGCTGCCACTGCAAGCTGATCCCAGTCAATGCTGTTATGCTGGAATAGCTTGTGACCCCGACGCCTGTAAGTCTCGTACAGTGACGCCTGTGTCAGGGTCCAGAACCGGGAGTCAACTCGAGCATCCCTAGGCCTCGGGAACCACTCCTCAATCAGCGCTGACCATCTGAGCTTCTTAAGTTGCCTTGCCTTCATCTTCCTGTAGTCAGTGAGTCTGACCTCTTCGGCAACTCGGACTGCAGTGTCCATCAGGTGGATGGCTCTTTCGGCCTCTCTGTCCTCGGCGCGGTCAGCTGCAGAGGGGCGCCGACTCGCCGTAGGAGTATGTCCACCCCCACGAGTCCTCGGGGTGCGCCGGCGGATAAGAGGCGGCATGTCAGTCTCCTCCTCATCGGAGCCCTCGGGAGGCACCGGCTGGATCGGAGGCTGCTCCTGCCTCTGCCGGGACTCGCGGATCCGTAAGGAACCGCGATGGCCGCGCTCACGCTCCTCGGCGGCGCGAGCGGCCAACTCCGCACGACGAGCGTCCTTGGACATTTTGCGCTTCTTCGCGGCGGGCTCCTCAATAGCCTTGTTCTTTCCTTTGCGATCGCGACCCATCTTATCGACGAACGGCGAGGGAGGCGCGGCGGTGCGGTGGAACAGCGACGGCACGCTCGGGAGAGGCGGCGGCGCGGGCACGGGCGGCGCCTAGGCAGCCGAAAGGTGGCGGTGTCGGCTCCTGGGAGGAGACGGCGGCGGCGCCTGGGAAGGGCGGCGGCGGCCCCTGGTAGGCGGCGCGCACAGGAGAGGCGGCGGCGACGACGCTGGAGTCGGCGGCGGCGGCTGGGAGGTGGCGCGCGCGGGAGGCGGCATGCGCGGGAGAGGCGGCGGCGGCGCCTGGAGCCGGCGGCGGCAGCTGGGAGGCGGCGGCGGTGACTGGGAGGCGTGAGGACGGCGGCGAGGGCGTCGGGCGGCGGCGGAGCTCGGGAAAGAAGAAAAAAAACGATCGGCGGCCGACCCCCCTTTTAAACTGTACGGTCAAACCCTAGCCGCGCATAAAACACCGGATGGACCGATGATCATCGGAGGATGCGTCGGTCGAGTTCAACAGAGAGTTGTTCCAAAGACTCTCTTTGAACACCGGATGATCCGACGTTGAGTTGGCGATCATCGGTCGATTTCTGCAGGGCACCAGGAAAGCTAAACATCGGATGCTCCGATGCCTTCTGAAAAGAACTCATCGGTTGATTTGTGACATCTGACCTGATCTGAGCACTGAGCTGAAGCACCAATTGATCCGATGATCTGCTGGCCCTAGCATCGGATAATCCGATGACTACAGAAAGTCTAAGACTGCCCATATATGTCCTTGGACTTAAGCACACAAGGATAAGGGTTGGTCCTAGGACTTTTTGGGCAACTCCTAACCTCTAATATAAGGCCTTAACTATAGTGCCACATATTGGCTAAGCCCTTAAGCAAAGAAAACACACAAGGTTAGGAGGGAAATCACGAAAATGTAAGGCCCATGCTTTGTGAGCTAGAGTATGGAAAACTTCTATCTCTTTAAAGCATGTTCCTTCAGAATTTTGCTCTATCCACATCATATGAGTTGAGATATTGCATTTTGAACAAGTCTCCTTCTCATGATGTGGTTTCCCTTTGTGACAATCTACCGTATGCAATGCCAACCAAAATGATGCAAGATATTGAATGAGTGCAAGTCTATATGGCAGGAATCATGCAAGGCGTAATGTAAATCTATCTTGCCAAGTTTAAACCTGCCAAAGGCTTCCTCAGGAAAAGCTATTTCTAGCTTGCCCCTATCCTTTGGGAGTTAGACAAGACCTATTTGATATGCAACCTTACATGAACATGGCAACTTACATGACGTTGGATGCATCTAGCACATTTAATTCACTTCTTAGTCTAGAAAAAATTTTCTCATCAAGTGGTTTAGTGAAGATATCCGCCAATTGTTCTTCGGACCTTACACCTTGCAAAGAGATGTCTCCTTTAGCCTCATGGTCCCGCAAGAAGTGATGGCGAATATCAATGTGCTTAGTGCGGGAGTGTTGAACGGGGTTTCTAGCTATCTTAACCGCACTTTCGTTGTCACAAAGGAGAGGCACACAATCAAACTTAATTCCAAAGTCCAAAAGGGTTTGCTTCATATATAGAATTTGGGCACAACATGCACCGGCCGCTATATATTCTGCCTCCGCGGTGGACAAAGCCACGGAGTTTTGCTTTTTGCTCGACCAAGATACTAGGGAACGCCCAAGTAAGTGGCACCCACCGGAGGTACTCTTGCGATCCACACGGCATCCGGCAAAGTCCGAATCCGAGTAACCCAAGAGATGAAAACTAGCGTTCTTGGGGTACCACAAACCTACACTTGGGGTATGCTTGAGATACCTAAGTATCCTAAAGACCGCCTTACGATGCGATTCTTTAGGTGCCGCTTGAAAGCGAGCACACAAGCACACACTAAACATGATATCGGGCCTAGATGCGGTAAGATATAGTAATGAACCAATCATGGAACGGTAATGAGATTGATCAATAGGTTTACCGTCCATGTCCGCGTCGAGATGACAATTTGTTGCCATTGGAGTACTTCTTGAGCTGCAATCTTCCATTTCAAACTTCTTCAAGAGGTCTTTGGTGTATTTTTCTTGGTAGATGAAAGTCCCCTCTTGAAGTTGCTTGATTTGAAATCCTAGGAAGAAATTGAGTTCTCCAATCATTGACATCTCGAACTCCCTAGACATCATGGTGCCAAACTCAAGGCTAAGAGATTTGTTAGTTGAGCCAAAGATAATGTCATCAACGTAAATTTGACAAAGAAATAAATCCCCGTTGATGTCCTTGGTGAAAAGTGTGGTGTCCACCCTCCCGATCTTGAAACCTTGCATGACTAGGAAATCCCTTAGGCGTTCATACCATGCCCTAGGTGCTTGCTTGAGCCCGTAGAGCGCCTTGTGTAACCTATACACATGGTTAGGATTCCTCGGATCTTCAAACCCGGGAGGTTGCTCAACAAAAACAAGCTCGTTAATATAACCATTGAGGAAGGCACTTTTCACATCCATTTGATAAAGCATAATATTGTGATGTGAAGCAAAAGCAAGGAGTATGCGAATAGCTTCTAACCGTGCGACCGGGGCAAATGTCTCTCCAAAATCTAGTCCTTCAACTTGTGAAAAACCTTTGGCCACAAGCCTCGCCTTGTTGCGAACCACCACGCCATTCTCGTCTTGCTTGTTGCGGTACACCCACTTTGTTCCGATGACGTTCTTGTTCTTAGGTCGCTCCTCCAATACCCAAACTTCATTTCGGGTGAAGTTGTTGAGTTCTTCTTGCATAGCCATCACCCAATTGGGATCTTGGAGTGTTTCCTCAATATTTGTGGGTTCTACACACGAAACAAAAGAGTAGTGCTCACAAAATGAAGCAACATGGCGAGAACGAGTACTCACTCCCCGTGACGGACTTCCGATGATTTGATCCATCGGATGTGACTTGGAGATGCGCCCATGCCTCATAAGAGGTTGTGAGGCACTTGGTGGTAGTGAGGCATCTTGTTCGTCTTGTGGTTGGACTTGACCTTGGACTTCTTCTTCTTCTTGGTGTTGTGTGGCATGTGAATCTTGCATTGGCAATTGATCATTTTTCTCTTCTTCTTCATCAATTTGAGGCGCCATGGAGGTGTTGATGTTGGAACTTGAGGCTCCCCCTTGATCATGGCTCTCTCTCACTTCGGGCTTGATGTCTCCTATGGTCATGTTCTTCATAGCTTCTCGTAGAGGCTCATCATCTATATCATCATGACCAAAACTCTCCTCTTGGGAGCCATTAGTCTCATCAAACTCAACATCACAACTTTCTTCAACTAACCCGGAGGTTTGGTTGAATACTCGATATGCTTTTGAGTTTGATGCATAACCTAGAAAGATGCCAACATCACACCTTCTTTCAAACTTACCGAGCCTTTTCTTGCGGTAGATGTAGCACTTGCACCCGAAGACTCGGAAGTAGGAGATGTTGGGCTTTCTCCCAATGAGGAGCTCATATGGGGTCTTTTGAAGTAGTCGATGAAGGTAGACCCTATTTGCGGCATGGCACGCCGTGTTGATTGCTTCGGCCCAAAACTTTTCCGACGTGCCATAGTCATCAAGCATTGCTCTTGCAAGGGTGATGAGAGTCTTGTTCTTCCTTTCAACGACACCATTTTGTTGAGGGGTGTATGTGGCCGAAAACTCGTGCTTCACGCCTTCATGATCACACCACTCCCCAATGTTGTAGTTTTTGAACTCGGTGCCGTTGTCACTCCGGACCTTGATGATAGGAAGTTGAAATTCCCTTTGCGCTCGTTTAGCGAAGGTCTTGAAGATTTCCGGAGTTTCACCCTTGTCACCTAGAAACAGTGTCCAAGCATACCGAGAGTAGTCATCAACAATGACAAGACAATAAAGGTTACCGCCAAGGCTTTGGTATGTGTACGGTCCGAAGAGGTCCATGTGAAGTAGTTCAAGTGGCTTGGAGGTTGACACCATTGTCTTCATCGGATGGTGTGAGGCAACTTGCTTCCCGGCTTGACATGCGCTACAAAGCTTGTTCTTTTCGAATGTGACATCCTTCACGCCGGTTACCATCCCAAGCTTGAATGACTTCTTGAGCTTGCTCATCCCAATGTGAGCAATGCGCCGATGCCATAGCCATCCCAAACTTGTCTTGGTGAAAAGACAAGTGGTCAAGCTAGCATCCTTGTTGGAGAAGTCCACCAAGTAGAGATGTCCATGCCGAAACCCTTTGAATATTAGTTCTTTGCTTGAATCACTAGTCACCACAACACCATTCTTGTCAAATGTGCACGTTAGTCCAAGATCACATAATTGTGCAATAGAAAGTAAATTGAAACTAAGAGACTTAACGTAAAGCACATTAGAGATAGACAAATCATGAGAAATAGCAATTTTACCCAAACCAATTACCTTCCCCTTTGAGTTATCACAAAAGGTGACTTGTTCATGATTGCCGGGGTTCTCTATGGAGGTGAACATACCATCATTGCCGGTCATATGTTGAGTGCACCCACTATCGAGTACCCAATGCTTTCCTCCGGCTTTGTAGTTCACCTACACACATGAAGTTAGTTTTTGAGTTTAGGAACCCAAGCCAACTTAGGTCCTTGTATGTGTGATACAAGTGATTTTGGGACCCAAAGTTGCTTGGGGAGCTTCCCATTCATGCCCTTGATGTCTTTGCCGATGAACCTTGCCTTCACCTTTTCACCTACTTTGCTCAATAGATAGTGATAATCATTGAAAGTAGATTTGTAGTTAGGAGGCAATTTGGGAGAAGGACGGTTGGGAAGAGGACACTCCCTCGTGTGATGTCCGGTGACCTCACAATGTTGGCAATAGGAACCAACTTCCTTGATGAAGCTTGTCCTAAGCTCCGGTGAGGGCACCTTTCCTTTGTTGGGCACCGGGAAGGATCCAAGTCCCCTCTTGTGGAAGCCTTTAGCTTGTTGGTAGAGGATTTCCTTGTGCTTGTCCTACCCCTTAGAAAGTCTTGCCACACTAGTGCGAAGACTTTCAATTTCGTCCATTAGCTCCTTCTCCCTAGGGCTTGCTTTCAAAGGCAAAGACTCATCCAAAATATTAGTGGCATGTGAATTAGGTGATATTTTGCCATCAAGGGTTTCTTTCTTTGTGTTTTTCACTTTAAGTTCAATCGCTTCATAAGCAAGGTTAAGCACTTCATGTTCTTGAACCAACTCATTGTGCTTTGCCAAGAGTGCTAAGTTAGCTAAGTCAAGCTCATGATACTTAAGCTTGATTTGAGCATTCTCCTCCTCGATTTGCTTAACATTTGATTTGAGCGTGTCATGCTCTTTAAGTATGGTTACATACTTATCATGCAAATCGAGGTTGGCACTTTCAAGCTTAGCTCGAGCTAGCTCAAGAGCCTTAACCTTAGCCTTTTCCCTTTTTATAATGGCATGATATTCATTAATCATAGATGCTAATTCATCGGGTGAAAGCTCATCATCATCATCGCTAGAATCTTCACATACCTTTGAGTTACCTTTCGCCATTAGGCACATGGGAGGTGGACGAAGATGTGAGTCATCCTTGTTGACGATGGCGAGGCCCGCCAAGTTTTCTTCATCTTCACTATCTTCGTCGCTTGACTCTTCATCCGTGATCCACTCATTGGCTTCACACATGAAGACCTTTTGAGGCCCTCTTCTCTTCTTTGGAAAGAGCTTGGTTTTCTTGCCTTTGTCAAATTTCTTCTTTCCAAAAGAACGCTTGGGCTTAACCTCCTCTTCATCATCACTTTCTTCTAGCTTGTAATGCTTCCCATTTTCCTTCCTTTTGTCTGGTCTAGGACAATCATATGATATGTGGCCTAGATCACCACAATTGTAGCACGTCTTATTTTCATCTTTTCTTGGCAAGAAGGCTTTCCTTTTAGGATCAAAAGAGTATCCCTTCTTTGCAATCTTGGAGTTGAGGCGTGAGAATTTCCTCATCATCAAGGCAAGTTCATCATCATCTTCGCTTGTTTCTTGCTCTTCTTCACTTGAGCTAGGCTCAACCACTTTCTTCTTCTTGGGAGTTGTTTTCTTGGTTGAAGCCTTGAGGGCAATGGTTTTTGATAATGACTCCTCCATCATTCCAAGTACGCTCATCTCATGAGCATGGATTTCTCCAATGAGCTCTGAAACTTCAATGTTGTCTAGTGACTCTTTTTGGAGCATTGAATTGATAATGTTGTACTTGGGCTTGGGTAGAAGCATGAGGATCTTGCGATTTATAAGTCCCTTGCCAAGAGAAGCGATATCAAGTGCGTTAATTTCCTCAATGAGCACATTTAAACGAGAAAACATTTGATTAACATTTTCATGAGGAAACATCTTAAATTCATCATATTTTGATTTAAGCATGTGATATTTGAGTTCTTTGACACGAGATGAGCCCTCATGTATTTCAACTAGACATGCCCAAATTTCACATGCTTTTTCCTTGCTAGCAATCCTAGCAAAAACATCTTGACTAATGCATTCATATATGGCATTTCTAGCCTTAGCATCCCATTTTAATTGGTCTCCAACATAGTCAAGATTTCCAAACCCCGCATGGGTCGCTTCCCACACTTCGGGACCAATTGCCTCAAGGTAAGCGTGCATGCGTGCTTTCCAATAAGCAAAATTCTTGCCCTCGAAGGTAGGAACTGAACCCCCATTCTTGGCCATTTTTGCTCTCTAGCGGTGAAGCTAGAATGATCCAATGAGCAACCAAGCTCTGATACCAATTGTAAGGATCGAAACGCCCAAGAGGGGGGTGAATTGGGCTTTTTAAAATTTTAGAGCAATTTAAAACTTTAATGGTTGAAGCCCAATTCCCTATGCAAACTAAGTACGCAAGTAAGAGAGTTAAGTGCGGAATAGTAAAAGCGTAATAGTAAGGGGTGAGGAGAGAAATGCAAACTCCCGCGGAGACTCGGAGACACGACGATTTTTCCCGTGGTTCGGTAAGATCATAAAAATCTTCCTACGTCCACGTTGTGGCACCCACCAAAGGGTATAGCCACTCCCAAGTCACCAAGACGAGGGAATCCACTATCTTTCTCCGTTCGCCCTCTCCGGCAAGGTGGAGCTCAAGCCTTGTACAACGGTGATCCTCCGGGCTTCCACAAACACCTTGGTAAGCTCCGGAGTGATCTCTTCTTCCTCCAACGTTTACAAGGTGAGAGAAGTCACCAAGACACTCTCTCTCACTAGCCTAGAGATTTCAATCACCAAGAATGGACGCACACAAGCTTCTCTCTAGCTAGATATAACCTATAGTTGGATTACAAGAGGTTTTGAAGTGTGGAAGTGGTAGCTCTTGGTCTTGAATGCTTGAGAATGTGTAGTGAGGATCAGGAGATCAAGACTTGTCGAAATGGCCGGTTGGAGGGGTATTTATAGCCAGCCCACACGAGATAGCCGTTGGAAAAGTGGGCAGACTTTGTCAGTTAACATCGGATCCTCCGATGCACCCCTTTATATGATCATCGGTCGAATTCCAAATTAGCTGATGTCATGTGTCAGATGTGACCGTTGGATATAACCGTTGGATTTTTTAATCGACCGATGTTACTTCAATTTATCATCGGATGATCCGGTGAGTTGATCTTCAGAATTGGGTCAGAAATATTGTCTCTGTTGAATTTGACCGATGTACACTTACTTTCTCATCGGATGATCCGGTGTGTATATCTTCAGAATAACTCAGATATCATCCTTCGGGTGAACTCAACCGATGTGCCACTTCCTTCACATCGGATGATCCGGTGAGTACTGGGATCTGAGGTCTTCTTCTTCTGCCAACTCAAACTCGACCGATGTAGCCATTTTGCAAGACATCGGATGATCCGGTGAATGCAACTTGTTTGCTTCGAGTTGTTTTGAGTTGATCTTTTAGAATCCTCTCGAGTGACCTCTTTGACACTTGTTTGAAATGATATTACGATGAGGTGTGAGCTCCTTGTGTTGCCAATTTTGATAAAGTAGAGTCGTTGTATGATTTCTTCATTTAGTTTTCATGAGTATCGAATAACCCCTTAGAATGGATCGTTGAGGGGTCTCCATTTGTATCCAATGAGCAGTAGATGGTGTGAATAGATAGTTCATTAACGGTTGATGTGATATATGTGAAACCTCGCATCCACAAACTCATTAGTAATAACGAACGGTTGTCATTAATCACCAAAACCATATCTCACGGGGGCCTAGATGCTTTCAATAGCCGCATAGATATGTTCTTGAGCGAGTTACCTCCTGCTACCCTGACGCCGAAAGCCTAAGACGGTTAGAAAAGTTCCAATGTGGATCTCCCGAGGTACATCGGTTTTCTAGGTCCCATATAGTCAGTATGCACCCGGTACACAACTCAAACTTGTCCAACAGGGCCAAGCACGGACGGGCCTTAACCAACACAGGCAGGGCTATGCACACACGGTCCGCAGCCTGCTGCATCTAAACCTCCCTGCCCGATCTCCATTTCTTATGTGTGAACTTTCCACATCATTTCTATTCTTGACCCGCTCCGAATAAACTAGCCCTAAGCTCGCGAGTAGATTCCAGCTACCCGACTTCTACCGGACCTTTCCTACTAACATTTAGCGTAGCCAAATCCACTCGAGGAGGTGCCATTCTACCCTTTCTCTCTTAGGATATATCTGGTCATGCAGTCGGGTTTTCGATATCATCTAGACTTAATGTAATCAAACATTTCAAAGCTATGATATCTAGAAATGGAAATGCTATATAAAATTGTTCAAATGCAAACTGGGGCTTGCTTGTTTTGCAGGTGACTAAGATTACAATCAGTTAGTAAAGATCACTTGGGGCTTGATCACTCGCTTTCCTCCCTCCTTGATCTTCACTTCAATCCCTTCGCACGTTCTCACATAGATGCTACACGATATGAATATGCATATGTATTTAATTGTAAAGATTTTGCTAATAAGCTCTAATGACAAGTTTAAAAACTGTTCTTTTTTTAAGAATTTAAAATGACACTGGTGCTAGTGGTTTGGGTTGGGTTTAAGCACCATGATCAAGTGTTAAGTGCTATCTCCACTTGTGTGTTGATCACCTTAAGAGATTGAACAGTACAATGGTTATCCAGAGCTCCAATGGAGCTAAAACTTTTCATGTGAGTTCCTTGTCATAAGAAAGTCATATGGACCAAAAATTAGCACTTTTCATTAAGTGGTTTATTCAGAACAATTCTCTAAGCAATTAAGCAAAGAGGAATTAATTCTGAGGTAACACCCATGTTCATGTCAAACTTAGTGAAGTATAATTTCAATTATAGTTCATAGAGCCTGCATGAATTTTCCTAGGATTTTTGGAGCTAATAATTGCCCAGAACTGAATTTCCAAGTTTTGGAATTTCTCTGAAAATGTTTATGTATTCATTTGAACACAGAAACTTAAAATCTAAATTCTCCTGATCAAATCAACTCAAAATGAGCTAAAATTTTTACAGGATTTCAATAAAAACCTAAATAATATTCTGAAAATTGTGAGGATTTTTGGATGAACCAAACTCCCTCTAAAATTCATTTGCTGAAAAGCTTTAAAGTATTTTATAGAATTAAATAATGCCTTTCATACAAATTGGATTGTATATTTGGATAGAGTTTGTCAATCTGAATCTAACCCAATTTCAATCACTAAATTTAGAGTTTTTTAGCAAAATTTAAGCTCTTCTAAAGTTTGGGGAAAAATCTGGGATTTGAATAAATCGTGGAAAAATTCAAACACTGACGGTGGGTCCAGGGGACACGTGTCTAGTGTCGGGACAGCGCCACACGGGGCCACAGGACTATTTCCCGCGCTGTCAAAGATGATCTGAGCCCACAGACGATCTCACACCCGGTTTCCTCCCACTGATAGCGGGCCCGACCCCGGTCGTCGTCTACCTCGCGCCTCCCGCGTGGTACCGCCGCCGAGCTCACCGGAGCTCGCCGGTTTCCGACTTCCCGGCCCTCTCTCGAGCTTCCACTCGCCGCTACGCCCTAGAAACATGTTAGTAACTCTCTGGTGTGGTCTACCCGAGCAGGCAGAGCCTCCAACATAGCTCGAGACGTGCGGCGGCACTTATCCGACTCCGGTGACATCGCCTCGCTGTCTTAGCCCGCCAAAAGCTCTCTGGAAAGGCCCTACAACACCAGTGAGGGCTGGAGAAGCTCGGCATGGTGGCAAAAGAGACCGGGAATAGCTTTTACTATACTCTCACCGTGCGCCCGAAGCTGCCAGTAATTGCCGCTGTCGGAAAAGCTCAAACTACACCGGCTACATGTAATTTCATGCTAGGTTCGCAAAGAAAACTGGTGCACCCTCAAGTCTAGCTCTCATGTGTGAAGTTTTGTGGCCTCTAAACAAGAATCAATCGGGAATTTCATGAATTCATACCCGAGGGTCGGTTTGCACCGATCGGAAGAGAATCTCAAAATTCACCGTCAACGCTCAACCTTTCAGCTCAAGCTTCGGAGGTGAGCTGTAGGGAGTTCTTGCACGTCTAGAGGAGGCTTTGCTTGGCCGTGACACGCCCTGGGTGAGGCTTTCCGCGAGAGCACCTCCTGTCGGTTTTGTGTCGGCCGCCACGAAACAAGGTGTTCTCGGCGTAGGGAGGACTGAGCTCACTCGCTGAGGGTGTGAGGAGGTCGTGGAGGTTGCTAGGGTGCGATTTTGCTGCTCAGTCCATGCTTGTACGCGAGCTTGGCGGTGGCCGAGTGATCGAACGAGCGGCGGCAGCTCTGTCCGGTTTCTTGTGCGAGGAGCAACGAAACTGAGACGTGCTCGGTTCTGTGGGCAACAAGAGCACGGCAGAGGGTACAAAAATCTCAGCTGAGGCGGTTCGAGTGAGATGTGGTCGACTGAGCGGTGAGCGCTGGCGTCGGTTACCCTCTCTGTCGATCTCCCGAGAGAAGCAAAACAGAAACTCACCTCCACTGTTGATCTTTTGCAAATTTTAACTCCCTCAATGACATGTGGGTCCCACAGTTCAGTCCCTCCTTATCCCTCTCCAAAATATCTCCCAAAATTTGCAAATGATGAAATTAAATTATGGGAGTTCAAATCTGAGGTGCATTCGGATAATTGGGCAAGTTTCATCCAAATTCAAATTGATATTTGAATTCTTTGCAATTTAAAGTCCATTTTGGAAAATGAGTTGCAAAACATTTCAACAATTCATGAAACTTTGCATACCCACTAATGTGGACCTAAGGAATTCAAATATGAAATCTGATCATTAGTTTGACTGCTGCAAATGATAATTTTAGCACAACAGTTTGAAATTCATTGTGCTGCCCTCATTTAAATTTTGAGTTGAACAAATTTGTTCCAAAATCTGACTTTAACTTTCTCACACATATGGAACCCTTCCACCTGGGTTCCAAAACCCTTTTAGGATCAAGCATTCGAATAAATATTTGAACTTGTGTGAAGAAATCTCTCATGTGTATTATCACATGTGGAAAAAGTTTTAACAAGTCCCATTTTTGATACATATGGAACCAACTTTTTGCAAACATGAGTTTCTTTGTATTCACATTTTTGGGACCTTTACATTCCTCCCCCTTAAAAGGAATCTTGTCCCGATATTACAAAAGAAGAACGAGAAGGGAGGTTAATTACAAAGTTCATGACAAAAGTTCCGTATAGTTCTTGTGGATGTGATCTTTGCTTTCCCACATCGCCTCTTCCGACGTATGATTACTCCACAGGACTTTGTAAAATTTCAAAGTCCGGTTTCGGGTGATCCGGGTCTTTTCGTCAATAATCTGCACGGGTCGCTCAGTGTAGATGAGATCCGGCTTCAACTCGTCGATGTCTTCGGTGCGCACAGCAGCGGTAAACTTGAGACACTTTCGCAGCTGGGACACGTGAAATATGTCGTGAATACCGGCAAGGCTTGCCGGTAGTTCCAGCCGGTATGCTACGGTCCCAAACTTCTCCGTGATGGCAAACGGACCGATGAATCTGGGAGCAAGTTTCCCCTTGACCCCGAACAGATGAATCCCTTTCATCGAAGACACACGAAGATACACATGCTCTCCGACGTCAAAATGCAGCGGTCGACGCCTCTGATCCGCGTAGCTTTTTTTTACGAGATTGGGCAGCTTTGAGGTTCTGTTGTATTATCCGAACTCTCTCTTCGGCTTCATTGACAAGATCAGCCCCAAACGTTACTCGTTCACTGGACTCACACCAATTCAATGGTGTATGGCACTTTCGGCCGTATAGATCTTCATATGGTGCCATTTTGATGCTCGACTGATAACCATTGTTGTACGAGAACTCCGCCAACGGTAAGTGATCATCCCAGCTCTTACCGTGGTGGATGGCACACACTCTTAGCATATCTTCCAATATTTGATTCACCTTCTAAGTTTGCCCATCTGTTTGAGGGTGATACGCGGAGCTTCTAATTAGTTTGGTTCCCAAGGATGCGTGTAGCTGCTCCCAGAAACGGGCTACGAACAGCGATCCTCTATCGGACACAATGGTACAGGGAACTCCATGTAAGCACAAGATCCGTGCTATGTACAGCTCTACATACTTCTTTGCATTGTATCTGGTATGCACAGGGATGGAGTGTGATGATTTGGTTAACCGGTCAATGATTACCTAAATCAAATCATGGTTGTGGGAGGTCATCGGCAACCCGACGATGAAGTCCATACTCAAGTCTTCCCACTTCCATGCCGGTACTTGCAGTGGTTGCAACAGGCCCGACTTCTTCACATGGTCGGCCTTGACTCTTCGACACGCATCGCATTCTGAAACGTACTTTGCAACTTCACGTTTCATACGTGTCCACCAAAATTTCTTCCGGAGATCTTGGTACATCTTATTACTGCCCGGATGAATGGAAAATTTGGACAAATGAGCTTCATCCAAAATTTTCTTCCATGGTCCCATATCGCGGAGTACTATAATCCGGTCGTTAAACCACAAAGTACCTTCATCGTTCTTTCGAAAGCATTTCATTTCTCCATTGTCTATTCTCCGGCGTATGTAAGGCATACCCTTGTCTTTTCGTTGAGCTTCAATGATCTCCTCTCGGATGGTAGGAATGAGAGCGAGATTATAGAGACCTCCATACAGGATGACACAGAGGCTTGGTTCTTCATCATCCATTTCAGTAATAATCAGGTGATGGATATGCGCCTTACGACTGAGCGCATCGGCGACCATATTTGCCTTTCCGAGATGATAATGAATCTCAAGTTCATAATCTTTAATGAGCTCTAACCATCTTTGTTGCCTCATATTCAATTCTTTCCGAGTGAAGATGTGTTTCATACTCTTGTGGTCGGTGTAGAGGTCTACAAGATTTCCGAGTAAGTAATGCCTCCACATCTTCAAAGAAAGGACCACGGCAGCTAACTCAAGATCATGACTTGGATAATGCTGCTCGTGATTTCTGAGTTGACGAGATCCATAAGCGACCACTCTTCCTTCTTGCATCAGTACGCAGCCAAGACCGATGCAAGATGCATCACAATAAACGTCGAATGGTTTCGTCGTATTTGGCTGAGCAAGAACTGGGGCTGTTGTGAGATGCTTCACTAGAGTCTTGAAGGTTTGTTCACACGCAGCACCCCACATAAATCTGGTATTCTTCTTTAATAATTCCGTCATCGGTTTAGCAATCTTAGAGAAGCCCAGAATGAACCTCCGGTAATAACCCGCTAAACCGAGGAAGCTGCGGAATTATTAAATAATAGACAAAGACAATTTATAACTAAATAATCAAATAACTAAACTAATTAATGAACTAAGTAATATAACTAACCGAATAACTAACTAATTAAACAAATAAACAATCACCAAGATTATCAAGTAACCAAATTACAAAATAAATACTAAACTAACTTAATAATAAACTAAACTAAAATTAAGTAAAAACTAACTCATTAACTAAACTAATTAGTAACGTAACTAAATTAAGTAACAAATGAACTAATTTATACAACTAATAAAAAATAAATTAAACTTACCTCGAAGTGGCGCTGAGCGCGGGGTAGGCTCAGGGCCGAGCGGCGGCGGTGGCGCGGCGCAGGGCCGGGGGGCGCAGCGTCGTGCGGTGGTGGACGCGGCTCCGGGTGCGGGCGCGGGGCCGGACCGCGGCGGGGCGCGGTCGGGCGGCGGTGGCACGGGGCCGGATAGAGGCGGCGGGTGCGGGTGGAAGGCGGCGTGGGCAACGTCGGGCGGGCTCGGGCGGCACGTGGGGGCTGCGGCGACGGAATGGGTCGGTGTCGGCGCGGGCATATATACCCCTTATTTACGACAATCGGTCCCTGGCCGTCGTAAATAAGGTGGTATTTACGACGGTCGTATTTAATTACGACGGCGTTAAGGTTAGCCGTCGTAAATTGATGCTAACTTACGACGGACATCACGAGGCCGTAGTAAGCCTCAATTGACGGCTAACCCTAAGATCGTCGTAAATTAACATGACCGTTGTAAATCGTGCTTTTGGGTGAGGGTGATTAGATCACCAGGGTACTGGCTAGCAAATGGGAACAAACGTACCCAGGCGTGCAAGAAAACTTCTTGGTGCAAGCACATATATTGTTAACATAAAAAGCTTAGATATTTCAGTTAAACTTGATCTTACTCAAAGGTGACTTATTTTATCAACTCTAGGGAGCAAGATTTGAGAGCCAGCATGTTACTTAGTTATCGTGTTTATTTTACTCCCTCTTTTTGTGAATATTTATCTTTGATAGTTCAATCAACTTCAAATATCAGAAAACAGGGGGAGTAGTTTCGACTAAGCCCACGTGGAGTCTATCTTCAAAGCTAAAAGGTAGAATATATAGGCTTCGTTCAAGCTTTGCATCGAACTGACGAAATGACGAGCTCGTGCCAAGACATATCATTCTTTCAGGAAAAAAAAAGAAAAGAAACGAAATAAAAAGATTCTCCAAGCCTTCTCCAGCTGACCTACTACGCTTTGGTAGGCCTACCTATCCCCAACGCATGCTCCTTTCCGCGGCACCATTGTGAGTGCCACACTTAGAGGTGGGAGATGGGCCGGGCCAAATTCGGGCGGGCCGAAGCCCGACGGGCCGGCACGGCCCAGGCACGAAAATGGCTCGAAATAGATTCGGGCCGTGCCGTGTCCAGGTTTGGAGGCTTCGGGCGGCCCGACCCGAAATTGAGTTTCGGGCCGTGCTCGGGCCGGCCCGGCCCGAAATTGGCCCATCGGCCCGAAAAGGCCCATCAGCCCGAAATTGGCCCGAAATGTCTGAAAAATCCGTTTTTTTGGAATTTTCTCTGTATTTTTTGGGTTTTTTAGATTTATTTAGAATTTTTTTGGAATTTTCCTGTTTTTTTATGGATTTTTGATTTTTTTTCGGTTTTACAGATTTTTTTTGAAATTTTTTCGATTTTATAGATTTTTTTGAATTATTTGAATTTTTCTGTTATCGGGCCGTGCTTGGGCCGGGCCCGGCCCGAAATAGGCCCGCCGGGCCGCGTGCCGTGCTCGGGCCGCCGGTTTGTTAATTCGGGCCAGCCGGCCCGGCCCGAAAAGGCCCGACGTGCTTTCGGGCCGCGGGCCGAATTGGCCCGAAGCACGAAAATTTCGGGCCGTGCCGTCCCGGCCCGGCCCGACTCCCACCTCTAGCCACACTAGAAGAATCGACCAAAACGAGGTTTGTTCATTGTGAGTGCCGGAGGAGGAAAATCGATCGAATCGAGGTGGTTTTGGATTTCATGTCACGGAGAGGCTGTCCACTGTTCTCTGCTCGCATGGAAGTCACGGAGTTCCGCGAAACTGCAGGCTCTCTGTACGCTTGCAGTAAAAGGATGTTTCTACGGGCCTCGGCGTGTCCTTAGGACTACCGGCGGCGAGGCGCCACTCACCTATTTAAACCGCGCACTGGGAACAGTCGGACTCGCACTCCGCAAGTCGCAAGTTACTCGCCTCCTCTACATGGAAAGACCCAACAACTACCCGCTTCCCCTGCTCCTCCTCCTCCTCTGCCTCAGCTCCCTGCGTGCCGGTTCCTCCGCGTCCGTCACCGCCGGCACCCCAGACGGTTCGGAGCTGTGGGGTTACGTTCAAGTCCGGCCAAGTAACTGCTCTCCAATGATGTTTCGTTTTCTCTTTCCAAGCTGTCTTCTTAGGTGCCGTTGCTTTGCAGAGGCTCACCTGTTCTGGTGGTACTACAAGAGCCCGCAGAGGACCTCGACGTCAGGGAAGCCGTGGCCAACTGTCCTTTGGCTGCAGGGCGGCCCGGTTAGTAATTGGTTCTCAAGTCGGAACTCCTCTGCTCTGCGTACCCTGTGACCCTGTCTCACGAGAATTGGGCAAAAGTGTTGGAATTCACCATCGTCTTCTTCCTTGCAGGGCGCGTCAGGCGTCGGGCTGGGCAACTTCCTGGAGGTCGGGCCCCTGGACGTCAACCTCGAGCCGCGCAACTCGACTTGGCTGCAGAAGGCGGACCTCATTTTCGTGGTCAGTCAGCCAGTCAGGGAGCAGTGTTCTGCTCAGTTCCCTCCACTCCCCCGCTCCTTAGCTAGCTGTCGTGATGTTCACCTCGGTCCCTCTCTCTCTTGAACGGCGCAGGACAACCCGGTCGGCGTCGGGTACAGCTACGTGGAGGACGACAGCCTGCTGGTGACCACCGACTGGCAGCAGGCGGCGGACGCCACCGCGCTGATCAAAGCGCTCGTCAAGGAGGTGCCCAGCCTGCAGACCAGCCCGCTGTTCCTGGTCGCCGAGTCGTACGGCGGCAAGTACGCCGCCACCATCGGCGCCTCCGTCGCCAGGGCTATACGCGCCGGCGAGCTCAGCATCACGCTCGGAGGTGAAGATTCTGACCCAGGCCAATGAACAAGAGGTGGTTGTTGTGCCGGCATCGAAAAAATTCTCTTTTTCTTTTCTGATGACGACAGGCGTCGCGCTCGGGGATAGCTGGATCTCGCCGGAGGATTTCACGGTGAGCACGTGACACCGACCTTGCCGCTGCTCTGCTCAGTTGAACGATGATGAATCACTTCGCCTCACCAGCAAAACTGCTCTGTATCGATGGCGCACAGCTCGCGTACGCGCCGCTGCTCCTGAGCGTGTCGAGGCTGGACGACAACGCCGGCGACGAAGCGAAAAAGTAAGCTAGCACGCCGGCCGGCCGGCATGCACGTGTCCCTGTTGCCAGGCACATGTTTAGAGTGAGTTCGTTGTGATGTCAGGAAGGCGGAGGCGGTGAGGGCGCTGATCGCGGCGGGCCAGTGGGCCACCGCGCAGGGATCGTGGAGCGATCTGCTGGATTTCATCGGCACCAGGAGCGGCGACGTGGTGCTGACTCTTGACTTTCGACGCTACTCTTTCAGATTTACTGATACTGTTTCCACGATATTTTTGAAGAGCCTACCTCTCACGTGCTTACGCAAAACGCTTGAATAAACAGTAGTCAGTACTTAGCACAACTTGTTGTACAGGACGTGTACAATTTCCTGCTCGACAGCGGCATGGACCCGGTGTCAACGGACTCGGCGGTGACAGGCTCGTCGTCGAGCAGCTTGCAGGCGGTGAAGTACTCGGCGTACCTTGGCGGGCAGGACTCCGGCTCCAACACCATCGACGGCATCATGAACGGGGCCGTCAAGCAGAAGCTCAAAATCATCCCCAAGGACCACACGTGAGCCACTTCCTTGTGTATTTCTTCATTTTTCCCCACGCACGCGGCATGGAGCAGTCGTCAATGGCGTCCGTCATACAACGACTCCTCCGATTGCAGATGGCAGGAGATCAACCAGGCGGTCTACAACGCGCTGGTTAACGACTTCATGAAGCCGAGAGTCGATGAGGCGAGTGGCGATCGAGCTAGTACGAACGCGTCTCGATTCGATTTCTTGAAAACTGCGATGGAACCAGTGGTGCCTGTGTTTGATAAAATTCTGTTTCCCTGCTTCAGATTGACGAGCTCCTGTCCTATGGTATCAATGTGACGGTGTACAACGGCCAGGTCAGTAGTGCTATACCAGTTTTTACCACACTGCCATTGTGTTCTACATTTGCACTCTACTGCCAAAAAAACATATTATATCATCAAGGTAGGGTATACCATATTAAGATGGCCTAGTGGCTGTCATTGTCCAAGACGCCAGAAAAACGATAATAGCATGTTAAGTCTTGGACGTGAACGTGATCTCGTAGCCCAGATATCTCGTAGCTCCCCTAATGGTAGCATGGAGATGCCAGTCTCCCGGAGCAATCAGGGTTCACCAATGGAAACCTGGAACCACCCTGGGTACGTGTAAGCAAACGATCGAGTAGGGCACAAGGAATAGACCACCTTGTCCGCCAGTCAGTGACAGCGCAGGATAACGTGACGCCGACATGTTCCTCTTCGCTCAGAAAAAGGCCGCATCCTTTCTGGACCATGCCAAGGAAACGCGAACCTTGATCGTGAAGTTTAATCGGAAAGGCCGCGACGGGACAACCGCTCCCCCCTGGTCCATGCCAGGAAAATTTCCAAGCGAAGAGTGTTCTACTCTATGCGCTGATCTCTTGTTGGGTACCCCATCAGAATCGCCCCCTTTTCGCGATGATGCTGTGGCCAGCACGAAACCTGCGGACTGTTAGGGCGTCAGGGCGTCTTCGCGACGACCGCCAGATAGTTCACATGCGTAGCTCGTGGTGGCTCACATGGTCGACTGATTGGGGGCCAAGGCCAACTCTACCTCAGCTCAACTGAAGATTTTGGATGATACCGTTTGTATAATGTATGCGTAGTTGATATGCCTGAAACTTTCAGTAATGTAATGAACTGAAAAAGATTCTGTCTTCTATCTAAAGCTCGACGTAATCTGCTCCACCGTCGGCGCAGAAGCATGGGTTCAGAAGCTCAAGTAAGCCTTCTTCTTCTACTACTTCTTTATTTCCGATCTTTGACCCCCGTTTTACCAGCAGGATTCAGGATATCTGAATGCGCCTCATTGGGGATCGATGCATAATTATGATTAATTTCAGGTGGAACGGTCTGACGAGCTTCCTGAGCCTGCCTAGGCAGCCTCTGTACTGTGGCCTCGGCAACAAGGGCACCAAGGCTTTCGTCAGGTCCTACAAGAACCTACACTTTTACTGGATTCTTGGAGCCGGGCACTTTGTAAGTCCAAATCCCAACCCCGTGGCTGGCGTCTCGCCTAGGATCTGCTTCCCATGTGGGACTCTTTAAATTGGGATCGATCCCCCTAAAGCTGACTTGCTCCTGCTCTTGCAGGTGCCTGCCGACCAGCCGTGTATCGCGCTGAGCATGATCGGCAGCATAACCCAGTCTCCGGCAAGTTAGCTGGTTCAGTATCTCAGGCACCTAGCACGAGAACAGTGTATAATTCTTGAAATATTACAGAAAACAGAACGTTGTATACTTGGAGAGAGCAATGGAATTCCATAAAGAGCTCTGGTGGTGTGTTAGGGGACAGGGTGTGATCTTTGATTAACAAAATCAAATAAACACATTTCGTGATTACCATGATGGCAATTTATGTTTAATTTTAGAGGGAAAGAAACGATGAAAGTTATATATGTTGCAGTGGCACATGTAAAGGTTAAATTGTTCAATATATGCTGAGGTGTCTCCCTACACATTACTCCCTCCGGTGCACAAAAAATTGTCGTTCTACATAGAAGCCATGAGTGCACAAAAAATTAGTGTTGAAGCAGAACCGAGGAGTTTGTCTCGTGAAAAAACGTAATAAACGTGTGGTAATGTTTGTGGCTAGGAATTGAACCTGCATGAGAGGCCTGGGAACTAGTGAAATAGACCAGTCAAGCTATTAAAGGGACTACGATAGTAATGAAAAGAAAGATTATTTGATACTTCCTTGGTATGCGAGAACATGTCCAAAACGACAATTTTTTGTGCACCGGAGGGAGTATATCATATTGCTATCTACTGCCCATTAGCATGGGGCTGTTTGGTTGGTGTCCTGCCCTGAGCACCATTGGCTAAACATCCACCTCAATCTCTGTTTCCTAGCTCACTTCGCCTTGTTAGTCCAGGCAAGCGAATCCTTGCCGGAGGAGGAGACCGAAACTTGCTCTCCGCCGAAGCAAGGGCAAACCAAGGATTCCAACGCATCCTTAGTTGCCGTGCAGGTAAGCATGGGATTAGAGACGATGCAATCGTTTTACTCCCTCTGTTGAACTAACTAGCGTCATTTATTTTGAAATGGATAGATATAAAAAGAGATCTTCTTTCTTTCTTTTTTTTTTATAAAAGAGATCAACTCCGCCTATGTCTTTCTATAGCTGGTCCCAAACCCGGGTAAAAGAGGAGAGTTATGATAGGCTTGACGAGACAGCATTAAAATCAGCCATTACTGTGGATATGAAACATAGTTTGAGTTTCAAATTTAGCCTAACATCAACATGCTTGAGACAAAAATTTGATAAAAAAGAAAAAAGATATAAAAGAGATCACGATACAATCGACGCGTTTGTCAACCGACCCTTCTATCACTGTGCTGCAACTGCAACAAGGTGCATGCAAACCTACCCCGTGTCAAGCAGCCTTCTGTTCCTCGACACCAAGTCGTAGGGAGGAACAATATACCAACGCCAAGGCCGTCAGCGCCGGCGAGATCAACATCACACTTGGAAACACTCCCTCTGGATTCTTATCTTGACATTACAAACAAACTGATTAGTGCAACTAATGAGCTTATCTTGATGACAAGAATGAAAAAAACCAGAGGTAGCAGCTGGTTTCTGCCGCTGGTAAACTACTCTCTCCGTTCTGAAAAAATGACGTTTAGAACAGCTAATTTAGTTCAATTTAAACTAATTTTTTTGTTCTAAACGTTATTTATTTCAGAACAGAGGGAGTACAAGGAAAACTCAAAGAATTTCTGTCACATTATCAGATCGTGACGGACGGTGACTTGAAGATTGCTGAGTCTCTGTTCGTAATGACAGGTGAAACATAGTCCAAATCCTACAGAAGCCGCAACTAGCCAGATAACTGGGAGTGAACCGTTGGCTCACCGAGTCGAGTCATCCATGTTGGGAGTCAGGAGACGAGTTGCCGTGTAGTGGCTAGTGGCAGTGATGAATCTTGGGGCAGGCTCCTGGAGGCCCAACAAGATGCCTGGCCCGAGAGGCTACACACGGAACTTTCAGACGCAGCCAGGTAAGGCAAATAATCACCCTTTTTGAATATTTATAATGATCTTTCGTGCATGAAGCTGCTGACATCTGGGCCTGGTTGAATTTTGATTCTTCGTGGCATGACAAAACATGATCAAACAACTAGGACGACATGTCGTATGTCGACGGATTGGAAAATGGAGCGCATCTTTTCGGATATCTGGCATAATGCTACATCGATCTACTGCTTACATTAGCGCAGTCTCTGCATGAGTACGTGGGAAATTCTTGCGACAACAAATGATCATGTGCTTGGGTAATACAAGGATGATTGAATTGTTTCTAGAGAAAGTAAAGGTATATCTCCTCCGTTTTAAAATTAATTATCCTAGTTTTGAACTAGCCAGCGTTATTTATTTTAAAATGGAGGGAATATAATAGTATCGCTATACCTAAGTCCATCATAACTTGCACAATAAATATGAGTTTTTTCTCAATTCGATCACACCCAATCGGTTGCCAGTGCACAAGCTCAAGATAAAAATCGATTGGCCTCTAATGATGATCCGTAATCTTTTTTCGAAAGGCCAGAATAATACGTGCACCAGAGGTGCGTATGTGGTTTACGCGGCCTAGGCCAACAGAGATACAGAGGACTGATTTCTCTCACTCGCTCGAGAGACTTCGATCCGTATGTACTGTGCAAAGGGACCCATCTGGTGGTAATGGGATTTCAAGATAATCGATCATGCTTGAGATTGTTAAGGGCCAACATGTAGGAGAGAGTGTTAATAACATGTATGCTTAAGTTTTTTTATAAGAATAAATATGTGTATCAAATATTTCCTTTCTAATGAGCAATTATCTTCCGTACTATTTTTTTCTTTAACTCAGGATATAGAAAACAAAGAGAGGTGGAAAAGATGTGGTGGGCAAGAAACGGAGAGAGGTGGAGAGACATAGAGACAGATATATATTCAAAAGCAAGAATGACTAGCAATTTGAAAAATGGCAAGTAGATCGGAATGGAGGGAGTATATAGCCTAGTGAACGTCTAGAATGCAAACATGTCTCTGGTGCAATCGTGTAAAAATTTCTTCTGAAACCACACAATCTCCATTCTACGTTGACTGTATTTTTACACTTAAACCCTTCCAATAAAGTGTGAATGTGGGAGGATTTAAGTATAAAAATACAGTCAACCTAGGATGGAGGTCGTGTAGTTCAGAAGAGATTTTTACACGATTGCATCGAGTCTTGTTTATATTCTAGTCGTCCCCTATATCCTAATTAAAAGAACCAATGCATTTTATTTCATGAAACAACAACAGATTATGAATTGATGGTTACGATCAGTCAAATACCTAAGAGTATGTGTTAGGCTTAATATAGCTAGGTTAGCTTGTCAGTGCTTTTGGATACGTTGGAATTGAAGTCACCATTTCAAGCATGTGTACTTCAAATGGTCAAAAACTATTTCTTGGTAGTTTAATACCGGCAGGATGACTCGGGGTAATAAGAGTTCGACCAGAGGATAAAAGGTTTAGAGTTCAGGCATCTTTGAGAAGAAATAATTGTCTTACGTCCTGCTTATGTTTTTGTTGAAACCTGAAAGGGAATGGAGTTACAGGCGAAATTCTGAAATTCAATATTGTTGTTTGAGTTACAAAAAAGAGCAGCGATGCTCTGTAGAGCACTTTCTGCAACTGCGAGTGTTTTCAGGGCCCAGATGGCTGCTCCCTCATTTATATATATGTAATATAGTTCATATTTACACACGTAGCTCATGCATCTTAACGGACATCTGGTACTCCCTCTGCATCATATTACTTGTAATCTTAGTTTTTTTTCAAATTACTTGTCATTCTCATTTTTTAATACACTTTTCTCTCTTTGTAATATATTTCTATCTCTATCATTCTTCTTCTCATTTTGTGTGGTCCACATATTTTTTCACCTCTCCTTACTTAAGGTGGAGGTGATATGTTTTATTTACGACTCCACATCACATGCTACCTAGCCTATGCGTGATAGCATGAAACTTGAAGTCTTGGATCATGTGAATAATATTCGTGTATATTTTATCCATTGCCATCTCTACTCATAACACTACACGAATCGAGCAAATCTACGACGGCTAACCCTACAACCGTCGTACGATGGCAAGGTTGGCCGTCGTAAATAAAAGCTTATTTACGACGGCCAAACTCTGACCGTCGTAAATAGGCTGATATATCCCCGTGGGCCTGGGGTCGGCGCAGGCATTCACGCCTGCGCCGACCTCGAGCCCGAAGCGCCGCCGCCGCCCACCACCCCCAGCCGCCACTGCGCCGGCCCCCGCCGCCCCCACAGCCGCCGCCGCCTCCACACTCGACGCCGCCCCGGCCGAGCCGCCGGAGCCCCGGCCAGCCCCGCCGCCCCGGCTGCCGCCCCAGCCCGCCGCCTCGGCACCTCCACTCCCTCGGCCGCCGCCGCCCCTGACCCCGGTGGTTCCGACGCCCTCCCCCGACACCGGTAGCCCCGACGCTGCTCCCTGACCTGCCGTCCCGCTGCCCCACCCCCGGCCCCGAGCTCCCACGCCATCGAGCACGTCGAGAAGTTAGTTTTTTCTTAACGTAGTTGATAATTGGATTTAGTTTAGATAATTTAGTTATTAATTATTATTGTTTAATTTTTGCAAATTGTTTTATTAGTTTTAGATTCAATTTAGTTTAGTTGTTAATTGTTTAGTTTATAAATTTTGTTAAACATAGTTGTCAATTCTTTGTATTAGTTTTAGATTTAATTTAGTTTAGTTGTATATTGTTTAGTTTATGAATTTTGTTTAATTTAGTTGTAATTTGTTTGTATTAGTTGTAGATTTAATTTTGTTTAGTTGTAAATTGTTTTGTTTATGAATTTTGTTTAATTTAGTTGTAATTTATTTAGTTTTAGATTAAATTTAGCTTCTCTCCCGCCCACCCCCGCCGCATCGCCGGCTGCCCCGCCATGCCTCCACGCCGCCCGCCGCCGCCCCAACACCCCGCGCCTCTGCCGCCCCGTGTCGCCGCCCAGCTGCTCCCGGCCTCCTCTGCCAGGCCGCCCTTGCCCGCCCCCGCCGCGTCGCCGGCCGCCCCGCCGCGCCGCCGCACTCGGCCTCCTCCACGTCGCCTACCGCCGGCCCCGCACTCCGCGCCTTTGCCTCCCCGTGTCACCGCCCGACTGTCCCCAGCCTCCTCCGCAGCCCTCCGTTCACCCACCATCTATATATTTGATTCATTTCATTATTTAGTTGAATATTGTGTATAAAATTGAGTGTTTATCATATGCTCTCATGACGGTTAGGTATATATACACACCGTCGTGAGAGAATGTGTAAAACATGTTAATTACGACGGTTCCGGGCCGGGTTATAACGTCGTGACGGAGGTGGGAACCGGAAGGCCCCGAACCTCCAAGCTTCGAGCACCCAAGGATGCGGAGAGATGCTCGACGAGAGCCGTCAGTCAGGGCTTGGCACCCAACTGACCTCCATCCAACGCGCGACCTCTCATCTGTCGTGACCCATCACAAAAGGGTACAAGGACCACCCAATGACCCGTGTCCGGTGCCCGAGCCCCCAAAAGGCTGATGGGCTTTGACTCCATCCTTCTCCCGTTGTTCTTAAGATCTAGGACATGCCGAAGAATTAGGTCGCATGGATGCAGACCCGCGCGTTGACGGTCACCCCTATTCTTCCCCCTCTCTCTCTTTTGTTCTTTCCTCCCTCTCTGTCATAAATGACTCAAAAAAGAATGAGTAACGTAAATATTTAGAATATGCATCACACGTTTCGAACCGGCCCGTGAATGTGAAGACGAGAAAATTCATCGGATTGAAAAGTCATGATTATCACATAATTATGGAAAGACTCCTACGTGTTATGTTTCGCAGCTATTTTTATGATGTGGTGTGGAAGGTGCTAGCCGAGCTTAGCTACTTCTATAGACAGCTATGTGCTAAAGAAATTACAGTAGATATGATGAATAAGTTGGAGAAGGAGATACCCGTACTGTTATGTAAGATGGAATCTTTTTCCTCGAGGCTTCTTTAATACAATGCAAAATCTCCTTATCCATCTTCCATTTGAGACTAAAGTGGGTGGTCCTGTGCAACATAGATGGATGTATCACATTGAAAGAGCACTTAGATATCTGAAGCCAATGGTTGGCAACCGAGCAAGGGTGGAAGGGTGCATCACCGAAGATTTTACCCTTAAGGAAGTGGGATACTTTTCAAGTGTTTACATTGCACAGCAACACAATGTAAATATTTCGGCGATGCGATATAATATGGATGAACATCCACCTTGCAGCGATCTCTCTATTTTTGCAATGAAGGGCACTACTGTTGGTGTAGTCGGAGCTACAATTGTACCGCGGATGGAAGAACGTTCGCTTTACTTTACATGTATGCTAATATAGGTGGGATGGACAAATATTTCGAGTAAGTTTTTGTCCTAACATTGATGCTTATCGGCATAGAATGTAGCATTTATATTAATAAAAGTTTTTCCGTCCAGTGAGTTCCACAAGCAAAATTGGACATATAGGTATCAACCTATGATCAAACAAGTAGAAACAATACGACGGTACGGAATAAACAGACGACCTAATTTTCTTTCCTGGTTCCGAGAACATGTAACGTTTTCTCATTAACTTATGAGTATTTTTAAAGTATTCTTATAACTTTTAAGTATTATAAAGTATTCTTATAACTTTGTAATTTGGACACTGCGTGAAAGAGCCCGACGTCAATGAAGAGTTGCGACAACTGTCATATGGACTGGTTAAAGTTAGAAGCTATGGCTGATATGACGTCAATGGGTTTCGATTTCGTATGACTGAATTTGAAGCTCTTCGTCCTCTCGCAACAACATGTAATATTGGAGTTCTGACAAGGGAAATCGACTCTCAAGGCCGCAAAACTAATTACTATGGAATCATTAAAAAATTCTTGAATTTAGTTTTGCCGGAAATAAGGAACTTCAAGTCGTCTTCTTTGATTGTGCTCGGTTTGACAACAAACATGGAACACGACAAAACGAATTTGGCATGGTGGAAGTTAAACACAATGAACGACCACGAGGCTATAATACATTTGTCCTTGCACACCAAGTGGAGCAAGTGTATTGTTTACATTATCCATGTCAAAAGCTTAATGCTTTGTGGGTGGTACATAAGATGAATCCTCGTGGGCGGTTATATACTCCAAGATATGATGACTACCATGATATCAATGACATTGACGAGGTTTATCAAGAACAAGAGTTGCCAGACTCGTTTTCTATCGAGCCTGGTGTCAAACTCGATCACTTGGTTGGTGATGCTAACCATGAAGAGACTTCTAATATGCGCAAACAAAAACGAAAACAAATTATGAAACAAGATCGATGGTCTGGTTTAAGGAGTAGGGTTCGTGATATCGATGAATTCTAAAACTGACTCCAAGTAACTTTTTTCACTAAATTATCATAACTTCATATATTTTCATAGCATATTTATCAATTACTCCTTACAATAGGATGTCATCAGAGAAAGGAAAAGGGAAGGGGACTAGGGGCTTCCTCAGGGAGGCACGCGACACCCTTTTTAGTGGTAGTAACTGAGGTGAGAGCAGACGCTCTCAGCTGTTGAGACACGTCCCAGACCTAGCGGGCGTACCTGTGACCTTACAGCGCACGGAGGTATATTTTCTTTGGAAATTGCGTTATCTTATATATCACTTAGCAATTAACTATTCATATATCAATCCTTCTATTTTGCAGTCTGACTTGGAGTCATCTGAGTCAGAGTCAGAGGCTAGGGCGTCGCCATAGCCTTCCACGGAGGCGCCTAGCATGGAGCCTTTGGGCTCCAGTGGTGAGCATCCTTTCGGGTTACCGGACATGGTCCCGGAGCAGAGGCGGTGGACGAGGACGCACTTTGTGTCTCCTTCTCCAGTTCCTATAGAGCGGGTCACTATTCGCCCTGTCAGAGACACGTAAGCAAACTATCAAATAATATTCAACTTTTAGATTCTTTTGTTTGTGGGTACATTAATAAGTTCACTAAATCCTTGCAGCTCTTGGTACGACTGCTCGTTCACGGGTCAGGGGCACCATAGACAGGTGTCCGGTTGCATCGGGTCTTTAGTGCGTCTGCACTATCCCGGTGTGATCGACGGGGTCCCTGCGACGTCGTGGGACGACTACGCTTGTCTCCCACGAGACGCACAACAACCTTCAGGGGGTTGTGTGGGCATATGTTATGGTAAGTCTGCTTAATAAAATTTGTAAATTATTATTCTTCAATTTGATTCAATCGTTAATGCATATCTCTTCAAAATTTGCTTTCTTATAGATGAGGTACCGTTTAGATGAACGAGCATGTTGGACCATGCTAGAGCCGTGTTCAATAGGAACACACGAAAGCTTGTAACACAAGAGTTATCGTATGCTCGTATTCAAGCCGTGAATGAGTACCTCAAGCAGCACCAGGAGTACTAGTCGGGGCTGTTTAGGAGGGCCTGATACACTTACTTGACAGAGGAGCAGTACGCGGAGGTAAGTTATTTGTGTTCAATTATTTCAATACTTAGTTATGTAAAAGGTATTTCAATGACATAATAAATATGTGCAGGTCAGTATTTTCCGGCTAGAGGGTCGGCCCGAAGCGTACCAATCTCTCTGCCAGATGTGGGCTAGCGATGTTTTCATCGCTAAGTCCAGGAGGGCTCGTGGATGCAGATGTTCAAACTCAAAGCACTCCTATGACTCCGATGGCCATGTGCGTTTGGCTAAACGCATGGTAATAATAATAACCCTTCTTTGTATATCTTTATAATATAATTAGCATACTAACACATATCTATAAGAGCGTGAGACCGGTCCGGTACCGATCGACACTGTCGTCTGGAAGCGTGGTCATAAGGACCCATCCCAGCCTGGGGAGTCAGGTCGCGGCCGGTCGACTGGTAAGATATCAAAACTTATTGATTCAATTGTTACTAATTTGTCGTTACTAATATGCAATTTTACTCCTTTTAGGAAAAGTATGGGCGAGAGGTCGTGAGGATACACAACGAAGGGTACGATTGGGAAAACGCGCCAATCGACCCTCAAGCCATTTACGCTAGCGGGGGCGGGAAGGTACATGGACGGTAAGTTGGTCATATTCTTAATTTATGTAAAAATTTGTTTCTTCTAATTATTATTCTTTTATTTCTGTGTAGGTTTGCTATTTTTGATGGAGTTGTCGACTTGAGGGCCACGCGACCTTCGATTGTCACTCCATCGACCGAGGGTTCCTTCATCGGGCATACAAGTCATCGTCCCTCACAGAGCTAGATAGAGGATCTCCTTAGAGAGAGAGACGATATCCGGAGAGGGAGGGAGGAGCTCTAGAGGGAGAGAGATCTAGCACGGGTCGCACACAAGGAGCAGACCGCCTATATGGCAAACTACATGGCTTAGATGCAGGCGGCGATGGAGGTAAGTATTTGAATACAAATTAATTTAAATTTATAAGATTGTATTAGTTTATTTGTTTTAATATTTTGCAATTACAGGCCTTAGCTCGACAGAGTGGGTAGCAGATCTCAATCCCAACATGGCAGCCGTCAGAGTTGGTCCCGCCACATGTGCCCCCACTACATGCACATTCAGATGTCCAGGTAATGTGTTTTTTATTTGATATTTTCTAATCTAAGAAAAACTTAGTGTAGTTGAGGGGAGAGAATGAGAGTTAGAGTGAGGGGGAGAGGAAGAAAGTGAGAGTAAGAGATAGTGGTAGAGAGGGAGGGAGAGGGAGAGATAGTGAGAGTGAAAAGGGAAAGAGGGAGGGAGAGAGAGACAAAATGGTAGAGATAGCGGATGAGAGAGAGAGGTAGTCGTAGAGATGGGGAGGGAGAGGGCAAGAGAGAAAGTGAGAGTGAGAGGGGGAGAGGGAGGGAGTGAGAGTAAGAGATTGTGGTAGAGAGGGGGAGGGAGAGAAGAGAGAGTGAGAGTGAAAAGGGAAAAAGGGAGGGAGAGAGAGAAAGAGTGGTAGAGATAGGGGGTGAGAGAGAGAGGGAGTCGTAGAGAGAGGGGGAGCGAGAGGGCAAGGTGTAAAAGTCCCAAATATGTATCTGAATAAACCGAGTTTGAATTCATATGTGTGGAAAAACCATGAAAAATGGGACTTGCTAAAACTTTTTTTCATGCAAAGTGATACATGGATGATCATCCAAAATGAGGCTCACATTTTTAATTTGAAGGTGTTCAACCAATAAGGATTTAAATACCTCTTTGCATGAAAGATTAAAAATCAGATTTCAAATTCAAAGTTCACACCAATTGGTGACCAAAACTTTGAATACTCATGCAGCCGATGACAAATTTGTCATTGAAGGGTGGGCTCAAAAAGGAATTAAATGGAAGCATTTTTCAACTTCCAACCAAATTCAATTTTGCTATGCAAATTCAAACTGAAATTGGCGAATTCAAATTCTAGCACACCTTTCAAACTCAGAATTTTGGAATTTGGGAGGATTAACTTGAGGAGATCTTTTGGAGAGGAGAAAAGTGGGGGACCCACATGTCATTGAGCACCATGACTTGCAAAGAAAGCAACAGGGCTCTCGGGTCTCTATTTCTCCTCATCCACATGGGGGACTGCACCGGACGCCACCGAGAAGCGGTTGCCGAGCCACCTCCTGCTTTTTCCCTCGCGCTGGCACCGGTGTGGGTTGCCTTTCAACGTGATCCCCTCCACAGACCGAAGAACCGACTTTGTTTCCTCCTCCTCACGCACAGCGCACGAACTGAGTTACCTCGCTGCCGCCGTCTCTGTACACAACCAGGAAACTGTGAAACGCTCGCGACCTCTCCACCCTGAGCTGCTAGACAGCACCACGAGCTCAGTTTACACCTCCCCGACCCAGAAGCTAGCGAGCTCCGGCCTCGTTTCCCCGTGAACAACATCACCCGCGACGACCCAAAGAAACCCCGCGATATGCTTCACGTGGACAGGCCACCACGGTGGTTTTCACGGCAGAGCAAGCACGACAACGGGAGCACACAGCCACTGTGCTTCTCTCACTCAAAGCTCAAGCCAATCCGTGGAGTCTCGCCGGTGAATTTGGAGTTTTTGTCCCGACGACTTCAAACCGAGCGTCCGGTACTAGACTTCAAAATTCTCACTCTCTAATCCTCCATAGGGCATCAAACTATGCACATAGATGCTGGACTAGCCGGCGATCAATTCTCCTTTAACACCCTAGCATGAAATCACCTCGGAGCAGAGGATTTTGAGGTCTCCCGAGCGTGTTCTTGGTAGAACTAATCGGTCACACGGTGAAACCCCCTTTGCCGCCATTTCTGAGCTAGTTTGAGGCCTTGTCAAGCTTCCTAGTCATGCCCCGGTGCTGTAGAGCCAGTTGGTCGAGTGTTTAGCGAAGTAGAGAGGTCGGCTGACGGTGCTGAAGTGCAACCGAGGCCACCGCACGTCGCTGACCATCTTCCGGTCACCGGCAGCCCTAAAGCACCCCACCATCGTGTTCCTCGACGTCAAAAACCCCCTGGCGGCGAGTTTCAGGTCGGATGGCAGCCGACAACGTTGGTTCGGCAAGCAGCCGGTTGCTCCGGCGAGGGGGAGCGCGCACGCGCGCTAAAGGAACCGGAGGAAGAAGAAGGAGGCGTGGGCCCCGGCTGTGGCCCGGATCCTCTGTGCAGGCGCGCTGAGAACAGTGTGACCCGATGTTGCTTCAATTCTATTGGCTGGAGTTTAAATAGTGGGCCCAATTGAATTTCAATAGGGAAAATAATTCCAGAGATTGCCACAACTTTAGAAAATCATATCTTTGTGTAGAAACCTCCAAATTGAGTGATTCAAATTGTATTGGATTAATTTTGCAAAGATCTTTCCAAATATGAGCTCCAATTTGTATGAAAGTCAATATTAAATTCTGGAAAATTCTTTGAAGGTTTTTTGAAAAAAGAATTATTGAGGGAGTTTGGTTCATCCAAAAATCCTCAAATTTTGACAGAATATTATTTAGAATATTGCTGAGCTTCTAGCAAATTTTCAGCTCATTTGAAGATCATTTGAGTAGGAATTTGCTAAATACAAGCTTCTGTGTTCATAAGAGTCCAGAAACATTTTCAAAAAATGTTTCCCACTTAAAAAAATCTATTCTAGGCATACTTGAAATTGTAGTTCCCTAAATTGGGCATGAAAATGCACAGTACTTCAGAATTAATTCTTTTGAGTAGAAATACTTAAGCAATTGTTCTAGAGGAACTACTCAAGTAAAAGGTCTAAATTTTGGATCAAAGTACTTTCATGTAACCAGGAACTCACATGTAAATTATCAGCTCAAGTTGATCATTAGAACTCCCTGTTCTTGTTCTCCATACTTATGTGTATGGGAAAATACATAAGAGACATTGTAGGAATTATGGAGTACACAATTTGACTCCATATTAGCTGCAATTTGGTAAGCTAAATTCCTAGGTAGTATAGAACATGCTGTAGAAGTTTTGAGGCCATTGGAGTTCTTGTTCTTCAGTTGGATTCAAATCTTTTCAGCACATCTTTATGGTCATTAGGAAAGTTAGTTAGTGTATAGCTAAAACACTAAGACCAATTTAGTTCTTTCATAATTCTTTGCACAAAAGAGGCAAAACAAGCCATTCTTGGCATTTTCACACAACCTCTGTTCCTAAGAAATCTAGTCTTTAATTATTTCCATTGCATTCTATAAAACATGTACATATACATGTCATTAGGATTAACGACAAAGGGGATTCGAAGGAGCGATTCATTGAAGTAGATCATACTCCGAAGAATCAAGGGTTGATCAGCAAGGATCACTAACTGATTATACACAACTACCCTGCAAAACAGGTAAGCTCCGGTTTGCATTAGCTACTGTTAAGTTTTTACTTTGTATTCACTTTAGGTTAAGATATTAAATGTGCATTAGATCTAGTTGTTTGATACTCCTCTTGCATGACCAAGTGAACCCATGGAGTATTGGGTAGGTGTCTTTACACCGTGTAGAACTGCCATGCTTAAGTAAGGTTTGGCAGAAGACGAGTGGTGAGACGCTACTCGCATGATCAGGACAATAGGGGCATACGGGATTGGTTCAGAAAATGTGTAGCAAGTTAAAGTTGAGACCGGCAGGTTGTATGGGCAGCAGGACATAGGGGCATGGGTGATATAGACCTGTTCGTGTCGGTCACGGACCGATCCGTATGCGGCCCTGTAGAGAAAGTTTGAGTTGTGTACAGGACTCATGCTGGTTATATGGGACCCAGTAAACTGATGTACCTTGGGAAGCTTGCATTGAGCCTTTTCGGGTCGCCTCAGGCGAGACGGCCGGTGTGCAGTATGTGGGTAACATTCTCATGACATCTCATGTCGGTAGGTGCACCATGAGAGTGTCTACTGTGCGGGGAGATTTGATCGATTTAACGTGGGTGAAACGGAGGAAAGGCTGCTACGTACGATATCAGTGATGGTTGCTGTAGGCAATGTCGAGTACGGGCGTACGTGTCGTGTAGTCAGGGTGTTATTGATTTGAATCACCGTCGCTCGCAGAAAGGATCGAGCATACTTGATCTCACAGTCGTGACGTAGTAAGAACTTGCATGAGAAAGGAACTATTCATTATGGTTTGAAGTTAATACTAGCATTGTGATGATACCTTGTATGAATAGGCTAGTGCAAACTCGATTCTTTCACGCCATGAGCAAATTACATCGGGAGGAAGCGTTTCTTGTTTGATTGTGGACTCCCGATGTGGCGTGCCCAAGGTTATTCTTAAATTGCTGCTAATAACACTTAAAAATAAGGATTTACATTTACGCAAGTTTATTATGCATTATGCCATCCTACTTTATGTTCATAACCTCATGTAGAGTTTCATGACTAGGGTGATGGTTAAGTCTTGCTGAGAGTTATGCTCACTGATGCTATCCGAGTGGTTTTGCAGGTATTTGACTTCATTCTTATGAGAAGGGATGCCGATGAGACTCGGAAACCTCCGAGTGGTTACTCAAGAGCATCCTCGCCGCTGCAGTTTGTTCTTCGTGTTGCTAGTAAGAAACATCCGCTGGCTGGACTGTTTCTTTGTTGCTAAGTTAGATATGCGTTGTGAGAGTTATAGTCTTCTGCTGTAGCTTACTTTGAGATAAGTATTTGCAAAATACTCTTGTATGCTTCCGCAAATGATTTATGTAATATGATGTGTTTTCTCGACCCGTGTGCTGTTGGGTGCCGCATATCACGGCACCACCTGACGAGGTCCTGGCCGGGGCCACGTTGGCGGCTCCCCCACAGAGTGGTATCAGAGCTGTGTTTGGAATAGCGCACAGATTGAGCATCATATTATGTTAAAAACTTAGGATACGGTGAGAGAACGGTATTAGGCCCACATAAGAACTACTATATTAGCATATTATGAAGGTGGCAATCTAACCTATTTGCTATGTCGGAAAATCGTGCATCTCGGGATGTTCTATGTCTTGGGGGTGCACGTAAGCCTGTCCACCAGTGCGCACAAGCTGAAGGGTGGAGCCTCACGGGTGGCAGGTAACCCGGCCCGCTTTAGTATCCTTTACGACTCTTCATGTCGTTTGGGGTATTCGAGCAACGCTTTTCCCTGGCGTGCTTCGAGCTAGTATGGAAGACCCCATCACGTGGTTAGTAACGTGAACACGTAGCTCAAGGCGTGTTTGGCTTGAGAATACCTGTGTGAGTGATGATGGACGGGTGTATGAACTGTATTAGGACCGGGTTCGGTGTGCAGCCGAAACTGATGATTGAGTGTGATTTATGCAGGTACTAACCATAAAAACCATAGTACGAGTAGAACACGCTTGCGAGTGACCATCTTAGTGCCACCTAAGAATACATATATGCCAGTGTAAGCCGGTTAGGATTTTCTTTTGTGAGGCAACGTAGTACCGTCATATATCTTGCGGTGCATTGTCACCGTACTACACTTGATAGTTTTCTTTCCTATGAAGAAATCATTCATGTCTAACTTTCAAACTAAAAATGGATGTTGTAAAGCACATATTAGTTACTGAGCTCTTCAATTAAACTAAGTTTCAAAGAAGAGACTTGCTAGGCTTCATTTGATCCAAAAACAGAGTTCTCTGTTCTGGCAGAAATATTTCCTAGACTTTGACAGAGAATAATGAGTAGCTTGACCCAATGGAGCGTATGATACAGTTCTGGAAAGTTTTTTAAGTGATCTACAACTTTTCTGTAGACCTCCAGAACAAAATCAGAAGCCAACTTGGTTGAATATCCAAATGAATGCAAACTGTTCAGAAAATAGAACAGCTGCAACCTTCTCTGGATGTTTCTGTACATTAGCCATAACTTTATGTAGAAAAATTTCTAAGGGTCATATGATACACCGTTGGAAATTTTATGAAAATTGTAACGATTTTGTAGTTCATAGTTTGTTCATAATTGTAATCCATTTTTATGTACAACTGTGATAAAACAGCAAATACATAGGAGATGCTGGCAAATTTTATCCAGATATTCTGTCAACTTTGAACAATCATAACTTTTGATCCAGAAATGATATAGGGGCATATGAATACTCATTGAAAAGATACTGAAGTTAACTTTAACTTTGGTATTCAACTTGAGTTATGAAAATGCGGGTAACCAGATCAAAATCCGGGTTAAGTACAGAAAGGTCTTTTCAGTACAGAATAGGGGACTGAATATGTTGGCTTTAGGAAGATGTGTAAACATGAAATTTTGTTATGCTTTCATAAAGTTTTAGCATGTTCATATTTTTACATACTTTCACATACTGCTGAGATCAAGTTTTTACTCCCCTCAAAATTACTATTTTACAGTATGGTGCGTACTCATTCTCCGAGTAGGGCTGAAGGTTCTTGTCGAGACGGCGATGACTCGACTCCACCACGGGCACCACCATCAACGGTATGGGCGGATGTCATGGCTTAGATGGTCGAGTCAAGTCAAGAGAATACAAGACTACTCCAATCCTTGGTACAACAGGGCTTACTCCAACATACACAACAGGTCGTTCCACCTCGGAACACCTATTTGGACTTCTTGGCGACACAACCGCCAATTTTCACGGAAGCCAACGAACCAGTGGAAGCTGATCAGTGACTTCAGGTTATGGAGTCCAAGTTTAGAGTCTTCGAGTGCGATGAGTATCAGAAGACATTATTTGCAGCTCAACAGCTTCATGGAGCCGCCGGAAATTGGTGGTTCGCTTATCTCGCCACCATTCCGGAAGGCCATCAAGTGGAATGGACGGAATTTCGTGAAGCATTCCGTGCTCGTCACATTCCTATGGGTTTTATCAAGGCCCAGCAGCAGGAATTCAGGAACTTGAAGCAGGGGGACATGAGTGTCCTCGATTATGTCAAACGGTTCAACCATTTGGCACAATGTGCTCCTGCTTATGCGACGAGCAAAGTTGCAAGGTGTGACTACTTCTTCCATGGCCTGAGTACCATATTAAAAGATAGGCTGGCTTTGTTCAATCAAGGCAATTATACCGAGTTGATCAGTGCTTCCCTGCTGCAAGAACAAGCGACACTTGAGTGTCAAGCAGAGAAGAGGGACCGGGATGATGTGCAAGAAGATACACCAGTTGTTCCTCGTAAATACCGTGTGGTGTATCACACACCATCTGACGATCTATGGAAAGCACCAGTAAGATCAACTCAATACAGATTTCCTGCTCAAGAATCACGTCTTGAAGCACCACCATTGCCACAACAACGAATGATACCTGGTGCATCATTGCTGCAGCCAAGTACATCAACTTCTCAACCACAAGTCAACGAAGAACCAGGGAAACATCCGTGTTCTTATTGCCACCGTTTTGGGCATTTTAGGCAAGAATGCCAGGAGAAGTTGTTGAACAGCGGACAACCATCATTATCCGGTGGTATGCCACCACCTGCTCAAGTCAATATAACAGCATTGCAATCCGGGAGTGTGCAACATCTTGCTATTGAGGATGTCCCGGAGGGAGCACCGGTGTTAGCGGGAATGTTCACTTTGAATGACGTACCCATGCTCATACGTTTTTATTCTGGTGCAACCCACAATTTTATCAGCAAATCATGGGTGGATCAGCACCAACTATCCACCAATACTCCCACAACGAGTTATCTTATACGTTCACCGGGAGGAAATATCTTTGCTAATCAGATTGTGTCCCGAGCAGATTTGTGCTTAGGAGGAAAAATTTACCCAACATCGCTGATTTCGTTGGATAGGCAGAAGATAGACATAATATTTGGGATGTCTTGGTTAAATCGTCACGGTGCCGTTCTCAATATAGGTAATTGGACTGTCCAGATTGATTCACCGATTCACGGATAGCACACGTTGTTTTTAGACAGCGAAGACCCAGATATGGCAGAGGCCTACCACACGGAAGCGCTGAAGCTTGAAGATATTCCGGTGATACGTGATTATCCCGACGTGTTTCCCCATGATTTACCGGGCATGCCGCCCGAACGGGACGTCGAGTTCAAGATTAAACTGGCACCGGGAACAACATCTATCTCACGAAGGCCTTACAAGATGGCACCTAACGAGCTAGCGGAGTTGAAAGAGCAGCTGAATGAACTCATGAGCAAGGGTTTCATACGACCAAGTTCTTCACCTTGAGGTTGCTCTACGCTGTTCGTTAAGAAGAAGGATGAAACACTGCGGCTATGTGTTGATTACCGTCCTCTAAATGTTGTCACGATAAAGAACAAGTATCCTTTGCCCCGCATAGACATATTATTCGATCAACTTGTGGGTGCAAAGATATTTTCGAAGATGGATCTTCGGTCGGGATATCATCAAATCAAAATCCGATTGGAGGACATACCGAAGACAGATTTCTCGACGAGATACGGACTCTATGAGTACCTTGTGATGTCATTTGGGTTAACCAATGCTCCGGCACACTTCATGTACTTGATGAATTTTGTGTTCATGCCGGAGTTAGACAAGGTCGTCGTGGTATTCATCGATAACATTTTGGTTTACTCCAAATCTGAAGAAGAGCATACTGAACATTTGCGTATCGTGCTACAACGGTTGAGGGAGCACCAATTATACGTCAAGTTCAGCAAGTGCGAGTTCTGGATTGATCAAGTGCCTTTCTTAGGCCATATTATTTCAGCAGAGGGCATTGTCGTGGACCCCAGCAAAATTGAACAATTGCTGAAGTGGGAATCTCCCAAATCAGTCCACGAGGTCCAAAGTTTCCTAGGTTTAGCGGGGTATTATCGGAGGTTCATTCCGAGCTTCTCAAAAATTGCTAAACCAATGACGGAGCTGCTGAAGAAGGGCACTAAATACTGTGGAATGCAGCATGTGAAGCGGCATTCAAAACTCTAGTGAAACATCTCACAACAACTCCAGTTCTTGCTCAACCGGACACATCGAAGCCATTTGATGTATATTGTGATGCATCTACATCGGTCCCGATTGTGTTCTTATGCAAGAAGGGCGTGTAGTCGCCTATGGGTCTCGTCAACTACGAAACCACGAGCAGCATTATCCAACTCACAATCTCGAGCTTGTTGCTGTGGTGTTGGCGTCAAAGATTTGGAGGCATTATCTACTTGGTAATCTTGTCCACCTCTACACCGACCATAAAAGCTTGAAGTATATCTTCACGTAGAAGTAGCTGAATATGAGACAACGAAGATGGCTGGAGTTCATAAAAGATTATTAAATTGAGATCCACTATCATCCGGGTAAAGCAAACGTGGTTGCTGACGCGCTTAGTCGTAAAGCCCACGTTCACAACTTGGTGGCTGCTGAGTTGGAAGATGAAGAACCAAGTCTTTGTGTCATTCCGTATGGCGCGCTTTGTAATCTCGCGCTCATTCCAATGATCCGTGAAGAGATTGTTGAGGCTCAAAGAAGAGATAGGGGTATGCCTCACATACGGAGAAGACTAGACAACGGAGAAGTGAAATGTTTCCGGAAGGATGAGAACGGTACGATATGGTTTAACGACCATATAGTGGTACCGCGTAATATGAAACTCCGGAAGAAGATCTTGGACGAAGCCCACCTGTCGAAGTTTTCCATTCATCCCGGCAGTAACAAGATATACCAAGATTTGAAGCGGAAGTTTTGTTGGACGAGGATGAAGAGGGAAATTGCTAAATACTTATCCAAATGTGATACGTGTAGACGGGTCAAGGCTAATCATATGCGGAAAGTCAGACCGCTACAAGCTCTGAAGATACCTATATGGGAATGGGAAGATGTGAGTATGGATTTCATTGTCGGATTACCACTCACATCCCGGAAGCATGACTCGATATGGGTGATCGTCGACCGGTTGACGAAATCAGCTCATTTCATACCGGTGAACACTCATTTCCGAGCCAAGCAATATGCGGAGTTATACATCTCAAGAATTATATGCTCACATGGTGTTCCAAAGACCATCGTTTCATATCGAGGTGCGTTGTTTGTTGCTCGTTTTTGGGAGCAGATGCACGCCTCGTTGGGCACCAAGCTGATTAGAAGCTCCGCATATCACCCTCAGACCGATGGACAAATAGAGAGGGTGAACCAAGTGTTAGAAGATATGTTGAGGGTGTGTGCCATCCACCACGGTAAGAATTGGGATGATCACTTACCGTTGGCGGAGTTTTCATACCACAACGGGTATCAAGCAAGTATTAAAATGGCACCGTATGAAGCTCTCTATGGCCGAAAGTGTCGGACATCACTGAATTAATGTCAGTCCGGAGAAAGATTATTGTTCGGGGTTGATCTATTCAACGAAGCTGAAGACCGAGTTCGGTTGATACAAGAGAACTTGAAGGCTGCACAATCCCGACAGAAGAGCTACGCTGATCAAAGGCGTAGGCCATTGCATTTTGACGTCGGAGAGCATGTGTATCTTCGTGTGTCTCCGATGAAGGGAATTCACCAGTTCGGTGCAAAGGGGAAACTCGCTCCCCGCTTTATAGGTCCTTTTGCTATCACGGAGAAGTGCGGACCCGTAGCCTACCGGCTGGAACTACCGGCAAGTCTTGTGGGTATCCATGATGTATTTCATGTGTCACAGCTGCGCAAGTGCCTCAAATTTACCGCTGCTGTCCGCACCGAAGAAATTGACGAATTGGAACCAGACCTTACCTACACCGAGAGACCGGTTTAGATTGTGGATGAAAAGACCCGGGTAACCCGGAACCCGATCAAGTTTTACAAGGTGCTGTGGAGTAATCATACCGCGGAAGAGGTGATGTGGGAAAAAGGAGATTATCTCCGCACCAATTATCTGGAACTTTTAGCTTTGTACAGTTTGTAATTACTTTTCCCGTCTCGTTCTTCTTTTGTAATCTCGGGACGAGATTCTTTTAAGGGGGTAGGAATTTAAAAGTCCCAAATATGTATATGAATAAACCGAGGTTTGAATTCATATGTGTGGCAAAATCATGAAAAATGGGACTTGCTAAAACTTTTCTTCATGCAAAGTGATACATGGATGATCATCCAAAACGAGGCTCACATTTTTAATTTGAAGGTGTTGAACCAATAAGGATTTAAATACCTCTTTGCATGAAAGATTAAAAATCAGATTTCAAATTCAATGTTCACACCAATTAGTGGCCAAAACTTTGAATACTCATGCAGCCATAAAGTTTGGATATTGTGGAAAAAGTTGGATGACAAATTTTTCATTGAAGGGTGGGCTCAAAAAGGAATTAAATGGAAGCATTTTTAACTTCCAACCAAATTCAATTTTGCTATGCAAATTCAAACTGAATTTGGCGAATTCAAATTCTAGCACACCTTTCAGTCTCAGAATTTTGGAATTTGGGAGGATTAACTTGAGGAGATCTTTTGGAGAGGTGAAAAGTGGGGGACCCACATGTCATTGAGCACCATGACTTACAAAGGAAGCAACATGGCTCTCGGGTCTTTGTTTCTCCTCATCCATGGGGGGGGGGGGGGGGGGGCTGCATCGGACGCCACCGAGAAGCGGATGCCGAGCCACCTCCTGCTTTTTCCCTCGCGCTGGCATCGGTGTGGGTTGCCTTTCAACGTGATCCCCTCCACAGACGAAGAATCGACTTTGTTTTCTCCTCCTCACGCACACCGCACGAACAGAGTTACCTCGCTGCCGCCGTCTCTGTACACAACCAAGAAACTGGGAAACGCTTGCACCCTCTCCACCCCGAGCTGCTAGACAGCGCCACGAGCTCAGTTTACACCTCGCTGACCCAGAAGCTAGCGAGCTCCGGCCTCCTTTACCCGTGAACAACATCACTGCGGCGACCTAAAGAAACCCGACAATCTGCTTCACGTGGACAGGCCACCACGGTGGTTTTCATGGCCGAGCAAGCACGGCAACGGGAGCGCACGGCCATTGTGCTGCTCTCACCCAAAGCTCAAGCCAATCCGTGGAGTCTCGCCGGCGAATTTGGAGTTTTTGTCCCGGCGGCATCAAACCGAGCGTCCGGACCTAGACTTCAAAATTCCCACTCTCTAATCCTCCATAGGGAATCAAACTGTGCACATAGATGCTGGACTAGATGGCGCTCAATTCTCCTTTAGCAACCCTAGCATGAAATCACCTCGGAGCAGAGGATTTTGAGGTCTCCCAAGCGTGTTCTTGGCGGAACTAATCTGTCGCATGGTGAAACCCCCTTTGCCGCCATTTCTGAGCTAGTTCGAGGCCTTGTCGAGCTTCCTAGTTGTGCCCCGATGCTGTGGAGCCAGTTGGTCCAGTGTTTAGCGAGGTAGAGAGGCCGGCCGACGGCGCCGAAGTGCAACCGAGGCCGCCGCACATTGCCGACCATTTTCCGGTCACCGGCAGCCCTAGAACACCTCACCATCGTGTTCCTCGACGTCAAAAACCCCCTGGCGGCGAGTTTCGAGTCAGATGGCGGCCGGCAATGCCGGTCTGGCGAGCAACCGATTGCTCCGGCGATGGGGAGCGCGCGGGCGCGGGAAAGGAACCAGAGGAAGAAGAAGGAGGCGTGGGCCCCGGCTGTCAGCGGCTGAAAAATTTAACCGTGATCAGCTGTGGCCCGGATCCTCTGTGCAGGCGCGCTGAGAACCGTGTGACCCGATGTTGCTTCAATTCTATTGGCTGGACTTTAAATATTGGGCCCAGTTAAATTTCAATAGGGAAAATAATTCCAGAGATTGCCAGAACTTTAGAAAATCATATCTTTGTGTAGAAACCTCCAAATTGACTGATTCGAATTGGATAGGATTCATTTTGCAAGGATCTATCCAAATATGAACTCCAATTTGTATGAAAGTCAATATTAAATTCTGGAAAATTCTTTTAACTTTTTTTTCTGAAAAAGAATTATTGAGGGAGTTTGGTTCATCCAAAAATCCTCAAATTTTGCCAGAAAATTCTTTAGAATATTGTTGACCTTCTAGCAAATTTTCATCTCATTTGAAGATCATTTGTGTAGGAATTTGCTACAAGCTGCTGTGTTCATAAGAGTCGAGAAACATTTTCAGAAAATGTTTCCCACTTAAAATATATCTATTCTAGGCAATTCATAGATCCAAAGTCATAGGAAAATTTAGTCAAGCTCTCTGAGACATACTTTAAATTGTAGTTCCCTAAATTAGGCATGAAAATGCACAGTACTTCAGAATTAATTCTTTTGATTAGAAATGCTTAATAAATTATTCTGGAGGAATTACTCAAGTAAAAGGTCTAAATTTGGGGTCAAAGTACTTTCATATGACCAGGAACTCACATGTAAATTATCGGCTCAAGTTGATCATTAGAACTCCCTGTTCTTGTTCTCCATACTTATGTGTATGGGGAAATACATAAGAGACATTGTAGGAATTATGGAGTATACAATTTGACTCCACATTAGCTGCAATTTTTAGCAAGCTAAATCGATAGGTAGTATAGAACATGCTGTAAAAGTTTCGAGGCCATTGGAGTTCTTGTTCTTCAGTTGTATTCAAATCTTTTCAGCTCATCTTTTATGATCATTAGGAAAATTAGTTAGTGTATAGCTAAAACACTAAGACCAATTTAGTTCTTTCATAATTCTTTGCACAACAGAGGCAAAACAAGCCATTCTTGGCATTTCCACACAACATTTGTTCCTAAGAAATCTAGTCTTTAATTATTTCCATTGCATTTTATAAAACATGTGCATATATATGTCATTAGGATTCACGACGAAGGGGATTCGAAGGAGCGATTCATTGAAGTGGAGCATACTCCGGAGAATCAAGGGTTGATCAACAAGGATCACTAACTGATTACACACGACTACCCTGCAAAACAGGCAAACTCCGGTTTGCATTTAACAGCTGTTAAGTTTTTTACTTTGTATTCAGTTTCGGTTAAGATATGAACTGTGCATTAGGTCTAGTTGTTTGATACTCCTCTTGCATGACCGAATGAACCCATGGAGTATTGGGTAGGTGTCTTTACACCGTGTAGAACTGCCATGCTTAAGTAAGGTTCAGTAGAAGACGAGTGACGAGACACTACTCGCATGATCAGGACAATAGGGGCATACGGGATTGGTTCAGAAAATGTGTAGCAAGTTAAAGTTGAGACCGACAGGTTGTAGGGGCAGCAGGACATAGGGGCCTGGGTGCTATAGACCTATCCGTGTCGGTCAAGGACCGATCCGTATGCGGCCCTGCTGAGCAAGTTTGAGTTGTGTACCGGACTCATGCTAGTTATATGGGACCCAGTAAACCGATGTACCTCGGGAAGCTTGCATTGAGCCTTTTCAGGTCGCCTCAGGTGAGACGGCCGGTGTGCAGTATGTGGGTAACATTCTCATGACATCTCATGTCGGTAGGTGCACCATGAGAGTGGCTACTGTACGGGGTGATTTGATCTATTCAACATGGGTGAAATGGGGGAAAGGCTGCCACGTACGATGTTAGTGATGGTTGTTGTAGGCAACGTCGAGTACGGGCGTACGTGTCGTGTAGTCCGAGTGTTATTGATTCGAATCACCGTCGCTCACGGAAAGGACCGAGCATACTTGTTCTCACAGTTGTGACGTAGTAAGAACTTGCATGAGAAAGGAACTAATCATTATGGTTTGAAGTTAATACTAGCATTGTGATGATACCTTGTATGAATAGGCTAGTGCAAACTCGATTCTTTCACGCCATGAGCAAATTACATCGGGGGAAAGCGTTTCTTGTTTGATCGTGGACTCCCGATGTGGCGTGCCCAAGGCTATAGAATTTACATTTAGGCGAGTTTATTATGCATTATGTCATCCTACTTTATGTTCATAACCTCATGTAGAGTTTTATAACTAGGGTGACGGTTAAGTCTTGCTGAGCGTTATGCTCACGGATGCTATCCGAGTTGTTTTGCAGGTATTTGACTTCATGCTTATGAGAAGGGATGTCGATGAGACTCGAAAACCTCCGAGTGGCTACTCAAGAGCATCCTCGCCGCTGCGGTTTGTTCTTCGTGCTGCTAGTAAGAAATGTCTGTGGGCTAGACTGTTTCTTTGTTGCTAAGTTAGAGATGAGTCGTGAGAGTTATATTCTTCCGCTGTAGCTTACTTTGAGATAAGTATTTGTAAAATACTCTTGTACGCTTCCGCAAATGATTTCTGTAATGTGATGTGTTTTCTCGATCCGTGTGCTGTTGGGTGCCGCATATCACGGCACCACCCGACGAGGTCCTGGCCGGGGCCGCGTTGGCGGTTCCCCCACACAAGGGAGAAAGTGAGAGTGCGAAGGAGGGAGAGAGAGGGAGTGAGAGTAGTGAGGAGAGAGCCGTACAAGGTCAAACTCACTTTATCTATTTATTTGAATTACAGAGATCGGCAACTGAGACTCAAACTCCACCGCCACAGCTACCGGCACCGGGAGGAGGGCACGAAGACGGATTCTTCGGCTCCGGGGCGAGTGGAGGAGCCAGTGGAAGGAGTAGTATTTAGCCCCTTGTTGTTTTATATGTTGGATGATTATAATGGAATATCTGTCTTGTTGTGTATATGAAGCTATTCGGTGAGTTGGCCATCGTGCGAGGGTAGTTGCTTTCTATTTTTTTTAAAAAAAAATAAAAATCTTATTTACGACGGTCAGCTGTACAGGGCCGTCGGAAGTTAACCTAATTAACTTATGACGCCTAGGGGCTAGGCCGTCATAAGTTAACCTAATTAACTTAGGTTAACTTACGACGGTCACGGTCCCGGCCATCGTAAGTAAGGCGCCCAGCCCGCCACGTGGCGCGGCAATGGGCGACGGCCATTCCCAACCTTCGTAAGTTAGTTATTTACGACGGTAACCGTCGTAAATAATATTATTTACGACTAAAAACTTAAAATGGCCAGAAACCGTCGTAAATAATAAAAAACGGTCGTTAGTTATTTACGACGATTTTCCCTTATGTACGACGGTTTCTGTCGGTCGTAAATATGCTGCATTCCTGTAGTGTAAGCTTGGCGGACAGCTCAAGCATGACACGCTTTGCTTTTTTTTCGAAAATCCCGACCAAGAGGTCAGGCGTATATTGATATAAGAAGAGTATTACATGCAGTACTCGAGTCTAAAACCCTTATAGACTATACAATCAGCAACGAATAAAAATCATTACAGTACTCGGTTGCTATCTGGCCACTTGGCCATCTATACCAGGAACAATCAGAAGAGGCAAGTGGCACATTTTTACCGTACGTAGTAGTTGGGCAGTGGGACTTCACTGAGACCAACAGATGATACGGTACGTCACTTTCGAGACGAATTCAACGGCGATGGAAACTATTGGCAGAGAAGAGACGTTAAGCTGGTTTTGGTTCTTCCGGCGAAGAGACATTCCCGTTTCATGTCTTGATCTATCTTTCCCAACAACAACAACAATCAAGTCTTTATCCCAAGTATGTTGGGGTCGGCTAGACATAAAACCTAATATCAATAAAGTAAAAGAGAGGAAGAGATATAAGAACAAGGAAAAAAAGAAAAAAAAGAAAAAAAGAAAAAAAGAAAAAAAGGAAAAAGAAAAAAAGAAAAAAGAAAAAAACAAGACTACGATTTTGACACATGAATTGCTACTTTCCATGCGGTCCTATCATGAGTTGAGTCTCTGAATACATTCCAATCTCTCAAATCTCGTTTTACCGCCCCCTCCGAGGTCAACCTTGGTCGTCCTCTACCCCTCCTAATATTTTCTCTACCTCTTAAAATCCCACTGTTAACCGATGCTTCTGAAGGTCTCCGTTGGATATGTCCAAACCAGCTAAGTCGATGTCGGACTAACTTCTCTTCAATCGGCGCCACCCCTACCCTATCACGAATCGCCTCATTCCTTATTCGGTCTCTTGTCGTGTGCCCGCACATCCACCGTAGCATGCGCATCCCTGCAACACTCATTTGTTGGACATGTTGCCGTTTAGTTGGCCAACATTCCACCCCATAGAGCATCGCGGGTCTGATAACCGTCCTATAAAACTTCCCTTTTAGCTTTTGTGGGAATTTCCTATCACATAGGATTCTAGAGGCTTGTCGTCATTTCATCCACCCTACCTTGATCCTGTGGCAAACATCCTCATCAATATCGCCATTGCTTTGTAACATTGATCCTAAGTATCGGAAAGAGTCCCTTCTAGTTACTATTTGTCTTTGTAGACTAACATTTTCCTCTTCACGACCAACACCACTAAAGTCACACCTCATATACTCAGTTTTGGTCCTACTAAGTCTAAACCCCTTGGACTCTAAGGTTTGTCTCCATAACTCTAATTTCTTATCAACACCATCTCTAGTTTCATCTACCAGCACTACATCATCAGCAAAGAGCATGCACCAAGGGATACCTCCTTGTATATCCTTCGACACCTCATCCATCACCAAGGAAAAGATGTATGGGCTCAAAGCTGATCCTTGATGTAGTCCTACCGTGATAGGAAATGCATCAGGCTCACTATCACTTACGCGCACACTTGTCCTAACATTATTGTACATATCCTTGATAAGGGTAATGTACTTTGTTAGCACTTTATGTTTCTCTAGTGCCCACCACATGATTGACCTTGGTATCTTGTCGTACGCCTTCTCCAAGTCGATGAACACCGTATGCAAGTCCTTCTTCTGCTCCCTATATCTCTCCATAAGCTGACGAAGTAAGAAAATCGCCTCCATTGTAGACCTCCCAGACATAAAACCAAACTGGTTTTTAGTGACATTGGTTACTTTCCTCAGACGGTGTTCAATCACTCTCTCCCAAAGCTTCATAGTATGACTCATAAGCTTAATACCTCGATAATTAGTACAACTTTGAATATCTCCTTTATTTTTGAAGATAGGTACTAATATGCTTTTCCTCCATTCTTCAGGCATCTTGCTTGACTGAAAAATGTGGTTGAATAGCTTTGTGAGCCATACTATTGCCACGTCCCCAAGGCATCTCCACACCTCAATAGGGACATCGTTAGGGCCGAGAGTCTTTCCTCCTTTCATCCTTTTTAAGGCCTCCTTAACCTCAAACTCTTGTATCCTCCACACGAACCGCCTGTTGGAGTCATCAAACGAGTCATCCAACTCAACCATAGTGCTCCCATTCCCATCATTGAATAGCCCATTAAAGTAATCACGCCATCTATTCTTAATCTCTTCATTCTTCACTAGAATGCAGTCAGTCTCATCTTTGATGCATTTAACTTGATTGAAATCCCTCATCTTTCTCAAACGGATTTTTGCTACCTTCTATATGTCCTTTTCACCTTCTTTTGTCTCTAGTCTCTCATATAACTTATCATAGGCCTGTCCTCTTGATCTACCTTTCCCGTATAAAGTAAATCTACTCTTGGATAAGATGATCAGGACAAGATGTCAAAAACTTATACTCCCCCTGTTCTGAAATAAATATCGTTTAGGATAAAAACCTAGTTCAATTTAAATTAAATTATCTGTACTAAACGTCGTTTATTCCAGAACGTCGGTTGCCTCTTGAACTAAATTAGCTGTCCTAAACGTCATTTATTTCAGAACGGAGGGTGTATAATTTATCGGTTAAGGATCTTACCGGAGTTTTACTTTAGCCATATACATGATGAAGCCTAATTCTTTGATATGCAAAATTTGACATTTCCATTTTGCTATTGCTTGTCAGGTCTAGCGACTATTCGACGTATCTCGAAGAAACCTGCAAAATTATTCTATGCGGCCCAACACATTTGTGACTAGCTGAACAGACTCACATTTTTTGAATGCTCAGTATTAAGGGTGTTTTTGGTTCAATTGTGAATTACTTAAATCTGATTTTAGCTGTTTGTAGGAAAGCTATTGTGAGCTCGGAGGCGAAAATACAATTAGGATATATAACCAGTGCCATATGGATAATTTTTCTAATGGTTAGATGAGTAATTTGGAAAATCTGTGTTAAGAGGTGATTTTAATTCCTATTGGCAAAATCTAGAGCTTTTTGAGAATCCACTTCGTAGGGAAGTCAATTTAGTTGAGATTTCAGAGTTGGTATAAAAAAATTGAACCAAACAGAACCTAAGTGAAGAGCTCCTGATTCTAGTGATTTGTTGCCAATTGTGATCCAATGCCATTTAAGGCCTCCTTTAAATTGAGATTTTTTAAATCTTCTAATTTAACTATAAATTTGATTTTTTTGTAAATTTAATATGCGACTTCTGTAACATTCCTAGATTAGCCTAAGCTGATGTAGTAGTATACCTCATTACTTACTAAGAGTTTGTTTGAATGACATCTAAACATTATAACACTACAAGTGTGACCCCGTCCAAAGTTTGGCGAACAAAATGCTCATCATAGTTTTGATAACTTTTTTGTATAAAATATAAAATAAAAAATCTATTTTAGTACCCTCAAGTATTTACATGTTCACTTAATCCTCTAAAGAAAAATTTGGTCCAATCTACCCCCTAAATTATTTAAATTGATTCAATTCACCCCCTAGTAAAGTTTTTTTATTTCTCTTTGTAAACATCAGGTCTGAGGATAAATTTTTGTGATATTATATGTCATAATATACTGTGTATCAGAAAAATATTTCAAGACTTTCTTTGTACTTGTTTGTACTTTTAAAGTATGTAAACAAATATGGCAGGAGATGGAATAATGTAAGAAAAATGTTATTAACAATTATAAAAGATTTTTTCTAGCATAGTGTATGATGTTATATAGCATACTATAAAATTTGAACTTCAAACATAACCCATACAAAGAGAAACACAAGAAAAATCTTAGTAAGGCGTGAATTAAACCCAATAAAATTGTTTGGGAGGGTAAATTGGACCAAACTTTTATTTAGTGGGCTAAATGAACAATATGGATACTTGAGGGTAGTAATATAAACTAGAGGATTGTTTAGTGACTACAAAATGCCACAAGTTCAATAGAGAATCAACCAATGGACAAAGCAAATACAGTTCACCAAAATTTTGGGGTGATAAAGTTTGGACATTGTCGGCATATTGAGAACTAGGGTTTCCAATCATCGCCGTAAAAGATAAAGAGGCATGGAACAAAATACGTTTCGACAAAAGGCCTCTAAACAAAGGAAACAACCCACGGTCTGACCACAAGGAAGAGGCCTGTGAAGGTGGGAGCCGGACTTTTAGTAGGGACCTCCGACCTGACCTCATGACATCACCCCCTGGTAGGTTAGGGGTCTTCGTGCCTCCAGTAAGAGTCGCTCTAACCTAGCCAGGTCGGGCCCCGAGCTTAGTTGGTTTCCCAACAATCACCGTTTACTCGCGGGCCACGTGTGGTCCTAAGAGAAAAAGGCACACGTAAAGAAGCAGGTGATGTCAGGCGACACTGATGCACTCTCGAAGAGGAACCGACGTGACATACAGAGAATAGATGGAACAATCGGTGGAACACCACGCTACCACTCCGTCCCAGCACGTGGGAAAGTGGCTAACCATGATGCCCAAGCTGCGGAAGTAAGCATGAAATTGAGTCATGGGACCCACTTTGGACCCCCACTCCCCACCACGACTTCAATAGCAGGAGTGGAGGCAGCTAAATAGGACTCTCGAGCGTCGAAAGTCGTCTCGCTCAGGGCGGGATGTGATGGCCTCAGTAAATGCGAGTGGTAGGCCAACTACGACCTTAAAGGCCCTTTTTAGGCCCATCAGTGTGAGGACCTTCTTGGACTATAAAAGTAGAGACTTTGGGCCCGAGAAGGGTCAAAAAAAAAGAGGGTGAATACATGCTCCGACGCGTGCTGTAATCCCTCAGATCAATACACCGAGCAGTACGTAGGGTTATTAGTCTCCGGACGGGTCGAAGCTAAGGGCCCGTTTGGTACAGTTCCAGATTCTCTAAGAATCAGAAACGTTTCAATTTCAACGCAGAAATGTTTCTCAATTGAAACAGAATCACTTTAGAAACCGTTTGGCTACTTTTCTGATTTCGGTTTCAGTATAGGGAGGAGCAGAATTGAAATGACCTATTTATCCTTGATGGACTATATTGTTTTTATCATAGTATAATATATAATAAATTCTTATAATAAACATTATTTATAAGTGATATTGTAAAATATATATCATCATCCATGCACGGATAAATCTTTGTTGCGCCACAACAACGGCGACGAGTTGATAATAAGGGTAGACGATGGCAAATTACTGTAAATAACTCGAAACTAGAGGGTACGTACAATAATATGAAGTGATTCGGGACGTGGGACACCCTTTTAGGTGATTTAGATTTGTAGGCAAAAAAAGTGAATCGTTTCTTATAAATTCACTGGTGAAACATTTCACCTTTTTGCTGTCTGGTACAGTTCAAGTGATTCAAGCTAGAATCTGAAACGTTTCTTGTTGCCAAACGCACCCTAAGTAATCCTTATGTCATCTCCGCTAACCTTAAAAACCACAAAGGGTCCCATTGACCTTTGGGCCCGCGACCAAACACTCTAAGGGTGATCCAACTAATCCCATACCTCCCATCGACTGTCACTCGTTGATAGTCGCCATCTGAAAAGGTACTAAGAAAACCTAAATCAATAGTTTCTTGTTGCAATGTACCATTGATATATTAACATGTATGATGTGTAAACGGGATACACAGAGGAACATGTAAATACGTCCCTTCCCAAAACGGAAAAGGAGATTAATCAATTAAAATTAAAGCAAATGAGTTCACCCCTCCCCTCTGCAATAAAATGGGCCCGTCTAAATTTTATACCTAAATTTTAGATAACATTAATTAACAATTAATCATCATTAATAACATTTAATCCTTACTGTTAAAATTTTATCCTTATAATTAACAATACTAACAATTTTTTCTATATTCTATACATCGAGTTATTTTGATTGATTATTCATAACTAATATAATCCTTACTATTAAAAGTTAATCCTTATAATTAACATACTAGCAATTTTTCCTATGGTCTATAGATTGAGTTATTTTGATTGATTATTTTATAACTAAGATAATATTTACAAATTAACATACTAACAAATAAAAATAAACAAAATTATTCACCTTTTGCCGGGTGCCGACGCCGCCACCGCTGCTGATTGTTTCGGATGGGCGACGGGTTTAGGGTTATGAGAGAGGAGAGGACAAGATAAGATTGCTCCACACGAATCTCAAAGAAAAATCAACGGTCATCTGAAATTATCAAAATGCTAACCAAACGAGTGAAAGTAGCAGCCGCCTCCGCCCCCATTTCCACCAAATACTATGGACTTTTCCGCCGGCAACGGCCGCGCACAGGCGGAGCGGTGGCTGGAGATCGCGGAGAAGCTTCTCTCCGAGCGCGACCTCGTTGGCTGCAAGCGCTTCGCGGAGCGCGCGCTTGAGGTCGACCCGCTCCTCCCGGGCGCCGATGAGCTTCTCGCCGTCGCCGACGTCCTCCTCGCCTCACAGACGACTCTCCTCTCCGGTCAGCTCAATCCGCTCGCCGTCCTCCAGCTGCCGACCGGCGTCAATCCCAACCAGACCGCCGTGTCCCGCGCCTTCCGCCGCCTTGCGCTCCTCCTCGGCCCCGGGAACACGCACCCGGGTCGTGAGATGGCGCTCCGCCTCGTCAACGACGCCTATGCCGTCCTCTCCGATCCGTCCCGCCGCCCCCCGCCTTCCGCCGGCTCCAACACTCCCCGTATCGGTAACTCCTCCCAACCTGCAGCTGCCGCTCCCCCCGCCGACCCGCCGGAGTTCTGGACGGCGTGCCCGTGCTGCTGCTACATGCACCAGTACCCGCGGGACCTGGTCGGGCGCGCACTCAAATGCCCCAACGAGAATTGCCGCCGAGGGTTCGTGGCCGCCGAGATTCCGACCGCACCGACGGTCGTACCCGGTACTGAGATGTACCACTGCGTCTGGGGGTTCTTTCCTCTGGGATTTCCCAATGCCGCCGACCTGGGTGCCAACTGGAAGCCTTTTTACAAGGTGTTTCCGTGGAACACGGTTCCCGGTAGCGAAGGTGCTGGTGGCAGGAGCCATGGGAATCGTGGTGGAAGCTACAGTGCTCGACAGACGGACAACGGCAGTGCTCGTGGTGGCTCCTCTAGGGGTAGGGTCAAGAAGACAACCGCCCGCAAGAAGGTCGGGGCTGGGCTCAAGAGACGTTTTTTTGGTGGTGGTGTTGAGAGCGGCATTGATTCGTCTATGCTTGGACAAGAAGGGTGGGTTGGGGATGAGGATGGTGAAGATGAACGGGAGGAGGAGGTGAGGGGGATCAACATCAACGAGGCCGCACAGGCTACGGATGGCACCGGTGGGGTGAATACTAGTGGTGCTGGCGGGGTTGAAGATATGGGTAACTTCCATATTGATGTCGAACCAACAGAGGATATCTTAGGGAATCTGCACCACTTGCCCTTCTTGAGGGTGGACAATCTTGGGCGGATGCTATAAGTGTTTCCATGGTTCACTGGGGCTACATACTAGATAGGAGTACCATGTAACTAGCCAGGCCAAATCAGTTGTCCGAGGGGCTCACCCTCTTGCTGTTCAAGTGTTCATGTGAACATGTAATTGTAACTTTCCATTCTGCTATTGTCATGTTGTAGTTCTAGCCTAGCTTGTGTGTGTAGTTACTTAGCTGGAGGTTGAGTCATACCATGTGGCTTTCTAGCACCTCCATTAGTTTGGGATATGTATCCTTTGGCGAGCTGCAGAGCTTTCTGATAATTGGAATAATGCTTCGTGGTTTGACTGGCTTTACGCCTGTACTTATCATGCCACTTTGGTTTCTTCATGGCACAGTGACGGGAAACGTGGCTGGAAGCAAGTAAGTTAATCACACTCTGCTTCTTAGTTCATGAAAATTGCCTGGCTACTAACACTTAGATCTTAGTTATAAAGTACATGGTAATTACGTATTTGATTGTCACCATTACATGATTTTTTTAATGTGGAAGTTGATATTATTGATTCCGTAATGCTTTGGATTATGTATGTTAACTATGGTACTGTTCATTAAGTAAGTAAGTTTGCTATTTACCACAATCATAGTATTGTTCTTTGGATACATTCATGTAATCGTGGCTGTAGTTTGTTTGTGTTTTACATGTCAAGTAAGTGACCCGTTGGCAGTCAAATTTGAGTTCTGGGACTATCACTTGATGTGTCATAGTAGATTTGGACCTACAAAAAAGAGGCACTTGAATTCATGGGCTACACTGGACAAAAGATAAGTTGCTTAATTTTGTTTGTTAGATGAATTGTTGTCTTGAAGCAGAAGGGTTTCATTCATTGTGGTCATGAAAATAATGCAACCGGTGGTCCTTTGCGTTTGTCGGTACCCGATCAGTACCCGATCTCAGGATCGGGTACCCCCACGTCTATGAGCAAAAGAAGACAGGGACCTAGCCTGCAGGCTGGGCCCAACCACCAGCTAGGGAGCACTCATGAGAAGGCGCGTGCCCTAGGCCTCGGGTCCGATCACCCGCTAACGAGGGCTCTGAGGCTGCCACGTGTCTTCAGGCCCTAAGGTCGACTACCGGTCGAGGGTGGCTACGGAGCTGCAACGTATCTAGTAGTGTCGGGCCCGATCTTCCGCCAAAGAGGGCTCCGGCGCTGCCACGTGTCCGGAACCTCCGAGCCACACACCCCGCCGGAGGGAGCTCTGGAGGTGCCACGTGTCCTGCGGCTCCGGGTCCGACCTCCAGCATGGGAGGACTCCGGTGCTGCCATGTGGGCAATGACTCCAGGTGTACCTTCCCACCAAGGAGGGGCTTCGGAGGTGTCACGTGTCCTACGGCTCCGGGACCGACCTCTAGCATGGGAGGGCTCCGGTGCTGCCACGTGTCCAACAACTCCGGACTCCTCGCTACTCCGCAAGACAGATCCGGTGGAGACGCGTGTCCCTGGGGCCAGCCACCTGGACGCCGCGGCGACAAGCAACAGGCAGATGCCAAGGAGTAAAGAGGAAGGTGCGTTGTCCGACTGTGCATTCAAGGTTCGCGCCTTCTCCAAAAGCATGGTGCGCGGCGCACGCCTCCGTCTGCTCACCATTACAGTGAAAGACAAGGCGGTGAGGCGTGATGGCGCAACACTACCACCCCGCGGCGCTGAGGTGACGCGGCAGCAAGACGGTCACTTCATCATCACCTGCAACCCGGTCAGAGGTGTCCAAAGGGATAGGCGGCGCGCTTAACTCCATCGAGACAGTGACAATGCATATAGCTTTAAAAGCCTAGCTCATGTATAGGGCACAGATAGCCGCGAGGCCACCTGTCGGGCCCCAGGCCACCTTGTAACAGCCCCGACCTTGGACTATAAAAGGACCGGGGCAGCCTCCGGGCAAGGGGTTTGCACTCTGTTCGCAACCCAGCCAACTCACTCTCTCACACACTCAAGCTATACAACAAGCACTCCCGTGGACGTAGGGTATTACGCTCCGGCGCCCCGAACCACGTAAATCTACGTGTCCCTCTCGCCGTTGTGCTTCGACCTTCGATAACCACTAGCCCCTCCGAAAAAAGAACCTCCGCGGGCTGCTTCTAAGCAGACCGGGGGAAGTATCGCAGAAAAACACTTCGACTTTTGGCGCGCCAGATAGGGGGCTTCTGGTTTCTGAAGCTGTTCGACACCCACAATGGTGAACATCCAATCTATCGGAGGATCTTCCCGCCCCTCGCGCCGCCAGCGGCAGAGCGAGCAGGAAGCATTCTCTGGTCCCAAAGCGGGACCGTCTGCGCCAGTGCCAGTCCCTACGGCGACGGTGCCCGTTGCCTCCTGGCAACATTCGATTGCGACGGCGTCGCAAGCACCGACCGAAGCCAGCCCGGAGAGCGCGCTGCTGGCGGCTCGTGCGCTCCTTCACAACTCTCCGAGCGCAGGAGCTTCTCCGTCTGCTGCTGAGCAGTGGCGCAATGACGTCAACCATCTGGTCGTCGCCGCGCTCAACTCGCCGTGCCACCGGAGACAGCGGCCAGAAACGGTGCAGCTGCCGCCCTGTACCCTAACAAGGGGTTACAGGACGGCGACAACCCAATCGACGGCGACGTCCAGGCTCCCCACCTCAGACCTCAGAGCCGAGCTGGACCGTCGCCACCGTCAGAAAGAAGATGGCCGCGTCACCATCGAGCGACAACGTGAGTGGTGTCGCAACCTTCAGGAGGAGTATGGTACCCCAGGTACAATGCGCCCCATATGCGCGGGCCAGAACCCCGTCTCCCTAGGCTTAGTGGGAGGCTGCATGGCTCTGGCTCCACACTTTTGTATGGCGGTGTGGCCGCGTAAGTTCCGGCCGCACTTGTCGGAGAAGTTCGACGGGACAGTCAAACCCGTCGAGTTCCTGCAGATCTACTTCACCGCCATCCTAGCTGCAGGAGGGGATGTGACCATCGTGGCCAACTACTTCTCCGTGGCCTTGACCGGGTCAGCCCGGTCATGGCTCATGAACTTGCCCCAGGAGTCTATAACCTCCTGGGAAGAGTTGTGCCGTCAGTTCACGGCCAACTTCGGGAGTTCTTACACCCGACCCGGCTTGGAGGCTGACCTCCATGCCCCGCAACACTAACCGGGAGAGTCGCCGCGCTCCTTCATCCAGCGTTTCTTGCAGGTTAGGAACACCATCCCCCACATCTCCAACTTCTCCATCGTCGTCGCCTTCCGACAGAGCGTCCGCGACAAGAAGATGCTCGAGAAGTTGGCCATGCATGACATGCATGACATCTCCGAGCTCTTTAGCTTGGCGGACAAGTTTGTCAGGGCAGCGGAGGGCTGTAACTAGCCCACATCGCCTAGCAAGGGGGGTGAGTCCGCTAGGGAGAGCTCTGGCGGCAAGAAGAAGAAGACCGGCGGCAAGGACAAGCCGCTGGCCGGAGCCCACATTGCAGCAGCAGTAGCAGTTGCAGGGGGCCGCACACCAACAAACACTCGTGATAGCCGTCCGGCAGCGACGATGGCGCCCAGAGGTGCCCGGTCCACGACACCAACCGGCACAGCGCCAGCGAGTGCCGGGAGATCCAGAGGTTGGCGGAGCGCTTCCGAGAGCTTCGGCAGCAGCGCCAAGATGGTGCACCCTTCCGCCAGCGGGAGGGTAAGCAAAAGGCTGACCCGGAGGTCAGCACCGACTAGGAGATGGAGTTCCAAGACGCCAAGCGGGCGTTGAAGGTCATCTATGACCAAGGAGTGAGCTGCGACTCCGACCATAGCGAGCGACACAAGACGCTCCATGCCTAACCAGGCGTTCCCCACTTCGTCATGTGACAATGGCTCACCCGACGCCCAGACAAACGGCGAAGAGTAGGCAGCTCAAGGTAAGGCTACCTGGTGCCCCGTCCAATGCTCTCTCGAGGAGGGATGACAAGCCCTCCCCCCAGCTGGGAGGGTCCCTCCCGACCAGTACAAGCATGCTGCTCCAGGTATGCCGCCTGGCTGCAGGGGATGGGTATCTCTACCCAGACCACGGACGTAGGACACCCCTGTAAGTTCTACCCTTAGTGCAGTGGTAGGATATTTTTTCTTTTGGCGCAGTGGTAGAGTCTCTCCACTTGTGTCCTGGAGGTCCTGGGTTCGAATCAGCCTCCTTGCAAAATAAGCAAGGGGAAGGCTGCCTAGAAATTCCCTTCCCCAGACCCCACAACGTGTGGGAGCTTTCAGCACTGGGTATGCCCTTTTTTTTTCTTTCTTGTAAGGGTGTCATAGAGACTAGGAACAGTGCTTAGAATAGCTAAAGTCCCGGAAGGGTCCAGTTACTCTTGTTATCCGGGGCGAGTCGCTGCCTTCTTACACGGCCTGTTGCCTCCTATCGTCCGAAGGAAGCCAGAAATAAAAAAAATGTATCCTGCCCTGTGCACTCTATCCACAACTTATGCTAGCTCATGCATATCAACTATAAACGACATGTCCGGAGCCCGCTCTACACACTTGTCCTAAACCCGTGCCGCTGGAAGGTTTCCCCGCCGAAAGGTTAACGCCAGCGGGAGGTCCAGTGTGTGTAGCCTGCTGTGACTGGTACCACACCCATAGCGTGCACATCCTGCCTCCTCAGCGCGATGACTGAGTACTCGGGGGCCAGAAAGAGCACGACTAGTCGACTACGGACAAGAGGAGTAACCGGACCCTAGACATCGCCTCAATATCCTTCTCGTGTTTCCTTTCCATACCGCTCCGGCCGTGTGGCCAGTCACTTTTTCCCGCGTTCCACAGTAGCAGGAGCTGTGCTATCCTCCCGTAGGCGGGTCTGCTTGAGGTACCTGTGACGTACCGTGATCCGGTGGTGGTCTCATTGCTCGGGGGCCTTATGGCGCCGAATGGCCCTCCCCTGAAAGGCTTATGCCAGCGGGGGGTCCAGGGTGTGTAGTCTGCTTAGCCTGACCTGTGCCCTAAGCGTACACACTCTGCCACCTCAGCGCTACGGCTCAGTACCGGGGAACCAGATGGCTCATACCCCTGGGCAAGGTTTCAACCATATCCTGGATGACCACATCGAATTACCCAAACCCCGTAGCTCGGCCGAGGACCGTAAGTCACAATGCTACCAAACAAGGAAAAGTGACCAGAGAGCACGACTACCCCTTTTTTTCCCACCATACTTGCAAGTCCGAATAGGTCCGTGGTGCCCCGGACCTCCTGGGAGGTCCGATGCTGACGCCCTGCCTCATCCAGTCTACTTGGTAGGTGCGCCCCCACTAAGTGGCCGCACCTACCAGGGGGCCATCACGGTTGTCAAAGTGTGTGGTCGACACTTCCCCCGGACCTGCTCTGGGCAACCCGCGGAGGTTCTTTTTCGGAGGGGCTAGTCGCTTGCGGAGAGCTTCAGCATTAGGGACGAGTGAGGGAGAAGCTTGACACGGTAAGTTTTACGTGGTTCGGGCCGCCGGAGCGTAAAACCCTACGTCCACGGTGAGCAGAGGTGCTCGCTGTATTGCTTGTTGCTCAGAACCGGAGTCCTGAGCTTGAGGGTGAGTGATGTCTAGGATGCGAGTTCACAGAGTTCGAACCCTTGCTAACGTTGCCTACCCGAGCCTTTTATAGTCCAAGGCTCGAGTGGCTTACAAGGGGGGCTCGGGACCCGACAGGTGGTCCCGGGGAGATTTCCTGCCATCTACCGTATCCGCATTTATGCAGGTAGTTGTCTCTAGCGAAGGCTTCTGAGTCTTCGTTCTGCTGCCCTGCCCATGCCGCAAGCTAGTCGTAGTGGTTGATGACGGCAGGGGCGGCAGGGGATGTCTTGTCGCTGTGTTTATTGGCGGGCAGGCTCTGACACGGTGTGCCAGTCTGCGATGCGACTGGGCGCAACGACACCTGACAGAGGCGTACTCCGCGTCTTCGCGTCTTGGGAAGGCGCGGGCCTTGAATACCTTGTACGGGCAAGGTATGGTGCGTCTTTACGCCTGCTGCCTACCCCGCGGGGGCAGGCAGCACCGTCCTGCTGGCCACGTGGCGGGCCCGGAGCTCTCCTCTGAGGAGAGGGAGGTCCGGCCCCGCGGGACACGTGGAGCCTTCGGAGCTCTCCCCGCGGAGGGGGGAGGTCCAGCTTCTGTCGGCCACGTGGCGGGCCCGGAGCTCTCCTCTGAGGAGAGGGAGGTCCGGCCCCGCGGGACACGTGGCGCCCTCGGAGCTCTCCCCGCGGAGGGGGGAGGTCCGGCTGCTGCTGGCCACGTGGCGGGCCCGGAGCTCTCCTCTGAGGAGAGGGAGGTCCGGCCCCGCTGGACACGTGGCGCCTTCGGAGCTTTCCCTGCGGAGAAGGGCGAGATCCTTAGGCATTTTCCCCTGTGCGCGGGGGTACCCCATATCGAGGGTACCGACAGTGGCCCCCGGGCCCATCTCGGGGGAGATAGCGAGCCCGAGGTGGGGCCTCCGTCTCTTCTGTTCCGCGCACTTTCTCTAAGTCCCGCGTTGACCGTTGCCGGAGCACGAACAGTCGCGGGATCGTGGGAGCGTGTGCCCACTTGATGGTTGCTTTTACTGCGGCGGCTCCCAAGGCTGCCACTTTTGCATGTTGCGGCGCTTTTCTCGGGAACCGCCGAAGCGCCTTGCCGGCTCGTCTCCTTGGGAGACTGACTTCTTAACCCACCGCTTCAGCTGGACGACTTGGGTCCACCTGTCATCAGCGCTCGGTCTCGGAGCCGAAGCGGTTGCCCATGCGGTGTATTCGAAGAGTTTCGAACCGCTTCGAATCGTACCTGGAAAGTGTGAAGGGAAGCTGCAACACGGGTAGGTTCTCCTTATAAGACTTCCAACGCTTGCACCTTCCTTGAGTCCCTGCGGCCTTGTCTTCTGCCATGGCTTCTAACCCGCCTTCGGAGGAGGAGCCGCTTGATTTCCTCCGGCGGCGGCGTCTGCGCCAAGTCAGGGATCCAGGGAGCCTGCAAGCCCTACTTCTAGAGGTGGCGCCCCATCCGGTGGCGACCCCAAGAGGCCTCGGGTTCATCATCCCGACGGGACTCTTCTTGAGCGACGACAGGCTGAAGGTTCCCAGGCGTTGCGTCCTCCCTCCTCAGGCGGTGGAGTCTTCGAGGAAACTGTTGATGCGTCGAGGAAGGCTTCAAGAGGTGGAGTCTCCAAGGAAACTGCTGACACGCCGAGGAGGGCTTCAGGCGGAGGAGTCTCCAAGGAAACTGTTGAAGCGCCGAGGAGGACTTCAGGCGGTGGAGTCTCCAAGGAAACTGATGAAGCGGCGGAGGGGGCTTCAGAAGCATCCCCTGCTCCGTCAGTTCGAGCGACTGCGGGGCAGCTGTCGGCGGCGACGGCGGGCTCTAGCGGCCCTTGATGACAGCGGCCCTTGCGCTGGTGGTGGCCGAGGTGATCCCCGCGCTCGAGTCGCAGAGCGGGAGAACGCCGCCAGGGCTGAAGTCGGGGACGTGGCCGCTCTTGTAGCTTCTAGGTTCTGGACGTGCCAGGGAAACCCTAGGACTCTTTTCTTTATTATTTTTTTTCGAGTCTGTAGTCCAGCTCATGGAGTCATGAATAAATAGACTCTTGTGACCTTTTGTGCCTGTTATGCCTATCTTCTTCTTGGTTTCGCCTGGTCGAGCCCTTAGCTCCGCAAGGTACTCAGAGGCCTTCACCAATCTCGAAGCTCTACACAGACACCTTCCCTGGGTCCTTATTGTATTAAGGGCCCCGTAGGTCTCCGGAGTCGCCCCATGAGGATGGGGAGGCCCGGATCTGCCGGCCACGTGGCGGGTCCGGAGCTACCCGCTGGGCAGGGGGGGCTCCGACCCTGCCAGGTACGTGGGGCCTCTGGAGCCCGCCCCTACGGAGGGGGCGGGGTCCGGATCTCTCGGTCTTGCGCGGTCCGTAGCGGCCCCCTAGTAGGTGTGGCCAGTTGCTTGGGTACTCCTACCATACTCCTGCGGGGAGCCAAGGCTGAAGGGTCCTGCACACAAATAAGGTAAACGTAATTCTCCTTGGGGCTCCCCCCTTCCGGATCTCAGTCTTATTTGGCTTACGATCCTGATCCGGTGCACGGTGCTTGGGAATTTTAGTGCGCGATGTGCCGGGGGCTCGGGCCCCCTGGCCATCGGCAGGTATCTCAAAACGCGACCGCCCCAGGGAGGATAGCAAATGCCGACTAGAGGTGAGAATGGGAAAAGGGGACTGAGTGTATGATGAACATACCCAGGAAGTGTGGTCATAAAAATTAATACGTAATTTGAATGAGCATAAGGGAAGAGCAAAGTAGGACAGGTTCTTTCCCTATAAAGTTCCATAGGAGGAAGGTAGGCTAAACATGGAGGCAGCGACCCGCCCCATTAAAAAGGGAAGCAAGACTCTACGCGCTTAGGGTCAGAACGTAGTCCTGGACCGTCCCCTGAGACTAGTTGCTCCGAGCACTGTTCCTGGACTCTATGAGTTCTATTAAAAAGAAGAGACTGTCCTACTATTGCTCTAAGGGTAGAACTTACGGAGGTGTTCGATGTTCCAGGGGTTCGGGAGCGGATCCCCATCCTCGGTGGAAAGGCGTACGCACCCGGGGCGGCACACTTTCGTGACTCGGAAGGGGCCTTCCTAGCTGGGGGAGAGTTTGTGGGTCCCTTCGCGAGAAAGTATGCGCCGCAACACCAGGTCGCCTTCCTGCAGCTCCCGGACACGCACAGACCTTTGGTGGTAGCGTCGGAGCGCTTGTTTGTATCGTGCGTTGCGGAGTGCTGCATGTAACCGGACCTCGTCGACGAGGTCGAGGTCTTCACGCCGGAGGTTGTCCTGCGCGGTTTCGTCGTAAGCTCGGACACGGTGAGACTTCATGGTGATCTCTGGGGGAAGCACAACCTCGGCTCCGTACACCATGAAGAAGGGTGTCTCTCCGGTGGCCCGGCTCTGGGATGTCCGGTTAGCCCATAGTATACTCGGAAGCTAGTCCACCCATTTGGCACCATGTTTCTTCAAGCCATCATAGGTGCGGGTCTTGAGGCCCTGAAGAATCTCGGCGTTGGCCCTCTCAACCTGTCCTATGCTCTTTGGGTGAGCAACGGAGGCATAGCACACCTGGATGCCGAGGTCTTCGCAGTATTCCTGGAACGCTGCGCTGGTAAACTGGGTCCCGTTGTCAGTGATGATTCTGTTCGGGACCCCAAACCGGCAGACGATGGACTTGATGAATTTTACTGCGGACTGCCTGTTGATGGTGACGATGGGTGTGGCTTCCGGCCACTTGGTGAACTTGTCAACGGCTACGTAGAGGTACCGGGATCCCCCGACGGCTCTGGGGAATGGTCCCAGGATGTCCAACCCCCATACGGCGAACGGCCATGAGGGCGGGATCATCTGTACCGCCTGAGCCGGTGTATGGATATGCTTGGCGTGGAACTGGCACGCCTTGCAGCTCTCGACCAGCTTGACGGCATCCTGGAGTGCTGTCGGCCAGTAGAAGCCATGCCGGAAGGCTTTACCGACAAGCGTGCGTGAGGAAGAGTGACTCCCACATTTGCCTCCATGGATCTCAGCGAGCAAGTCGCAGCCTTCCCCCTGGGTCATGCACCGCAATAGGACGTGGTTAGCGCCACGCCGGTAGAGATCCTCTTCTACCAGCGCGTATCTCTTAGCCATGTGCACGATCCGTTCAGCGGATACACGTTCATCAGGGAGGATGTTATCCTTCAAGTAGTCCCGGATCTCTATGATCCATGCATCGGGTCTGACTTGAGCTTCTAGATCTTGAGCGCTGGGTTGCACGGAGTCCCCAGTGACGCTTACGATCCTTGGCGGCGTCCATGGTTGCAGGGCCGCCGGGACCACCAGCTTCGAGGTGCTGGTCCAGCCCCCTTCGTACGGCTCGGCGGGCCGGGCTGTGGGCCGCAGCAACGTCCTCTCGAAGACTCCTTCGGGCACAGGGGCTCCGGTGGAGGCCTTCGTTGAGAGGTTGTCAGCTGCGGCATTGCCAGCGCGCGGTATATGGCGCAGGTCCAAGGTGAGGAAGTCTTTCTCCAACATCTGCACGTGGAGCAGATAAGCAGCTAGCTGTGGGTCATTGCAGGAGCATTCACCCTTAACTTGCTTGATAATCAGCTGGGAGTCGCCCTGTGCCAACAACTGGTGAGCGCCCAGAGACAGGGCTGTCTGTAGGCCAAAGATGAGTGCTTCATACTCTGCCATGTTGTTGGTTGCCTTGAAATTGAGACGCACCATGTACCCAAACTGCTCCCCCGATGGCATGAGAAGCAGTACGCCGGCACCGGCCCCCTGCTTTCGCGAGGAGGCGTCGAAGAAGAGCGTCCAGTGAGGCCCGGTGAAGACCGGAGCTCGGTGCTTTGGTTCACCGTCTTCATGGCCCCCTAGGTCAGCCTTCGTTGGCGTCGACTCAGCCACGAAGCCAGCCAGCGCTTGGCTTTTGACTGCATGGCGAGGAAGGAAGTCCAGCCCAAACTCCGCCAGCTCCGCCGCCCATTTAGCGACATTGCCAGTCGCATGGGGGCTGTGAAGGATCGCCTTCAGCGAATAGGAGGTGACCACCGAGACCCGGTGGGCCTGAAAGTAGTGGCGGAGCTTCCTGGACGCCACGAGCACTGCATACAGCAGCTTGTGGACCTCCAGGTACCTTGTCTTGGCGTCATGGAGGACTTCGCTGATGTAGTAGACAGGCCTCTGGATGGTCCGAACCCTCTCTCTCAGGTCATAGAGGTCTTCCTCCATTGGCTCAGGGGTGAGCGGGTCCAGGGGGCTCCTGGGAGTTGGGACTCGAAAGCTCCTAAGCCGCCTTGACCTTCCGGGAGGTCCCGCTGGTTTTCCGGGAGCTCCAGGAGGTCCCGTTGGGCCCCCGGGGGGTCCCGTTGGACCTCCGGGTGGTTGTCTTGGAGGTCCGGGGGTCCGCCCTGGACCTCCGGGAGGTTGTCTTGGAGGTCCGGGAGGCCGTCCTGGACCTACGGGAGGTTGCCTTGGAGGTCCGAGAGGCCGTCTTGGACCTCCGGGGTTTCCTGGCGTCTGTCTCCTGTTACCGGAGCAGGCTGTGATGACGAGAGGTCCGGCCGCTCTGCGACGAGGACCATACTCACCACTTCAGTTTTCGCCGCGATGTAGAGCAACAAATGCTCTCCGGGCTCGGGGGCTACCATGATAGACAGGGTCGTCAGGAGTTGCTTCAACTCCTGGAAAGCTTCCTCTGCTTCGTCAGTACAGGCAAATGGATCGGATTTGCGCAGGAGCTTAAAGAAGGGGAGCGCTCGCTCTGCTAGCCTCGGTATAAACCGACTCAGCGCGGCTAGACATCCCGTGAGTTTCTGGACTTCTTTGATGCGGGCGGGAGGCCGCATCAAGTCGATGGACTTGATCTTCTCTGGGTTGGCCTCAATCCCTCGGTGTGAGACCAGGAACCCTAAGAGTTTCCCAGAGGATACACTGAACACACATTTGTCGGGGTTCAGCTTGGTGCGCGTAGAGCGCAATTTGTCAAAGACTAAGGCTAGGTTATCTAACAAGGATGAACTCTACCTCATCTTGACAACGATGTCATCGACATACACCTCAACTAAGTCTCTTATTAACTCTCCAAAGGTTTTGTGCATTGCACGTACAAAGGTGGGGAGAGCATTCTTTAGGCCATAAGGCATAGAGACATAACAATACAGGTCATCTACTGTGATGAAGGAGGTGTGCTCTTCATCTTCTCTAGACATAGGGATCTGATGGAAACCTGAGTAGGCGTCTAGGAAGCACAACATATCACAGCCTGATGTCGAGTCTACTATTTGATCTATTCTGGGGAGAGGGAATGGATCTTTGGGACATGCCTTATTGAGACTGGTGTAGTCGATGCACATCCGGAGCTTCCCACCGGCCTTCGGGACAACGACGGGGTTCGCTAACCACCGGGGGTGATGGACTTCTTGTATGAAGACAACATCCAGCAGCTTCTTGATCTCTTCTCAGATGAAGTTCTGCCGCTCGATGGACTGCTTGCGAGGCTTCTGTTGGACTGGCTGGGCGTCGAGGAAGATCTTCAAGTGGTGCTCAATCACCTCCCTAGGGATCCCCGGCATCTGCGACGGCTGCCATGCAAACACGTCGACGTTGTGCCGGAGGAAGGTGATGAGTGCGCCTTCCTATTTGCTATCCAGGCCCCCGGCTACCCGGGTGGTCTGGACAGCGTCGACGCCGACTTGGACGACCTTCAGGGGGACGTCGCCCTCGTCGAGGGGTTGCACACGGGGTGCAGCGGCAGAGGCACGGTGGCGTGCACTCGGGTGGAGCCGGTCTGTTTCCGCATTGCCAGGGGCTGGTGCTCATGCTGTCGCAAGCGCCTGGAGCTTTTCCAAGGCCGACACTGCAGCAGTGCGGTCTCCACGAATCCTGAGGATGCCTGTTGGTGTAGGCATCTTCAAGACGAGGTAGCCGTAGTGGGCTGCTGCCATGAACTGGTACAAGGCTGGCCTGCCGATTATGGCGTTAAAGGGGAGGTCGATCTCAGCTACGTCGAACAGAATGTACTCTGTTCGATAGCTGTCCGGTGCCCCGAAGGTCACCGGAAGGCTGATGTTGCCGTAGGGGACGACTTGTCCTGGCCCTACTCCTGAGAACGGGCTCGACGGGGTGAGCTTGGCCATCGGGATCTGCAGCTTCTGGAAAGCTGCGCGGCTGATGAGGTTCAGCCCAGCTCCGCCATCTACCAAAACGTGGTACATCCTCACGTTGGCGATGGTGGGCGCTACCAAGAGCGGTAGTTGGCTGGCCCCAGCCATGTTCCTGGGGCAGTCGGTGGCATCGAAGCTGATGGGGGTTCCCATCCACTTGAGGTGCGACGCGACACCTGGGAGTGGAGCCACCGACGCTACCGCTCGGCGCAGAGTCTTAACCGCGCTTCGGGACGAGGGGTCAGCGGACCCGCCGTAGATGACATAGAGCTTCTTTCGACGCTCGTCATCGCTGGAGCTGGAGTCCTCATGGTTGTGCACCGCCTTTACGGCGCGCTGAGGCTCCTGAAACTCCACTTGGTGGTCGACGTTGTCTGGGGCGTTGGCCTTCTGCTTGCCCTCCCTTTGAAGGAAGGGTGGGGCATCAGTTCGCAGCTGCTTCCCTTTGCGGAAGCGCTCCGCGAGCTTCTGAATCTCCCGGCACTCGGTAGCAGTATGGCGACAGCTGCCGTGCACGGGGCATAGCTCGCCCTGGTGACCATCTGGGGCTGGTGACTGTCGCTGCCTTTTGTCGGGGCGCGGCCCCCGAGTTCCACTGGGCGCCGCTGCTGCGGCAACGGGAGCCGCGGCCGGTGACTTCATCTTGCCACCACCCCGGTTCTTGGTCTTCTTGCTGCCTCCATAAGAAGCAGCGCCAGATCCGGGCTGTCCTCCTAACTCGGAGGCTGGCGGTGAGTGCCAGTTCCGCCCTTCTGCTGCCCTAGTGCACTTGTCCGCCAGGCTGAAGAGCTCTGAAACGTCACGAACCTCTCTGGTCGCGAGCTTCTCGAGCATCTTCTTGTCCCGTACATCCTGTCGGAACGCCACCACCACAGAAGCACTTTGGATATGTGGGATGGTGTTCCGTACCTGGGAGAATCGCTGGATGAAGGAGCATAGCGATTCTCCAGGTTGTTGCTGGACGGCGTGGAGGTCGAGCTCCGTGCCAGGCCGGGTGTAGGAGCTGCCGAAGTTAGCAGTGAACCACCGGCAGAGCTCTCCCAGGAGGTTATGGAACCTGGGGGAGGTTCATGAGCCAAGACCGGACGGGGCCGGTCAAGGCGACGGGGAAGTAGTTGGCCATGACGGCCTCGTCCCCTCCTGCAGCAAGGACGGCGGTGGAGTAGATCTGGAGGAACTCCATCGGGTTGACGCTGTCGTCGTACTTCTCGGGCAGGTGCGGCCGAAACTTGCGCGGCCACCTCGCGAAGCGAAGGTGGGGCGCCAGGGCCGCACATCCTGCTGCTGTTGCTGCAGGCGTTGGTGCCGCGAACGCTTGGTTCGCTGCTGGCACTGTGTACCCCGGTATGGGCATGGCTGCGCCATTGACCGGGGGCGCCGTTTGCAGGGCATATGGCTGTGGCATATGCTGCGTGGCGTATGCCTGGGGCAGAGAACGCGTGGCGAAAGTCTGCGCCTCAGGCAGGATCGAGGCAGACGTCATGCTGTCGCCGACCTCTTGGCTGCGACGCCTTTCTCGTCGTCGCTCGAGGAACACTCGGGCATCTTGGCCCAAGTGGCATCGTTCCAGCTCTGTCCTTAGGTCCGTTGACGGGAGCCTGGTGGAGCTGGAATCTGTCATCTGTCCGTCAACCGTTGGCGTGCGCGTCAGCGACACAGCCGGTTGGCCTGAGCGTCGTCCCCGCCGAAGTCGAGGGTTTGCGGCAGCGACGACGAGACGGTCTACCTCGCGAATCCACTGCTGGGTCGCTGACTGAGCCGCGTCCCCAGCAGGTGGATTGCGCAATAGCGCTCTTGCTGCAGCTAGCGCCCCCCCCCCCCCCCCCCCGTGAGGGATGCTCAGCGCTGCAGAAGATCTGACGCTTGCTGGAGTCTGCGTTGCCGGAGTCGGCTGCTGGCTTCCAGCTTGCGCCGACACACACCGTCTAGGGTGCGTCGAGACGTAGTCCCCGCTTGTCACGGTCCGTCGTGAACGCGGGGGAGGAGAGCTTACCGCTGAAGGAAGCTTCGTCATCTTCGTCGGCACAAACTCGTCGCGCAAGGGAAAAGCCCCCTACCTGGCGCGCCAAATGTCAAAGTGTGTGGTCGACACTTCCCCCGGACCTGCTCTGGGCAGCCCGCGGAGGTTCTTTTTCGGAGGGGCTAGTCGCTTGCGGAGAGCTTCAGCGTTAGGGACAAGTGAGGGAGAAGCTTGACACGACGAGTTTTACGTGGTTCGGGCCGCCGGAGCGTAAAACCCTACGTCCACGGTGAGCAGAGGTGCTCGCTGTATTGCTTGTTGTTCAGAACCGGAATCCTGAGCTTGAGGGTGAGTGATGCCTAGGATGCGAGTTCACAGAGTTCGAACCCTTGCTAACGTTGCCTACCCGAGCCTTTTATAGTCCAAGGCTCGAGTGGCTTACAAGGGGGGCCCGGGACCCGACAGGTGGTCCCGGGGAGATTTCCTGCCATCTACCGTATCCGCAGTTATGCCGGTAGTTGTCTCTAGCGAAGGCTCCTGAGTCTTCGTTCTGCCGTCCTGCCCATGCCGCAAGCTAGTCGTAGTGGTTGATGACGGCAGGGGCGGCAGGGGATGTCTTGTCGATGTGTTTATTGGCGGGCAGGCTCTGACACGGTGCGTCAGTCTGCGATGCGACTGGGCGCAACGGCACCTGACAGAGGCGTGCTCCGCGTCTTCGCGTCTTGGGAAGGCGTCGGCCTTGAATACCTTGTACGGGCAAGGTATGGTGCGTCTTTACGCCTGCTGCCTATCCCGCGGGGGCAGGCAGCGCCGTCCTGCTGGCCACGTGGCAGGCCCGGAGCTCTCCTCTGAGGAGAGGGAGGTCCGGCCCCGCGGGACACGTGGAGCCTTCGTAGCTCTCCCCGCGGAGGGGGGAGGTCCGGCTTCTGTCGGCCACGTGGCGGGCCCGGAGCTCTCCTCTGAGGAGAGGGAGGTCTGGCCCCGCGGGACACGTGGCGCCCTCGGAGCTCTCCCCGCGGAGGGGGGAGGTCCGGCTGCTGCTGGCCACGTGGTGGGCCCGGAGTTCTCCTCTGAGGAGAGGGAGGTCCGGCCCCGCTGGACACGTGGCGCCTTCGGAGCTCTCCCTGCGGAGAAGGGCGAGATCCTTAGGCATTTTCCCCTGTGCGCGGGGGTACCCCATATCGAGGGTACCGACAACGGTGAACCACGCGGGCAGGACATCGGACTGCTTCAGCAACCAAACAAAAGGCTCGGAGTGCCAGCTACGATAAGCTGAAGACAAGGGTCGAGCTCCCCTCGGGTCCTTGCGTCGCCAGGGACCCGGAAGGAGTGGTAGCCACACTGCCAGAGCGCTCTGGGTCCTTACGCTGCTTTCTGCTTTCTCGCGGTGTTCAGTTGCGCATGTCTTGCCCGTACACTTCCCTCCAGAACGGCAAGGCTGAGCGCATGATTCGGACCACCAACGATGTCATGGGCTCCCTGATGTTTCAGGCTGCTACCCCTGCTCGTTACTAGGCAGAGGCGCTTCACACCGCCAACTACCTCATTAATCGCCTTCCTACTAAGGCGATTAGTGCTCCCACCCCTCACTTCGCTTTGTTCGGCACCCCTCCTCTCTACGACCACCTTCGAGTCTTCGGGTGCCCGTGCTACCCTAATCTCTCTACCACCGCCCCTCATAAGCTCGCACCTCGCTCGACTCGGTGTATCTTCCTTGGGTACGCCCCTGACCATAAGGGGTACCGGTGTCTTGACCTTACCACTCGCCGTATCTTGGTCTCCCGACACGTCGTGTTCGACGAGTCCTCCCCTTTCGCTGGGTCCTCCTCTGACTCTGCCTCTGAGTTGGATTCTCTTTTTTTCTTTGATCCTAAGGCCGCTCCTGTCCAGCGACCTTGTTTTTTTACCTTCTGCAGGTCTTCCTCTAGCTGCGCCGGACACGACCACGGTGTCCCAGACACCACCTGTCGTGCCTCCCGCGGCTCCGGCATTCTTGTCGCCACTGGCCGTTCCTCCTACGGCCCCGACGTCGTCCGCTGCGCCACGCGCGGCCCCGGTATCCCCGACGACGTCCGCTGCGCCACGCGCGGCCCCGGCGTCCTCGACGTCGCCCGCCGTGCCACGCGCGGCCCCGACTTCCCCGACGTCAGCCGCACCGTGCGCGGCCCCGGCGTCCCCAACGTCACCCGCCGTGCCACGTGCGGCCCTAGTGTCCCCGACGGCGTCCCCCACGTCGTCCGTCGCGTCTCGTGCGGCCCCGACGTCGTCAGCCGCACCACGCGCGGCCCCGGCGTCCCCGACGTCGCCCGCCGTGCCACGTGCGGCCCCGTTGTCCCCGACGAAGTCCCCGACGTCGTCTGTCGCGCGTCGCGCGGCCACGACGACGTCCCGACATCGTCAGCCGCACCACCCGCGGCCCCTGGACCGCGGTACACTGACCCCGTTCTCGTCTATCAGCGACGAGCGCAGGTTGGTGATCCGTCCTCTTCCCGTCCCGAGGATCTGGTGTACCACCCGCCACTGCTCCACCGAGACCCTTGTCACGTTCACCCGATGGTGACTCGACGGGCCGCCGGCGTCCTTCGACCTGTCGAGCACTTCTCCGGGGTCGTTCTATCGTCCTCGACCTCCCTGTCGCCTGCCTCGTCACCCATCTCGCCTATCCCCTCTTCTGTCCGTAGCGCCCTCGCCGACCCTCACTGGCGTCGGGCTATGGAAGAAGAGTATGCGGCCCTGCTAGCCAACCGGACCTGGGACCTGGTTCCCCGTCCTGGTCGTGGCAATGTTGTCACGGGCAAGTGGGTGTTCACGCATAAGAGGAAGGCGGATGGGTCTCTTGAGAGGTACAAGGCACGGTGGGTGCTTCGCGGTTTCACGCAGCGCCTCAGCGTCGACTACGACGAGACTTTCAGTATGGTGGTGAAGTCGGCGACGGTTCGCACCGTTCTGTCACTGGCTCTGTCGCGTTCTTGGCCTGTCCACCAGCTGGACGTCAAGAACGCCTTCCTCCACGGGACGTTGACGGAGACGGTGTACTGCAGTCAGCCGACAGGGTTCGTTGATTCAGCTCGTCTAGACATGGTCTGCCGACTGAACAAGTCCCTGTACGGGCTGAAGCAGGCGCCTCGGGCTTGGTACAGTCGGTTCGCCTCCTTCCTGGCCTCGCTCGGCTTAGTCGAGGCCAAGTCGGACACTTCGCTCTTCGTCTACAGGCGTGAGGATGATAGTCTACCTCCTGTACGTGGACGATATTGTCCTCACGACGTCCAGCCCGGCTCTCCTTCAGCGCACGATCTCTGCCTTGCAGCGCGAGTTCGCGATGAAGGATCTCGGCCAGCTCCACCACTTCCTGGGCGTTGTGGTTGAGCACCGCCCGGGTGCTCTATTCCTCCACCAGCGCCAGTACTGCCTGGATATCCTCGAGCGAGCGGGCATGGCTGATTGCAAGTCGTGCTCCACTCCTGTGGACACCCAGGCGAAGATGTCTTCGGCCGATGGCGCTCCGGTCGCCGACCCCACCACTTACAGGAGTCTTGCAGGTGCCCTGCAGTACCTCACCTTCACCAGGCCGGACATCTCCTACGCGGTTCAGCAGGTGTGTCTCCATATGCATGATCCGTGGGAGCCGCATCTCACGGCGGTGAAGCGGATCCTTCGGTACCTACGTGGCACTCACGACTACGGCCTTCTTCTACGGCGCGACTCTGCCTCCGAGCTGGTCGTCTACACCGACGCTGACTGGGCGGGTTGCCCGGACACCCGCCGGTCCACCTCCGGTTACGTCGTCTTCCTGGACAGCAACCTCGTCTCCTGGTCCTCGAAGCGGCAGCACATGGTGTCCCGCTCGAGTGCCGAGGCGGAATACCGCATCGTAGCCAACGGCGTGGCAGAGTCCTCCTGGCTTCAGCAGTTGCTTCAGGAGCTCCACTCCCTCCTCGCCCGGAGTACGTTGGTCTACTGCGACAACGTCAGCGCCGTCTACCTCTTCACCAACCCGGTGTAGCATCAGCGCACGAAGCACGTGGAGATCGATCTTCACTTCGTTCGTGAGCGGGTGGCTCTCGGGAAGGTGCGAGTCCTGCACGTTCCGACGTCGTCGCAGTTCGCCGACATCTTCACGAAGGGGCTTCCTTCGACGGTGTTCACCGAGTTTCGGTCCAGTCTCAACATCTGCCATGGCTAGATGTTGGGACTGTGGGGGGGGGGGGGGGGGGTTAGACTGTATGTGTATTAGGGGAAGTTTAGTCTTTTGTATTAGGGTTACTTGGCCCTTAAGTTTTGTCCCTATATATGTATCCTCCTTGACAGCCTGTTTAGTCAATCTAATCATTTTCGCTAATCTAATTGATGTAAAAGCATAGCTCATGTATAGGGCACAGATAGCCGAGGGGCCACTTGTCGGGCCTCGGGCCACCTTTTAACTGCCCCGGCCTTGGACTATAAAAGGACCGGGGCAGCCTAAGGGGTTCGCACTCTGTTCGCAACCCAGCCAACTCACTCTCTCACACACTCAAGCTATACAACAAGCACTCCCGTGGATGTAGGGTATTACGCTCCGGCAGCCCGAACCACGTAAATCTTTGTGTCTGTCTCGCCGTTGTGCTTCGACCTTCGATAACCACTAGCCCCTCCGGAAAAAGAACCTCCGCAGGCTGCTTCTGAGCAGACCGGGGGAAATGTCGCAGGAAAACACTTCGACAGCGTTAGTATCATTTCATCATTGTTTTCAATCAAAAGAAATGGGGTTAATCTTATGTCGCTCTGTATTGAACAAAAATGCTTATCTTTCCTCGGGGCTAATCTTATATTTCTCTGTTTACTCAACAAAAATGCTTACCTCTCCTTGATCATCTGAACTTCGAAAAACAAATTTAGAATTTGTTGTTCCAAAGAGTCTTAGGCAATTGAATTAGATACTATTGACTTTGACATAGGCATATCAATAACTTAAAGGTTTCCATCTTGCCTGTGTTCATAGTGTCACTATATTCACATGAGAGCCCTACTTCATTGTTGTCACTGTTTATTCCTTGTTACTATTTTCAATGACAAGAAAGAACAGTGCAATGGATTCATTGGATGTGATGTATGGTTCCTGTTATCGAGGTTTAGATTTCCCTAATCGCTGAGCCTGTTCTTCAAAAGTGTGTTGCAGAATTGGGCTAGAGCTTGTTTTGGTACATTCAGTAGTTTGGTGCCTGTATTTAAATATTAAAAAAGAGCAGTTCGGTGGATGTAGTTCCCGCTTGCGCAGGGTCCGAGGAAGGGTCATTTACATGTCAATTTTGAGATTACACATCTGTAGAGTTCTTCAAGCAAACATCATTAAGTTCATTTTGTGTGAGTTTTTTTACCGTGCATCATCTGTTATCCATTTGTGGTTGCATATATATTTTTGTTAACTTATTGTCTAAACAAACCTGTTTGAAAGTAAACTAAATCTTTCGATGTTTCTTTCAGCCAAAATTGTTTTTGTTCACAAGCAGCAGCTGGTTTTCCACACCTCCTCGAAGGAAGTGTAGCGACCTAGTCGGGGTGATATTCAGTAGCTCTAACCTGAAGACAACTTCCTTGTCTGTTGATTAGTTCGTTAGGCTGTTCATCCCCCTGTCTGGGGGGAAATACACGCAAAACTAAACTCTGCTATAAGTTTGCCAAGAAATGGTAACTGCAGATGTTATGTTGCCAGCAATTTCAACGCTCCAGTGAAGCTTGCATTGCACCATCTCAGCTGTTGAATTGTTTTCGCCCACCCCCCCCCCCAGCCTCTGAATGGGAGGGCATGGGAGCATTTCTTGTTCTGAATGTGGTGTCCCTTTGTTACAGGTTGTAGTTGAAGCATTTTGTGGAAGCGTGACATCTGAATAAGTTGCGCCACGGCTGAAAATGGTTACACATTTCTTTCGTGGGCAACTGAAAATTTGACATCCAGCAACCTACTATTAAGTTTTTGATGTGTGTTTATCATTGGACCTCGTTCCCACTTGGCTTTGTTGTCTGATTAAAAGTCTTCTTTGACTGATGATAACCCTAAATATCTCCGGATTATCTGTTACCACCTCCGTGCAAGAAAGGAATTTCAGCTTCCTGCCTCCACAGTTCGTAAGTCATCAAAGGGAGCTGAATTAACTGGCAATTTGAACTTTGAAACCATGAACAGAAGTTCACAGTCAAGACAGGGAAATCTGAATACAATGCATTCCTTCAACATTTCCTTCTCGGTTTCCACGTTTACAAAGAACACCTGACATGAAGAGCAGCCACGTAGACATGATTTCTCAAAGGATTTTGTTTTACATTAAGGGGCAGGTGTTCTGCCTTTATTAGATAAGGAAAAGAAATAGAGTTACAAAATGTACCAAGAGTGGCTTATGCTGCCGTTATCTGTTAAGTACATATTAGAGAAAGATATTTGGAGTATTAGGGATCCTCTGTGGCGCAAAAGCCTGAAAATAGAGGAAACTAGCTTGTAATCAATCATACATTCTCCAACGACGACATTATCCTTCCTGTAAATTGTAACTGGATATCCTCCTTTGTCAGCAGCGCCACATACAGTTATCTGTTCTATTCAAAGAATATTTAGGTGCAAAAGATGCTAGTTAAAGGAAGGGAGAGAGAGGAGGTATACTATATGCCAATCATTAAAACCTCGGGTTGCAAGAATCACAATGTCATAAGAACGAAAACAGTTTTTGCAGTACTCAGGGCGATATGGAAGGATGAACCTTGCAAATTCGAGGCCACATTGGTTGCTTATGAATGAAGAATTAACAGAAGCCTCGCATCATATGTTTTGCTCTTTAACAAAATCATAGATCGCAGCTGCATGTAAACATCCTAGATCTGCCCAGCTACACCAGCACGAGCCCTTAACGCCTCAGTGCGTTTACTTCCTTTGATTTGTTCTACCAGCCAATCTATGCCATATTTGATTCCCTTCCTACCAGAAAAGCATCAATGTCACAACACGACAAACCTTTAAAAGACTATGCAGAAAGTAACCAATGGGCTAGGTCAAATGCTTCTCAGTTTGTGTTGTAGTTTGTACTTGGCAGTTATCATGCAACCTAGATATGAGCATAACTGCATGCTGCAAGTTTGAGTAGGAGCATGATCCTCAAATTAGTTATTCGTGGGGTAAATATAGAAGCATTTTGCAAAATTAGATCTTCATAATTCTTTGAACCCTCATGCTTGTGTTGAACTATTGCAGGAACCAGTAGTGCTCACCCGTCGTATGCAGATACAGCATGAAACATATATGGCCTATCATCCAACTCTTTGAGATGGAAAAATCTAGCTAATTCTTCATCAGAGATGACCCCAGGTAAATCCTGATCAAAGAAATCCAGAAGCACATCAAAACATAAAAACATGTGACCACTAATAATTAATAAATAAGCAATTTAACAAAAAGAATGTGGAGCCAGGGTTACAGACAATGAAGGTATAGTTATTTATTGCCATGTGATTTCTTTAGGCATTTTAAATTGATTTAGACAGTGTTCACTATAATATGTTGATTGATCTAAGTCTTGCATGCCTTGCCTTAAATCATTGTTCAAAAACTCCTTTCCTTAAATCTATGGTTCTTTCATTCTAGAGTATGGGATAGTGATATATGTTTTACATGGTGGATGAAAAATCATGCCACCAGATTTGTTGGTTTTACTCAAAAGAACTGTCGTTATTTTTAAGAACATGTGTCCCTATGAAATAAGAGGTTAAAAGTTGCTCATGGAACCATGAAATGTCTAAAGTGAGGAACTGAAGCCTATTACCCTTTCTGGCTTATGACCCTTGATGAATATCAAACTTTTTTGGACTGCATGTTAATTTGAAATATCTGTACAATAATTGGGCAAATCAGTCATCAATCAGTCTTGGCAATGAGGTGTAGGTTCTATGTAAATGTGTAACCTAAATACATAGGACCTTCTGCCTCACAGCATCTGGACATAAGAAGTATGTTATTTTTACTGCATGCTAACTTCATTGTAAGAACTGTATCTTTAAATCTTATCTTAATAATACATGACTTGTGGTACAAAATATTACACACAGAAAATTTGTGTTTCAAGTCATTACAGGAAAGTGGAAGAGACTCTTCACCTGTTTGTTTGCAACTATCAAGATTGGTGCTGCTCTCAGATGCTCATGATGAATCACCTTCTCTGAAGTAAGATATTTTATGTTAGCCTCTCTGCAGGGAGTTTAATACCTGTTTACCAGAATAATAACTAATGCATCTTACAGTTACAGCAATATTTTAGGAACAATGCAACAACAGGAATACACTAGAAATCTAAAATTAGTAACAGCTTACCCAGCGTTGATTTAGCATCTTCAAATGATGCTACAGTCGCTGCGTCAATAACATAAATTATGCCATGGGCCTCTTCATAATATTTTTCCCAGATTGTGCGTAGGCCAACCTGCCAAGTAGGTAAATTGTATCAGAAATCTGAACTTAAAGCACTGAATCTTATAGAATTGGCATACTGTAACTGATATGTGAGGTGAATTATTTTTTCAAAAAAAAAACTACTGGTGGGGGAAGAGTCACCCCCAGGCATTTCAATTAAGAAGGGGACCATCGAATATGCAAACCAATATAACACATAGCTCCAATATAGAGAGACTATATCCATAGTTATGAAGATAAGGCGACATAAAGCGACATACCCCCTTTTTAACTTTTAAGCGATAAGGCGTAAGGCGAGGCGACGGCTTACTAATATATAAATATAGAAAAATGTAAAAATACAGTCCCAAATTTCAAATAGATAAGGATAACAGTAGCAATTAGCAAAATAGAGGTAGTGCAACATAAACCAACATAATTAACTAAAAGTCCAACATAACTAATAGATAGTAGTACTAGTGTACTAGATAACACTCTCATCTCTCAAGTTTGTCTCAATATCCATATTTCAAGTTTGTACTAGTCTCTCTGACCTACTGATATCTGACCCCCTCCTCTGTTATTTGGGATGGGCTGAGATAAACTGAAAATGGAGTAAGGCGTCGCCCCATCACCTTAATGACGTCTCAGTACGCCTTAAGGACGCCCCATCGGCTTACAAACGCCTTACTCAGGCATCTAAGGCGATGGGGACGCTTAAGCGACGCCTTGATAACTATGACTATATCTCATGTTTCTCCCATAATTTCCTCCTATCGTAGGCAAATTAGCGGAACATATTTAGTAAATAGAGAAGAACGTTTCTTTTAGATTAACAATAAAATTCATGAAAGAGAAAGGAGTCTTAGTCTAGTGGTTAGTACTCTTAGTAAAACCCCAAGGTCTTGGGCCTGATTCCCTATCGGAGCAAATTTTCAGTCCGAGGTAAAAAAGGTTACTCATTGGTTCCCCTAGTCATGCACACGAGTTGGACTGAACTGTGAAGTTTAGATCCTCGTGTAGGGGCTAGAGTGGGCTCAAAGCATGGGTAAAGATCTAATCCATAGAGGGCCCAGCTGTCGTGACCTTTCTCGGCTAGACTCCGGTTGAGCTCTTCCTAAAAAGAAAAGCATGGAGGCGGTCTTTCCCCTACCACTCGAGTTTTTTTATTTTATAATGAACTTTCCAGTGCCATCAATAGTTCAGTATGAGTAAATGTTTTATGTTGTTGGAACGCCTAATATGCTAGGTTACAAATCAATGTTAATAAATACTGTTTCTTTAGAATTTTATAACATACATTTCTCAGATATTAAAAATTGAGTAAAGTGCACCAACGGTCCTCAAACTTGTCTCGGTGTGTTACCTAGGTCTCCAAACTCTCAAAATACATAATTAGGTCTCTGAACTTGCTAAATTGTGCCATCTATGTTCGAAACACCTAAAATACCCTTATAGTTAAAAGTTATTGACATGACTAATAGTTGAGCTTGATTTTTCATATTATTTATCTTTCCAAATCAGTGTTGTCATCGTAACTGTAACGCATATTAGAGGATGATATTTGACTACATCATAGCATGGTCGCACATAAAAATATGTTAAGCCCATGCCTGGAAGAGGTCACATTTGCAGCACAAGGGGTTATTTTGGATCTTAGGACCCTAGATGACAAGGTTTAGAAGATTTAGTGACCCGAATATACATTTTAAGAGCTTGCCGACATAGTAGATACCCTAAAACAAGTTCAAAGACCGTTTGTGGACTTTACTCTTAAAAATTTGAGGTAACATTTAAAGATGTATTTCATAATGCTAACCCTGTTAGCTCGATAAGTAACTTAAAACAATGCCAAGTGTGAACCATAACACAACGAGCCATGGCAACATAGCGTTAATTATCTTACCTGACCACCCAGATCCCAGAAAACAAGCTTTGCATTTGCATCTTCGATGCGGCCGATGTTAAGTCCAACAGTGGGAACAACACGATCAGGTGGAAGTCCTTCTCCCTTGAGATATATTGACTTCAACTTCTCCAGCAAAGTCTAGGAAATCAGTTATATGTAAAAATTCGACATCTTATTTCAAACGTAAAAAGGTTTTGCAAAGTAAAGTAACTACACAAAACATCATGACATTCCATTATAGAATTGCAGCATCATGATAAGCCAAACAGAAACCAAACTGTGATCATCCCATGGTAACGACTAGCCCCTTACATCTTATCGGTACAGAGAAACTTGTACTGCGAGTTCTGAGTACACTGGCAACACAGACCATAACATCGGACTTTTCGAAAAAAAACAGACCATAACAGCAAAAAGAAGTAGAGTCAACAGCTTGGTGTAACAGGAAAACAGAAAATAAAGGCCGAGAGCAATCACCGTCTTGCCAGCCTTGTCGACGCCGAGAACAAGAACACGGAGCTCGTCCTTGTTGAACATGTACATCCATAGCCGTAGAACAAGGAGAACATGGCTCAGCCTGACAGCGCTCGCGTCACCAGCGGTCCCCGGCCGGCGTGCCGTGATCCTGAAAAACAGTCGTACCGTCAGGCGCACACTCTTGTTCGACCGGTCCGCGACTGGAACCCGGCCTCCAGCCATCAGAGATGGCTCCTTTCCTAAGTACTATCACATTTCAGTACCCCACAGAACCAGCGATTGCCGGAACGGAGAGGCGAGAACTCCTGCAAACCCATAATAGGCTCGAAGTCGAACAACCAACGCACCTGTCCTACGAAGCAAGGGCCGGTCCATTCCGCTGACGTTCGTGGCGGCAAAGCCGTCAAATCCGCGAACAAACGAAAGTAATAGAAGATCGAAAGCGAAGGGGGAAAGAAAAGGGAGGAGAACTCGGTATCGGAGAGCGCGGTGGGGATCCGGATCACTCACCGGGGAACCCGACGACGAGGTGATCCCACGATCGGGGTCGCTTTCCGGCGGCGCAGCACCCGCGTCGTCTTGACCGCAGCAGGGCGGGAGGAGGAGGCGGGAGGGGGGTTTTGAGCCCGTCCGTCCGTCCGGCGCCCGCCCACCGGAGCCGAGGGAATTGCGGCACGCACCACCCCACCCACACCGCTGGGTTATGTCGACTCGCTACTCTTTCGCCGCGTGACGGGCGGGGCCCGCCGAGGAAGCGTTCGGTGACCGGTGGTGGCCCCCGCGCACGTAGGGGGGTGGTAGGGTGCGTCGCTGTCGGCACCCACGTAGAAGGACCCCGCGGGACCGGGAAACAGGCACGGTGGGCCCGGATGGAACGGGCGGTACACTGTCCCACAGGTCAGTGGGACGGTCGTGGTGGTGGATCGTCCGGTAGGACGCAGACCGGAGCGGTGTGGTGGGCCCGCCTTACGTGGGCTCGCTGTGCCGCTTTACCACCCGCCATCGTTTAGGCGGACCCGCACGAACGTCGAGGATTCGATTCGTGTCATTCCACTGGTCCACGGTGTCGCGTGGTCCGTGGGGTTAGGCACGTGAGCTACCCAAAGTCAAACAGCCCCCGACGTTCCTAGGCGTCCGAGAGAAATTATTGGGTACCGCCTAATATTCTCACACTATAGATTTTCAGATAAATGTTTGGTTGACTGTCATAAATATGACAAGGCACACTTTCTCAGACCCCTGCCATATATGTCATATTACTAATTTTAGCACACTTGTGGCTAAGAATTTGTTGGCCACACTTTTTAGCAAGCTACACTTGACTAAGGTTAGTTATAACAATATTAACCACCAACCAAACATGCGCTACGACCAAACCGATTTCCCCATCACGAACATCTGGTTTTCTCTCGGGACAATTTTGATTTATCATTGAAGAAAGTTGGACGTATCAAGCGCACTCTTACTCTGGGATCGAGGGACCCAAATACCCTAAAGTACGGCTTGTCCTCGCATTCGTGGCCTCTATTGCCTGTACGCAGCCAAGCTGCCGGCTGGAAGTTAGGATAAAATGGTTAGATATGGTAGGAAAATGAATAAATTATTTTTATTTTTATATTCTAATTTCAGAATCGGAGTCGAAAATGATATCATCGGAGCAGATTCATAATCGGACATGTCGGAAGTATCAAAAACGGTCAATCGAATCGAAAACACGTCGATATCGAACGGTCACGGAAATTTATTTCAAAAACAACTCTTGGTATGACATGTTTTATTAGAGCTTTATACCAAAATTCGCTATATTAAATCATAGATAGTCGGACATATGAAAAGTTTATACATGCACACAATCACAAATTGCACGTATAATTGGAATTTGTGATCAGAAAGATGTGGAAGATTCAGGATACCAAGTTGAAGGTAGCTTTGCTGCTGTCATCCGTGTAGATTATTCTAGCAACCTTCACAAGTTTGTGAAGTTGCATATTCTTTCCAGAAACACAAGTTGTCTAGTCATTTAGGTTGTAGTTGTCAAAAAAAAATTCTAGAATAACTCGTCAACCGGCCTCACCAGAATACCCATTTCAAAAAATACTTCTAATTAGTGGGTCTCGCTTTGCAAAAGAAACATCAACATGACCACCACCCAAGATAACCAAAACAATGGGCTTCTCAGTTACACTAACAATTTTGCAAGGAACTAGAAGCCCCGATGATGATGACGACCCTAACCCTAACTAGAAATTATGTGTCTTGTTGTCTCTACACCCATCGCGCCCCGAGCGTCTTCAGCGACGCGCAAGCACGACCAAGGTGTATGGGCTTCAAGCAGCAGAGGAGAGGCCCACGGTCAGAAACGGGACAAGGAAAAATGAGTTGCACGTGGGTTTTATTGTTAGTTAGGAGGATGGAGAGGATCAGGTCATCCAGTGACAGTGGAAGGCCTAGGTTACGATTGTTGGGCCAAGCCGCCAAGGCCCCATAGAGTATATTGGGCTGGCTAAATTTCAGATTTTAAACGGATCTTATTCAGATATATCCAAATAAATATAATTATACTATTATTCGTTCAGATATATGTCCAAACCATTTCATATCTGATATTCAGAAGTGTATGTCCAAATTTCAAGCTGATTCTGAATAAGATCCAACAAAAATGAAATTGGATTGCATATTTCTGAAAACGGTATCAGACCCACAACGTGTGGGAGCTTTCAGCACTGGGTATGCCCTTTTATCCATTTTCATCTCTAATAAGAGTGATATATGTATTCTTTACGGTGGGGTGGATATGGGAAGTGAGCAGATCGGTCTGAACTGTGAATGTTAACTAATCACGGTCAAACTCCCCTACTGTTGGAGTGTGTGAGCTGCGACACTCCTCCCGGCCTGCTACGGAAGCAGCCCGCGAGGTTCTTTGATTGGAGGGGGCTTGGCGCCCTCACGCGAATGGGCTCGAGGGAGCGGATGAACACCGAGATTTACGTGGTTCGGGCCACCGGAGCGTAATACCCTACGTCAACGGGAGTGCTTGTTGTATAGTTTGCTTGTATGTGCGTGAGAGGATGCTGGGTTGCGGACCGGAACCCTTTGTCGGGTGGTCATCCTGGCCCTTTTATAGTCCAAGGTCGGGGTGGTTACAATGTGGCTTGGGGCCTGACAGGTGGCCCCAAAGTTATGCAAACCCTATACATGATCTAGGGTTTTGTACTCTGAGTAGAGCAATCGGTGAGGGAGTTAAGTTCCGCCACCTGGCGCGCTGAGCGCCCCTGTCCATGTGTCAGGTGATGACGAAGACTTCGTCTTGTCGCCGTGTCTTTTCGTTCCGCTTGGGCGGCCCAGTGATGTTGGTCGGCACTGTACCACTGTCACGCCATGTTGTTCTGTCTTGTCACCGTAATGGCGAACGGGCAGTGGACGGAGGCGTGCGTAGCGCGCCATGCTTTTGAGAAATGCGCAAGCCTTGAATGCACACCCTGACAGTGTACTTCCACCTTGACTTTATTGACCCACGGCCCACGACGGATCGTGGGGCACTTGGCAGCTTCGGAGCTCATATCGACGGGTTTGGAGCCATGAGACACGTGGCAGCTCCGGACCTCACCTCAGCGGGAGGCTCGGACCGGAGCCCAGGGCACGTGTCATCTCCGGAGCTCTCCTCAGCAGGGAGGAGGCTCTGAGCCAAGATACACGTGGCAGCTCCGGACCTCACCTCAGCGGGGAGGCTCGGACCGGAACCCAGGGCACGTGTTAGCACCGGAGCTCTCCTCAACATGGAGGAGGCTCTGGGCTAGGAGACATGTGGCAGCTCTGAACCTCACCTCAGCGGGGAGGCTCGTACTAGAGCCCAGGGCACGTGTCAGCTCCTGAGCTCTCCTCGGCAGGGAGGAGGCTCTGAGCCAAGAGACACGTGGCAGCTCCGTACCTCACCTCAGCAGGGAAGCTCGGACCGGAGCCTAGGGCACGTGTGAGCTCCGAAGTTGTCCTCAGCAGGGAGGAGGCTCTAAGACAGGAGACACATGGCAGCTCTGGACCTCACCCCGACGAGGGTGGGACTCGGACCGGAGCCAAGTGCACGTGTCAGCTCCAGAGCTCTCCTCAGCAGGGAGGAGGATCTGAGCCAAGAGATATGTGGCAGCTCCGGACCTTACCTCAATAGGGAGGCTCGGACCGGAGCCCAGGGCACGTGTCGGCTCTAGAACTCAAGCGCACGTGGAAGCCCCAGGGCTGACCTCGGGGCCAAGGACAAATGGCTACGCCGGGGCCCGCGTCAGTAGGGAGGAGAGGCCCGGGATGTCTTTTACCCTCTACGCGGGGGTACCCGGTCTGCAGGGTACCGACAGTGGCCCCCGGGCCCATCTCGGGAGAGGCAACAAGCCCGCGGGTGGGGCCTCCATCTCTCCCGCGTGGCGGTTTTGAATATGCACTTTGGAAACCGAAGTGGTGGCGAGATTTTTGCGTAGCGGATGAGTGGTTATACCTGGGAGATGAAAAGGTTGCAAGTCCTTGGTGTAGTGGGCGCATTCGTCAGTCGAAGTGGCAACACGTCATCGGCGTAGTGGACACGTGTTTGCTCCTGACTTGTGGGTCGTGGTGACATGCTCGAGGGGTTGCCCCGAGGTATTTACTGCGGCAGCCCTCGGGTCGACCGCTGCAGTTCCACCGCTCCGCTTTTCTTGGGAACCGCCGGACGTTCCCGAGAAGTTACCCACCTCACCCCTAGTGTGTGACGGGTGGACCTGGGTCCTACCCATCATTGGGGGAGGCAGGTAGCCCGCGACGTGGTATGGTGGAAACCCAAACGACGCACTTGTTGCTCTGCCAGAGGTTGCGAACGTAGAAAGGGAAGCCTTCCAGAGAAGGACGATTCCCTTCCGCCTTTTGCAATCTTCGTCTTACTCCTGTGCGCTCGAAGCCTCCGCTCCTCAGCGCTCATAACCTATTCTCGGCACCATGTCTTCTGGCCTCTGTTCGTCCAGGCTTCGCAGCGATGGGGACATCACTCTTGCGAGGCGCCTGCTCGGTAGGTAGTCGGCCACGTTCGATGGAAAGATCCGTCGCGGGAGCGTCTCGCTGACCGATATGCAACCCGGTGAGGTGGTTCTTTTCACCTCGTATGTGTTGTCCGGGTTCGCGCTCCTGGCGTCGTCCTTCCTCCTCATCCTGTCGTAGGTGTATGAGCTCCAGCTGCAGCACCTCACGCCGCGCTCCCTCGCGCTAGTGGACGTCTTCGTCCACTTCTGCGAGATGTTCGTGTGCGTGCAGCCTTCGGTGCGGCTCTTCAGTGTGTTCTTCTTCTTGAGGGCCTCGGGGAGAAGCACAAGCCAGCTGGGGGCTTACTACTTCCATTACCGGGGGAGAAACTCCGCGCACTACATCACACCCTTCACTCCCGAGAAGTGGGAGCACTTGAGGGAGGACTGGCTGATCGCCCAAACTAACGTCCATGACCGTCTGGTGCTGCTGGGTTGCCCGCCGATGGCCGAGGTGGCCGTTGGGGATGAGACCCCCGACCTGCAGGACGCCTACACACCGGTGCTTAAGAGGATCAGGTACTTCACGGAGTAAGGCATGACCTTACTGATGGTTCTGGCCAACTTCCTGTCCCACCGGATCGCTCCTCTCCAGCAGCGCATCTGGGTCGCTTGGCAGTACACTGGGGAGGGCGACATGACCCGGTTAGCGTGCGGAGCGAGGTCGTCGCCGGATCGGGAGATGCTGGAGACGATGCTGCAGAAGCTCTCCTGAAACCCGATCATCGACAACTCCATCACCCCGCCGGCGAGTTGCCAGCCCATCTATCTCAACCCGCATGCGCGGTCGAGGCTGTTGAAGGAACTGCCGACATTGATGTCACAGTGCAGAAGATCGGTGATCCCTCGCGGGGCATCGAGATCTCCAGAGCAGACGGCATCGGTGGTCAGGCAAGGCCCTGCGCCAAACTCACTCCCTAACAGTGGAAAGGAGTCGGCAGGGAGGTATACGCCTGCGGCGCGCCCTCGTTGGCAACCCAAGGATGCCCCGAAGTCGAGCAGGGTGCCCAAGAAAAAGCTGGTCCATACTGACGGAATCTTCGTCTGTGGCGTGCAGGCTGAAGGTTCCCAGGCTTCCCGTGGTCCCGCACCTGGCTCGGCAACTGGCGCCGGGGGCAGCTCTGGAGCTGCTGCTGCTGCTCGGAGCAGTCCCGGTGACCACGGGAAGGGCATCTGGCGCTACTGGAGCTTCAAGGTGGGCCCCTGACGCGCCTATGATGCACAAGAAGTCTTTAGGTGTGTCCCCGGCTTGGAAACCATCGTGGGGGAAGACTCCTGAGGTGACGTCGGCGGCTACGAGGGTTCCAACAACGTCGTCAGCTTCTTAGCCTCGAGGGCAGCCCCAACTCAGGGCGTTTCTTTGGCGTCTAGGTCCTCGGCAGGGAAGGCTCCTCTTGCGCCGTCTTCGGCGACGAAGACCCCTAAGGTTCCGTCGGCTCCGAAGCCAGTGGTGGTGACCTCAACGCCGGCGGGGGCGAGTGGCTCGAGCCCTCCGCGTAAGAAGATCCGCGTGGAGTGGAACTTCCAGACTTCCAGGTATGGCTCAACCTCGTAGGATTATGTGCTGAGCCGCTGGATGGCGTAGTTGATGCTTGGTGCTTCTTTTTGTAGGGCTCCTAAGCACAGCACGCCTCCTCCTTATGCGCAACAGTCCGGGAGCCAGGGCTCCTTCTCCACCGAAGCACCTACACCGACGGCAGTGCCTGAGCCTTCGCTTGGGGCGGCTATGGATGTCGGGACCCAGGCTCCGAGGCCAGCCAGCCGGTGGGCGCGGACGCCACTAGTAGCGGTGCAACTGCTATTGAACGAGCTGCTAGCCCTCCTCCCCCTGCACAGGTCGCTGTGGTGGTCGCCCCTCGGGAAGATGCAAAGCAGGGCATTAAGGCAATCCCTCGCTTGGCGATGCCAAAGGTTGTCCCGATCCCTAGGGACGTGAGAGTTGTCCGCTCTAGCCTAGACCAGATGCAGGACATGCTCGAGCAGGAGTGGGCCGAGCTGAGGTCTGAGCGGGAGCGCCTCCGATACTTGGACGACTTGTTGAAGGCGCGGGTCCAGTCTGCCAGGGCGAAGGCTCGGGCTCTGGAGGACCAACTCGAGGCTTGGGAGGAGGTGCTGGAGGAGAGGGAGGTCATCGCCACCGACCTCCACAAGAATGCAATGAACCTTCTGGCTGAGGCCAAGAACCTCCATGCCTCCACCGATGCACGTCTCGCGGCCCTGACGGAGCTCCGGGAGACTATGGAGCAAGAAATGACTCCAAAACTTGAGAAGCTATGGAGCAAGAAAGCAAAAGTGTTGTTGTCCAAAAGAAGAAAAATGAGGGGCTGAAAATAGCATTGTGCGGTGGCTGAACTGACAAGTAAAGTGCAGCAGCAAGCAATTTTCAAAAATAGCAGTTTAGAGGGGTGTTCCTATGTGTTTTAGAGTGTCCATTCTACCTAGGCTTGCGTCCTACGGTCAACGTGGCTCTGATACCAATATGTGACACCCGGTTCCGAAAATAGAACCAAGTGAATGCATATGTGTGCCCAGAATGTTCATCACACATACACATGTGATCCACAAACTCAATTCAGAATATAACCATGAATAAATAGTGTTTAAGTACTTTATTACAATGACTCAAAGTCTCACTCATGAATCTCTAACTTATTCTTGCAGCGGAAGTCTCTAAATGACAGCGGAAATAACTAAGCAGTAGGCTCCAACTTCAACTCCACAGGCATGTTGACGGTAGTTCGCACGCCTACAACTCCACACGGTCTTTGAAGTACTCATCTCCTGTAGCTGATGTATATGTGGTAATGCAAGGGTGAATACATGTTGTACTCAGCAAGAGCGGGAAAAGTATGACATGTAACTTACAACAAGATAGGGAATAAAAAGGCTCATTGCAGCAAGCAAATTTTATTTCACAAACATGATAAAAACAACAACTATTTCTAGGTGAAATTTATCCCATCATAATCATATAATTCAGCAACATTCTCTCATCATAATTCACCATTTATCAAGTCTCATCCAGCCATTAATCTTTCTCAAGTTCATCTCATACTCATAAATATTCATAACCATCTCATATTCATATAACCAAAACCAAACTCATTGTCATGACTCAAAATAATTCCAAAACCAATCCCAATGATCATACCATAACTATACCGAATAACCATCCCAAGTTTTCCCTCTAATCATGGAAGTTGGCTAGGTGCTTGTGACCGGAAGCACGGCTATCATGATAGTTTTACACTCTGCAGAGGGGGCACCACTTTACCCACAAGTTCGGTATTTCGTCACCCGTCGGCGACTGCAGAACCTCCATTATACCAGTACACAACCATCGATGTATGGCCAAGAGATCACAAAATAGCCTTTACAAAGGGGCTACTAGATGTATGGACTCACTAAGGTTTCACCGGCAGGCTCGAATCACCATTCTCTCACCCATGGGCCCCCTCTTGTGCCATGCAGTTCCCAGGGCAGTCCTCCTCGACCCCCATTCCCCGCGCCATCCACGGTCCATAACAAGCTAGCAAAACACCTAATTAATCAGCTAAGCCGCACCCATACTTGGCCTTGTGGTGGCACTGTTTTCCTAGCATATTCTTGCATGAACCGGTCCTTTGATCTACGGCAAGTACCACCATCTCATTCAGCAACATCCACAAACCAAGCTTGCCTAGATCTCCTCGATTCCATGCCTATTAGCATCATCAAGATCTCATCATCATAATTCATATGAGTGCAGTAGCTAGACATGTTCTGTATCCCGTGAATTAAGCGAAGCAAAAAGCAAAAAAACAACCATACCCGACTCATCAACTTTCCCGATGACAAGGATGGTTAACAAAACTAGTAAAACTCCTATAAAAGGGTGTCCTATCAAGTTGACTCAAGCGTACGAGTTTTCACAAACAAAACAGTTTTAAAACATAGGATCAATATGGTCAAGGGGTACTTGCCTTGTTCCTGTGGTTCTTGTTGTTCAAGCGTCTCGAAGTCTTGGTGCTGTAGTTCCTCGTAGATGGCCTCTTGAGCTTGTCCTTCTACTCACGATCACGCACATACAAAATTCACAACGATCAATCATCATGCACAAAGTTTACTCAAGATGCAATGGAGTAGATGGATACAAATCCTATGGTGTTGTTTTATTAAACCGATTTGTACGTGTTCTTGCATGTTTTAATGGTCTTTCATGGGGTTTTATGATGAAAAAGGGTGTAGAGATCAAGTGTGGACGTGGTGATGATCTTGACTCAAGATCTAGATCAATTCCACCATCAAAAACCGATCAAAACACGATCTGTCCACACGTAAAAGTTTCTGCTCGAAGGGGCGAAGAAAACGGGTGCGTAGAAACAGCGGCGACGTTGCAAGATGGGTAATGAAGACCTACCTCACTTCCTTTTGGTGGCAGGGACTTCCTCCTAGCAATGGCAGCAACGGGGAATTTTTCTACGAAAGATTAGGGCAGGACAAATCGTCGGCTTCTTTTCCGGCGACGGCGAGGCGTGACGGGGCTCGTCGGCGGGTCTCGACGACGGGGCTCGACGCGGGGCTCGACGCTGGGGCTCGACGATGGGGCTCAATGGCGGGCTCGACGGTGGGGCTCGTCGGCGGGGCTCACTAGCGACCAAACTCTGGCAGGGGGGGGGGCCAACTCGGCGAGTTGGGGGGGTAGGGGCTCTAAGTCACCGACTTGGGAGGGGGGGAGGGGAGGCTGCGGCCAAAGAGGGGGGTTGGGGTTGTATTTATAAGGGGGGGAAGGGACGAGTCCTACTCCAGTTGGAACTCAAGTAAAAGTCCTACTCAATTTTAGATCTTAACAAACTTATCCTCTTGTTGGGTGCGGCAGCCTTGGGAATTTAATCCCCCAAATGTGGGGAAAATTCCCCTTTTTGGGAATTGGGGAATTTGGAAATTTTGGGGGAAATTTGGGGAAATTTGGGAATGGCTTATTTCAGCTATCTTTTTTCCTATTCCTCACCATTTCTATGTCACTTGTTCCATTTCTACATCCCCTCCTCCATTTCTATGTTCCATTCTCCATTTCTACATTCCCCTCTCCATTTCTATGTCCCATTCTCCATTTCTACATTCCCCTCTTCATTTCTATATCCCATTCTCCATTTCTACATTTCCCTTCTCCATTTCTATGCCCCATTCTCCATTTCTATATTCCCTTCTCCATTTCTGTGGTTTTTCCTCCATTTCTATGGTTCCTTCCTCCATTTCTATGGTTCTTTCTCCATTCTTATGGTTCTTTCTCCATTTCTATAGTTCTTTCTCCATTTCTATGTTTCTTTCTCCATTTCTAGTTCTTTTATAATGCTTTTCTACATGAAAAAATGTATGCAATGCATGGTGATGAATTTGAGGGTGTTACAAACCTACCCCACTTAAACTTGAATCTCGCCCTCGAGATTTGATAGAGTGGAGAATAAATGAGGGAATTCTGCCTTGAAGTCTTCCTCACGCTCCCATGCAGTTTCGGCTTCCGTGTGATGGCTCCATTGTACCTTGCACCAACAGATTACTTTGTTCCTCGTGACCCTTTCCTTCACATCCAAGATTTTGACGGGGTGTTCCGCGTAGGTCAGATCCTCCTGAAGTTCGAGCTCATCCATCGGTACTTGTTCTTCCGGTACTCTCAAGCACTTCTTGAGTTGGGATACGTGAAACACGTCGTGCACATCGGGGAGATGCGTTGGCAGCTCTAGTTGATAGGCTACTTCTCCTCGCTTGCCCAAAATCTTGAATGGCCCGATGTAGCGAGGTGCTAATTTGCCTTTGACGTTGAACCGTCGTTGGCCTAGGATAGGCGATACTTTAAGATACACGAAGTCTCCTATTTTGAAGGTTAATCTTCTTTGCCTATTGTCCGCATAACCCTTTTGTCTTGACTGAGCGGCCTTCAAGTTTTCACGTATCGTTTGGACTTTCTTTTCAGTGTCTTTCAGCACTTCGGTCCAAACACTTGGCTTTCTTCGGTCTCATTCCAGAATAGCGGTGTTCTACACCGTCTATCATAGAATGCTTTAAAAGGTGACATCTTCAAACTGGCTTGGTAGCTGTTGTTGTATGAGAATTCAGCATACGGCAAGCTCCTATACCAACTACGTCCATGTTTTAAGGCGCAATCTCTCAACATGTCTTACAAAATCTGATTTATTCTCTCAGTCTGCCCATCAGTTTGCGGGTGATAAGCGGAGCTGAAATTCAATCGTGTACCCATGGCTTCATGCAGCTTCTTCTAGAACCTAGAGGTAAATTGAGAACCCCGATCTGAAACTATCCTCTTCAGAACTCCATGGACACACGATTTGCTCCATATACAGCTCAGCTAGTTGTGCGACGTTGTACTTGGTTCTAACAGCAAGGAAATGGGTTGTTTTCGTCAATCGGTCCACGATAACCAAAATAGAGTCGTAATCCGATTGAGTATGTGGCAATCCGACAATGAAATCCATGCTGATGTGTTCCCACTTCCACTCGGGTACTTTTAATGGTTGTAACAGTCCAACGGGTCTTTGATGTTCGGCCTTTACTCGTTGGCACGTGTCGCATAAGGCAACATTTTCAGCTATGTCCCTTTTCATACCATCCCACCAATAGCAAGTTTTCAGTTCCTTGTACATCTTTGTATAGCTGGGATGTATGGAATAAGGCGAGTCATGTGCCTCCTTTAATATCATGTCGCGGAGGTGCTTCACGTTAGGCACACAAATCCTTTTCACTAACCAAACCCTTTCTCATCTTCCTTGAAATCCTTTTCTATGCCTTGTCGGACTATTTCTGTGATTTCCTTGATTTCCTCATCCGTTTCTTGGCCATCTCGTATCTCTTGTTCCAGCGTTGAGTTCAGTTCTATCACCTCCATCTCGTTCGAGAATCCGAGATGTAACCGTTCAAACTCCTTGCGCAGCTCGGGTGGCAGCTCCCGAACCGTGAGTTGGTGACATGCTCCCTTTCGGCTCAACGCATCAGCTACTACATTGGCCTTTCCAGGGTGATAGTTGATTCCAACATCATAATCCTTGATGAGTTCCAACCATCGACGTTGCCCCAAATTCAGATCCATTTGCGTGAATATATACTTGAGGTTTTTGTGATCCATATAGATCTCACATCGGTGGCTAAGGATATAATGCCTCCAAATCTTCAAGGCATGTACCATGGCTGCAAGTTCCAAGTCATGTGTGGGGTAATTCAGCTCGTGTTTCTTGTTGTCTCGACTCATAGGGTACCACTTGTCCTTTTTGCATGAGCACACATCCAAGCACCTGTCTTGATGCGTCACAATATATGTCAAAGCTTTTGCTCACGTCCGGTAATACCAAAACCGGCGTTGTGGTTAATCTCTTCTTTAGCTCCTCAAAGCTTTTTGGACACGCTGGTGTCCACTGAAACGCTTTCCCTTTTATTAGCAATTCAGTCATAGGCTTTGCTATTTTGGAGAAATCCTTGATGAACCGGCGGTAGTATCTAGCCATCCCAAGGAAACACCAAATATCTCTTACATTCTGCGGTTGATTCCACTTCAAAACATCTCCCACTTTTTCGGGATCAACCGATACTCCTCCTTCGGATATGATGTGGCCTAGGAACGATATCTCATTTAGCCAAAATTGACACTTGCTGAACTTGGCATACAATTGATGCTCTTGCAGTTTCTGCAATGTCAATATCAAGTGTTCTTCAAGTTCTTCCTCGCATTTCAAATACACCATGATGTCGTTGATGAAAACCTCGAAGAACTTGTCCATGTACTCCATGAAAACCTTATTTATGAGGTACATAAAGTATGCGGGTGCATTCGTTAACCCAAAAGACATAACAGTATACTCATATGAACCATACCGTGTTCGAAATGGAGTCTTGGATATGTCGGAGGGTTTAATCTTCAGCTATAAATATCCCTACCGAAGATCAATCTTGGAGAAAATTCGGGCACCTTTCATTTGGTCGAACAGGTCCTCTATACGGGGCAGCGGGTATTTATTCTTGATCGTCACCTTATTGAGAGACCTATAATCCATACACATCTTTTGAGTCCCATCCATCTTGTCTACGAAGAGCACGGGGGCTCCCCATGATGATGAGTTTGGATGTATAAAACCCTTTTCTAGCTGCTCCTGAATTTGCTTCTTGAGCTCCACTAGTTCATTAGCGGGCATCCTACACGGCCTTTTTGCTATAGGTGCAGTTCCAGGTACTAAATCAATGGAAAATTCAATGTCCCGGTCAGGTGGCATACTTTGAAGTTCTTCCGGGAACACATCTGAAAATTTTTGAACCACCGGAATGCTTTCCAATGTCGCTTCTTCGACGTGGTTCAGCGCTGCCTTCTCGGTTGCCGGTTGGGCTGCCTCAAACTCAATACGAGTACCGTCCCCACTTGTCAACTACACGATCCTCTGAGCACATTGAATCATTCCGTTGTGCTTGCTTAACCAGTCCATTCCAAGTATTATGTCAATCCCTTGGGAATCCAAGACGATAAGGTTGGCAAGAAAGTCTACCCCCCTTATTTTAAGACTTACTTTCGGAGATACTATATGCATTAAGGTATATGAACTAAGCAAATTCTTTTATTAATTTCAGCCTATATGAGGATGTGAACACGTGTGGAAGCATCTCACATCTCTCCACTATGTGTGGATGTGGACATTCACCCAAACGTCCCACAACTCACATCAACACACAAAACAATCAATCATCACAAAAATTTTAGCACACCACTCTTATTCAAGCTACTACGATTTAAACGTTCCTATTACAGCTTATTCAATGGGAATCCTAAACTTAATCATGTGAACCGATGTTGTTCTCGCCGTGTGACGGGGGTGGTCCATACATGGGCGTACGCCATGGTGAGTCGACAGTCCATATAGGGTTAGATGATGCTGGTGCTCCATTCGTTTCAGCGTTGGCACGAGTCTCCTCTTGTTTCTCCAGCAAATACAGCTTCTTGCGGAGGTAACGGATCTCTTCTTGTGCGCTTGCCTAGCAGTTTCCTAACTCCACGAGCAACCTCTGAGACTTGTCAGTAGCTTGTGGGTTGGAAAGAGATGTTACATGGGATCCACTAATCTCTCTTGTACCACTCTTCCGATACGGGTGCAACTCAAAAGTTGTGTCCTCAAGCTGCTCATGGAAGGCGTAGCACAGTCCGGTGAGTGCATCCCATGCAACATCATTGATAGCTTCTTCCCTTGTAGCTCTCCATGTGGGTGCAAAGTGCAGAGTGACAACCCTACCGTTAGATAGGATGATTACTTCCGCCTTCCACTCTTCATACCCGAGACGAGGGACTTTCTTGAGGAGATACTACGGGTATAGGCTGCAGCAATCCAGAAATTATTTGAGCTCCTTGGATGTGTGTCCTCCTTCCATTCCGTCGGACCGAAATTCTTGAACTGAATGGTTGGCCCATTCATCACCTTCATTCTCGGCCTCAGCAAGGGGTGGCTCCTCCTCGGGTTCATCTCCTCCCATCGTAGCTTCGTGAGGCTCCACAGGGTGTAAGCCCGCATGAAACTCCTCCTGAAGTGCGTACCAATGCCGTTCTTGTGGATCATCTTCCATGTTGTCTTCGAATGGTTCCACCTCTTCTGGATCCTCTTCCTCATGCATAGAGCTATTGGCCTCCTCTTCATCATGAGGTTCCGTCTTCACCTCCTCCCAATATGGTCCATCGGACACCTCAATGGGGTTAAGTGCACTCTCACGTGGTGGTGGACGAGTACTTATGGGTGCCATGCTCCTGATCACCGGCATCTATAAATAAAACATGAGAAACTTTAGAGAAGGAATAAATGACTCCAAAACTTCAGAAGCTATGGAGCAAGAAAGCAAAAGTGTTGCTGTCCAAAAGAAGAGAAAAGAAGGGCTGAAAATAGCACTTTGCGGTGGCTGAATTGACAAGTAAAGTGTAGAAGCAAGCAATTTTCGAAAATAGCAGTTTAGAGGGGTGTTCCTATGTGTTTTAGAGTGTCCATTCGACCTAGGCTTGCGTCCTACGGTCAACGTGGCTCTGATACCAATCTGTGACACCCGGTTCCGAAAATAGAACCAAGTGAAGGCATATGAGTGCCCATGATGTTCACCACACATACACATGTAATCCACAAACTGAATTCAGAATATAACCACGGATAAATAGTGTTTAAGTACTTTATTACAATGACTCAAAGTCTCACTCATAATCTCTAACTTATTCTTGCAGCGGAAGTCTCTAAATGACAGCGGAAATAAAGCAGCAGGCTCCAACTTCAACTTCACAGGCATGTTGACGGTAGTTCGCACGCCTAGTACTCCACATGGTCTTCGAAGTACTCATCTCCTGTAGCTGATGTATATGTGGTAATGCAAGGGTGAGTACATGTCGTACTCAACAAGTGCGGGAAAAGTATGACATGTAGCTTACACAAAGGTAGGGAATAAAAAGGCTCATTGCAGCAAACAAATTTTATTTCACAAACAAGATAAAAACAGTAACTATTTCTAGGTGAAATTTATCCCATCATAATCAAATAATTCAGCAACATTCTTTCATCATAATTCACTATTTATCAAATCTCATCCAACCATTAATCTTTCTCAAGTTCATCTCATACTCATAAATATTCATAACCATCTCATATTCATATAACCAAAACCAAACTCATTGTCATGACTCGAAACAGTCCCAAAACCAATCCCAATGACCATACCATAACCATACCGAATAACCATCCCAAGTTTTCCCTCTAATCATGGATGTTGGCCAGGTGCTTGTGATCGGAAGCACGGCTATCATGATAGTTTTACACTCTGTAGAGGTGGCACCACTTTATCCACAAGTTCGTGATTTTGTCACCCGTCGGCGATTGCAGAACCTCCATTATACCAATACACAACCGTCGGTGTATGGCCAAGAGATCACAAAATAGCCTTTACAAAGGGGCTACTAGATGTATGGACTCACTAAGGTTTCACCGGCAGGCTCAAATCACCATTCTCCCACCCACGGGCCCCCTCTTGTGCCATGCATTTCCCAGGGCAGTCCTCCTCGACTCCCATTCCCCGCACCATCCACGGTCCATAATAAGCTAGCAACACACCTAATTAATCAGCTAAGCCGCACCCATACTTGGCCTTGTGGTGACACTGTTTTCCTGGCATATTCTCGCATGAACCAGTCCTTAGATCTACGGCAAGTACCACCATCTTATTCAGCAACATCCATAAACCAAGCTTGCCTAGATCTCCCAGATTCCATGCCTATTAGCATCATCAAGATCTCATCATCATTATTCATATGAGTGCAGTAGGTAGACATGTTCCGTATCCCGTGAATTAAGCGAAGCAAAAAGAAAAAAAAAAGACCATACCCGACTCATCAACCTTCTCGGCGACAAGGATGGTTAACAAAACTAGTAAAACTTCTATAAAAGGTTGTCCGATCAAGTTGACTCAAGCGTACGAGTTTTCGCAAACAAAACAGTTTCAAAACATAGGATCAATATGGTCAAGGGGCATTTGCCTTGTTCCCGTGGTTCTTGTTGTTCAAGCGTCTCGAAGTCTTGGTGCTGTAGTTCCTCGTAGATGGCCTCTTGAGCTTGTCCTTCTACTCACGATCACGCACATACAAAATTCACAACAATCAATCATCATGCACAAACTTTACTCAAGATGCAATGGAGTAGATGGATGCAAATCCTATGGTGCTGTTTTATTAAACCAGTTTGTACATGTTCTTGCATGTTTTAATGGGGTTTCATGGGGTTTTATGATGAACAAGGGTGTAGAGATCAAGTGTGGACGTGGTGCTGATCTTGACTCAAGATCTAGATCAATTCCACCGTAAAAAACCGATCAAAACACGATCTGTTCACACGTAAAAGTTTCTGCTTGAAGGGGGCGAAGAAAACGGGTGCGTAGAAACAGCGGCAACGTCGCAAGATGGGTAATAAAGACCTACCTCACTTCTTTTTGGTGGCAGGGCCTTCCTCCTATTAATGGCAGCAACGAGGAATTTTTCTACGGAATATTAGGGTAGGACAGATCGTGGACTTCTTTTCCGACGACGGCGAGGCGTGACGGGGCTCGTCGGCGGGTCTCGACGACGGGGCTCGACGACGGGGCTCGACGGCGGGGCTCGACGGCAGGACTCGTCGGTGGGGCTCACCGGCGACCAAACTCCGGCAGTGGGGGGTGCCAACTCAGCGAGTTGGGGGGGGGCAGGGGTTCCAAGTCGCTGACTTGGGAGGGGGGGGGAGGGGGAGGCTGCGACTAAAGAGGGGGGGCTGGGGTTGTATTTATAAGGCGGGGAAAGGGAGGAGTCATACTCCAATTGGAACTCAAATAAGAGTCCTACTCAATTTTGGATCTTAACAAACTTATTCTCTTATTGGGTGCGGTAGCCTTGGGGATTTAACCCCCCAAACGTGAGGAAAATTCCCCTTTTTGGGAATTGGGGAATTCGGAAATTTTGGGGGAAATTTGGGAATGGATTATTTCAGCTATCCTTTCCCCATTCCTCACCATTTCTATGTCACTTGTTCTATTTCTATATTCCCCTCTCCATTTCTATGTCCCATTCTAGCTCCTCGGTATTGAGCTGTAGCGTTGGAGAGGTAGGGTGTGCAAGCTAGGGGTATGGACCAGGCATAGCGTGCTACACACCCTAGACCTCCAGCTGGCGTAAGCCTTTCAGGGGAGGGACCATTCGGCGCTATAGGGACCCTGAGCAATGAGGCAATCACAGACCCCATGTACGCCACAGGTACCTCAAGCAGACCCGCCTGCATAAGGATAGCACAACTCTTGCTACGGTTGAACACAAGAAAAAGTGACTGGCCACATGGGCGGAGCAATATGGAAAGAAAAACACGAAAAGAGTGGGGGCAATGTCCGGGGTCCGATTACTTTTCTTGTCCATAGGCGTGTTCTTTCTGGTCCCCAAGTACTCAGTTGTAGCGCAGGGGAGGCAGTGCAGCAGGCTCTGGGTACGAAACCAGGCTAAGCAGGATGCGCGTCCTGGACCTCCCATGGGCGTTAACCTTTCAGTGATGAGACCTTCCGATGCCACGGGACCCGGGACATGCGATTTATAGTTGATATGCATTTATGAGTACAAACTGTAAAGAAGGTACGTAGGGTAGGATAATTTTTCCTTATTTCTGGCTTCCTTCGGGTGATAGGAGGAAACAGGCCCTGCAAGAAGGCAGCGACCCGCCTCAGATGACAAGAGTAGCGGGACTCCTCCGGAGCTTAGCTGTTCTAAGCGCTGTTTCTTGGCACTATGACACCTTTACAAAGAAAGAGAACAAGAGAAAAAATATACCCTTCCACTGTGCTAAGGATAGAACTTACGGAGGTGTTCTATGTTCTGTGGATTGGGTAGAGGTACCCATCCTCTATGGCTAGATGGGCACACCTGGGGCGGCATACTTGTGTTGCTCGGAAGGGACCCTCCTAGCTGTAGGAGGGTTTGTCACCCCTTCTCAAGAAAGTATTAGTCGATGAACCAGGTGGCAATAACTTGGGCTGTCTACTCTGCACGTATTGTTGCTGATATCGCCGGAGCGCGTAGCGGTGTAGCGCACTTCGAGCAGCCTCTAGCCATGTTGCCTCGTCGACGAGGTTGATATCTTTGCGAGGAAGTTGGTTCTACGTGGCTTCGTTGTATGTCTGGTCGCGGGATGAGCCCTTGGTGTGTTCCGGGGGTTGGCGGCCTCGACCCCCTACACCAGTGTAATAGGGTGCTTCCCTTGTCGCATGACGGGGGGAACGTCTCACTAGACGTGGAGCGTCTTGCGTCGCTCGCTGTCGGTGCTAGAGTCGGAGTCGGAGTGGCCGTAGACGGCCTTCAACGCCCGCTCGGCGTCTTGATACTCCATCTCCTTCTCAGCGCTGGCCTCAGGTTTGTCCTTTTGTTTGCCCTCCCGAAGTGTAGGAACTCTCGAAGTTGGCTGTGAATCTCCAGCAAAACTCTTCCCAGGACGTGATGGAGCCTGGGGGAAGGTTCATGAACCATCACCGGGCTGTGCCAATCAGGGCGATGGGGAAGTAGTTGGCCATGATGGATTCATCCCCTCTTGAAGGTAGGATGGAGGTGGAGTAGATCTGCAGGAACTTGGCGGAGTTGACTGTCCCGTAGTATTTTTCTGGCAAGTGGGGCCGGAACTTAGTTGGCCAGACCACCATTCAAAGGTGCACAGCGACGCCATGCAACCCCCTACCGCTCCTGGAGACGCAGGTGTAGGCAGAGCACGTCCCACTGGTACAACGCTCTGGGAGTCGTACTCTCTATATCACATTTAGTTTTTGCAGATGGTAGCATCTTTCTTACATGTAGTGACCCTCGGGGTGTGGACAATCACAAATTGATAGTCTCAAATTGTCTCTTAATAGCTATTGTGCGGCTTGTAGAAAGAAGATCAACTTACAAAAGTTAAGTTGCAAATCATTTGTGGAGAACAAAATGGGGTTACCAACAAAATTCTATGGTGTATGTATTTGAGGATACCTACTTAAATATCTTAGGAGATTACAACATATTTCAAATTCTTGCGAGAGAAGATATGGAAATGTGTCACTCGTTGGTCAGAAATTCCACTTTCTCAAGCAGGGAAGGAGGTTTCGCTCAAATTATACTATGAGTTGCTTTCAGGTTCATACTTGGATACGTGATGAGATGAGATCATGTAGTGCTGATCATTGGCGGGGTTTTGAAAATGAGAAACATAAAAAACATTGGCATTCGTGGAATTGGATGCCTGTAGCTAAAACTCTTAATGGTATGGGTTTTTGAGATTTTATTCTCTTCAACTAGGCAATGCATGGTAACCAATGTTGACGGCTTATTACAGATTATATGCCATTGTGTGTAAGAGTTTTAAAATGATGATATTATCCTAACTTAGATTTTCTGACCGTTGGGAATTGTTGTAAATCTTCTTTCACCTAGCGGTCAATTCTTTTTTGTCGTGATCTTGTTCTTAAAGGACTCAGACTGTGTATCGGCAATGGGGAACAAGTCAATATATTTGGTGATAACTGGATCCCAGGCTTCAATGCTGGTACCTTTAAGGCTATATTACCAATTTCTAATGGTGCTAAAGTCAACTTCTTGATGGATGATGATGCATTTTGAGATACTATCTTGGTTAGGACTTTCTTGCATAACGTATTGACTTATGGTGTTTTTTAAATTCCAATTACTAGACATGGAGGAGAAGATATTGTTTCATGGCCTCATGAGAAATTTGATATATATTTGGTTAAATCAACATATAATTTTGCTAGGGTGGAATCCTTCTTTTCCACACGTGATAAGGCTGGCAGAGGATCATATTCAGATTGACCTTTAGAAACGAAACAATGAAAGTCGTTGTGAGAAATTCAGGCTCCTAATAAGATGAAGATAGTTTTGTGGTGTATGGTGCATGATTGTCTTTCCACTGGGCAGCAGTTGGGGCATAGATATATTCAAATGGATGATTGATGCATCTTTTGTAGCCAAGAAGAACGAATGGAGCATATCTTTCTTATGTGTCTGTCGGAGTGTGTGAGCTGCGACACTCCTCCCGGTCTGCTATGAAGAAGCGAGCGACATTCTTTGATTGGAGGGGGCTTGGCGCCCTCACTCGATCGGGCTCGAGGGAGCGGATGAACACCGAGATTTACGTGGTTCGGGCTGCCGGAGCGTAAAACGCTACATCCACGGGAGTGCTTGTTGTATTGTTTGCTTGTATGTGCTTGAGAGGTTGCAGGGTTGCGAATGTGGAACCCTTTGTCGGGTGGTCACCCCGGTCCTTTTATAGTCCAAGGACAGGGTGGTTACAATGTCGCTTGGGGCCCGACAGGTGGTCCTGAAACTATGCGAACCCTATACATGATCTAGGGTTTTGTACTCTGGGTAGAGTAGTTAGAGGGGGAGTTAAGTCCCGCCGCCTGGCGCACTGAGCACCTCTGTCCGTGTGTCAGGTGATGATGAAGACGCCGTCTTGTCGCCATGTCTTCTCACCCTGCTTGGGTGGCACAGTGCCGTTGGGCGGCACTATACCGCTGTCACGCCTCACCGTCCTGTCTTGGCACCGTAATGGCAAACGGGCAGAGGATAGAGGCGTGTGTAGTGTGCCATGCTTCTGAGGAAGACGCGAGCCTTGAATGCGCAGCCTGCCAGCGTACTTCCACCTTGACTTCAAAGCTCTTATCGACAGGTTTGGAGCTAGGAGACACGTGGTGTCTCTGGACCTCACATCAGCGGGGAGGCTCAGACCGGAGCCTAGGGCACATGTTAGCTCCGGAGCTATCCTCAGCAGTGAGGAGGCTCTAAGCCAGGGGACACATGGCAGCTTCGGACCTCACGTCAGCGGGGAGGCTCAAACCGGAGCCCAGGGCACGTGTCAGCTCCGGAGCTGTCCTCAGCAGGGAGGAGGTTCTAAGCCAGGAGACACGTGGCAGCTCCGGACCTCACCACAGCGGGGAGGCTCGGGCCGGAGCGCGGGGCACGTGTCAGCTCCGGAGCTGTCCTCAACAGGGAGGAGGCTCTGAGCCAAGAGACACGTGGCAGCTCCGGACCTCACCTCAGCGGGGAGGCTCGGACCGGAGCCCAAGGCACACGTCGGCTCTAGAACACAAGTGCACGTGGCAGCCCCAGAACTGACCTCGGGGCTAAGGACACGTGACTACGCCGAGGCCTGCCTCAGCAGGAAGGTCCCAGACTGTTTTTTACTCTCTACGCGGGGTGCCTGGTCTGCAGGGTACCTACACCTACCCTGACCTAACTAAATCACTATCCCTTGTCTCCACCACTAGGCCAGTCTGGCCAAAACCTCCTTCTGAGGCTGAAGTTCATAAAATATCACCGGAGAAACCCCCTCCTATAAAGGCTCACAAGATTTACTGAAATGGACCGATTGGAGAAAAGGATTAGTGATGCTATTTATATCCCTTTCAATAAGAGAAATGGGGGCTTTATTTTGTAACAAAACGGGTTTATCAGCGAAGAATACCCGGCACAGACTTTCAAAATCCATGGCCCATTATCTGCTTAACAGAGCCCAATTGAAGCCCGGCATCCAACATCCTTGACACCGTCGCACGCGGCCCTCCGGACTTGCCACATTGCTGAGCGACGCCCCAACGGACGGCGAGGGAGGCGAACGCCGGCGACATCTAGAGTACACGAGGGAAGCATCTGGACATCAAGGTATGGCAAACTCTCCTGCTCTCCCTCGATCTATCTCCATCGCCAGTCGAAGATCTAGCGTTTCCGGGGAGGGAAACCGTTTCTTCATTCTTAGGTTTCATTCCTTCCGCTGGCACTCCCTCGCTTCTAGCATTCGATTTCGCAAAAATCTGATTCGTTCGACAACTTGAGTAGCATTATGTGGATGTGATTACTTGGTGTATGATGCGTGCTTCCTTTGTGTAGAGTTTATTAATAGGGTTGTGCGAACTGGAATATTTCTGGTGGACATGCTGGATACTCATGCTATATATTAGGAACGACTCTAGAGATCTGCTTGTTTGCCGAATTCTAGGGTGTATTTCCACTTGGGAGTGAAATGCATGCTAATTCCTTCGCGATCTGTACTAAGTGCTAGCAAACAGTACCTACGTTTGACAGATGAACACTTCGGAAATGGCAAAGGGAAACATTTAGGGCTATCCTGTGAAAAATAGTAGTGCTCGTTATACTTATTGAGTTATTTCTGTATGGTGTAGCTTCTATATTATATGTCTCCCCATGTGCTGAGATTTTTTTCTTCATAATAGCCGTTCACACATTCCGCCCCCATGAATTCTTTCCTTGAGAATTTTCGTATGTTTTAATACTATTGTTTATCTGAATATATGTTGTGGAGGTTCCTTAGGTTGACCACTTACTCATGAAGAGGTGTTGGATTCATGATTGACACCAGCACAGCTTTTCAAAATGACTGAGTGTTTATAACCACATCAGGATATTTCTCATTTTAAATAAACAATACACTTCAACTCCGCCTATGTTGTAATGACATAGCCGGTCCCAAGCCCGGGTAAAGGAGGAGGGGGTTGTGATAGGCTTGGCGAGCCAACAACTACACTTAGCCACTCTCATGGAAATGAAACCCAATAGAAATTCGTTGGGGCGTAACCCTCTTAGCGACGCGCCATATCGGAACCCGGGTATGGTGTTAAGTGGGCAAGGGCCGGGTCGCCACCGCCTTAGTGGCGCGCCATATCGGAACCCGGATATGGTGTTAAATGAGCAAGGGCCGGATCGCCATCACCTTAGTGGCGCGCTACATCATCGCCCGGATGTAGTGATAAGTGAGCAAGGGTCTTTGCATCTTACTCGACGGGTGCAAAGCGTAAGGAAGCTAGCCGAGGAACATAGATTTCGGATGGGTAGTTGGAATGTAGGATTCTTGACGGGGAAGCTACGTGAGTTAGTAGATGTTGCCATTAGGAGACGAGTAAATATCCTTTGTGTACAAGAGACTAGATGGGCGGGTCAAAAGGCGAGAGAAGTCGAGAATACCGGTTTCAAGCTTTGGTATTCTGGTTCGGCTGGGACTAGGAATGGCGTAGGTGTTCTAATAGATAAGAGTCTTAAGGATGGAGTAGTGGATGTTCGAAGACGAGGGGATAGGATCATCTTAATCAAGATAGTAATTGGGGACATTGTCTTGAACGTCATTAGTGCTTATGCCCCACAAGTTGGGCTCAACATGAGTGCTAAGAGGCAATTTTGGGAGGACTTGGAGGATATGGTTAGTAGTGTACCGATAACCGAGAAACTCCTCATAGGGGGAGATCTCAATGGTCATGTGGGTGCAACTAACCTAGGATTTGAAGGAGTACATGGAGGTTTTGGATGCGGCGATAGAAATCAAGAGGGTAAGGACATCCTAGACTTTGCCGTAGCCTATGATCTGTTGATAGCTAAAACCCTCTTTAGGAAGAGGCAATCTCACCTAGTGACCTTTAGTAGTGCCCAACACTCTAGCCAGATTGACTTTGTCCTCACTAGGAGAAAGGATAGACGGGAGTGTCTAGATTGTAAGGTGATCCCGGGGGAGTGTGTTGTGACACAACATAAGCTTGTGGTAGCTGACTTTCGCTTCCATACATGTTCTTTGCGGGACAAAGGTGTCAAAATCACAAGAACAAAGTGGTGGAAGTTGAAGGGAGAATCACAAGAATCCTTTAAAAATAGGGTGATCACAGAAGGACCCTGGACAGAAAATGGAGATGCAGATAGTATGTGGATGAAGATGGCAACTTGCATTAGGAAGGTAGCTAGTGAGGTGCTCGGTGTGACAAAGGGAAAGAAACTTATAGATAAAGACACTTGGTGGTGGAATGAGGATGTACAAAAGGCCATTAAGGAGAAGAAGGAGTGTTACAAGAGTTGGCATAATGATAGAAACGCAAGCAACATGCTTAAGTACAAAGAGGCTAAGAAGAATGCAAGGCGGGTTGTGAGTAAGGCAAGAGGACAAATCTATGATAAGTTATATGAGAGACTAGGGACAAAAGAAGGTGAAAAAGACATATACAATGTAGCAAAAATCCGCGAGAGAAAGATGAGGGATCTCAATCAAGTTAAATGCATCAAAGATGAGTCTGACCGCATTCTAGTGAAGGATGAAGAGATTAAGAATAGATGGCGTGATTACTTTAATGGGCTATTCAATGATGGGAATGAGAGCACTATGGTTGAGTTGGATGACTCCTTTGATGACTCCAACAGGCGGTTCGTGCGGAGGATACAAGAGTTTGAGGTTAAGGAGGCCTTAAAAAGGATGAAAGGAGGAAAGGCCCTCGGCCCTGACGATGTCCCTATTGAGGTGTGGAGATGTCTTGGGGACGTCGCAATAGTATGGCTCACAAAGCTATTCAACCACATTTTTCGGTCAAACAAGATGCCTGAAGAATGGAGGAAAAGTATATTAGTACCTATCTTCAAAAATAAAGGAGATATTCAAAGTTGTACTAATTATCGAGGTATTAAGCTTATGAGTCATACTATGAAGCTTTGGGAGAGAGTGATTGAACACCGCCTGAGGAAAGTGACCAATGTCACTAAAAACCAGTTTGGTTTTATGCCTGGGAGGTCTACAATGGAGGCGATTTTCTTGCTTCGTCAGCTTATGGAGAGATATAGGGAGCAGAAGGACTTGCATATGGTGTTCATCGAATTGGAGAAGGCGTACGACAAGATACCAAGGTCAGTCATGTGGTGGGCACTAGAGAAACATAAAGTGCCAACAAAGTACATTACCCTTATCAAGGATATGTACAATAATGTTAGGACAAGTGTGCGCGTAAGTGATAGTGAGACTGATGCATTTCCTATCACGGTAGGATTACATCAAGGATCAGCTTTGAGCCCATACATCTTTTCCTTGGTCATGGATGAGGTGTCGAAGGATATACAAGGGGATATCCCTTGGTGCATGCTCTTTGCTGATGATGTAGTGCTGGTAGATGAAACTAGAGATGGTGTTGATAAGAAATTAGAGTTATGGAGACAAACCTTAGAGTCCAAGGGGTTTAGATTTAGTAGGACCAAAACCGAGTATATGAGGTGCGACTTTAGTGGTGTTGGTCGTGAAGAGGGAAATGTTAGTCTACAAGGACAAATAGTACCTAGAAGGGACTCTTTCCGATACTTAGGATCAATGTTACAAAGCAATGGCGATATTGATGAGGATGTTTGCCACAGGATCAAGGTAGGGTGGATGAAATGGCGACAAGCCTCTGGAATCCTATGTGATAGGAAAGTCCCACAAAAGCTAAAAGGGAAGTTCTATAGGACGGTGATCAGACCCGCGATGCTCTATGGGGCGGAATGTTGGCCAACTAAACGGCAACATGTCCAACAAATGAGTGTCGCAGAGATGCACATGCTACGGTGGATGTGTGGGCACACGAGAAGAGACCGAATAAGGAATGAGGCGATTCGTGATAAGGTAGGGGTGGCGCCGATTGAAGAGAAGTTAGTCCAACATCGGCTTAGGTGGTTTGGACATATCCAACGGAGACCTCCAGAAGCACCGGTTAACAGTGGGATTTTAAGAGGTAGAGAAAATATTAGGAGGGGTAGAGGACGACCAAGGTTGACCTGGGAGGAGGCGGTAAAACGAGATTTGAGAGATTGGAATGTATCCAGAGACTTAGCTCATGATAGGACCGCATGGAAAGTAGCAATTCATGTGCCAGAATCGTAGTCTTGTTTTTTTCTTTTCTCTTTTTCTTTTTCTTTTTTCTTATTTCTTTTCTCTTTTCTCATTTTCCTTTTTCTTTTTTCCTTTTTTCTTTTTTTTTCCTTTTCTCCCCTTGTTCTCATATCTCTTCCTCTGTTTTACTTCATTGATATTGGGTTTCATGTCTAGCTGACCCCAACAGGCTTGGGATAAAGGCTTGGTTGTTGTTGTTGTTGTTGTTGTAAATAAACAATACACTTCACATGTTTGACACAGTATGACAGTATAGGTGTGAGGCTTAAGGCCATTGTCCCCAACTATTCTCATTCTCCTATCTTGCTTCTTAGTCACTACGTACTGCTCACGTTTCCTTCTTATTTGACTCCTTTCTTTCACATAATCATGGAGTGACTGGTATTGCCAGTATTTCTTAGCTACAAGTTATCTGGTGTCGAACTGCAAAAGGGCATAAATTAAGAAAGGGGGTTGGGACTTGGGAAGGAAACCTGGCAGCTTGGAGAGGTTAGGTATGGTCCTGGCCTCTTGGGCTATTTAAAAAAAGACAAATAAATCAAGAAGGCAAGAATGGAATGGTAATAAGAAGTTTTACAGACAAACTGAGTTATTTACAACTATGATGATGGATCACAACAGCCCTGCACCATATCTGGTGCAGGGGTCAGTATGGATCTCTTGCTATTCGTTCTTGTGGCGATGTGGAGTGTTAATCTATTGACAACAAATAATTCAAGTACGTCGTAGGAGTTTCTCCTACTGTAATTGCCTAAAAAATTCAAGTAGCAGTCATGGTAGCGTGTCACTTGAATGAGCCAAAAGTTGCAGACATTGAATGTGCCAATTGTTTGCAATTTTTTCTTGTTTTTTTGGCTCACATTTCGTTTCTGGCATTTATGTCTAAAAAATTCTGACATACGACAACGGCAGAAGCTTCATTTATATGGTTTAGCTGCAGCGACTTATCCCAAGCTCATTTCATGCATATTGTGGAGGTTTTCAGAAAACATTAATGGCTGACTCGTTTTTCCCGGTCAACTTGATACAGTAACGGCAAAGCAATAAATTATTAAATTATGTCCAGCTTCATAATTCTCATTGCCCCCTCCAATGTACATGTGCATTTTAGGTGCATGGAATGCTAGTTCAAGTTTTAGGGTTTGCATGAGTATGTTACTTGCTAGTAATATTTGTTCTGAGTATGTGCTGTGTTTGTGGTGAACATTTTGAAGTTCCCTACATTTCTTGTCACTTGCCAGGATGTTTCCAATCACTGGTAATCTAAGACATTACTATCCATTTTTTACTTTGTTATTTTCACTTATAGAGGTACACCTTTCTTCATGTGTAATTGAAACCTCTCATTGAATGATATATCTGCTGGGTTAGCTTCAATAGATAATATGTATCAAGTTCAATCAAAGCAAGCCTCTGTTTGGTTTTCAAACTAATGTGTATTTTTAAATTAGATAAGAAACCAAACTTTATTCTTGCTACATTCTGTGTTATAAACAGTGTTCCAAAAGGTGAATCTAGGCAACCGCCCAGGCGCGCCTAAGCACTCCGCGTTGGCCAGCTGCGCAGCCTTGGGGGCTAGGCGGGAAGAACGCCTAGGCGAGACGCGGAGGTGTGGGGAGGCACGGAGGCGCGCGCGACTTTTCGGGGGGGGGGGGATTTCGCTCGAAAGCTCCTGCGCCCCGCACCTGCGCCAGAATCCCATGCCCGTGCCAGATTCCCGCGCCCGCGCTAGACTCTGGGCGGCCGTCCATTTGCATCTGATAGACTCTCGTCGCATACCCGAGCTTCTCCCACGCGCCGTCGCCGGCGAATCCCGCACGCCGCCGCCGATTCCCATGCTGCCGACGGCTGATCCAGTGCCCTCTCCTGCGCCGCCGCCCCCTCCTGCGCAGCCGCCCTCTCCTGCGCCACTGCCCTCTCCTGCGCCGCCATCCTCTCCGCCGCCGCATGGTGAGCTCCGTCCTCTGTTCTTGCGGTCCTGAGCAGTGAGCTCCTTCATTCACCTTCAGCCCTTCCTCAGAGCTCCTTCTTCCTCTATTTTATGTCTGTAGATTAGCTCTATTCTTGCTGTAAGCCTGTTAAGAATGCTTTTGTTTAGTTTTCAGCCATCTATTTATCAGTAATTCAGGATTGCATAAGAATACTACGTATTGCTGTTAGAGTGCTTAGTTTTCAGGGTTTTTTTCCCTGTAAGATTGATGTTGAATTGCTTCTATGCAGACCCCATTAATTAAATAATGCAGATCCCATTATCAATTATCTTTCAACAGCACAAAGCAGAACAGATGTTATGATAGATGTTGATTATTTTGCTAAGTTTAAGTGCTACCTTGTATTCATGTAGGATGACAACGTCCGGAGAGATGAGTGTGATAGCAGCACCAGAATCTGAGAGTGTGGTTTTGCTGAAGAGAAAGTCAGATGACATAGGATGGGAGTATGGGGTCTTAGTTGATGCTAAGAATAAGGACAATGTTCGATGCTTGTTTTGCAATCATGTTAGCTCAGGAGGGATTCACCGTCTAAAGCAACATGTAGCAAATGTTGGAGGAGCTGCTGCTTAGTGTAAGAAGAGCTCGGTAGAGGCAAAAGAGAAGTGCAAGAAATCACTTGAGGAGGCAACAAGAAAAAAGAGGGAGAGAACCACTCGTGAGTTGAATCTTACAGAAGAAGTGAATGTGTCTCGAGTTGGAGATGAGGATGAAGTCACTTGTGTTGGCAGCTCGGAGCCTCACAAGGTAGGACCCATTGATAAGTGGACAAAGTCAATTGATCCAACTGCAAGTAAAGCTGAAGCTTTGAAGCAACAAATGCTTAACAAGGAAATTTGGAAGCAAAGAACATATGATGTGTAACAATATGTAGCAAGATGGATGTATACACATGGTAAATAACAATCTAATATTGCTGCTATGATGTATATTCTATTGTTTATTATTTTTCTATTGTTGGTTGTTAGCTAACAAGTATTCATAATTTCATATGTGCTCTCCGGCAGCCATACCATTCAATGCTATCAATAATGATGAGTTTTTGCAAATGTGTGAAGCAATTGGTCAATTTGGTGTTGGCTTTGAGTCACCTCCTCAAGATCATCAAAGGGGAGTTCAATTGACTGAGGAATTTGAAAGAATCAAGAGTTTGTTGAAAGAATGTGATGAGGATTTTGAGGTACAAGATGAAGACGTGGAAGAGGATTGAGGGGGTTGAACGGATCTGCAATGCATTGTCATGTGTTTTTATATTTTTATATGTGTAATGGACTCTTGAGTACACTTCTCATGTATCTTTTAATTTTGAACAAAGCAAGACCTTCATTTATGAATTTTGAATGCAATTTGGGATCTGCCATAGCTCTCCATGTTTGTGAAATCAGAAAAAGGACCCATTATAGAAGACAACAACAAGAGCATATGACATTATTAAGATAAGTATTAATTCTGTCCTATTAGTATCATTTATTTCTTTAGTCATCTATTATGTCATTCATAAGCTAATGATATTTCGCTAATATTTGTCATCTCTATGTTACTCTTAGGAACAAGAGGTTGATGAAATGAAGGCAAGAATTGTGGAAAATCAGCCTTGCGGTAAAAATTAGGTATGAATATACTTTTGTGTTTTTAAAATCTTTATAATATATGTTATAGCAAAAAACGCCTAGGCGCCGCCTAATAACGCCTAGGCACGGCTAGGCTCTAGGCGGTGGGTCGTCTAGCACCTTTAGGAACCCTGGTTATAAAGCTGTTGATTGAGTTCCCTGTCCAATGGTTGTTTGAACTTTGTTGTTTGGATCATGCTTAAGCGGCAGCTACATGCACCGGGCTGCCCTTTTTTTCCTTGTATAAGCTTTAAAGGTTTTCCTTAAGGCTACTCAGCTCTTGAGTTGCAGGTAGCTGGAATCAAGATGAGTTGCGACTGTTGAGTTTAGGATTTCCTCTAGTCCAAGTACTTGAAATATGCCTGATTAGACATTGTTTCCTACCTTTTGTTCCTGTATTAAGTTTAGATATTTGTAGGTTGCACTTCATTTCGTAACTAGTGTTCAAGAGAAGAAATACCTCATTCATGTTTCACGTTTCATAGATTGAATTTATCATTGCCATTTGGAACTTGGAAATTGGATATGGACAATACTAGTTTCCGATCATATAGCTTGGGATCATTTTTCCGAGAAAATTTATGTAAGAGTTATTAGATTAGTACATTATCTCAAGGAAACTTTTTGCATCAATCTCTGTGATAACCCGTCATTAAATTGCATATTTGAGAGTTTATTTACTTCTTTTCTTGCTTGCACTCTTGCCAAATCTGTTGTTCTTTTCCCGCCATCTTGTGCATTTATTGGCTCGACTCTTGAGATCTGAGATGGAATCTGCTTATTGTCTCTCTTGCAGATGTTTGACGATCAATACTTGGGTTTCTTTGCGAATTTCCTGGGCATCTTCATATTTGTTTTGGTCACCGCGTACCACTTTGTGATGGCAGACCAGAAGTTCAAAGGGAACTAACGTCCTCTATGCAAGGCATGCTAATGATCCATGGATCAAATAGGCACAAACCTATCAAATTATATTGTACTGGACATTTGTTAAAAGCTGGGTGTATGTTTCTGCTTCTATTCATTGTGATGGTTAATGCTACTACCATATTGATTGATGTAATGTTTATGTAGTTTAAGGCAACATAGTGCCATGGGATTTCAGGAATCGGTTCAGAAGTATTCTGCTGGGCGCCCAAGGTATCGCAGTTTTTCGCTACTCAACCAATTATCGTGATATTATTTCTAGCATGAGATCTGTCTATTAGGAAGACATGTGACTCGTACAGCCTTCCAATGAACACGACGCAATGTGCAATGGCGTCACTACCGAAAACAGTCTGGCCACTGGGACGATGTTGCAGTGGACTAAAAACGGTGACGTTCTTGGCAGCGGTGAGACTTGCCGGCCAATAGATCCTTGTCAAGAAGAACGGTGAAAAGCGTAGAGTTTAAAGACAGAGCCAACGTTTCAGGCTACAAGGAACGATCTGTACATTGATGCCTGTGAACGCAGTTCTGCGTGCGCTTGGTCTTGTCAGCAAGTGTCGTCACTGGAGCTTGAAAGCCTTTCCCTTCTGAGCTTGACCTAAGATAGTGAAGAGTCCATATCAGAGCATGTATGCCGGCCTGTGGCAGAGATATTACATAGCTCTCTTTGGAGCATAAGATGAAAAGAAAAATATAGATATTAGATTAGAACTTGAGAATCTGATATAAATGTAAGTACAAAACCCGAGGATAGAAAACTAAGTTGATATCGTGTTTTAAAGAGCGCGCAATTACAATTAACTATGAGTGGGAGATGGTGACAACTTCCTCACAATAGATTAACGTGTTAATGTTTTTGTTTACAGAGAGGGAGGCAACGGTGTAAGATTTTTCTCTCGTGGCATCATTTATTTATTAGAAGTCATGTGTTCATATCCGTTCAATGATATCTCAGAGCATCAATACTATATCTCTAGTATTCAATAAGTTACATAATACGTAGCCAAGCCTTGTTTGGAAGGCAATTCATGAGTGCAGAGCTGCAGTTTCCCAAAACTTTGAACAGTATGAAACGAAGAATCACAATTCAAATATGCACACACATATATAGTATGTCGTAAAACAGTGCTGGAATTGATCAAAACACAATCAGCTATGAGATAACCATATACAGTTAATGTGACCATTCCCTTTTGCGAAGAAGTTAATATGACTACTTGCATATGGTTGGCCATACGCACATCGTAGCTAGCATGATATTACTAATTTGTTCCAGACGAGATATCTCCGAATCTCTCATGTAAGTTTAACAAAGCCATGGTATCCAACAACAATATATGGAGATGCCGTTTTTTCTCTTTAAATAGAAATCATTGAAAGGGCAGCAAGCCACTGCAACACTGTATCATTTCAATCAATTACTACCATCTCAACATGTATCAAAGCTAGATACATCCGAAGCCAGCAGCCTCAACCGCGTCCGCCCATGAATCCAGTCCACTTTCTTTTTTTTAATGGGATCTTGGGACGCTAGAGCGATAATTTTCTGCCTCGCTCGCATGCCACAGGTGATATGGGCCCGGTGGTAATGAAACGATACACCGGACCCGAAATCTCCAGAGTCGCCAAATCTTTTCCACCTTATCATGCATAAATGCACTCCCCCTTATAAAAGGACCCAGTGCCTCTCTCACGGCTCCTCCAACAAACACAGTCATCTTCCTCACCATTTGGTAGATCGTAGAGAGCAAAGGGGAGAAAAAGAGAGGTAGATCAGCGTCAGCATCCTTCTGCTTGAACCCTATATATTTGGTCACCCCATTTCTCCTCCCCTCGCGACGCCACAAACAAGCTGAAACCTCTAGCGCCAACTAGGTACCTGTGTTCCCAGACAAAACAGCACCAAAGTCCAAGAATTGCCGAGAGACCACCATTTCTAGGAGAACTCTCTGCCATGGGTTTCCTCTGCCCTTACGTCTCTACCTCTTCCCTTCTATGTGAAGAGAGCACTGAGAGCATCTTTGGGTTCTCTGACGCCGAGGAGGAGGCGCCGGAACTGGACATGGACCTTGATCTATCGTCCTTTGCTGACCTATCATTGGAGAGCGATGAGCTTGTAGGCTCCCTGATGGAGCAGGAGGAGCAGCAGCTGGCTTGCATTGCAACCGGGGAGTACCTTGAGAGGTTGAACAGTGGAGGGATCGAATCCTCTTGGAGGACTGAAGCCATTGAATGGTTTGGCAAGGTGAGGAAAACATCAACAAACAATTCTGCATGAATATTTCTTTAATTTTTGAAGACCCGAGTAATTTTACTTTAGGATTGACATTACAGCTTTGTGTGGTTATTGGTTTTTTAGCATTTCGACATAGGGTGCCTGCTTCATTAATTTTACTTTTCTTGATCTAGCTAATTCTTACAAAAAAGTATATTTTACAATTTTACGCTACGATTGTTGTCAAATAGCTTTGGCACCTACTTTGCCCTTACATGATAAAATTTATTTTGCGCAGAAACTGAATTGCACTACTTGTCTTTTCCATGTCTGCTGCAGGTCCAGGCTCATTACAATTTTGGGCCACTGTGTGTGTATCTTGCTGTCAACTATCTGGATAGATTCCTCTCAAATCTCCCAGTAAGTTCTTCGATTCTCATTATTTTTTACCTATATTTAGCATGTTGATATCTAATCAACATGCAACTGCATGTGTTTGTCCTCACCATAGGTATTAATCGGGCACAAATCTTATCTATGTTTTCCTTGTTTCTGTAGGATGATAAGGAGTGGGCGCAGCAGGCTCTCTCAGTTGCTTGCCTATTAATTGCTGCCAAGATGGAGGAAACCTTTGTTCCTCCATGTGTGGACCTTCAGGTGGAGGATATACCATAGCATATATAAATATGATTGGCTCCATGTTTAATCAGTGAGCCCCTAATATTATATTGCCCTCAAAAAGTTTCTAATGTTATGTAGCTATATATGCCGCAGGTTTGCGACGTGAAGCATATAGTCGATGCAGAGACTATCGAGAGGATGGAGGTTTTTGTGCTGACGGCTCTGAACTGGAGGATGAATGCTGTGACCCCCTTCTCATACATCAGCTATTTCGCAGACAAGTTCAACGGGGGAAACCCTCTAACTAGCGAACGTACTTCTCGCTGCACGGAGCTCATACTTGCCACTCTGAAAGGTATATATCTATCAATTATAAGATTATTAGTCCGTGAATTAATCGTACTTACCTCTTCGCCAGTTCCTTTTTTCCTAGAGGTCTTAGCCAGTTCGATAAACTAGCTAATAGCAAATAATTTTAACACCTTTATTCATTTGATTCACAGCAACAAGGTTCCTGCAGTTTAAGCCTTCTGAGATTGCAGCAGCCGTGGTTCTTTACACAGTTGCGGAGACAAAAGATTTTGATTTAACCAGTGCTATTTTAACTTCTGAAATCCCTGTAGATAAGGTGTCCAACCCCCCTTCTTTCCGAAGGTTAATTATGCATTGCATTTACACTATCTAGAATATCTGAAATCCTATTCGCAGGAAAAAGTGAGGGCGTGCCATGAAGCAATGCAAGAGGTGGCATTAGTGACAACGAACCCGGGCAGCAGTGTTAGTCCTTCGTCAGTTCCAAAAAGCCCATCCGATGTGCTGAATGCCTCATGCTTCAGCTTTGGAAGTGGAACTGATGATAGACAAACTCCAGGGTCGTCGGAAGCAACCAACGATAACAATGCTACCAGCTACCAGTCTTGCACTCCAGTTAGCAAGAGGACAAGGCTAGACTGACATAAGATCACGTACATAGAGATACGTAATTTAAAGATTTGTATCTCTAAGTGCATATCGATTCAAAGAAGTCATGCCCAGTCCACCATTAAAGATAGTGCTGAAGGAAAACAATAGAGAAGAGGAAAAGCCGATTTATACTCCTGCAATTTTGTTGTCCATTACCTCCTCTCTCTCTCTCTCTCTCTCTCTCTCTCTCTCCCTCTCTCTCCCTCTCTCTCTCCTCTCCCTCTCTCTCTCTCTCTCGCTTCTTCTTCTTCTGAACATGGCATTCGAAGAGATATCCTTGGGTGTATGATAGATTTAAGATGTAGTATCAAAGAAGATTGAGAAATTATAAAACATGACCCTTTGTTGTTCGGGTTTGGAAAAGTTGGTTTTTTAGGTGCCAATGTGCTAATTTCTCAATTTCTTATTTCTGATGAAAACAAGCCCTTTTCTTTATCAGGCGTTCCAATGCCAGATTGGTCACTATATTAAAGTAAGAGTCATGTTAGGCAGTGCTACAAATCTTGATAGGCCTTGCGAACCGAAACAGAAGATACAGGCATTACCAGTTAGCGGCCCCCTGCGTTTTCTCACACTAACGTCGTACGTCCATGTGATCACAAGAAATCTTTAAAGCTAGGGGCCCAATTGTTCCGGTCTATGCATGCCGATTCTTCTACTTGGCTTTCTGTTCTATGCACCAGTTGTTATCATGAGTGTATCTTCTCTGGAAGATTAGAAAAAACATCATGAGATAGACATAGCAATCCCTCAGCTGTTTTTGTAACGTGTAAGCAATAGTAAATACATTAGCACAGGAAAGATACTGAAGGCATTGAATCTTGTACTATGAATCTAGGACATATATAACGATGCCTACCATGGCCCGATACATGCATTGACCATTGATCTAACATGGAGACGGGGTTTCAACAAACCCATCAAATTAATTCAACGTTGAACTCTAGTCGTCTGGCAATGTAAAAAATGTGCAGTGATAAGTTTCTGGGGCCTACAGTTCCCTTGCTGCAGCTATATATAGCGAAGTATATAACCACTGTCCTGAGATCCGAGAAAGTCCTCGAGCAATCCAACGAAATGGCTCAGCTGAACTCATCTCCTGACATACATATGTGGTTACTGTAGTTCTGGCTCATGTTAACATGGCTGCACATTTATCTTGTACCACAATGCAGTTTATTTTGATAGCTGGATTACAAAGTAACCTGTGACTTGCTGAGTTGTCAAATTGCCTACAATCACAATGGTCACAAAATCCTTGATTCTTACATTTCCTACATGCGAATCTGACGTCCCTATATTTCCGTTTTGCTTTGATCTGTCGTACATACAGCTCTAATCTCCGTTCTCTCCATCACCAATGGGAAGGAAACGCTAAAAAAAACTCTGCAATAATGATCCATATAACTAGGTTAATCTGTTCTCATTGTTTTGTGCCAGCCAAGATAGATTGTGGTGTGTGTGGAGATGTGGCCTATGGAAGAGAGACGGAGTCTGACATTGCGAAAAATTGTAATAATGGTTTTGGCCAGATACAAACTCGGATGTAGATGCCGGAACACTTTTTCATTCCCTTAATGAAATATATTCCTCTTATCTAAAACAATGTTTCTCCGTTCTCATATAATTTAATTTCAGTAGTACCAATCTTGCATATATGATGGAAGGCTTAATCTATTGCAGATTGACAGTGCAAAGTAGATATGCCGTTGAATCTGGTCTGCAGTGCCAGACCTTAGATGCAATAACTGATATGACAGTTTAGATCTCATCAGCTTGTCTCTCGTGATATGTTCTAGTGATAATGCTTACAATTTGGAACAACCTGTGTAAATGTATAAGTTCTTCTGCAGTCTATACTTTCATTTGTATACTTTATTAGCACAAGTAACATCTAGTATAACGATTCTTATGGTGTATTTTGGTACTTGTGAAAGTGTCACAATTACGAGTTAATAATTAAGACCGGGACTTAGCAAGTATACATGCATTTCTATGCGTCCATGTCCATAAACGTGCTTCACGAGTTATTTATAATCTAGCTACTGACTAAATAGTGTCAGGAATAATCCTTGTTTGTGCTGTTAAGTTTATTTGTTTAATGCATTTGTTGCACGTTTGGGTTATTGTAATCGAGCTCGGCAGGACGCTAGGTCCGGGGCGCGTCGTGGTCCTGCATGGCACTGTAGCCGTGCACCACGTAGGTCGTGGGTCATGGATTGATCCGGGTTTCTCTCCTCAGTGGTTAAGTGGTTTTAATGAACCGGCCGAAAATAGGGAGGAGGCAGTTGCTCCCAAAAGAACTCGTGCGTACTCCCAGCCAAAAAGTTTCCCGTGTGCGTCTCTGAGAGATTGGCAACGAGGAATCGGTGTCGATCGAAAATCTTTTCTGTCATTTGGCATCAGAGCCGGCGTTGAGCTGGGCGGTGGCTGCGACGCGCCGTCGACGAGCGAGAACACGTCCAGATGGCGAAGATCGGCGGCAGAAGCGATGGAACCACGGGGAAGGGCGCCATGACTGAAGAAGGAGGAGGCAGCTCGGTTCAACGTGTAATTCGTGAGGTGACTGGAGGAGCGTGTTATCCTCTTCTCACCAAGACAAATTACTCGGACTGGGCACTCCTCATGAAGGTGAAGCTGAAGGCGCGTCTTCTGTGGGATGCGATCGAGACTGGGAGGGCCGAGCCGCATGAAGATATGCAAGCACTTGATGCGTTGTGCAGCGCTGTTCCACAGGAGATGTGGTCTGTTATCGCAGATAAACAGTCGGCAAAGGAGGCCTGGGAGGCTATTGCGACGATGCGAATAGGCGATGAACGTGTGAAGAAGACGACGGCGCAAAACCTGCGACGTCAGTTTGATGCAGCGACATTCAAAGATGGTGAGTCCGTTGAGGATTTTGCCCTGTGTCTCAGCGGCATAGCCTCTCAACTGACGACCCTGGGTGAGAAGATTGAGGAGTCCCTGGTGGTGCAGAAGATTATACGTAGTGTGCCGCAGCAACTCCGGCAAGTGGTGGTTGCGATAACCACGTTACTCGACGTGTCGTCCCTCAGCGTTGTGGACCTAACCGGAAGGCTCAAGGCTGCTGAAGATGCCTTTGAAGATCCTCCATCTGTAATGCAGCATGATGGAAAGCTGTATCTTACGGAGGAGGAATGGGAGTCCCGGCGTAAGAAGAGGGAAAGCAACAATCACTCCGGTGGGAGGGGTGCAGGAAATTAGGCCGTCATAGTGGAGGATGGTGTGGACGAGGAAGAGGTCGAGGCACCGAAAGAGGGTCATCTTCGAGAGGTTCGTCCAATACTCCTAAGAGGCCGAGTTCTGATGAGTGCAGGAAATGCGGAAAACTCGGGCATTGGGCACGAGATTGTTGGTCTAAGACGAAGAAAGAGCAAACACATGTTGTTCAAGATGGGGAGGAGGCCTCACTTCTTGTAGTGAAGTCTTCACCAGATATATCAAGGACTTCGGTGCTGGAACAGGTGGAGGCACAGTCTGAGGTGAAAACAGTGAAGCTGAATGAAGGAAAGGTCTTTGCGCAGCTTGAGACCAAAAGTGAAGATGACAAGAAAGCACGGGTGCTGGACACTGGAGCTACAAACCATATGACAGGGACTCGCTCAACGTTCACTGAACTCGACACTGGTGTTGTTGGGTCCGTGCGCTTTGGCGACGACTCTGTGGCAAAGATAGAGGGTCGTGGCACGATAGTTTTCAACTGCAAAAACGGTGAGCATCGTGCATTCTCTGGTGTCTATTTCATTCCACAGCTTGCCACAAACATCATCAGTATTGGGCAACTTCATGAGGCCGGATATAGTGTCCAGATACTAGATGGAATTCTGGAGATCCGTGAACCGAGTGGTAAGCTACTGGTGAAGGTCAAGCGTGGAGAGAACCGGCTGTATATGCTGCAAGTGAACTTGCACCGAGCCGGGTGTATGCTTTCAAAGGAGCATGATGAGGCCAGGAAGTGGCATGCTCGTTTTGGGCACGTTAACGTGGCAGCCTTGAGGAAAATGGTTCAGGAGGAGCTGGTGCGTGGCATGCCACTCGTGGGAAAACTGGAGAGGCTGTGTGAAGCCTGTCAAGCTGGGAAACAGAAGAGAAGCTCCTTCCCGGTTCAAAGTGAATACCGTGCTAAAAAGGTCCTGGAAATGGTACATGGTGATTTGTGTGGGCCTATTACACCAGAAACGCCAAGGGGAAACAAATTTTTCCTTCTGCTTGTAGATGATAGAAGCCGGTATATGTGGGTAATGCCCATACCCTCAAAAGGACATGCATCAGAAGCCATCAGAAACTTCAAATTCAAAGTGGAAGCCGAATCGGGACACAAACTTGGTGGACTTCGTACTGATCGTGGGGGAGAATTTACATCACAAGAGTTTGCCGAGTTTTGCGTCCATGAAGGTGTGCGACGTCAGCTCACAGCGCCCTATAGCCCTCAACAAAATGGCGTAGTGGAGCGCCGTAATGGGACACTGATGGCAGCTGCAAGGAGTATGCTGAAGGGAAAGAAACTGCCGGGCTGGTCATGGGGTGAGGCGCTGACTACTGCAGTGTATGTGCTGAATAGGTGTCCAACAAAGAGTGTTGAAGGAATGACACCCTTTGAGGCGTGGCATGGAAGAAAACCGAGTGTGCAACATTTGAGAGTGTTCGGATGCATTGCATATGTCCGCAACACTACTCCCCACCTCAAGAAACTGGAAGATCGTGGCAGAAAGATGATCTTTGTTGGGTATGAGGAAGGTACAAAGGCATATCGTGTATATGATCCAACTGAAGGCCGTGTCCATGTGACCCAGGACGTGATATTTGAAGAAGAGGCACAATGGGAATGGAATGATGATGAAGAAGATACTGCTAAAGAACACAGGGCCGGCGGTGAGGATATCTTCACTGTCGAATATAGTATTGGGGGTTTACTACCCCAGGAAGCTGAAGACGGGTACGTCGAAGAAGCGGTACATGAAGAGGAGGAGGCGGACATGCCACTGCCTGGCAATGATGCAGTGGCGCATGAAGATGGTACTGAGTTTGTTTCACCTCCGAGTAACTATGAGCAACAACTGGATGCTGATTGTGATGATGAAGCACCGCTGCGGTTCAGACGTATTGAAGGGATTGAACCGAGAAGGGTGGGATTAGAGGAGCTGAATGTAATAAGCCATGATGAGCCCATGTCATTTGCAGAGGCTTGTCGTGAGCCGTGTTGGAGGAAAGCGATGCAGGAAGAACTGGGCTCTATTGAAGACAATGACACTTGGGTACTAGTGGATTTGGCACAAGGCCGGAGAGCGATTGGAGTGAAGTGGGTGTACAAGGTTAAGCGAGATGAACTTGGAGAGGTGGTCAAGCCCAAGGCACGCCTCGTAGTAAAAGGGTATGCTCAGAAAAGTGGCATAGACTATGATGAAGTCTTTGCACCCGTGGCACGTCTAGATACAGTGCGAATGCTTATAGCTCTTTCGGCGCATGTTGGTTGGGAGATACACCACATGGACGTTAAGTCCGCCTTTCTGAATGGAAATTTACGTGAAGAATGTCAGGTGGACAATCTTCTCCGGCGAGCTTCTAAGTTCCGACGAACACACACACGTGCTGGAGCATACACTGGACGTCTGTGCACGAGAAAATTCGTCGTTGTTTTCTGTTTTTCACTCAACTGAATACAAAAATACCATCAGGACTTAACAGACTGCGCATGTGATGCATGCATCCTATGATCGCGCCAAACTCGCCCACGTCCAACGACTCGGACGCCGCTCAGCATGCAAGGACGTGGCCTCCAACCCGGTCCACGCGTACATGATTTTAGGAAATCAACTAACAGCCTAACTAACAGGCAATGCAGTGATTAGGAAATAAACGTGCTAATTATTCCTGCGCCAGGCTTATCGTGTCAACAATCTCCCCCTAAGCCTGGCGCTCTTCTGCAATCCGGACGAGGCCAAGTCTTGTACGCAGCTCCACATAGCGATCACGTCCGAGTGATTTGGTGAGAATGTCAGCTAACTGATACTTGGTGTCAACATGTTCCACTTTAACCCGGTTCTCCTCCACACACTGTCTGATGAAGTGATATTTCGTGTCAATATGCTTGCTACGATCGTGAAACACTGGATTCCGACTCAGTTGTATTGCTGACATATTATCAATCTTCAAGACAAATGGCTGTGCTTCTCTCTCCCCTTGAAGCTCAGTCAGAAGCCTGCTCAACCACGTACCTTGACAAGCTGCAGTAGCAGCTGCAATATACTTAGCCTCACAACTTGATAAAGCCACCACACGTTGCTTCTGAGACTGCCAAGTGATCAAGCTGTCATTAAGGAAGAATAGTACTCCTGTTGTGCTCTGGCGCGTATCAATATCACCTGCCAGGTCGCTGTCACTATACCCAATCAGCTTCGGAACTCCTTCCTTCCTTCCATAATGGCACCCAAAGTCTATTGTTCCAGCCACATACCTGAGCACTCTTTTTACAGCCAACAAATGCTCAGTTGTCGGGCTCTCCATGTAACGGCTTACATACCCGACAGCATATGCTAGATCCGGCCTAGTGTTGACCAAGTATCTCAGAGCTCCCACAATCCTTCGATACTGAGTTGAATCAACAGGAGTTGCAGTACTGGACTTGCTCAGTTTCAGCCGACCTTCCATTGGAGTGCAACTCGGATTACAGTCTTCCATTTTTGCTGCTGACAGAATCTTCAAAGCATAAGCTTTCTGACTTACAGTCACTCCACTATCATCTTGCTTCACCTCCAAACCAAGGTAGTAGCTCAACAATCCTAAGTCAGCCATTTGGAAGACGTTCCTCATCTCATGCTTGAACTTAACAAGTTCAGTAGCATCATCTCCCGTGATGACAAGATCATCTACATACACTCCAATTATGAGTTGGTGCCTTCGTTGTGATTCCCTTCTACGCACATATACAGCGTGTTCGGACTCACAACGCTGAAAGCCATGTGCAACTAGTACATTATCAAGCTTTGCGTACCATGCACGGGGAGCTTGGCGTAGCCTATACAGCGCCTTGAACAACCGCAGTACTTTGTTCTCCTGTCCAGGAACTATGAACCCAGGTGGCTGAGAGACATATACCTCCTCTTGCAGATCACCATTAAGAAAGGCTGATTTCACATCCATGTGATGTATGTCCCATCCCTGACTTGCTGCATAAGCCAACAAAAACCGCACCGATTCAAGTCGTGCTACCAGTGCAAAAACCTCATCGAAGTCCACTCCTTGTTTCTGCACAAAACCTCTAGCAACAAGTCTAGCCTTGTGCTTGATGATCTTTCCTGCCGCATCCTTCTTTGTCTTGAATACCCATTTCAAGCTAATCGGCCGATAGCCAGTTGGGACTTCTGTCAACTGCCAGGTTTTGTTTTCCTCAATTGCAGCTAGTTCATCGAGCATGGCCTTACGCCAGCAATCATGTGCTTGGGCCTCCTGGAATGAGGCTGGTTCTTCAGTGTTCACCATCAACAGATCCGCCTCTTGCTCAAGATAATGCGTGTCAAGGGCCGGTCCTGCTTCATTAATATTCTTCAACGTGCGGAACCTCAATGGTGCACTTTCCCCATGATCCACGTCCAACTCAACTCCCACTGGTGGTGATGCATGCTCAACAATGGGCACTGGCAAGACTTGACCTCCATGTGGTGTTGCGGGGCATGACTCTCCTGCAGCAGGTGCCGGTGAAGCTACTGGTGTTCTAGCCATATGTGGTGTCGCCTGCCCTCCATGATATGTGATCACCACTTCTGGATGATCAGCCGGAACGTACTCCACAACAAACTCATTGCTCACATCACCACCTTCCCAGTTCCATTTCTTGTCCTCATCAAACACAACATCGCGTGTGATGCATATACGCTTGGTCGTTGGATCATAAACTCGGTAAGCCATTGAACCCGGCTCATATCCCACAAAGATCATGGGTTTGCTTCTGTCATCCAGCTTGCGTAGGTGTGGTCTCATGTCCTTGACATGAGCCACGCACCCGAAAGTGCGTAAATGATGGACCGACGGCTTACGGCCAGTCCATAGCTCATACGGTGTTCTACCACCAGCCCCTTTTGACGACGAGCGGTTGAGCACATACACAGCAGTCCTGACCGCCTCGCCCCAGAACATGCCCGGTAGGTCCTTTGCCTTCAACATGCAACGTGCTGCCCCGACAACCGTTTGGTTCCTTCGCTCAACTACTCCATTCTGCGGAGGAGAGTAGGGTGCAGTGAGCTGCCGTTGTACACCCAACTCATTGAAATAGTCATTGAAGTGGCCTGCCGTAAACTCGCCCCCACGATCAGTACGTAGGGCGCGGAGCCTCCTGCCACTTTTCCGTTCAGCTGCCGCCTGAACATTCTTGATGGCTTCCGGTGCACCATCCTTGGAGGATAACAATGTGATCCACATGAACCTGCTGTAATCATCCACAAGAAGAAGGAAATAGCGATTACCGCTTGGTGTCTCCGGAGTGATAGGGCCACAAAGATCCCCATGCAGTAGCTCTAACGGTTCTGTCGCCCGTCGTATTGCTTGTTGTGAGAACGGTGTCCTGCGGTGCTTTCCGGCCAAACATGCCTCACAGATTTGATCAACTTGTGATAGACTTGGCAGCCCACGCACCAGTCCTTCCTTTCCCATCCTACGCAATGCACCAAAGTTTATGTGCGCAAAGCGTGCGTGCCATCTCCAAGCGTCTTCACCAGCAAGTGCTGCTAAACAGACTGGTTGCGAGATGGCAATGTCAAGCACATACAATATCCCGGTGTTGCGATGAATTTTGGCCAGCAACCTCTTCTGTTCATCACGTATCCTCATAACTCCCCCTTCAACATGAATCTGAAACCCACTCTCATCAAGCTGACCACAGCTAACAATGTTGGCAGTGAGACGTGGTATGTAGTAGACATTTGACAAAGGATGGTGCTCTCCATTATTGCATGCTAGAAGGACGGTGCCACAGCCCTCAATCCGCACCACAGAGCCGTCGCCGAAACGAACTGACCCAACAATGCCAGTATCCAGGTCTGCAAAGGCTTCTCTGAGTCCCGTCATATGGTTTGAAGCCCCGGTGTCAAAAATCCATTTCTTCTTGTCAAGATTCTCTCCTCCACCTTCCAGCACTGCATGCATCTCTTCTTCTATCACTTGGACATTGTACTGAGTTGCGGATCGAATCCCGGCCGTGAACTGCGATGAGTTGGATATGTTCTTGGCCTCTGCCATCAAGAGTGTAGGCTCATCATCTTCAACCAAATGGGCCTGTTCATCTTGATTGTGACGGTTTCGGCACTCCCTTGCCCAGTGACCAGTTTTGCCGCAGCTTCGGCACTTGTCCTTGCCCCAGTTCGGCGGTCCTGTACGTTCACCATTTGAACCAGTGAACATATTCTTTCTCCCGCCCCGACCTCTGTTGCGTCTCCCCCTTGAGTTGTTACCAGCACCAGATAAACTGCCACGCCGGTTGCCTTCTCTCTGCTTGTAGCGCTCAAGCCACTCCTCCTCGGTGAGGTATAACTTGTCCCTGCCATCACCACTGCGCTTTTCATCATCCTCCACTGCCTTCAGGCGAGCCGTGACCTCTTCCACAGACATGGTGGTGATATCAAGAAGTGTTTCAATGGACACAATGAGTTGGCGATACCTTGGTCGTGCAGCACGTAGGTATTTGGCAACAACCTTGTCATTTGGTTCTGGATCTCCGAGCGTAGCCAACTGGTTCGTCATGCCAGTTAGGCGCATGGCGAAGTCTTCAACCTGTTCACCATCCCGAAACTCCAGCTGCTCGTACTCTCGCCGGAGCTTCTGTGCCCTCGCCTTGCGGACACGATCAATGCCGATTCTCATGGACTTGATACTCTCCCATGCATCCTTCGCCGACGGCTTGGTCGCCAAGGTAGATATCATTTCAGGCGGAACCGCACTGCAAATGGCGTCGAGGGCCATGCGATCCACCTGAAAATCAACCTCATCGGATTTGATCGCTGCCCAGAGCAGGCGCGCCTCCAGTTTGATCTTCATCAGCAACGCCCAGTCGTTGTAGTTCGTCTTCGTCAGCAGTGGGTAGTTCGCCGGGCCTGCCGACGCCACCTTCTCCACCACCCGTTCCACCACCAGGCGCTCGCCGCCGCTGCGCCCTCCCCGGGGCCTGCGCGACAGGGATCTGCCTCGACGATCTTCGCCGGTTGGAGTGCTTGATCCATTGCCTGCCATGGTTGTCGAAGGACTTAGCCCGGCTCTGATGCCAAATGTCAGGTGGACAATCTTCTCCGGCGAGCTTCTAAGTTCCGACGAACACACACACGTGCTGGAGCATACACTGGACGTCTGTGCACGAGAAAACTCGTCGTTGTTTTCTGTTTTTCACTCAACTGAATACAAAAATACCATCAGGACTTAACAGACTGCGCATGTGATGCATGCATCCTATGATCGCGCCAAACTCGCCCACGTCCAACCACTCGGACGCCGCTCAGCATGCAAGGACGTGGCCTCCAACCCGGTCCACGCGTACATGATTTTAGGAAATCAACTAACAGCCTAACTAACAGGCAATGCAGTGATTAGGAAATAAACGTGCTAATTATTCCTGCGCCAGGCTTATCGTGTCAACAAAGAAGTATACGTGGAACAACCAGCAGGTTTTGTGAAGAAAGGAAATGAGCACAAGGTGTATAAGTTGAAGAAGGCACTCTACGGCCTCCACCAGGCACCCAGAGCATGGAATGAGAAACTGAATGACACCTTGCTGTCCTTCGGTTTCAAGAAAACCACAACTGAGCATGCAATCTATACAAGAAATATCAATGATCATCAGTTGGTCATCGGAGTATATGTGGATGACTTGCTCATCACAGGTGCAGACCGAAGTGAAATCAAGAAATTCAAGACAGAAATGGCCAAGACATTCAAGATGAGTGATCTGGGACTTCTTCACTATTACCTGGGTATTCAAGTTAAACAAAGTCCTTCTGGTATCACCATGTGTCAAAGCTCATATGCAGAGAAGATATTGGAAAGGAGTGGTATGAAAGACTGCAATGCATGTCAGGTACCCATGGTGACACGATTGAAGCTGAGCAAAACAAGTGAGGGAGCACCGGTAGATGCACATGAGTATCGAAGCATTGTGGGAAGTCTAAGATACCTGGTTAACACTCGACCTGATCTCGCTTTTTCAGTTGGATATGTAAGCAGATTTTTGGAGGATCCGAAGGAAGAACACTTGGGAGCTGTGAAGCACATTCTGCGCTATGTGCAGGGAACAAAGGAATGGGGATTTTGGTTCCAGAGAAAGGAGGAAGATATATCATTAACTGGGTTTAGTGACAGTGATTTTGCAGGAGATGTGGATTCTAGAAAGAGCACTACCGGAGTGATGTTTTTCCTATCAGGGAGTCCTATTACTTGGCAATCAACGAAACAAAAGGTAGTAGCCCAATCGAGCTGTGAGGCTGAATATATATCAGCAGCAAAATGCGGTCTGTCAAGGTGTCTGGCTTGCTCGGGTTCTAGCAGAAGTGCAAGGTATGAAAATCAAAGCACCAATTTTAAAAGTAGACAACAGATCAGCCATTGCCTTGATCCGGAATCCAGTGTTGCATGGTTATAGCAAGCATATAGAGGTGAAATATCATCTAGTCCGGGAATATGCCGAGAAGGGACAAATAAGTGTTGAATTTGTCAGGAGTGGGGAACAACTCAGTGATATACTCACTAAACCACTTGGGAAGATCAAGTTCCAGGAACTTCGTGACAAGATCGGACTCGTTGAAGTTGGTTCAAAGCACAACAAGTATTAGGAGGAGATTGTCAGGAATAATCCTTGTTTGTGCTGTTAAGTTTATTTGTTTAATGCATTTCTTGCACGTTTGGGTTATTGTAATCGAGCTCGGCAGGACGCTAGGTCGGGGGCGCGTCGTGGTCCTGCATGGCACTGTAGCCGTGCACCACGTAGGTCGTGGGTCATGGATTGATCCGGGTTTCTCTCCTCAGTGGTTAAGTGGTTTTAATGAACCGGCCGAAAATAGGGAGGAGGCAGTTGCTCCCAAAAGAACTCGTGCGTACTCCCAGCCAAAAAGTTTCCCGTGTGCGTCTCTGAGAGATTGGCAACGAGGAATCGGTGTCGATCGGAAATCTTTTCTGTCAAATAGGAACATGACCATGGCCAGCTAGAGCATGAATCTATGATCGAATTGTGGTTCGCTACCATATTTCTGAAGAGGTCAGAAAGTGATTTGAACATAGCATCCAATGCAAGAGTTTATAGAACAGTTAGTCGTCTATACAAATTTGTAGTTTGTTTTTGAATCTTGTCATTGCACGATGATCTGCAAAAATAAAACGAGTGCTTCTGGTTCTAGGCTTCTAGTATATCAATTCATCATTAATTATAAGTGGTAAGATATCATGCATGTCTATAGCCAGTTTTTAAATCTACAGTATATATAGATCATCAGACCATGGTTAGATATTTCTCATAATCTATGTGCTTGAGTGGAAGAAATTGACTACGCCATCAGCAATTCAGCAACGCCTGTTATTAACCCTCCCCCCCCTCTCTCTCTCTCTCTCTCTCTCTCTCTGTCCATTCTCTGTTTTTTAGAGAATATGACACTTTATTGTTTAAGTAACATCATTACAAAGTTATTCACTGATGCAACCTAGAATAACACCTATAAAAATATTACAAGACAGTACAAGTCAAACTATGTGCCGCTAAATTTGATTTCCGACTAGAAAACTTAAAAGACCAAGATTCAAACTCTACAGGGATTTGATATCTCCTATAACAACTCAAATCCGTGACCTGTCCTAGACTAGTGAGGTGATTGTTGAATTGTAGAAAGGCATTCCGATGATCTCTAGTGATTGTCAGAGCTTAATTGATGAATGGCAATGCCTTCAGCAAGTTCGAGTGAGAGAAACATATTCAAACCTTCATGGCAAGAAAGAAGGTAGACTCCCATGTGATTACGGATCACCATTCCCCATCCCATGTGTCGAACAGATGGGAACAAAGTTAGCGTCCACATTCACACATACTTGACCATTCTGAAGAGGACTCCAATGAGGATGTGAAGAAATATCCTTCCTTCGAGGCCAAATTCTGGTCTAGAAAGAGTGAAAAAACCAGGATCATACAACATAAGCCAAGATCTTTCTCAGCCACTCGCATGGGATTAAGGTATTGTTCATTGTTCTTGGCTTTATTGCAAGCCACCCAAATATGCCAAATTGTGATAGCGAAAACAACATCATCTATCTTTGTATAATGTGCTAGGAAAACAAAAATCCATTGTTTCACATTAACCATATCCTTTCTGCATAATTCTATAGGAAAACATAATTTCACGGCTCTCCACACCTCTCTTGCATGGGGACACATAAGGAAGAGATGCTCCACTTGTTCTTCTTGGCTACAAAAGATGCATCGATCATCCATTTCATTATCTATGCACCAACTGCTGCCCAGTGGGAAGACAATCATGCACCACACACCACAAAACTATCTTCATCTTATTAGGAGCCTGAATTGCCCCCAATGACTTCCATTGTTTCGTTTATAAAGGTCAATCGGAAATGATCGTCTGCCAGCCTTATCATGTATGGAAAAGAAGGATTCCACCCTAGCAAAAGTATATGTTGATTTAACTGAATATATACCATATTTCGCATGAGTCCATGAAACAATATTGTCTTCTCCTCTGTGACATCTTAGCTCCCGCCTTAATAGGATTGATAGAATACTCATACCATCAGGGTATACCTTCTTTTTCGGAAGCCCACCTGCAAAGGACTCTGGGGTTAAGCGTGCTTGGCCATGAGAAATTTGGGGATGGGTGACCGATCGGGATGTCTTCCCGGGTGCGCACGAGTGAGGACAAAGTGCGCAGGAAAGACTAGTGTTGGTATGTGGGGCTAGTCTATGATCCTAGAGAGCTGTCACAAATGGTATCAGAGCCGACCCTCGCAGTTTCACGGGTGCGTACGGGTCAGTGAGAAGGATATGGTAGCGTATGGGTCAGGGACGTGGGTTCGTACACATGATGTGTGGGTCCTCTGTGAGGGACACGGTATGGTACGTATGCTGCTAATAGGATGTACGGTATGCATATGCCAGTACTGAACATTCGGACGTGGTTAAGAGGGGACGTTCCTATCTTGGCGTTGACCGATGAGGACGTCGGTCTTCTAAGGGGGGTGGATTGTGACATCCTAGCTCCCGGATTAATAGGATTGATAAAATACTCATACCATCAAGGTATACCTCCTTTTCCAGAAGCCCACCTGCAAAGGACTCCGGGGTTAAGCGTGCTTGGGCCGGAGAAATTTAGGGATGGGTGACCAACCGGGAAGTCTTCCCGGGTGCGCACGAGTGAGGATAAAGTGCGCAGAAAAGACTAGTGTTGGCATGTCAGGCTAGTCTATGATCCTAGAGCTGCCACATCCTCTATGTCTAGTAATTGGAATTTAAAGAATATCATCAGCCAATACATTATGCAAGAAAGTCCTTATCAACATAGTATCCCAAAATGTATCATTATCATCATTCATCAAGAAGTTGACTTTAGCAACATGAGGAATTGGTAATATAGCCTTAAAGTTACCAACAGTGAAGCGTAGGATCCAATTATCATCCAAAATACACCATCTGAGTCCTTTAAGAACAAGATCGCGACCAAAAAGAATTGACCGCTAGGTGAAATAAAGATTTACAACAATTCCCAACAGTCAAAAAATCTAAGTTTGGATAATATCATCCTTTTATAACTATTACACACAATGGTATAGAATCTGTAATAAGCCATCAACATTGTTTACCATGCATTGCCTAGTTGAAAAGAACAAAATCTTGAAAACCCATACCACTAAGAGTTTTAGCTACAGACATCCAAATCCACGAACGGCAATGCATTTTCTTTTTGTCATTTTCAAAACCCCACCAATGAGCAACACTACATGATCTCATCTCGTCAAGTATCCAAATATGAACCTGAAAGCAACTCATAGTATAATTCGAGCGAAACCTCGTTTCCTGCTCGAGAAAGTGGACGTCCTGACCAACGAGTGACACATTTCCATATCTTCTCTGGCAAGAATTTGAAATATGTTGCAATCTCCTTAGATGTTTAAGTAGGTATCCCCAAATACATATACTGTAGTATTTTGTTGGTAACCCCATTTTATTCCTCACAAATGATTTGATCCTTTCTTGACATTTAGAGACAAAAAATAAAGACTTTTGTAAGTTGATGTTCTGTCCAGAAGCCGCACAATAGGTACTAAGAGGCAATTTGAGACTATCAATTTGCGATTGTCCACACTCCGAGGGTCACTACATGTAAGAAAGATGCTATCATTTGCAAAAACTAATGTGATATAGAGGGACTCGTTCATCCATTGCGTAAATGATGTAGCTCACCAAAACCCTCCCTTTTCCATAGAAGACATGATAAACCTTCTGTGCTAAGTAGAAATAAAAAAGATCTGATCGGATCCCCTTGACAAATCCCTCTTGATGAATTACAATATAGGTAAGCTCACCATTAACTTCCACTGCATACCTAACTGAAGTGACACATTCAGCGACTCATCCAAATTGGGAGCAAAGTGAAGTTTGTGAAGACACCCATAAATGTACTTCCATTCAATGCGATTGTACGCCTTCATCATATCAATCTTCAAAGCAAAGTAGGGGTACATGTTCTTCTGGTGTCAAATAGTATTTAGACACTCATACGCAGTATGTGTGTTGTTCGTAATCAACCTACCGGGAGAAAAGTCACTTTGAAACTCTGAAATGATATTCCGTAATAAAATTTTCAACCTGTTGGCCACAACATTTGAAGCAAGCTTGTATAGAAAATTACATAAACTGATAGGTCGAAGTTTGGACAAGTGTTTAGAATGCGACACCTTAGAAATAAGGACAAGAATTGGTTACAAAAACCTTCTAGGACATCAGCACCCTCCCAAGAATCCACATAGGACCCATTTGGAATAAGATTTCATTGAGGCTTCCTTGATTTCTTTATCAGTGTACTGCTGACAAAGATCATGATTCATACATTCATAAACTCTAATAGAAATAGCATCAAACACTTCATCAATCAAAATCAAAGGATCTAATGAAAAAAAGTCATCAAGGTGGGTTGGGCCTAATGGGCTCAAAAACATAGAATGATGGTCCTTTGTTTTTTTTCACATGCAACACTAGTGCATAAGATTGGGTCATGATCATTAACGTGTTAGAGGGAGGAAATTTTTTTATTTTAATATGCTTCAATTAATTTTGTGTCTTAGCCATAAATGGAACATAATTTCATCGATTTATATCCTATAACTATTGTATATTTACTTAATAACTCTTGTTATTTTTTCACTTCAATAAAGATGTCAAATGATGAAAATCATGATAACCTGGTAATCTAATCAAACGTAAGCACTAAACATTTTGTTATTGCTGTAGACAAAAACAATGTAGCACTTTTCCTAAAAAAACAAAGTAGCACTGCAGCTGTTGTATCCCACTAAATTCTATCTTTTTTAGCATTCTACAAAAGCACAACGCAATAGATTCACAAAACTATTGATTATCTTGACACTAATGTATTAATTGTTTCTCATTCAAATACAATAAGTCTGTACATGTCATCATTTATTTAACATCTCTTGTAACTTTATCACTCCCCGTTGCAATGCACGGACAACACTTGCTAGTAATTGTAAACGTTTACTTGTTCATGCACAAAGCGCAGCTAGCCGTGAGAGATTCAGGTATTGATCATTACTCCATGAATATTTAGATTCATCAACCGCAAAACCTAGTCTGCAGGAATGCATCTCATACGTTACAGGATATACGGTTCTTCGATACTTGCATGTGATAATATTTAGCCACCCTTTGCATTGCAGGATCTTTTTCTCTAGAATTCTACGTTTTTCCTATGAAATTTCTACGTTATAAAAAGGCCTTAACCCTATATAGCATCCGATGGTCATCTTGTTCATTGACCTCTTCTGGAAGTGAGAAATGCATGGTGACGGCGAGCGCGTGAAAGATGTGGTGACGCAACATAAAAAATGATATTTTATCTCAAGTTATGATCTCGCTTTGTGCTTCCGCATGGCGACATTTTCTATGCATGAGTTACCGTTGTTCTCTGGCACATACTGGTTTGTGACACATGGCAACACAACAAAAATATTTACCACGGTTGTAGAAATGTGAGTGATATGGCTTAGACAACAAGAGATCCTTTGTATTGTAGGATTTTTTTATAAATCCTGCGTTTTTCCTGTGAAACTGAATTGATTCTTGTGAAGTTCATGTGCGGTTCCTGTGAAAATCATAAATTTCAAAGGAGCCCTAATTACTGCTCACATTTCGATGACAAAAATGTGTTACTAACAAATTCTATACCGGTCCCTTATATAAATATAGAATTGTACTCCATAGTTTCAAAGTGATATTTTCAATAATATGGGAAACATATAATTTTTTTGTTGAGGACTAAGCCTTCAACATAAGAGGAGGGTTGTGTAAAATGAAACAACAAAATGGATCACTATTTCATTCCAAAAATTGTCATCTGTTATAGTTGTTCTTACCATCGATCAATAGAGGATATATATCAAGAATCGGTTTACACGAAGGATTACAATATTGCCCTAGTTTGGTATATTACGGTGACGTCCTTCGCCTGTCTGGGCCTCTAGCAGGCTTTGTGAATCCTTGCGACGTCATCTCATTTTACTGATGCTTTGGCCTCGATTTCTTGGTTCTTCGCTACAGCCTAAATGTTGTTACCTTTCGCCGTGCTTCCCTCCTGCGGGAATGTTTAGAGGTTCGGTATCCCAACATCTTTAACTTAGGATACGTATAATTGGTCCTTTGTGTTTGTGCCTGTATCGGTTACACATAGGAAACGATGTAGATTCTGTGAGAAACAAATGTCATTTCTTACATGCGATTTATAGAGGATAAATCACACATTGATTAAGATTTTGGATAACGCTTCCACTGGAGACACAAATAAAGAACTTTTTGAGGCAGGCCAAAGCAATGAAAATAGTGGCTATGAAAATCTTTTCCAAGAATGAGTGATCGTTAATCAAAGTCTGTTCAATATTTAACATAATCTTTTTTCGAAAGCCGGACCAGCCGGAATCATTGCATTAAGGGGATAGAATTGCATTACAAATTTCGCACCAGGGGTGCTAAAGGACTAAAGGAAAAGGAGAAAACTGGAGACTAGTAGAAAATGGTGTTGGGTGGTGTAGTGATGCTTCTGCTAACTCCCTGAAGCAATGTTGCCAGATTACGAGCTCCTGCTCGAGACCATGTCCCTGCTTTATCCTGGATGACTTGCAGATTCTGCCTTTCGCTTCGTTCTTCTTCATTGAATACCCAGCTGTTGCATTCCTTCCATATTACCCAGCAAACTAGGATACAGAGAGAACCTAGTCCTTTTGCCTTGCAACGTTGGCTTGTAGCCGCGAGACCTTATAACCAACGTGCCATAGTTTCAGTCCGTGCCCATTGTGAATGCTGCAAGTTTGGAGTATTGATCCATTCGGCAATCAGCTGCCACACCGAAGCCACTACAGGGCATTCCAGAAACAAATGGTGGGAGGTTTCCAAGTTACACCGGCACATCACACAAAAATATTGATTTGGCAAACGTTTAGCTTGAAGTCTAGCTGTAGACCAAGCTTTATCCTACAGTAGTAACCAAGTGAATAGCTTGCACTTCAGCGGAATCCAAACGTTCTACATCACTGAAAGAAAAGTAGAAAGTGTGGCCCGTACGAACTGGAACATGTATGCTGACTTGGCTGTGTATTGTCCTTACGAGTTAAGAAGCCATGTAATCTCATCCTTCTGTGCGGTGTTCGGATCGAAGGTAGATTCAAGTCGGATGTCATTTCATAACCTAATATATTCGTTAAGAAGCTGGACGATGAGGTGATGACTAATGTTCCCAATCCAAGCGTTTCCTGTTATAGCTGCTGCCACCAATCGATTTTTCCTCTTGATGTGCTTATAGAGCCTTGGGTATTTGATTGCCCGACTGATGGTGCCCAGCCAGTTGGATGTCCAGAACTTTTCCAATTTGCCATCATGGACAGTGATTTTCGTCGCAGCAGAGAAAAGTTAGTTATCTGAGTTGTCGATTGGTAGGTCTTGAATGGCCCAACATTTCTCTGGTTCTTTCCAGCGGGTCCATAGCCAGCACATACGCAGCGCTCGGCTGAACCTGTCCAGGTCCAGAATGCCCAGCTCACCCAGCTTCGTTGGCCGGCACACCACTTTCCATGAGACCTTGCACTTGCCTCCTCGGAGGTCCTGCAAACCGCACCATAGCAACCGGCGGCGTGCTTTGTCAATTTCAGTAATGGATTACTTTGGAACCTTGATCGACGTGAGCAGGTAAGTAGGCATTGAGCTGAGCACCGTCCTGACAAGCTCTCTTCGACCAGCCAGAGCTAGTAATCTTCCTTGCCAACTCGCTAGTTTAGATAGGATCATATCCTTGGTCTGTAGGAGATGTACCCTCCTTACTCTTTGCATGGTCAGAGGAAGGCCCAGGTAGCTAGTTGGACGGTAAGTTCGGACACCCTGAAAATTCATGAGTATGAAGTCCAAGTCTGTATTCTCACATCTGATTGGGATGATCAAACTTTTCTGCATATTTATCTTAAGACCTGTGGGGTCACCAAATTTTGTTAGGATCTCTAGAATCAAATCCATCTCCTGCCTCACTGGGTTGATAAAAAGCATGACATCATCAGCATAGAGTGAAACCCAATGTGGGGCAATCCGGGTTTGCAGTGGAGAAAGAAGGTTGCTCTGTGTGGCCAAGTTGAATATCCTATGGATGGTATTGAATGCCAAGATGAACATATATGGGGATAAAGGGTCCCCCCTGCCAAACCCCCCTTCTGTGCCTGATCACTTGTCCCAAGCTGTCGTTCATCTGAACTCTAGAATGAGAGGATGCATGCTAGCAGTAAGGTGATACAGTCCCTCCACGCCTTGGTGGGAACCCTCTGTGTTCAAGCATCTCCAATAAATATTCCCAAGAAATAGCATCAAAGACCTTTGAGATATCGAGTTTCAACAGTAAGACCGGCTGCGCTGCCCTGTGGTATGATTTTGCCAGTTTCTTGATGTAGAAGAAATTTTCTTGTATGCATCTTTTGTGGATGAAGGCACTTTGTACTGGTGATACCAGGTAAGGCATGTGACTTCTTAGTCTGATAGCCAATATTTTACTAATCAGTTTGCCTAACGAGTAAACTATGTTGATAGGACTATAGTCTTTCGGTTCCTGTGGATCAAGATTCTTTGGTAGCAATGAGATGAGAGCTCCGTTAAGCAAATTGAAGGCCCATACCGTTTGATTGTAGAAACACCGAATGGCTGCCATGACGTCTGTTTTAACAATATCCCAACAGTTCCTATAGAAATCTATGGAGAAACCATCTGGTCCTAGCGCCTTCTCGGTTGACATCTCCATAATCGAGTTCCTCACTTCATCCTCAGTTATTGGATAGTCAAATTGGTTTTCTTGTAGTTTGGGAAGATCCAATGATGGTTTTGAAGTGTTGAAGGAGGACTTCTTCCTTCTCTTTGTGGCTCGTCAACACTTGCCCATTGTCGGACTGCAGTTGATGAATATATGGTTTCCTCCTCCTTGCATTGGATTTAAGGTGGAAGAAACATGTGCAGGCATCACCCGATTTCAGCCAGACTAACCAGGATGACTGCCTCTTCCGTGCTCTGTCCACAACTGACAGGCCGAGGATGAGTAGTTTCAGTTCTTTCAGGAGGGCTACTTCGTCAGGCTGAAGTAGACGAATTTCTTGAGCAGTCTCAAGCTTTTGAATGACCTCATTTGCCATGTGTATCTGCAAACTTGCACCACCGAAGCGTTCTCTGCTCCATTTGCTCAAAGACTTTGCAGTGTTGTGGAGTTTCCGATGTAGTGTCAGCAGAGGCAATTGGTCATTGGCCTGATCTGTCCAAGCCTGTGATACTATCTGGGAGAACTCCCGAACCCTGATCCAGAATGATTCGAATCTAAAGCGGTTTGCACGTGTCTGTTTCCACATGTTGCATAGCAGCAAAGGACAATGATCCGAAAGCGAGGAGGATAATGGCTGTACATGGAGACTAGGATGGATGGCGTCCCACTCCTTGTTACAGAAGACCTGGTCCAGCTTCACTAGGGTTGGGGAAGCCCGGCCATTACTCCAAATGTAATTCCTCTCCGATAAGTGTAGCTCAAAAAGTTCAGACCTGTCCAGCGCACGTCGGAAGGTTCCCATCAATATCCTGTTAAGGGTGTCCTTGTTATTATCCCGGGCTTGCAGAATCTGGTTGAAGTCACCAAGACACAGCCAAGGTATATCAGCGTGGAGTAGGCCGGGGCGCCGGTGTGGCGGGGTGGCTGGCAACACGGCGGGGGTGGGCAGGGGAGGCTTGGTGGCGGAGGCGCGGGTGAGCGGGAGAGAAGCTAAATTCAATTTAAAACTAAATAAATTACAACAAATTACGACAAAATTAAACAAAGTTCATAAACTAAACTAAATTAAATATGTCAGAGTGTGAGTTGCGGCACTCCTCCCGGCCTGCTCGGAAGCAGCCCGCGAGGTTCTTTTTTTTCCGGAGGGGGCTTGGCACACTTCACGACCTGGGCTCGAGGGAGCGGATGAACACAGGGATTTACGTGGTTCGGGCCGCCGGAGCGTAATACCCTACGTTCACTGTTGTGCTTGTTCTATTACTTGAGCGTGGGTGCTTGTGCGTTGTGTGATCTCGAGAGCGAGGATTCAGAACCCTGTGCCGGTTGGCCACCCCGGTCCTTTTATAGTTCAAGGCCGGGGCGGTTACAATGAGGCTTGGGGCCCGACAAGTAGCCCCAGAGCTATGTGAATCCTATACACAATCTAGGACTTCATCCTCTGAGTAGAGTGGCCGGTGGGAGAGTTAAGTCACTCCGTCCGGCGCGCTGAACGCCCCTGACCGCATGTCATGTGATGATGAAGACGCCGTCTTGTCGCCGCGTCCTCTCGCCCTGCTTGGGCGGCTTTGTACCGTTGGGCGGCACTGTTCCGTTGTCATGCCTTCGCCTTGTCCTATCACCGTAATGGTGAACGGGCAGAGGGCAGAGGCATGCGCGGCATGCCATACTTTTGGGGAAGGTGCAAGTCTTGAATGCGAAGCCTGACAACGCACTTTCTTCTTAATTCGTCGACCCACGGCCCATGACTGGTCGTGAGGCACGTGACGGCTCTGGAGCTCTTGTCGACAGGCTTGGTGCTTGGGGACACGTGGCAGCTCTAGACCCTACCTCAGCGGGGAGGCGGCTCGGAGTACACGTGGCAGCTCCGGACCTCACCACAGCGGGGAGGCTCGGACCGGAGCTCGGAGCACGTGTCTGCACCGGAGCTGTCCTCAGTGGGGAGGCGGCTCAGAGCCAGGAGACATGTGGCAGCTCCGGACCTCACCTCAGCGAGGAGGCTCTGGCCGGAGCTCGGAGCACAAGTCTGTACTGGATCTGTCCTCAGTGGGGAGGCGGCTCGGATCCCGGGGACACGTGGCATCTCCGGACCTCACCTCAGCGGGGAGGTTTGGACCGGAGCCCGGGGCACGTGTCGACTCCGGAGCTCAAGCGCACGCAGTAGCCCCAGGGCTGACCATGGGGCCCAAGGCACGTGGCTTATACTGGGGCCCGCCTCAGCAGGGAGGTGAGGCCCAAGCTGTCTTTTACCCACTATGCGGGGGTACCCGGTCTGTAAAGTACTGATAGTCCCCCGGGCCCATCTCGGGGGAGGCATCGAGCCTGCAGGTGGGGCCCCCATCTCTCCCGCGTGGTGGTTTTGAACCTGTGCTTTGGAAACCGGAGCGGTGGCGAGACTTTCGCGTTGTGAACAAGTGGTTGAACCTGGGAGAAGAAAAGGATGCACGTCCTTGGCATAGTGGTCGTATTCAGTCAAAGCAGCAGCGTGTCATCGTGTTTACTCCTGACTTGATAGATCACGATGATGCACTTGAGGGGTTTCCTCGGGGTAATTATGCGACTTCCCATAGGCCGCAGGAATACCGCGCTGCCTCCCTCGGGAACTACCGGACGTTCCCGAGTTTTTACTCGGCTGTCCTGCCAGTGTCTGACTGGTGGACCTGGGTCCTACCTGTAATTGGTGGAGGCGACGTGCTCAAGGTGTTGCCTCAGGGTACTTACTGCGGCAGCCAACGGGTTGGTTGCTACAGTTCCACCATGCCTCTTTTCTAGGGGACCGTCGGACGTCCCCGAGATGTTACTCACCTAGCCCCCGTTATCTGTCGGGTGGACCTGGGTCCTACCCATCTACGGGGAGGTGAGCGTCTAGGCGCCATGCCCAAGGGGTTGCCTCGGGTCATTTACTACGGCAACCAATGAGTTGGTTGCACCGCTCTCCTCGGGAACCGCTGGACGTTCCCAAGAGGTTATCCTCCCAGCCCCCAGTGTCTAACAAGTGGACCTGGATCCTACCCATCCCTGGGGGAGGCGAATAACCCGCGACGTGCAGAGGTGGAAACCCAATCGCCACGTCGGTTGCCCTGCCAGAGGTCATGGCTGATTATAAAAGGAGGCCTTCCTATGTAGGATGGCACCCCCCTCACCATGTGTACTTTGTTCTCCTCTTGCGCGCTGGAAGTTCCTGCTTCCTGGCATTTTCGCCCACCAGATACTTTCACACGGGTAGCCCTCTTCGTCCACTTTTGCGAGATGTTCGTGTGTGTGCGGCCTTCGGTGATGCTATCTGGTGCATCCCTCCCCTTGACGGCCTCGATAGAAGCACATGACATCCTGACGGTGCGCCGGTGGTAGGGGAGGCCATCGGGGACAGGGTCCTCGACTCGCAGTGAGTCCCTACGCCAGTGTCGAGTGGGGCATGTCCTCTAGGCGCCTCGCCGAAGGAAGACTTCCTGCCAGTATTGGAGGAAGGTTAAGTCCAGAGTGATCAAGCCTTCCTCCAGGTACTGTTGTGGACAACAAAATCTGCCATAGGTGGTGTTTTTGGCCCACACAACACTGGATGTCACCGTTGCCTCGGTCCAGCATGCGTTTCTGCCGTCCTCGGTCTTATAGCAGGTGACCGTCTCACTGCGTAGAGGTTGGCTCGGGGGACAACCAAGCAGGTCACGGAGTAGGAGATTACCCGACTTGTAGCTGTTGAGTTCCTTAGTTGTCTTGTATCCCCTTTTGTATGTCAGTACTCTGTTATTAATGAAAGCATCTTTGTTTCAAGTCTTTCATTATCTTAATTCGTGGATGTGGACTTCGGACCCTTAGTAGTGCAAGGGTCCGGATGACCTAGCCAACGTAGGTAGCTTTTTGCTGATGTCTCGAGCTTGTTCCTCTGGGTCCTTAGAAGCGTAAGGACTCAGGGCGCTCCGGCAGTGTGGCTAGCACCCCTTCCAGATCCTCGGCCGGGCAAGTATTTGAAGGAAGTTCAGCCCTTGTCCCCAGCTCTTTCCAGGGAGGCACATGGCAGCTCCAGACTTTTCCTCGGAGAGGAGACTCTACCCGGAGCCCTGGGCACGTGTCAGCACCGGAGCTGTCCTTCGCGGGGAGGCAGCTCGGATCCTTGGGACACGTGGTAGCTTCGGACCCCACCCTGCGGGAAGACCTGGACCGAAGTCCGGGGTACATATCATCTCCGGAGCTGTCCTCAGTGGGGAGGCAGCTCGGAGCTTGATGACACGTGGTAGTCCCGGGCTTCACCCAACGGGAGGCTTAGGACCGGACCCCAGGGCATGCGTTGGTTCCGGAGCTCGAACGCACGTGGCAGCCCCTGGGCTGACCTTGGAGCCTGGGGCACGTGGCTTGCTTGTTTGCAGTTGTCATGCTTGAGTAAGCACAAACTGTAAAGGGAGGTATGCCCGTGGCACCTGTGTGCTCCAGGGCTACCCCCAGCGGGGAAGAGGCTCTGAGCAGGTGATGTGTCGCAGCTTCGGGTCCTACCTCAGCATGGAGGCTTCGCACCGGAGCCTAGGGCCCGCAGCGGCTTCGGAACTCAAGCGCACGTGCCAGCCCCAGGGCTGGTCTCAGAGCCAAGGGCACGAGGCTTTGCCCGTTTACAGTTGATATGCTTGAGGAGGCACAAACTGTAAAGGGAGAATGCACAGGGCCAGGCAAAATTTCCTCACTTCGGGCTTTTCTTCATAGGAGGAAACATGCCGTTTTAAGAAGGCAACAACCCACCCCAGATGACAAGCGTAGTTAGAACCTTCTGGGGCTTAGCTGTTCTAAGCGTTGTTCTTGGACGCTATGACACCCTTTTTGGAGAAAACAAAACCCTACTGCTATGTAAACATAGAACTTACGGAGGTGTTCTATGTTCCATGGATTGGGTAGAGGTACCCCATCCTCTGTGGCTAGGCGTACGCACCCAGGGTGGCATACTTGTATTACTCGGAAGGGACCTTCCTAGCTGGGGGAGAGTTTGTTCCCTCCTTCTCGAGAAAGTACCCATCGTAGCACCAGGTCGCCCACCTCGAGCAGTCTACTCCGCATGAACCGCTGCTGATAGCGCCGGAGTGCTTGATGGTATCTGGCGTTTCGGACAGCTGCTTGCCACCTTTGCTCATCGACAAGGTCGATATCTTCACGCCGGAGCTAGTCCTGCATGGCTTTGTCGTATGCTCGGACACGGGATGAGCCCATGGTGATTTCCGAGGGGAGGACGGCCTCAGCCACATACACCAGGAAGAAGAGTGTTTCCCCTGTTGAGAAATTGAGGGACGTCCGGATAGCCCACAGTGTACACGAAAGCTCTTCAACCCGATTGGCACCGTGCTTCTTCAAGCTGTTGTAGGTGCGCGTCTTGAGTCTACTGAGAATCTCGGTGTTGGCTCTTTCGACTTGACCATTACTCTCTGGGTGAGCAACGGAACATAGCAAACTTGGATGTCGAGGTCTTAACAGCAGTCTTGGAATACTGCACTGGTGAACTGGGTGCCGTTGTCGGTGATGATTCTGTTCGGGACCCCGAACCGGCAGACGATTGACTTGATGAACTTGACTGCTGACTGCTTGTTGATGGTTACTACAGGGGTAGCTTCCGACCACTTGGTGAACTTTTCTACGGCGACGTAGAGGTACCGGTACCTTCCGATGGATCTGGGGAATGGTCCTAGGATGTCCAGCCCCCACACAGTGAAGGACCATGAGGGCAGGATCATCTGCAGCGTATGCGCTGGTGTGTGGATCTGCTTAGCATGGAACTGTCATGCCTTGCATCTCCTGACCAGGTCGACGACATCTTAGAGAGCTGTAGGCCAGTAAAATCCATGCCGGAAGGCTTTACCGACCAACGTGCAGGAACATGCATGGTTCCCACACTCGCCTCCATGGATCTCTGCGAGCAGGTCGCAGCTCTCCTCGCGGGTTATGCACCACACTAGGACGCCATTAGCGCCACACCGGTAGAGATCCCCTTCTACCAGCGTGTATCTCTTAGCCAACTGAGTGATCCGTTCAGCGGATACACGTTCATCGGGAAGGAAATTGTCTTTCATGTAGTCCCATACCTTCGTGATCCATGCATCGGGACCTACTTGAGCACTTGGATCTTGAGCGTCGGGTCGCACGGAGCCCCCGGTGATGCTTACGATCCTTGGCTGGCGCCATGGTAACATGGCCGCCAGGACCGCCAGCTTCGAGGTGTTGGTCCCGCCCCCTTCGCCCGATTCGGCGGGCCAGGTGGTAGGTCGCAGCAACTTCCTTTCAAAGACCCGGCACCGGAGCCCAAGTGGAAGCCTTCGTTGACAGGTCGTCGGCTATTGTGTTATTAGCACGGGGAACATGGCACAAGTCCAAGGATAAGAAGTCCTTCTCCAACTTCTATACTTGGAGGAGATAAGATGCAAACTGTGGGTCATTGCAGCTACACTCTCCCTTGACTTGTTTGATGATTAGCTGAGAATCACCTTTGAACAACAACTGCTGGATGCCGAGGGACAGCGCGGTTTTCAACCAGAAGATGAGAGCCTCATACTCCGCCATGTTGTTGGTCGCCTTGAACTCAAGTCGCACCATGTATTTGAACTGCTCTTCGGTTGGTTTAATGAGCAGAACTCCCGCTCTGGCACCTTGCTTCCGTGAGGAGACGTCGAAGAAGAGTGTCCAGTAGGGCCCAGTGAAGACCGGAGCTCTGGGCTCTGGTTCAACGATGTCCTGGCCCCCTGGCTGGCATGGTGGTGGAGTCTACTCTGTCACGAAGTCAGCTAACGCCTGACTTTTCACCGCATGGCGCGGTAAGAAGTCCAGCTTGAACTCCGCCAACTCTGCAGCCCATTTAGCCACATTTCCAGTGGCGTTGGGACTGTGGAGGATGGTTCTCAGTGGGTACGAGGTGACCACCGAGATCTTGTGAGCTTGGAAGTAATGGCGCACCTTCCCTGATGCAACGAGGACTGCATAGAGAAGTTTGTGTACCTCCATATATCTTGCCTTGGCATCATGGAGGACCTCGCTGATGAAGTAGACCGGGCGCTGGATGGTTCGGACCCTCCCGGACGGGTCCAGGCGTCTTCTTATAGAGGTTCGGGACTCGGGGGCCCATGGCCCCCAGGCCCGGAACTGCACTCTAGAAGCTCGGACCCAGGTGCACACCATTCGCCTGGTCTAAATGGATGAGACCCAACTAGTTCTTCTTGGGGTGGTCCCCGGGACTGCATTCCGGGAGCTTGAAACCGGATATGCATTGATCATCAGGTCAGCCTGCTTGGGACCTGATTACTTCCCCATCCAAGGGTCTCCTGTGGGGTCTGAGCCCTGGGGCTTTAGACCGATGACGGCAGGAGCCTCTTCTGGTACTTGAGGTCGATGGAGTTCTAGCGCTCTGCGACCAGAACCTTGCTCACGACCTCGGTTGTGGCAGCGATGTAGAGGAGTAGTGGCTCGCCTTGTTCAGGGGCCACCATGATTGGTAGCGTTGTGAGGAACTTCTTCAGCTCCTAGAACACCTCATCCGCCTCCTCGGTCCATAGAAATGGACCAGTTTTGCGTAGAAGCTTGAAGAACGGAAGAGCCCGCTCGGCCAGTCTAGAGATAAACCGACTGAGTGCAACCAAGCATCCGATAAGCTTCTGCACGTCCTTGATGCGGGTAGGGGGCCGCATCAGCTCTATCGCCTTAATCTTCTCTGGGTTAGCGTCGATCCCTTGGTGTGAGACCAAGAAACCGAGCAGCTTCCCAGCAGAGACCCCGAAGACACATTTGTCTGGGTTCAACTTCGTGTGTGTGGAACGCAGTCTGTCGAAGACTAGGGCTAGGTTGTCGAGCAGTGATGCTTGTGACTTAAACCTTTACTATGATGTCATCAACATAAATCTCGACCAGGTCCCGAATGAGGTTCCTAAACGTCTTGTGCATTGCACGTACAAATGTGGGAAGGGCATTTTTAAGACCGTAAAAAGGCATAGACACATAGCAGTATAGACCATCTACTATGATGAAGGCAGTATGCTCTTCATCTTCCCTAGACATAGGTATCTGGTGGAAATCTGAATATGCATCTAGGAAACATAGTAGATCACAGCCAGACGTAGAGTCGACTATTTGGTCTATACGGGGGAGAGGGAACGGGTCCTTTGGACATGCCTTATTGAGAGTGGTGTAGTCTATGCACATACGTGGCTTCCCGCCGGCCTTGGGGACGACAACAGGGTTGGCCAACCATCGTGGATGGTGGACCTCTTGCATGAAGCAGGCATCGAGCAGCTTCTTGATTTCTTCATGGATGAAGTCTTGCCGCTCGATGGGTTGCTTCCGAGGCTTCTGTTGGACCGGCCTGGTGTCGGGGTGGATCTTCAGTTGGTGCTCAATCATCTCCCTGGGGACCGGGCATTTACGACGGTTGCCAGGCAAACACGTCGACATTGGCCCGGAGGAAGGTGATGAGCGCGTCTTCCTATTTGTCTCCCAGGCCCCCGGTGATTCGGGTGGTCTGGGCGGCATCAGGACTGACTTGGACGACCTTGACTGGTACATCTTCGCTGTCCGAGGGCTGCACACAGGGTGCAGATGTCACCCCTCGCTGACGCATACTTGGAGGCGGCCGGCTAGCTACAGCATGACCGGAGGCGGCCGCGGTGCGGTCACCGTGGATCTTGAGGACGCCAGTCGGGGTTGGCATCTTCAAGACCAAGTAGCCGTAGTGGGCTACCGCCATGAACCGATACAGAGCTGGTCTGCCGATTATGGCATTGAATAGGAGGCTGACCTCCGCAACGTCGAAGACGACGCTATCTATACGGTAGTTCTCAGGCGTCCTGAATGTCACCGGGAGGGAGATACTACCGCACGGGAAGATGGGATCCTGACGTACCCCCGAGAATGGTCTCGAGGGGGTAAGCTCGGACATAGGGGTCTGTAGCTTCTTGAAAGCTGCAAGACTGATGATGCTGAGGGCCGCTTCGCCATCGATCAACACATGGTAGAGCTTCACGTTGGAGATGGTCGGGGCGACGAGGAGAGACAGCTGCCTGGCGCCTGCCATGTTCTTGGGGCAGTCGCAGGCGTCGAAGCTGATCGGCGTCCCCATCCATTTGCGACGCGGCGCCGACTCCGGGACCAGGGTGGCCGCTGCCACTGCTCGACGGAGGGTATTGACGGCTCGCCTGGACGAGACATCGGAAGAACCCCCGTACATCACACAGAGTGAGCCGGCCACTTGGCTGCTGGCTTGGTCAAACCTGCCCGCTCTGAAGCAGGGGTCATCTCTCGCCTGGATGTAAAATCCCAAGAAAAGGGACTTGCAAAAACTTTTCATCACCTCATAACACCACAGTTTTTGTTGTTGATATCTTGTGAAAAATTGTGAAGAGCAAGTAACCTCCATCAAAAGAGTGATTAGAGGAGAAAGCCCTAACTTTCACAAATTAGGATTTCTACACATGAACATGAGAGGTTAAGCTCACCCCTAGGACTTAAAAAGTCTTGGGAAGGTTCAAGCCAAGTTTCATGCAAACCCAACACTTTTTGAGACAATTTTTGAGGCATTTGAAAAAGAGGCCAATTTGAATGTAAATTCAAATTGCAGCAACTTTCATCCCTAAAATTCAAAAGTTAGCTTCATATTCAAACTCAGCACATTTTTATGAGTTAACCCACCAATTTCCATCCCCATTGGAGTTCATCTTGTCGGGAGATAAATTTGCAAGAATTCAAAACTGAATTTGAATTTCAGTTCAAACATGAAGCAAACTTAGCCAAACAAAGTTCAAATTTGAGAACTCAAATTCAAACCAAAACTTGGGGGCTAAGTCTCACCTTCAATTGTGAGTAGCTGGGAATATTTGAGTACCAACAGATAGGGATGGCAATGGGTCGGGTGGAGCAAAAACCAGCCCGAAACAAAAAAAGGTTGCGGGTGGAATTTGAGACCCGCACCCGCGGGTGAAAATTCGCACCCGCACCCATCGGGTTTCGGGTGGGTTTCGGGTGTCCGTCGGGTTTGACTTTTTTATAAACATACTAGAATATTTAATAAAATAAGTCTAAAAAATCATCCATTTTGAATGACAGTGCAACAAAAATATTAAGTTACTTATAAAGATTATAAATATAGGTCTTGATAAGTAATATGAAACAATTAGCTAATATAACACAATCAAATTTAACTTTAAAATTATAAACATAAATCATTTTGGGTGCCCGTCGGGTACCCGCGGGTGCAAAATAAAACCCGCACCCGCACCCGTGACAAGTCGGGTCGGGTGCGGGTTATACCCGCGGGTGGAAAATCTCACCCGCACCCGCACCCGTCGGGTGCAAAACCCGTCGGGTACCCGCACCTGCTGGTGCGATTGCAATCCCTACCAACAGAAATAAAAAGAAGTGGAAAAAGAATTAGAGGGGAGGCCCACATGTCAGCAGACTTCAGTCTGAAGTTTCCCTCGGGTGATATTTCCTTCGGCCGAAGCCTCGCGCGCGCGCCAGCGCGATTGCACTGGCGCCCCGACCGCCAGCAGCGATCAAACGTCCACCTCATGGTGCTAAAATCGCGGCTAAAAGGCCAGCGCACACGCTACTCCACCCTTCCTTCCATTTTCCGAGCGAGAACGACCACACCCCGAGCTCCTTTCTCGGTTCCACGCGAGAACAGAACGCCGACCTCCTCTGATCCCCGGCATCCGAGAGCTAGGACCCGTTTCGTGCCCGGCGAGCTATACGAAAAAGGTCCGCTCCAAGGTGCGTGACACGCTCGTGCCGACCGTTCCTCTCGTGCTTCATCGGGGTAGTATTTGGCCGTTTATTCATTCGGTGTTCAAAGTACCGAATGGTGCAAAACGCGTAAATTCGGAGTGGGTAGTTCACCACCGGGGATTCCAAGCTACACACACGTTCTGCACTGGTACACGACCACCTAGGATCGAAAACCAGCAAGAACCATGGGCTAGGGTTACGGTTCTTCGAAATTTTCGGGGCACAGCCGATATCGGGCCTAGGTCGACGGTGAGCACGTAGCTCCGGCCATTTCCATGGCCATCCGAGCTCATATTCGTGCTCAGCATGCCACAGCGGAGCTGTAGGAGCAAACCGTTTGAAGAATAAGGCCCTGAGTAGCCCGGGCGACATCGCCGGAGTAGAGAGAACCACTGTCACCGTCACGGGCAGGGTTCCGGCCATCGCCGAGCTTCGGTGAGGGCACCAGCGTGTTCTCCGAGTCAAGTTAGGCCCAGGCGGCGAGAACCGTCGAAGGTCATGCAGTGAAATGGCCGGCAGCGAGGACTCCGGCGAAGCACCGCCGCGGGAGCTGCGGAAGAGCGCGAGGTAGACGAAGGGGGGGCCGGGTCCACCGGTCAGCCTCTGGTCTCGCGCGGGGATCCTTTTGCGGCCGGGATTCAGTGGCCGCTTTCCCAGTGGGCCGGGTTAAGGAGTGGGCCCCACCCGCAGGAGTTTAAACATTTTGGGGGATTTTCCAGTTTACTTCAACTTCAAATGCATAGAACTTTTGCTAGGAAGCTCCAAATTAAGTGAACCAAATTTTGCTGAAATCATAATTCTGAGTACTTTCCAGCAATACCAATTTCAGCTCATGAAACTTAATAGTCTTCCAGAATTAATTCCCTAAATTTTAAACTGTTGGGAATTTTATCTGGAGAATTACTTCATAAAAAATTCTGGAATTTGACTGAGAGGTTCATTGGAAAATACTTGAGTCACAGTAAAATTTTCAGAGTCATCCAAGTTCATTTAGTCCCCCTAATGGGATGATTAAGTGAACTGCCCTGAGAAAATAGAAAAATGTACAGAAACATTTTTCAGATTTTCTCAAATCTTATTTAGGGCATAACTTTCAGTAGAATTCTTCAAATGACATGAAACCAATTCCATTAGAACCATATTAAATTATAGTTTCTAGAAAGTAATGGTTGGAGCCATTAAAAACCCTGGAATTACTTAGAGGCTCAAATATTGACCAAATGGACTTTTATTTGTACAAGGTTCAAATGAACTTTGTTTCAAATGAAACTTGGTAAAGACACTGGTTAGGACCCTACCAAGCCACCATAAAAATTTCAGAACCAAAGGGGAGGGCTAGCTAGAGTTATTAGTAATTATGTATTCAAGTTTACACATTGCATTTAAATTGACATGTAGTATTTCATTAACGTGTAGTCGCTGAAGGCGAGGAGACTCCGGAAGTGCTCGACTTCCTCCTTCCGGAAGAAGACCTAACCCCTGACCAGCAGCAACAAGGCAAGCCCCAGTTTGCATTAACCTCCTTTATAAAGTTTTTGCTTTGTTCACATGTCTAGTGTGAAGTATGAATGTGCATTAGGTGTAGCATGAATGGAACCCCACTTGCATAACCAGAAATTTTCCCTAAGAGGGAGGGTAGTGTCTAAGACCTCGAGTAGACAGGCTATGCTTAATGGTTCATAGGACTTCGATACAAGTCGAGTAGTTGGAATCTACTCGTGAGTTAGGCTTGGGACACACGGGTTTGGTTCGAGTGATGTGAGATCACTGTAGTAATGAAAATGAGACTAGGCAGGGGCTAGGGCGCAGCAAGAGGAAGTCTTGTGTGCGCAGCCCTGTCCGTGTCGATTGAGGAACGATCCGTGTGCGGCCCTGCTGAACAAGTATTGAACGTACCGAAAGCATATCGTATATATGGGCCCCGATAAACCGATGTAACCTAAACCTCCGGGCGTCGAGGCATAACGCACCGATTTATAGGTGTAGGCTGAGGGCAGCAAGGTGGAAATCTGCTAACGGGCATAGAGAGATGCTCCCTGTAGGGAACCTCCTGCTCGTTTCGGTGTGACCGGTTTGACGTTTGGGCTGTTGGGTGAAAGGTTGTCCCGTACGACATCGAGTGAGCGTGCTGTGCAGCTCCACAGGTGGGCGTACGTGACGTGCTCTTTGGGTTTCCCTGCAGGTGTATATCGAGTCGATTCACCGTCCCTCGCGGTGACGAGTACCGCTTGTTCAATGCGTTGTAACGTAGATAATTTATGGAATGTTATGATTCAATATTGCTGTTATGATATAATTGTATTGCTACATGTGTGCCACCAAATATTGCTTACTAAATTTCAGATTCCCGAACTGTTAACTTGTGGCTAAAAGATGAACTAAGGATGAACTTGTAGGTGTGTCCATTTGATGCACTGTTACTATCCTATGTTCATTGTACACCTCATGTAGAGTTTCATGCCTATGTGAGTCGGTTAAGTCTTGTTGAGCCATCGTGCTCACGGTTGCTGCTTAAGTGTTTTTTAGGTGAGGAGCCACCCACGGACTCGGGTTACGAGTCCACTGGCGAGGTTTACCCTCCGTCGGGGACCACGGCTGAGTGGGAGCCGTACACGCCGCGCTGAGCTGAGATGTGCAGCTAGTGTGGGTTGCCCTAGGGCTGGGCAACCGACTTTTGCTAGATAGGTGGGCGTGAGTTGTATAATTTAGACTTCCGCTGTGTAATATAAACAATAGTTTGTAACTGAAGTTTGTACCTGTTTGTACAGTTCAGTTGGTTTTCCATGTAATATAATATGTCCTTATGATGTGTGCTGTCAGGTGTCGCATCGTGCGGCACCATCCTCTGCGATCCTGGATGAGCGGATTCCGGTCCGCCACAGCTTGATATCAGAGCTACATTGGGAATAGCACAGTACTTAAGGACTGTATTACGGGAAAACTTAGGTTTATGGTGAGGAATCGGTAGTTGCCCAAGTAAGGACTATATTAGCATAGTTACCTAAAGTGGCAAAGACTAACCTATGTGTTATAATTCTGAATTTTAATTATGTAACGACGCACCTACGCTCCGGTAAGACTAGTAAGGAACCTACCGAAAGCGGTTCAATTTCGGTTAGCTCCCCTGACGAGGAAAGTGGTTCAGGGATTGGTCTCACGGCTTGGTGTGAGACGTTAATATGAAACTCTTGGACTCCTCATGTTCTTGAGTTCATATGAAACGCTGATCCCTAGCGTGCATTAGGCAAGTAAGTGGAGACCCCATCGCGTGGTCAGTAACGCGAGAGTGTGTTCGTCTGGAAGTAGCCCAGGGGGACATACGCAGCGCTTGCCATCGGCGTGCCCTGCAGGGCAGTAGGTGGTATCTGTTGGGTTGATAACATTCTCAACCGTGACGACCCGTTCATGACATACTCGGGTTCCCCGTCGTGTGGTGTTGAAACACGATCACGTACCTTGAGACGTGACTTAACTCAAGGACGGCTGTATGGCAATGATACGGGCATTTGTATTTACTTTCAAACATGGAACTGCCTGAAATGAAACAACCTTTGAGTGCATCATTATTGTGTGGTCTTCTGCAGGTACTAACCACGTATGTATCCGTGTAGTAAACGTGTGCGAGAGACCGTTTAGTGCCACCATTGAGACGTATATGCCGGTATAATCCGGTTAATATTTTCATTTTTGAGGAACGTAGTACCGACATATCATAGGCATGTGCATGAAAAATAATGATAACAAGGAATTAAAATCACTAAGTTGCAACATTTAGGACCCTGGTTGGGTAGAAAAATTTGATAGTTGATCAGTGTAGTAATCAGGGATTGAAAAACAGAGTGCTCTGTTTTGGGCAGCAAGTTTGCTGAACTTTGACAGGGCATAACTCACAGATTATTTAGCCAAGGGAGGTGTGGGATATAGTTCTGGAAATCTGTCTAAGCACTCTACAACTTTGTTGCAGACTTCCAGGGCTGAATCACACCTTAAGATGGCCTAAATTCCAGAGGGATGTAAACTGTCTAGGACCAGGACAGATTCAAAACACTCTCTGGACTGTTCTGTTTTTCAAGCATAACTCTCAGTAGAAAAATCTAAAATAGTCATATGATACATATTTAGAAATGTTAGAAGACGTTTTACATCTTTGCAATTCAAAGTTTCTGAAATTTCAGCACAGAATTCAGTGGAAATCAGAGTTGAAAACAGCAACTTCCCAAAGGAGGTGCTGTTGAAATTCTTCCAGAAACTCTGTTGACTTTGAATTACCATAACTTCTAAACCACATCTGATGTGAGGGAAAATAAGTACTCGTTGCAAAGATACTGAAGTTAAATTTAACTTTTGTATTCAACTTGAGTCAGGAAAATGCCCAGAACTAGATCAAAATCTTGGATATGTAGAAACTGGTCATTCTGACAGAGGAATGACAGTTGAACTCATGTGAGAGATTGTGGTACCCTAGAAGGGGTTTGAATACTTCCAATGGGGTAGAACTTGCTCATGGGAGATTATCTTCAACTAGTGAAATATCTGAGTATATGTCTCACTCAAGGTTCTTTTACTAGAGACCATGTTTGTGTCGTATTGAAGGTAAAAGGGTGGTCTACGTGATGACAAAGCGATAGTAACGTCTCGTAGCGACCAAACCTAGTTGTGATGAACTTCCAAAGAGGAAGTCTGTCAATTTGGATTATAACTAGCTTGTATTTGGTCTGGTAATGGTGTAGCTTGTGCAAAGTTATTACATTATCTGTATACGAGATGTATCGCATGAATTTAATGTCATTATGTTTTACGCCTATTTTTATTAAACTGCATGCAATATGTTGCGGGACTGATGGTTATTGTCGTATGGTTGCAGATGGTTCGCACTAGGACCACGCACGAGGTTGGTGGCTCTAGCCAGCAGGGAGGCGATGACTCCCAGCCACCGGCCTATGACAGCACCCCGCAGCAGCAACCACCACCGCCGCCTCCGCTTACTCTAGCAGATGTGATAGCGGCACTGGTGGGGGGTCGTGAGGAGCAGACCGACCTGCTCCGCACGATTGTGCAGAATACGTCCCAGGCGGGGGGCACCAAGAGAGGGGCCCCCGTGAGCCCCGTGATGTTTCGTACTCGGACTTCATGAGTACGCACCCTCCAGTGTTCACAGAAGCTGAAGAACCACTGGAGGCCGACAACTAGCTGCGATCGAGTCCAAGTTCAGGCTGCTCCAATGCACGGAGCGGCAAAAGACTTTGTTCGCAGCGCAGCAACTTCACGGTGCCGCTGGTGCATGGTGGGCGAACTATGTCGCCTCACGTCTGGCTGGCCATACCGTGGGATGGGAAGAATTCCGGGAGACATTCCGCGCCTATCATATCCCTCCCGGGATAATGAAGAGGAAGTTCCATGAATTTCTAGAACTGAAGCAGGGCGGGAGGAGTGCCCATGACTACTCCCGTGCCTTTAACCATCTGGCGCAATATGCGTCAGACTACATCTCCACCGAGGAGAAAAAGCGGGAGCATTTCTATCGGGGGTTACACCCCGAAATGAAGACGCATCTCGTTCAATGGAATCGCGGCACCTTCAACGACCTCGTCAATGCCGCGATTATGCAAGAGGACGCTCAGCGGGAGTTGGCAGCTGAGCAGCGGAAGCGCAGCGCTCCACCCAGCAGTGGGGGTGGCGCTCCCCAGAAGTACCGCATGTTGTATCGGACACCATCCGGACAGCAGTGGCATCCACCGGCGCGACCTCAGCGGTTCGGGGGACGCCCTTTTCAGTCACCCCCGTTTCGACCGCCGATGCCACCACCGTGACAGCAGCAGCAGCAGACGACGACACCCCGGGTGTTCCCACCACCACAACGCGCCCCGGGTTTCCGTCCACCGATCAGCGGGGGACCGCCCCGCTTCACTTGCTTCACGTGTGGCCAGGTGGGCCACTTCGCTAAGGACTGTCCCCAGGGGCAGCAAAGCAGCGAGCAAGCCCAATTCCAGGGCGGTGCTCGAGGCCGACCTCCGGTCAAGAAGGTTGGTCAGCGAACTGGGGGCGTTCGCCACCTCGACAATGAGGATGCCCTAGAGGGAGACAACGTGTTGGCGGGTACGTTTACTCTCAACGACCAAGCCATCATCATATTGTTTGATTCTGGTGCAACCCACAACTTCATAAGTGCCTCATATGTGGTGAAGCATCAGCTGGAAGCCTTTCCAACCGAGTGTTCTTATATGATCTGCTCACCGGGAGAAAAGATTTCAGCAACTATGATGGTTCCGAAAGCACCATTGTGCTTAGGTGGGAAGATATATCCCACCACTATGATTATCCTTGAGGGGCAGAAGAGATGCAATCTTAGGAATGTCATGGCTAAGTTACCATGGCACTGTCCTGGAAACCTTATCACGGACGGTTCACCTCAACTCCCCATTACACCGTCTGCAGTCCCTCCTATTAGATAATCCAGTCCGGGAGGTTTCAGCAATCAATAATGCTGAAGCTCTCAAGTTAGAGGACATCCCCGTAGTCCGGGAGTACCCCGACGTGTTCCCGGATGATCTTCCAGGCATGCCACCTGAGCGGGATGTCGAGTTCAAGATCGAACTTGCACCCGGGACTACGCCCATATCATGGAGACCATACAAAATGGCTCCGAATGAGCTGGCTGAACTGAAGGAGCATCTCAATGATCTGTTGAGCAAGGGTTTCATTAGGCCGAGTTCCTCGCCTTGGGGATGCTCGGCGCAGTTCGTGAAGAAGAAGGATGAAACCTTGAGGCTGTGTGTGGACTACCGGCCGCTCAATGCCGTCACCATCAAGAATAAGTACCCACTGCCCCGCATCGACATATTGTTTGATAAACTTGTGGGTGCAAGTGTGTTCTCCAAGACGGACCTTCACTCTGGATATCATCAGATAAAGATCCAGGCAGAGGATATCCCGAAGACGGCTTTCTCGACGAGATATGGATTATATGAATATCTCGTCATGTCTTTTGATCTCACAAATGCTCCAGCACATTTCATGTATCTCATGAACTCGGTGTTCATGCCGGAGCTGGATAAGTTCGTGGTGGTGTTCATTGATGATATCTTGGTTTATTCCAAGACAGAAGCAGAACACGGCGAACACTTGAGGATCGTTCTTCAACGATTGCGAGACCACAAGCTCTACGCCAAGTTCAGCAAATGCGAGTTTTGGATCAGCCAAGTGCCGTTCTTGGGACATAAAATCTCAGCGGAAGGCATTGCAGTTAACCCAAGCAAAATCGAACAAGTGCTGAAATGGAAAGTTCCCACTTCAGTCCATGAAGTCAGAAGCTTCCTCGGTTTAGCGGGATACTATCGGAGATTCATTTCAAGCTTCTCCAAGCTCGCTAAACCAATGACAGAATTGCTGACGAAGGGAACGAAATATGTTTGGAACACGGCGTGTGAAGGAGTGTTCCAAGCATTGGTGAAGCATCTCACAACAGCCTCGGTCTTAGCTCAACCGGATACAACCAAGCCCTTTGACGTGTACTGTGACGCGTCTGGTATTGGGCTCAGCTGCGTGTTGATGCAGGAAGGACATGTGGTCGCCTATGGCTCACGCCAACTTCGGAACCATGAGCAGCACTATCCGACTCATGATCTTGAGCTTGCTGTGGTGGTTTTGGCGCTGAAAATATGGAGGCACTATCTCCTGGGGAATTTGGTGCATCTCTACACCGACCACAAGAGCCTAAAGTACATCTTCACCCAGAAGGAGCTGAATATGAGGCAAAGGAGGTGGTTAGAATTAATCAAGGACTATGAGATTGAGATCCATTACCACCCCGGCAAGGCAAATGTGGTTGCCGACATGCTGAGGTGGAAGTCACATGTTCATAACCTCACCATTACCCCGGTGGAGGAAGAAGAGCCGAGTTTATACTTGGTTCCTTATGGATCGCTGAACAACCTTTCCCTCATCCCTACCATTAGGGAGGACATCATTGCAGCTCAGAAGATTGATAAAGGTATGGCACATCTCCGGAGACGGATAGACAATAGGGAGATCAAGTGTTTCCGGAGAGATGATGAGGGGACGCTATGGTTCAATGACCGCATAGTCGTACCCCGAGATATGGAGCTGAGGAGAAAGATCCTCGATGAAGCTCACTTGTCTAAATACTCCATTCATCTGGGCAGCAACAAAATGTACCAAGATTTAAAAAAGAAGTTTTGGTGGACACGGATGAAGCGAGAGGTAGCGAAGTACGTATCCGAGTGCGATACGTGTAGACGAGTGAAAGCTGATCATATGAAGAAATCAGGGCTGCTGCAACCCCTAAAGATCCCGACATGGAAATGGGAAGATGTGAGCATGGATTTCATTGTGGGATTACCCTTGACTTCCAACAAACATGATTCTATTTGGGTAATCGTTGACCGGTTAACCAAGACGGCTCACTTCATCCCAGTGCACACACGTTACAATGCCGGCAAATATGCGGAGCTGTACATAGCGAAGATTCTATGTTTATATGGAGTACCCAAGACCATCGTCTCAGATCGAGGGGCATTATTTGTATCTCACTTTTGGGAGCAGTTGCACGCTGCTTTGGGTACTAAACTGATTAGAAGCTCCGCCTACCACCCTCAGACAGATGGCCAAATAGAGAGGGTGAATCAGGTTCTGGAAGACATGTTGAGAGCATGTGCCATCCACCATGGTAAGAACTGGGATGATCACCTACCGTTGGCGGAATTCTCGTATAACAACGGCTATCAGGCGAGTATCAAGATGACACCCTACGAAGCTCTCTACGGTCGCAAATGCCGCACCCCATTAAACTGGTGCGACTCCGGTGAAAGGGTCACATTCATGGTTGATGTGGTGAACGACGCCGAAGAGCGCTTTCGGACGATTCAAGCTAACTTGAAGGTCGCTCAATCCCGGCAGAAGAGCTACGCTGATAAGAGGCGTAGGCCGTTGCACTTTGCCGTTGGTGAACACGTGTATCTCCGTGTGTCTCCGATGAAGGGTGTGCACCGGTTCGGTATCAAGGGGAGACTCGCTCCCCGTTTCATTGGACCGTATGCTATCATCGACAAGTGTGGACCAGCGGCATATAGATTGGAGCTACCGGCATCTCTTGCTGGTGTTCACGACGTTTTCCATGTTTCGCAACTGCGAAAATGTCTGAAGCATACAGCCGCTGTTCCTACCGAAGACATTGGTGAATTGCAACCGGATTTAACGTATGATGAATATCTGGTGGCGATTATTGATGAGAAAGCCCGAACCACGCGTAGCCGAACGTTGTGGTTCTACAAGATACTCTGGAGCAACCACACTGCCGAAGAAGCAACGTGGGAGAGCGAAGAATTTCTTCGCTCAATTTACCCGGAGTTCATGGCGTCTCAGCACGGGTAAGCCCTGTTACATCGCTGTCTCTTCTTTTGTGATCTCGGGATGAGATTCTTTTAAGGGGGGGAAGGATGTAAAAGCCCAAGAAAAGGGACTTGCAAAAACTTTTCATTACCTCATAACACCACAGTTTTTGTTGTGGATATCTTGTGAAAAATTGTGAAGAGAAAGTAACCTCCATCAAAAGAGTTATTAGAGGAGAAAGCCCTAACTTTCATAAAGTAGGATTTCTACACATGAACATGAGAGGTTGAGCTCACCCCTAGGACTTAAAAAGTCTTTGGAAAGTTCAAGCCAAGTTTCATGCAAACCCAACACTTTTTGAGGCAATTTTTGAGGCATTTGAAAAATAGGCCAATTTGAATGTAAATTCAAATTGCAGCAACTTTCATCCCTCAAATTCAAAAGTTAGCTTCATATTCAAACTCAGCACATTTTTATGAGTTAACCCACCAATTTCCATCCCCACAATTGTAGGTGAGACTTAGCCTCCAAGTTTTGGTTTGAATTTGAGTTCTCCAATTTGAACTGTGTTTGGCTAAATGTGCTTCATGTTTAAACTGAAATTCAAATTCAGTTTTTGAATTATTGCAAATTTAGCTCCCGACAAGATGCACTCCAATGGGGATGAAAATTGGTGGGCTAACTCAGAAAAATGTGCTGAGTTTGAATATGAAGCTAACTTTTGAATGTAAGTGATAAAAGTTGCTGCAACTTGAATTTACATTCAAATTGGCCTCTTTTTCAAATGCCTCCAAAATTGCCTCAAAAAGTGTTGGGTTTGCATGAAACTTGGCTTGAACCTCCCCAAGACTTTTCAAGTCCTAGGGGTGAGCTCAACCTATCATGTTCATGTGTATAAATCCTACTTTGTGAAAGTTAGGGCTTTCCCCTCTAATCACTCTTTTGATGGAGGTTACTTGCTCTTCACCATTTTTCACAAGATATCCACAACAAAAACTGTGGTGTTGTGAGGTGATTAAAAGTTTTTGCAAGTCCCTTTTCTTGGGCTTTTACATCCCTCCCCCCTTAAAAGAATCTCGTCCCGAGATTACAAAAGAAGAGACAGCGATGTAATAGGAACTTACCCGTGTTGAGACGCCATGAACTCCGGGTAATTTGAGCGAAGGAATTCCTCGCTCTACCACGTCGCTTCTTCGGCGGTGTGGTTGCTCCAGAGTATTTTGTAGAACCACAACATTCGGCTACGCATGGTCCGGGCTTTCTCATTGAGAATTTCCACCGGATATTCATCATATGTCAAATCCGGTTGCAGCTCGCCGATGTCTTCGGTAGGGACAGCAGCGGTATGCTTCAGACATTTTCTCAGTTGTGAGACATGGAAAACGTCATGGACCCAGCAAGAGATGCCGGTAGCTCCAGTCTATACGCCGCTGGTCCACACTTCTCGGTGATAGCATAGGGCCCAATGAAACGGGGAGTGAGCTTCCCCTTCACGCTGAACCGGTGCACGCCCTTCATCGGAGACACACGGAGGTACACGTGTTCACCGACGTCAAAATGCAGCGTTCTACGCCTCTTATCAGTGTAGCTCTTTTGCCGGGATCAAGCGGCCTTCAAGTTAGCTTGAATTGTCCGAACGCACTCTTCAGCGTCATTCACCACATCAACCCCCAATGTGACCCTTTCACCGGACTCACACCAGTTTAATGGGGTGCAGCATTTGCGACCGCAGAGAGCTTCGTAGGTTGCCATTTTGATACTCGCTTGATAGCCGTTGTTGTACAAGAATTCCGCCAACGGTAGGTGATCATCCCAGTTCCTACCGTGGCGGATGGCACATGCTCTCAACATGTCTTCCAGAACCTGATTCACCCTCTCTGTTTGGCCATCTGTCTGAGGGTGGTAGGCGGAGCTTCTAATCAGTTTAGTACCCAAAGCAGCATGCAACTGCTCCCAAAAGCGAGATACAAATAATGCCCCTCGATCTGAGACGATGGTCTTGGGTACACCATATAAGCATAGAATCTTTGCTATGTACAGCTCCGCATATTTGCCGGCATTGTAACATGTATGCACCGGGATGAAGTGAGCCATCTTGGTTAACCGGTCAACAATTACCCAAATGGAATCATGCTTGTTGGAAGTCAAGGGTAATCCCACAATGAAATCCATGCTCACATCTTCCCATTTTCATGCCAGGATTTTCAGGGGTTGCAGCAGCCCTGATTTCTTCATATGATCAGCTTTCACTCGTCTACACGTATCACACTCGGATACGTACTGCGCTACCTCCCGCTTCATCCGTGTCCACCAAAATTTCTTTTTCTAATCTTGGTACATTTTGTTGCTGCCTGGATGAATGGAGTATTTAGACAAGTGAGCTTCATCGGGGATCTTTCTCCTCAGCTCCATATCCCAGGGTACGACTATGCGGTCATTGAACCATAGCGTCCCCTCATCATCCTTCCGGAAACATTTGATCTCCCCGTTGTCTATCCGTCTCCGGAGATGTGCCATGCCTTTATCAGTCTTCTGAGCTGCAATGATGTCCTCCCTAATAGTAGGGATGAGGGCAAGGTTGTAAAGCGACCCATAAGGAACCAAGTATAAACTCGGCTCTTCCTCCTCCACCGGGGTAATGGTGAGGTTATGAACATGTGACTTCCGACTCAGTGCGTCGGCAACCACATTCGCCTTGCCGGGGTGGTAATGAATCTCGATTTCATATTCTTTAATCAGTTCTAACCACCTCTTCTGTCTCATGTTCAGCTCCTTCTGGGTGAAAATGTATTTCAAGCTCTTGTGGTCGGTGTAGAGATGCACCAGATTCCCCAGGAGATAGTGCCTCCACATTTTTAGCACCAATACCACGGCAGCAAGCTCAAGATCATGAGTGGGATAATGCTGCTCATGGTTCCGAAGTTGGTGTGAGCCATATGCGACCACACATCCTTCCTGCATCAACACGCAGCCGAGCCCAATACCGGACGCGTCACAATACACGTCAAATGGCTTGGTTGTATCCGGTTGAGCTAAGACCGGGGCTGTTGTGAGATGCTTCACCAATGCTTGGAACGCTCCTTCACACGCCGTGTTCCAAACATATTTCGTTCCCTTCTCCAGCAATTCTGTCATCGGCTTAGCGAGCTTGGAGAAACTTGGAATGAATCTCCGATAGTATCCCGCTAACCCGAGGAAGCTTCTGACTTCATGAACCGAAGTGAGAGCTTTCCATTTCAACACTTGCTCTATTTTGCTTGGGTCAACCGCAATGCCTTCTGCTGAGATGATATGTCCCAAGAATGGCACTTGGCTGATCCAAAACTCGCATTTGCTGAACTTGGCGTAGAGCTTGTGGTCTCACAATCGTTGAAGAACGATCCTCAAGTGTTCGGCATGTTCGGCTTCTGTCTTGGAGTAAACCAAGATATCATCGATGAACACTACCACGAACTTGTCCAGCTCCGGCATGAACACCGAGTTCATGAGATACATAAAATGGGCTGAAGCATTTGTGAGACCAAAAGACATGACGAGATATTCATATAATCCATATCTCATCGAGAAGGCCGTCTTCGGGGTATCCTCCGCCCGGATCTTTATCTGATGATATCCAGAGCGAAGGTCCATCTTGGAGAACACACTTGCACCCACAAGTTGATCAAACAATATGTCGATACGGAGCAGTGGGTACTTATTCTTGATGGTGACGGCGTTGAGCGGCCGGTAGTCCACACACAGCCTCAAGGTTTCATCCTTCTTCTTCACAAATAGCGCCGAGCATCCCCAAGGCAAGGAACTCGACCTAATGAAACCCTTGCTCAACAGATCATTGAGCTGTTCTTTCAGTTCAGCCAGCTCGTTTGGAGCCATCTTGTATGGTCTCCATGATATGGCGTAGTCCCAGGTGCAAGTTCAATCTTGAACTCGACATCCCGCTCAGGTGGCATGCCCGGAAGATCATCCGGGAACACGTCGGGGTACTCCCGGACTACGGGGATGTCCTCTAACTTTAGAGCTTCAGCATTATTAATTTCCGAAACTTCCCGGACTGGAGTGTCTAACACCATGGAATGCGGACGGTGGAATGGAGAGTTTAAATGAACCGTCCGTGTCCGAGTCTCCAGGACAGCGCCATGGTATTGTAGCCATGACATCCCTAAGATTGCATCAATCTTTTGCCCTGTAAGGATTATCAAGGTGGTAGGATATAGTTTCCCACCTAAGCACAGAGGTGCCTTTGGGATCATCATATTAGCTGAAATCTTCCCTCCCGGTGAGCAGATCATATATGTGCAGTCGGTTGGGAAGACTTGCATTTGATGCTTAGCCACATAGGATGCACTTATAAAACTGTGGGTTGCACCAGAATCGAACAATATGATGATGGCTTTATCGTTGAGAGTGAACGTACCCGCCAGCACGTTGTCTCCCTCCGGGGCGTCCTCATTGTCGAGGTTGCGGACGCCCCCAGTCCGCTGACCAACCTTCTTGACCGGAGTCGGCCTCGAGCACCGCCCTGGAACTGGGCTTGCCCGCTGCTCTGCTGCCCCTGGGGACAGTCCTTCGTGAAGTGGCCCGCCTGGCCACACTTGAAGCAAGTGAAACGGGGCGGTCCCCCGCTGATCGATGGACGGAAACCCGGGGCGCGTTGTGGCGGTGGAAACGCCCGGGGTGCCGTCTGCTGCTGCTGCTGCTGTCTCAGTGGTGGCATCGGCGGTCGGAACGGAGGTGCTTGGAAAGAACGTCCCCCGAACTGCTGAGGTCGCGCCGGTGGACGCCACTGCTGTCCGGATGGTGTCCGATACACCATGCGGTACTTCTGAAGAGCGCCACCCCCACTGCTGGGTGGAGCGCTGCACTTCCTCTGCTCAGCTGCCAACTCCCGCTGAGCATCCTCTTGCATAATCGTGGCATTGACAAGGTCGTTGAAGGTGCCGCGATTCCGTTGCACAAGATGTGTCCTCATTTCAGGGTGTAACCCCCGATAGAAGTGCTCCCGCTTTTTCTCCTCGGTGGAGATGTTGTCTGACGCATATTGCGCCAGGTGGTTGAAGGCACGGGAGTAATCATGGACACTCCTCCCGCCCTGCTTCAGTTCCAAAAATTCTTGGAACTTCCTATTCATTATTCCGGGAGGAATATGATAGGCGTGGAACGCCTCCCGGAACTCTTCCCACTCCATGGCATGGCCAGCCGAACGTGAGGCGACATAGTTCGCCCACCACGCACCAGCGGCACCGTGAAGCTGCTGCATTGCGAACAGAGTCTTTTGCCGCTCCGTGCATTGGAGCAGCCCGAACTTGGACTCGATGGTCCGCAGCCAGTTGTCGGCCTCTAGTGGTTCTTCAGCTTCTGTGAACACTGGAGGGTGCGTACTCATGAAGTCCGAGTACAACACCTCACGGGGCTCACGGGGTCACCTCTCTTGACGCCCACCCGCCTGGGACATATTCTGCATGATCGTGCGGAGCAGGTCGGTCTGCTCCTCACGACCACCCACCAGTGCCGCTATCACATCCACTAGAGTAAGCGGAGGCGGCGGTGGTGGTTGCTGCTGCGGGATGCTGTCGTAGGCAGGTGGCTGGGAGTCATCGCCTCCCTGCTGGCTAGAGCCACCAACCTCGTGCGTGGTCCTAGTGCGAACCATCTGCAACCATACGATAATAAATATCAGTCCCGCAACATATTTTATGCAGTCCAATAAAAATAGGCGTAAAAACATAATGACAATAAAACATGTGATACATCTCGTATGTAGATAATGTAATAACTTTGCACAAGCAACACCATTACCAGACCAAATACAAGCTAGTTTAATCCATCTTGATGAACCTCCTCTTTGGAAGCTCACCACAACTAGGTTTGGTCACTACGAGACGTTACTATCGCGTTGTCATCACGTATACCACCCTTTTACCTTCAATACGACACAAACATGGTCTCTAGTAAAAGAAACTTGAGTGAGACCTATACTCAAATCTTTCACTAGTTGAAGATAACCTCTCATGAGTATGTTCTACCCCGTTGGAAGTATTCAAACCCCCTCTAGGGTACCACAATCTCTCACATGAGTTCAACTGTCATTCCTCTGTCAGAATGACCAGTTTCTACATATCCGAGATTTTGATCTGGTTCTGTGCAGTTTCATGACTCAAGTTGAATACCAAAGTTAAAGTTAACTTCAGTATCTTTCCAACGAGTACTTATTTGCCCTCAGATCAGTCCTGGTTAAAAAGTTATGGTAATTCAAAGTCAACAGAATTTCTGGAAGAATTTTAACAGCACCTCCCTTGGGAAGTTGCTGTTTTCAACTCTGGTTTCCACTGAAATCTGTGCTGAAATTTCAGAAACTTTGAATTGCAAAGATGTAACACATCTTCTACCCTTTCTAAAGATGTATCGTATGACAATTTTAGATGTTTCTACTGGGAGTTATGTTTGAAAAACAGAACAGTCCCGAGAGTGTTTAACTCTGTCCTGATTCTGGACAGTTTATATTCCTCTGGGATTTAAGCCATCCTAAGTTGTGTGCCAGCTCTGGAAGTCTACAACAAAGTTTTAGAGTACTCACATACCTTTCCAGAACTATATACCACACCTCCCTGGGCTAAAATACCTGTGAGTTATGCCCTGTTGAAGATCAGCAAACTTGCTGCCCAAAACAGAGCACTCTGTTTTTCAGTCTTTTGGAACTACACTCATCACCCTCCAATTTTTCTACCCAACCAGGGTCCTAAATGTTGAACCTAGTGATTTTAATTTCTTGTTACCATTATTTTTCATGCATATGCCTATGATATCTCGGTACTACGTTCCTCACAAAAGAAAATTCTAACCGGATTATACCGGCATATACGTCTCAATTGTGGCACTAAACGGTCTCTCGCACACGTTAACTACACGGATACATACGTGGTTAGTACCTGCAGAAGACCACACAATAATGATGCACGCAATGGTTTTTCATTTCAGGCAGGACCATATTTGAAATTAAATACAAACGCCCGTATCATTGCCATACGGCCGTCCTTGAGTTAAGTCACGTCTCAAGGTACGTGATCGTGTTTCAACACCACACGACGGGGAACCCGAGTATGTCATGAATGGGTCGTCACGGTTGGGAATGTTATCAACCCAACAGATACCACCTACTGCCCGGCAGGGCACGCCGATGGCAAGTGTTGTGTATGTTCTCCTGGGCTATTTCCAGACGAACACACTCTCGCGTTACTGACCACGCGATGGGGTCTCCACTTACTTGCCTAATGCACGCTAGGGATCAGTGTTTCATATCAACTCAGGAACATGACGAGTCCAAGAGTTTCATATTGATGTCTCACACCAAGCTGTGAGACCTATCCCTGAACCACATTCCTCGTCAGGGGAGCTAACCGAAATTGAACCGCTTTCGATGGCGTTCCTTACCATTCTTACCAAAGCGTAGGTGCGTCGTTACATAATTAAAATTCAGAATTATAACACATAGGTTAGTCTTTGCCACTTTAAGTAACTATGCTAATATAGTCCTTACTTGGGCAACTACCGATTCCTCACCGTAAACCTAAGTTTTCCCGTAATACAGTCCTTAAGTATTGTGCTATCCCCAATGCAGCTCTGATACCAGGCTGTGGCGGACCGGGATCCGCTCATCCAGGATCACAGAGGGTGATGTCGCACGATGCGACACCCGACAGCACACGTTATAAGAACGCAATATATTACATGGGAAAACAACTGAACTGTACAAACAGGTACAAACTTCAGTTACAAACTATTATTCATATTACACAGCGGAAGTCTAAATTACACAACTCACGCCCGCCTATCTAGCAAAAGTCGGTTGCCCATCCCTAGGGCAATCCACACTAGCTGCACGTCTCAGCTCAGCGCGGCGTGTACGGCTCCCACTCAGTCGTGGTCCCCGACGGAGGGTAACCCTCGCCGGTGGACTCGTACTCCGAGTCCTTGGGTGGCTCCTCACCTGAAAAACACTTAAGCAGCAACCGTGAGCACGATGGATCAACAAGACTTAACTGACTCACCTAAGCATGAAACTCTACATGAGGTGTACAATGAACATAGGATAGTAACAGTGCGTCAAATGGACACGCCTACAAGTTCATCCTTAGTTCATCTTTTAGCCACAAGTTAACAGTTCAGGAATCTGAAATTTAGTAAGCAATATTTGATGGCACACATGTAGCAAAACGATTATATCATAACAGCAATATTGAATCATAACATTCCATAAATTATCTATGTTACGACGCAGTGAACAAGCGGTACTCGTCACCGCGAGGGACGGCGAATCGAATCGATATACACCTGCATGGATACCCAAAGAGCACGTCACGTACGCCCACCCGTGGAGCTGCACAGCACGCTCACTCGATGTCGTACGGGACAACCTTTCACCCAACAGCCCAAACGTCGAACCGGTCGCACCGAAACGGACAGGAGGTTCCCTACACGGAGCATCTCTCTATGCCCGTTAGCAGATTTCCACCTTGCTGCCCTCAACCTACACCTATAAATCGGTGTGCTATGCCTCGACGCCCGGAGGTTTAGGCTACATCGGTTTATCGGAGCCCATATATCCGATATGCCTTCGCTACGTTCAATACTTGTTCAGCAGGGCCGCACACGGATCGGTCCTCAATCGACACGGACAGGGCTGCGCACACAAAACTTCCTCTTGCTGCGCCCTAGCCCCTGACTAGTCTCATTTTTCATTTCTAAAGTGGTCTCACATCACTCGAACCAATCCCGTGTGCCCCAAGCCTAACTCGCGAGTAGATTCCAACTACTCGACTTGTACCAAAGTCCTATGAATCATTAAGCATAGCCTATCTAGTCGAGGCCTTAGACACTACCCTCACTCTTATGGGAAACATCTGGTTATGCAGTTGGGGTTTCATCCATCCTACACCTAATGCACATTCATACTTCACACTAGACATGTAAACAAAGTAAAACTTTATAAAAGGTTAATGCAAACCGGGGCTTGCCTTGTTGCTGCTGGTCAGTAGTTAGGTCTTCGTCTGGAAGAGGAATTCGAGCACTTCCAGAGCCTCCTCGCCTTCAGTGACTACACGTTAATGAAATACTACATGTCAATTTAAATGCAATGTGTAAAATTGAATACATAGTTACTAATAACTCCAGCTAGCCCCCCCCTTTGGTTCTAAAATTTCTATGGTGACTTGGTAGGGTCCTAAACAGAGTTTTGACCAAGTCTCATTTGAAACAAGGTTCATTTGAGCCTTGTACAAATAAAAGCTCATTTGGTCAATATTTGAGCCTTTAAGTAATTCCAGGGGTTTTCATGGCTCCAACCATTACTTTCTGGAAACTAGAATTTAAGATGGTTCTAATAGAACTGGTTTCATGTCATTTGAATAATTCTGCTGAAAGTTATGCCCTAATTAAGATTTGAGAAAATCTGAAAAATGTTTCTGTACATTTTTCTATTTTCTCAGGGCAGTTCACTTAATCACCCCATTAGGGGGACTCAATGAACTTGGATGAGTCTGAAAATTTTACTGTGACTCAAGGGTCTTCCAATGAACCTCTCAGCCAAATTTCAGTATTTTTCCTAAAGTAATTCTCCAGATAAAATTCCCAACAGTTTAAATTTTAGGGAATTAATTCTGGAAAATATTAGGTTTCATGAGCTGAAATTGGTAATGCTAGAAAGTACTCAAAATCTTTAGTTCAGCAAAATTTGGTTCACTGAATTTGGAGCTTCCTACACAAAGTTATGAATTTCTAAAGTTTGATCTGATCCCTGAATTATTTTCCTACAGAGAATACCTTCCCGCGCTAAACCAGAGGCTGACAGCGGGGCCCACCCATTTAATTTGAACTAACCGTGCGCTTGTGCGCGATTAGCACAGTGGCTGACAGGTGGGGCCGCGCCCTTCGTCTACCTCCCGACGCCGCCGCCCCGAGCCGTCGGAGCTCCGGCGAGGTCGGCGTTCCCGGCGATCTAGCTCGCCGGCGCCGACGAGACTTGCCGCCCCCATGTAATTTCGGGTGCTGAACACGCTGGACACCATGCCGCCGCCGGCTAACCGCCGTAGCTCGCCGGCGACGAGCTCTATGCCTCTGTGCTACCTCGGCAACGTGTTCCCGCCCTCCTGACCATCTCCTTCGCGCGCTAATCGCGTCGCCACGCTCAGGGGAACCTCGCGAAGCTCGTCATGATCTCCGTTGGGCCCTAAACGGCCGACAACCCAGACCTCACCGGCGATCCCCTCCTCCGCCACACTGTTCTATGGTGAACTTAGGGTTCCGGCGGTGGTTTCCTTCCGGGTTTTGATCGAGAAGGGTTGCAAGAACCTCTAGATGCTCTCTCACAGCTCCGTTCGACCTCCCACCCACCAATCTTCCCGAATTTCTCTAAACCTAATCGGGTCCCGAAATGAGCTCCCCGCCATAAACTGGAAAATTCTCCGCGCACAAAGGTCGAACCTTGGAACGGTTTGCGTGGTGGTCTCGAGGACAACTAGCGCTCCACTTTCCTATGGAGGTCGAGGCCGGAGGATGATCACAGCTTGGGTGGCAAACGATCGGAGCTCGGGCGATTAGGCTGCTGGTTGCGGGAGCTCGCGAAAACAGAAACTCGCCGGCGGTCTCGGGCCTTTTATAGGCCACTGAGGCCAGTGGAGAGCGCGACACCTGCTGTGCCACCTCCTACGCCGAAGCAGGAGCTGGCCGGCCGAGGTGGTCGGGCGCCGACGCTGGCCGCAGCTGGCGAGCGCGCTCGGTCGAGAGAGTCGGCTGAGGAGACTTCTGTGCTAAGTCTACTGACCAGTGGGCCTCCCCTCTAATTCCCTTTTTAATTTTTATCATTTTTGTTTATGCCAATTTATCCCCAGCTACTCACAATTGAAGGTGAGACTTAGCCTCCAAGTTTTGGTTTGAATTTGAGTTCTCAAATTTGAACTTTGTTTGGCTAAATGCGCTTCATGTTTAAACTGAAGTTCAAATTCAGTTTTTGAATTATTACAAATTTAGCTCCCAACAAGATGAACTCCAATGGGGATGGAAATTGGTGGGCTAACTCAGAAAAATGTGCTGAGTTTGAATATGAAGTTAACTTTTGAATGTAAGTGATAAAAGTTGCTGCAATTTGAATTTACATTCAAATTGGCCTCTTTTTCAAATGCCTCCAAAATTGCCTCAAAAAGTGTTGGGTTTGCATGAAACTTGGCTTGAACCTCCCCAAGACTTTTCAAGTCCTAGGGGTGAGCTCAACCTCTCATGTTCATGTGTAGAAATCCTACTTTGTGAAAGTTAGGGCTTTCCCCTCTAATCACTCTTTTGATGGAGGTTACTTGCTCTTCACCATTTTTCACAAGATATCTACAACAAAAACTGTGGTGTTGTGAGGTGATGAATTTTTTTTGCAAGTCCCTTTTCTTGGGCTTTTACAGCACCACCGCGGGAGCTGCGGGAGAGCGCGAGGTAGACGAAGGGGGGGTCGGGTCCACCGGTCAGCCTCTGATCTCGTGCCGGGATCCGTTTGCGGCCGGGATTCAGTGCGGCAGCGCGGGTAAAACCCCGTGGGCCGCGGTGTGGCCGCTTTCCCAGTGGGCCGGGTTAAGGAGTGGGCCCCACCCGCAGGAGTTTAAACATTTTGGGGGATTTTCCAGTTTAGTTCAACTTCAAATGCATAGAACTTTTGCTAGGAAGCTCCAAATTCAGTGAACCAAATTTTGCTGAACTCAGAATTCTGAGTACTTTCCATCAATACCAATTTCAGCTCATGAAACTTAATAGTTTTCCAGAATTAATTCCCTAAAGTTTAAACTGTTGGGAATTTTATCTGGAGAATTACTTCATGAAAAATTCCGAAATTTGACTGAGAGGTTCATTGGAAAATCCTTGAGTCACAATGAAATTTTCAGACTCGTCCAAGTTAATTTAGTCCCCCTAATGGGATGATTAAGTGAACTGCCCTGAGAAAATAGAAAAATGTACAGAAACATTTTTCAGATTTTCTCAAATCTTATTTAGGGCATAACTTTCAGTATAATTCTTCAAATGACATGAAACCAATTCCATTAGAACCATATTAAATTCTAGTTTCCATAAAGAAATGGTTGGAGCCATGAAAAACCCTGGAATTACTTAGAGGATCAAATATTGACCAAATGGGCTTTTATTTGTACAAGGTTCAAATGAACTTTGTTTCAAATGAAACTTGGTCAAGACTCTGGTTAGGACCCTACCAAGCCACCATAAAAATTTCAGAATCAAAGGGGAGGGCTAGCTAGAGTTATTAGTAATTATGTATTCAAGTTTACACATTGCATTTAAATTGACATGTAGTATTTTATTAACGTGTAGTCGCTAAAGGCGAGGAGACTCCGGAAGTGCTCGACTTCCTCCTTCCGGACGAAGACCTAACCCCTGACCAGCAACAACAAGGCAAGCCCCGGTTTGCATTAACCTCCTTTATAAAGTTTTTGCTTTGTTCACATGTCTAGTGTGAAGTATGAATGTGCATTAGGTGTAGGATGAATAGAACCCCACTTGCATAACCAGAATTTTTCCCTAAGAGTGAGGGTAGTGTCTAAGACCTCGAGTATACAGGCTATGCTTAATGATTCATAGGACTTCGGTACAAGTCGAGTAGTTGGAATCTACTCGCGAGTTAGGCTTGGGACACACGGGTTTGGTTCGAGTGATGTGAGATCACTGTAGTAATGAAAATGAGACTAGGCAGGGGCTACGGCGCAGCAAGAGGAAGTCTTGTGTGCGCAGCCCTGTCCGTGTCGATTGAGGACCGATCCGCGTGCGGCCCTGCTGAACAAGTATTGAACGTACCGAAGGCATATCGGATATATGGGGCCCCGATAAACCGATGTAACCTAAACCTCCGGGCGTCGAGGCATAACGCACCGATTTATAGGTGTAGGCTGAGGGCAGCAAGGTGGAAATTTGCTAACAGGCATAGAGAGATGCTCCGTGTAGGGAACCTCCTGCTCATTTCGGTGCGACCGGTTCGACGTTTGGGCTGTTGGGTGAAAGGTTGTCCCGTACGACATCAAGTGAGCGTGTTGTGCAGCTCCACGGGTTGGTGTACGTGACGTGCTCTTTGGGTTTCCCTGCAGGTGTATATCGAGTCAATTCGCCGTCCCTCACGGTGATGAGTACCGCTTGTTCACTGCGTGTAACGTAGATAATTTATGGAATGTTATGATTCAATATTGTTGTTATGATATAATTGTATTGCTACATGTGTGCCACCAAATATTGCTTACTAAATTTCAGATTCCCGAACTGTTAACTTGTGGATAAAAGATGAACTAAGGATGAACTTGTAGGCGTGTCCATTTGATGCACTGTTACTATCCTATGTTCATTGTACACCTCATGTAGAGTTTCATGCCTAGGTGAGTCGGTTCAGTCTTATTGAGCCATCGTGCTCACGGTTGCTGCTTAAGTGTTTTCAGGTGAGGAGCCACCCACGGACTCGGGTTACGAGTCCACCGGCGAGGGTTACCCTCCGTCGGGGACCACGGCTGAGTGGGAGACGTACACGCCGCGCTGAGCTGAGACGTGCAGCTAGTGTGGGTTTCCCTAGGGCTGGGCAACCGAGTTTTGCTAGATAGGCGGGCGTGAGTTGTATGATTTAGACTTCCGTTGTGTAATATAAACAATAGTTTGTAACTGAAGTTTGTACTTGTTTATACAGTTCAGTTGGTTTTCCATGTAATATAATGTGTCCTTATGATGTGTGCTGTCAGGTGTCGCATCGTGCGGCACCACCCTCTGCGATCCTGGATGAGCGGATTCCGGTCCGCCACACTGGAGACGACGGCGAGCTGGACGAAAAGGCTCGCCATGAGAGGTGATGTTCACCATGGTCGCGAGGAGAGCGCGTAAAGCCCCCCTACCTGGTGTGCCAAATGTCGGAGTGTGAGCTGCAACACTGCTCACGGCCTGCTCGGAAGCAGCCCGCGAGGTTTTTTTTCCGGAGGGGCTTGGCACCCTTCGCGACCTGGGCTAGAGGGAGTGGATAAACATAGGGATTTACGTGGTTCGGGCCGCCAGAGCGTAATACCCTACGTCCATGGGTGTGCTTGTTCTATTGCTTGAGCATGGGTGCTTGTGTGTTGTGTGGTCTCGAGAGCGAAGATTCGGAACCCTGTGCCGGGTGGCCACCCCGGTTCTTTTATAGTTAAAGGTCGGGGCGGTTATAATGAAGCTTGGGGCCCGACAGGTGGGCCCAGAGCTATGTGAATCCTATACAAGATCTAGGGCTTCATCCTCTGAGTAGAGTGGTTGCACGGGAGAGTTAAGTCCCTCCGTCCGGCGCGTTGAGCGCCTCTGACCGCATATCAGGTGATGATGAAGACGTCGTCTTGTCGCCGCGTCCTCTTGCCCTACATGGGCGGCTTTGTGCCATTGGGCGGCACTATGCCGTTGTCACGCCTTCGCCCTGTCCTATCACCGTAATGGTGAACGGGGCAGAGGGCAGAGGCGTGTGTGGCATGCCATGCTTCTAGGAAGGCGCGAGCCTTGAATGTGAAGCCTGACATCGCACTTTCTTCTTGACTTCATCGACCCATGGCCCACGACTTGTCGTGGGGCACGTGACGGCTCTGGATCTCTTGCGACGGGCTTGGTGCATGGTGACACATGGCAGCTCTGGACCCTACCTTAGCAGGGAGGCGACTCGAAGCCATGGGGCACGTGGCAGCTTCGGACCTCACCTCAGCGGGGAGGTTCGGACCGGAGCCCGGGGCACGTGTCGACCCCAGAGCTCAAGCGCACGCGGTAGCCCGGGGGCTGACCATGGGCCCAAGGCACGTGGCTTATGCTGGGGCCCGCCTGAGCAGGGAAGCGAGGCCTAGGCCGTCTTTTACCCATTACGCGAGGGTACCCGGTGTGCAAAGTACCAACAAAATCTAAAACTAATACAAGCAAATTACAACTAAATCAAACAAAATTCATAAACTAAACAATTTACAAATAAACTAATTATATCTAAAACTAATAAAACAATTTACATAAATTAAACAATAATAATTAATAACTAAATTAACTAAACTAAATCCAATTATCAACAAAATTAAAAAACTAACTTCTCGACGGCTGCGACGTGCTCGATGGCGCGGGAGCTCAGGGCCGGGGGCGGGGCAGCGGGACACCGGGTCGGGGAGGAGCGCCGGGGGCCGCCGGTGTTGGGGGAGGGCGCCGGAACCGCCAGGGTTGGGGGCGGCGGTTGCTGAGGGCGGGGAGGCGCCGGGGCGGCGGCGGGGGCCGGGGCGGCGCTGCTGGTGGCCGGGGCCGGGGCGGCGCGGATGGAGGCTGAGGCTGGTGCAGCGGCGGGTGTGGGGGCGGCAGGGGCCGGCTCGGGGCGGCGGTGCTCCGGGCGGCAGCGGCGGTCTCGGGGTCGGAGAGGGTGTGAATGCCCGCGCCGACCCCGGGCCCGCGGGTATATACCGCCTATTTACGACGACCAGACTAGGGTCGTCGTAAATAAGGTGGTATTTACGACAGCTTGCCCTTGGCCATTGTAAATAATCTTTTATTTACGACAGGCAAACCTGGTCGTCGTAAATATTTACGACAGTTGTAGTGTTAGCCGTCGTAAATTATTATGGCCGTCGTAAATTTGCTAGATTACTGTAGTGGAGGCTGAAAACAGCAAGCAAAAGTGATACTCCAAAACAACATAAACCAACCTGTCTGATGCGAGGGACAATGAAATACACCACCAAATCTAGGACAGGAGCTGTAGAGCCAGACCTAACAGTGGTACCCAAAACAATCCACAACCCAACAGTCACTGCTCCCTAACACCGAGATCAAAAGACCTAACATTCTAGATGACTAAACACCACGGCATGTATGATCTGGCTAAGCCTCAGCTTGGGCCATCTGTTCCACGGCCGCCATGGCCTTGCAGGCATCCATGACCGCCTCGTTGGTTAGACCAGTGGCTGCCCGAATGGCTTGGATGGCTTGTTTGGAGAGGGGATCTTTATACAGTGCCAAATATTTCTGCAATGCTGCATCACTGACCGGACCATCCTGTCCAGCCAGGTCTACCTGCTTGATTAGGTGAAAGGTCGCCATTTGAGAGGTTGGGACAATGGATGTTTTTGCTGCCTGTATCAGGCTTCTTCGTGTCGGGTCCTGGGATGCTGATGGCTTCTTCTTCCCTGGCTTTGGGACGGGGTCATCCATAAGAGCAGCTGGGGGCGGAGGGAAGCAGTGCGCTATGAATTTGGCAGCTTGGTCTCCCTGAGGCCCCGGACTGGGGCCGGCCGGTGGATGCTTGACCTGATGGCAAGAGGGGAGCCAGACATTCTGCTGGGCCCGTCCAGTCCTGCTCACCGGCTATGCCGGTCGCTGCTACCAGCTCAGAGGAGCAGGGACCAAAACAGTGGAGGAATTCCTGGACCATTGGGTCTTGGACAGAACCGGGTGATAAGACAGCTCTCAAGGTAGGAGGTGCGACACTGGATCTTCAATAGCAGCTGATGGTTTCATGGATGAAGCCACCATGGCGGCGCGCGAGCTTGGCACTTGTACATGCTGATTGTCGTTGAAGGTGTTGGAGCCCCTGTGTCCTTGTTGCGCGGGCACCCTGGACCTCCCTCGGCTTGCGGCGGGGCGAGGTGGGGCGCCAGTTGCCGCACCACGACCGGGGTCGAGGCGGCGCCAGACGTTCCGCGAAGGCCTGACGCCATCCTCGTGTTCGTCGCGGCGGACTCCGGCATGCCACGACATCTTCCCCGGGAATGCTGGCCCGAGCGCTCGACTTGTCTAGGAGAGTCTATAGCGCCCGTGACCCACTGGAAGCGCTTGCGGCGTGGAAATGAACCATCGGACGACGAGGAGACGGAGGACCTTCCTCCATCATCATCTCGGCCGAACCGACCAGATCCCCCGGGAAGAACGTGACTGTTTTAGTGAGGGGGGAGGTCCGGGTTCTACATCAAGCCAACAAAACCACAGAAGGCGGTATTTTCCTGGTGGAAGTTGGCATTATCGAAGTGGTCGAAGAGACAAATATCACCAAGAATTTGTCGAATGCCATCCGCCGTCCACGCCTGCAGTGGAAGATGTTCAATGACAATTTTGACTCGGTAGAACCAGCCTGAGAATCTTGCATTGGATGTGAAATCCCATGGCCGGAACTGGAATCGAACACCTTCAGCAGTGATCCCCCCGCGTGGAGTACATCATCACGCGGCTCTGGCAGGTCGAATCTCACCAGGAACTCCCCCGGACGGTGGTGCGAGACTCTAATAGACCAGTGGGGAATTTGTAGCTGAGTGTGCACCGCCTCGGCAACCTCCGAAACCGAAGCCCGGCTGCGACAGTTGATTGCTGCTGTCACATCAGGTTTTTTTGACAAAGCAAATAATTCTCACATGTATGCTAGGATCACTTACTCATACATGTGACGACAAATAGTGGAAATATCGGAAATTACATGCCAACTTTAATGAATACATAAAGTGTTACATAACTGTCTCACAAGACTATTAAATATTCAGGGTTCATCAAGACAACGCAACGTATGAATTCTTGTGGAGCTCCATCACAGGCATTGCCCGAGGAATTCCGCAAGCCTAGTATATCTCTTCCGAGTCAAAGTCTTCCTCGTTAAACTTCATGCCTTCACTGTTGGAACAGCAGCGATCACTCAAACGCTCACTTGAGAAATGAACTCAAAGAACAGAGGGAGACGGGAGGAGGATGAATCACAGTTGGCATGCAGGCTCAGGCAAATGGTGCACATACACCCACAGCGTCCAAACGCTGTGTCCTTTACTCTTGCCGCTTTTTTAAGAAGAGGAGTACACAGACATATATAGCCAGCGCACATACGCATGGAGCAACAACTCCTTGACTTGGTTGCCCCACATCTCGCTAACGTGTAACAAATACTCTGGCCACTTCTCCCGTACATGCAGCGTACATGCAACACTATGACCGAGCTATCCGTATGCTCCACGTCCACTTCTCATCTGCATGGAACCACCACGATCGGAGTTATTGTTGGTGCATGCAGCTGCTTCCAACAGCCACCAGGATCCATGCATGCACGTTGTGCCTAACGATCCGTTCAGGCACTAACCCACGACTTTGACGCACACACGTCGCATGCACATACACACGAGACCAAGATGCACGTAGCCAGACCACGCACGAACATGATCCATCCTGAGCGCCGGGTTTATTTCCTAACAATCTCCCCCTAAACCCGAGCGCCACCATACGTGCCGACTCACAGCAGCGTCGGTTCCTCGTCGGCGTTGGCGAACAGCGCCTCCTCCTCCTCCTTCTTTGGCTTGCGACAGTCCTGGGCGAAGTGACCGCGAGCGCCACAGTTGTAGCACTTCCCGATCGATGACCGCTTCGATTTCTGCCGAGCCTTCCACTCCGCCTCCGTGAGCAGAAGTTGTCCATCGCTGGCAGACGTCCCACCACCATGAGTGCGCCGACGGCAACGCTCATCGAACGCCTTCAGCCTGCCAAGTGCCTCCTCGAACGGAATCTTGTCGACGTCGCAGAACTGATCGATCCCCGCAACTGCAGGATAGAGTCGATCTGGGACGGTGTCGAGGAGCTTCTTGACCATGGCAGCATCGTCGAGTGTCGAGCCCAGCCCGGCGTACCTCGCCGCCATGCCACTGATCTTGCCGGCGAACTCGTCGAGCGTATCGCCGTCGCCCATCGACAAACGATCAAATTCGCCCTTCAGCGTGGACAGCCGAGCCGTCTTCACTCGATCTGCACCGATGAACCTTGATTTGAGGCTGTCCCAAACCTCTTTCGCCGTCGGCTTCGTCGACACCTGCATGAGAATGTCCTCCGGCAGCGCTTGGAGGAGCTGCGCCCGCGCTATCTTGTTCTTCCGCTCGTCGACCGCCACGCAGTCCGCAGGAGCCACCGCCTCCCACAGACCTTGAGCATCGAGGATCGCCTCCACCTTGATCGCCCACGCGGTGTAGCTCGTCGGCGACAACACTGGGTACATGAGCGAAATGCTGCTGCTTCCTCCGGCACCGTGCGGAACCATCGCCATGGTTACAGGCAGGATCTCGAGGCTCTGATGCCACTTGTTGGAACAGCAGCGATCACTCAAACGCTCACTTGAGAAATGAACTCAAAGAACAGAGGGAGACGGGAGGAGGATGAATCACAGTTGGCATGCAGGCTCAGGCAAATGGTGCACATACACCCACAGCGTCCAAACGCTGTGTCCTTTACTCTTGCCGCTTTTTTAAGAAGAGGAGTACACAGACATATATAGCCAGCGCACATACGCATTGAGCAACAACTCCTTGACTTGGTTGCCTCACATCTCGCTAACGTGTAACAAATACTCCGGCCACTTCTCCCGTACATGCAGCGTACATGCAACACTATGACCGAGCTATCCGTATGCTCCACGTCCACTTCTCATCTGCATGGAACCACCACGATCGGAGTTATTGTTGGTGCATGCAGCTGCTTCCAACAGCCACCAGGATCCATGCATGCACGTTGTGCCTAACGATCCGTTCAGGCACTAACCCACGACTTTGACGCACACACGTCGCATGCACATACACACGAGACCAAGATGCACGTAGCCAGACCACGCACGAACATGATCCATCCTGAGCGCCGGGTTTATTTCCTAACATTCACCATGGCCTGAGGAGCAAACAAATCTAACAAAAAGCAAGCTTGAGTACATAAGGTACTCAACAAGTGTGAGAAAGAAATGATATGCAGGCTAAGACATGAAAAGGCTTACATCATGGTTATAGCACTACGCATTAATTCCTATCACCTTAGCTTATTAAGCACCTATATTACTACATAAGTGAGATAATCCCATTTCCATAACCTCATCGTCAATGTTAAGCTTCCCGCTTAACATTTCCAACCGCTCACATTGCATTCCACTAATCATGAAGAAGTCCAAGCCGCTCTTGACTGTGAGCATGGTTGTCATGATAGTTTTCCAACTCTGCAGAGTGTGTACCTCTTTACCAACAAGTAGTGATTTTATCCCCCGTTTCTGGGTGGACTAAATGAACCTCTATTTTGCCTGTGGTCGCGTACTACATGCACACTTCCCAGGTATGTAGCTAGGAGATCACTACAAGGCATTTACAATGGGATTCTCGACTAGCATGAGCCCACTGAAGTTTCACACCTAACAGCATCCAGGAGGCTCCAACCTCCACTGCAGTGGCCCCCTCTTGAGCCTTGCGGTTCCCAAGATAGTCCAGCTAACTCCTATTCTCCGCACCTTCCAAACACCCACACTAAGTCGGAAATTCATCTAATTAATTAGCCAAGCTGCCCCATCTCAGTATGTGGTGGCTCGGTAAAGCTAGGTTAAATTCTTCATGAACCGGTCCTTAGAAACCAGGCAAGCACTAAACACTAACCTAATTTCTCGTGCACACAGCACCAACCAAAGGCATTCAGCTTGTCTAGATTCCTATCTCTACCATAATTCATCATATATCATCAAGCTTCATTGAATACAAAGTGTAATTCATACCCTCAGTTTCCCACCATCTAAGCATGGCTAAGCATCATAATAATCACAAACATACTAAGTAATTCCCACCCTGTCTACAAGGGGTAAGTCTTGGAAAAGCTAGGGGAGATATCCTATCATTGGTTCCATAATTCATAACCCAATTCAAATAACTCTAACTAAACATCCTAAATTAGGTACAAAGTGGTCAAGGACACTTGCCTTTTTCTTGGGGTTGCTCAGGAAGTTGAAAGTCTTGCTCTTGGAAGTTTAGAACTAGCTCTAGGGCTGGTTCTACTCTTGCAAACATACATATAACAAAAATAAACAACATTCAATAAGAACTCATCGACACAAACAATTCATGCAAGTCAACATGCATAAAACATAGCTTCATATTATGTTTTGGCCTAAATTCACTAGAATTCACCATATCTGTGTTCATTTTGGGTTTCTTACGATGAGTTCCTCACTTTTAACATCGTATAATACCTATACCAAACTTTGATGTGTATATGTGCATATATATTATATTTTGACTTTATTTTAAGCCTAATTTTGCACTACATGTTTTGTACATATGCATGCATACATATTTTGAAAGTATATATTGCTTCTAAATTTATTTTCATACTTGAAACCAACACCTCAACTGAAATGTCAGCATAAATCAGATTTCTATAATATTCAATAAGATTTCAGCTACAAACTTTTCACCAAAAAGCATTTTTTTCAGCCTAACAAAATTCTTACAGTTTCTATTCCCATTTTTTACCTTAGATTCTGCACCTAAACCTTTTTCAATTCTTCCTAGGGTGTAATTTATTTTATTATGACTGCAGATCAGTTTTTGTACACAAAATTTGTATTTTCCAGTATTAACCAGTCATTATTTGACAAATACAGAATATATATATTGTTGTTAAAGTGCAAAACAGAATATTTAAACCCTCCTAATTAAAACAGATCATTTCATAATCATTTTTGGGAATATTAGCTACTGCAGGGATTTTTATGAAGATTTTAGAGTGCAAAATATTTTATTTTACCTTCATAAAAGATTTAAGGCATAAATATACAATTCTGCAGGGTCATAATATAAATTTCTAAATTTCCTAGGGTTCAAAATCACTAATACAATGTAAATACACAATTTACTAGTATTCCAGAGGCTAAAACAACTATTTACAAGTGTTTGCACATTTTCTGGAAAGTCCAAGGGGTAGAACAGAAGATTCCGGGGCTCGATCTAAATTTCCTAATGCGCCAGGGGGCAGCCTGCAAAAATCCCGGTGGGGATCGACGCTTTGAATCTGGGCCGTCGGATTTAAACAGTGCGGCCCAGATTAGAATCACGAAGGGGTACTCCCCAATCTAATTTCGACTGTCGGATTCTAATTGGACAACGATCCGAAGGCCACATCGCCTCCCAGCCTGCCAGCGGCAGCGTCCAACGGCGCATGGCGGCGGGAGACGGCGAGCTTGCCGGCTCTTCGTGAAAACTCACCTACATGCCCTAACCTCGAGTTCTCTTTGCATAATACCAAGGAGTGGAGTATGGGGAACTCACCTAGGGCATTTTGATGGATCCGAAAGGTCCGGAGGGTGCTCGGCGACGACGATGCGCAGCGGTCGTCAGCGAACTTCGTCGGGATGGCGTTCGGGTCCGGCTTCCTTCAAGACTTCCGGTCGTCGAGCTTCTCTGTGGTCGGGTGAAGGCGCACCGAGGGTTAGGAGTGATCAAAGATCGAGTTTCCGAGGAGTTTGACGGTGATCGGCGGCTAGCTCTTACCGGCGAGCGACGGGATCAAGTTTTCCGGTGGAGATTTGTCCCGGAGGTGTGTCTATGGCTTGTGCACAATGCTGCGAAGAAGCGAGTCCGGTTAGACAGAGGCAATTGGCGATGGTCGAGGAGAATTTCAAAGCTTGGCGGCGGTACTCACCTAGATCGGCGATGATCGCGTGCGAGGAGGAGAAGTTGGGGCCTGGGAAATGTTTAAATCAAGGAGGGTCGGGGAGGTTGGGGGCGTGTGAAACTAACGCGAGGAGTCCAGGATCGTGTGGTGTGTGGTGGAATTCGAAGGCGACGGGCGAGCGATCGGCGTGGGGGATCAGCGGGCGGTTATTGAAGAAGGAGCTGACAAGCGGTCCCGGCTCGTCAGTGGGAGGGGGAGGGGGGAAGGGTGTTGGGTTGGCTGCTGGGCTGCCCGGAATTTTGGCCCAATTGCCTCTTCCTTTTCTTTTTCCTTTCTGTTTTCAACTTTCAAATTTGAATTCCCTTTTGAATTTTCATTATTTTGTACATACGCCACGTCCAAACTTCTGGCCTTTAAATTTTTGAAATTTTTGGGTGTTACAACTCTACCCCCTTTAAAATGAATCTTGCCCTCGAGATTCAGTAACTCCTAGGAGAATAGGTTTTGAAACTGTGACTTGAGTTTTTCTCTCTTTCCCATTTGGCGTCTTCTACTGAGGTGATGTTTTCACTGCACTTTGCACATATGAACTCTCTTGTTCCGTGTGATGCATTCCATCATCTCAAGAATTTTAACCAGGTACTCGGTATACCAAAGGTCTTCTTGGAAGTCCAACTCATTCATTGGCAATCTATCCTCTAGTGTTCAAACATTTGTTGAGTTGTGATACATGGAATACATCATGTACATCTGATAAGCGAGAAGGTAACTTCAACCAATATGCAACTTCTCCTTTTCGCTCTAGAATCTGGAAAGGTCCGATATACCAAGGTGCTATTCCTTTCACTTTAAATCGACGGATTCCTCTGATAGGTGACACCTTGAGGTATACGTAGTCCACTACTTCAAAGGTTAGCTCCCTTCGTCTTGTATCCGCATAGCTCTTTTATCGAGTTTGAGCTATCTTCAAGTTGTTGCTGATTTCATTTACTTTTCTCTTGGCATCTCGTATCACTTCTAGCCCAAACACTTGACTCTCTCCTGTTTGATCCCAAAACAAAGGAGTTCTGCATTTTCACCCATATAACGCCTCAAAGGAGACATCTTCATGTTAACCTGGTAACTGTTATTATAGGAGAAGTCAGCATACGGTAAGTTCTTGTCCCAGCTTCTGCTATTCTTGAATGCACAAGCTCTTAGCATGTCCTCAAGGATCTGATTGGTTCTTTTTGTCTGCCTGTCGTTCTGCCGGTGATATGCAGAACTGAAATTGAGACGGGTCCCCATGGATTCATGCAATTTCTGCCAGAATCTTGAGGTAAATTGTGTGCCTCGATCTGATACTATCTTCTTAGGCACTCCGTGTAAACACACGATTCTAGACATATACAATTCAGCTAATTTGGAGCCATTGTAATATTCTTTTAACGGGATAAAGTGAGCTACCTTGGTTAGTAGATCGACTATTACCCATATGGAATCATATCACGATTGGGTTCTCAGCAGCCCTACTATGAAATCCATGCTTATCTCTTCCCATTTCTATTCCGGTACCTTGAGTGGTTGCAATAATCCTGCAGGTCTTTGGTGCTCTGCCTCCACCAATTGACACGTGTCACACAAAGCAACATGTTCTACGACATCTCGCTCCATGCCCTACCACCAGTACCTACTTTTGAGATCCTGATACATCTTAGTACTCGCGGGGTGAATGGAGTAGTCGGAATCATGAGCTTCTCTCAGGATCAATTCACAGATTTCCTTCACATCAGACACACATATCCTCTTCCCATGCCATATCGTGTCTTGTTCATCCACTCGAAATCCAGAAGCTCTATTCTCCCCAATGAGTCTTTTAGTTTCCTGCATTTTCTCATCATTTTTTTGATCATTGCATATATCTTGCTCTAATGCGGAATCCACTTACATTGCAATGGCCTCACTGTTATTAACAAGACATAAATTGAGTCTCGCAAATTCTTTCATAGTTGCGATGGTATATCACTCATTTTCTACATGTTGACATATACCTTCCTGCTTAGGGCATCCGCAACAATGTTGGCTTTTCCCGGATGGTAATTTTTCCACATCAAAATCATTGATCAGTTCTAACCATCATCTTTGTCTGAGGTTGAGATCTGGTTGCGTGAAAATATACTTCAAGCTCTTGTGATCCGTATAGATCTCGGTCCTCTTATCCATAAGGTAATGCCTCCATAGCTTCAACGCATGAACCACCGCTGCTAACTCTAGGTCATGTGTAGGATAGTTATTTTCATGTTTTCGGATTTGCCTAGAGGCATATGAAATGACATGTCCGTCTTGTCAATACAGGGATACAACGGACTTACGATGGCCAAGGTCGTCGTAATTAAGTCATAAATCGTCGTAAGTAAGCTACTTACGACGGTATTTCCTTACTTACGACGGTATAGAGTCGAGGTAATTATTTTGTCGTAAATAAGCTAACTTACGACGGCTACCGTCGTAAATAAAGTAACTTACGACGGTGTCGCGCATCCGTCGTAAGTAACGGCCCAGGCCACGTGGTGGCCCAAGGCACGTTACTTACGACGGTTTTACTGACCGTCGTAAGTAGCAGAAGCTAACTTACGACGGCTTCTGGGCAGTAGTAGCCTTCGTAAGTTATGTTTGTAATTTTTTTAAAAAAATAGAAACGCACTAACCTAGCTCGATGGCCAGCTCACAGAATAAACAGTTATAAAACAGGAGTAAACAGTCATAAAACAGTTCATACAACAGTTCATATGCATCACACACAACAGAAACTACAAACGGGCTACACACTACCCCCTCGACTACCTCCGGAGCCGAAGAAATCATCTCCACGCGTCTCTCTTGGAACCGGTAGCTGTGGTGATGGAGTAGAGGCCTCCGTCGCCGAACCCTACAAAACACATGAGTAGTTACGACGGTTTGGATTCAGATATCAATGTCTTTCTCTTTTTTCTCACTCTCTTCCTCTCTCTGTACTTTTCATCATCTCTCTCACTCTATTCCTCTATCTCTGTACTATTCATCCCCTCTTTATGTCAGTCTCACTCACACCCTCTCTCGCACTCTCTCTCTCCCCCTATTGCAACACTCCATCTCTCCATCTCACTCTCACTCTCTCTCTATCTCGCACTCCCTCTCTCCCTTCTGTACCACTCTACATCTCCCTCTCTCCTTATGTTAGATGAAAAATACAATATTAAAGAGTTTATTACCTGTACCGGAGGCACCTGGGCAGCGGGCTCCTGTGACGGGGTCACCTGTGGCGGCTGCCACGAAGGAATCGCGATTTGTTGGCCGTTCTATCGAGCTAAGGCCTATAATTGGAAAATATTAGAACATATGTATTACTGAAATGTTATGAAAGTAAACTACAGTAATTGAAATTACTTACCTCCATCGTTGTCTGCATCTGGTCCATGTAGTTAGCTTGGTACTCCTAGATGGCCCTCGTCCTAACGAGCTCCTCCTGGGTCCGCGTCAGCCTCTCCTGCATGGCATGGAACTCCATGTCCCTCTGCTAGAGACGACCACTCGACGGCCCAACCGACGAAGTCTGCATCGATGAAGTGCCTCTCGTAGGTCGCGCCGACCTCGAGTCGACAACTCCATCGAAAATGGCAAACCTACAAAAGAAAGAAAAATAATAAGTAAAAGAAGGAAGAGTGAAAAACCTAAATCTAACAAACCAACTCACTGGCCATGGGCCTTCCCGCCGCCGCTTGCATACACAGCTTGAGGGTCGATTGGCGCGTTTTCCCAATCGTACCCTTCACCGTGTATTTTGACGACTTCCTGCCCGTACTTTTCCTAAAAACATAGAAATGGTGTTAGTGTGTCAATAATAATATTAGTTATAATTAAATTGAATAATTTTGAAAACTTACCAATCGATCGGTCGTGACCTGACTGCACTGCCATTGCTGCAACGGGTCACTTCCCCTGTGACCTCTCTTCCAAACCTGGGTCGCGCTAGGCTCCTGGTCGGTCTCTCGCTCCTGTAGATGCGTGTTAGTAGGATAAATATGTTATGAACACATAAACGAACTTATAATACACTTACCATGCGTTTAGCCAAACGCAAATGACCATCGGCGCCATAGGTGTGCTTCCCGTCGGACCCTCTGCATCCTCGAGCCCTCATGGACTTAGCTTTGAAGTCATCGCTAGCCCAATACCGACAGAGAGCTCGGTATGCGTCGGGTTGACCCTCTAACCAGGAAATACTATGCTCCACATATTTAGTATATCATTCAACTGTAAACATAAGTAACTATTGAGTTTTTTTAACAATTAGAACTTACCTCTACATATTGATCCTCTGTTAAGTATGTGTCGGAGTCCCTTCTAAAGTGACCCCATTCCTGCTGTTGCTGATGCCGTTTCTGGTAGTCGTTAACGGCCTGGATGCGGGCGTACAACAACGTCTGCGTCACGATCTTCCGAGCATTTGTGTGGAACACGAGTGTCGCGTGCTCCATCATGCTCTCGCTCGTTTCCTCTAACTGGTACCTCAGCTTTAAGAAAACAAACATTTAATCAATATGCATTAACAATTTAAATGAGTTGAAGAATGTAAGCATTTAAACTTACCATAAAATTGTTCCACACGGCTCTCTGAAGAGTGTCGTGCACCTCGTGCGAGACACGAGCGTAGTCGTCCCACGACAAAGCAGGGACACCATCGATGACACCGGGATAGTGCAAACGCACTAAAGCCCCGATGACACCGTTAACCTGCATGTGGTGTCTCTGGCCCGTGAACGAACAGTCGTACCAATATCTGCAAAAATTTGTTATCTCAGTAAGTATCGGTAGACATCATGAAAATATGTACCAAATATATGATTTTTACCGGTCTCCAACTGGACGAATAGTGACCCGCTCACGAGGAACAGGAGGAGGAGCCGCAAAGTGGGTCCTCCTCGTCCGTCGCCTCTGCGCGGGCACCACGTCCGGTGAACCGGAAGGCTGGTCACCACTAGAGCCCGAAGGCTCCACGCTCGCCGGCTCCGGAGGTAGGGTAGCCGGCTCTGAGGGTCTATAGAAGTGACTAAGCTCGGCTAGCACCTTCCACACCGCATCATCAAAATAGCCCCGAAACATAACAGGTAGAAGTCTTTCCATAATTGTGTGATAATCATGACTCTTCATCCCTGTCAGCTTTCCCGTTTTGATATCCACGGCTCGTTTCAGACTAGTTGCGTAACCATCTGGGAATTTCAAATTTTTCAACCATTTGAGTACTTCTTTCTTTTCTTTAGGTCGAAGACAGAAAGAAGCACGTGGTTTAGCACCACTTTCAGAGAGCTCAAGAGTTGGATGGTTACAAAGCTCTGCCAGGTCCTTTCGAGCCTTTATATTGTCTTTCGTTTTGCCCATCATGTCCATGCATGTGCTTATAATACATTCGCCCATATTACGCTCTTGATGTATTACATCAACGTTATGCATTAGTATCAACGACCTCACATATGGTAGCTCCCATAGTCCACATATATGAGTCCAATTGTGATCCTCTCCGTAACCGAGAAAATATCCAGGACGTCCTTTATCTGGCACCAGTTTGTCCAGCATATCAGATATTTCAGATCCGTTTACACGTTTTGGTGGTCCTTTGGTGACAACGTTGTTTTTTTAAAGACATTCCTCTGTTGCCTAAACATGCGATTCGGAGGCAGCCAACGTCTGTGACAATCGAAGTAGCATATCTTTCCTCCATGAGTAAGTCGAAAACAGTCCGTGTCAAAAGCACATATCGGACACGTCAAACGACCGTGAGTACTCCATCCAGAAAACATACCGTATGCCGGGAAATCATGGACGGACCACAAATAAGCAGCTCGAAGGTTGAATTTCTGCTTTTTGTAACAGTCGTACGCTTCGACTCCTGTCCACAACATTTTCAATTCTTCTATCAGCGGTTTCAACATCACGTTGAGACGTGGCCCAGGATGATCGGGCCTAGGTATAATGAGGCTAAGGAACATGAACTCGTACTTCATGCAAAGAGCTGGTGGTAGGTTGTACGGAATGACAAAGACAGGCCAACAGGAGTATGGTGTGGCGTTTGTACTGAACAGCGAGAATCCATCTGTCGCCAACCCGATGCGAACATTTCTCGCATCACGACTGAACTCTGGATCGAACCGGTCAAGCATCTTCCATGCCTCACCGTCGGCCGGGTGTATCATGACTGCATTGTTCTCACGTACACCTTCCTTGTGCCATCTCATGTGTCTGGCCGTTCTTTTTGATAGAAACAACCGCTTCAACCGAGGTGTCACGGGTAAGTAACGAAGTTGCTTACGTGCGACTTCTGTCATCACATTATCACCATCGTTATTAACAACTTCGACAAAGCTTGATTAACCACATTTTAAGCATTTCTTCTCTTTTGCATGCTCTTTCCAGAAAAGCATGCAATTGTCTGGACACATATCAATCTTCCCATATTTCATACCAAGACCGGAAAGCAATTTCTTCACCTGATACATATCTTTAGGTACTTTATGAGGCTGTGGAAGGATGTCGATGATCAATTTGATAAGGTCGTTGTAACAGTTATTAGAAAAAAAGTACTTAGACTTAATTGCCATAAGTCTAGTCATGAAAGTGAGGAGGGTCACTTCAGTGTGTTCATGCAGCGGCTCTTCTGAAGCTTTGAGAAGCTTGAAGAACGCTTTAACCTCCGTTGTAGGAGGATCCTCCGTAAACTCTGGTTGTATAGCCTCAAGCATCTCATCCATCCTATCAACCTCCGTGTTATCATCATTTTCCTCTTCCACTTCTTGTACAGTTTCAAAAGTTGTCTCGCCATGGAAGGTCCACACCTCATAATGTGGATGTAACTGTTTTGACACAAGTGTATCGAGACCGTCATTTTGTCCAAAAACTTGGTATTACGACATTTCATACATGGGCACCGCACCTTATCGATTATTGACAATGAAAAAGCTCGATCTATAAAAGCATCTGTCTTGGCGAACCACTCATCCGAGTGACCACGAGAACTGTTCTTCCAACCGGTATACATCCAACTACGGTCCTCACCCATGTTTAAATCTGCAGTTTAATGTCAAGGAAATTATAGTTACTTTATAATTTATTTATGTCATGACCCTACATCTTTTGGAAAGGGTAGGTCCTAAATCCACCCAAGAGTGATCGAGCGGAGTGTGCTCATGACGAGACGCGTGGTGAACGAGGCGGGAGGCGGCCGGGCGAGGCGGCAGTGGCGCGGGTCGAACGAGCGGCTGCGACGCGGGAGAGAGAGGAGTGCGTGAGTGGGCCGCGCGAGCGGCCCGCGGGATTTAGGGTTATAACCCTAATTTACGACGGCCATCTAACTCACGACAGCCTAGTATTCGGCTGTCGTAAATTGTCGTTAAATTCCGTCGGTTGCTCTACTTACGACGGCCCAGGTTTTGGCCGTCGTAAGTTGCACATTAAATACCGACGGTCACGTAATTTACGACAGCCGCAAGCCCATGGCCGTTGTAAGTCATCTAACTTACGACGACGTCCGTTGGCCGTCGTAAGTAATCTAATTTACGACGGCCGACCCTCGTAAATAATATCGGTCGTCGTAAAATGTCGATTTTCCTGTAGTGTGTATAAGAACACGCCCCAATCCTTGTCCCGAAGCATCACAATACACGGGAAATTCTTTCTGCATATCAGGCATTACTAGTATTGGGGATGTCGTCAATCTTTTCTTTAATTCTTGAAAGCTTGACTCACACTCCAGTGTCCATGTGAATGTGGTTCCTTTCTCTAACATCTTGGTGAGAGGCTTTGCAATCTTAGAGAACCCCTCAATGAATCGTCGGTAATATCCTATCAAGCTAAGAAGCTTCAGCCTTTCCCTGACATTCTACTTTTGCACATCCGTGATCTTAGCAGGATCCACGACTATTCCTCCTTCAGATATTATGTGTCCTAAGAAAGGAACTTTCTTCAGCCAAAATTCACGTTTGTTGAGCTTGGCATACAGTTGGTGTTCTCGCAGTTTTTGCAACACCAGCCTCAGATGCTTTTCATGCTCCTCTTCATCTTTATAAAAGATTAGAATGCCATCAATGAAAACTACCACAAACTTGTCCAAATATTCCATGAATACCTTGTTTATGATATACATGAAGTACGCCGGGGCATTGGTTAACCCGAACGGCATTGACCATGTACTCATACAACCCTTATCAAGAGACAAAAGCTATCTTGGGAATATCGGAAGGTCGTATCCTCAATCGATGATATACAGATTGGGGGTCAATCTTCGAAAATACGCATGCCCCTCTTAATTGGTCAAACAAGTCCTCAATGCGAGGCAGTGGGTACTTGTTTTTAATGGTCACCTCATTGAGTGTGCGGTAGTCTACGCACAACCTTTAGGTTCCATCCTTCTTAGTTACAAATATCATTGGAGCTCCACAAGGTGAGGAACTAGTACGAATGTACCCTTTCTCCGTCAACTCTCGAATATGTTCCTTGAGCTCTTCTAGCTGCTTGGAATCCATCCTATAGGGCCTCTTATATATCGGGGCTGTTCCAGGCATTAATTCGATCGCGAATTTCACCTCTCGATCGGGAGGCATACCAGGTAATTACTCGGGAAAGACATCCGGAAACTCCTTTATCACTCTTATATCTTCAACCGTTTTTTCCACTTGGTTGAGTTTAATGTCCTTCCTTGGTTCTTGGACGGCTATGAACTTGACCTTGGTGCCACATGTATGAGTTAACTCCACCGTTCTCGTCGAAAAATGGATAACACCCTCATGCTTGGTCAGCCAGTTCATTCCCAAAATAACAATTGTCCCTTGTGAGTTAATCACTATGAGATTTGAGGGAAACCCTACCCCATTAATGTCTAGACTCACCCTAGGACATACTTGTCTTGTTCTTATCTCTCCTCCTAGAGAATTCACTGCTATCATATGGTTCATTTGTGTGGCTGCTAGATCATGCTTTCTAATGAATTCTTTAGAAATGAAAGAGTGGGCAGCACCAGAATCAAACGGAATTGTAGCAATGTGGGAATTAGCAGGAAACATACCAATCACCACATCTGGTGCCTCATGTGCTTCCTCCATGGACATGTGATTCACCCTTCCATGCACCAGGTTTTGCTGTTGTGGTTGTGGGGGTTTCTTCTTTGGACACTTGTGGGCATAGTGTCCCACTTCGCCACAGTTGAAGCACTGCACCCCAACCTTAGGTGCCTGACCCTTGTTGCCTTGGGGTGAGTTCTGCTAACCTTGTCCTGCTGGCCTAGGTGGAAAAGCAGGACGTTGCTGCTACAGTTGTTGGCGCTGCGGCTGAGCTTGTGACATGGAAGGCCTGAAGTTGGGGTTGTAACTTTTCTACGCGGGGTAGGGTACCATGGGACGGCTCTTTTGCCCCATGGGCTGCGGTGCAAAGAGCGGTCGAGCGTTGCTTCCTAAGGATTGGCCCGGCCAGTTCATCTTCCTCTTCCTGTCTTCCTCCAAAGCCTTCCTCTTCTTATCTACTATGAATGCCCTGTCCACCATCTTCTGGAAGCTAGCATACTCATTAAAATATATGGCATATTGCATCTCGGTGGTGAGTCCTTCCATGAAGCAGTCTTGCTTTTTCTCGTCAGTGTCTATGTCCCTGGGTGCATAGCAGGACAGCTGTGTGAACTTAGTGAGGTATTCCCGCACCATCATGCTTCCTTGTTTAAGAGCGAGGAACTCTTTCCTCTTGTTCTTGAGCTCCCCTGCGGGGACATAGTAGTTACGGAAGCTATGCTTGAACTATTCCCAAGAGATGTTCTCAGGATCTGCATGGGCTGCGGTGAACGCAGTACACTAGTCGGCTACGGGTCCGTGCAGCTGATGAGAGGCAAACAACACCCTCTCCTGCCCCTGACACTGAACTATCTTAAGCTTGTTCTATATGGTCTTCAACCAGTCATCGGCAATCCAAAGGTTCAGTGGCACTTGCAAACTTTGGAGGTTGAGTGTTAAGAAACTCACTCAATCTTGGCTGACGTGGTGCAGCCGGTGGGGGTGGAGCTTGATGCATGTTGGCCACCACTTGGTGAGGTTTTGAATGAGCTGGTTATGTGTGTTGATCATTTGATGTATAGGGTCAACCGCTCTCAGCGACCACCCCTGCCATGCCATCCAGCAATAGGGAAATTGGCAGCCTCGTTGTTGTTGTTGGCACCACGACCTCTTCCTCTGCCGGCCATATATCATGGTCAACCAAATACCAATTTAATCAAAACGTATCAAGTTATCTATGTAGCTTTGTATGGTGATATGTAGAAATTAAATTTGGATAACAGAAATTTAGAGTATTTGGAAAATCACACAAAGCTTCAAAACTAATCATCACAAAATAAATAATTAAAGCAAATCCCAACATAACGACGAGGTTGTGGACAAGTGCACATGGCTTCCACAACTCACGTCACACACCAATCATTCATAAGAAAACTAAACATGAATGAGTTCATGATGCTACTACTCGATAAAATACTAAATTAGAGGAACCCATCTCTAAACAACTCATGAAACTACTTCCGCTCGTGAGGGTTTTCATCCTCTGGGTTGCTATCCCCTAACTCAGATCTGGGTGGCTCAGAGGGTGGTGGGGAAGTGTGACGGCGCTTGTTCGCCCTACTGTCTGGAGAGTCAGGAGTCCAAGTGTCATCCTCTGACACGTAGAGCTCATTCTGCTCGCCTGTGCAACCCTTCTAGACTGGCACATGCGTGAATTCAGTCGAGCGAATCTGTTGTTGGGGAGTATACATATGCTTGGTCCTATCTAGATGACTACGGTTGATGTAGCTTTGACAAGTCATCGCCTCTCAGGTGGCATCTTTTTCTACCGCCGCCAAAGTTGCTCTCCATGCTGGTGTTTGGTGTATCTTAACCATTATGTTGTCGTGGTAGATCCTGGCCTCCGACTTCCATTTCTCACGCCCTTGGCAAGTAACTCTAGTAGTGTTGTACTACACTACTAACTTGCTGGTGTAGCCAGCGTTGCGGAGCAGAAGTCGAAGACGCTGCACCATGTCTCCTACAGCTCCCCCGTGAGAGTGGTACGTCACGTGGTTATCCACCTCTTCCCGGGTATGTGCATCTATCTCGTGTCGAGGAACTCGTCCTTCGGTGGACTTGTGGGCGGTGCGAAGTGTGCAAACCATCTAAAACATAAAACATTTAAAAACCAAGTGAGAAATAAAGTAAACAAATACTCTATTTTGAACATAGATAAGATTAGATAATAAATAAATAAATAAATAAGAGAGCAATAAATAACATATTAACACCACACATTTTTTGTAAAATAGTTTTTAAGAACATAATGTCCTTAATACGTCCATTTCTAACTAGGTTCACGTTTCTACGGGCAACCTTGGATCTGATACCACTTCTGTCACACTCGGTTTTCTTGAAGAGAAATCGAATGATTCTCACATGTGTGCAGGATCATTTACTCATACATGTGACGATAAATAGTGGAAACATCATAAATTACATGTCAAGTTTAACGAATACATAAAGTCTTACATAACTGTCTCACAAGACTATTAAATATTCGGAGTTCATCAAGACAATGCCGCAGATGAATTCTTGCGGAGCTCCATCACAGGCGTTGCCCGGGGGATTCCGCAAGCCTAGTATAGCCTAGTATATGTCTTCCGGGTCAAAATCTTCCTCGTTAAACCCCATGCCTTCACCATGGCCTGAGCAGCAAATAAATCCAACAAAAAGCAAGCTTGAGTACCTAATATACTCAGCAAGTGTGGGAAAGAAATGATATGCAGGCTAAGACAAGGAAAGGCTTACATCATGGTTATAGCACTATGCATTAATTCCTATCACCTTAGCTTATTAAGCACCTATACTACTACATAAGTGAGATAATCCCATTCCCATAACCTCGTCGTCAATGTTAAGCTTCCCTCTTAACATTTCCAACCGTTCACATTACATTCCACTAATTGCGAAGAAGTCCAAACCGCTCTTGACCGTGAGCACAGCTGTCATGATAGTTTTCCAACTCTGCAGAGTGAGTACCTCTTTACCCATAAGTAGTGATTTCATCCCCCGTTTCTGGGTGGACTAAATGAACTTCCATTTTGCCTATGGTCGCGTACCACATGCACACCTCCCAGGTGTGTAGCCAGGAGATCACGACGAGGCCTTTACAAAGGGATTCCCGACTAGCATGAGCCCACTGAGGTTTCACCCCTAACAGCATCCAGGAGGCTCCAACCTCTGCTGCAGTGGTCCCCTCTTGAGCCTTGCGGTTCCCAAGTTAGTCCAGCTGACTCCTATTCCCCACACCTTCCAAACACCCACACAGATCGGGTTTCCGAGGAGTTCGACGGCGATCGGCGGCTAGCTCTTACCGGTGAGCGATGGGATCGAGTTTTACCGGAGTTGGTGTCTACAGCTTGTGCACAATGCTGGGAAGAAGCGACGCCAGTTAGACAGAGGCAATTAGCGATGGTTGAGGAGAATTTCGAAGCTTGGCAGTGGTACTCACCGAGATCGGCGATGATCGCATGTGAGGAGAAGAAGTTGGGGCCGGGGAAATATTTAAATTAGAGAGAAGGGTCAGGGAGGTTGGGGGCGTGCGAAACGAATGCGAGGAGTCCGGGATCGTGGGGTGTGTGCGTGGAATTCGGAGGCGACGGGTGGGTGATCGGCGCGGGAGATCGGCTGGCGGTTGTGGGAGAAGGAGCTGACAATCGGGCCCAGCTCGTTAGTGGGAGGAGGGGGGAAGGGTGTTGGGCTGGCTGCTGGGCTGCCCGGGATTTCGGCCCATGTGCCGCTGCTTCCTTTTATTTTTCTTTTTCTTTCTGTTTTCAACTTTCAAATTTGAATTCCTTTTTGAATTTTAATTATTTTGTGCATGCGCCACATCCAAACTTCTGGCTTTTAAATTTTTGAAATTTTTGGGTGTTACAATGGCTGACAGGAACGAGGCTTTGCGGCGGAGACGCTGAAGTTCAGTGGTCAGATACCCACCGGCTAGCACGGCTGCATGTCCGTGAGCTGGGCGGTTGGAAGGATCCCCAGCTACGTAGCGGGGAGGGCGGTTCGGACGACGGGCATCCATGGTCACTACTGAGGCGAAGGAGTGGAGTGGGTAAACTCGTGTAGGCCTAACTTGGCAGCTAGGGGAGGGTAACCCAAGGGAAGGAAATCTCTTACCACATATCCCCTATCCCCTACCTTTCCCAGGGTGTGCCATTCCCAGAGTGGTTATTCATTTGGTAGCTCTAGGGATATAATACAAGGGATTTTTTAAAAAAACAAAAGAAAATTCTAAAAATATTAAGAAAATTCAGACGCTCTGAAAATTTAGAAAAAAACACTAAAAACTAAAAAAATATCAGAAAAAAAAACTATAATATGAAAGACTTGTAACAGAAGCCATAAACAATACAATGTTATACAAATTCGAGTTTCATCATTACTACAATGTAACGAAAATTATTCGTGCATTACATAAGTATCCTACAACAATTAAATAATGCCCCAACATTTCTCCTATTGCACTAAAATTTGTATATCAAGTGTACATCTTGCTATATGTCTAGGTTTTGGAATACATGGGGCATGGTGTAAACTTGCCAAAGTGAAGTTTGAACCTCTATGGATCAAAGGAAGAAATCAGTGTAATCTCGAGCTCAACCCAGAGTATATTAAGCATCTGAAAAAGTTCATTAGAGACATCGAGAAATCCCCACCTCCATCAGCAAATGATGACTTCCCTAAGAGCAAGGTCCAAACCTAAAGTTCACAGGATTCAAGGATAAAAATGATATATCACGCAAAAAGGCTGGTTATGACTTGATTTTTCCCCAGGAGCAAGATCTATTTTTATGAAATTCCCATAAACAAATAACAATGCAAGAACAAGTATTGGGCATAATAGAATTCAAAAGAAAACAGAGACCGTGAGAAGCTTGCACCACGATATTCTCATTGACACAAGAAGAAGGTATGGTTTAGTGCGCTGCGCCAAATGTTCAGCGTGGGGGGGGGGGAGGCGGGATGCTACCTGTGGCAAGGGGACGCGAGCGGTGACCAGGGGAGGCGAGTTCGGCAACGTGAAGTGGAGGACGCAAGCTGCGGCCGGGGGAGGCGAGCACCGACGGAGTGAAGTCCACGCGTGGGGGGTCCAGTGGTCAGGGGGAGGCAAGCGGCGCGAACGCAAAGGGGGGGGGACGCGAGCGGCGACACGGAGAGGCGAGCACAGCGGCGCCCGGGGAGGCGAGCGGTGCGGGGGGGGGGGGGGGGGGGGGGGGGCAGGCGGTGCGAGGAGGGCGCGAGCAGCAGCGGCGTGGGGGGGGAGGCAGGCGGTGCGAGGGGGGAGCGAGCAACGGCGGCGTGGGGGAGACGGTGAGATACCACCAGGATTTTGCTGCCTGACCTCATGCGGTCGGAGCGGAAAGCCCAGCGCTTCCCCGTGGATCGGACCGGTAAATTGGCCTCCCAAATGCAACTGGAGGGAATTTTGGCCCGTAGATTTTTGGGACCGGGATTCTAGCCTACCAAACAGGCCCGTAGAGTTGGTTTGCAGGGGCGGGAAGGTTAGGCGAGGCCTTATTAAGATGAGGGCTGAGGGGCCTGTGACCATCCGAGCCCGTGGAACAACATGACCAGCAGTGGATGAGCTCGCAACAGGACGCAACCAGGTGGTCAGTCGCCAGGCAGCGAAAGCAGTGGCCTCTGAGAGAGGACTTGACGTCCGTCAGCGGAGCAGCAGACTTGAGCGGCTTGCCCATGCTGATAGGACTAGGCTTGAGCCTATGTCCTGAACCAGTTCGGCGCAATTTCCGTCTCGGTTGTACAAGGGTCCAGCCCAGCCCATCGTCGGGGGCAGATGGGGGAGGCTTCACGCCAGAGTCAAGTGTAGGTTGCCGATGATAGCACTGGATTACTGGATCACACACTTGAGCTTTGGAGGCAGTTTTCGCGTTGTGTTGACTACACACAACAACAGAACTCAATCTTATATCTGAGAACAGAAAAACCAACACACGACAGGACGTGGTGACCGATTCCGGCGCTTCGATCCACACTCATTGCTCCACGTCTCGCCCCTGGACTCCTTCCACGCTACGCACATTTCTCATGCATCCCGTGCATACTTCACACACACACACACACACACACACACGCACGCACGCCATGCATGTTCATCCATGCAAACAAACTTGGCACACACGACGCTACTTATTTGGCTAAGCACCTAACACAATGACTTGATTACTCTAACAATCCCTCCCTTAATCTAGTCATTGCCGATCTTTACCATCCCGATCTTCCCCCTGGGTTCCAAGAATCTGTTGCGCCCGAGAGCCTTCCAAGACCATCGGCGAGCTGATCATTGGTGTTTATGTAGTCGATATTGACTCGCCCTTCTTCCACGCATTCTCTGATGAAGTGATAATGCAGCTCGATGTGCTTACTTCTTTCATGGAAGACGGGATTCATCGTGAGGGAGATCGCCAATTTGTTATCGACCAGGAGCTTTGGTGGCGCTGCCTTGTCATTCATCATCTCCCCAATGAGCCGGCTGAGCCACACTCCTTGACACGCCACCGTAGTAGCCACCATGTACTCGGCTTCGCATGAGGAAATGGCCACCACATGTTGCTTCTGGGATTGCCAGCTTACCTGGTTTCCGCCGAGGAAGTAGATCGTACCAGACGTACTCTTCTTGTCGTCGACGTCGCTGGTGTAGTCCGAGTCGCTGTAGCCTGTCAACTCAGGCGTTCCTTTTCCGTGAGTGTACGAGCAACCGTAGTTTAGCATACTGGCGATGTACCTTAGAAGTCACTTCACTGCTGCCATGTGATCTGCAGCTGGTGCCTCCATGAACCAACTCATATAGCCGACGGCAAAGGTATGCCCGGCCTGGTATGCATGAGGTAGCGAAAATTTCCAATGATACTCCAGTACCACGCGCTGTCCACCGTCTTCTCCTTGCTTTCTCTGCTCAGCTTGAGCCGTGTCTCCATTGGCAGACTATTGGGGTTACAGTCGCTCATCTCGGCACGTTCCAGCAGCTTTCAGGCGTACGCTGCCTGGCACAACGTGATCCGTCCGCGCTCTTGATGGACCTCGATGCCGAGGTAATAGCTGAGCTCACCGAGATCACTCATGCGGAAGAGAGAGGTCATTTGCTGCTTGAACGAAGTTACCTCATCAGGGTCCGAGCCAGTGATAATAAGATCGTCGACGTAGACTCCTATCAGCAGAAGCTTTCTCCCTTCTCCCTGGTGATAGACGGCGTGCTCGGACGGGCATCGATCGAACCCCAGTGAGCTCAGACTTGCGTCGAGCTTGGCGTTCCAAGCCCGCGGCGCCTACCTCAGTCCATACAACACCTTCCGAAGGTGCAGCACCTTGTTCCCTTCTTCGTGCTTGACGTATCCGGGGGGCTGGATGACGTAGACTTCTTCCATCAAATCCCCGTTCAAAAACACGGACTTCACGTCCATGTGACGAATCGGCCAGGAATGATGGGCGGCGAGCGCGACGAGCACACGCACGGAGTCCATGTGCGCCACGGGCACGAACACGTCCTCGATGTCCACTACATGGACTTGAACGTATCCTTTTGCCACCAGCCGTGCTTTGCGCTTCGTCACCTCGCCATTGGCGTCCTTCTTCAACTTGTAGACCCACTTCAGTCCGATGGCACGATGTCCGGGTGGGAGCTCGCACAGCTCCCAGGTGTTGTTGTCAACAATGCTCTTCATTTCATCGTCCATCGCGCTCCTCCATCCAGGGTCCTTTTCAGCCTCCACGAATGAAGCCGGTTCTTCTCCTGCGAACAGACAAAGATTGCTCTCTGTTGCATCGGCTTCTTCAGTTGTTTCCCACAAGTTTTCCAACTTGCGGTACCGCCTTGAGGCTTCTTCTCCAGGGAATGGCTCAGACGCCCCGGCTGGCGGTGACACAAATTCAACACCCGTGGTGGGTACTTCAGGCGTGACACACTCCGGTGTTACGCCCAGCCATGGTGTAGATGCAGATGCAGGTGAGGAAGACTTGGTGGCTCATGGGGTTTCTTGCGGTACGTCGATGTTGCAGTTCTCTGGCAAAGGTTCGAGGTCGATGGTAAAAATATCCATCTCCCAACCTTCCTTCTTCTTGTCGCCACTCCAATCCCACGTGGCATCTTCATCAAAAAATACGTCCCTGGTGACCAGGACACACCCCGATGGTGGATGGTAGACACGGTATGCATCCGCTCCTGGTTCATAACCCAGGAACACCGTGGCCTGACTCCTGTCCTCAAGCTTTGATAAGTTGGGACGAGTTACCTTGATGCGAGCAACACTTCCAATGATCCGGAGGTGATGCACATACGGGCGCCTGCCTGACCAGGCCTCGACTGGAGTCATGTTCGCCACACTCTTGGTGATCGAATGATTCAGCAGATACACAGCCGTTGACAAAGATTCTCCCCAGAAACGTGCCGGAACACGCTTGGCCTTCATCAGACTCCGTGCCATTCCAACAACAGTCTGGTTATGACGTTCCACCATGCCGTTTTGCTGCAGGGAGTACGGTGCAGACAGTTGTCGCTGCACTCCTTTGCTGGTGAAGTATTCGCCAAGGCTGTTCGACGTGAACTCGCCTCCGCGATCCGTGCGAAGCGCCTTCAGATTGCGTCCGGACTCCAGTTCTACCATCGCCTGAAACTGCTTCAGAGTTGTTGGTGTCTCGTCCTTGGTCATGAGCAGATATACCCACATGAATCTGCTTTTGTCATCGACCAAGAGGAGGAAGTACCGCTTCCCTCCCGGCGTGGGTGGGCTGATCGGTCCACACAAGTCGGCATGTACCAACTCCAGGACTGCTTCTGCTCGGTTCATCGCCTGGAAGGGAAAAGAAGTTCGCCAGTGCTTGCCGGAGAGACAGGCCTCACAGACACGGTTCACCTTGTCGAATAGAGGCAAACCATGGACCATGTTTCCATTTGCAAGTTGGCACAGTGCACGGAAGTTGACATGCCCGTAACGTGCATGACAACGCAAGCCTCCTCATTGCAGTGCGCCGCGAAGCACACGGGTCGAGCCACAGTGAGCTGCAGCACGTACAATCTCCCTTGATTGCGTTGAACCTTGGCGATGAGTCGTCCGCTGGGATCTCGCAGCTGGAGCACCCCGAGATGGATTCTGATGTCGTACGCAATCTCATCCAGTTGCCCAATGCGTACGTTGTTACCGCACAAACACGGTATATAATAGACTTCGGTCAGGGCCAGGTGCTCACCGTTTCGGCATTGGAACAGAACGGTTCACCTCCCCTCGATCTGCACTGCAGACCCGTCGCCCAGTTTGACGGAGCCACGAACTCCGGTGTCCAGCTCAGAGAAGATCTCCCGACGGCCGGACATGTGATTGCTGGCCCCGGTGTCGAGGTACCACTCAGTGTCGCAGCGTACACCTTCGGAGGCAGCACGTGCCTGAGAATGCTCTTCATTGAGCATTACATGCTCAGCGGATTGTGTCGGCACAATGGTCGCGTTCGAGGTCGCGAGGAGCAGCGTGCTCTCCCGCATCTCGGCTTGCACCAGGTTCACCTGCTCCTTGCGCTCTCGTCATGGCTCGGGGCAGTTACGAGAGAAGCGCTCGGCTTTGTTGCAGTTATAGCACTTGACCTTACTCATGTCACGCTTACCGCCACTCGCACCATCACGGTTTCTACTACCATTCTGGCCTTGTGACGTACTGCCATGGCCTGCCGCGACCACGACTCCCACGCTCGCCGTTGCCAACATTGGCGCCGCCGGAGCCCGAGCCTTGTCCCTGCTCACACTCCCGACGCTGTGCCTCCCACTGCTGCTCCATAAGAAGGAGTTGGCCTCCTCCTTGTTGAGTCGTGCCGGTACCGAACCGATCCTCGGCGGCATGCAGCCGGCCGAGTAGCTCTTCGACCGAGAGCGTGTTCAGATCCAGGAGAGTCTCTATTGCAACTGCGATCTGCTCATAACGTGAGGGAACAACACGTAGTATTTTGCGGACCACGCGTACCTCCTCGACGTCATCTCCAAGCTTGCGCAGTTGGTTGACGAGGCCTGTGATCCTCATGCCGAAGGCATCCAGGGTCACACCGTCGCGGAAGGTGATTTGCTCGAACTCGGAGTGTAGCCTTTGCGCCGTGGCTTCACGCACGCAATTCTCGCCCATGCGCATCACCTTCAACTTCTCCCAGGCTTCCTTGGCAGTCTTCTTGACGACGAGCACACTTAGTATCTCCGGTGGCATGGCTTTCAGAATCACGCTGAGGGCACCTTTGTCTTTGCTCACATACGCCGCATTTCCTTCGACGGCATCCCAGAGTCCCCAGGACTCCATGTACACCTGCATGAGCCATGCCCATTCCACGTAGTTCATCGCGGTGAGCGTCGGGAACGTGATGACTGCCCCTAGTATGATTGGCGCGTGTTCCGCCGCTTGCTGACGGATCACCATCTGCCGCTCCCTCCTTCCATGGCTTCGGCCGCGGCTCTGATCTCGTGAACGTGGCGGCGTGGCAGAACGCCCGAGTGAGTCGCTGATGACCGGGGTGTTCTCGCCATTGTTCACCATGGATGCCGAGGATGCTCACCGGCTCTGATGCCACTGATAGCGCTGGATTACTGGATCACACACTTGAGCTTTGGAGGCAGTTTTTACGTTGTGTTGACTACACACAACAATAGAACTCGATCTTATATCTGAGAACGGAAAAACCAACACACAACGGGACGTGGTGGCCTATTCCGGCGCTTCGATCCGCACTCATCGCTCCACGTCTCGCCCCTGGACTCCTTCCACGCAACGTACATTTTGCATACATCCCATGCATACCTCACACACACACGCACGCCATGCATGTTCATCCATGCAAACAAACTTGGCGCACACGACGCTACTTATTCGGCTAAGCACTTAACACAACGACTTGGATTACTCTAACAGACGAGCTAGTGCCAATAGGCTCGCGGAAGATAATACTGGCTTAGGACTCTGCGCTGCCCATGGAGGGGCCCGAGGCCACGCACCTCGCTGGTCCGAAGGAGGCATCGCCGAGGCCAGCTTGGGTGGCGAGGAGTGGCCCCGGGGGGCCCGTGTAGCGGGGTGACACTTCCAAACTTGGCTCGCTCGATCATCCTGATGCAAAGGCATGGGCACGACTTCTGGCGAAAGGAGCGACGGTGAGGTCATCGGCTTGGCGGAGACCTCCAACTGGGCCAGCCGAGCTGTAGGCATTGGTGCTGGAGGATCCTCCTCATCCTCGGACTCGGAGAGATTCCCGTTGAGGATGTGAAGGATGGAGAGGACGCTTTCATCCTCTGCTCCATCTCGGGCAGCCGCTGAAGGAATGAGGGTACCTGATGAAGAGGCCTTTATGGCACACGCTCCAGAGGTCTACTTGGTAGCGGGAGTTTTCAAGGATGAGAATGGGGTGCAAGGGGAACTAGGGAAGGGAGAGGATGAATGGTTACGGGTAGAGACGCCAGAGGCGGGACCCAGGGAGTTAGGGCCGCAGGGATGGATGATGGTACAGAGGCAGAGCAGAGCCAACGGAAGAGCGGTAGAGGCTGTCGAGATTGGTGTTACCTCCGGCTCAGGCGAGCGGTGGTGGTCGGAGGCCAGCAAATCTAGCCGATGTGCGTGCAGTGGGGTTTGTCGAGTCAGGATCTTGAATGTTGGAGGCGGTGGAGTCGGCAAGGTGGAACTGCGTCTAGGCTTCAGGGCTCGGGGTGCAGCGGCGATGCGTGGCGATGAGAGCTGGGAGGTGGAAGTCGAAGTCGTCAAGAGCGAGAGCATAGGCAGCGACGGGATCTGTGGTGTGGCCGCTGGGGCCGCAGTGGCTTCCGGCGAGGGTGGTGGGGGCGGCGAGGGCGGTGGGGGCTCCATTCTCCCCGATGCCACTCAATAAAACAAGCTCGAAGCTTATTACTCAACTTAATCTTTTACAGTGTTTCTATTTCACTCTCAACTGCGAGTTGTGGTTTTATAATAGCACTACAACTTACATCACACTTTTGGCAACAGTTAGCGGTTCAGAAAGCACATATCAATCCTTGTATCCTTAACTTTCGACAAAGCGAAGAAATTCTCCACCAAAGAAACTATTGCCATTGGTATAAAACAGACTACAATCTATCTATCGACGTTGCCCATCCAACATATAAGTTGTTGGCATAAGGTATGTGGCAGACTCTGTGCCGATAAATTAAGTTTATTGACATAATAGTTGTTGCAATAGTCGGCTGTAGCACAATGGTGTAGTGTATAGTCAACTTAGGTCATATGCATTGGACGATGTAAAAGAACTGAATATTATATATTATAAGAAAAATAAAAGTAGTTGAATCATTTGTCTCTTCTCATGTGTCAATGCACAAATCATCCATGGATCTGAGAGTCAATCTGTTAGAAATTAGAAGAAAAAAATGTTAGACCAGCAAAAAGAGGGTTTATATAAGATAGGATAAAAATATTTTTATAGACACGACAACAGAGCCATATATACGAGTTTATATGGAACATGGAATGTATCTTTTACCATTATATTATTGGACAACTCTTTAATTGAGAAGACGTAACCACTCCAGTGTGGCGGTAAATGTTTTTCTAAAGCTCACTTGAGTGCTTTTACGTGCTTCACCGAACCTTTTTTTCCATACATCATACATGTTTCAAGATTTTAGTGCAGTGGTTAGGCTTATTTGTACACATTAGAGCTGCCAGAAACATTCAAATTATATATTTTTTATTAACGTGTAGAAATGAGATATGCATTATATTTAGTTTACACTAGTATTTTAACACATGTGTCTGCATGGGCAGTACTTTATTTCAAAAGACGTCTCAGATCATAGAGGACAAAGAAACATGCATCACTTTTTATAATTCTTGTATATATAGTTTGCATTTGAAGATGCAAATTGCATTATAGTTATTCATTTAGAATCATTTAAATGAGTTATACGGTTGTGCGTGAAGTCTTCATACGCAACAAACATATAGGCTAATCTTAGTATTACTAATTGAAGGCTCCCCAGAAGCTCCACACTGATAAAAGAGCTCTGCATCATGACACTCAAAAGTTATGGTTTTATGTGTTATTAGGAAGGTGTAAGAATGCACAAGTTGTGACTTCGCGTTAGGGAGGACGTAAATAGTTGTGATTCTAAAAGTTATGTTTCATTGTTGCTAGGGAGCAAATACTTGTGCATTTTTGAAATTTAACTTTAAATAGAAATTCAATTATCATTATGATCAAAAAAGAAAGTACAAGTGGTGTAACAGCTCTCTAGGATCATAGACTGGCCCCACATACCACCACTCGTCTTTTCTGCGCACTTTGTCCTCACTCGTGAGCACTCGGGGAAACTTCCCGGTCGGTCACCCATCCCCAAATTCCTACGGGCCAAGCACGCTTAACCCCGGAGTTCTTTGCAGGTGGGCTTCCAGAAAAGAAGGTATACCTTGATGGTATGAGTACTCTATCAATCCTATTAAACCGGGAGTCAGGATATCACACAATCCACCCCCTTAGAAGACTGACGTCCTCATCGGTCAACACCAAGATAGGAACGTTCCCTCTTAGCCACGTTCGTACGTTCGGTAATGGCATACGCATACCATACGTCCGATTAGCAGCATGCATACCATACCGTGTCCCACACAGAGGACCCACGCGTCATGCGTACGTACCCACGTCCCTGACCCGTATGCTACCGTATCCTTCTCAATGACCCGTACGCACCCGTGAAACTGCGAGGGTCGGCTCTGATACCATTTATAACAGCTCTCTAGGATCGTAGACTGGCCCCACATACCACCACTCGTCTTTTCTGCGCACTTTGTCCTCACTCGTGCGCACCCGGGAAAACTTCCCGGTCGGTCACCCATCCCCAAATTCCTCCGGGCCAAGCACGCTTAACTCGGGAGTCTGGAAAAGAAGGTATACCTTGATGGTATGAGTACTCTATCAATCCTATTAAGCCGGGAGTCAGGATATCACAAGTAGTACATCCACCCTTAAAACATACCAGCAAGATGTCCCTGATAAGTTTTTTTTTTGATAATGGGAACCCCGACCTTCCCCTCATAGCATAAGGTTATGGCCAATAAGTTACAGAACAATCAAACCAGAACATAAAAGTGCATACAAGTGTGAGATGACCGGACTACCATAAGGCTACCCGATACAATTTGTTAATGTGCAATCCTACGACTAAGGCACCATCCGAAGCGAGCAAAGACCTCCATGGTTGTGACTTCCAGGAACCCGCATGCCTTCCTCATAATGTCCTTCTGCATCTCATCCTTTTGTAGCAATGCCCAAGTGCGACACCAATGGGTGACTCTGAAAAGTACCTGCATATAGTTTTTCATTGGAGAATTGTCAAAAAATAATATTGTTCCTGGATAACCATTTCTTCCAACATATTGTTGCAGTAGCTACTAATATCATCTTCCTGCAAGTGATCGGGAACCATATAAGCCAAGAACTGAACATATGAGATACCGATGTTGGTGAACTAATATTAAAATTGACACTTATAATTCTCCATATAAATCTAGCATGATGGCAATAAAAAACATGTGTTGTAGTCTCATCGTTTATGCAATAAACACATTTCTTATCCCCCTTCCAATTTCATTTTAGTAAATTATCTTTCGTGAGTATAACTCTCCTTTTTAAATACCACATGAATATCTTTATTTTCGGTGGTAACCTTGTTAACCATAACATATTATCTCTTCTCACATTGCCATTTGTAACTAGAGCTCTATACATCGAGATAACCGAGAACCTGCCATTTTGATGTAGCTCCCATTTCACCCTATCTTCTCTATTGTTTAGGCGAACATGAGCTATCAATACAACTAGTCTTTGCCATCTCACCAAATTATTTTCTACCAGCCCCCTCCTGAAAGAAATATTTAGCGGGGTAGAGTTAAAAACGTGAGCAATAGTCGTATGTTTATGTCTTACAACATGATATAGAGAGGGGAATTTTTCCTTTAGAGTAAAGCTTCCTAATATCTAACATGATATAGCTTTAGCGGGATAGATGCCCCTGATAAGTAACTATAAACATCCAAATATCTAACAGGCTGCTTGCTGCTTTATCAATAGATAGAGGGTGTATCTAGCTAGCTGGGTTCTGGAATTATTGATTTTTTTTTAGTTGTCACCGACGGCAACTCAAAATTCATCGTGATCACCATCCCCCGTCACCAGTTTATTATTGGGTGACGTAGTTGTCGTGACGCTTAACAGCATCCATGGTTATCCATAGAGATGTAGTTTTTTAGAAAGCTGGAGGCCGTTGTCCAGCAATATATTAAACAGGAAAAAAAAAAGAATCGTTTTACTTACAGCTTGTACAACCGCAACAACACCTCATGTAAGTGACAAAGAGAACCTAGTACAAGTACACAGTAGAAAACCCCCACACTTTTATCTCAACACGGAGATGTACTCCAATCGACTACCAGTGTATTTTATTGCACCGTTTCTCGCGTTGCCTGAATTGAAAAATTCTTGAAGCGAAGAGATTTTGATCTCCCAAGGGAAGCAGCAATTCAACCCAAACCAAATTTGAAGACCCTTGTTGGCCCTTGGGTGAGTTCAAGTTAAGATGTTGTATGTCGTCCGTCGTTGGTCATAATTCCAGAATGTCAAGCAATTGCGTGCAATCTATCATGACACGTGTATCTTATCGAGTCAAACAACAGAGCCATCAGCAACAATAGCCTTTATTGACCCATTTTAATATAAAGAACTGCTGATTCATACGACAGGGCGACCATGCATGGACTCGGATCCACGCATGCATCACTCTACTTGGGTTCGCGGCTAAAGCAGGCAGGGGCGGACCTGGGTTGGGCCAAAGAATAGAACCTCTCAATGGACAAGATCCGTTGATTGGGCTGGACCATCCAAAAAAATAGCTTAGATTCCATGATACAAACGGGCCGCCACTAGGACTAGCTAGGATCCTGGATCCTCCACTGCATGCAGCTACAACTGCAGGTGCTCTATTATAACTCCATAAAAAGGAAAACAGTGAATTCCAAACCCCCTACGCTACATATAACAGGCTCTAAAACAAATGGCCAACAATACGCAACTAAAAGCCAGTTTTGTCTTCTTTTTTTGCATTTCATCATAATCAGTTAAATTTACTCGCTGGTTACAATAGGTTACGCATGCATCGGCCACTGTACAGTCACAAATGCACATCTATCAAAGTCAGGATCCGGGACGAGACGTATGCGTACATAAGCTGGTTCACGTCGATGGATAATTATGAAAGCACAGATGCATGTACGCTGATACCGCGGCGTAGACCGATCATTAGACGGCTTACGCGCACGAGGGAGCTAGCTTATGAGTACTAATTAACTAACTTGGGTAGCTGCTAGGAAGACGTAGCTACAATAATTGCCGTCTTGAGGCTTGGAACGAACGAACGAACGAACGAGAGGCAGGCAGCGTCAGCCAGCCACTTGCACTAGCTTAGTAAACGCGCCCCTAACAATAGCAGCATCAATCGAGACGAAAGCCGGCCGGGCGCACGTACGAGAACCCGCCGCGCTCGTGCGCCCGGCCGGCCGCTGTGCGAACACGGGCGATCGATGGACGACGGGCGAGGCGCCGCCGCACGTGTGCGTGCATGCCCGGCTCCCATGATGCTGTTCGTCGCCGCCGCACGCCGTGGTTTGCACTGTTCTAGGTAGGTGGTGTTCCTCAACAATTCATTTCTCTTTCTTTTTGTCAATCGATTGATGACGTTATGAAAAGAATTTTAATCTATCCCCAAGCCAAAACATATTGTTCTAGCTAGCTAACGTGATCAATTAAGAGCTGGATCAAGTAATATAACATGTAGGAAACTAAGCAAATGGTTTGGGGCAAACGCATGCCTACACGTAACAACACCAACAAGCTAGCTAGGGCGTGCTCCACCATGCATGGCCACGAGAACGAGACGCTTGGTTCGGTTGTTGCCTTCGTTCACCGAGCTAAGCTAAGCAAAGCAAAAGGGACCGGCAACGGGGCCGCGCGCCATGATGGGAAACAAAGCTAATAAGGGAGGAGGTGACTAATCAAGAGGTTAAACGCCTTTAATAAGGGTACGGCCGTAGTGGTGGGGTTCCCGCAACAATGCATTGCGCATGCATGGGAGAGTCTGGATTCCCTCGCCCTCCCAACCTCTGCGGCCTTTGCCTTTTGTCACTTGTCAAAATAATCCGCCCTGCCTTTTTTAACGACCTTTTCAAGAGTACTAGTGTGCTTGGGATGGGGGCTAGCTAGGCATGCATGCACGCACGCACGCAAATCTTTATCACCGCCCCGTCTCTATCGTGTCATGTTTTTTTTTTATACGTTTCATTTGGTGTATGTTGGTTCCTACCCTTTTCCGTGTGGAACGTACTACCTTCATTATTTTTTATTTGACGTTGGTTTGTTTATTTTTAAACTAAACCGGTATCAAATAAAAAGAACGAAAGGGTACAAAGGATCAACAGTATGATGCACTATGCAGTAGTGGTGTGGAGGTACATCATGAGAAAGCTAGTGCGGTTAAAATGAGGCGACTGTTGTCACGAATAGAAAGGAGGCAAGAAGGGACTATTTATGGCACGAGACGAGAAAAGATGATGGGCAAGGCTGATATGTTGAGAGAAAGGGTGCAAGTCTGCATTTGCTGCCCTATGGTTTTAATCTCAGTTTTGGGACGAGACACATGCAATAAGTTTAGGCAACCACACAAAAGGACACCTAACATCTGCAGTCTGCAGCCAATACATAGGAAATGTATATATACTACTATTAGTATGCAATTGCCGCCTTGATTGGATTGGTATTATAGGTCATGGTGCTGGGCATCCAGGAAATTCAAAAGATGGCATGCTTTGTCAAACATGGATCCCGTTCGTGCACTCTTCAAAGCTGGAATCCAAAGCATATATGCATTTGTAGATCGGGTCGTGGATCGTGTGAAAAAGTGTAGCCTGGAATGGAACGTTGTTGTGGGGCGGGGCCGAGATGGTCGGAGGGCGAGCACGAATCACGACGCACCTTTCCCCGGTCCCGACAGGTACAGCGCGGCAAGTGGCTGATGCGCCGCAACTTCAGCGGCGAAGAAAGCAGCAGAATAAAAGCTACGAGCTTGGGTGCGATCCAGCCACTCTCGGAGTCGAGTATATAGCGCCCTCATCTAAGGTCCAAAGCAGACCCACGTACGTACGCGTGTGGATCCTGAATGCTGCCGGCTCAATGCATAGTACTGCCGGTTAGCAGTCAAACTAGCCTCACTCTTTGGGTTTCTCGTGTCTGACCAACTGTACTGATCATTTCTCATCTTGATAAATGAGGTGAGACAAGTCATCGTGTCGTAGCTAGATTTCCATGTTCTGATGATATATAGATAAGGTGAAATAGGTGATGCAACATGCAATGTTAGAGGCGAGACCTGCAGAGTTACAAGCACAGGGCCGCGCCATCGTCTTGTGTGTCCGTAACCAAATCCAAAACCAAATTAAAACCGCCCTCCGCACGCGTGCTGCGCGTGCGACGCGTCGCGTCAGCTGGAACGCCGTACGTGCATGCAGCTGCAGCTGTCTACACGTATGAGCTATCCGGCTAAAAAGACAAGGGTTAATATGGAGCAGCAGCCTCACATTTGAGAGAGACCCTACCGGCACCTTTAATCCTCATCAAATCAATCCCGACATTAGCTAAAGCGGCCAACCACGCGCTTGCTTTAGCCTACCGCTACCTTTAATCCTTCCTGCTAATCATCTCTCTCCACTCGCTTTCCTGTCATTATGTGTGTGTGTGAGAGAGAGAGGGAGAGAGAGAGAGAGTGAGTGAGATAAAGTGTGGAAAAGGAAAAAAGACAGGGCCAGGAGGACTCCTAGTGGTTATGTAATGACGACAGAGTAATAAACAATTAGTGGCAAAATCTTCCGCTTTAGATGTTCTTAAGATTCGGCTCATACGCGTGCGCGGTCTACTGGCCTTCTCTTTTGCGCGTGCGACCTTACAACACAGCTAGCTACTGTAGTAGTAGCTACCGGCCACAACCTCTTTTTTTCTTCTCCAACGTGCAAAGACCTCGAATCTTTGTATCGTATGCAGAGTCCTCTTTGGCACTAAAATCTCTGATGGTTTTGTATGTATCATATGGATGGTTAAGTTGTGCCCATTTGATTTGTTGGAACTCTTAAAACTTTGACTACCAACGGCCTTATATATATATATATATATATATATATATATATATATATATATATATATATATGATGTGGTTGTGTGTATTTGATTTGGAGAGTACGCTCTGTAATATCAACACTTTTACTAGGTACACAGCCTTGTTGGACCATGCATGAGGTCGCTGCTTTCATTGCATTTCATGGCATGGAGGTGGAAGCGCAGGAGAAGGGCGCGCGTACCATGGACCATGCAGATGCCGGTAGATGGGGGGGGGGCCATCGACTTGGAAGTAGCTAGACACGCGCGCTGGGGATACGCGCGTGCAAGTACGGCGCGGATCACGACGGGCATGCGTGGTTGAGCTCGGCGGCGGCACAGCCAAAGCGGACTGTGCACACACAGGCGTGCCGTCCCATGACGCGTCCTTTTCGTGCCCTCCTCCTCTCGTCCTCCTCGTACCTGTGGCGTCGGCATGGGCACGGATTAGCCATCCCCAGCTAGCTTTGACCTCACGAGGATGACAAGCTAAGCTGCGGAGGAGCGAGAGTAGATGAGCGCGCGGCAACAGTTCCAATCCGTGTACTAGCTAGCACACAAGAAGATCCGCTGCAAAAGTCGTTTACCACCAGTCCATCAATCAGTAGTCCACAAAAAACGCCCGTGGATTCGTCAACAAGGCCCATCCATCCATCCACACCAACCGGGATCCATGCAAACGTATCACCGCCCACACATGCCGCCGAAGCGGCCGGTGCCGGGGTCACCAGCAGAATGCATGCCGCATCGGCCGGCGCCAACCGAGAAGGATCACTCCGCTCGATCGCCACGCAAAGTTGGGCACGCCCACATTCCGACGAAATCGATGGAGCCTGATGGCCACGGCTGCTGCCACTCACCAACAGCAGCCAGAGCCAGCCGCGCCACGCATACACGTACACCGGGTGGGTACACCGTACACGGTGGGTCCAAGGATACAAAATGCTCGTGGCTTTATTGGCCGGCAGGCATGGAGCTCTCTTTTCCACCACCTCTCTATCTCTCGCTCTCACTCATCTCTCTCCTTCCTTTTTCTTTTGCTCAGTCAGTCAGTGCATGCTGTGTATCAGACCGAGAGGAGAGTTATTGCTACGTCGGAAGACGTGCACGGCATGCATTGTTACATGGGTAGTGAGGTTTGTTTTCGCCGCACAACACATCACTTGCGAGTGTTGCTTCGGATCTGGTCCTGGCCTTTGGCTATGGAGGAGCCGAGCTGAGCCATGCCAGGCCTCCAGCGTCTGAGGTCTGTTTTCTTGCAGGCAGGCCCGGCATCTCCGGTACAAGTGGATGGAAGAAGTCATGGCGTGGTCCTGCGCGCCGGAAAACGGGGGCGGCACGCGTGCTTCTTTCGAGTACCTTTCCCTTTCCTCTGTTCTTGTCACAGCTAGCTAGCCAGACCCAGCGCGCGGCGCAACTGGAGTGCTGCAAGCATGTTTCCTGTCACTTCCGGTTAAAAAAAAAGCCGTCCGCACCTAACTGTACGTCAGAATCGCTTTTATCATACACGTAGGAAATATAGTGATAAACAGTTATATATCGAAAATAAATGATGTTTGTACATTAATTGAGTCTCGAGTAGCAGCGGAAGAGGAGAAGCTTCTAGAGCCGTCCACAGGCGAATTGACTGGCAGCTACGTGACCTTCACACCGTCTTCATTTGATCTTATTTTCATTGAGCAACAATTATAATAGAAGAAAAAGAAAAACGCCTGAGTACATAGAGTACTCAACAAGTGTGGGAAATAGCTGACATGCAGGCATTTAATAAGAAAGGCTAGACACAGGTTTAAGCACTAAGCAACCTATCCTTAGTCTTATTAAGCGGCCTACTTACTAGGTGAATACCCCAACAATCCCAACCAAGTAACCAAGTATCTCCAAGTCCAACTATATCCATCTCCCAAATACGACTCACCACATCCCAAAACCACCAATCCAAGACCACCAATCAAACCATGCTAATCATGAGAGAGTTACTAGCCTGCTCTTGACCGTGAGCACGGCTGTCTAGACAGTTTTGACTCCGTAGAGTTTGTACCCTTTACCCACAAGTCATGATTTCGTCCCCTGTCGCTAGGTGGACTAAAACCTCCCTTTTGCCCGTAGTAGCTAGCCACATTTCACACTTCCTAAGGTGTGCGACCAGGAGATCACGACGTGATCTTTACAAAGGGAATCCCGACGAGCATGAGCCCACTGAGGTTTCACCCCTAACAGCATCTAGGAGGCTTCAACCCCCGCTGCAGTGGCCCCCTCTTGAGCCTTGCGAATCCCAGGGTAGTCCCGCCCGACTCCCATTCGCCGCACCTACCACACACTCACACTACATTAGGAATGCACCTAATTACTTAGTCACTCTGTCCCATACCAGTTCTTGTGATGGCACGGTATAAGCTAGTTTACGGAGTACCACAAACCGGTCCTTAGGATCTACGCAGGCCACTAACCGCAAACTCGAGTCTCGTGCACTCGGCACCCACCATGGACCAACCAGCTTACTAGATCCCTATCTCTACATCTCACATATATATACCATATATATCCCCACACAACATCTCAATGATCATGATAATATCAATAATGTAAATTTACTCCCAGTCCCATCATCTAAGCAGGGCTAAGCATGTGTAAATGATATAAAACATAATCCTATCTAATCCCAAACTCAGACTACAAGGAATGGCAAAGAAATTCTAGTAAACAACCTAGCATGGGATTCAAATTTAAGACATGCATGCAATTCTAGCTAATAGTCCTAAGAAGGAGCAAAATGGTCAAGGGCACTTGCCTTTTTCTTATGTTGTTGCACAGTCCACCTCTTGATCTTCAAAGTCTTAGGCTTGTAGGTTGAACGTTGGTTCGGGAGCTGATTTTATCCACGCCATCACACATGCAATAAACATAACAAAGGAAACAATAAGAAACAACTCCAAACGATCCAAGCATAGTATTCATATGACCCTACACGCCAACCTACGCATTTATATCCTCGCGTTGCCTATGGATTATCAATTTTTATGTCATAAAATTAATAATACTATGCAAGGAAACACCTTATTATGTATTTTACTTAGTTATTTGTATTAACAGTTATTTGTGAGATTGTCTTTACAAAAATTACAACTATTAGGGACTTGATTATAATTTCAGCCTGTTAAGGAGGTGTTTCTGTCAATACAACACTAGACAGGGCTGTTTAGGTGAAAATCAGCATCTAAGTTGTGTTAAAATGTAATATCAACACTTATGCATGAGCCGAATCGCAAAGTCAGCATGTTGTAGGATCATTTTAGTGATGACAACACCAACCAGGGGCTTTTGTGCTAAAATACAGCAGGGTGCAGGGGTGTTTTTGCTAAGATCAGGGGGTTATCGCGTCCGGGAAGGCGTCGATGAGGGCTCTGACGAAAAGGGCGATGGGGCTTATCGGATCTTCGGTGTGTCAACGTCCAGGGGCTGCTTCCTCGGGGTTTTCGAGTCGGCTACGCGTACTGAGGCAAGGGAGAGTGTAGAGGTGAGCTAGGGGTATGGGGAAAGCATTGAGAACCTTCTTGCTGTAATTGTTAAAGAAAACATTAAGCGCCCACCAAGTTGCCAAATAGATGGAGATCTTTAACTTTTGTGCAGCTTCTGAGTGGATTGACATCACCTCATCCTTGGACTATTTGTCGTCAGCTGCAGAAGCTGTACAACGGAACTCAAACGGCTAAGCTGCACAACGAAACTCAAACGGTTGTCTTTGAAGTTTCAATCAGAAAGGCGTGGACCATCTAGTGGTGCAAGGTAGAGTGGTCTATAGGAGGTGACCACATATTTGGAGGGTTGAGAAGATGGAACCAAAGCGAATTTCAAGCGTAGGCTGGAGCCATCAAAGGCCACATGGGCATGAGAGAATCTCACTGAAGGTATCGTGACCTATGCCGATGAAACAACAAGTTTTTAGATGGCAGTGGACGGAGCACAATATAGAAAGTGACACAATTGGAGTTTTCTTGAAGGGTTACACAAAACAAAATTTTGACTCATGTTCCTCTGGATAGTCTTTCCTTTAGATGCTCAAAACAAATGCATAACCACTACATGAAAAGGGATATGAACAAATTTTCATCAGAGGGGTGCTATAAATACATTTTAGTTGTTTAATTATTTGGTCAAGGTGTTCATTGAGGTAGCCGCATGAACGAATCAACCATTTATGGGTTTGAGCCTCTACCTAACAATTCACACGCTTCATGCTACTATAGCAGAACTGAATTGCTACATGAAAAACCCATCACCATCCGAGACACCAAAACTTCAAACGTTGAACTCTAAAATACTAGGCGATGAAGGGGGAAGAGTACCATTGCGGCACGATAGGGTGGTATAGCGACTAAAGTGGTGCCTACAGGTGGTGTTCGCCGGTGAGAAAAGCAACAACTTTGGTTACCACTGCCGTGGAACAACAGCTACCGACATCTTGGACTTGCGCTCGATGCAAGGCTCAACATAGTAAAGCTACCAACCAGTAGCCGCTTCAATTCCAGATGCTGCTAACAACGAACATCCATGACCAAGCGGAACTGCACCAACACACTCCCTAGGGTCTGGAATTTTCCTCGAATTCGAGCTCACGCAGCGGCATCTACCAGGGCGGATGAATAGGCCGCGTAGGTTCGGCAGCACCGTAGAGTAGTAGAATGCAGCAAACCACACGCAACTGAGCTATGGCAAGCGCGCGGCGGCCCTTCCAGCGAGCCCATGAACTGCGAGAGGGGGCGAGCAGGAGGCAAACCGACATGGAGGCGTACCTGGTCGATGTGACTGGGCCGAAGACGTACTTGTTGTACACGATGACGGCGAAGGAAAGGAAGATCCAAACAACGATGTAGCAGTAGGAGAGGAGCACCTTTCGGAGCACTAACTCCAACAGGCCGACGGCAACCGGGTACTAGACCACGCGCGTCTCAGCGACGTGGGCGCGGAGCGCGTGGAGGGGCGACGCGGCGGTGTGGAGCGAGGACGGGGGGCAGCGCTGTGGGGGGGGGAGAAGGCAACCGGGAGGAGCGGCGTCGTGGGGGCGCGCCCGGTGGGAGGAAAGGCGAGGGCCCGGAGGGAGAGCGCGACTGCAGGGGGGTCTGGAGGAGGCGGCGTGTGGTGCTCGGCGCTCGGGCTCGAGCAGACGATGGGGGTCCGGAGGGAGAGCACGACACCATGAGATGGGCGGCGATCCCTGAGGGGAAGGCGGCTCGCTGCGAGTCTCGGGTGGCGGTGGCTTCGGGAGGAGGAGGAGGCGGAGTAGGCGACCGTGGAGGGGTGCACTCGCGGAGGTGAGGGAGGCGGGGGCGAGCGGTGCCGTGGAGGATGGGGCGAGGTCGAAAGGGCGGCGGCTTGGGCGCGCGGTGCGGCTAGGTCCCGAGTGGGGAGACGTGAGGCAGCGAGACGCGGGGGTGGGGGCTCGCCGGCCGAGGGCGCGGGTGCGCGGGAGAGGTAGAGCAGCTTCAAGGGGGGGGGACGGCGCCGTGGGCTGCAGTAGGGAGGAGAGGCGGTAGGGCGAGGGCGACGCTCTGGCTATGGGACGACATGATTAGGACCTGAGTGGGGACGGCATCGAGCGGGGTGGGCGCCGGGTCGGAGGCGCAGGGCGCGGCGGCCACGGGTTGAGCGGCGGGGTGGTCGGGCGGCCGTGGCGAGGTGGGGCCGGCGGTGGGGCGAGGTGTGGAGGCGCAGGAGGAACTCGAGGGGGTGGCGGCGCGGGGCGAGCGCACCGGGGAAGGAGGCGAGCGATGGCTGCTTCGGGGAGGAGAAGAAAAGAAAGAAAAGAAAAAAAAAAGGTTAGGGTTTGTGGGAGGGATGTGGGCTGGGCCAGAGGAAAATGTGGGTGTTACACTTCGTGAGAGTGACATCAAACTAAACACTGCGAGCTCGAATTTTGTGACAAAAGAAAATGTGTACGAGCTAGTGTAAGATAACTTATGACCTTTTTATTCTCTCCGTCCAAAATACAAGGGATTGGGAAGTCTAAATTTTATTTTAAAATATAGGAGATTAGAGGGTTTAAATTTTGTTCTAAAATGTGGGCGCACCCTCGACTTGAGGGGATCAATATTGATGTTAGACATCCCTAGGCGTGGCTCGATGACATGATGCGCGCGCATCATCCCAATTGCGTGGCTAACTCCCATTAGACACGCGTATGTGTACAACTGTGTGATGTTGTATGAGCAAGTGTGGTGGAAGCACATGGCCACGTTAACATGGTGGCGATATATGAGTGTTGCGTCTCCAGTTTTGATCTTTATTGGTGGAACTAGATAACGATTTTGTTTTCTTGTTGATGACATTGTCTAAGGTCTAGTCATACCTCTTTTCAGGTGAAAGCTCATGATATGACTTTAATGGTTGGATCCAGTGATATCGGAGTCATTTGTTGTTCCTTTTCCGAAGGAGTTATTGTTAGAACACTTCTCTTACTACTCTCGAGTTAGTATCATTTTTTATTCATGCTAAAGTCTATTGTAGCGGTCTTGTTGATCCCTATTCTCCTGTTCTTTTTATAATAATTTAGCTGTATTCATCCTTGATATATTGATTAACTATTGATATTAGAGACAATTGTTTTGATATGAATATATTTCATGTATTGAAGAAAGTGTGGCCTAACCATACATGACCATTGTTCAGGTGTCACTAATCATGTGTATTACAGATTTTTAGAAACTGACGGGACCATGATCTTTAACCGTCGAGCTGGAACAATGTCGGCCACTGCACCGCGTCGCCCTCGCCCCTTCCAAAAGATCCGCGCAGCGTCGCGACGGAGACGGACACTCGGACAGGGACAGTGCACGCGCGCAAATACGAGCACGCGGGAGGGGCATTTCCGTCAGATGCTGCCCAATAAGAATCCACGCGCTCGCTTGCCCTCCCTCCTGCCCAGCCCCCTCTCTCCCTTTCCGCAGCCACATCGACACACACGCACAGAGCACGCTTAGAGGCGCGCACGCTCGTCATCGCAGTCCCATCTCCCGTCCTCTCGCGCGTGCTCTCCGTTCCGGCGTGCTGTCGAGCCGAGGCCGCACGCCGCGTCTTCCCTTCCCTCGCGACGCTCGATCTGGTGAGTGCCCTACTCGTGTGGGGATTGGTTTGGAGTTGGAGGGAAGGTTTCTTGGTCCGGTGCCGTCGCCTCGTCCGCCTAATCTTTGGGCCCACTGTTCGACAGCGTTTGTTAAGATGTCTCAGCTGTTACTCTTGTCCCCGGATTCTGAATGGTTCGTGCGGCGTGGTAGGATTCAGGCATTGGGTTCTGTTTGGTTCTTACAGGAGTTTTTGGGAATCGGGATTGCTCTATGAATCGATTCGTCGTAGTGCTAGATGGTCTGCCTCGCTAGGTGTCCAGTAAACTGTTGTAAAAGTCGAGCATTTTAGGGATTTCTATGCTCGATTGATTTTTTATGCTAATTTGGCGCGCTTATGGCACCACCATTTCTTGCTAGACCATGCTGCTTACATACACCGGTAGCGGCGGTTCCGTTTTATGTATGGTGTGTTAAACCAGCGGGAGCAAGCGTGCTAAAAGGCCCAATGTTTCCCTTGTCGTGGTGTAAACATTGCTCAAGTGATGAATACTTTCATTGTGTTACTTTCTTTTTTCGATAATGAGCACTTTATTAAAACTCAAAAGCATCAAGATGATACAACAGTGTTTGCATCTAGAAGGGTGTAGATGCTTATGGAATCATATGAAGCTCAAAGGTCTCTTGAATCCTGGAGCATCCTCTTCATTTGCGGTGGATTTGATTAAGCATTGGCACAAGCTGTCCAGTTAACTAGACTTGGGCATAAATTGTTTTGTCAAGTGATTGACAAAATGTAGAGTTGTTGTGCCATTTAGCAACCTGTAAACGAAGAAACTCCCCATGAATTGAATTTTCCATCAGTGCAGGTAATTCTTGTAGGAAAGAGCATAATAAGTGGAGACTTGACACCTGCGTAGAGCCTTGGAAGAATGAGGTGGCTGGGTCTTTCGGTTGACGTGTTCCGCCAAGGGATCTCATTGAACCTGTACTGCCATGTGATTCTGTAAAATTAACTCCGCTGTTATTGAAGACCTTTGCTTGTGAAGGCTGACTTGGGCTTCCCCATCTGGTTGCTGGCTTTGCTGTTTGGGTGCTGCGGTTGTTCAACCAAAGCTCCCAGGAGAACGACGAGAAGTACTAATGGTGTGGAAAGCAGCTGCTCAGACGAGATTCCGTGAGTTTAAGCATGAGAATGGAATCGCCGTGAGAATTATAGCTTGCTTCCAGCCATTGCAAAATTGCCAGGTAACGAGAAAAGAAGCGCCTGTTTTTTAACAATCCATTTTCTTTACTTGGCACTTCTAACAATTGCTTTGGTATGTTTGCTGTAGGCCGAGTACTTCCGTCATCTCCTCAAGCCTGTGACGTAGCCTCACTCTGCTCTGGTTTCCTGCTGAATAAGCTTCCTGTTTTAGGTTTTTCTCAGTCGCAATTCAACTGGGAGAAGTTCCCGTTCATCTGAACATCCTGCTGGTAAGAACATATCTTTGATGTTGCAGCTACCTGTTGATATTCGATAGTATGGTTGTACTTATACTCAATTTCTTGGTAACTTCAGGTTGTTCTGCGTGTTGGTTGGTCGTTCATGGGGGACAAGATTAATCTGTGGTGCCCTTGGCCCGATCCTTCATGGAAATTCAATATTGACAGCTCTACAAACAATCTTTATCCACCTGATGCCGGACTTGATGACACAAAACCGGTGGCGTTGCCGAATCTGAACAATCACTCCTATAACTGTCCTGGAGTTGTGGCACCTATGTCATTTCTTACAGCATCAGTTGCTGACAGACCTCTTTCAATGCCTTCAAGATTTCTCACAACATTGGCACCTGGTTTAGAATTGCCTGCAGTGTATCCACCACATAAGAGACCTATGGTTCTCTGTCAGAAGGAGAACCATGTTCCTGCTACATCTCCCTTGCTGGTCAAGGTGATGTTGGCTCCTGTGCCAGAGCTCCAAGGTAGCAACGAGACTAATGTAACTGATGTTGGAGCAGAAGACACTGAGGGTATTCATGAGAACACCGATGAGATCAACGTACTCCTTGATTCTGACTCAGATGAGGGGCATGAAAAAGGTCGTGAACTTGGCAGAGCTGCACAGTCTCCTGCTGAGTATGACACACTGAGTGTGGAATCAGTAGCCAGTGCTGATGCTAGCGCAAGTGCTGCACGACCATCCAAGAAGAGAAGACTCTGCTCTGGCACCGACAGGTCTGTTGTTGACACTGCCAGTTCAGCAAGGCCTGATCATTCCATTGAACAGAAGCTTCTTGCCAGTGACTGTGACGCACAGTCCTGCTGCATTGGTGAAGTTGAGAGTGACCACAAGTTTGCTCTGCGGGAAGGAGAAGCAGCTGAAGGTGACTGCCCCGATGACCAGGAGCGGAGAAGAGAAAGGATCCAAGAGACTGTCGCTGCGCTCAGAAAGATCGTCCCTGGAGGCATCGCCAAGGATGCCACAGCCGTTCTTGATGAAGCAATCTGCTACTTGCAGTATTTGAAACTCAAGGTCAAGACGCTGGGAGCTGTCTCCCTATAGCTCTCAGAGACAGCTGTGATCTGGTTCTTGAGGCCACTGCGTTTCTAGGAGTACTACATATATGAACTACTAGTAATAGTAATAAGTTGAAGATGCCAAGATAGTTCGTTCTGGTGCTTGAGGACCCGCCGGAAGAAGAAAGGTTCAGTGTTTCTTGCTTCGCGTAGCCTGCACTCTCAAGGCTCTAATGATTTAGCGGTTGCAATGAGCAACGCAGCATCTCAATACTGCAACTTCCATTCTGAAGCAGGCATTCATGGTTTCCTTCCTCCACAATGAAGTACCGGGCACCCCTGGAGGCCACTGAGTTCCTAGCTGCCCATGCTACTTGATCTCCCGGTGAGCAACGTCTTTCCGCCGCCGCAGCAGGGCTTTGATCTTTCTCAGTGGCAGTTCTACCAGCTTCCTCAAAAGGCCCTCACGCCGTTGATGGAACAATATGGTATACGCAAAGCTACGGACATGTTTTGGTGAGGGTGATCCAAAGCAAAGGAGGAAAGGGGTCCATTCCATGTAAAGAGCACTGACTGTGCCGTTCGCGTCCACCATCCATGGCTTTTGACCCCCAGCTGCTACCTGAGTGGAGATGGCGCGAGGTTGAAGTCTGGTGCGTTCCTGGGGCCTGGTACTGCCGATCCAACAAAGCATTGTTGTGTGCCTGACGTGGAGCTGTACCACGCCCGCTGCCGCGTCTTCCCTCGGCTCCCGTATAGCTCTTTCAGCCGCATATGCTGGAACCTGTATGTGTGTATGTCTGCGCGTATGCTTTTGCCGCAACTCTGTACGGCGCTGTAATGATACTGCTCCGGTTGGGGACCAGATAATGGCCTCTCGTGTCGTACGCCGGGTGCTTGTGTGTGTTCAACGGCGGTGAAGTGTAGTATAGTAATGTACAGTAGTATCCTGTGGCGGGCGCGGGATCTCGCTACTGGAGCCTTGCTCGAGTGCGCGGATTCCCCGTCCTGCTCGTGATGATTGTCTCGGAGGCGGCATCATGGACCCTCGTTCCTTGCCCTTGGAGGAGCTCGTCCTTGAAGAACACACTCCCTCCGTTTTGTACTGTAGCAGATGCTAATCGTCCGTTTGGTTTGATCAAGGGAGCTTTCTTGCATGCGGCCCAAGGCCGAAGGACTCAGCTCGGCTTTTATTCACACACACAGTTACTGCACGTCCTATTTACAGCAACCGACATACCGATTCTCATCAGTTGTCACACACACTTTGTTAAATGTTAGTAACGATCAATCTCTGCACTTGTCACTCCAAGTCGCCGCAGCAGCTCACGATGGATAAGTGGATCATGTAGTGAGGATGGCCGGAAGAACGTCGGACTTGGTACCTAGCACCTTGGCCTTTGTGTCAGGAAACCTCGCCGTGGTCTCCAGGAGCTCGCCGCCGTCGCCCACGCGGATGGGGTACGCCATGAGGTGGCCGGGGAGGTCGCCGTGGAACGAGTCGTCCGCGAACATGCTCCAGTGCTTCTGCGCCACCCGGTTCATCCTGCGCACGCACACCACGCTCGACGGGTGGAGGATGTCCACCGCGGCGTCGGCCGCCGCCGCACGGCCCAGGTGCTCCTGCCACAGCGCCACGCGGAAGCCGTGTACCTGGCCCCTCGCCGGCCGGTTCTTGGTCCCCAGGTATCCCGGCTGGTACGCGCCCATGGCGATCTCCGAGTCGCGGCCGCCGTCCATGGAGCGCTGGTTGATGTTAGCCGATCCCACGATGATGTACTCGTCGTCGACTGCTCCCAAATTGGAGAGCAATCCCAATCAGTGGACGACGATTACTAGCCAGATCAGGAACGCACTAATCATCATGAATCGTTGTTACTACCTATATCATCTTGGCGTGGACGTAGATCATGAAGCGCCTGGCCTGCTGCGCCCTCTGGTAGTCGGTGTCGGGTTCCGGCCGCTCCGGCGGCACGCAATCGACGGAGCCAGCCGCCTCGCGGTTGCCGAGGCAGAAGAAGGTGAGGTAGTCCCTGGGGTTCGCCTGCAGTCCCCTGGCGCGAATGGCCAGCGCGACGTCCCTGTACATCATCTCCATGGTGCGGCGCTGCCAATCCAGGATGGCCTGCACGGACCCGCTCTCCGGCACGCCCTCCGGCCACATGGGCAACACCACGTACGCGGCGAACCGCTCGCCGGCCATGATCTTGCTCGCGATCTTGAGCGACAGCTCCCTGGGGACGAGGTGCAGCGCGTTGACGCCATCCACCGCCAAGCCGTCGTCGCCGCGCCACGCGTAGGAGCTCCCCAGGAAGTACTGGTTCTCGATGTAGACGAAGTCCCGCGCGCGACGGATGGCGTGGATGTAAGCGTCCTGGATGCTGCGCTCGATGACGTGGCCCTTCCCCGACACGAGCCCGCACGCCGCCGCCTCGTCGGGGTCCTCCGGGAACCCCGCCGCCGCGCCGCCATCGATGGACCGGAACACCTGCACGTTCCACGACTCGGCGTCGTCCTTTTCGGCCGCCGTATCGCGCCCCTCTTTGTTCAGCGTGACGAGGAAGTTGTCGCCGTCGCCCTGCTTCCGCCACCTCTGCTCGAAGTTGTCGAGCACGTCCCAGGCCGCGGGCCCTCGACGCGGCAGTGGATGTCGTGCCACGGCTCCCGAGGCCCGCCCTTCCTGATGGACGAGCCGGGGAAGTTTGGCTGGTGGAAGTCGTCGCGGTGCGTGGTGCCCAGCGTCCGGAACAGCGGATGGTCCTGCGTATCGTACCTGCCATCGCAGAGGTCGATGCCGCCGAGGAAGCTCACGAGGCGCGGCGGCGCGTTGTCCACGTCTTCCGCGCCGCCGTCCACGACCACCGTCTTCTGGTGGTGTGTGAACATGGTGGCCGTCTCGACGTCCTGCACGTAGCTCCGGCCCTGGTCGGGGTTCCGTGGGCAGAGCACGCAGCGCACGCCCGTGTCGCGGAAATAGCTCGCCGTGTCCTCGTCGTGGGTGGCCATGAGGCCGTCAAGCTTGATAGGGCCGAGCTCCGTGCGGTCGTCCCACACCAGTATCAGCACCGCAACGCCTTCACGCGCCTTCTGCTTCAGTAGCTCGCCGAGCGTCCCCGACGACGACGGCCGCCGCGGGTCGCGCACCAGCACGACTCCGGAGTTCACGGACCACCCGGCGATGTACACCATCCGCCGGGCGTTGGTGATCGCCTCGAACACGTCCTCCCAGCACCGGTTGGGCTCGTAGAGCCGGCCGCCGGCGAGCCGGACCATCGGGGCGAAGCCGTCGGCGACGTGTGCGTCCTGGTACAGCCGCACACGGCAGCCTTTGCGCTGGCCGAAGAAGGTGCGCGGCACGCCGGGGTAGTCCACGCCGACGCCGGCGTTCCAGCGGTCCGCCGTGTCCGCGGCCACGTCCTTGAACTGGAGCTGGACGTGGATCTTGTCACCGCCCTCCAGCGGCTTACGCTTCTCGTCGCAGATGGGGAGCCACTGATCCACGTGCTGGCCGGCGACAACGACGTCGGTGGGCAGGTAGGCACGGCCGATGAGCGTGGCGCCGACGGGGTTTTCGGCCTTGACGGTGAAGATGACGTGGCTGGCGTCGTGCGCGCAGTAGATGTGGAAGGACTCCTTCCACTGCGGGGAGTGGACGGGGTCCAGCATGCGCGTCCGGCCCACGCGTGCCTTGTCGATGTCCACCGTCGCGTACAGCTTGCCGGCCAGTAGGCCGAGGTCGATGGCCTTCTCTAACTGCTGCTGCGCCAGGAAAGCATCAGAGATTGTGGATTGTCCCATGACAGGAGTACCATGTCAAGATGAGTTAAACCTTATAGTTGCAGAAGGGCAGCTTCTTGATCCATGAGAAAACCTTCGTCTTCATCATAGTCTGGTTTCAAGCAAGTTTATTTTTTGCTCAGTTTTGTAGTGCATTTGCATTTGAGAAGAAAATGACCAGCACCACGCATTGTCGTATATTGACCAATCAGTAAAGAGTGTGTCTATTGCAAGTTTAAGACCTTTTGTAATTACCTTCCTATAATTTTTTCGATGACTGTAAATACCCTAGGTGACCTAGGGCGCATGTTTGTAATCTTTTTTTATAAATGAAATTGGCACAAACAATTCCTAAAATGTGTACTATATCCTGCGCCAGCATTGCATTACATGCCTTATATGAGCATATAATAATACATTGGTTGAGGGGAGACATATCTAGTAGTATAAAAGAGATGTGCTAAAATGCTAATATGCGATTGTGGCTATCCGATCTATCACTAGCGGCTAAGATTAGGGGATGTGGAGGTGCAATCCAGACATAAATATGAGTTCTTTTTCAAGAATATTTTTTGCGATTGATTGCACCTCTACCTTCTCTAATCATAGTCATTATGATATATTGGATGATCAAAAATATGTATTAGCATGTTAGCACCGTAAGCCTCTTTTACATTAGATATGTGTCCCCTTGATTGAGATGGACAGCCCAAGCCACTCAAAAGCAAACTAGGACAACAACACATGTCATGTATAGACTTAAAACATGGGGCAATCTAGGCCTGATTTGTATATTGTTTTTTGCGTTGTTTAATTTAGGGGGTAACATGAGTTTTGAGTTTGCACAACATAAAAAATTATAGTATCATAAATCATGGTAAGAAAAATACAATAATACTTTTAAGATTTCTTAAAATCTACTACATCTGTTTATCTTAAAATGGTTCCCCGATGCACTATCTATTTCGCATGTATACACAACTAAGCATGTGTAACCTTCAATTCCTTCTCCATATATCAGTTTGTGATTTGTTCATCTTGTCATACACGTTTACTAATATCATTTTTATGTCAATTATTTAGGATTTTTGTTAAACAAACGACCATCAAAACAATGAGAGATAAAACTGATACGACAAAGAGAATAATGATAGCAACGACAACATGGAAACTACCACCGTAAATGTTCTAAAATACTAATTTACATAACTTAAACACAATAAGATACATTAGATATTTTTTTCATAAATTACATATTTTAACACAAAGACATAATCTACTTGACCGTTCAATCCATGCTGTAGGTTAGGGCCAAGACCGAAAGAATGTGACATCCATGAACCAAGACAGGGTAGCAAACGAGTTCCAAACACGTTAGGCTTTGTTTAGATATAGCTCAATACTCTCTATTTGGAGCAGATTGAGAGGGATTGAAGAAAAAAATAGTTTATTTTCCACTTCATTCCACCCCAACCCACTCCATTTATTAGCACCCAAACAAACCCTTATAGGGAACGACATACAAGACGGAACGAAACCTATTTCTGTTTGTGATGACGAGATCATATCAAGTTCCACAAACATTGTAAAGTTTGTAGTACAATATTTTTTGTTCCTTAATTGATCTTTCATAGTCAGTCTCCAGGTGCGATGTATTATTAGGGTACGTACCTCAAGCACGTTGCAAACAATGAAAAATGTTTCTTCTAAGTTTTGAGGTACTAAACACGGGTTCAAAGGTTTGATATTGTTATGCTCTCTAAACAGCCCCCTGATTCACGCAAGGCCTCCATCAATCGACGTACATCAATTCAGTAATCTGCATGTGTTCCACATTGTTTCTTGTGTAGTCTTTCACTTTTAATAGTTTATACATGTCACATGTTCTTTTTGAGCACTTTTATGGTTCAAAATAACAACCAATATTCTGTTAAAACTATTGATCACTATTTTGATTCGATGATTTATATATGTTATCTTCTACCCATCAACACTGACTAGTATTTTCTCTCAGAAAAAAAAACACTGACTAGTGTTTTATTAAGCAGAAAGCAAAATCAGAAAAAATATTAAGAGTGGTAGACTAATGATTATTTTTTATAGTCACATTTGTAATCCAATTAATCTACTAAATAGTTATAACAAAATTAGGTTTAACAGGCTCAATAACTGTCCTCCGTGGAACAAAAGACAAATTAGTACATTAATACTTCAATTTTTAAAGTATCATAAAATAATGTGCAGTAATTTTGAGAGAATATTGATCATTATTTTGAACTGTAAAAGTCTTTTTTTTTCTGTAGGCACTGACTTCAAACCAAACAGATTTTATTCAGGTCAAACAAATTAAGGCATAGAACTAGTAAGCTTGGTAAGTATGCTGTACCTTCTTGGCCGGCTTGAGCCCTCCCTCGGACATGATCGACAGGTCGGCCTCCAGGATCTTGGCGTCGATCAGCCCGTGCAGCAGCCTCTGTGCCATGGTGGCGCCGGCCGGCTTCTTCTTCTTCTTCTTCTCCGGTCCCTCAGCTCCTGAGCTTCGCTGTAGGGACTGCATGAGAGGCAGAGCCGGCCACCGATGGACGAGGCTGCAGCCTGTAGGGCACACATATATGCATGGCCGGAAGGGCTGAGGAATATATAGCTCTGCCTTGCCGGCCGTGGGAGCAGCGGTCAGCTACCCGGCCTTTCTTTCCTTGCTTCAAGGGCAAGTTCGGGAGCTGCTGAAACGCGCATCGGCGGCAAGGGATCATGGGCAGAAACAGCGGAAGAAAAGTAAAGTACAGGTTCGACGATGCTGGATTTATTTTCGACCGGAGTTTCGCGAGATTCGTCGCGCTTTGCCGAAGATGAGTAAACCAAACCCGCCAAGATTCAATGCTGATGTGAGGTAAAGGACAAGTTTTAAGCTGTCACACCCCACGTGGAAAAAAATACGCTCACGCCCCGCACAGCCGCGCCGGTCGTTGCGCCCCTCGCGCGTTAGCACCACAGTCAGTGACTTTTTTTTTTCTCCTATTTAGGTTCTGTTTGCCACAGCTTCTAAATCAGTTTTTTATAAAAATAAATTGTGGATGTATCAAACAGTCAGCTTCTTAAGCAGCTTATTAGTTCAGTTGCTTCTCAAAATGAACTAAAAGCAGGATATAAGTTTAAACTGCTGTTCACTAGCTTTTCACACAAGCTGCTTTTTTAAAAAATTTAAGCCATGCCAAACAGGGCCTTAAACTCCCAAGAGACTCTCAATTTTTCTCCCTCACTCATATCCACTTCTCACCACTATTACAAGAATTCATCGAGGATCGTAGTACTAACACATTCGATAACAGTCACCGACGACCAACGTCGTTCTTCGCCGTAGTCGACGCACTTTCGAACCTTTCAATCAATAAAACTATCCTAGGTGAATTGCTTATGATCTATACTTAATTTTTAAGTAGAAAAAAATAGAGGATCGATGTGTTTTTATGTATATTCACGTTTTTCACCTCGGCCACCGCCCTTCACCGTTGTTGATCATTTTCCGGGCTTTTAGGATCCACAAAATCGGCGGTAAGTGAGTTCCTCATGTTTTTCCCCTCCGAATTTGATAGAAAAGTTGAGAATTAGTAAGTTATTCCGTGTACTTGCGTTTCTCTGGCTAGAAAGTCGTCACCGCCCCCGGCGACACCGCGCGCCTTTGTCGATCACGGTCAGGACGATGCGGCCCTCTCGGAATTGTTGGATTAAAAACCAACCCTGAAATCAGTTGTCGATCTTCAACTGCAATTTGTAACATTTCTGAGCAGCAATAAAAAGATAAGTGTTCCTTGACCACTTTGCTCCTATTCTAGTATGATTAGTTAGAATATTTATATGATGTCTTCAATATGAAACCCAGATTAGGATATTTCCCTAGTTTTATTCTTTATCATTCCTTGTAAAACCATGGAGGGATTTAGTTAGGATATGTAATTTTCATTTTATGTGCTTGGTCATGCTTAGAAATTAGACAATGAATGAAACATAATTGTTACTAGTCTTGTGAAATATATGAAAGACACAAGAGTGTGTCATAGTGATAGGAATGTAGACAGTCTGGTTGTTTTGGTATGGTGCTTCGTGCACGAGACTCGGGATAGTGTTAATGTCTGTCTTAGATTTTAAGGACCGGTTCATAGAACAGTTAACCCGGCTTTACAGTGCCACCACAAGACTGAGATGGGGCAGTTTGGCCAATTAATTAGGAGTTTGCCGGTATAATATGAGTGTTTGGATGGTGCGGGGAATGAGAGTCAATTTTTGACTACCTTGAGAACTGTAAGGCTCAAGAGGGGGCTTCTGCAGGGGAAGGTTTACTCCTAGGAACTGCAACGGTGAAACCTCAGTGGGCTTGTACTTATCGGTAGACCCTTTGTAAAGATCATGTAGTGATCTCCTGATCGCACATCAAAGGAAGTGTGTAATATGGATTGCAACCACGGATATCAGGGAGGTTCTTAGTCCACCTAGCAACGGGGGATGAAATCACTACTTGTGGGTAAAGTGGTACAATCTCTGTAGAGAAATAAACTGTCATGACAGTCGTGCTCACGGTCAAGAGCGGCTTGGACTTATCCATGATTAGAGAAACATGGATACGAGTTGAAAAAAGTTGTTAGGTGGTGTAACCTGACTTTATTAGTTCATTAATAAAGATGGTGGGATTTATCACTTATTAATATAGGTCGCTAATTAAAGCTAAGGTCTAGGTTTAATGCATAGCGCTTAACAAAGTCAGCCTTTCCTTTCTATTAGCCTTCATAACATCTTTTACTACACTTGCTGAGTAACTTTGGGTACTCAAACTTGCTTTTGTTGGATATCATATGTTGCTCAGATTGAAATGGAGACATAAGCTTCAATGAAGAAGACTTTGACCCCGATGAGTTGTTCTAGGTTGGCGAAACCCCCGGGCAACGTCTGTGAACTGGAGCATCATGCTATAGTCTTCCGCTGTTGTGATATTAATGCAATTATACTCGTGTTTAGTCTTTTATGACATATGTTGTAAAGTTATGTTACACGTTAAACCTGGCTTATAATATATTGATATTTCACTCTTGTCGGCACATGTATGAGTCAACTCATCTTGACATACATGTGAGAATACGCTCGGATGTTCCAAATAGAAAATCGGGTGTGACATAAACCTCTCTTGACAGGATTAAGACATCAACCTGGGGGCAAGTCAATATGTAAGCTACTCCCCCGTTTCAAATTATTTGGCGTTGGTTAGTTCAATTTTAAGCTAGTTAGCGTTAAATAATTCGAAACGGAGAGAGTAATGTTTTCTGCGTAAACAAAGTGTTGCAACTTGCACCGTTCGTCAGTGCTGGAGGTAGGGAAGGTTCGATGTGATTAAGAGAATGCGACGGAAAGCTCAGCTGGAGCTGACTAGTTTACGTGGCGTTCGTACCTACACAAGAACTTCTTAAGTAGCGCCCAGAGAGAAGTTAATATAATACTACTTGAAGTTAGTAGATCTTGCTTGCTCTGTTGACCGGGGGAGTCTCTCTCTCTACACCATTATATTTTATACAAAAAAGAGGCAAAGTCTCTGCACTTACCACTTGGAATTATAAAATAGAATACTTTTATAGATTACTGATTGCATCTGTTCTGCCGGTAATCAAAGCCAAATCTTTTTTATCTGTCTTGGCTATTTTAGAACGCGCTAGTGCTCTCTGTCTTTTCCACTTTGCTCAGTCATCAAATTTGAAAAGTTAAATACTCCTTCCATTTTTTTTATTTAACGTTGGTAAGTTTAAAATAAACTAACTGACATCAAATAAAAAAACAGTGAGTAAAAAATATGATATACTCTCAACGTCAATTAAAAGGGAACAGAGGGAGAATGTGCCTTACGTCCTAGCTCTAGACTACACACAACAACTGCATAAGTGCGCCATCATTCCTGATACATTCCCATAAGCTGGTTCAGATATACCAACCATTCTCTGAAAAAGTCACTGTTTAATTAGTTTGGTTTTTAAAAGGTTCAGATGCAATCTGCAGCATTTCCTCCTCCCTGTTCTATCATTTCTTTCTTCGCTGTTACTCTACTCACGTCACAAAGCATGAACCTTACTTGCGCTATAAGTTTGACATGCATCCTTTGTGTTGCCTTCTTACGACGGGAATGGATCTGTTCAGTGACTATAACAAGTCAAATTGTGCTTTTACCGCATAGATAACAGTATTGCTGTCTTTCACACTGCTGATGTCATTCTGCTACCTAGGTTTACATTACTGGTTTGGTGCCAGTAGTCTCGGCTATCAAGGTTTGTTGCTTACCAATGCTGAAGCTTGTGAAGCATGACTCTTCTCCTGCTTTCAGAATCTTAGGCACCCTGCTGATTCCCAAGATGGATCTGTTACTACTGTGCTTATGATTATGCTCTTGTACTTTTATTTTACTGGAGAAATGTAAACCACCTTCGATAACCGGTGCACGCTCTCCAATTGGTTCTACCGACAGAAAATCTTATACATCACGTCGTACAACCAGAACGGTGACGATGCATGAACTCAAAATGGAGACTGTTCGACGTTAGTACTCCATATCAAATGATCACAGCACTTGTTGACTTATCATAGTAATGATGAGACCGTATTGGTCACTAATCATGCAAGAAATATTTTACTGCTTTGAGGCTCTGAGTTCAGTCATGTTTATCTTCTTTCAAAAGCTTAATAATTTTATATGCACATCAAACTAGAGCATTTGCCATGTCAACTATAATGCTAAATGTACAATTCCTGTCAAGTTCACTAGATGTCGTGCAATCTCTCTACCGCTAAAAAAGAATCAACACAAACAAAATCAATTGCATTTTCTTGGCTTCATCGCTGGGACGATCCGGCCGCCGTGGCGGCCGGAACGGCTGTGGAGACCTGGAAGACCTCCGGGTTCCAGTCTCCGGCTGCAACGTCTCCATCGATGACGAACCCGGCGAACGTGAGGCTGTGCGCGTAGTACTTCTCCATGTGCGTCCCTGCATCGCCTTGCACAACCACCACTTCCACTTCGCCGTGCCTTACCCCGGCGGCGTCGGTGTGCATTGGCACCACCCTCCGGTGACCGTCCGGCTCGCTCCGTCGGGATCCGGAAAGAGGCCGGAATAAGCCTGACCATCGCCGGCTCAGGCGCGCCGTTGACATTGTCCGGAGCGCCTCCGACGTCCACCGTCCGCTCGACGCGGTGGCGGCAGTGGTCACCGCGCTCACCGCCCGTCGGTGGCGCCTCGCCTCCTCGATCTCCCTTTTGAGCCTCTCCGGCAGCCGCAGCGTGTATCGATCCTCGGCTGTCTCCGCCGCCTGCTGGTCCGACGACGTGGGACCGTGTCCAGGCGTTGACTCCGACGTCTCGACGTTTATCACCGTGTGGCTTATTGCCGTTTCTTCCTGGGCGGCGAGGTCAGCGGCCAGGACGTGCCCGGCGTCGGCCACGGCCGGGTCGGAGAGGTCGGCGCGGCAGACGGGACAGGTGACCTGCGCGGCGAGCCAGACGTCGATGCACTCGGCGTGGAACACGTGGCAGCAGCCGGGGAGGAGGCGCAGCTTCTCGCCGTCGTCGCCGAACTCGGCGAGGCAGACCGCGCACTCGAGCGCCCCGCGGCCGGCCTTGACGGCCCTCGCCGTGGCGTAGGTCAGCACCGGCAGCGCCTCCATCGCGGCGGCGTCGAGCCCAGGGCGCCTCCTCCCACCGCCCACCGCCGACGTGAACGCGGCCGCGGCGGCGGCCGCGACGGTCGCGTTGGCGCTCAGTGCGGCGGCGCCACCACCACCTCCGCGGCGCGCGCCCGTGGCGGCGTGGGCGCAGCGGCGGAGGTGGGCCGAGAAGAAGCCCAGCAGGAATAGCGCGACGATGAGGGCGACGAAGAGGAGCGATGTGGTGAGGCTGAAGGCGCCGGATCCGGCGCCAGCGTCGGTGGGCGCCCGGGAGAACGTGTAGCCCGGCGGCGGCGTGAAGAGCTGCGAAGACGCCGGCCGGATAGCGAAGGCGAGCGCGAGGACCAGAGGCCACGTGGTGGTTGGCGGCGCGGACGCCATGAACGACGTTCCGGTGGAGGTGGCGCGTGGGTGCGGAGGGAAGCGGGGCGGTGTGCGCGTGACGGAACTAGAGAAAAGTTATGGAGGAGAGGAGCTGGAGCTGGAGACGTGCGAGGAGTGACGCGGGAACGAGTAAGGAGTCAGAGCTCTCCCATTTGAGGGCAACCAGCCATAGAATAAGCTGCAAGTACCAAGGTGGTGTGTAGCGTTTGGCTTCCTGCGTTTGACATTGTTCATGTGGAGGCCACCGCCACCGCCACAACAAGTGTTGAATGCTGACATGCATGGTTCGCGCCAAAGTCAAACCCCTTGAACTCCAGAGGTCGGTGTGCTGACTCGCCGTGTGATAGACCGTAGATTTGCTTATATTAATAAGTAGAGAAGAGTTTACATCAACAGTTACAACAGTTACATATGTGAAGGACCAGAGATGTTACATGACCGTTGAAATAAAAAAAACAACTATAAAAAAACACTCTTGGCCTCAAGAAACATGGAGCTCCATGGAGAAACGATTTCGCTCCCGCCGGCACCCACAGCCCCTAACTTCCGTATGCAGTTGTCATTTCCTTTCCCTCAAACATTCTCCGATTCCTCTCCTACCAAAGAATCCAACATAAAAGTATAGTCATTGTTTTTCCCTTCTTATCGTATTCGCTTCTACCGCTCGTTGTGAGGGCCAGCAGCCAAGAGTGGACATCTATTGATACAGACCAGCGGGTAGGATGTAGACGCGGCATATTCATCCGGTCTACAAACCATGCCCAGAGTTAGGCCGTGAACGTACATTCTATGAAAAGATGATGTGCAGTCTCCAGATAGCATAGCGGACAAAAGTATTGATTTGCCCAACCTCAGTTTTGTAACCGCGATGCAGTCCACAGTCAATTCAGCAAGACAGAATTTTCATGTACAAGAATCGATGACTGTCTTCAAACTGTATATTATAAGCTGATTTTACGGAGACCGTAGATGGAAAGAAGAAGAAGCCTAGATTTTTTTCTTGGAGAACATGTACAAAACTGTGCACCACGGGTTGCGGCGTAAAAGATTTAGGTAACACCACATCGAAACTACATTTTCGTATGCGTGCGTCCGCGGTCGTGGTCCGGCAAGCGGCGGCACGTCTTCTCTTTCTTACCTGGTGCTGCGCGTTGCATGGTTTTCGTCTCGCGTTCGTGCCGTGCATGCACACCACACACCAGTTACATCATCGTTGCAGCTACCTATCGCCCCGGGGCCATGGAAACACGGTGGAAGACACGAAAATACTAGGTTGCGGTTGCGGTGCGGCTATGTACGACTGAAACGAAGAGGCTGTGATAATCAACAATTTTCTCAGACGGAAACTTAAACCGTCTGTGAAAAAAGTTATCATAGGCGGTCTTAACCTTTTGTGAAATCGCTGGTGAAGACTGTTTATCACAGGCGGTTAGTAACGTAAGAGTACCCGCCTGTGAGGGAAACAAAGTGGGTAAGAAATTTTTTATCGTTCAGGATTACAAATTAGTACACTGTGCATATCTTAGTGTACTACAACAACTCGCAATAGTTGAGTCGTACATCGAGGAACACGAAATTAAACTTCGCAGAAAAAAATCAAGTCCGCATAGAGGACTGGATCATGAAAGAGCACAGAAGACGTTTCACTGAATGATTAATGGACAAAAATATAACATACGGAGACTCTGATGAAGAGGAAAAACGATAAGAGTGTTGCACAAAATAATGATGTTCGTATAGAGGATTGTGATCCACAAGGGCAGAAGATCACATACTTCGGATTCATAGAGTAAATATGTGAACTCGATTATGGCGAAAGAATACAAATGCTCGTGTTTAAGTGCCAATGGGTCAAACATACTAATGGTGTGAAAGTGGACAACTACGGGCTGACACTGGTACACTTGAACAAAGTGGGTTATAAAGATGACCCGTGGGTTCTCGCCGATCGTGTTGCACAAGTTTTTTATATACAGGATCCAGGAACCGAAAAGATGCACGTAGTTGTTTCTCGAAAGAAAAATATTGTTTGGGTTGAGAATGTGGGAGATAATGAAGAGGAATATAATCAATATGAAGATATGTACCTTTTCACCGATCCAGAAAACATCAATCGCGTAGAAAGAAGTATTAAAAAGGATTTAAAAACATATATGCGATAAGATGTCAATGCATGAAAAAATATATGACATATTTTTCATATAATTGTCATATTGTAATGAATCTTTAATATTTTAGTTTGACAATTTTTCTCTTTTAATATTTGAATTTTGACATTTTGGAATGCTTTAAAAAATTAACAAAATTCATACGTGAAATATTGGCTTTGAGTTGGCCGTAGACTTCAACAGTGAAATACATTGAGCTTGAAGCCATGGCCGGTTGAGTGCCGCTTCATCTCTATGTGTACGTGTGAGCTCTATTTTTATTCTGTTCGTGTGTGTATATAATTTTCCTCTATTTTTCCTTCAAGTAAAGACCGTCTGCGAAAATATATTTTGAATAACTGGTAAATATAATTTTCGTAGGCGGTTTTTTACCTAAGTAGCCGCCTGTGAAGGAATCTTTATCATAGGCGGTTTGTAACGTAAAGAGTATCCGTCTGTGAGAACTCCATTATCGAGGCGGTTCTTTACCTACAACTATTCGTCTATGAAGAATGTTTATCACAGGCGGTTTCTAACGTAAGATTATTCGCCTGTGTAACTCTAAGGACACATGTACTGCATGTGTTATGGCGTGCACGCCCGGTCGCTTCAGCCGCCTGTATAAATGGTCAATATTGCAAGCGGCTCCTACTCCACGGTCCGCCTGTATCGTGTGGTCGTTGCCATTTGTGCGCAGAATTTGAAACAATCCAACCTCTCCTTCTCCGCACCATTATAACTTGCACCTTCTCCTTTTCTGCACCACCATCACAGTCTTCCTCTTCCCTCTAGTCTTCGTTTTCCTCGCCGCACCGTAGCCCTAGTCTCAATGGCACCACCAACGAAGCGTTCCCGACCATGCTCTCCACTCGCCGCGTCTCTGTCTCCGTCTCCAACCGCACCTTCGTCCCATGCTCCAACCGTGCCTCCGTCCCCGGCTCCAACCGCACCTCCGTCCCAGGCTCCAACCGCACCTCCACCGCCTTCCTGGGCGGAAGAGAGACTGTACCTGCTTGGGAAACTCGATTTACTAGAGCAGAGGTTGGTTGCCCTCAGGGAAGAGGCGGACGACCTATCACCGTTACGGCTGCAGATGACGAAGGATGTATTTAACAGTACATCCGATGCCATGCAGCTTTTGGGTCTTGGTCGCCTTCCAGAATGTAATAGAATGGGCACCATAGGCCACTACCTCTTCGGGTTAAGCGCAGCGGCCGATCGTCTTGACGCGATGCGGGAGACAGTCGGTGAGGTGCTTGGGGTGAAAGGCAGCAGGAAGTTGGTGGAGGCGATCGCCGACAAGTGTAGGGTTTCTCCACCACCGGAGGACTAGATGATCGTCTGTTATTTTCTTTTGTTGTTTGTAAAAATTTAATTTTTAATGAATGTTTGTTTGATGATGAATATTTGTTATCGATTATCAAATTGTTTGTTGTGTTTTTAATGTTTGATGCTAAATGTGGTTGATGTATACCGGGCCGTGATATTTGGTGGCTTCGAATTAAATTCAAAGGCGCGTTCCCCTCGGTAACCGCAAAGGTCGCACACGTCGGGTCGTTTCACCTACCTATATTAATGGCCAATATTGCAGTCGGCTCAAGCAACTCCACGGTCCGCCTATGAACATTGATATGTTTACACAGTCGGTTTGCCTTTGCGAGTCGTCTGTGATGTTCATTCATCACAAGCGGCTATTAATTTATTCGACATCACAGTCACATTTTTTTATGGACCGTCTGAGTCTGAAAAACGAGGCGTCTGTGATAATGATTTTTGTAGTAGTGAATTACAGGGCACGACATGCACGGCTGATGAGGTTCAACGTTGGCGACAAACAAATGTTACTGATCTAAGCATCTTGACAACAGTAAATATGTAAAAAAAATAATACCAAAATCTATAGTTCAGGATAATGCTGCAAAAACTATCAACATAAGTAATAAAATGACAGCGGCCAGTAAATGCAAATAAGGTAGATTCATGTTCCAACGCTCAATATAAATCTTTCTTATCAATACTATGCTTGACTTACGTGTTGGATGACAAGTTAAGCTTCACCGAACATAAAAAAAACACAGCTTCGTCTTGTTGAGTTGAAGTTTGGTATTTTTATATTATTGAGCCTTCGGAGAGTCAATCGAACAGCTTAATTGCGAGCAGCTCAGAAGCCAACTCATTAAAGAATCAAGCTATAGAAAAATCTGAGCTTGATTGGCTCATCGGAAAGACCAAGCTGAGCTGAACTGAGCAAAAATTGAGAAAGAACTGCAGGTAGACGCCGGGATCGGGGGTTGCCTTCGGGCATCTAGAGATGCAGGTAGACGCCGGCTGGGAAGGTAACCGGCTAGGGCAAGTTATTGGGCTGCCTGGGCCTAGCAATCAGGGCCGGCCATGGGCAGTGCTCAAGGGGCGACCGCTTCAGGCCCCAAAAATTAGGGCCTCACGTGGGTTTAAGTATAAAAGTGAATGTGATAACTGATAAAAAAGATTAATTAACTAAAAATAATATCAAATATAAAAGTGAATTTAGCCTATAAATTTGGCTCATCCGATCATCCCGACTTAGAATCAGGAGTCCCAATAATACTCATGACCATATAGAGGCAGAGCAACTCCATGTCGCGACCTCAATTCTCCTAAACTAAATGTCAATTGTTGAATATGATCTCGTATTCTTTTATACAGGCTGTTGTGACTGTGATCCGATCTCATATTCTTGTGTGCCAGCTGCCACAATCATATCCGATCTCGTATACTGGCTACTGGACCACTCATATTCTTGTATTCTCAAGGCTCCATGTTTGCATGCCAACAACCTAACATTCTGTGGCCCAATGCTTTCGCTTTAAGCCATTAATCTTTATACATTGATAAAGTTTAATAAACTATACTACTAGACTAACTGTTTCTCTTGTTTTTTCTCTCATTTAAGTGTGTACCAACCCAACATTCCAGACGAGGTAACCAACCTAAACGTCCGGGCCGGATCACCTGAACGCCAACACCTCTTAAACATTACACGCAGCAAGGATGGCTACTGGCCCACATCGGATTTGCACATGATGTTGTGATTTAATTATGAAAACTTACAAATTTGCTCTTTGTCAAATGTTTGAGATTAGTCATATTCGTTTTATATTCTTCGTTAGTTAGATGTAACATTTATTCATATCATTTACTCTATTTTAAAATTGTTATTGTTAAGACAATGCTCATAGTTCAATAATTATTATCCTAAGGATAATAATTTTAGAAGCATAGGGTAGGCTACGTGTTATAGTAGGTACTAGTATACATTGTGACATACCACACCATCATCTAGATTCACACTAACGCTAAAGATTACACCTTTTTTTTTCCTCGTATGAAATGATCAGTTATAACTCCACCTATGTTGTAATAACATAGTCAGTCTCAAGCCCGGACGGGTAAAGAAGGAAGGATTGTGATAGACTTAGTGAGCCACAACTACACTCAGCCATTCTCATGAAAATGAAAGCCAATAAAACCATACCACAATGTGCTTGAGACAAAGGCTTTGTTGTTGTTGTGAAATGATCAGCTATGACCAGCTACTACTGAGTCTTATCAACATATCAAATTAGTAAAATTATCGTTTTCAGTATTTATTCATCACACTAGAAGTGTCAAGTTTACATGGATGTTCTTGAACGTCCCAACAAACCGAGTACTTCAGACGTGGATTGACAACTTAGCTGCCACGGTAAGTGGTGAACGAGAAAGGGGAATGCAAGAGCGGAACATGGAAATGCTCCGCCCTCTGGTTCGCTTTGATCTCAAATATGATGCTGATATAGGGGAAGAAACCTGATGGCGCATACTTGGCGGTGTTGAAGCTGATGCGGTAGAAACCAGGAGCGATGTTGTCGACAATGTCCATCAGCTGGCCGCTGCGGCCATCGTTGTTTGTAACCGAAGATCCTAGGGTTGCCCATGCATTAAAATCTTTGTTGTCGAATGACGGAGGAATTGAAGCATCCTTCCACACTTCCAGCTGAACTTCGATTCCAGAAGCAGGCAATCCACGAGCAACGTCCAACACGTGGGTTGTTATGGGCGGCCGAGTCCGGCTACCTGTAACTGCAGGGGCTTTGTTGGCAGAAGGCTGGGAGTGAGTCCGAAGATGTGCTCCAATAATCCGCATGCGATCTTTCAAACATTAGGATGATGAGAAAGCAGAGTGACCAACATGACACATATGATGGAAAATAACTATCAATATACTAGCAAGACGCATGAAACGATGAGGGTGATAATGGCATATTGTCTAAGTACAGTTCAACTGTAATAAGATAGATGAAATTTGATTCCAATCTCCTCCATAAGACCCATTCACCAGTGTTAGATCATTAATTTATAAACAATTGTGAGTTATTTAGTTTTTATTCCAAAAAAGTTCTTGCAAGATCATGTTTAGTAGTTACAGTTGTATTATTTTTTCTTTTGTTTCTATAAGATTGAAAAAATTCAACTAGATTAAGTTAAACAACAAAAGATGATATCACTAATAAGAGCTTTGTACATATTAACTCCAAACATATATCATTATCAATGTCACGGAGTACGGGCCATGGCAGTACTTTTATGTTTGTGAACCAGACAACCCTACTAGGTGTTACTGTTTTACTCAAAATAGCACACATCAAATAGACTACAAATGAGCCTATGCCATACAAATAAGACTGCTATATACAACAACTAATATGGATGAGAACTTTGGGACAGGTAGAGCTGCACAGTGGGAATGGTGTTCATGGTGTAAACAAGAAAGGGACCTCTGTCAACAAAATGGTTTCCGTATGGATGTGAGATAGATGCAACGAAATCCTGAAATATGCCAAGGACAAACACACAAACAGACTGAACAGAATTGATACCTGCTGCTTTATCAGATTCAATGGTGGGGACTTCAGTTCTAGTAGAGGGAATAGTAGGCTCTGATGAGAAAAGCTTTGCAAGACGCAGTTCAGTAATCTTAAGTTCTTCTTGTGCTGCAACCTCAAGTTCAACAATTGGCCTATTCACATAACGCCTCTGAAAATATAAGTAAGAGATTCAAGCCCATTGCAACAGTAGAAGGGAATAAGTGTATGCATCTCCAAGTTATTTCTTAGATGATGAAGCCAATAAAGAGCATAAGCAATGATATGTATCCGGGATGAAACAAACGTATCCCTTACACTAGAAGCAGGATAGATAACATGAGTTTTAGTTTTGATAATGATAATCCATAATTTTAAGGGTTTTATCTCCTTTTCAGAAAGGAGAAAGGTTTTTGTTTTCAGCGATGAGATTCGAAACAAGCAGAAAAAGATCCCTACACTGTACAGCATCTCCCAAATGGCACCAATTTCATTTTCTTTTTTCCCTAGGCATGTGTTTGCATGTTCTAACTTTTCTAGTACCCCAGAGAAAACATCCCTTTTTGAGTTAGCAAGGATCTAACAAGATAAGACAACGTCTAAGCTCTTCCGTGATTACGTAGTTGCTGAGATGAGGAACCAAATAAACATGGATATGAGCCGATTGTGGGAAACAGGTACTGAATTAAAAAAAGGAACCATGCAGACCTTAAGCTCCGCTAAGACCTCAGGCGTAGTCCTCCCAGATGCACAGATCATGAACACGAACCTAAACCTCTCTCTGTACTTGGCGTTCCACTCTGCCAGCTCCTGCAGCAGGTTAAGAACCCGGATTGAGTCCACGGGTTCACATGTCACAGATGAAACTAGCACGGCGGACAATTTAGCACCTGGGCGGTGGAGTCCGTGGCTGTGGAGAGCGCCACCGATTGCTCCTCCTTGCACCACCTACCACCCAAAGCGGAACAAATGTTTTTAGCACGGAAACTGGTCAGCCGCACAAGTGGTGTCACCTCGCTGCCCCTATATACCAGGTCACCCGGAGCGAATGATTCGTTTCGTTACAATCAAATAGTATCTCAGATCACTATGGCGTGTAGTTGGTGCTCTCGTGAGGTGGGTGTAGTACTACTAGTCTTGTGTAGAGTGAAGTAGAAACAGAATCCAAACAACAAATGCACAGCAACTGAGAAGCCACAACAGCAAGAGCGGGGAACTGAAAAGTTAAGCACAGTTGACGGGAAAAGGGGAGGGGGGGGGGGAGTGCACCGACATGGGGACGTTGGGGGAGGTGGTGCCGATGGCCGGGTGCGCGGCGAAGGCCTCTAGCCACCCGTTCACGTCCACCTTGATCCGATCCGGCGAGCCATGGGGCAGAAAGAAGCATCGATCTCGTCAGTGCGCGGAGCGAAAGAGCAAGGGTAAACCAAGAGGAGAAGGGGAAGAGTCGTCCAAGGACACCTCGTTGAGCCAGATGCGGCGAGCGGCGAGGAGCGCGTCCGCGAGGGCCGCGAAGGGGGAGGCGGCCGCCATCGCGGCGGCGAAGCGCCGGCTGCCGTTGACACGCAGCACGTCCTCCACAGAGAGAGACACCGGCGGCGCCATCTCGTCGGCAGCCTATCCGACTCGCTCTCCAGCCAGAGGGGAATCGATGGACTGGTGGTGGTTCAGGTCGGAGCGTGCGGTGATTGATTTGGTGTAGTGAGCTGTCTCCAGTTTTGGTAAAGCAAAGCTAGGCGTTCTGATGATCCGATCGGAGGTCTGGGAAGATTGGAACACATCAAACTTGTACACGCTTGTTCTACAAAGTCTGGGAAGATTGGAACACATCAAACTTGTACACGCTTGTTCTACAAAGTTACAAGTCGAGCGCAGTAGGTTGTAGCAGTATCTGGCTCATAACAAATCGAGTCAAGACAGACGTCTCGACGTGTACGCCGCTTGTTAAAAAGAAAAAACAGAGACGACGCGACACTAATGATGTTTGTGAAATTCAAATATAAAACCTCACATATGCAACCGTAGTTTGAAGGCTGGCACGTGTAGCGAAATACTCGTGAAAGAAGTATGCAGGATACACGAACAATGCAATGCTTGGCATTAACGAATTGGCCACAGCGACGCGGAACAGTCCCACAGTGCACGAATACAACTGCTAGTCTGCAGCTAAATCGCACACAAATTGTTAACAGGGTACCTACATAATCACTAGACATTTCAAGCATCTGAGAGCTCTACTAGTAACAATAACAAGGTAGTAGTAGTAGTAGTAGTCATACAGTGCAATCACGATAAGAACATATGTTCCACCACAAAACAAACCCTACTCAGGTGTCCTTTAACATCACGAGATCAGATTAAAAGACTACTAAGACACAATCTCCATGTGTTGTGATTCTGGAGAAGATTAAGCCCTCTCGCCACGGATCCTCCTGGCCAGCTGAATGTCCTTAGGCATGATGGTCACGCGCTTGGCATGGATGGCGCACAGGTTGGTGTCCTCAAACAGACCAACAAGGTATGCCTCCGCAGCCTCCTGGAGGGCAAGGACGGCATGGCTCTGGAAACGGAGATCAGTCTGCAGAACAAGGACATGTGAATCAAGCACTCGTGGAGATCAAATTCATGCTGCATAAGCACGATAAAGATAGTGCTAAGTAAACTACAACTCCATACCTTGAAGTCCTGTGCAATTTCCCTAACAAGCCTCTGGAAGGGCAGCTTCCTGATCAACAGCTCAGTGCTCTTCTGGTACTTGCGGATCTCACTGTTTAACAACATTTGCAACATAACAAATGAGAAACCATGGAGCATAGGAACTTGGAAGAAGACATCAAAGAATTCTGTGTTACTAACCGGAGGGCAACAGTTCCTGGGCGGTAACGGTGGGGCTTCTTCACTCCTCCAGTGGTGGGGGCTGACTTACGTGCAGCCTATCAAGCAAGAGTGACAGAGTTAAACTTGGTTGTGGATTGAAAACGGCATTCAGATTAAAAAGTTCAAAAGGATAAGACCTCATCTGAAGAAAAAAATACCTTGGTTGCAAGCTGCTTCCTGGGAGCCTTTCCTCCCGTGGACTTGCGAGCAGTTTGTTTGGTACGAGCCATCTATAAATAAGGATAACAGAGTTTTCAGAACAAGACAATATGAACCAAAATATTAAACTAACAAGGATGACGACAGTTTACATCTCATAACAGGTTCAGACAAGTGTTCAGTTTTTGAAAGTACAGCAAAATATCAACGAGGAGATTTCTGAAGTGTTTTAAAAGGGCACATGGACACCTACGGCAGTACATCCAAGATCACATGTTTACGAACTAGCACATATACAATCATTAGCCTACCAAGACTAGAAGCCAGCAAACTACATTTTCCCACATTATCAGAACCAAGACATTATTCAATAGTAATAAGGAACAGACAACATGGAATGATATATCACACGTGAACTCAACAACAAACGAAGCAGGAACACCCAACAGCATATATCCAACCTTCAAAGTTCCCATTAGACTTAGACAGTAAAGATGTCCAAAGAAAGTTTTTTTCACAATTCAATAAATACAGGACAGATCGTAGCAGAATGAGATGACTTGGGCCAACCAGAGAATATATATGATCATAAGCTTCATGACGGATTGCCCTAAAATCAATCATATCGGTAGTTGCTTTAGCATCTTAATAATCGAGAGAACAGTTACTAGATTCACCCAATAGCTTGGCGTCCAAATCAGAAGAAACACTGCATAAAACTAATTATAGTAGCATGCAGGGAATGCATCTTCGAGCCACCTGTTGAATTCCCAAACAAGTAGGCGAACTACGCTAGGAAGAGCTAAGTTCCCAAATTCGCCCGCAAATTAAACTACCCGTTGCAGTCCCGCACGAAATTTGAATTGCAACAACAGCACCTAATCACGACCAACGAACCCTATAGTGCCAAATCAGGGCAGGAACCTTGAAATCGACACGGATCAACCAGGTAACCCTAATTTCCCCAAATCCCCGGCCGCCGCGCAGCCATAGCCCAGGCCGATCCTCAACCAACAAACGCATAAATGAAACAACCAAACCCAGCGCGGCCGCGAGAACATCCACAGCGAGTTACCCTACCAGGAGAGAAGAGGTGGGGGAACGGCTCGAGAGCGGGAGGCTTACCTCTGCTTCGCACGCTTCGAATCGAGTACGCCGCGCGAGGGAACGGAGGCCGCAAAAACCGAGCCGGCGGAGAGGCGGCCTCCTACTTATAAAGACGGCATCCCCGTGGTGCATCCAGTCGCGGCAGGGCGGACGGCCGAGATCGGCCGGGGGTGTGTTTCCTCCGGACCGATCGGACGGGGAGGAGGGGATCTATGGTCCCCGGCCCGGATCGCTAGAGTGGATCGCGGGGTCCTCATTGGCCGGCGTCTGTGTCACGAGGATTGCGGGGGTAACACGTTCGTACGGTGACGCGAGGCTGGTTCGAGGGGGGCTCAAATCCTCTGTACTGCACATGTAGTATAAGATACTGACATGTGGGCTTGCGCGATCCTCGGGTCCACATGTCAGTGACGAGAGCGTGTTCCGTTCGGGGACAGGTGGTTGCCGAGTCGCTGTAGCCTGTAACTGACGTTGGATTTGGTGGGTGACCAAGCAAATCATGCATGTGTGTTTCACCATGTGCTGCTTTTCGAGATCTCCACCCTTCGCGTTCCGCGAGATGGCCTGCCCTCTCCCTCTGTCACATTGAAAATCTATTTCTGAAATTGGTCAAAATCAAATTAATCTAAATTTGACACTTATTAGTACTATTAGATTCAGTATAACTTATATTTTATAACATATTTTATTTCATATGATAGATATTAATTTTATTTTTATAAATTTAGTCAAAATTATTAAGTTTAACTTTGACCATATTCAAAAATTAAATTCAGGTGGAACAGAGGTAGCACAAAATACATGACATATCGATTTATTAGTTTACAAGTGAAGATTAAACAACAGAAGATACTATTATTATTATTATTTTAATTTTATTATTTTGACATTTTTAAATATTATTTTGACATATCAAATTATTAGTTTGCAAGATGACTTGAGACGAAACAGATTATTTTATGAACAACAGAAAACTATAGAATATGTTATCGTTAATTTTAATTATTATTATTTTAAAATTTTGGGCCGCATTCATATAACTATGTATTGAGATAAAAAGGCATTTAATAATACTCATTTTCCTTGTTACAGTGTTCAAGAGACAAAATTCTCAATTTTATAGTGTCGTACACATCTTGCACTAAATTCGATGCTTCTCGCAGCAAAAAACCAAATTATATGTTGAGGACAAAGAAAGTGTTTTTTTATTGTCCCATAGAAAAACTTTGCCTTACTATTTTAGTTGATAAATAGTGTTGCAGATCCTCATTCTAGGACAAACCCGTAAAGCTCTCCAAAAAAAGGAAAAATTGAAGCATTTCGAACAGGGCAATGTAATCGCTCAAAATTACTCTACTTTCAGCATTACTAATAAATTCATTCCGATTCCCAAGACAAATCTTGAGGCGTGAGTGGGCCGTGGACCAGAATTCTATGAAAAAACAAAACAAAAGATTGCAAGCCCAGGCAACAGTGTAACTTGCATTCGAGTTTGGGAAAATAAAACCCATATGTTGCAACTTTCAAACGTGGTGCGGTCAACGCGCTCCGCAACGTAGTAATAACTCAGACACCGATCAGCTATTGCCCATATAGTACTCCATCATTCTTTTTTTATTTGAGGCTGAGGCTGATTAGTTCATATTTGAATTAACCAAAGTCAAATAAAAGGAACAAGGAACGAGTATCGATGCAGAGATTTGAAACATGAATCTCAAGTCGAAGGGATTATAACTGTGATGCGAGTTTCTCAGCAACGCAGAAAATGCTCGTTAGGAAGTGTCACACGAAATTCCTCGAGTCAAAAGAACCTTTTATTCTGTAACAGACTCTGAAAAAGACGATTCCTCCATCTCCGATAACTTGGTACCAGTTACCATCAAAGAGAGAAGGGCACGGCATCGTGACTTCATTGCCAACGCACGGGATTACAGAGGGCCAGGGAAGGTGCCGTTTTCACGTTGCTCATTCCAGCGCTCAACCTGCATATGACACACATCAGTCCCAAAACAGTAATAAAATAATTTTTGAGTGACTAGACTACTTGCAAATGGGTCGGTTAATGTTCTTTTTGCAATAGGATTATAAGATAATACACCAGAGCAAAAAATTCTGAGTTCAATGACGATTACATAGTTATATGTGTGCACGTGCAATTATTTTTACCAAATATCTCAAAATGAATATTGTCAAAATATGAGGTATGTACTATGAAATGCTGTCATATGTTTAACTATACGATGTTATAGTACTGAATTATTAACCCGAAAAGTGTTAACACGCAAAAATTAATACAGCCAACAATTGCAGAGGTTGTGCTGAAGCTCAACTTTGACTACATACTCATATATTAATATCTAACTCTGTTAATCATCTTTAAATGCCAAAAGTGCCTAACACCAAAAGAATCATCTCACATAGATATATGGCTACAAGACAACGAAAACATATTATTCTTAAAGATATGTCATATTCTGTTGCCATTCACTGCACAAACATATTTTGAATCTGAAAAATTAACCAGTTATGCATCCACAGGTAGTTAACCTTTCAGAAGGAAAACCAGTATATCCAGCTTAACGGACTACAACATAATAATAACCAGAGATGTGTTAGACTGTGTGTATTGTGTGTGTGTAAAGGGTAGTTTGGTCATTAGCTAGAACTCCTAAACCCTAGATTGTACCCTATATATATGTAACCCCTTGGCATTATCAATGAATTGAGAAGAGACTTCATTTCCTTCCAATATGGTATCAGATTAGGGTTTCGGTCTCTCCATCGCCGCCGCCCCTCTCTCCCTCCACAACAGTCGCCGCCTCCTCCACCACCATCCGCTGCCACCTCCTCCATGTAGCATGCGCGCCACCTTGCCCGCTCGCTGCTGCCGGCATGTACCCCGCACTGCTGGCCTTCCGCGCGCGTTCCTCCTCCTACCCTGCGCTGTCGGCCTTCCGCGTGCATCCCTCCTCCTACCCCGCGCCGCCAGCCTTCCGCACATGTCCTTGCCCTCCTACCCCGCGCCGTCAGCCTCCATCGAGCACGTCCCTCCTACCCCGCGTTGCCGGTCTTCCGCGAGCGTCCCTGCCCTCCTACTCCGCGCCGTCGGCCTTCGCCGCGCACGTCCCTCCTACCCTGCACTGCCGGCCTTCCACGCGCGTCCTTGCCCTCCTACCCCACGCCGTCGGCCTCCGCTGCACGCGTCCCTCCTACCCCGCGCCGTCGGCCTTCCGCGCGCGTCCCTGCCCTCCTTCCCCGCGCTATCGGCCTTCCTTGCACGTCCCTCTTCCTCATATCCAGCGGTGCCGACCTTCCGTGTGCGTCCCTCTTTCTCCTACCCCGCCCTGCCGGCCTTCCGCGCGCGTCCCTCCTCCTACCCCGCGTTGTCGGACTTCCGCGCGCGTCTCTGCCCTCCTACCTCGTATCGCCGCCCTCCATTGTACGCTTCATGACTCTCCTTCCACGCGCACTTGGGCCATTTCTACCGGCCGTGCCCCTCGTGGAGAGGTGTTTGCAGCCCACTACGTCCTCACCGCCGCTCGGGAGCGTGAGTGGGCTCTTCTACGGTGATCTCCGCGGGAAGCTGTTAGAGTGTGTGTTTACTCATGTTTGTAGGGTCTTTTGGTCCAGTCTCAACATCAGCCACGGCTAGATGTTGTGACTGCGAGGGGGTCTTATTAGAATGTCTTTGTGTTTACTCATGTAGGAAGTGTGTTATTGTCCAGTCTCAACATGTGTCACAGCCAGAGTTTCGACTGCGGGGGGATGTTAGATTGTGTGTATTGTGTGTGTGTCAAGGGTAGTTTGGTCATTAGCTAGGAGGACTCCTAAACCCTAGCTTGTACCCTATATATGTAACCCCTTGGTATTATCAATGAAGTGAGTTCAGTTATTCCTTCCAATAATATGGAACAATTTATATCAATGCTTATGATTACTAAGAGTCTAAGATGCAGGTTCATCGACTCAAATCCTTGTTTATGAGCCAAGGTTGTGTTTGGTCTCTTAGTAACCTTGGCCCACGCTGAGAGCCAAATTGGAGATCTCTTGCACAAAAAACCAAATAAAGCCTTACTCATTTCACCCAAACAAAAGTGGCATTACAACCATACAGAACAAGAGTTAGTACTAATCTGACACCATGCCACAAACACCAACTTTACTGTTTAGTGACTCAAAACAACAACAACAGGCAAACAAAAATAGAGGATATGCAACAGTGTTGGAAGCAGGAAATACATACCCATTCACCAGGGCAAAGAGAACGATAGTACTTCGCGAACTTATCACACTCAGGAGCACCCTCTCCTTTGGCAGCTACACACCTGATTTGATAATCAAAGCTATTGAAAATACTGCAAGCAATGCAACTTATATATCTCAGCTTTTATGAAAGATCACACAATAGCATATCCTACCTATGATACTCAACATAGCGTGTGAAACAGTGCCTTGTTTGATTTGTTGTAGGGAAACGAAAATCTGCTGGAGCTGTTTCAATCTGCATAGCACAACATGCTTAATACTCATTACAAGATGTAGTTATGAATAATATTCCACCACCAGTTTTTTACTGCACCAAACCTTAATCTCAGGTTTCTCCTCAGCCTCTTCCTCTTCGGCAGTCTCACTTGTTTCCTCTACTGCAGGGTTGGTTTCCTCTGCTTCTGACTTGTCAGCAACGTCTTGCACTTCAGAAGTTTCATTCTTGTCTTCCACAGCAGTTGTAGTCTCATCAGCTGGAGGAGTTTCATCATTTGTCACGGGGGCCGCTGCAGTCTCAGAGCCACTAGAGGGCTTCTCCTCAGCGACCTTTTCCACTGGAACCTCCTGTGGTGGGAGTGAATACTCCTGCAGATGGAATTTTTTTCAAAAACCGGTTCTGGGTAGTAAAATTAAAGTACAAAATCATAGAAGAAAATCAATGCAGAACATAAACCCCAAATGACCATTATTCATCAGGTACATATTCAACTTGAATTTTCTAATAATGTTTAACTTAGTAAATAGACAACACAAATCAAATTGTGAATTTATCACAAACCAAATGATTATTTGGTCAATAAAACCCAAATGCCTGCATGCATACCTAACCTTGCGAAAGAAACATATTCAATATATGCAGCAATGATGATCTATTAAAGTTAGGATTCCGTTTAAGTTTTGCCAACCACAAACACAAGAACCACTTGCACCAGTGCTAGTCTCCTAAAGACAATTTAACAATTCACCAAGCATGTAAATTTCACAGCCTATACCCACTGTTTGAAAGGCGTCGCTCCGCCTAGGCGTCCAGGCGCTCCCACCAAGACGCCATGGCCGGTCGCCTAGGCGTCCTGACGCCCTTTTAAAGCACTTGGCTATACCAAACTAGTGATTAATATGAATGCAGTGGTGCTGTATTGAAATCCATATGCCATGCAAAAATAAAAGATAGTTGAAGCCTGTATATATTCCACTTCATAGAAGGGGGGGCCCTGGCACAGCGGTAAAGCTGTTGCCTTATGACCAAGAGGTCATGGGTTGAAGTCCTAGGAAACAAGCTCTTGCAAAAATGCAGGGAAAGGCTGCATACAAAAGACTCAAGTGGGTCGGACCATTTCCCAGACCCTGCGCAAGCGGGAGCTACATGCACCGGGCTGCCATTTCTTTCTTTTATATATTCAACTTCATCAGATTAACACACATAACAACGCAACAAATTTGACAAATGACATGAATTTTTAAAGTCAAAACAAGCATGTCACCAAAGTTCCCTGCAGCATTTGCAAACATAGGACATCTAACGCCATGATCTAGTAAATACTGCACAGTGATCATAAAAAAATGTTCCATGCTCGGCATACACTGTTGTATACTACAATATTTTTTTCAAAAATGGGTCAAAAAAGGAGGCTCCATCCTAGTGTGTCAGGTCTAACTGCCACCTAGCCTGCCTAATTTTCACTGATATAGGTATTTTGAAAGAAGTTCTATGTATTAAGACCTTCTCCCTTACAAAGAATAAAAGACGCTCCATGCACAGGAGGCGGCGGCCAGTCGCAGAGAAGGCGGCGGCAGCCGGGCACAGAGGAGGAGGCGGCGACGGCCGGGCGCAGAGGAGGAGGAGGAGGCGGCGGCCGGCGCAGAGGAGGAGGAGGCAGCGGCCTGGCGCAGAGAAGCGGAGGCGGCGGCCGGGTGCAGGCTGGACACTCGCGCTGTGAAAGTGGGGCGGCGGGGTGACTTGGGTTAGGGTAAATGTGTTTGTTGGGCTGGTAGTGGGCTGGATGGGCCAAGCACATGTAGTCTTTTTTTCTTGTTTTTTCTTTTTTTCTTTTTAATTGACAAATTTTACCAGTAAATGCTACTATATTTGAGATTTTATTCTTATTAGTAAGGCGTCGCCTCGCCTTACGCCTTACCGCTTAAAAGATAAAAAGGGGGCAGGTCGCCTTATGTCGCCTTACCGCCTTAATAACTATGGATGAGACCAAACGATTAGGCTGATCATAGGATATCTAACAAGTACCAACATCTTCTCGTTACACAAAGATAATATCTAATACCAAGAAGTCTTTCCCACAGCATCTGATCTCCAGAATCATTCCAGATTAGTTGTTATATCATACAAGTCCTGGTAAAGTATATAGTTTTGCGAAATTACCAACACTTCTAGAACATTTATGCATCAATAATTGTCTCCGCTATTTCTAGAGTACCATCAATCTTCAGGTCTATGAGTCTGGTACTTACAACATTACTCCCAAACTTTGGATGTTGAGGCGCCAAATGACTCCAACACTGCACCCGAGACAACTAATAACACCATACCATAGGCTAGTGTCTGGTTCATTCATAACGGGAAAGCTAACAGTATTACCTAACCAATTCCGAGTACAGGCAGCTGAACTATTGTCTCTCCGCTCACGAACCCACCAAATTGTGAACCAACAGAAATAACAAATCGTCATTTCAGGACCTATCACGTCACATCAAACAGACGACTCACCGTACCGGAGTACGATCCAGACCCTGTCTCGAACCCCATCGCGCAAGAGGCCACCGGGGACAAGCAGATCCGGAGTAGCCCGCTAGAGCTGCACCTACCACGCCGCGGCTTTCAGATCGCGGGCGCGGGCGAAAGCGTAGGTACGGGAAGCTGCGGTTCTTCTTACCTCGGCGAGGGACGGCGCCTTGGCTTCGTCGGCCATGGTCGAAGCAGTCCCGCAGAACCTTCTAGAAGTGGCGGCTGCGAGTGGGGGAAGGCGGAGGTGGCTGCGAAGCGATAGAAAAGGAGGCGAGGTGTCGAGGTGCAGGTTACAGCACCGCTTCAGTGGGCCAGGCTGTAAAATGAGGACGGCCTATACCCAAACCCAACTGGTGGTTAATACGGGCCGGGCTGTAAAATGAGGGAAGAGTGGGGCTCCCGAGTTTGAATTTTTTAATAATAAACGATTTTTTTCAATCATTTGATAAAAATAACCGGCCCACGTAGGCCAGTCGCTCATTGGTTGAGCGACTTGTATTTTACTCTCTCTATTTTCAAATATTTAAATTTTGTTAGTTGAATTTTAAACTAATGAGTGTTAAATATTTTGAAATAAAAATAAGTAGCAGATTAGTTGTGTAGTGGTTATCCGACACACTTCAAGTCTTCAAAGCTTGAGACTTGGTTTAAATCTCAATGTTGTATATTTCGCTTGTATTTTTTACAAATATAACAGATTTTTTTCTGTGCATTTATGTATTTCAGATTTTATCAAATTTAATTTTATCGGAGTGTGTGAGCTGCGACACTCCTCCCAGCCTGCTAAGGGAGCAGCCCGCGAATTTCTTTGATTGGAGGGGGCTTGGCGCCCTACGCGATCCGGCTCGAGAGAGCGGATGAACACCGAGATTTACGTGGTTCGGGCCGCTGGAGCGTAATACCCTACTTCTACGGGAGTGTCTGTTCTATTGATTGTGCGTGTGTGCGTGAGAGGGTGCTGGGTTGCGAACCCCTTGTCGGGTGGTTACAATGTGGCTTGGGGCACGACAGGTGGCCCCGAAGCTATGCGAACCATATACATGATCTAGGGTTTTGTACTCTGAGTAGAGCAGTCGGTGGGGGAGTTAAGTTCCGCCGTCTAGCGCCCTGAGCGACCCTATCCGTGTGTCAGGTGATGATAAAGACGCCGTCTTGTCGCCACGTCTTGTCGTTCCGCTTGGGCGGCACTGTACCGCTGTCACGTCTTGTCGTCCTGTCTTGTCACCGTAATGGCGGACACACGGAGGATGGAGGCATGCACCGTGCACCATGCTTCTGGGGAAGGCGTGAGCCTTGAATACGCGGCCTGACAACGCACTTCCTCAGCCCATAAGGAATCGTGGGGCACGTGGCGGCTTCGGAGCCCTTGCCGACGGGTTCGGAGCTAAGAGACACATGGCAGCTCCGGACCTCACCTCAACGGGTAGGCCACGACTGGAGCCTAGGGCACGTGTCGGGTCCTGAGCTCTCCTCGACAGGGAGGAGGTTCTGAGCCTAGAGACACGTGGCAGCTCCGGACCTTACCTCAGTGGGGAGGCTCGGACCGGAGCCCAGGGCACGTGTCAGCTCCGAAGCTCTCCTCGGCAGGGAGGAGGTTCTGGGCCTAGAGACACGTGGCAGCTCCGGACCTCACCTCAGCGGGGAGGCTCGGACCGGAGCCCAGGGCACGTGTCGGCTCCGGAGCTCTGCTCAGCAGGGAGGACTATCGGAGCCCAAATAGACGTGGCAGCTCCGGACCTCACCTCAGCGGGGAGGCTCGGATCGGAGCCTAGGGCACGTGTTAGCTTCGGAGAACCTCCTTAGTTGGAGGGGGTTCTGTGCCAACTGACACATGGCAGCTCCGGACCTCACCTCGGCGGTAGGCTCGGACCAGAGCCCAGGGCACGTGTCGGCTCTGGAACTCAAGCGCACGTGGCAGCCCTAGGGCTGACCTCGAGGCCAAGGACACGTGGCTACGCCGGGGCCCCTGAGCAAGGAGGCACGACCCAGGGTGTCTTTTACCCTCTATGCGGGGGTACCCGGTCTGCAGGGTACCGATAATGGCCCCCGGGCCCATCTCGAGAGAGGCAACGAGCTCGCAGGTGAAGCCTCCATCTTTCCCGCGTGGTGGTTTTGATCCTGCACTTTGGAAACCGAAGTGGTGGCGATATTTTTGCATAGTGGACAAGTGGTTGTACCTGGGAGACGAGGAGGCTGCACATCTTTGGCGTAGTGGGCGTACTCGCCGGTCGAAGCGGCAGCACATCGTTGGCGTAGCGGACATGTGTTTCCTCCTGACTAGTGGGTCGTGGCGACGTGCTCGAGGGGTTGCCCTGGGGTATTTACTACGGCAGCCCTCGGGTCGACCGCTGCAGTTCCACTGCGCCACTTTTCTTGGGAACCGCCAGACGTTCTCAAGAAGTTACCCGTCTGGCCCCCAGTGTCTGACGGGTGGACCTAGGTCCTACCCATCATTGGGGGAGGCAGGTAGCCCGCGACGTGGTACGATGCAAACCAAAACGTCGTGCCTGTTGCCATGCCAGAGGTTGCGGACGTAGAAAGGGAAGCTTTCGGAGAAGGATGGTTCCCTTCTGCCTTTTTCAATCTTCGTCTTCCTCCTGCGCGCTCGAAGCCTCCGCTCCCCAACGCTCACAACCTTTCCTCGCCACCATGTCTTTTGGCCTTCGTTCGTCCAGGCTTCGCAGCAATGGCGATATCGCTATGGAGAGGCGCATGCTCGGCTGGCAGTCGGCCTCGTTCGACGAAAAGATCCGTTGCGGGAGGGTCCCGCTGACCGACATGCAACCCGGTTAGGTGGTTCTAATCATCTCGTACGTGTTGTCCGGGTTTGTGCTCCCAGCGTCGTCCTTGGGCTTACAGTAGGTGAGCATCTCTCTATGCAGAGGTTGGCTTGGGAGACAACCAAGTTGTCGAAGCGCCTACGATCGACACTTCCCCCGGGTCTGCTCTGGGCAGCCCACGGAGGTTCTTTTTTAGGCGGGGCTAGTCCTCTCGCGAGGGTCTCGCCGAAGTGGACGAAGGAAGGAGATGGTTGACACGGGGAGTTACGTGGTTCGGGCCACCGAAGCGTAAAACCCTATGTCCACGGGAGTGCTCGGGGCACTGGTTTCCTTGAGTGTGTGGATGACCTAGAGGGAGCTAGGCAAAAGTGCCGACTCCTTGTAGCGTTGCCTACCCGAGCCTTTTATAGTCCAAGGCTTGGGTGACTTACAAGTTGGGCCCTTGGGACCCGACAGGTGGCCCCGGGGTGATTTCCTACCAGCTATGTCTTGGCGCTGGCGTCGAGGTCCTCGTCCTGCCCATGTCGCAGGCTAGGTGTAGCATGTAGTCGTTGGCGATGGCAGGGGCGACAGGGCATGTATTGTCCGGTCTTGTCGCTGCCTTCAATGGTCTGCAGCTTTAGACATTGTACGCCTGTCTTGACTATGACTGGTCACAGCGCCTCCTGACAGGCGTGCGCCGCGCCCCTTCGTCTTGGGAAGGCGCGGGTCTTGAATGCTTTGTACGGTAAAGGCATGGCGCGCCTTTACTCCCGCTGCCTACCGCACCGGGCGGGCAGCGCTGCTCTGCTGGCCACGTGTCGGGCCCGGAGTTCTACTCTGAGGAGGGGGGGAGCTCCGGTACCGCTGGACACGTGGAGCCTTCGGAGCTCACCCCCACGGAGGGGGGGGTCCGGCTCTGCTCGCCATGTGGCGGGCCCGGAGCTATCCTCCGAGGGGAGGGGAGCTCCGGCCCCGCTGGATACGTGGCTCCTTCGGAGCTCGCCTCTGCGGGAGGGGTGAGGTCCGGCCTCTTGGGCCACGTGGCAGGCCCGGAGCTATCCTCCGGGCGGAGGGGAGCTCCGGCCCTACTGGACACGTGGCGCCTTCGGAGCTCACCCCTGCGAAGGGGCGAGGTCCTTAGGCAGTTTCACCCTGTGCGCGGGGGTACCCGGTATTGAGGGTACCGACAGTGGCCCCCGGGACCATCTTGGGGGAGGTAACGAGCTCGAGGTGGGACCTTCTTCTTCCCGCGCACATTCTTGTCATGAGTACTCCCTGCGCTGGCAGGGTCTCGACGGCTTCAGAGTTCAGCTTCTTTGGAGAGGGTGAAGCCTGGCATCGGAGCTCAACCCTTGTGAAAGGGGAAGGTCCGGCTTTGGTACTCACCCCTGTGAAGGGGGTGCAGACCGGCATCAGAGGTCAGCCCCGCTGAGGGGTGAGGTCCGGTACTGCTCAGAGGTCCTCCTTTCCCTGCCTCTTAGTCTTATTTGGCTTAAAGTCCCGGGCCACTGTACGGGGCTCAGGGCAACCTAGTGCCTTTGGTCCGGGAGGTCTGGCTCCCGCCGTAGTTAGGGTGTAACCGTCCGGTCCCTAGTACTCAGACCATAGCGCAGGGGAGGCAGAGTGCGCATACTTTGGGTGTAGGACTGAGCAAAGCAAGGCTCCTGGACCTCCCGCTTTGGCGTAGGTCTTTTACTGGAGGAGACCAATTGGCGTCACAGTGCCCTAACTGGGGGAGGTCCAAGAGGCCCCCAGGCCATCGGCGGGTACCCTAAACGTGACCGTACTCGGCAGGATATCAAATGTCGACTAGGCATGAGAACAGGGAAGGGAAGTCGAGTGTACGGAGGGCGTACACTATCTAGAGCTCAGGGAGGTGGTCATATAAATTAATGTGTAATTTAAATGTACACCTGAGTAAGTGTGGTAGCACTTACTGAGGTAGGGCCGAAGCGCCTGCCTCGTGCTCCCATGCACGGGCCGGCGGTGGTAGTGCTAGGGCTCCCGCCGGTTCCATGCAATCTGGAGTGTTGCTTGCCATCTTGCCTCGACGACGAGGTAGATGTCCTCACGCAGAGCGGGTCATGCGTGGCTTCGTCGTACGCTTGGACACGGGGGACCCCCATGGCGATCTCGGGGGGAAGCATGGCTTCGGCCCCGCATACCATGTAGAAGGGTAATTCCCGCGACCCGGCCCTGGGAAGTCTGGCTGGCCCCCGACATAGAGGAGCCGGTATCCCCCGATGGATTTGGGTGCAGCGTCTGCACCGGTTGTGTGGGTCTGCTCAGCGTGGATCTGGCACGCCTTGCATCTCCTAACCGGCTTGACGGTGTCCAGGTGGCTCTCGGTCGGTAGGAGCCATGCCTGGTGGCTTAACCGACCAGCGTGTGGGAAGATGAGCTTTCCCAGCCCGCGCCTCCGTGGATTACTGCGAGCGGGTCGCAGCCTTCATCCCGGGCTATGCACCGCAATAGGATGCCGTGGCGCCACGCCAGTAAAGATACCAACGCGTAGCACTTAGCCATCCGCACAATCCGTTCAGCGAGTACACGTTCATCACGAAGGATGTCTTTCAAGGAGTCCCGGACCTCCGTGGTCCATGCATCGGGACTACTTGAGCTTCTGGATCTTGGGCGCTGGGTTGCACGGAGTCCCCAAGGCGCATACGATCCTTTGGTTGCCTCCATGGCTGCATGGCCGCCGGGACCGCCAGCTTCGAGGTGCTGGTCTCGCCCCCTTCGCCCGATCGGCACTTCGGGCTGTGAGTCGCGGCAACGCCCCTTCGAAGGCTCCTTGGGGCTCTGGGGCTCTGGTGGAGGCCTTCGTTGACAGGTTGTTGGCGACGGTGTCATCGGCGCGCGGTACATGGCACAGGTCCAAGGTACCCAAACCGCTCCCCTGTTGGCATGAGGAGCGACACACCGTCGAGGTAGAACGTCTAGTGAGGCTTGGTGAAGGCCGGTGCTCGGGACTCCAGTTGTCCACCTTCGGGCCCCCCTGGGATGCTTGGTGGTGGTGACCATCTGACCACAAAGTCAGTCGGTGCTTGGCTCTTGACTGTCTGACGTGGTCAGGAGTACAACTTGAACTCCGCCATCTTTGGGGTGTCTTCCGGCTTCGGAGGCTGGCTGTGCGTGCCACTGACGCCCTTCTTCTGCTCTGGCGCACTTGTCTGCCAGGCTGAAGAGCTCTGAGATGTTTTGCACCTCTCTCGTGGCCAACTTCTCAAGCATCTTCTTGTCCGTCACACCCTGCCAGAATGCGACCATGACTGATGCATCCGGGATGTGGGGGATGGTGTTGCGTACATGGGAGAACCATTGGATGAAGGAGCGCAGAGATTCTCCCTGTTGTTGCTGCACGGCGTGGAGGTCCAGCTCCGTGTCGGGGCGCGTGTAGGAGCAGTTGAAATTCGTCATGAACTGTCTCCATAGCTCCGCCCAGGAGGTTATGGAACCCTGGGGCAGGTTCATGAACCATGACCGCGCCGGGCCGGTCAAGGCGACGGGGAAGTAGTTGGTCATGACCGCTTCATCCCCTCCTGCCGCTAGGATGGCAGTGGAGTAGACCTGCAGGAACTCTGTCGGGTTGACGCTTCCATCGTACTTCTCTGGCAGATGTGGACGGAGCTTGCGTGGCCACACTGCGAAGCGGAGGTGTGGTGCCCGGGCCACACATCCGGTCGCTGCTGTTGCAGGTCTTGGTGCCGTGAACCCTTGGACGGTTGCTGGCACGGTGTACCCCGGCATGGGCAAAGGTGCGCCATACACCGGGGGTGCCGTCTGCAGGACATATGGTTGCTGCATATGCTGCATGGCGTACGCCTGGTGTAGAGGTTGCGTGGCGAACATCTGCGGCCCAGGCTGAGTTGAGGCAGTTGGCGTGCTATAGCCGGCCTCTTGGATGCGACGCCTTTGTCTCTGTCGCTCGATGGTTACGTGAGCGCCTTCTCCCAGGCGATGCCGCTCCAGTTCTTCCCTCAGGTCCGCCGTTGGGAGCCTGGTAGAGCGGGAGTCTGTCATCTGCCCGTCAACCGTTGGTGTGCGCGACAGCGAGACACCAGGTTGAGCAGGGCGTCATCCCCGCTGCAGCAGAGGGTTGACGGCAGTAGCCACGAGGTAGTTGACGTCGCGGATCCACTGCTGGGTGCCCCCCTGGGGAGCGTCTTCAGCAGGTGGACTGTTCAGGAGCGCTTCTGCGGCGGCTAGCGCACTTGCTTTAGTGGCGCTCTGCGCCGCGGCAGATCTTGAGGCTGATGTATTTTGCCGGGGACGTCGGCGCGAAGAGCTTGCCGCTGTCGGAGGCTTGGTCATCTTCGTCGGCATAGACTCGTCGGAGAGCAAAAATCCCCCTACCTGGCGCGCCAAATGTCGAAGCGACTGCGGTCGACACTTCCCCCGGGTCTGCTCTGGGCAGCCCGCGGAGGTTCTTTTTTAGGCGGGGCTAGTCCTCTCGCAAGGGTCTCGCCGGTGTGGACGAAGAAAGGAGATTGTTGACACGGGATTTACATGGTTCGGGCTACCGGAGTGTAAAACCCTACATCCACGGGAGTGCTCGGAGCACTGGTTTCCTTGAGTGTGTGGATGACCTAGCGGGAGCTGGGGAAAAGTGCCAACCCCTTGTAATGTTGCCTACCCGAGCCTTTTATAGTCCAAGGCTTGGGTGACTTACAAGGTGGGCCCCGAGGACCCGACAGGTGGCCCCGGGGTGATTTCCTACCAGCTATTTATTGGCGCTAGCGTCGAGGTCCTCGTCCTGTCGTCCTGCGCATGCCGCAGGCTAGGTGTAGCGTGTAGTCGTTGGCGATGGCAGGGATGGCAGGGCATGTATTATCCGTTCTTGTCGCTGCCTTCAATGGTCTGCAGCTTTAGACACTGTACGCCTGTCTGGACTGTGACGGGTCACAACGCCTCCTGACAGGCGTGCACCGCGCCCCTTCGTCTTGCGAAGGCGCGGGTCTTGAATGCTTTGTACGGTAAAGCATGACGCGCCTTTACTCCCGCTGCCTACCGCACCGGGCGGGCAGCGCTGCTCTGCTGGCCACGTGTCGGGCCCGGAGCTCTCCTCTGAGGAGAGGGCGGAGCTCCGGTCCCGCTGGACACGTGGAGCCTTCGGAGCTCATCCCCACGGAGGGGGGGTGTCCGGCTCTGCTCGCCATGTGGCAGCTCGGAGCTATCCTCCGAGGGGAGGGGAGCTCCGGCCCCGCTGGATACGTGGCTCCTTCGGAGATCGCCCCTGCGGGAGGGGTGAGATCCGGCCTCTTGGGCCACGTGGCAGGCCCGGAGCTATCCTCCGTGCGGAGGGGAGCTCCGGCCCTACTGGACACGTGGCGCCTTCGGAGCTCGCCCCTGCGGAGGGGCGAGGTCCTTAGGCAGTTTCACCCTATGCGCGGGGGTACCCGATATTGAGGGTACCGACACAAGTATGCCATCGAGTAGAAGATTGCTTGACTTGTAGCTGCTAGGTTCCTCAGTTGCCTTGTATTCCTCTTTGTATGCCAAAACTCTATCATAATAAAGACTCTCTGTTTCAAGTCTTGTGTGTTGAGTTGTTGATGTAGACTTCGGACCCTTGGCAGCGCAAAGCTCCGGAATGATTAGCCAACGTGGATAGCTCTTTGTCGATGTCCCAAGCTTGTTCCTCCGGGTCCATAGCAGCGTAAGGACCCAGGGAACTCCAGCAGTGTGCCTAACACTCCTTCCGGGTCCTTGGCGGTGCAAGGACCCGAAGGAAGTTCGCCCCGTGTCTTCATTTTGTCATAGATGGTGCTCCAAGTCTTCTGCTTGCTGCTGTAGTGGTCCGACGTCTTGCCCGCGTGGTTCACTGTGATGGCCCCCTAGTAGGTGTGACCCATGTGTTGGGGCGCACCTACCACTGGATGAGGCAAGACGTCATCATCGGGCCGCCTGGGAGGTCCGAGACTCCAAGGACCATTTCGGACCTATAGACATGGCAGAAAGAAGGAGTAATTGTGCTCTCTGGTCACCCTTCTCTGTTTGGTAGCTTTACTGTGGCTCACAGTCCTCGGCTGAGCTACGAGGCTTGGGTATTTCGATGTGGGTCGTCCGGGCTATGGTTAAAGCCTTGCCCAGGGGTATGAGTCGTCCGCTTCCCTGGTACTGAGGTGTAGCACGCTAGGGGTACGGAACCAGGCATAGCAGGCTACACACCCTGGACCTCCCACTAGCGTAAGCCTTTCAGGGGAGGGACCATTCGGCGCCATAGGGACCCTAAGCAATGAGACAACCAAAGGTCCCCATGTTACGGTTAAAACTTTGCTCAGGGGTATGAGCCGTCCGGCTCCCCGATACTGAGCTGTAGCCCTGGAGAGGCAAGGTGTGCACGCTAGCGGTACGGAACCAGGCATAGCATGCTACACACCCTAGACCTCTCGCTGGCGTAAGCCTTTCATGGAAGGGACCATTCGGAGCCATAGGGCCCCCGAGCAATGAGACAACCACAGCCCCCCTGGTACGCCACAGATACCTCAAGCAAACCCGCCTCCAGAAGGATGGCACAACTCTTGCTATGGTTGAACACGGACAAAAGTGACTGGCCACACGGCCGGAGCAGTATGGAAAGGAAGCACAAAAAGAAAGGAGGCAATGTCCGGGGTCCGGTTACTTTTCTATCCATAGGCGTGTACATTCCGGCCCCCATGTACTTAGTTATAGCGCAGGGGAGGCAGTGCGACAGACTTAGGGTACAGGACTAGGCTAAGATGGTTGTGCGTCCTAGACCTCCCGCGGGCGTTAACCTTTCAGCGAGGAGACCTTCCAGTGCCATAGGACCTAGGACAAGTACGTAGGACAGTCTCTGTACATGCCATTTACAGTTGATATGCGTGAGTAAGCACAAACTGTAAATAGAGAATGTGCAGGGTAAGACAAAATTTTCTCTTTTCAGGCTTCCTTCAAAGGAGGAACCAGGCCGTTCAAGAAGGTAGCGACCTGCTCCGGATGACAAGAGTAGCAGGACTCCTCCGGAGCTTAGCTGTTCTAAGCGTTGTTCCTAGATACTATGACGCATTGTCGGTACTCTGCAGACCGGGTACCCCCGCGTAGTGGGTAAATCATAGCCTGGGCCCCGCATACCTGTTGAGGCGGGCCCCAACATAGGCCACGTGCCCTGGGCCCCATGGTCAGCCCTGGGGCTACTGCGTGCGTTTGGGCTCCGGAGCTGACATGTGTCGTAGGCTCCGACCAGAAGCCTCCCCGCTGAGGTGAGGTCCAGAGCTGCCACGTGTCCCCGGCTCCGAGCTGCCTTCCCACTAAGGAGAACTCCAGTGCTGACACATGTCCTGGGCTCCGATCTGAAGCCTCCCTGCTGAGGTGGGGTACGGAGCAAACACGTGTCCTCCGACTCCGTGCCGCCTCCCCGATGAGGATAGATCTGGTGCTGACGCATGCCGTGGGCTTCGGTCCGAGTCTCCCCGCTGAGGTAAGGTCCATAGCCGCCACGTGTCTCCTGACACCAAGCCCGTCGACAAGAGCTCCAGAGCCGCCGCGTGCCCCACGATCCTACATGGGTCGTGGGTCAACGAAGTCAAGAAGGAAGTGCGCTGTCAAGCTTCACATTCAAGGCTCGTGACTTACCCAAGAGCTTGGCTCACTACACACGCTTTCATCCCTTGCCCGTTCGCCATTACGGTGACAAGACAGGACGGCAGGGCGTGACAGCAGTACAGTGCTGCCCAACGGCACTGAGCCGCCCAAGCAGGGCGAGGAGATGCGGTGAAGAGACGGGGTCTTCATCATCACCTGACATGCGGTCAGGGGCGCTCAAGGCACCGGACGGAGGGACTTAACTCCCTCGCTGAGCACTCTACTCAGAGGACAAAGCCCTAGATTGTGTATAGTACACTCACAGCTTTGGGGCTACCTGTCGGGCCCTAGTCCTCATTGTAACCACCCCGTACTTGAACTATAAAAGGACCGGGGTGACCACCCTACAAAGGGTTCCGATTCCCCGCTCTTCAGATCACACCACGCACAAACGCTCACGCTAAAGCAATAGAACAAGCACACTCGTGGATGTAGGGTATTATGCTACGGCAGCCAAAACCACGTAAATCCTTGTGTTCATCTGCTCCCTCGAGCCCAGGTCGCGAATGGTGCCAAGCCCCCTCCGGAAAAAAGAACCTCGCGGGCTGCTTTCGAGCAGACCAGGAGGAGTGTCGCAGCTCACACTCCAACATTTGGCGGATCAGGTAGGGGTTCTTACGCTCTCTCCTCGCGACCATGGTGAACATTACTCCTTATGGTGAGTCTGCCCGCCCAACTTGCCGTCGTCTCCAAGCGGGAGACGATGAAGTCACCTCGCACCCCACAGCGGGCAGGTTTGGCCAAGCCGGCAACCAAGCGGCCGGCACACTCTGTGTGATGTACGGGGGTTCTTCCGATATCTCATCCATACGGGCCGTCAAGACCCTCCGTTGAGCAGTGGTGGTCGCCGCTCCAGTCCCGGGGCGGCGCCACATCGCAAATGGATGGAGACGCCGATCAGCTTCGACGCCTCTGACTGTCCCAAGAACATGGCAGGCGTCGGGCAATTGCCTCTCCTCGTCACTCCAACCATCTCCAACGTGCAGCTCTACCACGTGTTGATCGATGGCGGACCGGCCCTCAACGTTATCAGTCTCACAACTTTCAAGAAGCTGTAGATCCCTATGTCCCAGCTTACCCCCTCGAGACCATTTTCGGGGATAGGTCAGGATCCCATCTTCTCATGCGGTAGTATCTCCCTCTTGGTGACATTCGGGACGCCTGAGAACTAGAGTACGGAGAGCGTCGTCTTCGATGTTGTGGAGGTCAGCCTCCCCTTGAATGCCATAATCGGCAAACCAACTCTGTACCGATTCATGACGGTAGCCCACTACGACTATTTGGTCTTGAAGATGCCAACCCCGAGTGGCATCCTCAAGATCCGCGGTGACCGCACCACGGCTGTCTCAGAGCTGGAAAAGCTCCAAGCGCTGGCAGCAGCATAGGAGGCCATCTCCGGTCACGCTGAAGCTAGTCGGCCGCCTCCAAGCATGCGTCATCGAGGGGCGACATATGCACCCCGTGTGCAGCCCTCGAACGGCGAATACATACCGGTCAAGGTTGTTCAAGTCAGTCCTGATGTCTCCCAGACCACCCAAATCGCCGGGGCTTGGGAGGCAAATAGGAAGACGCGCTCGTCACCTTCCTCCGGGCCAATGTCGACGTGTTTTCCTAGCAACCGTTAGAAATGCCCGGGATCCCCTGGGAGTTTATTGAGCACCAACTGAAGATCCACCCCGATGCCAGGCCAGTCCAACAGAAGCCTCGGAAGTAATCCATCTAGCGACAAGACTTCATCTGTGAAGAAATCAAGAAGTTGCTCGATGTCGAATTCATCCAAGAGGTCCACGATCCATAATGGTTGGCCAACCCTGTTGTCGTCCCCAAGGCTGGCGGGAAGCTACATATGTGCATCGAGTACACCACCCTCAATAAGGAATGTCCAAAAGATCCGTTCCCTCTCCCCCGTATAGACCAAATAGTCGACTCTACGTCGGGCTGTGATCTATTGTGTTTCCTAGACGCATATTCAGGTTTCCAACAAATACCTATGTCTAGGGAAGATGAAGAGCACACTGTCTTCATCACAGTAGACGGTCTATACTGCTATGGTTCCATGCCTTATGGTCTTAAAAATGCGCTCCCCACTTTTGTGCGTGCAATGCACAAGACGTTTGGGAACCTCATTTGGGACCTGGTCGAGGATTATGTCGATGACATCATAGTAAAGGTTAAGTCGCAAGCATCTCTACTCAACAACCTGGCCCTAGTCTTTGACAAGCTGCGTTCCACACGCACGAAGTTGAACCCATACAAATATGTCTTTGAGGTCTCTGCCGGAAAGAAGCTCGGTTTCTTGGTCTCACACCAAGGGATCGAAGCTAACCCAGAGAAGATTAAGATGATAGAACTGATGCGGTCCCCTGCCCACATTAAGGACGTGCAGAAGCTTACCGGATGCTTGGCCGCGATTAGTCGGTTTATGTATAGACTGGCCGAGCGGGCTCTTCCGTTCTTCAAGCTTCTGTGCAAAACTGGTCCATTCGTATGGACCGAGGAGACGGCTGAGGCGTTTCAAGAGCTGAAGAAGTTCCTCACAACGCTGCCAATCATGGTGGCCCCTAAACAAGGCAAGCCACTCCTCCTCTACATCGCTGCCACAGCTGAGGTCATGAGCATGGTTTTGGTCGCAGAGCGGCCAGAACTCCATCGACCTCAAGTCCCAGAAAAGGCCCCTGCCGCTGTCGGTCTTAAGCCCTAGGGCCCAGACTCTGCAGGAAAGCCCTAGGATGGGGAAGTAATCAGGCTCCAAACAAGTGGACCCGATGATCAATGCATATCCGGGTCCAAGCTCCCGAAATGCAGTTCCGGACCCGGGGGCCTGGGGGCCTCGAGACCCGGATCTCCCCAAGAAGAACTAATCGGGTCTTAGCCATCTAGACACGGCAACCGGCGTGCATCTGGGTCTGAGCTCCCACAATGCAGTCTCGGACCACGGGGCCAGGGGCCCCCCGAGTCCGGGACCACTCCAAGAAAAACCAGACGGGTCCCAACCATCTAGACTAGGCAACAAGCGTGCACCTGGGTCCGAGCTCCTAGAGTGCAGTCCCAGGCCCGGGGGCCAGAGGTACCCAAGTCGCAGACCTCTACTAGACGACGCTTCGGACCCCTCCGGGAGGGTTCAAACCATCCAACGTCCGGTCTACTTTATCAGCGAGGTCCTCCACGACGCGCAGACAAGATATCTGGAGGTGCACAAACTTCTCTATGCAGTCCTCGTTGCATCAAGGAAGCTGCGCCATTACTTCCAGGCTCACAAGATCTCGGTGGTTACCTCATACTCACTGAGAACCGTCCTCCGCAGCCCCAACGCCATAGGAAACATAGCTAAATGGGATGCATAATTAGCGGAGTTCGAGATGGACTTCTTACTGCGCCATGCGGTGAAGAGCTAGGCGTTAGCTGACTTTGTGACAGAGTGGACTCCACCACCATGCCAGCCAGGGGGCAAGGACATCGGTGAACCAGAGCCTAGAGCTCCGGTCTTCACTAGGACCTACTGGACTCTCTACTTCGACAGCTCCTCGTGGAAGCAGGGTGCTGGAGCAGGGGTTCTGCTCATTACACCAATCGGGGAGCAATTCAAGTACATGGTGCGACTTGACTTCAAGGCAACCAACAACATGGCGGGGTATGATACTCTCATCTTCGGGTTGAAAACCGCACTATCCCTCAGCGTCCAGCAGTTGTTGGTCAAGGGTGATTCTCAGCTGATCATCAAGCATGTCAAGGGAGAGTGTAGTTGCAACGACCCACATCTTGCCTCTTATCTCATCCAAGTACAAAAGATAGAGAAGGACTTCTTATCCTTGCACGTGTGCCATGTTCCCCGTGCCAATAACACAATAGCCGACGACCTGTCAACGAAGGCTTCCACTTGGGCTCCGGAGCCTGAGGGGGTCTTTGAAAGGAAGTTGCTGCGACCTACCGCCTGGCCGGCCGAACCAGGCGAAGGGGGCGGGACTAGCACCTCGAAGCTGGCGGTCCCGGCGGCCATGTTACCATGGCGCCTGCCAAGTATCGTAAGTGTCTCCGAGGGCTCCGTGCGACCCGACGCTCAAGATACAAGTGCTCAAGTAGGTCCCGATGCATGGATCACGGAGGTCCGGGACTACTGAAAGACAATTACCTTCTCGATGAACGTGTATCCGCTGAACGGATCGCTCGGTTGGCTAAGAGACACACGTTGGTAGAAGGGGATCTCTATCGGCGTCGCGCTAATGGCGTCCTATTGCGGTGCATAACCCGGGAGGAGGGTTGCGACCTACTCGCGGAGATCCATGAAGGCGAGTGTGGGAACCATGCAAGTTCCTGCACGCTGGTCGGTAAAGCCTTCCGGCATGGCTTTTACTGGCCGACAGATCCAGGATGTCGTCGACCTGGTCAAGAGATGCAAGGCGTGCCAGTTCTACGCTAAGCAGATCCACACACCAGCGCAGACGCTGCAGATGATCCCGCCCTCATGGCCCTTCGCTGTGTGGGGGCTGGACATCGTGGGACCATTCCCTAGATCCGTCAGAGGGTACTGGTACCTCTACGTTGCCGTAGAAAAGTTCACCAAGTGGCCAGAAGCTACCCCTGTAGTAACCATGAACAAGCAGTTAGCAGTCAAGTTCATCAAGTCAATCGTGTGCCGGTTCGGGGTCCCAAACAGGATCATCACCGACAACAGGATCCAGTTCACTAGTGCAGTATTCCAAGACTGTTGTGAAGACCTCGTCATCCAAGTTTGCTATGCTTCCATTGCTCACCCAGAGAGTAACGGTCAAGCCGAAAGAACCAATGTCGAGATTCTCAGGGGACTCAAGACGCTCACCTACAATAGCTTCAAGAAGCACGATGCCAATTGGGTTGAAGAGCTTCCGTGCACACTATGGGCTAGCCTAACGTCCCTCAATCACTCGACAGGGGAAACACCCTTCTTCCTGGTGTATGGGGCTGAGGTCGTCCTCCCCCGGAAATCACCATGGGCTCAACCCGTGTACGAGCGTACAACCAAGCCATGCAGGACCAGCTCCGGCGTGAAAATATCGACCTTGTCAATGAGCGAAGGTGGCAAGCAACTGTCTAAAACACTCGATACTGTCAGGCGCTCCGGCGTTATCAGGAGCGATACGTGCGGAGTAGACTGCTCGAGGTGGGCAACCTGGTACTACGACGAATACTTTCTAGAGAAGGGGGGAACATACTCTCCCCCAGCTGGGAGGGCCCCTTCCGAGTGACACAAGCATGCCGCCCCAGGTGTGTGCGCCTAGCCACAGAGGATGGGGTACCTCTACCCAATCTATGGAACATAGAACACCTTCGTAAGTTCTATCCTTAGCACAGTGGTAGGGTCCTGTTTTCTCTAAAAAGGGTGTCATAGTGTCCACGAACAACACCTAGAACAGCTAAATCACGGAGGAGTCCTTCACTCTCAACATCTGGGATGGGTCGCTACCTTCTAGCATGGCATGTTTCCTCCTATGAAGAAGAGTCTAAAGTGAGAAAATTTTGCCTTGTCCCGTGCATTCTCCCTTTATAGTCTATGCTTCCTTAAGCACATCAGCTGTAAGGGGGCAAAGCTGTGTACCCTTGGCCCTAAGATCAGCCCTGAGGCTACCACGTGTGCTTGAGCTCCAGAGCCGACAGGTGCCTCGGGCTCCGGTCCGATCCTCCCCGCCGAGGTAAGGTCCGAAGCCGCCACGTGCCCCCGGGCTCCGAGCTGCCTCCTCGCTAAGGAAAGCTCCGGTATGAAAGTTGCCTAGAGGGGGGGTGAATAGGCTAATAAAACCTGAAATTCAAATAAACAGCGGATAAAACCAGAGCAGGTCGGACTAGTCCGGTCTAAGCCTAATTTGTGTTTTAGTTTTCCTTTTAAGTTTGTTTGAGCAGAAAATATGTGGTAGTCAAGTGATATCACTAATTAGTTGAGAATGATTAGATTGCAAAATAATAGAACAATTTGTTAGAAATAACACAATGAAAGCTTGACAAGTAATTTTAGTGAGCAATTTAAATAGTAGAGAGACCAAGAGACACGATTTATCCCGAGGTTCAATTCCACACAGGAACCTATGTCCTCGTTGAGGAGTCCACCAAGGACCGGGTCTTTTCTAACCCTTCCCTCACCAAGCGATCACCAAGATCAAGCCCGGGCTTTTTCACTATCAATCGAATGTGAATACAATGATCTTAGGGGCTACTCACACTTTGAGGCTCCCTACACCAACCAAGTAGTTCTAGAATTCAAAGTACAACTGTTAAAAACTCAAAATAACAGTTAGAGTGCAAAGGAATCAAACCGAGAGCTCAAACGTCGGTCACCATGTCTTTCCTCTCACAAGAACCACTAATTCCTTAAGATCCAATCTTAGGGGTCTAGAAGGTGAGGAAAGAGTCTTAGAAGAGCTCTAGGAATGAGTTTTCAGCGCTTGGGTTCGTGTCTATCCAATTCTCAGCCGTAGGGTCTCCTTTTATAGAAATCCCGACATTTAGCTGTTACCAACTAAAGTCCGGACTAGTCCGGTCCCAACCCCGGACTAGTCCGTTCTTGAGGGACCACTTACGTCACAGCTTACCAAATAAAGTTTTAGTTACCGTTGGATTCAAATGGTCATGAAACTTCGGACTAGTCCGGCCAAGAGCGGACTAGTCTGATCTCAATCAGGAACCTTTGTTCCGTATGAGAACGGACTAGTCTGGTAGGGACGGACTAGTCTGGTAGGGATGGACTAGTCCGGCCCAAAGGGCGGACTAGTCCGGTCTTACCGTACTTAGTCTAAGAACTCTCTCAACTGGAGCTGCGGACTAGTCTAGCCAACCTCGGACTAGTCCGAGCTCACACAGGAACCTTTGTTCCATCCCAATTCGGAGTAGTCTGAAAAGATCGGACTAGTCCAACCTGTGGAGCGGACTAGTCCGATGGCACTCAGAGACTTCTTCTCCGGGCATCAAGGGCTTAGTCTGCCTAGCGGACTAGTCCAGCCTCTTGGGCGGACTAGTCCGGCCTTCTGAGACTTTGTCTCATAACGGCTCAGACTCACACAACAACGGACTAGTCCGGCCTTTAACGGACAAGTCCGAACTGACTCAGAGACTCTTTATCCGGTCTAAAGCGGATTAGTTCGGGTATGAACAGACTAGTCCGGCCATTTGTCCGGACAAGTCCGGTCTTCCCTTTTCTTCATATCTATGACTACTTCGTCTCATGATTCTAACTTTCTATCCTTTGTTTGAGCTCTATAGTGATTCTCATGCACTCTAAAAGAGAAGACCCTATACACAACTAGAAAAAGTGAAGATAAATAGAAAATGCTATTTTCTACTCTTTCAAGTCTTCTTCTTTTCCTTTTGCTTCTTGAGAGACTCCATATCCATTTCTTTGATAAACACCTGTGCTCATACTCAGTAGAAACTTATTAGCATCTTAATTGTTGTCATCAATCAACCAAAACCCACGGGGGTTACCTAGATGCACTTTCAATCTCCCCCTTTGGTGATTGATGATAACTCATTAAGATTTTCGAAAAGTAGATATAGTAGATTGTTTTCATAATGGTTTTACTCCCCCTAGATGTGTGCATGATGGATTATCAAGAAAAATATGCACAAGAGTGAGTTCTTGGGGAATTTCATGCTTACATGTGATTATGGTGGTGTGACGAAGTGTGATGTAATAAGTAACCATATTAAGAAGGATATAACATTTACGAGCAAGCATATTTGAATATGGCATAATATGAAAACATAAAATAGCATAGTCATTACAAAAAGAACATAACGTGGCATAATGTAGCATAGTTATTACAAACCAGCATAAAATGAGTTTAAAGATCAAGACTATGACTATGACTAGACTACTCCCCATTATTCTCTCCCCCTTTGGCATCAAGGCACCAAAAAAAGGAAAGAAAAAAAGGAGAAAACCTAATCACTATCATCTCGATCTTTGTCGTGGTCACTCTGAGTCTCCTCGTCCTCATCCTCATCTTCATCTTCATTGTCATCCTCGGGATGAGTGTGGGAGGTAGGAGGAGCAGCTGAGGAGGATCCAAAATTGGCAAGCTCATCCCTCGTGAGAGTGGGAAACTCTGTCACGTCGTCATCATCTGATGACGGTGGAGACAGAGGTATCTCCATCTTGTCGCACATGTCGTTGAGATACTTCTCTTGGCGTTGCTTCATCTTATGCGTGCGGACTTCCACCTTCCGGCACGAGGAGAATATGGCCTTGAGGATCTTGAGCAGTCCACTAGAGGAGCCACTCGATGACGGAGGGATGGATGGCCCGACAGAAGAGAATGGAGCTGCAGTGGATCCCCTGCCCAAGGATGCAGGAGGGCGAGGAATAAGAGTTGGCATCTGAGTACGTAGCTTCCTGTGCTTCACATCCTTAGCAAACTCTAGTCCTGTGACTTTTTCAATCATGCACATGATATATGGTGCATAGCCACAAGATATGTTCGGGGTGTGAGAGATGTTGAAGATGTCGTTGTAGATGTAGTCAAATACATTGAATCTCTCTTCTTCATTGAGCAGCTTCAACAGGTTTCTGAGGTACCCCTGTATCGTCCCCGCATCTCCATCTTTTGGAGCTAGAGTCTTCCTTAGAATTCTGTTCATCACTCCAAAGAAGGGTTTGATGTTGTGTGTTGAGGATGCCTCATAAGAGAGATAAGAAGGATACATGAAGTCCAAGTCATCCTTTCCAAGGGTTCTCTCATTGTGAACTATGATCTCATAGTTTAAGTGCTCCCCAAGTCCAAGGATGCGAGCAAACTCATCATATAGAACAGAGTATACCACACCATTTGTCATCCACGTGATTTTCCTGTTTCCATAGGTGTGGAAGTAACAAGTGGTGTAAAACTTGACTATGACCTCAATGTTCCAATCATTTTTGAAAAGCCATCAAGTCTTTGATCCCATGGCATTCTGTTGCTTCAATTACTGCATCAAAGGCTTGATGTTTCTTGTTGGCCATGTATGGCCAGTCCACCCACTGAGCATCAACTACCGGTGTCTTCATTGGGAGGTAGACAAGACGGTAGTAGTCACAATGGAAGTCACACCAGAAGCGAGGGTCTGGTGTGAACTTCTCGTACTTGTAAACCTCCTCCTCCCGGAACCTTCTGGCTTTGTCGGCTCCTTTCCCCTTGAAGGTTGCACTTGCCAAATTGGGTTGGCGGTTTGGGTTGTGCATGGGAGATGCCCTTTCAAGGGGCCCAACAGGTCCCCGTGGGGGATTTTCCTGCCCCGTCTAGGGTTGTCACGAGTGACGAGTCCCCTATTGGCTAGAGCCTTTTTTCTAGAAGGATCAGCTGCTTTGCCTTTTCCTTTTGTCTTGGGTCGATTTTTGTGGCTCGGCAGGCTGTTTGTCCTTCAGGGTGACTAGTCTCTTCCTCCTTGGAGGATCAACGGACTGGGAGGCTTGTGCTTCCCTGTCAGCCCGTTTCTTCGTCCGAGCCTCCCTTGCAGCAGCCTCTACTGCCTCTGCCTCGGCTGCCGCATGATAAGCGGCTTGACGAGCCGTTTGGCCTCGGGATTTGGAAGAGGGTTGTCGTTGGGTCCTGACATGATCTGGTGAGAAAAGAAGTATTTAGCTGACGGAGTATTGCGTTTAAATTAGTTTACAAACCCAAAGTTAGGGGCTAAGACTGTATCAGCCGGACTTGTACAGGCAGGAGGCAGACTAGTCCGCTCCGGCCGGACTTGTCCGGTTGGAGTCCGGACTAGTCTGGACTCTACAGTTTTAAACCCTAACTAATGTGATTTGATTACTAATTCAGCAAAGTAGTCGCAATACTATGGGGTTTTGAAATAATATGGTATAGGAATCTCAAAGAAGCCCTAAGGTACTAAAGGTATGTTCTAGGAATATGATTTTTGTGAAAAGTCAAGGCTAGGTTAAAAAATACCTTGGAGTGAAGGAATGTGATGAAATCCGCGGTTCGAAGGAGCGGAGTGGTCGGAGAAGAGTTCCCCGCACTCCACAATCCTTGAATCGAGGATGCCTTCGAGGGATTTGAGGGAGAACTTCAAAATTGCCAATGGGGGCGAGTTTTGGAGGAGAGAGGTGGAGTGAAGGTGAATGAGGGAGAGGGAGGGGTGTCAGCCCGACCCTTGGAGGTTAAGTCTCCAGGGGCCGGACTAGTCCGGTCCCCAGTCCGGACTAGTCCGGTCTGTCGGACTAGGTCCGGACTAGTCTCTAGTCCGGACTTGTCCGGGTGCTGGGCGGACTAGTCCGTTGTGGACTTGTCCGCTGCATCTCGGACTTCTTAGGATGCCCGGACTTGTCCGACCTCTAGATCGGACTACTCCGGCTCTTAAAGTCTAAAAAATTCTTATATATATTAGAATTTTGCCTTTGTTTGCGGTGGATTTACTTGCACCTGCTATATGGTCCATATATATATATATATATATATATATATATATATATATATATAAATCGAACACATGGTTTCATGATGACCACAATATAGCCAAAAATAATATGAGAGAAAAAAAATAGAGGAGGAACAAGTTTTTCACAATCGTGCTCATTTCTGAAGGTTGTGGAAGAATTTTGGAGAACTTCTATTTGCACAACCTTTTAACTCACATTCCTAGAGTCTAGTATGTTCAGCTCATTTTGAAGTTCACAAAATCGTTTTTCATCTAGTGGTTTGGTAAAAATATCCGCTAGTTGTTTTTCAGTTCTTACGTGTGAGATAGCTATGTCCCCCTTTATAGAATGATCTCTCAAAAAGTGATGCCGGATGTCTATATGTTTGGTCCTAGTGTGATCTTAATGGCACTCTCATTATCACAAAGGAGTGGAATGCGGTTCATATTGTGACCATAATCCCTTAGAGTTTGTCGCATCCAAAGAAGTTGAGCACAGCAACTTCCGGCTGCGATATACTCCGCCTCAGCTGTGGAGAGAGCAATGGAATTTTGTTTCTTTGATGACCATGATACTAGGGACCTACCCAAAAATTGACAAGTCTCTGAGGTGCTTTTTTCTATCTATTTTACATCCGGCGTAATCCGCATCGGAGTATCCGATGAGATTAAATTTAGATCCCTTTGGATACCATAATCCTAGGTTAGGTGTGTGAACTAGATATCTTAGGATCCTTTTAACGGCTGTTAAATGACATTCTGTAGATGATGCTTTGATATACACCTAATTTGGTTCGGCGAAGGTTGGCCTGATCTTCACGACAGGAGGCTCAAGAACAAGATAACTTGCTGTAGAAACAACGCGGATAACTAGCTTTATACCTGACCAAGATTGGATACGACCAAGCGACGGGGAGAGAGACACCGAAACCGCGAAGACTTCAACTCGATCTCCGAACGACCGCAGAACCACAACCGGAGCTAATCCACACAAGATGGGGCAGCCGTACTGGAACCCGCAGAGCACGAATTAGTGGATCTCAGAGATCTCTCTCCACAAGTTCAAGAAGAACAAGGAAGAACAAGGGTTGAGTAAGATACTCAAGCAGCTCGGCTGCAAATATCACTGGATTAATCTTAATTCATCAAAAAGTGTTCCTTACCTTACCAAAAAGAGCGGTATTTATGCCAATAACTAGTCTAAAAATAGATGTGAACTGAAAAAGCCACATGGGAAGGTGGAAGGCCAACTGGCTTGATCATTCATGCAGTGGTCATTAATTTCCCGCATGTCTTCTGGCCTTTTGAGTGGTCTTCAATGTTTTAATCATAACTCCAGCTAGGGACATCCAAAAGACACGGTACCAGATGCTTTGGAAAGCTAATTCGATAACCTTTCACACCATGTGTAGCATGCTTCACGAAATATTGTGGAGTGATACAGTTTCTCACAGAAACTTGGATATCAGACTGACTATTGATATTCTGAACAGTCTGCACCAAAAGCACTCGGCTGCCAAGCTGGGAGCTCTAAAGCACTCAGCACTTAATGGCATTAGAAAGTTGACTTCAACACCTTTCCAACAAGTACTCATGGACCTTCACAACTTCTATGAATCAAGAGATATGACTGTTTCTTCATGACAGTTCTGCCAGGCCGAACTGGTTCGACGTAGTTCTCCTCTCTGGTTCAGTCTCGGCGTGTCCTTGTCATCCTCCTTGGTGAACCTGAGCAATAGAAACATGTACGATTTAGGAAGTATATAATTCTCATTAATAAATGGAATTTCACAAAGTAGCGTGTGCACCTCTTGTTGTAGCTGTTTAGCTCGGCTACGAGTAATTGGTCCATCGAAGACATGAGCTGGTGCAGCTTGACTTGATGATTGTTCCATCTTGCTTGATGTAGTCGGTATACTTGATGGTGTGGTCGGCGTGGGCATATCATCCTCCCCCCCTTGAAAAAGAGTCGTCCTCGACTCTTCCAATCCAAAGAATGGAGAGAGGTCGGGCACATTGAAACTAGTACTCACACCATAAGTACTTGGCAGATCAATTTCATAAGCGTTGTCGTTAATCTTGCGTAAAACTTTGAATGGTCCGTCAGCCCGGGGTTGCAACTTGCTCTTGCGCAGCTCTGGAAAATGATCCTTTCGAAGGTGCACCCAAACCAAGTCCCCTGGTTTGAACAACACCTTCCTGCGACCCTTGTTAGCGTGCTTCTCATACTTCTTGGTCATCTTTTCAATATTGGCCCGAGCCCTATCATGAATGTTCTTGACAAAGTCAGCTCGCTTGCTTGCATCCAAGTTCACACGTTCCTGCATGGGTAAAGACAAAAGATCTTTGGGAGCAGTGGGTGTGAATCCATATACAATTTCAAATGGACAAAATCTAGTGGTCAAGTGTACTGCCCTATTGTATGCAAACTCAACATGTGGCAAGCTTTTCTTCTCATAGTTTCAGGTTCTTCTTAAGGACAGCTCGGAGCAACATTGATAGTGTTCGATTCACAACTTCAGTTTGGCCGTCCGTTTGCGGATGACATGTTGTGGAGAACAACAGTCTTGTCCCAAGTTTGCCCCACAATGTCTTCCAAAAGTAGCTCAAGAACTTGGTGTCACGATCCGACACAATGGTACGTGGCATTCCATGTAGTCGCACGATTTCCCTGAAAAACAATTCAGCAATACGGGAAGCATCGTCGCTCTTGTGGCAAGGAATAAAATGCGCCATTTTGCTGAAACGATCAACCACGACAAAAATTGAATCCCTTCCCCTTTTGGTCCGTGGTAACCCAAGAACAAAATCCATTGAAATGTCCTCCCAAGGTGCATTAGGAATAGAAAGAGGAGTATATAAACCATGAGGGTTCAGACGAGACTTAGCTTTGTGGCAGTTTTCGCAGCGAAGAACATGTCTCTCTACATCTCATCGCATTTTTGGCCAAAAGAAATGGTCGGCCAGCACTTGCTCCGTCTTCTTGGCTCCAAAATGGCCCATAAGTCCACCTGCATGAGCTTCCTGCACGAGTAAAAGTCGAACAGAGCAATCTGGAATACAAAGTTGTTAGTGCGAAATAAAAATCCATCATGCACATGATACTTTTACCATCCTTTGCCATTACGGCACTTGGCATATGGTTCAGCAAAGTACGAATCAGTGACATATAATTCCTTTATACTTTCCAATCCAAGAATTTTAGCATCAAGTTGTGTGAGCAAAGCATGACGTCGAGATAAAGCATCAGCTACAATATTGTCTTGACCTTTCTTATATTTGACAATATAAGGAAAGGACTCAATAAATTCACTCCACTTAGCATATCGTTTATTCAGTTTTAGTTGTCCATTAATATGTTTCAATGATTCATGGTCTGAATGTATTACAAATTCTTTAGGATAAAGGTAGTGTCGCCAAGTTTCCAAACTCCGAACGAGAGCATATAATTCTTTATCATAAACTGAATAATTCAAAGTCGGACCACTTAGCTTTTCACTGAAGAATGCAATTGGTCTCTTTTCTTGCATCAGCACGCCTCCAATCCCAACTCCACTTGCATCACATTCAATTTCAAATGTCTTGTTGAAATCAGGAAGTGCAAGGACTGGGGATGTTGTGAGCTTCTTCTTTAATTCTTCAAAAGCCTTTTGTTGTGCTTCTCCCCATTTGAAAGGTACGTCTTTCTTGGTCAGCCCATTGATTGGAGCAGCGATCGTGTTGAAATCTTTCACGAAGCGCCGGTAGAAACCAACAAGTCCAAGGAAGCTTCTCACTTGGCTCACGTTCTGTGGAGGCGTCCATTCGTGTACAGCCTTGACTTTCTCAGCATCCACCTCCACGCCTTGTCCTGAAACAACAAAACCAAGGAAAACTACCTTGTCGGTGCAGAAGGTGCACTTCTCAAGGTTAGCGTACAATTTTTGTTTACGCAGGACAGCAAGCACGCTCTGGATATGTGCAACATGTTCTTCAAGAGTCTTGTTGTAGATTAGGATGTCATCAAAATAAACCACAACAAATTTACAAATGAAAGTTCTAAGCACATGATTCATTAATCGCATAAATGTACTAGGTGCATTGGTTAAACCGAAAGGCATCACTAACTATTCATACAATCCAAATTTTGTTTTAAAGGCTGTTTTCCACTCATCTCCTTCTTTCATACGAATCTGATGATAGCCACTTCTTAAATCAATTTTAGTGAAAAATTAGCACCACTAAGTTCATCAAGCATATCATCTAAGCGAGGAATGGGATGCCTATATCTTACTATGATGTTGTTAATTGCGCGGCAATCCACACACAGTCTCCAAGACCCATCTTTCTTAGGCACTAAAAGAACAGGGACAGCACAAGGGGAAAGACTTTCCTGTACATACCCTTTTTTCATCAATTCCTCCACTTGTCGCTGAATTTCTTTTGTCTCCTCTGGGTTTGTGCGGTATGCAGCCCTGTTCGGAAGTGACGCACCAGGAACCAAGTCAATTTGATGCTCGATCCCTCTCTTAGGTGACAGTCCTGGTGGTACTTCATCCGGAAAGACATCTTCATATTCCTGCAAGACATTCAAAAGAGTACTTGGCAGGGTAGAGGGTAAGGCATTAGTAGAAAGAAAAGTGTCCTTGTACATAAGTACAAAGAACTTGGCATCGGGTTCACTTAATGCTTTGATATCCCCCTTCCTAGCCATCATTACTAAACCCTCCTTTCCCGGTTTCTGGGTTCCTTGCAGCTGTGGGGTTTGATTTGGCTGTGGACACTCTTCCTTACTATTTTTGTGGCTCACTCGCAAGTGGTGCTCGTTCTCGCGCTGTTTCTTCCTGATATCATCCTTCAAAATTTCTTCCGGTGTCAAAGGAAGCAAGGAAATTCGCTCTCCTTTGTACACAAAAGACAGCTTGTTGGTCCTTCCAAAAATCTGGACATCACGATCATATAGCCATGGTCGACCAAGCAGAAGCTGGCAGGCTTGCATAGGCACCACGTCGCACTCCACATGATCATTGTATTTACCAACAAAGAATGGTACAGTAACAGTATGACTGACACATAGTGCACCATAATCATTAAGCCACTGCATCTTGTATGGACTAGGATGACGCCGTGGTTTCAGTCCCAATCTGTCCACCAATTCTTGGCTAGCAATATTGTTGCAGCTGCCATTATCAACGATGATGCGACACACCTTATCTTTGATTAGTCCACGGGTATGGAACAAATTATGTCGCTGCCCGTTGTCTTCCTTTTCTGCTGTTACACTAAGCACTCGTAGAGAAACAAAGCAATTATATTCTCCTTCTTTAGGCTGGATTTCATTCCCTTCCCCCTCAATTTCTTCATCACATATCGGTCCAGCATCTTCTGGATCGCTCTCGGATTCCCATTCACCTTTCTCATTCAACAACATGGCCCTCTTACTTGGGCATTGGGCAGCAATGTGCCCACGGCCGTGGCATTTATGGCATACGATTTCTCTGCTTCGAGAAGAAGATGTAGCTCCCGAGACATTGCTGTGGGCTGTTGAACTTGCAGCAGGTCGCTGCTGAGTTGTTGGTGATGACGCGGTGGAGGCTGCCATCTTCGATGGAACAAATAATTGAGAAGACTTGGCTGCAGCCCCTTGAGATCGTCCACCACCATAGGAAGTACTTTACTGCTGTTTGCGCCATGGGACAGCAATAGAATAACTGCCATAAGATTTTCCACGTGACTCTTGCTGAATCTTCTTCTGTGTTCGCATAGCTTGATCAACAAGATCCTGCAATGTACGATATGGAAACATCTCCACAAAACCAGAAATTTCTTCATTAAGACCTCCTAGAAATCTTGCCATTGTTGACTCTGCATCTTCTCTTATTCCAGCCCGCACCAACAGTAGTTCCATCTCCTTGAAATACTCATCAACTGATCTCTTCCCTTGCTTTAACATTTGCAACCGGTTTCTGAGATCACGCTGATAGCTAGATGGCACGAATCGCCTTCTCATCACTTGCTTCATCTCCTCCCATGTATTGATATATCCGCGTCCCAAATCACGTTGATTCTCCTGCACTTGGTTCCACCAAGTGAGAGCGTATCCAGAGAGTTCCACCGAAGCAAGATTCACACGGCGCTGAGCCGAAAGATTATGTACTCGGAATATTTGATCAAACTGCTCAGCCCATTCAAGAAATTCATCAGGATTCTCCTTTCCAGGAAACTTTGGAATACTCAACTTGACACGAGCGATGTTATCTGGGTTGTCATGAGGACGTCGACCACGATGGTATTCCCTTTCTTCAAAATCAGCAGGCCAGCGATGATGACGCCAATCAAACCTGCCACCTTGACCGAAAGGATTTTCATCATCATGAGATCATTCTTCATGATCTTGATCTTCAAACTCTTCGTCTTCAAAATGCACGCGGCGACCATCAGCATTGCGCCTATGTGCGCGACGCCCACCATGGTAATTATTAAAATCAGCATGGCGACCACCACCAGATCCGTCAGGGCCATCTCCGAAGCGATTAAATCCATGGCCGAAACCAGAGTTCTCATCGCCGGACTCCTCTCGATGACGGCCCTCTTGATCACGACATGCTCAACGTCCTCCAGCCGCGGGAAGACGCTCATCGAGGAGCCTGCCCATGGCCTCCATGAGTGAATCAGCCATGCGACGCATCTCATCCCGTGAGACAAGGGGTTCCCTATCACCATGGTGTCCATCATGAACACTTGAATCTGAGTCTGCCATGTTAGGAGCTGCAAAAAAAGAATATATATATATATATATATATATATATATATATATATATATATATATATATATATATATATATATATATATATATATATATATGTGTGTGTGTGTGTGTGTGTGTGTGTGTGTGTGTGTGTGTGTGCGTGGATCCACTCGATCTCACCTCTTACTTACCCAAGTTCTTGCCTGATCTCAAGAACTGTGATGGTGCTGGTGTGACAGCTTCAACGGAGGTGGTAAAGAGGCCGTAAGGAGTACAAATCGAAAGTCCCGGTTCAGGTTTTTGGTGGAGCTATAGGTGGCTGAACAAGGAGGGCTACGGTACTGCCAATCAAGTGAAAAAGATGTGCTCAAAAGATAAAAAAAATTGCTGCTATCAAGATTATCACCAACCTGGATATAAAAACTGAAAATTTCAACACCCAACCGTAACACAAAATTCTTCAGAATCTTTTCACTTGTGCTCTTTTTTTTACTCTACTTTTTTTTATAACACTAACAGGGGGGCTGATTACAAAAGATATAGGTAAACGGTGGTGACGAGCAACTGGAAGAACACAAACACAAGATAACAGTACCGTCAAAAGGGCTATAGGTATTTTTTTTACGCTTTGGACTATAGGACAAACAAATATATGTAAAAGATAAACACAGGGATGAATATGTGGATGGTGAAAACTGTAACAGATTAAAAAAGGGTGGGAGGGTGGGTGATAAAAAAATAAACCTACCGTGACAACGATAGCTCTGATTACCACATGATATACACCGAATTTGGTTCGGCGAAGGGTGGCCCGATCTTCACGACAGGAGGCTCAAGAACAAGATAACTTGCTGTAGAAACAGCGCGGATAACTAGCTTTATACCTGACCAAGGTTGGATGCGACCAAGCGACGGGGAGAGAGACACCGAAACCGCGAAGACTTCGACTCGATCTCCGAACGACCGTAGAACCACAACCGGAGCTAATCCACACAAGACGGGCAGCCGTACTGGAACCCGCAGAGCATGAATTAGTGGATCTCAGAGAGATCTCTCCACAAGTTCAAGAAGAACAAGGGTTGAGTAAGACACTCAAGCAGCTCGGCTGCAAATATCACTAGATTAATCTTAATTCATCAAAAAGTGTTCCTTAGCTTACCAAAAAGAGCGGTATTTATGCCAACAACTAGTCTAAAAATAGATGTGAACTGAAAAAGCCACGTGGGAAGGTGGAAGGCCAACTGGCTTGATCATTCATGCAGTGGTCATCAATTTCTCGCATGTCTTCTGGCCTTTTGAGTGGTCTTCAATGTTTTAATCATAACTCCACCTAGGGACATCCAAAAGACACGGGACTAGATGCGTTGGAAAGCTAATTCGATAAACTTTCACACTATGTGTAGAATGCTTCACGAAATATTGTAGAGTGATACAGTTTCTAACGGAAACTTGGATATCAGGCTGACTATTGATCTTCTGAACAGTCTGCACCAAAAGCACTCGGCTGCCAAGCTGGGAGCTCTAAAGCACTCGGCACTTAGTGGCATTAGAAAGTTGACTTCAACACCTTTCCAACAAGTACTCATGGACCTTCACAGCTTCTATGAATCAAGAGATATAACTGTTTCTTCATGATAGTTCTGCCAGGCCGAACTGGTTCGACGTAGTTGTCCTCTCTGGTTCAGTCTCGGCGTGTCCTTGTCATCCTCCTTGGTGAACCTGAGTAATAGAAACCTGTACGATTTAGGAAGTACATAATTCTCATTAATAAATGGAATTTCACAAAGTAGCGCGTGCACCTCTTGTTGTAGCTGTTTAGCTCGGCTACGAGTAATTGGTCCATCGAAGACATGAGATGGTGCAGCTTGACTTGATGATTGTTCCATCTTGCTTGATGTAGTCGGTATACTTGATGGTGTGGTCGGCGTGGGCATATCATGCTTGAAATCTTGCACATAAATATACACTAAGCATGATATGAGGTCTAGATATACAAAGATAAAGTAATGAGCCAATCATGGAGCGATATACCTTTTGATCCACGTTTGGTCCATCTTCATTGAGGTCAAGGTGCCCATTTGTTGCCATTGGTGTATTGATAGGTTTTGCTTTGTCCATGTCGAACTTCTTGAGTATGTCTTGTGTGTACTTGGTTTGACTAATGAACGTGCCTTCCTTGAGTTACTTGACTTGAAATCCGAGGAAGAACTTCAACTCTCCCATCATGGACATCTCAAACCTATCTGTCATTATCTTGGTAAACTCATTGCAAAAATGATTTGTTAGTAGAACCAAATATAATGTCATCGACATATATTTGGCACACAAAGAGATCATTGTCTACATTCTTTGTGAATAGTGTATAATCTGCTTTTACTATCTTAAAGCCATTATCAATGAGAAAGTCTCTAAGACATTCATACCAAGCTCTAGGAGCTTGTTTGAGGCCATAGAGAGCTTTATGCAATTTAAACACATGATCAGGATATTCTTGGTCTTCAAAGCCGGGTGGTTGCTCCACGTACACCCCCTCCTTCATTGGACTGTTTAGAAAGGCACTTTTCACATCCATTTGATAGAGTTTAAAATCATGATGAGTAGCATAGGCTAATAGAATACGAATAGACTCAAGCCTAGCTACGGGAGCAAAAGTTTCATCGAAATCCAAACCTTTGACTTGAGCATATCCCTTTGCTACAAGTCTGGCCTTGTTTCTCGTCACAACTCCGTGTTCGTCTTGCTTGTTGCGGAACACCCACTTGGTGCCTACCACGTTTGCATTTGGTCTTTTCACTAGCTCCCATACTTGATTTCTTGTAAAGTTGTTTAACTCTTCTTGCATAGCTACCACCCAATCCGGATCCTTGAGTGCATCTTCCACCCTAAATGGTTCCAAGGACGACACAAAAGAGTAATGTGCACAAAAGTTAGCTATTCGAGAACGTGTTGTTACCCCTTTTGTGATATCTCCAAGGATGTTATCAACGGGGTGATCTCGTTGAATGCTTTGATGAACCCTTGATCAGCACCATGGTTTCGATTTTCTTCTTCCTCAAACTGACCGTCTTGATCTTGGGGTGTTTGATTTTGATCTTGAGTGAGAGGTGCCAATTGCGATAAGCTTGTAGCATCTTGTCCTACATTTTCTTGGGGACATATTTCTCCAAGCCCCATTCTTCTTAGTGCTTCACTTGGTCCTTCTTCTTCATCTAATACACATTGATCAACTAGCTCCGCTTGGGAGCCATTAGTTTCATCAAACACCACGTCACGTGCAATTTCAACACACCCGTAGGTTTTGTTGAAGACACGATAAGCGTAGGTGTTTGAGTCATAACCAAGTAGGAAACCTTCATCGGATTTCGAAGCAAATTTTGAAATCCTAGGCTTCTTGTTAAGAATATAGCATTTACTTCCAAAAACTCGAAAGTAGGAGATATTGGGTTTGTTACCGGTTAGGAGCTCGTCTGAGGTTTTCTTCAAAAATCGATGGAGGTAGAGGCGGTTTGTAGCATGACAAGAGCCACCCCATTTTGTTTGGGAGTATAAGGGGCTGAAAACTCATGTTTGATGCCCTCTTCATCCAAAAACTCTTCTACTTGAGTGTTCTTGAATTCAGAACCGTTGTCACTCCTTATCTTCTTGGTTTTTGAGGAAAACTCGTTTTGAGCTCTCCTCAAGAATTTCTTGAGGATAACTTGAGTTTCTCCTTTATCATGCAAGAAAAATACCAGTGAAACGAGAATAATCATCAACAATTACAAGACCATACTTGTTACCGCCAATGCTTATATAGGTGGCAGGGCCGAAGAGGTCCATGTGAAGCATCTCCAATGGTCTTGTTGTCGTCATCACGTTCTTGTCGGGGTGAGCTATTCCAATTTGCTTTCCTACTTAGCACGCACTACATGGTCTATCCTTTTAAAAAACAACACCTTTTAGTCCACGGATGTGATCCCCCTTTAGAAGTTTTTTAAGTTCCTCATTCCAACATGGGCTAGTCTTCTATGCCACAGCATCCCATGTTGGTTTTTGCTATTAAGCATGTGTCAAGCTGAGCTTTATCTGTGGAAAAATCTACCAAGTAAAGCTTTCCCTTTAACACACCCTTAAAGGCAATTGAGTTATCACTTCTTCTAGAGACGGTCACATCCTCGTTAGTAAACAAGCAATTATAACCTTTCTCACATAGTTGAGATATGGACAATAGGTTATAATCCAATGATTCAACGTGTAGAACATGTAAAAGAAGGTGTTGAGAGGAGATTACAATTTTACCAATACCTAGTACCCTTCCTTGGTTGTTGTCTCCAAAATAGATGCCTTCATTTGGATCATCATTTTCTTCATACTCAACAAACATTTTCCTCTCTCCGGTCATATGGTTAGTGCACCCACTATCTAGCACCCATTTAGTGCCACCGGAGGAGTAGGCCTGCAAAACAATTTAAACATTGCTCTTAGGTACCCAAACTTGGTTGGGTCCTTTGAGGTTAGTTACTAGGCATTTGGGCACCCACACATAAGTTTTTGGGCTCTTGTGGAGTGACCCAACATATTTTGCATAAACTTTACCATACTTGCTTTTCATAAGAACATAAGATGCATCGAAATTATGAAATACTATAGATTTTACATTTTTGGTAATCTTATGTGAGGTAGATGCAAGGTTGTTACTCTTGTCTTGACTTTGAGTTTTCTTTCACGAAGGCTACGAATTTGCTATTGTTTTTAAGGATTCTAGCATTTTGTTTTCCTCCCCTAGTATATCCAAGTCCATCTTTGATAAAGTGAGATCTTGTGATTGTGTATGCACTACGTGCATATTTGATTTTTTCTTTATCAAAGATCCCACTCTTGTGTGTATTCTTGCTTTGTGCCTCTTTGAGCTTATTTTTTAAGTTTAAGACAATGCTAGCACATTTACAAGTTTTAGTGTTGGATTCTATATTTGTTGAGAGAGAGCTTTTGGAGGATGAATTAGTTGGGACACTTGACTTAAGTGAGTCAAGTTGTGCTTCAAGATTCTTGTGAGCTTTGGTTAAGCTTACAAGTTCATCTTGAAGTGCTACATTCTCACTTTTAAGCTGAACGCATGTCTCCTTGCTCATGGCAAGTTCGCTTTCAAGTGTTCTACACTTTTCTCTCTCAAGTTCAACAAGTTTCTCAATCTCAAGGTTTCTTTCCTTTTCAAGGATAAGCAATTCTTCTTGTTGATTGAGAAGCTCTTCTTGTTCAAATATTTCATTCGATAGCATTTTCATTTTAGCTATAGCATTTTTGTTTAATCCTCTAAACATGAATTCGTTTTCACTACTACTATCAAAATCACTATCATCTTCAATATGTAACTTAGAAGGTTTAGTAATTACCTTGCGCTTTCCTTCCTTTGCCATGAGGCATGTGTGACTTCGGCTCTTCCAATCATCCTTGTTTGGCAAGAGTGATTTCTTCATGGTTGGCCTATTGATGGCTACGGTTGCCACTTTTTCTTCATCTTCGGAGGAGGATTCTTCATTTGAGTCCCATTCTTCTCTGATGTGGGCTTGTCCATATGTCTTCTTCTTTGTGAAGAATTTCTTGTCTTGCGGCTTCCCATCCTTCTTCTTTCTCTTGTCATCTTCCTTGCTATGGGGGCAGTTCACAATGAAATGCCATGTTCTCTACAGTTGTAGCAAGTCTTCTTTGTTCTTGACTTGCCCTTGTCTTTGCTCTTGTTCTCATAGTGATGGCTTCTCCTTCTCCTCATCAACCTTTTGAATCTTTTGATGAAGAACGCTATTTCTTCATCATCCATGTCTGTGCTCTCATCATCACTTTCTTTATCTTCACTTGTGAGGTGTGTTTCTTTTGTCTTGGACTTGGATGTGGCCTTGAGAGTAATGCCCTTCTTCTTGGATGAAGTGATCTTGGCTAAGTCATTGACGTGTTGGGCTTCCTTCTCCATCATCTCATGGTTAATGATCTTCCCTAGCACTTCATCCGGAGTCATCAAATGAAAGTTTGGACTTTCCCGGATTAAGGTGCATAGGGTCACATTGCGAGGCATAAATGCTCTTATCATTCTTTTAACCACCTCATGGTCCTTTTATTTCTTGCATCCGTACGCCCGACTCTTGTTGATAAGAGTTTTGAGTCGGTTGTACATTTCTTGAGGTATTTCGCCTTCTTCCATGGCGAACCTTCCAAGTTCTCCTTCTATCATCTCAATCTTAGCTTCCCTCACGGATCGATTTCCTTCATGTGCAATCTTGAGGGTGTCCCAAATATCTTTGGCGAGCTCCAACCCATCTACCTTGTTAAATTATTCAATGCTCAGAGATGAGTTGAGCACGGTTGCTGCTTGTGCATTGCGATGGATTTGTTGTTCTTGTTCTAGGGTAAGTTCATCCTCGTCTTCGGGGATATCTATACCTGTACACACCACATGTCAAAGACTTGGGTTCAAGGAGATTAGATGCAACTTCATGTTGTGTTTCCACATTGTATAGTTAGTTCCATCAAAGTGAGGTAGTTTGCCTAGAGGAATCGATAAATAACTGGAATGAGAATTTAGTCGTTCATAGTTAAAAGGATATCGTGAGTAGTCTTGTTGACTACTCTTGAGTTTCTTCTCCAAGTTCTCCTTCTTTTTCTTTTTAGCCTCCTCCTTCTTCTTTTTGAGGAGTGCCATGAGACGAAGAACTTCTTCATCTTCTTCTGAGCTTGTAACGTCTTGTGGAGAAGCAACTGCGGGAGGTGGGTTAGAACCTTGTTCTTCAAAGTTGCTCGAACTTACTCCTTTTCCCTGTTGAGATCAATTTGGCTACCGACCTTGTCCCCCATCTCCTCTCCAAGCGGTTAAGCTTTTGTGGAGAGTTAGGCTCTGATACCAATTGAAAGTTGCCTAGAGGGGGAGTGAATAGGCTAATAAAACCTGAAATTCAAATAAACAGCGGATAAAACCAGAGCAGGCCAGACTAGTCCGGTCTGAGGTCGGACTAGTCCGGTCTAAGCCTAATTTGTGTTTTAGTTTTCCTTTTAAGTTTGTTTGAGCAGAAAATATGTGGTAGTCAAGTGATATCACTAATTAGTTGAGAATGATTAGATTGCAAAATAATAGAACAATTTGTTAGAAATAACACAATGAAAGCTTGACAAGTAATTTTAGTGAGCAATTTAAATAGTAGAGAGACCAAGAGACACGATTTATCCCGAGGTTCGATTCCACACAGGAACCTACATCCTCGTTGAGGAGTCCACCAAGGACCGGGTCTTTTCTAACCCTTCCCTCACCGAGCGATCACCAAGATCAAGCCCGGGCTTTTTCACTATCAATCGAATGTGAATACAATGATCTTAGGGGCTACTCACACTTTGAGGCTCCCTACACCAACTAAGTAGTTCTGGAATTCAAAGTACAACTGTTAAAAACTCAAAATAACAGTTAGAGTGCAAAGGAATCAAACCGAGAGCTCAAACGTCGTTCAACACGTCTTTCCTCTCACAAGAACCACTAATTCCTTAAGATCCAATCTTAGGGGTCTAGAAGGTGAGGAAAGAGGCTTAGAAGAGCTCTAGGAATGAGTTTTCAACGCTTGGGTTCGTGTCTATCCAATTCTCAGCCGGGGGGTCTCCTTTCATAGAAATCCCGACATTTAGCCTTTACCAACTAAAGTCCGGACTAGTCCGGTCCCAATCCCGGACTAGTCCGTTCTTGAGGGACCACTCACGTCACAACTTACCAAATAAAGTTTTAGTGACCGTTGGATTCAAACGGTCATGAAACCCCGGACTAGTCCGGCCAACAGCGGACTAGTCCGATCTCAATCAGGAACCTTTGTTCCGTATGAGAACGGACTGGTCTAGTAGGGGCGGACTAGTCCGGTCTTACCGGACTTAGTCTAAGAACTCTCTCAACTGGAGCTGTGGACTAGTCCAGCCAACCTCGGACTAGTCTGAGCTCACACAGGAACCTTTGTTCCGTCCCAATTCGGACTAGTCTGAAAAGATCGGACTAGTCCGACCTGTGGAGCGGACTAGTCCGATGGCACTCAGAGACTTCTTCTTCGGGCCTCAGCGGCTTAGTGCGCCTAGCGGACTAGTCTGGCCTCTTGGGCGGACTAGTCCGGCCTTCTGAGACTTAGTCTCATAACGGCTCAGACTCACACAACAACGGACTAGTTCGGCCTTTAACGGACAAGTCCGAACTGACTCAGAGACTCTTTATCCGGTCTAAAGTGGATTAGTCCGGGTATGAACGGACTAGTCCGGCCATTTGTCCGGACAAGTCCGGTCTTCCCTTTTCTTCATATCTATGACTACTTCGTCTCATGATTCTAACTTTCTATCCTTTGTTTGAGCTCTCTAGTGATTCTCAAGCACTCTAAAAGAGAAGACCCTATACACAACTAGAAAAAGTGAAGATAAATAGAAAATGCTATTTTCTACTCTTTCAAGTCTTCTTTTCCTTTTTGCTTCTTGAGAGACCCCATATCCATTTCTTTGATAAACACCTGTGCTCATACTCAGTAGAAACTTATTAGCATCTTAATTGTCGTCATCAATCAACCAAAACCCACGGGGATTACCTAGATGCACTTTCAGGTACTGACACGTACTCTGGGCTCCGGTCTGAACCTCCCCGCTAGGGAGAGATCCGTAGTTGCCACGTGTCCCATGGCACCGAGCCACCTCCTCGATTGAGGACGGCTCCGGAGCAGACACATCCCCTGGGCTCCGGCCGGGGCCTCCCTGCTGAGGTGGAACTCGAAGCTACCACACGTCACCTGGCTTGGAGTCACCACCCCGCCATAGGTAGCCCCGGAGTACACACGCACTGCGGGCATATCCCCTTTACAGTTTGTGCTTCCTCAAGCATACCAACTGCAAACAGGCAAGCCACGTGCCCTAGGCCCCGAGTGCTCCCCCCCACGGAGGACAGCTCCGCTGCAGACACGTGCCCCAGGTTCTGGGCGGAGTCTCCCCTTGAGAAATCCAGAGCTGCCATGTTTCTCCCTGGAAAGAGCTGGGGACAAGGGTCGAACTTCCTTCAAATCCTTGTGCTGCCGAGGATCTGGAAGGGGTGGTAGTCACACTGCCGGAGCGCTCTGGGCCCTTAGCTGCTAAGGACCCAAAGGAATAAGCTCGAGACATCGGTAAAGGAGCTACCCACGTTGGCTAAGTCATCCCGAACCCTTGCGCCGCTAAGGGTCCGAAGTCTACATCTATGACATAGGACAATGAAAGACTTGAAACAAAGATGATTTCATTAATAACAGAGTTCTGGCATACAAAATGGGATACAAGACAACTAAGGAACTCAGCAGCTACAAGTCGAGTAATTTCCTGCTCCGTGGCCTGCCTGGTTGTCCCTCGAGCTAATATCTACGCAGTGAGACGGTCACCTGCTATAAGACCGAGGACGGCAGCAACGCATGTTGGACCGAGGCAACAACGATATCCAGTGTCATGTGGGCCAAAACGCCATCTATGGCAGATTTTGTTGTCCATAGCAGTACCTGGAGGAAGGCTTGATCACTTTGGACTTAACCTTCCTCCGGTACTGGTAGGAAGTCCTCCTTCGGCGAGGCGCCTAGAGGACATGCCCCACACGACACTGGAGTAGGGACTCACTGCGGGTCGAGGACCCTATCCTCGATGGCCTCCCCTACCACCGGCGCACCGTCAGGATGGCATGTGCTTCTATTCGAGGTCGTCAGGTGGAGGGATGCACTAGAGAACCTCACCGAAGGTCGTACACACATGAAAATCTCGCAAAAGTGGACGAAGAGGGCTACCAATGTGAAAGTATTTGGTGGGCGAAAACGCCTGGAAGCAGGAACCTCTAGCGCGCAAGAGGAGAACAAAGGCCACATTGTGGGGGGTGCCATCCTACATCGGAAGACCTCCTTTTATACTCAGCCACGACATCTGGCAGGGCAACAGGCGCGGCGATTGGGTTTCCACCTCTGCACGCCACGGGTTATTTGCCCCCCCCCTGATCCACCCGTCAGACACTGGGGGCTGGGAGGATAACCTCTTGGGAATGTCCAGCGATTCCCGAGGGGAGCGGAGCAACCAACTCATCGGTTGACGCAAAAAATGACCCAAGGCAACCCCTTGGGCATGGCGCCTAGAGACTCACCTCCCCCGTATATGGGTAGGACCTAGGTCCACCCGTCAGACACCGGGGGCCAGGTCAGTAACATCTTGGGGACGTCTGGCGGTCCCCGAGAAAAGAGGTGTGGTGGAACTGCAACAACCAACCCGATTGGCTGCCGCAGTAAGTGCCCCGAGGCAACCTCTCGATCACGTCGCCTTAGCACTCGCCCCCACCAATGACAGGTAGGACCCAGGTCCACCAGTCAGACACTAGCGAGACAGGCAAGTAGAAACTCGAGAACATCTGACGATTCCCGAGGGAGGCAACGCGGTATTCTTGCGGCATATGGGTTGTCGCAGTAATTACCCCAAGGCAACCCCTCGAGTGCATCGTCGTGACCCGTCAAGTCAGGAGTAAACACAACGACGTGTTAGCTCCGGAGAACCTCCTCGACAGGGAGGGGGTTCTGAGCCAACTGAGACGTGGCAGCTCCAGACCTCACCTCGGCGGTGAGACTCGGTCCAGAGCCTAGGGCACGTGTCGGCTCTGGAACTCAAGCACACGTCGGCGGTGAGACTCGGTCCAGAGCCTAGGGCACGTGTCGGCTCTGGAACTCAAGCGCACGTGGCAGCCTTAGGGCCAAGGACACGTGGGGGCCCGCCTCAGCAGGGAGGTGAGGCCCAGGTTGTCTTTTACCCTCTATGCGGGGTACTCGTCTGCAGGGTACCGACAAATTTGATTTCAAGTTTAATTGCTTCTAGAAAAATTATACAAGATTGAAACACATTTAAATTCAAATTTCATCATATTAGTGAGCTAGGCAGACTATTTTGATTGCCCCTATGTGTTAAACCTGACAGTAGAGATACAGAGCACCTCTGTGCGTTTTTCTGTTCACGTTCCCTTTTTGCATTCGATAACTAGAAAGACCTTAATTAACTTTTATCTTGTGTGCACTTAAAAATGTTGGATCAAGTAATTTGTTTTTAGCTCACCCTTAAAATAAGAGCATGAGATGAGGAGATATTTTAGAAGGGTCAACGTGAAAACTCCTGAAAACATAGAGTAACTCGTATTCCTTGACAAAAGAAGCCGTCAAATTGACTTGTGTCTGAGACAGAAGAAAATACACGGTTCTTGCATCCCTCATCCCTCCACCCCTCCTTACCAAAATATGATATCCTCCAACGCCCCTTTTTTTTCGAAATGAAAAAAGTGTCCTCTTGGTGAGTTCGCAAGCACTGAACTACGGCCAATGCAACATATGCTTATATTTGCCTGTACGGTGTATCTATCTCCTTAGATATGTAGAACACCAAATGTTCTTGTGTTTGAGCGTACAGCATGAACAGAAAACGGTTATCGGTTGCGTAACTCATATACAGTATTTCTACATTATCGACTGCTGCCCATACTAAGATTTGACATGTTTCAATCATGTTTATTTTGTCTTGCCAGTGTTAGTTGTGCCGCCCACTACAAAGTGCAGGACTGCTGCTGCTGCTGCTGGTACCGATTCAGCTCTTCCCAGACGAAGTGCTCTACGTCCTCCCAACACGTGGCAGACCCCAGCTCCTTCCACAGACTGAAAATAGCAGCCAAGACATTGTCCTCGTGTAGTATACAGAAGCACCTGCAGAGAAATCCAGAAGAGTGTTATTGCAATCTCTTGGAAATTGAGAATGCATCCTGAGTGCAGGCTTGACTAAACGTTTCTGCCACCATTGCTCTAGAGCACGCGCAAAAAAGGTGATAAATGATTTTTTTGCTGAAAATCCTACATTAACAACAGAGATTTCTTAAAGTGTGAAACTGAAGATACAATGGACGCATGGATAATATGTGGATAGTTGAAATTCTCTGATAATACTTACATTGCGCGGTATGATGCCCTGCTGAACTTTGAATTTTGCACAGACGGGTATATATCAACATTTGACTCCCCTCTGAGAAAAGGAAGCTGGTAGCTTCGTAGGAACTCCCTGAGCAGATCATTATCACCACGGAAAACATCCAAGTGCAGCGGAATTATATCACACAAAGGATCCCCTGTTAATACAAACAGTAATAGATCTCACCAGATCATAGTGAACTTCATTCAGAATTGAAAAAATAAACACACTGTAGTATATCCGAGAAATACACAGGCAAACAAGGAAAATGGATTGCCCCATATATGAATCCCTCACACACATGGTTATTAGTTATTACTATGGTTGAAGAAACAGACAGCTTCTAGTACATATTCAAAATTCTGAAAATTTTTAAATAAGACATTCAAAGTTCCATACAGCAAACCAGATCGTTCTGACAGCCGGGACTGGTAAAATTTTGTTTTTGCTGGATGAATGACTTCATCAGTAAGTGATGTATTGCACAAAATATTTTACTCAGAAATGAAAATAATGTAAACAAAGCTTTGTTACTATGAAATAAAGTCAATAAGCAGCTCACCGATGGACAGATCACTGAAATCAATAATGTGAATGGCATCCATTTGTTCCAGATCTCCATCGGCCTTTTTGCTCTCAGTGGAAGAACACATTTTGGTGTTCTGCTCGATGAGAATGTTATCATCCATGATATCTGAATGTATCCAGGAGGGAGATGGGTAGACCATGTGACCATCATCCTGTTCGTTTAATTTGCAAATATTAAACCCAAAGTTTGACACAAGATACGTATAAAAGAAGACAAAACTGCAAATTTACCTCAACAAACTTGATGAGGAAGCCCATATCTGGAGGAAGATATTCTTCAGCCTTCTCAATTAGAATTTGTGGAACGGTGTTCCCCCTATGTGGACACAGAAACATTGTTAAGCATAAAAGAATATTATCATATTAAACATCAATTGCATTTGCATATCACAGAAACAGTCCATACCAAACAAATGAATAGCAATTGCACCCTATATTTTTTTATGTGAAAACAATTTTTTACTGAAAGAACTATCAAACATGCTTCTTAACAATGTTCAGAAACACCAAGCACATTGGAGTAACATAATCTAAGTTGCCATGAAAATTTTATACGTTGATGACTAAAATCCTTATACACTCTGGTTGCAACTCATCTTGGAGAATAAACTGTGTTGAGTCCATGTTTAAAGCTACACGACAAACTCTGGACAGATAAAAATTGAAAGAGTATTTTAGTGGTTCCATACTTCCCATCAAAGCTAGGCTGGCCAAACAAATAGGCTTCACTGAACTCTAACTTACCAGTTAGCCAGATGCTTCTTTACATTCTTCTTCCTTCCATTTAGAGTGGAAACTAGTTCTTTCCATTCAGGTGGAACTGTGGCAACATCACCAATTTCCCCTGCCCTTTCATGCACATTATCGTCACCACATTCAGGTACAGACTCCATATCTTGAAGAGGTAATAGATGTATATTTCGCATTTGAACTCCCAAAGATGATGCAAGAGGAATAATGTCAGCCTTTGACAGTGTATCACGTCTGAAAAGAAATTAATAGTTTCAAATTCTCATGATCACTACAAATTTATTTTCTCTCTAGCAGCAAACAAAACCTACATGCGAGCAAAAATATCTCCTTTGCACTTTCTGGTGACCATGTAAGGCCAAATCAGTCTTCTTGAAATATCCGATGATTTGTTCATTCCAAATCGTTGCTTGCTCCATAGCCCAAGAGGGAAACAGCTTTTTGCATAGTAAACCTCTAATGGGTAGTGCTTAGCCAAAACATCTGGTACCCCTTTTCCATCCCATGGAACTGTCCTGTAATTATCATCCTTGTACTCAAGAAAGCCACTCGCAATAATCTCAGGGATGTGATTGATCAAGGGAGAGCCATTTTTTCGCAGGAGATCATAGAACTCAAGCTGCAAAAGAAAGATCAATATAAGAAATGGAACTTTTGATTACAACAATTGCAGCAGCCAATACAGTACCTCTGTGCCCAAACCATGGACAGAATAACCCAACCCTCCTTCAGCATAAATTTTGATTACATTGCCCGAGACAATGAAAACCTGAAAAGTTTGTAGTATATGTTACACAGAATACCAAAAACTGGCCTGTAAATATCTTGAGATTTTTTGAAATGTTAAATTTCACTCTCAAAGCTAAGATTCATGATGTGATGCTACATTGGGGGAACAATTATGCAGCATCCACCAACATGCTGAAGTTAGGACCTTATTACTGAGCCCAAAGATGAACCAACAAGTAAACTAAATTGTATGGCATGAATTTGTTTCTATATGTGTAGTGTGTGGAGTAGTATTTAAGGTCAACATGATTACAAAGATCATCAGGGTTTTTATTCCTGAATAGTCATACTGATTCAGCACAATAGTTCATTGATAGCTGTAACTTTCAGGTACTAAACAATGCAAGAGTGCACTTACTGGGTTGCTACCTGTGCCAACAGGAAGCTTTTCATCCTCTGTGGGCAGTGGTAAACTATGGCATGCACATATCTCTTCTAAGCATGAATACCATTTGTCAACACTTATTGCTAGGCAAGCACCCTACAAGAACATGAAGTTTAGTTACCACAAGAAAACAAATATCCTCACGAATCTAAAAGCTAAAATTACATGTCAACAATGTACACAGAAAGTTGAGGATAATAAAATTTTGTTGAGCTCCAGACAAACACACCTTCCATATTAGTTCTCTCAGTTCAGGTTTAAGAACCCACAGCCTGCGCAGCCATTCTCTTGCCTCCCTCTGACCAATAGAATTAGTTGGGCTCCAGACAGAAGAATAGTGATCTCTTTCTTTGTCAAGGAATTGTGACAAGAAATCTATGTCATATGAGAAGGTTTGATTCTCCAAACTCTCCTGAACACCTGAGAACTCAAATGCAGAATACTGATTTTCACTATTTGAAGTCCTTAGGGCCTCTGAACCTTTCAGCCTTTTTTCCTTACGGCTCAAGTCAGGATGGTTCCATCTACTCATTGTGCCAGCTGGATGATGTTCCATATCTTTAACAGATTTGCCTGGAACAGCAAGTAAGCCAGCACGACAGACTCCTTTGTGACAGTAGCCAGGTGCCATATCCAGACATACATACTTAAAATTAGATTGATTGACAAAGTTTTGGGTAACTGCAACTGTTGTCTCTAGGTTCAAAACACAATGCCACCAACCACTAGGAACAAATATGGTCTCTCCTGGTAACTGTGTGCATTCCACTGGCTTCTCGTGTTCAGCAAGATGTGGATAGATATCAAGCCACCACTGCAAATAACAACTTTATGCTCAAAGATACTGAGAAAAGAAAAAATAAACTTTGGAGTAAAGCTAAATAGCTAATGCAGTAGTGAGTACATTACTTGCAACGATGTCGGGGTTTCAATGTCTACATCACCATCTTCATCACTTACCTGAACTGTGACACCAGCAGGCACTCTTCCTGGAGGGTATAATGCCCATCTAGAAAATAAGATGGATAACTTGTGTGGGAAAAATCTGGTTTTAAGCTTCTACTGATACAAAAACTTAGCATTTTACAGCAAAGAGACAATCAGCAATGGTGGATAAGGTTGAATTTTAATACATTCATTTGTTCAAACCAGCCTCTCTGCAAAAAACAGAGGTAAGGCTGTCTAGAAATAACCCTTCCCCAAACCCCACAATGTGTGGGAGCCTTCGGCACTGGGTACGCCCTTTACATTCATTAGTCCAAAGTAGAAGTGGGTAACATAACGATTGTTGAGGAAAGGCGATATTGTAAATCAATAATTAAAGATCATGATAAGCATATTAAGGAGCAATTCTTTTTGCTTTGCAATTTTAAAAGCCAAATAGATATGGTGATAATGAAAATTTTCACGGCCTTAAAGTGACAGTTGAGAAATGAACAGGTTTAGTACAGACCTATTTAGTTACAAGAAACAAAACGAACAAAAATAATAGAAATGGTACTGGTATCACCACCAAGGTTATAAAATATAGTCGAAACCAAAGATACTCTGACCTTTTTCGGCCGCAAAGAAGAGTATTCCATGCACTTGTTAGTCCTGGATCGACATGCCAAGAAGCACCAGATCTCTCTGGTCCAATAATAAACCATCTGAATGCCGGTCGCTGGTCATAGTCCAAAATATCAAAAAAATCTTCTTGGAATAAATAAGGGATACTGTAATCTTCAAGTAGCGCTGGTGCTGATTCTCCAAACTGCATGATTTGTCAAATGAGTCTTTATCCTGATAACTATTGCACAAATGAAATGAGATTATTGCGAATAAAGAACCTTATCATCAAAGATGTAAAGAGGATCTTCATCATGCTGGAGTTCCATGTAAGAAACATAATCCTCAAGTTTCATAGTTATCTTCTGAGGACTTCTTTGTGATATCCTGAATGGAACTTCACCAAAATCCTCCGACAGTTGCTGCAGTGTCCATTTAGTCTTCGCAGGCCAGGTTTCAGCCAACTTAGTAAGCAATACCTGGTAGTGCAGCACCAACAATAGGCTTTCAGGTGTGTTGGGGGGAATGCAAGAAAAATATGCAGGAAATCAAAATGATGTTAGATTTGAATTGGACCATAAGCTAAGACTCAATTCTTACTGGGCCTTTTCCATCATATTCAGAACGAAACTGGTCCAATGAAAGCTCATCTTTCCTTTCCACGTGTCCATCATCAAAGGAAAAAGTACTCAAAGTAGTAAAACATCTATACCATCTCCTGTATAGATATAAAGAATTGAACCCTGCAAGGAAGAAGATAAGCAATAAGCAGAAACAGCAAGCTTAAAAATGTATAAAATGGAAAGCATAAAGTTTTATGTTAATTACCATCAAACTGATGAGGCTTTTTCCAAATGTCATCATTCTCTGAACATAAACCAAGCCTGAAAGTGAACCAATCTGTAACTGACCTTTTCAAAACGTTCACACACACGAGTACTAAGAATGGTCTCCTAGTCGCTAAAGGTAATACAGTAGAATGGACATAACATAAATGAGTAAGATAATGTTAAATGAAAGGTTGAAGTGTGACATACCTACATAATGTTGTTTTCTTCCAAGAACCTTTGTATTCAAGAGGACCCCCAATTGAAAGACATTTGCTCATCCAAAGAGGCTCTTCATTACAAAGTATATACATGACGCTGGCAAGTGATTTAAGAGATGTCACATCCTTCAAGAACATAAGCTCGAGATACAAGCAAGACGAATGTTTTTTTTTTTAAAAGCTAAGTTTTCAAGCTCGTGTTCAGCAAGTGGTGCGCCTCACTGGGAGCAAATGGTAAGGAAAAGATGGTATGGCATACTGTAAATCTAAAAGAAAAGAGGCGGTCTTGATCAGTAAATAAAACGTATCAAAGTTTCACTTCGCTATCTTAAATTATTACATTCCGAAGGAAAGATACGTCCCGGAATCCGGACGATAAAACCCCCCCGAAATCCCAGCCAGCGCATGGAGGTAAAAAAAGGAATCGCGAGACGTGTAAAGAACGAAGATGAGAGCTTCGTGCGGGCGGGTACCTGCTGGCGCAGGCGAGGCGGCCGATGTCGGCAGGCGAGAGGAGGTGGTCGACGACGGCGCAGAGGACCTCGTCGGGGAGCACGGCGAGGTCGCCCAGCGCCGCCTCCCTCCGGCCGTTGCCCGGCGCTTCCATCGTTGAGGTCCGAGTCGGGGGGCTGCCTCCGGTGGAGTGAGTCCGTGGGGTGGGTAAGATCGGTGGGAATTGCGCGTTTTTTTCTTTTGTTTTGGGAAGCGGTGTGAGTTGTGCGTTGAGGACGACGAGCCAGCCAGGCCACGCGGTGCGGTGGGCCGAAGGAATTATTATTTATAGTGCGAAATATTTCTTTTTTTTTCGTTTCGTTACTTTCCGCTGTCGAGATGAGATGACGCCGTGGACGGGAATCGGGTTCGGCGCCTGGACTGGACGCTTCCGGGGCGCGTTGGTGTTGAAGTCGACAGCGCCGCCGCAAATACGTCAACCGAGCAGGGCGGCGGACCGCCAAAATCAGACGGGTTGCTCCTTAGTTTTTTTTATTTTTAAGTGGTTATTGTGTTTATATCTTTGGTTGGAAGTCTAATAGTGATTTTACCTTTCAAAATTAGAGTTTGTGATTTTACCTCTGTTTTTTAAACGAAGTCAAAAGATACCCCTATTCCGTTATGTTTGTTAACGGTGTTAAATTTTGATAAAAAAGACAGAAATGACCTTATAATTTTACCCTACTTTTAATATGTATTTATGATTTTACGCTTATTTTAATATAGTTATAGATTATTTTATGTTTATTCAAAATAGTGGTAAAATCACAAGCATGGATCAAATTAGGATAAAACCACAGGGGTATTTTTATCTTTTTTCATCATATTTAACACCGTTAACAGTATATAACGAAGTAGGGGCACATTTTGACTTCGTTTCGAAAAAACAGGGGTAAAATCACAAACTCTAATTTTGGAGGGTAAAATCACAATTGGACTTTCATCCAAGGGTATAAACACAATAAACCTTTTTTAAACGATGCTGATTAAATATTAATACTTTATTTGTTTTTGCTCGTTAGTTCACCGAACTGTAGTGTTGGACGACTCTAAAATCTTAAATGTAATCAGACCATAACAAGTTGTTACCGTGATTTTTGAACTAATCAACATCAAATAAAAAAGAACGGATGAAGTACATAAAATAAATAAAGAGCGAAAAAGAACTTCGGCGTAAAACGGTTTTATAGCGCAGCCAAATCTGCAGCACCGTACTACAGTCTATATGTGTATAGCAGCCTAGACAGTAGGTAATGCTCGAATCTCATTCGTTTTTTGGATGCCGTAGAATCTTAGGTGGCTTGCGACGTTTGTTCCGCCTTTACTTTTTTTTTTGTCTTTTCTAGTGGGTGGAAAATGCCTGGTGCGACCCACGTTCGCGACGGGCATAGCACGGCACACGTTTCTGCATTATTATATAACAACTAAATTGGCAGCAAATATATGAACAAATTATAGTATCTCCTGATAATCAACCATTGCTGAACTAATTATTCCTTCCTGCCAAGTAGGCCCTTCTTCTTTGTAAATGTGCCTTAGTTATAATCTGCGCGTCATTTTTTTTCTTTCTTCAGGTATTATCCCTCTTACCACGAGGTTACAGAGTACATTCCACCTCTACTCTTTGTTGTAATACTATATTACTCTCTCTGTTTTAAAATATTTGACGCCAAATATTTCTATGCGAGAAACTTTCTACTACTCTTGAATGTTCCTGTTCTCATCCCTTCATTTCACTGAAAAAAACACATGTGCACCGTGGTAAGGATGCAACAAAATGAAGGGCTGAAGCTGGTAAATTGAGGAATTGATTGAGAGTAACATCTCACCAATCGATCCAACTCTTCTATCTTGCGTTATTACTATCTTGTCCATGAGGGCAGAGAACATGGTGTCGACGAGTGTAATCCATAGTATTTACGAACACAAACGATCTACCCCCACCCCACCCCGTTTATCAATTCAGAAATGGAATACGCATCGCATAGTGCCGCAACTATCTAACCCCCCCCCCCCCCCCCCCAACCCTGTTTATCAATTCAGAAACCGAAAGGTGGCGACGGCAAGGTGCCGTTGAGGCCAGATGACGACCGGATCCTTCGCTTCCTCAGCCTCTCAGCAATGATGAAGGAGAGCTCTAGAGACTGGGACGCGTTCAGCCTCGGGTCACAGTGGGTGTGGTAGCGGTCGCTCAGGTCATCGAAAGTCACGGTACGCGATCCACCAATGCATTCAGTAACGTTCTGCCCAGTCATCTCAAGGTGGACGCCTCCGGGATGGCTTCCTTCTTGCTCGTGCACATCAAAGAACGCCCGTACCTCGGCCTATTACACATGAAAAAAGATCACGGTCAGTCCATTTTTTTTACAACTGTACAAGGCACTGAAGAGTACACTGTAACTGAAAGAAGAGTGACTAACTTATGCTATCCTATAATCTGCGTGTAGCTAATCAAATGAGACCAGAGGACATACAGAGTTTTGACCTTTTCATTAGCATACCATCATTAAGAAGATATAACGAGTAAACAAACGCTGAAGCCTTAGAATGTATGTTTATGTGTGTTATAAAGGACAAGAGATACACTACTTAAGTGCTTCAGATGAACTTAGACTACTGACAAAACATCTTGCCTTATTCTTTGGCCATGGTCAACATCGCAGCAGTTGTAGGCAAAGGATCAATCAACCGTTAGTCCTAGAAACATGCTTACTACACTTAATATTGTTGAATGATACAACACCCCTCAACTTCCAGAACTATAACCAATCAGCTCCCGCATTAGACACAGAGGAGTCATTTCTATTGACCAACGTGCATCACAATCATACCATTCAACATGAAAAATATATTCATCACAACCATATACTAGTTTGACCAAAAGAGGTTTTTCCATTACTGTGTATCAGGACAACAAAAACCATCCCCGTGAAACATAAGATGGACATGTGTATCTGTAACGGATATAACATTCCTGGCAAGAGAGGAGACTACCCAAGGTCCCCAGTCCCTTACATTTGTGAAAAAAGTAATAAAAGGAACACATTAGATTGTAAAACGGGACATACCAGAATAGAGTCGAAGGGACGAGTCTTGAGACCACAAGGTGCCTTAATGGTGTTCCCATGCATGGGATCAGTGATCCAGGTGACAATTTGTCCAGCATGGCGAACAGCACGGATAAGATTAGGCAACTTGACCCTCATGTTCTCCGCGCCCATCCTTGTGATGATGGTAATCCTCCCAGGCTTGTTTGATGGGTTCAATATCTCGATCAGTTTCACCAACTCGCTGGGGTTCATCTTGTCACTCACCTGCAATTCATGTTTTGCAAACCTATCTTAACTTGGAAATTTAAAGGAACAATTATTTTGTGTAGTGATAGCTGGTTTTGATGTCAACCTTGATGCCGAGAGGGTTGGCAATACCCCTGAGGAACTCAACATGAGCCCCATCGAGCTGGCGAGTGCGCTCACCAACCCAGAGCATGTGGGCAGAACAGTCATAGAAAAGACCAGAGGTTGAGTCCTGACGGATTAGAGCTTGCTCATAGGGCAGGAGAAGACACTCGTGCGAGGTCCAGAACTCAGTGCTGTTCATGGATGGGTGGTCTACTGTTAGCCCAGCAGCAGACATGAAGCCAAGAGCTTCATCAACCCGATGTGCCAATTCACGGTACCTACAAAGCATCCCCCACAATATTTGGATCATCAATCTCACAGCTAGCAAATAGACGAAATCTCATCATTTTCACTAGAACAATCTGACAATAATCATGTAACTCTTTAACTTATGAACAGACATTATTACACAGGGACTGGTTTGTTGTCCTCCACCTCCACTACCATAGTAAATTAACATTAGAGATATTAAAAATAGTCGAGGAAAGCATCCCATCAAATAGGTCATCCAGTAGCATCCCAATCGAAGGTTGACGACTTCTAAGAGTCTAATTCGGAAGATTTCGTTGAATTATTAGGACCAAAAGAATTCTAACACAAAGTATTTTCACTACATAAACGAAACATTTGAACAGGTTTTGGATGCTCCCCCACACGTTCCCTGCAGTACTCTTTTCAGAAAACGTTATGTGTCGTACTGCTCTGTCTTCTTCGCATTTAGTTTTAATTTTATTTCCCACCTTATATTGGCAGCTGAGATGGATGTGTTGATGATGAAAGAAATTCATGAAAAGTTAATTTTATTTTGACAGTGACTCCTTGTAACACTCCAACTCTACTGCTGCAGTTTTTAAAATATTTGAGCATAGTGAGCCCCGCATGTCAGCTTCTTCTTCCTCCTCACTGCCATCTCGGGGGTGCGGCTGCTGCATGCACCCCAGCGCGACAGCGTGCTGTGCGCGCCTGGGCGAGCCGCTGCAGTACCTTAACGCCCCTGCTGCGCGCCGCCTACCCCCTCCTCCTTTACTCCGTAGCACCACATTGGGTTTTCGTCCTCCTAGCGCCATCGCAGTCGCGCCGTCTACCTCGCAGCCGCGCCGCTTCCTCGCCCAACCGAGGGCACCACCGGGTGCGCCCACTCGCCCTCCACCTCGCTAGCCCCCTCGTTCGCCTCCGTTCGCTGAGAATTGGGTGAATTTCGCCGTCCTTTGCGAGGAACGGCCGCCGGACCTTTGCGGCTTCACCGGAGAAATTCGTCGTACCCGGTGAGCCAAACCTCCTCCACTTCCGCACGTACATTCTACACCCTCTATTGCACGTGATTGCGTGGTCCATTGGACGGGAACCGGGACGAGCGCGCTAGAATGGGCAGTTTCTTGCCGGCGACCATGAAATTTCTTTCCCCCTCATCGGTGCGCCCTCATTTCCGGCCAATTTCCCTGCCAATCAACCACATGCCGGCGTTTCCGAGACTACCACGAAGCTTCCCGACCAATTTCCGAGCTTTCCCGACCCTTCTTTCGCTGGCACGACCTCGCTGGAGCATTCCCGCTGCCGCCCCACGTCACCGGCCCCTTTTCCGGCTAGCCCGCACCTCAGGGAGGTCCCCGCGGAGTTCCCTAGGGCGCGGCAGCCATTCTTCCGGGCGCGCCGCCGGGCCGCCCCTCCGGCGAGGGCGCAGCCGTTGCTGCCGCCGGCGCCATTGCCGAGCGGGCCGAGCATTTGGCTAGGGCGCGGGGGAGAGCGCGGGATCGCATGTGGCGGATCCGGTGCGGCGCCCCCCCTGCGGCCTCGGTGTGGCTCCGATTTCACTGGCCCAGCGGATTCCCCCCTTTTTCTATTTATAAATAATTCCAGAAAATGCAGAAACCTTGTAAAAATTGTAGAAAATCGTAGAAAAATCAGAAAAATGTGAAACCAACTTTGTTAGATTCCATACAACCATATCTTTGCATGGGACTAACTATTACTGTATGTAAGTGCATAACATTTTTGTTGTTAACTATTTAAACATAAATAGTAGGTAATTAATTGTGTAAGATCCATACATTAGATACTTCTTTTACTTTGCTGGAAAATCATCTACATCCCCTAGTATGAACAGAAAAAGTTTCACTCTCATCGGACCATTGGAACATATAAATTTTATTCACCATATATATACGCATGTGATAAAGCCCACATAGCCCCGTACATAATAGAATGCAAATCATGTTTAGGGCGTGTTTGGCATGGCTCCAGAGTCTAACTCTAGTTCAGAACTGAAAAAATCTAGCCAAACACCCTAACTCCACAAATTTGTGGAGCAAACCAACTCCACGGAGTTGAGCTCTAGTTCATTTTTTCAGAGTACCTCAATTCTTGCTTCAAAACCAGTCAATATGAAAGTAGACGTGGAGTTGGGAGAAATTTACCCGCAATTGCTACTGGTTACAGAAAAAACGGTTTGTTTCTTTTTTATCAATCGGCCCTGCCCTCCCTCTCCCGTCACCCCCGCGCGGCGAAAACCTAGGGCACGCCACGCCGCCGCCCTGCCTGCTTTCGGCACCTGCAGCTGCACGCCGCCCTGCCGCCTTCTATCCCTTGTACCATCGTGCCGCCCCGCTGCCTTGCATCCCCTGCAACATCCACTCGCGCCCCTTCCACTAGCCGCTGCTCGGACCAGTCGTGCCGCCTTCCACTCGCGCTGGCCTTCGACCTCGTCACGTCGCCACCTTCGACCTCGTCCCCGGCACCGCCCCGAGCACTCGCGCTGCCTTCCACCAGCCGCCGCCGCCCGGACCTCAGCCCGACGCCACATCGCTCTCTGGGGCGGGGAGGCGCTGTCAAAGGTGGTGGACCTCGTCAAGGCAATCGTGGCCGCGAGTAAGGCGGCGTTCGGCTTCAGCGGCAGCACCGACTGAGGAATTCGCAGGATTTGGCCATTTGATTCATCACCAAGTCGCCTTCCTGTAATTTCGTAGTCTCCGCAGTTCATCGTTTGCTTTGTTGCAAATTTTGAATCCTGTTGGACCATGCTCCTTGGTTAAGCGAATTCTTGGTACATCTTATTAGTGGTTGGTTCTTGCTTAAGTGAATTCTTTGTTCATCTTGTTAACGCCTATTGCACCATCTGCTATACTCAATAAATTTGTAAATCAGTAGTGGCTGGGTCTGCAAAACTGTTTTTTGAAGCAGCTAAATTGCCCTTCCTCGATGAGTCTCAAGGAACAACAATCAGAAAAAATGCATTTTTCCTTTCTGTGGTACTGGGATGGAAGGCAATAGGTTTGGTATAATGGTATGCTTTGACCTGCGTGGTATCACAATAGTCAAACCCTATTATTGAATGATAAAATACCTACTTTTTTCTTCTAAATGATGTAATTTTTGAATTAGTTTTATTGAATAAAAATAGTTATATACACTTTATTATTCTCAATATACATACAACCAGCCTAACAAAGGGCAAGAATGGCATTGCACCCTCAAAACTCTTTTGTCAGGAGCTAATGATAGCCTTTTAGTCAAACACCATCACATAGAGCTCCAACTCCACAACAGAGTTGCTCCACTATAGAGTTTTAGAGCAGAGCTGCTCTACTATGGAGTAGAGTCATGCCAAAAGCGCACTTAATCCTTGCAGGTAACATCTGAACCCATACGAGGACATCTCCGTTCCTCAATAAACTTGAGAATCCATGTATGTCGTGACAACGGTACGTATGAAAATGCTAATTATGAATCTTTCATGTGCATATGCATATCGGTAGAGCCCGAGACGAAGATCGCCGAGGAGCTCAACTCGGAGGACACGGCGACTGACTCTGTTTCTGTTGAGTTTGTATCTGAGCAAGGCAAGCCCTGGTCTACATTAGCCCTTTTATAAATGTTTCTTTTTTACCTCAATGTGTACTTAGTGTTATGTGATTGTGCATTAAGTTCTAGGATTTGGGTGATACTCCATGTGCATGACTTATAGAACCCTAATTATCTTAGTGGGTAGACCAGCTACGTGATTACTTTGTACTATGCTAATAGAAGTAGGGTAGTCGAAAACTACTCGTGAGTTATAGGATTTTCTAGGAAACATGGTTAGGACAAGGAGTCCTGGGATCATAATAAAGAAATGGAGACCAGACAGGTGGTAGGAAGCAACGGGACATGATCCGGTGTGCGTAGTCCTGTTCGTGTCGCTTAAGGACCATGCCGTAGTCGGCCTTGTTGAACAAGTATTAAAGGTACCGGTAGCATGCTAGTGATATGGGCACTAGTAAACCGACGTAACTTGATCACCCTGGATGCCAACGATCATTCCGCCGACCTTGGTCAGGCGTTGAGAGGGCAGTAGCTAATCCTCTCACGGAGATCATCCCGGTCGAACATCTCGTGTAGGGAACCCTCTGTCCCGGCCGGCAGACTTTTTCAGAATTTGGGGTGTCTTGGTAAAGGTTGCCACTTACGACAGTTGCGAAGTGCGTCGTATACGCCTTCGGAAAGTGCGTACGTGTCGTGCTTTCGGGTTTCTCCTGCAGGAGTAAAAATGGTTCGAATCGCCGTCACTCACGGATAAAGAGCGCCGCTTGTTCACTGCGTCGTCGCGTAGTAACAAGTGGAAGATTTCTATTAATGTGGTCAGATCGGAAACTAGATCAAGTGATAGTGTGAAAACTTGAGTGTTTAGGTTAGCCGCCAACTAAATGTTACACTTTTGTGTCACTAAAAATGTTGCGGTAAATTTGCCAATTAAGGACGTACCAATAGGCTTATTTTATGCAAAACATCCCTTCCTACCAATACCCCCATTGCATACTAGTATCGGCATTAGAGAGTCTTTTGACGGGTAAGTCTTGCTGAGTATTAGTTGCTCAGTGTTTACTGCTTAATGTTTTTCAGATAATCATGAGTATGATGTTAATGAAGAGTATATGACCTACGGGTTTTCGAAGGATGCATAACCCTCGACGGGATGGACGGTCCAGTGGGAGCCCGACTCGCCGCCAGCTTAAATCCGTGTTGCTAGATCGACGTGTCAGTGGGCTCGACACGCCGATAACGCTGTAGCTTTTGTTCCAGAGATAGAAACCTAATATCACGTATCCGTTGTTGAACATCTTGTATTTTGAACAAAACATGTTGTAACTCATCAAAGTACTTCTTTTGTAATATATTTTATTATCGTCTTCTGTGATGTGTAAATTGGGTATCACCGAATATCGATGGTGTTGTTGAGGGGCGGCCCTCACACGACTGACGCTAATGCTACATATGCCACGTTTTTCAAAACAGAAACCACCAATAATAACCTAACCGGCTGTCGAGGTCACCGAGAAAAATCCTAGGGAAAGCAAACAAATTGTCACCTGTCGCCCTGCTCGCTGTGTTCGGTGAAATCCAGGTTCCACTGCGTGACGCGCTGCATGGCCGCGTAGCCTCCGGTGGCGAAGGCGCGGAGCAGGTTGAGCGTGGCGGCCGACTGCGCGTAGGCCCGGATCATCCTCTGCGGGTCCGGGGTGCGGCTCTTCTCGTCGAACGCGTCGCCGTTGATGTTGTCCCCCCGGTAGCTGGGCAGCTTCACCCCGTCCCTAACCTCGAACGCCTCCGATCTTGGCTTCGCGAATTGGCCGGCCATCCTACCAACCTGCTCGCCACTCCAATTATTTCAGAGTTCGATCAGGTTATACTTTTTTTCCAAACCGATGCAAGAAAAACAGATGAACAATCAGGTGCTGGGATGTTCTGTAGACACGGGAGCGATGGATGGCACGGACCTTGATGACGGGCATTTGGGCGCCGAACATGAGGACGGCGGACATCTGGAGGAGGACGCGGAAGGTGTCCCGGATGTTGTTGCCGTTGAACTCCTTGAAGCTCTCGGCGCAGTCGCCGCCCTGGAGGACGAAGGCGCGGCCCATGGCGGCGTCGGCGAGGCGCTCCTCCAGGCGCCGCGCCTCCCCGGCGAACACGACCGGCGGGAACGACTCGATCGTCTTGAGCACGGCCTCCAGCTCCGCCCCGTCGGGATATTCGGGCAGCTGCAGCGCCTTCTTCGTCTTCCAGCTGTCCACCGCCCATTGTCCCTGCGCGGCCGCAGGCGCCACGTCCCTCTCCGTCGCCACCATCGGGGACGAGGCCTTCGCCGCCGCCGGCACGGAGTTATAGCCCTTCGACGGCTCCGCGGCGTGGACCGCGCGGATGGCATGGCGCCTCGGCGGGAGGAACGACGGTGCCCGGCGAGTCTGTCCTCCATAGACGGCAGCAGCGATGGCGGCGTTGGTGGCGAGCGCCATTGCGGAACGGAAATGCGGGCGGCCGGCAGAGTTGAAATCTATGGTTAGGGTTCGGCGTAGTGGAGGAGTCGGTTCGGGCAGGCGGCGCGGTGCCTCCTGGGGCGGAAGGGAGCGTGACGAGGGGCTCTTATAGGTGGCCGTAGCCGGGAGCGAAGAGGCGGGCGCGGGGTTGGTGGTGCGTGAGCCCGCGAGGGAGGGGTGGTGGTGGCGCGGTCGTTGGAGAGGAGGACGCGACTCGGCGGGGAAGGAAGAAGATAAATTTTTTCGTTTGGGCTGGTCCTTGGTGCTCGCGGCTTGCGCCACTTGGAACCGGACCCGGAAGGTTTGGTGAAGAGGATGACTGGTGGGATCGGGTCGTGAGTAGGTAGGCAGACTTGACTCGGCCCCCCTCCCCTTCCCTCCCCTCGAGCTGAGCTGACACCGGCTGTAGCTGGGTGTGTTTGCTGCTGATTACTGGAACCGTGATAGGAGTGGGTGGCGTAGATGGAGTATACAATATTAACCTGCCAGCTGATGATGACACGTGTCTCTTTCTTTTATTTTTTATTGGAATGATGGGTTGTCATTCACAAATCATAACCAGTTTGTACAACGCTTGATTCCTACCCATTTGGATTACTAAAAAGTCTATTTTACTACTCTCCGGTATCAAAGTTGTACAATTAACCCCTTAAAGAAGAATCTAGTCCAATTTACTCCCCGAACTATTTAGATTGATTCAATTCACACCTAATAAAGTTTTCTTTTTTCTCGTAAACATCATGTTTGCAAGTAAAATTCAGTGAAATTCTATGTTACAACATATATTATATATAAAAAATATTTTAAAATTTTCTAATATTTTTGTGCTTTTAAATCATGTAAACAAATACCGAATGGAAGATGAAATAAAACAAGAAAAAGTTTATGAGGAATCATAGAAGTATTTTTCTAGAATATTGTATTATGGCACTACCATCCTACAAAATTTGAAGTTCAAATATAATCCATACAAAGAAAAAGAAAAAATTCAGTAGATGGTGAATTGAAGTAATCTAAATAGTTCGGGGGGTAAAATTGGTCCAAAAGTTTCTATAGGCGGTTAAGTGAACAACACTAATACTTGAGAGAAGTGAAGTAGACATTTCTCCTTTTGATTATTATATACTCTCCCTGTCCCATTCAAAGTTTATTTATAAAGTTGGTCAAAGTCAAACTAATTTAGTTTTAACTAAGTTTATAGAATAAGGTATTAACATGTACCATATCAAATAAGTATGTTATGAAAATACAAGTAATGATGAATTTAATGTACCAATATAGTGTGATTACAGAAGACCCTAGGTAGAAAATGGAGATGTAGATAGTATGTGGGTGAAGATGGCATCTTGCATTAGGAAGGTAGCTAGTGAGATGTTCGGTGTGACAAAAGGAAAAAAACTTGCAGATAAAGACACTTGGTGGTGAAATGAGGATGTACAAAAGGCCATTAAGAAGGAGAAGGAGTGTTACAAGAGTTGGCATAATGATAGAAGCGCAAGCAACATGCTTAAGTACAAAGAGGCCAAGAAAAATGCAAGGCGGGCTGTGAGTAAGGCAAGAGGACACGTCTATGGTGAGTTATATGATAAACTAGAGACAAAAGAAGTTGAAAAAGACATATACAAGATAGCAAAAATCTGCGAGAGAAAGATGAGGAATTTCAATCAAGTTAAATACATCAAAGATGAGACTGACCGCATTCTAGTGAAGGAGGAAGAGATTAAGAATAGATGGTGGGATTACTTTAATGGGCTATTCAATGATGGAAATAGGAGCACTATGGTTGAGTTGGATGACTCCATTGATAACTCTAACAGGCGGTTCGTGCGGAGGGTACAAGAGTTTGAGGTTAAGCAGGCCTTAAAAAGGATGAAAGGAGGAAAGACCTCGGCCTTGATGATGTCCCTATTGAGGTGTGAAGATGTCTTGGGGACGTGGCAATAGTATGGCTCAACAAGATATTCAAGCACATTTTTCAGTCAAACAAGATGCCTGAAGAATGGAGGAAAAGTATATCAGTACCTATCTTCAAAAGTAAAGGAGATATTTAAAGTTGTACTAATTATCGAGGGATTAAGCTTATGAGTCATACTATGAAGCTTTGGGAGAGAGTGATTGAACACCGTCTGAGGAAAGTGACCAATGTCACTAAAAACCTGTTTGATTTTATGCCTGGGGGGTCTACAATGGAGGCAATTTTCTTGCTTCGTCAGTTTATGGAGAGATATAGGTAGCAGAAGAAGGACTTGCATATGGTGTTCATTGACTTGGAGAAGGCGTACGATAAGATACCAATGTCAGTCATGTGGTGGGCACTAGAGAAACATAAAGTGCCAACAAAGTACGTTACCGTTATCAAGGATATGTACAATAATGTTAGGACAAGTGTGCGCGTAAGTGATAGTGAGACTGATGCATTTCCTATCACGGTAGGACTACATCAAGGATCAACTTTGAGCCCATACATCTTTTCCTTGGTGATGGATGAGGTGTCGAAGGATATACAAGGGCATATCCCTTCACTACATGAATCGTTTAATAGGCCATCGGTCATATGGCCGTCGGTTGCCCACAGTAGCCGATGCATATAATTTAAAAACGTCGGGGAATTGACGGTCTTACCCGACGGTCTTTATTCGACGTATTTAGCAACTAGAGCCGTCGGACCCGACGGCTCTAAATGTTAAAACCGTCGGTCAGACCGCACCGTCGCTCGTACTCCATTTTCGCAATTATGACCTTCGGCTGCCACCCCGTTGCAATTACCTAAATAGAGTCGTCGGGTCCCACGGAACCCGACGATCACAACTCTTATGACCGTCGATTTCAGGAGGGAACCGACGGCTTTACGGCCGTTACGACCGTCGGCTTTAGGGTCGAACCTGTCGGTTCTACCTTTTTAGTCGTCGGTTATTGTTTACATCGACACACATAGTTGTATTTTTTTAACGATGCTGCTCATGCACCCTCCCTGGTTGGGGAGCCCCCGTTTATACAGAACAGCAACCTCCGCATTTTATACAGGAAACAACACATTTTATACAGGAAACATCAAATTTTATATTGAAAACACAACAAACTTCAGATTCAACATCCCAGCAGTAATAGAAGCACATTCAACAAAGACAGCAGAGCATATAGTTCATAACAAACATTAAGTTGTGAACACAAATGCACAATGCAAACCACATAGAAACGACATTGGATCAATCCATGTCGTTGTTTGAACCTCCACCACTCGCACCTCCGACATTCAAATTGAGAAAACCATCATAATCGTTAGGTGTTCCTTGACGGGAAACCTGCAACAAACATCTCAATTACTCTAAATTGTGTGATAATTGATTTATGTGTTACGAACTCATATAAAAATGAATGTCTTCAATTTTTTAGATAACTAATGTTTGGGAAGTCATACCAGTACAACTGGAGTTGATGATGGTTGAGGTTGCTCCGGAGCGAATGGCATCGGTGGAAAAACAGGTGGATAAGGTTGAAATCCAGTTCCGGCCAACATCACCATGAATCTTTGAGGTTGTGGGACATATGGCTGACCACTTTGAGAACCCTGTGACATGTATGATTGCAGAATATATGGTTATAACTTTGTATTATAAGTCGAACTAATAAGACCTGTTATACCTGTGATGAGGAGCCAATCTGAAGTCTTGGTTGGGTGGGACGAGGCATACCGAACTGAGAACTGGAGAACTGCATCAAGTCAAAATATTTAGTTAATTAGTTTAACACACATATGGTAAAGAGAGTTCTAATTTTAAGAAGACTGACAAGTGTACCTACGACATGTTGTCGAACTGGGACGGCATAGCGAACTGAGAACCGGAGTTGCCATGAGACAAAAACTGCAGCAATCAATTTATTTGTGAGATCTTAAACATAAGTATTTTTGAATTGAATGAATTACTTAATTGTTAATATTACATGTTACTTGTGCCATATAGAGATATTGCAACTGTTGTTGCATCTGTTGCATCTGCATTTGATGTTGTTGCATTTTCTCCCTGTTGCGTCTTACTTCTTCTTTTAATTGCTCATTCTCCGCAATCGCCTGCTGGGAACGACTAGAACTGGTAGTGGAGCACCGTCGTCGTCTACTATAAGCATCATGGTCCACGTACCCGTCGCCCAACCCATGTCTACAAAAAATACAAGTGTGGTGACTTAACATTCATTAACATATAAACCATCAATATTTTTACACATACCTCCCATGCGGTAGACCTTCGCTGGCTTCATACGCCGCATCCACATCTAACGGCGCTCTTGTGTAATATGCATCAGCTCCATAATTCTTTTTGAAACAATCAACATATTTTGCATGCGTCCATATAAGATAATTAAATTGAATGTATAGATAGATATAAAAATCAATGATCATACTTACCAGTTTTTGTGTCGCTGCCTCGTCACACAACTGCTCCGGCCGATTCGGGTCTGGACCTTTATGCCCCTTAAGGTATACATCGAAAAACGAAGGAGGGACACCAGTTTCAGCTTCCTACAAAACAAAATGCAAAAGTTTAATCAATACAAATATTTGAAATAATGTAAGTATAATTGCAAGAATTCATACCATTCTTTGTTCTTTCTGAGCATGTCCATCCGGACCATAATAGTGTTTTCGAGGCTTGCTCTTCCGTTTTTTTCTATTTCTATCCGAAACTTGTTTGAACTCCTCCGACGCCCAATACTCACATAACCATTCCCAGGCTTTTGGATCCACACAAATCCAATCCACATGGCTCTCCAGGTACTCCTCCTTAGTTAGATGCATTTTGGCTGCTTCCTTGTTTGTCATGGGCTCAAACAACTTTGTCTTGTAGTACACGGTTACAGTTTTGATCCGTGCATCAGAGAAGGAGTCTTTTGCACATCTTTTCGCTGACTCATGATAAACTGCTCTTGCATATGGTAAACTTGTACCCTCCTCCAAACGAAACAAACGCTGCATAGAAGCAAAATTTTGTGTTAGTCAAAACAAGAAGCAATATGATTGAGAAAATAAGAACAAACTTACCCAAAGGATCTCCGAAACTCTGTCCTAACAAGTACCCGAATTGCCATACTCTTTCAGCGCATAGTGATTCCAACTATGTCCTGACAACCATTTTAGCCTTGATGTGATAGGCATGTACCGAAGCTATTTGATCAGTACTTTTGTAGTTATTTCTTCTCCATCATCGTTCACAACCTCCACATATCTAGATGTCTTGCAATGCATACAATGTGTATCGTTGTTGTGTTCCTTCCAAAACAACATGCAATTATTCTCGCACGCATCAATCTTCTCGTAATTCATGCCCAGATCAGCCAAAATCTTCTTAGAATGGTATATGTCTTTCGGCATCTTATGATTCGATGGAGGGAGATCATTAATTAGTTTCAAGATACCATTGTAGCAATTGTTTACGAAATTGAACTTGGACTTCATCGCCATAAGTCGTGTCACCGCCTGCAAAACAGTCACTTTCGCTCCCTCATACACTTTTTCATCTGCGTCGACAAGAAGCTTGTAAAACGTCTCCACCTCCTTCGGCGGTGACCGCTCTTCGTACTCTCTAGCAACGTCCGCTAACATCTCATCCATCCGATCTTCATCCTCGTTTTCGTGCAACTCTCTTTCATGATCCATCTCCCCATGCTCGTGCCACACTAAGTAGTCGGGCATAAATCCATGCTTGCAAAGATGCACCTCGATTTCAAACTTATACAGACGTCGACGATTATGACACTTGGTACACGGACACTTTGCAACGCGAGCACCACTAGCAAAGGCTTGCTTAATAAAAACATCCGCGATACGAGCCCATTCCGTAGTGTGCGCACCAGTTGAACTCCAACCAACATACATCGCCTCACGTTCGTTACTTATTTTTAGCTTATACCTTCAAAGCAGACAAATCATCATTAGTTTATTTTTATGTTATGTGACAGCCCTACATCGCCTCACGATCGTCACTCATTTTCATGATTCAATCATTTATAAGAGAGAAAAGAACGAGAGAGGGAGGAGGAAAGTTGGTTAGAGTTGAAAGTTCCAAGTCCGGATCCATCGTCCATATAAGCCTCCGTACTCGTCTTGTTGCATACATTACGACTAGAATCATCTTTTACGACACGAATGTATTTAATTCGTGTCGTGTCAGGTTGAGGCGTATCATGCACTAACGCACGTACGCCATAATACATTAATCAACATACGAAATCTTCAAACTAAACATTCAAAGTCACATAATGTACAAGTTCAATTATTACACCTTAAATTAGTACAAGTTAAATTATCAAATTACAATGAAGCTTACATTTACACATTAACTATTGCTAATTCAGCTTGCATTGTGTGAATATTAGTGTGACATATATATATTAGTGTGACATATACATATTAGTGTGACAATATCAACTCGCATATACATTTAACTCCCTTATACATTCAATTCGCATATACATTTAGCCAAGCTCACATAATCATAATAGTGTGACAATATCAACAAGTAATCATCGTAATCAATCACGGAAGAGAAAAATTAACAAGTAACAATCATGATTACCTTAACCTCTCCAGCGGAGCTCTGCTCGGGAGGCCGGGTTTCGGGAGGCGGGAGGCGGCAGCGGGAGGCGGAGCACGAGAGGCGGGCGGCGGGGCACGGTAGCAGCGGCGGGAGGCGAGAGGTCGGGGCTCCGAGCTCGGGAGGCGGGGCTCGGCGGTAGGAGGCAGCGACGGCGAGGCGGCGGCGGCGGGAGGCAGCAACGGCGTGTGAGGTTGGGCTCAGCGGGAGGCAGTGGCGTGAGGCAGGATTCGGTTTTCGGGGACACGTGGGCGCGAAGTCGATGGACCCACGATTATGACCGTCGGCCACCTGGCCGACGGCTTTATTTTAGCCGTTGGTTTTGTCGGTTCGGCCGACGGCTATAATAGAGCCGTCGGTTTGGCGAGGCAGACCGACGGTTATAGATTATATGTGTCGGTATGGCCAGTTTGGCCGACGGCTATAAGTTACATGCGTCGATCCGCGTAAACTGACAATCATAATTCGATTATATGCATCGGCCCCAACGGCCTATTCCCTGTTTCTTGTAGTGCTTGGTGCATGCTCTTTGCCGATGATGTAGTGCTGGTAGATAAAACTAGGGATGGTGTTGATAAGAAATTAGAGTTATAGAGACAAACCTTAGAGTCCAAGTGGTTTAGACTTAGTAGGACCAAGATGGAGTATATGAGGTGTGATGTTAGTGGTGTTGGTCATGAAGAGGGAAATGTTAGTCTACAAGGACAAATAGTACCTAGAAGAGACTCTTTCCGATACTCAGGATCATTGTTACAAACATTACAGGAATCCCGACGATTTGCAACGGCCAGGGCCATCGTAAATAAGTGTAAAACCGTCACAAATAATGAAATTACGACGACTTTACTTATTTGCGATGATTTCTGGTTGTCGCTTGTTTTTCATCGCAATTAACTTTATTTGCGACGGCCGCTGTCGCAAATAAACTTGTGTGCGACAGCTTAGACTGGCCGTCGCAAACAAAAGCTCGGGCCCAGCCGATGGGCCCGACTCAACAATTTGCGATGACCAGCCGTGACCGTCGCAAGTAAGTACTTAATTTGCGACGACCGGCGGTGGCTGTCGCAAATTACGTAGGTTAATTTGCGACAGATGGACACTTATTTACGACGGTATTGTATAAGAAGCTGTCGTAAATAAGGTTTTTTATTTTTTTTAAAAAAAACTGAACATTTTGCCCGGCTCGATGGCCAGAAACACAAGACATAGAACAATAGACATAACAGCAGCAGTAACATTAGACATACAACATCTCCATCGATCACAACACAAAAGTCTCACATCTCATCACAAGAATAGAAAAATAAGAAAGAGAGGCTCTCCGCTAGCGTCCACTTCCTCCAGAGCCGCCAACATGCTCGCCGCGCATCAGTCCAGGCGCCGGTATAGACGGCGACAGAGTTTGAGCCTCCGTCGCCGATCACTGCAACACATAGAAGTTGTTGAACATATTAATTTGTTTAGAACTTCGTTTTTTACTAGAATTGATTAAACAATCTAGAATTGATCATATTGAACTTAGTTTATTTAATTTGAGTTAGATTTGCTATATGTTTGATTATGTAAGACTAAGTAAGACTACAATACCTAAGTAAGACTACAATTTGTTTGGCATAAAAGTAAGACTAAATTTTATGAATTAAGACTAAGTAAGAACATTTTTGATTACCTGAACACACGGAGAAACGTGCACCGGCGGCGGTAGCTCCAGTTCCGGCGGTGGAATCATCGGTGGCAGTGGAGGAAGCTGTAGGTGCAACCCCTGGACATCGCAGCCTTGAAAGAAAATCTGTGGTTGCAAAAGTTGCAGGTTATCACATATTATTAAGAATGCGCTAAATTAAATTACTTTAGCTTACCGTCATCGCCTATCGTTGCATCTCCATCGTCTGTCGCATCTGCTCCATGATGGCTCACTGGTAGGAGATGGTGGCCTCCATCGCCGCCCTCTGCGCCTCCAGGTCCGACTGAAACTGCTCACGACTCTCCTGGACCTGACGGGCGAGAGTCTCCACCTGCGAGACACGGCGACTCGGGCCTGCCGACAAAGACTGTGTGGAGCTGCCTCTCGCAGGTCTCGCCACCCTCTTGTCGACAACTCCGTTGGCGAGTCTATAAAAACAGAATCAGTAATATGAAATTGAAATATCTTTAATATTTTTAATTAAAGACAATAAAATGACTTATGAACTCACCTTCCGTGACTTTTCCACCTCTTGTTGCATAGGCGGCTTGAGTATCGATTGGTTCATGTTCCCAATCGAAATCTGCGTCGTGTATCCTCCTAGCCTCCTCCCTGTACCTAGTCTGAAAAATAAGAAAACCATGTAAGTTCATCAATCCATATAGTTATATTTACTATGAATGATTTCTATACTTACCAAACGCTCGGCTGCGGCCTGACTGCACCCCTGGGGCTGAGAAGTGTCCATGTGACCTCTCTTCCAGATCTCAGCAGGAGTCGGCGGCACCCCCGTCTCGCGCTCCTGTCAATACGTGTTAGTATGAACAATATATTATGAATATAAACATAAGTTAGATACACTTATCATACGTTTAGCTAAACGCAAGTGGTTATCTCGACCGTGTTTGTGCTTCCCCTCGACCCCTCTGCACCCTCGAGCCCTTTGGGACTTAGCCTTGAACTCATCGCTAGCTCAGTACCGACAAAGGGCCCGGTATGCATCGGACCGACCCTGTAACCAGCTCACGTGGTCCTGCACATAGTTGTAGGTCGTTAAAAATATTATTGATGTATTTGCTCCATGCTCAGAAAAAATATTTACTACACCCCGCGTACCTGCGCGTACTCTTCCTCCGTCAGCTGCCTCTCGCTATCCTGCCGGAAGTGTAGCACGTGGTGCTGGTTTGCCTTCAAGTGCTCGTTGATAACTTGAATACGAGTGTTCAACAAAGCTTGCCGAACCGTCTTCGCAGCGTTGACGTGAAACACTTTTCTCGCATCCTCCAACATAGGAGGGTCGTCCGGATCGTCTAAAATATACCTTTCCTGTGATAAATATTGAAAGAGATGTACATTAAAAGAGTTCCAGAGTTAAAACTTAGGAACTTTATTTAACTAACTAACTATAAAAAATAATCTAATTACCAAATGCATGTACATGGAGGAGATTATCGAGAGGCGGCGGGCGCGGCGGCGATGGGAGGCGGGTGCGGTGGGGCGCAACGGCGGGAGACAGGAGGCGGGGGAGGTGGGGCGCGGTGGCGGGAGGCAGGGGTGGCGGGAGGCGGGGGCGGCGGGAGGGAGGAGGCGAGAGGCGGGAGGCGCGTGTGGTGGGAGGCGCGCGTGGCAGAAGGCGGCGCGACAGGGCGCAACGGCGGGAGGCGGGGCGCGGTGACGGGAGGCGGGGGCGGCGAGGTGCAGCGGCGGGAGCCGGGGGCGACGGGAGGGAGGAGGCGAGGAGGCGCGTGTGGCGGGAGGCGCGCGCGGCGGAAGGTGGCGCGGCGGGCCGGTCGTCGCAATTAACTAGGGACGACCGGCCCGCCGCGCCGCCTTTTGCCGCAGATCAAACTAATTACCAACTTAAACTATAAATACCCTAGTTAATTTTCAACTTAAACTACAACTACAAAACTATAAACTAACTACAAAAAATAATTTAATTACCAAATTAATTACAAATTACTCTAAAACAATATTCAATTAACTCTACTCTAACTAAATCTAACTAACAACAAGAAAAAATTAAAAAAATGCATGAACATAGGTTACCGAGAGGCGCCGGGCGCTGGAGGCGGGAGGCGGGGGCGGCCGGGCGCGGGAGCCGGGAGGCAGGGACGGCCGGGCGCCGGAGCTGGAGCAGGGATGCGATGGTGACGGCGGCGGGTGCGGCGAAAGGCTGCAGGAGGCAGCTTGCACGATGGGAGACGGCGACGGCGGCGGACGCGACGGGAGGCTGCGAGAGGCGGCGTGCGCGGCGTGGCAGCGAGAGGCGGCGGGAGCGGCGGGGCGCGGCAGCGGGCTGCGGGCCGAAAATTGGAGGCGGGGACGGCCGGACGCGGGCGGCGGCTGGCGGCCGAGGGAGCCGAGCGGGGGCGGCGGGCGACCGATGGAGGCGCGTCGGCGACGGGCGGCCCATGGAGCGGGGCGCGGCGGCGCGGGAGGCGGCGGCGTGACACGGGCGCGGGAGGTGGCGGTGCGGCATAGTGCGGCGGCGGTGACAATTGTGTGAACCGGGATGTGTCCGGTCGACTATATCGGGGTCATTTGCGACGGCTCCCTTAATTATGACGGCATTTCCTTCGGCCGTCGCAAACAAGCTTTTAATTGCGACGGTTGCTTAATTTACGACAGGCACAGGTCTGGCCGTTACAAATTAATGCTATTTGTGATGGCTGCAGTCGTAGTCGTCGCAAATAGGGTACTATTTGCAATGGCTCCTGTATTTGCGACGGCCTAGGGTTAGCCGTCGCAATTTATTTTATTTGCGATGGCGTCCCGTCGCAAATAATTCTAGCCGTCGCAAATGATCGGGTTTCCTGTAGTGAAAGCAATGACGATATTGATGAGGATGTTTGTCACAAGATCAAGGTAGGATGGACGAAATGACAACAAGCCTCTAGAATCATATGTGATAGGAAGGTCCCACAAAAGCTAAAAGGGAAGTTCTATATGACAGTGATCAGACCCGCGATGCTTTACGGGGCGGAATGTTGGCCAACTAAACGGCAACATGTCCAACAAATGAGTGTCGTAGAGATGTGCATGCTACGGTGGATGTGCAGGCACACGAGAAGGGACCGAATAAGGAATGAGCCAATTTGTGATAGGGTAGGGTGGCGCCGATTGAAGAGAAGTTAGTCCAACATCGACTAAGATGGTTTGGACATATCCAGCGGAGACCTCTAGAAGCACCGGTTAACAGTGGGATTTTAAGAGGGATAAAAAATATTAGGAGAGGTAGAGGACGACCAAGGTTGACCTGGGAGGAGGAGGAAACATGAGATTTGAGAGATTAGAATTTATCTAGAGACTTAGCTCATAATAGGACCACATGGAAAGTAGCAATTCATGTGCCAAAATCTTAGTCTTGTTTTTTTCTTTTTTCCTTCTTTTTTTCTTCTTTTTTATTCCTTTTTTCCTTGTTGTTCTTATATCTCTTCCTCTCTTTTACTTTATTGATATATATATATATATATATAATTATTGGGTTTCATGTCTAGCCGACCCTAACATACTTGCATAAACGCTTGGTTGTTGTTGTTGTAATATAGTGTGACGACAAACACTTCTTTTTTCTATAAACCGAGTCAAAGTTATATTAAATTGACTTTGACCAACAGCAGAAATAAACTTCGGGTGGGAGAGGGAGTAGTAGTTTGTCTTTGAAGCTGATGCTCCTAATAGATGATGCAAGCGACACTATGTTTCATATACCTCCGAATGACAATGCACAACAAGCCTGCTTCTTGTGCCTCTGTGTTTAGCTTAGAGGTGGGAGATGGGCCGGGCCAAATCTGGGCGGGCCGAAGCCCGACGGGCCGGCACGGCCCAGGCACGAAAATAGCCCGAAAAAGATTCGGGCCGGCCCGACACGGGATTTCGGGCCGTGCCGTGCCCGGGTTCGGAGGCTTCGGGCGGCCCGGCCCAAAATTGAGTTTCGGGCTGTGCTCGGGCCGGCACGGCCCGAAATTGGCCCATCAGCCCGAAAAGGCCCATCGGCCCGAAAAGCCCGAAAAAGCCCGAATTTTTTTGGAATTTTCTGTCGATTTTTTAGATTTATTTGGATTTTTTGGAATTTTCCTGATTTTATATGTATTTTTTGATTTTTTTGTTTTACAGATTTTTTTGAATTTTTTTCGATTTTACATATTTTTTTAGAATTTTTTTAATTAGTTGGGTTTTTTCTGTTATCAGGCCGTGCTTGGGCCGGGCCCGGCCCGAAATAGGCCCGCCGGGCCCCGTGCCGTGCTCGGGCCGCCAGTTTGGTAATTCGGGCCGGCCGGCCCAGCCCGAAAAGGTCCCGCGTGCTTTCGGGCCGCGGGCCGAATCGGCCCGAAACACGAAAATTTTGGGTCGCGCCGGCCCGGCTCCCACCTCTAGTTTAGCTCACGCGGGAAATGGACTATGGAGTCCCCCCTTGAAATATCCATCGTAGTATCTTTATCACAATACTAAAACAGCTGGTGCTCATGAACGAATCACGCAAAAATTAATATATAGCAAAGCAGTGGCTAAATCTATACTCCCTTCAATCCATTCTATTTGATACTAGTTAGTTCAGAAATAACATAATCAACATTAAATAAAAAGCAACGGAGAGAAAAATAAGTTAGAATGATTCATCATTAACTGTTGCCCCGGATACACCTCCAATGTCAACAAGGTGAGCATGTATACATATTCATATGCAAAGTCCCACGTTCTGATTTTATCATCGTTGGTTAGGTCAAAATTGAGGCAACCATCAACAAAAAAAATAGACAAGTAGCATTAATTGTGAATCTAACACAAGGAAAATAGAAAAAAAAACATCGTCTACACATGGTTTCCTTCCTCCAAAGCCATTCTGGGTAGCTCTGCTGCTCCCCTCCGATATCCTTGCTAATGGCGTGAACGACAGAACGAGCGCATCACACTCCTATATTCTTTGAGCCTTAGAGTGTCCTAAAGAAAGCCCAATGTCGACATCGGATTAGTGGCCGTTGCTCTCATTTACAAACGTTAGACTTTTGCTATGTTCTTTGCACGTGTTTTATCTCTGATGGCAGCGGTGATAGAAGGCGTTTATTATCGGTTACCGTTTGTTGCTGATCCATGGGTGCTGCTGCTGCGCTGGATGTTCTCCTCGATGAAATTTGAAAACAGAGGGTGAGCAACGCAAGAATAGAAAACGCCAATGGTGACTAAAGTTAGCAGCATCCATTTTTTCTATAAAAGTTTACATCTTTTATATACGTGGCTCGATAAGGATGAGTGGGGGGTCATAATCTCGAAAGCAAATTCGCATCTCCACTTTCGACGGGATCACCCACCAAATACAAATAACTTTGGTTACTTTCCTTTCACCTACCCGAGTCCAAACCAAGGACGAGGTGAAAGCTTCGTCGTCCTTTGATGGCTACCTCCGCAGGAAAACTAACCGTCCACACCCACCATCACCAAGCGAAACAAGTGACGAGGGAGTCTATTTTGTTTTTTAAATTCATGCACACGCACACCATTTTTTTCTTTACACACGTCTGTGTCTGTCCTATATAAGAAAATAGTAAGTCACCTTCAATAGGAGTCTGCCAACCTCTGAGGCGTTTGGTTGTGAAATGGGAGGAGAGTTGGGCGATGATCCGTGCTCTGCCTCAATACTGGAGATAAATCTGGACCCCTTGTAATTCTACATTAGGTGAAGTAGACGTCTATTAGTTGATTACCACGACCTCTGCATGTAGTGACTTCCAATGACCGACTACTTAAGGGTATTGCCACTTAAAGGTTTTGTTTGCAGTAGTAAAAAGTAGCTAACAAGTAGCCAACCAGAATTACTAGTATTCCATCCTACAAAAATAGAAATTGCCAATTAAATAATTGTCGCCAATTTTCATTAGACATGGGATACTAGCCTGTTTGTCTCTTGGCTGATAAAAGTTGGGGCAACCCTATTTTAATCCCTGAATAATCTGCTTTGTTACTACACATCTTTAGAAAATCGGATGCAGGACACGGATGTTGATCCAATTAGGTGCAAAATTATGCATACCACTTTTGTCGGTAAGAGGGCGCACGCATACGCTGTGCAAGATATATATCGCAGCATTGACCTTGTTAATATAAGTACACGTTGAGCACATTGTATGCGTTTGTTTCTAGAAAAAAAAAGAATAATCGAATTTTCAGCAGTGAGACGTAGCGTCAAAGCCCGGACAATGAATCGTGCTCATGACCAGGTGGTGCCCATAAACGAATCAACATTAAATTCTTGATTCAACTTGTTGTGCAATTTGATGCATTCTAAATTTCTTGATATAACAAATCTGAGTTTTCGTCAAAAAACAAATCTGGATTAGTCAAAAATTTAATATGATCAGTTCCATTCATAAATGAAAGGGAATTCCCTACTTGAACGCGCACACACATATAAATCCTCTGCTTGAATGAATACACTTCTCCCATAATCGAGGAACCAATAGCATTTTTGCATGTGGATCCAAGCTAGAGCGGGGGCGGTACTCAGCGCGGGACAGTTAGTGTACCTACCATTGGGCGTATTCATCACATCACATCAGGTAGCACGAGCCCACTACCACACCTCATTTTCTTTGTACTCTCTAAGTTCCTTTTTATTTACGAAGTAACCAGTGTCAAATAAAAAAGAACAGAAGAACTACAATCTAAAATTTTATTTTTGCAACAATTTAAAACAAATGGTGAATAAGGTAGAAACCATGAGTGGTGATTAAAGTTAGCGCCCAACTTTTCTATAAAATTCTACACATTTTGTACAAGTGACCCAACAAGGATGAGTGGGGGTCAAAATCTCGGAAGCAAATTCACACTTTTAGTTCGAAAAGATCACCCATCAAATCTAAGTACCTCTGGTTACTTTACTTTCACCTACCCAAATGGATGAGGTGAACAAAGCTTGGTCCTTTGGGGTGTGTTTGGTTCGGAGACAAGGTGGGGTGGGTTGGATCCCTTCCAGATTTCAGGGATGAGATGATCTGTTTTGTCTTATAGGATGGGACGGTTCCTATTTTCTGTTTGATTTGGGATAATATGGGATGGAATGGTCATGTCTCTTATTTGAATGAAGAGATAGGGACATGTGGATATGATTAATTTCAGTAAGCAGCAACAATACAAAATACAATCTGTTACTTGATAACACAAGTTCTAAAAATAACGCGAGAGACGTGGGAAACCTCACGGACCCACACCCACCCTCACCAAGGGAAGCAAGTGCCAAGTAATCCACTTTTCTTTTTAAATTCATGTATACTCACATCATTTTTTCTTTACACATGTCCGTCTTGTATAATACTCCCTCTGTTTCAAATTATTTGACGCTGGTACTAGCGTCAAATATTATGAAACGGAGGGAGTAAAAGAATAAGTCACCTTCAATAGGAGCCTGCCAACCTATAGCTCTGGAGCGTATGGTCGTGAAATGGGAGGATGATTGGAAGATTATTTGTGCTTTGTCCCAATACTAGATATAAGTCCGGACCCTTCGTATGCCCTCTATATACAATCACTTCCATTCGTAAATGAAAGAAAACTTCCTACTTGATACTTGAACTCGCACACACGTATTATAAATCCTCTGCTTGAAAAATAGGCATCTCCCATAATCGACGAACGAATTGCATTTTTGCATGCGGATCCAAGCACAAGCAAGCAAGGGCGGTGCTCTGAGCGAAACACTCACTGGTACCTACGATTGGTCCAATTCATCACATCACATTAGGTAGCACGAGCCCTCTAGCGCACCTCTTTTCTTTGTAGAAGCCAAGATTTTATTATTTTTAGTAGCACTTACCCTCTCTGCTCTTAAATTATTGTTATTAATGATTTAAAAACGGAGGCTGAGCAACCCAAGAACAGAAACGGCGAGTGGTGATTAAATTTAGCGCCCAACTTTTCTATAAAATTTTAGATATTTTATATACGTGGCTCGACAAGGATGAGTGGGGAGTCAAAATCTTGGAAGCAAATTCGCATCTTCACATTCGACGACGAGATCACCCACCAAATCCAAACAACTTTGGTTACTTTCTTTTCACCTACCCGAATCCAAACCAAAGACGAGGTGAAAGCTTCATATTTTGATGGCTACCTCCGCTAGGAGTCGCAGTTAAACTCACCGACCCATACTCAGTCACCAAGCGAAGCAAGTGTCGAGGGAGTCCGTTTTGTTTTTTAATACACGCACACGCACACCATTTCTTCTTTACATGTGCCTGCACCATATAATAAAATAATAAGTCACCTTCAACGGGATTCTGCCAACCTCTAGGCGTTTGTCGTGAAATGGGAGGGACGTTGGGCGATGATCTGTGCTCTGTCTCAATACTACAGATAAATTAGATCCTTTGTGTGTCCTTCGTATCTGTATATATGATCGAAATGTTAAGTTAGTTGAAGTAGACGTCTGTTAGTTGATTACTATGTATGCCCTCTACAAAAAACCATCTGTAGTGTTTTTCAGTTACAGTCTACTTAAGGGTATTGCCACTTAATGGTTTTGCTGTTTACAGTAATATAAGTAGCTAACAAGTAGCCAACGAGAATTACTAGTATTTCTACAGAAATAGAAATTGTCAAATAAATAATCTTCGCTAATTTTCGTTCGCCATGGGCTCCTAGCCTGTTTGTGTCTTGGCTGATAAAAGTTTTTCTTTAGGGGAATTGGCTGATAAAAGTTGAGCAACCCTATTTTAATTCCTCAATAATCTGCTACTCCCTCCGTTCTGAATTACTTGACGTTTAGGACAGCTAATTTAGTTCAAATTAAACTAAATTTTTTATCCTAAACGTCAACTAATTCGAATCGGAAGGAGTATATGTTATTACACATCCTTGCAAATCGGACGGGGATGGGGATGGCGATGGAATCGGTGCAGTTTTGTCCGTAAAGGTGCGCACGCAACAGCTGTGCAAAATATAGATCGCTGCACTGACCTTGTGAAATATTAGCACACGTTGAGCACGTTGTATGCATTTATGACCAGAAGAATAAAAGAATGATGGACTTTTCAGCAGTGAGACGGTTAGAACAGACAACGAAGTGTGAGCCACCCACGGTCCGGCTCAAAGGTCGTCGTCGTCTGGTCCGGTCATCGTCGTACCTTCCTTGTTCCCGTTCGCTTGTATGTATACACGCAGTTTTTTCATTTTTATTTTTACATTTTCAATGTAAATGAAACTGACCTTAATCTACCATGGAAATTGTTTTGTTTCCGCCCAATAATACGCGTGGACATGTATATCATATTTGAAAAAGGATCAGCGAAAGCGATGGAAATGCGTGCTTACCTGTACCTTAGAGATCACAAAATCATGGTAATATCAAAAATGTGTATTTACACTTTAGAAAAAAAAACAATACAAACATGAACACTCACGCACGAGTCGCCCGGACTCCCACCAGAGGGAGCTAGCTGCACTACGGTGGATGAGCTCGCCGAAGAGTTTAAGCTTCAGCCATATGGCGATTTCTGTACTCACATCACCTCCATCCTCCATATAGGGATATGGAGTACACAACATTATGGCGGTTTCTACAGTCTCCCAGCTAATTAGGGGGAGAGGCCCCACGGCCTTCGGTGCGAGTGACATCACGTGGGTTCTTCCTAGCTATCTGGACCCGGCCCATTTGCGTGTTAGGAAGACGAGTCCATTTGTCTGGGCTATCCGTCTTGACAGTACTAAAAATAAAAAGTATGACAGATATGAACAACCTGGGGTGGTGGCGCAGTTGGCTAGCGCGTAGGTCTCATAGCTAAAGTGAGTGATCCTGAGGTCGACAGTTCGAGCCTCTCTCACCCCATCATTTTCCTTTTTGCAGAGCGGCACCTTCTCTTTGAGCCTCGACAGTGTATGCATCCTCTGGATCCGGTATCTACATAAGTCCCTGTGTATCCCTTGCTTGATGATTGCCACCTCGCCAACACACCAATCTTAAAGCGCTTTTCTTTACATATGGTGACTCACACTTTCCTCTACAGATGGTGACTCGGCTCGAATTGCTCTCGTCTCCGGCTCGGCTGCTCTCACGTTCGGCTCACGCGCTCAATCTCGCGTCCGGCTCAGTGCGCGTGCAGTTGGTTCTACACCTGGCCTCCTCCTCGTATCAGGTCACAAGCTCGATACCACGGCGTCTCCCGCCGGTGGCGCGCGCGGAGTCCAACACCTTCCGCGCCACCTGCGCGCGCGTCCCCGCTCGCGACACGTGGTTCCTCATGCTCCCGGACTCCGACCGCAGCGAGGATCATGACGAGGGGGAGCAGCCGCTGGTGCCGGCGCACTTCGCGGCCGTCTTCGACTCAGCCGAGCACGCTTGGGCACGGTGGCGTGGCACGCCGGGGCCGTGCTAGTGGCCGCCGCGGGCACGACCAATATTCGACTGTCGGAGTTTGCCGACGGCGTGTGGCGTCAGGTGGACGTGATGCTGCCCGCCATGTCGCACCCATTGCACGGCACCAAGGCCGACGTCAACTGTGTCGGCCACGACGACGGCGTCATGGTCTGTATCAGCTTCGGTGAGGCCGACGCCAACGGCTGTTTCATGTGTGACATCAAGACAAACACCGGAAGGAGCTCCCGCGGTGCACCGGGAGGCCACACGGACTTCGTGGCCGCCGTCTCCTTCGAACCAAGAATGGAGCCTGCTGTTTAAAGTGGACGCGTGGAGCGAGGCCGAGCAGAACGAACCCGTGGAGCCGAGGCGGAGACAGGAGCGTGCGAGGCTGAGCTGAGCCTAGAGCTGCTTTGAGATCTGTTCTCTGACACATGTCAGTAATCAAGGACGGGATGCAAAGTGTTCTTTATATCCGGGATCCAGAGAATTTTGTTTCGCATCTTCTGCTCTGTAGAGAAGTTTCGATGCCAGCCAAGAATGTGAACCGTATCCTGCCTCGGCCACACGCCGAGTAAAAAGCATCAAATGCCTCTACGTGACTGAAGATGAAGCAGGCTCGGCCAAACCGAAAAGGAGACGCTACCTTCCGTCCCTCACCATCTTCGAATCACGGACGCGTAACGATTTCTCTGTCACTCACCTCCACGCAGAGGAGAAGCTGGACGCCGACGGCGACGAGGTGGGCGGCTACGAGGAGCCGCCCTGCCCAGCGGACTTCGAGGGCCGCACGCGTCATCCTCCGCGACGCTAGCTGAACCAGACCTCCCCATCGTAGATGCACGAAATCGGCAGGTGCTGGATCGTCTCGGTTGATTGTGAGCGTAAGGCAGACGGGCCGTTGTTCTGTAGTAGATCGTGCCCCTGCAGACGATCAGACGTCCAGCAGACACCCGCGCCCGGGGGACCAAGCCAGTAGAAGAAAAAATTGGCACCGAGGTGGTGCTCTTGTCTTGTCTCGTGTGCTCTTTGGCGACAGATGAGCTTGCCAGGTCGATCCGAATGCACGCATGGCAGTTTATGGAGGCCTTAATTAATCTCGATTATCATTTATCTTCACGTGATGATGCTACGGCAGGTATCGAATTCTATCTTAAGTTGATTACATATCGGAAGCACCAAGCAGATGCCCACCGATTGTTCGGTCACTGGAATAAAGGAGAGGTACCGACCGTTGCTTTGCTTCTGATGTTTGCAGATGCCGTTCACACAGGGTCAAGGCCGTTCCAAATCGCACATCACTCGCTCGATCGTCCGTCTCGAGCATTGCGCTGTATGTGAGACAACGACCACAGTTTCACCGTCATGGGCAACACGAGGCCGCTCGGCACGGCGAGCGCACGGGCGGCGTCGACGACACGGTGGTGCAGCCGCTGCTGCGGCGTGAGCCTCGCCGCGGCGCCCAGGTCCGGCGCCGACGCCCGGTGCGCGTCCTGCCACCGGGCGGCGCACCGCCAGCGCGGCGCTGGCGGGAGGGACATCCCGCTGGCTCCCCCGTCGCCGCCGAGGCTGGCCTCCACGGGGCGCGAGCTGCCGCTGCCGGCGAGCTACCCCAGGGCGTGCGGCCGGAAGCGCGCGCTCCTCGTCGGCGTGAGCTACGCGGGCACCGCGTACGAGCTCAAGGGCACGGCCAACGACGTCGCGGAGATGGGGCGCCTCCTCCGCGACAGGTTCGGGTTCCCGAGCGGCTGCATCCTGGAGCTCACCGGTAACCCTTCCCTTCCCTTCCCTTCCCTAGTTCCCTTCCCTTCGCCGTCACGTGACCCCTTGAAGGCTCCTCTCGAGCCACACGCTGACGCTCGCTCGCGGTGATGACACTGCAGAGAAGGAGAGCGACCCGTACCGGGTGCCTACCAGGGAGAACCTGCTGCTGGCGATGCGGTGGCTGGTGGACGGCGCCGTCCGCGGCGACTCCCTGGTGTTCCACTTCTCCGGCCACGGCGTGCAGAAGCTGGACCTCAACGATGACGAGGTGGACGGCTACAACGAGGCGCTCTGCCCCATGGACTTCGAGCGCAGCGGAAGGATCCTGGACGACGAGATCAACGAGGCCATCGTCCGGCCGCTGGGCAGGGGCGTGAAGCTGCACGCCATCGTCGACACCTGCCACAGCGGAACCATCCTCGACCTCCCCTACCTCTGCCGCATGTCCAGGTATATGGGGTACAGCCCTCTGATTAGATCAGGAAACAGAGCGTTTCAACAATTTTTTACTGATCTGAAAAAATCTCGGTTTTTTTTTTGTTTCAAGAACTGGGTACTGGCAGTGGGAGAATCACTGCCACCCCTCGAGGAAGCCGAAGCGCCCGAGCGGAGGCCTGGCCATCTCCATCAGCGGCTGCAGCGACGACCAGAAGTCTGCAGACAGCAGCGTACGTCTCTCTCTCTCTCTCTCTCTCTCTCTCTCTCTCTCTCTCATCAAAAGCTCTGTTTTCATCGTCTTCTGATAAAGTTTTCACGAGTTGGTGCAGGGATTCTCTGAATCGGAATCGATCGGCGCCATGACGGACAGCTTCATCAAGGCGGTGGAGGCCGAGCCCGGGACGACGTACGGCCGGCTGCTGAGCGCGATGAGGGCCAGGATCCGCGACGGGCACGGGAACCCCCGCCTCCCCGGACGCCTCGGCTCCTTCGTCCGCCGGATGATCGTGTCCAGCAGCGTGCAGGTGAGACAAGATGCTGACGAAGTCAACCGGGTCTCAGTTCACTAATCTGTTACACGGGTATCCTCCATCTCTGCTCACTCCAAAACTGCGTGCAGGAGCCTCAGCTGTGCTCTTCGGAGGCGTTCGACATCTACCGGAGGCCGTTCCTCCTTTGATCTGGCCTGCCATCATCTCTGCAATTGATTCCGATCGAGCCTAGGTTCAAAGCTGCTGGTACGACTGCATCCTACTGCAGCCACGGTGTCATAAAATGAGTCGAGATTGCGTGAAATGCCTGGTGCATGTGGACAAAATCTTGCCGAATTGAATTTCAATTGCGTGTCCTTGTGATGATATATACGGGTTACTCCACCCTTGCAAAATATTTGACGCCGGTTAGTTTAACGTCAAATATTTTAAAACATGGAAATATATGTGAAGAACTCTCTTCGCATTCATGTAAGAACAAAGTTTGGGATGAAGGAACTTTTTCTATATGTGGACATTTACGAGTGCAAGACATTACAGTCCTTACGTTTTTTTGGTAACGCAACTGCTAAATGTTTATCAGCTAGGACCATAATGCATTTCAGTAAATTTTTTCTTCCAGCCACGCTGTGCCAGGTAGCATTAGGCTGGACAACTGGCCCAAAAAATAAACTAATAATTAGCAGTGCCAGATTAAATTAGGATCAGGCCAAATTCATATTAATTCTTTTACCTAATATTTAGTAGTGAGACTAAAATAAATTGTGAAATGGTGGCAGGCCTATTATGTTTAGTTAGTGTTAGTTTTGGCCTGGTTTGATGTATCGATGTACTTCCCTGTACCCATTACTGACATACTGAGGGCAAATCGCCCGAGTCAAGATTCGTGATGGGCCCCTCTTGTTTCCAAATTTTGTTTGCTACGTCAAAGACAGAACGTCACCTCCTCGGAGTTTCTTCTATGGCAGATAAGGATTGTCAGCTCTTGTGCATTGAGATGTTCTACTGGTTTGATGTAAAGATGTCAGATTCGGTAGGTCTTGTGGTCTGTTCTGTACATCCCTGATCTGCATTCTCAACATGACACATCGTGTGATGCTTAGAAGAACCATGCATGTATTAAAGCGTGGAGGAAATCTAATTTCGCTGCCAGATTTTTGTTTCTATCATATATTAATACATTGTTATGGGAAACGTACTTTAGTGCACCCTATATGTGTTAATTTCTGATTGTGTGCATTTTCTGGGGCCATAGTAGGCTGCATAAGTAATTCAATTAAATTCACCTCGCTCCAATACAAGGGAAGATGTTGGCAAGACTCCAAAACTCTCCCTGGTTGAACTGTAAGGAAGTGGCTTGCTCTTCTTTAAATACAACCTCCGTTCTAAAATAAATAATGTCTAGGACAAGAAATCTAGTTTAATTTTGAATTATATTAGTTGTCTTGTGGGAGTCAATTGCTATTATAGCACTCGTTTCGAGCGCTTCGACAAAATAACACTCACGTGGTGGGCTTCGTTAAAATAACACTTTTATCGTTGACGCACCGTTAAAATAGAATTCTAGTCTAATCTACCTCTTTTTAATATTTTTCTTTTCTTTTCTAATTATTATAAACTCCAAAATGACCATTGTGCCCCCTTCTTTCATTTTTGGCCGGAGTGCGCACGGCGCACGGAGGCCGTCGAGCACGTCGGCCGCGGGGACACCGCACCAGCCCAGCAGCGTGGCGCCGATGAGGGGGCAGCTGGCCTCCGAGAGAACCGAGACGTGGACGTCGGCCCGGCCCTCGAGGAACTCCGCGCCCATGGGGACCACTACGGTGTCGTCGCACTAGTGCTCGCCGCCGGCGCCGGAGGACGACGCCACCGCCATGCTGTAGCAGCAGTCCGAGGCGGACGCGTCCGACGAGACAGTGAAGTATGGACGCAGCCGGCGTGGCAGCGGTGTGTATAGCTAAAAGATTAAGTGAGAGGCCGATACGGTAGGGCACAATCAAAAGATTAAGGGTACAACTAAAAATGAAAGAAGGGCACAATGGTCATTCCAGAGTTTATAATAATTAGAAAAGAAAAATATTTAAAAGAGGTAGATTAGATTAAATTTCTATGTTAAATGCGTCAATGATAGAAGTGTTATTTTAACAAAGCCTACGAAGTGAGTGTTATTTTGTCGAAGCCGCTCGAAACGAGTGCTATATAGCAATTGACTCGTCTTGCGGATGCTTACAATAATACTTCATTCACTCGAATCAATGAAACTTAAATCTCCAAAGCAAGGTTCCAACTTCATTGGACAATGATCCATTTTAACTGTTGCTGATATTATTCTGAGTATTTTCTCGAAAACTATCAATGTCGACTCAACTTCAATCTAATCCATTGGTTTTGTTCCTTAGTCTGTACAACACGTTGCCCTGGCATTCTTTAGTAGATACTCTATACAAAGGTCATCTGCATTTATGCGAGGTATTATGTTGGGACGGAGAGGATGACAATACATAAACGTGGAAGATCTTCAGTGCGAAGTCCAGTAATACATCCACCAACGCCACACTCGAAAAAACACTAGCTACTAGCAGCAGCAGGGACTGATTCAGTCATTAATTAGCAACAAGCTAGAGGCAGCAGCCCATGCGTCTGTGCATCGTCGATTGGAATTTTTTTATTTTTAACACTGTTGATAAAGAATTTAATATTAATAACTTCTATTTTTTTTTGCAAAACTAACCACCCTCTTGTCCACGGCGTGGACAATTTGTCCACGCGGACATACTGTCGTCCACGCCGTGGATGATTGGGCCACATAGGCAGCTCTGTCGTCCACAGCGTGGACGACACAGCCACGTGAATCCTCCCGTCATCCATGGCGTGGAGGACAGGCCACGAAGGCAGGATTCTTTCCTGCAGCAAATATTCCAAGATTAGAATTTTAGCACCCATTTAAAAATGCTTAGAGATATTTTTACAATTTTTTATAGAATTTAATGTAGTATATTATGTTATGATTTTATGTAAGTTGGTTAATATGACTTTTGTTTAATAGATTTTGTGTCACGTAATTTTGAATTATGTAATACGATCACGAATTTGATTATGACTTGTTATGGAAGTAAATATAACTAAATTTAGCAAAATAACACCATCACTTGATTAAAAACATTTGTCATTGGATACCTTACGAAGTTTATTAAATAACAAATATAGATTCTACTGAGTGCAACGGGGATATTTTCCCTTACGCAATGCATCCGGCCCGGCATCCTTTGCGCGACGCACTCTCTCGCATAAGCTCCCATTCATCCTCTCTCTCCTGACGAGCAATGCACTCTTCCTCCTGAGCCTGGCGACGATACTTTTCCTCGATTCTTTGAAGTTCTTTCTGACGTTTGCGCCGACGCTCCGCCTGTTCTGTCGCCTCCTTCCTCTCCTGGTCAACCCGCTTTTCGTACTCCATCTCGTAGTGAAACTTGTCCGAGGCAGCTCTATGCATCGCGTGTACGTACTCGACGTCTTCCGCTGTTTGCTCGTTGTCGATGTACCGTGTGAACTCACAAAGGGGCGGTGGGGACTGCATTATTAATTATGTGTTGTTATTAAGATTTGAGATAAAATATGAATACAATATTCATAGATCTGTGAAGTAAATATGTTACCTGACGTCTACCACTCAGGAAAAATGACGTGGTCCTACGCGGGAGGTCATATTCATAGTTGTTGCACATCCATAGCCTCAAACCGTAGGTGACCCATAGTCTTGAATCTTTTACAAACTGTCAATCAGTGCCACATAGACACATTGGCGGTTGTAATCCCTCTGAAACGTGAACTCTCTCTTTTTGATTTGGTGGTGAGTACGGTGAGTCCATGTCCGCGAGAGTTGGGTCTGTGAAGTGTGGTTGTGGAGAATGTCTGGAGTGCTCTTAAATAGACAATCGAAACTATACAATTCGTCCACCAGGTGGACGATTCATCTAGTAGGTGGACGAGTCGTCCAGTACGTGGACGACTAATCCATCAGTTGTATGACTCGTCCATTAGTTGTACGACTCGTCCACCAAGTGGACGAGTCGTCCAGTACGTGGACGACTAGTCCATCAGCTGTACGGCTAGTCCATCAGTTGTATGACTCGTCCATCAGTTGTACGACTCGTCCATCAGGTGCACGAGTCATCCACTAGGTGGACGAGTTGTCCAGTAGGTGGACGACTAGTCCATCACTTGTACGTCTTAGTCTATTAGTTGTACTACTCGTTCATCAGTTGTACAACTCGTCTATCAGTTGTACGAGTTGTCTAATAGGTGGACGAGTCGTCTAGTTAAAAGTCCCTACCATTTTTGGCGAAATAGATAATTTGTATTTCGAACCACCAATAACGGTTTATTTCACTTTAGTGCGAACATCATAAAACACTAGTAGTTACTCTCGTCTATATTTATTAAATTTTAAAGTAGAAGATCATACATTACAAGGATACATCGCGAGCATACATGTTGCTGCACATTAGTGAAATCTAGTTCTAACGGTTAGGGTTTGGCTTGTGGTGAGGACATTCGCAATCCCTGTTATCGTAGACGGGCCTAGCACCTATTGTACTCGAATAGCCGTGGCTCCATTTCCGCAAGTTCAACAACTACTTCTCGGTTTCGATCTTATAAATATTTAATGTAATCTTCAGTTGGCTTGATTGGTGGTGGGTCAACCCAGAGTGTGTATCTGCAGTTATCATTATCGAAGTAGCAGTAGTTAAATAGCAAAAAGGGTCAAAAAATGACAATATTGCAGCTAAAAAAATAATATGTATTTTGAACTTACTCCATTGTTAGGACAACGAAAGAATCGACGATCGCTCTTCCATCTTCATTTGCACAACACAATTAAGGCCACAACGACATTTGGGCCACTCTTCTTTCGTGCTATCATATGGACGAAGAGGATTGAACACACCAATGTGAGAAATATCTGATAGATGATCCAACCCTACGAGATATAGTATATTCAGTTGAAGGAACGGTGGAGAGTGGTTCAGAGACGTCTTCATTACTATCCCGTCTAATTAACTCATCGACTTGTTTATTCGTGAGCTCATCAAGACGACGCCACAAAACATTGAACTTCCTCTCTTGATTTTGACTACAGAGACACTTAAACATGTTCATGAGTTGTTTGTTATTGACGTGACTGTAAAAATTTGCACCCAACTGCCTCATACACCACCTTGATTCTATATCCGGCCAAACTAGTGAGAGAAAGCTCTCTGCGTAGCCATATTTAATATCCGTTATTGCCTTCAACAAACCAGCATGACGGTCGTGTATGACACATACATTTTCTCGGCCTTGAACTATATCAACTCTAAGCTGTTTCAAAAACTAGTACCAACTGTTAGCATTTTCACTCTCCACAAATGCAAAGGCCATAGGTAAAATTTGATTATCGCCATCAACTCCAATAGCTGTTAGAATTTGATCTTTGTGCTTTCTGGTTAGAAATGTACTATCCATACACATAATGGGTCTACAATACCAAAATGCGTTTATGCATTGACCTAGTGAAAATAATGCACGGTGAAGAATAAGTTTCCTAGGATGCTTGGGGTTTGGAACATCCACGATATCAACAACTGTGCCAACATTTCGACTTCTGATAGTATTAAGTAACTTTAGAAGATTATCATAAGATGCTTCATAAGTACCAAATCTTGCCTCAATAACCTTCTGTTTCGCCTTCCAAGCTTTAAAGTAACTTATTGTGTACTTAAAATCTTGCTCAATTGTGTTGATAATAGATTTAGGCTCAAAAGAAATATTATCAACCACACAAGCATATATGTGATTTGCAACAAACTACAATGTAAGAGCAGTATTGCATTTTTAAGATGTTGTAACTCGCACACATGATCAATCACAATAGAACACTTCCAAAGGCCACTCCATTTCTCTGCATATCCGCAAACACGAAATGGACAACTGGTTGATAAGCATCCAATATCATAAAGTTTCTTAGTGAATCGAGAAAGCTTAAATGATCTTTTCACTAAAAGGGACTAGTATTTAACAACATCTTGCAAAGTTTCTTTATTTTTGAAAAGAGACCCCGCTGTTATCGTATTGCCGTGGTAATACAACGGCAAATGATACACTTTGATTACTCTTAAATTTTCAAAATTTGGATTACTTCAATCGGCAGGGACAGGAGGTTGATCTTCCTCCTCACATGAATCGTAATCAGGAATATTATTATAATCCCTATACTCAACAACCATCTGATAAACTATATGTTCTATATGCTCTCCTTCATTTGCTTGACTAGTTGACTCAGTAACAACAGTATGTGACAATTCATTATAATCATCCTCTTCGGCATCACCACCATCATTATCTTCCTCGTCATCATTTTTGTCCTGCGTCTCGTCGACTACTTCCTTGGCTTCAACCTGAATAAGAAGTATTAGAGACCACCCATATTGCAGAGCCCTTGCAATATAAGCATGCCACACGGGTGTTCCGTTTAGCGGCAGTAGTTTCCAAAAATGGTCCTCATTTGAACGGCTGATAACTCCATTTATTTTTAACTCATATTCATCCTCACTTAGTTTAAAAACTTTCTGCAACTATCTATATATGCCCATAAATGTTCGTTCTGTTGGACTAGGTATTCCCCAATTTATAAAAGGGAGTCCTGATAGATCCACTCCACTCGAATTATAGCTAATTTGGCCATCTCTATAAAATTCTGAAATTCTACTTTATTCGAAATACCTAGCATACGTATATGCGCAATTTAATAATTACAAAAACAATAGTAACAAAAAATTGAATTACGCATAATATAATATTAATTGTATTAAAACAAACTATACTTAACTATAAACTAACCATAATTCTTAAATTCAAATCAAAATTAACCTAATCAAAATTATAACTAAACTAAACCTAATCAAAATAATAAAAAGTTTTTTTTAAAAAATATAGCTAAGCTAAACATAAATTAGAACTAAGCTAAAATCCTAAAAAAATAAACTAGACTATAACTAAAAGTATGAAACAAGATCTAAGAACCAATTAAAAATAACATAAACTAAAATTTAAACTAATATAAAATCTAGATTACAAACTAACTAAATCCTAATGATAAATAAAACTACAAACTAACTAAATCCTAATAACAAACTAACTAAGTCCTAATAACAAACTAATTAAATTTAAACTAGTATTTAAATCTAAATTATTTAAAATACACAATTAATATAAGTAATTTCAAAATCTTAATTTCTTTTTAAAAGATTATACCTTTTTCTTTTCTTTTTTTTCTTTTTTTCTTCTCTTTTCTTCTCTTCCTCTTCTCTTCCCCTTCCCCTTCCCCTCTTTTCTTCTCTTGTTTGTTTGTTGGTTGGATGTGGGGGAGAAGGCCGCTAGGGTGGCTGGTTATATAGGAAATTCCTGTCGTCCACGCCCTGGACGACAGGACACGTCAGTCCAACGGTCCCGTGACCGTTGGGCCGATGTGGATTCCACGTGGGCCAGTGTCGTCCACGGCGCGGACGACCACTACAGGAAAACGACCTATTTTCATGGGCCAGGAACCCACGACAATACACGAAAAGCTCACGACATTACTTATTTTCGTGGGTTTTTTTATTATTTTCGTGTGTCTCCGACTCACGAAATTAAAGCGTCGAAAATAACTTTTTTTTCGTGGGCCGCACACGAAAATACGAATATTTTCGTGTGCCAGGTCCGGCCCACGCAAATAAACTTAATTTCGTGGGTTCTTCTAGGCTCACGACACTATTATTTTCGTGGGTCAGAAAAGCCTACGAAAACAATATTTTCATGGGCCTCGAGGGGCCCACGAAAATATTATTTTCGTGGGCCTTGAGGGGCCCACAAACATAATATTTTCATGGGCCAGGATGGGCCCACGAAAATAATATTTTCATGGGCCTGGGTGGCCCACGAAATTAATTTGGTTATATTTTCGTGGGCCTTCACTGGCCCACGAAAATAATTTGACCATATTATCATGGGCTCTTTTGAGGCACATGAAAATAGTGTGCCCATACTGTCTAAACCATCAATTATCCACAAATTTCACACATTTGACAAAATTTACACACATAAAGTAAAGAAAACATTCATCACATATGTCATATAGAAAACATTCAACACACATTACATAAAACATCAAACATCACAATTGTTACAAACGCTTTATTACAATCGTTTGATACATTCATTTTTCACCATCAACACACACATTAAAAACAAAGTAAATTGATCGCCCGTCAACCTATCGCCTTCAACAACATGTAGTATTATCTTTAGCGAGGCTGCAAGTATGAAAATATAAGATATTAGATAATAATGCTATCCCATTTACTCTCACAGAATAGGAATCATTTAGGCAAGATGTTATCTCATTCAAACAACTAACCTAGTTGCTACCGCCAGGAGCAAAGTATTGATCGATAGAGCTGTCGTCTCCGCAATGTCCCGCTGGAGATGGAGTTTGCAAATTCCTAACTGGCATTGACGATGATCCCTTAAAATTAAAAATGAGACATGTTACAATATTACTACCATTTTATAATAAAAAAAGGATCTAACGAGTATATATACCTGTGTTCCTGCGGTAAAAGGGGGTGTAGACATCGGTTGTGAAGGATACGCCGGAAACTGTGGAGGCGGCGGCAACGGTGGCATGGCGATAGGCAATCCAAGTTGAGAAAAATATCCCTAAATTGTTTTAAACTGTTTAGCACAACCTCTTTATATTGATTATATAAATACTTCAGCTCTTAATAACGTACCTGCATCTGTTGTTGCCATGTTGCAAGACTTGAGAAATATTCATTTTGAGATTTTATAAACTCTTCTTGTTGTCGCATGCGTTCCTCCACTATAACCTAGAGTCATTTTCTGAACGCAATCGCTGTGTAGAACTCTGTCCACTCTGTAATGACCGTGACTCCGAGAGAACCACATCAGAGTTCATAATACCATTAAACATCGAATACCTACAATTATAATTATAAAATTCACAATTGAAAAGCAATTTATGTATGAGAATAAAGAAATAAGAGATGTACAAGTCACCTCCCGTGACGCTTTCCTCCACTGGATTGGTACAAAGCAACGACGTCGACATCTTGCTTTCTCCAATCATAGTCATCTCCGTGACGTCGCACCACTTCTTTAGCATATTTCTCCTACAAGAAAAACTAATTGTAAACCAACTACACTACAATTATTTTGTCGAATCATCAGCATAAGTAATATGACGCACCAAGTTCACAAATTCTCACAAAATTACACATGAGTTCATCACTACTGACCTAGTCGGCTTTGGAGGTGGCTCGGGCGGCGTCCGGAGTGAGAGGCCGGAGATTGGCGGCGTTCGGCACCGACGGCGTGCGTGGCGGCCGGGGGCAGCCCGGAGAAGATGAACTTCGATGGCGGGAGGAGCTGGGCCGGCGGCTCCGGGAGGGGCGGGCGTCGGGATACCTACACTGTATCGTTGATACGGTAGCTCATCGGTCACAACTAAACATTGTAAAGAAATAATGTTGTAAAAAACTGTAATCATTCTAAACATTGCATATATAAAGAAACAAGTATGGTAGCTTATAACTATACTTGAGTTATAACCCACACTGCATCGTTCTAAAAAACAATGTTATAAAGAAACAAGTATGGTAGCTTATGGGTCACAACTAAACATTGTATCGTTGATATGTCTAAATACAGTTACCTTTGCAGTGGCGCACGGGGCGACGGCAAAGACGGTTCGCCGCAATATGGCCGGTGCTGAGCAGGAGGTCGTAGGGCAAGGACCGGGCTGAGCAGGGTTCGGGGCGAGGACCGGCGGCCCAACGGGCAACCGAGCAGGCGCGCAGCCGGGCAGGAGCGAGCCGGAATTGACTCGGGCGCCGCAGAGAGGTCCGAGGAGCGTCGAGGGCGGCGATGCTGGCCAAAGGACAGGTGGCTGGGGCTAGCAACACTACTGTGGCACGGCCCCTGCTGCCGGCGATGCTGGCCCAAGGACCGGCGGCCGGGGCTGTGGTTGCGGCGCGGCCCTGCTGCCGGCGACACTGACAGGCGCCCAGGGCTGCTTGCGGCGCGGTCCTGCTGCCGGCGACGATGGCCCAAGGACAGACGGCCGGGTCTGTGGTTGCGGCGCGGCCCTGCTGCCGGCGACGCTGACAGGCGGCCGGGTCTGGTAGCGGCCGGCGCTGCTGCCGGCGACGCTGACAGGCGTCCGAGGCTGGTTGCGGCCGGGGCTGCTGCCGGCGACGCTGGCGCAAGAGCAGGCGGCCGGCGCTGGTTGCGGCGTCGTCGGTGAGGCGTGGCGCGGCAAGAAATTTTCGTGTCGGCGGCCGGAAGCGAGTAGCAACTGAGATCGAGTCGACGCTTGGTAGATATCGGAACTATTTTCGTGAGCCAGGAGAACAACCCACGACAATATATATAATTTTGTGAGCTTCAGGCGACACCCACGACAATAGAGTTACTTTCGTGGGCCAACCGAGTGGCCGACGACAATACAGTACAATAATTTTGTGAGCCCGACTCTTGGCACACGAAATTATCTCCTTGATCTTAACGCCCCGTGGAACGCTACTTTAATTTCGTGGGCCACGCCGGAAACCCACGAAGATAGTCCAATATTTCGTGAGCTGCACAGAAACCCACGAAAACGGATCTGTAACCGATGCTTAAAGTCGTGGGCCTCCCTGAAACCCACGAAAACAGCCTCGCTTTCATGCGAAATATCACTAAAATTTCGTGAGCTCAAGTGCGAGCCACGAAGATATCAATTATTTCGTGAGCACACGTGCTGGCCGACGAAAACAACGATTATTTTCGTGAACACATGTGCTGGCCGACGAAAACACACAATATTTTCATGGGCTATGTACTAGCTCACGAAAATAAATTTATTTTCGTGGGGGCCGACGAAAATATGTGTGGCCCACGAAATTATAACGTTTTCTTGTAGTGGACACCAGCCTCTCGTTCACGGCGTGAACGACAGGATGTCCACATGGACAAATCGTCCACGTCATGGACGAGAGGGTGGTTAGTTTTGCAAAAAAATTGGATGTTATTAATATTAAATTGATTATCAACAGTGTTAACAATAAAAAATTCTCGCATCGCTACACATGAGGCATTTTGGCCTGAGAATAGAGCAAAATCGTGGATTGGGAGCGCCAATGGGGGCGTACAAATCTGGCAACGGAAGCCACCGTTTTTGGAGTGCCAATAGATTGGTAGTCGGTTTCGGGAATTGTTGGAGAGCTGGATTTGTTGCTCAATCCCAAAAATGAGTTTTTAGGAACGAATTTAGGGAGTTTCTGGAGATGCTCTGAAAGCCCTAAAAAGTAGTAAAAAATATTGCACCTCCGTCAACATACTTGCTGATTGGAGACTCGGGCCCAATATATGTACAATACTTGCTTATCACGGGCCAATATGCTATATAGGAAAAATCGGTTCCTTGTAGATAGTTTTGAGAATCAGGTGCCCTACTTATATACTTCCTCCGGTTTCACATTAGAAGTCATTTTATACATGATCTCGCTTAACAAGGACTCATTAACTATAGGTATTATTTCCCTATTTGCCCTTTTGAATACAATAAATAGTCACATGTATACAATCATAACTTATCGTCTGATTGGTTACTATTAACAACTCTCACGTTCCTTGGCGTGAGCTCGATTCCCAACCAAGACATTTTTTCCCAGGCGCCTGCTTTTTTGTTTCCTTGCCACAAAATTTTTTCGCTGACGCTTGCCGCGCGCTGCTAGTTGCTACATTCTTCGCGCCAGGAATTTCGCCAACCACCAAATTTTCCTGCCGCTTGCTGTGCCCTCCCATGTTTGTATGCCATCAACTCAGCACCAAGTTCATCATAGAGAACATTTCACAAATGGATTTAAATGTAGAACCAGAGCAGTATACTAGCACCATTGATATGAATTTGGAGCCACATCTTGTTGATGGCATACAAACAAGTTGCCGAATGATTTCAAGTTCATATTCGTACGGTTCAACGTATATGGAGTCAAGGTAAATCATCACTTGAACAAGACATTCCAGTTCATGTTCCTAGTAGAAAACGTGGCAGGGTTGGTCGAAAACCAATTGCATTGGATACATAATTATTACGAAATGTCGATCTTCATGATAGAACCACATTACAATCTGTTTGTGCTATATTGCATGTTAGTAAACAAAAGTTGATCAAACACATGCGTCGGGGTATTATTAGACGTCACTCAAGTAGTATAAAGCCACACTTAATAGACGCGGATAAGAAAGCAAGGTTGCAATGGTGTTTGCAAATGCTTGATCAAGATACGATGGCACATGATCCAAAGTTTAAGTGATTGTTTGATATTGTTTTCATTGATGAGAAATGGTTCTATTTAACTAGAAAGTCCGAGAGATATTATTTGCTTGCAGATGAGGATGAACCATTAAAAACATGCAGCAGTAAGAACAACATTCCTAAAATAATAATTTTATGTGCAACTGCTCGACGAGGTTTGATGAGAATGACTTATGTATTTTTGATGGAAAAATTGGGTGCTTCCCTCTAGTTACTTTTGAGCCCGCGAAGAGGGGTAGTGTTAATCGATCAGCTGGGACTGTGGAAGTGAAACCTATAACATAAGTCACAAGAGATGTCATTAGAAAATTTATGATTGAAAAGATTATTCCTGCTATTCGAGCTAAATGGCCACAGGAAGACGTGAACAAGCCTATCTATATACAACAAGACAATGCACCTTCTCATATTGAATTTGATGATCCAGAGTTTATTCAGGCTGCTGTGAGAGATGGCATCAACATTAAGATCATTTGTCAACCAGCAAATTCACTAGATTTTAATATCCTAGATCTTAGTTTTTTTTGTGCTATCCAATCAATCCACTATAAGAGAGTTGCAAAATACGTACAAGAGCTTGTTCCAATTGTTCAACAGGTACAATTATTTTCTACTTATTTTGTTAACGCATATTTTTTTGCGAATATATTTTCATGTCAAATCAATTTGATTTCATAAAACACGCATTTCAAGAATTCTCTCCACACCTGGCTGATTGTATTTATCTCACACTTCAACTAGTATTGAAAGAAGCAATGAAGGTGCATGGCTCAAATCACTTCAAAATCCCTCATATGAAGAAAGAAAGTTTGGAGAGACAAGGTCACCTTCCTATTCAGACCTCTTGTGAAGCTGGTTTAGTCGTTGAAGCTATTGCAAAGCTAGCTGTATGGAACGTGTAAAATATTATTTAACTTTGTGTAACATCTGGGTTTGCTTAAATATGAGTATGTCAGTTATTTTACAAATATTTGTTATACACCAACCAGTCACATGAACGTGAGGAAAAAATCATGATATTACAAATAGTCTAGACAACACAACTGAAATTAATAATCATGATCTCATTACAGTACGAAACAACATGTTCGATAGTGCTAAGCTCCTAATAGCACATCTAAACTACTTTAGACAGTAAAAGCAGCACATTTGAAACTAATAATCGTAACTTGATTCATCCTCACTATATCGGGTGCCCAATTAATTCCGCGAATGATATTTTCTTCCTTTGATGAGGCATGGCCATTACCGATCAAAAATAGAGTAGTTGCGACCTCATTGACATCGTCATCATGCTCCCCGTAGAGGCAAGGAATAAAAAACGGGAGCATAAAATCTAGATTTTCTTTGCTTTTCCTCTGTATATCGATGTTACTAACCTCAGCGAATGAAAGTTGGATAAGTGCATTGGCGACGTCTTCCCCTTCATCATCCATGGCATCAAATTCTTCATCCTCGCTATCAGGTGCCCAGTTCACCCCACGTATAAGTTTCTCTGCCATGTATCTGCACTCCGATTAAAAATCTGCTAATGGTATGAAAGTGATGGAAAAATATGAAGCAGTGTGAGAGGAGATGAATATTTATGAGACTAAATAGGCACTGTGCCTGCTCTTGGAGTACTGTTTGCAACGGCAGAGCAACAACGATGCAGAATTCCAACAATCACGCTCTTGGAGTACCGTTTGCAGCTGCCTCATTTGCAACAGTCATGCTACTGCCAGGCTACAGTTGCAGCTGCCTCGTTTCCTGAGTATACATGGAAAAAGTACGCACAGATAACGAAGCGTGGCTGCAGCCAAATGATCATAAATTCCTGAAATGACTTCTTTTATGGAACTTTGGCTTTCTGTGTAGAACGACTTCTAATGTCAAATCGGAGGGAGTAGTACTACAAGAGTATTTCAGTCTGAAATGATCATAAATTTCTGAAACGACTTCTTTTGTGGAACTTTGGCTTCGTGTGTAGAACGACTTCCAATGTGAAACCGAAGGAAGTATCCGATGACCCATTAATTCTAAAGATCCTTCCAGTATTCCAAAGAATCCAAGTTGCAGACCGACCCAATCATTCGTCAAATTTGAGCAACTTGGCCCAAATCGGTCCATCAAGTGACCTTCAAAATTTTAAAACAGGCTCAAAAGGGTTTTGAACTTGCACATTAAAAGGTTGACGCAGTACAAACGAAAAGTTTCACCTCCCACGACGTTCCTGTCGCCTGCAACACCATCACACACGCTGCATGCCGTCGTCTGGGATGCAGGAGGCCTTGACGTACCCTGCTACGACCGGCGCAGCTAGCTAAGGGCCGGTGCGCCCACACCGGTGGAATCGTCACACGGCAGCGTGCAATGACGACGACGTCGAGACAACGGAGGAACATTTGGACATGCGATATGACCGTCGTCCTTCCTGTTCTCCCGACTTCTTTACCTCCATCGATTCGTCGCAATGATTTGGCCAGACATTCGGTTGTTCGGCACCCAACTTGGGTGGCTAGCGATGGAGGGGGGGGGGGGGGGGGGGGATGCGGACGCCGCAGCGGCCCTACTACCCCCCTGCAGGCGGCCGGTTGGCCGGCGCATATTCCTATCCTGCCGCAGATGGCGAGCCGATCAGCAAAGACTATGCCACCGCGCGATACTCTTGTCAGTCCGGCTGGGCAAAACAAACCGGAACCTAACACCGAAACCGAACTAACCAAACCGACAAGGACTATTTCGGTTAGAATTATGTAAAAACCGAAGTTTTTTTTTGCTTTCGATTTTCATTTTCGGTTCCAGGTTAACCGAAATTTAGCCCATTAAATTATCATCTCTGGCCCATTTTAACTCCCACCGGTCCACCCCGCCTCCCTAGCCCCGCGCCCCCACGCGGCTGCCGCCTCGCGCCCCATGCCGCCTGCAACCCCCACGCTGTTGCCGCCTCATGCCCCACGCCGATCGCCGCGTCGTCCCCTGTGTCGGGCGCCCCGCGCACCGCCACCGGTCATCGCCTCGCCCCCGCGCTGGCCGCCCCGCCGCCGGCCTTCGCCTCGCTCCGGTCATGCCTCGCCCCTGTGCCGGCCACCCCGCCGCCGACCTTCGCCTCACGCCAGTCGCGCCTCGCCCCAGTGACGGCCTCCTGTCGCCGCCTGTCCCCCGCTCCGGCCGCCACGCCACCGGTCGCCGCCTCGCCGTCGATCTCTCGCCTCGCGCCCCGCCGCCTCGTTGCTTCGCTGCCGGCCATTGCCTCGCGGCTCACGCCCCACCGTCGGCCGGGCTGCGCCTCGTCGCCCCGAGCCGGCTGTTCGCCACGCCTCGTTGGCCCGCCCCACCGGCTCGGTTTTTTCGGTTTAACCAAAAACCGAACCAAAATTCTCGGTTAACCATGGGACTGGTTTCTATTTTTGTATGTACTATTTCGGTTTTTGTTTTTGATAACCGAACTTTAGGAAAAACTAAAAATCGAACCGATCGGTTTTGATTAAACCGAGTGCCCACCCTAACTTGTCAGTACCAGTGCTCACTTGCGACCACGGAGCACCGTGGATTCCCTTCTATCTCCTCGTCAGAGGCGGCATCACTGACTGGTCTAGGCGAGCTGGTATATGGGCTTTGGCCACACGTTCCTTATCTAGGCGAATACGACGAATGAGACCATAAGCATGGCAGGCTATATATGGAGCTACAGTACATTGCTATGATACTTGCACGAGGGCGAGCGCATCTCGCGTGGTCCATCCATTGTTCCCTGCCGAAAGAGCAGGGAATGTAGCCCCTGCTTGCTGCTAACGCAGCTGCCTTTTGTTCCTCGTATTGTTTCTAGCTTGTGCCTGAGCTAGCTGCACCAAAAACCTACCCTCGAAAATGTACTGGCTGAAGCTGTTACGTGGAATCTGACCTCTCCTTTCCCCTTCCGGGAAGGCGGAAACGGATGAAAATATTCTGCAGCCCCTCGGGAAACGCACCTAGATCAAATGACATCATCAAACTGTTCTTGAAATGAAACATTGGTAGAAGGGTTGTAATTGCATATTAACGATGGCACTCATACTAAAAGTCATTTGTATTTCCGTATTCAAGTAAGCAAACAACATTTTCTCTAGTAACGTACATTCAAGTCATTGATTCATTATTGGGTTTTGGAATCTGATTAAACAATTGTTTATAGAGTCACAGCACATGGTTCGATGAATAAACAAAATCAACAATATTAATTAAACTATTAGATCATGATTGAAAAGAATTCGAATCGTGCTTATTAGGATCAAATTTTGAAATGTATAGAAAAATTATGAAGACATTTCCACCAAAGAAAAAGGGATAGAATCATATACCCATTTCATCCTGTCACATGGATTCTGTTATCTGATTCCTTCAAAGAGATAAAGATAATTCATATATATCCTTAGGCTTGGTTTCATATATATATATATATATTCAGAAAACTTCCACTACTAGCCACCCCCCATGTTCTAATCTGCTAGGAGTTTAAGACCATATGGATCGAACGCTGGCGTTTTCTCAATAGTGTTCTAATTCTTTATCCTCACTGCAATTCAACGCCTGGCTGTTTTATGTTGGCGTGCATAAAGCAAATGTTCGCGAGAAGACAAATATGCACACTTCCACCCAAATCTTCCTTCTATGAAAAAGTTAAGTGGTTCGGTATCTGGTAATAGCAATTCATTTACTATAATATAAGAAAATGGAAGGGCAGTGCAAAATTAAGTTGTCCACTCATTTTTTAGGTAATGAAAAGTTGTGCAGTCATTTTTTAGATAATGAAAAGTTGTCCAGTCATGCCGTTGAGAATATGCTAATGAGAACTGCTCTGGTTGATTAACGATTTGATTAATATTTATTAATCCCACTGGGCTCAGCCCTACCAGCCCAGATTGAATTTGAATAAGAATAAAAACCTAATCAGGTGTACAATATAGAATTACCAACTAGAAGTCTTCAAGAGCCTTCTGGCTTCCATTTTCATCAGGGCATGCACACTGCACATCATTAGAGCTCGTTAAGTAATCACTGCCCCTGTTAATGAGTCTGAAGAAAGAAAAGCAGGCATCTAATAATTCATTGGAAGACAATTATGCAAGTTTGGGAATTTGGACTGTACTTATTACGATGATGACAGAGCTTTTGGTCTGGGAATTATAGATTAGTAAAGTAACTACTTGATCAGCTATTTGCTTTGAGATGCATGTAACATTCATAGAGCTAAACCACGGCAGTTCTCTGACCATATTGGGCTAAACCTGTAATGAGTTTTTAAAACAAAAGGCTATCCTAATGAACATAACAAGCCAATAATTACCTTAAATGCATTCAACAGCAGTACTGTCATATTTGCCTTTTGAACGTGAGTTTCAAATTTTGTACTAAAGTTTTGAATAACAACTTTTGGTGGTAGCAGATAATATATTTCCCCAACCGAGTCGGCGTTTTATTTTGGATGGGGCATTAACCTTACATGAAATTTTGCATGAGTTTAAATGATAAATACAAAAAAGATGAAGTAGTTACTCCAAAATTAGATTTCGAGAAAAATACGACAGGGGAAATGACATTTCCCTCAAGAAGCCCTTCAGATCAATGTATTCTCATGCACCTTGTGATGTGAATGGATATATCGGGTAATTCAAGAGGTAGTGTATCCGTTAAAGTGAACGATGACACCACCAGCAAAGGTCATACTGTCGACTAACACTATGCTGATGTCGGTCGGCACTCTGGTGTTGTTTACAATTTCTTTCTTATTTCCTACCAATGTCATTCATTGCTCAAGGGAGATGTTGGAGTAGATACTGGTTCTCTTTACTGGTGAGAGGGGCGGGGTCTTTTCATGTAACTCCTAACATTGAACTCTATTTGATTGTCACTTTGGTCTCTACAATTAGTGCTTCTTCCACATGTTTTGGGTGCACCCGTATGTCTTTATTGTGCGAGTGTAACCATGGTAGTTATGTGTTTTTATGTTCATGAATCCATCATATAGCATAGAAAACTGGTGGGGGACGATTAATCATGTATGTGTCAAGTGCATCTGTAATGTCTTGTGGAATACCAAAAGCCATGATAAAGAGTTGGGTAATGAGAGTTGCTAGCAGGTGAACCTAATCTAAAAATAGAATCCATTCTATATATTAATACAAACCTAACCCCTTCTCGTGTGTTTCCTTTAGTTTGCAACACTTTCACAACATCACTTAGTTAAGCTTCTGTTAGTAGTATGAATTTAGTTAGACTCGCTTCTTCTGTGTGGATTTGATTAAACCTTGAAACACTCTAAAGGAAATGCTATAGCTTCGTTTTATAAATTGGGGTGCTAGAGAAAGTCAACATAATTCACAGACGCTCACTAGTGATGGCCCCTTTCCTTTGAACGGAGGGCTCAAACTGTGTACAAACATGGTGAAAGCTTCCATAAACTACACAAGAAGCTTAATACTACCGCCTAGTCATCTAGGCACAACCAAATGCCAAGAGAAATGAGATTTTGATCCTCACTTGATCCACTCCTAGGCTAATTACCTTGCTAGATCCAAATTAACTCAAACTAGTGGTAGTTCACTCCTGAATCATGTCCTAATTGACTTGATCTCAAATATGGCTAACTTGTGTGGTTTGGAACTCCAAACATATGTATGACACTTCCCTTGACCTCCAACAACCTCAAATGGCCAGTAGATGAGTATATATAGGTTCAACCTCAAGATATAGCCATTGGACTTGACATACTAGCCTTTGCTATTTTTTATGTAGTAACCGTAACATATTATAACCTCATACAAACTAGTATTTTAGCCATAACTCTTAACTCTAATGCCCATATGGGGTGACATACATATTGATGCAAGTGTATGAAATTCTTCCCAACTTTTCTTTTAAAGAGATCTTCTTATTCAGACTATAGCAAAAGTTATAGCCATTGTAATCCTATGAACAAACTGGCAATGCAAAGTCACATCATAACATACTACAATGACAGAATCGAAATACTGACCGTCAACAACCTAATAGTATCATACGCTGATGGTCATTGTATCCTACAGTGACTCTAGTTTTATTTGATTCTTATTTTAGCCAGAATTTTTCACTCCTAACTCTGATTTTATTATCTTGGACTTGTTAAAAGCTTCCTTGAGCTCAGCACCATTTCGTCCATCCTCAAACTCATGAGACAAGTGCAATTCATTCTTCTCTTTGTCTCGGTTTTGATCCGTTATCAACTTGTGTCTTCCTCTGGTCTTCAAGAGCTAGCTAAGCGTAGTGCGCATCATTAACTTGGTGACCAACTTAAAGAACAAATCTCTCTTTATAGTATGACTTTTCTTACGAACTCAAGACCTACATCTACACTAAGTGTCCCCCAATACATTGTGACACTTAGTTCTAGCATGTCCTTAATGTTGATCCACTTCGTAGCCAATATATCTCCTAACTCATTGTAAACTTAAACATATATAAATACAATTTATTATTCCAAATATGTTATCACAATGATCTTGTTGGCATCAAGGAAAACATGATTGAACCATCATATAATGTTTATAAGATAAGTAACTTAAACTAGGACTCATTCAAATTTTGAGATCAAATCGTCTATTATCAAGACATTTTGAAAGCTTGAAGTATTTGACTGTCACGATCATTAAGGATATGGAATAAAGAGAATCTAGCAAGGTGGCCAGTGCATTTTTAAGGGTATATTATCAACAATCAACTGCAATCAAAAGCGCATAAGTTGTCTTAATAATTTATTATTGCATAATTATCAATGTTTTTGCTATCAATATTGTGCCTTTAATGTGCCCATATTTTTATTTACAGGGAGTATCATCATTTATTTGTTCAATTTTATGTAGATTAGGCATCTAAATAGGGGTGCGTAGTAGGTAATCTATAAACATATATTGATGTATTTTTTGGCTAATTTTTCTCATTGCTACAGTGGTGGATAATTTTAAATTTATTTTTTCTTCTATCACTACAGGAATGCAGAAAACTTACAACGGCCAGAAATCGTCGTACATAAGAGAAAACCGTCGTAAATAACTAACTTACGATGGTTTTCGATTATTTACGACAGTTTCTGGCCGTTTCCAGTTACTGGTCGTTAATAACTATCTTACGACGATCGTTCCCAGTCGTCGTAATTAAAGGGCCGTCGCCCATGGCCGTGCCACGTGTGGGCTGGGCGTCTTACTTATGACGGCCTGGAACCTGGCCGTCGTAAGTTAAGTAGGTTAACATACGACGGCTTGGACCCCGACCGTCGTAAGTTAGTTAGTTTTACTTACGACGACCCTGTATAGCTGGCCGTATTAAATAAGGTTTTTATTTAAAAAACAGAATTAGGATAACCTGACCCGATGGTCAGCTCACAAAACAGTTTATATACACATTCAAAACATTAAACAAAAAAGAGATCCGCTCGCTAATCACTACCCCTTCCACTCGCGGATCCACTCGCTCCTCCACTCGCACCTCCACTCGCTCTGGAGCCGAAGAATCCGTCTTCGCGACCACCTCCCAGTGGCGGTAGCTGTGGCGGTGAAGTTTGAGCCTCCATTGCCGATCTCTGTAATTCAAATAAATAAATAAAGTGAGTTTGAGCTTGTACGACTCTTTCCCCCCTACTCTCACTCCCTCTCTCTCCCTCCCCCGCACTCTCACTTCCTCCCACGCCCTCTCCCTCCCCTCTCTCTATGACTCCCTCTCTCTCTCTCACCCCCTCTCTCTACCACTCCGTGTCTCTCTACCTCCCTCTTTCCCTTTTCACTCTCACTCTCTCTCCCTCTCCTTCCCTTTCTCTACCACTATATCTTACTCTCACTCCCTCCCTCTCCCTCCCTAGCACTCTCACTTTCTCCCTCGCCCTTCCCCCCTCTCTCTACGACTCCCTCTCTCTCTCACCCCTCTCTCTACCACTCCGTCTCTCTCTCTCCCTCCCTCTTTCCCTTTTCACTCTTAGTCTCTCTCCCTCTTCCTCCCCCCCTCTACCACTATCTCTTATTCTCACTCCCTCCCTCTCCCCCCTCTCACTCTCACTCTCTCTCCTCAACTACACTAAGTTTTTCTTAGATTAAAAAATAGCAAATAAAAAACACATTACCTGGATATCTGAATGTCCATGTGGTGGGGCCAACTCTAACAGCTGCCACATCGGGATCGGGATCTGCTGCCCACTCTATCGAGCTAAAGCCTGTAATTGCAAAATATTAAACAAATAAACTAATGCAATTATATGAATTTAAATTAATTTGTATTCAAGTACTTACCTCCATCCCTGTCTGCATATGAGCCATGTAGTTTGCCATGTAGGCGGCCTGCTGCTCGTGTGCGGCCTGGGCTAGATCCGTCTCCCTCTGGAGCTCCTCCCTCTCTCTTCGGATCTCGTCTCTCTCCCTAAGGAGCTCCTCTATTTGGCTCTTGGAGGGACGACGGCTTGTATGCGCGATGGAGGAACCCTTTGACCTGCACATATTTATTATGTCATTGAAATACCATTTACATAACTAAGTATTGAAATAATTAAACACAAACTACTTACCCCCGTGTACTGCTCCTCTGTCAATTACGTATTTGAGGCCCTCCTAAACGGCCCCGACTGGTACTCCTGGTGCCGCTTGAGGTACTCGTTCACGGCTTGAATACGAGCGTACGATAACGCTTGCGTTACGAGCTTCCGTGCATTCCTGTTGAATACGGCTCTAGCATGGTCCAACATGCTCTGGCTCGTGTCCTCTAAACGGTACCTCAACTATAAGAAAACAAATATTGAAGAGATATGCAACAATTGAATCAAGTTGAAGAATAATAATTTACAGAATTTCATTAAGCGGGCTTACCATAAAATCCGCCCACAGAGCCCCCTAAGGTTGTTGTGCACCTCGTGAGAGACACGAGCGTAGTCATCCATCGACGTCACAGGGACCCCGTCGATCACACCGGGATAGTGAAGACGCACTAAAGACCCGATGTAACTGGACACCTGCCTGTGGTGCCCCTGACCCGTGAACGAGCAGTCGTACAAGAAGCTGTAAGGATTTAGTGAACTTATTAATGTACCCACAAACAAAAGAATCTGAAAGTTGATTATTATGTGATAGTTTGCTTATGTGTTTACGACCGGGCGAATAGTGACCCGCTTTGTAGGAACTAGAGGAGGAGATACAAAGTGCATCCTCCTCGTCCGCCACCTCTGCTCTGGGATCATGTCTGGTGACCCGGAAGACTGCTCACCACTGGAGATCGAAGGCTCCACGCTGGACGCCTCCGCGGCAGCCATATGCGACCCCGAGGGCTATGACCGCACCCTAGCCTCTGACTCTGACTCAGATGACTCCAAGTCAGACCGCAAAATAGAAGAATTGATAAGAATAGTTAATTGCTAGGTGATATATAAGATAATGTAATTTTCAATGAACATGTACCTCCATGCACTGTAAGGCCACTGGTTTGTCCGCTAGGTCTGGGACGTGTCTCAACAGCTGAGAGCGTCTGCTCTCACCTGATGAACTACCCCTAAAAAGGGTGTCCCGTGCCTCCCTGAGGAAGCCCCTAGCCCGCTTCCCTTTTCCCATCTCTGATGACATCCTGTTGTAAGGAGTAATTGAAAAATATGCTAAGAAAATATACAAAGTTATGATAATTTAGTAAAAAAAAGTACTTGGAGTCAGTTTCAGAATTCATCGACATCATGAACCTTACTCATTAAACCAGACCATCGATCTTGTTTCGTAATTTGTTTTCGTTTTCATTTGTGCATATCAGAAGTCTCTACATCATCAACGTCGTCAATCAAGTGATTGAGTTCGACACCAGGCTCAACGGAAAACGAGTCTGTCAACTCTTGTTCTTGATAGAACTTGTCAACGTCATTGATATCATAGTAATCATCATTTCTTGAAGTATATAACCGCTCACGAGGATTCACCTTATGTACCACCCACCAAGCATTATGTTCTTGACATGGATAAGGTAAATAATACACTTGCTCCACTTGATGTGCAAGGACAAATGTATCGTAGCCTCGTAGTCGTTCATTGTGTTTCACTTCTATCATGCCAAATTTGTTTTGTCGTGTTCCATGAATATTGTCAGACCAATCACAATTAAAGAAGACGACTTGAAGTTCCTTATTTCTGGCAAAACTAAAATGAAAAATTTTGTTAATGATCCCATAGTAATTAGTTTCGCGGCCTTGACAGTTGATTACCCTCGTTAGAACTTCAATATTACATGTTACTACAAGAAGACGAAGAGCTTTAAATTCATTTGTACGAAATCGAAACCCGTTGACATCATATCGGCCATAGCTTCTAACTTTAACCAGTCAATAGGACAGTTGTCGCAAGTCTTCATGGACGTTGGACTCTTTCACGCACTGTCAAAATTACGAAGTTATAAGAATACTTTATAATACTTAAAAGTTATAAGAATACTTTATAAATACTCATAAGTTAATGAGAAAACACATATTCTCGGAACCAGGAAAGGATATTAGGTCGTCCATTTATTCCGTCTCATCGCATCGTTTATACTTGTTTGCTCGTAAGTTGATGCCTATGTGTTCAATTTTGCTTGTGGAACTAACTGCATGGAAAAATTTAAGAATATAAATGTTGCATAATATGTCGATAAGCATCAATGTTAGGACAAAAACTTACTAGAAATATTTGTCCATCCCATCTATATTAGCATACATGGTATAGAAAAGCAGTCGTTCTTTCATCTGCGGTACAATTGTAGCTCCCACTACAACTGACAATAGTGCCCTTTGTTGTAAAAATAGAGAGATCGCTGCAAGTGGATGTTCATCCATATTGTATTGCATCGTTGAAGTATTTACATTGTGTTGCTCTGCAAAGTAAACACTTGAAAAATATCCCACTTCCTTAAGGGTAAATGATTCGGCGATGCACCCTTCAACCCTTGCTCGGTTGCCAACCATTGGCTTTATATATCTATGTGCTCTTTCAATGTGATACATCCATCTATATAGCACAGGACCATCCACTATAGCCTCAAATGGAAGATGGATAAGGAGATGTTGCACTGGATTGAAGAAACCGGGAGGAAAAAATTTGCATCTTACATAATAGTATCGGTATCTCCTTCTCCAACTTATTTATCATCTCTACCATGATTTCTTTATAACAAAGTTGTCTATAGAAGTAGCTAAGCTCGTCTAGCACCTTCCACACCACATCATCAAAATAGCCGCGAAACATAAGAGGTAGGAGTCTTTCCATAGTTATGTAATAATCATGACTTTTCAATCTAGTGAGCTTTTCCGTCTTCACATTCACGGCTCGTTTTAGACTAGCTGCGTAACCATCTGAGAATTTCAAACTTCTCAACGATTTCATGCTTCTTTTTTTTCTTTTGATTGAAGATAGAAAGAAGCACGTGGTTTACCACTGCTTTCGGAGAGCTCAAGAGTTGGACGGTTACGAAGCTCTGCCAGATCCTTTTGAGCCTTTATGTTGTCTTTCGTTTTGCCCGTCATATCCATGCATGTGCTTATTATACATCCGCCCATGTTATGCTCCTGATGCATAACATCAATGTTGTGCATTAAAATCGAGGATTTCATATACGGGAGCTTCCAAATTCCACATATATGAGTCCAATTGTGTTCCTCTCGGTAACCTATAAAATATCCAGTACGACTTTCATCTGCCACCAGTTTGTTCAATATATCAGAAATTTCTGACCCATTTTGATGTTTCAATGGTCCTTTTGTTACAACTGTGTCCTTTCTGAATACATTCTTCTGTTGTCGAAATACATGATTTTGAGGCAACCAACGTCTATGGCAATTGAAGTAGCATATGTTGCCTCCATGAGCAAGTCAAAAGTAATCCGTGTCCGAAGTACATATCGGACACATCAAACGACCGTGACTGCTTTATCTAGAAAACATATCGTAGTCTGAAAAATCATGGACGGACCATAAGTAAGCAGCTCGCAGGTTGAATTTATCTTCTTGTAACAATTGCAAGCTTCGACTCCTATCCATAAAGTTTTTAGTTCTTCAATCAACGGTTTCAACATCACGTTTAGACGTGGCCCAGGATGATCCGGTCCAGGTATGATGAGGCAAAGAAATATGAATTCATACTTCATACAAAGAGATGGTAGCAGATTGTATGGAATAACAAAAACGGGACAACACGAGTATGGCGTGACTTTTATACTAAACGGCGAGAAGACGTCTGTCGTCAAACCGATGCAAACATTTCCCGCATCACTGACAAAGTTTGGATTGAAGCGGTCCAGCGCCTTCCATGCCTCACCATCGGACAGGTGCGTCATGACTCCATTGTTCTGACGTACACCTTCTTTCTGCCAGCTCATGTGTCTTGCTTTTCTTTTTTAAATAAACAACCGCTTCAATTGAGGTGTCAGTGGTAAGTAACGAAGTTGCTTTTGTGCGACTTCTGTCATCACATTATCACCATCGTCGTTAACAACTTCGACAAACCTCAATTTACCATATTTTAAGCACTTGTTCTCTTTCGCATGCTCTTTCCAAAAAAACATACAATTGTTGGACACACATCAATCTTCTCATATTTCATACCGAGACCAAACAACAATTTCTTCGACTGATACATATCTTTAGGCACTTTGTGGGGTTGTGGAAGGATATCACCGATCAATTTGATTTGGTCGTTGTAACAGTTGTTGGAAAAGAAGTACTTAGACTTAATTGCCATAAGTCTGGTGATAAACATAAGGAGGGTCACTTTTGTGTGTTCATGAAGTGGCTCTTCGGAAGCTTTAAGAAGATTGAAGAACGCTTCTACCTCCGTTGTTCGAGGATCCTCCATAGCCTCTGCTTCAATAACTCGTAGCATCTCATCCATCCGATCAACCCCCTTGTTGTCATCATGCTCTTGCACTTCTTGTACGGTTTTAGAATTGTCTCGCTGTGAAAACTTCACAACTCATAATGTGACGTGTAACCGTTTCGACACAAGTGTATCGAAAGAGTCATTTTGTCAAGCCACTTTGTGTTTCTGCGTTTCATACATGGGCATCACACCTTTTCGATTGTCGGCAACGAAAAGGCTCGATCGACAAAAGCATCTGTCTTTGCGAACCATTCATCGAAGTGGCCACCTTTCTTGTTCCAACTAGTGTACATCCAACTATGGTCTTCACCCATGTTTGAGGCTACAGATTGAAGACAGGGAAAATATTGTTAATTTATACTTCACTATATATCACGACCATACTTCTGTTTGGACGGATAGGTCCTAAACCCACCCGAGAGTGAACGAGAGTAACATGCTTCCGACGAGACGCCAGGTCCAAATCTAGACGAAATTTCGGCAGCATAACGCAGCTGTTCTCCGACTGCACACCCGATAATGGTGCAGCAGAGAACATCAGGGTTACGCTGTAAAAATCTCGTTCAGATTCAGACCCAAGTCTCATCATAGGCATGCCTCCTCGGTCACTCTCAGGCTGTCCAAAAAGGGACAATTCCGAACCTACCCGGCTCACATGCGTAATGCATGTGAGACGGGCCGGTTCGAAACGGGTGATGAATATTCTAAAGGTTTACGTTACTCATTCATTTTTTATTCATTTATGAGAGAGAGAGAGGGAGAGAGAGAGAGAGAGAGAAGAATGAAAGAGAGAGGGGAGAGGAAAGAATAGGGGTGACCGTCAACGCGCGGGTCTACGTCCATGCGACCTAATCCTTCGGCATGTACGGGATCTTAAGAACAACGTGAGAAGGACGAAGCCAAAGACCACCGACCTTTCGGGGGCTCAGGCACCGGACACGGGTCGTTGGGTGGTCCTTGTACCCTTTTGCAACAGGTCACGGCGGATGAGCGGTCGGGCGTTGGATGGAGGTCAGTTGGGCGCCGAGCATGGACCGACGGCTCTCCTCGAGCGTCTCCACGCGTCCTTGGGTGCTTGAAGCTTGGAGGTTCGGGGCCTTCCGGCTTCCGCCGCCATCACGACGTGACAACCCGGTCTGGAACCTTTGTAAATAACATATTTTATACATGCTCTCATGACGGTGTATATATACCTAACCGCCATGAGAGCATATCATAAATACTCAATTTTATACACAATATTAAACTAAATAATGAAATGAAGCAAATATATATACAGTGGGTGAACGGAGGGCTGGCGGAGGAGGTCAGCGGCAGCCGGGCGGCGACGCGGGGCGGCAGAGGCGCGGGGTGCGGGGGCGGCGGCGCGGCGGGGTGGCCGGTGACGTGGCGGGGGCGGCGGGGCAGAGGAGGCCGGGGGCAGCCGGGCGGCGACACGGGGCGGTAGAGGCGCGGGGTGCGGGGATGGCGGCGGGCGGCATGGAGGAGGCCGAGGGCGGTGGCACGGCGGGGCGGCCGGCGACGCGGCGGGGCGGGGGTGAGCGGGAGAGAAGCTAAATTCAATCTAAACTAAATAAATTACAACTAAAGTAAACAAAATTCGTAAGCTAAACAATTTACAACTAAACGAAATTAAATCTAACACTAAAATAAACAAATTACAGATAAATTAAATAAAATTCATAAACTAAACAATTAAGAATTAAACTAAATTCAATCTAAAACTAATAAAACAATTTGCATAAATTAAACAATAACAATTAATAACTAAATTAACTAAACTAAATCCAATTATCAACTAAATTAAAAAAACTAAAATCTCAACGGTTGCGACGTGCTCGATGGCGCGGGAGCTCGGCGCTGGGGGCGGGGCAGCGGGACGCCTGGTCGGAAAGGAGTGTCGGGGGCCGCCGGTGTCGGGGGAGGGTGTCGGAACCACCGGGGTTAGGGGCGGAGGCGGCCGAGGGCGTGGAGGTGCCGGGGCAGCGGCGGGGGCCGGGGCGGCTGGGGGCGGCGGCGCTTTGTGCGGCGGTGGCGGGCTCGGGGTCAGCGCGGGCGTGAGTATATACCGCCTATGTACGACGGCTAGACCCGAGCCGTCGTAAATACCATCGTAAATAAGGTGGTATTTACGACGGCTCGACCCTAGCCGTCGTAAACAAGATTTTATTTACGACCACCAAACTTGGCCGTTATTTACGACGGTTGTAGGGTTAGCCATCGTAAATTAATTTGACTGTCGTATATTTGCTGGAATCCTGTAGTGTATGGACATAGTAAAATTTAGTCTCAAGAATGAATGTAGTGGCTCCTTTTCTGTTTAAAGATGATGATCGGCAAAGATAACATATGTTACGTCCACTAGCTAGAACAGTCACCTTCTCCTTTAAATCTGTGGCGTAGGTGTCTGGTAGCAGCGATTCGTTCGCTATATAAACTGGAGGACAGATAGAGCGTGAAGGCAAGCTAGCCAAGAGCCCAAGAAAGCATCGTCACCTGCGTAGTAAGCCAGCTCCCGGCGTAGCCATGAACTTTGGTAGGAGGTCCTCGTCGACGGTTCGCTGCAAGTACTGCAGCACGAACCTCGTCGTGACCCCTGGCGAACGTGCCATCCAGTGCACCCAATGCAACGGCGTGACGCGCATCCGGCGACACTCGCGGATCCCCCTGCCAGCCCCGCCGATGCCGGTGGCGCCGCCGATGTGCTACCCCCAATCCCGAGGCAAGAAGCGCGCTGTCCTGGTCGGCATCTCGTACGCTGGCATGCGGCGGGGCTGCGGTCAGCTGGACGGCCCCATCAACGACGTCAAGTGCATGAGGCAGCTCCTCTGCCAGCGCTTCGGCTTCCCCGGCGATTGCATCATCATGCTCACTGGTAAACCTCAAGAACCCAAGCCTAGTCTTACCTCCATAGATTTACTCGAGAAAACTAGATTAATAGTGCGGGAATATATATATGTATGCAGACGACCAGAGGGATCCGTTCCGGCTGCCGACCAAGGACAACATCCGCATGGCGATGCACTGGCTGGTGCAGGGCTGCAGCTATGGCGACTCCCTGGTGTTCCACTTCTCGGGCATGGGTGCGCAGGTGGCCGACGACGATGGTGACGAGGTGGACGGCTACGACGAGGCCATCTGCCCCATGGACTCGTTCCAGAAGGGCCCCATACTGGACGACGAGATCAACGACGCCATCGTCCGCCCGCTCGTGCACGGCGTCAGGCTCCACGCCGTCGTCGACGCCTGCCACAGCGCCACCGTCCTGGACCTCCCTTTCCTCTGCCGCATGTCCCGGACCGGGAACTGGCAGTGGGAGGACCACCGTCCTCTGTCAGGCGCCTTCAAGGGCACGAGCGGCGGCCAGGCCATGCTGATCAGCGGCTTCAGCGACGGCAAAAGCAAGTTCAGCATGGTCAGTAGTAATCGAAAGCTCATCGCCTTCGATATCTCTTACGGCCGGCTGATTTCGAGCTAAAGGTGCCTTCACTTATTGTAGATGCCGGACAGCTACGCTTCGGTGGGGGCCATGACGCACAGCTTTGTCAAGGCGGTGGAGTGCGAGCCCCCAGGCGTCACCTATGGCCGCCTGCTCACCGCCATGAAAGCAATCATGCTTAACAGCGGCGGGAGCCGCAGCATGCAGGGACCCATCGGCGCGCCGATCCGTAAGATCGCCAACTTCAGCGGCGTCCAGGTGATCTGTTTTTCCTTGACGATTTACTAGCTTTAACATGACTGCTTGAAACTTGCTCATGGCTGTACTGTATCCCCAAGAGCCTGCTGGGGTCAAGTGAAATCTTACACAGTGTATGCTACCAACTCTTCCCTGACAAGATATCTCTTTGGTTCACTTTGCAGGAGCCTACGCTGTCCTCTTCAGAAATGTTCGACATCTACCGCAAGCCGTTTGTCCTGTAAACCACCACGTGGCTCTGCTTACGGGTTACTGCACATCAAGGATACTTAATCGTGGTATATTGGAATAAAAGTTCAAAGGATTGTCTGTGATACTAGTATGTGTGAGCTCTGATGCGTCACCTGCTATGATATCAACAAAATGCTTAGCTAAATGGTTGCGGATTTGCTCATCCGTACCCTCCTCGTCTTCCTGAACCTCGTTGTAATAAGCGTCTTTGTTGTCTGTAAACATAAAGTTATTGCTGTACCCGCATGAGACATGCAGTTATATGATCAAATTACATGAGAATATTCAGTTGTATATTTTACGTGTAGATGTGATGATATCTCCAGAGATGAAGCTGCCAGTTTTTGACATTTATATGTTCAAAGAAAATATAACCAGAATTCCCAAGCTCGTTTCATTAACCAATAATATTTTAGAGCTGAAATGCGCCTGACACTACGTAAGAACCTCTAATCGGAGACACGGATCGGAGACGAGCGCAAAGGCGATCGTCTCCGATCTTGAAAAACGAGATGTGCCCGCATCAGCGAGGATCAGAACTAGCTCGATGGAGGGTAAAAGGAGATGACCTTCAAGGCGCGTCTCAGATAAGTTAATATCCGAGACGCGCCCTCTTCTGTGACAAAAGGGAGACGCACCTTCCTACAACTCGACTCCTATTATGAAATATAAGGAGACATGCTCTCCTTTGTGCTCGTCTCCTTTAATCAGCGTCCCCATTCCCAATATAGAGAGACGCGTCTTTGCAGAGGATCGTCTCGATTTCGTATGCCCTTATACATGCTCCCAGCTATGGCAGAACAGTGGCGGCCCGATCTACCCTATTCTATTCGTGTCTTTCCCTGTTTGGAGGTGCCCTTCTAAAAATCTTGCGGTGATTATCAGTGGCCCTTAAAACAAAGGGTTAGTCCTCTCCTCCTCTCTTGCCCCTTAGTATTTTTTATCCCTTGAGATCTTGACTACTAGTGGCTTCGAATTTCTTTGATTTAGATCTTGTTTTCTGTACGTAGATGTCGTCGGATCGAAGTTGGATTGCGGGCCGCGCCTTTGCAATGAGTATATCAAAGGGGTAGATACATTTATCCCTTTCGTGAAGAAAGACATATTGGATAACATTAGAGGGACTATTTGTTGTCCTTGCAAACATTGCAAGAACGAGAAAAAATATCGCTCAAATGATGTGTTGAGGTCACATTTGATCATACATGGATTCATGTTGGATTGTCGATGCTGGAAAAAACATGGTGACGAGGGATGTAATGAAGCAGAGATGAGAGATTCATATTTGGAGAGGGAGGTCCCTACCAGTGTCAAAGAAGATCACGACGATGGTGTGAACGAGGCAGATATATTAGGGTTCACCGATGACGACATTGAGTTTCAGGTGCATAACATAGAGGAGATGGTACGCAATGTTGAGAGACATGATGACGATGATTAGTACACTAATGGTGAACTTGCAAAGTACAAGAAGATGATCGAAGACTCGAAGAAGCCGTTGTATCATGGTAGTGTGGCTCAGTACAAAAGATTGTTTGCGATGGTGAAACTTCTACAGTTGAAGGCGAGCAACGGATGGAGTGATTGTAGCTTTAAGGAATTGTTGACGCTCCTTAAGGACATGTTACCCCAAGGTAACGCAGTCCCTAAAACAGTTTATGAGGCAAAACAGATAATCTGTCCACTAGGTTTGGAGGTGGAGAAAATCCACGCGTGCAAGAATGATTGCATTCTATATCGTGGACCTGAGTACGAAAACCTCGATAAATGCCCTATTTGTGGACGTGACAGATTCAATCGTAGGGAAGACGATGGTGATGATGAGAATTGCAACAGAAATAGAAGAAAAAGCAGGCCTAAAAAGATGTTATGGTACTTTCCTATCATTCCTCGTTTGAAGCGTTGGTTTGCAAACAAGAAAGAGTCAAAATTATTGCGATGGCACAAAGAGAAGCATAAGCAGGATGCTAGAATGATAAGACATCTTATTGATGCCACACATTGGTGAAACATTGATTCATGAAATCCTGAATTTGCCATTGATCCAAGAAATATTAGGATTGCAATTGACACGACCCCTTTGGGTCCTGTCGAGCCAGGATCACGCTGAGGGGTGCTGCGTTGCACAGCACCGCATAACACACGTCAAAGGTACAAAGCGGAAGCGGAAGCTTTATTACATAAACAAGTTTATCAACATGTTTACATCAAAATAAGTTTAGTCCACACTCGCGGGCGTAGACTAAGCATCAAGTGCACGTTCAGCCCTCGAACGTGTCCTTGCTAGCACACACGCACACTAACTCTGCGGCGTGCACGACTCCCACTAGACGGGGTTCCCCTCCTGGGGTTCCGTCTCCTCTTCGGGAGTCCCTTCCTCATAGAACCCTGCAAAAGCTTCAAACACAAGCAGTGAGCACGAAGGCTCAGCAAGTCTGACCCGTCTCACCTAAACATGAAACTTCTACATGAGGGTGATGGGTTGCATGAGGTAAAAATCATTTGCAAGGACTCGCCTAATTAGTAGAACCTTACTTTCAAGTTTTAGCAGCAGGTTGTGGAGAACTTTACGCTAAGGCACATGAGAGAGCCGCAATCAAACAAGAAACGCATTTCTCTCATGTACTCTGCCCAAAGTTGAAAAGAACTTTAGTTAGCACTAAGCTACAACATATCATTAATAATCAATATCCAACTTTCAATCAGCAACATTTTAACATGTAACTAGCCTGTTCTTTCTACGTCACGGTACAGTGAACAAGTGGTACTCACTGACCGCGAGGGACGGCGATTATAATCGATTTACACCTGCAGGGTTACCCGAACAACCCGTCACGTACGCCCGTACTCGATGTTGCCTACAACAACCATCACGGACGCCGTACGCGACTACCTTTCACCCGTTAGCCAAATATTGAACCGGTCCCATCGTCCCGAGCAAGAGGTCCCTGCACGCGCATCTCTGTGCCGCCAGCTGATTTACACCTCGAGCTCTCAACCTACCCTCTGAACGACGGGCAATGCCTCAATACCCAGCTACCCGAGTTACATCAGTTTCCCGGTTCCCATATAGCCGGTAGGTCTTCGGTACTGTTCTAGCTTGTTCAACAGGCCCGCACACGGCTCGGTCCTCAATCGACACAAGCGGAGCTACAGCACACAGGCCCCAAAGTCCTGCTGCCCTTACTCTCCGCTCGGTCTCATTTTCTTGCCATGTGTATCATGTGCTATCTCTACCCGAGCAATGTGCCTCTAGCCTATTCTCGCGAGTAGTTCCAACTACTCGACTTGTACCGAATCCTACTCTATCCTAGCAATGCAGTGGCTAACGGGGTTTGCAATCCTAAACCCCAACCCATGGTTTTCTTGGCTATGCAGTGGGGTTTCCAAACAAGACTCTGATGCACAACATAAAGAAAACAAGTATGTGCTCAAAACAATAAAAATTTATAAAATGGTTAATGCAAACCGGGGCTTGCCTTGCTGCTCTTGGTCGTAGGCTAGCTGTTCCTCCGGAGTAACGAAGTCTAGGACTTCGGGTTCCTCCTCGACCTTAGCGACTACATGATAAGAACAATGTATGTATTAATTAAATGCTTTTGTATTAACTTTGAAGTTGTGAAGTCTATAACCTTTACTAGATAGACCTAATGACTGTGAAACTTTTACTGTGGCTTGGTTACAACCTAAACAGAGACTTGGTCAAGTTTTAGTTGCAGCAAAGCTCATTTGAGCCCTCCACAAATAATTATGTCCTTGACCTTAATTAAAGGCTTTTAGGGTGTTCTAGGTATTTTCATGAAACAAACTATGACTTTCTGAAAACTAGATTTTCAGAGGGTTCTAATGGAATTGGTCTCACTTAATTTGGAAGTCTCTAACTAAAGATATGAGCTAAACAATTTCAGAGAAAATTCTGAAAATGTTTCTGAACATTTTCTATTTTCTCTGGAACAGTTTTACTAATCACACCATTAGGTGGACTAAATGAGCTCAAATGGATCTGAAATTTTTATGGTAGTTCAAGGATATTTTGGTGAACATCTCAGCAAAATTTCAGGATTTTCCTCCAAATGATTCTCCAGTTAAAATTCCTAACAGTTTAAACTTTAAGGAATTAATTCTGGAGAATTAAGGAATTTCATGAAGTGACACTTGATTTCTGGAAAGTACTCAAAGAGCTGAATCCAGCAAAATTTGGTTCACTCAATTTGGAGCTTTCTAGCCAAAGTTATAAGGATTTGAAGTTTGAAGGAAATCTGAAAATCGGGGAAAAGTTTAAACTCGCGCGTGGGCCCAGGGGACACGCGTCGCACGCCGAAGCGACAGCACACCGCGGCCCACAAGGCTTTTGCGCGCCAGCACACCCGATCCCGGCCGCAGCCGGATCCCGATTCAAAATATCGGCCGCTGACAGCTGGGGTCCACCCCCTTCTTCAACCTCGCGACACCCGCGCTCCGCCGCCGAGGGACCTCGCCGGAGAGCTCGCCGCTGGCTGCTGTACCGCTTCAAACTTCTTGATTCTGGCCGCCCCTGCCTACTTTTACTTGGGGAACATGATCCGAGGGTCAGCTGCTCATGACAACGGCCGGAGCATGGTCGGCGACGAGCCGCCATATCGGAACGACTTCGGCCATGTCGGCTGACGCTCCTAGTGCCTCAGCTACTTGGGAAATCGGTCGGGGAGCATCAGTGGACCTCAGAGAAGGTCGACATGAACTCGGGGTAGCTCGGGGAAGGCCCGAAATAGGTCCTCACCGTGCGCCCGATACCCCCCGTGCGTTCCGCCATTAGTAGACCTTGAATTACGCCGGGCACAGAAGTTCTCCGGCCCAGAGTTGTGAAGGCAACTTGTGCGTCACCGTGTCTAGTTCGTGTGGGAGTGGCCTGAGGCCCTCTAATCCTTTCTAGAGCACGAATTAAACAGAATCGTACCCGAGGGTCGTTCTGCACACAGAAAGGGGAAAAGTGGAAATTCGCCGCCGGTGAGCAACCACTCGAGCTGTGGCTCGGGGATGAGCAGCACCGATCACTTGCGCGTCCAAGGGTGCCTTGGCTCGGGCGTGACAACGCCCAGGTTGGGCTGTCCACGAGAGCCCGAGGTGCGGCGGTTTCCAGTTCCGAGTTTGATCTTTCGGCACAGCCGATATCACTCGGTTTCAATCGATTTCTATCAATGGGAAGGATGGAGGATGGTCGCTAGTACCTGGCTGGGACCCTGGAGTGGAAAGAGGAAGCTGCGATCAGCTCGATCCAGCAGGAACTCGAGCGCCGGTGATGGCAGTGGAGAAATGGATCGTGCACGTCGGCAGCTCGGGGAATGGCGACTGAAGCACGCCGGGGAGGGAATAAATAGGCCGGTCGGCCGGTCTCCGGCTTGGGGCACGCAGCAGGAGCTGGCGCCGGCTGCCCCCTTCGGTGGCGCGCGCGCACAACAGCCGGGAACCGACTGAACTGTGGTTCAGTCGGTTTGCCTTGAGGCTGAGGCTGACATGTGGGTCCCACTCCTCTTTTAACCTCTGAAATTTATTCCTAACAGCTGTGGTAAACAGTGAACCCTATTCTACCCTTGGCAACTCAAATTATTCACCCAAGAGCCATTTGAATTGATCAAAGTTCAAATGAGGTTTGGTTTGAATGAATTTCAGCACAAGTGCAGTTTGAAATTCAAATAAAGTTTGAATTTCTCCCCCTTAGCTCATGTCAAGATCAACTCCAAATGGAGTGAAAATTGGTGTGTGAGCTCACAAAAATGTGCTGAGCAAGAATATGCCTTCCACTTTTAAATTCAGTGGGTGAAAACAGTTTGAATTTGAATATGTTTTCAAACTGCCCCTTTCCTATCTACACCCAAGATGACCTCAAAAATGTTTTGAATTTGGGTGAAACTTGGCATGGACATCCTTGGCAAAGTGTAGGAGTTTTCATATGTCCAGCCCATCTATATCACATGTGGGAAGTACCACTTTTGCAATGTGTGAGTTTGTTCCCTAATGAGCATGTTGATAATTGTTACTTGCTCTTTATTTGTGTTCATCATTTTTCCTCAAATGAGGTGTGTGGTGTGGGGATGAACACTGCAAATGGGTGTCAAAAACTGAGGCCCTTACATTCCTCCCCCCTTAAAAGAATCTCGTCCCGAGATTATAAGGTGAAAATGAGAGAGAGGACGGTGGAAAAATTACCGGATATGCGACGTGAGAAAGTCGGGGTAGTTAGTGCGAAGGAATTCTTCGCTCTCCCATGTCGCTTCATCCATGGAGTGATTACTCCACAGAACCTTGTAGAACCACAACGTACGGTTGCGTGTGGTTCGGGCCTTTTCATCAATAATCTGCACCGGTTCCTCCCGATAGGTGAGATCCGGTTGCAGTTCTTCAATGTCTTCCAGCTGAACGGTAGTTGATAGCTTGAGACACTTCCTCAGCTGGGAAATGTGAAAGACGTCGTGCACACCGGAAAGTGCTTCTGGTAATCTTAGCCGGTATGCCACCGATCCACATCTTTCGGTAATCTGGAATGGACCGATGAATCGGGGTGCTAACTTTCCTCTCACCCCAAATCTGTTTACGCCCTTCATTGGAGACACTCGTAGATATACGTGGTCTCCAGCTTCGAATTGTAACGGACGCCTTCTCCGGTCCGCATACTGTTTCTGTCGGGATTGAGCGGCTTTTAGGTTCGCTTGAATTACTCGAACCTTTTCTTCCGCGTTGTTGACAAGATCAATCCCGAAGGTAACCCTCTCGCCAGACTCACACCAATTCAATGGTGTGCGGCATTTTCTCCCGTATAGCGCCTCGTAGGGCGCCATCTTGATGCTGGCTTGGTACCCATTGTTGTACGAGAACTCGGCTAACGGCAAGTGATCATCCCAATTCTTGCCGTGGTCGATAGCGCAAGCTCGTAGCATGTCTTCTAAGATTTGATTTACCCGCTCCGTTTGCCCATCCGTCTGCGGGTGGTAGGCTGAACTACGGATCAGCTTCGTCCCCAAGGCAGCGTGGAGCTGCTCCCAAAAACGGGACACAAATAAAGTGCCCCGGTCCGATACGATAGTACGGGGTACGCCGTATAAGCATAGGATCCGTGAGATGTACAGTTCAGCGTACTTCTTGGCGTTGTAGTTGGTGTTGACCGGGATGAAATGGGCAACTTTGGTGAGCCGATCGACGATCACCCACACAGAATCATGTTTCTGTAAGGTGGTGGGTAAACCGACGACGAAATCCATGCTCACGTCCTCCCACTTCCAGGCAGGAATGCCCAGTGGTTGCAGCAGTCCCGGTTTCCGCATGTGGTCTGCCTTCACCCGTCGACATGTATCACACTCGGACACGTATTTTGCAGTCTCTCGCTTCATCCGTGTCCACCAAAACTTGCTTCTGAGTTCTTGATACATCTTGTTGCTGCCGGGGTGAATAGAAAACTTTGATAAGTGAGCCTCATCAAAGATTTTCTTCCGTAACTCCGGGTTTCGGGGTACGACGATCCGGTCCTTGAACCATAGGACGCCGTCTCCGTCCTTCCGGAAACATTTCAACTCCCCACTGTCTACACGTCTCCGTAAATGTGACATGCCCTTGTCATTCTTCTGGGCTGCCGCTATCTCTTCACGGATGGTGGGGATCAAAGCTAGGTTGTAGAGAGCTCCGTGTGGAATCACATGGAGTGGTGGTTCGCTCTCTCCCAACGGTGTGATGGTCAGATTATTGACGTGTGACTTGCGGCTTAGCGCGTCTGCCACAACGTTTGCCTTGCCCGGATGATAATGGATCTCTATCTCGTAATCCTTTATCAGTTCTAACCATCTTCGTTGCCTCATGTTCAGCTCCTTCTGAGTGAATATGTACTTGAGGCTTTTGTGGTCGGTATATAAATGTACGAGGTTACCGAGTAGGTAGTGCCTCCACATTTTCAGTGCAAGTACCACGGCAGCGAGCTCCAAGTCGTGAGTTGGATAATTTTGCTCATGATTCCTAAGCTGCCGTGACCCATACGCGACCACCCTTCGGTCTTGCATCAACACACATCCGAGCCCAATGCCGGATGCATCGCAGTACACATCGAACGGTTTTGTTGTGTCTGGCTGCGCCAAAACCGGTGCTGATGTCAGGTGCTTGACTAAAGCCTTGAATGCTGCTTCACATGCTGGACTCCAAACATATTTGGTAGCCTTCTTCAGCAGCTCTGTCATTGGCTTGGCAATCTTCGAGAAGTTCGGAATGAACCTCCGATAATATCCCGCGAGTCCGAGGAAACTCCGTACCTCATGAACAGTTCTCGGGGATTTCCAATTCAGCACTTGCGTGATTTTGCTCGGGTCCACAGCGATACCCTCCGCTGAGATGATATGCCCGAGGAAAGGCACTTGCGATATCCAAAACTCGCATTTGCTGAACTTTGCGTATAACTTGTGATCCCGCAGCCGTTGCAAGACTATACGCAGATGTTTCTTGTGATCTTCCTCCGACTTGGAATATACCAGGATGTCGTCGATGAAGACCACGACAAACTTGTCCAGCTCCGGCATGAACACCGAGTTCATTAAGTACATGAAGTGAGCTGGAGCATTGGTGAGGCCAAAGGACATGACCAGGTACTCATAAAGTCCGTACCTTGTCGAAAAAGCTGTCTTTGGAATGTCCTCAGCCCTGATCTTAATCTGATGGTACCCGGATCTTAAATCCATCTTGGAAAAGACCTTTGCTTCGACCAACTGATCAAACAACATGTCGATCCGTGGCAACGGGTACTTGTTCTTGATGGTTACGGCATTTAATGGACGGTAGTCCACGCAAAGCCGCAACGTTTCATCCTTCTTTTTGACAAATAATGCCGAACAGCCCCATGGCGAGGAGCTCGGCCTAATAAAACCCTTCTCCAGAAGGTCCGTGAGCTGAGTCTTCAGTTCAGCCAACTCCTTGGGCGCCATCTTGTACGGCCTTCGGGATATTGGCATGGTTCCCGGTGCAAGTTCAATCTTGAACTCCACCTCTCTATCGGGTGGCATCCCCGGCAAATCATCCGGGAATACATCAGGGAATTCTCGGACCACTGGAATGTCTTCCAATCTGATGGTTGTGGCTTGATAGACACTTGGAAGTTTTATTTCTGGACTGTCCAGAAATAATGAGTGAGAACCGTGCACTCCTGAGTTTAAGTGCACGACTCGGAGGACGGTGTCTAAAACAGCGCCGTGGCGGTTTAACCACGACATCCCTAGGATGACATCGACCTTCTGTCCCTCTAAGATAATGAGAGACGTGGGGTACACTCTACCCGCTAAGCATAATGGTGCTTTGGAGACCATTACGCTTGCTGAAATCTTCCCACCCGGTGAACAAATTAAATATGGACTATCGGTGGGTAGTATTGGCAAGCTGTGTTTAGCAATGAAAGCTTGGCTAATAAAATTATGCGTGGCGCCTGAATCAAATAGTACTATAGCGGGATGCTGGTGGAGTTGGAACATACCCGCAAGGATTGGCTCGCCCTCCGGCACGTCCTCAATGGCAAGCTGGTGGACAGTGCCGGGCCTAGGGTTTGCCCGCCGCGCATTAGTAGGGTTCCGGGGTTGATTCCTCCCCGGAAACTGTGGTACCACTCCGCCGCCTTGCCTCTCCGGGCAACTGCTCGCGAAGTGTCCTGGACGACCACACTTGTAACATGTGGCCGCTGCTGGTGGAGTACTTGGTGGACGAAAGCCCGGCATGCGTTGCGGAGGTGCAAACGCACGCGGCATCGCCCGCTGCTGCTGTTGTTGTTGCGGTGGTGCTGGCAGTGCCGGCCGGAATGCCGGTGAAGAATACGGCCGACCGCGGAACGGCATCGACCGCTGTGGTGGCTGCCAGCGCGGACCTGATGGTGGGCGATTCACCATCCGAAACTTCTGAGAAGGACCGCCTCCTTCTCCGCTGCTCTGCGGCGCGCTTCGCTTTCGCTCTGCCGCCGCCAACTCCTTGCCGGAGTCTTCCTGAACAATCGCAGCATCAATTATGTCGTTGAGGCTGCCGCGATTGAACATCGCCAGCTTGTCCTTCAGGAGCGGGTTAAGCCCCTGGTAAAAGTGGTCCCGCCGCTTCTCGTCCGTATCTGCATGATACGACGCGTAGAGTGCGAGATCGTTGAACGCTCTGGAGTACTCCAGCGCGTTCCGGCTCCCTTGTTGCAGGTGTAGGAATTCCTGCGTCTTCCTCTTCATCAAACCGGGCGGTATATGATAGGCCCGGAAGGCCGTCCGGAACTCCGCCCAGGTCATCACTCGGTCGGTGGGTTGTGAAGCACAAAAGTTGGCCCACCACGCGCTCGCGGATCCTTGGAGCTGCTGGACCGCGAACTGAGTCTTGCGCTGCTCGCTGATTTGGAGCAGCCCGAACTTCATCTCTATGGCGCGGAGCCAGTTGTCCGCGTCAAGTGGTTCATCCGCCCTTGAGAATACAGGGGGATGAGTCGCCAGGAAGTCAGAGTAGGAGCTCTGTTGGCGCTCCTCACGATCTTGACGTCTCTCTGGGCGAGACGTATTCGCAATTAACGTTTGCAGCAGCTCTGTATGCTGCTGATGTGAACCCGCCATTGCCGCGACAATGTCGGCCAATGTAACCGTTGGCAGTGGCGGTGGCGGTGTTTGCTGTTGCTGTTGCTGCTGCTGTCCCGAGGAGTCCTCGGGAGGTGGTTGGGAGGTCTCTCCCCCTTGGCTAGTACCTCCAACATCGGGGTTGGCACGAGTACGCGTCATTCTGAAATTCAACACAGCAGCAATTAGCACATGTCTTACTCAAAATTCCATAAACAGGAGTAAGTATTGAAGCGACGCATGATTAACTTGCACAACATTCACATATATTGATAAAGCATAAACTTTATACAAGATACATTATTCTCGGATCTCCGAGAAGTCGTGCTCATGTCGTCACTACCTATACATACGCTACTGTCTACACGACATGTCACCGATTACAAAAGTTGGGTTACGCTACCCTAGCTGCCCTACTTGGCAACCGTAACCCCCTACTCGGAGTAGAACTCGACCTCCTGTGGGTCGTCCTCCTCCGGTACCTCTGCTGGTGGCTCGGGGTCTACCACCTCTTCTCCCATTCCAGGTTCTCCCATGGCTGGAAGACCCAAGACTACCGGTACGCCCAATACCGGGGGCACGAGGTCCTGCAATGCATGCACCTCGTCCATAGCCTGGTTGTAGTCCTCTTCCCAGCCTTGTCCTTCCTCAATAGCGTCGTCCCGCTCTTGAGCAAGGTCCTCATTCTGCTGGGTTAGGGTCTGCACCAGCTCTTGCAACGCCGCAATGTCAACACGGCTCTTCTTCTTTGCCTTCTTCAGACGACGCAACTGATTGTGTTGTTCATTCAGTCGCTTGATCGTCGGAAGGAGCACATTGCGGAGTGCACTGTGAGCACTCTCAAAATGATCTCCACGGCTTGTGCTCTCCTTGAGCTTGGTGGCGAGATGCTCCGTATGAACAGCTTGGCTGTCCATCACAGCGTTTCCCGCCCTCATTTGGAGGCTGAGATTTGCCTCCGCGGGGTTGTACCTTGGGCAACTCGGGTTTGTTGCCTCTAGGTACCTCTCTTCCCACACATGCTGAGCTCGTCCCTCCACCGGAACGAGTGCGTATGGAGTTCCCTCCATAGCCTGTACGTGTAGTTGGCAGAAACGTGACATAGTGTCACGGGCTGCCACTTGCCACATCCCTTCCGGTTGTCTTCCTCTCACCGTGACGGTGAATGGCACCCAACCGGGTGGCGTAGGCCCTGCAGGAACCTCGACATGGATCGTCCACGTCTTGTTCCCCTCTTCGCCTTCTTCCTTGGCGAAGTATTGCGGCATCTGGTTGTACCCGAAATATTGGAGCATTAGCCACAATGCTCCCGGGTAGCCGCTACGGTCAGAGCAGTGGGAAACTACCCACCCGTTCTCCAACCGTTTATCTGCTGCCATCTGTAAAAATATATTTGAGAAATGTCAATTATTTATTTAAACAGTAAACCATTGAGTTATAACATAAGATATGTCATTGAACCCTTAACACTTGGAAACATAGTTCAAATTTTTAAACAAATTTGACTGCTGATCTGCTGTTCCCATGACAGCCCTGACCAGTTCCCATATCAATCTGATTTAGGCCAGGTTAAAAGCAAAACCAGTCCTGGAGCTCAACATCAAAGTTAAAGTTAACTTCAATAGCTTTCCAGAAAGTATTTGGTTGGCCTAAGATCTGCTCTGGTTCAAAAGTTATGAGATGTCAAAGTTAACAGAATTTCTGGGAACAATTGGACAGCACCTCCCTGCCTTAGGTACTGATTTGATCCAAGAATTCCAGTTAACTCTGTTCCTAATCTGACAAAACTTTCTGTTACAAAGTTGTAACCCATCTCATAAGCTTCCCAGAACCACCTCATTTTCTATTTTTGGATTTTTATGCAGGAAGTTATGCTTAATTTACAGAGAGTCTACAGAGAGTCTTTGCTCCGTCCTGTTTTCTGGACAGTTTCAACTCTACTGCATTTTTCGAGTGGTTAAGGGATGAAACACCTCTGGAACTCAACAGAAAAGTTGTAAAGCTCCTCCAAAGCTTTCCAGAAATGTATCATACGACCCCAACCTCGAAAGAACTCAACCTCTAACCTCTGATTAACTTCAGCCTTGATTTAGCTGAAAACAGAGTGCTCTGTCCTTAACATCCTATAAGTTGAAAATTTATTAACTTTGAATATCCTGTTCAAGGGAAGGAGTTACATCAAATTTTACTACTTTGGATCAAAACCTTCAAGTTTTTAAATGAAGTTGTTCATTTAGTTGGGTGTGACGTCGAGGCGTCACCAGATTATGTCGGTACTACGTCCTCACAAAGGAAAAACCTATACCGGATTTAGCCGGCTTCGTTAGTTCAGTGGCACTACTCGTCACTCGCACACGGATGCTACACGTCTACCGTTTCGTGGTAAGGCTACCTGCAGAAACTCAAACAATCATCAGACTCGGCTGCACACCGAGCCCGGAATCCATACAGTTTGTACACCCGGCCGTCATCACTCGCCCGGATGTTCTCAAGCCAAACACGCCTTGAGTTACGTGTTCACGTTTCAGACCACGTGACGGGGTCTCCCATGTTGCACCACGCACGCCAGGGACAGACGTTGCTCGAATACCCCAAACGACATGAAGAGTCGTAGAGGATATCAAAGCGGGTCGGGTTACCTGCCACCCGTGGGGCTCCACCCTTCAGCTTGTGCGCACTGGTGGACAGCGCTTACGTGCACCCCCCAAGACATGAACGTCCCGAGATGCACGATTTTCCGACATAACAAATAGGTTACTAAGCCACTTTCTATATACTAATAACATCCTTATACGGGCTACTAACTCGTTCCTCACTGGATTTTTGAAAAAGAAGACCTTTGTACTGTGTTAAACCTCAAGCGAGCTCTGATACCACGCTGACACGACCCCTTTGGGTCCTGTCGAGCCAGGATCACGCTGAGGGGTGCTGCGTTGCACAGCACCGCATAACACACGTCAAAGGTACAAAGCGGAAGCGGAAGCTTTATTACATAAACAAGTTTATCAACATGTTTACATCAAAATAAGTTTAGTCCACACTCGCGGGCGTAGACTAAGCATCAAGTGCACGTTCAGCCCTCGAACGTGTCCTTGCTAGCACACACGCACACTAACTCTGCGGCGTGCACGACTCCCACTCGACGGGGTTCCCCTCCTGGGGTTCCGTCTCCTCTTCGGGAGTCCCTTCCTCATAGAACCCTGCAAAAGCTTCAAACACAAGCAGTGAGCACGAAGGCTCAGCAAGTCTGACCCGTCTCACCTAAACATGAAACTTCTACATGAGGGTGATGGGTTGCATGAGGTAAAAATCATTTGCAAGGACTCGCCTAATTAGTAGAACCTTACTTTCAAGTTTTAGCAGCAGGTTGTGGAGAACTTTACGCTAAGGCACATGAGAGAGCCGCAATCAAACAAGAAACGCATTTCTCTCATGTACTCTGCCCAAAGTTGAAAAGAACTTTAGTTAGCACTAAGCTACAACATATCATTAACAATCAATATCCAACTTTCAATCAGCAACATTTTAACATGTAACTAGCCTGTTCTTTCTACGTCACGGTACAGTGAACAAGTGGTACTCACTGACCGCGAGGGACGGCGATTATAATCGATTTACACCTGCAGGGTTACCCGAACAACCCGTCACGTACGCCCGTACTCGATGTTGCCTACAACAACCATCACGGACGCCGTACGCGACTACCTTTCACCCGTTAGCCAAATATTGAACCGGTCCCATCGTCCCGAGCAAGAGGTCCCTGCACGCGCATCTCTGTGCCGCCAGCTGATTTACACCTCGAGCTCTCAACCTACCCTCTGAACGACGGGCAATGCCTCAATACCCAGCTACCCGAGTTACATCAGTTTCCCGGTTCCCATATAGCCGGTAGGTCTTCGGTACTGTTCTAGCTTGTTCAACAGGCCCGCACACGGCTCGGTCCTCAATCGACACAAGCGGAGCTACAGCACACAGGCCCCAAAGTCCTGCTGCCCTTACTCTCCGCTCGGTCTCATTTTCTTGCCATGTGTATCATGTGCTATCTCTACCCGAGCAATGTGCCTCTAGCCTATTCTCGCGAGTAGTTCCAACTACTCGACTTGTACCGAATCCTACTCTATCCTAGCAATGCAGTGGCTAACGGGGTTTGCAATCCTAAACCCCAACCCATGGTTTTCTTGGCTATGCAGTGGGGTTTCCAAACAAGACTCTGATGCACAACATAAAGAAAACAAGTATGTGCTCAAAACAATAAAAATTTATAAAATGGTTAATGCAAACCGGGGCTTGCCTTGCTGCTCTTGGTCGTAGGCTAGCTGTTCCTCCGGAGTAACGAAGTCTAGGACTTCGGGTTCCTCCTCGACCTTAGCGACTACATGATAAGAACAATGTATGTATTAATTAAATGCTTTTGTATTAACTTTGAAGTTGTGAAGTCTATAACCTTTACTAGATAGACCTAATGACTGTGAAACTTTTACTGTGGCTTGGTTACAACCTAAACAGAGACTTGGTCAAGTTTTAGTTGCAGCAAAGCTCATTTGAGCCCTCCACAAATAATTATGTCCTTGACCTTAATTAAAGGCTTTTAGGGTGTTCTAGGTATTTTCATGAAACAAACTATGACTTTCTGAAAACTAGATTTTCAGAGGGTTCTAATGGAATTGGTCTCACTTAATTTGGAAGTCTCTAACTAAAGATATGAGCTAAACAATTTCAGAGAAAATTCTGAAAATGTTTCTGAACATTTTCTATTTTCTCTGGAACAGTTTTACTAATCACACCATTAGGTGGACTAAATGAGCTCAAATGGATCTGAAATTTTTATGGTAGTTCAAGGATATTTTGGTGAACATCTCAGCAAAATTTCAGGATTTTCCTCCAAATGATTCTCCAGTTAAAATTCCTAACAGTTTAAACTTTAAGGAATTAATTCTGGAGAATTAAGGAATTTCATGAAGTGACACTTGATTTTCTGGAAAGTACTCAAAGAGCTGAATCCAGCAAAATTTGGTTCACTCAATTTGGAGCTTTCTAGCCAAAGTTATAAGGATTTGAAGTTTGAAGGAAATCTGAAAATCGGGGAAAAGTTTAAACTCGCGCGTGGGCCCAGGGGACACGCGTCGCACGCCGAAGCGACAGCACACCGCGGCCCACAAGGCTTTTGCGCGCCAGCACACCCGATCCCGGCCGCAGCCGGATCCCGATTCAAAATATCGGCCGCTGACAGCTGGGGTCCACCCCCTTCTTCAACCTCGCGACACCCGCGCTCCGCCGCCGAGGGACCTCGCCGGAGAGCTCGCCGCTGGCTGCTGTACCGCTTCAAACTTCTTGATTCTGGCCGCCCCTGCCTACTTTTACTTGGGGAACATGATCCGAGGGTCAGCTGCTCATGACAACGGCCGGAGCATGGTCGGCGACGAGCCGCCATATCGGAACGACTTCGGCCATGTCGGCTGACGCTCCTAGTGCCTCAGCTACTTGGGAAATCGGTCGGGGAGCATCAGTGGACCTCAGAGAAGGTCGACATGAACTCGGGGTAGCTCGGGGAAGGCCCGAAATAGGTCCTCACCGTGCGCCCGATACCCCCCGTGCGTTCCGCCATTAGTAGACCTTGAATTACGCCGGGCACAGAAGTTCTCCGGCCCAGAGTTGTGAAGGCAACTTGTGCGTCACCGTGTCTAGTTCGTGTGGGAGTGGCCTGAGGCCCTCTAATCCTTTCTAGAGCACGAATTAAACAGAATCGTACCCGAGGGTCGTTCTGCACACAGAAAGGGGAAAAGTGGAAATTCGCCGCCGGTGAGCAACCACTCGAGCTGTGGCTCGGGGATGAGCAGCACCGATCACTTGCGCGTCCAAGGGTGCCTTGGCTCGGGCGTGACAACGCCCAGGTTGGGCTGTCCACGAGAGCCCGAGGTGCGGCGGTTTCCAGTTCCGAGTTTGATCTTTCGGCACAGCCGATATCACTCGGTTTCAATCGATTTCTATCAATGGGAAGGATGGAGGATGGTCGCTAGTACCTGGCTGGGACCCTGGAGTGGAAAGAGGAAGCTGCGATCAGCTCGATCCAGCAGGAACTCGAGCGCCGGTGATGGCAGTGGAGAAATGGATCGTGCACGTCGGCAGCTCGGGGAATGGCGACTGAAGCACGCCGGGGAGGGAATAAATAGGCCGGTCGGCCGGTCTCCGGCTTGGGGCACGCAGCAGGAGCTGGCGCCGGCTGCCCCCTTCGGTGGCGCGCGCGCACAACAGCCGGGAACCGACTGAACTGTGGTTCAGTCGGTTTGCCTTGAGGCTGAGGCTGACATGTGGGTCCCACTCCTCTTTTAACCTCTGAAATTTATTCCTAACAGCTGTGGTAAACAGTGAACCCTATTCTACCCTTGGCAACTCAAATTATTCACCCAAGAGCCATTTGAATTGATCAAAGTTCAAATGAGGTTTGGTTTGAATGAATTTCAGCACAAGTGCAGTTTGAAATTCAAATAAAGTTTGAATTTCTCCCCCTTAGCTCATGTCAAGATCAACTCCAAATGGAGTGAAAATTGGTGTGTGAGCTCACAAAAATGTGCTGAGCAAGAATATGCCTTCCACTTTTAAATTCAGTGGGTGAAAACAGTTTGAATTTGAATATGTTTTCAAACTGCCCCTTTCCTATCTACACCCAAGATGACCTCAAAAATGTTTTGAATTTGGGTGAAACTTGGCATGGACATCCTTGGCAAAGTGTAGGAGTTTTCATATGTCCAGCCCATCTATATCACATGTGGGAAGTACCACTTTTGCAATGTGTGAGTTTGTTCCCTAATGAGCATGTTGATAATTGTTACTTGCTCTTTATTTGTGTTCATCATTTTTCCTCAAATGAGGTGTGTGGTGTGGGGATGAACACTGCAAATGGGTGTCAAAAACTGAGGCCCTTACAGCAATGAGCATCGATGGCATGAATCCTTTTTTGAAAAGTAGCACACATAGCACATGGCCAATTGTGCTAACGATTTTGAACCTTCCTCCTTGGTTGTGCAACAAACGGAAATATATTATGATGTCAGGACTGATACCGGGGCCACAACAACTTGGGAATGACATTGTCGGTACTCTGCAGACCGGGTACCCTCTCGTAGTGGGTAAAAGACAGCATAGGCCCCGCCTCCTTGCTGAGGCGGTCCCCAACAAAATCCACATGCCCTGGGCTCCGAACTGAGCCTCCCCGTGAGGAGAGGTCCGGAGTTGCCACGTGTCCCTTGGCTCCGAGCCACCTCCTCAAAGAAGATAGCACCGGGGCTGGCACGTGTTCTCTGGCTCCGAGCCGCCTCCCTACTGAAGACAGCTCCGGTGCTGACACGTGCCCCAGGCTCCGCTCAAGGCCTCCCTACTGAGGTGAGGTCGGGAGACGCCACGTGTTCTCAGACACCAAGCCCATTGACAAGGGATCTATAGCCGCCACTTACCCCACGATCGCTCGTGGGTCGTGGGTCGATGAAGTCAAGAAGGAAGTGTGTTGTCAGGCTCCGCATTCAAGGCTCGCGCCTTCCCCAGAAGCATGGTGCACAACACACACCTCCAACCCTTGCCCGTTCGCCATAACGGTAACAAGACAGAACGGCGAGGCATGACACAGGAACAATGCCGCCCAACGGCACGCAGCCGCCCAAGCAGAGCAAGGAGACACGGTGACAAGACGACGTCTTCATCATCACCTGACACACGGTCAGGGGTGCCCAGCGCGCCGGACAGGGGGACTTAACTCCCCCGCCGACGACTGTACTCAGAGGAGGAAGCCCTAGATCGTGTATAGGACACTCAAAACTTTGGGGCCACCTGTCAGGTCCCAAGCCTCAATATAATCACCCCGGCCTTCAACTATAAAAGGACCGGGGTGACCACCCTGTAAAGGGTTCCGTTTCCCCGCACTCAAGATCACATAACGCACAAGCGCTCACGCTCAAGCAATAAAATAAGCACACCCGTGAACATAGGGTATTATGCTCCGGCGGCCCAAACCACGTAAATCCTCGTGTTCATCCGCTCCCTCAAGCCCAGGTCGCGAAGGGCGCCAAGCCCCCTCCGAAAAAAAAGAACCTCGCGGGCTGCTTCCGAGCAGGCCGGGAGGAGTGTCGCAGATCACACACTGACAGACATCGACACTTATTTCAGGCCTCTGGTTGAAGATCTGAAGGAGTTGTGGTTCAACGACGAAGTGCAGGTATGGGATGAGCACAAGCGTGAGTACTTTGGTCTCAAAGCCATTTTATTTATGTCTGTTAGTGATTCTCTAGCAACACGTAACTTGTCCGGACAGAGTAAGGAAGTAGGTTGCGGATGTTCGCATTACTTCAGAGAAACAGACTCACAGTATTTGAGCGAGTCACGAAAAATAGTGTACATGGGACATCGACGCTACATTCCAATGAAGCACCCGTTTCAGAGTATGAAGGATAATTTCAATGGTAACACTGAGAAGAGGCGTCCTCCACCCCATGTCACAGGTCATGAAGTCTATGAAATGGTCAAGGATATCCATGTTGTCCTTGGTAAGCGAAAAAGGAATGCCAAAAATACTGCCGAAGATGACATGTGGAAGAAGCAATTGATTTTTTGGGAACTACCATATTGGAAAGACTTAGACGTCCGTCATTCGATTGATGTGATGCACGTTGAGAAGAATGTGTGCGAGAGCCTACTCAGGACATTGCTTAACACAGATGGGAAAACTAGGGACCATGGACATGCACGAGCTGATCTAAAGAAAATAGAAATTAGGCCTGAGTTGTGGCTCGATGACTCGGTAAAAGGAGTTGAACTTCCGACATCATGCATCACCCTTTCAAAACATGAGAAGAAAGAGTTTTGTGGGTTCTTGAAAAATGTGAAAGTACCATCCGGCTACTCGACAAACGTCTTAAGGCTTATTTCATTTCCAGATCTAAATGTAGCTCCTAGTGTGAAATCTCATGATTACCATGTATTGCTTACGCAGATGATTGCTGTTGGACTTTGGAATATCCTACCTATCAATGTTCGGGAGGCTCTAATGAACTTTTTCTTTTTCTTCAACGCTATTGGTCAAAAAGTACTAAGTGAAGCAGCTCTCGAGTCACAGGAAAAAAGGCACTATGAAACTTTATGCTTCCTTGAGATGTATTTTCCACCTGCCTTTTTCGAGATAAAACTACTTGGCTCTGTGTTCCTTCACCAGATGTATGCGTACGAGAGATTCAACGGCATATTGAAGTCATTCGTCAGAAATTGAGCTTACCATGAGGGCAGCATGGTATAAGGATATTGTACAAAGGAAGCCGTGGAATGGGCTCTAAACTATGCTGACCCGAGTAACCCGATTGGTGTTCCCAAGTCTCGTCATAAGAGGAGGCTCACAGGAAAATAGACCATTGGAAAGAAGGCTATAACTACGATTCACATTTATTCTTCTGCGCTCATTTCCACGTGTTGCAACAGATGTCCATTGTGTCCGAGTACTTGGATGAGCACAAGGAGGTGCTGCTTAGAGACAATCCTGGTCGCAATGAATCATAGTTAGCAAATGAACACATGGAAAATTCATTGGATGGCTCCGAGATCGTATTTCTCATTCATCGGATACTCAAACAAGTGAGTACCTAAAAAAGTTGGCTCGTGGTCCTATATTCACCGTTATGACATATCAAGGGTACAACATAAACGGATACACGTTCTACACTGAACAACAAGATAAGAAAAGCACATATCAGAATAGTGGTGTACGTGTTGAAGCTTATGATGCTACGGGCCGAGATAAAACCATGTACTATGGTCAAATACAAGAGATATGGGAGCTTGACTTTCAGGGTTTCAGGATTTCTATTTTCCGTTGCAACTGGGTTGATGGAATCAAGGGTGTTGTACAAGACAAGTACAAGTTTATTAGCATTGATCTTAACTGTTAAGAATATAAGTCGGAGCCTTTCGTGTTAGCAGAACACGTTGCTCAAGTGTTCTATGTTCCAAACACAACAAATAAAAGATTTAAGGTGGTTATACTTGGAAAACGACGAATCGTCAGAGTCGAGAATGTCGTCGATGAGGAAGAGTTTGATCAATTTGATGAGATTCCTCCTTACGTCACCTCGATGATCAAGCCAAGAATACCATCGGCCAATGAAGCTCCTTACTTGCACAACGACCACAATAAAAAACTCAAGAATTTCAAAAAACCAAGACCGCAGCGGAAAGTGGCAAAATGATTGTGTGAAATATGCTCAATATGTGAAAATATGTTCAATTTAGTGAAAATTTGACTTTCATTGGATATTTGTATGAAATATGCTCAATTTGTGAAAATATGGCCATTTGAGTGAAAATTTGACTTTCATTGGTCATATGTGTGAAATATGCTAAATGTGTGAAAATATGGCCACTCGATGCCTTGTGTTCTGTTTCTGAAATCTTTCTCATTTTGTGTAAGATGGAGCACTAGTGAATATGTCACTTGTTCTGCCCTGAACGAAGCAAAAGGGAGACGCACTCTAAGTAAGTGCGTCTCCGAACTGAATAAAATGGGAGACGGCCCCCAGAAACCGCGTCTCCGATTATTGCGCGCGATCTCTCTCAACACTTAGCAAATTTTCGGCAAATAAAATGTGAGATGCGCCCAGACCATGCACGTCTCACATACTTGGAAATGATAGTCGGACGTTTCTTATGCGCGTCCCCGATTGTTGTGCGCGACCTCTCCAAACACTTGGCAAATTTTTGACAAATTTTAGACCTCACGCTCTCTCGCTCTGCTGGCCCTAGATTTGACTTCCATTCAAAGTTTTCATAATTCTAACTACGGATATGTTTGAATTAGCTAGGTAAATTAGATTGGTTGATGTCCAAACCAAAAAATAGAATAAGTTTCCTCGATCTGGAGAGATCATCGGACACAATAACATTCATTAACATTTATCATCAAAACACACATTCCTTATCAACCACACAATCAACATCAAACACACATTCATTAAAAATAACATTTTACAAACGACAAAAGAAAACAACAGACCATCGCCTAGTTCTTCGGTGGAACCGGAGCTCCACACTTGTCGGCGATAGCCTCCAACAACTCCCGGCGGCCTTCGACCCCAAGCACATCACTGATCGTCTCCCGCATCGCGTGAAGACGACCGGCCAATATGCTTAACCCGTAGAGGTAGTGGCCTACGGTGCCCATTCCAGTACATTCTGGAAGGGGACCAATACCAAGAAGCCGCATTGTTAAATACATCATTCGCCATTTGCACTTGCAGAGGTTTGAGGTCGTTGTCGAATGACTTGAGGGCAACCTCTGGCTCGAGGCGAGCAATTTTCCCAAGCAGGGACTCCCTCTCTTTTGCCCAGGAAAGCGGCGGAGGTGCGGTTGGAGCCGGCGACGGAGATGATGGTCGGGAGCGCTTTGGTGGTGCCATTGACAAAGTCTAGAGGAAGAGTAAGGCTCCGGTGCAGTGAGGAAGACGAAGAATAGGGAAAGAGGAAGATTGTGATGGTGCGGAGAAGGGGAAGGCCTCCCTTATATATAATGTGCGGAGAACATTATGAAAGTCAGATCACTTTGAATTCTTGTGCGCGATGGGAACTATGCGGCCGAATGGCAACGAACGCATGATTTTTCACGGCTCCTCGGTCGTGGCAACGGTCCCACATGGCGGCGGACTAGTCGGAGGATCAATTTGATGATCCCTATTCACAAATTTTTTTCCGGCGAAGGAAGCAAACTGGAGACGAGCTATAAGTACGCGCATCTCATATTTCGTGGCTCCTCGGTCATGACAACGGTCCCACATGGCAGCGGCCTAGTTGGAGGATCTCTTTGACGATCCCCTGACTTCGCAAATCTTTTTTCCAGCGAAGGAAGCAAACTGGAGATGAGATATAAGTACGCACCGTCCCACATCACAACGACCTAGGAAAGTTGGAAGATCTCTGTGACCGATCCCTTGACTTCAAAGTAACTACACATCCTGTTGGTGCAGGTAAAGAAAAATTAGGTTCCAATTATCCGTAAGAGACGTGCTCTAAACAAGCTCGTCTCATAAGTAATTACGAAGGAAGCTAAAGGGTGACGCGCTCTTGGTAGGCTCGTCTCCGAGTATTGCACTAGGTATTTTAGCTCTCGCGCGCTCTCTCCAAACACTTAGCAAAATTTTTGGCAAATTTACGACCATCGCGCTCTCTCGCTCTAGAAACCGCCGTGCCGGCACCGCCGCCACCTGCCGTCGACGATCCCTTCCATGAAGCACGCCGCCGCCTCGTCCCCGTCCCCGTTCCCAGAGCACTTCGCCGCCTCGACCCTGCCCTCAAAGCGTGCCACCGCCATCCCTCTTCCTCAAGCTCTTGGTCATTGTCGCATTGTAGTCGTCGACCTCGACTCCTCCGCCTCGACCTCGACCACGGTATCAAGCTCTAACTATTTATTTTGAAGATGTCTCAGTTGGAGCATCAGCAACAGATCGAAGAGGCTCAACAGCAGACTCCTCAACAGCAGCAGAGTCATCACACTCATGAAGAGGATGCAACGGTTGGATCACATTCAGAAATTGCTTGTCGTCAACGAAAGATAAAGTCGCAGACATCATGGCCGACAGACGTTAGCAGTGTTGGTGAGGTAAATTACAAAGGCTTACCCCTGGACACGAGAGTGGATACGAGATTGTCCAGTTTGTGGTTTAGCTGCCCGACAAAGGGTGCCGCTAACCCTGCAGGGATTCGATAAGTTGACCGAAAACGAAAAGGATCAACTCTTCGAAAACTCTATTCAAGCATACGTGCAATATCCGGAAGAGCTGAAGTAGAAGGGGAAGAAGATAGCTATGAAGATCATCTCTCATGCTTGGAGGAGCTACAAGAGTAAGCTTGTGAAGATTTGGTGGAACCAGGACACCCCCTTCAATACGTATAAAGATTTGTCAGAAGAAGACTAGGCGACATTTGTTGAATAGTGCGAATCATAGTACTTTTCCAAGAACAATGAGTATATGAAGTGGCTCCGATCGCAGAACGAGCTTGACCACCACCTCAGCCACACTAATTATGCCGAAAAACAAAGGAGGTGGCACCAAGAGGATGAAAGATTGGCCCAGCTAGGTCTTGAGAATCCATACGACAAATTATATGGACGGTTGGGACCATTTATGTGTGCTCGTTCCAAGCTGACAGAGTCAGCCGATATCACCTACTCAAGCTAGAGCACCGCAGATGTCGCTCAAAGGGCCTTGAGGGAGAGCAGCAAAGATTCAAATGGTGAGAGGGAAAATGATGCACTCACCAAGGCCCTGCAAACCATGGAGAAACGAGGTCGTGTTCATGGTGTTTCCAGTAAGATGACCTCGAAGGAGGGTGTAAAATTCCACACTTGTCTGACCATGTAAATGGAACTTGTGAGGTTCAGCTTATGATCATGAGTGAGCTAGTTGTTCTATAAAGCAAAAAGTGTGTTTACTCAAAAAATTAAATTTGGTCATCCCAAAAAGAGGATTCAAAACTGTGGGTTCAAATTTTTTGTTTACGGTATCCAAATTTGAAATCTGATCCCATCATTGAATTCCTTAGCTCCAAATTCGTGGGAATACAAATTTTCACCACATTTGGAAATGTTTTGGCTAAGCGTTTGCAAGAGGACATTAAAGGGCATTTGAATTCAAATTCAAATTCGAATTTGGAAGAAGCTTGTCCACATCTCCAAATGAGTTCCAAAATTTAGCTGCCCATATTTGAATTGGTCACCTGCTAAATTTGGAAGACATTTAGGAAGATCTTTTGAGAGGAGGAAGGGGTGGACCCACATGTCATTGAGCCAGTTTTGGACTTGCAACCGAAGCAATTTCTCTGTTTTAAACTGAAAGCTCGAGCGCTCACTGGACGCCACCGAGAGCTGCTGCTGAGCCACCTCCTGCTCCTCACAACGCGCTGGCAACCAGCTTGTCTATTTCCTTCCCTCTCGACGTGATCTTATCCCTCTCAGCCGAAGCAACGGACTTTTCTTCCTCCTCGCACATGAACCACGAGAACAGAGCGCCGCCGCCTCGGTTCCAATCGGGAGATCGTGAAACCGAGCGTGCAACACCCCTTCGAGCTGCAAAACAGCAAGGCGCGCTCGTCCTTCACCTCCTCAGCGCGAAAGCTAGCAAGTTTCGGCTTCCCTCACCCGAGAACGTCGTTTCTCCGCGGCGACCTAACACCACCGGCGATCGGGCGCACGTGGACAGCTCAACCGGGGAACTTTTACGCCCCAGCAAGCACGGCCACAAGAGCGCCCGACCTTAGTGCTGGTCTCCCCGAAACTTGGATCAAACCGTGGACGACCGAGTGCACGGCGGGTGCAAATCGAGTAACCGGTCCGAAATCTCCAAATTCCCACTCCCTATTCATTGTTAGCTCACCGAATCTTGCACACAGGGGCCGAACTAGCTGGCGATATTTTTATTTTTAGCAACCCTAGCTTGAAACTGACTCGGAGCGGCGTATTTCAAGCTTTACCGAGCGCGTTCATAGCGGCATCAATCGGGCACACGGTGAGAACCCATTTGTAGGCGTTTTCGAGCTCCGTTACTTCCTTGTCAAGTATCCTATCACCCACTGGTGCTTTAGAACCGTTTAGCTGAGCTTTTGGGCGGGCTAGGTCGGTCGGCCGAGTGGCACCGAAGTGCCTCGAGGCCGCCGCTTGTCGCCGGCCTATTTGCGGCCACTGACAGCCCGAGCAAACCCCACAGACGAGTTCCCCGACCTCCCAAACCCCCTGGCAGCAATCCTCCGGCCGAGAGGTGACCAGAAACGCGGGACCGGCGAGCTCTGGCCTCGGTCCGACGAGCTGGAGGCGCACGCGCGCGAGAGGGAAGCGGAGGAAGAAGAAGCAGGCTGGTCCCATGTGTCAGCCGTAGTAAATTTAAATTTGGATTGACTGTGGCTCGGGATCTAGTGTGGCTGCGCGCGTGGAAACCGTGTAACCGGGTGTGGCCCAAATTCTATTGGCTGGAGTTTAAAACAGTGGGTCCAATCGACTTCCAATAGCAAATTAATTCCAGAATGTGTCACAACATTGGAAAATCATATCTTTTGTGTAGGAACCTCCAAATTGAGTGATTCAAATTGGTTTGGATTCATTTTGCAAAGATCTACCCAAATATGAACCCCAATTTGTATGAAAGTCAATAATAAATTCTGGAAAATTCTTTGAAGTTTTTTGAAAAAGAATTATTGAAGGAGTTTGGTTCATACAAAAATCCTCAAATTTTGCCATAATATTCTTTAGGATATTGTTAACTTTCTAGAAAATTTTCATCTCATTTGAAGATGATTTGAATAGGGACTTGCAAAATACAAACTGTTGTGTTCAAAGTGGTCCAGAAACTTTTTCAGAAAAGGTTTCTAACTTGGAAAATCCATTCTAGGCAATTCGTAGCTCCAAAAATCATTATAAAATTCAGGCATGCTCTATGAGTCATACTTGAAATTATAGTTTCACTTGATTGAGCATGAAAATGCACATTACTTCAGAATTAATTCTTTTTATAGAAATGCTTAAGGAATTATTCTGGAGGAACTACTCAAGTAAAAGGTCTGAATTTTGGATCAAAATACTTTCATGTGACCAGGAACTCACATGCAAATTTTCAGCTCAAGTTGAGCCTTAGATCTCCCTGTTCTTGTTCTCCATGCTTATGTATGTGAGAAAAACATAGGGAATTATGGGAGACACAATTTCCATCCACATTAGCTGCAATTTGGCAAGCTAAATCCCTGGGTAGCATAGAACATGCTGTAAAAGTTTTGAAGCCATTGGAGTTCTTGATCTTTAGTTTCATTCAAATCTTTTCAGCTCATCTTATATGTTCATTAGGCAACTTCGTTAGGTTATAAACTAAATCCCTAAGATAGATTTAGTTCATTGATGTTTCTTTGCACAACAGAGGCAACAAAGCCATTCTTGGCATTTTCACACAACCTCTGTTCTTAAGAAGTTCAAGTCTTTAACTCTTTACATTGCATTATAAAAATTTGTGCATATACATGTCGATAGGGTTCACAACGAAGAGGATTCGAAGGAGTGATTCATTGAAGTTGGATCAGGAGGATCAAGAAATTGATCATCAAGGAACAGCAACACTAACTGATTATATAGTTTACTTCCCCGCAAAACAGGCAAGCTCCGGTTTGCATTTAATAGCTTTTAAGTCTTTACTTTGTATTCACTATGTTTGTTAGGAAATGAAATGTGCATTAGGTTTAGTTACTTTGATACTCCTCTTGCTTGACCAAACAAACCCATGGAGTATTGGGTAGATGTCTTTTCATCGTGTAGAACTGTCATGCTTAAGTAAGGTTCGGTAGAAGTCGAGTGGTGAGATGCTACTCGCATGATCAGGAGAAAACAGGGGCATACGGTATTGGTTCAGAAAATTTGTTAGCAAGTTGAAGTTGAGACCGGGCAGGTTGTAGGAGCAGCAGAACATAGGGGCCTGGGTGTGTTAGACCTGTCCGTGCCGGACAAGAACCGATCCGTATGCGGCCCTGTTGAGCAAGTTTGAGTTGTGTACCGGACTCATGCTGGCTATATGGGACCCAGTAAACCGATGTACCTCGGGAAGTTTGCATTGGTACTTTTCCGGTCGCATCAGGCGAGAGGGCCAGTGTGCAGTATGTGGGTAACGCTCCCATGACATCTCTTATTGGTAGGTGCACCATGAGGGTGGCTACTGTTTGCGACGATCGGATCGATTCAACGTAGGTGAAACGAGGGAAAGGCTGCCACGTACGGCGTCAGTGATGGTTGCTGTAGGCAACGTCACGTATGGGCGTACATGTCGTGTAGTCCTGGTGTTTTTTATTCGAATCACCGTCGCTCGCGGAAGAGGATTGAGCATACTTGTTCTCACAGTCGTGACGTAGTACGAACTTGCAATTGAGATAAGAACTAATCATTGTGGATTGAAGTTCATACTAGTTTTGTGATATTATCTTTTATGAATAGTTAGAGTAAACTCCGTGAGCAATTTACATCAGGGGAAAGCGTTTCTTGTTTGATTGTGGACTCCCGATGTGGCGTGCCCAAGGTTACTATTAATTTGCTTCTAATAAAACTTGAAAGTAAAGATTCACATTTAGGTGAGTTTATTATGCATTATGCTATCCTACTTTATGTCTATATCCTCATGTAGAGTTTTATGACTAGGTTTGACGGTTAAGTCTTGCTGAGCGTTATGCTCACGGATACTATACTAGTTGTTTTGCAGGTATTGACTCTAATGCTACGAGTATGGTTGTCCGATGAGAATCGAAACCCTCCGAGTGGATAATCAGAAGCAACCTCGCCGCTGCTATTGTTATTTGTGTGGCTAGTAAGAAACATCCGTGGGTTGGACAGTTTCTTTGTTGCTGAGTTAGAAATGAGTCATGAGAGTTATAGTCTTCCGCTGTAGATTATTTTGAGATAAGTATTTGTAAAGTACTCTTTATATGTTTCCGCAAATGTTTTATGTAATATGTTTGTCCTTGCACACATCACCAAATGTGATTCCCGGGCGAGCGTGCACGGACCGTGGTCCGGGGATGTCACACAGGGTTTTCTGATACACAAATCTATGTATCGGAAGTGGAAAATGACCTCGACACCACAGGTTGACGTGGAGGAGCTGAAAAGACAGCTGAGAAGGAAGGTTCTAGGAGACTTGAAGCCTATACTAGAGACCTCAGGTATACAATTCCCTAACTTTGATGCGTTCATGGGTGAGGAGGACCTTAGGAGCAGCTTAGCCTCTAGTGCAGCTAGGGGTGGACGACCACATGAGGATCTTCAAGTACCAGCATCTGGACCTTCAATTGAGCCGGACCTGATAGATAACTTGTCTCAGCCAACAACATGCAGGCTTATGCTATTGATCGGAGGAAGCTTTCCAATGGAGGTCAGGAGAGGGCTAGTGTATCCCTGTCAGACCATGCTTGACGACATCCAGGTTGACACATCATCCTATGTTGTGGTCAAGGTGGACATGGTGCATGACAATTCGAAAAACCTAAAGCTCGAAGTACCACCGGACGATACAACGCTGACTATGCGGGATGCAGTTACTAGAAGGGTTCAGTGGAGACGGACTTCTATTGTTATTGACCCAGCACAAGCAGCTTCAGCGTTGACCTCTCCCTCTTTGATGTCTCCTGAGGCACGTCTGCCTCCCCGTCTCCAAATTCAGAGCGGATGGTTCTTTCTCTAATTCGAGAGCAGTTGCCTCCAATTATAGAGAAGTAGCAGAAGTCTCCAATTCAAGATCAGTCGCATCCGTCTCTAATTCTAGAGTTGCCGTAGAAGTCTCCACTTGAAGAGCAGCCGTGTCGGTCTCCACCTCGCACTCGGAGTACCCTGCTCCCTACACCTGATCAGCCACAGGCAAAGGCGACAAAGAATGTATATGCCAAGAGTCACACAGAGCAGCGGAAGACGACGTCAAAGGAAACAAAGGGCAAGAAACCACTGAAAGAGTCGGAAGCTAATCCGAAGTTGCCGACATCTATGACGCATGCTAACCCGAAGTTCCAAACGGGGAAGTCGATGTTAACTGTCGGCCACTGAAAGAAGCTGGTAAATATTGTGTCGGCCTTCGTAACTACTATATCAATAATTACAAAAAATATCAACACTTAATAGTGGGATACAAGGAAAAGCACTTTCTGGTGGGTAAAGGCATCTTTCTCATCCCATGGTCTGATCTCTACGACCTTTTCACCCTCGACGCGTTGGATGTCTCACTAATACGTTGCTTCGCATTGTAAGTACTCAAAAACTAGGTTCTTCAATATGTATAAGTGTTATATGCGTCTAACAAATTTTGGCATTTTGCTTGTAGGCACATGCAACAAGTTACTCGTCATAGAACGGGAAACGAGTCTCCTGCATATCTTGACCAAATGTTAACGAGAACTAATCTTCAAATGGCCAGCAGTCGAAGAGATGTTGTTGGATATTTTGTCAAGGCAATGAAACAGTACAGTGATAAGGAGCTCCTAGTCGTACCGTTCAACACGGGTAACCATTGCGTAACCCTAGCACTTTCTACAAAGTATGACCAAGTTTGGTACTCTGACTCCGTAAGGCCGATAGATTCAGTAATTGGCCAGCAACTTACCCGTGATTGGACTGATATCATGTCCATTCTTGACGAGTAAATTCCTTCTTCACTTTAGTTTCTGACTGTTTCGTCATTGCATGATAATTTTACATTAACTGTGAATATTTCTCTTTAGGACTTTTGGCACGTACGTGGTTAAGGTGCTAGGAGGACATATTAAAGGAAAATGTCGACGACTTAAACATGATACTACATCCTGCATCTCACAACAAGCTCCGGGCAACACATGCGGCTTCCATGTCTGCTTAAGCATGGTTCTATTTGGAGAGCAACCGAATTGCAATGTATGTGTAAGTGCATTTATTTTAATTTATTATTAACCTTTTGCTAATTCTCATTTTATCTTATGGCAGGACTACAAAACCGCCTTCAGGAACACAACAGGTTCTAGCCTCGAGCACATTAGAGAGAGGCTATGCAGGTTCATCTTTTCTGAAATTATTAATCCAAAGGAAGAATTTTATTACAGTATACAGGATTAGATGACAGTTATGATTTGTGTAATTAGTTACTTTTGAAGCAGGATGAATAGGGGCATTCTTTTGTATATAATAGTTACTTGGTAAGCAGGATGAATAGGGGGCATTCTTTGTGTAATAGTTACTTGGTAACCACGATTGATACTTTGTTAATATTTGATTGGTCAATATAACTTAATGTGTGATCTCCATTTGGCTATACATATGTTTTTGTATGTGTATGTTTCTGACGCTGGCAAAGTGGCTGCCAAATCCTGGCTAGCTCCAGAATACAGCCGGCAACCAGAATAATCAGGGAGGGCCATCTAATAGGGGACGAGCTAAAACAAAGAACGTCTCGGATTAGTCGTTAAATTTACGACGAGCTGACATAAAGTATGTCTCGGATTATTCATCAAATCCGCGACGAGCTGATATAAAGTCCGTCTCGGATAATTCATCAAATCCATGACGAGCTTGCGTAAACGCGTCTCGGATTTCTTAACAAAAGGAGACGAGCTGTATTAAAGCGCATCTCGGTAATTTTATTTAAAGGAGACGCGATGCCTTAAAGCCCGTCTTAGATTTTTTCTGTAAAGGAGACGGGCCGCCTAAAGGCCTCTTCAGGTATCTTATAATAAGGAGACGCGCTTTATTAAGACTCGTCTCCCATGTGTCCTAATCGGCGACGCACCGGGCGCTCGTCTCCGATGACTCTGTAAATGCGAGAAGCGACGAAGGAAACACGCGGTCAGCTCGTCTCTGTTCTTTGTGCGGATGCGTCTCGAATGAGCCTTTCTCACGTAGTGTGAGGTCCTCCACCTTGTCCCGAGTTCTCATCTAGTCCTCATACTCCCAAACTATGATTTCTATGTCCTAAAACTTGCTGAGTTGTCTCATCCAGGTCCAAATCACCATCTAGACAAGGTCTAACTATGCTAACATGGAGTGTCAGTATGGAATCCATTAGTTACATGACATATTGGACCCACTGATCTTCTTTGGGCTCTCCTCTCTTTTATCTAATATGTGGGTCCATGATCATCTTTCACCACTAGTTGAACGTGCCACCTTGAGGTGAAGAGGAAGGGACAACAAGAAAATAGTGGAAGCTAGAAGGGGAAGCACCATAATCATTTAAGGAGAAAGGCGCGGATATCATATGGGTTTGAAGATGACAACTTGTATTATGAAGGTAACTAGTAAGGTGCTTGGGATGACAAAAGATAAGAAACATGAAGCTAAAAGCATATGATGGTAGAATCAGGGTGTCCAAAAAGCTATCGAGGAGAAGAAGTAGTGCTGCAAGAGTTTGTATCATGATAAAAGCACAAGCAACATGGTGAAGTATGAAGAGGGTAAGAAAAATGCAAAATGAGTTGCGGGTGAAGCGAGTGGACGGGCTTATGATGAGCTATATGGGAGACTAGCTAGGGACATAAAATGTAAAAATAATATATCTAAGATGCCAAAACTTCACTAAAGGGAGATAAGGTATACTAACCAAATTAAATGCAACAAGTACGAGTCAAATCAAATTCCAGTGAAGGATAAAAAGATAAAGAACATATTGAGATATTACTTTGATGGGTTACTCAATGATGGAAATGGGTTCACTACACGCAAGTTGGGTGACTCATTTGATGATACTAACAGAAGGCCAGTGTGAAGAATACAAGAGGTTGAGGTTTAGAAGACCCTATAAAAAATGGAACAAGAAAAAAGATTTGATCCCGATGATCTCCCTAAGATGTGGAGATGGCTAGAAGGCATGACAGTAGCATGGACAACTAGCTTCTCTTTAATCAGTGTCATCCCCTACCCTATCACGTTTTTATCTCATTGCTAATTTGGTTCATTCTTGTGTCACCGCACATCCACTATAGCATGTGCAGCTCCGTGATATTATGTGTCTCACTATAAGCTGATGAAGGAAGAAGATCACCTTCGTAGTGGACCTCCTAGACCTAAAACCAAATTGTTCAAACTTAATTCTCCTGGGTATCACTAGTTAACAACGGGATCCTAAAAGGTAGAAAAATATTAGTAGGGGTATAGCGCAACCAGGGTTGACATGAAAGGAGGTTGTAAAACAAAACTTGAGGTATTACAATATAGTAGATTTGATTCTTTATAGGACCGGATGAAAATTAGCAATTCATGTATTAGGATTTTAGTTTATTCTTACTAGTCTCTCTTTATTTTACTTTCATGCGTTTCTATTGGGTTTCATATTTAACCCACCCGAAGTGTTTGTGATAAATGTTTCATTGTTGTTGTGTAGGGATTTTTGCAAGCACTCTGTTGATAGAAAAGAGTCTCATTTCTCAGGAGAGTATAATGAGTTTATTTAGTGGTTAGCCGAACTGATAACCATTCAGCAAAGGAAAAGGAAAAGGAGAAAGGATCATGTGCCCATTTCCACTTGTTGCCTGGAGTATATATACACAGCATCACGGCTCCTATTGCGTGATTCCCTCGGAAACAAGAAAAAGAAAAAGGCACAATATTGGAATTCTGTGAAGATGCGCTAGGCAGCATTGAAAAAATTGTTCTGCTGAAAAAGGATGTGGAATAAACCATCTAGCACAGGTGTCCTCTGTCGTTATTGTTCTTTGGATTTGTTAGAAGCGATCTAGGACACCTATTGCGACGAGTCGCGCGCTCTTGTTGCAGCAGCCTTCAGTAGTGCAGCATTTCGCATATTGCATATACACAGTAATGCATGCAGACGGTTGCAACAAATTTTAGGGTTTCAAGCACTTCCACATTTCCACCAGATATATGCATGTCCAGGTAAGAACTCGAGGCATATCATATAGAGACGGTTGTGTTTGTGGCCATCTGGACCATGTATAAGAAAAAATAGTGAAAACTATTTTTCATAGATAAGCAGAAAAACATCACTTGAGGAAAGGGCAAAGCAAAAGACATCTGTGGCCGTATGCCCCTTGAAGTATTGAACCACCCAAATCTTCCCGCCCTTCAAAGCCCCACTTGAGAAACTCTCGAATATTCTTCACTCCACGTGAATTATATACATGGGATATGGATATTTAAAGAAACTGATAGGATAACCGGATCATCAGCATCCATATCTGACAATATAATAGTAATTTCTACTGCTATATATAATGGGGCGAGGACAGCACGGTGAGGGCAAGCTACTAGCCAAAGAGTAAGCGACGCAAGGTCCCAGCTCCCAGCTTTATTAGCCACCATGAGCTTCTTCGGTGGAAGGTCGAGGAGCGCCCGCTGCAGGTACTGCAGCTCGAGCCTCACGGTGACGCCCGACGCCTGCGCCGTCCAGTGCGCGCAATGCAACGGCGTGACGCGCATCCGGCGGTCCGTCTCCTCGCTGGTCGTCGTCCGGCCACCGCCGACGCCGGCGGGCTTCCCCTGCACCCGCGGCAAGAAGCGGGCCGTCCTTGTCGGCATCACGTACGCCGGCACGCGGCGGGGCTGCGGCCAGCTGAACGGCCCCCTCAACGACGTCAAGTGCATGAGGCAGCTCCTCTGCCAGCGCTTCGGCTTCCCCAGCGAATGCATCCTCGTCCTCACTGGTAGTATCTCATTTTGCTTCCTACGGCCGTGGTCATTACTGAGTAATTTGTCTTGGAAATCGGTCTCACGCGCGTGTACCGTCTGTGAATGAAAGATGACCACAAGGACCCGTGCCGGCTTCCGACCAAGGACAACATCCGCATGGCCATGCACTGGCTGGTGCAGGGCTGCAGCAACGGCGACTCCCTAGTGTTCCACTTCTCCGGCATGGGCGCGCAGGTTCGCGACGAGAGCGGCGACGAGCTGGACGGCTACGACGAGGCCATCTGCCCCGTGGACTCGTTCCAGAAGGGCCCCATCCTCGACGACGAGATCAACGAGGCCATCGTCCGCCCGCTCGTGCACGGCGTCAGGCTGCACGCCGTCGTCGACGCCTGCCACAGCGCCACCGTCCTGGACCTCCCTTTCCTCTGCCGCATCTCCAGGACCGGGAGCTGGCAGTGGGAGGACCACCGCCCCCCGACGGGCGCCTGCAAGGGCACGAGCGGCGGCCAGGCCGTGCTGATCAGCGGCTTCAGCGACGGCAAAAGCAAGTTCAGTGTGGTCAGTATTGAACAGACGTTTTACCGTCATCTGGCTCTGGATGTTCGGCAGAATCGCCATGGCCTTTTTCTTCACATGATCTGGATGCCATTCTTGCACACGCGCAGACAGCGGACTCCTACGCATCGGTCGGCGCCATGACGCACAGCTTTGTCAAGGCGGTGGAGTGCGAGCCACGTGGGGTCACCTACGGCCGCTTGCTCACCACCATGAGGACCATCATGCTCAACGGCGGCGGGAGCTGCAACCTGCCGGGACCCCACGGTGGTGCACCGATCAGCAAGATCGCCAACTTCAGTGGCGTCCAGGTGATCCGTTTCTCCTTATTACGTACCAGGTTTACCAGCTTTAACGTGACTTGAAACTTGCTCCTGCTGATTTCTACCAACTTTCCCTGACGAAATATCCCTTTGGTTCACTTTTGCAGGAGCCTACGCTGTCCTCTTCAGAGATGTTCGACATCCATCGCAGGGCGTTTGTCATGTAAAATGACTTGGTGGCTGGTTTGCCTCTACAGATTTGCAGACGTCCAAACTACTTATTTTTCGTATCGGAATAAATCAATCGACGGGTTTAAGTGTGATGTATGTGTATCCTGCCATAATATAGACTTATCAAAAGAGAGCTATTTTACCTCATGGCTTATTGTAATAAGGCATTTTGTTGTACCCCTCCGTTTCATTTTAAATCAAGTGTTGTGCTGCTTCATCTTTGCCGTCTTGCACCCAAGGTGTTCTGTGCTCGCCGACATTTTCATTATATTTTAATACAAAGATATGAAATTCTCCTGTGTATATCTATAAAAAATATTGCTTCATCTTAAAATTCAGAAGAAAAACACCACAGTTGTTTCCCTATTGTAGCTTTTTTTTATCCTGGGTGATGATGTTTATGAGATCAAATTGCATAAAATTGCACTAAAAATCAGCAAGGTTACGTGATATATGGAACCAAGACGTCAGTTTATTGTCACACCCGGTTTTATATAAAGTAAAATCGGCCGTAATCTATATGTATGCCAGGATCAGTTTAATCATACATGTAGGACAATTAGTGATAAACAGTTCTATATCGAATATAAATACCATTTATACCTTAAATGAGTTTCGTATAGCAGCGAAAGAGGAAAGTCTTGTAGGGTCATCCACAGGACAAATCGACTGGCAGCAAGATGACCTTCACAACGTCTTCATCTGATCTTCTTTTCACTGAGCAACATTTATGACAAAGGAAAAAAACGCATGAGTACATAAAGTACTCAGCAAGTGTGGAAAAGTAATGTTATGCAGGCTAGATTAAGGAAAGGCTTAACTCATGGTTAATGCACTACACAAATTAAATCATATCACATTAGCTTATTAAGCACCTATTTTACTACAAATGTGAAGTAGTTCCAAACCCATAGACCCAATTCAATTGTTAAGCTCCCCGCTTAACATCCTCAACTCCTCAATTCATCATCCTCTAATCATGAATAAGTTCAAGCCGCTCTTGACCGTGAGCACGGTTGTCATGACAGTTTTGACTCTGCAGAGTTTGCACCACTGTACCCACATGTAGTGATTTCATCCCCCGTTGTCGGGTGGACTAGAAAACCTCCATTATGCCAGTGGTCGCGAACCACGTTCACACTTCCGAGGTGTGTAGCCAGGAATCACTACGAGACCTTTACAAAGGGATTCCCAACGAGTGTGAGCCAACTGAGGTTTCACCCCTAACAGCATCCAGGAGGCTCCAACCCCCGCTGCAGTGGCCCCCTCTTGAGCCTTGCGGTTTCTAGAGTAGTCCAGCTGACACATATTCCCCGCACCATCCAAACACCCATACTACGTCGAAAATGCACCTAATTAATTGGCCAAACTGCCCCATCTCAGCATGTGGTTGGCACGATAAAGCTAGATTACATGCTCCATGAACCAGTCCTTAGTATCCAGGCATACACTAAACACAAACCCGTGTCTCGTGCACACAGCACCAACCAAAGCATTCAACTTGCCTAGATCCATACCTCTACATAATTTATAATACTCCATTCAAAGGTAAAGTAACCAAGGTGATGACCTCATAACTCATTTATCCCATTCTAAGCATGGCTAAGCATGAATAGCATGAATGAATGAATGACATAATAAAACAACTCTCAACCCAAGGCTACAAGGAAACAAGATAATAAAATTCTAGGGAAACTTCCTAGCATGGGTATCATATTTTAATTGACAATGCAAATAATTCTAACTACACATCCTAGGGTAGGATCAAAACGGTCAAGGACACTTGTCTTTTTCTTATATCGTTGCTCAGTCCAGTGGTCGAACTCTTGATCTTCAAAGTCTTCGCATTGTTTCTTGATCGTCACTTGTACACTTATACTCTAGAGAATTTTATACGGCTCGGGAAGGAGAAGAAAATGGCTCGTGGCGTGGAAGAGAGGCGACATTCTTCGGGTCAGAGACGTGTTCTGGTGCATGGAAAAGATGTTGGTGTCGTCAAGGGCTAGGGGAACTGAATGAAACGAGAGGACGTCGGCGAGGGGCGGAGAAACTCACCAACGATCTGCAAAGACGGGGTTGGGGTGCTGACCCGCCTCGGAGAAAACCGAGGAAGAGTAGCCGGCGTGAATCGCTCCGGATACAGCAGCGCTTTTGGTGGAGTACCTACTGCAGAAACGCACGGGGAAGAGCTGGGCAAGGTCGTCGGTGGACATATCGAGCAGCGTGTCGAGGTCCTCGTCGTGGTAGCTGTACTTGTAGAATGTCCTCTTCTTTTGAAACCAAAACCACCTCCTTGTTCAACTTTGCATGTCTACCCAAAGCTTCCAAAATAAGGAATTGTTTGCGTATTGGCGACGATTTCATTCCTGATATAGATGGTCGTGATACAATATTGTTCCCTTCTTCAATAAATAGGTCTAGTTTGAGCAAACACCCTTCTTCAGTTCTGTTTCTATAGAAACCTCATCAACATCAACTGTCTTTCCACATGCTTCTTCAGTTGTTCCAAGACAGGTCCTAGATAAAAATGTGACAAGCCTATGCCTCAACAACGGTGATAGCTTCTCAGAATTTGTCAATGGATCCAAAGAAGGGACCACTCTTTTTTTTCACCAGTACCCCCAAACGCCATCCTCACACACTGAGCTATTGCTTCCTTCCTCCGCACGTCATAGTTCTCAATCAGCATGAACATGAACTCCAGTGGCATGTTTGTGATGTCTGTATACTGAGACACCGAATTCACCATCAGCAGGATTGCAGGCTCAATATTCATGATAATATCCCTGCCCACATAAAAAAACAACCAGTTGTAGAACAGCGCCAACTTTACACTCGCATGGACATAAGCCTTGCTGCAACTCGTCAGTAGCCAATCTATGACTGCCCAGCGAGCAATGACACCAGATTGCATGATCTCGTTTGTTGGATGATACCCACAGCATATGAACCTTACAATGTCAGAAATCTTCTCCTCTCCTCTTGGCACCATAAGGTGCTTCCTCGCAAACCACAGCTAGTATCGCTTCTGATTCCCCCACTTCACATTGTTCATCATGAACCAGAGATATGCCTACATCTCGGGCGTGATGGTCACCACAGTGCACCAGCCAGGCATGCCAACTCTGCAGTTAGAGGCGTGCTCGGCCAAGATCTCAAACAGGCGTGCGTTGTCGTGGAAGGGGCCACGGGTGTGCTGCGTGCAAGGCGGCCGAAGCACCTGGTGGCGATCGCTGGGGAAGATGCGGCGAGGTGGAGAGGCGGCGGGAGGCTGGGCGCGGTCGAACTCGACGCCGACGTCGTAGGAGTTGGTGAGGTTGAGCATGGCGGGGTCGAGCGTGACGACACCGGAGGAGGCGATGCAGAGGATCCGGCGGTACCTACCCCTCCACGAGTGCTTGACGACGAAGTAGCGGACGAGGTACTCTGGCTCCTCGGCGCCGACGCCGATAGAGGAGACTGGGGCCGGGGCAGCCTCAGCCACGACCACAGCGTGGTGGCTGGCAAAGTACATGGTGGCTAGGCTCGAGCCGGCATTAGGGTTCCGCCACCAGGGAAAGAAATGGCGCGAGTGAGTCACCCCAGCGCGGCGATGGCGAGGTCCATGAGAGGCGGTGGCCTCGGGAGAGGGGGGCGAGGCGCGGTGGCGCAGGATCGGTGGGGCGAGCGGACGCCGGCGAGGTCTCGGGGGCGAGCGAGACCGGCGGTCATGGGGGAGCGCACTGGCCGGGGCACGGGGTGCGGAGGCGCTCGTGGGCGGGCGCGCCGGCAGAGACGAGTGGCAGGGTCCCGAAGGGAGTAGGCGGAGGGGTGGGGCGCTGAGGAGAAGGAGGAGGTGGGAGGCGGCGTCGACCGGGGGAAGCGCTGGAAGGGGGCGGGCGCGAGCGGGGAGGAAGGAGACGGCGGGGGGGTGAGGAGGTGGGGTGAGTGGGGACGGGGCTAGGGGTGGGTTAGGGTTTTTTTGTATTTTTTTCCAAAGTAGGGTGTTACATTTATGGCATGAACTTGTTCAGAAAATAGAACCAGGCATCTCGTTTATTTCAGGTTGTCACCGGTCAGAAAATATATTTCAAAATGGAGCAAAGTCAACCAATTGCCTCATGTAATTTGTAGTACACCTTTGCAGTCCCTGTAGATACAAAGGATTTGATACAATTACAATGGCCCTTGAGGAGCCGAGGGAATCATAAAATTTGCAGCCTCAGCAGGAGATTTTCAAGTTCAAACCTTTGCACCGTTAAGGCTTCTGCACCTCCTGTTCAATTGGCAAATGTTTGGTACGTATTTCAAAGTATAGAATTATTTGTCAATGTGCGCATCATATCATATCTACAAAATTCAACTGAAGTACTTAATAATTGAAATTTCTGGACTTCGTGAACGAGTTATCAGCCAGATGGCACGAATCTGTTTTTTTTTCGAAAGCCCCAGAGGGTGTTTTGAATCAGTGTCTGTATGGTCCTGTAAGAACATGTTGATACCTAGACAGAAACAGAACAAGCAATTGCTACCTTCCCCACGGTCGAAGCGTTTGAAACTGGTCCTTGGAGATACTCGACGATGTTCCTGCACACCTCTTTGGCCTTCTCTAGATTGGCCGCATGCCCAGCGTTCTTTACAACTACCAACCTAGAATTCTTCCCAAGATGTCTGGACAAAATTGCATCAGAAATTAGCAGGAGATAATGTGTTTGGTAATTGGTCAATCAATCTGTCATTCAGAACGAGAGATTCAGAGGGAAACACCAAGCTGACCTCTCCAACCTATGCGCCAACTCGATCGGAAAAACTTGATCCTTCTCCCCCCAAATGATCAGCGTCGGCTGCATCGTTGGGCCAAGAACACAAATAGTTGACCAATCATATGAAATTGCTGAACTTGTTTGCCGGCATTTTCTAGTTACAAAGATTTCAGAGCTGGCTGCCATGAGAATGAAACTACCTGTCTGATCTTTGGAAGATCTGATAACTTCCTATTATCGATCAGAGCGTGCAAAAGCTCGGTCTTCTCTTGGATGTGATCTGATCCCATCACCTGGTGCATCATTTCCAGATGGAATCTTAGGCAAATAATCAAAGAGGAATTAATGTAATCAACCTGGAAAAATAACAAAGGTTGAGAAAGCTGACGTCGATGTAGTCCTTGAGGAAGCAGGAGGGCATGACGGGCGGCGGCCGGACAAAAGTGAGCTTCACGAGCCTCCGTACGTCCTCCGGCCGCCGCGGGACAAGCAGCTCTGCTGCCTCCTTGACATCGCTGACCGGGAACAGGCCGGCGGCGAGGTCGTTCTCTTCGATGCACACGCCGGACGACACCATCACCGCCCGTTCCACGGCCTCCGGGTACATGGCGGCCATCCGGTACCCGACGAAGCCGCCGTAGCTGACGCCGACCACCGCGAAGCGCCGCACGCCCATGGCGTCCATGGTGGCCTTGACGGTCCTGGCCTGGAAGGCATCGGAGCGGTCCTGGACCGTGGAGGAGGAGCCGCCGAAGAAGAGGAGGTCCGGCACGATGGGGTCGAAGCCGGCGGCGAGGAGCTGGCGGAGGTAGGGCCCCCACTGCCAGGTGGCCGAGGCGCCGAAGCCGTGGAGGAGGAGGATGGGGCGGCGCGAGGGGCGAGACGGCGCCCAGACGTGGACGGTGGTGCTGGTGCCGACCAGGGATGGGAGGCGGACCGAGAAGGGGCGGAGGCCGGCGGAGAGGAAGCGGCGCCGGAGGAAGCGGTCGCGCGCCGCCGTGAAGCTGAGGACGCACTGCCAACGCCGGTGGGGTTGGAAGGATGGAGGAGGCGTGCCAGCAGGCACCGACTCCGTGGCGGAATTGGTAGCCATTGGATTGGCGACCGCCGGCGTGGAGGCTCCGGCGATCGCTGCGGCGCGAGCTGGGCTGGGCGAGCGAGGATGGATGGCGGGAAGGGCTGGGTTTAAATGGGGTTGCTATTTTTGGCGGGCTATGTATTCCATTAGTTGGTAAAGGAGACACGTGTGGGCTGCTAACTTGGGAGGGTTGCACCGAAAGCTGAAGTATTTCTTTAAGGCGATGCAATCAGTTTATACTCCCTCCATTCTAAAATAAATGACGTTTAGGACAGCTAACTTAGTTCAAATTGAACTAGATTTTTGGTCCTAAACATCATTTATTTCAGAACGGAGGGAGTACACATTCACACGCATTCAGCCGAATAATTACACGATACTTCTAAAACTACATACTTAAAAGGAGCTATTATGTTTATATACTTAGTTGAAAATTTAATTATGATAAAAAAGACAGAAATGTCCTTCTGATTTTACCCTGCGTTTATTCAAAATAGTGGTAAAATCACAAGCACGGATCAAATCAGGGTAAAATCACAAGAGTATTTTTATCTTTTTTCGTCATATTTAACGCCGTTAATAATACATAAGGGAGTAGGGGTATATTTTGGCCTCATTTCGAAAAAATATAGGTAAAATCACAAAACTTAATTTTAAAAGATAAAATCACAATTAGACTTTCAACCAAGTGTTTAAGCACAATAAATCCTACTTAAAAACGTCAACAGGATCCATCAGAGTTCAATGCGTGACAGAGATGCCGCACTCCCATTGTGACTCACCGCTTGAAAGACACCTAGAATATTATTTTGAAAGCGAGCCCCGGTGAAACGTGAGACACCCACAGGTCCAATCCTAAGGATCTAATCGGCATGAGCAGCATGGTTTCCTACCGGCACTAACCACCCGAGTACGACTAGGTTCTCAGCTCTAGTTGTGGTTGATTACACTTACAGAAACTTTAGTTGTGACAGAAACTAGGTGATACCCGTGCGGTGATGCGGTACTTAAAAATAAATTAACTAGCATTATATGAAAACAAACGGAGTATCAAGATAAATGGTTCTAAACAATTATTAATGTGGCGAGTTCAAAGTAGTTGTAAAGAAATATAAGTTAACGGCCCTTAGTGGGTTACACTTGCAAAAAATATATAGATGGCGCGGTGTGCAACAGGTGTGATGGGTGACAAACTTAGCTCCCAAACACTTGTCTTCTTGTGAAGATCACGAATGGGCAGTATAAAGCTAGATGGCAATGCTGATACAGCTCTTGGGCATCTCGTTTGAGGAAAGAGTCGTCTAGCTGGCCAGGAAGGAAGAGTCTGGAAGTTCCACCGGATGTTAATGTTAACTTCTGACATTACAGATTTCTCAATCGATGATGATACTGTATGGTACTGATAAGAGAAATACAAGATATACCGATGATATTCATGAATATCAAACATTCTACAGACAAATCAAGCTGAGACATGAACACCTTTAGGCTGCAAGTCCGAATATAGAGAAAATAAGTGACATGACAGTGACAAGAAGGGCATATGTGTAACTGTGCTATGCAAGAAGATTCCCTAGTCCACGTCCCAATGCAAGAATTCCACAGGGATCTTACACGAGAACCATAAATAGCAGTTTCAATTGGGAAGAAAATCTCGCCATTCCGATAGAGTTAGTGTCGGATGCCTAGATCATTACAATCCTTCAAGTATTAAGTCTAAAGACAGAGTATCCAAGAACTCAAATTGATGTCAAGTATATGAGACCGCTCGCACTGGATGCCGGTAAACACACCTCGACGTCAAATTTGCAGGGGAGGCTGGCATTCGGGGCTGCAGCAACTACCGGCAGCTGCAGTGTACCCGTGAATGTAGAGTAGCCAGCATCGCTCCCGAGAGAATAATGAAAAGAGAGAAGAAAAAAGAAGAGGAAAAAAAGAAGAGATGGGGATAGGAATAAAATGGGAAGGAAAATACAGGAAAAGATAAAAACATTTAAAAATCAGAAAAAGGTTAAAAGGAGAGTATAAATAAAAAACAAAAAAATTTGGTGATTTTTGTAAATTATAAACATAATATTAATAAAATATAAGTAGTTATGTGATATAAAAAAGATGTTTTTAATATGATATAAAATAAGAGATAGTTGATATAAAGGTTCAGTCTATAGATCTACGAGTGCAAATAATTAAACTGTAAAGCTAAGAATCTTTTAAAGTTCACTATAAAAAGTTAAAAATATTCTTTTAGAGATCACGTATAAAGATCCACTAGTGCAATCAGCCCAAGGAATTAGAGTAACGTGTACGAGGGTAATTTTCTGCATATAGTCAGTGCACTGATACTTAGCTTTTGTACATAATATTAGCAGAATGCTTGTTAAACAGACAGGGATGAACAACTATCTGAAGGAATTTACAGAACTAGCCTGACAACGCAACAAGGAAACTGGCTGCCCGACTCGTCTAATATGTTCAACCACGTCACCAAATGGCAGACATTGCTGCATCGTCTCTGCAGATCAAGTCCTCTAGTCCAGTCATGAAATCATTTCCATCAGCACCAGCTGCCTCATTTAGCATCTCATCCTGTATTATCTGTCAAAATAACCAACGAAAGCATGATGAGACCATGAAGAACAAAAAATCAACAGCACAAAATTTTGTGAGGTTTCTTCTCGGTTTTCATTCCCTGGAAAATGGACTATCAGTTATGTATAATTTTGGTTCTGGTTGTTTTGTTTTCAAAACACAAACCACAAATATTTCTATTGGTGGACAAGCTGCTGATGACTATGGCTCGTGCCCACAACCAGAGAAGTACAAGAGATCAGTGTGATACCATGTTCCCACCAGTGGTCCAACAGAAGCACAAGGGTACTGTGTTTTTAACATAGGTAGTGTAACCAAGTCCGAGAGTGGATGCTAGTTTTTCATGTTCCTTAGAAACATTGTTTTTAAGTCGACCGACTAATCGCGGTTAGTCATCCTTATCGCCTAGTAACTCATGATCAGGCCTGACGACTCGATCAGGGCGACTAGAAACTTAGTCGGCCGACTAGGAGGTTGGGCGATCAGGCAAGTTGATTGAAAAAATTTTGGGCCTTCTGCTGGCTGGCCCATTAGGGTTCAGTTAAGCCTTCTCTCCTTTCCTCCACTGCTCCAGCCTCCAGCCGCCTCCAGCTGAGTGCTTTGCTGCATTGTTCTGTTGTTGACTTGTTACTGCTGCTAGCTACATAATCCTTTACTGCTCCTTAGGCCCAGGCTCCCAATCTCCCTTGCTGTCCTTTGCTGTACTGCTGTTGGTGTCCTTACTCCTTAGTCCTAGCATCTGTTGACTGTTGCTACATATTGCTAGTGTTATTGAGTGTTACACTTTTGCTACATATCATAGTTAGAATGTAATGCTATGTAGTATACACTGCTGTACATAGCTCTAAGTGCTGCTGGATGTGATTGTGCAGATGTGCTCTGCTGGTGTCCTTTAATTTATTATTGCATTCTTTGTGAAATTATTTACTGTAAACTCTATCGAAAACATTTACTGTAAACTACTGTTTTAGATGAATTAAACTGTTGCTGTCTGTTTTTGAATCTGTTTCAATCTGATGCTGTTTTTGAACCTGTTTAGAATTTGTTCCAATTATATTTTGTTATATATATATATGGCAGGACGATTAGAGGTCCACCTAGTCGTCGACTAGTGCTAGTCGACCCTAGTTGACGACTAGTTGTCCTAGTCGGTGGTCAGGCGACTAGATTCGACTAGGCGACTTAAAAACATTGCTTAGAAAAAGGGAAGGAGGTCAAACAGGGAACAGAAAAAGGGAAGGAGGTCAAACAGGGAACAGATAAGCAATGACTTCTTCAACGTTCGTCTTGTTTTTTAGAGAAAGGGGTGAAAGTCAGAGGGAAGGGATAACTTTAAGAGAAGAGGATAGCAGCCAGTTCATACCCTACTCTGTTTCATTTCAGCAACACAGGTTGTAAGCCTATGATACTGTTCTCTTGCTTCTGGATATTGAGACATAGAGTGAACTCGGGCAAGTGCTCTTTGCAACCTGGCTTCAGCATGCTTTCTGCCATCGTGCAAGAAATCATACTCATCCTCTGCCTTTGTGGGTTGGATCTGTGATGAACCTTCGAGTTGCTCAGGCCGAAATCCACGTAAACCAGTTCTCTTTCTCCTCCATCTCAGTATAACCTTCTCAACAATACTAACTGACCAGACTACTTTCCTATAGTTTTTCCGCACTTGATGTCCCCGTACATGAGCCTGACAATGACAAACAAAGACAGGTTAAATCTTTGATTTTACAGGACTGTTTGAAGTCATTATAAAAAGGCATTACATTCAGTGAGTAAAACATAGGGTTTTAAGTAATTCACAACCAAAGTGCTGATAACTTATCTAACTCATATGTCTTGCATTGCATATAGCACAGAAATTTTACATGACTAAAAGAATCTCGCAGAACTATTAACCTCACATTTTGATCAATGCTACCTTGAATTGGAAATCTGATCTACTATGTATACAACGTAAGAAAACATTATTGTTAGTGTTATAGCTGGAGTAAATGCAACAAGAGAACAATTCTTGTTACTGTGGCATGCGGCATGCAACAGATTTTCAAATAAAAACAGGCTACCAGCCTGAGGAAAGAATGTTGTTTGTAACATGTGCTACGATCTTTGAGATATACTCCTGTGAATAACACATACAAGTGATTTATCCTCAGAAAGGAAATATGAGCATAACACACTATTAAAAATAACAAGAATTAATCGCTTCAATTCAGGCATTCTTTTTGGAACAGAAACGTTTTTGCTGTAAGCTAACAGACTGCAATATTATTGAACATAGAATCAACATTATATGTCAAGTGGAACTTGAATTACTTGCAACACTATGCAGCCAAGGAATTTCATTAGACGTGCATAGAAAGTAACATAAATATAGTTAATTGGTGTCAGTGCTACCTGTAACTTGACTATTCTTTGGCGAATGATCATAAACTCCTTTCTTCCCTTCCATCCACGGAACTTGTTTTGGATATGAACAGCAGCAGAATGCAGATGGGTATCATGTTGTCCTAGCTTGACATTTTTAAGAGAAACAAGTGAAAGTGTCCGTTCATCAGATAATCCACAATCATCATCTCCATACTCCACAACCTTCTTTCTGTGGAATGACTCCACCCTGAAGGCTTGAAATATCCTGGCTGCGGCTTGAGTGGATTTTCGAACAGCGCTTAGTGAATCTTTAAGTGATTCAGTTTGATAATCCTCTGCAAAAAGCTGCACAGATACTGTATCATTAAGTTGTTCCTCAACTGGTAACCCACACACTTCTACAGCATTATTCTTTGATTCTCCAATAGTAAGTGCTGATAGATGGCTTGTCAAAGCAGACTCTGCAAGAAAACCAGCAATTCCCTTGTGTCCATTTGCTGATGCCAAGTCGGCTGGACTTCTTCCAGAAGGGAACTCAGAAGTTGGGTCCGTCAATGCACCTGCTGCAGCTCCATTTGCTATGAGGATGCTAATTGTCCTCTCCCTAAACGCATAAAAAACAGGGTTTAGCAATAGAGCAAGGATTTAACTACCTATGAAAGAAACAAAATGCAACTGGAAAAGATAGCAAATAAATAAGGCGACTTCTTTGACAATGAAGTTCCTGTCCAAAAATAGGCATCCAAATGTGAAACAGCTATATGTAGAATGCGTAAACACACCTTCCCAACGATGCAGCCCAGTGAAGCGCGGTCCATCCATGAGCGTCCCTAAAGTTCACATTTACACCAGCAACAATTATGGGTCTGATAGCCCAATCATAACCCAGTGCAGCAACCAAATGAATTACACCCTGTCCTTCTTTGCAGAGCACATTGGGGCCCTTTCCATCATCATTTATTTTACAGAGAAGCCAATAATGCAGTTTCTCTTTCACCAACTTCTTCAAACCTTGGTCCTTCGAAGTGGAAACTTCTTCATTGACAGATGGTGATTCCGGATCAGACCATTTTCCATCAAGCATTAAGGAATTAATAGCATTCATTAGATCATGTTTCTCATTTCCACTACTCAAGACAAGCATATGATTGTTCTCTGGTCCTAAAGATAGTAGCTTCTCAAGACGAATATGCAGGTGCATTTCATTTACACCAATGGCTTTAGAACATGGCATCTCCATGTAATGAGCATCAGAATCTCGATACTCGAATTCTCGCACTTCACTACAAGCCACCCTATTTGAACAGGTCACATAAAATGGAATTCTTCCTGATTGATGTGCTGGCGCATAGCAGCGTAGGGTACCATCAGTTAAAACCTCAGCTGGCACCTCAATGTCCCCAAACATACATGACCACTTACACTTATCCACATGTTCTTTATTCACCAAGAATGTACCAGTAACCGAAACCTGCACCGTTAGCACGATTTTAACGACTAGCAATAGGAGAGATGAGTAATACTACAAGCTGCTAAGTAACTAGCTAAAATAATCAACCTTGAGATGTCTGAAGTGCTGAACTGTGCATATTGTAGACTGTAAAGAATGAAAATTAAGACCACAAAACAGCTAGCCCACCTTTGTATTTAAACCAATGTATGTACAGCTTGGTGAGACATCAAGAATGCTGAATAGCTGGTCTTGAGAAAGTGAAGGGCTCACAACATAAGCATCTAGCTGTTCATTAGTGAGCACCCTGGAACCATCAGAAACATTCAGAGTCTCAATGCTACTCCAGAGAGTGTCAGAACTGGATTTGATATCCAAATCAACCACCCCCGTGAGTTCTTTACTCATCCATCTTGAAAAGCTGTCATGTTTCTTCAAACCAGTAGACTCAATCTTTAATAGATCTAATGACGACTGCTTCAAGAGTGGATGTTTGATGCTTCCATCAGTGTATCTATTTCCATTTACCTGAAAATTTGGTTAAAAACTTTTTTAGGCATCAGTTTATTATTACTCAAGTTCTATCAACTATTCAAGTGTTCTAGTGTCAGGTCCGAAGGGGTTGTGAAGTTTTCTATACGCTATTTTCAATGTCCACATCCAATGGGCTCACTAACACAAAAGGTAACTGTCTATCCGCCTCTGTGGATTCCAGAAAATTAAGATAATAATTAAGTACCTCGGCTGATGGTATGCCAGCAAAACTCAATGCATTCGCTTCCATCTGGCTGAGGTGGTTAGTGTACAGAGCCTCAGCTTCTTTCTGGCTGAGATGGTTAGTATACAGAGCCTCAGATGTAAATGTCTGCAGAAGGGAACTATCCTCCAGATTGCTTGCCTCTAGGCTGGCAAATGAAGCATGAAGTGTTGGCTCTGTGAATCCATTTGGATCATCACTGAATGTCTCATTGAATGAGACTGAATCAAATGGAATTCTGGAAATGCTGCCTAGCTCAGTGCTGGCATCTTCAAACAATCTAGCTATTTCATGGTCAGAAAATGAATGATAATCTAAGTTAGCAGTTCTTGGAGGCGTTTCACCATGATAGCCTGAAACTGTTTGAAAAGAGGAATGATTTAAAACATAGTACAGACATGAAAACTCAAAATACTAGATAAAGAGAAGGGAAATTTACCTTGTCTATTAACTATACTCGACGCAGGAGGGTATAACATGTCGTCCATTACGACTTCATCCAAAGGCTGCTGCATCTCAGCGAAAGGGTGGTATCTGGAGCTTGCTCGGTAATTATCTGCTGCAGCGAATTTCGCTTTAGATACACTGAAAGAAGATGCATAATTAAATCTGCATCAGTTAATCTATACTTAGTGTAGATGATGCAGAACAAAGATAGAGAAACAAGACCTGATTCAGTGTCTCCAAATTCTGAAATATGTCCAGTAATAGGACTTTCTGCAGCATCGATATTTTGTGGAGCCACCTGGCTCTGACTAGTAATAGAATTTGAATATGATGGACTATCGATATTGGAAAACTGCATGATTTCTTCTTTCGCATGATTGAAACTTCGCTTGGCACCCTGCAACGTAAAGCACAAACAAACAAATAAGAGCAAGGTTAGACATCTCTATCAGATAGAATATTGAAATGAAGATACTCTTCCCAGGGTTCTTTAAAGCTTCTGCAAAATTAAACTTATAAAACTCAAATGATTTCTTTTCAAAAATTAACTCGTTTGGCCAAGAAATTGTTGTGGCATGGCTAAATGAGCTCCCTATCAAGTATTTGATGCCATGGCTCATGTGTAAATAAAGCTCATTTTGAAGGAAGAAGAAAGGTAAGAAGAGTTGAAAATTTAAAATCATTCTGCTTCTGCCACGCCTAAAGTAATTAAGTAAGTAATAATATAATGCTGCAAATTCATACCTAATTAGCTTAATAATACTTTTGCATGTCATCTAATAATTTGCAGCTATAGCCTGGTTAAAAAGGAACCGATAATCATGTCTGTATTAGCACAGAATCACTATAAAATGTGATGGAAAGGAAGCTGCAACAACAACCAAGCCTTTATCCCAAGCATATTGGGGTAGGCTATGGAAAGGAAGCTGCATTAAAAATATAATATAACAGGTCCCACAAAGCCTGTGTGCACACATATTTATGCATCCTGAGCAATCGTTTACTAATGTAGTCCTTTCAAGACACTTTAGCTAATACAATTGGTGAACACTGAACACAAAGGTTTTTCAGACACGCTTAACAACAAAGCTAGTGAATGTCAATCTGTATTCATTCCATAATGTCCGCATTAGATGGTTTTTACCTTCTTGGTTGCACATCAACAGGAAAATAAATAAAAGGTACATGTAAAAGAGAAGGTTACTGGATTTATAGCAAATAGTCTACCTTGACTTCAAGGTAGTGAACAAGAACGATGTGTGTGAAATCCCTGAAAAGTAAAAAGTAAGTTATTTATTACACAGTAGATACTTTATATGGACATCATTTTAACACTATTCGATGAACAAACGAGCATAAACTGCATTAGAGAGCAAAGAATACTATGCGCTTGACACTTACTCTTCCAACAGCCAATAGGTTCTTCTTTGAAAGTTTTCATTATCCTCTCCGTGCGCATAATAGCAGTGGAGTACATCGATGCTGCCAGACTAAAAGAAAACTTAAGCTTTAGCAGACCCGCAAAGAAAGAAAAGAAATATGTCAAAACAAATATTTTCATCAGTCAGTATAAGAAGGTTCAGCTAACAGCGTATTCCACAACACAAGAATGCAATAATTTGAAAAGGTAGTCTTTTGTCTGCAAAAAAACGCCGAGTACATGAAATTGTTCACATTTTCCTTCATCCTACTCAGGGTCACTGTTCCACGCAAACTCGTTGAAATGTTTTTTTCATGGGTAAATAGTATGAGTGAGATGACGAGTTGCAACGTTTGGCACCTGCATATAATCCCACAATACAATGCTTGTCACTCGAAAATGCTATTTCCAATGCAGGCTGAAGTTGTTAGTGATTCCACAAGTATGGCCTAGGCCTACAATTTGGCTTAATATGCAACAACGGAAATCACAAAAATAGGCACACACACCCACGATGTAGCACTACCACAATAACAACTTATACCTATGCAATTTTCTAAGAAGAGTTTTATGTAGAGAACAAAGCTTACTTTTAGTTTCTCGTGAGCTTCTTTAACAGTTTTCCCATCCTTTTTCTTCCTCCAATTGTGTCCATCCTTTCTGAAGTACCTCAATATTTTGCGATCAAAGAGAAAGAGAGAACCACCTATTTCAATCACATGAAAATTAAGCAAGGACAATCAGTGTCAATGAATTTTTTTGGGTGTACATCAAAGGTCAGCAAAAATAGCTTCAGTCATATCAAGCAACCACAAGATATAGAACTAAAATTAGCTCTCCCACTGCTTTCAGCCGCACGTAAAATTAAGTAATTCTGAAGCTCGCGTTCAGTATGGTACAGACTCTAAACAGAGCATCACAAGTAAAAAAAAAGAAGTGGACGGTAAAACAAAGGAACCATACTCGCCGGCCTGTTTGGCGGCTCGGGCGCGATGGAGAAGAGCTTGTAGTTGGACAGAATCTCGCAGATTTCGGTGGGCCGCAGCCACCGGTTCTGAGCCTCCACCAGTATCTGGGAGAAATCTGCAGGCACACACCATGATTTAATGAAGGTTAGTCACGCATTAGTCAACACAGATAACCACTCCCACCAATCGCGCGCCGCCCGAGTTTTGTACGGTTCTGAAGATCCTTTTCGTCGGGTTCGAATAACTGGCTGAAAAGTCAGGAGACGGCCAGGACTGCTAATCAGTCGCCCATTTTTTTAATTTGTTTTTTTACGAGAATGGCGTGGTGCGGCTGATGTTACTGGAAAGTCCACAGGACGACGGAACCCATTTCCGAAGTCCGGAACGGAAAACGAAAAACGAATTGCACGGGAAAATTCCCGAGAATTCCAGAAACTAGAACACGTGAACTCGTGAGACAACCGTGGGGAGTCGAGAAAAAAATCGCGCGTCAAAAGTAAAATTCAGCGAAAACCCTATCGAGATCCCACGTGGGAACCACGCAAGACCTCGGTAACAGGAGCGGCGATTTACCTGGGGGCTGGCCGGGCAGCACAAACTTGCGGGCCTCCGCCATGGCGCCGCCGCCGCCTCGATCGGACGCTCCTCCCCGACCCACCTCGGAAACCGCTCGCCCGGGCCGGGCTCGTCGGGGGCGGGCTTAGAAGTTACTCCGAAACGGAGGGGTGGAGATCGACCGGGGAAGGTTCCTGGAAGGGAGGAGGAAGAGGGACGCGGGCAAGGGCGCCGTGGAGCCGGGAAAATTTATTAGCCGCGGCGCCGTGCGGACTCGTCGCTACCGATGCGACTGCGGCCCGGGGATTGAGTGATGACGAGTGTGAATGCGAAGAAAAGTAAAAGGCGTCGGGGTGGAAATGACGAGACTACCCCTGGGAGAGACTGGTGGCCTGGTGGGTGGGCGCGTGGGACGGTGGTTGGTGCTTGCGCTCGCATTTGTTGTACTGCGGGACTTGTTGGACCGTTGCCCGGACGAATATTGCCTGCCCATGCACCATGCTCCGTTTTGTATTTCTTTTGGGGGGAGCATGTGTTTTCAGTGTGAAGTCGGGAAGAGGAGTTTATAATCTATGTAATGCACGTTGCAAATTTTCATATGGCGTGCATGCAGTAGGACGGCCAACTTTTTCGTTATATGTTTATTTTTTGAAATAATTTTTGTTATATTCTAGAAATAATTCAAGATGTATAGTAATTATGATAAATAATCGACGCAAACTGAGTTTTCCTAGGTCGACCAAACTCAGTCGAACATATGGTTTTCTTCTTCCCCAGCTTGCACAGGGCATCATAGTAAAAGGGCCAAGCTCATCCGATTGGCCCTCCCCTATCCATCTTTTTTGTCATCGAAACGAATCCATGGCTATGGATCATCGCTTGCTCGTTACTTTCTCTGTTTCTTTTTATTTGATATTAATTAGTTTAGTTGTAACTAAGCAACGTCAAATAAGAGCGATGAAAAGAGTAGTCATTTTTTCACTGCACACCACTCTGAGCCTGTAATGGATGGTTGCTAATTCCTACCGCGGACCAAACTGCTTCCCCATAGCTCTTCTAAGTTTGGCAACCGAAGAAGCCCCAAAATCCTGAAGCCTTGCCCGGGGGCAGAGCCAGGATTGTACATCAGTCTGATGGGCTCTTGCCAGGCCCGGCTCTAAGCCTAGGCAGGAGGTGCGACCGCCTAGGGCCTAGGCCTGCAGGGCGCCGATGATTTCAATATGTAGAGTTAAAAAAATACATGTGGGTATATCTAGTGTGTTCATCTATACGGTAACAAGCTATCACATTTTATTCGGAATAGGGTGATAAAGAGGCCCCGAAATTTAATGTACAAATATAGTATTAGACATTCAGTCCACTACAAGCAGACCTACGTATCAGTCCATGGAGTCACTAAGCCGACAATCCACATATTGCTTTTTCTTTTCCCATTATACGCTATTATTACCTGACTGATTACATCGTTGCGGCACTCAATTTTTTTGATAAAAACACAATGGTAATTTTCTTCATGGCTAGACTCCTCTCCATAGCTAGCAAAACATTTAGAGGTTTGAGAAATTTTGCATCGTTCAACTCTTGAAATGTTGTTGTTAAGGCTGTAATCTTCGATCTCTTATTAGAGATCCGATTAACATTCAGACTGTCGTAGATAAAAGTTGAGGTCATAGACAAAGTGCTCAAGTTATGGTTCTATATGTAATATTCTATCATTAATTCTTTAATTTATCTATGTTTTCCCCTCTCTAATTTCAAGTTGGCTGGTGGTTGAACCGTTGAAGAAATGTAGTCTATGTCGCATTTGTCTCTTCAGGCGGGGAGTTTTTAGAGTTTTATTTTTTCAATCATATTTGCTCTACGTTTTAAAAGATTTTATTGTTATCTCATTAGTAGTCAAGAACAAAGAACAAATTTGTTACAAGTTAGCTAATCTTACACTACAGGAATATGAACAATTAACAACGGCTAGAAACCGTCGTTAATAAAGGGTAAACCATCGTAAATAGGTTATTCACAACGGGGAAGCCTTATTCACGACAGTTTTCGGCCATCACCGATAATTAGTCGTAAATAAGGTTAACAACGGTTCCCATTGTAAATAAGTTTATTCGCGACGGCTAAACAATCCTATCGCAAATAAGTTCACCCTACTGCCACGTAGCTTGGGGATTTATTCACAACGAACCGTCGTGAATAGTACCTATTATTTACGACGGTCAACACCAGTCGTCGTAAATACTAATGGCGTATTTACGACGGCCAACACCAGGAAACCTCGTAAATAAGTTTGGTAATTTTTTTTTAAAATTAGAAAATATTGCCCTGGCTTCGAGGCCAGCTCACACAGGCAGTCAACAACAACAACAACACTATGTAGTCAAAATATTATAAACATCAATACTAGCTAGGCACACACACTACACTACACACTACCACGTGTGTTACCTCTAGAACCCGGAATCTCGTCCTCCCGGTAGCTGCGGCGATGGCATGTGAGCCTCGGTCGCGGAGCCCTGTTATGTATAAGTGTAGTTAGACAAGTTATAAGTTTAAAAATGCATATTTGTCTAAGTGGGCTTATTATAACCTAGAATTGATCAAGTTAAACTAGTTTTGTCTATGTTTGGCTAAGTTTGGTGATATTCTAATAAATTTGGCTAAATTTCATCAAATATGGCTATGTTGTGGAAGTTTGAGTAAATTTATACCTCTGCTCCTGTAAACGCGGTCTGTGGCTCCCGGCGGGGCTGCCACTGTGGAAAGACGATCGGTTGCCCTGCCGTCATAGCCTATGAACAGAAAACATTATCATACAACCATCATTGATATGTTAGAAATATTAATTAAAACAACCAATACATACCTGCATTGCCGTTTGCATCTGTAGCATGAACAAGGTTTGATACTCGTCCCGAGCCCTGCTTGACATGGCTTGACGCTCCCTTTCTAGCCGGAGCTGCTCCCTTTCGAGCCGGAGCTCCTCCTGTGTCCTGCGGAGCTCGTCCCAGACACTCTGGAGCTCCAGGGAGCTAGGCTGTCTCGATCCTGCCTGCCGTGATGAAGAGCCACTCGAGGAAGGTCGTGTCTCCCTCGAGTCGACAATTCCATCGAAGATGGTGAACCTACAAAAGAAGAAAGATTATTAAATTTTTGAATCTCAAATTCATTGACATTAAATAAAAAAAAAGAGAACTTACCGGTTTCCCGCCTCCGGTTGCATACGCGGTTTCTGGGATGATTGGCGCGCTTTGCCAATCGAAGCCTTCACCGTGAAGCCGCTCCGCCTCCTGCCCATACCTTCCCTACAAAGACGGAAAGATAATATCATCAAAACTATTTAAGAAAACTCAATACAAATACAAAACAACTCACCAATGCGTCCGACGCCGTCTCAGAACACAGCTAGTCAGGCTGTGACGGGTTACTTCCCCTGTGACCCCTCTTCCAGACCTAAATCGGAGTCGGCTCCTAACCGCTCTCGCGCTCCTATATATATGTGTTAGTTCAATAAATAATTTTAACATATTTCAAAACAATAGTAATCACACTGTGAGACCTATATGTGTTGAATACATTGGCTATAACGATAAAAGTTTTAAATTTTGCTAAAACACTCTTTTTGTCAAGGTCCGACTCTAGGTCCGAGCTCCTACAAGATCCGACGTTAGGTCCGACTTGCTATGACTAGGTCTGGCATGTGTTTGGTTAGCTCCGGCGATAGGTCCGACTAGCTTTGGTAAGTTCCGGTGATAGGTTCCGCTAGCTTTGGTAAGCTCCGGCTCAAGGTCTGGTTAGCTTTGGCAAGGTCCGGAGCTGAATCGCAATGGTTTTGTTTTTACCATGCAAATGTTTTGAACTTGTTTTACATCTATGGAAAGTTTGCATAGTATTTTTTACTAAGTTTTTTAAGTGTTATGGCTGTTTACGGTGGTTAACATTTTGCTATGGTTTGCAACATGCTTATGTGAGGTGTTCACGTAAGGTGTTGTGGTTTTCGGAACTAACGTGAGTCAAGTCGCAGACTTGTGCTCGAAAGTATTGGTTGTTTATTTATATACAGGTGTTGCTTGAGTTCAAGATATGGCTGGTGATGGGATCCATTGAACTAGTCTTAGGGAGAAGATGAAGTTCAACAACCAAGTTCGGGAGGAATTATGTTTGAGTTGATCGGGAGGTCGCGCAATATGTTTGGATCAAGAACAATGCATATGAAGGTATCGTGGACGTCGTTGGAAGGTGTTTGCACGTGTGCAAGGAGTGCATGGACGTGGCAACATGGTTCCAAGGCGTGATGAAGAGATGTGGACGTAAAGAATTAGTAGGAAAGGTCCAACCAGCTGGATTATGAAATCAGGCTGCGGCTGAGTCAGTTATGGCTCAAATATGGAAAGATTTAAGTTGGTTATGATAGGATTTCGTGTGGGACACGAAGTTGAGTTGTTTTAGAAATGTGGGATACGTTACTTAGGTGTTTGGAAGTCTTAAGATTGCTTCTATCTGCATATAGAAGAGTCTTGAGCAGTTATGGAAAGTTTTAATTTAGAAACTGAGTAGTATTAGAGTCCTAGTTTGAATTGAGTTGGCCTCCGGGCTGGTTATATAAGCAAGGGGGGCCAGAGATCGTGGTAAGACGACCTTGGGCTGTTCCTCTTATATTTTGATCAATAAAATTCGTAATTTAGAGGAGCTTTTGTGCCTTTTTCGTCTGACTTGTTTTTGTCAAGTCTTTCTCGTCAAATTTCTGGACAACACGATAGTGCTTCAGTGTTTTGATCATAACTCGAGTTTTACAGATCCAATTGATGTTCTTTTGGTTTGTCTTCACAACTTGATTATCTATCATCTATGAAAATTTCACGGTCATTGGATTTGTAGTTTATGATATACACGAGTTTGTTTGTAGTGTTGCAGATCTAGTTTTTACTCGAGTAGAACAGATTGACTCTCGTTTGATCTTACGATCATAACTTAGAGTTTTTCTTGACGGATTTATGTGATTCTTGTTGTCGTGTCTTCGTGACTTGATTCTCTATAATATATACCACTTTTGTCATGGTTGAACACATTTAGATCAGTAGCATACATGTTTTTTTTAACAGATCAATTTTCTGCCGAGGGTTTTTTGTTGCTTCCGCTAAAAAGTTTAAATCTACCATTCACCCCCCCCTCTGGTAGCTTTTCACGTGCTCTTCGATCCTACAATTGGTATCAGAGCCACGATGCTCTAATCTTTGTGATTTGCACGTGTTTGACTAATCATCATGGAGAAATACTCCGCAAAACCTTGTGTGTGCAGTGGCATTGATTTTCAGGTTTGGAAGGCACTTTCATCCAGGCGCAAGGCTTCGCAATATGGAAAAAGGTGTACAAGCCTTATGAAATGCAGCCAAATGATCAAGTCACGGCTACGAACATGAGAGATGTCAACAACAACAACAAAGCACAGAACTTGATCATACAAGGATTAACTCAAAGTGACTTTAACCATGTTGCACACCTCCGATCTGCATACGATGTGTGGAAAGCACTTTGTGACTACCACGAAGGATCCAAACGATCAAGGAGGTAAGACAAGATATGTTCAAGAAAAAATACATGCGCTTCGAGATGCAACCCGGTGAGTCAATCGATGACCTTTTTTGCTCGCTTCAATAAAATTCTCAGCAACTTGCGCAGTGTCAACGTTAATTTTTCAGATACTGAAAATGCTAGGCAATTACTAAGTGCATTATACATATCAATTCTGGAGATGAAAGTTACATCTCTTAGTGAATCTACTGTCATGAGTACACTTACATTAGATGCGCTATATTCTAAGTTAAAAACTCATGAAATTGACATAATATCACGTAAGAACCCCTACAAGTCTCTTGCATTTGTTTCACAACGTGACATGCCTAGCTCTAGTCAATCTTCATCTTGTGGTACACTTTCTTTGTTGTCCTCTCTAACCCTTGAACAGATTGAAGAGTTTCTAGAGGAAGAACTTGCACTCATCTCTACTCAGTTCTCAAAAGCATTGCAAAATGTGAGAACTTGAAGGAGAAGAAATGTCGGACCTCAACGATGCTTCGAATGTGGTAAGACAGGACATTTTTGCACGAATTTTCCTAACCTTTCAGGTCCTACTTCCCGTGATGAAAAGCAAACTAGGACGAAGCACTCCTCTGCAAACGATAAGAAAAAGAAGAAGGGTTTTATAGGACACCAATTGGTAAATAGTTTTATCTCCGTACTTCCAGAACTTGGCTCGAGCGATGTGGACATCGGAAGTGACGAAGATGTGGCACTTGTTAAAAATTTTAAATACAACTTGCTTTCTGTTTCACAATTGTTAGATGAAAATATGGAAATTATTTTCACTAAAATTTTTTGCAAGGTTGTAGATTCAAAAAGTGAGCTTATTTTTAATATGTCTCGGTTTAGAAGAGTTTTTAAATCCGATTTTGATATGTCATCCTCTAAGCATAGATGTCTAGTTGTTAATGATTCAAAAGACTTATATTTTTGGTATCGTAGACTTGGTCACGTAGTCTTTGATCATCTCACACGTGTTAGTGCTCTTGATCGCATACATGGACTGCCTAAGCTTAAAGGGGACAAAGAAATTGTGTGCTCTTCTTGTAGACATGCTAAGATGGTTGCAGGTTCACATGCTCCTCTCACAATGACCATGACAACTGAACCGGATCAACTTTTGCACCTTGACACCGTAGGACCTTTACGTGTTCAATCCTTCAGAGCTAAATGGTATGTTCTTGTGATTGTTGATGACTATTCTAGATACTCTTGGGTTTATTTTATGGTATCTAAGAATGAAACTTTTAGTCACTTTAGAACCTTATTTCTTAGATTATCAATTGATCACCTAGGATCTTTAAAAGCAATTAGAAGTGATAACGGAACCAAATTTAAAAATCAATCATTTGATCACTTTTGTGCTGAAAATAGAATAGATCATCAATTTTTCACCATATGTACCTCAACAAAACGGTGTTGTAGAGAGAAAAAATAGAACCTTAGTTGAGATGGCTAGGACTATGCTTGATGAATATCAAACTCCTAGAAAATTTTGGGTTGATGCAATTGCAACTGCTTGTTATGTCTCAAATCGTGTTTTCTTGTGTGCTAAGCTAGGTAAAACACCATATGAACTTTGGTTTGGACATAGGTCTAGTGTCACACACTTTCAGATCTTTAGTTGCAAATGCTTTGTTAAGAAACATGGTAATCCTGATAAATTTGAACCTAGATCCGTTGATGGCATGTTTCTTGGTAACCCATCTCATACTAGAGGCTACCGTGTGCTTTTACGTGACACTAACAAAATTGTGGAGACTTGTGAGATTTCTTTTGATGAAGCTAGCCTAGGTACTAGCTCTAATATTGTAGGACCAGATTAATATCCGCAGGGGGAGAGTATTTTCATCAAAGAAGATGAAGAAGTGATGCTGGTGCCCGAAAATTCAGGAGCTAATGACATTGTTCTAGCTCCTGATTTTGATTCACAACCAACATCGATGACCACCATTGCTGGTCCAGATCGTCCTCAAGTCACAAGTTCTTCAATTTGTTATGAACATGAAGAAGAAGGAGCTTGTGAATTGTCTACCCCCCTCCGGGTCCTCAAAAGTCATCCTCCACAACAAATGATTGGAAGCTTGCAGGAACGAGTCACACGGTCTAGGTTTTGTGACCCAACCTCTCACTCTCATTCTGCATTTGTTGCTTTTTTTGAACCCAAAGATATATCACACGCACTCACTAATGAATCTTGGATTATTGCCATGCAAGAAGAGTTAGAAAATTTTGAAAGAAATAATGTTTGGAAACTTGTAACTCCACCTCAAGGTCACACTCTAATCAGAACTAAATGGGTGTTTAAAAATAACAAAGTGAGGATGGGGTTGTGGTTAGGAATAAGGCTAGGTTGGTTGCTCAAGGTTTCACACAAGTTGAAGGACTAGATTTTGATGAAACTTTTGCTCCTGTTGCTAGATTAGAAGTCATAAGAATTTTGTTAGCATTTGCTGCATCTAAAGGTTTCAAGTTATATCAAATGGATGTTAAAAGTGCTTTTCTTAATGGCTACATAGATGAGGAGGTTTATGTCAAGCAACCATCGGGTTTTGAAAATCCAAATTTTCCTAATCATGTTTACAAACTGTCCAAAGCATTGTATGGTCTTAAACAAGCCCCTAGAGCATGGTATGATAGGTTAAAAACATTCTTACTTGAGAAAGGGTTTACCATGGGCAATGTTGAGAAAACTCTTTTTGTGCTTAAGCCTGGCAATGACTCATTATTCATTCAAGTGTATGTGGATGATATTATCTTTGGTTGCGCTTCTCATGATCTTGTGTCCAAGTTTTCAGCTATGATGAGTTCAGAATTTGAGATGAGTATGATGGGAGAACTTACATACTTTTTAGGGCTGCAAATCAAGCAAACCAAGGAGGGTACTTTTGTGCATCAAATAAAGTATACAAGAGACCTTCTTAAGCACTTTAACATGGACAAATGCAAGTCTCTTCGGACACCAATGGGTACAACAACGACACTTGAACTTGATGAAGATGGTGAACCCGTGGATCAAAAAGAATATAGAAGTATGATTGGATCACTTTTGTACCTTACAACATAAGAGCGAACATAAATTCAACGTATGTCTTTGTGCATGATTTCAAGCTTCCCCACGTGCTTCACATCGTCAAACCATCAAAAGAATTCTCAGGTACTTACATGGAACTCAAGAATTTGGGATTTTTTTCCTTCTTCCTCAACCGTTACTTTGAAAGCTTTTTCGGATGCTGATTGTGGGGGTTGTAGAATTGATAGGAAAAGTACTTCGGGTGCTTATCATTTTCTTGGTACTTCACTTGTTGCTTGGTTCTCTAGAAAACAAAATTCAGTTGCACAATCCACAACAGAATCTGAATATATAGCTGTTGCTAGCGCTTGCTCACAAATTCTTTGGATTGTTCAAACACTTAAGGACTATGGGGTCGATCTAGATAGTGTTCCACTATTTTGTGATACACTAGTGCCATACGCATTGCTAAAAACCCCATGCAACATTCGAAAACAAAGCACATTGGCATTAGGTATCACTTTCTCCGTGATAATATTGAAAAACGAAATATTGTGCTTCACCATGTAGACACCGAACAACAATTGGGTGACATTTTTACAAAACCTTTGGATTTGAAGCGTCCCGACCCATAAGATCGGAACTAAACATGTAATATTATGCCAGAAACAGAGTTCGGTACATAATATTACAATACAAGTGGAACCACAACCATACAGAGCTTTGTTACAATGGCATACACTTTAGTACAACAATAGTAAAGACTAACATAAGGATGACTAACGACATAAAAACATTGACGACTAGCTCCTCCTTGTATATGGTTCCACGGTAACACCTTGGGTGTGGATGCGACCCTACTCGAAGTCCTCCGGGTTGAAGTTAGGGTCCTCTGAGGATATCAGCAAAAGTTGAGTACAAAAGTACTCAACAAGCTCCACCTCGCCCTTTGGGAGGAAAATGCAACAAACATAGATGCAATGCATAACAATAAGAGTGATTCAACCTAATGCGACTAAATGCAACCAAATAACCCATACAGAGACATATCTCACCTCATTCTCATAACAGGTGGCTTCCTAGTTGTTAGGACCACACCATAACATGTCCTATGCCGAGGACACGGCCGTCCGAACGGATTCTACGCTCTGCAGAGGTTGTACGGTGTACCCACACACACGGATTATCAAACACAACCCGTCATAATCGACACCGAGTCAAAACATCACCTAGACCAGTCGTCCCCAACCCAGTGTCATGACTTATATCAATATCATCTCTCTCTCTCTCTCCACTGTGGACGACTGTCAGGCTAGCCACCGGGGTTAAGCTAAGCCCCGCCCATACATGGTCATGTGGTCGTACTGAAGAAAGTTTGGCGAGATGTCAAAACAACTCGGTCCTTAAGGCTCACCACGGCAGACTCCATACTCAAACCACGAGCCTATCATCTTGATAGTACTCGCTGTAAGTCTACCCCCACGATAGCGCTTACACCAACACTAACCCTTCTGCTCCGGTCTCAACTCATGCTCTCCCCAACCGTGCAACATAAACAGGGTAACATCATCATGCATAATCTCATCATATCATTATGCTGCAAAAGGAGAAACTAATATGTTTACACTCTATCACTCGAATAACTCATGCTCAACAATACAAAGGCCTAATCTACTAGCCACAATGGATGAACCTTACATAGGAGCAATATAATCAAAAAGGGGGTGATGGAACTTGCCTTTGCTACCGTCTGCAGCGTTGTGCTCTTGGTCACTTGGCTCCCCTGGGTTCTCTTCCGGCACTGGCTCTACAACGCGCACAAGCAAACATACAAACAAAGCAAATATACATCATTCAGACTTGCTTGCACTAACTATATTATGATATTAGATGATTTTTATAAGAAGAATCGGATTAAGTGACATTTGTGTGTCGGTGAGATCTGGTCTAAGGCCAACCAAGGGGTTGCTTAGGGTTGGCTCAAATCAGTGAGAGTAAACGGGGGGAGGTTGGCCAGAGAGTAAGAAATCAAACATCGAGACCATTAAGTTGTCGATTTTGGGTAGGGGATATAGGAAGTAGAGCAACTTTATGGAAGGGCGGCCATGCCGCGGGGTGGTCGCGGCTAAACCCGAGGAGAGGGAGAAGGGGGATGACTCGGGAAAAAGAGTGGAGGTTGGGGTGCTCACCTTGGCCGTGGCTTCGCGGGGCTCGGCGGGGAGGGTTCGTCGTCGGAGATCGATGTTGGGGGAAGACGTGAACGCCAGTGCTCAATGGGGCGGGGGAGAAAGTGAGCTCCTAAGCCCCTTTTATAGATGAAGGGGGGAAGGGATGGAGGGAGGAGAGGTCGGTGAGGCGTAATTAATGCATGTTCTGGAAGCTTCTCGTGGAGTGGATAAGGATGGGGGGAGAAAGAGATATGTGAGGGGTGGTTCCGGAAGCTTCTTGTGGTATGGATAAGGGTGAAGGAGGAAGGGGTATGTGGGGAGTGATTCCGGAAGCTTCTCGTGAAATGGATAAGGATGGAGGAGGAAGGGGTATGTGGGGGGGGGGTGATTCCGGAAGCTTCTCATGAAATGGATAAGGATGAAGGAGGAAGGGGTATGTGGGGGGTGATTCCAGAAGCTTCTCGTGAAATGGATAAGGATAGAGGAAGAAGGGGTATGGGAGGGGTGACCCTCGGAAGCTTCTCGTGAAATGGATAAGGATGGGGGAGGAAGAGGTGGGTGATGTGTGGTTCTAGAAGTTTCTCGTAGAATGGATGAGGATGGGGGAGGAAGAGGAAAAAAAGGGGGGTTTGCCTTTAGGCAGAGGTAGAGTGGTGGCTGCACCAGTTTCGATGAAAGACATATCTGAAATCGGCCAAGAGTGTACGTGATATGTCTGGTGGTTAATTCTATAACCCTGATTTATTAGCTTTACGTAAAATGGGGCGTTACAGACCTACCCCACTTAGGATGAATCTCGTCCTCGAGATTCGAGTGGTCTACACAAAGATGGGGGAACTTTGTCCGCAATGCATCTTCTCTTTGCCAAGTAGCTTCGGCCTCCGAGTGTCTGCTCCACTGGACCCAACAAAGTGTGATGGTGTTTCTCCGTGTCCTTCAGGTGACTGTCTCCAAGATCTTTACTGGCACCTCCTGGTAGCGCAAATATCTTGCAGGTCTAGGGTTTCTCGTGCCACCTGCTCCTCGGGAACCCGTAGGCATTTTCTTAGTTGTGACACGTGGAAGACGTTGTGGACGCCTGACATTTCTTCGAGTAGCTGAATCTCATACGCTACTGACCCTACCCTTTTTAGGACTAAGAAAGGGTTGATGTACCGTGGTGCCAACTTTCCACGTACTTGGAATCTGCGCGTGCCACGGATAGGAGATACTTTAAGGTACACATGATCGCCAGCTTGGAAACTGAGTTCACGCCTCCTCTTATCTGCGTAGCTTTTCTGACGTGATTGGGCGGCCTTGAGATTCGCTAGAATCTCCGCTACCTTGTCCTCTGCTGCCAAGATGATGTCTGGTTGCTCCACAATGCGGTCCCCAACTTCTGACCACATGAGCGGGGTTCGACACTTCCTTCCATAGAGGGATTCATACGGTGACATCTTGATGCTGGCCTGATAACTGTTGTTGTATGAGAACTCGACATATGGTAAACTGTCTTCCCAATCCTTGTAGTAGGTGAGAACGGCGGCCCTTAATATGTCTTCCAAAATTTGGTTGATCCTCTCTGTGTGACCATCCATCTAAGGGTGATATGCTGAACTAAAGTCCAACTTGGTACCAAGTGCCTTTTGAAGACTCCTCCAAAATCTTGACGTAAACTGAGTACCTCGATCTGAGACTATCCTCGAGGGTACTCCATGTAGTTTCACAATATGGTCTATGTGCAACATGGCCAGCTTACCCCCATTGTAGGTAGTGCGCACAGGAATAAAGTGTGCAACTTTAGTTAGACGGTCAACCACTACCCACACGGAGTCATTACCATTCTTGGTCCTTGGTAGTCGAGTGATAAAATCCATTCCTACCTCATCACATTTCCAAACGGCAATCAGTAAGGGTTGTAATAGGCCACTCGGCTTTCGATGCTCAGCTTTAACCCTTCTACACACATCACAATAAGCCACGAATTTGGCTATGTCACCCTTCATGCCAACCCACAAATATTTCTGCTTAATATCCACGTACATTTTTGTGGCTCCAGGGTAGATAGAGTAGGCAGAGTTATGAGCTTAATCCATGATCGTATTTCGATAGTGACCTTGTGAAGGCACACATAACCGTTTATTGAACCACAATATTCCATCTCTATCAACTCTAAAGTCTAGTGCCTTGCCTTCACCAGTTTGTTCCTTGATCTTCATTAACTTTTCATCCTCCTGTTGAGCCTCCTTAATCTAGTAATCTAGGACAGGGTGGACGCTTAGGTTGTAGTTGTAGGAGTGAGGTACAATACTTAGGTTCAACTTCATCATCTCCTCGCATAGTTGTGGTACTTGAGTCACCAAGTGATGATAGTATGCTTTCCTGTTGAGAGCGTCTGCCACAACATTTGCTTTACCCGGGTGGTAGTGGATCTCCACATTAATCCTTAATTAGTTCCGTCATTGGTCAGGCTATCTTGGAAAATCCTTCGACGAACCTCCGATGATAACAAGCCATACCCAGAAAACTACGAATCTCCAAGACTGAAGTTGGTTGCTTCCAAGATGATACAACTTTGACCTTCTCTGGATCAACTGCAACTCCCTCGGCTGTCAGCACATGCCCAAGAAAACTAACTTTCTGTAACCAAAACTCACATTTGCTAAACTTGGCATAAAGTTGATGGATCCTGAGCCGATCCAGAACAACACGCGGGTTTTGCGCGTGCTCTGCTTCGCTTCGTGAATAGACTAGAATGTCGTCAATGAAGACAACGACAAAATTGTCCAACTCTTGCATGAACACCCGATTCATTAGGTTCATTGGTTAATCCAAAAGACATCACTGTGAACTTGAACTGACCGTAGAGAGTCACAAATGTTGTCTTAGGTATATCTTCGGGCTTAATCCTCACTTGATGATACCCAGACCTCAAGTCAATCTTTGAGAAAAACTTGGCCCCCTTTAGCTGGTCGAATAGATCATCTATCCGTGGTAGAGGGTATTTGTTATTAATGGTCACTGCGTTAAGAGCTCGGTAATCTACACAGAGTCTCTTACTTCCATCCTTTTTCTCTACGAATAGGACTGGTGCGCCCCATGGTGATGCACTAGGCCTTATGTACCCTTTCTCTTGCAACTCATCTAACTGTTTTTTTAACTCGGCTAGTTCTGGCGCTACCGTTCTATAAGGCCTCTTGGCTATTGGGGCAGTTCCGGAAACTAGATCAATGGAGAACTCCTCTTCTCTTTCTGGCGGCATGCCTGGCAACTCCTCAGGGAACACATCAACATACTCTTTAATCACTGGCACTTCGTGAGGTGTTTCCGCCTTCAAGTGATTTACTACTGGCTCAGACAGGCTGGACTTGACATGACATGTGACAGTCTTCCCTTCATGGTTTGTCACTGTCACAGTCCTCTGTGCACAAGCTATACTCCCATTGCACTTGGCTAATCAATCCATGTCGAGGATCACATCTATCCCATGGGAGTCAAGCACTACTAGATTAACCAAGAACTCTAGCCTACTTAGGTTTAAAGGGATGTTGTTAACTCCTAGGTGGCAAGGTATATAACCTCCCGGTGATCGAGCCATTAAGGGCCTCTTAAGGGCTACCATAGATATATCATGTGTCTCTACAAAGTGTGATGATATAAAAGAATGCGATGCACCAGAATCAAATAGTACTGAAGCCAAAACTGACTGAACCAAGAACTCACCAAGTAGAACTCCTAGTGTTGCATCTGCCTCTTCGGCGTGACGTGGTTTACTATGGCCTTTCCAAAGGAGTGTTGAGTCCTTGACGGTGCTCCACGGCTGCCTCCGGCTGGTTGCCTTGGTCCATCAACTGAGTTGGAGACGACAGATGGTGCTGGCTTAATCTTGTAAGGGCAGTTAACGGTGATATGCCTAGGCTCACGGCAGCTGAAACAGATCCTCTGGACACCAGTCTGATTGACCCCAGACTATTGAGGACGGAATGAGCCATGTGATTTAGCAGGTTGTACCGGTTGCTTGAAGGTGATGGTTGGTGCTTTGTAGGATACACCACTATGAGCCATCTGCCTAGAGTAAATAGGTTGTTGGGTCTTCTGCACAAAGTAGGTTGGTTGTTGGCTCCCCTGTACTGAATAAACAAGTTGATTAGTCCTCTGAAGTTTCACCTGCTGGAACCCCTTCTTGTTCTCAAATTTCCTTTTCTTGTCTCGTAGCTCATCCTCTATGTTCTTTTCTGTAGTGATGGCCTTGTTAACCAGGGTACTGAAATCTGGATAAACAGATGCTTTAAGAAATTTCCTGATTTCAGTGTTCAACCCACGTAAAAAGGCTTCTTGCTTCTTCTCTTCTGTATCCACAACGTGGGGGTCATAGCGGGATAACCCGGTAAACTTGTGTAGATACTCCGTCACCGTTAGGCCCTTTTGTTTAAGGTTCATAAACTCTTCCCTCTTTAGCTTCACAATGCTACTTGGGACGTGTTGCTCTCTAAACAACTTCACAAACTCATCCCATATCATGGTCCTGGCATGTGGATGCATCTCTCTGTAGTTGTGTCACTAAGCTAAGGCAAATCCTCTCAGTTGTTGGATTGCAAGCAGAACCTTATCCTGCTCATTTGCATGCAAAACCTCGAGTTTCATCTCAATCTCTCTTAGCCAGTCATCTGCCTCAATAGGGCCCTCAGATCCAGAAAACTTAGGCGGGTTCATCCTGTTGAAGTCTGCGATCTGGTGATTGTTTTGCGGCGCTGGCTGATGGTTGTTGAGACCATTGTTGTTCCGGGCAGCCAGGGTGTTCGCCAGTAGCTCGAGGAGTCGAGTCTGGCGGTCCAGAATGGTGGTCAGGTCATAGTTAGGTGCTTGGGGATGTGGCCGGACAGGTGCACTCTCCGCTGTCTCATGCTCGTGAGGTGCAGGCGGAATCTCTCGTAGTCCTTGGTACGCCTCATGTCCATTAGTGGCTCGGCTTGAGCGGCGAGGCATCTGTGACAAGGCAATCGATGGCTTTAGATTTTCTTCCTATTATTATTACTATGATGCGTCATAATTAGTTATGCTTACCGTCTTTTATTATTGTTATTGTTATTTTTTCTATTTTACTATGTGTATCTAAATACACATATATAGTTTTATACCACACAATTCACGCAAATATCAAACATTGCAAGCAACACACCAAGCATTTATTCATTCAAGAAAGCGGGTACAAGATACATAGCGCATGTCGTCTCTGGGTCCGTTCCCTTAAGGGTAAGCCGAGACCTCTGCCTGGCTACTGGGTCCTACACCCTTATCTTCAGTGTCTTCGTTGGTCCCGCGAGGTGAGGTCGGAGGGCTAGGTGGCACGGGCTCACAAATCCTCCTACGGGGGTTGGATAGGTGATATGTTGGAGTTCCTTCTAGGATTAGTGGCTCCATCGTTGCACCTGCCTGACGGTCCTTCCGCTTGGCCCGGTCTACGAGGTAGACACCCCTAAGAAGCTGGCTGTGCAGGTCGGCCTGCTCCCTAAGGTTCTCCTCGGCCAAGGCGACACGACTTTCGGCGCTGGCAACCTGGGATTCAGCCTGCGCTAGTGCTAGCTTAGCCTTTCGCCAGCGGGTCTCCAATGTCTCAGCACGCTGGATGAGGGTCTTCACGCGCTGGTTCAGCTAGTCGCACAAGTCGTCCAGGCTCAATAAATAACCAGACATGGTGACAATGGTGGGTTCGTCTTCGGTCGACCCGAGACCTTCCAAGTTGCGAATCCTCGCCATCCATGCGGGATGACTACGATCCAGTGGTGGGAAGTACTTCATGGGTGTGGAACCCAAATGCCAGTCAAACATGTGGCAGAGGTACTTCAGGGCTTTGCAGGCCACCAATTGGCACGTATCTTTCATGCGACATCCAGTGGCGGAGACATTCCATGGCTTCATGTCCCGTAACCTCTCACTAGCACCGATGTGCACAGTGACCTCGCAGCTTTCAGTGCCATACTCCATGAACTCATGACCCACGTACTCCGGACGGTCTGATATACCGAGTCGCGCCGTGGCGGCATAGAGCACCTTGGGGAAGCCATCTTCGTTGATGCAGAAGGTGGTGATACGCTCGTCGGCCATCTGCCTTAGAACAGGGCACAAGGATTAGATGAGAGCAAAACCTATCACCAAGTCTCTACGGTCCAGGTTTCCTACATGCCAACTATTTTACGGTCTCCTACGGTCACTCAAGTACTAGGGTACGCATCCTACAACCAAGTATGGCTCTGATACCACTTGAAGCGTCCTTATCCATAAGACCGGAACTAAACATGTAATATTATGCCAGAAATAGAGTTCGGTACATAATATTACAACACAAGTGGAACCACAACCATACAAAGCTTTGTTACAACGGCATACACTTTAGTACAACAATAATAAGGACTAACATAAGGATGACTAATGACATAAAAACATGGACGACTAGCTCCTCCTCGTACATGGTTCCACCGTAACACCTTGAGTGTGGATGCGACCCTACTCGAAGTCCTCCGAGTTGAAGTCAGGGTCCTATGAAGATATCAGCAACAGTTGAGTACAAAAGTACTCAACAAGCTCCACCTCGCCCTTTGGGAGGGGAATGAAACAAACATAGATGCAATGCATAACAATAAGAGTGATGCAACCTAATGCAACTAAATGCAACCAAACAACCCATCCAGAGACATATCTCACCTCATTCTCACAACAGGTGGCTTTCTAGTTGTTAGGACCACACCATAACCTGTCCTATGCCGAGGACACGGCCGTACGAACGGATTCTACGCTCTGCGGAGGTTGTACGCTGTACCCACACGCACGGACCATCAAAGACATCCCATCATAACCGACGCCCAGTCGAAACATCACCCAGACCAGTCGTCCCCAACCCAGTGTCATGACTTATCTCAATATCATCTCAATTTTCACTCATAAATGCATATCTCTCTCTCCACCGTGAACGACTGTCGGGCTAGCCACCGGGGTTAGGCTAAGCCCCGCCCATACAGGGTCATGTGGTCGTACTGAAGAAAGTTAGGTGAGATTTCAAAACAACTCGGTCCTTAAGGCTCACCAGGGCAGCCTCCATACTCAAACCACGAGCCTATCATCTTGATAGTACTCGCTGTAAGTCTACCCCATGGTAGCGCTTACACCAACACTAACCCTTCCGCCCCAGTCTCAACTCATGCTCTCCCCAACCGTGCAACATAAACAGGGAAACCTCATCATGCATAATCTCATCATATCATTATGATGCAAAAGGAGAAACTAGTATGTTTACACTCTATCACTCGAATAACTCATGCTCAACAATGCAAAGGCCTAATCTACCGGCAACAATGGATGAACCTCACATAGGAGCAATATGATCGAAAAGGGGGTGATGGAACTTTCCTTTGCCACCGTCTGCAGTGTCGTGCTCTTGGTCACTTGGCTCCCCTGGGTTCTCTTCTGGCACTAGCTCTGCACCGTGCACAAACAAACATACAAATAAAGCAAATATACATCATTCAGACTTGCTTGCACTAACTATATTATGATATTCGATGATTTTTATAAGAAGAATCAGATTAAGTGATTTTTGTGTGTGGGTGAGATCCGGTCCAAGGCCAACCAAGGGGTTTCTTAGGGTTGGCTTAAATCAGCGAGAGTAAACAGGGGGAGGTTGGCCAAAGAGTAAGAAATCGAACGCCGAGGCTATGGCTCACTCAATTAAGCTGTCAATTGTGGGTAGGAGATATAGAAAGTAGAGCAAGTTCATGGAAGGGCGGCCATGCCGCGGGGTGGTCGCGGCCAAACCCGAGGAGAGGGAGAAGGGGGGTGACTCGGGAAGAAGAGTGGAGGTTGGGGTGCTCACCTTGGCCGTGGCTTGGGGGGGGGCTCAGCGGGGAGAGTTCCTCGTCGGAGATCGATGTTGGGGGAAGACTTGAATGCCAGTGCTCAATTGGGCGGGGGAGAAAGTGAGCTCCCGATCCCCTTTTATAGATGAAGGGGGGAAAGGATAGGGATGGAGGGAGGAGAGGTAGGTGAGGTGTAATTAATGCATGTTCCGGGAGCTTCTCGTGGAGTGGATAAGGATGGGGGGAGAAAGAGATATGTGAGGGGTGGTTCCGGAAGCTTCTCGTGGAATGGATAAGGGTGAAGGAGGAATGGGTATGTGGGGGGGGGTGATTCCGGAAGCTTCTTGTGAAATGGATAAGGATGGAGGAGGAAGGGTATGTGGGGGGTGATTCTGCAAACTTCTCGTGAAATGGATAAGGATGAAGGATGAAGGGGTATGTGGGGGGTGATTCCGGGAGCTTCTCGTGAAATTGATAAGGATAGAGGAAGAAGGGGTATGGGAGGGGTGACCCCAGAAGCTTCTCGTGAAATGGATAAGGATGGGGAGGAAGAGGTGGGTGATTTGTGGTTCTTGAAGTTTCTCGTAGAATGGATGAGGACGGGGGAGGAAGAGGAAAAAAAGGGGTTTGCCTTTAGGCAGAGGTAGAGGGGTGGCTGCACCAGTTTCAATGAAAGACATATCTGAAATCGGCCAAGAGTGTGCGTGATATGTCTGGTGGTTAGTTGTATAACCCTCATTTATTAGCTTTACGAAAAATGGGGTGTTACAAGATTTTACTCGTTTTTGTTTCATTCGTAGTGAAATAGGGGTTATGCATCCTCATGGCTTAAATTGAGGGGGAGTTTTGAAACTTGGGAAGTCTATGTGTGAATCTGAATTTAAAATAATATGATCATAGTATTTCATACATATATGACTTTGTGATTCCTTTTATATGCTACTACATTACTCATGTTATACATTTTGTAGTTTTTGCCATGACTAGTAATTGGAATAATTATTTATACTAAATCTGGTCATGATCGAACTTTCTTGCTGTTTTAAACTTGTTGCATGCTCACAAGTGCTTTTAATAATGAAAAAATAATTAATCAACTATTCACATGTTGATCTTTTATGTTCAAATGAAAATTTGAGAAAAAAATCAAGAGAATATGAATGCATCGTACTTCTTATTTTGAGATGGCTTATCATTGCACTTAGATATGAACTTGGAAGAAGTTGTGTATGACTAAAACCATGTCCTTAAGCTTCTGTCAAATGACATAGGCTTGGATTGGTTGGTTGGAATAAGGCTGACGCGGCATATAATCTCTTGCAAATGTCATATGATCTGAATTTGTGCTTTGAAAAATAATTAAAATGCAAGAACAAGTGTCATACTTTCAGGTCTTGACATAGTTAATTTTGTGAGATCATGACTTACTTAAACTGAAAATTACACTTGATCTCTAGCATGACATGCACTACTTTATGTATCTGATTGATGTGATAGTGTAAGTTACTTCATAGTATGGCTTGGATGACTTTGTTTTATATGTATATGTTATAAATATACTCATAACAATTAAAATTTCTCTTTTGAACCTTGGTGAATACATTGTCAAAGGGGGATAAATTGATCACACATTACACGATTCACAAGTGTTTTGGCACGAATCTTCTTAGGGGGAGAATTTTTGTTTTTTTCTAATTTTATTTTTGATTTACAAAGGGGGATAAATATGTATAGGGGGAGAAATTTTTGTTTCGAAATTTCTTTCTCATTTGATTGTTTTCAAAACTTTTCATGTGAATAAGCCAATGTTTGGATTTTAAGTGGTGTTACCAATGCATTCATCAAGGGGGAGATTGTGAGACCTATGTTTGCTGAATACATTGGCTATGATGATAAAAGTTTTGAATTCTGCCAAAACACTCTTTTTGTCAAGGTCCGACTCTAGGTCTGAGCTCCGACAAAATCCGACGTAAGGTCCGACTTGATATGGCTAGATCGGACATGTGTTTGGCTAGCTCCGACGGTAGGTCCGACTAGCTTTGGTAAGTTCCGGTGATAGGTTCTGCTAGCTTTGGTAAGCTGAATGGTTTTGTTTTTACCATGCATATGTTCCGAACTTGCTTTACATCTACGAAAAGTTTGCTTAGTATTCTTTTACTAAGTTTTTGAAGTGTTATGGCTGTTTACGGTGGTTAACATTTTGCTATGGTTTGCAACATGCTTATGTGAGGTGTTCACGTAAGGTGTTGTGGTTTTCGGAACTAACGTGAGTCAAGTCGCAGACTTGTGCTCAAAAGTATTGGTTGTTTATTCATGTGCAGGTGTTTCTTGAGTTCAAGATATGGCTGGTGACGAGATCCATTGAACTAGTCTTAGGGAGAAGATGAGGTTCAACAACCAAGTTCTGGAGGAATTGTGGTTGAGTTGATCGGGAGGTCACGCAACATGTTTGGATCAAGAACAATGCATATGAAGGTATCGTTAAAGTCGTTGGAAGGTGTTTGCACGTGTGCAAGGAGTGCATGGACGTGGCAACATGGTTCCAAGCGTGATGAAGAGATGTGGACGTAAATAATTGGTAGGAAAGGTCCAACCGGCTGGATTATGGACTCAGGTTGCGGCTAAGTGAGTTATGACTCAAATATGGAAAGATTTGAATTGGTTATGATAGGATTTCGTGTGGGACATGAAGTTAAGTTGTTTTAGAAATGTGGGGTACGTTCCTAAGGTGTTTGGAAGTCTTAAGATTGCTTATATCTGCGTATAGAAGAGTCTTGAGCAGTTATGGAAAGTTTCGATTCAGAAACTGAGTAGGATTAGACTCCTAGTTTGAATTGGGTTGGCCTCCAGGCTGGTTATATAAGCAAGGGAGGCCAGAGATCGTGGTAAGACGACCTTGGGCTGTTCCTCTTATATTTTGATCAATAAAATTCGTAATTTAGAGGAGCTTTTGTGCCTTGTTCGTCCGACTTGTTTTTGTCAAGTCTTTCTCGTCGAGTTTCTGGACAACACGATAGTGCTTCGGTGTTTTGATCATAACTCAAGTTTTACAGATCCAATTGACGTTCTTTTTGGGTTGTCTTCAAAACTTGATTATTTATCATCTATGAAAATTTCACGGTCATTGGATTTGTAGTTTCTGATATACACGAGTTTGTTTGTAGTGTTGCAGATCTGGTTTTTACTCGAGTAGAACAGATTGACCCTCGTTTGATCTTACGATCATAACTTAGAGTTTTTCTTGACGGATTTCCGTGATTCTTATTGTCGTGTCTTCGTGACTTGATTCTCTATAATATATACCACTTTCGTCATGGTTGAACACATTTAGATCAGTCGCATACACGGTTTCTTTAACAGATCGATTTTCTGCCGAGGGGGTTTTTGTTGCTTCCGCTAAAAAGTTTAAATCTACCATTCACCCCCTCCGGTAGCTTTTCACGTGCTCTTCGATCCTACAATTGGTATCAGAGCCACGGTGCTCTAATATTTGTTATTTGCACGTGTTTTGACTAATCATCATCGAGAAATACTCCGCAAAACCTTGTGTGTTTAGTGGCATTTATTTTGAGGTTTGGAATGCACGTATGGAGGCTTTCATCCAGGCGCAAGGCTTCGCAATATGGGAAAAGGTGTACAAGCCTTATGATGTGCTGCCAAACTATCAAGTCACGGCTATGAACATGAGAGATGTCGACAACAACAACAAAGCACGGAACTTGATCATACAAGGATTAACTCAACGTGACTTCGACCGTGTTGCACACCTCCGATCTGCATACGATGTGTGGAAAGCACTTTGTGACTACCACGAAGGATCCAACACGATCAAGGAGGTAAGACAAGATATGTTCAAGAAAGAATACATGCGCTTCGAGATGCAACCCAGTAAGTCAATCGGTGACCTCTTTGCTCGCTTCAATAAAATTCTCAGCAACTTGCGTAGTGTCAACGCTAATTTTTTAGATGCTAAAAATACTAGGCAATTACTAAGTGCATTAGACATGTCATTTGGGAGATGAAAGTTACATCTATTCGTGAATCTATTGTCATGAGTACACTTACAATAGATGTGCTATATTCTAGGTTAAAAACTCATAAAATTGATATAATATCACGTAAGAACCCCAACAAGTCTCTTGCATTTGCTTCACAACGTGACATGCCTAGCTCTAGTCAATCTTCATCTTATGGTACACTTTATTTGTTGTCCTCTCTAACCCTTGAACATGTTCAAGAGTTTCTAGAGGAAGAACTTGCACTCATCTCTACTCGGTTCTCAAAAGCATTGCAAAATGTGAGAACTAGAAGGAGAAGAAGTGCCGGACCTCAACGATTCTTCGGATGTGGTAAGACAGGACATTTTCATATGGATTGCCCTAACCTTTTAGGTCCTACTTCCCATGATGAAAAGCAAACTAGGACAAAGCACTCCTATGCAAACGATAAGAAAAAGAAGAAGGATTTTATAGGACGCCAATTGGTAAATAGTTTTATCTCCGCACTTCAAGAACTTGGCTCGAGCGGTGTGGACGTTGGAAGTGACGAAGATGAAGATGATTTGTCAAACTTATGCTTCATGGCGGGCAAGTCAAGTTCAAGTATGGAGGAGACAAACAACAACAGCGACAATAAAGAGGTATGTCCTACCTGCGAAGAAATGTGTGATGTTATTTCTCGTACCACTGTTATAGTTAATAAAAAGGACAAAAAGCTTATGGACAATGCTGTTAAAATTGAGTCACTAGAATCTGAAATTAATCGTTTGAAATCTTTGATTCCTAGTGATGATTCTTGTTCCTCATGTGATTTAATATATGAACAATTGTCCTCTCTAAGAAGTGCACATACCTCCACACTTGATAAACTTGATTTAGAGATTGAAAAGAACAGAGAGCTTGCTGCACTTAATGATAAAAACTTGAAAGATGCTTGTTGTTCTACAATTGATTTGCATTGTTCTACTTATGATGATCGTAATAAGAAACTACAAGATGCTATGAATGAAATTTCTATATTTAACAATGCTTTACGTTCTCATGAAGTTAAGTATTGTTCCAATTGCAAACTAAAAGGAAAAACTTCATGTCAAAACTGTCTAGACTTGTCTAAGAAACTTGATGACATGAATAGGACAATAGAGCAGTTTTATAATGGGAATAAGAATCTGAACTTGATGTTGAATTCTTCTAAATCTTGCAATGATAAAAAATTTTTAGGTTTTGATTCCCATGCTCATGCTAAAGCACATCCACCTAAAATTGTAAAGTCATTACGAAGTGGTTTAATTAAAACAGTTCCTAAACAAAAAGAAGTAGTTTTTAAATCTGCAGGAGTGTTATCTCATTTGGTTTCAGATAAATATGTTGTTTGCTCATCTAGACATGAACATAAAGAGTCCGACAACTCGTGTTCTTAGTAAACCTCATCAATCTCAACGTTCAACAAACTATCTTGGTACCCAGCATCATCTAGTGTATATAGCTGCTCATGAGGATTCACCTTGTGTACAACCCACCAAGCATGTAAATTTTTGCATGGATAATGTAAATAATACACCTGTTGGACTTGATATGCAAGGACGAAGGTGTCGTGACCTCGTAGCCGTTCGTTGTGTTTGACTTCTATCATACCGAATTGGTTGTGTCGAGTTCCGTTATTGTTGTCAAACCATTCGTAGTCAAAGAAGACTACTTTAAGCTCCTTATTCCCGACAGAACTGAATTCAGTGATATTTTTAATGATCCCATAATAATTAGTTTCCCGTCCTTCGGCGTCAACAGCTGTAGTCACAACACCAGAATTACAAGTTGGCCTAAGAGGACGAAGAGCTTCGAATTCAGTTGAACGAAATCAAAAACCATTGACGTCGTATCGACCATAGCTTCTAACTTTAATGGATCCGTAGGACAGCTGTCGCAAGTCCTCATGGACACCGGCATCTTTTTTGCACTGTCCAAAATATAGACGTTAGAAGACTATATCAAGCAATACTCATAAGTCATATGAGAATAAAGACAAGAAAATGTTACATGATCTCTAAACCAAGATTAAAAGTTAGGCCCTTCATTTAGTCTATAATGTCACATCGTTTCAACTTGCTTGCTCGTAGGTTGATGCTTAGATTTCTAATTTTGATGATCAAACTGACTACATGTATAATAAAAGATAAGGATTAGAATATATGTATGGCAAATTCGTACCAATTAGTATAGTTGGTGAACAAACAATTACTTAAAATATTTATCCATCCCGTCTATATTAGCGTACATATAGAGCAAAGCAATCGTCTTTTCGTCTGTTGTGGCGTCGTAGCTCATTCTACTACCAACAGTAGTGCCTCTCGTTTGAAAAATGGAGAGGTCGCTACAAGGGGGTGCTTCATCGATATTGTATCGCAACATAGGAGCATTAACATTGTGTTCTTCTGCAGAGTAAACACTTGAGAAGTGGCCTATCTCCTAAAATATAAATGCTTCGGTGATGCATCCTTCAACCCTTGCTCTATTGTGAACCATTGGTTTAAGACACCTGAGTGCTCTTTCAATTTGATGAGATCGTTGCAACAGTTGTTGGAGAAGAAATACTTAGACTTAATTACCATAAGTCTGGTCATGAAATTAAGAAGAGTCACTTTTGTCTGTTCATGCAGCGGCTCCTTTGAAAATTTGAGAAGCTTAAAGAATGTTTGAACCTTCGTTGTAGGAGCATCCTCCGTCAACTCAGGATCTATGGCTTCACGCATCTTGTCCATCCTATTGACTCCCATGCTATTATCCACCACTTCATCTTCTACAGCTTCAGAACGTGTCTCACCGTGAAAGTACCATACCTCATACTTTTGCATGAAACCTATTCGACACAAGTGAAACGTCAACGTCACTTTATCGAAAAAATTCGCATTCCGTCATTTGGTACATGGGCACCGCACCTTGCTGCTGTTGCACAACGAAAAAACTCATTGTATAAAAGGTGTTGTCTTGGTGAACCACTCCTTTGAGTGATGCTCATTCTTTTTCCAACCAGAATACATCCAAGTCCGGTCTTCAGCCATGTTTGAGGTTATATCTTCAAAGTGGAAAAATCATTATTAGTACATTTTTATGTCTTGTCCCGGCACCTACAACTAGACAGATAGGTCCTAAAACCACCTAAGAGTTGCCGAGGTAACGTGCTTATGACAAGACTTGGTGTTCGAATCCGGATGAAATTTCAGCAGCATAACCCCGCTGTTTTCCAGCTGCACGCCCAAAAATGGTGCAGCAGAGAACATTAGGGTTATGCTATCGAAAACACATCCAGATCCAGACCGCGTACCTAACTCGTCAAAGGCACGTCCTCAGTCACTCTCAGGCTGTCCAAAAAGGGACAATTTCAAACCTGCACACCTCACATGCATATCCCATGTGAGACGTACAGATTTGAAACGAGTAATAAATTTCTATAGGTTATGTTACTCATTTTCATTTTTCAGTAATTTACAAGATAGGAAAGAACAAAAAGAGGGGGTAAGTTGGTTAGAGTTGAAAGTTCAAAGGGGCGGCGCGTCACCGTTGAAAGTTTCAAGTCATTGTCGCCGTTCGCCTTCGTGCTCGTCTCGACACATAAGTTGCGACTAAAACCATCTGGGCCGTGCTGGGTCGGGTCGGGTTGGGTCGGGCCGAGTCGGGCCAGATTGGGCCATGTCGGGTTGGGCCGGGTTGGGTCGTGCTGGGTCGGGCCGGATTGGGCCGTGCCGGGTCGAGCCAGATTGGGCCGTGCCGGGTTGCATCGGGTTGAGTCATGTCTTATCGTGTCGTGCTGGGCCGTGCCGGGTCGGACTGGCTCGAAACCCGTTAATATACGTATAAATAGTATACACTCATAATCAATCAATTAACTAATTATAATCTAATTGAACAATTCAAAACAAAATAAACAATTAAATAATTTAAACAATAGTAAGCTGGCGGGTAGGGCAGGCAAGGAGCCGGTGGGCAGGGCGGGCAAGGAGCCGGCGGGCGGGGCGGGTAGGGAGCCAGCGGTGGCGGGCAGGGCCGGGGCCGGGAGCCGGCGGGGCCAGGGCGGGAGCCGGCTACGGCGGGCGGGGCCGAGGCGAGAGCCGGCGACGGTGGGCGGGGCCGGGCAGCAGGGGAGCAGCGATGGCGCGAGCAAGCGACTGCGTGGGAGCAGCGGAGAGCGACGGCGACGCGAGAGTCGAATGAGCGAGTGCGGCGGCTGCGCGCGGGTCTAAGTTAGGCACTTATTCACGACAGTGTCGATGCGCCGTCGTGAATAAACTAAACTAAACTAATTTAAAGTAATTAAACTAAACTAATTAACACATAATTACAAACTAAACTAAACTAAACTAATTAAAATAACCTAATTACAACTATATATTTAAACTAAACTAAACTAAGCTAAGCTAATTAATTAAAACTAATTAAAAAACCTCAATGTGTCGGGCGGGGCGGGGCCGGGTCTGCGGCGGGGCGGTCAGGGCCGGTGGCGGGGCAACGGCCGAGGCGGGGCGGTTGGGGGCGGGAGGGTCGGCCGGGGCGGCGGCGGCGGTGGCGCACAGGGAGGCCAGGGTGGGCGGCGACGCGCAGGGAGGCCCGGGTGGGCGGCGGCGCGCGGGTAGGTCGTGGTGGGCGGCGGCAGTGACGCGCAGGGAGGCCGGGGTGGGCGGCGGCGGCAGAACCGGTCGAGGTCGGCGCGGGCGTGAATGTCCACGACGACCCCGGCCCGGGCGGATATAAACCGCTTATTTACGACGGCCAGGGTCTGACCGTCGTAAATAAGAATTTAATTACGATGGGACCAAACCCCGTCGTTAATAACGTACTTATTCACGACGGTGAGGGCCTGCCGTTGTGGATAACGTACTTATTCACGACGGTCTAGGTGTACCGTCGTGAATAAGTGCATTATTCACGACGGCCAAAATCCACCGTCGTGAATATTTTTGTTAACTATGGCACCTTCGTTAATAAATTTGGCCGTCGTTAATTTAATACTTTCTTGTAGTTCTATTAGTTAATTTGTGTTTTAATATTTTTTACAATTATATATAATTTGTGATTGAAATATATATTTACGTATACTGAAGGAGCCCATCGTCGAGCTTGCCCTAGGGCCTTACAAACTATAGAGCCGGCCCTGGCTCTTGCTTACGTGACCATTTCATTGCAAACGGCAATGTATGTTGAAAAAAAACAATATTAGTCTGCTCACTGATATATGTTGTAGTTTGGGTCTTGAAGTTCATGCTCTAAATATGTGGTACTCTGCTGCCAACAATTGCCAGAACTCTGGGAGATTGGCAAGGTAAGTTTGATCATAAATTCATAAACCAAATAAATTCTGAAGCGCTGAGACAGATGGCAAAGTGAGGTTAATAACAATTTGTTTTTGTGTTCATGCGGGGTATTAGATATCATTGTAATGATAACCAAGCAATGTTTTTTTCGAGGAACTAAACAGTTTGGGCGGTTTTCGCTAGGAACATGCTGAGTAGGAAATAAATTTTATGTACAGGTGCTGCAAAACGGAGATCATCCAGCACCGTTTTGATATCAGGTATGTATGACAATGGAGGTTGTTGGAGTGCGTGAGCTGCGACACTCCTCTCGGCCTGCTCGGAAGCAGCCTGCGAGGTTCTTTTATCGGAGGGGGCTTGGCGCCCTACGCGACCGTGCTCGAGGGAGCGGATGAACACCGAGATTTACGTGGTTCGGGCTGCTGGAGCGCAATACCCTACATCCACGGGAGTACTTGCTGTATTATTTGCTTGTGATTGTGAGGGTGCCTAAGCGGAATTCGGAACCAACACTTTGTCGGGTGGTCACCCCGATCCTTTTATAGTCCAAAGACGGGGTGGTTACCAAGTGGCTTGGAGCCCGACAGGTGGCCCCAAAGCTATGTGAACCCTATACATGATCTAGGGCTTCGTCCTCTCAGTAGAGTAGTTGGAGGGGGAGTTAAGTCCCATCGCCTGGCATGCTGAACGCCCCTGACCGTGTGTCAGGTGATGATGAAGGAGCCGTCTTGTCGCAACGTCCTCTCGCCCTGCTTGGGCGGCTTCGTGCCGTTGGGTGGCACTGTACTGCTGTCACGCCTCACCGTCATGTCTTGTCACCGTAATGGTGAACGGGTGGAGGACGGAGGCGTGTGTAGTGCGCCATGCTTCTGGGGAAGGCGCGAGCCTTGAATGCGAAGCAAGATAGTGCACTTCCACTTTGACTTCGTTGACCCATGGCCCACGACAGATCGTGGGCACGTAGCGGCTTTGGAGCTCTCATCGATGGGTTGGAGCTAGGGGACATGTGGCAGCTCCGTACCTCACCTCAGCGGGGAGGCTCGGACCGGAGCCCAGGGCACACGTCAACTCCAGAGCTATCCTCGGTAGGGAGGAGGCTCTGATTCAGGAGACACGTAGCAGCTCCGGACCTTACCTCAGCGGAGAGGCTCGGACCGAAGCCCACGGCACGTGTCAGCTCTAGAGCTGTCCCCAGCAGGGAGGAGGCTCTGAGCCAGGAGACACGTGGCAGCTCCGGACCTCACCTCAGCGAGGAGGCTCGGACCGGAGTCCACGGCACGTGTCAGCACCGCAGCTGTCCTCAACAGGGAGGAGGCTCTGAGCCGGGAGACACGTGGCAGCCCCGGACCTCACCTCAGCTGGGAGGCTTGGACATGAGCCCAGGGCACGTGTCAGCTCCAGAGATATCCTCAGCAGGGAGGAGGCTCTGAGCCAGGAGACACGTGGCAGCTCCAGACCTCTCCTCAGCAGGGAGGCTCGGACCAGAGCCTAGGGCACGCGTCAGCTCCGGAGTACCTCCTTAGTAGGGAGGGGGTTCTGAGCCTATGGACTCGTGGCAGCTCCAGACCTCATCTCAACGGGGAGGCTCCGACCGGAGCCTAGGGCACGTGTCAGCTCTGGAACCCAAGCACACGTGGCAGCCCCAGGGCTGACCTTGAGGCCAAAGGCACGTGGCTACGCCAGGAATCGCCTCAGCAGGGTGGCGGGGCCTAGGCTATCTTTTACCCTCTACGTGGGGGTAATCGGTCTGCAGGGTACCGATAGTGGCCCTCGGGCCCATCTCGGGGGAGGCTACGAGCCTGAAGGTGGGGCCTCCATCTCTTCCGCGTGGAGGTTTTGAACCTGAACTTTGGAAACCAATGTGGTGGCGAGATTCTCGCGTAGTGGACGAGTGGTTGTACCTGGGAGACGAAACGGTTGCACGTCCTTGGTATAGTGGATACGCGCAACCGTCCTTGGTATAGTGGATACGCGTTCACTCCTGACTGGTGGGTCGTGGCGACGTGCTCGAGGGGTTGCCCTGGGGTATTTACTGCGGCAGCCCTTGGGTCGACCGCTGCAGTTCCACCGTGCCGCTTTTCTCGGGAATCGTCGGACGTCCCCAAAAGTCACCCGCCTGACCCCTAGTGTCTGATGGGTGGACCTGGGTCCTACCCATCATTGGGGGAGGCAGGATGCTTGCGGTGTGGTACGGTGGAAACCCAAACATCGCACCTGATACCCTGCCAGAGGTTGTGGACGCATAAAGGAAATCCTTTCAGAGAAGGACGATTCCCTTCTGCCTTTTGTAATCTTCGTCTTCCTCTTCTGCGCTCAAAGCCTCCGCTCCCCAGCGCTCACAACCTTTTCTCACCACCATATCTTCCGGACTCCATCCATACAGGTTTCGCAGCGATGGCGACATCGCTCTTGTGAGGTGCCTACTCGGCTCGCAGTCGACCACGTTCAACAGAAAGATCCGTTGCGGGAGGGTCCCGCTGACTTACATGCAACCCGGCGAGGTTCTCTTCATCGCGTACGTGCTGTCCGGGTTCGCACTCCCGGCATCGTCCTTCCTCCTCACCCTGCTGAAGGTGTATGGGCTCCAGCTGCAGAACCTCACGTCGCATAGCCTCGCACTAGTGGCCGTCTTCTTCCACTTCTGCGAGATGTTCGTGTGCGTGCGCCCTTCAGTGTGGCTCTTCAAGGTGTTCTTCTCCTTAAGGGTCTCGGAAAGAAGCACAAGCCAGCTGGGGGTTTACTACTTCCAGCACCGAGGGAGGAACTCCGCGCCTTACATCGCGCCCTTTACTCCCCGGAAGTGGGAGCACTGGAGGGAGGACCGGGTGATTGCCCAGACTGACATCCATGACCGCCTGGAGCTGCCGAGCGGCCCGCCGATGGCCGAGATGGCTGTTGGGGATGAGATCCCCAACCTGCAAGACGCCTACACATTGGCGTTGGAGAGGATCAGGTACTTGGCAGAGGAAGGCCTGACCTCGCTCATGGTTCTGGCTGACTTCCTGTCCCTCCGGATCGCCCCTCTCCAACAACGTGTCCGAGCCGCTTGGTAGTACACCGGGGAGGGCGACATGACCCGGTTGAAGCGCGGAGCGGGGTCATCGCCGGATCAGGAGATGTTGGAGACGATGCTGTAGAAGCTCTCCTGTGACCCGATCACTGATGACGCCATCCCCTCGCCGGCGAACTGTCAGCCCGTCTACCTCAACCCGCAGGAGCGGTCAAGGCTACTGAGAGTACTACCAACGCTGGACGACACTGATGTCATAGTGCGGCAGATCGGTGATCCCTCGCGGGGCATCGAGATCCCCGGAGTAGACAGCACCGGTGGTCAGGCAAGGCCTGGGCCAAACTCACTCCCGAATAGAGGGGAGGAGTCGGCAGGGAGGCATGCACCTACAGCGCGCCCTCGTTCGCCATCCAAGGATGCCCCAGAGTCAAACACGGTGCTGAAGAGGAAGTTTGTCTGTCCTGAAGGAAGCTTCGTCTCTGGCCCCCAGACGGGGGTTCCCAGGCTTCCCGTGGTCCCGCACCGGGCTCGGCGACTGGCGCTGGGGGCAGCTCTAGAGCTGCCACTGCCGGAGCAGTCCCGGTGGCCACGGGAAGGGTGCTGCTGGATCTTCAAGACGGGCCCCAGACGCACCTACGATGCAGAAGAAGTCTTCAGTCGTGTCCCCGTCTCGGAAACCATCGTCATGGAAGACTCCTGAGGCGACGTCGGCGGCGGCGAAGGTTCCAGCAACGTCGTTGGCTTCTCAGCTGTCGAGGGCAGCCCTAGCTCAGGGCGTATCTTCGGCGTCGAGGTTCTTGACAGGGAAGGCTCCTGCTGCGCCGTCTTCGGTGATGAAGACCCCTGAGGTTCCACCGGCTTCGAAGCCAGCGGTGGTGACCTCAACGCCGGCGGGGGCGAGTGGCTTGAGCCCTCCACGTAAGAAGCTCCAGGCGGAGTGGAGCTTCTATACCTCCAGGTACAGCTCAACCTCGTAGGGCTGTGTACTAAACCGCTGGGTGGCGTAGCTGACGCTTGGTGCTTCCTTTTGTAGGGCTCCTCAGCAGAGAACCTCTGTTCCTCCTCCGCAGCAGCAGTCCGGGAGCCGGAGCTCCTTTTCTTCCGAAGCTCCAATGTCGGGGGCAGTGCCTGAGCCTGTGCCTGGGGCAGCTCTGGATGTCGGCACCCGGGCCTCCGATACCAGCCAACCGGCAGGCGCGGACGCCACTGGTAGCGGTGCGGCTGCTGCTGGGCGGGCTGCTAGCCCTCCTCCTCTCCCTTCGCAGGTTGCCATGGTGGCAACCCCACCGGCAGGCGAAGAGCCAGAGGGTGTTGAGGCAGTACCTCGCCTGGCAATGCCGAAGGCTGTCCCGGTCCCCAGGGCCGCAAGAGCTGTCCGCTCTAGCCTGGACCAGATGTAGGACACACTCGAGTGTGACAGACCGAAATCCGTACAATCCAGGATCACAAAGGGTGATGTCGCACGATGCGACACCTGACAGCACACACCATAAGGAACACATAGTATTACATTCAAACTTACTAAATTTGTATAAAAGTAATACAAACCTTTAGCTTACATCTACTTTACAGAGTTTACTGCAGCAGAATTTATTTATACAACTTTTGTCTACTCCTAACTAGCAAAAGTTGGTTGTCCAGCCCTACGGACAACCCACACTAGCTACACCCAGCTTCACTGCGGCATGTACGGCTCACATACAGCCATAGTCCCTGACGGAGGATAGCCCTCGCCGGTGAACCCGTACTCCGAGTCCGTGGGGTACTCCTCACCTGCAAACACTCATAGCAGCAACCGTGAGCATGATGGCTGAGCAAGTCATAACCGACTCTCCTACACATGGAACTCTACAAGCAAGTCATACCCAAAAATAGGATGGCAGTTTGCAGCAAAGGACACGTCTACAAGTTCATCCTTAATTCATCTTTTAGCCACAAGTTAACGGTTCACAAATCTAAAATTTAGTGAGCAATATTTGGTGGCACACATGTAGCAATACAAGTTATTCATAAAAACAGTAATGCAGCACGATCATTCCATAGATTTACTAAGTCACGACACAGTGAATAAGCGGTACTCATAACCGTGAGGGACGGTGAATCGACTCGATATACACATGCAGGGATACCCGAATAGCACGTCACGTACGCCCATCCTCACGGTACTCATAACCGTGAGGGACGGTGAATCGACTCGATATACACATGCAGGGATATCCGAATAGCACGTCACGTACGCCCATCCTAGGAGCTGCAATGGCACACTCAACCTATGTCGTACGAGACAACCTTCCACCAAACAGCCCAAACGTCAAACCGGCCGCACCCAAACGAGCAGGAGGTTCCTTACACGGACTCTATTCTGTTAGAGGATTTCCACTTGCTGCTCTCAACCTACACCTATAAATCAGTGCGTTATTCTTTGACGCCCGGAGGTATAGGTTACATCAGTTTATCGTACCCCATATATCTGATATGCCTTCGGTACATTCAAACTTGTTCAGCGGGGCTGCACAAGGATCGGTCCTCAATCGACACAGGCAGGGCTACGCACACAAGATTTCCTCTTGTAGCGTCCTACGCCCCTGCCTAGTCTCATTTTTCTTACTAAGATGATCTCACATCTCGAACCATTTTTCTTGTACCGAAGTCTATAAGATATTAAGCACAATATATTCTACTCGAGGACTTAGACACTACCCTTACTCTCTTTAGGATAATCTGGTTATGCATTTAGGGTTTCAATAATCCTACACCTAATGCACATACATACCTCAATCTAAGTGAATATAAAGTAAAACTTGATAAAAAAAATTCAAATGCAAACCGGGGCTTGCCTTGGTGCTGCTGGTCAGGGGTTAGGTTTTCCTCCGGAGTTATGAAGTCCAAGATCTCCGAGGCTTCCTCGCTTTTAGTGACTACACATAATCAAATTAACGATATGTGTCAAATTAAATGCAAATTTATGGAATTGACAAATAGGAAGGCATACTTTAGCTAGTCATCCTTTTTGGATCTGAAATTTTTATTCGTGAGAATCTAAGCAGAGACTTGGCCAAATTTCATTTGAATCAAAGCTCATTTGAGCCCTGCACAAATAAATGTCTAAATGGCCATTACTAGAGCTTATAAGGATTTTCAGTGATTTTCATGGATCAAACCATTACTCTCTGGAAACTAGAGTTTGAAATGGTTCTAATGGAGTTGGTTTCATGTAATTTGGAGAATCCTAGAGAAACTTATGATCTAATCAAGTTTGAGAAAATTTCTGAAAATGTTTCTGAACATTTTCCATTTTTTCTGGTTCGGTTCACTTAATCACACCATTAGGTGGACTTAACTAACTCGGATGGATCTGAAATATTTCATGTGACTCAAGGATATTTAACTGAACATCCTAGCAAAATTTCAGAATTTTCCATGAAGGGAATCTCTAGATAAATTTCCAACAGTTTAAACTTGGGAAATTAATTCTGGAAAAAGAACGGGTTTCATGGACTGAAACTTGTTTTGCTGGAAAGTACTCGGAGAGTTAAATCCAACAAAATTTGGTTCACTAAATTTGGATGTTTCTACACAAAGTTATGGCCATTTGAATTTTCTACTAAAAACTGAAAACATTGGAAATGTTTAAAACCCTTACAGCGGACCCCATCCCCTCAGCCGTCTTCCACCTCGCGCCAGAGCGCTCGGGCGGCAGCGCGCGCCGGCGAGGTCCACCGGAACGGTGTTCCCGGCTGTCCCAGGTGCTGATACTTGCCACCCCTAGGTTTTGGACCTCGGGGAACTCGTTGGTGGGGGCAGTTAGGGCTCTCGGCGGCCGGAACCTAGTCGTCCACGGCGACAGCGGCGGCATGAACTCTGGCGAGATCGCCCGAGCTCTACAGACCCTTATTTTGGAAACGGTTTCCTCCTACAGCTTCGTGGTAACATGCTAAGCACAAATTGTGAGCCGGTTTGCCGTGAAAATGCCCGGAGGTATGAGCTCACCGTCAACCTAGATTAAAATGGGCGGCGACCCGAAAAATTCGAAGAACAGAGCCTATACTAGATGTTTTTCGGTGCTTATTGATCCTAGATGATCGTAGGGATGTCTAGAACATGTGGTGCACTAAAGAGCAACTATGATCAACTGAACGTAAAGAATTTTGGCAGTTCAAGCACGTCGGTTCTATGAACACCCGTGGGGTAAAAAGGAAAGTTCTTCCTCGAAGTGGACGAAATGAGGAGAGCACTACAGAAAAAAGGCAAATTAACGATGGTTAGTTTTATTAACGACGGTACCGTCGTTAATAAATTTGTTTACGATGGTTGAAAGCAGCCGTCATAAATAATGGTCTTATTCACGATGGCTGACCTAGACCATCGTGAATAACAGCATTATTTACGACGGTGCATGTCCCCGTCGGGAATAAGACCATTATTCATGACGGTTGAGCCACATCTTCATAAATAAAGCCCAAGTTATCCGTCGCGCGGCTGCCCGCGCGCCCCACCCAGGCGCCCGACTCGACGCCGCCCCGCCCCGCTGCCGAGACGTCACCCCGCCCCCTCGCCGCATCGCCCCGCCCCGGCCCGGCCGCTGACGATGCTGCCCGGCCCCCTCGCAGCGCCGCCCCTCCCTGGCCCGGCCGCCGCTGCCGGACCGCTCCCTCGAGGCGCCGCCCCGGCCGCCCCAGCGCCCCGCCCCGGCCGCCTAGTGCCGCCCCGTCCGGCCCCCGCCGCTGCCCTGGCCGGCCACCCGCCGCTGGCCCCGACGGCCCCGCCCCGACCCGGCGCCGCCCCGACCCAATCGGCCCCGACTGCCTCGCTTGAGACCCTGCGCCGCCCCTCTAGGCCCATTGAGGTTTTTAAATTAGTTTTAATTAATTATCTTATTTTAGTTTAGTTTAGTTTACTTTAAATATATAGTTGTAATTAGGTTATTTGAATTAGTTTAGTTGATTTTATAATTAGTTTAGTTTGTAATTATGTTTTAATTGTTTTAGTTTAGTAGTTTAGTTTAGCTTATTGAACCCGCCCGGGTCGGGGACGACACGGGCATTCACGGCCGCACCGTCCCTGACCGGTTCCGCCGCCACCGCCGGCTCCCGACCCGACCCCGCCCACCGTCGCTGGCTCCCTACCCATCGGGTCCCTGCCCTGCCCGCCCCACCCGCCGACTCCTTGCCCACCCTGCCCACCAGCTTACTATTGTTTAAATTATTTAATTGTTTATTTGTTTCGAATTCTTCAATTAGATTATAATTAGTTAATTGATTGATTATGAGTGTGTACTATTTATACGTATATTAACGGGTTTTGAGCCGATCTGACCCGGCACGGTCCAACCCAGCAAGGCCCAATCTGGCTCGACTCGGCACGGCCCAATCCAGCCCGACCTGGCACGGCCCAACTCGGCCCGACCCGGCAAGGCCCAATCCGGCCCGACCCGACACGACCCAATCCTGCCCCAACCCGGCACAGCCCAACTCGGCCGGACCCTTTTTTGACATCCTGAGAGTGACCGAAGGCGTGCTTTTGACGAGTTAGGTACGAGGTCTGGATCTGGATGTGATTTTGACAGCATAACCCTAATATTATTTGATGCACCATTTTTGGCCGTGCAGTTGGAGAACAACGGGGTTATTCTGCCGAAATTTTATCCAGAATCGGACACCGTGTCTCATCATATGCACGTTACCTCGGTCACTCAGGTGGGTTTAGGACATATCTGCCTAGTTGTAGGGGCCGGGACAAGAAAAAAATGTACTAATAATGATTTGTCTGCTTTGAAGATATAATCTTAGACATGGCTGAAGACCGGACTTGGATGTATTCTAATTGGAAAAAGAATGAGCATCACTCAGAGGAGTGGTTCACAAAGACAGATGCTTTTATACAACGAGCTTTTTCGTTGTGCAACAGCAGCAAGGTGCGGTGCCCATGTACCAAATGTCAGAATTCAAAAATTTTCGACAAGGTGACGTTGACGTTTCACTTGTGTCAAAATGGTTTCATGCAAAAGTATGAGGTACGATACTTTCACGGTGAGACACGTTCTGAAGCTGTAGAAGATAAGGTGGTGGATGATAGCATGGGAGTCGATAGGATGAACGAGATGCTTGAAGGCATAGATCCTTAGTTGACGGAGGATGCTCCTACAACAGAGGTTCAAACGTTCTTTGAGCTTCTCAAAGCTTCAGAAGAGCCGCTACTTGAACACACAAAAGTGACTTTTCTTAATTTCATGACCAGACTTATGGCAATTAAGTCTAAGTATTTCTTCTCCAACAATTGTTACAACGATCTCATCAAATTGATCATCAATATCCTTCTCAACCGCATAAAGTGCCAAAATATATGTACAAATTCAAGAAATTGATTTTTGGTCTTGGTATGAAATATGAGAAGATTTATGTCTGCCCACACAACAGTATGCTTTTTTGGAAAGAGCACACCAACGAGAAGAAGTGCTTACAATGTGGCAAATCGAGGTTTGACGAGGTTGATAATGATGAAGGAGAGCGTGTACATACCTCGGTTAAAGCGTTTGTTTCTCTCGAAAAGAACTACCAGACATATGAGATGGCATAAAGAAGGTGTACGTGAGAACCTCGGAGTCATGGTGCACCCGTCTGATGTTGAGGCATGGAAGGCGTTGGACCGCTTTGATCCAGATTTCGTCAACGATGCAAGAAAAGTTTGCATCGGGTTAGCGACAGATGGCTTCTCACTGTTTGGTACAAACGCCACACCATACTCATGTTGGCCCGTGTCCGCTATTCCATACAACTTACCGCCATCTCTATATGAAGTATGAATTCATGTTCCTTTGCCTCATCGTTCCTGGACTAGATCATCCTGGTTCATGACTCAACGTGATGTTTAAGCGTTGATTGAAGAGTTGAAATTGTTATGGACAGTAATCGAAGCGTACGATTGTCACAAAAAGCAGAAATTCAATCTTCAAGCTGCATACTTGTGGTCTGTTCAAGATTTCCCAGCATACGGCATGTTTTTGGGCTGGAGTACTCATGGTCATTTGACATGTCCGACATGTGCTGCGGACACGGAATATTTTCGTCTTAGTCGTGGTGGCAAGATATGTTACTTCGATTGTCGTCGACGTTGGCTACCTCTGAAACACATGTTCAGACAACAGAGGAATGTCTTCAGAAAGAACACTGTTGCCACAAAAGGACCACCGCAACATTTGAACGGGTCAGAGATATTATCCATGTTGGACAAGCTAGTGCCAGATGAAAATCGTCCTGGATATTTTGTTGGTTACGGAGAGGACCACAATTGGACTCATGTATGTGTATTATGGGAGCTACCGTATGTGAAGTCTTTAATTCTAATGCATAACATTGATGTCATGCAACAAGAGTGTAATATGAGCGAATGCATCATAAGCACAAGCTTGGATGTGATGGGCAAAATAAAAGACAATATTAAGGCTCGAAAAGATTTGGCAGAGGTTTGTAACTGTCCAAGTCTTGAGCTTTGTGAAACTGGTGGCAAACCACACGCTACTTTTTGTTTTAGACCTAAAGAAAAGAAATAAGTGTTGCGGTGGTTGAAAAATTTGAAATTCCCAAATGGTTATGCTGCTAGCCTGAGACGAGCTGTGAATGTTAAGACGAGAAAGCTCACTGGGTTGAAAAGTCATGATTATCACATAATCATGGAAAGAATTTTGCTTGTTATGTTTTGGGGCTACCTTGACGATGCAGTGTGGAAGGTGTTAGCCGAGCTGAGCTATTTTTATAGACAGCTTTGTGCTAAAGAAATCACAAAGGAGATGATGGAGAAGTTCGAAAATGAGATACCAGTTTTGGTATGTAAGATGGAAAAAGTTTTCCCTCCAGGGTTCTTAAACCCAATGCAAACCTCCTAATCCATCTTCCGTATGAAGCTAAAGTGGGTGGCCCTGTTCAATACAGGCGGATGTACCACATTGAAAGAGCACTCAGGTGTCTTAAACCAATGGTTCGCAATAGATCAAGGGTTAAAGGATGCATCGCTGAAGCATTTACATTTCAGGAGATAGGCTACTTCTCAAGTGTTTACTTTACAGAAGAACACAATGTTAATGCTCCTACATTTTGATACAATGTCGATGAAGCACCCCCTTGTAGCGACCTCTCTATTTTTCAAATGAGAGGCACTACCGTCGGTAGTAGCATGAGCTATGACGCTAAAACAGAAGAAAAGACGGCTGATGTGCTCTATATGTACGGTAACATAGATGGGATGGATAAATATTTCAAGTAAGTGTTTGTTTACCAGCTATACTAATTGGTACAAATTTGCCATACATATATTGTAATCGTTATTTTTTATTATATATATAGTGAGTTTGATCACCAAAATTGGAAATCTAAGCATCAACCTACGAGCAAGAAAGTAGAAACGATCTGACATTATGGGGCTAAATGGAGGGCCTAACTTTCAATTTTGGTTTAGAGATCATGTAACATTTTCTTGTCTTTATTCTCATATGACTTACGAGTATTGCTTGATATAGTCTTCTAACGTTTATATTTTGGACAGTGCAAGAAAGATGTCGGTGTCCATGAGGACTTGCGTCAGCTGTCCTATGGATACGTTAAAGTTAGAAGCTATGGTTGATACGACGTCAATGGTTTTCAATTCCGTTCAACTGAATTTGAAGCTCTTCGTCCACTTGCGTCAACTTGTAGTACCGGTGTTGTGACTACGGCTGTTGACACCGAAGGACGGGAAACTAATTATTATGGGATCATTAAAAATATCTTTGAATTCAGTTTTGCCAGGAATAAGGAGCTTAATATAGTCTTCTTTGACCGCGAATGGTTTGACAACAATAATGAAACTCGACATAACCAATTTGGCATGATAGAAGTCAAACACAATGAACAGCTACGAGGCCACGACACTTTCGTCCTTGCATATCAAGTCCAACAGGTGTATTATTTATATTATCCATGCAAAAATCTACATGCTTGGTGGGTTGTACACAAGGTGAATCCTCGTAAGCAGTCATATACACCAGATGATGCTGGGTACTAAGATAGTTTGTTGAACGTTGAGATTGATGAGGTTTACCAAGAACAAGAGTTGCCGGACTCTTTTGTCATTGAACCTGGTCTAGGTCTCGATGAGTTAGTTGGAGATGCTCAAGATTTAGAGACTCGTGAAATGCGAAAACAAAAACGAAAAGCAATCACAATAGAAGATATGTGGTCCGGATTAAGGAGTAGATTTCATGGTCGTGATACTAATGAATTTTGAATCAGATTTCGAGTAACGTCTTATATATTTTCAAGTAACATATTATATCTCTTCTTTTGTCTTATATATTTTCCTTTACATTCATTAACAATTTTTCTTTTCAATAGGATATCATCGAGCTGTGGTAGAGGAAAGAGAAAAGCGAGGAGTCTAGCTAGAGGTTTCTTGCGTAGTGCAGCTGACGTCTTTCAGGGCAGTACATCTAGCGAACTTTCTGTTAGACGGGCTGCTTTGATGAGTCAGCTACCGGAGCTGAGAGGCGCAACAGTCGCCTTACAGCGGTTAGACGAGGTAAATATCATTTCGTGAATCTTAAAATGTCAATAATTACTTCATTCATATACATTATGATTCTTTTAAATTATCAGAAGGACTCTAGGTCCGAGGACTCAGAGACGAGAGGTCCTCTGCAGCCAGCACAGGCTGACCACCCTTCGGGGTCGGGTAGCCGGCTTATGGACCCACCTATGGACTCTTATGGTAACCACTCCTCTGGGTCACCTGACGTCGAGTCACCTCAGAGGCGTCGGACTAGGAGGAGTCACTATGTGGCTCCTCCTCTGGCTCTTGCAAATGCAGATGACCAAATAGTTATTCGTCCGGTTGGCGATATGTAAGTAAATGTCTAACTCTTCAATTTAGATTATTTTAGCATTCTATATGTATTGATTTATCATTCTTTATCAGGTCTTGGTACGATGACTCGTTCACGGGTCAAGGACGCCACAAGCAGGTGATTAGTGTCCTCGGGCAGGTTATCCGTTTGCACTACCCCGGTGTAGTGAACGTTGTCCCCGCCACGTCGTGGGACGATTATGCCGCCACCGCCCAGCACGTTGCTCACGGCAACCACCAGGAGGCTGTGTGGTCCGACTTCATGGTAAGCATGAATTATAAATTTATGTAATACAAGTCTATAATATGGTTAATACCAATGATGTATAAATATATTTTGTAGGCACGATACCGTTTGGAGGATGAGGCCGAGGTGGAGTATGCCCGAGCCGTGTTCTAGAAGAACGCTCGGAAGCTCATTACGCAGTCGCTGTCGAACGCAAGAATTCAAGCGACGAGAGCGTACATGAAGCTGCATCCGGAAGAGGGCGAGCTGGGGGCATTCAGAAACGTGGCTTCCAGGTACTTGACGGCGGAGCAGGACGCTGAGGTAAATTGTAAAATATTTATTTTTAACTGTGGAAGAAGCACAATAGGTAAATAGTCTATAACATAATAATAAATGTGTGCAGGTCGGTGTAGCGTGGTTAGATGGCCGTCCGGAGGACTACCGTGCCCTGTGTGATCTGTAGGAGAGTCAGGGTTACAGGAAGTTTCTAGGACCCGTCGACAGAGCAGAGGGATGGATGGGAAGCACACGTTTGGTGTGGACGGCTACTTACGTCTGGCTAAACACATGGTAAGTGTGATTACTATTGTTTTGAAATATGTTAAAATTATTCATTGACATAACACATATACATAGGAGCGTGAGAGCGGTCAGGAGCCGACTCTGATTCAGGTCTGAAAGAGGGGTCATAGAGGAAGTGACCCATCATAGCCTGACCAGCAGTGTTCTCAGGCGGCATCGGACGCACTAGTGAGTTGTTTTGTATTTGTATTGAGTTTTCTTAAATAGTTTTGATGATACTATCTTTCTGTCTTTGTAGGCAAGGTATGGGCAGGAGGCGGAGCGGCTTCACGGTGAAGGCTTCGATTGGCAGAGCATCCTGGAAGCCACGTATGCAACCGGAGGCGGGAAACCTCACGGACGATAAGTTCTCTTTTTTATTTTTTTTAATGTTAATGAATTTGAGATTCGAAAATTTAATAATATTTCTTCTTTTGTAGGTTTGCCATCTTCGATGGAGGTGTCGACTCGAGGGAGGCATGACCTTCCTCGAGTGGCTCTTCATCGGGGCAGGCGATCGAGACAGCCTAGCTCCGTGGAGCTCTAGAGTGTAGCTTAAATTTGAATTTGTATTCAAACTAGCCCTTTTTTTGATTGGATCCAAACGTGCCTCAAAAAGATTTGGATTTGAATGAAACTTGGCATGAGCATTCCTAAAAAAGTTTAGGATTTTATATTGAGCTCAGCCCCTAAAGAGTTCATGGGAGAAATCCTACTTTTGGATTTTTTGGATCCTTCCTCTAATCCTTATTTTAATTGTGATTACTTACTTTTACAATGTGTTCATGATATATCCACCAAATGAGCTGTGGTGTGTGTGATGTAATGAACACTTTAGAAAGTGAAATCTTGGGCCTTTACATCGAGTAGGAGTGGGCCGAGCTGAGGTCTGAGCGGGAGCGCCTCCGAGACTGGAATGGCCTGTTGAAGGCGTGGGTCCAGTCTACCAGGGCGAACGCCCAGGCTCGAGAGGAGCAGCTCGAGGCTCGGGAGGAGGTGCTGGAGGAGATAGAGGCCGTTGTCGCCAACCTCCACAAGAATGCCGTGAAGATCCTGGCTGAGGCCCAGGATATCCATGCCTTCGTCGATGAACGTCACACGATCCTAAGGGAGCTCTAGGAGATGCTCCTTCGTCGAGAGAAGGAGGCGGAGGCGAGGGAGAAGGAGCTCTCCAACTGTCTGGCTTCCCATGAGTAGGAGCAGGGGCTCCTAAAGGAGCAACTTCAGAGCGTCCGGACCGGGAGCTCGTCGCCATGTCTACGGAGTCTGACCTGAGCGAGCAGGACGCGTGGCTGGCTACCAAGGAGCAGGCCTGGTTGCTCGAGAGCAGGAGCTGGCCACTCAGGAACAGGAGCTGGCAAGGAAGAGTTCGGCGGGGGAGCTGGCTTCTTCCGCCAAGGTGGTCGAAGATCTCCGGGCTTCTCGTGCCGCTAAGGCAGAGAAGGTCTGGGACTACCTCGACCGCGTGGAGGTGGCTCTGGAACCTTTCGGCTTTGGCCCCTTGCTCCCCGGAGGGCTGGTTCAGGAGGTGAGCCAGGTGCTCCCTGCCCTAGGCTCAGTCGAGGAGAAGCTCCTAGCGCCAGAGAATGTCATGGGGGAGCATCTGGAGGTCGAAGGTAAAGCTCTAGCCTAGATGGTGGCAGGGCACGTGCTCGCTTGCCTTCGGAGCTGGGACCCCAGCATCTCCCTGGAACCTGTGGTGCAGGGCCACAACGTAGAGTTCTCGGGGGCGGCAAAGTCTTCCGTGGAGGAGGTCACCTGACTTGTAGCTGCTAGGTTCCAGCGCGGATAGCTCCTAGGTCTCCCGCTTGCCTTGTCTCCTCCTATGTATGCCAGAGCTATGCTGTTGGTAAAGACTTTCTGCTTCAAGTATTATGTTGTCTTGGGTTGTTGATGTATACTTCAAACCCTTGGCAGCGCAAAGGTCCAAAATTTCTTAGCCACGTGGATAGATTTTTGCCGATGTCCCGAGCTTGTTCCTCCGGGTCCTTAGCAGTGTAAGGACCCAGGGCGCTCCGACAGTGTGGCTACCGCTCCTTCTAGGTCCTTGGTAGTGCAAGGACCTGAGGGAAGTTCGGCCCTTGTCTTCAGCTTGTCGTAGCTGGTGCTCCGAGTCATCTGCTCACTGCTGTAGTGGTCCGACGTCCTGCCCGCGTGGTTCACAGTGATGGCCCCTAGTAGGTGTCGCTCTTGTGTTGGGGCGCACCTACCACTGGATGAGACAGGGCGTCAGCATCAGGCCCCCTGGGAGGTCCGGGACGACAAGGACTTGTGCGGACCTGCAGTAATGGCAGAAAGAGGGAGTAGTCATGCTCTTTAGTCACTCTTCCTTGTTTGGTAGCTTTACTGTGGCTTACGGTCCTTAGTTGATCTACGAGGCTTGGGTAATTCGATGTGGGCCGTCCAGGCTATGGTTCAAGGCCCTACCTAGGGGTATGAGCCGTCCGGCTCCCCGGTACCGTGCTGTAGCGCTGGAGAGGCAGGGTGTGCACGCTAGGGGTATGGAATGAGGCATAAGAGGCTACACACCCTGGACCTCCCGCTGGCATAAGCCTTTCAGGAGAGGGCGACACCATAGGGCCCCCAGGTAATGAGACAACCAAAGGTCCCCAAGTTACGGTTAGGACTTTGCTCGGGGGTAGTAGCCGTCTGGCTCAACGATACCGAGCTGTAGCGTTGGAGAGGTAGGGTGCACACGCTAGGGGTACGGAACCAGGCATAGCAGGCTACACACCCTGGACCTCCCGCTGGAGTAAGCCTTTCGAGGGAGGGACCATTCGGCGCCATAGGTCCCCCAAGCAATGAGACAACCACAGGACCCTGGGTATGCCACAAGTACCTCAAGCAGACCTGCCTGCTGCAGGATAGCACAACCCTTGCTATGGTTGAGCACAAGAAAAAGCGACTGGTCACATGACCAGAGCGGTATGGAAAGAAAGCACGAAGAGTATGGGGGCAATATTCGGGGTCCGGTTACTTTTCTTGTCCGTTGGCATGTTCTTTCTGGTCCCCAAGTACTTAGTTGTAGCGCAAGGGAGGCAGGATGTGCACGCTAGGGGTACGGAACCAGGCATAGAAGGCTACACACCCTGGACTTCCTGCAGACAATAACCTTTCAGCGAGGAGACCTTCCAGCGCCACGAGACCTAGGACATGTTCCGGACATGCCATTTACAGTTGATATGCATGAGTAAGCATAAATTGTAAATAAGGTACGTAGGGTAGGATAATTTTTTCTTATTTCCGGCTTTCTTCGTGTGATAGGAGGAAACAAGCCGTGCAAGAAGGCAGCAACCCGCATCGGATGACAAGAGTAGCAGGACCCCTCCGGGGCTTAGCTGTTCTAAGCGTTGTTCCTAGACACTATGTCACCTTTACAAAGTACCCTACCACTGCGCTAAGGATAGAACTTACAGAGGTGTTCTATGTTCTGTGGATTGGGTAGAGGTACCCATCCTCCGTGGCTAGGTGGGTGCACCTTGGGCGGCACACTTGTGCTGCTCGAAAGGGACCTTCTCGGCTGGGGGGAGGAGGTTTTTTCACCCCTTCTCGAGAAAGTGTTTAACTGAGGCACCCAGAGCGCTTAGCGGTGTAGCGCATTTCGAGCAGCCTCTAGCCACGTTACCTCGTCGACGAGGTCGATTTCTTCACATGGAAGCTGGTCCTGCGTGGCTTCGTCGTATGTCTGGACGCGGGATGAGCCCTTGATGTGTCCCGGGGGGGGGGGGGGGGGGGGCAGCCTCGACCCCCTACACCAGTGTAAGAGGGTGTTTGCCTTGTCGCACGAAGGGGGGAACGTCTGGTTAGACGTGGAGCGCCTTGCGTCGCTCGCTGTTGGCGCTGGAGTCGGAGTCGGAGTGGCCATAGGTGGCTTCCAACGCCCGCTGGGCGTCTTGATACTCCATCTCTTGCTCAACGTTGGCCTCAGGTTTGGCCTTTTGTTTGCCCTCCCGCTGGTGGTAGAGTGCGCCGTCTTGGCGCAGCCGCTGTTGTTGCAGCTCATGGAAGCGCTCCGCAAGCTTCTTGATCTCGCGGCAGTCGCTGGTGACGTGACGGCCAGAGTTGTGCACTGGGAACCACTGGACATCGTCACTGGCAGACGACGGTCGCGGGCGCTTGTCAGAGCGCGGGGCTTGGACCCCACCAGCCGCTGCTAGGGCAGCAGTGGGTGCCCCGACCAGAGGCTTGTTCCTGCCTCTGGTCTTGTTTTTCTTGCTGATGCGCGGAGCAGGAGTCTCTCCAGCAGTCCCTGCCATGGAGGCAGGTCGCGAGTGCCAGTCTCGGCCTTCCACCACCCTGGCACATTTGTCGGCTAGGATGAAGAGCTCAGAGACGTCTTGCATGTCGTGCGTGGCCAACTTCTCGAGCATCTTCTTGTCGCGGATGCCTTGCTGGAAGGCGACGACGACGGTGGCGTTGGAGATGCGGGAGATGGTGTTCCTAACCTAGGAGAACTGTTAGATGAAGGATCGCAGCGATTCCCCATCACGCTGACACACGGCGTGGAGATCGAGCTCGCTGTCGGGGCGCGTGTAGGAACTCACAAAGTTGGCTGTGAATCTCCAGCACAACTCTTCGCAGTATGTGATGGAGCCTGGGGGAAGGTTCATGAGCCATGACCAGGCTATGCCAGTTAGAGCAACGGGGAAGTAGTTAGCCATGACGGCCTCATCCCCTCCTGTAGCTAGGATGGAGGTGGAGTAGATCTGCAGAAACTCGGTAGGATTGACTGTCCCGCCGTATTTTTCTGGCAAGTGGGGCTGAAACTTTGGTGGCCAGACCACCATACGAAGGTGCGGGGCGAGTGCCATGCAACCCCCTACTGCCGCCGGAGAGGTAGGTGTGGGCTGAGCACGGCCCGCTGGTACAGCGCTCAGTGAGCGGTACTCTCCTTCGAGGTTGCGACGCCTCTCGGGGTGTTGTTCGATGATGGTGCAACCATATTCACCTGCGAGGCGGCGGTTCAACTTGACCGTGAGCTCTGCTGTGACCGTTGCGCGTGGGGCTGCCATCCCACGAGCCACCGTCGGTGTACGCGACTAGGCCAGCGGGGGTTCAGCCAGCTGTCTCCTGTAGGCAGGAGAGTTCATGGAAGCAGCGACGAGATGGTCGACACCATGTCGCAACTGCTCTGCCGCCTCGAGACTGGCACCCTCGCCTGGAGGGTTGTTGAGCAGAGTGCGTGCTGTAGCCAACACGCTCTCCGGGCTTGGTCGTGGTGGCACAGTCGCCACCGTTGGAGTAGAGGGCTGCCAAGTGGAAGAGACCTCTAGCGGTGTGTGCGCCGTCGGTGCACTGACCGTATGGTTGCCGCACCGTCCTAACCTGGGCGCCATGGGCGCCACAGGGGCACCAGCGGTTTGGCCGCCGGTTCGGTCGGATTTGGGCGCTGTGGGCGCCGCTGGTTGGCCGGTCGTCTAATTGCCGGCATGGCCATACCTACCCGCCCTAGAGCAGGAGGTTGCCTCGTCATCTCCTGCCTGGAGACGACGGCGAGCCAGGCGAGATGGCTCGTCGTGGGAGGTCATGTTCACCATGGTCACGTGGAGAGTGCGAAAAGCTCCCCATACCTGGCGCACCAAATTTCAGAGGGCGTGACCTGCGACACCCCCCCCGGCCTGCTCGGAAGCTGCCCGCGAGGTTCTTTTATCGAGGAGGCTTGGCGCCCTACGAGACCGTGCTCAAGGGACTGGATGAACACCGACATTTACATGGTTCGGACCGTCAGAGCGTAATATCCTACGTTCACGCCAGTGCTTGCTATATTGTTTTCTTGTGATTGTGAGGGTGCCTAAGCGGAATTCGGAACCAACCCTTTATCGGGTGGTCATCCCGGTCTCTTTATAGTCCAAGGCCGGGGTAGTTACAAAGTGGCTTGGGGCCTGACAGGTGGCTCCAAAGCTATGTGAACTCTATACATGATCTAGGGCTTCGTCCTCTGAGTAGAGTAGATGGAGGAGGAGTTATGTCCCGCCGCTTGGTGCGCTGAGCGCCCCTGACCGTGTGTCAGGTGATGATGAAGGCGTCGTCTTGTTGCCGCATCTTCTCACCCTACTTGGGCAGCTTCGTGCCGTTGGGCGGCACTGTACTGCTGTCACGCCTCGCCGTCCTGTCTTGTCACCGTACTGGTGAAAGGGCGGAGGACGGAGGCGTGTGTAGTGCGCCATGCTTCTGGGGAAGGCGCAAGTCTTGAATGCGGAGCCTGACAGCGCACTTCCACTTTGACTTCATCGACCCATGGCCCACGACGGATCGTGGGGCACGTGGCGTCTTCGGAGCTTTCATCGACGGGTTGGAGCCAGGGAACACGTGGCAGCTCCGGATCTCACCTCAGTGGGGTGGCTCGGACCGGAGCTATCCTGAGCATAGAGGAGGCTCTGAGTTAGGAGACACATGGCAGCTCCGGACCTCACCTCAGCGGGAAGGCTCGGACCAAAGCCCAGGGCACGTGTCAGCTCCGGAGCTATACTCAGCATGGAGGAGGCTCCGAGCCAGGAGACACGTGGCAACTCCGGACCTCACCTCAGCGGGGAGGCTCGGACCGGAGCCCAAGGTAGGTGTCAGCTCCGGAGCTGTCCTTAGCAGGGAGGAGGCTCTGAGCCGGGAGACAGTGGCAGCCCCGGACCTCACCTCAGCGGGGCGGCTCGGACCGGAGCCCAGGGCACGTGTCAGCTCCGGAGTTATCCTCAGCAGAGAGGAGGCTCTGAGCCGGGAGACATGTGGCAGCTCCAGACCTCAGCTCAGCGGGGAGGCTCGGACCGGAGCCCAGGGCACGCGCCAGCTCTGGAGGACCTCCTTAGTAGGGAGGGGGTTTTGAGCCTATGGACTCGTGGCAGCTCCAGACCTCACCTCAGCGGGGAGGCTCCGAGTCCAGGGCACGTGTCGGCTCTGGAACCCAAGCACACGTGGCTGCCCCAGGGCTGACCTTGAGTCCAAGAGCACGTGGCTACGCCAGGACCCGCCTCAGCATGGTGGCAGGGCCCAGACTATCTTTTACCTTCTACGCGGAGTACCCGGTCTGCTGGGTACCGACACGGGTAAGGAGCATAGGTTTCAAAAAAATAGCAGCTACTATCAAAGTCACAGTCTTAATAACTTCAATAGAAATGTTTAGTCGCAGGTGAAAAGAGGAGACACGGACATAGGGAGATACAGCATGGTTTTACGGTTTTATAAAGAAATAGACCAATTTTCAGCTATCTCAAACATTATATATATATATATATATATATGCTATAACAGACATTGACTAGGATTATATGGACTTGACCCATTTATATTCACAATTTTTTCTAAAAAAATCTCAAAAGCACATTCATGCATGGTGGGAGCGAGTGTAATCCTTGAGTCCCACATTGCTAGTGATGGTGGAGGGAGGTCAACTGAAATAGTTGAATGCTCTATACTCACTTGATTTGTTTTTAGATTAAGTTAAACCAAACATGTTAATATATCCGACATTACTAAATAGTTGTTATTTGAGATGTGGAGACAATTATATTTTTATGTTTCATTAGGTATGTGTAGATGTTGCAATGTCCACTCAAAGAAAAGTATTTTTCAGTTGATTGTAAATGATTCATAAATGCGTTTTGTAAAATGGAGAGTGAAATACATCTGAAATACTCCATCCATCCAGTTTTTTCCTACGCGGTGGAGGGAGAGGGGACGAGGGAGCATGGGTTTCTGGCTGGAGTGTCTTGTTGCATCGGCATGGGTGGAACACTAGATGACCTCGAACGTAGAAACGCACGCAACACATTCTCGATAAAAAATCCAGAGAGTAAAATAATAGAAATTCTATCTTTCAGTCATCTGAAATCATCCCTGATTTTAGTGGATGATTTCAAGCGATGCCCTCATCCATTGGATCTTAGCTTTGAGATTTAGTGTTCCTTTCAAAACCTGCTTAGTTATTAATTTTGTTAATTATAAAGATAAAGTTAGTTGTAAACAATCAATCATATGAACTTTGTGAATGTATATATTTTAGAAAAAAACTGTTAGTTGACAACAATGTTTTATAGGACTATCCACTTGTTTCGTGTGTAAAAATAAAATAATATTCTTAATTGGTCTGCTTGGCAGATCAAATAAGCCTTATATACAATAGAAAATAAATATATTATTCTTAACGGGTCTGTTTGGCGGGGGTACTATAAGCGCGGAACAAATATGTAGATATTAACGGATCTATTTTATGTACCGGTAAGCTATATATACAACACATCTACAACTATTAGATTGCATCCTAAGTCCTAAGGGTTGTGTGGGGTTGTGGTTGGCCTATCAGACAACCTCTAAATTTCAGCCGATTGAAACATAGACATGACCATAACCACAACCTTCAACAATCTTAAGAGCAAAATGCACTGAAGGTAAATGAACTTGTCAAGGTGTGTCATATAAGTCTACAAACTTCTAAAAAATATTTACAGCTCTCTAAACTAATTAAGTGGCTCATTACATGTCAAAATCACATTTGACGTGCTAGAGTGGCGGACACATAGTTATTTTGCAAATAACCCCCTTCATTTGCTCCAATTTAGACCTGTCCGTCAGGTTCCTGTCGTTTGGAAGGAAAATCGTCGGGCGGGGTTGCTCGGGGTGGCGATCATTAGCGACTCCCCAGCGATCTTTGATGGCAAGAGCGACAAAATAGGCAGAAAAATTATGTTTGTTCTTGTTGCGAGTCCAGGAGGGGTTGTTTCTGTAGCAGTTGCTACAATGGTGTAATGATGATGGTGACCTTCCGGCAGGAAGGGAACCACCGCCTCTGGGTATGTATGGGATTTGAATATGTGCTTCCAATTTGGTTGGGGTTTAGAGCTCGGTATGTGTTAAAGTACCTATATATATGAATCCAATTTGATGTGTGGATCGCTACAATTCTTTTGATCTTTACAATTTCTCTTCAGCCAACGTGATGATAGAAGCTATCAGAAACTTTCTGCAAATCACATTGACACCTCTTATGTGTTAAAGTGCCAGTACATGTGTTAAATAGGCAAAAAATATGTGTTAAAGTGCCTGTACATGTACCCGAGTACTAGCCAATAATTCTTGATTGTGCTTGGATATCATCCACACATAAGAAAAATGGTTTCAGTAGTCAGTACTAATTGTGCACATATAAAGAATTAGTGCAATCTGTGAAAAGGTTTCCATGGAACCTTTATGCTTCAAATTATAAGAGGTGCAATAGATTAATGATCAAAACATACAATGGTGACCACAACTGCCAGAAGAAGTGGGAGAGATGCACTTCAACTTGGTTAGCAAAGAAATACTTGGAAACATATATCCAACAAGATGAGCCTAAAGAATTTTGCTAGGACTATACATAAAGAATGGAATCTGGCACCATCTAGAAGCAAACTTGCTAGGATGAGAAGTATATCAATAAAGCAGATTCATGGAGATGAGGTTGAACAATACAACATGTTATGGGACTATGGGCATGAGCTGAGGAGAACAAATCCTAGCATCACTTTCTTGTAAATCTGGTCAGTCCTAGATTCAGCGCTTTATATATTTCACATAGTGCATGAAAAACAGATTCCATGTCTGGATGTAGGCCTCTAATATGCTTTGATGGTTGTCATATGAAGACAAAGTTTGGAGGTCAGCTTTTAATTGCAGTTGGTATTGATCCTAATGATTGCATATGGTCCTTACCTAACCAGTTTGTGAATGAATTATTTGTTATCTATGTACTTACTGTGTACTGTAGATCCCTTTTAACATCCAAATAACCATTTGTCATCATATTGGTATTAAAACGTGCTATTACCAACTTTTTAGCAGCTTATTCAAACTTGAAAATCATATGCCATCTTTTCTTCCTACCGCTCCATTTTCTTGTTGTGGTTGCTTTCCTTAACCCACATTTATCTTTTGCTCCAGAAGGCTGTATGTACTTGGGCTTCAAAACTGAAGCTGCAATGAACTCAGAGATGCTAGAATTCTGGAGAGAGACAACTGTTCTGGATGATGAATCCAATTTGTTATGTATTACCAATTTAGTTATCTTGAGGGCAGAGAACATTCAAGGCGAGGTGAATCCAATTTGTTACTGTCGAAGTGTTTTCCTGCGACACTTCTCTCGGTCTGCTCGGAAGCAGCCCGCGGAGGTTGTTTTTTTGGAGGGGCTAGTGGATCTCGAAGGTCAGAGCACAATGGCGAGGAAGGACACGAGGATTTACGTGGTTCGGGCCGCCGGAGCGTAATACCCTACGTCCACGGGAGTGTTTGCTGTATTGCTTGCGCGTATGAGTGTGTGAGTCAGTCAGGGTTCAAAACCCTAGGTGCTAGAGAGATCTGAGAGCCGAGCCCTTTCTACGGTGACTGTCCTGGTTCTTTTATAGTACAAGGTCGGGGCAGTTACAAGGTGGCCTGGAGCTAGGCATTTACAGCTAAATGTATTGTCGCCATCGGTGGGGTTAAGGCGTGTCGCCTGTCTTGCCGGGCGCCTCTGACCGGATAGCAGGTGATGATGAAGTACCCGTCTTGTCGCCGCGTCCCCTCGCTCTGCTAGGCAGCCCAGCGCCGTTGGGCGGCACTGTTACGCCATCATGCCTTGCCGCCCTGTCTTTCACCGTAATGGTGAACTGACGGAGGAGGAGGCGTGCGCTGTGCGCCATGTTTCTAGGGAAGGTGCGGACCTTGAATGCATGGTCTGATAGCATACCTTCCCCTTTACTCCGTGACCATCTGCCCGTTGCTCGTCGGCGCGACATCCGGGCGACTGGCCCCTGGGACCTGTGCCTCCACCGGAGCTGTCTAGCGGGGTAAGGGTCCGGAGTTGTTGGACACGTGGCAGCACCGGAGCCCTCCCAAGCTGGAGGTCGGGCCCGGAGCCACAGGACATGTGGTACCTCTAGAGCCCTCCTTGGTAGGAAAGGTACACCTGGAGTTGTTGCCCACGTGGCAGCACCGGAGCCCTCCCATGCTGGAGATCGGCCTTGGGCCGTAGGACACGTGGCACCTTCGGAGCTCTCTCTCACGGAGGGTGTGGCTCGGAGGTTCTGGGCACATGGCAGCGCCGGAGCCCTCCCTGGCGGAAGATCGGGCCCGGCACCACTGGACACATGGCGGCTCTTGAGCCACCCTTGGCCGGTAGTCAGGCTCAGTGCCTGAAGATACGTGGCAACCCCGGGACTGCACATGGGGCCTAGAGCACATGACTTACGCTGGGGCCCACCTAAGCTGGAAAGGCAGGGCCCAAATTGTTTTTTATCCACTACGCGAGAGTACCCGGTCTGCAGGGTACCGACAGTGGCCCCCTAGGCCCATCTGCACAAAGACGAAGGCTCTTGCAGATGGGGCCTCCGTTTAAATCCCCGCTTGGTGGCCTTCTGATCTTGCTTCAGCCGAAGAGACCCTTCTTCTATTACAGATAGGTGCCCTCTTCATTGTTGGAGGGTCGTGGGGGCGCACGTGGTGTGCAACTGCCGCGTTACCAGTGACGGTTCCCAACATGATCCCTGCTCTTCCCCTTGTCAAGCTTAATCGGGGAACTGCTTCTACCTATCGTAACCGCATTGCCTATCGTAAGACTGGACAAGGGAAAGGGGAAGGCGCCAGCACTCCCCCTAGCCTAGCTCCCCCGGGAAGAGGCAGAGGATGACTCGCACGGATGGGAGCTTCATCTCGGCATCCAGTCCTGTGGCGGCCCCAAGCGCAGCCAAGGTTGTTCTGGGGGGCGCGACCGGATGCAGCGTGACCGGCCCCGCATCCAAGCGCACAGAGGGAGCTCCTGCAGCTCCAGCACCTCCGTCGTTGACGAAGAGACCGGCTGCAGCCGGAGCTTCTGGTGGCTCCAAGCGCAGCCGAGGTTGTTCTGGGGGGCGCGACCGGATGCAGCGTGACCGGCCCCGCATCCAAGTGCACAGAGGGAGCTCCTGCAGCTCCAGCACCTCCGTCGTCGACGAAGAGGTCGGCTGTAGCCGGAGCTTGTGGTGGCTTCGGAGGCCCGGGCAAGCGTCTCCGACCCGCTTCATGGAACTGCGCCAGTCTCAGGTAGATCATCCGAGGCCAACCTTCGCTGCGTTGATGTTCTTGCCTATGCTTTTAGATTGTCTGTTGACCCCTGTTCTTCATGCAGGGCTCCATCCGCAGGTGCTCCTAGGAGCGCCCCGGTGCCTGTGGTGTCCAGTGATCCGCCGGCGGCTTCTGGGACTGCTCTAGTCCAGGGTGCGGACCCTCCACCGTCGGCGATGTCCATGCTACCTGCCTCTTCTATAGATGTCTCTCCGGTGACCCTGGCATAGGGGATCCTAGCCAGGGTCCTCCGTTAGTCCAGACTCCGGGGCCTGGCCCCGGGCCGACCGTGGCTGATGAGGCTCCACCGGTTCATGGCGACAGAACTGCTTCTACCGCCGACGAGGGCGTGTCGGATGTCGCGGCCCCTACCCCGGAGGGTAGCACTCCCCAACCGGAAGCTCACCCGCCTCCTCCCGAGGACCAAGCCAAAACTTTCCTAGGTCCCTGTGTCCTGATGCCTACTCCGACGGCCATCAACATCCCGGGGGTCGATGCCCAGGAGGCCTCGGCACACGTTGAGCGGGTCCCTTTGCCTCAGGCCGTGGCTTCGGCTCAGGCAAGCCTCCGTCGGGTTCAGCTGGCACTGGACCAGGAGCTGGGAGCCATCCAACAGGAGGAGGAGCACCTCACTGGTTGGGAAAGGTTGCTCAAGCTCTAGACCCGGGAGACACAAAGGAGGTTGGAAACTAAGGAGGCTCGCCTGCGCGAGAAGCAGAAACTAACCAACCGGCAGCGGGACCTGGTTGATCAGCTGGATGAGCAGTCCAAGAAGCTCTGGTCAGAGGCCAAGGAGGCCCACCAGGCGGCCAACGATCGCCTCGCAACCCTGGAGGAGCTTCGGCTAGCGCTGGCTCGCCGTGAGATCGCCGTAGGCGAGCGCGAGCTGGCGGAGAAGGAGGAGGCTTCATGGCGGGAGCAGGCCGAGCTGAAGTTTTAGGCTGACGACTTGACCCGCCAGCAAGCCTCTCTGGACAAGGAGCGAGAGAGGCAGATGAAGGAGCGCCAGGACCTCCTGGCTGCAGAATTTGACGCTTTGTTCCGTGAGGAGGGACTGCAGCGCCGTGCCCATGAGCTTGATGCCCGGGCGGCGACGTTGGCCGCCAAGGAGAGAAGACTCTCCGAGAGCGACGCAGCAGTCCTGGCAGCGGCAAGGCGCAAGCTTCAAGAGCTTTGGGCCTCGCGCATGGCGGAGGTCTAGCAAGTCTAGGACTTCCTGGGCCGTGCCGAGTCAGCATTGGAGCCCTTCAGCTTGAGCCCGGTGCGCGTCGGCGAGCCTTTGCAGGAGATGGGCCAAGTGCTCCCTGCGCTTGATTGTGCAGGCTTGAAGATGGCAGCGTTGGAAGACGTTGTTGTCGACCAGCTAGAGACGGAGGGAAAAGCCCTGGCTAAAGATGTAGCAACACATGTGTTGACCTGCTTCCGATGCTGGGACCCTAGTGTTTCCCTGGAGCTTGTCATCCAAGGTCCCGTCGCTGTGAGAAAGGCGGCAGCCCGGTCTGTGGTCGAAGACATAGGAGCCATCATCGCCAAGCGGTTTAGGCGTAGTGTGGATGAGTCCTAGACGGTCCCCTGCCTTTGTATCTTTCTTTTATCTTTTGTGTCTTTTTTTGTATTCTTGTGCTGATGAAGGAAAGACTTTTTGTTTGGCATCTCATCCTTTAGCCACTCGGGTAGTGTCCGGTAGCAGAGCTACTTTTAGCTCCCGTGAGGTCCCAAGGTCCTTGATGTCGCAGGAACTGGAGGCTCTCTGATTTTCCAAAGTGGTTGGTGCTTCCTTGTTGCTTGCTGTATATGTGTACCCTCTTCCTTCTTGCGCGTTGAAGGGGTCCGGCCATATTGCTTGGCTTGATTGGTCGTGATGGCCCCCTGGCAGGTGTACCCAAATGATTGGGGATACCTGCCAAAAGACGCAAGACACCAGCTCCGGGGCCTTTAGAGGATGCCCGTTTTTGGGGGTCCGAGAGTGGTCTCCTGGGAAAGCTGGGGTTCCAGCCCCACGTACCAGAGCCCCGTGGCCTGCACAGACACTAGAAGGAAGAGGTAATCGTGCCGTGTAGTTGTATTTTCCCTGCCAATCTACGGGGCCTGGGCAATTTGGTGTTGTAGCGTCCGGACCCTGGTTACTATCCTTTCCCAGGGTGGTGTGGCTTTCGGGCCCCCATCACCTGGGTGCTGCGCTGAAGAGGCAGAGTGTGCATGCTTACGCCACAGGACCGAGCAAAGCAGGCTACACACCGTGGACCTCCCGCAGGCCAGGCACTCCGAAGAGGGGAGGGGTTCTTCTGGCGCCACCAGACCCGAGCAGGAAGGTAACCAAAGGGGGTCCAGAGACAACACAGGGGCCTCAGGCGTTTCTGCCTTGCAACTGAACATCATAGCTTTGGATAAGAGCGAGATAGAGAAACGCAACTATGTACACGTCGAGAGGTATGCCAAAATGTACGCAAGCTTGAAAGGAAAACTGCAAAGTTGTAGCTGTGCACCAGTGAGGGCAACTGTTTTCCTTATCATGGTGCTACATAGGAGGAGTCAGGCTGTACAGGGGTTCAACAACTAACTTCGGGATGATAAGGGTACCCGGACCCCCCCTAGAGTTTTGTTGATACGAGCACTGGACCTAGGCACTATGTCACTTTAAAAAAAAACGGCCCTACCCTAAGCTACGGGTAGAACTTATGGAGGTGCTCAATGTTCCAAGGATTTGGAATTGGGTCGCCATCCTCTGTGGCCAGGCGGATGCATCCTGGTCGGCATACTCGTGTCATTCGGAAGGGACCTTCCTAGTGGGGGGAAAGCTTGTTGGACCCTTCCCGAGAAAGTATTCTTCGAAGCTTGGTGGTAGCGCCAGAGCACCTAGCGGTATCGCGCGTTCTGGATTGCAACCTTCCATCTGTGCTCGTCGATGAGCTTGAGATCTTCACACCGGATCTGGTCCTGTGTGGCTTCGTCGTATGCCCTCACACGAGGGGAGCCCAAGGTGGTCTCTAGAGGGAGGACGACCTCAGCTCCGTAGACCAGGAAGAAGGGAGTCTCCCCTGTGGCTCGGCTGGGTGATGTCCGGATAGCTCATAGTGCGCACGGAAGCTCATCAATCTAGTTGGCGCCATGCTTTTCTAGGCCAGCGTAAGTACGCGTCCTGAGGCCCCTGAGTATCTCAGCATTGGTTCTCTCGACCTGGCCGTTGCTCTCTAGGTGAGCAACGGAAGCATAGCAGACCTAGATTCCAAGGTCCTCACAGTATTCTTGGAATGCTGCACTAGTGAACTAGGTCCCGTTGTCGGTGATGATCCTTTTCCGGACCCCGAACCTGCGGATGATTGACTTGATGAATTTTACTACGGACTGCTTGTTGATGGTGACTATAGGGGTTGCTTCTGGCCACTTGGTGAACTTGTCTACGGCGACCTAGAGGTACTGGTACCCTCCAACGGCTCTGGGGAATGGCCCCAGGATGTCCAGCCCCCATACTACAAATGGCCATGAGGGCGGGATCATCTGCAGCATCTGTGTCGGTGTGTGTATCTGCTTGGCATGGAACTGGCACGCCTTGCATCTCTTGACCAGCTTGACGGCATCCAGGAGAGTTGTCGGCCAGTAGAAGCCATGCCGAAAGGCCTTACCGACCAGCGTGCGGGACGAAGCATGGTTGCCGCACTCGCCTCCATGGATCTCTACGAGCAGTTCGCAGCCCTCCTCCTGGATTATGCACCGCATTAGAACACTGTTGGCGCCACGCCGGTAGAGATCCCCATCTACCAGTGTGTATCTCTTAGCCATACGAACGATCCGTTCGCGGATACATGTTCATCAGGAAGGATATTGTCTTTCATGTAGGCCCGGACCTCCGTGATCCATGCATCGGGTCCTACTTGAGCTTCTGGATCTTGGGCGCCGGGTTGCACGGAGTCCCCGGTGACACATACGATCCTTGGTGGGCGCCATGGTTGCAGGGTCGCCGGGACTGCTAGCTTCGAGGTGCTGGACTCGCTCCCTTCGCCTAGTTCAGCAGGCCAGGCTGTTGGACGCAGTAGCTTCCTTTCAAACACGCCTTCGGGGACTGGGGCCCATGTAGAGGCTTTCATTGAAAGTTCATCCACTGTCGCGTTGTTGGAGCGGGGATATATCACAACTCCAAGGCATGGAGCTCTTTCGCCATATTCTGCACATGGATAAGATAGGCAGCTAGCTGAGGATCATTACAGGAGCACTCGCACTTGACTTGCTTGATGATGAGCTTGGAGTCTCCTTTGACTAGCATCTGCCGCACGCCTAAAGAAAGGGCAATGCTCATCCCAAATATGAGGGCTTCGTACTCCACCATGTTGTTCGTAGCCTTGAAGTCGAGGTGCACCCTGTACTTGAACTGCTCTCCCATTGGCGAGATGAGCAGGACCCCCGCTCCGGCACCTTGCTTGCGCGAGGAGCTGTCGAAGTAGAGTGTCCAATGGGGTCCAGTGAGCACCGGAGGTCTGGGCTTCGGGTCGCAGTCGTCTTGACCCCCTGGGTGGCATGGAGACGGGGTCCATTCCACCATGAAGTCTGCCAACGCCTGGCTGTTGACGACGTGGCGCGGCAAGAAGTCGAGGTCGAACTCCGCCAGCTCAGATGCCCACTTCACTATGTTCCCCATTGCATTGGGGTTGTGGAGCACCGTCTTTAGTGGGTAGGTCGTTACCACCGAGACCTTGTGAGCTTGGAAGTAGTGGCGGAGATTCCTTGATGCGATAAACACTGCATAGAGCAGTTTGTGGACCTTCAAATACCGTGTCTTGGCATCATGGAGGACCTCGCTGACGTAGTAGACCGGTCGCTGGGTGGTCCCGATCCTCCTGGAGGGGTCCGAAACATCTTCCTCCATTTGGTAGGAGGTCTGGAACTTCTTGGTCTTGGAGTCCGACATCCTGGAGCTGGGACCCGAGATCATTCTGGACTGGAGTTATGCCAAGCTCTCCTACGTGGTCCATTGAATGTAGCCTGGAGGGGGGTGAAGAGGCTTTTCGACGCTTTGTTGATTCCTGAAACACTTAGTATGTTTATCAAATACAGGGAAATCGGATTAGTCCGGTAGAGTGCGGACTAGTCTTTTTTCTACTCAGAGAAAAATCGGACTAGTCCGGTACTGTGCGGACTAGTCCGGTATGCGTGGACTAGAAAATCAAGATTGATCAATATGTTCACTTCTAGTACTCTATGCAGCAGAAATTAACTGATGACTTAGATGTATTGCAAAAGTTAGACAATGAATGACAGAGATCAACTTTTGTTTCAATGCTTCAATGTAAATTTCATAAGATTAATTAAACACTAGAATATGATGAACAAAGAATGAACAAGAGTAGGAGACAAGTGTTTATCCCGAGGTTCGATTCCACGAAGGAAATCTACGTCCCCGTTGAGGAGTCCACTAAGGACCTGGTCTTCACCAACCCTACCCTCGTCGAATCGCCACGGAGGCTGATTCTCTTCCACTAATCACAAAGGGCAAATAAATCGTTCAAGGGACCTTCTCACAAGTTGAGGGCTGCCCAAGAGTTACAATGAATGAACACAACCAAACACACTCAAAAGATGAACAATTAACAAACAAGAGTGTGCGAGAGATCAAACCCAAGAGCTCAAGATGTGTAGAACAAGTCTCTCCTTTGATCAATTGCTAATCCCCAAAGATTTTATCCTTTTTAGGTTAGAATGTGTGGAGAGATGTGAATTTGGGCTCTTGGGAGGTGTGACGGCGCAGGAGATCGAAAAGTTATGTTTGTATGGCTGTACACCTCTTTTATAGTAGGGTTTCCAATGGTTACGTTAGGGTTTACGATGTCCGGCCTAGTCCGTGGTTGACTCCGGACTAGTCCGGTGTGCGGTGTGTAAAAAATCCTAAGTGTTTTGAGATACCGGACTAGTCCGTAGGAGTGCGGACTAGTCCGATGTCTACTGAGAGATATATCAGACTAGTCTGGTCCATATCGGACTAGTCCTTTTGTGATCAGAAAGAAAATCAGACTAGTCCGGTTGATATCAGACTTGTCCGCACATGCTGAATTTTTGCAGTTAGTGTGATTTCTTCCACTTGAGATCTTGGGGTGTGTTTCTCCAACACACTCTATACTAAGTGATCTAATCTTTTCAGCTTTTGAGCTCTTATCAATTTTGATCCTCCTTCTCTTTTCTTTTTGCACTTCTTCCTAATTTCTTTGAGAACCTGCGCTCATCTCAACAATTTTGTTAGGGTCTCATTTGTTTGTCATAAATCAACCAAAACCCACAAGGGATGCCTAGATGCAATTTCATCCGGGTCCTGAGACTTACAACCAGCAGTAGGATCTTTGCTTGGTGTTTGGAGTCGCTCGGGTTCTCGCTGCTCAACGACTAGGACCATGCCAATAACTTCCTCCTTTGCGGAAGTGTAAAGTAGCGGGTGCTCACCCGACTCTGGGGCAACCAAGATCGGTAGCGTGGTGAGGTACTGCTTCAACTATTGGAATGCCTCGTCGGCTTCTTCAATACAGACAAAGGGTCCAGACTTCCGTAGAAGCTTAAAGAACAGGAGAGCACGCTCTGCTAGTCGGGAGATGAACCGACTGAGAGCGGCCATGCATCCCGTAAGCTTCTGGATGTCCTTGACTCAGGCGGGAGGGCGCATCATCTCTATAGCCTTAATCTTGTCCGGGTTAGCTTCGATTCCTCGGTGCGAGACCAAGAAACCACGGAGCTTCTCGTAGCTACTCCGAATACGCACTTATCTGGGTTTAACTTGGTCCGAGTTGTGTGTAGCTTGTCAAAGACTAAGGCAAAGTTGTCTAAGAGAGATGTGTGCGACTTGACTTTCATCACGATGTCAGGACGTACACCTCCACTAAGTCCCTTCTTAAGTCCTCGAACGTCTCATGCATGGCATGCACAAAGGTAGGTAAGGCGTTTTTAAGGCCATAAGGCATAGAGACATAACAATAAATGTCATCTACTGTTATAAAAGCAGTGTGCTCTTCATCTTCTCTAGACATGGGTATTTGATGAAAATCGGAATAAGCATCTAGGAAGCATAGTAGATCACAGCCAGAAGTAGAGATACAATTTGATCTATTCGTGGGAGGGAAAGGGGTCTTTAGGGCATGCCTTATTTAAGCTGGTGTAGTCGATGCACATCCGAAGCTTCCCACCACCTTTGGGTACCACGACGGGGTTGGCCAACCATCTTGGGTGGTGGACTTCTCGGATGAAGCCGACGTCGAGCAGCTTCTTGATTTCTTCACGGATGAAGTTCTGCCGCTCGACGGACTGCTTCTGAGGCTTCTGCATCACCGGCTTAGCGTCAGGGTAGATCTTCAGATGATGCTCGACCACCTCCCTGGGGATCCCGGACATTTGCGATGGTTGCCAAGCAAACACATCGACATTAGCCCGGAGGGAAGGTGATGAGCGTGAGTTCCTATTTGTTGCCCAAGTTTCCTGCAATGCGGGTGGTCTGGGCATCATCCTCGACGATCTGGAGGACCTTGACCGGGACCTCCTCCGCACCCAAAGGCTGAATGCAGGGCGCAGAGGATGAACCACGTTGTCGTGTTCTCGGTGGCTCCTTGCATGTCCCTGCACTCCCGGAGGCCTCCACCTTTGAAGCTGCCAGAGCCTGGAGCTTCTCCAGCGCTGCAACTCCGACGGTCCAGTCTGCTCGGACCCTGAGGACGCCACTTGACGTTGGCATCTTCAGCGCCAGGTAGCCGTAATGAGCTACGACCATTAACTGGTACAACGTCGGTCTGCCGAGGATGGCATTGAAGGGGAGGTTAACCTCCGCCACGTCGAAGACGACACTCTCTATGCGGTAGTTCTCTGGCATCCCAAATGTCACCGGGAGGGAGATGCTACCGCATGGGAGAATGGACCCCAGGCCCACTCCTGAAAATGTGCGCGACGGGGCCAGCTTTCCCATCGGGATCTGTAGCTTCTGGATGAAAGTGCATCTAGGTAATCCCCGTGGGTTTTGGATGATAGATGATGACAATTAAGATGCTAATGAGCTTTAATGAGTATGAGCACAGGTCTTTGAGATGAGAATAAATGTGGAGTCCCTCAAAAAGCAAAAAGAAAAAAGAAGAAGACTTGCAAGAGTAGAAATATGATTTTATTCTTGAGTTTCACATTTTCTAGTTGTGTGGAGGGTCTTCTCTTTTAGAGTGCTTGAGAATCATTAGAGAGCTCAAACTTTTAGTTAGAATTTTGGTGAGGCAATAGTCCTAGGCATAGCTTAGAATGTAGACCGGACTTGTCCGGACTTGGGGCCAGACTAGTCCGATCCAACCAGACTATTCCGTTTTGGACCGGACTAAATGTCTATGAGTGAGTTCGGACTTGTCCGTTTTATGTTGGACTAGTCCGTTCTTGTGTAAGTATGAGTCTTTCTACGACCAAGTCCTAGAAAGCCGGACTAGTCCGCCAATGGGGCCGGTCTAGTCCGCCTGTTCGGACTAAGCTGCTTAGGTTCAGAGGAAATCCCTCTGAGTGACCTCGAAGTAGTCCGTTGTGGACAGAATAGTCCGGTTGTGTGAGGTGAGTGTGGCCACTAGGTTAAGTCCCAGAAGGCCGTACTAGTCCGGTTCTTCAGACTAGTGTGGTTTAGAATGGAACAATTGTTCTTGTGTGAGATCGGACTAGTCCATTCTTCAACGGACTAGTCCGGGGTTTAATGACCGTTTGAATTCAAAGGTGGCAGGGACTTTAGTTGTCAGCCTTGGTGACGTAGGTGGTCCCCCAAAGGCTGGACTAGTCCGGGGTTCTGGCTGGACTAGTCCGGACTTTAGCAGGTGTAACTGTTGGATGTCGGTATCCCTATAAAAAGGGACCCCCCGGCTTCAAATGGATCCCTCTGCAACCCTAGCGCCAAAAACTCTTTCCTTGAGCTCTTCTAAGCCTCTTTCCTCACCTTCTTGACCCCTAAGATTGGATCTTGAGGGGTTTGGGGATTTGTGAGAGGAGAGACACAGTGATCAACGTTTGAGCTCTCGGTTTGAATCTCTTGCACTCTAATAATTGATTTGAGTTTGTGCCTGTTGTATTTTGTTTCCTAGAACTGCTAGGTTGTTGTAGGGAGCATCAAGTTGTGAGTAGCCCCTAGAATCTTGTATTTACCCTTTGATTGATAGTGAAGAACCCGGGCTTGATCTTGGTGATCGCTCGGTGAGGGTAGGGTTGGAAGAGACCCGGTCCTTTGTGGACTCCTCAACGGGGACGTAGATTCCTATGTGAAATCAAACCTAGGGATAAATTGAGTCTCTTGATTCCTTTACTTTCTCACTTAATCACTAGAATTCCTTGTTAGGATTTGTTTCGCTCAAAACTTGTTAATTGCCTTATAGTTGTGAATTTTGAAATACAATCAGTTTCTTTCTCACAAACTAGTTGATTAGATTGTTAGATAATCCACGTATCTTCCGCTTGAACAAACTTGGAAAGAAATCCATAAAAACACAACCTTTACCTAATTTCTATACCTAGACCGGACTAGTTCGGCCCTTTAGGTTTAATACGGTTGTTTTCAGTAGTTTCAGGTTTTATTAGCCTATTCACCCCCCTCTAGGCAACTTTTAATTGGGATCAGAGCCTAACTCTCCACAAAAGCTTAACCCCTTGGAGAGGAGATGGGGGACAAGATCGGTAGCCAAGTTGATCCCACCAAGGGAAATGAAGCAAATCCGAACAACTTCAAAGAGCAAGGTTCAAACCCACCTCCAGCTGTTACTCCTCCACAAGATGTCTCAAGCTCGGAAGAAGATGAAGAAGTTCTTCGTCTCATGGCTCTCCACAAGAAGAAGAAGGAGGAAGCTAAGAAGAAAAAGAAGGAGAAGTTGGAGAAGAAGCTCAACAGTAGTCAACAAGACTACTCGCGATATCCTTTTAACTATGAGCGTCTAAACTCACATTCTAGTTACTTGTCAATTCCCTTAGGCAAACCACCTCACTTTGACGGAACTAACTATACCATGTGGAAGCACAACATGAAGCTGCATCTAATCTCCTTAAACCCAAGTCTTCGGCATGTTATTTGTACAGGTATAGATATCCCCGAAGACGAGAATAACTCACCCAAGAGCAAGAACAACAAATCCACCGCAATGCACAAGCGGCGGCCGTGCTCAACTCATCCCTAAGCCTCGAAGAATTCAACAAGGTGGATGGCTTAGAGCTCGCCAAAGAAATTTGGGACACCCTCAAGATCGCAGATGAAGGAAACCGATCCATGAGGGAAGCCAAGATCGAGATGATCGAAGGAGAGCTTGGAAGGTTCGCCATGGAAGAAGGCGAAACAACTCAAGAGATGTACAACCGGCTCAAGACTCTCATCAACAAGAGCAGGGCGTACGGATGCAAGAAATGGAATGATCATGAACTGGTCAAGAGGATGATAAGAGCCTTCAAGCCTCGCAATGTGACCCTATGCACTTTGATCCGGGAAAGTCCAAACTTCCACAAGATGACTCCGGATGAAGTGCTGGGGAAGATCATCAACCACGAGATGATGGAGAAGGAAGCCCAACACGTCAACGACCTAGCAAAGGTCACCTCATCCAAGAAGAAGGGCATAGCTCTCAATGCCACATCCAAGTCCAAGGGAAAAGAAGTACAAATCACAAGTTATGATGAGAGCACGGACATGGATGATGAAGAAATGGCCTTCTTCATCAAAAGATTCAAGAGGATGATGAGAAGAAGAAGCCACCACTATGAAAACAAGAGCAAGGACAAGGGCAAGTCAAGAACAAAGAAGACTTGCTACAACTGTGGTGAATACGGGCATTTCATTGTGAATTGCCCCCATAGCAAGGAAGATTACAAGAGGAAGAAGAAGGATGGAAAGCCTCAAGACAAGAAGATCTTCAAGAAGAAGAAGGATTATGGCCAAGCTCACATTGGAGAAAAGTGGGACTCAAACAAAGAGTCCTCTTTCGAAGATGAAGAAAAGGTGGCAACCGCCGCCATCAAGAGGCCAACCATGAAGAAATCACTCTTGCCAAACAAGGCTGATTGGAAGAGCCCAAGCCACACATGCCTCATGGCAAAGGAAGGAAAGCGTAAGGTAACATCTAAACCTTCTAAGTTACATATTGTTGATGATGATGGTGACTTTGATAGTAGTAGTGAAAATGAATTCATGTTTAAGGGCTTAAACAAAAATGCTATAGCTAAAATACAAATACTATCGGATGAAATATTTGAACAGGAAGAGCTTCTCAATCAACAAGAAGAATTGCTTATCCTTGAAAAGGAAAGAAACCTTGAGATGGAGAAGCTCCTTGAACTTTAGAGAGAGAAGAGTAGAGCACTTAAAAGTGAACTTGCCTTGAGCAAGGAAACTTGTGTTGAACTTAAGAGTACGAATGTAGTACTTCAAGATGAACTTGTGAGTTTGACCAAAACTCACAAGAATCTTGAAGCACAATTCAACTCACTTAAGTCAAGTGTCTCATATACTTCATCCTCCAAAAACTCCTCATCAACAAATATGGAGTCCAACACTAAAACTTGCAAATGTGCTAATCTTGTTCTAAACTTGAAAAATGAGCTCAAAGAGGCACAAAGCAAGAATACACACAAAAGTGACATCTTTGATAAGGAGAAGATCAAATATGCATGTAGTGCATACTCGATCACAAGATCTCCTCTTATCAAAGATGGACTTGGTTATACTAGGGCAGGAAAGCAAAATGCTAGAATCCTCAAGAATAACAACAAGTGTGTAGCTTTTTTCAAAGAGAACTAAACTCAAGTCAAGAACAACAACCTTGCATCTACCTCACATGAGATTGCCAAAAATAGAAATTCTACCATATTTCATAACTTTGACGCTTCTTATGTTCTTATGAAGAGCAAGTATGGTCGAGTATATGCTAAATATGTTGGGCCACTCCACAAGAGTCCAAAAACTTGTGTGTGGGTGCCCAAATGCGTTGTGAGTAACCTTAAAGGACCCAACCTGGTTTGGGTACCTAAAACCAAAGCCTAAATTGTTTTGTAGGCCTACTCCTCCAGTGGCACTAAATGGGTGTTAGATAGTGGGTGCACTAATCATATGACCGGAGAGAGGAATATGTTCATTGAGTATGAATAAAATGATGATGCAAGTGAAGGCATCTACTTTGGCGACAATAGTCAAGGAAGGGTGCTCGGTATCGGTAGTGCAATCTCTTCTCAACACTTGCTTTCTCATGTTCTACATGTTGAATCACTTGATTATAACCTATTGTCCATATCTCAACTATGTGAGAAAGATTATAATTGCTTGTTTACTAACGAGGGTGTGACTGTCTCTATAAGAAGTGATAACTCAATTGCTTTTAAGGGTGTGTTGAAGGGAAATCTTTATTTAGTGGATTTTCCACGAATAAAGCTCAACTAGTCACATGCTTAATAGCAAAAACCAACATGGGATGGTTGTGGCATAGGAGACTAGCCCATGTTGGTATGAGGAACTTACAAAAACTTCTAAAGGGGTATCACATCCGTGGACTAAAGAATGTTATTTTTGAGAAAGATAGGCCTTGTAGCGCGTGTCAAGCCGGAAAGCAAATTGGAGCAGCTCATCCCGCCAAAATGTGATGACGACAACAAGACAATTGGAGATGCTCCACATGGACCTCTTCGGTCCCGTCACCTATATAAGCATTGGCGGTAATAAATATGGTTTAGTAATTGTTGATAACTATTCTCGCTTCACTTGGGTATTTTTCTTGCATGATAAGGGAGAAACTCAAGGTGTTCTCAAGAAGTTCTTGAGGAGGGCTCAAAATGAGTTCTCCTTATGAATCAAGAAGATAAGCAGTGACAACGGCTCCGAATTCAAGAACACCCAAGTAGAAGAACACTTGGATGAAGAGGGCATCAAGCATGAGTTTTCGGCCCCCTACTCCCCTGAACAAAATGGGGTGGCCGAAAGGAAGAACCGCACACTCATAGAGATGGCAAGAACCATGCTTGATGAGTACAAGACTTCGGATCGGTTTTGGGCGGAAGCAATCAGCACCACTTGCCACGCTGCAAACCGCCTCTACCTCCATCGACTTTTGAAGAAAACTCCATACGAGCTCCTAACCGGTAACAAACCCAACATCTCTTACTTTCGTGTTTTGGAGAGTAAATGCTATATTCTCAACAAGAAGACTAGGACTTTGAAGTTTGCTTCGAAATCTGATGAAGGTTTCTTACTTGGTTATGACTCAAACACCTACGCCTATCGTGTCTTCAACAAAACCTCAGTTTGTGTTGAAATTGCATGTGACGTGGTGTTTGATGAAACTAATGGCTCCCAAGTGGAGAAAGTCGATCAATGTGTGCTAGATGAAGAAGAAGCACCATGTGTAGCACTAAGAAGAATGGGGCTTGGATATGTCCGTCCTCAAGAAGATGTAGTCCAAGATGCTCCAAGTTCATCACAATCGACGCCTCTCACACAAGATCAAACTCAAGAACCCCAAGATCAAGACGGTCAAGTTCAAGAAGTAGAAGATAAAGACCATGACATTGATCAAGGGGGAGACGAAGAAGAAGAAGACCACTCAAAAACTCAAGTGCCTCACCCAAGGGTTCATCAAAGCATTCAACGGGATCACCCTGTTGACAACATCCTTGAAGATATCACAAAAGGGGTAACAACACGATCTCAAATGGTTAACTTTTGTGTGCATTACTCTTTTGTGTCCTCCTTGGAACCATTTAGGGTGGAAGAAGCACTAAAGGATCCGGATTGGGTGGTGGCCATGCAAGAAGAGTTGAACAACTTCACAAGAAACCAAGTGGGAATTGGTGAAGAGACCAAATGCAAATGTGGTAGGCACCAAGTGGGTGTTCCGAAACAAGCAAGACAACACGGAGTGTGACAAGGAATAAGGCACAACTTGTGGCAAAGGGGTATGCTCAAGTCGAAGGTTTGGAGTTTGATGAAACCTTTGCTCCCGTAGCTAGGCTTGAGTCAATTTGTATTCTATTGGCCTATGCTACTCACCATGATTTCAAGCTTTATCAAATGTATGTGAAAAAACGCCTTCCTCAACGGTCCAATCAAGGAGGAGGTGTATGTAGAGCAATCACTTGGGTTTGAAGATCAAGAGTATTCTAATCATGTGTTTAAATTGCATAAATCTCTCTATGGCCTCAGAAAAGCTCCTAGAGCTTGGTATGAGTGTCTTAGAGACTTTATTATTGACAATGGTTTTAGGATAGGCAAAGCGGATTACACTCTTTTCACAAAAAATGTGGATGATGATCTCTTTGTGTGCCAAATATATGTCGATGACATTATTTTTCGCTCAACTAAAAAATCTTTTTGTAATGAGTTTAGTAAGATAATGATGGATAAGTTTGAGATGTCCATGATGGGGGAGTTGAAGTTCTTCCTAGGATTTCAAGTCAAGCAACTCAAGGAAGGCACGTTCATTAGTCAAACGAAGTACACACAAGACATACTCAAGAAGTTTGACATGGACAAGGCCAAACCCATCAAGACAACAATGGCAACGAACGGGCACCTCGACCTCAATGAAGATGGACCAAGCGTGGATCAAAAGGTATATTGCTCTATTATTGGTTCATTGCTTTATATTTGTGCATCTAGGACCGATATCATGCTTAGTGTATGCTTATGTGCAAGGTTTCAAGCCTCTCCTAAAGAATGTCACTTAATTGCCGTTACAAGAATCTTAAGATATTTAGTTCACACACCAAACCTAGGGTTGTGGTATCCAAAGGGGTCTAAGTTTAATCTCAGCGGATATTCTGATGCGGATTATGCCGGATGTAAAGTAGATAGAAAAAAGCACCTCCGGGACTTGCCAATTCTTGGATAGGTCCCCAGTATCATGGTCATCCAAGAAAAAAAATTCCATTGCTCTTTCCACGGCCGAAGCGGAGTATGTTGCAGCCGGAAGTTGTTGTGCTCAACTTCTTTGGATGCGACAAACTCTAAGGGATTATGGTTACAATATGAACCACATTCCACTCCTATGCGACAATGAGAGCGCCACTAAGATTGCCCATAACCCCGTTGAACACTCTAGGACCAAACACATAGACATCCGACACCACTTCTTGAGAGACCATTCTATAAAGGGGGACATAGCTATCTCACATGTAAGAACCGAAAAACAACTAGACGACATTTTCACCAAGCCACTAGATGAAAAACGATTTTGTGAACTTTGAAATGAGCTAAACATCCTAGACTCTAGGAATGTGGCTTGAAATATTGCACATCTGAATGCTAGTAGTTTGGAATCTTTAGGAATTTCACAAACTTCAAAAATATGCATGATTGTGAAAACTTGTTCCCCTTCTAATTTTCTCTCACATTATTTTACCTAATTATGTTTAAATATATTGTGGTTATCATCTAATTGTGTGCTTTGATATATTGACCATATTTATCTAATAGAAGGAGAAGGTAAATTTACCTTAATCACTCTTGGCAAAATTCTGATATATAGGAATTTTTCAGCCTTCAAGGACCGGACAAGTTCGAATACCTTGAATAGTCCGGAATGTAGAAGGCAAATCCACAATGGACAAGTCCGGACTGCAGACTAGTCCGGACCTAGTCCGACATACCGGACTAGTCCAGACAGAACACCGGACTAGTCCGACCCTTGGAGACTTAACCTCCAAGGGTCGGGACCGACTCCTCTCACTCTCTCATTCACCTCTACACTTCTTTTCTCCTCCAAAACTCGCCCCCATTGGCGATTTTGTAGTTCCCCCTCAAATCCCTCAAAGGAATCCTCGATTCAAGACTTGTGGAGTGCGGGGAACCCTTTCCCGACCATCTCCGCTCCTTTGATCCGCGGATTTCATCAAATTTCTTCGCTCTAAGGTACTTTTGGACCTAACTTCCATTTTTCTCAAATCCCTTGTTTCTCGGTCATATTTCTAGTGCCTTAGGCCTTCCCTGATGTCCTTATACCATATTGTTGCATTCCTTGTAGTATTGCGTCTAGTTTTTGTGAATTTGTGCTCAAATCGCTTAAGTTAGGGTTTAAAACTATAGAGTTTGGACTAGTCCGCCCCTGGCCCGAACAAGTCCGGCTGGTGCAGTTTTAGCACCTAACTTTGTGAATGTACACTAATTCAAACGCAATGCTTTCGTGTCTAATCTTTCCCTTTTATCTATCACCAGATCATGTCGGGATCCGGAGATAGTCCTCTCGCCAACACCATTGCCGAGGCGGCTAGACAAGCCGCCTATCGTGCAGCAGCCGAGGCCGAAGCGGCAAGGGCTCCTGAGGTTGCAACGAGGGAGGCTCGGACAAAGAAATGTGCTGAAAGAGAAGCACAAGCGTCTCAGTCCGTTGGTTCTCCAAGAAGGAAGAGGCTAGTAACCTTAAAGGAAAAGCAACAAGCTTAGTCACAGGGAACTGCTTAAGACAAAGGCAAAGGGACAGCAGCGGATCCCTAGAGGAAAAAGGCTTTGGCCAATAGGGGTCTTGTCATTTGTGACAACCCTAGGCGTGGGGGGTCCCCCACAAGGACCAGTTGGGCCACTTGAGAGAGCACCTCCCATGCACAATCCAAACCGCCAACCCAATTTGGCTAGTACAACATTCGAAGGCAAGGGAGCTGAGAAAGCTATAAGGCTAAGAGAGGAAGAAGTTTACAAGTTTGAGAAGGCCACACCGGACCCTCGCTTCTGGTGTGACTTCTATTGTGAATATTACCGGCATGTCTATCTCCAAATGAAGACACTGGTAGTCGATGCTCAGTGGGTGGATTGGTCCTATATGGCGAACAAGAAGCATCAAGCCCTTGATGCAGTGATTGAAGCTGTAGAAAGCCATGGGGTCAAGGACTTGATGGAATTTCAATACGATTGGAATATTGAAGTCATAGTACAATTCTACACCACCTTCTACTTCCACACATATGGAGACAAGAAGGTCACTTGGATGACTAATGGTGTGGTGTACTCAGTGCTATATGATGAGTTTGCAAGGATACTCGGGCTTGAAGAGCATTTGAACTATGAGATCATAGTTCACAATGAAAGGACCTTGGGAAAGGATGACTTGGATTTTATGTACCCATCATACCTCACCTATGAGCCATCCTCAACTCACAATATCAAGCCTTTCTTTGCAATGCTCAACCGAGTTTTGAGGAAGACTCTAGCACCCAAGGATGGAGATGCGAGGATGATACAAGGGTATATAAGGAACTTAATGAAGCTAATCAATGAAGATGAGAAGTTCAACATCTTCGACTACATTTACAACGACATCTTCAACATCTCCCACACTCCAAACAGGTCTTGTGGCTATGCACCATACATTATGTGCATGATCGAGAAAGTCACCGGCGTGGAATTTGCCAAGGACATGAAGTATAGGAAGTTGCGTCCACAAATGCCAACTCCTCTTCCTCGTCCTCTTGTGTCCTTGGGTAGAAGCTCCTCCGCAGCTCCATCTTCCTCAGTCGGGTCATCTGCTCCTCGGTCGTTGAGTGGCTCCTCTAGTGGGCTACTCAAAATCTTCAAGGTGATTTTCTCTTCATGCCGGAAGGTGGAAGTTCGCACACAAAAGATGAAGCAACGCCAAGAGAAGTACCTCAAAGCAATGTGCGACAATATGGAGATACCTATGTCTCCACCGTCATCGGAAGATGAAGGAGTAACCGAGTTTCTCACTCTCACCGAGGACGAGCTTCCCTTCTTTGGTGAAGGTGGTTCCTCCTCTGCTGCTCCTCCTACTTCTCACGCTCAACATGTGGATGATGATAAAGATGGCGATGAAGACAGTCAAAGCGAACAAGGTGAAGATCAAGATGAAGACGATAGCGATTAGGCCCTTCTCTCTCTTCTTTTCCTTTTTGGTGCTTTGATGCCAAAGGGGGAGAGAAAGAGGGGGAGTAGTCTAGATTAGCTTTTTGAGTAGTCTAGTTTAGCTTTTTAAAATACTTGTCTTGCTTTTTAATGTCTATGCCACATTATGTCTCATTATGCCTTCATACTATGTTATGTTGAGATGATGTTGTTAATTGATATCATTTATGTTCCCTTCAATGCATTTTACACTCTTTTTATCACATCACACTTAGGCGCCCCACCAAACATGTGTGTATGAAATCCCCATAGAATTCATTCATGTGCATATTTTCTTGATAAACTCTTATGCACACATTTAGGGGGAGTACATCATACATATATGTATTATAAAAACAAACTCTTATATCCATTCATCGAGAGTCTTAATGTGTTGTCATCAATCACCAAAAAGGGGGAGATTGAAAGTGCATCTAGGTAATCCCCGTGGGTTTTGGATGATTGATGACGACAATTAAGATACTAATGAGCTTTAATGAGTAAGAGCACAGGTCTTTGAGATGAGAATGAATGTGGAGTCCCTCAAAAAGCAAAAAGAAAAAGAAGAAGACTTGCAAGAGTAGAAAATAGGATTTTATTCTTGAGTTTCACATTTTTCTAGTTGTGTAGAGGGTCTTCTCTTTTATAGTGCTTGAGAATCATTAGAGAGCTCAAACTTTTAGTTAGAATTTTGGTGAGGGAATAGTCCTATGCATAGCTTAGAATGTAGATCGGACTTGTGAGTAGCCCCTAGAATCTTGTATTCACCCTTTGATTGATATTGAAGAACCCGGGCTTGATCTTGGTGATCGCTCGGTGAGGGTAGAGTTGGAAGAGACTCGGTCCTTTGTGGACTCCTCAACATGGACGTAGATTTCTATGTGGAATCGAACCTCGGGATAAATCGAGTCTCTTGATTCCTTTACTTTCTCGCTTAATCACTTGAATTGCTTGTTAGGATTTGTTTTGCTCAAAATTTGTTAATTGCCTTATAGTTGTGAATCTTGCAATCCAATCAGTTTCTATTTCACAAACTAGTTGATTAGATTGTTAGATAACCCACATATATTCCGCTTGAACAAACTTGGATAGAAATCCATAAAAATGCAACCTTTACCTAATTTCTATACCTAGACCGGACTAGTCTGACCCTTCAGGTTTAATCCGGTTGTTTTCAGTAGTTTCAGGTTTTATTAGCCTATTCACCCCCCCCTCTAGGCAACTTTCACTGGAAGGTTGCAAGACTGATGAGGTTGAGGCCCGCCCCTCCATCGACTAGCATGTGGTAGAGGTTCACGTTAGCTATGATCGGGGAGACGATGAGCGGCAGCTTCCCGACTCCCGCCATGTTCTTTGGGCAGTGGAGGCGGTGAAGCTGATCTTCGGCTCCATCCACTTGTGGTAGGGAGTCGGCTTGGGGGAGGGTGCTATTGCCATAACCTCCTGCCGGAGGGTCTTGACATCTCGCGGGGATGTGATGTCCCATGACCCCCCGTACATCACATGGAGCGTCTTTCGACACTCATCCGGGACACGGCCGGAGCCGAAGCCCTCTCCTTGCTCATGGACGACCTTCAACGCTCGCTTGGCGTCTTGGTACTCCATCTCCTTACCACTGCTGACCTCCAGGTCAGCCTTCTGCTTGCCCTCCCGCTTGCGGGAGGGCGTGCCATCCTGGCGCTGCTATTGGAGCTCTCGGAAGCGCCCCGCTAGCTTCTGGATCTCCCAGCACTCGTGGGCGCTATGCCGTTGAGAGTTGTGGATAGGGCACCGCTAGTTGCCGTCATCGCTGTCGTACGGTTATCGCGGGCGCTTGCCGGTGTCGGCCCCCGGCCCCTTGCAGCTACTAGCGAGTTGAGCGCGGCGACGACCAGGTGATCAATGTCGTTGCGCCACTGCTCGGCAGCGAACGGGAAAGCTCCCGCGCTCGGGGGGTTGTGAAGGAGCGTGCAGGCTGCTAGCAGCACACTCTCCGGGCTAGCCTCGGTCGGCGCTTGCAATACCGTTGCAACCGAAGGCTGCCAGGAGGGAACTGGCACCGTTGCCGTAGGGACTGCGAGGGCCTCATGGCCTCGACGAGCCCGGATCACGTTGAGGGGTGCTGCGTTGCACAGCACCAGATAACACACGTAAAAGGTACAAAGCGGAAGCAAAGTTTTATTACATAAAAGAGTTTATAGACATGTTTACAACAAAATATGTTCAGTCCACACTCACGGGCATAGACTAAGCAGAGATCACGTTCAGCCCATGAACGTGTTCCCTCTAGCACGCACACACACTAACACGGCGGCGTGCACGACCCCCATTCGACGATGTTACCCTCTTGGGGGTCCGTCTCCTCCTCGGGAGTCTCCTCCTCATAACACCCTGCAAAAGCTTCAAACATAAGAAGTGAGCACGATGGCTCAGCAAGTCTGACCCGTCTCACCTACACATGTAACTCTACATGCTAGAATTTCAATGTGTAATATGAAAGTAAGTTGCAAAGGATACGCCTAAATAGTTGAACCTTACTTTCAAGTTTTAGCAGCAAGTTGTGGAGAACCTCATGCTAAGACACATAAGAGAGCCGCAATCAAACAAGAAACACATTTCTCGCATGTGCTTTGCCCAAGGTTGAAAAGAACTTTAATTTGCTCTAAACTACAACATATCATTAGCAACCAAGGTATAGCTTTCAATCAGCAAATTTTAACATGACTCTAGCCTGTTCTTTCTACGTCATGGTACAATGAACAAGTGGTACTCACTGACCGTGAGGGACGGCGATTATAATCGATTTACACATGCATGATTACCTGAATAACCCGTCACGTACGCCCGTACTCGATGTTGCCTACAGCAACCATCACGGATGGCGTATGCAACCACCTTTCATCCGTCAACCAAATGTTGAGCTGGTCCAATTGTCCTGAGCAAGAGGTCTCTACGCGCACATCCGGATTGCCGCCAGCTGATTTAAACCTCAAGCTCTCAACCTACCCTCCGAACGACCAGCTATGCCTCAACACTCAGCTACCCAAATTACATCGGTTTCCCGGTTCCAATATATCAGGTAGGTCATCGGTTTTGTTCTAGCTTGTTCAATAGGCCCGCACACGGCTTGGTCCTCAATCGACACAAGCAAAGCTATGGCACCCAGGCTGTAAAGTCCTGCTGCCCTTACTCTCTGCTTGGTCTCATTTTTCTTGCCATTTGTTCCATTTGCTATCTTTGCTCAAGTAGTGTTCCTCTAGTCTATTCTTCCGAGCAGTTCCAACTACTCGACTTGTACCGAATCTTACACTATCTTAGCATTGCAGTAGCTAATTGGGGTTTAAAAAACTAAGCCCAAACCCAGGGGTTTCTTGGCTATGCAATTGGGTTTTCAAACAAGACTCTAATGTAAAAGTAAAGTGAGTACTCAATGTAAGTTCTCAAAACAATAAAGTTTATAAAAAGGCTAATAAAAACCGGAGCTTGCCTTGCTGCTGTTTGTCATAGGATAGCTGTTCCTCCAGAGTTATGAAGTCTAAAACTGCTGGCTCCTCCTCAACCTTAGCGACTACATGAGACAAATACATGTATGTATCAATTTAAATACATATAAGTTGAGAGTTAAGATTATTAAGACTATAGGTACTGCTAGACAGGCCCAATGACTCTGAAATTTTTACTGTGGTTTGGATACAACCTAAATGAGACTTGGCCGAATTTCATTTGCAGCAAAGCTCATTTGAGCCCTCCACAAATGAATGTGAATTTGGCCTTAATTGGAGCTCTTAGGGTGTTCTAGGGATTTTCATGGAGCAAGCCATGACTTTCTGGAAATTGGATTTTCAGAGGGTTCTAATGGAAGTAGTTTCACCTAATTTGAAGATTCTTAGCAAAAGACATGAGCTAAACAAATTCAGAGAAATTCTGAAAAAAGCTTCTGGACATTTTCCATTTTCTCTGGAACAGTTTTATTAATCACACCATTAGGTGGATCAAACCAGCTCAAATGGATCTGAAAGTTTTATAGTAGCTCAGGGATATTATGGTGAACATCCTGGCCAAATTTCAGAATTTTCCTCCAAAGGGTTCTCCAGTTAAAATTCTAAACAGTTTAAAATTTGAAGAATTAATTCTGGAGAAATTAGGATTTTCATAAACTGAAAATTTATTTTTTGGAAATTACTCAGAGATCTGAATCCAACAAAATTTGGTTCACTCGATTTAGAGTTTCCTATCCAAAGTTATGTGGGTTTGAAGTTTGAACTAAAAACTAAAATTCGGGAAATGTTTAAATCCCTGCCGGTGGGCCCCACGCACCCTGGCTTCTTCTTCCTCACGCCAAACGCACCCGACGGCGGCGGTCTCCAGCGATATTCGCTGGAACCAAGTTCCCTGCCACCTCTTGGGCCGAAACTTGCCGCCCCTCCAATTTCCGACCTCCTGAACTCATTTGTGGGCTCGGCGGCCGCCGGCGATGGCCGGAAACATGTGTGCACCGGCGACAATACCGTCTAGGGTTTCAGCGAGGTCGGTTAGGCTCTGTCCTTCACCAAAGCTTCGAGTTTTTGGCTCAATAGCACCAGGGGACCACAAGGAAGCTGGAAATGGCAGCCAACCTCAGTGAAACGGCCGGCAACACCAAGCTCCACGATGAACCGAGACCGTTTTCCATGGCGGCCCGAAGAAATGCCCTCTCCGAGCCAATTCTCAATGATTTTCCTCGGTTTTTCTTCGAGAAGAGGTGCTAGGGGATGTACAAGCTACTTGCCAACGAGCTCGGCTTTTGGTGGTACAGGTGAACCGAATTTGGCTCACAACCGAGCTTGGGCATTTTGTACTGGGGTTTGGAAACTTGGAAAATTGCAGCTATATGGTCGATCATTTGCTAAATAGAGAGAAGCTACACGACCTAGAGAAGCTAACACATCTTTCTTGTGTAGGAAAGTAGAGGCGAAAGTGACCGTGGCGTCCTGTCCACGGTGAACTGAAACGATCGCCGCCGCAACTCTCGGTAACTCGTCGGTGTTCGTCGAACTGTGATCACCCGGAGCTACCAAACTTTGGTACGGCGAGGGGAGTAGATAGAGCATGCCTGGGTGCTTATGCTTGCAGTGTGAAACTCGAGCGATCGATGATCAACCGACTGTGGCGAGCAAAACACCGAGAGCGCGGGCGGTTGAAAGTTGCCTAGAGGGGGGTGAATAGGCTAATAAAACCCAAAACTATTGCAAACAGCGGATTAAACTTGAAGGAGGACAGACTAGTCCGGTCTGTGAGCGAACTAGTCCGGTCTAGGTATAAAATTGCGTTTTAGGTTTTCTTTTTAAGTTTCTTTAAGCGTAAGATGTATAGTAATCAAACAATCTCACCAGTTAGTTGTGAATGATTAGATTGCAAGATAGTGGAACAGTTCACCAGTGTTAACAAGACGAAAGCTTAATGAGTAATTTAAGTGAGCGAGCAAGAGGGTAAAGGAAGCAAGAGACACGATTTATCCCGAGGTTCAATTCCACACAGGAATCTACGTCCTCGTTGAGGAGTCCACAAAGGACCGGGTCTTTTCCAACACTTCCCTCACCGAGCGATCACAAAGATCAAGCCCGGGCTCTTTCACTATCAATAAAATGTGAATACAATGCTCTTAGGGGCTACTCACAACTTGAGGCTCCCTACGACAACCTAGCAGTTCTTGTAATCAAAGTACAACAATCAAGAACTCAAATTAACAATCAGAGTGCAAGAGAGTCAAACCGAGAGCTCAAACGTCGATCACCACGTCTCTCCTCTCACAAGTCCACAAACCCCTTAAGATCCAATCTTAGGGGTCAAGAGGGTGAGGAAAGAGGCTTAGAAGAGCTCTAGGAATGAGTTTTCAGTGCTAGGGTTGTTCTCATTTTAATTCTCAGCCGGGGGGTCTCCTTTTTATAGAAATCTCAGCATGTAGCCGTTACCTACTAAAGTCTGGACTAGTCCGGTCCAAACCCCGGACTAGTCCGTTCTTAAGGGACCACCCACGTCACAAGGCTACCAACTAAAGTCTAGTGACCGTTGGATTCAAACGGTCATAAAACCCCGGGCTAGTCCGGCCAAGAGCAGACTAGTCCGATCACAGTCAGGAACCTTTGTTCCGTATGAGAACGGACTAACCTGGTAAGGGCGGACTAGTCCGACCCCAAGGGCGGACTAGTCCGGTCTTACCAGACTTAGTCTATAAAACTCTCTAATCTAGGGCTGCAGACTAGTCCAGCCAACTTCGGACTAGTCAGAGCTCACACATGAACCTTTGTTTCGTCCTAAACCGGACTAGTCTGAAGGGACCAGACTAGTCCGGCTTATGGAGCGGACTAGTCCGAGGTCACTCAGTGACTTCTTCTCCGGACCTAAACGGCTTAGTCCACATTACGGACTAGTCCGACCACATAAGCGGACTAGTCCGGCCTTCTGAGACTTAGTCTCATAAAGGCTCACACTCACTCGACAACGGACTAGTCCGGCCTAAAACGGACAAGTCCGAACTCACTCAGAGACTTCTTGTCCGGTCTAAAACAGACTAGTCCGTGTCGGAACGGACTAGTCTGGCCCGTAGTCCGGACAAGTCCGGTCTTCCTTTTTTCAGCCATACCTATGACTACTTTCTCTCACGATTCTAACATTCTAACTTTAGTTTGAGCTCTCTAATGATTCTCAAGCACTCTAAAAGAGAAGATCCTTTACAACAGCTCAAAAATGTAAAACTCAATAGAAAAATTCTATTCTCTACTCTTGCGAGTCTTCTTCTTTTTCTTTTGGCTTCTTGGGAGACTCCACATCCATTCCTTTTGATAAGCACCTGTGATCATACTCAGTAGAACTCATTAGTATCTTAATCATTGTCATCAATCATCCAAAACCCACGGGGATTACCTAGATGCACTTTCAATCTCCCCCCTTTTTGGTGATTGATGACAACACATAAAGATTCTTGATAAATAGATATGATAGAGTGTTTTCATAACACATGCGTGTAAGGTACACTCCCCTAAATGTGTGCACAAAGACTGTCGAGGAAAAACTATGCACAAGAGTGAGTTCTTTGGGGATTTTATACATGTGTTATGGTGGGGTGGCTAAGTGTGATGTTTGAAGTGAGCATTAACCGCATTAAGAAAGATATAACATTTACGAACAAACTCATTTCAATATGGCATAATATGAAGACATAAAATAGCATAGTCATAACGTGGCATAGTCATAACGTGGCAGAATGTGGCATAGTTATTACAAACCAACATAAAATGAGTGTTAAGAAGCAAGACTAAATACTAAAGCGCTAGACTAGATAGACTACTCCCCCTTATTCTCTCCCCCTTTGGCATCAAAGCACCAAAAAGAGAAAGAGAAGAGAGAAAGGCCTAATCGCTATCATCTCCATCTTGATATTCGTCTTGGTCACTCTGAGTTTCCTCGTCCTCATCTTCATCTTTGTCGTCATTGTCATCCTCTTGATGAGCGTGGGAGGTAGGAGGAGCAGCTGAGGAGGAGCCAAAGTAGGCAAGCTCGTCCTCGTTGAGAGCGGGAAACTCTGTCACTTCGTTATCATCTGATGACGGTGGAGACATAGGTATCTCCATCTTGTCGCACATTGCCTTGAGATACTTCTCTTGGCGTTGCTTCATTTTCTGTGTGTGAACTTCCACTTTCCGGCACGAGGAGAATATGGCCTTGAATATTTTTAGCAGCCCACTAGAGGAGCCACTCGATGATGAAGGGACAGATGGCCCAGCTGAGGAGGATGGAGCTGAAGAAGAGCTCCTGCCCAAAGACGCAGGAGGGCGAGAAAGGGGAATCAGCATCTAAGGGCGTAGCTTCCTGTGCATCACATCCTTTGCAAATTCTAGTCCTGTGACTTTTTCTATCATGCACATGATGTACGATGCATATCCACAGGACCTGTTCGGGGTGTGGGATATGTTGAAGATATCATTGTATATGTAGTCAAAGACATTGAATCTTTCTTCTTCATTGAGCAGATTCAACAAGTTCCTGAGATACCCTTGTATCATACCCGCATCCCCATCTTTTGGAGCTAGAGTCTTCCTCAGGATTCTGTTTAGCACTCCAAAGAAGGGTTTGATGTTGTGGGTTGAGGATGGATCATAGGTGATATATGAAGGATACATGAAGTCCAAGTCATCCTTTCCCAAGGTTCTCTCATTGTGAACTATGATCTCATAGTTCAAGTGCTCCTCAAGTCCAAGGATCCTAGCAAATTCATCATATAACACCGAGTAGACCACACCATTTGTCATCCAAGTGATTTTTCTGTCTCCATAGGTGTGGAAGTAGCAGGTGGTGTAGAATTGGACTATCACCTCGATGTTCCAATCATACTGAAAAGCCATTAGATCCTTGATCCCATGGTGTTCTGCTGCTTCAATTACTACATCAAAAGCTTGATGCTTCTTGTTTGCCATGTATGGCCAATCCACCCACTAAGCATCAACTACCGGTGTCTTCATTGGGAGATAGACGAGCCGGTAGTAGTCACAATGGAAGTCGCACCAGATACGAGGCTTTGGTGTGGACTTCTCATACTTGTAAACCTCCTCTTCTCTGAACCTTCAGGCTTTGCCAGCTCCTTTCCCTTTGAAGGTTGCACTCACCAAATTGGGTTGGCAGTTTGGATTGTGCATAGGAGGTGCCCTCTCAAGTGGCCCAATAGGTCCTTGTTGGGGATTCTCCCTTCCTCGTCTTAGTTTGTCACGAATGACGAGTCCCCTGTTGGCCAAGGCCTTTTTTCTAGGAGGATTAGCTGCTTTGCCTTTTCCTTTGTCTTGGGTTGATCTTTGGGACTCAGCATATTGTTTCTCCTTCAGGGTCACTAGCCTCTTCCTCCTTGGAGGATCAACGGAATGAGAGGCTTGTGCTTCCCTATCAGCCCGTTTCTTTGTCCGAGATTCCCTAGCTACAGCCTCTCCTGCCTCAGCCTCGGCTGCCGCATGATAAGCGGCTTGGCGAGCCGCTTCTGCCTCGGGATTTGGAAGAGGTGTCTCCTGATCCTGACATGATTTGGTGATAAATGAAAAGAAAGGCTTAGATGCTATAGTATTGCATTTGAAATAGTTTGCATCCCCAAAGTTAGGGGCTAAAACTCTATCAGTCGGACTTGTCCGGGCCACGGACGGACTAGTCCGCCCTGGCCGGACTTGTTCGGTTGGTGTTTGGACTAGTCCGGACTCTACAGTTTTAAACCCTAACTTAGATGATTTGATCACTAATTCAGAAAAGTAGACGCAATACTACGAGGAATTGCAACAGTATGGCGTAGGAGCATCACGGAAGGTCTAAGGCACTAAAGGTATGACCTAGAAGCGAGAGTTTCGTGAAAAATCAAGGTTAAGTCAAAAAATACCTTAGAGTGGAGAAGATTGATGAAATCCGTGGATCGAAGGAGCGGAGATGGTCGTAGAAGGATTCCCCGCACTCCACAAGCTTTGAATCAAGGATTCCTTCGAGGGATTTGAGGGAGAACTCCAAAATCGCCAATGGGGGCGAGTTTTGGAGGAGAGGAGTGGAGTGGAGGTGAATGAGAGAGAGGGAAGGGGGTCAGCCCGACCCTTGGAGGTTAAGTCTCCAGGGGCCGTACTAGTCCGGTCTATCGGACTAGGTCCGGACTAGTCTATACTCCGGACTTGTCCGGGTGCAGTCCGGATTAGTCCGGCTGTTAGAGGCTGAGAGATTCTTATATATTAGAATTTTGCCCATGCTTGGATTGGATTTACTTGCACTTTCTATTAGGTCTATATATATATATATATGTATATCAAAACACACAATTATATTATGACCATAATATAGCCAAAAATAATATGAGAGAAGAATGAGAGTGAGGGAACAAGTTTTTCACAATCGTACATATTTTTGAAATTGTGAGAAAATTTTGAAAGACTTCTAATTGTTAGCATTTAGATGCACAAAATTTCAACTCACATTCCTAGAGTCTAGGATATTTAGCTCATTCCGAAGTTCACAAAATTGTTTTTCATCTAGTGGTTTGGTGAAAATATCGGCTAGTTGTTTTTCGGTTCTTACATGTGAGATAGCTATGTCCCCCTTTATAGAATGATCTCTCAAAAAGTGATGCCGGATGTATATATCTTTGGTCCTAGAGTGTTCAACGGGATTATTAGCTATCTTAATGGCACTCTCATTGTCACATAGGGGTGGAATGTGGTTCATATTGTAACCATAATCTCTTAGAGTTTGTCGCATCCAAAGAAGTTGAGCACAACAACTTCTGGCTACGACATACTCCGCCTCAGCTGTGGAGAGATCTATGGAGATTTGTTTCTTGGATGACCATGATACTAAGGACCTACCCAAAAATTGACAAGTCCCTGAGGTGCTTTTTCTATCTATTTTACATCCGACGTAATCCGCATCGGAGTATCCGATGAGATTAAACTTAGATCCCTTTGGATACCATAATCCTATGTTAGGTGTGTGAACTAGATATCTTAGGATCCTTTTAACGGCTTGAAATCTGTCACACAAACATACACTAAGCATGATATCGGGCCTAGATGCACAAAGATAAAGCAATGAACCAATCATAGAGCGATATACCTTTTGATCCACGCTTGGTCCATTTTCATTGAGGTCAAGGTGCCCGTTTGTTGCTGTCGGTACCCGCGATATGGGGTACCCCCGCGCACAGGGGAAAATGCCTGAGGATCTCGCCCTTCTCTGCAGGGAGAGCTCCGAAGGCGCCGCGCGTCCAGCGGGACTGGACCTCCCTCTCCTCAGAGGAGAGCTCCGGGCCCGCCACGTGGCCTACAGAAGTCGGACCTCCCCCTCCGCGGGGAGAGGTCCGAAGGCGCCACGTGTCCAGCGGGGCCGGACCTCCCTCTCCTCAGAGGAGAGCTCCGGGCCCGCCACGTGGCCGACAGAGGCCGGACCTCTCCCTCCGCGGGAGAGAGGTCCGACGGCTCCACGTGTCCTGCGGGGCCGGACCCCTGTCTCCTCCAAGGAGGGCTCCGGACCCGCCACGTGTCCAGCTGAAGAGCGTTGCCTGCCCCCGAGCGGTAGGCAGCGGGCGTAAAGACGCCCCATACCTTGCCCGTACAAGGTATTCAAGGCCCGCGCCTTCCCAAGACGCGGAGCACGCCTCTGTCAGGTGCCGTTGCGCCTAGTCGCATCGCAGACTGGCGCGCAGTGTCAGAGCCTGCCAGCTAATAAACGTAGCGACAAGACATCCCATGCCGCCCCCGCCGTCATCAACCACTACGACTAGCATGCGGCATGGGCAGGGCTGCAAGACGAAGACTCAGAAGCCTTCGCCAGAGACAACTACCGGCATAACTGCAGATACGGTAGATAACAGTCAATCTCCCCGGGACCACCTGTCGGGTCCCGGGCCCCCCTTGTAAGCCACCCGAGTCTTGGACTATAAAAGGCTCAGGTAGGCGACGTTAGCAAGGGTTCGCACTCTAGCCATTCGCACCCTGGGGTCGCACTCCCGCAACTCATACGCTAGCCATTCACTCCCAAGTTGTAACTCATCCTCAAGCTCAGGACTCCGGTTCTGAGCAACAAGCAATACAGCGAGCTCCATAGCTCGCCGTGGACGTAGGGTTTTACGCTCCGGCGGCCTGAACCACGTAAAACTCGCCGTGTCAAGCTCTTACTAACTCGTCCATACGCTCAAGCTCTCCGCTAGTGACTAGCCCCACCGAAAAAAGAACTTCCGCGGGTTGCCCAGTGCAGGCCCGGGGGAAGTGTCGACCGAACACTTCGACATTTGGCGCGCCAGGTAGGGGGCTTTCCCTTGCGCGACGAGTTTCCACCGACGAAGATGACCAAGCTTCCTTCAGCGGCAAACTCTCCTCCCCCGCGTTCGCGGCGAACCATGACCAGGGGGAGTACGTGTCGACACACTCAGGACGGAGTGTGTCGGCGCAAGCTGGGAGCCAGCAGCCGGCTCTGGCAGCGCCGACCCCGGCAATGCAGGCTCCAACCAGCGTCAGGTCTTCAGTAGCACTGGGCGTACCCGGCAGGGGTGCGCTAGCTGCAGCAAGAGCGCTACTGCATAATCCGCCTGCTAGGGACGCGCCTCAGGCAGCGACCCAGCAGTGGATTCGCGAGGTAGACCGTCTCGTCGTCGCCGCCGCGAACCCTCGACTTCGGCGGGGACGACGCTCCGACCAACCGGCCGTGTCGCTGATGCGCACGCCAACGAAGATGACCAAGCTTCCTTCAGCGGAAAACTCTCCTCCCCCACGTTCGCGGCGAACCGTTGACCAGGGGGAGTACATGTCGACACACTCAGGACGGAGTGTGTCGGCGCAAGCTAGGAGCCAGCAGCCGGCTCTGGCGGCGCCGACCCCGGCAATGCAGGCTCCAACCAGTGTCAGGTCTTCCGTAGCGCTGGGCGTACCCGGCGGGGGTGCGCTAGCTGCAGCAAGAGCGCTACTGCACAATCCGCCTGCTGGGGACGCGCCTCAGGCAGCGACCCAGTAGTGGATTCGCGAGGTAGACCGTCTCGTCGTCGCCGCCGCAAACCCTCGACTTCGGCGGGGACGATGCTCCGACCAACCGGCTGTGTCGCTGATGCGCACGCCAACGGTTGACGGGCAGACGGCGGACTCCAGCTCCACCAGGCTTCCGTCAACGAACCTGAGGGAAGAGCTGGAGCGATGCCACTTGGGCCAAGATGCCCGAGTGTTCCTCGAGCGACGTCAAGAAAGGCGTCCCATCCAAGGTGCTGGCGACAGCATGACGTCGGCCTCGACCCAGCCTGAAGGGCAGATCTTCGCCACGCGAGCTCTGCCCCAGGCGTATGCCGCGCAGCATATGCCACAATCATATGCCCTGCAAACGGCGCCCTCGGTCTATGGAGCAGCCTTGCCCATACCGGGGTACACTGTGCCAGCGGCAAACCAAGCGTTCGCAACGCCAACACCTGCAGCAACAGGAGCAGGATGTGCGGCCCTGGCGCCCCACCTTCGCTTCGCGAGGTGGCCGCGCAAGTTTCGGCCGCACCTGCCCGAAAAGTACGACGGCAGCGTCAACCCGGCGGAGTTCCTCTAGATCTACTCCACCGCCGTACTTGCCGCAGGAGGGGATGCTGTCATGGCCAACTACTTCCCCGTCGCCTTGACCGGCCCAACCCGGTCTTGGCTAATGAACCTCCCTCAGGGTTCCATAACTTCCTGGGGAGAGCTCTGCCGGCAGTTCATCGCCAACTTCGGCAGCTCCTACACCCGTCCCGGCACGGAGCTTGACCTCCACGCCATCAAGCAACAACCTGGGGAGTCACTGCGCTCCTTCATCCAGTGGTTCTCCCAGGTACGCAACACCATCCCGCACATTCGAAGTGTTTCTGTGGTGGTAGCGTTCCGGCAGGGTGTCCGGGACGAGAAGATGCTTGAGAAGCTTGCGACCAGAGAGGTCTGCGATGCCTCTGAGCTCTTCAGCTTGGCGGACAAGTGCGCCAGAGCAGCCGAAGGGCGGAATTGGCACTCACTGCCAGCTTCCGAAGCCGGAAGACAGCCCAAAGACGGCGGAGTTCAAGCTGAGCTCCAGACCACGTCAGACAGCCAAGAGCCAAGCACTGGCTGACTTTGTGGCTGAGTGGACGCCAACGAAGGCTGACCCAGGGGGCCGCAAAGACGGTGAACCAATGTACCGAGCTCCGGTCTTCACCGGGCCTCACTGGACGCTCTTCTTTGATGGCTCCTCGCGAAAGCAGGGGGCCAGTGCCGGCGTACTGCTTCTCATGCCATCGGGGGAGCAGTCTGGGTACATGGTGCGTCTCAATTCCAAGGCAACCAACAACTTGGCAGAGTATGAAGCACTCATCTTTGGCCTAAAAGACAGTCCTGTCTCTGGGCGCTCGCCAGTTGTTGGCGCAGGGCGACTCCCAGCTAGTTATCAAGTAAGTTAAGGGTGAATGCCACTGCAATGACCCACAGCTAGCCGCTTATCTGCTCCACGTGCGGATGTTGGAGAAAGAGTTCCTCGCCTTGGACCTGCACCATGTACCGTGCGCTGGCAAGGCCGCAGCTGACGATCTCTCAACGAAGGCCTCCATCGGAGCCCCTGCGCCCGAAGGAGTGTTCGAGAGGACGTTGCTGCGGTTCACAGCCCGGCCCGCCGAGCCGGGCGAAGGGGGCTGAACCAGTGCCTCGAAGCTAGGCAGTCCCGGCGGCCATGGATGCCGCCAAAGGATCGTAAGCGTCACTGGGGACTCCGTGCAACCCAGAGCTCAAGATCCAGAAGCTCAAGTAGTCCCGATGCATGAACCACAGAGGTCCGGGACTCCTTGAAGGACATCCTTCCTGATGAACGTGCATTCGCTGAACGGGTGGTGCAGATGGCTAAGTGCTACGCGCTGGTATCTTTACTGGCGTGGCGCCACGACATCCTATTGCGGTGCATAACCCAGGAGGAAGGCTGCGAATAGCTCGCAGTAGTCCAAGGAGGCGAGTGCTGGGAACGCTCATCGTCCCGCACGCTGGTCGGTTAAGCCACCCGGCATGGCTCCTACTGACCGAGAGCCACCTGGACGTCGTCAAACCGGTTAGGGATGCAATGCGTGCCAGGTCCACGCCAAGCAGACCCACACAACCGGTGCAGACGCGCACCCAGAACCGTCGGGGGATACCGGCTCCTTCATGTTGAGGGCCAGCCGGACTTCCCAGGGCCGGGTCACGGGAACTACCCTTCCACATGGTATGCGGGGCCGAAGCCATGCTTCCCCCTGAGATCGCCATGGGGGTCCCCCCGTGTCCGGCGTACGACGAAGCCACGCATGACCTGTTCTGCGTGAAGACAGGCGCTCCGATGCTACCCCAGTAAATTCACCATGCTTACTTAGGTGTTTATTTAAATTACGCATTAATTTATATGAACACCTCCCCACGCTCTAGACAGTGTGCGTCCATTATACACTCGGTTCCTCTTTCCTGCTCTCATGCATAATCGATATTTGTCGTCCTGCCGAAGGTGGTAGTGCTTGGGGTACCTGCCAGAGGCTCGGTGGCCTTTTGGATCTCCCCCTGTAAGGGTACTGTACCGCCAGCTGGTCTCCTCCGAGAAAAAACCTACGCTAGACCGGGGAGTCAGGAGCCTTGCTTTGCCCGGTCTTGCACCCAAAGCATGCGCACTCTGCCCCCCGGCGCTACGGTCTGAGTACCAGGGGGCCAGACGGTTGCACCCTGACTCGGGCTGGGACCAGACCTCCGGGACCAAGTGTACTGGATTACCCAAGCCCCGTATTCCGGCCTGGGACAGTAAGCCAAATGAGACTAAGGGACAGGAAAATGGGGGACCACTGAGCAGTGCCGGACTCCGCCTCCACAGCCAGGCCGAGCTCCGAGGCCAGCTCTCGCCCTCATTTCAGAGGCGAGCGCTGATGCCGGACCTCACGCCCTTCGTTGGCCTGAGCTCCGATGGCATCCGGACTCTGCCCCCACAGCTAGGCCGAGCTCCGAGGCCAGCCCTCCCCTCCTTTCACAGGCGAGCGCTGATGCCGGACCTCACGCCCTTCGTTGGCCTGAGCTCTGATGGCTTCCGGACTCCGCCCCCACAGCTGGGCCGAGCTCCGAGGCCAGCCCTCCCCTCCTTTCATAGGCGAGCCCTGATGCCGGACCTCACGCCTTTCACAAGGGTTGAGCTCCGATGCCAGGCTTCACCCTCTCCTCAGAGGCTGAACTCCGAAGCCGTCAAAACCCTGCCAGCACAGGGAGTACTCAAGACAAGAAAGTGCACGGAACAGAAGAGACGGAGGCCCCACCTCGGGCTTGCTATCTCCCCCGAAATGGGCCCGGGGGCCACTGTCGGTACCCGCGATATGGGGTACCCCCGCGCACAGGGGAAAATGCCTAAGGATCTCGCCCTTCTCTGCAGGGAGAGCTCCGAAGGCGCCACGCGTCCAGCGGGACCGGACCTCCCTCTCCTCAGAGGAGAGCTCCGGGCCCGCCACGTGGCCTACAGAAGCCGGACCTCCCCCTCCGCGGGGAGAGGTCCGAAGGCGCCACGTGTCCAGCGGGGCCGGACCTCCCTCTCCTCAGAGGAGAGCTCCGGGCCCGCCACGTGGCCGACAGAGGCCGGACCTCCCCCTCCGCGGGAGAGAGGTCCGAAGGCTCCAGGTGTCCTGCGGGGCCGGACCCCCGTCTCCTCCAAGGAGGGCTCCGGACCCGCCACGTGTCCAGCTGAAGAGCACTGCCTGCCCCCGAGCGGTAGGCAGCGGGAGTAAAGACGCCCCATACCTTGCCCGTACAAGGTATTCAAGGCCCGCGCCTTCCCAAGACGCGGAGCACGCCTCTGTCAGGTGCCTTGCGCCCAGTCGCATCGTAGACTGGCGCGCAGTGTCAGAGTCTGCCAGCCAATAAACACAGCGACAAGACATCCCATGTCGCCCCCGCCGTCATCAACCACTACGACTAGCATGCGGCATTGGCAGGGCTGCAAGACGAAGACTCAGAAGCCTTCGCCAGAGACAACTACCGGCATAACTGCAGATACGGTAGATAACAATCAATCTCCCCGGGACCACCTGTCGGGTCCCGGGCCCCCCTTGTAAGCCACCCGAGTCTTGGACTATAAAAGGCTCGGGTAGGCAACGTTAGCAAGGGTTCGCACCCTGGGGTCGCACTCCCGCAACTCATACGCTAGCCATTCACTCCCAAGCTGTAACTCATCCTCAAGCTCAGGACTCCGGTTCTGAGCAACAAGCAATACAGCGAGCTCCATAGCTCGCCGTGGACGTAGGGTTTTACGCTCCGGCGGCCTGAACCACGTAAAACTCGCCGTGTCAAGCTCTTACTAACTCGTCCATACGCTCAAGCTCTCCGCAAGTGACTAGCCCCACCGAAAAAAGAACCTCCGCGGGTTGCCCAGTGCAGGCCCGGGGGAAGTGTCGACCGAACACTTCGACAGTTGCCATTGGTGTCTTGATGGGTTTGGCTTTGTCCATGTCAAACTTCTTGAATATGTCTTGTCTGTACTTTGTTTGACTAATGAACATGCCTTTCTTGAGTTGTTTGACTTGAAATCCTAGGAAGAACTTCAATTCTCCTATCATGGACATCTCAAACCTATCCGTCATTATCTTACTAAACTCATTACAAAAAGATTTATTAGTAGAACCAAATATAATGTCATCGACATATATTTGGCACACAAAGAGATCTTTATCTACATTCTTTGTGAAGAGTGTATAATCTGCCTTGCCTATCTTAAATCCATTATCAATGAGAAAGTATCTAAGACACTCATACCAAGCTCTAGGAGCTTGTTTAGGCCATAGAGAGCTATGCAATTTAAACCCATAGTTAGGATATTCTTGATCTTCAAAGTCGGGTAGTTGCTCCACGTACACCTCCTCCTTGATTGGACCGTTTAGGAAGGCACTTTTCACATCCATTTTATAGAGTTTAAAATCATGGTGAGTAGCATATGCTAGTAGAATTCTAATGGACTCAAGCCTAGCTACGGGAGCAAAGGTTTCATCAAAATCCAAACCTTCGACTTGAGCATATCCCTTTGCCACAAGTCGGGCCTTGTTTCTTGTCACCACTCTGTGTTCATCTTGCTTGTTGCGGAACACCCACTTGGTGCCTACCACATTTGCATTTGGTCTTTTCACTAGCTCCCATACTTGGTTTCTTGTGAAGTTGTTCAACTCTTCTTGCATGGCCACCACCCAATCCGGATCCTTGAGTGCATCTTCCACCCTAAATGGTTCCAAGGACGACACAAAAGAGTAATATGCACAAAAGTTTGCTATTCGAGAACGTGTTGTTACCCCTTTTGTGATATCTCCAAGGATGTTGTCAACGGGGTGATCCCGTTGAATGCTTTGATGAACCCGTGGGTGAGGCACTTGATTTCTTGAGTGGTCTCCTTCTTCTTCTCCCCCCTTGATCAACATCATGGTTTCGATTTTCTCCTTCTTGAAATTGACCGTCTTGATCTTGGGGTTCTTGAGTTTGATCTCGAATGAGAGGTGCCAATGGTGATGAGCTTGTAGCATCTTGTCCTACATTTTCATGGGGACGCACTTCCCCAAGCCCCATTCTTCTTAGTGCTTCACATGGTGCTTCTTCTTCATCTAGCACACTTTGATCAACTTGCTCCACTTGGGAGCCATTAGTTTCATCAAACACCACGTCACGTGCAATTTCAACACAACAGGAGGTCTTGTTGAAAACACGATAGGCGTAGGTGTTTGAGTCATAACCAAGTAGAAAACCTTCATCGGATTTCAAAGCAAACTTTGAAGTCATAGGCTTCTTGTTGAGAATGTAGCATTTACTTCCAAAAACTCAAAAGTAAGAGATGTTGGGTTTGTTACCGGTTAGGAGCTCGTATGGGGTTTTCTTCAAAAGTCGATGGAGGTGGAGGCGGTTTGTAGCATGACAAGTGGTGTTGACCGCCTCCACCCAAAATCGATCCGAAATCTTGTATTCATCGAGCATGGTTCTTGCCATCTCTATGAGTGTTCGGTTCTTCCTTTCAGCCCCCGCATTTTGTTCGGGAGAATAGGGGGCTGAAAACTCATGCTTGATGCCCTCTTCATCCAAGTATTCTTCTAATTGAGTGTTCTTGAATTTAGAGCCGTTGTCGCCCCTTATCTTCTTGATTTTTGAGGAAAACTCGTTTTGAGCTCTCCTCAAGAACTTCTTGATGACACCTTGAGTTTCTCCTTTATCATGTAAGAAAAACACCCAAGTGAAACGAGAATAGTCATCAACAATTACTAGACCATATTTGTTACCGCCAATGCTTATGTAGGTGATAGGGCCGAAGAGGTCCATGTGGAGCATCTCCAATGGTCTTGTTGTCGTCATCACATTCTTAGCAGGATGAGCTGCTCCAATTTGTTTTCCTGCTTTACACGCGCTACATGGCCTATCTTTTTCAAAAACAACATCTTTTAGTCCACGGATGTGATCCCCCTTTAGAAGTTTTTTGTAAGTTACTCATTCCAAGATGGGGCTAGTCTTCTATGCCACAACCATCCCATGTTGGTTTTTGCTATTAAGCATGTGTCAAGTTGAGCTTTATCTGTGGAAAAGTCCACTAAGTAAAGCTTTCCCTTTAACACACCCTTAAAGACAATTTGAGTTGTCACTTCTTCTAGAGATGGTCACACCCTCGTTAGTAAACAAGCAATTATAACCTTTCTCACATAGTTGAGATATGGACAATAGGTTATAATCTAGTGATTCAACATGTAGAACATGAGAAAGGTAATGTTGATAAGAAATTGCAATTTTACCCATACCGGGTACCCTTCCTTGGCTGTTGTCGCCGAAGTAGATGTCTTCACTTGGATCATCATTTTCTTCATACTGGACAAACATTTTTCTCTCTCCGGTCATATGGTTAGTGCACCCACTATCTAGCACCCATTTAGTGCCACCGGAGGAGTATTGCTGCAAAACAATTTAAACTTTGTTCTTAGGTACCCGAACTTGGTTGGGTCCTTTGAGATTAGTTACAAGGCATTTGGGCACCCACACACAAGTTTTTGGACTCTTGTGGAATGACCCAACATATTTTGCAAAAACTCTACCATACTTGCTTTTCATAAGAACATAAGATGCACCAAAATTATGAAATACTATAGATTTTACATTTTTGGTAGTTTCATGTAAGGTAGATGCAAGGTTGTCACTCTTGTCTTGACTTGAGTTTTCTTTGACAAAGGCTACGCATTTGCTATTGTTTTTACGGATTCTAGCGTTTTGCTTTCCTCCCCTAGTGTAACCAAGTCCATCTTTGATGAGAGGAGATCTTGTGATTGAGTATGCACTACGTGCATATTTGATCTTCTCCTTATCAAAGATCCCACTCTTGTGTGTATTCTTGCTTTGTTCCTCTTTGAGCTCATTCTTTAATTTTAAAACAATGTTAGCACATTTGCAAGTTTTAGTGTTGGATTCCATATTTGTTGAGAGGGAGTTTTTGGGGATGAATTAGTTGAGACACTTGACTTAAGTGAGTTAAGTTGTGCTTCAAGATTCTTATGAGTTTTGGTTAAGCTCACAAGTTCATCTTGAATTACTACATTCTTACTTCTAAGCTCAACACAAGTCTCCTTGCTCATGGCAAGTTCGCTTTCGAGTTCTCTACTCTTCTCTCTTTCAAGTTCAAGGAGATTATCAATCTCAAGGTTTCTTTCCTTTTTAAGGATAAGCAATTCTTCTTGTTGATTGAGAAGCTCTTCCTGTTCAAATATTTCGCCCGATAACATTTTCATTTTAGCTATAGCCTTTTTGTTTAATCCTTTAAACATGAATTCATTTTCACTACTACTATCAAAGTTACTATCATCTACAATATGAAACTTGTAAGGTTTAGATATTACCTTGCGCTTTCCTTCCTTTGCCATGAGGCATGTGTGGCTTGGGCTCTTACAATCACCCTTGTTTGGCAAGAGTGATTTCTTCATGGTTGGCTTCTTGATGGCAACGGTTGCCACCTTTTCTTCATCTTCGGAAGAGGATTCTTCATTTGAATCCCACTCTTCTCCAATATGAGCTTGTCCATAAGCCTTTTTCTTTGTGAAGATTTTCTTGTCTAGAGGCTTCCCATCCTTCTTCTTCCTCTTGTCATCTTCATTGCTATGGGGGCAGTTCACAATGAAGTGCCCATGTTCGCCACAGTTGTAGCAAGTCTTCTTTGTCCTTGACTTGCCCTTGTCTTTTCTCTTGTTCTCATAGTGATGAATTCTCCTTCTCCTCATCAACCTTTTGAATCTTTTAATGAAGAATGCCATTTATTCATCATCTATGTCTGTGCTCTCATCATCACTTTCTTCATCTTCACTTGTGAGTTGTGTTTCTTTTCCCTTGGACTTGGATGTAGCCTTGAGAGCAATTCCCTTCTTCTTGAATGAAGTGATCTTTGCTAGGTCGTTGACGTGTTGGGCTTTCTTCTCCATCATCTCGTGGTTAATGATTTTCCCTAGCACTTCATCCGGAGTCATCATGTGAAAGTTTGGACTTTCCCGGATTAAAGTGCATAGGGTCACATTGCGAGGCATGAATGCTCTTATCATTATTTTGACCACCTCATGGTCATTCCATTTCCTACATCCGTACGCTCGACTCTTGTTGATGAGAGTTTTGAGTCGGTTGTACATTTCTTGAGGTGTTTCGCCTTCTTCCATGGCGAACCTTCCAAGCTCTCCTTCTATCATCTAAATCTTGGTTTCCCTTACGGATTTGTTTCCTTCATGTGCAATCTTGAGGGTGTCCCAAATATCTTTGGCGAGCTCCAACCCATCTACCTTGTTGAATTCTTCAATGCTCAGAGATGAGTTGAGCACGGCCGCCGCTTGTGCATTGCGGTGGATTTGTTGTTCTTGTTCTTGGGTGAGTTCATCCTCGTCTTTGGGGATATATATACCTGTACACACCACATGCCAAAGACTTGCGTTCAAGGAAATTAGATGCAACTTCATGTTGTGCTTCCACATTGTGTAGTTAGTTCCATCAAAGTGAGGTGGTTTGCCTACAGGAATTGATAAATAACTAGAGTGGGAATTTAGGCGTTCATAATTAAAAGAATATCGCGAGTAGTCTTGTTGACTACTCTTGAGCTTCTTCTCCAACTTTTCCTTCTATTTCTTCTTAGCTTCCTCCCTCTTCTTTTTGAGGAGTGCCATGAGACGAAGAACTTCTTCATTTTCTTCTGAGCTTGAAACGTCTTGTGAAGGAGTAATTGCTGGAGGCGGGTTAGAACCTCGTTCTTCAAAGTTGCTTGTACTTGTTCCTTTTCCCTTGATGAGATCAATTTGGCTACCGGCCTTGTCCCCCATCTCCTCTCCAAGCGGTTAAGCGTTTGTGGAGAGTTAGGCTCTAATATCAATTGAAAGTTGCCAAGAGGGGGTGAATAGGCTAATAAAACATGAAACTATTGCAAACAGCGGATTAAACTTGAAGGAGGCCGGACTAGTCCGGTCTAGGTATAAAATTGTGTTTTAGGTTTTCTTTTTAAGTTTGTTTAAGCGTAAGATGTATAGTAATCAAACAATCTCACCAGTTAGTTATGAATGATTAGATTGCAAGATAGTGGAACAATTCACCAGTGCTAACAAGACGAAAGCTTAATGAGTAATTTAAGTGAGCGAGCAAGAGGGTTGATGTGTACAGGGGTCCCGATCTTCCGAAAGGTTCTGATAACTCTCGATTTGGTGGAGACTTGACACAAATCGATCCGGCTTCCGAACAACACGTTCTGAACCCTGCAATCGCAGCACCACGTCTCCTCAGGTTATCAACCGATATTGCGCGGTTGACCACGCCAAGAAGGCTAATCCTTGCCTGCGAATCGAAGAACACAAGCAAGAACAAGAAAGAATGCAACCAAATTGCTGAAAGATATGAAGCACTCAAGTTGGGGCCTCACAAACCGATGAACGGCGAAACTGTTCTTGACAGAATAATCTAAGCAAAACCCAGCTGTTTGTGACAGCGGCTAGGGGGTATAAAGGAGGTGGAGGACGACCAGGGGGTGCTGGGGTCGTGACCTAACCCTAAGACACGTACATAATGGACTTGGACTCTATACAAGGCCCAATGGCCCAACTAGGTGATGCAACACCCTGATAGACTCTAAATTTTATATTGTTTTGAAGTTTCCTGTCGACTCTTAGGGAATTTTGACATGGGGCCAGTTCCATTGGAAAGTGTATCCTCTCATCTTTCCGTGCATATGTAGAACGTCAAAAACGGAGTCCGTATGCCTCCTGTGCATCCATTTTAAGGTGGACTGCTCCTCGGCCCGAGTTGGACTCGAGTTTGAGTTGGGCTCGGTCTCTAACTTCTTGTTGGCGTATTTTCTGGTCCTCCACGCCTCCAAACCCCTCTCCATGTATCTCCATGTCCTCTCCATGGTTCCTAATCATAATTAATCCATTAGGTAGCAACATACTCTCAAAATTCACATATAAAGAATTGTTCAGGAACGAGCTCACCTCTAAATTCAATTGTCGTGCTTGAGCTCTAGTAATTGGACCTTGCATGTCTACCATGTGAGTGTTGTGTATATCTGCAGGAGTGATGTCCACATCATCCTCCCCCTCTTGCATTGGAGTCGTCCTCGACTCAAGCTCATCTTCTTCTCCCAAATATGGCCCCAAATCTGAAATGTTAAAGGTGGGACTAACCCCAAACTCGGGAGGCAACTCAAGTTTATATGCATTATCATTAATCTTCTCAAGTATTTTAAAAGGACCATCAGCTCTAGGCATCAATTTAGACTTTCTCAGTTCTGGAAATCTATCCTTTCTCAAGTGTAACCAAACTAAATCACCCGGTTCGAGTCTAACTTCCTGCCTACCTTTACTACCAGCAATTCTATATTTTTCATTCATCTTTTCAATATTGTGTTTAGTGGTCTCATGAATTTTCAAAATAAAATCAGCACGTTCCTTTGCATCATTATGAGTTCTCTCACTAGTAGGTAAAGGCAAGATATCAATAGGAGCACGAGGATTGAATCTATACACTACCCGAAAAGGACTTACCTTGGTGGTAGAATGTGTTGCCCAATTATATGCAAACTCCACATGTGGCAAACATTCTTCCCACATCTTTAAATTTTTCTTCAAAACAGCTCTCAACATGGTGCCCAAAGTGCGGTTCACTACTTCTGTTTGCCCATCAGTTTGTGGGTGACATGTTGTAGAGAACAACAGTTTTGTACCCAACTTGTTCAATAGGGTGTGCCAAAAGTGACTCAAAAATTTAGCATCACGATCTAAAACAATAGTAGAAGGCATACCATGCAAGCGAACAATCTCTTTGAAAAAAAGGTCGGCAATATGTACAGCATCATCACTTTTCTGACACGGTATAGAATGTGCCATCTTAGAAAAATGATCCACCACAACAAAAATGTTTTCCTTCCCCCTCTTAGTCCTAGGCAATCCCAAAACAAAGTCCATAGAGATATCCGCCCAAGGAATGGAAGGAGTGGGAAGAGGCATGTATAAACCATGTGGATTCAAACGGGACTTAGCTTTCTGACATGTGGTGCAGCGAGCCAAACTGCTCTACATCTCTCCTCATCTTTGGCCAAAAGAAATGTGTGGTCAGAACATCCTCCATCTTCTCTACGCCAAAATGGCCCATCAAACCTCCACCATGTGCCTCCTGTAATAACAAAAGATGAATGGAACCAACTGTGAATGCATAGGCGGTTAGCTCTAAACAAGAATCCATCATCCAGTACAAATTTATTCCAGGTATGATCTTTTCTACAATGTAGCAACACATCTTTAAAATCAACATCAAGAGCATATTGTTCTTTAATTGATTCAAGTCCAAAAATTCGACAATCAAGTTGGGACAGCATATTATATTGTCTGCAATGCATCAACGATCAAATTATCCTTCCCTTTCTTATGTTTAATGACATAAGGAAAAGACTGAATAAATTCAATCCATTTTGCATGTCTACGATTCAGATTATTTTTAGAACGAATGTGCTTTAGCGATTCATGATCAGAATGAATAACAAATTCTTTAGGCCATAAATAATGATGCCATGTCTCTAAGCATCGTACGAGAGCATAAAATTCTTTATCATATGTGGAGTAATTCGGGACAGTACCATTAAGTTTTTCACTAAAGTATGCAACCGGTTTACCACCTTGCAGTAAGACACCACCAATGCCAACTCCTCTAGCATCACATTCAAGTTCAAAAGTCTTACTAAAATCAGGAAGTTGCAACAATTGTGCGTGTGTAAGCTTGTCCTTCAAGGTGTCAAAGGACTCCTCTTGTGCTTTCCCCCAGTGGAACACCACACCTTTCTTAGTCAACTCATGCAATGGGGCAGCGATAGTGCTAAAATCCTTGACGAAACGTCGGTAGAAACCTGCAAGACCAAGAAAACTCCTTACATGTGTGATGGCTTGAGGTATTGGCCAGCTCTTGATCGCTTGAATTTTCATCTCATCCACCTCAATTCCCTGTGGAGTCACAACATAGCCAAGAAAGGAAACTCGATTCGTACAAAAGATGCACTTCTCAAGGTTACCAAATAAACGTGCATCTCTCAAAGCATTAAAAACAGCACATAAATAATCCATATGTTCATCCAAAGACTTGCTATAAATCAAGATATCATCAAAATAAACCACAACAAATTTTCCAATAAAAGCTCTCAAAACCTCATTCATCAAACGCATGAATGTACTTGGTGCATTAGTTAAACCAAAAGGCATTACTAACCACTCATACAACCCAAATTTGGTTTTGAAAGTTGTTTTCCATTCATCTCCCAATTTCATTCTTATTTGGTGGTAACCACTACGCAGGTCAATCTTAGTGAAAATTATAGAACCACACAACTCATCAAGCATGTCGTCTAGCCTAGTAATAGGCTGACGATACCTTATAGTAATATTGTTAATGGCTCTACAATCAACACACATACACCAAGTACCATCTTTCTTAGGAACCAAAAGTACAGGAACATCACAAGGACTAAGACTTTCACGTACATACCCACGGTCCAAAAGGTCTTGGACTTGCCGCTGAATTTCCTTAGTCTCCTCGGGGTTGGTCCTATATGCAGCACGGTTTGGCAAAATTGCACCTGAAATCAAATCAATTTGATGTTCAATCCCTCTCAAAGGTGGAAGTCGTGGGGGTATCTCAGCTGGAAAATATACTCATACTCTTGCAACAAGTTTGTAACTGCTGGAGGCAAAGACCTAGCAATATCATCAATGGACAACAAAACTTGTTTGCACAGCAAATATCATGATCAGAAATTTCAGCAAGGTCTGATTTTGTAGCAAGCATTACACGACCCTTCAATTTAATTCCCTCAGTCTTAGAACTAGGTGTAGATCTCTCATTATTTAGTGGTAACACATAATTAATGACTTGTTGATTTTTTGATTTAGAACTACTAGGAATTCGAGCTCTCTCCCTATCAGCTTGTACAATTTCAGCAGGAGTCAAAGGTATCAAAGTAATTTTCTTTCCTTTATGCATAAAAGTATATTTATTACTTCTACCATGGTGCAAAGCATCCTTATCATGTTCCCAAGGTCGACCCAATAAAAGTGAACACGCTTGCATGGGTACCACATCACAATCAACGGAATCAACATATGTACCAATGGAAAACGGAATTCTGCAAGTTTGTGTTATCTTAGCTCTTCCAGAATCATTCAACCATTGAATATAGTACAGATGTGGGTGTGGTCGTGTATTCAAGCTAAGCTTCTTGACCAATTCAGAACTCACCAAGTTGTTGCAGCTTCCTCCATCAATGATGACACGTGCTCGCCGGTTCTTGATGACAAAGAAAATCTGAAACAAATTATGGTGTTATAATCTATCAAGTTGTTGTACATGTGTGTTCAGCACCCGCTGCACAATGATGTTCATGTAGGCTGATGTGTCTTCACTCCCAAAAACATATCCCTAATCATTGTCCGTGGCAGCTTCATATCATTGTTATCTTCGACATCGGAGGTGCTGATGTATCCTCCCTCTTCTGTAGCCACGTATGCCCGCTAACTAGGACAATCTTTTTGCACATGACCAAGACCATGGCAGCGGTGGTATTGAATGCCGGAAGTGCGTCCTGTTGAAGCAACGGATGAAGCACTTTTGGCAGGTACCTGCATGGAATTTTTACCCGAATCCGCAGGTCGTGCAGGTGGTGGTTTCGGTACTGCCGAAACGTTGTTGCTGCCAGAAGGAAGCTTGGCTGCTGGTTTTGGTGAAAAGGCATCAAAACGGAATGACTTGGACGCCCCCGAAGATGTTGTCATGCGTGGAGTGTAGGAGGCACCACTGCTGCTCTTGTTCTTTTGTTGACGACCCTATAACTCCTTTTCTGCAAGCATAGCAAGCTGGAACAACTGGTTGATAGTATTAAATTCTTTATAATCAACAATATCCTGTATCTCACGTCTCAACCTCCCATAGAAACGACAGATTTTATCTTCAATGTCCTCTACTACCCCACATCGCATCATACCCTTTTGAAGCTCCGCATAATAATCTTGGACAGAATTATTTCCCTGCTCTAAGCGCTGCAATTTCTTTCGTAAATCACGTTGGTAGGATGGAGGAACAAAACGATTACGCATAGCTTCTTTTAAACGTTCCCATGTATCAGGTTGTAAGCGTGTGGTACCTAGTTCATTCCACCATATTATAGCAAAATCCTTAAACTCACTAGTGGCTTGTCGAACTCTATGTTGTTTAGGAACAAGGTGGGAATTAAATTTCTGCTCAACCGTCATTTCCCAATCAAGATATGCCTCAGCATCATAAGCACCAGAAAATGAAGGTATGGAAAATTTAACTTTAGCAAAAGGGTCATCAAGAGGGCGGTTATTGTTACCATGCATGTTGTTTCCAACCATACCATGAGTGTTTTGACGAAGGCGTTGACGTAGATTTACATTCTGCGCAGCACGTGTATCCACCTCTCCATTGACATCACACAACACGTCTTCTTCTTCAAAGTTATTATGGTGGGTAGCATCATGGCTGAATGGTAGGTGGGTCTCCATATCATCAATCCTTCCAACTAGCGAGCTTAAGCGTTTGTCCAACCTCTCAAGGGTGTGGAGTATTCTCTGTTCAGCAAGATAATCTTTTACACTTCCTTGACAGACTTCATCATTTGTTCTATGTAACCCTTCATCTCACTTTTCAAAACACACTCCGTAGGATCAACATGATCTGATATTGTTAGCAAGAATAAATGGAAAACAACAAGATTATCCCTATTAACTACTACGCAATGATGGTGGACTCACAAAGCAATGGGTTGAGTCTTACCAAGCTCTTACAAGTTTCTTACGACAACAAGGCAAAGGATACCTGGACGACGTGATTCAGCGATTGCAAGGGTCAAAAACTTGTGCTGCTCGAAAGGATGAATGTGGAGTTTGGATGGCCAAATATATGTGAGTAGCACACAATTCAATAACAGGTAGTAATGCTAAATAGATGTCCAAACACTTGTCCTAGTTGCTGGCCTACTCGTGTCTTATCCCGGATGTTATGAACAAGACAGCAAGAAGTATGAATGATAAGGACAATAATTGAGCAGGAACAATTGCACCACAAGGCAAAATAACACAACCCAAGTTTTGATATTTGTGCTCCTCTTCACAAATTTTCTATATTTTTTCTTTGATTTTTTTTATATATGCCGTGAAATCAGGAGCACTAATATACACGTCGCACAAATTTTCAGCTCACTTGAAAATAGAAGATGTGGACAACAGAAATTCAATATGTTTCTTTATGATTATTGTTGAGCCTTTAGATGCCAAATAATCAATCTTCCAAAGTGAATCTGGGCAATGTAATTTAACCCAATGCCAAGGTTATGGCTGTTTTAAGACAGCACCACAAGATTATGTTTTTGGTGGAGCTGAATTGGAAATGGTGGTGAGAAAAACAAATTGGATATGATGGTGACAACGTGTGGGATGGTGTGCGTATATCAAGGAGGATAAACTCACGTAATATGTGATGAAAACTGAAGAACAAGGATAACCCTAGCAGAATGAATAGTTATGGTGATCGATTTGATAACGGTTGTGGCAGCTAGAGTTTCGATAGAATCCAGCGGATGGAATAACAAAGTATGAACAAAACACGATTAAACTAGCAACAAAACACGAACTAGGACACAAATTCAACACTACGGACTCCAAAACAGAATTGTGCAAAAGGCTAAACCTGGTCTGGGATGGGGGAACCTATGACTATAATTTTTTTGGCTTTTTCGTGGACGATAGGACGAGTTCAACATAAACAAAACTAGGGGAAGGCGAACCTGACGGTGCACCTAAAGCTCTGATTACCACTTGATGTGTACAGGGGTCCCGATCTTCCGAAAGGTTCTGATAACTCTCGATTTGGTGGAGACTTGACACAAATCGATCCGGCTTCCGAACACACGTTCTGAACCCTGCAATCGCAGCACCACGTCTCCTCAGGTTATCAACCGATATTGCGCGGTTGACCTCGCCAAGAAGGTTAATCCTTGCCTGTGAATCGAAGAACACAAGCAAGAACAAGAAAGAATGCAATCAAATTGCTGAAAGATATGAAGCACTCAAGTTGGGGTCTCACAAACCGATGAACGGCGAAACTGTTCTTGACAGAATAATCTAAGTAAAACCCAGTTGTTTGTGACGGCGGCTAGGGGGTATAAAGGAGGTGGAGGACGACCAGGGGGTGCTGGGGTCGTGACCTAACCCTAAGACACATACATAATGGACTTGGACTCGATACAAGGCCCAATGGACCAACTAGGTGATGCAACACCCTGACAGACTCTAAACTTTATATTGTTTCGACGTTTGCCATTGAATCCGAGGGAATTTTGCTGTGGAGCCAGTTCCGTTGGAAAGTTTATCCTCTCAGATTTCCTTGCATATGTAGAACGTCAAAAACGAAGTACGTATGCCTCCTGTACATCCATTTTAAGGTGGACTGCTCCTGGGCCCGAGTTGGACTCGAGTTTGAGTTGGGCTCGGTCTCTAACTTCTTGTTGGTGTATTTTCTGGTCCTCCACGCCTCCAAACCCCTCTCCATGTATCTCCATGTCCTCTCCATGGTTCCTAATCATAATTAATCCATTAGGTAGCAACATACTCTCAAAATTCACATATAAAGAATTGTTCACGAACGAGCTCACCTCTAAATTCAATTGTCGTGCTCGAGCTCTAGTAATTGGACCTTGCATGTCTACCATGTGAGTGTTGTGTATATCTGCAGGAGTGGTGTCCACATCAAGGGTAAAGGAAGCAAGAGACACGATTTATCCCGAGGTTCGATCCCACACAGGAATCTACGTCCTCGTTGAGGAGTCCACAAAGGACTGGGTCTTTTCCAACCCTTCCCTCACCGAGTGATCACAAAGATCAAACCCGGGCTCTTTCACTATTAATCAAATGTGAATACAATGCTCTTAGGGGCTACTCACAACTTGAGGCTCCCTAGGACAACCTAGCAGTTCTAGGAATCAATGTACAACAATCAAGAACTCAAATTAACAATCAGAGTGCAAGAGAGTCAAACCGAGAGCTCAAATGTCGATGACCACGTCTGTGCTCTCACAAGTCCACAAACCCCTTAAGATCTAATCTTAGGGGTCAAGAGGGTGTGAAAAGAGGCTTAGAAGAGCTCTAGGAATGAGTTTTCAGTGCTAGGGTTGTTCTCATTTTAATTCTCAGCCGAGGGGGTCTCCTTTTTATAGAAATCCCGGCATGTAGACGTTACCTACTAAAGTCCGGACTAGTCCGGTCCAAACCCCGGACTAGTCCGTTCTTAAGGGACCACCCACGTCACAAGGCTACCAAATAAAGTCTAGTGACCGTTGGATTCAAACGATCATAAAACCCCGGACTAGTCCGGCCAAGAGCGGAATAGTCCGATCTCAGTCAGGAACCTTTGTTCCGTATGAGAACGGACTAGTCTGGTAAGGGTGGACTAGTCCGACCCCAAGGGCGGACTAGTCCGGTCTTACCACACTTAGTCTAAAAAAACTCTCTAATCTAGGGCTGCGGACTAGTCCAGCCAACTTCGGACTAGTCCGAGCTCACACAGGAACCTTTGTTCCGTCCTAAACCGGACTAGTCTGAAGGGACCGGACTAGTCCGGCTTATGGAGCGGACTAGTCCGAGGTCACTCAGAGACTTCTTCTCCGGACCTAAACGGCTTAGTCCGTGTTACGGACTAGTTCAGCCACATAGGCGGACTAGTCCGGCCTTCTCAGACTTAGTCTCATAAAGGCTCAAACTCACTCGACAACGGACAAGTCCGGCCTAAAACGGACAAGTCCGAACTCACTTAGAGACTTCTTGTCCGGTCTAAAACAGACTAGTTCGTGTTGGAGCGGACTAGTCCGGCCCGTAGTCCGGACAAGTCCGGTCTTCCCTTTTTCAGCCATACCTATGAATACTTTCTCTCACGATTCTAACTTTCTAACTTTAGTTTGAGCTCTCTAATGATTCTCAAGCACTCTAAAAGAGAAGATCCTTTACACAACTCAAAAATGTAAAACTCAATAGAAAAATTCTATTTTCTACTCTTGCGAGTCTTCTTCTTTTTCTTTTTGCTTCTTGGGAGACTCCACATCCATTCCTTTTGATAAACACCTGTGCTCATACTCAGTAGAACTCATTAGTATTTTAATTGTCGTCATCAATCAACCAAACCCACGGGGATTACCTAGATGCACTTTCAGCGGTGGCGGTGTTTTTCGCGGGAGCAAAGCAGAGAGCGAGGGAACGCGAGATAGAAGTGAGGAAAATCGACTTTGGCAGCTCGTGGAGTGATAAGAGCGGGTCGCACGTTAAACAGCAGGAGCTGGCACCGATTTCCCATCGGGAACGGATCGGCCGGCGTGCTGGCGCTCGCCCGTGCGAAGGAGACCTGAGCTGAGGCGGTTCCTCTATTTAGAGTGGCTGACAAGAGGGCCCCACTTCCAAATTTTAACCTCCAAACTTGAATTCCTACCGCTCTGAATTTTTGAGGTCCCTAATGCTCTTGTCCATTTGAATAATTCACCAAATGTCCATTTAGATTTGAATGATTCAAATTGTGGAGTGTTTGAAATGCATTTACAGCACATGTGCAGTTTGAATTCAAATTGAATTTGAATTTGCTTAAATTAGCTCAGGTCAAGATAAACTCCAAATGGAGTGAAAATTGGTGTGTGAGCTCACAAAAATGTGTTGAGTATGAATATGAATCCCACTTTTGAATTCATGGGATGAAAGGAGTTTGAATTTGAATTTAAGTTCAAACTAGCCTCTTTTTAATTATACCCAAAAATACTCCAAAAGGTTTTGGATTTGGTTGAAACTTGGCATGAGCATTCCTAGCAAAGTTTAGAAGTTTTTCATATGCTCAGCCCCTATGTGATGCATGTGGGAAATACTACTTTTGCATTTTGTAAGTTTATCATCTCATGACTATGTTGATGGTGTTTACTTGCTCTTCAAAGATGTTCATAAAACTTCCTCAAATGAGGTGTGTGTGGGGGGGTGATGAACACTTTGAGTGTATGCAAAACTTGAGCCCTTACAGGGACTAGCGTCGGCGTAGACGGTCCCGCTCTAGGACCAGAGGATGCTTACTGCTCCCACTGCCGCTGGCGGCACGAGGGGCGGGAAGATCCTCCAACAGATTGGATGTTCACCATTGCAGGCTTCACGAACAGCTTCAAGAACAGAAGCCCCCTACCTGGCGCGCCAAATGTCGAAGTGTTTTCCTGCGACACTTCCCCCTTTCTGCTCAGAAGTAGCCCGCGGAGGTTCTTTTTTCGGAGGGGCTAGTGGATCTCGAAGGTCAGAGCACAATGGCGAGGAAGGACACGAGGATTTACGTAGTTCAGGCCGCCGGAGCGTAATACCCTACGTCCACAGGAGTGTTTGCTGTATTGCTTGCGCGTATTAGTGTGTGAGCCAGTCGGGGTTTAGAATCCTGCGTGCTAGAGGGATCTGAGAGCCGAGCCCTTTCTATGGTGGCTGCCCCGGTCCTTTTACAGTACAAGGTCGGGGCAGTTACAAGGTGGTTCGGGGCACGACAGGTGGCCCAAGGTCCGACAGGTGGCCCTGGGGATATCTGTCTCTATACATGGGCTAAGCATTTACATCTATACGTATTATCGCCATCGGTGGGGTTAAGGCGCGTCGCCTGTCTCATCGGGCGCCTCTGACCGGATAGCAGGTGATGATGAAGTACCCGTCTTATCGTTGCGTCCCCTCACTTTGTTGGGCAACCTAGCGCCGTTGGGCGGCACTGTTACGCCATCATGCCTCGTCGCCCTGTCTTTCACCGTAATGGTGAACTGACGGAGGATGGAGGTGTGCGCTGTGCGCCATGCTCCTGGGGAAGGCGCGAACCTTGAATGCATGGTCTGACAGCGTACCTTCCCCTTTACTCCGCGGCCATCTGCCCGTTGCTCATCGGCGCGACATTCGGCAGCTGGCCCCCAGGACCTGCGCCTCCACCGGAGCTGTCTAGCGGGGTAGTGAAGGGTCCGGAGTTGTTGGACACGCGGCAGCACCGGAGCCCTCCCAAGCTGGAGGTCGGGCCTGAAGGCGCAGGACACGTGGCACCTCTCGAGCCCTCCTTGGTAGGAAAGGTACACTTGGAGTTGTTGACCACGTGGCAGCACCGGATCCCTCCCATGCTGGAGGTCGAGCCCCGGGGCCATAGGACACGTGGCACCTTCGGAGCTCTCTCTGGCAGAGGGTGTGGCTCGGAGTTTCTGGGCATGTGGCAGCGTTGTAGCCCTCCCTGGCGGAAGATCGGGCCCGACACCACTGGACACGTGGCGACTCCTGAGCCACCCTCGGCCGGTAGTCAGGCTCAGGGCCTGAAGACATGTGGTAACCCGGGACTGCCCATGGGGCCCAGAGCACGTGACTTACGTTGGGGCCCGCCTAAGCTGGAAAGGCGGGGCCCAGGTTGTTTTTTATCTACTACGCGGGGGTACCCCGTCAGCAGGGTCTTGACAGTTACGTATTACTAAGTTATTTATCCTGAAAGCAAAAGACATTCAAAGAAAAACAAAATGTTACTCCAAATACCAAATATAAACTTTTGTGGCAACGGATCACTGTATTACTTGTAGTGTGCTACCTTTTCCTTTATTTTCTGCACAAATTCCCAGTTATGTGGTTACAAACCCATGTTGTCAATTATGTGTTAAATTTCATGGATTTCCTGGTGTAAATTATAAATATCTGTAGAAAATAAATACCCTTGTGCAGAAAGGTTTATGAGAAAAGGAAAACAAAAAGGGAAAAGGAAACATTGAAGCAACCATTTTGGCACACAAGGAAATTCTTCATTTTTTTGTGACGGTTTTTGGCACATAAAGAACTTCCGTTTTCCAGTAGTGGATGTGAGTGCACCACTAGTCAGTTTAGGTGCTGGAAAAATCATTTCAGAGAACTGACGATTCATTTTAGGATAACTGCTAGCACATGTAAATAATCAATCTTGGAGCTAAAAAGGTAGTTAACACTTGTTTTTTCTAAAAAAGAATTGACAGGCAAATCTTTGAGACGGCCCGACGCCGCCCGTTCAGTCACGGGGACGTGACACTCGCCCGTGAATCGCATTGGGTGGTGCCGTGTTGTGGGGCACCCAACAGCACACATATAAGGAACAATGTATTACATAAAATAATAGTGGAAGCTTACAAGTTTTTCTTTGTAAATACTTTACATCAAGTAGCTACAGCGGAAGTCTACAAACCACTCACGTCGAGTAACTAAAGAGCGCTCGAGATGAAGTCCAGCCCGCGGACTCCTCTCGCTAGCAACACGAAGACAACAACAGCGGCTGGGTTCTCCATATGTTACACGACTCGGAAGTCTCCAAGTCTCACCGGACAACCTTCTTCTTAGCATCGATGTTAACCTGCAAAACTACTCATATAGCAAGCATGAGCATATAGGCTCAGCAAGACTGATCCGTCTCTCCTAAACAAGAAACTCTACATGCTCGATGGTTACAATTTGGTTATCTAGATTTGTATAAAGGACTCGCCTAAGTTGATCCTTAACTTTCAGATTTTAAGCCTCATTGTGCATACCTTGAGCCGAACAACATCGCAACTCCATAATCAAACAAGAAACGCTTTGTTGCGATGCTCCTTGCACAAGATGAAAATAAAGTTTAATGAGCCTATCTCTAATTTAATCTTAGTTGCAATACAAGTTACATCACAGCCTTATCAAGTTCAAAGAAAAACAGTTCAGTTGTTACTACGTCAAGACGCGGTGGGCAAGTATGCTCATATGACCGCGAGCGACGGTGATTCGAATCAGTACATGCCTGGACTACACGACACGTACACCCGTACTCCGAGTTACCGGCAGCAACCTCGACTGACGTTGTACGCGGCCACCTTTCCCAAGATCTTCCACATTGGACGCAGTCTAACTGCCCCGAGTCCGCAAGATCCCTCAAGGTACATACCCGCAGTGGTATGTTCTTAAGCGAGTTACCTTCTGCTACTCTGACGCCGAAAGCCTAAGGCAGTTAGAAAAGTTCCACTATGGATCTCTCAAGGTACATCGGTTTCCTGGGTCCCATACAGCCAGTATGTTCCCGGTACACAACTCAAACTTGTCCAACAGGGCCAAGCACGGACGGACCTTAACCGACACAGGCAGGGCTATGCACGCACGGTCCACAGCCTGCTGCATCTAAACCTCCTTGCCCGGTCTCCATTTCTTATGTGTGAACTTTCCTCATCATTTCTAATTTTTTTAACCCGTTCTGGGTAAACCAGCCCTAAACTCGCGAGTAGCTTCCAACTACTCGACTTCTACCGGATCTTTCCTACTAACATTTAGCGTAGCCAAATTCACTCGAGGAGGTGCTATTCTACCCTTTCTCTCTTAGGTATTTCTGGTCATGCAACTGGGGTTTTCAATATCAACTAGATTTAATGCAAACAAACAATTCAAGCTAGGATCTCTAAAAATGGAAATGCTTTATAAAATTGTTCAAATGCAAATCGGGGCTTGCCTGTTTTGTAGGTGACTAAGAATACAATCAGTTAGTGACGATCACTTGGAGCTTGATCACTTGCTTTCCTCCCTCCTTGATCTTCACTCCAATCCCTTCACACGTGCTCACGTAGAGGCTACACGATATGATCATGCATATGTATTTAATTGAAAAGCTTTTGCTAATAAGATCTAATGACAGTTTAAAACTGGAACTCTGTTTAAGAATTCAAAATGACACTGATGCTAGTGGTTTGGGTTGGGTTTAAACATTATGATCAAATGTTGAGTGCTATTCCCACTTAAGTGTTGATCACCTTAAGAGGTTACACAGGACAGTGGTGATCCAGAGCCCCAATGGAGCTGGAAATTTTCATGTGAGTTTCTTGTCACAAGAAAGTCATGTGGGCCAAAACTTAGCACTTTTCATTAAGTGGTTTATTCAAAACAATTCTCTAAGCAAATAAGCAAAAAGGAATTAATTCTAAGGTAATACCCATGTTCATGTCAAACTTAGTGAACTACAATCTTAATTATAGTTCATAGAGCTTGCATGAATTTTCCTAGGATTTTTAGAGCTAAGAATTGCCCAGAACTGAATTTCCAAGTTTTGGAAATTCTCTGAAAATGTTTCTGTATTCATTTGAACACAGCAAATTAAAATCTGAATTTTCCTGATCAAATCAACTCCAAATGAACTGATACTTTTACAGAAGTCTAATAAGACCCTAAAGAATATTCTAGCAAAAGTTGAGGATTTTTGGATAATCCGAACGCCCTCTAATTTTTTTTGCTGAAAAGTTTTAAAGAATTTTCCAGAATCAATTAATTCCTTTCATACAAATTGGGTTGCATATATGGATAGAGTTTGTCAATCTGAATCTAACCCAATTTGAATCACTAAATTTGGAGTTTCCTAGCAAACGTTATGCTCTTCTAAAATTTGGGGAAAAATCTGAGATTGAATTAATCGGGGAAAAGTTTAAATCTGCCAGTGGGTCCGGGGAGCACACGTGTCATGCGCTCAATCCACGCCACACAGGGTTACAGACTTAGTTCCGGCGCTGCCTCAGTAGATCCAAGCCCACAGAAGAATCCAGCATCTCTCTCAACATCATTGACACGCGGGCCCGACGATCTTCTTCAACCTCCAGCCGCCTGCGCGCCCGCGCCGCCGGGGCTCGCCGGAGCACTTCGGTTTCCCACTTCCTGGCCTTCTCTCAAGCTGCCACTTGCCGCCAGTGCCTAAATCAACTCGAGGAGCACGCTGGTGCGGTCCTCCCGAGCCGGCAGAGCCTCCAACCTAGCGCTTGACGTTGCGGCGGCTCGGAAGGAGTTCGGCGACGTTACCCCGACGCCCTAAGCCCTCCAAGCTTCAGTTTCCAAGCTCTAAAGCACCGATGTATACTCGTGAAGGTCTACATAGGAGTGAAATGGCTCGAAAATGGGTCTCAACTAGGGTTCATCGTGCGCCTGCATCTCCCCGCTATACCCGTCGTCGGGAAGATCGGAAATACGCAGTGCACCATGGATTTCATGCTAGGTTTCAAAAGGGGAATTGTTGCTAAGCAAGACTAGGTCATGTGAGCGCATATTGCAGTGCTCTAAACAATTATAGCGTGAGAATTTGACTGATTCTTACCCGCGGATTCGTTACCACCGGCCAGAAGAACTTTGCAAAATTCGTCGCCGACGATCCACCTTTTGGCTCAAGCCTCGGAGGTGAGCTGCGTGGATGTCGTGCGCGTCCAACGGTCCTCTTGCTTGGTCGTGATAGCCTCTCTATAGGGCTGCCCACGAGAGCACCTTCTCTCGGCGCTATGGCGGCCGCCGCGGAAACCGGGGTATCTTGGTGCAGAGAGCACGTACTCACTCGGTGATGGCTCAAGGATGTCGTGGAAGGGTCAGTGGTGTTGTTTGGCTGCTCTGCTTGGGCTTGCGCACGGGCTACGGTGGTGACCGAGTGATCGGAAGGCAACGGCAGCGCTCTGTTTGGTCCTTGCGTGAGGAGAAGGGAGCAGCGCCGGGTCTTCGGTGATAAGGGTGAAAGGGAGCACGGGAGAGGGTATAAGACGCCTGGGCAGCTCTCCAGCGCGATGAAATTCGACAGGAGGTGGAGCCGGCTGATATCGGTGTCGCCCAGAGCTGCACTTCGGGGTCTGACTCGGGAACCGACTGAAGAGAGGGCAAACTGAGACTGTGTTCTATACTGAAGATCTTTTGCAATTTTCAGCTCCCTCAATGACATGTGGGTCCCACCACAGCTCCCTCTTATCCTCTCATAAATATCTCCCAAAATTTGCAAAAAGTGAAATCAAATTGCGGGAGTTCAAATATGAGGTGCATTTGGATAATTGGGCAAGTTTCATCCAAATTCAAATGGGCATTTGAATTCTTTGCTATTTAAAGTCCATTTTGAAAAATGAGTTGCAAATCATTTCAATAAATCATGAAACTTTGCATACCCCCTAATTTGGACCCAAGGAATTCAAATATGAAATCTAATTTTTAATTTGGCTGCTGCAAATGAGACTTTTAGCACAACAGTTTTGAAAATTCATTGTGTTTCTCTCATTTGAATTTTGAGTTGAACAATTTGTTCTAAATCTGCCTTTAGCTTTCTCACACCTATGGAAACTTTCCATCTTGGTTTTTGACCCCTCTTGGGTTCCAAGTTTTCAAACAAACATTTGAACTTGTGTGAAGAGAGCTCTCATGTGGGTTATCACATGTGGAAAAGTTTTAACAACTCCCAAATTTCATACATATGAAACCAACTTTTGCAAACAAGAGTTTCTTTGTATTCACATTTTTGGGACAATTGGATTAGGGAAAGTGATTAATTCCATAACAGCCTGTCAGGGAGGATACATATATAGGGCGACACAGCTTAAGGGCTAAACAACCCTACTACAAATGACTAAAATGCCCCCGAATACACGTACAGTCCAACACCCCCCGCAGTACCAACATCTATCTACGGCAGATGTTGAGACTGGACCGAAACTCGGTGAACACCGTCGAAGGAAGTCCCTTGGTGAAGATGTCGGCGAATTGCGACGACATCAGAACGTGCAGGACTCGCACCACCCCGAGAGCCACCCGCTCATGAACGAAGTGAAGATCGATCTCCACGTTCTTCGTGCGCTGATGTTGCACCGGGTTGGTGGAGAGGTAGACGGCGCTGACGTTGTCACAGTAGACCAACGTACTCCAAGCGAGGGGGGAGTGGAGCTCCTAAAGCAGCTGCTGAAGCCAGGAGGACTCGGCCACGCCGTTGGCCACGGCGCGGTATTCTGCCTCGGCACTCGAGCGGGACACCACGTGCTACCGCTTCGAGGACCAGGAGACGAGGTTGCCGCCCAGTAAGACGGCGTAGCCGGAGGTGGACCGACGGGTGTCCGAGCAACCCGCCCAGTCAGCGTCGGTGTAGACGACCAGCTCGGAGGCAGAGTCGCATCGCAGAAGAAGGCCGTAGTCGTGAGTGCCACGCAGGTACCGAAGGATTGGCTTCACCGCCGTGAGATGTGGCTCCCGCGGATCATGCATGTGGAGACACACCTGCTGAACCGCATAGGAGATGTCCGGCCTGGTGAAGGTGAGGTACTGCAGTGCACCTGCAAGACTCCTGTAAGTGGTGGGGTCGGCGACCGGGGCGCCGTCGGCCGAAGACACCTTTGCCTGGGTGTCCACGGGAGTGGAGCACGGCTTGCAATCAGCCATGCCCGCTCGCTCGAGGATATCGAGGTAGTACTGGCACTGGTGGAGGAACAGAGCACTCGGGCGGTGCTCGACCGCAACGCCCAGGAAGTGGTGGAGCTGGCCGAGATCCTTCATCGCAAAATCGTGCTGCAGGGTGGAGATCGTGCGCTGAAGAAGAGCCGGGCTGGACGCCGTGAGGACAATATCGTCCACGTACAGGAGGAGGAGGTAGACAGTGTCACCCTCACGCCTGTAGACGAAGAGCGAAGTGTCCGACTTGGCCTCGGTGAAGCCGAGCGAGGCCAGGAAGGAGGCGAACCGGCTGTACCAGGCCCGAGGCGCCTTCTTCAGCCCGTACAGGGACTTGTTCAGCCGGCAGACCATGTCTGGACGGGCTAAATCAACGAACCCTGTCGGCTGACTGTAGTACACTGTCTCCGTCAACGTCCCGTGGAGGAAGGCGTTCTTGACGTCTAGCTGGTGGACAGGCCAAGAACGTGACTGAGCCAGCGACAGAACGGTGTGAATCGTCGCCGGCTTCACCACCGGGCTAAAAGTCTCGTCGTAGTCGACGCCGGGAGGCTTCGTGAAACCGGAAGCACCCACCGTTCCTTGTACCTCTCCAGAGACCCATCCGCCTTTCTCTTATGCGTGAACATCCACTTGCCCTTAACAACATTGCCACGACCAGGACGGGGAACCAGGTCCCAGGTCCGGTTGGCAAGTAGGGTCGCATACTCTTCTTCCATAGCCCGACGCCAATGAGGATTGGCGAGGAAGCTACGGACAGGGGAGGGGATAGGCGAGATGGGTGACGAGGCAGGCAGCGGGGAGGTCGAGGACGAGAGGACAACCCCGGAGAAGCGCTCCACAGGACAAAGGACACCGGCGGCCCATCGAGTCATCATCAGGTGAACGTGACGACGGTCCCGGTGAAGCAGCGGAGGGTGGTATACCAGATCCTCATGACGCGAAGAGGACGGTCCACCAACCCGCGCTCGTCGCTGATAGACGAGAACGGGATCGGCGTACCACGGTCCAGGGGCCGCGGGTGGTGCAGCTGACGACGTCGAGGACACCGTCATGGACGTCGTGGCCGCGCGAGGCACGACGGACGACGTCGGGGACGCCGTCGTGGATGTTGGGGCCGCGTGAGGCACGACGGACGACGTTGGGGACGCCGTCGGGGACACCGAGGCCGCATGTGGCATGGAGGGCGACGCTGGGGCCACGCGAGGTGCGGCTGACGACGTCGGGGAGGCCGGGGCTGCGTGTGGCACGGCGGGCGACATCGAGGACGTCGGGGCCGCGCATGGCGCAGCGGACGTCGTCATAGACGCAGGGGCCACGCGTGGCACAGCGGACGACGTCGGGGCCGTCGGAGGAACGGCCTGTGGCGGCAAGAACGCCAGAGCCGCGGGAGACACGACAGGTGGTGTCTGAGACACCGTGGTCGTGTCCGACGCAGCTAGAGGAAGAGCTGTAGAAGGTAAAAAACAAGGTCGCTAGACAGGAGCGGTCTCAGGGTCAGTGGAAAAAAGAGAGTCCAACTCGAAGACCGAGTCATAGGAGGACCCAGCGAAAGGGAAGAAGGACTCGTCGAACACGACGTGTCGGGAGACCAAGATACGGCGAGTGGTAAGGTCGAGACACCGGTACCCCTTATGGTCAGGGGAGTACCCAAGGAAGACACACCGAGTCGAGCGAGGCGCGAGCTTATGAGGGGCGGTGGCAGAGATATTAGGGTAGCACGCGCACGTGAAGACTCGAAGGTGGTCGTAGAGAGGAGGGGTCCCGAACAAAGCGAAGTGAGGGGTGGGAGCACTAACCGCCTTAGTAGGAAGGCGATTAATGAGGTAGGTGGCGGTGTGAAGCGCCTCCGCCCAGTAACGAGCAGAGGTAGAAGCCTGAAACATCAAGGAGCGCATGACATCGTTGGTGGTCCGAATCATGTGCTCAGCCTTGCCGTTCTGGGGGGAAGTGTACGGGCAAGACATGCGCAACTGAACGCCGCGAGAAAGCAGAAAGTCACGGAACACAGAGTTGTCAAACTCGCGCCCGTTATCGCACTGGACCGCACGGATCATGCGCCCAAACTGGGTGGACACCCAAGCGAAGAAGTGAGAAAGAGTGTCGGACGTATCAGACTTCTGTCGCAAGGGAAAAGTCCATGAATAGTGCAAAAAATCATCAACGACCACCAAGTAATACTTATATCCAGAAACACTTAGAACAGGTAAAGTCCAAAGATCACAATGAATCAAATCAAAGATGAACTCGACACGAGTGACAGAATGCGAAAAGGGAAGTCGAATGTGGCGACCCAACTGACAAGCATGACAAAGAGACTCATGAGTACCCCGAGTACACAGAATCGCTGAACTATCAGACAACTTCGACATAGCATCAACACCAGGGTGGCCAAGCCGACGATGCCAAATAGTCGAAGAAGCTGTCGTAGTCAGGGCAAGAGGCGGAGCGGAAGCAGGAAGACGCATCGTATACAGGGGACCCGTACTACCACAACGAAAGAGACTGCATCGAGTAGTAAGATCCTTCACAGTTACACCATAAGGATCAAACTCAAGGGAAACATGGTTGTCAGTGGTAAAACGACGAACGAAAAGAAGGTGCTGAATGATGTTTGGAGCAACAAGAACATCACGTAGCTGAAACGAATCCGGCGGACCCAAATCACCTACTGAGGTGACTGGAAGAGTCGTCCCATTCCCAACAACGATAGATGAAGGATCAGAGGGACGGGAAGGGCGGGTAGAAGAGAGGATACCGACGTCAGGGGTGGTGTGGTACGAGGCACCGGAGTCCACCACCCAGTCAGGGCCAGACGGTGTGAGACCCCGTAGGTAGACCGACGGTGTAGAACGGGTCGCGACATGCCCCGGCGGTGGCGGCGCCGAGAAGGAAGGCAACACGCTCGGACCCTCGACGGTGGTGCCAACAGAATAGGCAACACCGGACTTAGGTACATGGCATAAGGCGGCGTCGGCTGAAGACGGCGGCACGTCGTAAGGTGGCGTCGGCTGCCAGGTCAGAGTCAGTGATGACCGGATGTAGGCCGATGGTGACGGCCGAGGCGAGGCGACAGCGGCGAAGGGTGGCAGCCCAGCCCACGTGTCCGGCAGCGGCGCGGCCCGGGCGGACGGCAGCAGCGTGATGTAGGCGGCTCTCTGCGGTGGCCGGATCTAACCACCAGACGACGGTGGCGGCATAATCCACGCGGCCCAGGTGAAAGGTGGCGACACAGCTGGTGGGGCAGCTAGTGAGGTGGCAACGGCCCAGGGTGGCGCTACCGAGCCGGCGGCGAGACGAACACCAACATCAGTCCTCCGGAAGTGGGCGTCCTCGCTGCACTGGCCGCCGAGACACGTCCCTGGTCGGCCGCATCGAGGCCGCGCTCGAGGCCGCACTCGAGGCGGACGGACATCGCAGCGGCCGAAGGGGACGGGAAGCGGGAGGAGAAGTCAAAGTCGAGGCAGCCGGCGCAGGTGGGGCTGCCCGGGGCGCTATAGAAGCAGGCGTAGCCGGGGTGGTGGTCCCGCGTGGGGCTAGAGGGCGCTAGCGAAGCGGAGGTCGCGCGCGACGGGGAGCGACCACCCGTCATGGTACTCCTGCAGCGGGACGAGCGCCTCGAGCGCGAGGTCGCGCGCGACGGAGAACGACCACCCGCTGTGGGAGTCCTGCAGCGGGACGAGCGCCTCGAGAGCGAGGTCGAGGACCTGCTGGTGGTCCACCGCGGCTCACAGGTAGTCGACGATCTCAGCCACGGCGCCGAGGGACTCGATCCCGTCGCTGACGCGGCCGGTGCGTGAGGCGGCGGCGCCGGCGAGGCGGAGGGCGCGCGCACGTCGCTGACGCGGCCAGTGCGTGAGGCGGCGGCGCTGGCGAGGCAGAGGGCGCGCGCAGCGACCGGGAGGGCACGCGCACGTCGAGGGCGGCGCGGCGGGGAGAGAGATGGGCAGAGAGAGGCAATCTGATACCAAATTGGATTAGGGAAAGTGATTAATTCCATAACAGCCTGTCAGGGAGGAAACTTATATAGGGGGACACGGCTTAAGGGCTAAACAACCCTACTACAAATGACTAAAATGTCCCCTAATACATGTACAGTCCAACAAGGACCTTTACAATCTTAAGATTGATGGAGTCAGCAAAGACGGCTTTGTTATTAGCAATGCATGCATTCTATTATTGAAAGAATAATTAGTCATTAATGTAACAGCCATCCAAATACTCAAACCGAGATGGATGACAAGTCATTATTAATTAAAGCGGTGGGAAAAACTGAATATTTAATGGGAAATATTTTAGGGTTGAGGGGAAATACATATGTACATGTTATAGATGTGTTACTAAATTCATTAAACAAGATCACAAATGTTTATTTATGACAATATAGTATATGACAATGACGACTTTTGAAGTCTATAGTCAATACTACACAACTCCATCCCTTTTATTAACAAGTAAATACAATTTTTTTGCTGATGGGATGAGGCTACACCATGTGAAACATTTGTGAATATTTGACACATGTCACAGGGCAAAATAGTCATAATATTTTGAAATGGTCCTTAAAAGTTATAATCCTCTTTACAATAGTATGAAGGGTTGCCATCTTGTGAATATTCCTATATTTGTTATTCAAACTTTATCCTTTTGCCCCCTCTCCTTCCTAAATTTTTGCACATTAAAACCTCTATTTCTTTTTCCAAACCTACTCGCCCCGCATCCACCGTATCCTTTCTCATGCTTGAGATATTGCGAGAGGATGTTTTGGTCAAATTTGAATTCACACGTAACAATGATTGTCTCAGCAACCCAAAGGCAACAAAGACTTTGACCCTTTTTTTAGCTCGTTGCACATTTGTTTTGCGATCAGTTCATTGTCCGTCATTGTTGATGCAGTATTATACCGCTTTCACTGAGCCCAGAAATTAAAAAATGAGTCACATGTTAGAACTGCTAGTGTCGACATGTTTTGCAACATCTCTCCCCTGCCACCTAACGCAAAATGATTAAATAACTAGGTACAATAAATATGACACTTCAAAGGCCCGTGTTGCTTTTATATATTCACAACTAAGGTGAGTTATTTTAATTGTTTGGAAGATTGTCTTTCGAAATAAATGACACCGGTTAGTTTAATTAAACAATTAAACTAGTTTAATTAAACAATTAAACTAACCGAGACATCATTTATTTTGAAACGGAGGGAGTATACAATAAATTAGTACAGATTATCAATTCCTAAGAACATATGATAATTCATGCATTTTACTTATATATATAATATATGATTTTCCCTGACATATCCATATCCTTCCTGTACTCTGAAGACTTTGTTTGTGGTTACTTTGTTGTGTTACGCTGAGCTATGGGATCTAGCTAGTTAGAGGGATATTCATTTTTATAAGGTAATTCTGTTGTAAAAGATCCAAAAAGATGCTCTAGACTACAAATAGCAACTAAAATAGTACTTACTTTGTTTCTTTTTGTTTCACGCTAGATAGTTTAAAAATAAATTAATCAACGTCAAATAAAAAAAGCAGATGAAGTAAATAAATAAGCACTCATAGAAGCCACTGCAATGGCAAGCAGAGCCGAAGTCAGAAGGTTTAGAGGTGAGTTGGATTTCTTTAGCAAAATGCGATTCAAGTGAAACCTAACCGAGCTGGCCTGCGTGAGTGGTCACCCTTGATTTCCTTTCAGGATGAGGGCAACGGCCCGGTAGCTATCTGGGCTTGGGGGCCCACGTGTTTCAACGGTCCAAACCAACCCGATCCACTCTTTGGTCCGTCGGCCTGATGGGAAGCAACCCGAACCCATCTCCCATCGATTCCGCCGCCGCTCGCCTAAACCCTCCGCCGCCACGTACCGACAGCCCCTCGCCGCCGCCGCCGCCGCCGCCGCCCGGCAGCCATGGGGACCCGCCTTGGCCGCCGCGTGATCCACTTCGCCAACCTTCCCCTCAAGCTCATGCTCCCGCCGGCCCCGCTCTCCTCCGTGCAGGAGTTCGCCGTCCGGACGGTCCCCTCCGCCTCCAAGGTGGACATCCGCCGCTGCCTCGAGTCCGTCTACGGCTTCTCCGTCGCCGAGGTTCGCACCCTCAACATGGAGGGGAAGAAGATCCGCAGGGGCCCCTTCCTCGCCGCCAAGCCCGACTTCAAGAAGGCCTACGTCACGCTCCGCGCCCCGCTCACCGTCTCCCGCGACCTCTTCCCCATCGGGGCCATCCTCGCGGAGAGGGAGCGGAAGGCCAGCGCCGCCGCCGCCAGGAGGAAGATGGTGGAAGGCGCCGAAGCCGAAGGAGGGGACGCCAAGGGGAAGCACTGGATGGAGGACGAGAGGGAGGAGTTCTCCAGGGCCGGCCGCGGGAAGGTGGTGTACGGGAACCCAGGGAGGTTGGTGAGGAAGACGAGGGGAAGCCGCAAGGTGAAGGCCGAAGCGGCCGACGAGGGGGGCAAGTTCCCGTGGTCCGGGACGCGGCTGGCTACCGAGAAACCTAGGTGAGGATCTGGGCTCTCTGTATTTTCGGTTGATTCAGAAAAAAATGTTTGCGCCAAAATGTCTACGTACTTACATGACATCGTTACATATTTGACGATAGTAGATTGCAACGTGGAAATGGTAGTTTCATCCCCCATTTCTGATGGCTGGTTTCTGTTACAAACCATAACATTTTCACCACTCCATTTCTATGGTACCCGTCCTTTGGTGCTCACTTGCTGTTGGTTTCATACACCCACATCCCCCTTGCACATGCACGTAGCAGAATGACATAGGGATAACAATGCCTGCAACATGAATGCACCCGTGAAAAACTGCTCAAGCCATGCACTTTTGTTTCTTGCTGGAATGGAGATACATTGGTCGTATTATGGAAGAAATGGTATTGAACAGACAATTCCAAGTATGATTTATTTAATTTCGTGAGGCTCTTGGGTTAGAAAGGATCTATGGACAGTATTTTTTCTGCCTTTAAACGAAATAACACCGCAAGATTGCATCTCTGAGGGCATTGTTTTTTAATGCATGGTCATCTCAACTTATTGCCTTCAAAGCATTCACCTTACTAATGACTACCGATGTAAGAAAATAAATCTGTCAAGTCAAATTAAGAAGCTATGTAAACAAAGGTTCATTGACTAAGTTACAGAGATTATGTTAAAATTTAGCACTTCTGGATGTTATGGTCTTGACAGAATTTAGAATCATTGCACTGTCAAGTTAAAAATGTAGAACTTGTATCACAAGTGAAAATTATACTTTGTTAACAACTAATCTAGTAAAATCAGCATTTGGAAGAGTCAAGTAATGTCACTAGACAACTGCTGCATGATATGAACTGAGGAGTGAGGAGGATCATTGAATAGAACTGTTACAATTCTTAGTTTAAAGATAAGAATTGCAAGATACCTTCTTTTGAGAAGGAAACTTCGCCTATGTTGTAATGACATAGCCGGTCCCAAGCCTGGGTAAAGGAGGAGGGGTTGTGATAGGCTTGGCGAGCCAACAACTACACTTAGCAATTCTCATGGAAATGAAACCCAATAGAAATTCATTGGGGCGTAACCCTCTTAGCGACGCGCCATATCGGAAAGTCAACGTATGGTGGGAGGACTTCCAATGGCTCCGGGGTGTCCTCAACTTCGGTCACTATATGCAATGTAACAAAATATGTGTATGAGTGCTAATGAATTATAAGAATTAACTTCTATTCATAGCTACTGCTATTTATGTTCCTTAATTGGCTTTGGGATTTTTCCAGTGGATACTAGATCCTATAAAGATGATCTGAGCAAAATTTGGAGGAATTTCATTGAACCTTGTGGTCTCCAAAATTCCCACAAGTCCAAGGCTTCTCTGAATTTTTATCCCAAATCTGAAGTTTTAACATGGTTCTAATTAGGTAGGTCTCTATAGTTCTAACAAAATTGGTTTCACAATTTTTGGAGCTACCTACCAGATATGAATTTTTGAAGTTGGATAGGAGTCCTGAAAAGTTTCTGTTTAGAATTTGAATTCTCAAATAAAGGCTGAATTTTGGAAGACAATTTAGCCTAGCAAATGAACTCCAATGAAGCTCAAATTTTTACTGGAGCTCAGGAAGTAGGAAAAGGATTTGCTGCCCAAATTTGAGAATGTTTCATAAAGAATTGCTCCTGGAATAAATCTCTTAAGGATTTACTAAAAATAATTCTACAGAAATTCCTTAGAATTTTCATAGCAAGCACTTTGTTTCTTTGCAAAGTACTTCTTATGAGGAATCCAACAAAATTTGTCTCACCCTTTTTGGAGTTTTCTACACAAAGTTATGGGTTTTTCAAGTTTGAACCACTTTCTGTTTGAATTTTACACAGAGCACTCAAATGTGGGGCCCCCTCGTCAGTTCTTTCTTCAACCTCTCGATAGTGAACTCGCGCGCACAGAAAACCGGATCATGGCGCGCGTCGTTAGAACGTGGTGCAAGTGGCCAGATGTGTGTTGGTATCGGCGGCGGCGCTCGGCAGCGCGGCATCGACACGTTCCGGCGTGTCCCAAGCTTCTCCCGACGAGATAAGTTGCCCTAAAGCATCCCTAGTGGTCGAGGAACATGGAACACATGCCAAAGCTTGCAGCAAACGGCGGAAAAAGCGGGTTCACCGGAGGAATGACCCGTTTTTGCCGCCGCCGGCGAATTCTCGTCGCTCGGGGCGTGGGATGGACGATTTGCTTCGGTCTACGGTGTGGGAGGGCGCTAGGGTCCGAGGTTGCCATGGTTTGAACCGAAGGAAAGATGATCAAGCTGGTTGGACGAATTTCCCGATTAGAGGGGTGCCGGTTCATCACGTATACCGGTGCAAAACTTCAAAATTCGGCGAGCCGACGATGGGAACGAGCAAGGGGACTATGGGAGCATGATCTACACACCTTGGCGCACCTTAGGGAAGTGTTGGTCGTGCGGGAGAAGCGCTGGACCGGCTGGAAGACAAGGAGCAGTGAGGGCAACGGTGTTCTGTTTTCTTCTGGCGAAGAACGGCTCGGGCATGGCGAGGGGAGGTCGGAGACGAGCTGAGGAGCGGTGAGAATCGTCGAGGAGGGGCCGACAGAGCTTTTTGGCGGCTCAGCTAGGCGCTCAAGTCGCTGGAGGGTGATCGGTGATGAGGGACTGAGAGAAGCGGTGTATCTCGGGGTGTTGCGATCGCGCGCTCGAGCAGAGAGGCTGAGGGTGCTTCGGTGTAACGTGGAGAAGAGAAGAAACTCAATTGTGCTTGTTAGATATAATCCCGTTTTTCTAGAGTAGTTAGAGATAGAGATAGAGTCCGAATCAAATAAGAGTAGGAGCCTAGGTAGTATTAGATTAGGACTCTGTAATTTGGTGCTGTCGGTACCCGCGATATGGGGTACCCCCGCGCACAGGGGAAAATGCCTGAGGATCTCGCCCTTCTCCGCAGGGAGAGCTCCGAAGGCGCCACGCGTCCGGCGGGGCCGGACCTCCCTCTCCTCAGAGGAGAGCTCTGGGCTCGCCACGTGGCCTGCATAAGCCGGACCTCCCCCTCCGCCGGGGAGAGGTCCGAAGGCTCCACGTGTCCAGCGGGGCTGGACCTCTCTCTCCTCAGAGGAGAGCTCCGGGCCCGCCACGTGGCCGACAGAAGTCGGACCTCCCCCTCCGCGGGGAGAGGTCCGAAGGCTCCACGTGTCCTGCGGGGCCGGACCTCCCGCTTCTCTGAGGAGGGCTCCGGGCCCGCCACGTGTCCAACATAAGAGCACCGCCTGCCCCCGAGTGGTAGGCAGCGGGCGTAAAGACGCCCCATACCTTGCCTGTACAAGGTATTCAAGGCCCGCGCCTTCCCAAGACGCGGAGCACGCCTCTGTCAGGTGCCGTTGCGCCCAGTCGCATCACAGACTGACGCGCGGTGTCAGAACCTGCCAGCCAATAAACACAGCGACAAGACATCCCCTGCCGCCCTCAACCACTACGGCTAGCATACGGCATGGGCAGGGCAGCAGAACGAAGGCTCGAAAGCCTTCGCCAGAGACAACGACCAACATAACTGCGCATACGATAGTCGGCAGGGAATCTCCCCGGGACCACCTGTCGGGTCCCGGGCCCCCCTTGTAAGCCACACGAGCCTTGGACTATAAAAGGCTCGGGTAGGCGACGTTAGCAAGGGTTCGCACTCTAGCCATTCACGCCCTGGGTTCGCACTCCAGCAACTCATACGCTAGGCGTAACTCATCCTCAAGCTCAGGAATCTGGTTCTGAGCAACAAGCAATACAGCGAGCAACTCAGCTCACCGTGGACGTAGGGTTTTACGCTCCGGCGGCCCGAACCACGTAAAACTCGCCGTGTCAAGCTCCTCCTTAACTCGTCCCTACGCTTAAGCTCTCCGCAAGCGACTAGCCCCTCCGAAAAAGAACCTCCGCGGGCTGCCCAGTGCAGGTCCGGGGGAAGTGTCGACCACACACTTCGACATTTGGCGCGCCAGGTAGGGGGCTTTTCCCTTGCGCGACGAGTTTCTGCCGACGAAGATGACCAAGCTTCCTTCAGCGGCAAACTCTCCTCCCCCGCGTTCACGGCGAACCACGACCAGCGGGGAGTACGTGTCGACACACTTAGGACGGAGTGTGTCGACGCAAGCTGGTAGCCAGCAGCCGACTCCGGCAATGCAGGCTCCAACCAGCGTCAGATCTTCTGCAGCGCTGAGCGTACCCCACGGGGGTGCGCTAGCTGCAGCAAGAGCGCTACTGCGCAATCCACCTGCTGGGGACGCACCTCATTCAGCGACCCAACAGTGGATACACGAGGTAGACCGCCTCGTCGTCGCCGCCGCAAACCCTCGACTTCGGCGGGGACGACACTCCGGCCAACCGGCGGTGTCGCTGACGCGCACGCCAACGGTTGACGGGCAGACAACGGACTCCAGCTCCACCAGGCTTCCGTCAACGGACCTGAGGGCAGAGCTGGAATGGTGCCACTTGGGCCAGGATGCCCGAGTGTACCTCGAGCGACGTCGAGAAAGGCGTCGCAACCAAGAGGCTGGCGACAGCATGACGTCGGCCTCGACCCATCCTGAAGAGCAGATCTTTGCCACGCGATCTCTGCCCCAGGCATACGCCGCGCAGCATATGCCACAGCCATGTGCTCTGCAAACGGCGCCCCCGGTCTATGGCGCAGCCTTGCCTATACCGGGGTACACCGTGCCAGCGGCGAACCAAGCGTTCACGGCACCAACACCTGCGGCAACAGGAGCAGGATGTGCGGCCCTGGCGCCCCACCTTCGCTTCGCGAGGTGGCCGCGCAAGTTTCGGCCGCACCTGCCCGAGAAGTACGACGGCAGCGTCAACCCGACGGAGTTTCTCCAGATCTACTCCACCGCCGTACTTGCCGCAGGAGGGGATGAGGCCGTCATGGCCAACTACTTCCCCGTCGCCTTGACCGGCCCAGCCCGGTCTTGGCTCATGAACCTCCCCCAGGGTTCCATAACTTCCTGGGGAGAGCTCTGCCGGCAGTTCATCGCCAACTTCGGCAGCTCCTACACCCGTCCCGTCACGGAGCTTGACCTCCACGCCATCAAGCAACAACCTGGGGAATCGCTGCGCTCCTTCATCCAGCGGTTCTCCCAGGTACGCAACACCATCCCGCATATTCAAAGTGCTTCTGTGGTGGTGGCGTTCCGGCAGGGTGTTCGGGACGAGAAAATGCTTGAGAAGCTCGCGACCAGAGAGGTCCGCGACGTCTCCGAGCTCTTCAGCCTGGCGGACAAGTGCGCCAGAGCAGCCGAAGGGCGGAGCTGGCACTCTCTGCCAGCCTCCGAATCAGGAGGGCAGCCCGGGTCCGGCGCTGCTTCCTATGGAGGTGGCAAGAAGGCCAAGAACCGGGGGAGTGGCAAGATGAAGTCATCGACCGCGGCTCCCGTCGCCGCAGCAGCGACACCCAGTGGAGCTCGGGGGCCACGCCCCGACAAGAGGCAGCGCCAGTCGCCAGCCCCAGATGGGGACCAGGGCGGGCTATGCCCCGTGCATGGCACCGGCAATCATACTGCTGCCGAGTGCTGGGATATCCAGAGGCTCGCAGAGCGCTTCCGCAAAGGGAGGCAGCAGAGAGCTGAGGACCCGCCCCTCCCTCAGAGGGAAGGCAAGCAGAAAGTAGACGCCTCAGTCAGCGCCAGCCATCAGGTGGGGTTTCAGGAGCCTCAGCGCGTCATGAAGACGGTGCACAATGGTGAGGACTCCAGCTCCGATGGTGACGGGCCGGGGCGGTAGCCAACTGTGGATACCCTGAAAAGTCAGTGGAGGCTGCACTGCTGCGGCGTCAACCTTGGAGAAGCTCCAAGTAGTCGCAGCAGCCCAAACACCAATCCCAATAGTGCAGGATCGGGCCAGCCCCACCCGAGAGCACGCCTCTGTGCCTCGGCCGTACCTCCGGGGGGCCGCCCAGGGTCTGTCAACCCCTTGAAGGCCTTGCCAGAAGGGGAAGACGCCTTGGGTCTCCCAAGAAGGGTCCGGGTTCTCCTACCCCTTGAAGGCCTTAGCCAGAAGGGGAGGGTACCCCGGGGCGCCCAGGAGAAGCCGCGTAGGACCTGATCCAGCGTGAAGATGACAACCTCAGTGGAGACTGCACTGCTGCGATATCAACCTTGGAGGAGCTCCAAGTAGTCACAGCAGCCCAAGCACCAGCCCCGATGGTGCAGAACCGGGCCAACTCCACCCGAGTGCACGCCTCCGTGCCTCGGTCGTACCTCCTGGGGGCTGCCCAGGGTCTGTCAACCCCTTGAAGGCCTTGCCAGAAGGGGAAGACGCCTTGGGTCTCCCAAGAAGAGTCCGGGTCCTCCTACCCCTTGAAGGCCTTAGCCAGAAGGGGAGAGCTCCCCGGGGCGTCCAGGAGAAGCCGCGCAGGACCTGATCCAGCGTGAAGATGACAACCTCGTCGACGAGGCTCGGCTGCAGGTGACACCCCACAACGCACGGTCTCGGCTGCTGCTCTAGCACTACCGCCAAAGGACCAAACGCGTCAGGGACCTGCAGGAAGGCAACCTGGTGCCGCGACACGCACTTTCCCGAGAAGGACCTATAAACTCTCCCCCAGTCGGGAAGGTCCCTTCCGAGTCACGAAAGCTGCCGTCCCAGGTACACATGCCTTTCAACCGAGTGTTGGATCCGTTCCCAAAACCCTTGGCATGGAACAACACTGTAAGTCCTACCTCCCGAGCATTAGTAGAATAGGGTCATTCCCTTCTGTAATAAATCCCATAGAGACTAGGAACAGCGCTTGGGGCAGCTAAGCTTCAGGGGACGGTCCGGGACTATGTCCAGCTTAGCCTGGTTCCGACCCTAAGCGCGTAGAGTCTTGCTTCCCTTCTTAATGAGGCAGGTCGTTGCCCCCATGTACAGCCAGACTTCCCCCTATGGGCATTTACACAGAAACCTGTTCTACTTCACTCTCTCTCTCATGTGCTCATTTAAATTACGCATTAATTTTTATGATCGCACTCTCTATGTATGTTCATCGTACATCTAGCTCCCTCTCTCCCGCGCTCATCCATAGTCAGCATTTGCTATCCTACCGAAGGCGGCTACGCTTGAGGCACCTGCCGATGGCCAAGTGGGTCTCTCGGGCCTCCCCCAGTCAAGTGTTGCGGTGCCAGTTGGTCACCTCCAGGAAAAGCCTGCGCCGTGCATGGGGGGTCCAGGGTGCGTATCCCGCTTAGCCGGCTCTGTGCCCAAAGCGTGCGCATCCTGCCCCCCCGGAGGTCCAGGGGAGTACAACGCTTTGCCTGGTTCCGTACCCAAAGCCTATGCACTCTGCTTCCCCGGCGCACGGTCCGGTACTAGGGATCGGACGATTGTACCCGGACCTTGGAGGGAGCCGGAGCCCCGGCGCCTCGCGCACAGAATTGCCCAAGCCCCGTATAATGGATCAGGACCGTAAGTCGAATAAGACTAAGAGACGGGAGGGGAGGACCCCCCGAGGAGAATTACGTTTCCTCTACCTGTGTGCAGGACCTCCAGGTTACAGCAACGGGGATTGCATGAAGCGGGGGGCAAGGAGCTACTAACTACTCCAGCATAGGATTGGAAGGTCCGGGTCCCGCCCCTTCCACAGGGGCGAGGCCTGAAGGCCCCGCATGTCCAGCGGGCCCGGAGCTCCCGCCTCGCAGAGGGGGGCTCCAGACTCGCCACGTGACTGGCGGAAACCGGACCTCCCCCTCTGAGGGGTGCTCCAAAGGCCCCACGTGTCCAGCGGGCCGGAGCTCCCGCCTCCTCAGGAGGGGCTCCGGACCCGCCACTTGGCCGGCAGATCCGGACGTCCCCATGGGGCGAGCTCCGGAGACCTCCGGGGTCCTTAATACAGTAAGGACCCGGAGAAGGTGCCTGTGCAGAGCTTCGAGATTGGTAAAGGCCTCTGAGTGCCTTGCGGAGCTAAGGACTCGGCCAGGCAAAACCATGAAGACGACAAAAAGCATCACAGGCACAAACATTCAAGAGAGTCTATTTATTCATGGCTCCACGAGCTGGTCTACAGACTCGATAAAAACAAAGAAGCGAGTCCTAGGGGCCCCCTGGCTCGCGTCGGAACCTAGACGCTACAAGGGCGGCCACTTCCCCGACTTCGGCCCTGGCCATCTCCTCCCGCTCCGCGGCGGGACCGTCTTTCACTGGCTCCAGTGAGAAGGAAGGGTCCCGGCTCTTGAAGCAGGCCAGCACATGCGTAGCAACCTCCAAGGCCAGGCCCCGTCCCTCTGCCTCAAGCTCGCTGGCAACCACTGAGTCCAGCCTGCTCAGCTTGGCGCCAAGTGACTCCAGTGCGGGAATCACTTCAGCCACCTTTAGCGCAGGAGCCACCGCCTTCACCGGGCTGAAGCCGAGAGGGACCAAGGCGGACCCCGCCTGGTCGACGAAGCTCGAAACTGCACGGGCCTCGGAGGACCGTGAAGCCAAGAGCTCCTCTACCTCGCGGCGGGCTGCTCGCAGGGCGTCGCGGCTTCCCTCGGAGGACTCCTTCTCCCTGGCCGCCAGGGAGCTTTCCCGAAGGCGAAGAGACTGGGCAAGCCGCTCCAACTCAGAAACCCGGAAGTCGGCAGCCAATTCCCAATACAGGATCGCCTGGCGTTCGCGGGAGACCTGTTCCTCCCTCATGGCCAGGTCTGCCTTCCGGGCCTCTAGCTCCCTGGCCCGAGCTCGCAGGTCAGCCTCGCCCGCCGCCAGCCGCGCGGCGACCCTCTCTGCCTCGACTGCCGTGGAACGCTCCCGGTCCTCAACGGCGAGTTTACGGCGCTCCAACAGCTGTTGTATCTCCTCTGCAGCAGAGAGGCTCTCCTCGGCCCGGGCGTGTGCCTCAAGGGCCTCCCTGTGGAGCCGTCGCGTTTCGGCGTCCAGGCGGTCAACAGACCGTTTCAGCCGGTCGAGGAGCGCTTCCCTGAAGTCAAGCAACCCCTGCCTGGAATCAAGCTCACCCTTGACCTTCGCGGTCCGCTCCCGCAAAAGGTTCCCCCAGATTAGGAGGCGATCCCTTTCAACCGTATGCTCCTCCCGCTCACGACCAAGTGCGGCCAAGACCTGCCGGACGCTCGCTTGGGCGAGCGCGAAGGCATCCGCCAGAGGCAGTGGGGCAGCAGAGGCCGGAGCAGCACCCCCGACCTCCTCCATCACATCATCCTCAAGAGTAGGCGATGCACCAGCGACCGAGATGAGACGCCGGTCAGGAGAAGCTGGCGCCGGGACTCCGACAGCTGGAACCGCCGAACTCTCACCCGACGCTGAAGTAGAAGCTGGGTCGCCTGGTACAGGGTTGACCTGCGCTGGCTTGGGGGCCGTGGCAGCCGTCTCGGCAGGAGGAGATAACGCAGCCGTGGAATCCGGGCACGCTGGAGCAGGGGAAACTCGCGCTGGCTTGGGGGACGCGGCAGCCGTCCCGGTTTCCGAGCGCAACGGTACAGACTCCCCACCAGTCGGGGACGGCCGGGAAGCGCGAACACTCCAGTGGGCTCTGAACCCTGACTTCCGAGCCGGGGTAGGGTCCCCAGAGCACGCCGTCGTCACTGACAGCCGCTCTGCAGTCGCCTGGACTGACGGAGCAGGGGATGCTCCAGAAGCTCCCCTCGACGCATCAGCCTGGGGCCTCTTTGTGTCGCCACCGGAAGGAGTGCCATCTCCAGAAGCAGGAGGTGCAGGCACCCCAGATCCCCGACTTGGCACAGATGTCGCCGCTGGAGGAGATCGAGCGCGTTTCTTCTCTGGGGGCGGGTTGGAAGCCATGACGAGTGAGGACTCAAAGGCAAGAAGACAAAGGCACAAGAGTCCAAGGAAAAGCGCTGGGAAGTGCGATGGGAAGCCGCAATGCGGGTAAGATCCCCTCTTAAAACTTCCCAGGTGCAATTCCAAGCGATTCGAAACTCTTCGAATACGCCGCATCGGCAACCGCTTCGGCTCCAAGACCGAGCGCCGATGACATGTGGGCCCAAGCTGCCCAGCTGAAGCGGCGGGTCAAGGAGTCAGCCTCCCAAGAAGACGAGCCGGCAAGGCGCTCCGGCGGTTCCCGAAGAAAGCGCCGCAACATGCAGAAGTGGCAGTCTTGGGAACCGCTGCAGTAAAAGCAACCATCAAGTGGGCGCACGCTCCCACGATCCCACGACTGTTCGTGCTCCGGCAGCGGTCAATGCGGGACTTAGAGAAAGTGCGCAGAACAGAAGAGACAGAGGTCCCACCTCGGGCTCGCTATCTCCCCCGAGATGGGCCCGGGGGCCACTATCGGTACCCGCGATATGGGGTACCCCGCGCACAGGGGAAAATGCCTGAGGATCTCGCCCTTCTCCGCAGGGAGAGCTCCGAAGGCGCCACGCGTCCGGCGGGGCCGGACCTCCCTCTCCTCAGAGGAGAGCTTCGGGCTCGCCACGTGGCCTGCATAAGCCGGACCTCCCCCCTCCGCCGGGGAGAGGTCTGAAGGCTCCACGTGTCCAGCGGGGCCGGACCTCTCTCTCCTCAGAGGAGAGCTCCGGGCCCGCCACGTGGCCGACAGAAGCCGGACCTCCCCCTCCGCGGGGAGAGGTCCGAAGGCTCCACGTGTCCTGCGGGGCTGGACCTCCCGCTTCTCTGAGGAGGGCTCCGGGCCCGCCACGTGTCCAGCAGAAGAGCACTGCCTGCCCCCGAGTGGTAGGCAACGGGCGTAAAGACGCTCCATACCTTGCCCGTACAAGGTATTCAAGGCCCGCGCCTTCCCAAGACGCGGAGCACGCCTCTGTCAGGTGCCGTTGCGCCCAGTCGCATCATAGACTGGCGCGCGGTGTCAGAACCTGCCAGCCAATAAACACAGCGACAAGACATCCCCTGCCGCCCCCGCCGTCCTCAACCGCTACGGCTAGCATACGGCATGGGCAGGGCAGCAGAACGAAGGCTCGAAAGCCTTCGCCAGAGACAACGACCAACATAACTGCGGATACGATAGTCGGCAGGAAATCTCCCCGGGACCACCTCGGGTCCCGGGCCCCCCTTGTAAGCCACACGAGCCTTGGACTATAAAAGGCTCGGGTAGGCGACGTTAGCAAGGGTTCGCACTCTAGCCGTTCACGCCCTGGGTTCGCACTCCAGCAACTCATACGCTAGGCGTAACTCATCCTCAAGCTCAGGACTCTGGTTCTGAGCAACAAGCAATACAGCGAGCACCTCAGCTCACTGCGGACGTAGGGTTTTACGCTCCGGCGGCCCGAACCACGTAAAACTCGCCGTGTCAAGCTCCTCCTTAACTCGTCCCTACGCTTAAGCTCTCCGCAAGCGACTAGCCCCTCCAAAAAAGAACCTCCGCGGGCTGCCCAGTGCAGGTCCGGGGGAAGTGTCGACCACACACTTCGACCGGTGCTATATATACAGCCCCCCCCCCCCATTGAGAATAGATCAAGAGAACAGTTTAGAGGAAAAGAACCCCGGATTTCCAACTGGTATTAGAGCTAGGGTACAAGATCTAACCTTGTGTTGCCCCGGGAGGACGTGCTCCCGGGGCGGCCAACCCGAGGCGCGCAGGTGGCCGGGCGGGCAACAACAAGGGGTGGCGCGGCCAAACTGGCCCGGCGACGAGGGCTGCAAGACTTGAGGCCACCGATTGCCGCTGCATTGGTGCGCGCGACGGGTGGTAACGGAGACGGAGCCGTCCATGGAGGTTGCGCTGGAGCGATTCCGCGTGGGGACTGCCGAGTACATCGTGTCGGCACGAGCACGACCAGCGGGCGGGCGCGAGGAGCGCGGGCCGGGCACCAGCGGCGCGCGCGGCAAGGGCAACACGAGCGCAGCCAGGATCGGACCCGCGCGGCAGTCGAGCCGGATCCAGAAGGAGGGTGAGGCGGGCGCGAGCGTGGAAGCTCGTTGGTGGCGCGAGGAGGAGACTGGTGTCGGCGGGTGCTGCCAGAGAAAGGAGGAAGAAGCGGCGGCTGTGGAGAGAGAGGCTGAAGGGTTAGGGTTTCTAAGTGGGCCAGTTCGGCGTAGGCCAGTTGGGGTGGTCACCGGGCCTGTTTTGTTGATAACAGTAAAAGAACACGCTACAGGCCGTGATGGGTTGGGCCCTTCTACACACACGATGCAGAGGAACGGACCAACGGAAGATGAGTTGGTCCTTCACTTTCTCTGACCACAGCTGCGTGGTTTTCCACTGCGTGAGGCAGGCATTGTGATAGAAGCGCACTTCTATGATGTGACGTCGTGGGACCTTTTGGCAAACTACGGTCTGCGCGACTTGGGATATTTCTTCACGTTGCGCAGGCGGAGCAGAGTACAGCGGTCCGGCGGCGACGGCATCTGGAAGCATAGCGCGACCAAGTATGCACAGTCAATTTCCAACATGGGAGTTGTGGTGCAATGGCGTATGGTCAAGTTTTGCTTCTACATGCGCGGAGAACTTGGGAAGCGTCGTAGCACGGGATGGATCTTGGAGGAGTACGAGATCACTGACCCAAGGTGCTATCGCCACGACGATGAAGGTGAAGAAGAAGAATATTGGGTGCTCTGTCGCGTGAGGAAAAGGAGGCCAATGTGAGGTGTGCTCGAGATGAAGATGTGACCATCTCGAGTATGTGGTCGGAATGAAGATGCGTCCATTCCGAGATCAAATGCAGGATGAAGATGAGTCCATCATGGGGTTGAAGATGTGACCAACCTGAATGCGTGTGCAGGATGAAGATGCGACCATCCTGGGGATGAAGACGTGCCTATCCCAAAATTAAGTGTTGAGGTGTAGTGCCCACCTCAGGAGTGTAGTGCCCACTCCAGGGTTGTAGTGTCCAACCCAAATTCGTGTCCGGGATGTAGTGCCCATCTCGGGGGGATGTAGTCCCCATCCTCTGGTGTGTGCAGGGTGAAGTGACCATCCTGGGAGTGTAGTGTCCACCCCAAATGCGTGTTTAGGGTGGAAGTGTGTCTCCATCCTAATTAGTGTGAGTGTGATCTAGAAAAACGAGATTCGGGGGTGATTGTTAGATATAATCCCGTTTTTCTAGAGTAGTTAGAGAGAGAGATATTGTCCGAATCAAATAAGCGTAGGAGTCTAGGTAGTATTAGATTAGTACTCTGTAATTTGGGGCTATATATACAGCCCCTCATTGCGAATAGATCAAGAGAACAGTTTAGAGGAAAAGAACCCCGGATTTCCAACAGTGCTGCTGCTTTAGCTCTGGATAAACCACACACGAGTTTTCCTTCGGGAGCACGCTGAGGCAAGCTGCTGGGTGGAGCAAGCGCAGCTCGGTGGCACGCTGGTGATCAACCGAGGGATACAAATGAGTCGGTTGTGAAGAGTGTGTGGCTGACTACTGTGCCCCACCCCTCATTTCTTAATCCATTTTTTTCCACTGATCTTTTTCCACAACTACTCAGAATTAAAAACTTTGCTTCACCTCAAAGTCATGGTTTGAATCTTTGAATTCCAAGGATTTGAATTGAGTTTGGTTATTTGAATTTGAATTAGAATTTGAATTCTCCCTTTGCATTGTCCCAAAAACATAGCAAGCCAACTCAATTATTTCTGAGTTTTGACATGACTGCTAATTCAAATATGAGGAACACATTTGTGGAACCAAATTTGCAAATTGAGGAAGTTGGGATTTGAATTTAAAATTTAAATTTAGATTCGAAGGCTTCCTCTTTTAATCCCAAACAAATATTAGAACCCCCTCCACACGAGCTGAAATTTGTGAGGTTGAATATTTGAAATATGAAGACCCAAGTTATGAATTTAGGTCTCCATGTTCGGAAGTTTTCGAGACGTTTGAATCATCACTTTGAACTCACACCATTATAATTCAAAATTTTAATTCCTCTCATTTTTCCTAAGTGTAAAGCTGCTGAAATCTTGGTTAGCACTTTTAGGGATTTTACAACATCGACTAACGTGGTTTGGACATATCCAGCGGAGATCTCCAGAAGCACCGGTTAAAAGTGGGATTTTAAGAGGTAGAGAAAATATTAGGAGGGGTAGAGGACGACCAAGGTTGACCTGAGAGGAGGCGGTAAAACGAGATTTGAGAGATTGGAATGTATCCAGAGACTTAGCTCATGATAGGACCGTATGGAAAGTAGCAATTCATGTGCCAGAATCTTAGTTTTATTTTTTTTCATTTTTTCCTTGTTGTTCTTTTATCTCTTCCTCTCTTTTACTTCATTGATATATATATATATATAATATTGGTGTTAGACTGTACGTGTATTAGGGGCAGTTTAGTCTTTTGTATTAAGGTTACTTGGCCCTTAAGTTTTGTGCCCCTATATATGTATCCTCCTTGAGAGCCTGTTTAGTCAATCTAATCATTTTCCCTAATCTAATTTGATATCAGATTACCCCCCTCTCTCTCTCTCCTCTCTCCTCTCCCGATGCCGCCCACATCCACGGGCGCCGCCGCCGCCGGCGCGCCGGCCCCACCGCCGCAGCAGCCGTCGCCAGCCGGCTCCCCTCCCCTCCCCCCTTCATTGCCGGCCTGGAGCCCCTAGCCGACGCCAGCCCGGTCGCGGCCGCCGCTAGATCCGGTGCCGCCGGCCCCGTCGCCGCCTCCCGTGCGCTCGCCGCCATCGGATCTGGCGCCGCCACCGGATCCGGAGCCGCCAGCCCCGCCGCCGGCCTCACCGCTGCTTCCCCTAGGCGCACCGTCGCCGGGCTGCTCGGCCCCGGCTCGGGTGTCGCCGGCCACACCGTCGCCGGGTTCCTCGGCCCCCGATCTGGCGCCGTCGGCCCCGCTGCCGTCTCCCTCGTCTTCCCCACCATCGCCTGGCCGCCGGGCTTCGCCGCCAGCCCTGCTGGACCCGCCGGCGGCCAGCTCCGCCCCACTGCCGCCTGGCTGCCATGCCCCGACGGCGCCACTGGACTCGCCGCCGGCCATGCCGGCCAAGCCGTCACTGCTGGATCCGGGGAACAGCCCGCGTCGCACGTCTCTGACGTCGCGACTGCCCTGGCCATCTCCCGTGAGCGGGAACGAGCGCTCATCCTCGCCTTGGAGCAGGAACGTGCGTCTGCGGCTTCTCTCACCCGTCAGCTCGAGGAGTCTCCGCTAGTACAGTGGAGTGACACCCAGGAGATGGTACAACCTATACTACCTACGCGGCCTCTCTTGTCGCTGCTCTACATGCCTAGGCGGCCGGCATACAGAACATCCGGACTCTTGTCCCGGTTGTTCTGAGCTCCGACTCCACTTCCTTTGCTCGTTAGCGCAGCCTGATTCTCCTGACGCTGCGACGTTTTCGGCTAGATGACCACGTTCTGCGGGGTGACTCCACGCTGGATGACTCGTGGGTCTGCATGGACAATCTTGTCCTTGCATGGATCCTTGGCTCGCTTTCTGAGGAGCTTCAGGATATCGTCGCCCAGCAGGGTGGCGGTACAGCTCGTCAGGCCTGGCAGGTCCTCGAGCTTCGCTTCCAAGGGAACCAAGCGACCTGAGCTCTCCACATCCGGGCCCGCTTCGGTACTACTGTCCAGGGTGATCTCTCTATTACTGCATACTGTCGGCAGATGAAGGGTATGGCGGATGCCCTTCGTGACCTTGGAGACTACCCTCGTCCTTCAGGTCCTTTAGGGCCTGAACGAGCGCTACACCCACGTTCGCTCGTGGATTCTCCGCGAGAAGCCCTTCCTGACCTTCGAGAAGGTCTGGTCGGACCTCGCCCACGTCGCACGTCTCCGACGTCGCGGCTGCCCTGGCCATCTCCCGTGAGCGGGAACGAGCGCTCATCCTCGCCTTGGAGCAGGAACGTGCGTCTGCGGCTTCTCTCACCCGTCAGCTCGAGGAGTCTCCGCCAGTACAGTGGAGTGACACCCAGGATACCCCAGGAGATGGTACAACCTATACTACCTACGCGGCCTCTCTTGTCGCTGCTCTACATGCCCAGGCGGCCGGCATACAGAACATCCGGACTCTTGTCCCGGTTGTTTTGAGCTCCGACTCCACTTCCTTTGCTCGTTAGCGTAGCCTGATTCTCCTGACGCTGCGACGTTTTCGGCTGGATGACCACGTTCTGCGGGATGACTCCACGCTGGATGGCTTGTAGGTCTGCATGGACAATCTTGTCCTTGCATGGATCCTTGGCTCGCTTTTTGAGGAGCTTCAGGATATCGTTGCCCAGCAGGGTGGCGGTACAGCTCGTCAGGCCTGGCAGGTCCTCGAGCTTCGCTTCCAAGTTAACCAAGCGACCCGAGCTCTCCACATCCAGGCCCGCTTCGGTACTACTGTCCAGGGTGATCTCTCTATTACTGCATATTGTCGGCAGATGAAGGGTATGGCGGATGCCCTTCGTGACCTTGGAGAGCCCATCCCGGACAGTACCCTCGTCCTTCAGGTCCTTCAAGGCCTGAACGAGCGCTACACCCACGTTCGCTCGTGGATTCTCCGCGAGAAGCCCTTCCTGACCTTCGAGAAGGTCTGGTCGGACCTCGAGCTCGAGGAGATCACCCAGGGCGGCTCCACTGCCTCCTCCCCTGCCTCGGCCTTCTACGGCTCTGGGTCGTCTTCACGCCTTCCTCCACCTGCTGGTTTTGGGGGCCAGCTTCCTCGTCCACCTACCACACCAGGAGTCCCTGCTACCTCCGGTGGTGGTGGGAACTGTCGTCGTGGCAGACGCGGTGGCTGTGGTGGAGGGACTGGTGGAGGTGGTACAGCTAGTGCTGGCAGTGCCTCTGGTGGTGCCGGTGCTACTGGTGGCAGTAGTGGTGGTCGGGGTCAGGGTGGTGTGACCTGGCCTACACCCTACAACCCGTGGACAGGCAAGATCTCGATGTGGCCTAGGCCGTCCCCGGGTCTCCCTGCACCTCGCCCACTGCGCGCTCAGCCGGCCTACGTGACCTCTCCGGCTTACGGCGGGTCTGTCTACGCAGCTGGTGGACAATGGACCCTGCCCCCTGGTGGACCAGGCTACTCTGCGGCCGGACCTTCCTCTCTGGCTAACTGGGCTTCGGGGAACCCAGTTGGTCGGCCCGAGTCGTTGGCGCCACACCCTGACCCTGCTCAGGCCTGGGATCGCCAGTCCCTTGCGTCTTCCTTCAACACAGTGAGTCTCACACCACCTAGCCCTGAGTGGGTTGTGGACTCCGGAGCTTCATATCACACCCCACCCCTGACGTTGGTATACTTTCTTCTACCCACCCTTCCCACCCTTCTTTTCCTTCATCTATCGTTGTTGGGAATGGGTCTGTTCTTCCGGTCACCTCAGTAGGTGACTCAGGTTCGTCGGGTTGTTTTCGTCTTCGTGATGTTCTTGTTACTTCGGACATCATCCAACATCTTCTTTTTGTTCGTCGGTTTACCACTGACAACCATGTTTCCATTGAGTTTGATCCTGTTGGTTTGTCTGTGAAGGATCTTACTACCCGGCGTCTTCTTCTCCGCTGTGAGAGCTCAGGACCCCTGTACACGATGCGACTTCCTGCTTTCGCTTCGCCCTTGCCTTTTTGCCTGGCTAAGACAGCTCCGTCGACTACTTGGCATCGTCGGCTTGGCCACCCCGGTGTTGATGTTATGTCGAAGTTGTCTAGTAGTTCAGTGATTTTGTGTACTAGGGATTTCCATGAGTCTTTATGTCATGCTTGTCAGTTGGGTCGCCATGTCCGGCTTCCTTTTCCACATTCTGTCACCCATGTGGAGCGTCTTTTTATCTGATTCACTGTGATTTATGGACCTCACCTGTTCTCAGTGTTTCTGGCTATAAATATTATTTGGTGATTCTTGATGATTTTTCCCACTACTCGTGGACTTTTCCCTTGCGACAGAAGTCTGATACGTTTGCCACTCTTTCTCACTTCTTCGCTTGGGTTTCCACCCAGTTTGGGTGTACGATCAGGGCTGTCCAGTGCGACAACGGGCGTGAGTTTGATAACTCCGCGTTTCGTCACTTCTTGCTTTCTTACGGGGTCCAGTTGCGCATGTCTTGCCCTTACACTCCCCCCCAGAATGGCAAGGCTGAGCGCATGATTCGTACCATCAACGATGTCATGCGCTCCCTCATGTTTCAGGCTTCCATTCCTGCTTGCTACTGGGCAGAGGCCCTTCACACCGCTACCTTCCTCATTAATCGTCTTCCTACTAAGGCGATTAGTACTCCCACCCCTGACTTTGCTCTCTTTGGCACCACCCCTCTTACGACCACCTTCGAGTTTCTGGGTGCGCGTGCTACCCTAATCTTTCTGCCACCGCTCATAAGCTCGCGCCTCGTTCGACTCGGTGTGTTTTCCTTGGGTACTCCCCCGATCATAAGGGGTACCGGTGTCTCGACCTCACCACTCGCCGTATCTTGGTCTCCCGACACGGCGTGTTCGACGAGTCCTTCCCTTTCGTTGGGTCCTCCTCTGACTCGGTCTCCGAGTTGGATTCACTTTTTTCCACTGATCCTGAGGCCGGTCCTGTCCAGCAACCTTGTTTTTTACCTTCTGCGGGTCTTCCTCTAGCTGCGCCGGACACGACCACGGTGTCTCAGACACCACCTGTCGTGCCTCCCGCGGCTCCGGCGTTCTTGCCGCCGCTGGCCGTTCCTCCGACGGCCCCGACGTCGTCCGCTGCGCCACGCGCGGCCCCGGCTTCCCCGACGTCGTCCGTCGCGCCTCACGCGACCCCGACGTCCACGACGGCGTCCCCGACGTCGTCCGTCACGCCTCGCGCGGCCCCGACGTCCACGACGGTGTCCTCGACGTCGTCAGTCGCACCACCCGCGGCCCCTAGACCGCGGTACGCCGATCCCGTTCTCATCTATCAGTGACGAGCGCGGGTTGGTGGACCGTCCTCTTCGCGTCCTGAGGATCTGGTCTACCACCCTCCGCTGCTTCACCGGAACCCTCGTCACGTTCATCCGATGGTGACTCGACGGGCTGCCGGCGTCCTTCGACCTATGGAGCGCTTCTCCGGTGTCGTTCTATCGTCCTCGACCCCCCCCCCCCTCGCCGCCTGCCTCGTCACCCATCTCGCCTATCCCCTCCTCTGTCCGTAGCGCCCTCGCCGATCCTCATTGGCGTCGGGCTATGGAAGAAGAATATGCGGCCTTGCTAGCCAACCGGACCTGGGACCTGGTTCCCCGTCCTGGTCGTGGCAATGTTGTCACGGGCAAGTGGGTGTTCACACATAAGAGGAAGGCGGATGGGTCTCTCGAGAGGTACAAGGCACGGTGGGTGCTTCGCGGTTTCACGCAGCGTCCCGGCGTCGACTACGACGAGACTTTCAGCCCGGTGGTGAAGCCGGCGATGGTTCGCACCGTTCTATCGCTGGCTCTGTCGCATTCTTGGCCTGTCCACTAGCTGGACGTCAAGAACGCCTTCCTCCACGGGACGTTGACGGAGACGGTGTACTGCAGTCAGCCGACAGGGTTCGTTGATTCAGCCCGTCCAGACATGGTCTGCCGGCTGACCAAGTCCCTGTACGGGCTGAAGCAGGCGCCTCGGGCTTGGTACAGCCGGTTCGCCTCCTTCCTGGCCTCACTCGGCTTCGTCGAGGCCAAGTCGGACACTTCGCTCTTTGTCTACAGGCGTGAGGATGATACTGTCTACCTCCTCCTGTACGTGGACGATATTGTCCTCACGGCGTCCAGCCCGGCTCTTCTTCAGCGCACGATCTCCGCGCTGCAGCGCGAGTTCGCGATGAAGGATCTCGGCCAGCTCCACCACTTCCTGGGCGTTGCGGTCGAGCACCGCCCGGGTGCTTTGTTCCTCCACCAGCGCCAGTACTGCCTGGATATCCTCGAGCGAACGGGCATGGCTGATTGCAAGCCGTGCTCCACTCCCGTGGACACCCAGGCGAAGGTGTCTTCGGCCGACGGTGCCCCGGTCGCCGACCCCACAGTCTTGCAGGTGCACTGCAGTACCTCACCTTCACCAGGCCGGACATCTCCTACGCGGTTCAGCTGGTGTGTCTCCACATGCATGATCCGCGGGAGCCGCATCTCACGGCAGTGAAGCGGATCCTTCGGTACCTGCGTGGCACCCACGACTACGGTCTTCTTCTGTGGCGCGACTCTGCCTCCGAGCTGGTTGTCTACACCGACGCTGACTGGGCGGGTTGCCCGGACACCCGCCGGTCCACCTTCGGCTACGCCGTCTTCCTAGGCGGCAACCTCGTCTCTTGGTCCTCGAAGCGGCAGCACGCGGTGTCCCGCTCGAGTGCCGAGGCGGAATACCGCGCCGTGGCCAACGGCGTGGCCGTGTCCTCGTGGTTTCAGCAGCTGCTTCAGGAGCTACACTCCCCCCTCGCCCGGAGTACGTTGGTTTACTGCGACAACGTCAGCGCCGTCTACCTCTCCACCAACCCGGTGCAGCATCAACGCACGAAGCACGTGGAGATTGACCTTCACTTCGTTTGTGAGCGGGTGGCTCTCGGGGAGGTGCGAGTCTTGCACGTTCCGACGTCGTCGCAGTTCGCCGACGTCTTCACCAAGGGACTCCCTTCGACGGTGTTCACCGAGTTTCGGTCCAGTCTCAACATCTGCCGTGGCTAGATGTTGAGACTGCGGGAGGGTGTTAGATTGTACGTGTATTAGGGGCAGTTTAGTCTTTTGTATTAGGGTTACTTGGCCCTTAAGTTTTGTGCCCCTATATATGTATCCTCCTTGACAGCCTGTTTAGTCAATCTAATCATTTTCCCTAATCTAATTATTGGGTTTCATGTCTAGCTGACCCCAACATGCTTGGGATAAAGGCTTGGTTGTTGTTGTCTGTTGTTGCTTCTTTTGAGGAGTGATGATATGGGATCCCTTTTTGTGCAAACATAAGTGTTCTTGATGCTAGTGCATTATGCCATCTCGGAAATGGACTTCAGTTGTCCCTTCATCCCACTTCATTGTGGTCCATTGCCTTAAAATTTAGCTCATGTTGATTCTTGAACCTGGAGAAGCAAACCAAGACTACTTGTGACTTGTCTCTCATGTGTACCATTTTGTTGTATTTATTTTTATTGGCTCCTTTGATTGTCAGTGGTAAGATGTTAGAGTTGTTAAATACACATTTATCAAATGCTTGTCTTTGGAAAGTCTCTGTCTCGATTGGTTGAGTGGTAATGATCCTTGCCTGTCGAGTTAAGTCTATTAATTTTCAAGTGTCATGTGAGCAGGGCCATCAGGTTTCATTTGAAAGCACTGATGGATCTATTTCACGTCGGCAAATATTATGGCCTCTTGTTCAGTCAGTTCTGAGTTTGGTAACTCGAGTGGATGGGGATGACATTAGAGCATTAGTCTTCTGCCCTGTGATAGTAAGCTGGTGCTGTTTTGCCTGTTATGTCTCTGCACCCACAGCCTTGTAGGATGATGATCTTAGGGCCTGTTTGGTTCACTTCCGTAGGGCCATATGTAGGATTAGTATTTTTAAAAGTTTTGTCGTTCTTTGTTTCAGCCACAAACTTTTCTGCAGTAGCTTGGATTGTTTTCTTTAAAAAAAGTCGAATGCAATTCTGGCTAACAAGATGGAAATGGTAGCGATAGCATTTCATGACTGAAGAATAAGGTGAGTTCGTTGCACTCCTCTTGTCGGCAGCAGATCATAGGTTACATTATTTGATTGTATGTTGGTAGGAGATGACATATTGCACTTTTTGGTACTGGTGTAAGAAAACCCCTCTACTTTTCTTATTAACGTGTCCCTGGATTTTGGTGCCTTCTGTTCATAAATGCTTGGATATGGATCCATAAGTGGATGTGAAAGAATGGCAAAGTTTGGTGGGCACTAGGCGTGAACTTGTTTTCTTTCCTTCATCAAAGAATAAGACTGGAAAAAATAGTTTATTCTTTCTTAAAATTTATTGGCTACTCCATATCCAAATTACCTTAAGACAAGTACTCTAGTTCAAGTGTTTGGATATGGTCCCTATGGAGGGAACGACTAGAATGCAAACAGTCACTTGGTGCAATCGTGTAAAAATCTCTTCTAAACCACACGATCTACATCCTGCGGTGATTGTATTTTTACACTTAAACCCTCCCACCTGCACACTTCAATTCTTTCAACTTATATTAATTAATAGGTGGGAGGGTTTAAGTGTAAAAATACACTCACTGCAGGATGTAGATCGTGTGGTTTAGAAAAGATTTTTGCACGATTGCACCAAATGTCTGTTTGCATTTTAGATGTTCCCCCTATGGAAGGGGTACAGTATAGGTTATAAACATGTCTTGCATAAATGGTATTTTCTGACTCAAATTGATGCTAATATGTTTTGCTAGGAGGATGAGGCACTCGCCTCCCAGGAAGAAGGGCATAGTCTTGAAGCAGAAATCTAAGGTGTCTGTGCAGCGCCACTCGAGAAAGAAGTTGAAAGCTTGACGCCCTGACCTGACCTGGTGCATTGCAACCATGAGAGCATCCTGTGCACTTAGAAGCGGAATGTAGGCTGGATTCACGTACTATACTACTAGATCCATCTCACTTTCCAGTCATTCAATAAGATCAGTTGATCTGTGTGTTTGATATTGTATCTTTGATGATGGAAACCATGTTTTGCGTTTAAATTCCGTCTTTGACTGGGACAAGGAGTGGCGCATTCCTGTCAGTCTCGTCGCTCCAGGGAGCTGTAGCTGCAGTCACTAGTGGGGATGTTTGTTACTTCCCTGACATGCGCTTCAGTTTCAATTTTGTTGGCCTGTAAGGTAAAAACAAAATCATGAACTTTAGATGTCAAGCACTGTTGCAAGGCCCGTGCAGTTAGTTTGCTGCTCCCGTTCGTACCCCTGTTCAAGTGAGGAGTGATGAAAGGTGTGCATCTTCCGAAGGTATTCACGTGAAATCGTTTGCTGTTCGTACGATCCGTAATCGCATCCGTGTAACGCGTGGCTCGTTGCTAGTCGTAGCATGTGGTGCTCGAGGCGCATGCCGGAGCGAACGCGTGAGCCACGAGCTGACCCAGCGCGTTATTTAGTGGATTGGATTTCGGCAACGCCAGCCGCGAAGCTGTCGGAACGAGCGTGAGCACGAACCGGAGGAAGCGGCGGCGGCAAGTCGCAACAGCTCGCAGCGGCCATGGAGCCCGCGGTGGTTGCGAGGTCGTCCCTCCTCCCTCTCCCCGCCCCGGGGAAGGCTGCCCTGGCGCCGCGCCGCGGGTTCGCCGCCATCTCCGCCCCTGCTACCTTCCTGGGCGGAGGGGGTGGCGGCGGCCGCTTCTCTGCAGGCCGCGGCGGCAGCAGAGGTGGAGGAGGAGGACGAGGAGACCGCAGCGACTCCTCCTCCTCCGGTGCCGGCGCTGTCGCGGCCGCCGCGGCGGCTGCTGTGGCGGCTCTGGACGAGACCGACGTGGAGGTCGATGACCCCGACGCCATCGTGCTCCATGTCGGGGTAACGCTCGTGTGCATGCTCTGCTGACGAAATCTGGTCACCTTGGGTTCGTCGGGAATGAGTCGCTGCTCACTTTTTGAATCCAGGGGATGTCATGCGGCGGATGCGCCGGCAAAGTCAAGCGGATCCTCGAGAGCCAGGTCCGTAGCGGCTACCACAAACCTTTTGCATCTTTGATGCTCCTCGTTACCCCGTCCCTCAATTTCATTCGCTTCATCCGTGGCCACGATACTACGTACATTTCAAATTCAGCAAACTGTTTTTCTCAGCCCGAGGTCACTGCCGCCACGATTGACTTCGAGAAGGCGATCGCATTTGTGTGGACGACGCCTGAATCGAAGGCAGCGGAAGACTGGAAGAAGGAGCTTGGCGAGAGACTTGCGAATCGCCTCAGCGCGTGCGGCTTCCAGTCTCATCAGCAAGGTGAATGAATATACTGCAGCTGCAGGCTTATCTTTTTCAGTCCAGTCACACTGCTCATAAGTCAATCAAGTTCAGATGGAGATCGGGTGCCACCAAAAGTGGTTGTCTGAACAAGGCACTACAGCTACTGTTCTGTTCGCAGAGTTTTGTGTACACGAGTAACAGTCTGCTCTTGTCGACTGAAGTATCCTTTCTTTCATATTGCAGCTGAAGGCGACGCCAAACAAACCAATGCTTCGGCAACGTCTAACGAGTGCCCATGAAGTTTTTTCCATCGGACGGTCCTTGGATGAAGACACTGCCCCCCTGTTGTAGAGTTTTATATGCGTCCTTACGAAACACGTTCCGACTGAGTGTCATGTAGTTCAGCGTAACATTGTTCTGCTTACACTCACCACAGAAGCTATCAGAGACTTCAGTTCCTCAACCTGAAAGAGACATTTCATCTTCAGAATACGAATTCCAACACAATACTCCCTTCGTTCTGAAATAAATGACGTTGAGGACAAGAAATCTAGTTCAATTTAAACTAAATAGCTGTGCTAAACGTCATATGGAGCAGTAATTAAATTTCAGGAGATGGTTGTGACTTGTGATTGAAAGGGTTCCATGAACACTCTGTTTCATTAAGCAATGTGAATGGATTTAGAAGGCATACTTGAATCATCGAAGAAAATCTGCCAACAATGTTATCCACACCAAAGGAAAAAAAAAATAAGAACGATTATACCCAAGGTTGCCCAAAGTGCTTTGGCGGACCAATGAAAAAAAGGAGACGCTGCTGCAGTAATAAACATCGTTTTCATGGTTATGTCTAGTATCCTTGAAAACTACAAGATTCCAGAGAAAGTATCCTAAAGTTAGCTGTCCTCATAATTTTTTTTGAGGGTCCGTTTGATAGAACTTCCATTACTCTTTTAAGAGTGCATAAAAGGAGCTTTGCAATACTGTAGTTTACAGAAATCACTTTACAAGTGATTCCATTGGAATGATTCTTTGAAATAAGTTAAGATATTGATAGTTGAAAAAACACTTCTCTATATTCAGTTCTTTTAGAGTTTTATGATATGGACTCGATAGAGAAATATTTTTCAGATGGAAAACCATTTTCTACGGGGAGAACGTGAATCACTTTTTAAATCTCTACTAGAGGCTAAAAAGAGACTTAGAGACGCAAGATGACCGTATATGTAGAAATTGGGTTATATCAATTAGGGAATATAGAAATATCATAATCAGATATTTATCGACTAAGTCATTAGAAAAAACGACAATAAATGTCATTTTTATTATAGATATTACTAAATATTATATTAAAAATATAAATAAAATCCAAGGTGTTACTACCTTTGTACTAGAATATAAACATTTCAGAATATGCACTTAGACAAAGCATAGCAAGTGCATAGACATGAATACTTAGGCACTGTCTATGACAACTTAGGCTCTAGAAAATTCAGGCGTTTTTAGAGCTGCACGTATCTAGCTCTAGAAATCCATGGAGCTCAAACTATGAATAGATTAAGAGTCTTTTGTTAAACCATTTTGTTTCTGTTTTAAACAGGAAATAAAAATCTAGGACACTTCATTCTTGCCTAGAAACTTCAACATGGATCTTAGAGCTGGAAATATTCCGAGACAGAGATAGCATGCATCTAGCCCTATTTAATGTAATCTACAATATGTATTGGCTGTTACCTATCTCAAATTTTTTTAGGGGGCTGCTAATTTTCAATCAAATGAAATTTTTCTTTCAGTCAATTCCCTGAGTCATCAGATGAAATCAAATGTAGAATTTCCGTTTATTTTTTTCTTTTATTTTCATATATGCAGGTTGTAAGCTTTAAAAGTGAGAGCAGGCCGCAAAATCCGTCTCTGTACGGCCACCTCACCCTCCCCGTCTCCTTGAACCCTACCATAAACCCACGCCGCCTCCGCCGTCCCTCCGCTTCCCGGCGCCGTCGTCTCCTGCGATGTCGCGCTTCGGGCGCTCCGGGCCGCCGGAGATCCGAGACAGCTACTCGCTCCTCATCCTCAACGTCACCTTCCGTGAGTATTGCTCTTTCCTCCTCCCCATGCCTTCCCTCTCTGGCGCGCTCACGAACGTCATCTTTGTTGACGTCTCCGATTGAACCCCTGCTCCAGGCACCACGCCCGACGACCTCTTCCCGCTCTTCGACCGCTACGGCGAGGTCGCCGACATCCACATCCCGCGCGACCGCAGGTGGGCACTGCCGTGACCTCGCATTGGGCTGCTTCGCTCTTTGGTATTTGGAGTTGGCTTGTGCTTACCGGTCGTTTCCCACGCGTGCCTGTGCGCTTCCAGGACTGGGAATTCTCGAGGATTCGCGTTCGTGAGGTACAATTACCAGGACGAGGCGCAGATGGCCGTCGACAAGCTTGATGGTGAGCGAGGGGAGAATTTTCGTTATTTAAAGCGTTTGGGCTTGTTCTACTGAATTCTGTAACTTCGTTTTTTTTCTGTTATAGGGAGGATGGTGAATGGGAGGGCAATCAGGGTGCAGTTCGCCAAGTATGGGCCCAATGCTGAAAGGATGTAAGTTTTTTTATATATATTCTACTACCTTGATTATGTAACTAGTAGATTGACTCTTGTATGTTCCAATATTTCCTTGATGCATCAGAGGTTTCAGTGGTATGCTACATGTGTAGTACAGACAGTAGTAGTGAAAGGGGGTAGAACGAATAAATAGCTGGAAGGAATGTATTTAGTATCCGACAGATTAAGAGGTATTGGTTCTTGTGTCTCCCTGAATTAATTAGATGATTCTACAGTAGAATGAGGTCTTAGTCCTTTGAGTTATGACTACACTTTTTTGTTGGGAAGTTCCATCCTTACCTGATGAACTTATGATTATTTTTTCACCAGCCTTCACAGTAGAATCATAATACAACTTCGTATGGAAATGGAATACCCTCTAACTTGTAATACCTATAAAATACAACACAAGGAGATGCCCATGTGAGAGTTATACTAGTTGGTTTGAGGAGTATTTCTTTTTTTTTCTTTTGTGACGTGAGAAGTATTTCTTTAAGTTCTGTGATTGTAATTTTTAAACTATCATAACACAGCCCCCAGGGTCTCGACTGTTGTATATATTGGATAGTTAAAAATAACTCCTGGACTTGTTTGTGGGTGATGTTTCTAACTTTAATTGCTTGTAGTCTTTGGTGTGAATCATGCTTAAGTCTTTTGTGTTATCATTTACTTTGTTTTCGTTTGGTTTCATGTTTTCTTTTGTTGAGTGGGGTGGTGCATCTGCTGTTTCGTTAACTTTCTGTGACAAGAACTTTGCTCTACCTATGTTTCTGTGAATGGAGTTTATAAATGTCATGTAACTGTTTATTTTGTATGCACACCAGTGAAAACTTGTTTGAATTAAGATATACTGGAAATGGAGAAGCACTGGGACACCACTCACTTATCATGCCTTATCTAAGCTATTTTACCTTTGTAGTGAGAGGGGGAGGATTGTGGAAAGAATTCCAAAGCCAAGGGGTCATTCCAGAAGCCAGAGTCCAAGACGGAGGTAAAATATGACCATCAATATTTCTGAATTCTATCAATTATATAGTCTATCTATTCTCTTTCGATGATTTAGATGCTCCAAAAGAAAAGCAAGAGATGACCCTGTGCCCAGTGTCCCTACCCCATTAAATTCATTTGTCTCCTAAACTGTCTGATATAATCCTAGTAACCAACTACAAAAAGAGTAAGAGACCATGTGTTGTAACAATCTGCACTAAAATGAGGTAAGGTATACATGTCTCCTTGTACTCTACAATGTCAAGAAAAGAGGAACAACCGTACACTACTAAAGTAAACATGAAGTAAAACTAAATTGAGGTCCTGTGCAATAATGATTTATTGCATTTCATTACTGAGTAATGCTCCAAATGGTGCTACCAAGTTGATGATATTTAATAGGCTTGCCACAAGCGAAGCTAGTTGGATGTGTAACCACAATCTGCTCATGCAAAGCCTTGTTTGTTGTTTCTTGGCTACACTGTAGTTAGAACTACAACCTAAATCACTTTAGCTCCAATGAAATAACTGTGTCATTACACGGTTATAAATGTTGTATGGAATTAAGATTATTCATTTTTATTCTTTAAGATATAAAAATCATTTGTTGAAGGTATCATGATGATTATCGGGACACAGACTATAGAAGCCAAAGCAGGAGCAGAAGTAGGGAGAGATATGAACGGGATATGTACAGAGAGAGAGGTTATCGTCGCCGTAGCAGATCTTGCAGTATTAGCCCTGATTATGACATGAAACATGGCAGATACAGGTATGTCCGTTTGATTTGGAGATGTACTATTTCCTGTTTCTTTAGTCATATATGACTCGATTTCTTCTTCCGGTTATTCAATTATTGGCAGCCGCTCACCTGTGCGGAGAGGCCCTACTCATAGAAGAAGCTCCTCACCACGTGAGACACCTTCTCGTGAAGTAGCACCAATCAGGCGCAGGGACGACCACTCTCCATGTTCCATAAGCCCGTCTGCCAAAGCTTAATATCATGTATGGAAAATGTTATGCATCTACTGTCTAGACAGTTCTCAAGATATGTGGTTTTCTCTAATTTCATGGAATGTCAACTAAGATGAGCTTTTCTTACACTAAGCTGTAGGATGTGCAGACTAGAGGTTTGATGAAACCGATCTGCTCTTTTTTGCTTACTGAAGCTCTATGGCGCCAATGGTGTTGTGTTTCATGCCTCTGCATTCGACTTTCAGTAGTACTTTCTGTGAAACATCAAGACCAGTTTTTGAGATCTATATACAATGATCTTTCTTTCCCACTTCTTGATTTTTTGTTCATATAAAATGTTTTCTTTCTATACTGGGTGCTCATTGTAGATGGCGGCTGTATATTTCTAGTTAAATGATGGAATTAAGAGGTGTTTGCTGATAAGTATTCAGCAAGCAAATTGTTAACGTATCCTTGCCAAGGTTCCACAAGGTCGCCTAGAGCACGAGCGTGCCTAGGCATTTCTAGGCGGCGCCCAGACGTTGTGTACTGTAGCTTTGATATTTTATAATTTTTTTAAAACATGGTAGTATGCACATATATCTACTGTGTTAGTTAATTTTCTATAGGCCACTTTTATTTTCTCTCTTTTCTTATTTCCAATTGTCACATGGCCCAGCCCACTAGGCCTCATGGTTTCATCTCAGCCCGCCTGCTAGGGCTTCCGTGGTCACCGCTCGCCACCCCCCCCCCCCTCCATCTCCTCGCACGCGCCGCCCCCTCCCTCCGTGCGCCGCTCCCATCTACCCCCCCCCCCCCCCCCCGCGCGACCCCATCTCCACCTGCGTGCGCCGCCCCCATCTCCCCCCCCCCCCCCCCGCGCGGTCGGCTGCCGCCCACTCCGCCTCACAACCGCCTACCCCCGAGGCGGGGGGGGGGGGGGGGGGGGGGGGCTGCGCAGAGCGCTAAGACGCGCCTAGGCGGCCGCCTTTTGTTTCACTGATCCTTGCTGTTTGTCTTGATTATGATGGTGTTGGCGGTGGTGATGGTGTCCATAGTGTTGCTGATTATGATGCTTATATTTTGCCATCATCCGTCGGTGTCTGTCAAGTGGAAGTCTTAGCTGGCAGATTGTTTGATCATTTGAGATATCTTAACAGAAATGTAAAATTTTCCTACGGTTATGTCTTATACGGTCTCAGTCATTAGCCTTATTCTTTCGCTAATGATTAGGTTAATGGGGGTTTCATGTGCACTCTGCTTAGCAACCTGCAGTCTGTCAACGTTAAATGTCAGTTATTTTATGTTCAGGGTTTATGTTGTTTCACCATGGATGAACGCCTCCAGGATACTGATATATGTTGGTGTGTAGTGTCATGTTCATACATGATTTAGGTGTCAAAGCGCATTATAGATGTCATATGATTCTTATGCTAGGGCTATCAGTGCTTTCTCACCCTAAGAGTTGTGTTACATTACAGCATGTGAAGTAGCAATAGGACAAGGTGTTATGGATCATTGAAGTAACGAGGTACTGTACCCACTAGATAGACTTAAAATCATTTAAAATTTAGTATTTTAATTCTCCCTTTAAACAAGTGTAGCCCGCTCACAAGCACATACATCACTTTTATTTGACTGTATTATCTAGTGTAACCTGTTGCACACCAGTGGTTACACATTCATCGCTTGCTCCATTCTTGGGCATTTGGCGGTAAAATTTATATACCTGAGCTGCATGCTGGATTGGTTGTTTTGCCATAATGCTGCAATTATGGGTTGGACCGTCCTTTTTTTCTGTAGCTTGTATTCCATATTAGTCTGGAGGTTTCATAGCATTTCTGTACTGGTAATACTTTAGCCTTCTGTTCACATCGGGCAGCGAAATTACCATCCCGCGGCTCAGCTTGCGTAGCGATATTATGATTTAAATTTGCTCTTGAAAATGCATATGCCATGTTGCCATACTCACAAGCTTTTTTGAGAACATAATCTATAAAATTTCCTTGGCTAAACCCTAGATGATCTACAAGGAATATGATGGCACTTCGATCAGGTATGTTTCTGTACTGGTATCTCGCTCGATCAGGTGCCCGCTAGTTCAGCCACTCGGGCGCCAGTCATCGGTCGGCTCCTTGGTGACGTAGCCTGGAACGTGCCGACCATATCTGTAACCATGAAAAGTGATGCCACTGGTCGGCTACGTTTGTACGAAACATATTGATCTACCAGGTTTGCAATGTGACAAGCAAGCAATTCAGTTTCTTACAAAATGCGGCATATCTGATACGTTCTTTTCTATACCTGCCAGGTCTGCAATGATCGACGTGTCCATCCGGCATAAGTAGCTGATCAAGCAAGTACCAACCTCTTTATCGTTATTGGACCGACAACCAGATTAGTTAAACCACCTGTCGACCTCCACACGAACATAAAAATCCTCCTAGGCCGCCATACGAACACAGAAATCTTAAAACGAAAAATAACTTCACGAAAAGTTATTCTACAAGATCATACGTGGCCGTTAGTTACATCGCAAAGGACAAACTCATTCGATTCCTCATCATGCTGGACATTAGCGCCTTTCTGGAAAAAATAGAAACTGTCAAAATCTATGTTGAGATTACACCGAATGTGAGTCAGGGCCCCGCAAGGGGCACAGCAGTCATGGAGCCCTTCACAATAAGATACAAGCATAATGTCAAAACCAATCTATTTGGAGCTGACTAAAGACTCCACAGTACACACTAGATTTGACAGCTACTAAACTGCATATTCAGATCATAGAAAAGAAGCTGTCATGTGTGCTCCCATACGTTTGCAACAATTGTACAATACAATCACAAACGTTGGGAGCATTGTGTCGGGCTACTTTGGCCCGGGCATAGAGAAAGAGGCTCCATATGTTCAGTTGTTGGTCCGAGATTTCGCATCCAAGGAACCACCCTGTCCTCTCGGGGAGTAGATGGATGGAGCTGGTAGCATATCCTGGTTTTTCGTAGGGTCCTGGTGTTGCTTTTTCTGCATGCCCAAGTCGTTATGTTAATTAGGAGTTACATGGTGGTGGATGAGAAGAGGTAGTGTACACTAACATGGGACTTTAGTGATGACGTATCATCAACAGCTCCAGTTACTTCGTTTGACGACTGATGGAACAGTAACAGAGCTATAGATCGATCAATTGGGTTTGTCTGTGTCTCAATACTCCGAGGATCAGCAAACCTACAAAACAGAAACATCAAAGTGGAAAGGCACCGTATAGAAGAAACAGAACAACAATTTTCAGCCTCCCTTACATAATGAGGATCAAGTTCATCATATGCTTTACAGACTCTGGCTTTACGGGTGCCTCCTTTCTTTTCTTATTGTTAAGTTTGTGATAAAGCAGTCAACTATACTTAATGCTGTAAGACTATGGTATATAATATTGTCACAAAGAACTCATGTTAATTTCCCTCCCAAAACAACTGTCAACGAAAACTATAATTCCAAAATATAAAAAACCGTTTTCCAATAACTTAGTTTGAAACAGTTACAAATTTCAATATAATTAATCAAATTAATAATCATGCTTCGACCTTAAGGACTCACAATAAAAATATTTCAGAAACAGAGATAACAGGCATTGTAGAAATGTTGGCATTAGACAAATTCATAGAGTTTTGAAGTCTGTAATTAAACATAAGGAAATATACTTCAATGGGCACTAATCGTTTCCAGAGTCAAAATATGATTCAAGAATAGAAGGGCATCTTATGTGGGGAACAACATACTTGTGCGAAGTTTCTGCATTCTGCACATCCTTTACATCCTGTCTATCTCCATTGTTCACCGCATTTGGGAAAACTTGCCTATGTTGTGCACTTCGTGCCAGGCGGTATAAACCATCTCTAATGCACAGTTTCGTTTGGATATCCAACTGAAGCAAACATGGAAAGTAATTTTATATGTGATACATAGATTATTAGAAGTTATTTAACTTCCTCAAAGAGGAAGGATGCAAATAGAAACTTAGGTCGTACTAATATTAAAGGTCTAGGCTAGAGTTTGATTTAAATCATCTAGAGAAGTCATAAAGCCACAACAATGAAGTGGCGACTGTGAAATTTCAATAATAAATTAAATGATGTTTTGCTAATAAATTCCTACTTTAAAAGCAAAACAAAAGAGTTGCAAGCAGCCAATTATACCTGACTAACAGCATCCTGAAGTTGTCGAAAGCTGCTTTCCTCAACTGAGTTCTCAGAGGACACAGACGATACAAGTGAGCCATCCACTACCATTGAACTTCCCACTGGAACCTGAGGATTCCCCAAAGTTCTCTTCCCTAGCCCCTTTCTGTCAGTTGCATAACTTTCACAAGGGTAAGAAGCTCTTCTTGTCAATGCTTGAGGATGTCCCTTCACCACATTGTCACTGACGGGTTGTCCTGAATGTACGTTGACAGCTTTCTTTGGCGCTGCAATGAAGTGCAATATCAGCTAATCATACAACACGAGCACATCAAGAACAGAAAATGATCAGAACAGCTGCTAAATATTATATCTGAAATCGGGCTTATGCATTACCCTTCCTCTGCACAAAGGAGCTACCAGACGGATTGAACTGGCTATTTCTTTCTGGGTAGGACTCAGAAGTAATGTTGCTTGGAGAACTGGAATCTAATTGGTCCCTTTGCTTCAGTAAATTTTGAGAGGAGCTCAGCTGAGAAGCTGACGCTATAGGAAATATCTGGTCTTCCATCCCTTGAATGGGATTTTCTGACGAATATTGGCTCCCAATCTGCAAAATCATGGCATTAACTCAATGAAGAGCATAAGATTAAATTGCAGATCAACAAGTATCATTTAAGTGTCATCCATTTAAGTGGGTTCAGACCATCAACAACATAATGAGATAGCATATGAGTCGCTCAAGTCAATAAATTTTGCAATTATTTTAATTTTTGAAATAATCCAAGTGACCTACCATATCAAAGTTTCCATGACCACTGCATATTTGGTCAGTGGGCAACATCTCCATTGCATCCTCCTGGTAAGCCTATGGTTGATAAAATATACACAAGAGTTAAAGATGGTTGAAATAGGGGAATGTGGTTTTCACACTAGAGCATGAACACCCACTTTGAGTTCACATGCTTTGTCCACCATATGAATAAAGACTTGAAAAACAGGGAAACAATTGTACTTGCCTGTTCACTATATAAACTTATATTCTTTTGCCCACTGAATAGATAGTTGTTATTGAATTGCTTGTCACAAAAAGCAGCTGAAGGATCAACCGAGGATAATGATTTATCTGCTACACAGTTGAACGCTGAGAGATCATCCAGAATACCATAATCTGAATAGGAGTCAAACCCTTGCTGCATAGCAACATCAGAAGAGTAAATGGCATCTGAAGGAGGAACCCAAGATAGTTCATTTGTATTCCCCAGCTGCTGCTGACCATATGTCGAATCACATGTTCTTTTTTCCAGAAATAGAAAAAGAAAGAGATTAACAAGAATATCATTGTAACCATTTTCCAGACAGAGCCAAAAAGGGAAGAACTTTAAATACCTGAACAATGTATCGACATCCTCAAAATTGTCAATGATAGGCCAATCAATGTAGTTCAGGTCATTATCTCCATAATTTAGGCTACCTTGTGGAGCACTGTGGTTATTGACAATGGATGACCCATCGCTCAACGAGAACTGACAGGCATTCCAGTTATCTGTTTCACATCTCGTTTCAGCGATTGCATTTTCTTCTCTTAAGGGATAGGCATTTGGACCATCTTTGCAGTCTCCTATGCCATCAGCGATACTATCTATATCCTGGGATGTTATCCCATTGGCAGACTGTATGTGCTCCGAATTACATTTTGGCGAACCTGAGTTATTTGCTCCAGAGAATCCACCTTGGGGGCTTTCCTCAGTGCCAACCGTGTGCTTCAATTTCTTACTGCTTGTGATACCATGAGCTCCAATTCCGCCTTCATGTTCACCTTTCTTACTCTGAGTAAATTCATCCTTGAATTTGTCTTCAAACTGTACAAGCTCTATTAGTCATGGGCCTAAAGCAGGAATCCAGTAACTTAAATTAACACGTCAAAAGAAGGAGGTGAGCATAACAAATCCTAGCTATTTCTTGTCGGTCCAATGCAACGGTTGCTTTCAGATTAAGGTGTATTCCATTATGATCTAGCTGACAACTGCTAGAATTGAAGTATGTCAATACAACCTCAAAATTTTTAAATATTGGTCAACTTGTTTCAATCAACGTAAAGTCATCTATAGTTGACACTTGGCGCTTCACCATATTAGGAGTTAGCCCACTAACTCCCACTCATCTATCCACAGAAAAAACAATTGTAGATCTACTAGGGTGGCAAGCGCACTTCAAGGACCAAATACTGACACTTGAAAGCAACACAAGATTCATATGTGGCGCCCTCTGTCTTGAACTAACCTGGTTGCCTGAAAATAGTAACTTGCATACCAATAAATAACACTAACCAGTATTCAAGCTAACCAAGCAGGGAATAACGCTTTCACACATAGCCATTAGCAATTGGAGCTAAACTATCCTCACTGCTAGAATAAAAGATGTTTTTTGTTCTTAAAACAACAGATAGAAATATAGAATAAATAAGCATTGGTACCAAGAATCCCAACTTACACAGACCCAAGACCCTAACGGGTTAGTTCATCGATCTTTACACTTAACAAATTTACAGAATAACCAAAGAGGAGACACTCTGACCAAGTATTTCCAATCACCCAGTTCTTGTCAGTGATACCGACCATAATTACACCTCACAGCCAAGGACAGAGGGACAAGGGATTCCTACATTAGGGTTTCTAGGGATTCCAATTTCTAGGTGGCAAACAAATGTATTCCAGATCATTAGTTGTCAATTCAATCTAACAATTGCTGTAACTATGGGATGTATTGCGATTCAATGTCCACAAACAATCATGAAAAACGTAGATTACCTCGCCTACTCTCCAATCTGGCATACCTACAAGTCTATCCGGGTCCAAAACTGTACGGATTTGATATCATATTCAACTCAAGGTCCCCAGTTCTTGATCAACTCCTGCACACCAGCAGAGAAAAAGAAAATGAGGCGACTTATCTGAAGATAAAGGAAGCTGTAAACCGAACTGGTAATCATGTTCCAACCAGTACGTGTATAAACTAAAAAAAAGGAGAGAAAAATCTGTCATGCGCACATCTCGTATTGCCGTTAACATCTAGAAAGGCCTCAAAGAGCTACCACAGCTATGCTAACATGAATCTTACACAAGGCATAAAAAAGTAAATTGAGACGATTGAGTCCTCACCTTCCGGAACCAAGAACTGCGGATCAGAACCTGCAGAAACAAAGATAGCCTTTCGTAAATTCGCTAGAAAGCAGGAACAACCTGGACCAAAGATCCAAAAGAAAAACAGAAAGGTATAACGACCAACTAAACCGGAAGAGAAGCGCATAACAAAACCAAGAACGACCCTTAAAGAAGCATAATAAAGTCCGGAAGTCCAACAAACAATCACGGAAACGCAAAGGAGACGGTAAAAGCTAGGCCGCCGGCTGCTACGAGCGGGACAGAGAAAACCACGAGGAGAAGAGAGAGAGAGAGAGAGAGAGAGAGAGAGGATTCGCACCTCGATCCGACGGGACCGGCCTCACCGGCCGCAGGAACGACCAATCGACCAAGCGAATCGAGAAGAAGGAGCGGATCTTATCGCTTCCAGAATCCGGAAGCCGCCGGGGGAGGTGAACCGGGAAAGGGCTCTCCCGGCTTCGCTCGCTTGCTCGTGTGGCCGCTCCCGTCTCTCCAGAGTCTTCTAAAATCTCCCCTTCTTTCCTTTTCTTTTCCTCCTCTAGTTTTCAGCGGCTGGTTGTGGTTGTGGTTGAGCAGAGGGAGATGGGCGCAGCAGTATAAACGAAACTAGTACTAGTAGTTTAATGTTAAGATAAATAACTATTTTATTTTTTCCCTTGGTTCGGGCACGTGGCGCGTGTGTGTGTGTCAAGGCTGTGTCTGTATCATTGTTAAATTTGTCACGTCAAAATGATTAATATGTCACAGTTTTTTAATTACTAGTTGTCTTTTTATGTGAGACATATAATTATCTCACCCTTTATCGATTCATATTTTTTGATGAGTTTTATCGAAAATATAGTACTGTAGGTGATAATTTTTTTCTTACCGCGCTTTGGTAAAATAAAGTACGACGAGATGCATGTGGCAGCTAATGAACACGCGAGGAGCTAGCGGCTGAGAGAGGCGCGGCGGTGGGCCCGCGGGCGCCGGCGAGCTAGTGGACACGAGGCGCCGAACGCGCAGGAGCGTGCGGCTGGGAGGCGCGGTGGTGGGCCCGCGGGCGGTAGCGCGGCAGCGGGCACGAGGCGCCGGCGCGATCCGATCAGTTGCCGCTGCCCCATTGGCCCCGGCGCGCGGGGCCGCGTGGACTGGGCTCTCTCGGGTTCGGGTGGAGGTGAGCGAGCGAGATGGGTCCGGCTGGCAAGTGCATGCAACTAGGGTGCAGTGACAGACAGCGACGGCCGCCCGGGCGAGGTATCGCGGTTTTCCTGTCCGACTCCGGCTGCGCACCGTTGTTTCCGCGAACAGGGGCCACGGCGAAGGGTCGGACCGCGTCACTGGTTTTTTTTCTTTCGAAACAGTACATTTTAAATCGTAAATTTTAAAATAGATGTGTCGTTTCAAGCCATTTCTGTAACTGTTTGGAATGACATATTTTTAAAAAGTTACAATTTAAAATATACTATATATTAGAAAAATCTCATATGAAAAGACTGGACGATGAATACGTAGCGCGGCTCATAAAGGCCATACATGCAGTCAAGTGGTCCATTATCACTAGTAAAATTGTTATTTATTATGTTTATCCTAAAACTTTTTTGATAATTTGTTATATTTAATTTTTTAAATTTATGGTTTATGTGCACATTGGTATTTTAAGTACTCAGATTTAATATTTTTCACTACTATATATGTCTAAGTGGATCGAGACAAACATGCGGACACTGTCGGAGTGCATGAGCTGCGGCACTCCTCCTGGTCTGCTACGTAAGCATCCCGCGAGGTTCTTTGATCGGAGGGGGCTTGGCGCCCTATGCGACCTGGGCTCGAGGGAGCGGATGAACACCGAGATTTACGTGGTTCGGGTCGCCGGAGCGTAATACCCTACGTCCAAGTGAGTGCTTGTTGTTGCTTGCTTGCGTGTATTTGTGAGGGCAGAATTGAGAACTGATCAACCAATCCCTTGTCGGGTGGTCACCCCGGTCCTTTTATAGTCCAAGATCGGGGTGGTTACAATGTGGCTTGGGGCCCGACAGGTGGCCCCGAAGCTATGTGAACCCTATACATGATCTAGTGCTTCGTCCTCTGAGTAGAGTAGTCGGCGGGGAGTTAAGTCCCGTTGTCTGGCGCGCTGAGCATCCTTGTTCGTGTGTCAGGTGATGATGAAGACACCGTCTTGTCGCCACGTCTTCTCGCCCTGCTTGGGCGGCTTCGTGCCGTTGGGCAGCATTGTACCGCTGCCACGCCTCGTCGTCCTGTCTTGTCACCGTAATGGCGTCAGACAGAGGATGGAGGCGTGCGTGGTGTGCCATGCTTCTGGGGAGGGCGCGAGCCTTGAATGCGAAGCCTCACAGTACACTTCCTCCTTGACTTCGTCGACCCACGACCCACGATAGATCGTGGGGCACGTGGCGGCTTCAGAGCTCTTATCGACGGGTTTGGAGTCAAGGGACACGTGACAGCTCCGGACCTCACCTCGGCGGAGAGGCACGAGTCGGATCCCAGGGCACGTGTCAGCTCCAGAGCCGTCCTCGGCAGGGAGATGACTCTGAGCCAAGAGACACGTGACAGCTCCGGACCTCACCTCAGCGTGGAGGCTCGGACCGGAGCCTAGGGCACTTGTCACCTCCGGAGCCTTCCTTAGCATGGAGGTGGCTTTGAGCTAGGAGATACGTGGCAGCCCCGGACCTCACCTCATCGGGGAGGCTAGGACCGGAGCCCAGGGCACGTGTCAGCTCCGGAGCCGTCCTCATCATGGAGGTGGCTTTGAGCGGGAGACACGTGGCAGCTCCGGACCTCACCTCAGCGGGGAGGCTCGGACGGAGCCTAGGTCACGTGACAGCTCTGGAGCCATCCTCAGCAGGGGGTGGCTCTGAGCCAGAAGACACGTGGCAACTCCGGACCTTACCTCAGCGGGAGGCTCGGACCGGAGCCCAGGACACGTGTCGGCTCTGGAACTTAAGCGCACGTGGCAGCCCCAGGGCTGACCTCAGGGTCAAGGGCACGTGGCTATGCCAGGGCCCGCCTCAGAAGGGAGATGGGGCCCAGACCGTATTTTACACTCTACGCGGTCTGCAGGGTACTGACAGGCACGATCACGACCATTTTGACTCAGCCTAAACTGGCACGACCTGATGTGACGGACCATGCTTAGGCAGTGGTGGGCTGGAATGGGGCTCAACCATGTTTATAATTTGAGTCAAATATATTTAATATTTGTAGTTAAATACATAAAATAAACTTATTCTAAGGGTAAGTTTACTATCTTAGAAGCCTTACATGTAAAGTTCAAAAATCCTGCACTTGTAGGTTTTACATATTTGTCGCATATTTTTAAATGTGGAGCTAGCTGGCACGGTCCGATAAGCCCGCAATCGTGCCATGGGTGGACCACCGGCAAGGCCTCGTGGGTCGGCACAGCCCGGCTCCACTGTCACCTCCTCTCAGGCTCAGCCCGCCCGACCGAGCGACAGCCGTCCATGTCCGCACCGCATCAATCTCAAAGCGCGCTCCCGGGGGCGGCAACACGTGGGATTGCCCCTTCGTTGTCCCGAGCAGGATCGGCCCGCGACAGCCCACCATACCATACGGCCCGTACCAGCAGCAGCAAAATCAGGCTCATGCACGGGCCATGACATGCACCAGCCAAGGACGTGAGAATAAGGCGCCAAAGCAAGCACGTCATGGCAAGATAAATGACACGGCGTACATAATAATGGCAAATCAAAAGATCAAAGCACTTTGTACTACCTTTTCGGGGCTCTGTGTGCTTCAGAAAGAAAAATAAACATACTGCTCAAATAGTCATTTCTCTCATGGAAAAACCTTCTCGACCTAAACCAGATGCCCAAACCCAGCCCAGACCTCACTCAATCCCAAGGAATGAGGCATCAGCATCACACGGTCGATCAGACAGTTGCGGTTTCTGGCTCCTGGCATGTTATTATTTTCAAACATATTACAGATCCACGCACAAGTGCATGGTAAAGGTACTGGCATCTCCTCCAGTAATATAAATTAGACGGCACGCCATTAGGTTGTTCCATCGGGTATGTAACAACCAAACAAAACAACATGGGCACACACAAGAGTTAAAAACTAAACCACATGGCGAAAAATGACGCTGCTGGATCATCAAAAACAGAACTGCGAACTGATGGCTCCACATGCGCCATTAACAAATTCATATGGAGGTAAACATTGGCTAAGAAGGCGTTCGTCCAGGGCGCTAAACCAGCGCGATGCTGCTCTCACCACCGGGAGGTTTGCGGTTTCCACCCACGCGTTCTAGCGTTGGTTCCTTGCCATCTGCAAAAATGTTGCTACCAGTAATCTCCTTCAGTTTCAAGGTGCTCAGATGCTTCTCTACAGAAGCTGGTGCTGCATCTCCCTTAAAGATGTCATTGCCTGTCAGGTTGGTGAACTTCTTGCCAGTTATCTTTTTTGCTGTCTTTGGCGCATTGTTAGTGTTGGTCTCTCCGAACGAGAAAGTGCTCACCTGTTGACGAGAGCAACATTAGTCAAGAAAACATTTCGAATTGCACAAAACTATGGTGTGCTAGACATGTTGAAGTACATTGGCATTTTTCACGGGTGTGTAAGAGGCAGAGCTGCCATTTGCTGAGTTTCTTGCTCTGTTAGGCCTGGAATCTTGAGGGTCAGCAAAGATATTGTGACCGCTGAGCTCCTTGGATTTTGCATTAGATATCTGCTTCATCTTACTGCCTGCCTCACTATGAAGAGTTCCACTTAGCTCACGCTGCTTTGCCACCTCAGCTACTGAAGTCGGTTTTTTGGGAGGAACACTTCCGTCTTCGGCGAATGAGATGTGGCTTATGGTACTCATTGCCTGCAGATTTGAAAAGTTAATGAAGTTCTAGTCATATCATGAAGTATGATGTATTTTCTTGGTTACTCCCAGTGAGAGCAAAACTTAGGTCATGCCAAAAGAATGTTTCCATTTTTGCTTTTCTATGCAAACAGTATCATTGTACAATTAAAATTGCGACTAAGTTACCGTAGGAACCAACGATGGCTATATATGAGTTACTAACCTATAGTAGTCTGCTATATGAGGATGCTTATTAACAAAATTAGTTACCAAGAAAATTATAGAACTGTTTACCTCCGTCTTAGACATTTTTTACCCACAATGAGAGCAACATTGTTGACTATTGAAGAAGCAAACACAACATAAAAGGGTAATTTGACTTCTAAACCAAAAGGCTGCTGGACTGAAAGTCTTCAATCTCTAGATCCCAACTAACTGACCAAATTTACACTTGCACTTAGTCCCTACATTTCACTAACATGATAGCCATACCAAACCTTCTCCCAGCAGGCCAGCATCCATGCTTAAATCATTCTCACACTGCAAAATTAATGTGTGCCACAATTCTAATTCTAGTACCATGCAGCAACATCTGTGGCATTATTGCACAAGGATGAGTAGCAGACCAAAAAATGCACCTAAATATGCTTAATAATTGTCTTCTAGGAGAAACACTTCCATCCTCAGCGAACAAGATGTGACATACGGTGCTAAAGCCTGCAGGTTAAAAAATTGGCTATCTCCCATCATACCACATGCAGCGTAGCTGCATCTTAATTTCTTCATACTAAAACATTAGAATCTAAGTCATGTACAAATTTGTTCTTCACTTGGCTGTCATAAGTATTAAGCGCACACTTTTAAGTATTGATTAACTATACCACGGCTGGAACCAAAAAATGAGAAAAAATTATCTGTTTGGCAACTCTAATTCTAGTACCACGCAGCTAGGATCTAAAAGAATCATTGACATGGCCGTAAGCTAATATCAAATCTAGAAACAAACACAATCAATATGTTTCATTAATGTTGTTTGAAACGCCATATTGGATAAGGAAATCTCCAGCACACTGCACACAGAACAAGTAATCTGTGTAGCAAGGGGATGATAATCTAGGCGCCACCAAAGAGCAATGTAGCACACCAGCACACAAATCAAGCGTCGATCCGTATATTCAGCACCTGGTGATTGCGCGGGGCAGCGCGAGCGGTCTTCGCAGCGGAGCTCCTGTCCTCGCCGTTGCTCCCAGCCGCAAATATGCCGCTCCCCGTCATCTCCTTCCACTTGGGCGCAGAGCACTGCCTCCTGGAGGGACGCTCGGATGTCAGATCAGCACCCGAACCGAGAGTAAGCCAGGTAGATACAGAATGGAGATGGATGTCTTGGTCCAAATTTGAGGAGCAAGCACAAGAACTCGACGGAGGGTCACTCACCTCTTGCTGAGGCTGTCGACCTCCTCCTCGGTGACCTGGCCCCCGAACACCACCTTCTTGATCGCCTCCGACGGCTGCGCGCGAGCGGGGAGAGCTCAAGCAACAGAAACAGTGGCAGCCGTTGAAGCGAGGAATGGAGGGGGTCCTACCTGGCCGGGGCGGCGCGCCGGCGACGGCGTGGCGGGACCCTGATTCTGCGGCCAGGCGAGCAGGTCAGAAGTCGAGGTGTGGGAGCTCCGCACCGGCACCGTCCTCTCCATCTCCCGCTACTCCTCGTCCACAGTCACAGCCCCCTCTCTCTCTCTCTCTCTCTCTCTCTCTCTCTCTCTCTCTCTCTCTCTCTCTCTCTCTCTCGTCGTTTCTTGCTTTCTCTCTCTAAAAAGGAGGGGAGAGAGGACTGGAGGAGGTGCGAGCCTCGTGAGCGGAGCGGAGCGGAGCAGGATGGCAGGACGGTGCGGGGTCCTTGTTCTTCGCTTGTTTTTTTTTTCTTCCGAGACGCAGCACGTGGCTACCACTACTTTTTTTGTGCCCACTGACAGATTGGGACTTGGTCCCGTAACGAGAGCGCTGATATTTTGGGGCGGCACGATGTGAAAAGCCTGAAAAGCAAATAATGTATCCCTTTTCTTTTTATCCGGTTAACGGAAATTATTAAAATTGGCTAGTTAGGTTAACCAGTATTTTTTGTTTTAAATATTCAAAATATGAAATAAACAAATAAGACGCCCCTTTTGTTTCAGTTTATGGAATCTATTCAATTTCAAGAGTCTGAAATCTGAATCAAAAATGGTTTCACTATAAAGCAGATTTTAAAAAAAAAGATATCTTTTTCTCGAAGCTCACAATATTTTTTTCACGACCCAGAGCTAAAATCATATTTTCTAAAAATCCATGATTGAACCAAACACATCCTAAATATTGTATTCTATTTATGAAGCATTTGATTGTCTGATTAATTGCTTAATAACTGTCAAATCTTCCACAAAGATTAATGTGATAAAACTTATTGTCATTCAGCTTATTGTTGTAATAGTAACTTGGTGAATTCTTAAAAAGCGCACAACCCCGCCCCAAAAAAGAGCTTGGAAATTCTAAAGACAAATTGAATAATGAAATATTCAGCTACCTTTTATCTTTAAATGTTTTTTAAGTTTCTAACAATGTAAGAATTAAATGTTAAAACCAAGAAGGTTGACCCCTATCAACAACAATATTGACCCATTTTCCAGGACTACTCACTATCACTATCTCAGTATCTCTATCAATCTCCTACCTATCTTTATGTCTCTCTCTTACCCATTGTCTTCATGTTCCATTTCTGTTCTCGCGTCTAATAAATATCGGTACCACTACAATTGTTAGGTGCTCGATCTATTAATCCCTCACGGCTGCCTCTAACATTTATGATCGTCACGCTCTTCTTCTTCATCAACTCGTGAATCCTTTCCTACGACGTCCAGTTAAATAATATTAGCCGCTACCTATTGTTACTGAGGACCTTGCACACCTAGTGTTAATCTATGTGAAGTGGATGTTACAGGGCAATGTGTTCATGACCATTATCTGTCGGCAATAGAAAACTATGAACTGATTAGAGCTGCAGCTGCCCTTTGGAGTGCCCTTCTTCATGGAGATATGATCATCATCACGAGCCAGGCAATATTGACAACGAGGAAGGACATCACCATCTTTGACAACGAGGTGTCGGCAATCGCAGCCTTTAGGCTCAAAATGCCAAAAACTTTGCCATGGTTACCTTGTCTTCTCTCCGTTCTTCCAGTCCCGCGAGTAACTCCTGAATTGTCAGCTTGCTCGTGCTGCATGATTTCAGGACAGCCATCCCATGCATGCTACTAGTTGCAGCGCTAAAAATGGCCGTGGGGGATGGCGGTCCAAAAAAAAAGAACAAGTTTTGTCGGCTGGCCTCCCATGCCGGTGCCCGACGAGCGAGAGGCTTGACCTTGGGAGGTGGACGGTCGCGGTCGCGGCCGTGCGGGCAGCCCCAACGCTCCGATCATGTATGTGGGCCCGGGGGAGCGACCTCGCACTGGACCTGCATCGCACCTCACGTGCATATACTTTTTTAAGTATTATTGTTATGATAATAATCTAGATTTAAAAATAAATTACTTTTCAACCATAATAATTTAAAAAGATATCGGAGACCGAGGGGAATGGATACGCCGTTGGGAACTTACTTCGACGTGACTTACCGTCAGATCGGACAGCCAGCCAGCCAGAAGTGGGCCAAGCCCGGCAAGCGAGTTCGCCCCATTCCGGCCTGCCCGTTGAAAGGAAATTGTTTGTTGGGTGAAGTAAAGATTAACTTCACTCCCTGAGAAATTAAAACATACTATCTACTAACTTTTATTGGATTAAAATTTACGTTTCAGTTGACACTGCATATCTACGAACAACTATGCAATATATAAATATATATGTTACAGCAATAAAGAAGAAATCTACACAACACTCAGTGATATTTATTGCAATTTACAAACAATAATAAAACATAAGATATTTAACTGGAGGTAGTAAAATTTCAGTCCAATGGAAATTAATCTTCTAAATTACAAAAGTTGGCTCTGAAACTACTGCTGCTTCTCCAACCCGGAGGATGGACGGGCTGCGTTGGATGTGGTAACATACCCTAAACCCTATGGGACCGCCAGGCCAATGCAGAGGCACCGGTATCCTTTCTTGCACTAGGGTTCATTCGGTACCGGCCCAGGATGCATTCGCTATCTGATTTTTTTTTCTTCTCAAAAATAGTATTATTTTATTAAAATTTACAAAACGAGGATGCTCTTAATTTTATAGAAATAGGTACTTGTCGCTCGCCCATCGGGCGATCCATTCACTGAGGTGGCAACCTCTTGCCAGATTGGCCGTCCAACTACTAGGCAACACATCCATTTTTTTTATCCCTATCAAAATTGTGATATGTAGCTGACATTCCAGTAGTGTAGTGGTCAGCAGTATACATTACAAATCTGGTGATGTAGATTCTTTTGCAATTTTTGAGAGATATAATTGATATTTTTATGTGTATTATATATTTTATTTTTTAATCAAATTTAATATGTTTAAGTTTAGTTGTTTCTAGAGAAAATTATACAATATTGGAGACAATTCAAATTTTATCAAATTCAAATTTCAACTTAGATTGGTAACAAATCTAAACTTAAAATTTCATATGGCCTGCTGCTCCATCGTCAACTCATTGCTACAGTGAAAGGGTCGTCTGGTGGACCAGCCGACCGACACCTAATTTCATACTCTCTCCATTTTTATTTATTTGACGCTCGTTAGTTCAAGCGTCAAATAAACCGAAACGGAGTATATTTTGAATAAAATATTACCCCCTCTGTTCTGAAATAAATGACATTTAGAACAACTAATTTATTATAAAAAAATTAGTTCAATTTAAACATTATTTATTTCAGAAGAGTGGACTATTTTTAAAAATTCACCAGTTTTGGGGCCGTGCCGATACGCTGAAGGCCACGCGCTCTTGCCACGAGCCCAGCCCAGGTCGCCCAGTCAATTGCGCAGCCCAGAAGCCCTATCTTACCAGTGGCCCATAAGAGAGGACGAAAACCTAGATAACCAGCTCTGTTCTCTCACGCGCAGACGCACTCCCGCGCCGCCGCCCGCCGTCGCTCCACCTGTGCCGGCAGCTGCCGTCTCCCACTCCGCTCCAAGTAATCTCTCTCTCACTGCCTTTTTTGGTTTGCTACCGGTGCAAGTACGACTGCTAGACGAACGCAAAGGTTTAGGGTTTTACCCGGAGGAATCTTTCGGTGGGTTTCTGTTCGTCTTTTGCCGAGTGGTTTGTGGTATATATGGTCGATTGCATGTGTAATAGGTCGAAGTGTTTTTAGGAAGGACTTGTTCCTGTGATATAAAACACCTAGTAATCTTGTCGTCTGGTTGAGGCGTGCGGGTTTAGATGTCGCGCTCCAACTTGGATTATGTGAAGGCATGTGAGATTCTTCTGGTGCTGAATCGAACCTGTGGTTGAAGGACTTCAAAGTTTCACCTTCATTTTTCGCTTATGTTTGTTGGACTTACAGGTTCATGGTGCTGTATCAATTAGATTGTCGGTTGATCTGTACATCATGTGATTGAGCTTGTTAGAGATACGTGTTTAGTTCTATTGATTTATCTTCTGTCCCAGTTTCATCAGATAATGGTGCAAGTATTGTTTTGGACACAAGTATTTTTTGCTACTTTTGAGGATACTAGGAGAGGGTGAAGTAATAACATGTATATAGTTTGCTGTGAGTGTCATATCCAAATGCTTTTGGTTCTTTCAAATCTGCCCATATCTATTAGTGTATCCTTGTTAATTTCTCGTCACATCTTTTCTCCCCATTTTCAGCCTGTTTGCCATCAACTTCCGTCTCTGTTTTTTGTATTGGTCACTGTTGTGGTACATGTGCCATTTGGTTCTGATGATCTGTAGTTTGTGTTTTATCTTTGGTGCAGTAAAAATGGTGGGGCTTTCAAGTGAAGACCCTTTGGTTCATGACGAAGTTGACATGGATGATGTTGATACTGATGTTGATGAATCAGACTCAGAAGATGATTCAGGGGAAGAAGCTCAGGCTATGCCTTCAGAGAAAGCTATATACAACAGGGAGGCCATTCTTGAGAAGCTTGAGGACATAGCATGGCCGCAGAAGGTTGACTGGATGCACAAGCTAACCATTGATCATGATCAGGGCGAGAAAGTTGATGTGAATGATGACCTGGCCCGTGAGCTTGCGTTCTACACCCAAGCTTTGGATGGCACGAGACAGGCCTTTGAGAAGTTGCAGTCCATGAAGGTGCGTTTTCTCAGGCCAACAGATTACTACGCCGAGATGGTCAAGACTGATGCCCACATGCACAAGATCAAGGGAAGGCTCTTGTTCGAGAAGAAGAAGATTGAGGAGGCTGAGGAGAGGAAGAAGGCGAGAGAGGTCAAGAAGAGGGCAAAGGAGGTGCAGGCGGATAAGAAGAAGGAGAGGGCGAAGCAGAAAAAGGAGCAGATCGACTCCGTCAAGAAGTGGAGGAAGCAGAGGCAACAGGGGGGATTTGCTAAGGGAAACAATGATGGGCTGGACTTGAACTTTGAGGTGGAAGAAGGATCTAAGCAATCAAAAGGAAAGAGGCCTGGTGTGTCTCCTGGTGATCGCTCTGGTGGTCTTGCTAAGAGGGGTAAAGAAGGAAAGAACAGGAGGTCAAGAGATGCTAAGTTTGGTTATGGTGGTCGAAAAGGGCTGAAGAAGCAAAACACTGCCGAGACTACGAATGATTTCAGAAGCTTCAGCAAGGGGACAGATTATCAAAACAAGAAGAGAAAGAGATCTTGATGTGGTGTAATGTAAGACTGTGTCCCGGTGCCTTTTTGCTGTTACCATTCTGGTTGCAATATTATTGTTATATTATATTGGTACCAGAGACAAAATGTAGCTGAGGTAAGACTTAAGAGTTTATGGTGTCAGTTGAGACACAAAACTTTCATGTTACACTTCTATCTGGTGATTGTACTTTTGGCTATGGCATGCAATCAAATCTTATCGTTTCTGCATTTGTATTAGTAGTGTACTTTAGCTGCTTGTGTTTTCCTAATGTTCGTTGCTGATTGTGATTGTCTTCTGGCCAGGCCACATCTCCCTTTTGCAACTTTGGAAATCGCTTTCTCCAGTCAGCATGTGTGCTTGTGTCTCATATGGCTAAATTGTTTTTTAATAAAAATAGCCTTTAAGAGCTTGTATGCCGATGGAAATTTAAGAGCTTGTTTCCTCACTGTATCTGATTGTGATGGTATTGTTATGAATACAGTTTCATCGTTCTCATTGATACATGGTAATATATGGTTGCGCACATGCAGCTTAATTGAGACTAAAACTGGCGCGCCTACTTGAAAGGATAAATGTTAGGATGAAAGGGAATTGTGGACAGCAGTTGTAGAGGAAATTATGTAAATTGGTATACAATTTTTTATTATCTTCTTTATTTCCATGGCTATGGCGTATTTTGATGTGCATGAATTGTTGTGTAGGCGTGGTAGTGGTAAGTTCTGAGGTTTAGGCTTTAACAAAACCAAGATATAGAAGTCAGTTGAGTCTTGTCCGTTTTTTCAGTTCATTAGTGGTTTTTTGGTTCTGTGTTAAATTGCATATATAGATTTTTACGGAGTACAAGCATCTGTTTTTGTTACAGAACATAATAAACATCGTAGTGTTATAATATACTCCCTCTATTCTGAACTAAATGATGTTTAGGAAAGCTAAATTAGTTTAAACTAAACTAGATTATTTGTCTTAAACTTTATTTATTTCAGAACGTAGGGAGTATATGTAGAAGCAAAGATAAGTATATCTATGAGGTTCTTTGTGTGGCATGCTCATATTTCCATGTTGTAGGTCATTCTGTTTGGGTAATTCGTCCGGATTGTGATTGGTGAGTGCTGTTTAACGGAGTCGTTGATCTTTCTGAGGACTTGTTTGGATAAATAATAAATAGAGTGGAATGAAGTGGAAAATAAACTAATTTTGACTCTAATTATCTTCAATCCAATCCGAATGTAGAGTATTTTATTGTATCCAAACAAAGGCTGACTGGGTTACTTACATGTAGCTCTAGTTGCAGCGGAATTAAGACCACAAATGTAATAAGATGGCTTCTTTGAATGGGTGCTCATCAGTCTTTAGCCTTCTTCATCATGCACCCGATTCTATCATGCAGCAATTGGTGGTAGACCTGATGTACCGAATTCTATGGGAGCCGAGTGGTAGACCTAAAAGGTATCGGATTCCGATCCGAGGCGCGCAAAACAAGTGTCCGACTCGAAGGCCGGTTGTGTGCCCGCAAGGTGTTCGGCGAAAACGTCACTAACACGATCATCAAGGACGCCAGGCCGCGTCAAGGCTTCACTGAGTCGGCCAGGCCGCGTCTTGGAGTCTCGGATAAGAATCCTCCTTAATCACTTGTCACATATGTTTCTATGAATTCTTCAACTATCTCTGGTGGGGCTAATTGGGCTGGGATTGCCATGGTGCTGGTTAGGTAAAGTGGCCCGTGCTGATCGGTATGGAGGCCTTTTGGTCCCGGCTTCAGTCCAAAATAGGCTTCTTGGTCCATTGGTTTGCCCAAAGCGTCATCCTTCTTACCTGATTCTGTCACAAAACTCAACGACAACACCATCTATATGTTTGTGAAAATATGAGAATTGGTGAATATAATGATGATGTTTACTCTCCAAAACAGAAGAATATTGCCACTAAAAGATGGTTCATAAAGAGTGCCAACACCTCGTTGCTGAAATTCTACCCAACAGCCTCAATCCTTCTTCGTGGGCTCTCCTCTTTTCGTTTTCCCTTATGCACCAAGTTGGCTGCAGTACCAATAGTACACAACTTATTCTTTTCGAGGGGTGAGCCCTCGGTTCATTTGGTAAAAAAAATTGATTTAAGAATTGATAATCGCACAGATCTAAAAAACTCATAACCACATAATTCGGTTGCGATCAATTTGGTTCGGTTTTTTGGTTAACCGCATTTAGTGTATAATATAATCTATTAGGCAAAATAACAATAAACACATAAAAATAGCAATAAACATACGAAAATGACATGTATGGACCATAATGGATGGAAATTATCAAGATTGGGTTGGTCTATGAGAAAAAGATTGATTGGGATGAAGATTAATACTATTGAGCTTTGTTTTTATAGGTTGTGTAGTAGTGTGTGCTAAAAGGTTGAATTGGTTAATCCAGTTAATACGACATGAAAACTGAACGAAATTCAGTTAACTGAAATACACAAAAATGAAAACCCGAATTCAACAAAAAAATAGTTAACCACATATTTTGGTTTGGTTCAATTCAATTTTTTGGTTTGCGGTTAACCGCGCTCACCCCTATATTCCTTCCCAATTTTGCTGCCGCAAATGGATTTTTTGATTAATGATTCTACTCATCTCAATAAAATTATAGGGTTAGAGTTTGAAATTGGGGAGTTTGCTTTTGTTATGGAAGCACTGAAAGAGAAGGCATTGTGGCTCTGAGATTTGATTAAGATATAGAAATCTTGTAAAGTAAGATGATAAGAAGATGATTGGAAAGGAAGTCATGTAACGTTGCTAACAGTATTGTTAATTCCCTTAAATAGGAGACACTATCACACTACAACAAAAGAGCCCTTCGGTTACGGGCCAACACGAACCCTCTTGTTGCGGCCACACACTGCCAGGCATTATAAATGGCACTTTTTAGTAATGTTCTCATATAAAAAAGAAAATGCGAAGTGACCCACGCATAATACATCTCATGTCATCATGTTCTTCCAGAAGCAAAAGCAAAAACAAAAACAAAAGAAAAGGAATCTAGCCGACCATTGCATATATATCCTCTGCTGAGAAAGTGAGAAGTGCAGATAGGAGGTAAATGGAGCGAAGCGTGTGGGGGCTCTGGACTGGTCGGTAGCCGCATGTGTCACCAACCCTGCATGTGCCCGGAGTGGCTGACATGAATATTGAAAACAGAAGCCTACACTACACCCACCTAAATGCACTCGGCTTTGCCGCGCCATGCATGCCATGGCTAGCACAACCCTACCTGCTGCAAACCGCGTGGAGAGGGAGGGACACATGCTGCAATTAATGGTAAGTTTCAGGAGCATGCGGCTCAGAAACTTCACGATGTGTAACACTGCTAACCATGCATACAACAAGCAAGTGAAATAGACATTGCATTTCAATTCGATCGGAGCATGCAATTCCTAGTTTCGTTTCGTTTTGAACAGGTTGATTGAACCGTCAGAGATGATATGGATCGTCGCTGTCCATCGGCCAAGTTTTCTAACATATATATGGAAGCTCAAACACACATCACTGATTTGATTGGGAGAGGAGGAAGATCGAACACACGACGAAGAGATGATGCATGGCTGGTGTGGCGACGAACAAGACGGGCGAAATGATGGCGCGGGTATGCTGCAGCCAAGGCGCGCGTGGGCATCATCGTCTCCGTCCGTCTACAGAGGCGAGGGGCGCGAAAGATGCCGCCGCGTCCGCGTGTGGTTTAGCCAGCTAGCCAGCCAGTGAGCATATGCATATATGCTGTGTGGGTAGTGGGTGATTCAGGATGAGTACTAGGCCATCATCACACGAACACAGTCACAGACGGCACGCATCTAATACAGAGACAGACGACCGTCCACTAGACTAAAGGGGTTTTTAGGTGCGCCAGCTGCTTCCGGATCTTGTTTTCCTGCCGCCTGACGTATCATCTTCTCGATCTACCCAACGTGTAAATCGTGGCTGCTACCTGTACATACTCCCTCTGTTTTGATCTTCTTGCCGTTCAGGCAAGAGAGCTATTTCATGTTTGAGCAAATATCTCTGTCCTAACGTCAACAAAACAAAAACGGAGGGATAGCTAATTATAATTAAGCTGCACCTTTCTCTAGGCATTTAGGTACGCTCGCTCTGTTCATCATTTGATGACTGTGTTGCTAAACAATTTTTTCGGCATATAACAGTTTATTTGCATAATTTTTTTTTCTTTCAAAACTGTTTGGCAAAATAGCTTTAACTTCTCTTTTTTAGCTTTTATTTCGTTTCCTTAAAAGTTGGCTTTTCAACATTTCAAAAGTCAACTTTTCAGAACCTCGTTTGTTTCAGTTTTTGGTATTTAATTCCTGTTGAAAAGCCAACACAAGCTGAAACAGGTAGGATCTCAGATATACCAGAAAAAGATTGTGGTGTCAAAATGAATGCATTGTGTATGTAGTTGAGTAACCTTTTTTATCTGTTGTAAGCATACATAACGAAATGACCTTTTATAAAAAAATTGAGCAGAACAATCGAACTTATAGGTCTCTGTAGTTCTAGAAAACCCATTTAAACCAAGCATATATAGAAATAGATATAGGATGCGTGCAATATAATGGCTCAAAGTTATAATCTCTCTGCAAGATTACAAGTAATAATAATAAGAGTGGATTTAATTAAATGCCTAACATCATGCCTTCTGGCAGGTCCAATCTATTATTTATAAATTATGTCAGTATGGGGTGTAACAAGTTGGCCAATGTTAATAATAATAAAATATTTCAATCAGATATTAATTTGCCTTTCGGAACATGCATAACATTTAAATATTAATTTCATACGTAGAAAGATTATTCTCCTTCTGTTTTAAATTATTTAACGCTGGCTAATTAAAATTAAACTAGACATCGTCAAATAGTTCAAGGCGGAGGGAAAAGTAGAATATCACACGTGTATATATGCAGATGCAATCGAAGTGATCATACACTTCCAGGAGCTTGTGTGTTCTGCTGCTCCGACGAAGACAACACGGGTAATCATTTCAGAGAGGACGAATATATCATCTGAGTTTGTCTCTTGTAGCACGCCTATGGAAGTGGTACACTGTATCATCTGATCGACCAGCCTTTGTAATGGTAGACGCGTTACAGCTAGGAATCCTTTCCATAGCCATGCCGTAATACTATAAATAACCGTATTCTATGTGTACACCAAATTTTAAATAGTTTCACGTATGCGCACGTGATGGCACAAAGTACGTGTACCTATATAGTAGATTAATGTACGAATGGACAATGTCGCACTATGAATATTGCATGATCTTTCAAGCACACACAAGTAAGTGGCTGCTATATATATAGTGAATGCTCGCATTATTGTTTAATTTAAAGATTAAACGTACTCAAGTTGTGACAATGCCTTAAGAGAGACCCATTATTATCTCAATTCACCTGCCTCGCACAGATCTGATCGGGTGACTGTTCATAATACTGAAATTATTAGTAGCTTATCACTATTTAATGGCATGCTTATTGAGAAATATAAAATTAACAAGTCTAAGAGTTTTCTATAAAACATTTTGTTGTCCTAAATGTCATTTATTTTAAAAGCGGAGGGGGTATTTTGTTACCAATAATTAGAAATGGGAAATGTGGTTCAGATGGTTATTAATTTGTATCACATTAATTTTGTGAAGTGCAACTTGATGCACCTACATTCAAATACACAACCTTTGTGCATGTCTCACGATAGAATTGTCTAATTCATACAAATATAATCACCTAATAGATTATACAAATTTTCTAAGAAGGTAAACCAAAATAATGCCTTGAAAGCTGAAAATTAAATGGCGGAACAAAAGAATTTAGATTCAAATAACACTATGAAAATTCAAACAACGCATTGTAATATGGATCTACTCCTATCTATATATATAATCATGGAAGGTTAACGCAAAAAACCTAGTATTTGAGAAGCATATTCTTCAACTTATATATATATATAATTTCATAATACACGTTATAAGTGCATTCTTTATTTTTTTTGTCGTGCATATTTGTCAATAATAACTATTAAATAGTACTCGGTAAGGTTGATCAATATGTGTCCATAGATTATAAATAATACATTAATGCACACTTGTTGATATTACTTGTGAAATCTAAATGAGCACCCACAAAGTAAAACTTACTGGTTATGTGTATATGTCATTTACATGACCTAAATGAACAAAAATAAAAGTGAAGGAATTGCATCAATCATGCACTCATATGGATTCTCAATGAGCAGTTTCCAAAAAAAAAAACTAAACCGGCTTAAACCTCTTAGCGCGATCTAGCTTCTCTTTTGTAGAAGCATTATCGAGATGAGAGTTGATGAGAGTTGCATATATATATATATATATATATATATATATATATATATATATATATATATATATATATATATATATATGCTCATAGCCAGCCCCAATTCAAGGATCCAATAAATAGCAAAGAGACCGTAAAAAGGCAAGCATATCTTTCACAGTACGGCGTTTACATCTAAAGCCAAAGGGAAGGAAAAAGAGAATCGAAAAGGAGTCCGATCACTCCATCTTTTCTCGACAAGGACAATACTGCTAATTAACAGCGATGGAAGCCGAACAAAATAGCCGTCACCCTTTTACATGTTTCATCGATCACGGCAATGTGTTTTTTCCTTCCATTTGCATCAATGAAACCAAAATTCATACTTGGGTCAATAATTCAAACCAAAACAAAAACCCAGATTTATGTATGTACATGCATCATACTAAAACCAAGGAAATCAAAACTCACGATCTTGAATTTTCCGAACGCCAAGTAGTAGTAGCGGCGGCCAAGTCGTAGAAGTTAGCCAAGCATATTAGCTTAGCTTCTCCTCCATGGCTCATCACGAACTCTCTCTCATGCCGTCACGCGCACACCAAATACAATTACGGGAGAGAAGTTAATCATCACGTACGTACTAGTGCCGGCCGGCGCCGTACTTGTCTCCGGCGGCGAAGGAGGAGAAGAAACCATGGCCGCCGCCGCCGCCGTTGATCATTTCGCCTTCCGCGGCCGCTGGCGCATCAAAATCGTCGAACGGGTTGAACCCTCCCATGCCGATGCCGTGGTAGTGGTGATCATCAGCAGCAGCACCAGCTGACCCGCCCGGCGTTGCAGATGCACCGTCACTACTCGGCATCACGTTGCTCTTGGCGAACAGCGCGAGCGCGTCCACGAGGGAGCTGGTACTGGTATTAGTGATATTATTATTATTATTGCTACTAGTAGTAGCAGTATTAAAGGCGGTATTGGCTAGGGTGGTGGTGCAGGAGCTGGGAGGCAGCAGCATGGAGTTTTGCGGGTGGTACTTGAGAGGCGACGGACGCATCAGGAACGGCGGGCTGCCGAGGAGGCGCGGGCGGACGGCGGGCGGCGGCGCGGCGGCGAAGGGCGGCGCCGGGAAGCCGGTGAACTCCTGCACCATGGCGCGGAAGTTGGAGGTGTCGGTGGTGAGCACGGTGGTGGGCGGCCGGCGGGAGGCACGCGGGCGCTTCTTGGCCGGCTTCGAGGTACCAGGATGGGGAGGGGGCGGAGCTGGAGGGGATGTTGTGGCGGTGGAGGAGGAGGTGGGGAGGAGGCCGTGGAAGGAGTCGAGGTATAGGCTGGCAGAGGAGGAGGAGGAAGGGAGGAAGAGGTTGTGGTGGTGGGAGGTGAGCTCTTGGTCGGCTCCGGCGTCGATGGCGGCGGTGGTGGGGAGGGAGGGGGAGGAAGGGAGGCTGTCGCTGGTGGACGCCATGACGGAGGTGCAGGGAGGAGGAGGAAGAAGAAGGTGTTGAACAGTGGATATATGGGGCAGATAGGGTTTGGTGTCCAGGAGCTCTGAATATGAGAGGAGAGGGAAGGGTGTGGAGGTCTTGGTGCAGGTGGATGGGTGATCTGAGCTGACCAACAAACAGTGAAGGGAGACGACAGGAGGAGACGCATGCTTGCTCTTCCATCCATTTTTTCTTCCCCTTTTGCATCTGTGTGTGTGACAATGCTCGTTTCAGAGAAATAAATTCTGTTAAGTGTTGCAAATACTGTTAAGAGTAACACTTTTTAGATTTATATGTCACGTGCACCTCGTACGAATCTTAAGGTGGTAGAGAGGGGAATAGAAAATATTAACTGATTAATTTATTTCCTCCAACCGCTTTGAGATTCCTACGATGTACACGTGGCAAAAATCTAAAAGGTGTTGTACAGGGCTAGATCTACAACAGTGTTCAAGAAAATCTATTTCCTCTGGTTTCGCTGAGCTTGATTTACGTTTATATCAGTTTTGCCCTGTCAGTTATTTTCTTTACAGATACAATTATGCGTGTCAATTTTCGTCAGGATTACAGTGGATGTTCGGAATAATGATGACGTTGATGGTATTTGTCATCTAAATCCCCTATAAATATTGAGAGCTTCATTTTCTTTAATTCTTCAAGGAAATGTAACTCGTTTTCCGTAGCAGTGCAAGAGCCATGCCACCTTCATAAGGTGTAGCTGTGCAGGTGTGCCGGACCTGTTAAAGGTGCATCAATGCATATGCAAGATCGTTCGTGAGACTTAATAAGGGAGAGATACACGTAGATCTAGATGAGAAAACTCGTAGTTTGCTAGCTACCTCGGCTTGTGTTTCTGGTTTTCACTCTGGCGTGTTAAAAGTTTTAACAAGACAACCTAAAATTTAAATTAATTGACATTCTAGACTTCAATTTTTTCCAGATTCAAATTACTTGTCATTTTAGATTTCAACATTTTTCTTAAATTACTTGTCACTTTCACTTTCCAATGCATCTCTATCTCACTCAACCTCATTTCTCGTGCGTTATATCTTTTTTCCATCTCTTCTTGTTTTCTGTGTGTAATGGCAAATATTTTTAAATAGAGGAAATACCTTATTTCATTAACGAGCTTACCGCACGCCTAGAAACTCAAAGAACCTAACAAGCTTTATATTTTATATGATATATATGTTAACATAAAACACTAAGTTGTCCCGTGCGACATTTAAGCAACGTTTTTGAAGTGTAAACTACGATGATTCATGTAATGATCTCTAGGATTCAAGAAAACATCATTATTTTCATGTGATCATTTTTATCCAGCTCATGAGCCATAACGAGCTAGATCACTCGATTGACGAGCCCAGCCTAGCTAGATTTCTTTGCCCCTTTTTTTTCAGACATTCAAAATACCTGTAAATGCCATTATACTGTGTCAACGACAATGTGGGATCCACCTGAACTATTTATGGGATTCGAAGTTTAACAGTGCCATGAAAGGATTTATCGACAAAATAGCCAAACCGATCGGGCCAATCAACTCATTATGCAAACGAGCAAGACGATCCGAGGTGACTTGACGACATCCAACCTTATAGATATACGTAAAGGCAAGGGAAAGCATGGTTACATTACATGTGTGTGCGCACAAATGAAGCTAAAATGCCCTTCATCTCTGTTACAGTATCGACTCCTTTAACTGATTCGCTGGTCCTACACGGGATCGGTGACTGTGCATGCAGCTAGCTAGCCGCTTCTGCCTCCTCTAAAGTTAATGACGACTTTTCTACGGTTCTCTTCAAATCGGGCCGGGGTATTTTTTTTCCAGATATTCTTTTGGATGTACTCAGCCGAGTAGTCAACAAATATATGCGCACCGCCGGCCCGGCCGTCTTAATTCGTACCGTGCTTTACGCATGTCCGGAAAATAATACGACTATCAAGTACTAGGAAACTAGCACGGTCCAAAATTTATTGCATGTTGTACTCCTATTACTATATTGATATATCACCATTTATAAATTAGCTGGTGATTTTCCAAGTGCCATAAAACTTTAGTACCTGCAAAGTATCTCAAAATAAAGTGCCCTCCCTGTATTAGTACCATCACTTGGTACGAACTTGTTTGCAAATTTAAAAAATGAGTATTCATTCGAATAATAAACATGTTTTATTGGATATGTCCATCATGATATTTATGAGAGAGTTAGGTAATCTTTGAAATTGTGAGCAAGTACTAGTTGTACTCCTGGAACTGGAAATAGATTGCAAGAAAATCGTGCGTATGTTTATTAAGCTGTGTGTGTAAAAGGGATCATTTTATTTTATTTGAGCTATTATTGGTATAAATTAAGACAGTTTTGAAACATCATAACCTCTAGCGCTGAAACTAAACTCGTATCCGCGGCTGCTGGTTTAAAGAAAATAAGTAAAGTGAATCTAAAAGTTTGGATGAGCAGTCTATAAAGTGAATGCATTGGCTTCACGAATTGATTTTAGTGCGAATAGCTCTACTTTCCTTTAGAAGACTTAAAACCAAGGAGCATTTGTTATCTTTGAGTACGAAATCGAGAGTAAAGAACAGATAGATCGTAAACCTTCGATTTCCACTCTTCCAGAACTACAGATATTTTGCCATATCAGAACTGCATGGCAGATGATATCTCAACATCAGCCGTGTCATCTGATCTAACTCTTGCTTGCTAGCTTGGTAGTATATAAGTATAATGGAACTGGGTGCAGGTTTAGTCTATTGGTGATATTATATTATTAATAGTTCTAATCTAGATGCACGGTGCCACGGTGGATAGACTTCGATTAGAGGTTATTCTCATCATCTCACCTAGTTCCCATTGGGCTTCAATTGGATGAAGCTCTAGGTTGATCAACCACGTGCATACACGCATGGCCTCTCTCTACTCTAGCATGGGAATTATATAGCATAAACCTAATATGTGTAGTACACTTGGTCTCTTACTAATGCATCCACGTGGGAGTGAAATCAGATCAAATACGGGTAGATCAGTAGGGCTCACTCCATATATTCTATCCATTTTCTCAAATTCAAAGTTAGATGTCGCAAAGTATCATATCCTAACTTTTTAGAGTTGGAATGGTACATTGATGATAATGTCACAAATTTAGTATGGGTACGCGCGGGTGGGATGTGGTTGGAGGATAACGACAAGCAAGGTGGACGCGCGTGGGCGGGATGCCGATGGAGGATGCCGGTGGGTGCACCCAGCTTCGAGGACAGACTGCACGTGACTGAGCCTTGGCGGAGGTGATACAAGAAGAGGGCTCCAAACCCTAGTGTTCTGCTATACGCTGCCGCTCAATCTTCCACTCCTCCTTTTCATCCTCCGCTCTTTGCTATCCGAACGCGTAAAAGGCATAGTAGACGGCTCGAACGGTGTCTAAAATGTTCTGATCCTGTTTCGTTTACACGGTTACCATTTAGGACAGACATTTAAAGCCGTTTAAATAATATAACAATTTAGAACTGAAAGAGAGTAAGCGCTTTCCTTTTTCTTTATTTAATTCTCTTCTACATAATGAAAAACCTAATGTTCTCGATTACACCCTCTATGCAGCAGAACAAGCTCTTGATCCCTGTGCTTCAATAACTTGACTGAACACAGTGTATAGCCACACAGGACATATATATAATGTTCTCCACGTGCACAGGAAACGGATCGAATGTCATTTACATAACAACTATAGATGAATGTGCCACTCCAAAGTAAATCATAAAAAAACGTATAGAAGAATACGATGGTTGCATGGGAGAATAGAAGAGTGAGTATCATTACTTAATTTTGAGCTAACTATTATCACGCGGCTCCACGTGTACACGCTGCACGTCACATGCGGAAGTACCATTATACAATACAGCTTTTTGCTTCTTCGAGAAAGATTTGAGATTTTTAGTAGACCCGCAAGAGTTGGTACACGGTGTACCGCTAGGTTTTATATGTGCCCAGCTGCAACAGTCGACGTGTATGATAGTACTAGCAGTACATAGTCGTGGGAGGAATGATCGTTTGTGCGTTAGTGTCGTGTGCGTGGTCCTTGCGCAGGCACGCAGAGGGACGGTCCAGTCGTCGTCGTCGTCTCGGTCGACAGACAGGGTGCTTAATCATGATCATACTAAGTTGTGGGGCCGGCCGGCCCCAGCTGCCATGCATGCATGTGGCTCTGCTAGCTGCCAGGTTGCTAGCTAGGCCGCCTAGGGTGAGGTCCAAACTGCTCCGTATGACGATCGTTCTACGGACCAACGATAATGGCTTCCGTCTGGCTCCTCCAGCCCCTACTGCCGTGGCCAGAACGCCAGATTCATCTATTTTCTTGGAAAAAATGTAACACCCCTCAAGTATGGCTATAGTCTACTCGGTGCCCTCGACTTCTAAACTAGGTATTTAACACCCTAATATTTAGAAAATTATTTAAATAACTCCTAACCTGATTTTGTAGGGTGGTTTTGCCACCGTGATAACTGATGTGACATGTTTTGCATCTGTGAATAACGGACCCACATGTCAGTGAAGGAAGTCAAAATATTAAATCAAAGCAATAAAATCAACACTGAAACTTAAATATAAAAGATAGTAAAAAGTATCATAGTTGAAACTTAGAATAAAAAATATTATCAAAAAGAGAGATTTTACCATTCATATCAGAGCTTAGTTTCGGCAAAAAGAAAAAAAGTTTTGATGTGAGTGGTCAGATCCCTCTTTTTACTAATGATATTTTCTCTTTATTCTAATTTTCAACAATGAAATTTTTACTATTTAAGTCTTAGCTCCGATTTTTTCTCTGATCTAATGGTTTGACTTTCCTCACTGATGTGTGGGTCCGCTACTAAAAAACATGCAACATCAGCTTACACAGTGGCAAAGCCATCTTTCAAAACCACATTAGAAGGTTATTTTAATGGTTTTCTAAAGGTTAGGTTGTTAAATACCTGATTTAAAGTTGAGGAGGTGAAGTAGATCGCAGGCTATATTTGAGGGAGGTATGTAGACTTTTCCATTTTTCTTTTGGAGCAAGCGCCTGTCAGATTCGTTGATCTCTCTCCAGTTTCGCTCTTCAACTATGGAAGGCCGGCCAGTCATGTAGTGGCCTGATGAACTGTACATCAATGATGATCAGATAATTGTGAAGCTCCGGACATGTGTACAATAACAACAACAACAATAATAATAATAATATGTCGTTATACACAAAACCCATTTGTACGAATGTGTTATGTGTATTGACTAGAGATCCATATATGCTGATGGTTCGCTTGGTTTCCAAACATCATAAGATTATTTGTCATATGACGTGGAAATGGAATGCATGAGTAGTGCATATGTTTAGCGCAATTTACAGCAACATTTATGTGGTAATTATAAATAAAATAACATATTCATGGAATGGGTTTTATAATTTTCTCCTCTATAATTAAGGGTGCGTTTGAGAAGAAGAAAGGTTTTAAATTCTAGGTTGAATCAGTTGAAACAGTAGCAAACAGCAAAAAAGTGAAACGTTTCAGCAGTGAATCCATGAGAAACGTTTCATATTTTTTGCTTAGAAATCTGAAACACCTGAAAAAGGTGTTCCACAGCCTGAATCACTTCATATTATTTTACCTCCCTTCAATTTTATCATTATTTACAGTAATTTGCCATTGTCTACCCTTATTCTCAACTCTTCATCGCTGTTACGATGCAACAAGAATTTATCCGTGCATGTTCATGATGGCATATATTTGGTAATGACACTTATAAATAATGCATATTATAAAAAATCTTATATGTTATACTATGACAAAAATAGTATAATCTATCCAAAGGTAAATAGGTCATTTCAATCCTCTTCTCTCTATACTGAAACTGAAATCAGAAAAGTAGCCAAACGGTTTCTAAAGCGATTCTGTTTTAGTTGAGAAACATTTCTGCGTTGAAACTAAAATATTTCTGATTCTCGTAAAATCTGGAGTGGCCTAAGTAGCTCTCCACTTCTAAAATACATGCAAACAAGTAAAACCAAAAACTAAACACTACAAGAAACACGGCTATTTACGACGACAATTGTTATTTACGGCGGCGATTGTTATTTATGACGGTTCTAGGGTTGGCCGTCGTAAATAAAATTATTTATGACGGTCAAGTTCAACCGTTGTAAATAAAAGCTTGTTTACGATAACCTAAGCTAGGCTGTCGTAAATATCATTTATTTACGATGGCACTGGCTTGGCCGTCGTAAATAAGGTTATTTATGACGGCATGGACGCGAGCCGGCGTAAACAAGGTGTACACACCCGTGGTCTGCACCGACCCCGAGCCCAACCGCGCCCGAGCCGCCGCCTGCCGGCCCCTGCCGTTTCACCGCCACATCGAGTTAAGTTTCATTTAATTTTTGTATTAGTTGTATAAATTAGTTAAATTGTTGCTTAATTTAGTTACTTTATTATTTAATTTAGTTAATGAGTTAATTTGTTACTTAATTTAGTTACTTAATTTTGTTTTAGTTGATTAGTTTAGTTGATTATTAAGTTAGTTTAATATTTATTTTGTAATTTGATTACTTGATTGATCTTGGTGATTGTTTAGTTGTGTAATTAGTTAGTTATTTGGTTAGTTATATTGCTTAGTTCATTAATTAGTTTAGTTATTAGATTATTTAGTTACAAATTGTATTTATTTTATATTTAGTGTGTTTATTTGTTAATTATTTGTTTTATTTTATTGTTTTTGTTGAAATTTTTAGAAATTTGAGTGTTAATTTATCGTTTCACGACGGTTAATTAGATATATACACCATCGTGAGAGCATATATAATATGTTATTTAGGATAGTAGTAGGACAGTAATTAGTAGGACAATCATCGAGGCGACACGGAGGCGAATAGTGCCGTTGAGAACGCCAAGCACTCGTTGGAACATCATAACGTTTATATGATACGTTCATTGTCAACATTTTTCGACCATCTTCTAACCTTTCCCTCTCTTTCTCTATTTCTTTTCTCTGTCTCTTAATAGAACACATAAAAACCATCATAAATATGTTTTTTACGACGGTACTAAATTAATCAAAACACGTGTAGGTTCGGAATCGTTCCTTTTCTGGACAACTTCGAATTGACTGAGAGAACTTGCTTATGGCGTGCAGTTGGAGAACTGCAGGGTTATGCTGCCGAAATTTCATCAGGATCCAGACCTGCATCTCATTGTAAGCAAGCTATCCCGGTCAATCTTGGGTGGGTTTATGACACATTCTTCCTAATAGAGATGTAGACACGTGATATCTGACGTTGATGCATTTGGTTTGTAGGCTCAAACATGGGCGAAGATCATAGTTGGATGTATACTGGTTAGAAAAAAATGAAAGTCACTCAAATGAGTGGGTGACGAAGACTACAACTTTTATGGACCGTGCTTTTTCGTTAGCCAAGACAATTAAGATGCGGTGTCCATGTAGGATATGTCAATATGAGGTGTTTGGACAAGAGAAAGCTTTCGCTAGACTTGTGCCCATACGGTTTCGTGCCACATTATGAGGTGTTGGATTTTCATGGTGAATCATCCCTGTCGGTACCTTACAGACCAGGTACCCCCGCATAGTGGATAAAAGACAACCTAGGGCCTCGCCTTTCCAACTTAGGTGGGCCCCAGCATAAGCCACGTGCCCTGGGCCCCATGGGCAGTCCCGGGGTTGCCACATGTCTTTAGGCTCTGAGCCTGACTATCGGTCGAGGGTGGCTCAGGAGCCTCCACGTGTCCAGTGGTGCCGGACCTGATCTTCCGCTAGGGAGGGCTCCGGCGCTGCCACGTGTTCGGAACCTCCGAGCCACACCCTCCACTAGAGAGAGCTCCGGAGCTGCCACGTGTCCTGCGGCTCCAGATCCGACCTCCATCATGGGAGGGCTCCGGTGCTGCCATGTGGGCAACGACTCCAGGTGTACCTTCCCCCAAGGAAGGCTCCGAAGGTGCCACATGTGCTGCAGCCCCGGGCCCGACCTCCAACATGGGAGGGCTCCGGTGCTGCCACGTGTCCAACGACTCCGGACCACCCACTACTCCACAAGATAGCTTCGGTGGAGACACGTATCACGGGGGCCACCCGCTCGAACGTCACACCGACAAGCAACGGGCAGATGGCCAAGGAGTAAAGAGTAAGGTACGCTGTCAGGCCGAGCATTCAACGCTCGCGCCTTCCCCAAAACCATGGCGCACGGCGCACGCCTCCGTCCTCCCTCTGCACACCATTACAGCGAAAGACAGGGCGGCGAGGCGTGATGGCACAGCAGTGCCGCCCAACGGCACAGAGCCGCCTAGCAAAGTGAGGAGACGTGGCGACAAGACGGGGACTTCATCATCACCGGCCACCCGGTCAGAGGCGCCCGGCTTGTCAGGCGGCGCGCCTTAACTACACCGACAACGACAATACATATAGCTGTAAATACCCTAGCTCATGTATAGGGTACAGATAGCCGCGGGGCCACCTGTCGGGCCCCGGGCCACATTGTAACTGCCTCGGCCTTGGGCTACAAAATGACCGGGGCAGCCTCCGGGCAGGCGGCTCACAAGTCTGCAACTCTAGCTCCCGGTTCGGACTCTCCCACTCATACGCGCAAGCAATACAACAAGCACACCCGTGGACATAGGATTTTACGCTCCGACAGCCCAAACCACGTAAATCCTCGTGTTCTCCCTCGCCATTGTGCTCAGACCTTTGAGATCCACTAGCGCCTCCGAAAAAAGGACCTCTGCGGACTGCTTTTGAGCAGACCGAGGGAAGTGTCGCAGGAAAACACTTCAACATTTGGAGCGCCAGTTAGGGGACTTTTGGTTCTTGAAGCTGTTCGTGAAGCCCGCAATGGTGAACATCCAATATGTCGGAGGTTCTTCCCGCCCCCCGCACCGCCAGCGACAGAGTGAGCAGGAAACATTTTTCTTTTTCTCTTTCTTGTAGGAACTTTTTTTCTTTTTCTCTTTCTTGTAAGGGTTTCATAGAGACTAGGAACAGTGCTAGGAACAGCTAAAGTCCCGGAAGGGTCCAGCTACTCTTGTTATCCGGGGCGGGTCGCTGCCTTCCTACACGGCCTGTTGCCTCCTATCACCCGAAGGAAGCTAGAACAAAGAAAAAATGTATCCTGTCTCGCGCACTCTATTTACAGTTTATGCTAGCTCATGCATATCAACTATAAATGGCATGTCCGGAGGCCGCTCTACACACTTGTCCTAGAACCCGTGCCGCTGGAAGGTTTCCCCGCCGAAACGTTAATGCTAGCGGGAGGTCCAGTGTGTGTAGCCTGCTACGACTGGTACCACACCCATAGCGTGCACATCCTGCCTCCTCAGCGCGACGACTGAGTACTCGGGGGCCAAAAAGAGCACGGCTACGAACAAGAGGAGTAACCAGATCCGGACATCGCCCCAATACCCTTCTAGTGTTTTCTTTCCATACCACTCCGGCCATGTGGCTAGTCACTTTTTCCTGCGTTCCACCGTAGCAGGAGTTGTGCTATCCTCCCGTAGGCGGGTCTGCTTGAGGTACCTATGACGTACCGGGATCCGGTGGTGGTCTCATTGCTCGGGGGCCTTATGACGCTGAATGGCCCTCCCCTGAAAGGCTTAAGCCAGGGGGGTCCACGGTGTGTAGTCTGCTTAGCGTGGACCTATGCCCTAAGCGTGCAGACTCTGCCTTCTCAGCGCTACGACTTAGTACCGGGAAACCAGATGGCTCATACCCCTGGGAAAGGTTTCAAACATATTCTAGACGACCACATCGAATTACCCAAGCCCCGTAGCTCGGATGGGGACCGTAACTCATAGTAATGATACCAAACAAGGAAAAGTGACTAGAGAGCACAACTACCCCCTTTTTTTCCACCATTCGTGTAGGTCCGAATAGGTCTGTGGAGTCCCGGACTTCCCGGGAGGTCCAATCCTGATGCCCTGCCTCATCTAGTCTACTTGGTAGGTGCGCCCCCACTAAGTGGCCACAGCTACTAGGGGGCCATCATGGTTAACCACGCGGGTAGGACATTGGACCACTTCAGTAACCAAGCAGAAGGCTCGGAGCACCAGTTATGATAAGCTGAAGACAAGGGCTAAGCTCCCCTCCGGTCCTTGTGTTGCCAGGGACCCGGAAGGAGTGGTAGCCACATTGCCAGAGCGCCCTGGGTCCTTACGCTACTAAGTATTCAGAGGAACAAGCTCCAGACATTGGCAAAATGCTACCCACGTCAGCTAAGCCGTTCTGAACCTTTGCGCTCTCTTGCCCTACCTTATGCACATCTACATTTTTACAGCTTTCCTTATAAGCTTACGTATGCTTCTGTGCACTCCACGACGTGTACATAGTTGGTTTTCTCAGTCTCTCTCTTGGCCAAAGTTATGCTGTCCAGCTACAAGGCGGAAATGCCTAGGCACCTGTGTTGTCTCCGGACCCTCTAGTTACCTTCTTGCTTGGGTCCGGTGGTGCCAGACGGATGCCTCCCCTCTTCGGAGTGTCTGGCCAGGGGAGGTCCAGAGTGTGTAGCCTGCTTAGCTTCTCCTGCGCCCTAAGCGTGCGCATCCTGCCTCTTCCAGCGCAGCACCCGAGTGCGGGGGGTTCGGATGGCACACCATCCCGGGAAGGACGGTTGCTAGGGTTCGGACACTACTACACCAAATTGCCCAGGTCCCGTAGCTTAGCAGAGGACCATAAGCCATAATGGGGCCATCGAGCAGGGAAAATACAACTACACGGCACGATTACCCCTTTCTCCTAGTGTCTGTGCAGGTCACAGAGCTCCGGTCTGAAGGGTCGATCCTGGGGCACCAGCTTTCTCACGGGGGCCACCCTCGGACCCCCCAAAGCTGGCGTCTTCCGAAGGCTCCAAAGCTCGTGTCTTGTGCTGTCCCTCGTCTGCCGGGGGGCCACCACGACTAGTCAAACCGAGCAAGTCGGCCAGACCCCGGCAGCACGCAAGAGGAAGCGGGTATACATCTACAGCAAGCAACAAGGAAACATCAACTACTTTGGCAACTTAGAGAGCCTCCGATCCTTGCGGCATCAAGGACCAGGGGGCCATGCAGAAGCTAAAAGTGGCTCTGCCCACCAGACCCTGCGCCAAGTGACTGATGTATGGAAGACCAACAAAAGGATTTTTTCATTGATCAACACAAAAATACAAGTCAAGACAATGAAAGACGTGAAACAGAGATACTTTTATTGATAATTGAGCTCTAGCGTACAAAAGGGGATACACGACAGCTAAGGAACTCAACAGCTACAAGTCGAGTGGTCTTCTGCTCCGTGGCCTGCCTGGTTGTCCCTCGAGCCGATCTCTGCGCAGTGAGACGGTCACATGCTATTAGACCGAGGTCGACGACAATGCACACTGGACCGAGGAAATGATGACATCCAGTGTCGTGTGGGCAAAATTGCCATCTATGGCAGATTTTGCTGTCTACCATAGTACCTGGAGGAAGGATTGATCACTCTGGACCTAACCTTCCACCGGTACCTGCAGGCAGCCCTTCTTGACACTGGCGTAGGGGTTCACGGCGAGTCGGGGACCCTATCCCCGACGGCCTCCCCTACCACCGGCGCACCATCAGGATGGCTTGTGCCTCTATCCAGGAGGGATGCACCAGATAACCTAACCGAAGGTCGCACACAATACGAACATCTTGCAGAAGTAGACGAAGATGGCTACCAGCGAGGAAGCATCTGGTGGGCGAGAGTGCCTGGAAGCAGTGGCTTTCAGCGCGTAGGAGGAATATGAAGGCCACATGGTGAGGAGTAGTGCCATCCTACACCGCAAGGCCTCCTTCTATACCCAACCACGGCTCTGGCAGGGCAACAGGCGCGGTGATTGGGTCGCCACCACTGCACGCCACGGACTACTCGCCTCCCCCAACGATGGGCTGGATCTAGGTCCACCCGTCATTCACTGGGGGACCGGAGGATAACCCCTCGGGAACGCCCGACGGTTTCCAAGGAGGGTGGCGCGACCGACTCTTCGGTTGTTGCAATAAATGACCCGAGGCAGCCCCTCGAGCACGCGCTTAGCACTCGCCAATGACACGTAGGGCCCAGATCCACCAGTTGGGCACTGGCGGGTCAGGCGAGTAAAAGCTCGAGAACTTTCGGTGGTTCCCGAGGAAAGAGGCACAATACTTTGGCAGTTCCTAAAGCGACCCCTCGACTGCAGCGTTGTGACCGGTCAAATCTGGAGTGGACACGACGATGCACTGCTGCTTTGACTGAGTGCGCCCACGTCAATGACAAGCAACCTCTTCGTCTCCCAGGTACGACCGCTCGCCCACTACGCGAAAATCTCCCCACCTCTTCGATTCCCAAAATCGTAAGTTCAAAACCACCACGCCGGAGAGATAGGGGCCCCACCTCCCTCGATATAGGCCCGGGGGCCACTGTCGGTACTCTACAGACCGGGTACCCTAGAATAGTGGATAAAATACAACCTAGGGCCCCACCTTTCCAGCTTAGGCGGGCCCTAGCGTAAGCCACGTGCCTTGGGCCCCATGGGCAGTCCTGGGGTTGCCACGTGTCTTCAGGCCCTGAGCCTGACTATCGGCCGAGGGTGGCTCAAGATCCGCCACGTGTCCAGTGGTGCTGGACCCGATCTTCCACCAGGGAGGGCTCCAGCGCTGCCACGTGTCCGGAACCTCTGAGCCACACCCTCCGCCAGAGAGAGCTCCGGAGCTGCCACGTGTCCTGCGGCTCCGGATCCAACCTCCATCATGGGAGGGCTCCGGTGCTGCCATGTGAGCACCGACTCCAGAAGCATGGCGCACAGCGCATGCCTCGGTCTACACACCATTACGGTGAAAGATAGGGCGGCGAGGCATGACGGCACAGTAGTGTCGCCCAACGGCACAGAGCCGACTAGCAGAGCGAGGAGACGCGGCGAAAAGACAGGGACTTCATCATCACCGGCCAGCCGGTCAGAGACGCCCCGCGTGTCAGGCGGCGCGCCTTAACTACACCGACAGCGACTATACATATAGCTGTACATACCCTAGCTCATGTATAGGGTACAGATAGCCGAGGGGCCACCTGTCGGACCCCGGGCCACATTGTAACTATCCCGACCTTTGAAAGTGCATCTAGGTAATCCCCGTTGGTTTTGGTTGATTGATGACGACAATTAAGCTACTAATAAGTTTTTACTTAGTATGAGCACAGGTGTTTATCAAAGAAATGGATATGGAATCTCTCAAGAAGCAAAAGGAAAAGAAGAAGACTTGAAAGAGTAGAAAATAGAATTTTCTATTAATTTTCACATTTTCTAGTTGAGTACAGGGTCTTCTCTTTTAGAGTGCTTGAGAATCATTAGAGAGCTCAAACGAAGGGTAGAAAGTTAGAATCATGAGATGAAGTAGTCATAGGTATAAAAAAAGGAAGACCGGACTTGTCCGGACCATGGGCCGGACTAGTCCATTCTGACCCGAACTAATCCGTTTTGGACCGGATAAAGAGTCTCTGAGTAAGTTCGGACTTGTCCGTTCAAAGCCGGACTAGTCCGTTGTCATGTGAGTCTGAGCCGTTATGAGACTAAGTCCGAGAGGGCTAGACTAGTCCGCCCGAGAGGCCGGACTAGTCCGCTAAGTGGACTAAGCCGCTTAGGTCCGGAGAAGAAGTCTCTGAGTGTCATCGAACTAGTCCGCTCCACAGGCCGGACTAGTCCGATCCATTCAGACTAGTCCAAATTAGGACGGAACAAAGGTTCCTGTGTGAGCTCGGACTAGTCCGAAGTTGGCTGGACTAATTTGCAACCCTAGATTAGAGAGTTTTTAGACTAAGTCTGGTAAGACCGGACTAGTCTGCCCTTGGGGCCGGACTAGTCCGCCCTTACCAGACTAGTCCATTCTCATACGGAACAAAGGTTTCCGACTGAGATCGGACTAGTCCGCTCTTGGCCGGACTAGTCCGGAATTTTATGACCGTTTAAGTCCAACGGTCACTAAACTTTATTTGGTAACCTATGACGTGAGTGGTCCCTCAAGAACGGACTAGTCCGGGGTGAGGACCGGACTAGTCCGGACTTTATTTGGTAACGGCTAAATGCCGGGATTCCTATAAAAGGAGACCCCCGGCCGAGAATCAACAAGACAACAACCCAAGCGCTGAAAACTCATTCCTAGAGCTCTTCTAAGCCTCTTTCCTCACCGTCTAGACTCCTAAAAGTGGATCTTGAGGAGATTGTGGTTTTTGTGAGAGGAAAGACGTGGTGATCGACATTTGAGCTCTCAGTTTGATTCTCTTGCATTCTAACTGCTAATTTAAGTTCTTAACAGTTGTACTTTGATTCCTAGAACTGCTAGGTTGGTGTAGGGAGCCTCAAGTTGTGAGCAGCCCCTAAGAGCATTGTATTCACATTTGATTGAAAGTGAAAGAGCCCGGGCTTGATCTTGGTGATCGCTCAGTGAGGGAAGGGTTGGAAAAGACCCGGTCCTTGGTGGACTCCTCAACGAGGATGTAGATTCCTGTGTGGAATCGAACCTCGGGATAAATCCTGTCTCTTGGTTCCTTTACTATCTCACTCGCTCACTAGAATTACTTGTTAAGCTTTTATTTTGTTAATACCCGTGAATTGTTCTACTATCTTGCAATCTAATCATTCACAACTAATTAGTGATATTATTTGACTACCATATATCTTCCGCTCAAACAAACTTAAAAGGGAACCTAAAACTCAATTTTACACTTAGACCGGACTAGTCCGCCCTCAGACCGGACTAGTCCGGCCTCCTTCAAGTTTTATCCGCTGTTTTCAATAGTTTCAGGTTTTATTAGCCTATTCACCCCCTCTAGGCAACTTTCAATTGGTATCAGAGCCTAACACTCCACAAAAGCTTAACCGCTTGGAGAGGAGATAGGGGACAAAGTCGGTAGCCAAATTGATCTCAACAAGGGAAAAAGAGCAAGTACGAGCAACTTTGAAGAACAAGGTTCTAACCCGCCTCCAGCGGTTACTGCTCCATGAGACATTTCAAGCTCAGAAGAAGATGAAGAAGTTCTTCGTCTCATGGCACTCCTCAAAAAGAAGGAGGAGGCTAAAAAGAAAAAGAAGGAGAAGTTGGCGAAGAAGCTCAAGCGTAGTCATCAAGACTACTCGCGATATCCTTTTAATTATGAATGTTTAAATTCTCATTCTAGTTATTTATCAATTCCTCTAGGTAAACCACCTCACTTTGATGGAACTAACTACACAATGTGGAAACACAACATGAAGTTGCATCTAATTTCCTTGAACCCAAGTCTTTGGCATGTGGTATGTACAAGTATAGATATCCCCGAAGACGAGGATGAACTCACCCTAGAACAAGAACAACAAATCCATCGCAATGCACAAGCGGCATCCGTGCTCAACTCATCTCTAAGCATTGAAGAATTTAACAACGTAGATGGATTGGAGCTCGCCAAAGATATTTAGGACACCCTCAAGATCGCACATGAAGGAAACCGATCCATGAGGGAAGTCAAGATTGAGATGATAGAAGGAGAGCTTGGAAAGTTCGCCATGGAAGATTGCGAAACACCTCAAGAAATGTACAACCGACTCAAAACTCTTATCAACAAGAGTCGAGCGTACGGATGCAAGAAATGGAATGACCATGAGGTGGTCAAGAGAATGATAAGAGCATTTATGCCTCGCAATGTGACCCTATGTACCTTAATCCGGGAAACTCTAAACTTTCACTTGATGACTCCGTATGAAGTGCTAGGGAAGATCATTAACCACGAGATGATGGAAAAGGAAGCCCAACACGTCAACGACCTAGCAAAGATCACTTTATCCAAGAATAAGGGCATTGCTCTCAAGGCCACATCCAAGTCCAAGGCAAAAGAAACACAACTCACAAGTGAAGATGAAGAAAGTGATGATGAGAGCACGAACATGGATGATGAAGAAATGACATTCTTCATCAAAAGATTCAAAAGGTTGATGAGGAGAAGGAGAAGCCATTACTATGAGAACAAGATTAAAGACAAGGGCAAGTCAAGAACAAAAAAACTTGCTACAACTGTGCAGAACATGTGCATTTCATTGTGAGCTGCACCCATAGCAAGGAAGATGACAAGAGAAAGAAGAAGGATGGGAAGCCTCAAGATAAGAAATTCTTCACAAAGAAGAAGACTTATGGACAAACCCACATCGGAGAAGAATGGGATTCAAACGAAGAATCCTCCTCCGAAGATGAAGAAAAAGTGGCAACCGTAGCCATCAAGAGGCCAACCATGAAGAAACCACTCTTGTCAAACAAGGGTGATTGGAAGAGCCGAAGTCACACATGCCTCATGGCAAAGGAAGGAAAGTGCAAGGTAATGTCTAAACCTTCTAAGTTACATATTGAAGATGATAGTGACTTTGATAGTAGTAGTGAAAACAAATTCATGTTTAAAGGATTAAACAAAAAGGCTATAGCTAAAATGAAAATGTTATCGGATGAAATATTTGAACAAGAAGAGCTTCTCAATCAACAAGAAGAATTGCTTATCCTTGAAAAGGAAAGAAATCTTGAGATTGAGAAACTCCTTGAACTCGAGAGAGAAAAGAGTAGAGCACTTGAAAGCGAACTTGCCAGGAGCAAGGAGACTTGTGTTCCGCTTAAAAGTGAGAATGTAGTACTTCAAGATGAACTTGTAAGTTTAACCAAAGCTCACAAGAATCTTGAAGCACAACTTGACTCACTTAAGTCAAGTGTCTCAACTAATTCATCCTCCAAAAACTCTTTCTCAACAAGTAAAGAGTCCAACTCTAAAACTTGCAAATGTGCCATCATTGTTTTATACTTGAAAAATGAGCTCAAAGAAGCACAAAGCAAGAATACACACAAAAGTGGGATCTTTGATAAGGAGAAGATCAAATATGCACGTAGTTCATATTCAATCACAAGATCTCCCTTCACTAAAGATGGACTTGGTTATACTAAGGGAGGAAAGCAAAACGCTAGAATCCTTAAAAACAATAACAAATGCGTAGCCTTTGTCAAAGAAAACTCAAGTCAAGTCAAGAGTGACAACCGTGCATCTACCTCACATGAAATTGGCAAAAATGTAAAATCTATCGTATTTCATAATTTTGATGCATCTTATGTTCTTATGAAAAGTAAGTTTGGTAAAGTATATGCAAAATATGTTGGGCCACTCCACAAGAGCCCAAAAACTTGTGTGTGGGTGCCCAAATGCCTAGTAACTAATCTCAAAGGACCCAATCAAGTTTGGGTACCTAAGAGAAAAGTTCAAATTGTTTTGCAGGCCTACTCCTCCAGTGGCACTAAATGGGTACTAGATAGTGGGTGCACTAACCATATGACCGGAGAGAGAAAAATGTTTGTCGAGTATGAAGAAAATGATGATCCAAGTGAAGGCATCTATTTCGGTGACAACAGCCAAGGAAGGGTACTCGGTATTGGTAAAATTGCAATCTCTTCTCAACACTTTCTTTCACATGTTCTACACGTTGAATCACTAGATTATAACCTGTTGTCCATATCTCAACTATGTGAGAAAGGTTATAATTGCTTGTTTACTAATGAGGATGTGACCGTCTCTAGAAGAAGTGATAACTCAATTGCCTTTAAGGGTGTGTTAAAGGGAAATCTTTACTTGGTGGATTTTTCCACAAATAAAGCTCAACTTGACACATGCTTAATAGCAAAAACCAAAATGGGATGGTTGTGGCATAGAAGACTAGCCTATGTTGGAATGAGGAACTTACAAAAACTTTTAAAGGGGGATCGCATCCGTGGACTAAAAGATGTTGTTTTTGAAAAAGATAGACCATGTAGTGCGTGCCAAGCAGGAAAACAAATTGGAACAGCTCATCCCACCAAGAATGTGATGACGACAACAAGACCATTGGAGATGCTTCACATGGACCTCTTCGGCCCTGTCACCTATATAAGCATTGGCGGTAACAAGTATGGTCTTGTAATTGTTGATGATTATTCTCGTTTCACTTGGGTATTTTTCTTGCATGATATGGGAGAAACTCAAGGTATCCCCAAGAAGTTCTTGAGGAGAACTCAAAACGAGTTTTCCTCAAAAATCAAGAAGATAAGGAGTGACAACAGTTCTGAATTCAAGAACACTCAAGTAGAAGAATATTTGGATGAAGAAGGCATCAAACATGAGTTTGTGGCCCCCTATACTCCCGAACAAAATGGGGTGGCTGAAAGAAAGAATCGAACACTAAGAGATGGCAAGAACCATGCTCGATGAATACAAGACCTCAGATCGATTTTGGGCGGAGGCAGTCAACACCGCTTGTCATGCTACAAACCGCCTCTACCTCCATCGACTTCTGAAGAAAACCTCATAGGAGCCCCTAACCGGTAACAAACCCAATATCTCCTACTTTCGAGTTTTTGGAAGTAAATACTACATTCTCAACCAGAAGGCTAGGACTTCAAAGTTTGCTTCGAAATCCGATGAAGGTTTCCTACTTGGTTATGACTCAAACACCTACGCTTATCGTGTCTTCAATAAGACCTCTGGATGTGTTGAAATTGCACGTGACGTGGTGTTTGATGAAACTAATGGCTCCCAAGTGGAGCAAGTTGATCAATATGTACTAGATGAAGAAGAAGCACCATGTGAAGCACTAAGAAGAATGGAGCTTGGAGAAGTCCGTCCCCAAGAAAATGTAGGACAAGATGCTATAAGCTCATCACAATTGTCACCTCTCACTCAATATTAAAATCAAGCACCCCAAGATCAAGACGGCCAATTTGAAGAAGGAGAAAATCAAAACCATGATGTTGATCAAGGGGGAGAAGAAGAAGCAGAAAACCACTCAAGAAATCAAGTGACTCACCCAAGGGTTTATCAAAGCATTCAACGAGATCACCCCGTTGACAACATCCTTGGAGATATCACAAAAGGGGTAACAACACGTTCTCGAATAGCTAACTTTTGTGTACATTACTCTTTTGTGTCGTCCTTGGAACCATTTAGGGTGGAAGATGCACTCAAGGATCCGGATTGGGTGGTAGCCATGCAAGAAGAGTTAAACAACTTTACAAGAAATCAAGTATGGGAGCTAGTGAAAAGACCAAATGCAAATGTGGTAGGCACCAAGTGGGTGTTACGCAACAAGCAAGACGAACACGGAGTGGTGACGAGAAATAAGGCCAGACTTGTGGCAAAGGGATATGCTCAAGTCGAAGGTTTAGATTTCGATGAAACCTTTGCTCCCGTAGCTAGGATTGAGTCCATTCGTATTCTATTAGCCTATGCTACTCACCATGATTTTAAACTCTATCAAATGGATGTGAAAAGTGCCTTCCTAAACGGTCCAATCGAGGAGGAGGTGTACATGGAGCAACCACCCGACTTTGAATACCAAGAATATCCTAATCATGTGTTTAAGTTGCATAAAGCTCTCTATGGCCTCAAACAAGCTCTTATAGCTTGGTATGAGTGTCTTAGAGACTTTCTCATTGATAATGGCTTTAAGATAGGGAAAGCAGATTATACACTCTTCACAAAGAATGTAGACAACGATCTCTTTGTGTGCCAAATATATGTCGATGACATTATATTTGGTTCTACTAACAAATCTAATGAGTTTAGTAAGATAATGACAGATAGGTTTGAGATGTCCATGATGAGAGAGTTGAAGTTCTTCCTAGGATTTCAAGTCAAGCAACTCAAGGAAGGCACGCTCATTAGACAAACCAAGTACACACAAGACATACTCAAGAAGTTCGACATGGACAAAGCAAAACCCATCAAGACACCAATGGCAACAAATGGGCACCTTAACCTCAATAAAGATGGCCCAAGCGTGGATCAAAAGGTATATCGCTCTATGATTGGTTCATTGTTTTATCTTTGTGCATCTAGGCTCGATATCATGCTTATTGTATGTTTATGTGCAAGATTTCAAGCATCACCTAAAGAATGTCATTTAACAGCCGTTAAAAGGATCCTAAGATATCTAGTTCACACACCTAACCTAGGATTATGGTATCCAAAGGGATCTAAGTTTAATCTCATCGGATACTCCGATGCGGATTACGCCGGATGTAAAATAGATAGAAAAAGCACCTCAGTGACTTGTCAATTTTTGGGCAGGTCCCTAGTATCATGGTCATCCAAGAAACAAAACTCCATTGCTCTCTCCACAGCTGAGGCGGAGTATGTCGCAGACGGGAGTTGTTGTGCTCAACATCTTTGGATGCGACAAACTCTAAGGGATTATGGTCACAATATGAACTACATTCCTCTCCTATGTGACAATGAGAGTGCCATTAAGATAGCCCATAATCCCATTGAGCACTCTAGTACCAAACATATAGACATCCGACATCACTTTTTGAGAGATCATTCTATAAAGGGGACATAACTATCTCACATGTAAGAACTGAAAAACAACTAGCCGATATTTTCACCAACCCACTAGATGAAAAACAATTTTGTAAACTTCAAAATGAGCTGAATATCCTAGACTCTAGGAATGTGAGTTGAAAAGTTGTGCATATGAATGCTAACAATTAAAAGTCTTCATTTTCTTTGCGTATTTCAGAAATGTGCAGAATTGTGAAAAGCTTGTTCCCTTTCTAATTCTTCTCTCATATTACTTTTAACTATATTTTGGTCATCATGTAATTATATGTATATATATATGGACCATAGCTACCTAATAGAAGGTACAAGTAAATTCACCGCAATCACGGGCAAAATCCTAATATATAAGAATTTCTCAGCCTCTAAGAGCCGGACTAGTCCGCCCCGGAGGACGGACAAGTCCGGGTATCTTGTATAGTCCGGGATGCAGCAGACAATCTACAACGGACTAATCCGGACTGCATCCGGACAAGTCCGGACAGCAGACTAGTCCGGACCTAGTCCGACAGACCGGACTAGTACGGACTGAATATCGGACTAGTCCGGCCCCTAGAGACTTAACCTCCAAGGGTTGGGCTGACCCCTTCCCCCTCTCTCTCATTCACTTCCACTCCACTCCTCTCCTCCAAAACTCACCCCCATTGGCGATTTTGGAACTCTCTCTCAAATCTCTCGAAGGAATTCTCGACTCAAGGATTATGGAGTGCGGAGAATCCGTCTCCAACCATCCCCGCTCCTTCGATTGTGGATTTCATCAAATTTCTTCACTCCAAGGTACTTTTTTACCTAGCCTTGACTTTTCACGAAAATCTCATTTTGAGGTCATACCTCTAGTACCTTAGGCCTTCCCTGATGTTCTTACTCCATATTGTTGCAATCCCCATAATATTGCGTCAACTTTGCTGAATTAGTGATCAAATCACCTAAGTTAGGGTTTAAGACTGTAGAGTCCGGACTAGTCCGGACTCGAGCCAGACATGTACGGCAAGGCGGACTAGTCCGCTCGCTGCCCAGACAAGTCCAGTTGATACAGTTTTAGCTCCTAACTTAAGGCTGTAAACTAGTTCAAACGCAATGCCCTAGCATCTAAGTCCTTCCTTTCTCACCAGATCATGTCAGGACTCGGCGACAGTCCTCTTCCAAACACCGAGGCCGAAGCGGCTCGCCAAGCCGCTTATCGTGCAACAGTCGAGGCAGAGGCAGGAGAGGTCGCTGCAAGGGAGGCTCAGACAAAGAAACAGGCTGACAGGGAAGCACAAGCTTCTCAGTCCGTTGATCCTCCAAGGAGAAAGAGGCTAGTGCACCTGAAAGACAAACAACATGCCGAGCCCCAAAAATCAACTCAAGACAAAGGAAAAGGCAAAGCAGCTGATCCTCCCAGAAAAAAGGCCTTGGCCAACAGGGGACTCGTCATTCGTGACAACCCTAGACGGGGAAGGGAAAATCCCCCACAGGGACCTATTGGGCCTCTTGAGAGGGCACCTCCTATGCACAACCTAAACCGCCAACCCAATTTGGCAAGTGCAACCTTCAAGGAGAAAGGAGCCGACAAAGCCAGAAGGTTTCGAGAAGAGGAGGTTTATAAGTACGAGAAGTCTACACCAGACCCTCATTTCTGGTGCGACTTCCATTGTGACTACAACCGGCTTGTCTATCTTCCAATGAAGACACCGGTAGTTGATGCTCAGTGGGTGGACTGGCCATACATGGCAAACAAGAAGCATCAAGCTTTTGATGCAGTAATTGAAGCAACAAAACGCCATGGAATCAAGGACTTAATGGCTTTTCAGTATGATTGGAACATCGAGGTTATAGTCCAATTTTACACCACCTGCTACTTCCACACTTATGGAAACAGGAAAATCACTTGGATGACAAATGGTGTGGTTTACTCTGTACTGTATGATAAATTTGCTCGATTGCGTCAACTTTGCTGAATTAATGATCAAATCACCTAAGTTAGGGTTCAAGACTGTAGAGTCCGGACTAGTCTGGACTCGAGCCAGACAGGTCCGGCAAGGCGGACTAGTCCGCTCGCTGCCCAGACAAGTCCAGTTGATACAATTTTAGCTCCTAACTTAAGGCTGTAAACTAGTTCAAACGCAATGCCCTAGCATCTAATTCCTTCCTTTCTCACCAGATTATGTCAGGACCCGGCGATAGTCCTCTTCCAAACCCCTAGGCCGAAGCGGCTCGCCAAGCCGCTTATCATGCAGCAGCCGAGGCAGAGGCAGGAGAGGCCGCTGCAAGGGAGGCTCGGACAAAGAAACAGGCTGACAGAGAAGCACAAGCTTCTCAGTCCGTTGATCCTCCAAGGAGAAAGAGGCTAGTGCACCTGAAGACAAACAACATGCCGAGCCCCAAAAATCAACTCAAGACAAAGGAAAAGGCAAAGCAGCTGATCCTCCCAGAAAAAAGGCCTTGGCCAACAGGGGACTCGTCATTCGTGACAACCCTAGACGAGGAAGGGAAAATCCCCCACAGGGACCTATTGGGCCTCTTGAGAGGGCACCTCCTATGCACAACCCAAACCGCCAACCCAATTTGGCAAGTGCAACCTTCAAGGGGAAAGGAGCCGACAAAGCCAGAAGGTTTCGAGAAGAGGAGGTTTATAAGTACGAGAAGTCTACACCAAACCCTCATTTCTGGTGCGACTTCCATTGTGACTACTACCGGCTTGTCTATCTCCCAATAAAGACACCGGTAGTTGATGCTCAGTGGGTGGACTAGCCATACATGGCAAACAAGAAGCATCAAGCTTTTGATGCAGTAATTGAAGCAACAAAACACCATGGAATCAAGGACTTAATGGCTTTTTAGTATGATTGGAACATCAAGGTTATAGTCCAATTTTACACCACCTGCTACTTCCACACTTATGGAAATAGGAAAATCACTTGGATGACAAATGGTGTGGTTTACTCTGTACTGTATGATAAATTTGCTCGAATCCTTGGGATTGGGGAGCACTTGAACTATGATATCATAGTTCACAATGAGAGAACCTTGGGAAAGGATGACTTGGACTTCATGTACCCTTCATATCTCTCCTATGAGGCATCCTCAACCCACAACATCAAGCCCTTTTTTTGGAGTGCTGAACAGGATTCTAAGAAAGATTCTAGCTCCAAAAGATGGAGATGCATGGATGATACAGGGGTATCTCAGAAACTTGTTAAAGCTGCTCAATGAAGAAGAAAGATTCAATGTTTTTGACTACATATACAACGATATCTTCAACATCTCCTGTGGATATGCACCATACATCATGTGCATGATAGAAAGAGTCACATGACTAGAATTTGCAAAGGATGTGAAGCACAGGAAGCTACGTCCTCAGATGCCGACTGCTCTTCCTCGCCCTCCTGCGTCCTTGGGTAGGAGCTCCTCTGTAGCTCCATCCTCCTCAGCTGGACCAACCGTCCCTCCATCGTCGAGTGGCTCCTCTAGTGGGCTGCTCAAAATTTTCAAGGCCATATTCTCCTCGTGCCGGAAGGTGGAAGTTCGCACGCAGAAACTGAAGCAACGCCAAGAGAAGTATCTCAAGGCCATGTGCGACAAGATGGAGATACCAATGTCTCCACCATCATCAGATGATGACGAAGTGACATAATTTCCCACTTTCACGGAGGACGAGCTTGCCTACTTTGGATCCTCCTCAGCTGCTCCTCCTACCTCCCACACTCATCAAGAGGATGACAATGAATATGAAGATGAAGATGAGGACGAGGAGACTCAAAGTGACCAAGACGAAGATCAAGATGATAGTGATTAGGTTTTTCTCTCTTTTCTTTCCCTTTTTGGTGCCTTGTGTTGAGTACTTCTGGAGGTTTAATCAGAGTTTAGTTTCCTTATGTTTCAAGGAAAAAAAGCACACATGACAAGAACCAGGGGTGTGTCCTGAGTCACATGTGTTGCACCGAGTCCTAGTGTGTGTGAGGGTGTTTTTGTTATGTTTCAAACAACCCGGGGGGTTTGGGCCATACGTGCATGGCACATGCATGTGCTGCATGCTTTTCAAATTTGTATGGTGTAAAACCCGGGCTGAAGTTGTTGAAAACTTGTGGCTTCCGGCTAACAAAAGGAGGGGAATGCGCTGGTGTTTGTTGAGCGCCACCAAAACTCATCCGAGCCATTTTTCATTCGGTTCTCCACTTGTGTTTTGGATCTACACCACACCTCTAGACTTCCAACACGATTTGCATCTCAAATCAGTGAGAGTTCAGTGAGGAAAACTCCCAACAATTGGCATCAGAGCCGATTACATTGCCTGGAACCGTGACACGGCCATTGAGTGGGCGCTGATGTCGCGGAGGAGATCTTCATCGCCAGCCCGACGTTCATGGAGGGACGTCACACCACCGGGAGGCACCAGAAGGGCAGGAGGAGGATCAGGGGCATTGGTGATTCATCGCATCACGAAGGAAGTCACCAGTGGTGGTACGTATCCGATGCTCACAAAGACAAATTATCATGATTGGTCGGCACTTATGCGGGTGATGTTGCAAGCGAGAGGCTTGTGGACTGCTGTGAGCCTTGGCACCGATGACTACATTGAAGATCGGATGGCTTTGGAGGCTCTCACCAAGGCTGTGCCACCAGAAATGATAGGGATCATTGCCGGAAAGGAGTCGGCCAAGATTGCATGGGATGCGATCAAGTTGCGCAACGTTGGAGCCGAACGTGTGCGCAAGGCCAGGGCAAGCACATTGGGTCGGGAGTTTGATGCACTCAGATTCCACGATGGTGAAACGGTTGATGAGTTTGGTGTGCGTATGAGCCGGATCACATCTCAACTTGCGGCACTTGGGAGTGAACGTTCAGAGGAGGAGATTGCCCGGAAGTTCCTTCAGGTGGTACCACAAAAGTTTGAGCAGATTGCGGCCTCCATCGAGACATTGCTTGACTTAAGTGATATGTCCGTTGATGAGTTGATTGGTAGACTCAAGGCTGCAGAAGAAAGGCTTGGTGCAAGCACTTGGGAGGGCAACACACATGAGAAGTTGCATCTGAGTGAAGAAGAGTTGCTTGCAAGGTTGTCGACACGTCTCAAGATGTCCGGGGTAACTGGACAGGAACGGCACAAAGACTCATTTGCACCGAGGAAAGATCATGGTCTAGGACGTGGCCGTGGTCGAGGTAACCGTGGTGGTGGAAACTCAGGCCGTGGAGTGGCCAAAGATGAGTGTCGCTACTGTGGTAAGAAAGGTCATTGGGCTAGAGAGTGCTGGAAGAAAAAGAAGGATGAAGAGGTGAACACAACTCAAGTTGATCATGAGTTTGAATCCAGCCTCTTGGTGGCGTGTGCCAACACCAAGGCTGATCAAGAAATGTCCCTGGAGGAGGTATGCCTCAACAATGACATGTTACATGTTCAAGTAGGAGACTTGTAGGGAGGAGGCAGTACCCGGTGGATCCTGGACTCCGGTGCAACAAATCACATGACCGGGAAACGGGATGTGATCACAAAACTTGATAACACGGTGCATGGTACTGTGCGTTTGGGAGATGGCTCATTGACAGAGATTGATGGCCAAGGAACTGTCGTGTTCCAAGGGAAGAGAGATGGTCAAAAGGAGTTGGCTTGGGTCTACCTTATTCCTCAGCTCAAGGCAAACATCATCAGTCTTAGACAGCTTGAGGAGGAGGGACACCGAATCTTGATGGTGAATGGGTATGTCAAGATTTGGGGTAAAGATGGAACCCCTGTGGCAATGGTGAAACGGGAAGTGAACCGGTTGTACATCATTGATCTTAAGGTAGTGCAACCAAGATGTCTCATGGCACAAGGGTGCAATGCAACATGGATGTGGCATGCAAGGATGGGGCACTTAAACTTTCGGAGTCTCAGAAGACTTGCCGAAGAGCAACTTGTGTATGGATTGCCAACCATCACTCAAACTGAGGAGAAGTGTGATAGCTATTTGGCTGGGAAACAAAGACGTCAACCATTCCCGTGCATGGCAAAGTACCGAGCTGAGAAGAAACTTGAACTTGTGCATGGAGACCTCTGTGGACCAGTGAAGCCAGCAACTCCAAGAGGCAGCAGGTTTTTCTTTCTTCTTGTGGATGATCTCAGTAGATACATGTGGGTGTTTTTGATCAGCACAAAGGATCAAGCTATGAGTACTTTCATGGGTTTTCAATCAAGTGTTGAAGCTGAGGCAGGGAGGAAGATTGGAACTTTTCACACAGATCGTGGTGGAGAGTTCACAGCTCGGGCTTTTGTTGAGTATTGCACCAAGGAGGGTGTTCAACGTCACTTGACAGCTCCATATTCTCCTAAGCAAAATGGTGTGGTTGAGAGAAGGAACCAAACTGTTATGGGAATGGCAAGAAGCATGTTGAAAGCAATGAATATGCCTGGTTGGTTCTGGGGGGAGGCAGTAACCACAACAGTATATGTGTTGAACCGTTCTCCTACTCGGAGTGTTGAGAGAAAGACTCCTTATGAGGTATGGCATGACAAGAAACCTAGTGTACATCATTTGCGCACTTTTGGTTGTGTTGCACACGTGAAACAGGGAAGCAAACGCCTTAGCAAACTTGAAGATCGAAGTATACCAATGGTCTTCATTGGATATGAGCAAGGAAGCAAGGCATGGAGGTTTTATAATCCAAACACGGAGAGTGTTCACGTGTCACGTGATGCTGTGTTTGAAGAAAACCGCCCATGGAAGTGGGATGCAGCTGAGTCAAGTGAAATGGTGAATGATGAAGACATCTTTCGGGTAGAATACATCTTTCGTGATGAGAACCCTGGTGGAGTGAGTTTTTCCTCTTGTGACACAGGTCAAGGTAACAAAACCCCAGCTGAGGGAGTGTCTTCTATGACACAACTGAAGCAACAAGCATCCAAGGATGTGGATTTTGTGTCACCTCCTTCCATGTCACCAGAAATGGATAGTGAGCTAAAAGAAGCACCACTTCGTTATCGTTCCATGAGAAATATTCTTGAGGAGGTGCCAAATTGTGAACCAGAAGAAGGAGGAGTAGATGAACTTCTTGTTGTCTTAGGTGAAGAGCCATGCACAACAGAAGAGGCCTTGAGGGTCAAGGAGTGGCACATTGCCATGATTGAGGAGCTCACATCCATTGAAGAGAACAAAACATGGTCATTGGTACAACTTCCCGAGGGTTATCATGCCATTGGCTTGAAATGGGTTTTCTAGTTGAAGAAAGATGAACATGGGAATGTCATACGTCACAAAGCAAGGCTAGTTGCAAAGGGGTATGTGCAGAAGCAAGGAGTTGATTTTGAAGAAGTTTTTGCACCAGTTGCCAGGATGGAGTCTGTGAGGATTGTGTTAGCTGTTGCAGCTCATTTTGGGTGGCATGTTCATCACATGGATGTGAAGTCAGCCTTCTTGAATGGGAGTCTAGAAGAGGAGATCTATGTCACTCAACCTCCGGGTTTCATAGCTGAAGGCAAGGAGAAGTGGGTTTTAAGACTTCACAAGGCATTGTATGGCTTGAGACAAGCTCCTCGAGCATGGAACTGCAAACTTGATGAAAGTCTCAAGCAACTCGGTTTCACACGGTGCAAATCAGAACATGGCTTGTACACTAAGTTTGGAGGTGAGGCAAGGCTCATTGTGGGTGTGTATGTTGATGACTTACTGATTGTGGGAGAAAACATGGAGGATATCACTCGGTTCAAGGGGAAAATGAAGAAGTTTTGCATGAGTGACTTAGGAAGCTTGTCTTACTATCTTGGTATTGCAGTAAAGCAAGGAAGACATGGTATTGACTTGTGTCAAGGAGACTATGCTGCAAAGTTGCTGGAAAGAAGTGGGATGATAAATTGTAATGGGTGTGCCACTCCCATGGAATCCCGGTTGAAGATTACCAAGAGAAGTACAACACCACTCACTGATTCAACCACTTACCGCAGCATAATTGGTGGACTCAGGTATCATTTACATACTCGGCCTGATCTCAGATTTGGTGTTGGGTACTTAAGTACGTTCATGTCAGAACCTCAAGAAGAACACATGGTGGCTTTGAAACATTTACTTCGGTATGTGGCAGCTACAATAAGGTATGACTTGTCTTACAACTGAGGTGAAGGAAGTCTTGAGTTAAGAGGCTATAGTGATAGTGATTTTGGGGGAGATGTGGATGACAGGAGAAGCACAACAGGAGTCATATTCTTCCTGAGTGAAAATCCTATCAGCTGGTTATCCCATAAGCAAAAGGCTGTGGCAAAATCCACATGTGAAGCTGAGTATGTGGCTGGAGCAGCTGCAGCAAGTCAGGCTGTTTGGCTCAGGCATGTGTTAGAAGAAGTAACAAGAATTCAAGTACCTCCACCAGTGATTAAGATGGATAACACAACAGCAATTGCTTTGGAAAAAAATCCAGTTTTGCATGATAGAAGTAAACACATTGACATCAAGTTTCACTTTGTCAGAGAATGTGTTGATAGAGGAGAAGTCATCTTAGAGCATGTTGGGACAAAAGATGAGCTTGCTGATATCCTCACAAAGCCATTGGGACGTACACATTTTCAGGAACTTCGTGAGAAGATTGGAGTTCAAGAGATCAAACCTCAGAAGTAGGGGGGGATTGTTGAGTACTTCTGGAGGTTTAATCAGAGTTTAGTTTCCTTATGTTTCAAGGAAAAAAAGCACACATGACAAGAACCAGGGGTGTGTCCTGAGTCACATGTGTTGCACCGTGTCCTAGTGTGTGTGAGGGTGTTTCTGTTATGTTTCAAACAACCCGGGGGGTTTGGGCCATACGTGCATGGCACATGCATGTGCTGCATGCTTTTCAAATTTGTATGGTGTAAAACCCGGGCTGAAGTTGTTGAAAACTTGTGGCTTTCGGCTAATAAAAGGAGGGGAATGCGCTGGTGTTTGTTGAGCGCCGCCACAACTCATCCGAGCCATTTTTCATTCGGTTCTCCACTTGTGTTTTGGATCTACACCACACCTCTAGACTTCCAACACGATTTGCATCTCAAATCAGTGAGAGTTCAGTGAGGAAAACACCCAACACCTTGATGCCAAAGGGGGAGAGAATAAGGGGGAGTAGTCTAGTCGTAGTCTCTAGTCTTGCTATTTAAACACTCACTTTATGTTGGTTTGTGATAACTATGCCACATTATGCCACATTATGTTATTTTGTAATGACTATGCTATTTTATGTCTTTATATTATGCCATATTGAAATATGTTTGCTCGTAAATGTTATATCTTTCTTAATGCGGTTAATGCTCACATCACACTTAGCCACCCCACCATAACACATGTATGAAATTCCCAAAGAACTCACTCTTGTGCATATTTTTCCTTGACAATCCTTTATGCACACGTTTAGGGGGAGTGAATCATACACACATGTGTTATGAAAACAATCTACTATATCTATTTATCGAAAATCTTAATGAGTTGTCATCAATCACCAAAAAGGGGGAGATTGAAAGTGCATCTAGGTAATCCCCGTGGGTTTTGGTTGATTGATGACGACAATTAAGATATTAATAAGTTTTTACTGAGAATGAGCACAAGTGCTTATCAAAGAAATGGATATGAAATCTCTCAAGAAGCAAAAGGAAAAGAAAAAGACTTGAAAGAGTAGAAAATAGAATTTTCTATTAATTTTCACATTTTCTAGTTGAGTACAGGGTCTTCTCTTTTAGAGTGCTTGAGAATCATTAGAGAGCTCAAACGAAGGGTAGAAAGTTAGAATCATGAGACGAAGTAGTCATAGATATAAAAAAAAGGGAAGACCGGACTTGCCCGGACTAGTCCATTCTGACCCGGACTAATCCGTTTTGGACCAGATAAAGAGTCTCTGAGTAAGTTCGGACTTGTCCGTTCAAGGCCGGACTAGTCCGTTATCGTGTGAGTCTGAGCCGTCATGAGACTAAGTCTCAGAGGGCCGGACTAGTCCGCTAAGCGGACTAAGCCGCTTAGGTCCGGAGAAGAAGTCTCTGAGTGCCATCAGACTAGTCCGCTCCACAGGCCGGACTAGTCCGATCCCTTCAGACTAGTTCAAATTAGGACGGAACAAAGGTTCCTGTGTGAGCTCGGACTAGTCCGAAGTTGGCTGGACTAGTCCGCAGCCCTAGATTAGAGAGTTTTTAGACTAAGTCTGGTAAGACCGTACTTGCCCACCCTTGGGGCTGCCCTAGTCCGCCCTTACCAGACTAGTCCGTTCTCATACGGAATAAAGGTTCTTGACTGAGATTGGACTAGTCCACTCTTGGCCGGACTAGTCCGGAATTTTATGACCGTTTGAGTCCAACGGTCACTAAACTTTATTTGGTAACCTGTTACGTGAGTGGTCCCTCAAGAACGGACTAGTACGGGGTGAGGACCGAACTAGTCTAGACTTTATTTGGTAATGGCTAAATGTCGGGATTCCTATAAAAGGAGACCCCTCGGCTGAGAAACGACAAGACAACATCCCAAGCGTTGAAAACTCATTCCTAGAGCTCTTCTAAGCCTCTTTCCTCACCGTCTAGTCTCCTAAAAGTGGATCTTGAGGAGATTGTGGTTTTTGTGAGAGGAAAGACGTGGTTATCGACGTTTGAGCTCTCGGTTTGATTCTCTTGCATTCTAACTGTTAATTTGAGTTCTTAACAGTTGTACTTTGACTCCTAGAACTGCTAGGTTGGTGTAGGGAGCCTCAAGTTGTGAGAAGCCCCTAAGAGCATTGTATTCACATTTGATTGATAGTGAAAGAGCCCGGGATTTATCTTGGTGATCGCTCGGTGCGGGAAGGGTTGGAAAAGACCCGGTCCTTGGTGGACTCCTCAACGAGGACATAGATTCCTGTGTGGAATCGAACCTCGGCATAAATCGTGTCTCTTGGTTCCTTTACTATCTCACTCACTCACTAGAATTACTTGTTAAGCTTTTATTTTATTAATACCCGTGAATTGTTCTACTACCTCGCAATCTAATCATTCACAACTAATTAGTGATATTATTTGACTACCATATATCTTCCGCTCAAACAAACTTAAAAGGGAACCTAAAACGCAATTTTACACTTAGACCGGACTAGTCCGCCCTCAGATCGGACTAGTCCGGCCTCCTTCAAGTTTTATCCGCTGTCTGCAATAGTTTCAGGTTTTATTAGCCTATTCACCCCCCCTCTAGGCAACTTTCAACCTTGGGCTATAAAAGGACCGGGGCAGCCTCCGGGCAGGCGGCTCGCAAGTCTGCAACTCTGGCTCCTAGTTTAGACTCTCCTACTCATACGCGCAAGCAATACAACAAGCACACCCTTGGACGTAGGGTTTTACGCTCCGGCGGTCTGAACCACGTAAATCCTCTTGTTCTCCCTCGCCATTGTGCTCAGACGTTCGAGATCCACTAGCCCCCCCGGAAAAAAGAACCTCTACGGGCTGCTTCTGAGCAGACCGGGGGAAGTGTCGAAGGAAAACACTTCGACAATCTCCTAGACCCATAGAAGAAGAGGAAGAGGATGTTTATAGCATGGAAGTTGATAGAATGGACGAGATGCTTGCATCTATACAACCGGACTTTACAAAGACTCTCCTACACCGGAGGTTAAAGTGTTCTTCAATCGTCTGAGAGCCTCAGAAGAGCCGCTACATGAGCACAAAAAAGTGACATTCCTTTCTTTCATGACACAACTTATGGCAATTAAGTCTAAGTACATTTTCTCAAATAACTGCTATAACGATCTTGTCAAATTGATCAGCAATATTCTTCCAAAGAATCATAAAGTGCCTATAGGCACCAGTCAAAGAAAAATGCTTTCTAGTCTCAGTATGAAATATGAGAAGATTGATGTGTGCCCAGACGACTGCATGCTTTTCTAGAAAGAGCATGACAAAGAGAACAAGTGTTTAAAGTTTGGTAAATCGAGATTTGTCGAAGTTGTTAACGACGACGGTGACAAGGTGATGACATAAGTCGCACATAGTCAACTTTGTTACTTCTCCATCACACCTCGGTTGAAACGATTGTTCCTCTCTAAAAGAACTGCCAGACACATGACGTGGCGTAAAGAAGGTGTGTGTGGCAACGATCGAGTAATGGTGCACCCGTCTGATGATGTGGCATGGAAGGCCGTGGACAACTTTGATGTAGACTTCGCTAGTGATGCAAGAAATGTTCACATCGGGTTAGCAACAGATGGCTTCTCACCTTTCAGTACAAATGTCACACTTTACTCATGTTGGCCCACTTTTGCTATTCCGTACAACCTAACACCTACTCTTTGTATGAAATATGAGTTCATGTTCCTTTGTCTTATTCTTCCTGGACTGGATCATCCTGGTCCACGCTTGAACGTGATGTTGCGACCTCTAATCGAAGAGTTGAAGCAGTTGTAGACAAGGTCAAAGAGTACGACTGTCATAAGAAGCAAAAATTCAACCTTTGAGTTGCCTAATTGTTGTCGGTCCATGATTTCTCAGCATACTGCATGTTTGGTGGCTGGAGCGTCCACGGACGTTTGACATGTCCGTTATTTGCTTCAGACATGGATTGTTTTCGTCTTACTCATGGTGGCAATATCTGCTGCTTTTATTGTTATATACGTTGGTTGCCCTAGAATCACGTGTTTAGACAAGAGAAAAATGCTTTAAAAAAGAACACTGTTATGACGAAGAGACCGCCGAAGCGTTTAAATGGGTCAGAAATTGCTGATATGTTGGAAAAACTTTTGGTAGATAAAGACCGTCTAGGATTTTTTACAGGTTACGGAGTGGTACATAACTAGACTCACAGATGTGGACTATGTGACCTAACGCACATCAAGTCGTTGATTTTAGTCATTGATTTTAATGCACAATACTGATGTAGTGCACCACGAGTGTAACATGGACGAATGCATCATAAGCACGTGCATAGATATGTCTCGTAAAATAAAAGACAATACAAAATATCGAAAGGATTTGCTAGAGCTTTATAATTGTCCAAGGATTGAGCTCTGTTAAAGCGGTGCTAGGCCACGTGCTTCTTTATGTCTTAAACCTAAACAGAAGAAAGAAGTTCTTAATTGGTTGAAAGGGCTAAAATTCCTCGATGGCTACCTTGCTAGCTTGAGACGAGCCGTTAATATCAGGACGTAAAAACTAACTTAGTAAGACTCTTGCGTGTTATGTTTCGGTGTTAGCTAGATGATGTAGTTTGGAAAGTGTTAGCCGAACTTAGCTATTTTTATAGGCACCTCTGTGGTAAAGAAATCACGATAAAGATGATGAAGAACTTGGAGGAGATATCAGTTATTTTATGTAAGAAAGAACATAATATTTCCTCCAGTATTTTTGAATCCAATGCAACATCTCCTTGTACATCTTCCATATGAAGCTAAAGTGGGCGTGCCTGTGCAATATAGGTGGATGTATCATATTAAAAGAGCACTAGGGCTAGAGTTTAAGGGTGCATCGCTGAAGCATTTACTCTTAAGGAGGTAGGATACTTTTGAAGTATTTATTTCGCGGATGAAAACAATGTCAATACTTCTACAATGCGGTATAATGTGGATGAAGATCCTCCTTGTAGTGACCTATCCATTTTTTGCGACGAGGAGCACCCCTGTTGGTAGTAGCACGAGCTACAATTGTATCGCGTAAGAAAGAGAGACTACATTGGTGTACATGTATGCTAATATAGATGAAATAGACAAATATTTTAAGTGAAGTATTTGTTTTATATTTATGCTACGTAGCATTCTTTACTATACCACAATACTAATATTCTTGTTTTTTGGACAATGTGTTTCATAAGCAAAATTTGACACTTAGACATCAACCTACGAGCAAGCAGGTCAAAACGATGCAACGAGATGGAATAAATGGAGGGTCTAATTTTCTATTTTAGTTTTTAGATCAAGTAACATTTTATTGTCATTTCTATATCCTCAATTATACGGTAGTATGTAAAAAAATATTTATATAAGTTTATATTTTGGATAGTGTGTAAAAGATGCTGATGTCCATCAAGACTTGCGACATCTATCTTACAGAATATTCAAAATTGGAATCTACGGTCGGTACGGTGTCAATGGATTTTGATCCAGTTCGACTCAATTTAAAGTTCTTCGTCCTCTTGCAGCAACGACTAATACCAGAGTTGTGATGAGAGCAATCAATGTTGAAGGACGAAAGACTAATTACTATAGGATCATTAACAAAATCCTCGAATTCAACTTTGACGGTCATAAGAAACTTAAAGTAGTTTTCTTTGATTTTGACTGGTTTGATAACCATCATGGAACCCGTGAAAACCAATTTGACATCATTGAAGTGAAACATTGAAAGGTTGCGAGGGTACGACTCTTTTGTCCTTACAGACCAAGTTGTGCAAGTGTTTATCCAACTTATCCATGAGAGAAGATGATTGTTTGGTGGGTCGTACACATGGTCAATCATCGTGAGCGGTTATATACCCGAGGCGATGTTGGGTACAATGATACTACGATGTCCATTGGTGAGTTTGATGATGTTTACCGAGAAGAAGATCTACCAGCCTCATTTTTTGTTGAGCCTCGTGAAGAGCTCAATGACTTAGTTGGAGACACCGATGATGTACAAACTTGTGAGAAGCGCAAACGAAAACCAGTCACTGAAACAATTCGATGATCTGATTTAAGGAGTAGAGTAAATTAGAGAGATTCTTCTGACTTTTAGAAATGAATACAAGTAATGATTTTTCTTTATTTATTGTTTGATGTTGTATATTTATAATAGTTATACTTATCAATGGATCGTCGAAATAGGATGTCGTCGGATAAGGGTAAGGAGATCAACAGGACGTGAAGAGGTTTCTTGGGAGTGCGAGTGTCAGAGTGTGTGAGCTGCGACACTCCTCCCGGCCTGCTACAGAAGCAGTCCGCGAGGTTCTTTGATTGGAGGGGGCTTGGCGCCCTCACGCGATCGGGCTCGAGAGAGCGGATGAACACCGCGATTTACGTGGTTCGGGCCACCGGAGCGTAATACCCTACGTCCACGGGAGTGTCTGTTATATTGCTTGCGCGTGTGTGCGTGAGAGGGTGTTGGGTTGCAAACCCTTTGTCAGGTGGTCACCCCGGTACTTTTATAGTCTAAGGCTGGGGTAGTTACAATGTTGCTTGGGGCCCAACAGGTGGCCCCGAAGCTATGCGAACCCTATACATGATCTAGGGTTTTGTACTTTGAGTCTATTAGTCGGTGGGGGAGTTAAGTCCTGCTGTCTGGCACGCTGAGCGCCCCTGTTTGTGTGTCACATGATAATGAAGACGCGGTCTTGTCGCCGCATCTTGTCGTTTCGCCTGGGCGGCCCAATGCCGTTGGGCGGCACTATACCGCTGTCGGACCTTGCCGTCCTGTCTTGTCATCGTAATAGCCAACGGGCAGAGGACAGAGGCGTGCGTAGTGCGCCATTCTTCTGGGGAAGGCGCGAGCCTTGAATGCGCAACCTTACAGCGCACTTCCACCTTGACTTCGTTGACCCACGACCCACGATGGAATGTGGGGCACGTGTCGACTTCAGAGCTCTTATCAACGAGTTTGGAGTCTAGATACATGTGGCATCTCCGGTCCTCACCTCAGCGGGGAGGCTCGGACCGGAGCCCAGGGCACGTGTCAGCTCCGGAGCTCTCCTCAGTAGGGAGGAGGCTGTGAGCCAGGTGACACATGGCAACTCCAGACCTCACCCCAACGGGGAGGATCGCACCAGAGCCTAGGGCACGTGTCAGCTCCGGAGCTCTCCTCAGCAGGAAGGAGGCTCTGAGCCAAGAGGCACGTGGAATCTCTCGACCTCACCTCAGCGGGGAGGCTTGGACCGGAGCCCAGGGCACTTGTGAGCTCCAGAGCTCTCCTCAGCAGGGAGGAGGCTCTGAGCCAGGAGACACGTGACAGCTTCGGAGCTTGCCTCAGCGAGGAGGCTCGAACCGAAGCCCAGGGCACGCGTTAGCTCCGGAGCTCTCCTCGGCGGGGAGGAGCGTCGGAGCCTGGATACACGTGGCAGCTCCAAACCTCACCTCAGCGGGGAGGCTCGGACCGGAGCCCAAGGCACGTGTTAGCTCCGAAGAACCTCCTCAGCAGGGAGGGGTCCTAAGCCAGCTAACACATGGCAGCTCCGGACCTCAACTCGGCGGGGAGGATCGATCGAGAGCCCAGGGCACATGTTGTCTCTAGAACTGAAGCACACGTGGCAGTCCCAGGGCTGACCTCAGGGCCAAGGACATGTGGCTACACCGGGGCCTGCCTCAGCGGGGAGGCGGGGCCCGATCTGTCTTTTACCCTCCACGCGGGGGTACCCAGTCTGCAAGGTACCGACAACGAGCATGATGGCTCGCACGGGATGTGGTAGACACCCTTTTTCAGGGTAGTAACTCTAGAGAGAGCTGATGGTCTCAGTTGTTGAGACACGTGCCCTCAGAGCTGTCAGGAAGACCAGTTGCCTATCAGTGGATCGAGATAATTTGACTTATCAATTGTATTCTTTGATTATTACAATATTGTAGAATGACTCAGCAGAGGCTGAGGTCGAGGCGCCTCCTGAGCCACAGTCGGATGACCACCCGTACAGGTTAGCTGACCGCCCTTCCGGGTCCACGAACCACTCTCCTTTCGGGTCGTTCGAGGATACAGAGGCGCAGAGAAGGCGACGGACTAGGAGGAGCTATTATGTGGCTCCTCCTCCGGTATCTAGAAAAGAAGAAACACTGCCGACTATTCGCCCTGTTGGTGATAAGTAAGAAGCCCTTACGTTGTATTTAGAAAATTATGTAGTGCTAAAACTCTTTCATGCACAATTGTTCTTGCAACGGATGGGAAGACACTACCTTCTAGGGTAGAGGACGTTAGAGACAGGTCAACATTGTCTTAGGGAACCTCGTGCGTTTGCACTACCCTGGTGAGGTCACTGACAGCGGTGATGAGCGTATCCCTGCCAAGTCATGGGATGATTACGCTCGTGTTACTGACTTGACGTACGAGACTTCTCAGGTTATAGTGTGGGCCGACTTCTAGGTAAGTATGTTTAGTACATTATTTGAAATTTAGTTCGTCAATAACTATAATGTTTAATAACACTTATGTTTCTATCTTCTTGGCGATCCAGTGGATGCCGAGCACGCGAGAGCTGTCTTCAACAAGAACGCTAGAAAGCTTGTTACGCAGGCAATCTCTTATGCCCGGATTCAAGCAAAAAATGGCTACGCGAAGAGGCATCAAGAGCAGGAGCCTACAATGTTCAAAGACGGCTCAAACACGTACTTGACGGAGCAGCAGTACGCGGAGGTAAAATAGTACTGTTTTAAATATGACTTCTATTTTGTAATGTCAACGTTATTTGAAAGTGCATCTAGGAAATCCCTTGTGGGTTTTGGCTAATTGATGACAAGCATATGAGATCCTAACGAAATGATTGCAGGACAAACTAAGTGAACTAGCTAGGTGCGCACAAAAAGATGAAAAATAGAGTGGTGCCCGAAAAGGAAGACTGTAGTGGAATTTGGAAGAACAAAGTAGATAAAAATGTATAGGGTGTGTGTGAGAGACACATCCCAAGAGCTCATGACTTTGAATAAGGGTAAGGGGTTTAAAAATCAACTAAAATCCACTGAAAACCGGACTAGTCCATTTAGGGACCGGACTAGTCCGTTTAACATTCTGGAAGACGCAAACATAGTGCACCGGACTAGTCCGCCTTGTGAATCGGACTAGTCCGGTCAGCTCACTGGAATGCAACCGGACAAGTCCGTTTTTAGACCGGACTAGTCCGGTCATGTCTCTGTTGTCCTCTTTAGAGGACTGCGGACTAGTCCATCCAAGCGACAGGACTAGTCCGCTAAAGTTTCTGAAACCCCATTTCACATAGCACCGGACAAGTCCGGTTTGTGGACCGGACTAGTCCGGTTAACCCACTGGAAGTAGACCGGACAAGTCCGATCATATACCGGACTAGTCCGATAGTAGGTTTAACAACGGTAACTTTTTGGGAAAGCCTATAAAAAGAGGTCCTTCGTCTTTTCCCTGAAAGGACACGATACATATTGTCAAAAGCTTGAACCCTAGCGCCGCCACCTGACCCAAGAGCCCAAAAACACATCTCTCCATACATCTAAGGTGCAAAAAGGCCAAGATCAATCAAATACTTGGATTTGGGATTGAGAGATCATCGTTCTTTCGTTGTGAGCTCTTGGGGTTTGATTTCTCTACACTCATATTCTGCATTGTAATCTTTTTGAGTGTATTTGATCACCTTCTCACTGTAATTCTTGTGGGAGCCCTCAACGTGTGAGGTTGCCCCACAAATTCGGTGATTACCCGTGATAGTGGAGTCAAGTCGGCCTTTGTGGTGACTTGAAGAGGGAAAGGGTTGGGAACCCGGCTCTGTGTGAGCTTCCTCAACGAGGACGTAGTTCTCTTGGTGAGATCGAACCTCGGTAAAAATTTGTGTCTCTTGTCTCTCATTTATTTTACATTTTGATACATTAGATCATTAGTTTGCTAGTCATCGTTTGAGTTCCTTATAAGTTTGCACGTGCATCCATACAATAAATTGAATTTATAAAAACTGTTGTTCTCATTCCGCTGCTGAAATATTAAATTTGTGAGACACACTTAATTAACTCAAATAATTCAGCACACCGGACTAGTCCGCCCACACAACCGGACTAGTCCGGTCAGTCAAGTTTCTGATAACTTTTCTAAGTGTGCAGGTTTCTTTAAAGGCCTATTCACCCCCCTCTAGGCCACATTCAATTGGTATCAGAGCCAAGTTCTCCATCAACGAGACTCACATCTCGGAGAGATCAATGGCCTCTGAGAAGAACAACGATATCCCGAATACGAGCAACAACGATGAGGAGCAAGAAGCCAAAGCCTTCGATGTGCTGAAAGAAAGTCCACATGACGATGAGGAAGTGAGGCAGCTAAAAGCACTCCTGAGAAAGAAACTGCTAGCACAAAAGGGAAAAGAGGAAGAAAAGACGATGGGGAGTGGTCATCACGACTACTTCCGGTATCCTTACAACTACAACCGTCTCAATTCAAATAATCATTATCTCTCTATTCCTATGGGAAGGCCCCCACAGTTTGATGGAAGTGACTACACCATGTGGAAGTAACATGAAAATGCATCTAATATCCTTGAATCCCAGCCTTTGGCATATTGTCTGCACAGGAATAGATATCCCATACACGGATGAAGAACTCACTCCGGAACAAGAACAAGATATTCACAGAAATGCACAAGCCGTTGCAGTAATTACATCGTCACTGAGCAGAGAAGAATTCACCAAGATCGATGGACTAGAAAGTGCAAAAGAAATCTGGGATACACTCAAAACTGCTCATGAAGAAAATAGGTCTGTACGTGAAGCCAAAATTGAGATGCTAGAAGGAGAGTTGGGGAGATTTGCTATTGAAGAAGGCGAATCACCTCAAGACATGTACAATCGGATGAAGGCACTCATCAACAAAATCCGTGCCTATGGAAGTAAGAAATGGACTGATCACGAGGTAGTCAAAAGGATGATAAGAGCCTTCATGCCAAGAAACGTCACACTTTGCTCAATGATTAGAGAAAGCCCCGGGTTTCACAAAATGACTCCCGATGAGTTATTGGGAAAGATCATAAATCATGAAATGATGGAGAAAGAGGCTCAATACGTCAAAGACTTAGCCGAGCTCACATCTTCTAAAAAGAAAGAAGTTGCTCTCAAAGCAACGTGCAGACCCAAACTCAAAGAAACTCGTGAAGACCAAGACGATGGAGATACAAGCGACGAAAGCACCGATCTTGATGACGAAGAAATGGTACTCTTCATCAAAAAGTTCAAACGCATGATGAAGAGAATACACGGCAACAATTCACATGAAGGCAAAATCAAGGATAAAGGAAAATCCAAGGCTCGACGTACTTGCTACAACTGCGGAGAGTATGGTCACTTCATGATGGACTGTACTTATGAAGAAAATAAAAAGAAGAAGGAAACAAGATCTCAAGAAAAGAAAAATTTCAGAAAAAGAAGACAAGCCCATCAAGCTCACATTGGGAAGGAGTGGGACTCAAACGACGAGTCCTCCTCCGATGAAGAAGAAGAGATGGCCACTATCGCAGTCAAGAAACCAACTATGAGAGCCACACTCTTTCCGAACATGGGAGGACGGGACATGAACAACCACACTTGTCTTATGGCTAAGGAAGGCAAGAAAAAGGTTAGACTTACTCCTCCTATACTAAATTCCTCCAATGATGACTTTGATAGCTCTAGTGATAATGAAGAATTATTTAGAGGGCTAAGTAAAATTGCTTTAAAGAAAATGGAAATGTTGTCGAACGAAATCTTTGAAAAGGAAGAACTTGTCAACCGACAAGAAGATATGCTCATCCGTGAGAGGAAGAGATATCAAGAAGTTGAAAAGCTTCTTGAGCTTGAAAGAGAGAAGAATGAGTCACTTCAGTTAGAGCTAGCCTTGAGTAAGGAAACCTACTCAAAGTTAGAGGACTCGCACATTGCAATCAAGGAAGAACTTGCTAACTTGTCAAAAGTTAACAAAATCCTTGAGGTGCAAGTTGAGTCGCTCAAACAAAGTGACTCCTCTTCCTCCAAGAGCTCTTCCTCCAAAGATATGAGCTCGACAACAATAAGAATCTGCACTTGCTCTAGTAAGAAGAATGTAATTTCTAATGCTTCAACCTCTCATGACATGCATTCTTCTCAAAACGACATCTTTGATAAGGAGAAGATCAAATATGCACGAAGTGCATATATGATCACTAGACCTCCCAATGTCAAAGATGGTCTTGGCTTTGACAGGAACAGACACATGTCTACTCCTAATCATGCTAAGAATTGAATCATTTTTGTTAAAGAAAAATCCCATGAATCTGAGCTACAAACACTGTTCCATACATTTGATGCTTATTATGTTCTCATGAAAAACAAGTATGGAAAAGTCATTGCTAAATATACAGGGCTACGCCACAAGAACTTAAAAACTTGTGTGTGGGTGCCCAAGACTCTTGTGACTAACCTGAGAGGACCCAAGCAAGCTTGGGTACCTAAAACCCAGAAATAATTCTATTTTGCAGGCTTACTCCTCCGGTGGATCTAAGTGGGTGCTAGATAGCGGATGCACAAATCATATGACCGGAGAGAGAGGTATGTTTGTGGAATACAAGTGCAACAAGGATCCAAGTGAAGGTATATACTTTGGAGACAACAGCCAAGGAAAGGTCCTTGGTAGTGGTAACATTGAAATATCCTCTCAACACACCTTATCTAATGTTTTACATGTAGACTCTCTAGATTATAATCTTTTATCAATATCTCAACTATGCGACAAAGGTTACAACTGTTTATTCACTAATGAGGGTGTGACCATCTTTAGAAGAAGCGATGGCTCGATTGCATTCAAGGGATTGTTGAAGGGAAAGCTTTATCTTGTTGATTTCAACAAAGATAAAGCCGAACTCGACACTTGCTTGGTTGCTAAGACCAACATGGGATGGCTGTGGCATAGACGGCTAGCCCATGTTGGAATGAGAAATCTGCAGAAACTTCTAAAAGGTGGTCACATCCGTGGTCTTAAGGATGTGGTTTTTGAAAAAGACAGGCCGTGCAGCGCTTGTCAAGCAGGAAAACAGGTTGGAGCACCACACCCCACCAAGAATGTGATGATCACCGCTAGACCGCTGGAACTTCTCCACATGGATCTCTTTGGTCCAATTGCGTACATCGGCATCGGCGGTAAAAAATACGGTTTAGTAATTGTTGATGATTTTTCAAGATTTACCTGGGTATTTTTCTTGTATGATAAATCAGAAACTCAGAGAATCCTCAAGAAGTTCTTGAAAAGAGCTCAAAATGAATTCTCATCAACCGTAAAGAATATCAGAAGTGACAATGGGACAGAATTCAAGAACACCCAAGTTGAAGAATATCTCAATGAAGAAGGTATAAATCATGAATTCTCGGCACCCTACTCTCCTCAACAGAACGGGGTGGCCGAAAGGAAGAACAGAACATTGATCGAAATGGCGAGAACAATGTTGGATGAATACAAGACGTCAGACCGATTTTGGGCAGAAGCGGTGAACACCGCTTGTCATGCCACAAATCGGTTGTACCTTCATCGACTACTGAAGAAAACTCCATATGAGCTTCTCACGGGTAAAAAGCCTAACGTTTCCTATTTCAAAGTTTTTGGTTGCAAATGTTTTATTCTGAACAAGAAACCAAGGGCCTCGAAGTTTGCTTCGAAGTCCGATGAAGGATTCTTGCTCGGATATGAATCGAATGCCTACGCCTATCGTGTCTTCAACAAGTTGTCCGGCCTTTTTGAAGTAGCGCGTGACGTAGTGTTCGATGAAACTAACGGCTCACAAGTGGAGCAAGTCGATAAGTCTATGCTAGATAAGGAGGAAGCTCCATGTGAAGCGCTGAAGAAAATGGCACTTGGTGATATCCTACCACGAGAGGAGACACAAGATTTATTTCAACAAGGAAGCAATGATCAAGGGGGAGCTCCTACACAAGATCAGGTTGAGGAAGATCAAGAAAATCAAGATGATCATGGAAGCAATGATCCAGGGGGAGACATGACACATGAAGACAATGAAGAACAAGCAACTATACAAATTCCACACCCAAGAGTACATCAGTGTGTGCAAAGGGACCATCCTGTCAACAATATCATTGGAGATATTGCTAAGGGAGTAACTACTAGATCTTAAATTGCAAATTTTTGTGAATACTATTCTTTTGTGTCTTTTCTGGAGCCATACAGGGTGGAAGAAGCCTTAAGGGATCCAGACTGGGTGATTGCGATGCAAGAGGAGCTGAACAACTTCAAAAGAAATGACGTGTGGGAGCTGGTGGAAAGACCAAGGGCGAACATCGTTGGAACCAAATGGGTCTTTCAGAATAAGCAAGATGAACATGGAGTAGTGACAAGAAATAAAGCGAGGTTGGTGGCCAAAGGTTATTCTCAAGTGGAAGGTTTGGATTTCGATGAAACCTTCGCTCCTGTAGCTAGACTTGAGTCCATTCGCATTTTATTGGCATATGCTACTCACCATAATTTTAAGTTGTATCAAATGGACGTCAAGAGTGCCTTTCTCAATTGTCCGATAAAGGAGGAAGTCTATGTGGAGCAGCCACCGGGGTTCGAAGATCAGAAGTATCCCAACCATGTCTATAAACTGCGTAAGACTCTCTATGGCCTCAAACAGGCTTCTCGAGCCTGGTATGAGTGCCTTAGAGATTTTCTGATTCAAAATGGATTCAAAATTGGTAAAGCTGACTATACACTCTTTACTAAACATTTTGATGATCATTTATTCGTATGTCAGATTTATGTTGATGACATTATCTTTGGATCCACTAACAAGTCCTTCTGTGAAGAATTTAGCAAAATAATGACAGACAGCTTCGAGATGTCAATGATGGGTGAATTGAAGTTCTTCTTGGGATTTCAAGTGAAGCAACTGAGAGAAGGTACATTTATAAGCCAAACTAAATATACACAAGACATTCTCAAGAAATTCAATATGGACAAAGCCAAGCCCATCAAGACACCCATGGCCATCAACGGACATCTCGACCTCAATGAAGACGGTCCAAATGTGGACCAAAAGGTATATCGGTCCATGATTGGCTCCTTACTATACTTATGTGCATCTAGGCCAGATATTATGCTTAGTGTCTGCATGCGTGTAAGGTTTCAAACCGCACCTAAAGAGTGTCACTTAATTGCTATAAAAAGAATCCTAAGGTACCTTGTACACACACCCAACTTGGGCCTTTGGTATCCCAAAGGATCCAAGTTTAACTTGATAGGGTATTCCGACGCCGACTATGCAGGATGCAAAGTCGATAGAAAGAGCACGTCAGAGACTTGTCAATTTCTTGGTAGGTCCCTAGTTTCTTGGTCATCTAAAAAGCAAAACTCCATTGCTCTTTCCACAGCGGAAGCAGAGTATGTTGCAGCCGGTAGTTGCTGTGCGCAACTACTTTGGATGCGACAAACTCTTAGGGACTACGAGCATGTGTACATGAAGATGAAGAACCCTGTAGTAGAGAGTCAATGGCTAAATGTTGAATATATGAAGTCGAAGAGGTATCCTGCCTTTCGTGAGATGGTGGAAGCGTTAGAGAGGCACAGTCTGACGGACCTGCTATCCTTTGAGTATGACTGGAACAATGAAGTAATTACCCAGTTTTACTCCACTCTGTACTTTGCTCGTGATGATGGAGACAGTCTTACTTGGATGACTCATGGTTCAAGGTATAGTGTCACGTATGATGAATTTGCTAGGATTCTTCACCTCCAACACACTTTGGATCATGAACTGGTCATTCATAATCTGAAACCCCTAGAGAAGGAGGAACTTGAATTTCTCTATGACACAAGAATGCCATATGTTCCTCCCACCATCAAATATCTAAAGCCCTTCTTTGTGGTCCTAAATAGAGTCTTGAGAAAGACTATAGCTCCGAAGGATGGAGATGCAGGAACTATACAAGGGACCTTGAGGACTCTCATGAAGGTCATTAGTGGGAGGAGACCATTCAATGTCTTTGAGTATATTTACAACGACATTGTGAACATCTCAATTACCCCCAATAGGTCCTTTGGATACGCACCGTATATCATGTACATGATTGAGAAAGTGACGGGACTCGAGTTTGTCAAGGATGTCAAGCATACGGGGTTGAAGCCGTAAAAACCCACCGAGTACACTCTCCCTCCGGCTCCAACTGCCCCGTCCTCTCCACCATTAGAGAGGAGATCAAAGCAAGCTCATGATGACACTAGATCTGCAGCTGCTCCTCCTGGATCTCCACCTGCCCAAGAATCATCCAGCGGCATCCTCAAGATGCTCTCCTCTATCTTTGCGTGCTGCCGTAAGATCGAAGACAGGCAACACAAAGAAAAGCTTGCAAGGAAGAAACATCAACAGTACGTCAATGCCAATATCAAGTCTATCTGTGCAAAGCTTGAGATTGAACCCGTTGGATCACCGTCCGCCTCCGAGGACTCAGAGGAAGATCCTGCTCCCAAGGATGCTGAAGATGAAGATAAGACTGAGACTGACGGAGGAGGCAGCGATGAGTGATTCCCCTCAATTTTTCCCTTTTTGGTGCCTTGATGCCAAAGGGGGAGAGATTGAGATAGGGAAGATTGAGATTAGATTTGGACTATTTCTATCTAGTATTAGTTATTAAGCTCTCTTGTGGTCAAGGACATGTACCTATTTTAAAATCTTGTAATGCACTATTTCTTTTCTTATGTGTGATGCACTATATGTTCACTATTGTTTGTCTTTATTCTATCACATTTTGTTTATCACACACTTGTTAGGCACCCCACCATAAGGTGTGTGCATATGTGAGAAGCTTTTTGTGAATTCTTTATTATTCTCATATGTGCACACCTTATGAAAATCAACCTTTTATTCTCAATTGTGATATCTCAAATGGTTGTCATCAATCACCAAAAAGGGGGAGATTGAAAGTGCATCTAGGAAATCCCTTGTGGGTTTTGGCTAATTGATGACAAGCATATGAGATCCTAACGAAATGATTGCAGGACAAACTAAGTGAACTAGCTAGGTGCGCACAAAAAGATGAAAAATAGAGTGGTGCCCGAAAAGGAAGACTTTAGTGGAATTTGGAAGAACAAAGTAGATGAAAATGTATAGGGTGTGTGTGAGAGACACATCCCAAGAGCTCATGACTTTGAATAAGGGTAAGGGGTTTAAAAATCAACTAAAATCCACTGAAAACCGGACTAGTCCGTTTAGGGACCGGACTAGTCCGTTTAACATTCTGGAAGACGCAAACATAGTGCACCGAACTAGTCCGCCTTGTGAACCGGATTAGTACGGTCAACTCACTGGAATGCAACCGGACAAGTCCGTTTTTAGACCGGACTAGTCCGGTCATGTCTCTGTTGTCCTCTTTAGAGGACTGCGGACTAGTCCATCCAAGCGACAGGACTAGTCCGCTGAAGTTTCTGAAACCCCATTTCACATAGCACCGGACAAGTCCGGTTTGTGGACCGGACTAGTCCGGTTAACCCACTGGAAGTAGACCGGACAAGTCCAATCATATACCGGACTAGTCCGCTAGTAGGTTTAACAACGGTAATTTTTTGGGAAAGCCTATAAAAAGAGGTCCTTCGTCTTTTCCCTGAAAGGACACAATACATATTGTCAAAAGCTTGAACCCTAGCGCCGCCACCTGACCCAAGAGCCCAAAAATACATCTCTCCATATATCTAAGGTGCAAAAAGGCCAAGATCAATCAAATACTTGGATTTGGGATTGAGAGATCGTCGTTCTTTCGTTGTGAGCTCTTGGGGTTTGATTTCTCTATACTCATATTCTGCATTGTAATCTTTTTGAGTGTATTTGATCACCTTCTCACTGTAATTCTTGTGGGAGCACTCAACGTGTGAGGTTGCCCCACAAACTCGGTGGTTACCCGTGATAGTGGAGTCAAGTCGGCCATTGTGGTGACTTGAAAAGGGAAAGGGTTGGGAACCCGGCTCTGTGTGAGCTTCCTCAACGAGGACGTAGGTCTCTTGGTGAGATCGAAACTCAGTAAAAATTCGTGTCTCTTGTCTCTCATTTGTTTTACATTTTGATACATTAGATCATTAGTTTGCTAGTCATTGTTTGAGTTTCTTATAAGTTTGCACGTGTATCCATACAATAAATTTAATTTATAAAAACTGTTATTCTCATTCCGCTGCTGAAAGATTAAATTTGTGAGACACACTTAATTAACTCAAATAATTCAGCACACCGGACTAGTCCGCCCACACAACCGGACTAGTCCGGTCAGTCAAGTTTCTGATAACTTTATTAAGTGTGCAGGTTTCTTTAAAGGCCTATTCACCCCCCTCTAGGCCACATTCATTATTTCAATCAACTACTAAATGCATGCATGTGGGAATTTCTTGGTTGGAGGAATGTCGGGAGGCTTACCGGACCCTTTGTCGGTTGTGGTCCAACAAGTACTTTGTCGTCAAGTCCAAGAGGGCCTAACAGTGCAGAGCCTCTACTGGAGGCCATACGTATGGTCCGAATAGACATCTACATATAGACTAATGGTAAGAAAAATACCTACGAAACTATATTTATAGTATATTTATGCTACTGACTCGTACTTACATGAAAACGAGCTCAGTGAACAACCGAGCGTTGTTCAGGTATGGAAGAGAGGTCACTGGACAAGTGACCCTTTATAACCCAGCCAGGTGTGCACTCCGATGGCGAAATCTCGACTGGTGAGTCCTCGAGTTGCTTTACGTTATTTGTAGCTAACATTGTCATTGACACGTTTTCATATATTGCTTGTATTTATGGGAGAAGTATGGGGAGAGGCGGTGAAAATTCACGGTGAAGACTATGATTGTAAGAGAGCACCAATCGACGTCAACGCCGTGTATGGGTGCGGTGGCGGTAAAGTGCATGGACGGTGAGATGCTAGTTGCCTTTCTTTCTATCAATTCGAGCTACATTATCCTACTCTTTATTTTTTATAGTTTTGCCATTTGCGATGAAGTGATTGACTCGAGGGGGGCAAGGCCTTTCAGGGGCTTCTCCTTGCAGTCTTTGTCCGCTGGACCCGCTAGCGGATGTCGCAGAGGGACCTGGAGCTCCAGAGTGTCCAGGAGGAGCTACGCCTGACACAGAAGAAGCTACAGAAGCAAGAAGCGCTTACCAAGCCAAGAGAGGAATATCAAGCTAGTTACTTGGCACAGATGCAAGTGGCGATACGGGTAAGAACTTAAAATACTAAACATTTATATCATTTAATTATTATTAATATGCTAATGATTTGCTATCACAAGCCTTAGCCCAACAACATGGGCAATATGTTGTCATTCTCTCATGGCAGCCTCCGATGGAGCCACAGGTGTTAGCGGAGCCACAAATGCCTTCTTTGGCGACACAGGTAAGCAACAATTCTGAAATCAACGTAAATTAGATTATTATAGCAAACTGAGCCAAAATTAGTCAAACATAGCCAAACATCAACATACTTAGCTATATATAGGATATTTTAGCTAAACATGAACAAACTTAGTCAGACTTGCTCAATTCTACCTCATCATAAGCAAAATTAGTGAAACATACACTTAGCTAAAACTTCTCTAACAACACTTGTAGATCAAAGTGATCGGCGACGGAGGCTCACACTCCATCGCCACAGCTACCACAACCTGGAGCACGACGCGAGGACGACGTTCCGGGCTTCGGAGGTAGCGGACGTGGGAGTGTATAGCGTCATGCCTTTTATATTTGAAATTGTTGTAACATGAACTGTCTGTCATGTATATATGTATTTTTGTATCTGCTTGTGAGCTGGTCATCGTGATAGTGTAGCATTTTTCTATTTTTTTAAATTAAATCCCTTATTTACGACATGTTTGTGGTCGTTGTAAATAAGCTTCCAGAGGGTGCCACTGGCACGTTTGCATAAGTTACCAAGGCCGATCCAGGTCTAATATTTATAACCTATAATTTTTTAAAGTCAGTACATCAACAATTTTTTAATAGTTAATATATAATCTGACAAAAATAGAAAAATACTAATAACAAGTGTATGAATCTTGATATAGATCAAATGTCTCATGTGCTGAGTAAAAGTACCTCAAATTTCAGTTGATTTAAACTTAGCGTTTTTGCTACTTTTATTACCGTGTAAACAACTAATAATTTAAAGGTAACTATTGACATACAAAACACAGCGCCGAAGTTTCCCACAGTATGGGGTGTAGAGACAGGTTACTTCTATACAGGCTTACCCTGCTTTTGTAGAAAGATTGGTTCCAAACTTAATTGTTGCTGAATATTCAATAGTAATGTTGTTGACTTGTTGTCACTATGGTAGACGCACGCATGTACCCATCCAATGACGAGGATGGGAGCTTTCAGCAGATACAACACACAAGAAGAAGAAGCCCATGCCAACAACTGGTACGGAGCATGCCTTGGTGGTGAAACGGATGGAACAGGCTAGGACAACCTAACAATCGATCTGCCGTGCGGTTAAATAAGCTCATGCGTGAATATTTCAGTCGGTATAATACACGTATTCCCTTCTTGGTTGAGAGACACGCATCTTTGGAAATCAAAGACATTCTAAAATAAATATTCACTAGGTCACTTAAGACGATTTCATAGCTAGTTTAAGTGACCACATTTGATAATAGGGACGAACTGGAAAAGCGAGAGGGACACGGCTAGAGTGACTTGGCCACACATTTAATATCGTTTTGCCAGTGGTCGCCATGGCGTTAGCGGGGTCTAAACGGTACCCTTACGATTGTAGTGGCTCAAAATACAGCTTTGTGTGATAAAACAATCAAAGTATTATTATAGCGACAGCAGTGGCTGCCATAGCCGTGGTAGCAGCTCCTCTCTCCAAAGAAATTGGCATCTGATTTAAACAGGCAATTGAAATGTCGGCTATATTTAGAATTCCTGATTGCTACCAAGTTTCTTCGAGTTACAAAGATTGGGATCTGCTGCATTCACGACTTTGACAAGCCCCCTTTGCCATCCTCGCATTCCTAAAAAAACGGTTTAGCAACGTAAATGTTCAGGCAGTTGTGACCGGTTTCACTTACTCCCTAAGCCACACCGCTGGACGTGTGAACCTGGTGGCGAGACTTTGATCAACCGCATAGGGGGACTTGCTTGGTCATTAGTTGCTTAAATTGACCCAAATAGCTCGACTGACAGGCGACACCATCAATCCGTGTCAATGTCCTAACCACACATCCTCAGACCCGACTAGGAGCTGACAATTACAGATAATTCAACACATCTGACCTGAAAGCTAACGACTAACGATTGAAAGTCTACCTACTGTGCTTTGTAATATCAGGGCAGGGAGATGTATACCCCATTGTCCATTGGTCCAGAAGGCACACGAGGACGGGCAGTCGATCACCGCATAAAGTTGGCCAAGGAATGTCAGACAATGTGACAGAGAACTGCATCATGCACCTACCATTAAGTTGGAAGCCTCTTCTGAGTCTAAATATGCTACTGAAGACATCAGCTCAAATTTTCTTTGATAAGAGGATTTTATAACATCGACGGGTTTCTGCTCCGCTGCTCAAGTGTCTTGCTTTCCTCTTTTCTGAAACAAGAGTGCTCAAAAACATCTTAGTCAACCCCTTCAAAGAAATCCATCTCTGCCGGGCTCAGGAACCTATATTTGATGAAAAATACTTGCGTCACCAAAACATTTGCAGCAACAGAATTTGAGAAATGAAGTCTAATCAAATTCAATTCAATTCAGATGCAAGGCAAATAACACATGAATAATTTTTCTGTTCAGCCAATAAGCAAGTCTGATCTAGTATGAGTATCTGCTCGGATAAAAAGGGTGTAAAACCTAGAACCTCGAGAACATAGGTGGAGAGACTCTACCAGTGTCAGACACACTCTTCCATTTACAGAAAACAAAAGGAGAGAAATAAAGTTGAAACAACACAAAGCATTAATTATCTCGCTGATTCTTTCTGTGAGCAGGGTGACGTATCAGATAACACAGTTTCAAATGAGAATGAAAAATTCTTGATGAGTTGAAAGAAGATATAGAGGAGAATAGAATGTGAAATTATTGACAGGATGTGCCGCCTTGAAAGCCATCTGCAGAGGCTGTATCAGCTACTGATTACCAGTTTCCACTGTCCCAGACAGAGAACAAGTTTCTTTCTGCATTGAATATCAGGATAAAGTAGGATGGCCAATGCAGGATAGACAACTAAAGTTGAGTAAGATGCAGCTGCCATTCAACCAAAGTCATGCCCCCTTACAACTCAATCAGACAAAAGGCAAGGATCCCTGAATACCAGGCACGGTGATACAGTTTATTGCAGGAAACAGCAGAACCATCCAGATGTGCTAATGGAGATAAGTAAATGAAAAGTGAATGCACACTGCAATCAGAGAACAACAATATAAACTACAGAAGATTTCTTGTGTTCCAGTAAATATTTAGAAGGAATATACCCTATTTGTAATTTCAATGACTTGTATGCAGGGTTTTAAATCGGCACTCGTACGCCTAGGCAGCCAGCCAAAGCGGTGGCGGCAGCGGCGGGCGGAGGCGATGGCGGCAGGCGGGGGCGGGCGTCGGGGGCGAACGCGGGCGTCAGGGGCGGACGCGGGCGGAGGCAGGTGGATGCGGGCGGAGACAGGTGGGTATGGGCTAGGCCGATTGGGAATCCGACAGTCCTCTTTTCAAATCAGTACTTATGAAAACCCATCTCCAACACTCACCCTAGCCATTTTCTTCCCTGACCCTCACTCTCCTCTGCATCGGCGGCGGCGGCGGCGTGGCGAGGGGTCGGTGGTGGCGGCGGCGACCTGTACGGCGGCTGCGGTGACGGCAGCGACCTCACCGCGGTAGCGGCTGGCCGGCCGGCCAGGTGACTCGACAGGCCATGGCGTCCAGGGAGCGTCTTGACGCCTAGGCGGCGACTAGGCATCGCCTACACTGCTTGTATGTGGCAAATACGTAGAGGAAATATATCTTGTTTGTAATTTGAACATGTAGGATAAATTAGGATACTCAAAATTAACAAACATGGTTGAAATTCTAAAAATCAAATGAGGCAGTGGCACACTGCAATGAAGGTACAAACTTAAATGCGGAACCAGAATGATAAAGGGAGTGGATGAGGGGTAGCTTGCAACATCAGCTTTTGGTAGCTAAATGTACAAATTAGGGACCAAGATTCTTGGTGAGACGCATGTGTTCACATAAGGTATTTGCTGATATCTTGTAATCCCCTAATTCATAAGACTGAAAATAACACTATTCACCCAGTTGGGCTACTGTTAAGGAAAAGCCATACAGTTATTAGTGCCTTCAACTTACAATCGTTATTCCCCTACCAAGCCTCTAAATTCACTTATTAGAATTATCACGGGTACATATTACTGACAAGGTAAGTCATGCATATGGAATCCCATGAAATCATATATACCCAATAGAAGAGAAACATATAACAACCTTAAAGGGCGTACCCAGTGCCGAAGGCTCTCACACATGTGGGGTCTGGGGAAGGGTTATTTCTAGACAACCTTACCCCTTCTTTTTACAGAGAGGTTGGTTCGAACCCAAGACCTCAGGATACAAGTGGAGACACACTACCACTGCGCCAAGTCCGCCCTTCATCGAAAATAAATTTACATATATATTAGAATTTGAGTCTTGAAGGGGAGCCTTGGCGCAGCGGTAAAGTTGTCGCCTTGTGACCATGAGGTCACGGGTTCAAGTCCTGGAAACAGCCTCTTGCAGAAATGTAGGTAAAGGTTGCGTACAAAAGACTCAAGTGGGTCGGACGCTTCCCCAGACCCTACGCAAGCGGGAGCTACATGCACCAGGCTGCCCTTTCCTTTATTAGAACTTGAGTCTTATCATAAATGTTCATGGACCAATTTCAGGGAGTATGCAAATAATATTCACAAGCAACATCTCAGTGAACTAGATGTGGAACAAGAGAAAAAAGTACAGAAAATAAAAAAGGGCAGGCACAGACAATCGATAATTTTAGACTCACAAATTGAAATAACAACAAACTTTGTATCGACAACACTTTCAATGCAAGTGCATAAAACTGAGTTCAGGACATTCGATACTGCTTAACTACACAATCTCAATCACTCCGCAAGAATCTCTCAAGTTCAAATCATTACTTAACATCAACGGGTTCAGTAAATCCTATCTGCTGTGTGGCACCTGGGGCTAGGTTGTTGTTCCCTCCACCAACTCCTGCTTTCTGGCCCCCAATAAGATCTGTTGCTTATAGGCATTTCATCATGAAATCCGCACATTTGTTACTGCCTTCAATTTACAATCACTACAAACAGTGGCGAATATACAAAAGCTTCAAAGTTCAAAGGGTGTGCACGTCTTTCACATAGGAGATATGGGTGTGCATAAGCAAAGATTTCCTCCGTTTTTTAGCCTAAGCTATGTTGAATCTAATGTAACTGTATTCATTTGGGGGTGCACCTGCACACTGTACATGCCCCTTGGATTCTCCAAACTATGATGCATGTCCCTAATCCAGGGCTCCAAGCATTTAGTTATGATGGTCAAAAAAGCATTTCCCCATATTTTTAGGGTATTACACATGTACTAATCAGCAAATGCACCGCATATTAGAGTTACAAGAAGCACCGCCCACTGGATTCACCCATAACTACGATACATGTCTCTAATTCAAGGCTCCAAGTATTCAATTATGAAGGCCAAAAAAAAATGTTTCCCATATCCTTAGGGTATTACGAAGGGCAGGCCTGTCGCAGTGGTAGAGTCTCTCCACTTGCGTCCTGGAGGTCGGAGGTCCTGGATTCGAATCAGCCTCCTTACAAAATAAGCAAGGGGAAGGCTGTCTAGAAATTCCCTTCCCTAGACCCCACAACGTGTGGAAGCTTTCATCACTGGGTATGCCCTTTATATCCTTAGGGTATTACACTTGTACGAATCAGCAAATGTATCTGCACGTTAGTGTTACAACAAGCACCGCCCCCTGGATTCACCCATAACTAAGATGCATGTCCCTAATTCAAGGCTCCAAGCATTCAATTATGAAGGTCAAAAAAGCATTTCCATATTTTTAGGATATTACACTTGTATTATCAGCAAATGTATCTGCACATTAGTGTTACAACAAGCACATATTAAAGTCTGTTGCAATTCTAGTGTTATTTACACCAAATTGCCTCTGCACTCTTTTCTGATAAAGTACAGTAGCAGTTACAGTCCTCAACTTGCTCCCACTTGCTGCTGCAACTTGCTCCCACTTGATGTTGCAACTTGCTGGCACTTGATGGCTGCTGCAACTTGCAATAGTCTTCTGACGTAAGGGGCAGAGGCAGCAGGAGAGAGCAGATGCAATCTGCTATGGCTCAGCAACAACAACAACAACCAAGCCTTTATCCCAAGCCTGTTGGGGTCGGCTAGACATGAAACCCAATATCAATGAAGTAAAAGAGAGGAAGAGTTATAAGAACAAGGAAAAAAGAAAAAAAGGTAAAAAAAGAAAAAAAAAGAAAAAAAAAAGAAAAAAAGAAAAAGAAAAAAGAAAAAAAAAGAGAAAAGAAAAGAGAAAAGAAAAAAGAAAAAACAAGACTACGATTCTGGCACATGGATTGCTACTTTCCATGCGGTCCTATCATGAGCTATGTCTCTGGATACATTCCAATCTCTCAAATCTCGTTTTACCGCCTCCTCCCAGGTCAACCTTGGTCGTCCTCTACCCCTCCTAATATTTTCTCTACCTCTTAAAATCCCATTGTTAACCGGTGCTTCTGGAGGTCTCCGTTGGATATGTCCAAACCACCTAAGTCGATGTTGGACTAACTTCTCTTCAATCGGCGCCACCCCTACCTTATCTCGAATCGCCTCATTCCTTATTCGGTCTCTTCTCGTGTGCCCGCACATCCACCGTAGCATGCGCATCTCTGCGACACTAATTTGTTGGACATGTTGCCGTTTAGTTGGCCAACATTCCGCCCCATAGAGCATCGCAGGTCTGATCACCGTCCTATAGAACTTCCCTTTTAGCTTTTGTGGAACTTTCCTATCACATAGGATTCCAGAGGCTTGTCGCCATTTCATCCACCCTACCTTGATCCTGTGGCAAACATCCTCATCAATATCGCCATTGCTTTGTAACATTGATCCTAAGTATCGGAAAGAGTCCCTTCTAGTTACTATTTGTCCTTGTAGACTAACATTTCCCTCTTCACGACCAACACCACTAAAGTCACACCTCATATACTCGGTTTTGGTCCTACTAAGTCTAAACCCCTTGGACTCTAATGTTTGTCTCCATAACTCTAATTTCTTATCAACACCATCTCTAGTTCCATCTACCAGCACTACATCATCAGCAAAGAGCATGCACTAAGGGATATCCCCTTGTATATCCTTCGACACCTCATCCATCACCAAGGAAAAGATGTATGGGCTCAAAGTTGATCCTTGATGTAGTCCTACCGTGATAGGAAATGCATCAGTCTCACTATCACTTACGCGCACACTTGTCCTAACATTATTGTACATATCCTTGATAAGGGTAATGTACTTCGTTGGCACTTTATGTTTCTCTAATGCCCCCCACATGACTGACCTTGGTATCTTGTCGTACGCCTTCTCCAAGTCGATGAACACTATATGCAAGTCCTTCTTCTGCTCCCTATATCTCTCCATAAGCTGACGAAGCAAGAAAATCGCCTCCATTGTAGACCTCTCAGACATAAAACCAAACTGGTTTTTAGTGACATTGGTCACTTTCCTCAGGCGGTGTTCAATCACTCTCTCCCAAAGCTTCATAGTATGACTCATAAGCTTAATGCCTCGATAATTAGTACAACTTTGAATATCTCCTTTATTTTTGAAGATAGGTACTAATATACTTTTCCTCATTCTTCAGGCATCTTGTTTGACCGAAAAATGTGGTTGAATAGCTTTGTGAGCCATACTATTGCCACGTCCCCAAGACATCTCCACACCTCAATAGGGACATCGTCAGGGCCGAGGGCCTTTCCTCCTTTCATCATTTTTAAGGCCTCCTTAACCTCAAACTCTTGTATCCTCCGCACGAACCGCCTGTTGGAGTCATCAAAGGAGTCATCTAACTCAACCATAGTGCTCCCATTCCCATCATTGAATAGCCCATTAAAGTAATCACACCATCTATTCTTAATCTCTTCATCCTTCACTAGAATGCGGTCAGTCTCATCTTTGATGCATTTAACTTGATTGAGATCCCTCATCTTTCTCTCGCGGATTTTTGCTACCTTGTATATGTCTTTTTCACCTTCTTTTGTCTCTAATCTCTCATATAACTTATCATAGGCCTGTCCTCTTGCCTTACTCACAGCCCGCTTTGCATTCTTCTTAGCCTCTTTGTACTTAAGCATGTTGCTTGCGCTTCTATTATTATGCCATCTCTTGTAACACTCCTTCTTGTCCTTAATGGACTTTTGTACATCCTCATTCCACCACCAAGTGTCTTTATCTACAAGTTTCTTTCCCTTTGTCACACCGAACACCTCACTAGCTACCTTCCTAATGCAAGTTGCCATCTTCATCCACATACTATCTGCATCTCCATTTTCTGCCCAGGGTCCTTCTGTGATCACCCTATTTTTAAAGGATTCTTGTGATTCTCCCTTCAACTTCCACCACTTTGTTCTTGTGATTTTGACACCATTGTCCCGCAAAGAGCATGTATGGAAGCGAAAGTCAGCTACCACAAGCTTATGTTGTGTCACAACACACTCCCCCGGGATCACCTTACAATCAAGACACTCCCGTCTATCCTTTCTCCTAGTGAGGACAAAGTCAATCTGGCTAGAGTGTTGGGCACTACTAAAGGTCACTAGGTGAGATTGCCTCTTTCTAAAGAGGGTGTTAGCTATCAACAGATCATAGGCTACGGCAAAGTCTAGGATGTCCTTACCCTCTTGATTTCTATCGCCGCATCCAAAACCTCCATGCACTCCCTCAAATCCTACGTTAGTTGCACCCACATGACCATTGAGATCTTCCCCTATGAGGAGTTTCTCGGTTATCGGTACACTACTAACCATATCCTCCAAGTCCTCCCAAAATTGCCTCTTAGCACTCATGTTGAGCCCAACTTGTGGGGCATAAGCACTAATGACGTTCAAGACAATGCCCCCAATTACTATCTTGATTAAGATGATCCTATCCCCTCGTCTTCGAACATCCACTACTCCATCCTTAAGACTCTTATCTATTAGAACACCTACGCCATTCCTAGTCCCAGCCGAACCAGAATACCAAAGCTTGAAACCGGTATTCTCGACTTCTCTCGCCTTTTGACCCGCCCATCTAGTCTCTTGTACACAAAGGATATTTACTCGTCTCCTAATGGCAACATCTACTAACTCACGTAGCTTCCCCGTCAAGGATCCTACATTCCAACTACCCACCCGAAATCTATGTTCCTCGGCTAGCTTCCTTACGCTTTGCACCCGTCGAGTAAGATGCAAAGACCCTTGCTCACTTATCACTACATCCGGGCGATGATGTAGCGCGCCACTAAGGTGGTGGCGATCCGGCCCTTGCTCATTTAACACCATATCCGGGTTCCGATATGGCGCGCCACTAAGGCGGTGGCGACCTGGCCCTTGCCCACTTAACACCATACCCGGGTTCCGATATGGCGCGTCGCTAAGAGGGTTACGCCCCAACGAATTTCTATTGGGTTTCATTTCCATGAGAATGGCTAAGTGTAAGTTGTTGGCTCGTCAAGCCTATCACAACCCCCTCCTCCTTTACCCGGGCTTGGGACCGGCTATGTCATTACAACATAGGAAAACAAAACAGGAGAGAACAGGGCTGCCGCCTGTTGGATTCTGTCTCTGGTCGGGACAGAACAGAGAAGAGAGAGAGAAGCTGGTCTGTTCTGATCTGGGCGCAGAACAGGGAAAGGAAGAGGGGGGCAGCGGCTAGAGGGTGAGGCGGCTAGGGCAGAGGAGGTGGAGGAACTTTTCTTTTATTTATCTCTCTCAACTTTTGGGGTGTTTCGGCTTGTATATATAGCCCCTCCTTACAAGAGTCCTCATCTATTACAAAAGGATCTTTTAGTCTATCTCTACGAAGATTAAACTCAGATTTCTTCTAAAAAGGGGGCCCGGCCTGGGCCAGGGCAGACCAGCCCACTCAGCCCAGTTCTGACCGCCCTGGGCCAGGGGCAGATCAGCCCATATTCTCCTCCCGATCCTGACACTGGCCCACGTCTAGGATCCCGATCCTTCTCATCTCCACGAACTTCTGTCTTCCAAGAGCCTTGGTCAAGATGTCCGCCATCTGATCTTGAGTGGAGATTTGCTCAAGCACAATAGTACCACTGTCCACACACTCCCGTATGTAGTGGTACTTGACATCGATGTGCTTGCTTCTGTCATGGTGTACCGGGTTCTTGCTCAAGTCTATAGCTGACTTATTATCAACCCGCAGCACCGGCGCCTTCGATTTTTCAGCTAAATCCTCCATCAGTCATGTCATCCATACATCTTGACATGCCCCTTGAGCTGCTACGATATGCTCTGCTTCACATGAGGACAAGTCCACCACCTTCTGCTTGCAGGACTACCATGAAACAGGGTTGTTTCCAAGACAAAACAGCACCCCGCTTGTGCCCTTGCGGTCCTCCACGTCTCCCGCATAGTCACTATCCGAGTACCCAATAAGCTCCATGTCGACTCCTCTTGCATAGAAGATTTCATAGTTGATTGTACCCGCTATGTAGCGTACAATGCGTTTGACTGCAGCAAAGTGATCCTCCTTGGGCTCCTCCAGAAACCGACTCACGTACCCGACCGAGTAGGCAAGATCGGCACGTGTGTTCACTAAGTATCGCAGCCCTCCAACCAAGCTCCTATAGTCCGTTGCATGCACCAACGGGCTATCACTTGTCTTGTAAAGCTTGAGGCCTTGCTCCATAGAGAATGCACATGGGTTGCATCCTTCCAGGCCAGCTTTAGAAACAAGTTTGGAAGCATAGGCCGCCTGCCCAACGCTTATCCGTGCATCAGTTTGCCGCACCTCCACGCCAAGATAATATGACAAGAGACCCAAGTCGCTCATCTTGAACCTCTTCATCATCTCCCCTTTGAACTTCTTGAGATCGCCTCCTCCTGTGATAACAAGATCGTTGACGTACACGCCGACGATGAGCTTCTCATCTTCAGCTCCACGGAAATAGATCCCGTGCTCGCTCGTACTCTTCTGGAAACCAAGCGATAGCAAGCTATCGTTGAGCTTGGCATTCCAGGCACTGGGCGCCTGACAAAGTCCATATAAAGCCTTCTTGAGCCGATACACCTTGTGTTCGGCTCCGTCGATGATGAAGCCTGGGAGACGTACACCTCCTCCATCAAGTCGCCGTTCAGGAAGGCGCTCTTCACGTCCATGTGGTGTACCTCCCACCCCTTGTGCGCATCACCTGCAAGGAGCAAACGAACAGATTCGAGACGAGCTACAGGAGCAAATAACTCGTCAAAATCTATTCCTTAACGTTGGACATAGCCTTTTGCCACCAATCGAGCCTTGTGCTTCATCATCTCCCCATGCTCGTCCTTCTTCACCTTGAACACCCATTTGAGGCCAATGGGCTTGTGTCCTGCAGGAAGATCAACAAGTTGCCAAGTCTTGTTTTCTTCTATAGACTTCATCTCCTCGAGCATGGCCCGTCTCCAGCACGGGTATTCCTCAGCATCGGCGAAGGACATAGGCTCCTCCGCGGTGGTGAACATGAGCTCCCCCTCCTCCAAGCTTGGTGGGCGCTCAGCCCGACCAGGAGGGGTGAGGGTTCCAAGTATGTTGCGCATCGTGCGGAACCGTAGTTTCGCGCCGTCGTCGTAGTGGGCGTCGACGACGTTGCTGCCGAGGTCCGACAGCGGTGTGGCAAAGCAGACGGGCCGTGGAGGATTCCGGGGTGCTGGAATCTTCAAGTCTGGAATCCCCCACTGCAGCTGACCCCCGTGCGGGATTGTCCCAGCCCTGATTTGCGCTGGACAGTCCCTGCAGGGACCTTTGAGGCGATGCTGCAGGTGCTGAACTCTCTCCAGCAGGTCTGGAGGCTGGCGTAGGAACTCCTAGGGTCTAGACAGACCCTTCTGTGCCCCTCTTGGGCACTGTTGGGGTGCTGTTCGGCCCCTCCGGACCCTGCAGCACCTCTCCGAGTGCTAGAACAGCAGGTTCAGCAGGTGCTGGACCTAAGGAGTAGACGTGGAAGGCGGTGTAGTCCTCTTCTCCTGCTCCTTCTCCCCAGTCCCACTTGGCCGCCTCGTCGAATATCACGTCACGTAATATGTGTGTGCGCCCATCAGCCGGATTATACATCCGATAGCCCTTCGTTCCTATAGCATAGCCAAGAAAAATCATGAGAGTACTCTGGTCTTCCAACTTTTTCAGGTGGGGGCGCGTGTTCTTGACATGCCCCACACACCCAAAAGTTCGGAAATAATTGACGGTTGGTCGCTCTCCATGCCAAGCTTCATATGGCGTCTCCCTGTCGAGGCCGCGGGTGGGGGATCGATTCAAGATATAGATAGCCGTGATAACTGCCTCACCCCAAAAAATCCCGGGCATACCCTTCGCCTTCAACATGCTCCTCGCCATGCCGACCACCGTCTGGTTGCGCCGCTCCACAACCCCGTTTTGCTGCGACGTATACGGGGCTGTGAGTTGACGTTGTACTCCGTGCTGAGCGCAGTACTCGCCGAACTCCTGTAAGGTGAACTCCCCTCCGCGATCAGTACGGAGTAGCTTCAGCCTCCTCCCGGACTCTAATTCAGCTGTCGCCTTAAATTGCTGAATTAAGTCGGGAGCCTTGTCCTTGGTTGGTAGAAGATAGAGCCACATATAGCGACTCATGTCATCCACTAGCAACAAGAACATCTTCTTGCCGCCTGGAGTCGTCGGCGTGATAGGACCGCAGATGTCGTCGTGGACAAGGTCGAGCGCGCCCTCCGCGCGCCGCCGAGCTTGCTTGGGGAAGCTGGAGCGCCTCTGCTTCCCGACTAAGCAAGCTTAGCACAATTGATTGACGTGATCAATTTGTGGAAGCCCGAGCACCATCTCCTCTCGTGCCAACTTTCAAAGCGCCTGAAAGCCGGCGTGTCCGTAGCGTTCGTGCCAACGCCACGCAACATCATCACGCCTCGCGGTTAGGCAAACCGGTCGTGTGCTGTTGAGCCTGATGGAGTACAGCTTGCTGTCGTCGCGCTGAACTCATGTGAGGAGACGTTGCTGCTCATCTCGTATGTGCATCACTCCCCCTTGCACCGTGATGTTGTAGCCATCCTCATCCAGCTGGCCGACGCTGATGAGGTTGGTGGTGAGGCGCGGGATGAGGTAGACGCCGGTGAGCCTCCTGTGCTCACCCGTCTTGGCGGCGAATAGGACCGTACCCTTCCCCTGGATACGCACGACGGAGTTGTTGCCGAACTTGATGGTTCCGACAACGTTTTCATCGAGCTCGGAGAAGAAGGCGCGCGAATCCGTCATGTGGTTGGTCGCGCCCGTGTCGAGGTACCAACAAGTGTCGTCGAAGTCGTCGTCGTTGCTGCGGTGAGCGAAGACACGTCCCTCCACTATCTCCAGTGGGAGCGTAAGACGTTCATGTACAGGCTCCTCCTGTACAGAGGCCACCCTTGTCATAAACAAGGCGCCCTCCTCCTTCGCCTTCGCCACGAAAGTCTGCTGCTGCGGCTCCTCCTTCGGCTTCGACCGACACTCCCTGGCCCAGTGGCCCTTCTTCCCGCACTTCCTGCACTGGTCCTGCGGAATATCCTTCCCGGAACCTCCCTTCTTGCCTCCGTTCTTCTTGGGCGGGCCCTTTCGGCTGGCCCTCTTAGAAGAACCTGCGGACTGGGTAGACCGCTCCTCCTTCCGCTGTGCCTCCCACTCCTCCCGAGTGAGATACAGCTGGCCGTTGTGTACTCCTCCCTTCCGCTGCGTCGAGTCGAAGGCGTTCTCAGCTGCCCTGAGACGCCCCGTCACCTCCAACAAGGTGAGGGTCGACACGTCCAACAGTGTCGTGATCGCCACCACGATCTGTTGGAAGCGTTCTGGAACGCTTCGCAGGAGCTTCTCCACGGCCCTCTCTTCTCCTATCTCCTCCCTTAGCGACGCAAGCCGTGATAGCATATGCCGCTCAGGCGGAGGGAGAAGTCCTCCACGCTCTCGCCATCCTTGAAGACAGTGTCTTCGAACTCCTTCCGGAGTTGCTGCACCATCGTCTTCTTCACGCGGTCGGCCCCGACCCGCATGATGGCGATCGTGTCCCATGCCTCCTTCGCCATCCTCTTTTCTCCGATCGTCGTGATCATCTCCGGCGGGGCAGCGCTGACCAAGATATCAAGCGCCATCATATCTTCCTGCTCGCTCACGTTCCCCTCCTCCACGGCCTTCCAAAGCAGCCGTGCCTTCAGCTTGATCTTCATCATGACAGCCCACTCCGCGTAGTTGGTCTTGGTGAGCACGGGGAACCCCGTCCCGATGTTCATCTCACGAGCTGCCGATGAGAGTGCGCCATGGCTGATGGCGCTGCCGCTGCTTGTAGGTGTAGACGACATCTTGCAGAATTCAGTCTAGGGTTGAAACCGGCTCTGATACCATGATTGTTGCAATTCTGGTGTTATTTACACCAAATTGCCTCTGCACTCTTTTTTGATGAAGTACAGTAGCAGTTGCAGTCCTCAACTTGCTCCCACTTGCTGCTGCAACTTGCTCCCACTTGATGTTGCAACTTGCTGGCACTTGATGGATGCTGCAACTTGCTGCTGCAACTTGCAATAGTCTTTTGACGTAAGGGACAGAGGGAGCAGGAGATAGCAGATGCAATCTGCTATGTCTCAGCGCAAGAAGAAAAACAAAACAGGAGAGAACAGGGCTGCCACCTGTTGGATTCTGTCTCTGGTCGGGACAGAACAGAGAAGAGAGAGAGAAGCTGGTCTGTTCTGATCTGGGCGCAGAACAGGGAGAGGAAGAGGGGGGCGACGGCTAGAGGGAGAGGCGGGTAAAGCAGAGGAGGTGGAGGAATTTTCTTTTATTGATCTCTCTCAACTTTTGGGGGTGTTTTGGCTTGTATATACAGCCCCCCTTACAAGAGTCCTCATCTATTACAAAAGGATCTTTTAGTCTATCTCTAAGATGATTAAACTCAGATTTCTTCTAGAAAGGGGGTCCGGCCTGGGCCAGGGCACACCAGCCCACTCGGCCCAGTTCTGACCGCCCTGGGCCAGGGGCAGATCAGCCCACAAAGTCATGGTGAATCACGCACAAGCAGTCCCAGGAGCTCATGTAAACTCAGCAGAAGGGCAAGCGGTACATTGTGAAAATTTATAATCGCCTGGCAGTACCAAATTCAACAAAATCAATTTATACAGACATCAGACTGGTGTTCTATCATAAGTATTCATGAACTCATTTCTTGGAGCGTGCAAAGATTCCTACAAACAATTTCTCAGTTGACTATAAGGAGCCCAGAGGAAATAAAGTACAGGAGACTAAAACAGGCATACATGGAACTGATCATATCAGATTTCCAAACTGAAATAACAGAAAAACTATGATAGCTCATTCAAAGCAGGGGCATAAACCTGAGTTCAGGAAATTCGATACCACTAATTTGTGTAGCCTGGATCACTCCTTAAACAAAAATGCAGGGTATGAGCCTATTTACTGTAATCTCTGGAGGTTGAATCACTCCTTAGCATCAATAGGTCCAGTAAGAGCTTCTATCTACTGTGCTGGACCAGGTGGTGGGTTGCTGCTGCCACCACCTAGTCCCGCTTTCTGCCCCAATTCTGCAAGTTGGTGAATAAACTCTGCCCCGCTAAGAATTTCTGTTGCACCATATATCACATGCTTGGAAGGCTGTGAATAATGTTCTAGCTCCATCAAGCTCCTATATTCGATGTAGTTTCCACCACCGATCATGAAAACAATAGCTTCTCTGAAGGGTCCTTTAAACTGCCCACCAGTTCCTGACCTAGGGGCCCGTGGGTCGAACAAAAGGTAGTCATCCACCTCTGGGTTTGGTTTGCCTTCCATCAGAGCCTCAACTGTCCTTGTCAAGGCCAGCTGCTTCCCATCTGATAGTAGATTCTTCACACCTGCAGTCACAGCGCTGAGGGACTGACCATAAAGCTTCTCTGCCCAATCCACAATGTTGCTCTTAGTTGCTGTGCCTGAAGCAGCAGCGAATTGAGTATTCAGTGCCTTTATCCTCTTCACATACTGAAATGCAGACATGTCAACCTCAGATTCCCGCAGCGCGGCCTCAACCTGCTCCAGTTCAGATGATAGGGGAGTCTCAAAGGATAGCAGGTAGGTCACCGCTAGCCGGAGCTTATCTTCTTTGGTACCCTTACCTCTAAGGAGACTCAGCAGCGTATTCCGATCCACTGTACCATTCACAAGCATATCAGTCTCACAGTCGCAGTACCCATCCAAAGACCTCTCCTTGATATGCCCAAGCAGCACTGTTGCAATATTTGTGTGCTTATCAATCATCTTCTTCCGTTCTGTCAACTCAGGGAGAGAATTCACCGCATTCATGAGATGCTTGGTGTTGCCAATGAGATCAGTGCCATCAAACTCAACCCCGGCCTTGCCGCCACCAGTACGCTGGTTCACCTCATCTACATCCTGTTTGTACTTGGCGAGCTGTGCCTCGATTTCCTCGGCAACTTTGGGGAATGGAGACCAGCTGTTTGCCACCCAGAATTTGTCAGAGTCATCCAGCTCGTACTTCTCAGCCAGCAACTTCAGCTTGTTCAGCTTCAAGCCAAGCACATCATGGACCAATGGCCGGTAGCTCCAGTCGTGTTGTACCCCAACCGACAGCTCGAAGTTCCTGTCGAACAGGCACAGGACAGGGCGCTGGAATGACGAGATGGAGGCAGATGCAGCCTCTGTAAAGAGATTGGGTTTGGCAAGGAGGTGGTCGCGGAGTCGGGAGTCCAGCGCGGCTGCGACCATTTCGGCGGGCCCACCGCGCGCGCACCTGATGACGGGTACGACACCGAGCGTGGCGACCACGCAGAAGAGGCCCAGGGCAACGGCGTCGACGAGCGCGGTGATGTCGGCGTCGGCGGCGGCAGGGTCGTTGAGCGCGACGTACGCGCGGGGCTGGGCGAGGGAGAAGAGCCCCTCCTCGAGGCAGACAAAGTCGAGGTACTGGTCAGCCACGCGCGCCACGCGTTGCGCGGCCGCCGGCGACGCGGCGCAGGCGGCGGCGAGGCGGTCGAGCAGGGGCCGCGGGAGGGAGGTGGAGAAGTTGAGGTGGAACGAGGCGTAGAGCCCCGCGGCGGCGTCGGCGGCGATACGGTCGGCGTTCGCGGGCGTGGGGCAGACGAGGTAGACGGCCGGCGCGTCGGGGACCGCCTGCCGCGGCCGGTCGATGCCGAGGTGGAGGGTGACGCCGTGGCGGCGGAGGTCGTTGACGCGGAACACGGGCGAGAGGATGGAGACGCAGTGGGAGTCCATGACAAGGATTTTGTACGCCTCCTCCTCCCCCTGCCCCTCGCCGCCGTCTGTCAGCTGGGGCTGCTGCTGCAGGTTCAGGTGCAGCATCCGCTCGATCACATCTGGATCAGAGGGGGGAACGGGATTAGAGCTACCCATCGACACAGGCATGTAGAGAGAGGTGAGAGGAGAAACAGGGGAGCTTACCGCGCTGCTTCCGGCGGAGGCTGAGCGCCATGGCGGAGGGGGCCGGATCGGATCTGGATGCGAAGGCGGAAAAATGAAACAGGAGAGCAAGCCTGGAGAGGAGAAAGAAAGAAAGATGACGGTTTCTGTCATGTGGGCCCAGGGAGTCGAATCCTGGGGTTGTGCGCCGTCCGATGGCAACTTCCCAGATCGGAAACGAAACAACGACCTCTCCGAGTAAATTTCACAGTACATCCAGCTCTCTCTTTCTGTATTTCATTACAGAGTATATTTCGAAAACACAAACAACCACTTTGATAGATAAAGATATATTCACTCCATTCTCTTTTAATTGATGAGGTTAATTTTTTAAGTTTCGTCCGACCATTTGTCATATTCAAAAATCTATATTTTGTGATGGTTTATTTTATCAATAAAGCTATTTGAACATGACTTGTAATAATATTTTTAAATAAGATGAATGATTAAAAGTAATATTAAAAATTAATAGTGTTAAATACAAAGAAATGATGGAAGTGAATATTCGACACCTTATTATTAAAAATCTACAACTTTAGTGCCTAGACATCCCCATCATATAAGTGCCGTCACACAGTCAACAACTGTATGTAGGATTACAAGTTTTTTTCTTAAAAGGGTTACAAACAGTTGTTGGGTTTTACATTTTATTTTAATACAACAACAACAACCAAGCCTTTATCCCAAGCATGTTGGGGTCGGCTAGACATGAAACCCAATATCAATGAAGTAAAAAAGAGGAAGAGATATAAGAACAGAGAAAAAAGAAAAAAAAGAAAAAAGAAAAAAACAAGACTACGATTCTGGCACATGAATTGCTGCTTTCCATGCAGTCCTATCATGAGCTAAGTCTCTGGATACATTCCAATCTCTCAAATCTCGTTTTACCACCTCCTCCCAGGTCAACTTTGGTCGTCCTCTACCCCTCCTAATATTTTCTCTACCTCTTAAAATCCCACTGTTAACCGGTGTTACATTTTATTTTAATAAACATAAAAAATATGGTCATGTTTGGTTTTACTTTTCTGAGACTTGAAAATAGTTTATTTGTATTAGATTCTTTTCCTGTATTTGGCTCTCTATGGCACAACTTCTCCACCAGTTTTTTTCACAAAAAATAAGTTGAGGTTGTCAAACAGGCAGCTTCTTCAGCAGCTTATTAGTTCAGCTGCTTCTTAGAATAAAATAAAAACAGGATATAAATTTAAACTGTTGTTCACGGGCTTTTTAGACAAACTGCTTTTTTAACAAGTTTAAGCCGTGAGCTGAACTTCTCTTGGCAACTTTTGAAGCACTAGCCTATGTTTTAGTAGCTTTATGTACCACTCAAAGTTTTGGATCTTGTGAAAATGAATAAAAAACCACGCTGGCAAATTTTCTTGATAACATAAACCATGGTCTCGGTCGGGGTGGAGGGCGGCGACGCGAAGGCTGGCGCCCAGCCGAGGAGGTGGCACACCGTTCTTGCCGGAAGCGTGGCCAGGCGAGGAGTCGCGGCAAGATCTAGGTGAAGGCAACGACACTCTGGACTAGGGGGAAGCTCAGGAAGACGCATGGGTGAGGGAAGGGCACTGGATGGAAAAATCGATAGCGTTAGAAAAAAAATGGGTGGCACTCCCGTCTACAAAAATCTAACTGGCGTTGAGAAGAAGCGGGTGTGGAGTTTATCTGATTTTAATTGGACGCATTTGAGTGAGATTCTCACAATGGGGGACCTAGAATTCGATTATAAGCGTATCCAAACAGGGGCATGATCTCTTTGTTAGAAATCGGGGTGCTTAAGATCGATGCTAGCAACCCCTGATTAAGCATTCTTAAATCTAATCTAATCTGACAGACATATTTGATCATAATTAACTAATGTGCTAATGACCTAGACTGACGATCAATGAATCAAACATAGGAAGGATTACCTTCAGTGGATCCATTTGATGCCATTTGGCTCAGAGGACGATCGATGGAGAGTATCTGACGCAGGGTGATTGTTGGTGCAGGAGGATCGTTGATGCAGTGGCGGCTTGATGCAGAGGTACGGTTCTTCCCCTCACTCCGCAGCCAATTTGATCGGTTTTGATTATGGGGAGAGTTCGGGCTCTTAATCCACTTCTTGGTTACCTGAGCCCCGGCCTCTCCCCTCATTTTAATATTGCGCGTGTGAGAGGGGGCCGCACCGTAACAGAAACGGTTGCGCCCCCGATGAGGGCACGAGAAGGAGGAAAAATCGGAAAGGGGGGGCGTGGTTGTTGCCCACGTCACCCCCCTGAGATCATATCGACTAACATTCTCCCCCTTGATCTCAGGAGCTTAGCTAATTGTCTTATTTTCTAAATTTAATCTTACACATATTTCCTTTGCTTTGACATAAAGGGCATGACGCATCAAAACAGCCATTTACGTACTGTTTGACTCGACAACCACGATACATCTCACAATTAGAAACAGTCTTACACTTTGATGGCCCCTTAGAATCCAGGATATTGTCACAGGGTCTCCCTTAAACCCATGTCGGCTACATGTTCTTTGAACACGTTGGGTGGGAGGCACTTAGTTAGCGGATCCGCAAGCATTTGCTTAGTACTAATATGCTCGAGACTGATAGTGTGATCCTGGATTTTCTCTTTCACAACATAGTACTTGTCGATGTGTTTGGCGGCACCACTCGACTTATTGTTGTGAGAATACATAACTGCTGGCTGATTATCGCAGTATATCTTAAGTGGTTTATGGATGTTGTCGACCACTTTAAAACCGGGAACAAATTTTTTAAGCCAAGATGCCTGCCCGGTGGCCTCATAACAAGCAATAAATTCAGCATACATTGTCGACGATGTAGTGATTGCTTGTTTGGATCTTTTCCACGATATAGCCCCATTCACGAGGGTGAATATGTAACCCGACGTGGATTTCTTAGTATCCACACAACCCGCGTAATCTGAATCTGAATAGCCCACTATTTCTAGTGACTCAGTCTTACTATATGTCAGCATGAGGTGCTTAGTGCCATGTATATATCTTAATGCCTTCTTAACAACTTTCCAGTGATCTAGCCCTGGATTACTTTGGTATCTGCCAAGCATCCCAGTCACAAAAGCTAAGTCAGCGCGTGTACAAACTTGAGCATACATCAAGCTTCCGACAACAGAAGCATAAGGAATTCCTTTCATCTGATCCACCTCATATTGATTCTTAGGCGATTGAGTATTCGAAAATCTATCGCCTTTAACTATTGGAGCAGGCGAGGGCTTGCTTGCATGCATACCGTACTTTCTAAGTACGTTTTCTAAGTATCCCTTCTGAGATAGTCCTAAAACCCCCTTAACACGATCTCGGTATATTTCAACCCCTAAAACATAGGTCGTTTCACCTAGATCTTTCATATCAAAGTTCGAGGATAAAAAACTTCTTAGTTTCTAAGAGTAGGTTGACATCAGTGCTTGCTAATAGTATGTCATCCACATAAAGAACTAGGAAAATGAACTTTCCATTCTTAAACTTGGCATAAATGCAGCTATCCTCCTCATTCTCCTTAAATCCTATTTTTCTAATGACTTCATCGAACTTAAGATACCATTGTCTTGAAGCTTGCTTAAGACCATAAATGGACCTCTTCAAATGACATCTCATATGTTCCTTACCCTTAACGATAAAACACTTCGGTTGTGTCATATAGACGTCCTCATATAAATCTCCATTGAGGAACGCCGTCTTTACATCCATTTGGTGCAATTCTAAGTCATAATGTGCTACTAATGCCATGATGATTCGAAAAGAATCCTTAGAAGACACGGGAGAGAAGGTCTCATTATAATCAATACCCTCCCGTTGAGTGAATCCCTTAGCCACAAGTCTGGCTTTATATTTTTCGATCTTCCCTTTGAAATCACGCTTAATCTTGTAGACCCACTTACAGCTTACTGTTTTGGCTCCTTTAGGAATCTCTACTAAGTCTCATACCTTGTTGGCACTCATGGAACTCATTTCATCTTCCATGGCCTTACGCCATTCAGATGACTGAGGTCTTCCCATAGTATCTTCGTAAGAGGCAGGATCATTCTCCATCTTAATCTCTTCACTCAAGTAGATCTGATAATCGTCCGGAATGGCTGATCGTCTTACTCTTTGTGATCTTCTTAATTGAGCATTATCTGCAAGTGGAGGTTGTTGTTGAATCTCATTTTGTTCGACCATATGCTCAACAGGCTGAGGAGGCGAAACCTCACTCAAGTCCGTTGCGGCCGACGAAGGTGCAACAATAGGTGTTGTGTCACCAGTGGCTGGTACCGGTGGCACAACGACAGCAGGTAGAGTGAAATATGACTCTTGAGTCATTGGAGCGGGTAAACTAGTCTGTTCCTCTTCAATGTCTATTTCTCGCCGTACCGTGCTCCTCCTGATCATAGCGTCTTCTAAGAATACGGCATGTCGTGTTTCTATAAACTTAGTATGCCGATCTGAACAATAGAATCTAAAACCCTTACTTTTCTCAGGATACCCAATGAAATGACAACTAATTGTTCTAGATTCTAATTTGCTAATGTTTGGGTTAAACATCTTAGCTTCAGCTGGACAACCCCAAATATGAAAATAGTTTAATGAGGGCTTGCGACCCGTCCACATCTCATACGGCGTCTGAGGTGCTGACTTAGTGGGGACTCGATTAAGCACATGAATGGCGGTCTTTAACGCCTCCATCCATAGGCTAACCGGTAACGTAGAATAACTTAGCATGCTTCTTACCATGTCCATAAGCGTGCGGTTTCTACGTTCCGCAACCCCGTTTTGCTGAGGTTCGCCCGGTGTAGAATACTGAGCGACAATGCCATGTTCCTGTAGAAATCTTGCAAAAGGTCCAGGAACCTGACCATATGGGGTATGCCGACCGTAGTACTCACCTCCACGATCAGATCTTACTACCTTAATCTTAGCATTATGCTGATTTTCTACTTCAGCCTTAAATAGTTTAAACTTATCCAATGCTTCGGATCTCTCCTTGATCAGATAAATGTAACTATAATGAGTGTAATCATTCGTGAACGTTATGAATGAATCATACCCATCTACAGAGAGTACGGGAAACGGACCAGAAACGTCCGTGTGAATAATTTCTAAAATACTCGTGCTGCGTATAGCGTTCTTCTTAATCGTCTTGACAAATTTTCCTTTAATGCAATCAATGCATTGTTCTGAATCTGAAAAGTCTAAGTGAGGTAAGATCGATTGAGATACTAAGCGCTCGATCCTCCCCCTCGAAATATGGCATAAGCGACAGTGCCATAATTTCGACGATGTTTCGAAATTGATTCTTTTGCGCTTGTTTCTTCCTATTTCATTCTTAGCGGGAGTTTGATCATTACTTAAGGTGTTCACATTATCATGGATGGATAACAAATAAAGCATGTCTTGTCTGAAAGCAAGACCTACAATCTTATTATTCAAACTAATAGAGCATTTGTCTTCGCCAAAATGGCACACAAATCCACAATCATCCAAACATGAGACTGATATCAAATTCCTTTCTAAACTAGGAACATAAAGAACATCATGAAGGCTAAGTACAAAACCACTACTAAGTCTTAGAGGATAAGTCCCAATGGTTTCAACGTCAGCTTCATGGCCATCAGCGACTTTGATGGTCCTTTCCCTCTTTCTTATAGTTCTCATCGTACTTAATCCCTGTATAGAGTTACAAACGTGCACAGTTGCACCTGAGTCAATCCACCAAGTAGATCGTGAATAGGCTAAATACAGGGATTCATTTACTAAAGTAATAACATCCTTACCATTCTTGGCACACCATTTGACAAAACCAAAGCAGTCCTTCTGGCGATGTCCAAAATCTTTGCAAAACTTGCACTGATCTGCCTTTAATTTAGGACCAGACGTTTGAAGAGTTGTTCCTTTACCCTTAGAGGAGGAGCCATGTACTTTAAATGATGGTGGTTTGGAAAAGTAGGTCTTTCCCTTTCCTTTTCCCTTACCCTTACCTTTGACTAAGTTGATAGAGTCTCCACCCTTACCTTTTATGCGTTCCTCCTCCTGAACGCACATAGCCATGACCTTTTCCAAAGTCCAACTATCTTTCTTAGAGTTGTAATTGATTACAAAGGCCTCAAAGTCCTTAGGCAAAGACATGAAGATGAAATGTACAAGCATCTCATCCGCCATGGCTAGGTTAAGATTCTTGAGGTTTGCATTCAAATTACTCATCTTAATGATGTGATCTCTCACACCTCTACCAGTGTATCTCTAATTAACAAGTCTCTTAAGAAGGGTGCTTGCCAATATTTTAGTGGAGCCTGTATATTGGCTTTTAACCTTGGCAAGGTACTCAGTAGCTAGGTCACAGTCAGAGATAGCTCCTCTTATGGATTCAGAGATGGTGGTCTTAATGACCATGAGGCATTTTCCGTTGGATTCATCCCAAGTCTCAAGGTCCTTAGCATAATTTTCTTTAAGCTTAATGTGCTACTCTTTTCTTAGTGCAGATTCCTCACCTGTTTCCTCATTATAAGCAAAAGGAACAGGAGTATCAACTGGACGATCCTTTCTAAGGCATAGATCAAGGTTTGCAATTGCTAAGTTCATTCTGAGTCTCTCATTCCATGTGAAAGCATCTAGGCCCTCGTGAGGTATGGTTTCGGTGATTAATGACAACCGTTCGTTATTACTAATGAGTTTGTGGATGCGAGGTTTCACGTATATCACATCAAACGTTAATGAACTATCTATTCACACCATCTACTGCTCATTGGATACAAATGGAGACCCCTCAACGATCTATTCTAAGGGGTTATTCGATACTCATGAAGACTAAATAAGGAACTCATACAACGACTCTATTCTATCAAAATTGGCAACACAAGAAACTTACACTTCATTATAATGTCATTTCAAACAAGTGTCAAAGAGGTCACTCAAGAAGATTCCAAAAAGATCAACTCAAAACAACTCGAAACAAACAAGTTGCACTCACCGGATCATCCGATGTCTTGCAAAATGACTACATCGGTCGAGTTTGAGTTGGCAGAAGAAGAAGACCTCAGAGCCCAGTACACACCGGATCATCCAATGTGAAGGAAGTGGCACATCGGTTGATTTCAACAGAAGGATGATTTCTGAGTTATTCTGAAGAAGTACACACCAGATCATCCGATGCTGAAGAAAGTGTACATCGGTCAATTTCAACCGAGACATTATTTCTGAACCAATTCTGAAGATCAACTCACCAGATCATCCGATGATGAATTGAAGTAACATCGGTCGATTAAAAGATCCAACGGTTATATCCAACGGTCACATCTGACACGTGACATCAGCTAATTTGGAATTCGACCGATGCTCATATAAAGGGGTGCATCGGAGGATCCGATGTTCACTGAAAAAGTCTGCCCACTTTTCCAACGGCTATCTCGTGTGGGCTGGCTATAAATACCCCTCCAACCGGCCATTTCGACAAGTCTTGATCACCAGAGCCTCACTACACATTCTCAAGCATTCAATACCAAGAGCTACCACTTCCACACTTAAAAAACTCTTGTACTCCAACTATAGGCTATATCTAGCTAGAGAGAAGCTTGTGTGCGTCCATTCTTGGTGATTGGAATCTCTAGGCTAGTGAGAGAGAGTGTCTTGGTGACTTCTCTCACCTTGTAAAAGTTGGAGGAAGAAGAGATCGCTCCGGAGCTTACCAAGGCGTTTGTGGAAGCCCGGAGGATCACCATTGTACAAGGCTTGAGCTCCACCTTGCCGGAGAAGGCGAACGGAGAAAGATAGTGAATTCCCTTGTCTTGGTGACTTGGGAGTGGTTATACCCTTTGGTGGGTGCCACAACGTGGACGTAGGTAGATTTTTATGATCTTACCGAACCACGGGAAAAATCGCCGTGTCTCCGAGTCTCCGCGGGAGTTTGCATTTCTCTCCTCACCCCCTTACTATTACGCATTTACTATTCCGCACTTAACACTCTTGCTTGCGTAGTTAGTTCGCATAGGGAATTGGGCTTCAACCATTAAGTTTTAAATTGCTCTAAAATTTGAAAAAGCCCAATTCACCCCCCCTCTTGGGCGTTTCGATCCTTACAATTGGTATCAGAGCAAGGTTGCTCATTGGATCATTCTAGCTTCACCGCTAAAGAGCGAAAATGGCCAAGAATGGGGGTTCGGTTCCTACCTTCGAGGGTAAGAATTTTGCTTATTGGAAAGCACGCATGCGCGCTTACCTTGAGGCAATTGCTCCCGAAGTATGGGAAGCGACCCATGCGGGGTTTGGAAATCTTGACTATGTTGGAGACCAATTAAAATGGGATGCTAAGGCTAGAAATGCCATATATGAATGCATTAGTCAAGATGTTTTTGCTAGGATTGCTAGTAAGGAAAAAGCATGTGAAGTTTGGACATGCCTAATTGAAATACATGAGGGCTCATCTCGTGTTAAAGAACTCAAATATCACATGCTTAAATCAAAATATGATGAATTTAAGATGTTTCCTCATGAGAATGTTAACCAAATGTTTTCTCGTTTAAATGTGCTCATTGAGGAAATTAACGCACTTGACATTGCTTCTCTTGGCAAGGGACTTATCAATCGCAAGATCCTCATGCTTCTACCCAAACCCAAGTACAACATTATCAATTCAATGCTCCAAAAAGAGTCACTAGACAACATTGAAGTTTCGAAGCTCATTGGAGAAATCCATGCTCATGAGATGAGCGTACTTGGAATGATGGAGGAGTCATCATCAAAAACCATTGCTCTCAAGGCTTCAACCAAGAAGACAACTCCCAAGAAGAAGAAAGTGGTTGAGCCTAGCTCAAGTGAAGAAGAGCAAGAAACAAGCGAAGATGATGATAATGAGCTTGCTTTGATGATGAGAAAATTCTCACGCCTCAACTCCAAGATTGCAAAGAAGGGATACTCTTATGATCCCAAGAAGAAAGCCTTCTTGCCAAGAAAAGATGAAAACAAGACATGCTACAATTGTGGTGATCTAGGCCACATATCATATGGTTGTCCAAGACCGGACAAAAGGAAGGAAAATGGCAAGCATCACAAGTTAGAAGAAAGTGATGATGAAGAGGAGGTCAAGCCCAAGCACTCTTTTGGAAAGAAGAAATTTGACAAAGGCAAGAAAACCAAGCTCTTTCCAAAGAAGAGAAGAGTGCCTCAAAAGGTCTTCATGTGTGAAGCCAATGAGTGGATCACGGATGAAGAGTCAAGCGACGAAGATAGTGAAGATGAAGAAAACTTGGCGGGCCTCGCCATCGTCAACGAGGATGACTCACCTCTTCGTCCACCTCCTATGTGCCTAATGGCAAAAGGTAACTCAAAGGTATGTGAAGATTCTAGTGATGATGATGATGAGCTTTCACCCGATGAATTAGCAACTATGATTAATGAATATCATGCCATTATAAAAAGGGAAAAGGCTAAGGTTAAAGCTCTTGAGCTAGCTCGTGCTAAGCTTGAAAGTGCTAACCTCGATTTGCATGACAAGTATGTAACCATACTTAAAGAGCATGACACGCTCAAATCAAATGTCAAGCAAATCGAGGAGGAGAATGCTCAAATCAAGCTTAAGTATCATGAGCTTGACTTAGCTAACTTAGCACTCTTGGCAAAGCACAATGAGTTGGTTCAAGAACATGAAATGCTTAACCTTGCTTATGCAGCGATGGAACTTAATGTGAAAAACACAAAGAAAGAAACCCTTGATGGCAAAATATCACCTAATTCACATGCCACTAATATTTTGGATAAGTCTTTGCCTTTGAAAGCAAGCCCTAGGGAGAAGGAGCTAATGGACGAAATTGAAAGTCTTCGCACTAGTGTGGCAAGACTTTTTAAGGGGAGGACAAGCACAAAGAAATCCTCTACCAACAAGCTAAAGGCTTCCACAAGAGGGGACTTGGATCCTTCCCGGTGCCCAACAAAGGAAAGGTGCCCTCACCGGAGCTTAGGACAAGCTTCATCAAGGAAGTTGGTTCCTATTACCAACATTGTGAGGTCACCGGACATCGCACGAGGGAGTGTCCTCTTCCCAACCGTCCTTCTCCCAAACTGCCTCCTAACTACAAATCTACTTTCAATGATTATCACTATCTATTGAGCAAAGTAGGTGGAAAGGTGAATGCGAGGTTCATCGGCAAAGACATCAAGGGCATGAAGGGGAAGCTCCCCAAGCAACTTTGGGTCCCAAAATCACTTGTATCACACATACAAGGACCTAAGTTGGCTTGGGTTCCTAAACACAAAAACTAACTTCATGTGTGTAGGTGAACTACAAAGCCGGAGGAAAGCATTGGGTACTCGATAGTGGGTGCACTCAACATATGACCGGCAATGATGGTATGTTCACCTCCATAGAGAACCCCGACAATCATGAACAAGTCACCTTTGGTGATAACTCAAAGGGGAAGGTAATTGGTTTGGGTAAAATTGCTATTTCTCATGATTTGTCTATCTCTAATGTGCTTTACGTTAAGTCTCTTAGTTTCAATTTACTCTCTATTGCACAATTATGTGATCTTGGACTAACGTGCACATTTGACAAGAATGGTGTTGTGGTGACTAGTGAATCAAGCAAAGAACTAATATTCAAAGGTTTTCGGCATGGACATCTTTACTTGGTGGACTTCTCCAACAAGGATGCTAGCTTGACCACTTGTCTTTTCACCAAGACAAGTTTGGGATGGCTATGGCATCGGCGCATTGCTCACATTGGGATGAGCAAGCTCAAGAAGTCATTCAAGCTTGGGATGGTGACCGGCGTGAAGGATGTCACTTTTGAGAAGAACAAGCTTTGTAGCGCGTGTCAAGCCGGGAAGCAAGTTGCCTCACACCATCCGATGAAGACAATGGTGTCAACCTCCAAGCCACTTGAACTACTTCACATGGACCTCTTCGGACCATCCACATACCAAAGTCTTGGCGGTAACCTCTATTGTCTTGTTATTGTTGATGACTACTCTCGCTATGCTTAGACATTGTTTTTAGGTGACAAGGGTGAAACTCCGGAAATCTTCAAGACCTTCGCTAAACGAGCTCAAAGGGAATTTCAACTTCCCATCATTAAGGTCCGGAGTGACAACGGCACCGAGTTCAAGAACTACAACATTGGGGAGTGGTGTGATCGTGAAGACGTGAAGCACGAGTTTTCGGCCACATACACCCCTCAACAAAATGGTGTCGTTGAAAGTAAGAACAAGACTCTCATCACCCTTGCAAGAGCAATGCTTGATGACTATGGCACGTCGGAGAAGTTTTGGGCCGAAGCAATCAACACGGCGTGCCATGCAGCAAATAGGGTCTATCTTCATCGACTACTTCAAAAGACCCCATATGAGCTCCTCATTGGGAGAAAGCCCAAAATCTCCTACTTCCGAGTCTTCGGGTGCAAGTGCTACATCTACCGCAAGAAAAGACTCGGTAAGTTTGAAAGAAGGTGTGATGTTGGTATCTTTCTTGGTTGTTCGTCAAACTCAAAAGCATATCGAGTATTCAACCAAACCTCCGGGTTAGTTGAAGAAAGTTGTGATGTTGAGTTTGATGAGACTAATGGCTACCAAGAGGAGAGTTTTGGTCATGATGATATAGATGATGAGCCTCTACGAGAAGCTATGAAGAACATGACCATAGGAGACATCAAGCCCGAAGTTGAGGAGAGCCATGATCAAGGGGGAGCATCAAGTTCCAACATCAACACCTCCATGACGCCTCAAATTGATGAAGAAGAAGAGAAAGATGATCCATTGCCAATGCAAGATTCACATGCCACACAACACCAAGAAGAAGAAGAAGTCCAAGGGCAAGTCCAACCACAAGACGAGCGAGATGCCTCACCACCGCCAAGTGCCTCACAACCTCTTATGAGGCATGGGCGCATCTCCAAGGCACATCCGATGGATCAAATCATCGGAAGTCCGTCACGGGGAGTAAGTACTCGTTCTCGCCATGTTGCTTCATTTTGTGAGCACTACTCTTTTGTTTCGTGTGTAGAACCCACAAATATTGAGGAAGCACTCCAAGATCCAAATTGGGTGATGGCTATGCAAGAAGAACTCAACAACTTCACCCGCAATGAAGTTTGAGTATTGGAGGAGCGACCTAAGAACAAGAACGTCATCGGAACGAAGTGGGTGTACCGTAACAAGCAAGACGAGAATGGCGTGGTAGTCCGCAACAAGGCAAGGCTTGTGGCCAAGGGTTTTTCACAAGTTAAAGGACTAGATTTTGGAGAGACATTCGCCCCGGTCGCACGGTTAGAAGCTATTCGCATACTCCTTGCTTTTGCTTCACATCACAATATTATGCTTTATCAAATGGATGTGAAAAGTGCCTTCCTCAATGGTTATATTAACGAACTCGTTTTTGTTGAGCAACCTCCCGGGTTTGAAGATCCGAGGAATCCTAACCATGTGTATAGGTTACACAAGGCGCTCTACGGGCTCAAGCAAGCACCTAGGGCATGGTATGAACGTCTAAGGGATTTCCTAGTCATGCAAGAATTCAAGATCGGGAGGGTGGATACCACACTTTTCACCAAGGACATCAACGGGGATTTATTTATTTGTCAAATTTACGTTGATAACATTATTTTTGGCTCAACTAACAAATCTCTTAGCCTTGAGTTTGGCACCATGATGTCTAGGGAGTTCGAGATGTCAATGATTGGAGAACTCAACTTCTTCCTAGGATTTCAAATCAAGCAACTTCAAGAGGGGACTTTCATCTACCAAGAAAAGTACACCAAGGACCTCTTGAAGAAGTTTGAAATGGAAGATTGTAGCTCAAGAAGTACTCCAATGGCGACAAATTGTCATCTCGACGCGGACATGGACGGTAAACCTATTGATCAATCTCATTACCGTTCCATGATTGGATCATTGTTATATCTTACCGCATCTAGGCCCGATATCATGTTTAGTGTGTGCTTGTGTGCTCGCTTTCAAGCGGCACCTAAAGAATCGCATCGTAAGGCGGTCTTTAGGATACTTAGGTATCTCAAGCATACCCCAAGTGTAGGTTTGTGGTACCCCAAGAACGCTAGTTTCCATCTCTTGGGTTACTCGGATTCGGACTTTACCGGATGCCGTGTGGATCGCAAGAGTACCTCCGGTGGGTGCCACTTACTTGGACGTTCCCTAGTATCTTGGTCGAGCAAAAAGCAAAACTCTGTGGCTTTGTCCACCGCGGAGGCAGAGTATACAGCGGCCGGTGCATGTTGTGCTCAAATTCTATATATGAAGCAAACCCTTTTGGACTTTGGAATTAAATTTGACTGTGTGCCTCTCCTTTGTGACAATGAAAGTGCGGTTAAGATAGCTAGAAACCCCGTTCAACACTCCCGCACTAAGCACATTGATATTCGCCATCACTTCTTGCGGGACCATGAGGCTAAAGGAGACATCTCTTTGCAAGGTGTTAGGTCCGAAGAACAATTGGCGGATATCTTCACTAAACCACTTGATGAGAAAACTTTTTCTAGACTTAGAAGTGAATTAAATGTGCTAGATGCATCTAACGTCATGTAAGTTGTCATGTTCATGTAAGATTGCATATAAAAAAGGTCTCGTCTAACTCCCAAAGGATAGGGGCGAGTTAGAAATAGTTTTCCCTGAGGAAGCCTTTGGAAGGTTTAAACTTGGCAAGATAGATTTACATTATGCCTTGCATGATTCCTGCCATATAGACTTGCACTCATTGAATATCTTGCATTATGTTGATTGGCATTGCATACGATAGATTGTCACAAAGGGGAAACCGCATCATGAGAAGGAGACTTGTTCAAAATGCAATATCTCAACTCATAGGATGTGGATAGAGCAAAATTCTAAAGGTACATGCTTTAAAGAGATAGAAGTTTTCCATACTCTAGCTCACAAAGCATGGGCCTTACATTTTCGTGTGGCAATATATTTGAAGCCTTCTATTAGAGGTTAGGAGTTGCCCAAAAAGTCCTAGGACCCATCCTTATATTTGTGTATTTAAGTCCAAGGACACATATGGGCAGTCTTAGGTTTTCTGTGGTCATCGGATTATCCGATGCTAGGGCCAGCAGATCATCGGATCAATTGGTGCTTCAGTTCAGTGCTCAGATCAAGTCAGATGTCACAAATCAACCGATGAGTTCATTTCAGAAGACATCGGAGCATCCGGTGTTCAGTTTTCTGGTGCTCTGCAGAAATCGACCGATGATCGACACCGCAACGTCGGCTCATCCGGTGTTCAAAGAGAGTTTTTGGAACAACTCTCTGTTGAACTCGACCGATGCATCCTCCGATGATCATCGGTCCATCCGGTGCATTGTGCGTGGCTAGGGTTTGCCCGTACGGTTTAAAAAGCAACTCGGCCGGATTTCGTTTTTTCTTTTCTCTTCTTCCCCGACCTCCGCCGCCGCCCGTCGCCCTCACCGGCTCTCCCACGTGCGCCGCCTCCCAGCCACCGCCGCCGCCTCTCCCACGCACGCCGCCTCCCAGCCGCCGCCGCCGACTCCAGGTGCCGCCGCCGCCTCTCCCACGCGCGCCGCCTCCCAGCCGCCGCCGCCGACCCCAGGCGCCGCCGCCGCCTCCTAGGCGCCGCCCGTGCCCGCGCCACCACCTCTCCCGCGAGCGCCGCCGCCGTTCCACCGCGCCGCCGCAGTTCCCTCCTCCGCCGCGCCTCCCTCGCCGTCTCCCTTCCACCACCGCGCATCACCCTCCTCGCTAGGGTTTCGCCGTGGTTCGCCGTTCGTCGATAAGATGGGTCGCGATCGCAAAGGAAAGGGAAAGGCAATTGAGGAGCCCGCCGCGAAGAAGCGCAAGATGTCCAAGGACGCTCGTCGTGCGGAGTTGGCCGCTTGCGCCGGCGAGGAGCGTGAGCGCGGCCATCGCGGTTCCCTACGGATCCGCGAGTCCCGGCAGAGGCAGGAGCAGCCTCCGATCCAGCCGGCGCCTCCCGAGGGCTCCGACGAGGAGGAGACCGAGGTGCCGCCTCTCATCCGCCGGCGCACCCTGAGGACTCGTGGGGGTGGACAGACTCCTACGGCGAGTCAGCGTCCCTCTGCGGCTGACCGCGCCGAGGACAGAGAGGCCGAAAGGGCCATCCACCTGATGGACACAGTTGTCCGTGTTGCCGAGGATGTCAGACTCACCGACTACAGGAAGACGAAGGCTAGGCAACTGAAGAAGCTCAGATGGTCAGTGATCCTTGAGGAGTGGTTCCCGCGGCCTAGGGACTCTCGAGTTGACTCCCGTTTCTGGACCCTGACACAGGCGTCCCTGTACGAGACTTACAGGCGTCGGGGTCACAAGCTATTCCAGCATAACAGCATTGACTGGGATCAGCTTGCAGTGGCAGCAGGACACGGGATCAGGCCCCTCTTTGAGAGATACAGAGGACTTGTAGATTTGCTCTCACATCAGAGGAGTGCCTACGTCGAGGAGTGGGTCAGGGTGTTCTACGCGACACTCTACGTCTCTGAGGGCCGTCGCTCGATCCATTTCATGTTCATGGGGCAGATCCACGACGTGTCTCGAGACTTGTTGGGCAGACTACTTGGTGTGGAGCTTTCTACTACGTGTCTGCACCAGATAGTCTACGGAGACGCAGACCCGCCGAGGAGGCCACTGACTGGAGGAGTGGCATCGCCTTTCGAGGAGATCAGAGATCTGTTCACTCAGACATTCACTCCTGACCAGCCGAGGGTGCCAGCGCTTCTCACCCCAACAGCTCGGACAGTTCACCACGTCCTCAGGCGTACTCTACTACCGAGGTCTGGCTACTTGGAGGGCTTCACGAGCCTTCAGCAGACCATCTTGTTCTATGTGATGAACGGGATGGAGTTCGACATCATAGATATTCTGATCTGCGAGATGGAGGACGTGATCACCGACGGAGTTGGGATGCTGCGACAGTTGGTCTTCGGTCACTGGATCTGTCACCTTCTCCACCAGTTGGTTCCAGAGGACACTCCAGGAGTCTCTCAGCTGACGGAGATGCACGTGACCCGGTTCAGTCACTACCGAGTCCCCACTCCAGGAGACCGCCGCCTTGGCCGTCCAGTCGAGCGTGAGGTTTGAGCCAGACTGTCAGAGGAGGACTGGGCAGAGCTGACTCAGGAGGACGCAGAGCTGGCACAGGCAGAGGCTCAGGGAGGAGACCTACAGCACATATGGTCGGACAGCGACACCAGCGACAGTGTCGAGGAGTACCTCCCTCCTGCTCCTCCTTCACCGAGGCAGCACGACGCAGAGGCAGGAGGCTCAGCAGCTCCACCACCTACACCTCCTCCAGTGTCAGAGGCTCAGGTGACTCAGCCGTCAGAGCTCACTGCCTTACTTCAGCGGATGGCTCAGCAGCAGGAGCAGCAGGCAGCTCGACAGGAGCAGCTTCAGAGGCAGCAGCAGGAGATGCAGCTGGAGATCGCCCGTCAGAGGCGAGAGGACACCGACAAGTTCACCAACCTTGTCGACCAGATGACACGACGCACTCTGGACCAGCAGCAGCAGACTCAGCAGATGTTGTTGGGCATCCTGGGGTTGGTCACCAACCTCTACCAGCAGACGGGAGTCGCCCTTCCACCTCAGCACTTGGGACTCAGTCAGGCTCCAGGTGCACCCCCACTGGCACCAGGTCCAGTACTACCGCCGACATCGCTCCAGTCCTCACCTCTTCCGGCAGTACCCTCTCCACCGGCGCCAGCAGTCTCAGCGGATCCCCCAGCAGCTCCAGCTCCAGCTCCAGCTCCCACAGCAGCTCCATCTCCAGCTCCCCCCGCTCCAGCTCCAGCACCAGCGACCTCCACCTCCAGCAGCTCCGGCGGCAGCACCGTCGACGCCGACCGCTTCACCATCGCCAGGAGCGCGCCTGAGTCGTAGGCACTCGACTTCCCTTTTTGGTGTCTTGATGCCAAAGGGGGAGAAGGAGTCAGGGGGAGGGTTAGCTCAGTTCTAGGGGGAGTTTCTGGTTTTAGGGGGAGTGTCTATCCTTTTGCTACTTTATTTGAGATTGTCTGTTACTATTATTTGCTATTATTGTACTCCGGGTGCTACTTTGTGCTCTTACGCTTTATTGTTTATTATTTGAGCCTTCGAGCCACTTGTGTTGCAATTTGTACTTGTTATATTTCCTTTTTGAGCATTGCGTTTTAATTTCATTAATTCTATGCTCTACTCGTTATGTTGTCATCAATCACCAAAAAGGGGGAGATTGAAAGCATCTAGGCCCCCGTGAGGTATGGTTTCGGTGATTAATGACAACCGTTCGTTATTACTAATGAGTTTGTGGATGCGAGGTTTCACGTATATCACATCAAACGTTAATGAACTATCTATTCACACCATCTACTGCTCATTGGATACAAATGGTGACCCCTCAACGATCTATTCTAAGGGGTTATTCGATACTCATGAAGACTAAATAAGGAACTCATACAACGACTTTATTCTATCAAAATTGGCAACACAAGAAACTTACACTTCATCATAATGTCATTTCAAACAAGTGTCAAAGAGGTCACTCAAGAAGATTCCAAAAAGATCAACTCAAAACAACTCGAAACAAACAAGTTGCACTCACCGGATCATCCGATGTCTTGCAAAATGACTACATCGGTCGAGTTTGAGTTGGCAGAAGAAGAAGACCTCAGATCCCAGTACACACCGGATCATCCAATGTGAAGGAAGTGGCACATCGGTTGATTTCAACAGAAGGATGATTTCTAAGTTATTCTGAAGAAGTACACACCAGATCATCCGATGCTGAAGAAAGTGTACATCGGTCAATTTCAACCGAGACATTATTTCTGAACCAATTCTGAAGATCAACTCACCAGATCATCCGATGATGAATTGAAGTAACATCGGTCGATTAAAAGATCCAACGGTTATATCCAACGGTCACATCTGACACGTGACATCAGCTAATTTGGAATTCGACCGATGCTCATATAAAGGGGTGCATCGGAGGATCCGATGTTCACTGAAAAAGTCTGCCCACTTTTCCAACGGCTATCTCGTGTGGGCTGGCTATAAATACCCCTCCAACCGGCCATTTCGACAAGTCTTGATCACCAGAGCCTCACTACACATTCTCAAGCATTCAAGACCAAGAGCTACCACTTCCACACTTAAAAAACTCTTGTACTACAACTATAGGCTATATCTAGCTAGAGAGAAGCTTGTGTGCGTCTATTCTTGGTGATTGGAATCTCTAGGCTAGTGAGAGAGAGTGTCTTGGTGACTTCTCTCACCTTGTAAAAGTTGGAGGAAGAAGAGATCGCTCCGGAGCTTACCAAGGCGTTTGTGGAAGCCCGGAGGATCACCATTGTACAAGGCTTGAGCTCCACCTTACCGGAGAAGGCGAACGGAGAAAGATAGTGGATTCCCTTGTCTTGGTGACTTGGGAGTGGCTATACCCTTTGGTGGGTGCCACAACGTGGATGTAGGTAGATTTTTGTGATCTTACCGAACCACGGGAAAAATCGCTGTGTCTCCGAGTCTCCGCGGGAGTTTGCATTTCTCTCCTCACCCCCTTACTATTACGCATTTACTATTCCACACTTAACACTCTTGCTTGCGTAGTTAGTTCGCATAGGGAATTAGGCTTCAACCATTAAGTTTTAAATTGCTCTAAAATTTGAAAAAACCCAATTCACCCCCCCCTCTTGGGCGTTTCGATCCTTACACCATGTCCCATAGTTATGGCCCGTGAGGGTCTCTATAGAGGCAATGAGACTTACCACATTGGAGGCACCTTAATAAAACAAATGTAGGGGTTAGGAAAAACAGCTAAAATAAACATTTTATGCAGCTCATGTTTAAAATAACACTCAAAATAATCAGAAATGACATAAAAATGTTTTTCACGTTGGTTACTCAACAAAACCATTTCACTTAAACAACATGGAAATATTTCACGTTGGTTACTCTAAATTTCATAAACATGTCAAAACAAATTACAAATTTTTCTGAATTTGAACTTTAAGCATGGCAAAATTAAATTTTCACGTTGGTTACTCATTTAATTTCCATGCTAAAATATATACAAAATTAAAATTTTAGCAAATTTAAATTTTCACGTTGGTTACTTATTTAAATTTATAGATAGCAACAGAAGCTCAATTAACTAAATTTCTGAAATTAATTGCAAAAATACTCAATAGCAGTTAATTGATTTAAATAACTGAGAAAATATGCTTAAAACAATAGTATCAAAAAATTACAGAAATATGCACTCAAAAAATCTCACAATCATCTTAAATCTTCTCAGCTATTTTAATTAATTTTCTAATCATTTTCCTTATTTTTCTGAAACTAATTTTCCATTTTAAGCATATTCTGAAAATGAAAATGCTTAAATGGCTAACTGGGCCGAAACTTTTAGCCCACTGACTAAAGTGGCCCAGCCCATAATACATAAAATGCTTTACTTAATTAAAAAAAATTGTGTGTTGCCCACTATTTTCTGGCGGCCCAATGTTGAATTTGGCCCAGCCCATCCGAAAATAAAACCTGAAAAAAGAAAAGGGCAGCCCAGCTGGCCCATAAAGCCCTCCCGCATGGGCTCCGGGCCCATTCAGCCTACGCGGCGGGCGGCGCTCTAAGGGCCGTCAGATCCAGATCCGACGGCCAGTATCATTCGATACTTTATAACGTAAATGATTCTCGACCGTCCATCTGCGATCGGACGGCTCAGCGCCGAGATCGGGGGGTATAAAAACCCGACGAGCGCCGCGCTCTAACCGTAATTTTCATTTTCTCCCCTCTCTTCTCTCTCTTCTCTCCGAGCGGCGGCGAGACCGAGGGGAGGCGGAGCACTCCGGCGCCCCGCTCCGCTCGCCGGCGAGCGAGTCCGTCAGCGAGATGGCTCGTCGCCGGCGGAGAAGTCCTCCGGTCGGCTAGGGTTGAGCCCCTGACCCTGGCGGAACAGTTCCGGTCGCGCGGGACTTACGGCGCCGCCGCACCCTTGTCGCTGCGGCGATTTGCCGTTGAAGGAAACCGTCGCTCGCCGGATCTGACCGTCGCGGGGACTTCCGGCGCCGCCGCACCGTCGTCGGTGCGTCGGTTAGCCGTTGAAGGAAACCCGCGGCTAGGGTTAGGGTTTTCACCCTCCTCGGGACTTACTGTCGCGGGGACTTCCGGCGCCGCCGCACCCTCGTCGGTGCGGTCGGTTGGCCGTGGAAAGTAACCCGCGGCTAGGGTTAGGGTTTTCCCCAATCCTGCAGTGAAGAGGTCATGGCGGCCGAAGCCACCCTCCCGAGGTTTCCCTCACCCGACTTCCATCGTCGGTGAAAGGGTTCCGAAGGACCAAAAACATCACAGTCAAGATAAGATAAGTCTTCTTCCTCAAATCTAATTTTCTCATTAGGATTCGACTCGGTTTTCTTATCTGAGTTTCTAAACTTAGCCGAGATCGAAACCAAAATTGGAATCCCCTCCTACTATTTGCTTCAGTGAGACAACTTAGTTTATTCTGATACTGATTAACAGAGTGTAGGCCTTAATGAACATAATTAGAAAATTGACCCAATCTGAGTTAAGACTTGATTCTTTAATCAGGAATTGTCTAGATCAGCTCTGATACCATTGTTAGAAATCGGGGTGCTTAAGATCGATGCTAGCAACCCCTGATTAAGCATTCTTAAATCTAATCTAATCTGACAGACACATTTGATCATAATTAACTAATGTGCTAATGACCTAGACTGACGATCAATGAATCAAACATAGGAAGGATTACCTTCAGTGGATCCATTTGACGCCATTTGGCTCAGAGGACGATCGATGGAGAGTATCTGACGCAGGGTGATTGTTGGTGCAGAAGGATCGTTGATGCAGTGGCGGCTTGATGCAGAGGTACGGTTCTTCCCCTCACTCCGCAGCCAATTTGATCGGTTTTGATTATGAGGAGAGTTCGGGCTCTTAATCCACTTCTTGGTTACCTGAGCCCCGGCCTCTCCCCTCCTTTTAATATTGCGCGTGTGAGAGGGGGCCGCACCGTAACAGAAACGGTTGCGCCCCCGATCAGGGCGCGAGAAGGAGGAAAAATCAGAAAGGAGGAGCGTGGTTGTTGCCCACATCACCCCCCTGAGATCATATCGACTAACACTCTTCTCTAAGAGATGTAATCCTACATGAAAGTTTACCCTTTTTTTTCTTGCAAGACATGCAGGTAAATTGATTCAGTCGATAGATTCACAACCGTGATTCAGTGGATAAAGAAATACCGTCACTACAAGCTCAGGCATTGAACACCCCTCAATCACAGTTGGCCTGATTTATATGGGTATGGCAGCAGCAACAACAGACTAGTCGGAGGCTACCTGAAGCCTGCAAAAAACGTGCCCAAAATTGTAACAATCAGTTGCACACAGTCAATATGCCGGTTAACTGCTGGAACCAGTTGAGAGTTATATTAGAAACACTAAGTGCAAGCTAAAATTCTTGAATAGTCCTGCACGATAATCTGAGTCATTCAACAAAACTGCCAAAGCCCTACTCCCTCCGGTGCACAAAAAATTATCGTTCTACATAGAAGCCATGAGTGCACAAAAAATTAACATTGAAGCAGAACCGAGGAGTTTATCTCGTGAAAAAACGTAATAAACACGTGGTAATGTGTGTGGCTAGGAATTGAACCTGCATGAGAGGTCTGGAAACTAGTGAAATAGACCAGTCAAACTATTAAAGGGATTACGATAGTAATGAAAAGAAAGTTTATTTAATACTTTCTTGGTATGCGAGAACATGTCTAAAACGATAATTTTTTATACACCGTAGGGAGTACACCATTCCATGTGTATCATCACCTGTCAATTTCGGTTTTGCAGTGTCCCCGGGGACCATGTTACCAGCCTTATTATGATTGATAAC